>CM051823.1:134281790-136758457 GCA_028451465.1 Erethizon dorsatum | reverse complement strand
ATCATAAGATTTGCTTCACCAAGTCAACTAGAAGACTGGAACCAAGGGGCAATGAATAGAGGCCCCTCAGTACAATGAAATCGGTCTGCTATAAAAGGCGACACATGCCAGTTTTTCCTCCCCAATGGCAGATGCCACACCCTAAAGCAGACAGAAGGCACTGCAGCCTGTAAGTGAAGCACAACACAAAGCCAGCAGGACTTGGTTTTGTTTTTTAGACCATGGGGAATGCTAAACTACCTTTTTAAAGTGTCTTTGCTGAAGATAAACTAGTGGACTCATATTGAACTTTTCAAACACGCTTTCTCAGAAAAATAAAATAAAAGCCTTAGTTTCATTTAAAAATCCAGGGCTCAATAAACAAAATGGCAATTGTCAGGGGTCTGTTCCGAAGTGACAAAATAGGCTCACATTTCACAAAAACAATTTCAACTATCGCTTATAATTTTTATCGGGTCCCTTGCCTCAATTATCCTATTTGACAGTTCGTCTTACTGTTTTGTTTTGATAAAATAAGGTAATAGAAATCATTGTTCTAATGAGTTCCTTAATTTTACACCTCTTGCCTAAATTTCAGAACACAATGACAACTTTAATAAGTTGCTGTAACCACAAGGAAGTCATGGAGGTGCGGGCCAAAGCAGCCTAGGGGATGGCCTTGGCTACTCTGCACCCGAAGCAAACCTCCCACCCACAGGGTGCTCCCCACGCCTTCTTGTATAGCCAGAGGATTACCCAGTATTTTGTTAAACATTCCTTTTTGGTTACAAAAGGTTTTCTTTCTTTTTTCCCTACTATATGGAAATATTAATATTCAAATACTGTTCCTTTTGAGTGAGTTTTAGGGCACTGAATAAAAGGCTCTTCAACTTGCCCACTGAAAGAGGATTGAGCCAGATGGCAGTTTAAGAATTCCACAGTTCTGTTCTTTTTGCCTCTTCGTGGCCCATCATACTCTGTTTACTTTCAGATTAGTCCCCTTTTACTATTCTACTTATTTACTCGATGACTGAAGCTATCACGATTCACTGCCCATCATATTTCTCAGTATTCTTTACGTAATTTGGAAGCAATTTAGAATAAAGCCTTGTCAAGGTTTTACAAATAAGAACTATTAAAGAATAAGGCTTTGGATACTTGCTTTCCTTTTAGATTTATGAGAAATGCGATGAATGGAGCTAATGGGATTTCCCTACTGATCTTGGTCAGGGACTTAAAAAAGCACTGAACAATTGTCCTTTTCACTTCTCCGATTTAGACCTTAGCAGTGAATAACTCTGAGTCAGTGCAAGATATGGGATACTGCATTTGATTTGAAACAACTATGCAAATTATCCACTGACCCATAAATTCAGAATACAAAACAATTAGGATTTGGAAAAGAAAAAGGTAATAATAATTTAAATAAATTTGAAACCATGTGAAATTGTGTTATTATACTTACTAAGAAAATTATAGTGAAGATAAAAACTGGATGGGGATAAACTACACTGAACCATTCAACATATTTACCTTGGATCTATAATTTGTGCCGTGTCCTGAAAAAAAAAAATACTATTTGGTCCTGTCCTTAATACAGGACATAAACCATGAACAATTTCACTAAAACGCACCAAAGTCTGACCTTTGACATCATGGAGGATTTGGCCAATAATGAAGAGAGCTCAGACTTTCCATCCAACTGCACTTTCCACAACTGTGCCTTGTTTGTTGCCATCAGTGGGCACCTGACCCTAACTTTTCAGTCTACCTTTCTCTGACTTGACACCAGGGACCTGTCATTGTTGAGGCTGGACTTCCAGAAACTTAAGTCAATCTTATCAAGCCTACACTTTATCTCGAAAGCCCTAGAAACACAACAACAGCCATGACATAAATGAAGAAAAACACTTTTTACATTTTAAAACATTGTACTTTTATGGTTTGTTCATGTTTTGAAAGATGTATAATATTTTTATTACGCTGCAGTTTATACCTTTTAGACAAGTGTGTGTTCAATTACATTTCTTTCATTTCCTTTCTCATTCATTTTGTCATGGCAAATCACTAGTAGGTGCTTTCAATATTTGCTCCTACGTTATGTCACATGATCATATGGCTTTTATCATTGATGACCTGCTACTTGGGTAAAAACACTTTACAGATAATTCCACTTTAGTTCCTTAGAAATAAACACTTGGGTAGTAAACATTTGAGATAATTTATAATAATCATGTATGCAAAGGGAAGTAATTTGGAAGTCTGATCACCTCAAATTTTTAAGGAAGTTTTCAGTGACTTATGAAGACCTCTTAGATCTTTCTTACAGACCTAATTGCTTCATAGTACATATAGACTTTAAAAACAAAACTACATTTCATCTGTAATCCCAGCACTCAAGAGGCTAAGGCAGGAGTATTGCTACAAGTTCAAGGCCAGCCTGGGCTACATAGCAAGTTCAAGGACAGCCTGAACTGCCTAGTGAGACTGTCTCAAAAAACAACAAAAAGTACATTTCAAGCACAATAAATTCCAAACAACAACTCGTGCATGGAGTATATTCCTGAATTTTATTCCATCCCACTCATTCAATTGCTTTGTCCATAATTCCTTATGGAAGTCAATGAGCACCTTCAAGGAGAAATTATTAAGTTATCTAATTGTTATGGTAAGGGCCAAAGGACTTGATTATATGCTTTTCTCACAAAAAATGACATAATTTCATTGTGCAATTTGCTTATTAATGCCTTCCCCTAGAAATACCCAAGTTATTAAGTACAGTTTTCTTCTCTGCCTAACAAAGAAATAACTTGGCTTTCAATGTGTTACTCTAAGACCTCTTCCCAGCGTCTCTGACCCTCAGGCGATTCCTCTCTTTAGCTGTGCTTCTCTCTGTTATGCAGGTGACCCTTTCGTGAGGGCCATGCATGGTTCAGCTCCTTTCATTTAGCAAATGATTGCCAAGTATCTGCTCTACACTGGCCCTGTGCTAGGCCCTGCAGCCACCACAGTGGGTGCTAAAGGAACATAAGAATTTATTGCATTGAGTACCTGCTAAATATTAATCAAATGATCACTTCAATTAATGCATAACTGCTAAGCATAATAGGCACTAAAGGAAAGATGTAGGGCTCTAGGAGGGAAATACAGAGCCTGAAAGAGTCTGAGGGCCAAGGGAATGATGGTGCATGCCTGTAATCCCAGCACTTTGGGAGGCTGAGGCAGAAGGATCCCTGTGAGTTCAAGGCCAGACTCAGCTACATAGTGAGTTTAAGGCCAGCCTGAACTGCATAGTGAGACCCTGTCTGGGGGAAAAAAAAAAAAAAAATCAACCAGGAAAAGAAGGGAGAGAGACAGTCACAGAGACCAGGAGGCCAGTGGTGCTGGAGAGTAGCATGGGGCATGTAAACTAGGTCTGGCAGACCTGATTAAATTGGAGCTTGTGTCCCAACAGCAGTAAGAGTAGCAGATTAACTGTGGCATTTTAGCAGGGGCTGACATCAGATCTGGGTTAGGGCAAGAACCCACTGGCTGTTGGAAAGTCAGCATGCTAGACATAGAGGAAGAGTGACCGGCATCAGACTGGGAATGAGGTCTCAGGAGTCTAGGCTCAGGCGTTGGGCCAAGGAGGCCTAGCCACACTCATTCCAATCAAATCCACACTGAGACTCCCAGTATATTAAGAAACTAACTGGGTGCTGAGGCATACATCTGTAATCCCAGCTACTTAGGAGTCTGAGGCATAAGGATCACAAATTCGAAGCAGCCTGGGCAACTTAGTGAGATCCTATCTCAAAATATAAAAAGGGCTGGGGATGTACTCAGTGGTTGAGCGCCCCTGGATTAAATCTCTAGTACTGGGAAAGTAGATATCATACAAACTAGTTTATTTTAATGTTTACATTTTTAAGAATTTGATGTGATATAGTTGACCTCTAAAATACAATGCAAAACAAGAGTGATTCTCACAGAACAACCCCTTAATATTTATTAATTTTTTAATTCATGTGGCCCTGCAGGCAATATAGTCTGGTAATAGATCACAAAGATAAGACAAACTATGATGAGCATGTTTTAATCTAGTCATCATAACTGTAGGACTAAATATATATAGACTTACTTGGCAACAACACCAAAGCCTAAATTTAGACCTCTTTGTAATTATCTATTATTATAATCAGGCATAGTCCAAGTGAGAGATGAGACATGGAGTTGGATGGAGTGGGAGGAATCAAAGGGATGGGGATAAGTGAACTGACCCCAAAGAGTTGACCAGTCACGAATATGCAGGTTGTTCACTGCTCAAGACCAAGGAGATAGATGGAGGCTGTGGTTCAGTCTGAGCCTTGATGGCTACTCACTGAGTCCTAGTATAGGACTGAGTCCACTGGAGGATGACATGTCACCTGCTACTTTGCATAAAGCAGCCTGTATGCTTTCTTTTCCTGAGGATCAGTGAGGAAATGACACTGAAGTTTGGGGGAGTTGATTAGATGAGAAGGTGAGGAATGGAAGGATCAAGTTCTCACCTTTCACTTCTTTTTCCTCTCCACCCCTTCCTGGCCCAAACCAATATATAAAGCAGCTGGAAAATCCAACTTTCATCCCACCGTTTAGGTGTTTCCACCATATTCCTTTCTTCTACTCAGTTTTATCTTCCCAGCCTACACTGCTCTGATAAGACCTAAAGGAAGCTAGCAGATTAGGAAATTTAGGGCAACTCCTGAAATCTATACAATACTGATTTTTTTCTCTTTTTGCTTTCTTTTTTTTTTTTTGGTGGCCTGAGTGTCATCTGTCCTGTGTAGGAATTTGTGAGATTGAAATTGTCACCTTTCCATTGCTATAAAAATACCTGAAATAATAAACTTATAAAGTGAAAAGTTTTGTATTGGCTCAGAATTTTGGAGGTTTCAGTCTACAGTTGGTTAACCATCTTGCTTTTGGGCCTGTGGTGGGGCAGCAAATCATGATAGCAGCATGTGGCAAAGTAAAGCTCCTCACTTCATGGCCAGGAAGCAAAAGAGAGAAGGAAGGCTCCCCTGTGCCCTTCAAAGTCCTATCCACAATGACCTAAAGACCTCCCAGTAGGCCCCACCTCTCAAAGGGTCACCAACTCCCCATAGCACCACACTGGGGACCAAGTCTGTAACATATGGTACGAGAAAGGGAAGGATTCAAGATCCAAACTACAGCAGAGATGATCCATAGGAAACCTTTCAGAAAAAGTGAGCCCTCCGTCAGACACTTAACCATGAGTTGCTACAAGCTACCTTTCCCTGGAGCCCCAGCTGCACAGCACCAGGGGCATCTTGATTATTATTATTCATATAAATGATCTTTGTGCAGTATGACTGCTTGTCTTCCCTGTTTCTTCCCTTTTATAAGAGGCCAGAGCTCTCATTTACAGTCCCTGAAAGGGGGCCTGAGAAGAAAGCAGAAGCCTGGGTTAGGAAATGCCCAGGACCAGGTAGTATCTTGTTTTACATCATGACTTGGCTTGCTGCCATCTTTCCACAGGTGTGAAACCTTAGGGCAAACCACCTCGCATCTCTGGAGGAGGAAGAGGAGAAGCAAGCCCTGGGAGTAGATGCTCCAGCCTGTAGTGTTTGGAGCATGTAGCATTTGCTTCTTACTCACTTCCCTATTTAGCCACAGTAGCAGACAAAAAAAGTTGTGTTTAATCAGTGAACCCAGCCACTTTGAGGCTGCTCTAGGCTTTGTAACTATTATTACTGGACATTTACTATATTTATGCTGTGTCCAGCACTTTGCACACAGGGCAGAAAAGCAGGGTGCCTAGCCAAAGATCTGTTCTTTGGTAATGGAAGTCCCAATTTTTAACTGGGCACATGACCACCTACTATTTTTTTAAAGGCTACATTTCCCAGATTCCCTTCAAGGTTGGGGTTCCTATTTGCATCAGGCCACTTAGTTATGTCTACCCAAAGACTTCATTTATGAGAGAAAAAAATAAACTTCTATTTGCTTAAGCTACCAAGTTTTTGGCTTTGTTCCTTTTTGGAGGGGGGGTGTTGGCTTTTTTTCATTGTTGTTTTTTGTTTTTTTCTTTTTTCAGTAGGAAACCAAAACAAACTGATTCAATGCATTATGGTTTCTCATATACAGTAATTGTCACATCCTCACTTGGTGAGTGAAGTGACTCTCAAGCCATGGTTTTCCCTCCTTATAACATGCAGAGAGTAATAGTACCTACTCCATAGGACTGCTAGTGATTGGATTAAATAATTACTGCAAATCTCTGAGCACAGTGCCTGGCACGCCGGAAGTCTTTTGTTTTGTTTTTGCTTTGCGGTACTGGAGGTTGAATTCCTGTGCATGCTAGGCAAAAGCTCTACCACTGCGCTACATCCCCAGCCCAAGCACTCTATATTATATCTACTTATTTGTTTATTGAGGTTCTTCCATCACTCCAGCTAGATTATCCTCGAAGGCAAAATCCCTCTGTTCTCTTATATCTTCCCCCACAATCAAAACACCTTCCTAGCCCTTCATCGTACAGAGAAATTTGTGACTGAGCACAAACATACAAGTAAAATTATTGCATGCATTTTAAAGTTCATTGTTTCTTTCAGGGAACTGATGTAGCTTAAGCAACAATGCTTTTCTGTGGGAAGCTCATTTAAAATAAAAGAAGGATTCTTAACCTCTTATTTTTGTTTTTGTTTTTGTTCTTTACTTAAAGGATACACAGATTTAAAAAAAAAAAAAAAATCAGATCTACCATTTGCGGACAAAGTAAATTTCAAGCCAAGCCTGATTAAGAGAGATAAAAAAGGTCACTACACCCTTATAAAGGGAACAATCCCACAGGAAGAGATAACAATCATAAATATATATGCAACAAATACCAGTGCACCCAACTATATAAAACAAATATTAACGGGCATGACAAATCAAATAAGCACTAATACAGTTGTATTGGGGGATCTCAATACCCCACTGTCACAAAAAGACAGATCAACTAGACAAAAAGTCAACATTGAAATATTAGAACTGAACCAACCTTTTGAACAAATGGACTTAGTAGATGTCTACAGAGTGTTCCACCCCACAACATCAGAATACACATTCTTCTCAGCTACACACAGGACATTCTCCAAAATAGACCACATACTAGCTCATAGAACCTGCTTAAGTAAATGCAAAGGAACTAAAATTTTCCCATGCATATTATCAGACCATAGTGCAATGAAATTGGAAATCAATAGCAAAGGAAACCTCAAGAACTTCCTGAAAACATGGAAATTAAATAGCACCATCCTGAACAACCAATGGGTCACAGATGAAATTAAAGAAGAAATTACACAATTTCTACAATTGAATGATAACATAACATACCAGAACTTATGGGACACGATGAAAGCAGTCCTAAGAGGGAAATTTACAGCAGTAAATACCCATATTAGGAAAACAGAGCTAGCGCAAATAAACAATTTAATGGTGAACCTCAAACTTCTAGAAAAAGAAGAGCAAGCTAAGCCAAAAGCTTGTACAAGGGAGGAAATTATAGGGATCAGAGCAGAAATTAATGCATTGGAGACTAAAGAAACATTACAAAGAATCAATGAATCAAAAAGTCGGTTCTTTGAAAGATTAAATAAAATCAACAAACCCTTATCCAACCTTATCAAAAAAAGGAAAGAAAAGACTCAAATCCATGCCATTAGGAATGAAAGAATGAAATCACAGTGGACCCTGAAGAAATCCAGAAGATCATCTATACCTACATTGAAAACTTACATTATAATACAATGGAAAATGCAGAAGAAATGGACAGATTCCTAGATGCATATGAACTACCAAAGCTGAATCAGGAAGATATAAAAGTCCTAAATAAACCAATATCAATCAATGAAATTGAAGATGTAATTAAAAACCTCCCAACAAAGAAAAGCTCAGACCCTGACGGATTCACTGCTGAATTCTACAAGAAATTTAGAGAAGACCTAACACCACTACTTCTCAAACTCTTTAATGAAATTGAAAGGGAAGCAATACTTCCAAATTCATTCCTGGAAGCAAGAATTACCCTGATACCAAAACCAGAGAAGGACCCAACTAAGAAAGAGAATTACAAGCCAGTCTCCTTAATGAACATAGATGCAAAAATCCTCAATAAGACACTGGTGAACAGAATGCAGCAAATCATCAAGAAGATTATACACCATGACCAAGTTGGATTCATCCCAAGGATGCAGGAATGGTTCAATATATGTAAATCAATAAATGTAATACACCATATTAACAGAGCCAAGAACAAAAATCATATGATCATCTCAATAGATGCAGAAAAAGCTTTTGACAAAGTCGAACACCCACTCATGATAAAAACCGTACAGAAAATTGGAATAGATGGTCTTTATCTCAAGCTGATAAAAGCCATCTATGACAGACCAACAGCCAACATCATACTAAATGGACAAAAACTGAAAGCTTTCTCTCTAAAATCAGGAACAAGACAAGGATGTCCGCTGTCTCCACTCTTATTCAACATAGTCCTGGAAACTTTAGCCAGAGCAATTAGTCAAGAGAAAGAAATGAAAGGAATAACAATAGGAAAGGAAGAAGTTAAATTACCATTATTTGCAGATGACATGATACCCTACATAGAAGACCCCAAAAACTCCACTAAAAAACTGCTAGATTTAATAAGCAAATTCAGTAGCGTAGCTGGATACAAAGTCGACACTCAAAAATCAATAGCCTTCCTGTACACGAATAACAAACTCACTGAGAGAGAAATTAGGGTAATAACACCTTTCACAATAGCATCCAAAAAAGTGAAATACATAGGAATCAATCTAACAAAGGATGTAGTAGACCTCTACATTGAAATCTACAGTACTCTGAAAAAGGAGATTGAAGAGGATATCAGAAAATGGGAAGACATCCCTTGCTCTTGGGTAGGAAGAACTAATATAGTGAAAATGGCCATACTTCCAAAATTGTTATACAGATTTAATGCAATTCCAATCAAAATTCCAACAGCATATCTCACAGAATTAGGGAAAACAATCCTAAAATTCATTCAGAACCAGAAGAGACCTAGAAAAGCAAAGGCAATTCTAGGCAACAAAGGGAAGGCACAGGGCATCACAATCCCTGACTTGAAATTATACTTACAAAGCTACTGTGATAAGAACAGCATGGTACTGGCAAAAAAAAAAAAAAAAAAAAAAAAAAAAACAAAAAAAACAAACCCCAAGATCAATGGAACAGATTAGAAGATGCAGAAACAACTCCAGACATACTAAGCCACCTTATCTTTGACAGAGGTGCCAAACACATTCACTGGAAGAAAGAAAGCCTCTTTAATAAATGCTGCTGGAAAAACTGGCTCTGCACATGCTGAAGATTAAAATTGGACCCATATCTTTCACCATGCACTGAACTAAATTCAAAATAGATCAAAGATCTAAATATGAAAACAGAAACATTAAATCTGCTGGAAGACAGAATAAGTAAAACTCTTGAACTCATCAGTGTAGGCAAAAACTTTATGAATAAAACCATAATCACACAGGAACTATCACAAAGAATCAATAACTGGGATCTCCTCTTATTAAAAAACTTTTGCAGAGCAAGAGAAACCACCAACAGAATGAAGAGACAACCCACAATGTGGGAAAAAATGTTTGCCAGCTGTTCCTCAGACGAAGTATTACTATCAAGAACATATAAACAACTCAAAAAAATCAGACCTCCCAAATTTAAAGACCCAATCAAAAAATGGGCTTCTGAGATGAATACACACTTTCTTCTTTCAGATGAAGTAATACAAACAGCAAATAAACATATGAAAAAATGTTCAACATCGCTGGTCTATCAAGAGATGCAAATTAAAACAACACTGAGATTCCATCTCACCCCAGAAAGGATGGCTATTATCAAGAAAGCAGGGCTGGTGAGATGGCTCAGCGGTGTAAGCACCTGCCTGGCAAGCGCAAGGTCCTGAGTTCGACTCCCAGTAGCAACATAAAGGAAAAAAAAAAAAAAAAAGAAAGTAACTAATACCAAATGCTGGAAGGGCTGTGGGGAAAAAGGAATGCTTTTCCACTGTAGGTGGGAGTGTAGACTGGTGCAACCACTGTGGAAATCAGTGTGGGGATTCCTCAAAAAACTAGGATTGGAGGTCCCATTTGACCCAGCTATTCCCCTTCTGGGTATCTTCCCAGAAGAATTAAAAACATCATACCACAGTGATATATGTGCACCCATGTTTATAGTAGCACAATTGGTAATAGCCAGATCTTGGAAACAACCCAAATGCCCATCAACCAAGGAATGGATAAAAAAGTTTTGGTCTTTTTATACAATGGAGTACTACTCAGCCATAAAGGAGGATAAACTAGAGACTTTTATAGGTAAATGGGTGCAACTCGAGCCCATACTCATAAGTGAAATAAACCAGATGCATGTGTGTAAACATCATATTATCTCCCTAATGTGAGAAGTTGAAAGAGTAAATAAGATCCAAAATGTACAATAGACATGGTGAATCAAAAAGAAACTGGTCAAAAGGAAAGAGAAACTGGGATGGGGGAATGGAGAAAAGAAGGAAGGGAAAATAAAAATAAATAAATAAATATAAATATATATATATATATATATATATATATATATATATATATATATATGATAGTTAAGAGATACACTACTAATTTTTCTTAGTTCATTGGAAAGAAAAGTTTGTGCTAATATTGTTTGGACAATTGAATGCTGATATGTTGTACTCTGAGTAACGAATTTAAAGAAAACAATAGGGAATGTATTAACCATTATTACCCTCCTATTATGTTGTTTTGACATTTTGTTCTATTTTTTTCTCTTTAAAATAAAAAGAATCAGATCTACCTATTATGGTAATAGGATTTATAAGCTGTGTTCAGAGGACTACTGTTCTCAGAGACTGTATGATCTCCCATCTTTCTCTCTGGGTAAATTCTTCATCATTCTTGTTAGTTAAAGGACCATGTGTCCATGAGATTTACTAACTGTAGGGAGTATTGCAGAGTGCCTTGAACACATGTAGTGCTTCGGCACATCACCACATGGCTTGGTGTATACTAGTCTAGCGTGGCGTTTGTTTATAAACAAGATAATCATTCCTGCTGAATCTATGAGTTTGGTTTCCCATTGATCCCAAGAAAAACAATGCAAAATAGTCACCCTTTTCTAAAGCATGATAAAACTCCTATGGTTTTTGAAACCAGGCCAACAACACAGTAGAAAAGCCCATGGATTATTGTAAGTGAACTCATTTTTATAATCTCATGAACTTTTCACTATATGCTGTTTATTTTTTATATCCTGCACAGGCTGAAAAGTGAAAATAGACCAGGCCACTGTGTTTCATTTGGGGAACATAATTATAAGGATGACATATACATACTCTGGGGAGTTCAGAGAAAAACAATGATAATTTTTAAAAAGTGACTTTTAAAGATACCTTATGAAAAATTATATTCTTAAAGCTCTATATGTTCCTTAAAAGAGGCAAGAAGGAAATCTGTTTCCTACCACTAGAAGAGAATATTACTTTACCACAGGGACTTCATGACCTACAGAGGATGGATTCATACCCAGTTTTACATTTACAGGCTCTGCAAGTTTTGGCAGTTGGCTTGACCTTGCTGTGTACCAAGATGTATACGTCACTAAATAGCATCACTTCATATGAGGTTAAAGAGGGTAAGAGTTAAATGAGAGACTAGAAAGCATTTAACATATTGCCTAGGATTAAACAGGTAAGGAGGGGGGGATTTAATTTCTGAATATAATACCTGTCTGTTGTGTGATTTTAGGAAATCGGATGTACTGTACTCAACTCCAAACAGATTTCCTGTTATGTGATTAGAATTTCCCCACTAAGGATTTATGAATATATTCCTTTCTCTGAAAGTCTTGAGTCCTGTCAAAATATAAATTTGTTTGGGACAAGTAACACCTTGAACTTTTATCAGTTATATATACCTTATTATGAATTGATTTCAGGTCCTTTTCTAAAGGCTTTCTTTATGCAGAAGAAAAGAAGAGAGAAGGTATGGGCACCAAAGAGGAGAGGTGATGAAGCAAGAGGGTCTGCAGTAAATGGGGAGCCTGTGATGCTGGGGACAAATCCAGTTACTGTACAGCATCACTGCAGAATCAGCCTAAATGTTAATTGACTAAGGGTAGACAAAGAGAACATTCCAGCTGGGTGTGTTCATGCACAGCTGTAATCCCAGTCCTCTGAAAGGCTGAGGCAGGAGAATTGCAAATTCAAGCCCAGGCTGGGCAACTTAGTGTGTTAGTGACATCCTGTCTCTAAAAAACATTTTAATAAAAAAGGGGCTGGGATATAGCTAAGTATAAAGGCTCTAGGTTCGATCCTCAGTATTGCAAAAAAAAAAAAAAAAAAAAGGGGGTGGGGTGGGGAGGAGACTATTGCTTTCCACCCAAATAGTTGAGTCTTGGGGATTCTGAACGCACTTCTAAAAGCTGGGGTCCCAGGGTTTGTCACCACTATGTTGCAATTGACTTTTGGCAGATGAAGATAGGCACTGAGACAATATGGGGGCTCTTTTCTAGGAAGACCCAAGATAAGCCTATGATTCTTGAGCTACCAGGGACAGTGGGTGATGTAGAACATGTTTGCCTTAGAGGTGATAATTAAGCACTGTGCATCCTGTATGGAAAAGAGAAGTACCTGGAGCTGCAAACTCTAGTTCTCTGGAACCCATACCTTGCTGTGTGGGACCTCCTGGGTCCCTCTGGCTGCAATGACACGGTTAGGAGGGTGCCTGGTGATTGGAGCATACCTCACCCAATGCGGGTGCCACAAGGAAGAGGAGAAAGAAGGAAAGTAAAAAGGAAAGGAAGCAAGGAAAGGAGGGAAGGAAAGAAGAGAGGGAGGGAACAAAGGAGGCAGAGGAGACTAGAATAACTGAGACAGGCAGAGCTGTTATTGGAAACATTGGGTCTAAAAGAAACAATGTTGCAAATTGTAATTTACCCTTTGATACACTTATCCTTAAGTAGGCTAGGCTCCCTTAGTAATGTGAGATTATTCACAGAAATGGTAGAAATGTGAGGCTCAAGGTTAAAACTGTAAAAGATGAATAAGACTATTTAGCTCTTCCAACTAATAACCTTTTTTTGCTGATCAACCATGGGCAAATTCCTTGGGCAATAGGTCTGCCTGCCTCCGTTTTATTTCATAATTCTTGCCACATTATGATTTGTAACTCATCTGACCCCTGGAAATTTTCATCTCTGATTTTTAGTGACCTTCCTCTAGGAAAACCCTTTTGTCTTTTGTTGGCATTCCTTGGCTTCACATCTTTTGGAAATATATATTGATATCTGGAGCATGGTGTTCTATAATTCTAGTTTATTAAACCCGGAGTGGGAGGTCTATTTAGATTATCTGGGCCCTTCAAAGTGCCAAATACGTAAGAGACTTAAGGGTATGGGTGGGATGGGGAGTTTCAAGGACATATGACAGTCTTGGACTTGAAAGAAGCAGCTACTGGCACAGCCTTCAATTTGCTTATCTATCCCAGGTGAATGGACCAGTTGGGCAACTGATGACTCTTGGAGTCTCAGAAGTGCTTCTCTTTCCCCACAACTTTTCCAAGACTATTCTCACCTGAAGCTCTTTCTATACTTTTGCCTTTTCCTTCACCAACATTTTTCCCCCTGTCACCAGCCCTATGGCCCTGAGGAAATTCCTGTTCTTTCTCTTTCAGGCTCACTTCCTTGGGGCCACTGGCTCACCATGGAGCTCCTTGGCACCTGTGCTCTCTGCCCTGACCCACTGTAGCTGATTCTTCTCTCTGTGGCTCTGTTCATGTCACTCCCCTCAATGTCCAGCCACTTCCTCCAAAGTCTAGTTCACAACTCACCCTCTCTGAAAAGTGGTTCCTAAAGAATCCACTTCTGATTCTTCACCTCACCAGGCTCTCCCCTACCTCTCTACTCTGACATTGTTGTTTTCTAGCCCTTTCCCACTGCTTGGTAAAAAACTACTATCAGCCCAAACACCTCTGTGAAGCTTTCTGATCTATTCCACACCTCCAGTGGAATAGGAAACCATCAGTAAGCATCACTATTTTAGTCCTTATTATATGATACTGTAAATATTTGTGAATATTTGTATTTTACCCCTGGATTGAGTGCTCCAGAGGGTACCCTATATTTGTATATTTCTAGGTCCTAACATAGGGCCTGATTCCCTGATATCTGAGTGACCTGTGAAATCGTTCAGAGGAATAATATGCCAACACCCCCTTCCTAAGTGTGGTTGCAATGTGACTGCTGTGTCTGAGCTTCTCTGATACTTCCTGAGCAGCCACAAGCTCCCTGTGCATAAGAATGTGTCCTTCCTAATCCATTATTCTAAGAAAAGTGAGCAGAATCCTCCTCAAATCATGAGCTTGGCAACAATTTCAGAAAATCAATTTATAGAGCTGTGTTTTCATAAGACGAGTGCCAGCTACTCTGCTCATCTGAACACAAGTCATGGTGGTCTGTGTAGGGGTGAGAACCTGAGGTACCCATGACCACCTCCCCACAGTAGGGGAGCACCAGCCCTCTGCTCTCCAGTTAGAGAATCTCCCCAGAGTCCCTACTTCACAAAATGCAGGATTTTGCCTTGGGTCCATCTGAAAGAAAAGTTCTCTGCTCCATGACATGAGGGTCAGAGACCTAGAAACAGCTGTCACAGATTGCTTTAATGATTTCTAGCCATCGGTAATATCTGGAACTACACGGGGACCATGAGATTTCTGTGAAGAGGAACACATACCTAACTTATAACTGCGATGGAAAAGGGCTTTGCGGCCACCCTACAGACAGGATTCTGTTTGAAGGCACTCTAAGGAAAATGTACTGTTACAGAAGCTTTCTCACTGTTTCCAAAGTATTCAAGGTTATTAAAATTATTAGATATAAATATTAGATATTTCTTTATATTACCAAGAAGTAAAATTATTAGCACAATTGTGTAAAAGTAGAATAACTGCAGCTGAGTTGAGATGTATTTTCTCATGTTCTCAACCTTTGGCCTAACATCTTTTTTTTCTCATTCGAATATAAGGTGCCCTTATGTCACATGCAGTCTTGGCATTGTATGGCTATGTCAAGTTCTGAATTAATTTCTAGTTTTGAAAAGTTTTAAATTTAAAACATTTTCTTGGGGAAAATGTATATGAAACCTCCATATGAAAATTCCACAGTGAACCCGAATGAGGTGGAGCACACCTGTAATCCTAGCATTCTGGCAGGCTGTGGCAGGAGGACTGTAAATTCAACCCCAGCCTGGGCAACTTAGTGACTTTGTGAGGCCCTGTCTCAAAGTAAAAAATAAAATTAAAAAAAGGTGAGGGGCTAAGGATGTAGTTCAGTGCAGAGGTCCTGTGTTCAAGCCCTAGTACCACAAAAAGAAGGAGAAGGAGGAAAAAAGGAAGAAAGATGAAGAAGAGGAGGAAGAGGAGAAAGGAGTTGTTTATTGAAAATAATCTGGGCCATGCCTCGTCAGATGTGAGCCATTCAGATGCGAGGCCTCTGTTCTCAGTCTGCTAATTGTACTTCACACAAGTCTTTAACAGTTCTTTCCCCTGCAGCCATCATGGTACAGGTAAATGTGTGTGAGGTGATTACTTTGGATAAGACCATGGACAGGGAGATGTTGTTCAATCTAAGCCAGGAGCTCAACCTGGAGTTATGAGGACCCACAGGCTGTTTGGTGCCCAGGAGCCAGGAACACCCAAGGGAAGACAGAAGACCAGATGATTTTCAGGATCAAAGACATTAGTCATGTGGTGGTGCACACCTGTAATCCCAGCACTCGGGAGGCTGAGGCAGGAGGATTGCTGCAAGTTCGAGGCCAGCCAGAACTACATAGCAAGACCCTGTCTCAAAAAAAAAAAAAGAAAAGAAAAAAGAAAAAGACATTAGTCGTAACTTTAATTTCCATGTCTTTCTTATCTACACCAGCCAAATTTTTTATACCCAGAATGATTCAAGTTTAAGGATACATAACTAAACACAAAGAATTTGGGGCTGAGATGTTTGCTTTTTTAAAGAAAAGAAGGAAAGAACAAGCACTGTTCCAATAATAAAGCATTTATTGGGAGCTTTTCAAATACAATTTGCCTTTTGTTAGACTTCAAAATTATAACATTCCTACCAGGCTGATGGCTATCCAAAAGTTTGACACCCTCTGTTGGTGAGAATGTGGGACACAGGAATCTCAAATATTGCTAGTAAGAGTGAGAAATGGGTTAGCTCTTTTGGAGAGATTTGGTAAATAACTAACAAAATTACCAATGAACCTACCCTTTGACACAAACACTCTACTTTGAAGCTTTTAACCTTACTATACCTTGAGTTTGAGGCCAGCCTGGACCAGCCTGATCTACATAGCGAGACCCTGTCTCAAAAACAAAACAAAACAAAAAAAACAAAAAAAGTATAAAATGGTTTATGTCCAGGGGGCTGTCTTGTGACATTGTTTATAACAGCAAAAGATTAGAAACCACCCAAGTGTTCAGCAATAGAGATCTTGTTCAAAATAACTATGAGATGTCCATACAGTGAAGTATTACACAGTTATAAAATAGAACAAAGATTACTGTCTGTTGGTATGGAGAAATCTATAAGATATAATGTCAAGTTAAAAAAAAAGTACATATAGTACACTGTATTTGTATAACAGACAGAGAATAAGAATATATAATTTGTAAAAATAGATAAAAATACTGAAAAAGTATCTGTTAGAGGTGATTTTCTGTAGAGGACAGAAGAGAGTAGAATGGAAAAGATAGTAGAAGCAACATTTCCCACATATACCTTTCTATGTAGTTTTGAGTTTTTAGTCATGTAAATATAGTATATATTCAAAATTAATATATAAAGCTAAAACAAAAACATGCATTAATCTTCACCAGTATGTTCCCCTACTTTGGCTCAAAGACCGAAGTCAGTTAATAGGGGCTGGGGAGGGTAGCATGTGGTCAAAAGCCACAACCAGATGCTTTGAGACTAGACAGCCATCCATTTCCCTGCACTGCTACTTTTCCAGTGCTATTCTATACCTTTTGGCAGAAATTCTGACTTTGTCCACCAGTTTTGCTAAACTTGTCCTGTCTTGTTTCTTGGGGTTGAGTTCCAGCCGTTGAATCTTGCATGTTATTCTATCTTTCTAAGCCTGGGGCTTTTCTTTGCTCTTACAGGAGGTCATTTTTATCTGTCCGCCCTCTGCTGGGAAAGGCATCTGGTCCCTCAACTCTTGGCTCATTGCTGTGGCCTCCTTACCTACTGACAACTGCAACTGGTGCTGCCTGCCTGCCTGGATTGCCAAATATCAGCTCCCTCTTTGTTGAACACTCCCCAACGCCTACACCTTACCAGCAGTGCTGCAGTAACTGTAAAACAGCTCCCAGGAAGTGCATGCTTCCTGGATGGGGCATGCTACAATGGTGCAATGGGCTTTATATGCACCATCCCACTTGATCTTCACGAGGAACCTATGAACTGGGTACTACCTCTGTTTTACAGATAAGCACACTGAACAACATGAAGTAAAATAACTTAGGAAAGGTTATGCAACCAGTAAATGGAGAACCTGGGATTGCACATGCCTCACTCCAAACATCTCCAGCTAGTTTGGAGGCATCTCCAGCTGGTTTGCATTCCAGGAAATTCCTATGACCTGAGGCCATGCACTCCAGACCCTGGCAAAGCCTGCACTGCTGCACCTGCTTCCATCGCCTGGGCTGAATTTGGTCTGATAGTTTTGAAGAATTTTCTTATTCCTCTTAGCTAGGGACTAAATAATTTGGAATGGGAAATGCTAGCTATGGAGAACATGTATGAAACATACATTTGTTCAGGTTTGTTAGGCTTTATTTTTCCCTTCCTCCCTCCTTGCTTGTCTTCCTTCATTATCCTTTCTTTCTATAAGAAAACAACTAGGCAGGCATGGCACACACCTGTAATCCCAGCACTAGGGAAGCTGAGGCAGGAGTATCATCATGAGTTCAAGGCCAGTCTGGGCTATAAATTGCATAGCAAGACCCTGGTTTTTTTGTTTGTTTGTTTGTTTCGTTTTTTTTTTAATGTGGGTACCGGGAGTCAAACTCAGGACCTTGTGCTTGCCAGGCAGGCGCTTACACCGCTGAGCCATCTCACCAGCCCCCCAAGACCCTGTTTTAAAACAAAAACAAAAACAGAAAGGAAGAAAACAAATAGCCCTCCCTCTAAAAAAACCCCACAAAAACCAAAAACTAAGACCTTAGGAAACCTATATCATAGACAGACAATTAGAAAGTTATCAGGCTAAATCTTCCAAGGATACTTGAATTAATAGTAACTAGTAAATATAAGGATCAAGGGGTATATAATGCAGACAGGGATTTTTTCTTCTATTTGGAAGCATAAAAAACTAATATTTTCTATTCATTTGTTATAGGAAATTTCCTAATAATACTATTTGTCATTCAATTTATTGGATTTACCTGAAGAAATTAAAAGGTTTTAAAACTACTTAAGTTTTAGATTAGCTTAGATTCTTTTCCCTCATTTAGTCTGAATTGGTAATGTTTTGCTGCAGTGCATTCTGATCAAATCTAATGTAAGTTTAGAACATTGTGTGACATCTCCTCCTGCTTAAACATAATAATTAAAAGCAAAATATTTTCTGAACTATGTGACAATATAATATACTAACCCAGTTTTCATTAAAGTTTTCTTCAAACTTGAAATTATTTTATATTCTCAAATAACAAAAGCATTACATATTCATTGTATAAAATCCAAACAATGAAAAATAAGGCTAATAGAAACTCAAAATCAACTGTAATCACACCTAGTAGAGAATATCTATTTAAATATGAGTGCAATCAACACTTTTTCTACAACCTCCGTTTCAGCAACAAGGTTAACACAATATTGAAAGAAAAACATAGATATTTTGGATAAAATATAACAAAAATTACTAATATACAAATTTGGTGGACTTTGTTGTTGTTGTTTTAGAGATAAGGTCTCACTAGGTTACCCAGGTTGACCTCTAACTTCTGAGCTCAAGAGATCCTACGTCAGCCTCCCAAATAGCTGAGACTACAGACATATGTCACTCACTGCGCCCATCTCTTAAACTAC
The DNA here is from genome assembly GCA_028451465.1 of Erethizon dorsatum. Classification (NCBI taxonomy): domain Eukaryota; kingdom Metazoa; phylum Chordata; class Mammalia; order Rodentia; family Erethizontidae; genus Erethizon; species Erethizon dorsatum. The sequence goes on along the minus strand of CM051823.1, from coordinate 136,739,308 downwards.
ATTTTTAAAAGTAGATAATCATGGGGGCTGGGAATGTAGATTAGTGGTAGAATGTGTGCCTTGCATATGAGGTTCAATCCCTAGCAATAGAAAAAAAAAATGTAGAGATAAAATCAAAGGTGAAGGGAAAAAAAATCCCCTGAAGCCAGAACACTAGTGCTGGATTGACAGGACCTCCACCTAAAGCATAAGAGCTGGCGTATTAACTCGCATGAACACAAAAACATGGCAGGTATTTATACTGGATGATTATATGAAATGAAGAAGCTAAATTAGGGAGAGGCTCTAGAAATCTTGCAGAATTCAGGGCTTTGAGCATGGAACAAAATAAACCATCTCCTCTAAGAAATTAAAACCCTAAGTCTAAGGTGGGATCTAATTGTATACTGGCCTTCTAGAGTGAGAATTCAGCTTAAGAATACATTTTTCTTTCAGATAAAACAAGTGGACTGATGCCCATCATGGAACTCTGATTCCCAACTCTGAGAACCTTGAGAACCAAATGTGAATTCGCACTATGGGACAAATCTCTCAGAAAGGACCATCCTTGTTTAAGATAAAACAATAAAAAATTAGAGATCATATGAAAAAATGAAAGATCAAAAGACTCACTACCAAAAATGAACACTCTGAAAGAGAGTAGAAACATTACTATGTTTAAAATGATGAAGCCGGACATGGTGGTGCACACCTGTAATCTCAGCCCTTGGGAGGCTGACGTAGGAGGATTGCTGCGAGTTCAAGGCCAGCCTGGGCTACATAGTGAGTTCAAAGCCAGCCTGAGCTGCATAGTGAGACCCTGTCTCAAAATAAATAAATAAAATAAAAAATAAAATAAAATAATGAAAGGTTTTAAAAAGTAATAATAAATGGAGGATTGAAGCCCAGTATTGTGGCACATGCCTATAATCCCAGCACTCAGGAGGCTGAGGTAGGAAGATTACAAATTTGAACCTAGCCTGGGGGATTTAGCAACACAACAAGACCCTGTATCAAAAATAAAATGAAGAGGGCTGGGGTTGTAGCACAGCACTCCCTGGATTAAATCTCCAGTATCACCAAAAGAACAAAAGGACAGTATGAACAGAGGATAAGCAAATTTGAAATAGGATGAAATTGGACTTCCTGAAATCGGGCCGGTGAGATAGCTCAATGGCATAAGCGCCTGCCTGGCAAGCGTGAGGTCCTGAGTTCGACTCCCAGAACCCACATAAAGGGAAAAAAGGGCCAGTGATATCGCTCAGCAGCAAAAGCGCTTCCTGGCAAGCGCGAGGTCCTGAGGTTGACTCCTGGTACCCACATAAAAAAAAAAAAATTGGACTCCCTGAAATAAAAATCTAATTAATTTAAATTAAAAACTCAATAAGTAGTTAAATCATCATGTAAAAAAGTCAACTGAAAAATAGATCTGAGTATGTCACACATAATGTGATATACATAACAAGATGGGCATGTTAAAAAGAGGTTATGAGATATAGAAGACAGAATAAGTTCCAACATGTAACAGACATTCCAGAAAGCAAATTGTAGAGATGTTTGAAAAGATAATGGCAGAAGATATTGATATAATTCACATATTATATGGTTGTTTTATGTAGAAAATCTAAAATATCCACAGAGATTATAAGACTTAACCAGAGAGTTAAGCAAAATAGATAAAAAATTAATATACATTTTCCTGGAGAAGTATATTTTTTCCAAATTTTTAATTTTATTGGCACAAAGTTCATTAACAGCATTCTGATATCTTTTTAATTTCTACTGCAGCTGAATTCATAACACCTTTGTCACTAACAAAAACTTGTGCCTTTCTCTTTTTCTTTAGTATCACCACAGTATGCAGCATTTACGCTGTTAGTCGTTGCTTTTTTTTTTTTTTCTGGTACTGGGAATTGAGCTCAGGACCTTGCGCTTGCTAGGTAGGCACTGTGCTGCTGAGCTATATCCCTGGCCCTGTTATTCCTTTCAAAGGAAAATATTTTGGATTCCCAAGCTCTTCTATTATTTATATGTTTTCTATTTAATCAATCTATTGTTTATATGATGTTTTGTTTGTTTGTTGCAGTGTTAGGAATCAAGCCCAGGCCTCACACATACCAGGCAAGTGCTCCACCACCGAACCATTGGTATTTTTAAAATTTATTTCTGTGTTATTTGATTATGATCAAAGCATAGGGGCTGCTACAAAATCTCTATGTTGGGAAATTGAGAATGTCTCGCTGGACGTGGTGGTGCACACCTGTAATCCCAGCACTCGAGAGGCTGAGGCAGGAGGATCACTGTGGGTTTGAGGCCAGCCTGGGCTACATAGTGAGTTCAAGCCCAGCCTGAACTGCATAGTGAGATCCTGTCTTAACAAACCAAAAAACAAAACAAACAAACAAGATAGAATTTCTCAGTAGCGAATAAATAATTGGTTTTTGTAAATATTCTATCAAATAAGACCATATACTTGATATTTCAGCTACTCTGGAAGTTGAAGCGGAAGAATCCAAATTTTGAGACCAACCTGAGCAACTTAGCAAGACCCTGACTCAAAATAAAAGGGGCTGGGAATGTAGTTAAGCACTCCCTCAGTTCTGTGTGCAGCACTTGTGCCCAGGACCTGAAGCTGAAGAGCTATCCTATCCTATTTTCTTTGTGGTTTTTTTTTTTTTCCTGTTGTTATCCCTTTAGCTTCCAAATTGAAAACATAACTACATAGTTTTCAACCAGTGTGTGTTAAAGATAAAATTTCTCTCAGAATGCCATTTTCCTGTATCCCACAATATATCTCTTGTGTATTAAGTGAGATGGGATATAAGAAAATATATATATAAAAATACCTATAAAATATAAAAAGATAATTAGAGCTTACACCTCCAAATCACATCACACACAAAATTCAACTCTAGGTGCATGTATTTGTTACTTGTTACTGGAACAAAAATACCTGATACATACAATTTAAAGAGGAGAGGTTTGTTCTGGTTCGTGGTTTCAGAGGGTTTAGCCCATGGTTGGCTAACTCCAAAGCAGAAATGGCATGGCAGATGGGCTTGCCAGAGAAAAGCTGCTCAACTCATGGCACCCAGGAAGCACAGAGAAGGGAGGAGACAGGAACAAGAATACACCCTTCCAGATCATGCCCACAGTGACCTACCTCCTCCAACGAATCCCCACCTAACAGCACATTCAGCTATAATCTCATCACTGGATTAATACACTGATAAATACAATGCCCCTACCATCCAATCTTCTTTCAAAAGCCCACCTCAGAATATAGTACATGAGCATTTTGGGGGACATGTTAGATTTAACCCATAACACTGCCTTAATGTGAAATTAATATGAAAAACAACCCTATACAAATTTAAAAGTTAATATGAAATAACACTTGTATGACCTCAGGGATATAAACATTTTCTTGTAGGAAATAAAATTATCAAAGGAAACCGTAATGGGAATGGAATGACCAGCCACAGAATGGAAGGAGATATTTGCTAAATATAAAAATTATCAAGGGATTCATATCCTAAACATGTAAATAATTCTTACAAATCAATAAGAAAAAGATATATTAAATCTTTAAAAAAGTCAAAAGAATTACAGAAGCATTTTATGGAAAAGAAAACATAAATGACCAATAGATATACAAAATGTTACTCAATTTCATTAGCAACCAGAAAAACACAAATTAGTTTTGATGTGTACTCACAAAATTGGCAAAAATTGAAATGTAATACTATCAGGCATTGATAGGAATGTACAGTAAGGCAGTCTCTCATATTTTGCTAATTGGTGTGTAAATTAGCACAATCCTTTTGAAACCAGTTTTGCTTTGAAGACACCATAGTTTATGACCTACCAATTCTATTCCCAGGTATTAAATCTAGAAAAACTATCCTGCAGCAGGGGGTGTTTATGAAAATGGTTATAGAGAAGCACTGCTACTGCTACTACCACCAGAAAAAAGCTAGAAGCACATCAATGTCCATTGACAGAATAAATAAAATATAGGTGATGGGGCTGGTGAGATGGCTCAGCGGCTTAAGCGCCTGCCCGGCAAGCACGAGGGCCCGAGTTCGACTCCCGGAACCCACATACGAAAAAGGGGCCGGTGATATCGCTCAGCAGCACGGGCGCCTGCTGGCGCGCGAGGTCCTGAGGTCAACCCCCCGGTACCCACAAAAAAAAAATATATATATAGGTGATGGAATACTATATAGCAATGAATGTGAATAAATTATAGCTGTACCCAACAACATAGAGGAATTTCAGGAATGTAATTTTGATTGGAGAAAGCAAACTGAAGAACATGAACAGCATTATTCTAACAATATACAGTTTAAAAACATGCATAATAATATATATTCTTTGTGAAAATATAAAGATAATAAATATCAAGTTTAAGATAATGATAAAAATAGGTAGAGTTAGTGAGGGCCAAAGGGGAATTCAAACTAATGAGGTTGCTCTTTTTGCCTTTTTCCTACACTTAGTGGTGAGGACATAGGTGTTGTATGATTACACTTTTGGGTGGTCTATAAAAATTTACAAGGTAGACTTACATTGGTTGTCTGCAGAGTCAAGTGTGGAAGAATGCAAAAGGGACATGTGCATGCTGGATAGCTGGAAGATCTAGTCAAAGGTCAAAGACCTGGAGCTCACTGCAGAGGCTCTTGTAAGTTCACATCAAGAAGCTGGGGTGGGGGGTCTGCACTGGAAGCCTGGAGACAGGCATCCAAAGGCAATGACAAAGACTGGAGCTCCTCTGGTGAAGCAGAAACAAAACTTCCTTCTTCTTTCTCTTATTATTCCGTCCAGGCTATAAGCCTATTGGTTGGTGCCACTCACATCCAGGGTGGGTCTTCCCTCTTCAGTGAGTCAGTTATCCACACACACCCAGAACTATGCTAAATCAATCAGCTAGGGATTTCTTATTCAAGTTGACATCACAATTATCTATCAGAGGGGGTTTTCCCTATAGCTCTTTATATTTTACATATTTTTTAAAAATATGGTTTTGTATCTGCTCAGTATTTATTTAAAACAATTTAAACATAGAAGGCTAAGGAATGACACCTTTCCAAGATTGAAAAAGGACATAAATCCTCAGGTTGTAGAAGTATACTAGACCTTTGCAGGTTAAATAAAGAATTCAAACAGTACAGGAGAGTGAAACAACAAGGAGACAGAAAAGACAATCTGCCTTCAAAGAAACAAGTCCATTTCTCTGTGACAATGGCACACCTCACAAGTGAAATAAAGACTCTAAAGTGGTGAAGAGAGGAAAAATCCTGGACAGAATCAAGCTGTTTCATTCAAGAACTAGGATTAACTGATGGCCCTATCAGAGGGTGCCATTAACAGGGATTCACTGGAAGAACCACCAAATGATACAGACAGTTAAGAAGGAAAACAGACCCAGAAGAGAAGGGGGGTAACAAAAAGCTAATGCAGGCAAAAAAATTCAGCCAACAGTTTTGTAAAACTAAGAAAACAGATAGGTCCAACTTCGTGAGATGAAAGGCTTTAATAATTAGGGAGACTCTTTTAGCAAAAGAATACCAAATTACTAATAAAAAATTAGGTATAAAAGTTTAGATTTACTTGGTATGAGAATAGAAGCCACAACAAATAAACTTTATAATTAAATGCTACAAAATCCCACAAAATCCAAAAATATAATCATTTTTATTTTTACAAGCAATATGACCCCCTTGAAACGTATTTTATTACTTATACTTTTTGCCCAAATACTGTTTGATCACCTCTTACTGTGACAATGACTTGAATATCATTTTATTCAAAGCAAGTAGAAAGATAAATCAGTCTTCTAAAGATCAATTACTCTTCTCATACAGTTGGTCAAATTTTGTTTTTGTTTTTTTAATCAGTCATAGTTGAGAAACATTTGTTTTAGCTTCTTGATGCATTACTGGTAGTGGTGGGGGAGTCTTCAAATGCCTCCAACCCTTTGATCTCACTGTCACAGCAAGCTGGCCAAGGTCAACTGGGTTTCACCACTCCCAGTGTCCCTCCCACACCCTACCTTGCCCGGGGTTGTTTTCAGCAGTGTGGTGTGCCAAGGAGATCATGGAGCCAAGTCACATGGCCCTTTGCCTGGGAGTAGAGCCATGTATCAGGCAGATTCTTCTTGGGAAAGATGCTACTGTTCCATGAGATCCACCAAATGAAAAAGTGGTACCCCAAACCCCTGCATCCCCTTGGAGCTCCAGAATCACCACCAGGGCAAGAAGGATGACCTCCAGGTTGACAGGACTCCATTCTTCTATCTCTCCTGGGGCTGCTGCTCTCCTGGATTTTGGGACGATCCACGCACGTTAGGGTCACCAAAGCTGCACATTGACTCTGTGGGAAATTAAGCCTTGGCAGGAACTATAGAAAGCAACATTAATAAGAACAGCAATAATAGTAATAATTGTTAGAAGAACAATTATTTACCACTCGTGTGCATACAGAGGAGAAAAGTTCTACTCTCATCTACACAAGTGATAGTATAAGAGGAACAATTTTAACTTCTCTCAGATTCCTCAGCTTTCCCGCTGCAAGGTGAAGGTGTTGAAAAGCTTAGGAGAAAAACCTCAACCAGCTTGGCTCAGTCTCTGCGCTTTCCTCTCCTTCAGCTCTGCCTGCCCCCAGGGAAGCTACGTTCTCGGCTACCTGTGTTCAGGTGGTAAGCGACCAGCCTCATTAGGGAGACCTGCTGTCTCACTGTAGCCCGAGGGGCGAAGTTCATTTAACTCAAGAATAAAGGAGCAGCAAGACTATTCTGGCCTCAGATCTAAAATCTCTTTTTCCAATCAGCCTTACCTGAAATAAAGCCAATATTGTGTTTTAATGTTCTACTCTCTTATCTCTGCCTCTTTGCACATTTCTTTTTCCACATTGATTCTGAATTTTAGAAAGGAAGAGGAGTATTATGCATAGCAAGTCCTGCAATGCTAACAAAGATTAAGGTTAGGGTTAGGGTTAGGTTGAAGAGAGTTTAAAAGACAGGGGAAACAAGCCACACAACAAAAACATAGGATAAGAGAGAATACAAGAGCTATTATTTAATTTTAGACTTTTTTAAGTCAGGTGTGGCATATTCAAACTTTTGGGTGACCTCCAAAATGAAAAGAGCACATATCTTCCAAAACACTAGAAGGTGGGAAAAAGGAGTAAAATAAAGCAGTCTAGGAGGTTAGAAGGAAAAAAACCTCCCATATTATAAGAAAAAATATGGTAAATAGACAACATGAAACAAGATGGTTAAAATAAATGTAATTTCAATAATCTGAAAAATATAAGCACTAAAAATAGAGATTATCTGAATTGAAATACAAATCTATGACTTTAAAATTTGCAGTAAGATTATATAAAAATCCCAAGTAAATACAAGACAAATAAAAGTGGTAATGCAATATTAATAATCTGAAATAGAGTTTAATGCAATAATATCCCATTAAGGAAGGTCATTATTTAATAATAAAAAGAGCAATTACCAAGAAAACATAACAAAGGGCTGAGGATGTAGCTCAGTGGTAGAGAGTTTGTGTAGCATGTGGGAGAACCTGGGTTCAATCCCCAGGATTGAAAAAAAAATCCTAAACTTGCATGCATTCAGTGATGTAGCCTCAAAAGTATATGAAGACAAACAATGGTAAATATAACAAAAGAAATTGTAATATTTGACCTTTTGCTTGTCTAAGTCCTCCAATCATAATATTTTAAACTCTAAAAAACTGTAAGCCAACAAATAATTGGGAAGTATAACATGTCTTCAACAACCCAACCACTTAAAAGTTTACCCCAAGTGTCACTCGGGTAGCGTGTTTGTTTACACACTGACTATCCTGAGCATAGCTCGGGAAGGCGTCATTTCAACCAATCAATTCTTGTATTGAATAAATTTGACCAAATTGTCTTTTTTTTTTTTTTTTACATGGATACCAGGAGTCGAGCTAAGGACCTCACACTTGCCAGCAGGTGCTTGTGCCACTGAATGATATCACCAGCCCTTTTTCTCCTTTATGTGGGTACCGGGAGTCGAACTCAGGACCTTGTGCTTGCCAGGCAGGTGCTTATGCCGCTGAGCCATATCACCGGCCCAAAATTGTCATTTTTATATTTCTTGTTATATTATCCTATAGAAATTAGTGGAAAATGCAATTTTTGGTCATCCTATATTTAAATAATTGGACTGGTAAGTGGCACATTCTAATGTATACATAAAGAATATCACCTTGCTTAATTAGAGCAAACAGGTAATGAATAGAATAGAGGTTCTATCTTCTTAAATGTTTTGGAGATTTATTGCCAAGTTTTATTTCATAAGATTACAACAAATACATCTGCAAATACCAAAGTATTCTTTTCGCAGAGAGCACATATGACATCTCAGGGCAATATAGTCAGAAATTTAAAAATTGAAAAGCTATTTTAGAAATCACTACTTTAGAAACTAAAACACACTTCAAAATAGAATATACGATGAAAAGTCAAGTAGATAAACAAAAGATAAGATCATGAAAGCAATTTCTTGAGAAACTTTTGTGTTTTAATAATATATTGTGAGTCAGGTATAGTGGTGCAATCCTGTAATCCCAGCACTTGGGAGGCTGAAGCAGGAGGATCGCCGTGAGTTCGAGGCCAGCTTGGGCTACCTAGTGAGTTCAAGACCAGCCTGAACTACATAGGAAGACCCTGTCTCAAAAACACAAAAATATAAAAAATAAAAAATAATAACAATAGTATATTGTGTATCTCTTTCCATGTTGATAACTATAGATTCACATTCCTATTTTAACAATTGTGTAATACTGTATTTCATTGTTAGAGTATATCATCATTTACTTATTGTTGCACTATTTGTGAGCTTACATTTTGGTTACGTGGCAGAGACTGCTGTCTTCTAACATCCCTACTTCCTTTCTTTCTTTGTGATGAGACTTCTAGGTTTAGTTGACAAATGAAGTTTGTAATAGACTTAATTCCTAAATTCATTTGCAGTTAATTGTGATCATGTCACTGAATTGAAGCGTTACGGGCAACATTCAGGAAGTATCCTTAAAAAGAAGAAACATGGCTTTCCTCTTCCCACCTACCTTACTGGACAGAGTGTGTACCAGACACTTAGAGATCAAGTATCTGCCTTGGGCCGCAAAGTAGAATCCTCAAGTTGAAAAGATTGTGGATGTGAGAGAAGGAGCTTAGGTCAAAGAACTTGATCATGGATTTGCCATATTTTCCATGCAGTCCTTATCTTAAGAATTTATTTACATAGCTAGGGAATAAATTTCTATCTTATTTAAGCTATAGTTGGCATTTTCCTGACTAGTTCACGTTTTCCAAAATATTTTGCTATTATGACCACCTGCTATAAGCATTTCTGTATGCATGTATTTCCCCGCTTCTGATGGAATGTATAAATCAAATGATATCCTTTTAAATGATTTGGGGATTAATTGCCAAATTTTACTTCATAAGATTGCACCACTTTATTTTTCCATGAGCAGGGTATAAAATTGTTCCATCTTTCCATATATACTCCATACTAAATGTTATTTTTTCTAATATTTGCCAGTGAGATAGGTCAAAAATATGATAACTGTTTTGATTACTCATACAGCTAAATATTTTTAAAATGTTTTGTTTGGCACTTGTGTTTATTTGTAAGTTCTTTGCTCATTTTATATTGGCATTCATTTTTTTCTTGTTGATTTCGAAAGACTTTGTCTTTTAATATTTGATCTTTTGGTCCTATATATGTAAATATTTTCTGAACCCAGTTCATTGTTGTTAAACTTTGTTTATGGCATTTTTGTGCAGAATTTAAAATATTTATTAGGATTTCCCTTCCTTTTTATTTTCTGTCTTTGATATCGACTTTAAACAGTCCTCTCCTCTTAATTTTTTTTTTTTTTTGTGGGTACCGGGGGTCGACCTCAGGACTTCGCGCTCCAGCAGGCACCCGTGCCGCTGAGCGATATCACCGGCCCTTTTTTCGTATGTGGGTTCCGGGAGTCGAACTCGGGCCCTCGCGCTTGCCAGGCAGATGCTTACGCCGCTGAGCCATCTCACCGGCCCTCTCCTCTTAAATATTAAACAAAATATTTACCTACAAAATCTCCTGTACTTTCGTTGTTTTGTTTTTATTTGACTTATTCTGATATTATTCATCCATATAGTATTTGTTTTCTCACATAATAGGAACTCAAATTTTTCTTTTTCCAAGTGTTAATCAAATATTTCAGCTTTTTTTGAATATGTCATTCTTTATCTCCTAATTCAAAATGTTATCTCTGGGAAACTATATTCTTCATATGTTTGTAGATCATTTTCAAACTTTCAGTTGTACTCTGGTGACCTATATATCTGTTCTTCTACCAATTACATTGTTTTAATTATTCTAGCTTTTTAATAATATAAAACAACTGATATGGTATTTCTACCATGATTTAAAAAATTATTTTCTATAAATGTCAACTCACTACCCAAGATGAATTTTATTTTATTTTATTTTATTCATTTATTTTTTTGGTCTTTTTGAGACAGGGTTTTGCTATGTAGTTCAGGCTGGCCTGAAACTCACAGCAATCCTCCTGCCTCAGCCTCCTTACAGGGATTACAGGCGTGTGCCACCATGCCCAGCTGTCCCAAGATGAATTTTATTTTTATTTTTATTTTTTATTTTTTTGGGGGTACCAGGAATTGAACTCAGGACCTCATGCTTGCCAGGCAGACGTTGTGCGGCTGGGCTATATCCGCCACCCCACCAAGATGAATATTAGAATGCTTTTCAAAAATATTTTCACAAAACAACAAAAAGCATGAATCTACGACAAGTGGGATTTTGATTTGAATTTCATTATAGTATTAATTTGCAAATACATAACACTGTCCCACTATTCACTCTTCCAACGGATATACTTGTTTTGATTTTCAAGTGAAGTCACTTCCAGCTGTTTGTGAGATTCTTGAGCTTCTTTTTTTTTAATTTTATTTTAAAGAGGAAAAAAATAGAACAAAATTTCAAAACAACATAATAGGAGGGTAACAATTGATTAATAAATTACATATTGTTATCTTTAAATTAGTTACTCAAAGTACAAGATATTGGCATTCAATTATCCAAACAATATTAGCACAAACCTTTCTCTTCAATGAACTAAGAGAAATTAGTAGTGTATCTATCTTAACTATCTTTTATATATATATATATTTTTTTTCCTTCCTTCTTTTCTCCGCTCCCCCATACCAGTTTCTCTTTCATTTTGAACAGTTTCTTCCCATTTTACAATATCTATTGTACATTTTGGAGCTTATTTACTCTTTCAGCTTCTCACATTAGGGAGATAATACAATGTTTACACACGTGCGTCTGGTTTATTTCACTTATGAGTATGGGCTCAAGCTGCATCCATTTACCTATAAAAATCTCCAGTTTATCCTTTATGGCTGTGTAGTACTCCATTGTATAAAAAGACCACATCTTTTTTATCCATTCCTCAGTTGATGGGCATTTGGGTTGTTTCCAAGATCTAGCTATTACCAATTGTGCTACTATAAACATGGGTGCACATATATCACTGTGGTATGATGTTTTTAATTGTTCTGGGAAGATACCCAGAAGGGGAATAGCTGGGTCGAATGGGACCTCCAATCCTAGTTTTTTGAGGACTCTCCACACTGATTTCCAGAGTGGTTGCACCAGTCTACACTCCAACCTACAGTGGAGAAGCATTCCTTTTTCCCCACAGCCCCTCCAGGATTTGCTATTAGTTGCTGTCTTTTTTTTTTTTTTTTTTTTTTAATGTGGGTACTGGAAGTCAAACTCAGGACCTCATGCTTGCCAGTAGGCACTTGTGCCACTGAGCGATATCACTGGCTCCTTTTTTTTCCTTTATGTAGGTACTGGGACTTGACCTCAGGACCTCCCGCTTGCCAGGCAGGCACCTACACTGCTGAGCCATCTCACCGGCCCTGCTTTCCTGATAATAGCCATTCTTTCTGGGGTGAGATGGAATCTCAGTGTTGTTGTTGTTGTTGTTTCTTTTAAAGAGAAGAAAAAAACAAAACAAGTCAAAAAAAAGAACAAATTTTCAAAACAACATAACATGAGGTAACAATGGTCAATGCATTACGTATTATTATCTTTAAGTTAGTTATTCAGGATACCAGACATTAGCATTCAGTTGTCCAAACATAATTTGCTCAAACCTTACTCTTCAATGAACTAAGTAAAACTGGTAGTGTATCTTTCTTAACCATCTTATATACATTTACAATTTTTTTCCCTTTCCCTTCTTTCTTTTCCCCATTCCAGTCTCTCTTTCTTATTGACCAGTTTCTTTTTGATTCACCGTGTCTATTGTACATTTTGGATCTTATTTACTCTTTCAGTTTCTCATACTAGAGAGACAATACGATGCTTACACATGTGCGTCTGGTTTATTTCACTTATGAGTATTTTCTCGAGTTGCATCCATTTACCTATAAAAGTCTCCAGTTCATCCTTCTTTATGGCTGAATAGTACTCCATTGTATAAAAATACCACATCTTTCTTATCCATTCCTCAGATGATGGGCATTTGGGTTGTTTCCAAGATCTGGCTATTACGGATTGTGCTGCTATAAACATGGGTGCACATATATCACTGTGGTATGATGTTTTTAATTCTTCTGGGAAGATGCCCAGAAGGGGAATAGCTGGGTCAAATGGGACCTCCAACCCTAGTTTTTTGAGGAATCTCCATACTGACTTCCACAGTGGCTGTACCAGTCGACACTCCCATCAACAGTGAAGAAGGGTTCCTTTTTCCCCACAGCCCCTCCAGCATTTGTTATTAGTTGATTTCTTTATAGTAGCCATTCTTTCTGGAGTGAGATGGTATCTCAGTGTTGTTTTAATTTGCATCTCTCGAATGACTAGTGATGTTGCACATTTTTTTGTATATTTATTTGCCATTTGTATTTCTTCATCTGAGAAATGTGTATTCATCTCAGATGCCCATTTTTGGAGTGGGTCTTTAAATTTTGGAGGTCTGATTTTTTTGAGTTCTTTATATGTTCTCGATAGTAAGCCTTTGTCTGAGGAACAGCTGGCAAACATTTTTTCCCACGTTGTGGGTTGTCTTTTCACTCTGTTGGTGGTTTCTCTTGCTGTGCAAAAGCTTTTTAATACGATGAGATCCCAGTTATTGATTCTTTGGGATAGTTCCTGTGCGGTTGAGTTTTTATTCATAAAGTCTTTGCCTACACCAATGTCTTCAAGGGATTTACCTATCCTACCTTCCAGCAGATTTAATGTTTCTGTTTTAATATTTAGATATCTGATCCATTTTGAATTTAGTTTAGTGCATGGTGAAAGATATGGGTCTAGTTTTAATCTTCGGCATGTGTAGAGCCAGTTTTTCCAGCACCATTTATTAAAGAGGCTTTCTTTCTTCCACTGAATGTGTTTGGCACCTTTGTCAAAGATAAGGTGGCTTAGTATGTCTGGGGTTGTTTCAGCATCTTCTAATCTGTTCCATTGATCTTCAGGTCTGTTTTTTTGCCAGTACCACACTGTTTTTTATCACAGTAGCTTTATAGTATAATTTCAAGTCGGGGATTGTGATGCCCCCTGCCTTGACTTTGTTGCCCAGAATTGCCTTTGCTATTCTAGGTCTCTTCTGATTCCAAATGAATTTTAGGATTGTTTTCTCTAATTCTGTGAGATATGTTGTTGGAATTTTGATTGGAATTGCATTAAATCTGTATAACAATTTTGGAAGTATGGCCATTTTCACTATATTGGTTCTTCCTATCCAGGAGCAAGGGATATCTTTCCATTTTCTGATATCCTCTTCAATCTCCTTTTTCAGAGTTCAGTGTTGTTTTAATTTGCATCTCTCGAATGACCAGTTATGTTGAACATTTTTTTGCTGTCTGTATTTTTTCATCTGGGTAGTGTGTATTCATCTCAGAAGACTATTTTTGGATTGGGTCTTTAAATTTGGGAGGTCTGATTTTTTTGAGTTGTTTATATGTTCTCGATAGTAATACTTTGTCTGAGGAACAGCTGGCAAACATTTTTTCCCACATTGTGGGTTGTCTCTATATTCTGTTGGTGGTTTCTCTTGCTGTGCAAAAGATTTTTAATAAGAGGAGATCTCAGTTATTGATTCTTTGTGATAGTTCCTGTGCTATTGGGGTTTTATTCATAAAGTCTTTGCCTATACCAATGAGTTCAAGAGTTTTACTTATTCTGTCTTCCAACAGATTTAATATTTCTGTTTTCATATTTAGATCTTTGATCCATTTTGAATTTAGTTCAGTTCATGGTGAAAGATATGGGTCCAATTTTAATCTTTGGCATGTGCAGAGCCAGTTTTTCCAGCAGCATTTATTAAAGAAGCTATCTTTCTTCCAGTGAACGTGTTTGGCACCTTGGTCAAGGATAAGGTGGCTTAGTATGTCTGGAGTTGTTTCTGCATCTTCTAATCTGTTCCATTGATCTTCGGGTTTTTTTTTTTTTTTGCCAGTACCATGCTGTTTTTATCACAGTAGCTTTATAGTATAATTTCAAGTCAGGGATTGTGATGCCCCATGCCTTCCCTTTGTTGCCCAGAATTGCCTTTTTGTTTCTAGATCTCTTCTGGTTCTGAATGAATTTTAGGATTGTTTTCTCTAATTCTGTGAGATATGCTCTTGGAATTTTGATTGGAATTGAATTAAATCTGTATAAGAATTTTGGAAATATGGCCATTTTCACTATATTAGTTCTTCCTACCCAAGAGCAAGGGATGTCTTCCCATTTTCTGATATCCTCTTCAATCTCCTTTTTCAGAGTACTGTAGTTTTCAATGTAGAGGTCTACTACATCCTTTGTTAGATTGATTCCTATGTATTTCACTTTTTTGGATGCTATTGTGAAAGGTGTTATTACCCTAATTCCTCTCTCAGTGAGTTTGTTATTCATGTACAGGAAGGCTATTGATTTTTGAGTGTCGACTTTGTATCCAGCTACGCTACTGAATTTGCTTATTAAATCTAGCAGGTTTTAGTGGAGTTTTTGGGGTCTTCTATGTAGGGTATCATGTCATCTGCAAATAATGATAATTTAACGTCTTCCTTTCCTATTGTTATTCCTTTCATTTCTTTCTCTTGTCTAATTGCTCTGGCTAAAGTTTCCAGGACTATGTTGAATAAGAGTGGAGACAGCGGACATCCTTGTCTTGTTCCTGATTTTAGAGAGAAAGCTTTCAGTTTTTGTCCATTTAGTATGATGTTGGCTGTTGGTCTGTCATAGATGGCTTTTATCAGCTTGAGATAAAGACCATCTATTCCAATTTTCTGTATGCTTTTTATCATGAATGGGTATTGGATTTTGTCAAAACTTTTTCTGCATCTATTGAGATGATCATATGATTTTTGTCTTCGCTCTGTTAATATGGTGTATTACATTTATTGATTTACATATGTTGAACCATCCCTGCATCCCTGGGATGAATCCAGCTTGGTCATGGTGTATAATCTTCTTGATGATTTGCTGCATTCTGTTTGCCAGTATCTTATTGAAGATTTTTGCATCTATGTTCATTAAGGAGACTGACTTGTAATTCTTTCTTAGTTGGGTCCTTCTCTGGTTTTGGTATCAGGGTAATTCTTGCTTCTAGGAATGAATTTGGAAGTATTGCTTCCCTTTCAATTTCATTAAAGAGTTTGAGAAGTAGTGGTGTTAGGTCTTCTCTAAATTTCTTGTAGAATTCAGCAGTGAATCCATCAGGGCCTGGGCTTTTCTTTGTTGGGAGGTTTTGAATTATATCTTCGATTTCTTTGATTGATATTGGTTTATTTAGGACTTTTATATCTTCTTGATTTGGCTTTGGTAGTTCATATGTATATAGTAATCTGTCCATTGCTTCTGCATTTTCCATCTTATTAGAATACTAGTTTTAAAAGTAGGTGTAGATGATCTGGATTTCTTCAGGGCCCATTGTGATTTCACCCTTTCATTCCTAACTGTATGGATTTGAGTCTTTTCTTTCCTTTTTTTGATAAGATTGGATAAGGGTTTGTTGATTTTATTTAATCTTTCAAAGAACTGACTTTTTGAATCATTGATTCTTTGTATTGTTTTTTTAGTCTCCAAAAAGTATTAATTTCTGCTCTGATCCCTATAATTTCCTCCCTTGTACAAGCTTTTGGCTTAGCCTGCTGTTCTTTTTCTAGAAGTTTGAGGTTCACCATTGTTTGTACTTGTTCTGTTTTCCTCATATGGGTATTTACTGCCATTAATTTCCCTCTTAGGACTGCTTTCATTGTGTCCCATAAGTTCTGGTATGTTGTACTGTCATTATCATTCAGTTGTAGAAACTGTCTAATTTCTTCTTCAATTTCATCTGTGACCCATTGGTTATTCAGGATGGTGGTATTTAATTTCCATGTGTTTAGGAAGTTCCTGTGGTTTCTTTTGCTATTGGTTTCCAATTTCATTGCACTGGGGTCTGATAATATGCATGGGATAATTTCAGTTCCTTTGCATTTACTTAAGCAGTTTCAATGAGCTAGTATGTGGTCTGTTTTGGAGAATGTCCTGTGTGCAGCTGAGAAGAATGTATATTCTGATATTGTGGGGTGGAACACTCTGTAGACATCTACTAAGTCTGTTTATTCAAAAGTTTGGTTCAGTTCTAATATTTCATTGTTGACTTTTTGTCTAGTTGATCTGTCTTTTTGTGACAGTGGGGTATTGAGATCCCCCAATACAACTGTATTAGTGCTTATTTGATTTGTCATGCCCGTTAATATTTGTTTTATATAGTTGGGTGCACTGGTATTTGTTGCATATATATTTATGATTGTTATCTCTTCCTGTGGGATTGTTCCCTTTACAAGGATGTGGTGATCTTCTTTATCTCTCTTAATCAGTCTTGGCTTGAAATTCACTTTGTCTGCAAAAAGAATAGCTACCCCTGCTTTTTTCTGGGTTCCTGTTGCATGGAGTATAGTTTTCCATCTTTTGGCTTTCATTCTATGAATTTCTTTTTGAATTAAATGTGTTCCTTGGGCCGGTGAGATGGCTCAGTGGCATAAGCGCCTGCCTGGCAAGCGCAAGGGCCCGAGTTTGACTCCCGGAACCCACATATGAACAAAGGGCTGGTGATATCACTCAGTGGCACGAGCACCTGCTGGCGTGCCAGTTCCTGAGGTCAAGCCCCAGTACCCACAAAAAAATAAAATAAAATAAAATAAATGTGTTTCTTGTATGCAACGTATTGTTGGATCTTGTGTCTTGATCCATCGTGCCAGTCTGTGTCTTTTGATGGGTGAATTGAGACCATTAATATTGATGGTTAAGACTGATATGCATTGACATATCCTTGTCATGTTATTTTCCTGTTGTTGGCTCCCCATCTTTTTATTTTCCCTCCCTCTGTTTAATTGCTTGCCTTGCCGGTAGATTCCTTCTGTTGGGGTTCATGGAGTTGTAGTCCTTGTTATCTCTTTCTAGAATGTCCTTCAAAACATTTTGGAGTGCTGGTTTGGTGGTCATAAATTTCCCCAGATGTTCTTCATCATGGAAGTATTTTATTTCTCCACCAGTTTTGAAAGATGGTTTTGTGGGGTACATCAATCGGGGTTGAATGTTATTTTCCTTTAGAATTTGAAATACTTCACTCCACAATCTTCCTGACTTGAGGGTTTGTGCTGAGAAGTCAGGTGTGATTCTGATGGGCTTTCCTTAATAGGTGATTTGTTTCTTTTCCCTAACAGCCTTTAAGATTCTACTCTTGTGTCGAATTTCTGGAATCTTCACTATAATATGCCTGGCTGAAGATTTTTTTTGATCATGGCTAATTGGAGTTCTATATGCCTCACTTACCTGTATGTCAAAATCTTTTTCTCTACCAGGGGATTTTCTGCCATGACGTCTGTGAACAGGTTTTTTATATCATTTATGCTATCTCCTGCTTTTTAATTGACTCCAATCAATCTTAAGTTATTCTTCTTTGCCTCATCTAGCAGCTGCTGGATTGATTTCTCATGGTCCCTTGCTATTTTTAAGAATTCTTTCTTTTCATGATCACTAACCGCAAGCCCTGTCTTCTATATCTGAGATCCTGTCCTCACATTGGCTTAATCTGCTGCAAATACTTTCAATGGAATTTTTGTTCTCCTGGACATCTGCTTGAATCTGCCTTATGAATTTCATTTCTTTCCTATGCAGAACATTCATGGCTTCCATCATTTTCTTAAGCTCGTCTATTTTTTTTATATGTATCTGCTCTAGAGTCCCTAAGCATGGTCTTCATTGTGGACCTCATCTCTTCAGTTATCTGAGAAATTATTTCTGATTTGATTTTTTCCAGAGCCTCATTCAATTGCTATTTTTTTACCCTTCAGAGATGCCAGGTGGGTGGCTTTTGGATTGTCCCACCTCATTGCCCCCTGGATTTGCCTTTGGTGAACTGGATGTCTGGGGTTGCATCTTGTTTAAGTGTCTTCTCATTTTCTTTCTTTAGTTTAATTTCTGGGGCGATGCTTGTAAATGACTAGGGTAGGTTGCTTTATTGCTAGTATTTAAAACCCTTAGGACATGACTACTTCTCCAAGGTATCTTCCAGGTGTAGCTTGCTTTTGGGTTTTGAGTCTGTTGCAAGATCCCACCTCTTCAATTTGTTGGAGATGAAAAGTTGCTGCCTGTTTGGCCCAGTCCTTGGTTCTTTGGCACTGTGCCACTGTATTTTCTGTGACCCTTAGTCAATCTCAGTCATGGAATACCAGGAAGAACAGCTGTTTAGAACAATTATGTCACTTTTGGCTATAGTGGTATCAAAAGCATCAAACACAGCCTAGAAAATGACAGACTGAGCTAACCAGTTATTTGCCACTTTTAACTGTATAAAATAGAACTGTAGTTATATAACAAAATCTAAAACAAACCAGAAAATTATATGCAGTATACAAGTCCTTAATATGTCAATTTTGCCCTCAGGCGTTAAAATTTAAAATGAGTTAAGGAGAAAATAGAGAAATGGAAGAAGAGGAAGGAATCAGAAGTAAGGCTGGAGGACATACAGGGATCATGCTAACTTTGAGAAACTGGTGCAGAAGACTGGAGGGAGAGAAGGAAGGGATAAAAGGAAGAACAGAACAGAATCACAACCACAAAGAGGCTGGAAACTCCATTTATACTCATATAAAAACAAGATCAAACAATGAAGAAAAAAAAACCACCACAACAAAAAACAAATAAGAGAGAGGGGGAAAAAAGTTCACTTCATGTTTTTCTCTGCTGTCGCTGGTAGACAACGTGTGGAGACAGAGTCCCATTCTGTGCCGATCTGTCTCAGCAAGTCAGCAGTAGCTTTTTGGTGGGGTAGTGGATAATCTCAGCGAGCCTGCACTTTCAGGCAGAGACCAGACTCATCCGGCCTGCAGCCTGAGCCCAGCTGGGAGCCATAGATGGAGCTGGCAGCTGCCCTGAGTTCTGAGCTCTGCAGGCCCCTTTCCAAGATGGCACCCAGCCAATTGCTCTCTCACACAGGACGACTAAGCCCTCAGCACTCACTGCCAGCCAGTGCAGTCCCTCACCTCCACTGTTCCCCTGCACTGCCACGTCTCTCCACGGAGGCCCCTGGGGTCACGGTACTCATCATGTGTCTGCAGGTTTGAACCACTCCTGTCACACAGTGAGTCCCGACTCAGAGAAGGCGCAGGAGGCTACCTCCTTCTTTGTTAAAGTTTCTCTCGTCACTCTCTCCATGGGCTTCAAATCACACTTCAGATCCTTCCTGGGTCCAGAGGACCCAATTCCCTCCTTCTTGTCTTCCTCAAGTTGCTATACTCCAGCGTCTGGATGGTGACTCTCAGAGAGGCTCTTTCTCTGCTGCTCACCACTGTGCCATGTTCAAGTGTCCCACCCAGCTTCGTGAAATTAACTAGATTGGGCCGGTGAGATGGCTCAGCAGCATAAGCGCCTGCCCGGCAAGCGCGAGGGCCCGAGTTTGACTCCCGGAACCCACATACGAAAAAGGGGCTGGTGATATCGCTCAGCGGCACGGGCGCCTGCTGGCACGCGAGGTCCTGAGGTCGACCCCCGGTACCCACAAAAAAAAAAAAAAAAAAAAAAGAAAAGAAATTAACTAGATCAAGAAGCTTCTTGTAGATGTTGGTCATTTTAGTGAGAATGAGAAAATTGTACAGCACCTTTGCGTTTGATGTTCTCATATTCCAACAAAGAGAAGAATACATTGAGTTGATGTACAGCCCTGGAAAGCAGACTTAAACTCTCCATAACTTCTTTACTGTAAATACCCTGCTTTGCACTACATTCGGCAAGCTGGCTGGGAGGACAAAATATAACAGAATGGGGTGGATCTGGATGGTGAAAGAGATGGTTAGAGGTACTGCAAATGGCAGAGTTGATTTGGACTGAAGAAACAAATTATTAGGCAAATTTACCTGTTTTTTATCCTAGTGAGAATGATATGAATATGCAATAATTTTTAAAAAGGGAAATTAAGGAAAAGAAAACCAATAGTTAAAAAACCTTTCAACAAGGGCCGGTGAGATGGCTCAGCGGTATAGGCGCCTGCCTGGCAAGCGCAAGGGCCCGAGTTTGACTCCCGGAACCCACATATGAAGAAAGGGCCGGTGATACCGCTCAGCGGCACAGGCGCCTGCTGGTGCATGAGGTCCTGAGGTCGACCCCTGGTACCCACACACACACACAAAAAAACCTTTCAACATGAATCAGGAACATGGATTTTTAGGTAAGCAAAAATATGCACCTATTATAATCTCTGAAAATGGATCTGAAATCAAAACTGGTTAAAAAGAATATTCTTGTGGCAATAAGCAGACAAGTTTGGAGTAAGGATGTAATTAACAGTCTGTTTAAGGAATTGGCTCAATAATTTATTTTGACATTTAATTTACTTACCTAACACTTTTTTTGTAGAATATTGCATATTAGGTAACTAGTATTGTGTTGCATTAACATAACTTTGTTTGTATCTAAATATCTATTTTTACAAGGCCTTCACAACAGATTCTAATGACACCATTTACAAAGAGGGAGACATTCCCCAGGTACTTCTGTACTTTGTTCAACAGAAATTTAACTGCCCAAGTGGATGCTTGATTGATGTTATTCAATGATTAATGCAGCAAACTCTCTACTTTACCCTCTGCAGCAGAAATCTCCATTTAAGCCCTTGGGATATGTAAGTACCTCATTTCTTAAGAAACTACAGTGAGATTAAGAAGGGAAGGTTTCACAAAGCAATTAGGAAGAGGGCAGTTTAATCCATCCTTCTCCTTATTGAAAAACAGCTTCAACCAAGGTATTGCCTACTAAACTAACTTTAATCTGCAAAGGAGTTTTCAAGAAAATTTGATCAAATAAGAAAATAAGAGAGAAAAATAAAACAGCTATTAGGACAACCTATTTCTCTCCTGTTTTTATTCCTCCTTTCAGTGCACTGAGTCCAATACCAGAAAATGTCATTGAAATACAAGTAAGCATTTCCAAGTGTATTATAGATATTTTTCAGTCTGCAAAAACTACTCTCCTATAGCATGAATATTTCATTTTTTCTCAACTAATAACTGACATCTACATGATATGAAGCAAAATACTTTTGATTCATGTCGTTGCTGCTGTTTAGAATTTCCTCTAATTCCAAATAACTCCTTTGTTATTTGGAATTGGATCTAACCTACAGAAGAGGGCTTTAGAATATTTGCTGTAGTTCATCACTCCCATTCTTTTCTGCCTTCCCCTACTTATAATTTACAGCTGCCAAGTGAGACAACAGGAGCGATGGAGAAGTGCTGCATGTAATTATGGGTGTTTTGTTGTTAATAAAAGCGCATTGAACTTTTGTTTTTAAAGCCCACTTTGACTCTGAGACCTGGTGATACCAATTTTCTCACACATGTTCTCGCACCTTGGAGGCATCTTGATCTTTGTAGGCAAGTATCAAAGTCAGTCTCTCAACCCAGGATGAAATGAAAGAAAAGAAGAAACAAGAGCACTGATCGTAATTCCAATCTTGTTTTTGGAAAAAGTACATATGTTTTGGTGCCCTGAAAATTTGAGGACACTAAAAGAAAATATTGGTTACAGTTAAAATGGATTTTCACTATTCACTATAAATTATTATAAAAATAATACATGCTCATAGCAACAAACACATTTAAAAACAAATAAAACAGAATAACAGCCAAAACAAAAAGAGAAGAAAATAAATCATTCAGAACAAAATACTGTACAAAGCAAAAGTACTTTTTAGTCTCTTACTTCTCAGTAAAACATTTATTTTAGACAAAACAGTTTATTTACTTTTTTCGCAAAACATTTTATCTTGGAAATCTTTTCCTACTAACAAATATAACTCTATTTCCATTTTTTAAGCATCTGCATGGAAACACAGATGTGCCATGACATGGAAGACTCAAATCCTTACTGATGAACCTTCAGCTTACTTTAGGCTATTTCATTAATATAGTAAAGATTGTTCTTGATTAAGTGTGTGAAAAACTATAGAATATATTTCTAAATGTCATTGGAAGATCAAAGGATGTGTTATTTAAATTTAAAAGTAAAATTTATATGTTAAAGTTTATTACATCCTGCCAAATTACTCTCTAAAAAGGTTGTATCGATTTACACTCCTAGTGATGGTACCTGAAAAGGCAGATTTCCAAATCATAACAAATGTTTTCATCCCTGGCAATATGAAAGACAAAAATTCGTTTCTCAGTTTTAGAAATTTTGTTTCTTCCACTATAAATGAGCTTGAACTTTGATACGTTTGTTGGTCAGTTTCTTCCCTTACGAACAAAACCATTATTTTTAAATTGTCTTGTTTACATTTTCATTAATATGTTAGAACATTTAGATATTAAGGAAGTAACTCTTTGTCAGATATATGAAAAGCATTTTTCCAAGAATGCATAATAAATATTCTACTTAAAGGAATATTCTTAGTTTTGCCAGTAGGCACCTTTATCCCAGATGAATTTGATTTAAAATCATTTCTATTTAAATCTCTTGTTAGGCAAACTGAGTTTGTTAAATTTTTCTAAAGAAAGTGCATTCTTCTAATTGATTTAGTTTTAAAATAGTTGTTTGATGTAATTTTAATACATAGTCATTATCTCAAAGATAGATTTATATTTCAGAAAGAAGAAAAATCAGGAACGAACAATGAAAAATAAAAGAATAATGATGACCATCTTCCTGTCTCACAAAACCTTTCCCATAAAATGAATTAAGAATATGAAGCATTAGAATGTTCTTGGGGATTTGAAGCCTTCCTTACAACTTTGTCCTTAATTATTTTGCCAAATTATTTTCTTTATCATTTCTATTTTAGTATCATCTTTGGAGGACATGTTCCAGATTCCCTCTATTTATTCATACTCTTTTTTCTAAAATGTCTCATGTGTCTTCTGAAATTTTACATTTATTTGAGGAGAGTAAGTCTTGCCTTAAAAATCAACCACAGCTAAGGGCTGGGGAGATAGCTCAGTGCTACTGTACTTATCTACCATGCATGAGGACCTAAATTCAATTCCCAGTACTGAACAAAAAAATCACTGTTTTCCGTAGAAAGCTACTGCTGAAACTAAGATCACAGGGCACACTGTTCATCAGTAGGTAACCTGACTTGACACAGAAGTTCATCTCTGAAATACAGTAGGAAAATTAATAGCAATGATACTCGCTGAAATAATGCTGATTTATGTAAAATAAAATTCCTTAATTTTTAAAAATCTCTGAGAATTATTGCATTTAACTCTCAAATTTTTATCAACTTATGATTCTAGAATTACATGTGGAAATAACTACCTATGTTTACCCAACCGTTGCTTCAGGTTCAAATTGTTAAATTGAGACAGAGACCAACCTTGATATTAAGGACTATTAGCTCTTTCGCATATAGCTGAAATAAGTTTGCTTAAAATATTGTTTGTTTAATATTTCACATTAGATTTATTATAAAATATATGTTATCAATACTTATTTTTCCTTCTTTTTGTTGATCAAAGCATTTTGCTTTTTGTTTTGATTAAGCAACAGGGAAAGGAGCAGCCATATCAGAAGATAGGCACATTTTTTATTCAAGTTTTATTCAACATATACAGACCTTCCCATTCACTAAACAGATATGTATTGAGCACTTGTTGAGATTCATTAGAATGAGAATTGAATTCAAAGCATTTGAAATCTTAGTAAAGTGATATCTAAATTTCTAAAATCCTTAGATACCCACTAGGCTGTGAAACTGCTCAGAAATGCCCAAGTCCAAGGAGATTTAATCCTGAGATTCCTCTCTACCCCAAAATAAATTCAAGTTCTAATTATGAAATGTTTAACAAATTGGAAATATAGTTAATCTATTATTAGAAGATTGTCTTTATTTAAAATTACTCTATTTTACATTTTAATTTATTCATAAAACAAAGATGGTTTGGGGGAAATGTGTCAGTACAGGTAGTTTAATAAAGAATTCTTTTTTTTTTATGTGGGTACCGGGAGTCGAACTCAGGACCATGCGCTTGGCCGGCAGGTGCTTATGCCACTGAGCGATATCACTGGCCCTTTTTTCCTTTTTTTAATGTGGGTACCAGGAGTCGAACTCAGGGCCTCGCGCTTGCCAGGCAGGTGCTTGTGCTGCTGAGCTATATCACCGGACCAAGAATTCATTTTTATAGGTGATAGGTGATAGAATTCTTGTTGGTTGGGGGTCTCCTTGCTCTTGGAAGTTAAATTACTGTAGCAAGAGGGCTGGCTGTTTACTAGGTGCTGGGATAAGATAAGATAAGGGTAAGTGACTGAATCGTTGTTCTTATTAGGGTAAGAGCAAAGGGCAGCTGGCATATAAGATCACTGGGGAGAAAATCCTGGAGGCAGAAGGATGGAAAGTGTTTCTAGGTGAGACTGTGCTGGAGAGGGTAAAGGGAAGGAGCTCCTCAAGGTCAAGGACCCAGGGTAAGGGATGTTCAGTGAGACTTAGGGGCCACAGTGTGGAACAGACCCCACTCTGTTGTCATCATCAGTCTTCACTAAATCTTTAAGGACATTGAACTGATTGAATTTCTTACAGAAGCCTGTGAATAGAAAGGATTTATGTCAAGACAGGCTCCATGCAGAAACATTTAACACCACATAGGGGAAAAGGACAGCAGACATTTCAATAATACACACCAAATAAATTTATAAATACATAAATAAAATAAACAACCGAGAGAATTATTTGTTACACACTTTGCCCTTTGGATGTGCTGGGGCTTGGGAACTGTACTGGGCCTATGCAACATTTCTCAAGACACAGTCACCTGCTTGTCTGGAATAACAGCCACAGTTTACTAGCAAGCGTGTTCAGAGACAAAAATCATCCAAAGCACACTTATATGGGTTACTAATTAAAGAAACTATGGGAACACAACCCTCACTGGAAGTTTAGGTTTTAATGTTAAAATTAGCATATAGTTTTAAAATTGGTCAATCATTTTTTTTTAAATAAACTCAATTTTTTAATTTTTAGAGTCTAATTTTTAAAGGGAAAAAAGCTTTTCTACTTATGCTACACTCCATTATCAATGTATCAGGGCCATTCAGACTGTTTTTTCTCAAATCAATGAAACAACAAATCTATTTTGAAAAATATTTAATACTTAATACTAGTGGGAGAATAGTATCTTCAAGCCCCGCAGTCCTCTTAATGTCAGTAATTTTCCACTATAAAACTTCACTCACTGGGATACTTGAATGAAGTCTCTATATACTGTAACAGGAAGTAAAAATCACTTGGCAAGAAATTTCTGACTCTAGCAGTATTTGTTCATTTGCATATCGTTAAGTGATTTGCATGCTAGTTAGGAATGTCACAAATGCATCTCCCATTTATATTAAGGAGAGGGGAAATTAGTTGATAACAGGATGTATGTGAAAGTGCTTTATGAAATACCAACAAAATATAGTCCTCTGGTATCCAAATCAGACAAAAGCTAACACGATAGTCTTAAAGATAGCCACTAGGAAAAGGAAAAGTATTGGCATATGAAACCAGAATTACAAATAATCAGGTAAAACTATACACTAAATATCTTACAATTGTGTATTTTTGTGTGTGTGTATATATATATATATATATTTTTTTTTTTTCTTTTTCTTTTTGAGACAGGGTCTCAGTGTATAGTTCAGGCTGGGCTTGAACTCACTATATAGCCCAGGCTGGCCTTGAACTTGTGGTGACCCTCCTGTCTCATTCTCCTAAGTGCTGGGATTACAGGCATGTGCCACCAGGCCAGCCTTTTTTTTTTTTTTTTTTTTGTATATATTGAGGTGAGGAAATAGTTAAGAAGATTGCATTTATGCTTTAATATAGATGCTCCTTGATTTCTGATGGGATTATGTCTGAATAAACTCATTGCAGAGATTACCATATGTTAAACTTTTATAAATTGGGGACTGTCTGGGCTTTTCAGATTCTTTTTATTGATAATATGGTCATTTTCATTTCCCTACCAGCCACTGTTTTGTTAGTAATTTCTTTTTTTTTTTTTTTTTGTGGGTACTGGGGGGGTCGACCTCAGGACCTCGCGCGCCAACAGGCACCCGTGCCGCTGAGCGATATCACCGGCCCCTTTTTCGTATGTGGGATCCGGGAGTCGAACTCGGGCCCTCGCGCTTGCAAGGCAGGCGCTTACGCCGCTGAGCCATCTCACTGGCCCTTGTTATTAATTTCTAATGTTAATGTGTTATGATGAGAGAATATGTTCTATGTGAAACTAATTTTTTGCTATTTATTGAGGTTTCTTTTGTGGGAAACATTTGAATTATTGAATACTTTTCAATTGTTAAATACTTTTCAATATATATTTGTTGTTTTTCCTTCTTTGGAATCAGTATACATATTCAAATTTTAGATTCTTGTTTACCATTATAGAAAACAATCGTTGATTTTCTTCTTTGAATATTGCCTCTCTCCTATTTCCTACTCTCTTCCTTTGTCTCCCTGGGATGATTAGAGATATGTTGAAACTTCTCATTATATCTTCAATGCTCAACCAATCTTTCATCTTTTCAATCTCTTTCTTTCTGTACTTCATCACAGTTAATTTCCTTGTATATATCTTCTAGTTTGCTAATTTTCTCTTTGGATGTGTCTAATATGCTATTTAACCTACCTCCCAAGATTTTAAGAACTATGTTTCCATTTCCATTTTAAATTTGCCTACTCATTTCCATAGTGTCCTACTGTATCATTATGTTTTCAATTCTTTTTAAAAAAAAACTCTTTACTCAATTTAAGCATATTTATTTTACAGTGTCTTTGATTGTGTTACGCTATTTGCAATTGTTTTGGTGATAATTCTCTATATTTTTGCTTCTGATCTCTCCTTTTTGTGACAGTTGTATTCCTTGTGTGCTTTATAACATTTTGTTGCTGTTGTGTATTCATCTTCAGTGGCTTCGGTTGTTTTTCAGAGAGAGCGTTCTGTTACAGGATGTACAGATTGTGTTCCCCGCCCCTTCATATGTTGAAGCCTGGGATGGTTAATTTGATTGTGCCACAGGATGCCTCAAAAGCAGGTTAAACATTACTTCTGAGTGTCTGTGTGAGTTTCCAGAAGACAGTGAATAACATGAACTCAGTAAGCAAGGTGTTCCTCCAATTCATTCATCATCCAATTTATTTTTAGAGCTCAATAAACAGGAAATTTCCTTACTGGCTCCCTAGGCCAGAGTGGAATTTCTCTACCTTTCCTTCTTGAGGTTCTTGGCTTTATGCAGGGAGCCGATTTCAGTGAGTCTAAGGTCTTATCTGTTCCTGGGTCTGTCTCTTCTCACCCATCTGCTTCCCCACGGGCCTTTATCCAGGGCTAAAACCTCTACAGGTACTTACAGCACCAGCACTATTTTAGCTTTGTTTTATATGATGGTTAAGATTAATTGTCAACTTGATTGGCTTGGGAGCTGCTTAACAGATTATGAAAGCACATTTCTAGATGTGTCTGGGTGGGTGAACTTGGGTACTATATACGGTCCCTGGCCTCTTCCTCTCTGGCACTGTTCCCCTGATCTGCTTCCCCACAGCCATGGATTAAGCAGCTTTGATCTGCCATGCCCTTCTGCCATGATGTTTTTGCCTTGGAGTCAGTCAACCATGGACTGAATTCTTTGAAACCATAAACCAAATTAAACCTCTCCTTCTGTAACTTGTGGATTTTGGGTACTGTGTCCCAGTGATGGGAAAGCTGACTATTGTAGTTTCTTACCTTGGTTCTAACATCTGGGGAAGAGGTTGTTTCATTTTACCTATCCCACCCATGCATTTAGGAAAGGAATCTTTCCATATTACCTACTATACCATGTTCACTTTCTAGTTATGTGTATTGGAATGGGGAAATATTGTATTAAATGCTAGAAGTAAATTTGTCTTTGTAAAATAGACCAAAGACATTACATGACTTAGTAACTGATAAATGCAGTACAACATTTTTTTAAGGCTATGCTATAGGTTGGAGAATAAATTAATTTTAGAATAAATAGCCTTCAGTAATGTCATGAAATCATCATCAGGGATTTTATTTCCAAACTTAAGGACATCAGTGTGATATATGTATGGGCTCATGGTTTTGGAGACAACAGAATAAATATATATGTATATATAAAATATGTATATTTATATATACACATATGTATATATAAAATCAGATATAAAATGTGTATAATGATGATATACAGCTATGTTATATGAATGTAACATATACTATACATATATAAAGAGAGATATCAACCTTCATAATGCACATACTGTCCATATATAGCTATAATTTGCTTTCCTATTATCTGCTCTAGTAAGTCTATGTGTTTCAGTCTATTGCTATTCCCATATACTTATCAGATGAGTAAGAATAAATGATAGTCTGTGATCACCCAAAATTTAGAGTATTTAGTATGCATTCAAGTTTCTGAAACTCATTTTTCCCATTTAAAGCTCTCCCAACTCAAATGCACTCTTAATTATTCAAATCAATTCAGTATTCTCCCTTCTATTCAGCTATCTGAGGTTTGATTAAGATTAATGTATTCAAGAGCCCAGAATACCAGACTTCATGCTGAGGGATGTCAGATGATCTTACCAGTATGTAGCTACCAATAACTAGCATGGCCTGGGTACAGACTGAATGGATGAGGTGTGCATGCTGTGTGATCCTTACAGTTCTCTTCACAGCTTAGTGGGAGGGTGAAGGAGGAGATGCACCATGTGCTGAAGTCTGTTGGATAGAATGTTCCCACATTTTCTGTAGCCATCTAATAACTGTGACCATAAGGAAGAGAGGGATTGAAGGAGACCACTCATGAAGCTCCTACAGGAAGCAGGAGACCTCTTGCCTTTTCACACCAGTCCATTTTAGCTTTAGCCTTACCAGTGATTCCAGTTGTCCTTACAGGAGTCCTTGAAGTTTTAAATTTGTTCTTTTTCTGCTTTCATTTACAGAGAAAATGGCTGTGTTTTGTTATCCTGATGCCATTCAATTTCCCAAACTGATGAGCCTAGCTTGAGTGAAGGTGGTGTTAATGAAAAAAACTCCTGGATGTTATTTATCACTGTTTTAAGAGTTCTGTAGCACAGAACACAGAGGTGGCACTTGGTTGTTTGTGACATCAGAGTCTCATCAGAGTCAGTATGATTGTGGGTCTTTATTGATCCCAGACTTTCATTAAACAGGTTACAGCGTATTTGTGCAGCGGTCTTTTTAAAAGAGTTGTGTGGAGCCTGGCTTCTTCAAGAGTGGTCCTGAGTCAGCAGCAGAGAATCTTCTGAGAGCTTTGCCAGTGCGGACTCTTAGGCCCCACCCCAGAGCTTTCGAGTCAGCGACTGAAATTCGTTGAGATCCTGGGGATTCTCGGGTACCTCTGAGATTGACAGGCATTGGTTTGGAGTATTGTGTTCTCAACCCGATACAGTTACCTCTTTTGACTCATTAATAATACTTAATAGCAAGAGGATGATTTTCCCATCTGCCCACCTAATGTGGTGTTTTGTACTAACAATTAAGAATCACGGGAGGATCTCTTTTTTCTACATAGGAGAAAAGCTAATATTTTAGTCTACAAATGAATCAGCAGAATCGTTTCCTTTTGACTTAATATAAGTACAATCTTGCTCACAACTGCTAAATCAGAAACAAGGAGCTGCCTCCTTTCAGGTTAATGGTTTTCCCCTCATCAAGCTGTCCTTTCACGTAATCTATACTTGCCTCCACTTATTTATTTTTTAAATAACTGCTCTTTTTTGATAGGATTATTCGTCTTTCCAATAATAACAGCAATTAGCCTTACCTCATGGCATGTCACGCTGAGTCAATCTGTGATTGTCAGAGCAGGATGATCTTAGCCTTGTCTCAGTAACAAACATTGACAAGCAAAACAAAGCAGGCAAAATACACAACAAGAATTAACAATAAAGAATTGAACATGGGCCGGTGAGATGGCTCAGCGGCGTAAGCGCCTGCCCGGCAAGCGCGAGGGCCCGAGTTCGACTCCCAGATCCCACATACGAAAAAGGGGCCGGTGATATCGCTCAGCGGCACGGGCGCCTGCTGGTGCGCGAGGTCCTGAGGTCGAACCCCCGGTACCCACAAAAAAAAAAAAAAAAAAGAATTGAACATTATGGTCAACCCTGCCTATGCAAGCCATATGGAAATAACGGTATACATCCTGTCAAGGCTATTGAAACTATGACATACTCTTAAATTATATTTTTCAGAGAAGTTTTAAAAGAAGACTCCTTAAAAGCCTTCAAAATATTAGCATTCTCTTTCCAAATTTAATCTATTTAATTTTATTGGAAAACATTTTCATAGCTCATCAGCAGACTCCCTAGCATTGAGTAATATTTAGCATGCTGTAATCATGGGAAGGAGAGATTTAGATTAAATGCTGCTTTCTATTACTGTTCAATCATCATAAGTTGTTCCACTTTTTATCTTTTTAGTCAACACATTTCAAAGGTGGGAAGATATCTTCATTTGCAGGCATACCTGTATTTATCTATTATATTTTCCATTAGTGTCTCCATGAGATTTATTCCTGGTGATTTCCAACAAAGTAAATGTGAATCTCCTCACACCAGATGCTAATAATAAAGACTAATGCATCCTATCTCTTAGAGATGTTATTAGAATAAATTAGATAATATTTACAGGGGAATTTGACCACACTAGAGGTAGTATATAAATAAATATTTTTAAAAAAAGCATTTAAAGAACAAAATATTCTATTTGATTTGAGCCAGATTGACTTGACTGTACCAAACTATGTTTTGAGAAAAGAAAAAAAAACTGTCCTATGAATAGGGGTTCTGCTGGTTGCGGATAAATGCAAAATGCTGACAATGAATTCCAGGTCTGGGATGAAACCTCAGGCATCAGTTTAGATGTGCAAACTGAGCTATTTGCCTCTTTCTGTATGTTTACATTTACTAACTTTGGGACACCAATAAAACCTTGTATATGTTGGGGGTAATCATCAAAATTATTTTAAACCTCTTTCTATATTAGATAACACATAAGGATTGTAAATAGGGAAATAAAGTTGTTGATACAAACAGAGATCTTAAAGGATATATGTAAAGCATGTACACCTAGATAAACTGTATTTACATTTCTATTGTGTAGAGCCAAAATGGAGCTTTTAGCAGGACAGTAGGCCAAAAGGGAATCATAGTTATTACATAGTGAAGAGTAACTTGTCCTCACAGGTGTGTGGTAGCTGTCAACTATATTCTTAGTATTACTTGTGGGACATTAGAAGTATCCCATTTTTTCAAATGGAAATTTGAAAAGCATTGCATTTTTAAGCATCTTTCCACACTGTTGCAAAGCCTGCAACATTTAATTCTTCTGAATCAAGGAAGAGGCTTCATAGTCACAAAAAAGGCAAGAATAAACAGTATAGGATGATGACATGCTCCAATGCAATAAACCAGTGCTTACTGTAGACTCCTGTGTGCCATGTACAGTTCCAAGTGCTTTCCCAGAACTATCTCATTTAATTCCCATCTCAACTCTATGAAATAGAGTTATTATAGATGTAACACTGGGCAAAAAAAGGTTGAAAAGTTATTATAAATGTAGCTCAGGGTAATACAGCTCATAAGTGGCAGAGCTGGGCTGTCTGAGTCTATACTCTCTCCTGACAACTGTGTTTTCTTGTTTGCTTCTATCCTAATGTAGGAGTTAGCATTGTACAGCATACTACTGTGAAAGAAAAAAAACCCTGAAACAAAGAATGTTATATTTTCAGTGTGTAACAAAAATGTGAAGGTTGAACATTTTTAGATTGTATCTGAACAATTGCTAGATTTTTCTAGAAAAGCCAAGATTATAACATTAAAGTGGCCCCACCTTCCAATTTCAAACAGTGCTGCTCTCACGACCAGCAAGTATTCACCGTACAATTGCACGGTGTGTCAGTTGTTCACTAAGGAGGAGCACAGATAACATATGTGAAGGGCAGCTCTCTTGTGGAGACAACAGCAGATCTTTGTGTGGAAATTAGAAATGCAGCAAGGAACAAATTCCAAGATGGAAATTTCAGAAGAGCTTAATTAATATACTGTGATTAACCAACATCTATAACATCACCCCTAGCTTTTGCAGTCACAGCAACTAAAGCTCTTAGGATGCAGAATAACTTCTCAAGATACACAATATGAAAAGGCCTTTAATTTTTTTCTCTAATGGCTGAAATATGTGCTGTACATGGTTTTTGTTTTGTTTTATCTGATAACAGTTTCCCATCCCTAACAGAACACTATTTTTTTTTTTTTTTTTTGTGGGTACCGGGGGTCGACCTCAGGACCTTGCACGCTAGCAGGCACCCGTGCTGCTGAGTGATATCACTGGTCATTTTTTCTATGTGGGTTCCGGGAGTCGAACTCAGGCCCTTACGCTTCCCAAGCGGGCACTTACGCCGCTGAGCCATCTCACCGGCCTCCAGAACACTATTATATGGTTAACTACAAACCTTTTCATAGCAACAGACATTGTATCTTGTACATGAACCCTATGCGTCTCCCTTGAAGGATGCCTTAAATTTATAACAGACAAATTCAAAATACAGCCTATGATCCCATCACCCTAAAGCCTGCTTTCCCAACGAGCTCAAGAAAGAATACATTGACAAATGACTCACTGTAACTTCCTATTGCTCCTTTCTTTGCCTTCCTTTTTCTTTAAATGGCACTTCAACTTTATAAGTTAACAAAAATTTCGAGAGAGATTAGCACCACCTGAAACAGAAGGACCAAAAATCTGACACAATCATGCGTTGCAGAAGTTCATCTTAATGGCTAGCACCGAAGGCTAGTGGATTTTCTACTTTGAGACTAAAGGCCTTTCCCCCACCCCACCCCACCCCCTGTTGCCCCTTCACTGTTTTACGTCATGCATCTCCACTCTATGAACATTACTCAAACACTAGCTATCTGGTTACCTATAATTCTGAAATAGGTATTTCACAGGAAAAGGTAGCTGCAGAGACAGTATCTTGCAATGTTTTCTTAAGTACCTATCAAAAACATGATATTAGGCAACTAGAAATAATGGCTAAAACAGGTGGAAAACTATACTCATGTATATAGTTGTCTATGCAAACCACAATTAGAATCCCTGAACACTTCTCTGCGCAGTGTGGATGCTTCTCTTTGCTTACTCCAATTAGGCGGGAGGCTCTGCCTAAGGCGGGAGAGGAATATACTCACCATTGTCTAAGTGTGGGGAGGAGAAAGGAGCTGCGTTCTGTGCAGCTAACATCATGCTTTGCTTTTAACATGTAGAACTAGGCTTGTAGATGCTATTGATTATGCTTAGGAGAGAGGGAGTTAATGATACATTGTGAGTACACACACTGAATTTCATCCTGATTCAGGTTTTAAACAGCATCCTCTCCAAATTCTCTACTCTAAGGGTTGCATGTTGAGAAGTGAAACAGATGGTCCAGTTTTCTATTTCTTTTCCTTTAGAATTTATTCTGTAGCCCAGGGACCTGGGTCTTCTGGGATCTCAAATTATATTTCAACCCATTATGTGTATATCAGTTTTGACACTAAAATGGTATGGAAGAGTTATTCAAAATCCTCCTGGCCACAGCCTTTGCTGGTTCTTAGTGTGCCATGTGCTGTTCATTTTAATTGAAAATATTCTAAAAGCAAGATTGATGTGTTTTCTATTCCTCTAAAATAGAAACAGGTCCTGGGCTCATAATTGAGCACTCATAAACCCCCTTTCCTTATTAACATGCCCTCTCTAATTTGTGCCTCTGTTTGCACAATATAAATGGCCTTTAACAGCCCTTCATTCATACAATGGTCTCAGTAACCCAAAGAAAATTAGTAGCAGGCAAAAACCTATTTTAACTGACACAGAGACAAAAATGCTAATTACCTTAAAATATTCTCAAGTGTGTATCTTTGGCATCCTTCCAGGTAAGGCTCAAAAGTTTTTTTTTCCTTCCCTGTATTTACTAGTAATAGGGAAAGTTGTTTTTAGTTTACATTCAGGTTCACGCATGAGTAAATTTATATTTATAATTTAAAATCTTTTCTTTTTGTTCTAAGATACTGGTGGTAGCAGAGGTATTGGTTTACTTTCAACTTACTCCTGGGTATACTTGAGAGAGGTGCTCATTTGTGGTCAATTATGTTGTTGCTATTTTTCAGGCACTCAGGAAAATTTGCTGAAAAAAATAGGCCCTAAAAATTTGAATTTATTTAAACATGTTATTGATATAAATTTTAATGTTGCTGTAGAAGTCCTTATAACTTTTCTCTGATAATTAAATGTGTCAAAGTTTATACTCTGAAATACTTCTTCCTCTAGAAAATGGTTTTAAAATTAAAGCCTCTCACGTACAAAATAAGCAATAAAAAACAAAATCAACGCAACTTACTAAATTGTGATACCAGGTGCTCTGAAAATATTTAAATTAAGACAAGCTTTTTACCACATTTGCAACAAATACTTATTGATGATGTATTATTTTCAGAGTATTTTGCTAGACTTTGTTTATAAAAAATAAATAAGATGAAAGTGTTCGTCCAGAGAGAATTTAAAAGTCAAGTTTGGGGAAAGAAAATATATGTAAACTAAAGGTCAACTAACTGTACAGAAATTTATTAACAGTTGAAGATGACAGAATGAGAGTGGCCACAAGTCAGTATAAGGTGAATTGGCAATTAATGGCAAAAAAAAAAGGAGTGTTCAACTTAAAAATAAGGAAATTGACACAATTTTAATTAATAGGTAAAAGATTTGAATAGACATTTCAGTAAAGAACATAAACTAGTGGCTAATTACCACATGCTTAACATCATTCATCATTAGAGAAATACAAATCAAAATCACGAGTTACCTGTTTACATATCCCCTGGGATAATTGTAGTCCAAAAAGACAGATCATACTCAGTGTTGGTGAGAATGTGAAAAACTTAGAAATTCTGTACATTATTAGTAAGAATGCAAAATGATACAGCCATTTTGCATAACAGATTGGCAGTTGTTGAAAAAGTGAAACATAAACTTACTGTAAAAACCTAACAATTTACTCTTAGGAATTCATGCAAGAGAAATGAAAACATACAGACAAACAAAGATATGTATGAGATTGTTCATGACAGCATTATTCACAACAGCCCAAGACTGGAAACAATCCCAATGTTCATTTACTGAGATTGGATAAATAACATGTTATATACCCCTACGATGGAATATTATTCAGCAATGAAAGGAACCAAAACTGATACCTGAATCTCAAAAACATGCTAAATGAAAGAAGCCAGATGCAAAAGACTGTCTTTGTATGACTCTATTTGCGTTTTATGTCTAGAAAAGGCAAAGTTACACCTACAAAAAGCACATCATTGACTCCTTGGGGCTGGGGGTGAGAGCAGGGATTAACTGCAAATGGCATGAAGGAAACTTAGGTTCATGGAAGTGTGTTAAGACTGGATTCTACGGATGGCTGCACACTTGTATACATTTATTAAAAATCACAGAGTTACATACTTACAGTGAGAGGATTTCATAATATATAAATTATACTTTAATAAAGCTACTAAAGATTTAAAACAAACAAACAAACCCCAAAACTTCGTGTCCAACATTTTCATGGGAATGAGTCAAAGTGGTCATCTTTTCACATTTATTTGAGTGCTAAAATGTAATTCAAAGATGTATCCATACATGCAAATAGTTCACAGTTTGCAATGTCTTTAGAACTTTCAAATTTATTTGCATCTCACACCAGTCCTATGAGGTAGATTGGCGCCTGCTGGCGTGTGAGGTCCTGAGGTCGACCCCCGGTACCCACAAAAAAAAAAAAAAGAAATGTCAAATACTGTACAGATCATATAATTTTAAAATCAAGCCCATCCTGGATAATATAATATGAACAAACCAGATGGAAAACATTATCATTGCCCCAAGTACCCCAGATGGTTTTACAATGACATGTATCTTCCATTTGCCAAATTACACAAAAGGACACGCAAGACCCCAACTGGAGACTCATCACACTGTGCTGTCCACAGGCTCAGAGGGGGTGATACCACCTGTGGACCCACCCACTTCTCCACCTCCCTCATTTAAGATCATGGTGATTTCTCACTCCAAGCATTTGCATTTACAAATATTGAAATGCATGTACAGTAATAGAATTTTATATTCAAATAAGTGCACAGTGACTAACATTAAGGAGCTAATATTTTCCAGCAGAAACAAAGCTGCCAAAAATACAAAATAGGAATTAGTGTATTAATTTGGTTCATAGCAAATTCTTCTCTAGTATTTCTCCTGAGCTCAAAAGGCACTTAAAACTAATAATTCTAACTTAGTCAAGTCAAAGAATTCTCATGTTTAAAGACATATGACTTGTAAAATGTCCAGTCACGTAATTTGCAAATGTGTGTGGTAGTAAATTAATACTCTTACATTGAAACATAGCACAGCCTCTCTTATTTTGATCATGTATATACAAAACAGACCAAAATCACAGTGCATTAAATTTAGCCCAAGATTTAATGCTCTAGATGTGTAAAAAGGTCAACTTCTGGGATTATCTCGTCTCAACTTTTGCTCAAGGGCTTAAGTGAAAAAGTTGTTCCCCAAAGGTGAAAAATAACAGACTCCTATAAAAGCAAGTTGGAGACTTATCTATCTCAGCCTCATTTTTGTTAATTTGTCTACATGTATACTTGTACAACATCTGCTTTACAAATAATGCATGAATGCTTTGTATGCCTCAGTTCGCTCTGACTCCCTCTATGACCTTCTATACATTTAACACTGAAATCCTTAGGCACATGACATGTAAGCATGTTTATATCATCTTCGATCTGACACATTTTGTGGTTCTTGACTATGACTGAAACACATAGCGGACTGGATTATTCTGAACAAACAATATCTGTTGAAATATTCAACAGATTTCAGCCAATAGCCAATTTTGATATTTTCAAGTTGTAAAAATTCCCTATTAATTTATACAATACAATACAATACAATACATAAAGTAGCCATGCAAGCATTGCCTGAAGAGCAAGATAATTTTGTTCTGGCCTGGAACTCATCAATGTGACCTTGTAACATCCTTCAACTTCCAGGTCCTCACTGATATCGAGCCCTTCCCCACCAAAAAAAAGAAAAAGAAAAGAAAAAAAAGAATCAGAGTTCTCTAGTCTCTAGAATCACAATCATAATTTGACAATCATTTACTAAGATGCTACTGTTATTCTACAAAGTGGGAATATTTACTAAATAATTTCATCTAGGTTATATGCGTTTGGCCTAACATGTCCTTTGGCCTCTTCAGTACTGTTATGATTTAAAGAAGCTTTATATTTGAAACTCATACACACAGAACCCACTACCTGTATATTGTACTAATATACAATGCAGCAAATATTACAACTTGAGGGTGCAAATGAAAAAGAGCCAGATATAAACTGAATGATATTTCACAAATGCACAAAAACACACATATGCACATATATGCAGCCATACAGGTGCAAGGGTTAGGTATGTCATCTCAAATAGTGCTTTTTATTTATTAACTTTTAATAAGCCTTACAATATTACATTGGCTTTCAAATTTCCTAGAAAGCTGATGTTCCTCAAAGGTGCTTTTGTAGTCCTTCAGAGGGTTGAGATTATCAAAGCCCATGCTTCCTCAAAACCTCTGTTTTTTCGTAAACATCTCTGTTTTTTACCTTTTTTTATCCATTTGGCTTCTAATTAATACTCCAGAAAAGAATCCTTGGATAAATGCACTCTGAAAACCACTGTACTATGTAATGTAAATGGTTTTGCTTAAATGCTGTGCTTTTAAAAAGCATTTTCTTACTATACCTAGCATTCAAAATATGTCATCAGGGCTGGTGAGATAGCTCAGTGGCATAAGCGCCGGCCTGGCAAGTGCAAAGTTCTGAGTTCGACTCCCGGTAACCAAGTATGATAAAAGGGATGGTGATATTGCTCAGCAGCACGGGCGCCTGCTGGTGTGCGAGGTCCTAAGGTCGACCCCCGGTACCCACAAAAAAACCCAAAAAATATGCAACAGAATATGTCATCAAAGGCTAGACAAATAACTTTTATTTACACTCTTTTCTAATACTGTAAATGACATGCTATATTTAATTTTACAGAATCAAATCATCAAATAAATGATTTTAGTAACTATAAATATTAATATTTGATACGCAGGCTTTCCTAAATTATGACATAATCATAATTGGATTGATAGGGTGTTAAATGGGAAAATCCTGTTTAGACATTTGTAAAGACGAGGGAAGTATTTAGTGGAACAAGTTTGATAGTCTTGTCATCATAAAAGTGATAGCTATTTGGCATAATTTAATCTTTGCCAAAAAGATTTCTGAGAAAAGGAACAATGAGAATCTTTAATTAATTCCCTTTCAGTCCAATTCATTTAATTCTTATTCTATGAGTGGTCCCTTCGTCTGTTGGTTACAACAAATGATTTTTTTGCATCATTATTTAAGAGTTGTTTTGTGATTTTTAAGGGACATATATCAATGTTAATTTATAAGGACACAGATAAAGGCTACCCCACTTAGACTATTACTGATTTTCTAAATCTATTCCAATAAAAGCATACAAACATATCATAATCTTTGGGTCATTTTTTTCCATGACTTTGAATCTATTTACCACCCAGATGGGTTCACTATGTTGCTGAGAGACTTAATGAAATAAAGGGCAAATGATTCCAGTTGAAACATTTTCCCATCACAATTCTCTGAATTCTCTAAACGTTTCCCCGTAATAATGGATGGATTTGATTCCTCAGCAAAGTGATTTGGGGACCACTGAGATAAAGCACTATAGGACTGGCCACTCTGTGGAGTAAAGAGGAATGGAATCCTCCCTGGATGCAGAACTCCCACTGGGAAACAACAGGAGAGGTGAAGCAGCTGCTGTTGCCAGGAAGCTCCCTGGGAAGTGTCTGGGACAATCATAAGGGATAGAGGCATTTCTTAGCTTCTTCCTAACCTCATGGAATTGACAGTACGATATCTACAGCAGTCGGGGATTGTATATCCTTGGGTCTCTCTTCCAGTAGGTTCAGATCCTTACAAAGCAGAGTGAGAGATTTCCTTTATTTTGGAAAAGTGGTTCACTTTTTCTTTTTATTTTCTTCCTGGAAAAAGCCTCTGTTTAGTTTTTTAATTACACCCCTCTCCAAGTTCCAGTCTATTCAGAAAAAAAGACATGGATGTCTGTAAAGTTATTTCATGGGGGGCTGCTTCTTCAAAAGTTTATACTTCCTCCCACTTTTATTGTTGTTATTCTGGGTTTGTCTGTGTGTCCTTTGACCTTTAGAGTTTGATCCCACAGGACAGACCTTCCAGAACAGGATTTAGTGTGGTTGTAGGGCATCCTGGGGATTTGGGACAAAGCCCTTTCAGAGATCTTCCATATTCCCTCTAAGTTCCTTCCCCTGTCCCTCCCATACAACGTTCCTGGGTCAGCTCTCACTGGGGAAACAGTCAGATCTGCCAAATGTTACCTCCACAGCCACAATTCAGACATATTAGTTGCTACTGTACCTGGAGATCAGTTCAGGTGAAAAAAAAAAAAATTCCTGACTCTCTGATACTATAATTTTTAAATGAGTCTTGGAAACAACTATTTTGCTGCTGATATGAAAACTTGGAAACAACTATTTTGCTGCTGATATGAAAACTTTAGCAAGCCCAGACCAAATATGATGCCACATAAAGATAAGGGAAACTGAACATTAAGAATTAATTGCTTTCTTTAGGATCAACTTATTTTGTTCAGAACATTTGTTTTGACTAAATTATATTGCTTTCATCCTAAAGACGCTACTCACGTTGGTGGCTGAGCCTGGGAGGACCGTTTCTTTTTGGACATTAGCTAGCTGCACTTCTGAAGATGATATGGGATGCAGATAAGGTGGTGGGGAAAGTGATCAGGCCATCCAGGCCTGGGGCCCAGAATTCACACTGGCCCAGCTCTCCTGCAAGTGCTAGCCAGGAATACTCAGCTGGGATGTTTTGTGTGCCGGGACTTGCATAACAAAGGCAGGTCTACACCAACTAAGCTTTGGTGGCTAGCTAGCAGGTTCTCTCCCGAGAGGCTCTGGCAAAGGCCGCAGAGGAGGAGAAAGGTCCACAAACAACCCCCTATCCCTCCAACCAGATCTCGTTACACCTGGTTTCTCAAGAGCAGGTTGCTTGGCCAATCTCAGTAATCCCAGAGGTACGCCACGGCAGGAGGCTGGACTCCATCTACCTTTGCCCTAATTTATAGAGGACTTTAAAAGTGGAAAATAAAACTTTGAATTTAGCTCATCTGAAGCTTTACAATTCAGGTGTGCTACTTGCCTTCAGGGGCACCAAACATCACTGAAGTTGAAGTGACCAAAAAAAAAAAAAAAAAAAAAAAAAAAAAAAAAAAGTTGTGCGAGCTGCAGCACAGAAAAGCGTGTCCAGACCCGACGCAGCTGGCTCTCGTAGTACATTAACTCCGCGGCGGGACAAGTACGGAAGTCCCCCGCTCTGCCCTTCTTTCCTAATAGATAGGATTTCCCCTGCTTTCGGGCCTTTAATCCTCCTCCCCCTGGCCTTCCAGAATCTAGAAACAAGTAACCCTGTCAAGGAGAGATAGAAAGACCAGGAAGAGAAAAGTAGGAAGAGGAGGAAATGAAAATGGTTCATGAATAATGGTGCACGATAAAGATAATGGGTCAGGGGTGAAGTCGGGTCTGATTCACCTATGTATGGCCTCTTGAAGTTTAAATAGCTAGCCTGGCAATGAGCGGGTCTGTGTGACTTCTCAGGAACAGCACAACCTACATAAACCTTTCTCTGGAAAGGTGAACAGCAACCCCATGTAGTTCTGTGAGGATTCCGGGAGTTTGTTTTGGGGGATTAGCATGCGACTCTGTCACATTAGGTATGGAATTTAATTCTGAAGCTAAGATCCCACTGCTCTTGACTGGAAAGCAATTTAGTAATCTTCGACATTAGATATAGCCCTTTCAATAACTGGGAAAGCCAGACCCAAAAGCATGGAGAGATTTTCGGCCTAGTCCGAGGGGAGGGGCAAAGCTCGAGAGCCCGGCAGGATGGAAGCTTCCGGGCGGTCTTAGAAGCAGAGCTTTCTCTTCTCCCTAGGGAGGACCCAGAGCAAGGCTGCCTTTGGAAGATTTCTTCCCGCTGGATTCAGCTACTAAGCATTTCCCAGGGAAAAGTGCAATTTGAACCTATGGGGTGTGTGTGTGTGTGTGTGTGTGTGTGTGTGTGTGTGTGTGTGTATGTGTGTGTGTGTTGGGGCTGGGGACAGGGTTTGCGTTTGGAAATCATCTGTGTTCCTTGGAGGCTTTCATTACACAAGCAGAGACATTCGGTGCACACGCACGTGACCCCAGGCAGAGATATTCGGTGCACACGCACGGAGGTCCTGGTCTGTGCCCGGCAGATACTGCGTGTTTTCGCAAGGCCGCCTCTTCCTGCCCGTCCCTCCTCGGCCAGATCACAGGCAGCTGACACATGAACTAGTTCCACTAGTCCCCAGCGCCTCCTCCTGCTGAGCTGGGCGGGCGGGGAGAGGTGAGGTTGAGCAACAGCCCTTCCCGGCCAGGGCCCGCCCCCCGCGCCGCCCGGCCCCTGCGGAGGACGCGTCCGGAACGCGGATGCTGGTGCGCGTCTCCCCCGGGGTGTGCGGCTGTAAACAAAATTGTCGATCGAGTTGCGTCTCAAAGGCGCAGAGGGTTTGTGAGTTACGGGAGCCCACGGTGGGTTCTCCTGTGGAAGGCAAGCCCGCTTTCCGGGAGCACGCAACGATCCGCTCCGGTCTTTATTATTTCAGGCTTTGTGACCTCGTAGGGCTCCAGCCGTACTTCGTTCCCCTTTGAAGATCCTTTCCGCTCCTGTAATCCTAGTTCCCACGCGCCGGAACTGCTGAGATCTGTGGTCAGGAGGCAGAATTTTCCAGTCTTTTAAACTAGAGTTTTTAACCCGAAGATTGTGGTGGGCGGGCAACAGAAAGGACGAAACCGTCCCCCAAACTCTCCGGCCTTGAAGACAGAGTGGGGGACCCTGGCAACTCCTGCCTGTGACGGTCGCTGGGCTGGGGTCCTCGCCCCGAGGTGTAGTCGCTGAGCACCGGTGGCTCCTTCTGCAATACGGAAGAGACGGATATATTTCATCCAGGATGAAGTGATTTATGTACACAATTTAAACGGTGTTTCCGAGGTCTGAGGGATGCAAAATGCAGCATGACTTGAAGGTGCAGTATACTCAAGGGAAAGCGTGGAGTGCATCGAATGTTTTCTTTTCCTTCCTTTAATCCAGTTTAAAACCGTTTCACTGACGAAACAGTGAAACCATGTACAAATGTGTAACTCTGCCTTCTGATGCCGTCAAGCCAGGCTGTGCTGCTCATCAGCCGTGCCAAGACTGCAAGCAACTTCAGTCACCCAGGGGCTGCTCTGAGCCATAGAATACCCCTTCAGTTCACAATATGCTGGAAGAATAAAGTGACTACCACTTTTACAGATTTAATGTCCTGTATCTTCCCTTTTTAGAATAATGTATTTTTTTAAGGAGGAGGAAACATGCCTTAATTTCCCCTCCAGTGGATAGTTTGGATTTTAAACAAAATTGGTTAATAATTATAATCAAATATTCTCATTAAAAATCGTTTCTGTTTTGCAGAAATTAAATTTTCTGGTTTGGAAATACTGCTTTTGCCAAAAATAAAAATGTAAAAATATTTCAAAAAATTATTCCAAAAGTCCATGCTTCAGTTAAGTACATAGCTAGCGACACACTTAATTTTGAAATTTTATTTCGTTATGAGTACTACTTTTTATTATGAACTATTTCAAGCATGCAAAAAAAAGAAACAGCTCCAGAGAATTATATAATAAACATCTGTACTCCTGTGCCCAGCTAAACATAAAGTATTACAGATATAACCGGAGCTCCTGCTGCATAGGACCCCTTCCCTATCTCCATCCCTTCTTCACATTCCAGAGATGAGGACTGATTACAATGCATTTGGTCTTTATCATTCCCATGAACTAAACGTTTTTTTATTGCATATATATGTACACACAAACAATATGTTGTGTAATGTTGTTTTGCATGTTTCTAATCTTCATATAAATGATATCATATTGCAGCTACATTTCTGCCAATTGACAGATGTTATTCTCCATCATGTATTGTGATGTATCTACACTGACTACAGTAGCTCTGCTTCCTTCCTTGAACCTGCTGCCTATGGCCGGTGACCACAAGTTTTTGTTGATGTGTAAACCTCCTTATTCATGTCTCATTGTGCACACTTAAAGATTTTCACTGAGGAGTGGAAATGTTTCCATATTTTAAGTGTAAAATCTGCAGTTTGTTCAGGTGCTGCCAAATTGCTCTCTAGAGTTACCCGTTTTACATTTTCACTATAGAAATAGGAGACAATACAGATTACAGATAAGGAAGAGAAAAGGGGAGGGGAGTCATTCCCCATTTCTCCATCAAGAGAAATCCACTTTTAATTTTTTTTTTTTTTTTTTTTGGGTACCGGGGGGTCGACCTCAGGACCTCGGGCGCCAGCAGGCGCCCCTGCCACTGAGCGATATCACCTGCCCCTTTTTTTGTATGTGGGTTCCGGGAGTCAAACTTGGGCCCTCGCGCTTGCCAGGCAGGCGCTTACGCCGCTGAGCCGTCTCACTGGTCCCACTTTTAATTTTTAAAAAATTTTGGTATATAAATTTGCAGGGCCGGGGTTATAGCTCAGTGGCAGGGCACCTGCCTGGCAAGTGCAAGGTCCTGAGTTTGATTTCTGGTCCAAAAAAAAAAAAAAAAAATTACAATATTCTTCTTCTGGGATATTTATGTATATTAGTAGAGTTATCATATCATTATATATATCACCACATATGTATGCCATCATCCATATTATATATGCATTATATATGTGTGCATAAAAATATACATGTATATATACTTGTAAGTACAGTTTAGGATCTACTTTCCTTTTTTGTGAAGCTGGGGATTGAACGTAGGACCTTCCTCATGTTAGGCCAGTGCCCTATCATTACTATACATTCAGCCCTGGAACCTGTTTTTAAATTTAACATTATATAGTGAGCATTGCACCACATCACTAAACATTCTTTTAAAAACACTATTTCAATGGCTGCAAATTAGTTCACTCTAGAAATATTTCTTTGACTTACAGCTGCTTTTTCTTTGCTTTATTTACCTGTTGAACATCTGAACAGTAA
Source organism: Erethizon dorsatum (assembly GCA_028451465.1). Classification (NCBI taxonomy): domain Eukaryota; kingdom Metazoa; phylum Chordata; class Mammalia; order Rodentia; family Erethizontidae; genus Erethizon; species Erethizon dorsatum. Next base: position 136,694,469 of record CM051823.1, on the reverse strand, counting down.
TTTCTCACGCTTCGCAGAGATACTGTGGAGAAGTACAGTGGGATTTTAAACCAAACATTTTCTGATTCATCTCTTTCAAGGCTATTTTCATGGCTTAATTAGTCTTTGTTGCTGGAACAGTGAAAATCTTTCAGGATAAAATAGTAGCCTTTAATTTAACTTAATTTAAAAATATTCTTCCTGTTAATGCATCTTATAGGTGTATAGCATTCTGCTGTAGAAACACAATTCAGTTGTCCTTCCTACAGTTGATGGGCCTTTTTTGGTCTCAGGTATCTCTCCGTTGCAAACATTGCTTGCATAGCTCTCTCTGCTGCTAAGTAAGTGAGCTTCCTGCAGCTCTGCTTTTCTTTTGCCAACCACCAACAGCCAGTTATGTGACCGAACAAGTTACCTAGTCTCTATTTACATCATTTGCAAAGTGGAGCTAAAAGAAGAACTAACATTTACTGAAGTCTTATAACAAAGCAGCAACAGCTTTAAGTACTTTAGCTGAATTATTTTATTTAATGCTCACATCTTTCAAGTGCCTATCACTGTTAGTCCCATTATTCGGATGATTAAATGGAAGTAGAGAGCACTTAAATAAATTCCCCAGGTTACAATTAATAATTGGCAGAACTGTGATTCAAACTAGCACACTCTGCCCCAAAGCCTGCTCCTTCTCTTAAAGACACCACATTTACTTTTTCTTTCTCTCTGTCTGTCTCCTCATATTTTCTGCTAATCCATGTTAAAGTTGTAGATACCTTGGTATTGCACTACAAAATTATCAAACTTAAGAAAATTAACACTAATTTAATATCACCTAACATACAGTATATTGTTTGTATTTCTGCACATCTCCTAGAAATGGAGTACCTGGGTTTACAGGGTTTGTAGGATTTACACACCAACCGTGCTAGGTAATACAAGTTGTTTTTCAATATGCTTTACCTTTTTAGACACTTTCTCCCTCATACCAACTTGTATGAGAGTTTCTGTAGTTTTACATCCTCATCGACACTTGGTATTGTCAGACTACAAATTTTTGCTAATCTAATGAGGTGTGAAATGGTGTCTTATTGTGGCTTTAATTTGCATTTGCCTGATTATTTATGAGGTTGAACTCATGAGACCATTCTCTTTCCCTCAGGAAATGCCTGTTCATTTTTGTTACCAGTTTAAAAAAAAAAAATGGGGGCCGGTGAGATGGCTCAGCGGCATAAGCGCCTGCCTTGCAAGCGCGAGGGCCCGAGTTCGACTCCCAGATCCCACATACGAAAAAGGGGCCGGTGATATCGCTCAGCGGCACGGGTGCCTGTTGGCGCGCGAGGTCCTGAGGTCGACCCCCCCGGTACCCACAAAAAAAAAAATGGTTTTTGTCTTAAAGGCTCTTCTTTTCAACATGGAAACTGGCATGATGAATTCTTACTGTAACCTCTGGTTACACAATAGCCCCACATCGCAAACAAATGGTCCATGGAGAATGAAGCTGAAAATAGAGAAATGCTTTCCTAAAAGAGATTACTTGGAAATTTGGATTTCAGTGGTAGAAATGAAGCATACAGCTTTATGCTGAATAGCAAGATATACACATACTCATAAATTCTCACAAGATAAGTAACAGAAATAGCAGCAGTGCTATATTTAAGTAAGAGAGATGAGTTGAATTCTATGTCCTATTTCCCACCTGTCCTATTTCCAGGCGTTGCAATCTAAGTTATGAGAACGGTTGTAGGCACGACCGCCAAGTGCTTCCTCTGCCTTTGTACCTGTCCTTTAGACAGTAAGTAGACTTCGGTCATTAGTGCTGCAAGTCACTCCATTTTCACCAGTACTGAACACAGAAAATCAATAGTAGGATCGTTTAATAACGCTCCAAAGACTTGAAAAGAGCCTGTTAAGAGAGGTTTAAACCAAAATAAAAGAACTTCTGGAGTGAGGTGTTACTGTATTTGTTATTTTCCTTTGACTTAAAGAGAGCTATTTGTAGCTATATACTCCTATTGGTAGAATGGAATTCAGCGTAGGCTGTTAATCCAGATTTTTCCAATAGGACAAAAGATAAACTGCTTAGTTTATCTTGCATAGTTTATTTATGTGGCCATATAAGAAAACTTAAAAAGAAAAGAAAGTATGATTAATCACTTGTTTCAGTGTATAAATGTTAAGATTTGTTCCTGAAAGCACAAATCATTTTATGGTGATTTATAAGATTTACTTGTTCTTATCTAAGTGACTATGGAAAATAAAACAATTGTTATAGATGGGGTAAAATGTACTATTCATGACATTGTATCTTATTAGCTTTAAGTTTCAGATAATACAATATTTCTAAGATTTCAAATACAAGATTTGGAAATAGGTGTTATTGTGCTTCATTGCTACTGGGTTCATCCAGATGCTAAATTTTCTTGATTGTGATGAATGCATAGTTTCATCAAAATAATAGAATTGGGGCCAGGGGTATAGTTCAGCGGCACAGCGCCTGTCTGGCAAGCGAGAGGTCGTGGATTCGATTCCTGTTAAAAAAAAAAAAATTAATAGAACTGCATACAGTATGTGCATTTTATAATATGTAAATTATACCACAATGAAAAAGAGTATTTGAGGAAAATGGAATTTTAGAATTGAAGTGGCAGAGATAATACGTCTAGCAGAGACCCTCCTGGAGCCTCTGAAGGATTCTACAGTACTGGTTCGTGAGACGTCTGGTGGTCTTGATGTCTGGGTCTTAATGTCTTGAGGAAGGACAAGAAACAGGAGCTGTATTTTTGCTGACATAAAACCTAATATAAAAGCCAGGAGCAAAATTTCCCTCTGATCCTGTCTCCATGGCCAGCTTCAATTGAAAGAAACATAATTGTATTCCACTATCAGTTTAGTTTGGCCAAGGTAAGGGAAACTAAGTATCTGTGAAATTGTGGGGAGAGGAAATGTAGACAGCTATTATGTTTAAAGTTTATTCCATTTCTCTTTGGGATCCAACCTTTGGTCTTAGTGAGAAAAAACAGAGAACCAGTAGGTAAAAGTAGGTGAATGGTTTACACAATTCTATGTTTGATCATCTTCCTCCCCTTCTTCCTTTTCCTCCTCTTCAGAATAATGGCAAACAGCAGAGGGTTGGGGAATCTCCTTGGCCTGAGACTTCTAAAACTGAAAGTGTCCGGAAGGGGCTTTCATTCGTTCAACAGGGTTTGGAGTTTTTCAGCCAGATGTTTGCGCACCAACAATTGTGAGAACCAGTGATCTAGTGCACCATGTTTGTCTTCAGAAAAAGGTTTTTATTAAATTAGTTAAATCATTCTGATTTATAAATATGAAGAAGATCTTCTAAAATATATACACTAAACTGTATTGAGTGTTAAAAAATCCTTAGAGTCGTATAATCCTTCCTTTGCTCTAATATCAATATTTTTTTGCAAATTAAATCCATTTTTCTCTCACAGAAACCTCTGCAGTTAGAATGCTAATGCCAATACCAGTAACTGAAGACAAACCTGTTTGCAAATTACCCTTCATAGATCTTATGTCATACTTATTCATGTTTCATCTGTTTCTCTGTACTTTAAATTTGTTGAGAAAGCAGGTTTTTTATTTTTTATTTTTTGTTGAGTTGTCTGTGTAGAATTATTGTTTTTGGACTGAAAGGCCAATCATTTATCTTTTCTTTCTTTTTTTCACATCATAGAAAAAGATGTGAAGGTGTTTTGAAGCCACTTTGTTTTAATTTTCAATTTTAGTCTCCTCCATTCTCATTTAGATATAGCCGTATTTCTGAAATTGCTGACTCTTTTTCCCATGTTTTGATATTTTCTTCATGCATTTGTCCCCAACAATAATTTGTTCATGATTCATGTTTTAAAATATACATACATGTCACATAATATATGTATGCATCATTCAACTTTTTTTTTTTTTTTTTTTTTGGTTATTTAGACTTAGAATTTATTTAGATTTTGTATTTCTGGTATTTTTTTCTGTTCATTCTGTTTCCTGCTTTTTATCAGATTGTCAATATTCAAGCTCTTTTTTTTTCAGTGCTGGTGATCAAATCCAGTGCTTATGCACCCTAGGCAAGTGCTTTTAATTTCTTTCTTGCTTGATTTGGGAAGTATATAAGATAATTCTATTTCTTTGGTGATTACTCTTACACATTCTTTAAAAAAATTAAAACAATTCAATTTATTTATTTATTTAGGTGCTGGGAATTGAACTTAGGAGCTTCACCCATGCTAAGCATTTGCTCTAACATTGAGCTACACCGCTAGCCTCTAAAATTTGCCAAGAGTGTAAAGTCAATATATCTATTTTCCTCAGGACCTTATGACTCTTTAACTCACATTTCTTTGCATGTTGTTATTGTATCTTAGTGTTACATTATTTTTAAAGTCTTACCATTAGTTATTAGTAGTGTTGTGGCACGTGTGTGTGACTGGGAATTAAACCCAGAGCTTTTGCAGTGAGCTATATTTCCAGCCCTTTTCATTTATTTTTTTATTTTGAGACAGGGTCTTGCTAAGTCACCAATTTGTTCAGGCTGGGCTTGAACTTTGTGATTCTCTTGCCTCAGCTTCCCAGAGGGCTGGGATTACAGTCATGCACCACCATGGTACTAGTTCTGTATTTATTATTAACAATAAATTATTTAATTTTGATAATATATTTACAAATTTCTTTATTTCCCCTTGGATTTTTTCCTATACGTTTTCCGTCTGGATTCAATGGTTTTTCTTACCGAAGTAAACCCTTTGATAGGACTTTTGGAAAGGGCTACTGAGTGGTAAATTTAAATATCAATGAAAAGGTAATGAATAAATGAGACAAAAGTGAGGAAAGAGTCCATAAACCAGAAGACAGATTTGAGGAAATGTATCAAGATTGTAGGCTTGAAATGTCTTCATTCACTCTTAGTCTAGAATGGAAATTTAGCTGGGTATAGAAAGAGAATGATCTAGGATGAGAATTATGTTTTGTTGGCATCATGAGAAAATGCCATTTGTTCCTTCAGACATCTGTTGTGATGAGGGACAAGTTTGATGATAATCTAATTGGATGTCATTTGTTTTTGTTTTCAAGAGATGTGCTTTTGTCTTTTGTTTGCTCATAAGATTTTTCTCTTTCCCAGTGACATTCTGAAGTTTCACCATGGAGAGTCAAATCGTGAAATTTTAATTTTTATACTGTTATGTCTTTTGTATGCTTCTAAACCTGAAGACTTATTTATGTTTTCCTTTAGTTCTGGAAAATTCTCAGCTGTTATTTTCTTAAATATTGCCTCCCTTCTCTGTTCTTTGTTCTGTCTGAAATATCTATTTGATGTACATTTTACCTTCTCAATCTGTTTCCCAAGGCTCTTTGCCACTTTTTTTTTTTTTTTTTTTTTTTGAGACAGGGTTTCACTATGTAGCTCAGGCTAGTTTTGGACTCACTATGTAGCCCAACCTGGCCTCAAACTCATAGTGATCCTTCTGCCTCAGCCTCTCAAGTGCTGGGATTACAGGTGTGAGCCACCATGCCTGGCTTTCTTTGCCACATTTTCATTGTTTCTCTCTCTGTCCTGCATTTTAAGAAATCTCCTCAAATCTATTTTCTGCTTTATGATTCTTTCTTCACTTTTGTCTTATCTACTCATTATCCTGTTCACTAAGGTTTTTTTTTTTAATTTCAATGCCTGTTTTTCATTTATAAGGGTTAATTTTGTTCTTTTCTAAAGTTGTTTGTCCTATTTTTATATTGTCTTCTCTTTTCACTATGGTTCAGTTATAGCTTCTGTTTATATCTCTCATCATGTTATAGTTATTCCATAGATTCTTTCAGAGTGTTGTTTTATATGTAGCTCTCTGAGTGCTGATTCTGCCATTTGCTGTATCTGTTGATTCTGTCTCATGGCTATTTATTTCTCCCTGGACCTTGTAATTCCTTTTATTTCTTTTTTGGTACTGGGAATCGAACTCAGGACTTCGTGCTTGCCAGGCAAGCACCGTGCTGCTGAGTATACCCCCAGCCTGGACCTTGCAATTTCTGATTGGGAACTTACTTTTATTTTTCTTCGCAGGAGATGTAAAAGAGTTTCTATGGAGTGAATGGACAAGTTTACTGCTAGGACTCTAGAGGTTTCAAATGTCCTGGCTTAGTTTTTAATTTGTTATTTCTCAACTTAGGATTCCTAAATCAAGTAAATAGTATAAATTCAGCATCTATCTATCTATCTATCTATCTATCTATCTATCTATCTATCTATCATCTATCTTCTATTTATCTTAGGCCTGGACCCTCCATTTCTTAAACATGTTTTACTCCCACCCAAGTTCTCAGATAAGCAATACAACACTTAGGGATGCAACCAAACTTTATTACAGTAGCCTGACTCAGTGGGGTTTTAGCTTTCTAACACATCAGGAAAGTTGACAGTAGGCACAGCAGGACAGAAAACCTGTTGTCCACATCCTTTCACTCAAGTTCCTTGTGTCTTGCTCCTCCAGCCTCAAGGTGTGGTGTGTATCCCTCCGGTTGATTTATGCTGGAGAGCTGGCTGATCGGCTTCTAGCCTCACAGACATGGTCTGGATAGGAAAGGAGAAAAGAAAGCAACAAGGGTGGCTCCCCTACCGTGCATCACATTGTCATACCCAGTGTCAAGGGGGTGGACTGCACATCCCTTGTCTTTTGATACTTCTTTTCATAGGTGGCACTTGGTGATTTCCTTCCCCTCCTCTCTACATTGGCTGCTGAAACAAATTTTTTGTTGTTTGCATAATCCACAATGTCTCTGCATTTGCCTAGTCTGTCATGTTGCCTAAGGAGTCATTTATTTGTCCACAAGCTATAACCTTCATTCAATCATTCACTAAAAAGATAGTGGGTACCTATTTCACTCCATACCCTGAGCTAGGGTCTGAGGATATGATGGTGAACAGAGTGTGCTTTAGGGAGGCTGCCGAGGGGTAACCATTCCCTCTCTGAGTCTATTTGGAAGTTAAAAGTTAGCACACTATGTTCTATTGTTCTAGCCTCAAAGGTCCTCCACAGAGAAACATTGCTGTTGGTTTAGAAAGCAATTCTGAAAGCCTTAGCTGGGGACACAAGGCTTAAAATATATAGAAAATATGTATGGAGCAGACTGGCTCAGTGGTTCCTAATCCTTTGCTTAGTTACCTTGATTGCTTGCACCCCCATCCTCCTTAGCTACACACTCCATAAGGATCCCTGAGAAGCATGGTTCCCTTTGCCAGAGCAACTCTCACCATGCTTATTTCAGTTGTGGTTTCCTCCGGCTTGTCCATCAACAGTATTCCATCTGCTTTCTCTCCTTTCATAAATTTTTCAAGTTTTCTAATTGGCGATTGGCACCCTTTCTTGTTTATGCACTATTATGGATTATTAGTTTTTGTGTATCATCATCTCAGTGGGATTTTGGGAAATAGTCTAAGTACAGTAAATGTTTACATGCAGTTTGCATCCTTGAAACAGAAGCTCCAGATATGTGGTCATGCATCCGATTGGTCAGCACTGTCTTCAGGACTAAGAAAGATACAAGAGAATAAAGTATAAGATACACTCCTTAGTAGCAGAGGTGTGATAGCAGAGGACTTGCACCAGCTTGCAAGAGCTGATCGTTAAAATTTCTGGAATTTTGAGTCGGTTGACTTCACGTTGATATGTTTAAATTGGCCGTGGGGGTGTATTTATACCACTGAAGTCAGCAAACACTGAGAATCAGCACCTTCTCCTCCTGGAGAGCTGGGTGTGAAACATTTATCAGCACATTACTAGCCTTTACTCTTGAATTACTTGTAGTATAGCTGTAGAGGTAAGACATTTACTGAAGAAATAGTAAAATAAGTAAGAAACCATCAAGTGCAAAACAGAACAGAGCAGACATTCAATCTGCTGAGAAATGTAAACAGCAGAAATCCATGTCAACTGTAACAGCGGAGGAAATTTGGCAAGATGGCAACCTGCCTTCCGCAAGGTAAGTGGGCGGGGAGCTCTGAAGACAGGGTTTGAATTCTAGCTCTTTGACTTTCTGCTGTGTGACCTGGGAAAATGACTCAATCTTTCTAATTAGCATAATGACAGTCAACATTGATTGCATCCTTAATATGGGCAGGCACTGTTCTAGAGGCTTTGCATAAATTAATGTAATCTCACACCTGCAAAATGTTGCTTACCTTAAAGGGTTATTCTGAGTAGGAAGAAGTTCATAGCAAAAGCATGCTTTGCAAAATCTCCCCACAAAATTAGTTGTTTATTGGCAAATTGCTTATAGAATGTTCGCTATTCCTATATTTAGATTTCTCCTGCTGGGACCTTGAAGAATGGGTGAGATTTGGTTAGGTGAAGTGATTACCAGAGAACATTTCAGCCAAAGGGGAGGAAAGCAGAGGGTTTACTTCAGGAATCAGTTAAATAAAATAACAGAATGAGTCAAGTGGGGACAGATTGTGTAAAGTCCTATGTTCTAAATAGGAGACTTTATATTTCATGTGATGGGAAGCAGGGAGCCATTGTGAGTTCTTGGAAAGGCAGAGACATGACTAAAACAAAGATTTTGGGAATAGGATTCTGGCTGATGCTTGTGCAGAATGAATTGGGGAGGAGCAAAGGCTGAGGCGTGAGGCAAGGACAGTGTTTGTGGTGGCGGGCTTGGGAGAGAGAGAAAAGGCTGGGGTTTCAGGACAGTTCAAAAGGGGGATTCAGCAGACAATGAGTTTTATAAAAAGACAGTAAGATTCATATTTTTATAATTGAATAAGCTAGAAATATGTAGCCACAATATTTGTATGAGCAATCTGAACCAGAAATTAAGAAAAATAAGAAGGGTGGATCCTTTCTCCATCCAAAAATGAAAGGACTCCAATTTGAAAGCAAGATTACATATGGTTTTTAATCAATGAAAAGTTTTTTTTTTTTTACATTGCGTGCACATTTTGGTACTTTTTTTCATTAAATTACATTAAATTAATATGAATAAACTTGTTGAGTTTGTTTAGTTTCATAAGTGATTATCATAGTATCTGTATTTGATATTATTTTCCTAACTACCCCCAAAATGATATTAAATAATAGTTTTATTATGGTTCGGGGATATACTCTTTCTGGAGAAGGTGCAAGAAGTAGGCAGGAGGGCCGGTGAGATGGCTCAGCGGCCTACGCGCCTGCTTGGCAAGCGTGAGGGCCGGAGTTCGACTCCCGGATCCCACATACGAAAAAAGGGGCCGGTGATATCGCTCAGCGGCACGGGCACCGGCTGGCGCGCCAGGCCCTGAGGTCGACCCCTGGTACCCACAAAAAAAAAAAAAAAAAAAAAAAGAAGTAGGCAGGACATGTTCCTGCACATTCCCAGATTCATGTCAATGAGCCCCATCAATAGGATGTGTGCATTAAGAGACTGGTCCCTTTGGTGCCATGCATAGAGTGCCTACACCTTTCACTCACCTTGTCCTGGGTCACAGCTATCAGGGACACTGGAAGGCTGTGTGGCACCACACCAGAGCGCTTCTGCTTCATCATCCTGTCAACAACCCACTTGGGCAAAGGCCACTTGTGACCTTCATGTTGCCAAGTCCATTGGAGCTTTGGAGCTTCTCGTCTTTCTTCAGTTTTAAGCAAATTTAATACTGTTAATCCCCCCCCCACCTTCTTTTTGAAAACCGAATTTGTCTTCTGGGGCTTCTGAGACACCACAGTCTCTTGATTCTCTTCTCTCCTCTCCTGGGCATCATTAATATGAGAGAGTTTATCATTCAGATATTAAATCATGAAACTTCTCCACATTAGTCATGAAAAAGCTCTCTCTCTCTGTCTCTCTCTCTCTGTTTTACTTTACTATCTACCAAGACAAACTTGCTGCTACCTATAGTTACCATCTCTATTTTAGTAGTTCCTAAAATTTTATATCTAATGTGACCTGTCCTTTGAGTCTTGCACCTGTAGTCAGCGGCCTTCACAACCTCATTTGGCTGTCTCAGAAGCATTTCAGATTTAACATGTTCTAAACTAACTTTATGATATTTACCTCAAGCATTGTCTTTCTTTAATTTTACCCATTTCACCATAATTTACAAATATCCACCTGAAACATAACTTGGAATATAGGTATCACCCCAGATAACTCTATTTCTTTGTCCTCCAATTCCTCCCAAAGAATCTAAATCAATCATCAAGCCCTAACAATTTTACCTCCTAAATGGCTTCTGGATATAGCTACATCTTTGCAGCTTATTTCCTCTCAATCTACTTTCTGAATAGTAGTTAGTCATCTTTTCAGAATATAAATTTCATCATTGATACAGACTACCATGGTTTGTATAATTGTCCCCCAAAAGTCCAATGAAGCATTAAAGGCTCATTCCCTAAATTGTAATGCTATTGGGAAGTGATAGAAACTTTAGGACGTGGAGACTAGTAGAAGGAAGTTAAGTCATTGCAGGTATGCACTAGAAGGGGATATTGGGGACCTGACCTCTCTTCTCCTTTCTATTTTTTGCTCTTTGGCTGCCATGTAGTAAACAGCTTTACCTCACCATGTGCTCCCAGCCATAATGGTCTGCCTTGCCACAAGCCCAAAATCATCAGGGCTGACCAACAACGGCCAGGAATCTATGTAACTGGGAGCCAAAATAAATCTTTCTTTTTCTTAAATTGATTATCCAAGGTATTTCATTATAATAATGGAAAACTAACTAATACATGATCTGAATATTTGTGTTTCCACACAATGTGTATGTTTAAAGCCTAATCCCAATTCCCAACGTGGTATTTGAAAGTGGGAAATGATTAGGTCATGAGGCTGGAGCTTTGTGTATGGGATTAGTGCCTTTATAAAAAGAGAATTCCCCCCTCTTTTCTCTCTAGCAGAGAAGATAACCATCTGTAAACCAGGAACTTGACCCTTAGCAGACACTAGATCTACTGTCACCTTGATCTTGGTCTTTCCAGCCTCTAGAACTGTGATAAATAAATTTCTATTGTTTAAGCCATCTAGTCCATGCTATTTTGTTATAGCAGGCATAATGGACTGAAAGAGAAATGTTCCCTTAGGCCTCATAAAACCATTTGTATGTCAGAATAAGTTAAATAATACTTTAGTAACAAATGACTTAGGGCATCTAATTATCTTTCATCAACAATGTTTTTATTGCTTGTTCATGGTGTGTCTATGGTTCTGCTCCACAGAAACTTCACTTTGGAATTCAAGGTGATGGAGCAGTCTCCTGCAGGATGTTGCTGGTTAGAGTGGAGAGAAAAGAAAAAAGTAGCCCACATGCTGGCTCATCAAGCTTCTGCCTGGAGGCAACACGTATTTCATTGGCCAAAGCAAATCACAAAGTCTCTTCCGAGTTCAACAGGGAATGGATGCACAGTCATCCCGGAGGGAGGGACACTGGAGGAATGGAAGCCATACTATTTGGTGACCTGCAACGCAATCTACCACCCCTTTCAGTGACGTTCTATGGTTTTGAGGATAAAACCCCAAACATTTAGCAGGCCTATAAGGTTTCTGATTATGCTTTCTGTCCTGAACTCTTGAGCTTGACCTCTCTCATTTTAATCCCTCATTCACTGTAGCCTGAGCAAATTATTCTTTGAGCATCTTATGTGGCCTCTCTTTCAAGTCCTTGGACATGTAGCTCCCTCCTGTCCTCATTTTCCCACTTACTTCTGTTCTTATACTGTCCTTTCTCCTATTAAAAAGCCAAGACAACATCCTGATGTCCCAGAGGAAGAAACATCTGCAACTTCTAAAAATGTGATAGAAGGCTGGGCATGGTGGCGCATGCCTGTAATCCCAGCACTCGGGAGGCAGAGGCAGGAGGATTTCTGCGAGTTCGAGGCCAGCCTGGGCTACAAAGTGAGTTCAAGGCCAGCCTGAACTGCATAGTGAAACCCTGTCTCAAAAAGACAAAAAACAAAACAAAACAAAACAAAAAATGTGATAGAACCAGAACCATGCAATCGGTATGTGCAATCGGCTGTGGAGATTGTGAAACAACAGTTGTGGTTCTATTTGTTCTGTGACAGGATGAAAACTGCAAATTTTTTATGAGACAAGAACTCTGGCCTAAGAGAGAGCCAAGTACCATTTCCCACAGTGTGCTACCAGGTCACATTTTGCAATCTTTCTCCTTCTTTTCCCTTCCCCAGACCCATTTTGTAGCCAGTGTCTGGTCTTGGACACAGCACAGGTTTGGGAAGGCTGAGCAGTTTGGTGATATTTTACACAAACACTATAGTCATCTTGTTTTTCTTTAGTGTTTTAATGGTGAGGCCGTAGAAATGTAGCAGAAAAAGGGAGGGCAGAAGTCGCAGAGTAGGAGGAATTCAGAGCAAAAGTGTTTTCAATTTCTCCTTTCTCTAGACAATGAATAAAATGCTTCTGAACAAAGAAAAAGGTGCCCATAAAATACCTAAAATGTAAGTAACACCCATCTACCCAGAGTAAGGATCTCCTTAGAATGAGAAGCTTATATCGTCGTTTTTATCTTTTCTTGAGTCTTGGGTCCAAATTTCATCATAATAGCTGAAAAAATGCTGTACTTTTTACAAAACATGAGTGTTTATGAGGCATTACATAAATGTTTGACAGTAAGGCAAGATTCATCATGTTAATGTTGCTTTTCTTTTGTTGATTTTTAAATCTTTTCATTTTATTATTTTCATTTAAGCAGAATCTTGCTTTGATGAGGAAAACTCAGTACCTGATGCCTACATGCTGGAATCATAAGGCCAAGAGGCTGACGGGAGACGGACTCCTCCTGTCCCTGTTACACTGCAAAATGTCCTGCGCTTAACTTTATCCATAAACGGGATTTTTCCTCTGACTAGCAGGTTTAATCTCCCTTAGGCTCCCTTTTAGAATTTCCTAGATTCCTAAAGTCCTCCTAAATCTGCAGTGTTATCAGGACCTCTACCTCAAATTAAAATAAAGATCTGCAAAAGATAACAGTAGCTTCCTTTCTCTTCTGTCACTGAAGTTCCTTTTAGCTGATTCAGCTGTCAACTTAGGCCCAGAGCAGCTAAGAACAGTTGCTGCAGTCATTAGCATTTAGAAAGGGACTCCTCTCAGCCATTAACACGTTCTTGCAAACACACGGCTGAAAAACATTTAAAAACCATCTTGTAGCTTTGGTTTGTGCTCACAGACCAACCTGTAGGAAACTAGTAAGCATAACTAATAGATAAGTACACATTAAATGAATATATGTAGTTTTGTTTTTGAATCAGTACCAAAAACTTTGTCTTTACATTGATGAGAGAGTCAGCTTCACCATAGTAGAAGGAAAATGAGAAATATTTGATGCCAGCGGTACTGGCTTTGGGAGAGTGATTTAACATCTCAAGTTTGGATGAATTGTAGAAGTCAGTGATTCTCCTGGAAACTTCTTGAATTTGACCATGAAATAAAATGATATTAATAAAGTGTTACAGGCCGGTGAGATGGCTCAGCGGCCTACGCGTCTGCCTGGCAAGCGCCAGGGCCCGAGTTCGACTCCCGGATCCCACATACGAAAAAAGGGGCCGGTGATATCGCTCAGCGGCACGGGCGCCTGCTGGCGCGCGAGGTCCTGAGGTCGACCCCCCGGTACCCACAAAAAAAAAAAATAAAAAAAAAATAAAGTGTTACAGCAATTATACTAGTTAAAACAATGGACAAAATAAATACAACTGAAGACAATATTCTAATAAATTCATGTAGCAAAATTTGACCTAAACTAAAGAATATTTATTGTCCCTATTTAGAAACATCAAAGACATCACTCTAGACAAAACATTTTGATTCATTACTTTTTACAACTATTTGAAAAGCCTGGTCAATAGAATTATTGATTAAAAACATCTACTGAGTGCCTGTATTGTGCCAGGCAATATTTACGATGTTACTCAATTTCATTTCCTCACTCATCTTTTTCTCAGTCTCTTCTTCCTTCTCTTCTTGTTTCTTCTTTCTCAAGTGCCTCTTTTTTTTTTTTTTTGTGGGTACCGGGGCGTCGACCTCAGGACCTCGCGCGCCAGCAGGCGCCCGTGCCGCTGAGCGATATCACCGGCCCCTTTTTTGTATGTGGGTTCCGGGAGTCGAACTCGGGCCCTCGCGCTTGCAAGGCAGGCGCTTAAACCGCTGAGCCATCTCACCGGCCCTCAAGTGCCTCTTAAATTTCTCTGCTCTCCATTTGTCGTGAGCTTTTTCTTTATTTTTCCCTCATCATTTGGATGTGGACTTTTCCTTGCTTCATCCCTCTTGGAAGAGAAGAGACTTCAACTGGAAAAGTGGAAAATATCCATCAACTTAAAACATAAAAATAACTATGGAAACATATTTATTCAGTCATCACAATATCATGAACTTGGTCATTGATTTGGAATTCTGCCCACTTAGAGAACCATCTATTTTGGATTCCTTACTCAGTGGACTAAAAGCAACATAGCTAACAGTGAAATAATTTCAGCAACTATGAAATTCTGCAAGAATTCTCTGTTTACACTGGTACTGATCTTAATGACATGCTGTTAGCAGAACACAGAACTATGCTTTTTAAAATAGTTACTGTTCAAGGGCACCATTTATAACCCATCATGTTCTAGGCCTATAAAGCACTTTCAATAGCAGTCCAAACTGGTGTGTAAGTTAAAGCTCACCTTAGACAGCTTAAATTTACACGGCTGGTCTGGGACTTGCTCATCTCATAGCACTGGGAGGTACAACCTCATGATCAAGTGCAATTCACATTTCACAATTCTAGGAATTGATATACATGGATACACTATTATATTATTATTAAATCCAATTGCTTTGCAATGAACCCAATATAACACCTATACAAATGACTCAAATAAAGAGCCTCATGTTTCATAGGGGACAATCAATACACTGAAATCACAGCTCCTGACAATGCCAGCATCTTTGGTTGTTACTATAGTACTACATTTTTCTCAGGTCAGCACTGCTATTCCCTCTTATGAATTATAACTACCATAACTTTCAACAATTGGCAATGCCCACACCTCAAAAAGCATAATATTCAAACACACTTGGCTATTTATAACCCATCTTACCTGGGTCATGAAAAGTTAAACCCAGTCTGCAATGTGGTTAAACTATAAGTTTGTTATCTTTCTTCTTTGCTCCCAAAAGGAAATGGGGATATTTTTTTTTCTGGTGAAAAACATAATTGCTGGATTTGTTGCTAGTTAAAATAAGTTCCTACAAAAAAATAATTCTTGCCTTTCCTCTTGCACAAAGCTCTTACAATTAGATGTCTGAAAGTAAAACCAAATTATGATAGTATCTTTCTCAATTACTACTATTGTTACTATTCTGTAGTCTTATCATCTCTATTTTAATTAAGTAAAAGCATTTTACTGTTATAACGTGATAAAAACTAACCTTTTGCAAAAACATTACAGCTGTCATTTTACATTATCTTCTTTCAATAGATTTTGCCAATGTGTTTATCTGCCAGGTGACTTGCTTAGAGAATCTACTTCCTGAGGGCAGGAACTTTAGAGATCTCTGTAAGAATTGTGGGCAAACTATCAAGAGAAATTTATTGACAGACTACTAGAATGCTACTTTGTAAAGGTTTCCTAACTCTTTATTTTAAAATAGACTAAACTTGACCTTAAGGAACATTTAGGACAGGCACTAGCCAAAAATGTACCCTTTTCTCTGTGTCTCTCTTTAGTCAAACAGGACACGTTTCAATGAGCCATTTCTATCTCCTGAAATGGGGCAAATAGAACATTAAGTATGTAAGACACCTCTCTTTTTAAACATACAATGGATGGTTGAAAACAATGACTTACTTAATGCTCTGAGCGGAGCCTGTTCTCTATGAATCATCCTGTATACATAATAATGGTGATGAAAATGTTCGGTTTGAAATTTCTCCCTGGCCAGGGAGGAAACCATGGGGTGAATCATGGATTTAGTGGTGACTGTCCCAGGGAAACGAAATGGAGAAGGCACAGGTTAAAAAAGGAGCAAAGAGTGAATCCTTCACCGGAATGCAGTTGTCAGAAACTCAAGAAGGTAACAGACACCTCCTTATGCTGCTGACACCTGGGCAGACTCTGCCAAAGAAGAGCTGTTGGCCCTTCATCCACGGGAGAGAAATCCTGAAGGCAGAGAAAACCAAACACACTCTTCAGTTATTCATGGACCGGAAGGAGAAACTGGACTTCTTGTTGGAAGAAGAGAGATAAATGCCTGTGTTACACAGATTGTTATTTTCTTATTATTTTGTTATGAAATTTTGTTTTACTTTTTCATAAAAAGAAAAGAAAAAAGAGAAGCACAACTAAATGCACTCACTCAAGTGAATAAAATTCATTGAAGAGCAGTTGGATTGGAGACGAAGATCTACACGAATGACTTTAAAGAAGAGGTGCAAGCAAGAGACGGGAAAGATGTTCACCAGTCATTTGCTACAAAACTGTAAACAGTGTGGACAGAGGATACAATGTCAAGTGGAAAACTGAGCCCCTAAATTGTAATTAAACCATGGTTGTTATTATGTAAAATATGCAGTGCTGTGGACAAAGACTTTGAATACACAAAATAGAATATAGTTGTTGTGTTAATATTAACGTAACCATGTTATTCATTTTCCACTGTCAAATCCTGTGGTGTGAACACGGGGGTGGGATAGGGAGAGACTAAATATAGTCCAGTTGTAAGACCACTACACAAGGACTCAGGAACCTTTGTCTAAGTTTTACATGGCTGCACCAGCTGTGAGCATAACCTCTCAGAGCCTCAGTGTCCAGATATAGAAAGTGAGAATAATAATACACCCGCCCTGCAGGAACGGGGTAGTGAAAGCACTCTAAATTTGAAAGTATTGTAGGGGATTGTATGAGGAATTAAGGCCAGAGTGCTGTATTCGGTAGAATAGAGAGTTAAGAAGTCCAAAACTCAGCCTTGCTCTCTCTTGAGGGTCACACTCTACTTCTTTGAGTGTGTATTTATAAGTTTTTTCCTAATAAATCTTTTTATGCCTCTTAAACACAAAGAAGTCCAGAACTAAAAAAGTTATCCTAAATTTATTTTCTCAGTAGTTACTATGAAAGCTAGAGAACTTGTATTACCTCATTTCGTTTCACAATAAACTAATTACAAACCCTTAATGAGCATCTACTAATTGTTCCACTAACCAGGTTTTCCAATACCATTTATGCTCTATTGACTTGAAAAACTCTCTTGTTGCATACCTGAGTTTATTTATGAATGGTACTATTTCACTACTTATCATTCTGTTTTAATTATTGTAGATTGATAATATTTTTAACCTGGCCAGGCAACTTTTTATAGTTGTTGTTTTTCAGTAGAATCCAGGGCAGAGAGGGTTCTATTGAGGAGATAGCCAAGCTTGGACCCAGAGGAGTAAGAGTCCAAGGGCACTCTGTAGTCCAGCACATTTTCCAGGGGCTTTGGAATCAGAGGGAGCTTGGTTCGAATCCTGACTTATTGCTCACCATCTTTGTGATGCAAGGTACATTACTTTCTTTAACCTCTTTTCTCATCTATAAATTGAGGGCAATACCAGTTACCTCAAGGTGTCACCATGTGGATTCAAGCTTCCTGGCTGGATTCCAGCCACTGCCCTCCTTCCCTTACTTTGAAAGCCTTCCTAGTGGAAAGGACATGGCTTTCCTTTCTTAGGTTTTCTTACAGGTGCAAAAAAGGAAGAGAGTAAAAAGTTATCACCAAGTTCTTTCCAGCATGCCAAAGGCTTGTTTCACTGGACAGAGATACCCGATAACTGTACAGTGAAGAAACAGGGCATTGAAATTGTGTATATGTATTTGCTTCTCCCTGGATATGGCAAAGCAGGAATACTGGATGCAATAGGATTCATAAATGCACTCTCATTTTACAGCCAAGAAAAGGGATTTCAAATAGGTAGGAACTCCAGGCAGTTCATGAGGGGTAACTGAGTACAGAGAAAGGGGAAATTGCTGAAGGCACTGAAAGCGGGTTAGGGAACAGGTGCAGAATAATGGGGTCTCTCTTTTCTGCTCTGACAAGTTAGGACTTAAAGTGATTTGGGGGCGGAGATCACATTGATTAACTCTTTTTTTGTAGTTTCTAAAAGATTATTGAGTAATGTTTAAAATGTTTAATTATTAGAGTGAAGAAATGTCACATAGGGCCCCAGAGCTACCCTCTGCCTCCACCAGCAGCCAGGATGGCTTAGAGGGATGGTTCTGATGTCTTCTTTCAAGTGATAGATGGAGTCTGATCATAATTAATTTTAATAGAAAGCTGATGTGCTATGATAGAATCTTGGCCATTCAAATGAAACAGGACCAAGCAGCCAATTTGGACAAAAATAATCTCAATTCTCTCTTGCCATTGACTTTAGAACAAGTACTTCTAGTTAAGAAGTACTTAGTGGTGATTTTGTGTCTAGAAAAGCATAGATAAGAAGGACAGTGACATTCACTGTCTGAGTTGGAGAGATGAGAAAATAATATTATGTACCATTTGCTGAGGCGATGACATATGCTATTCGCTGAATTGTGTGCTCAGTGTCCATTATCTCTCATTCATTAGTTCTTTCCACAAATGCTTCTTGAATGCCTATGATGTGCCAAGCATTCTGGGAGTGCCACAGGGCACAATACAGAGAAAGTCCCCGCCTTTCAGGAATTTCTAGTACTTATAAGCAAATGAACATATACTATCATTTCAGGCAAGGAGACATGCTAAAAAGAACAACAGTGAAGGGCAAAGGGACAGAGAAGGGCTGGGGCACATGTAGGGTAATTTTAGGGTGGGTCTCTGAGAAGGTGACCTAGTGGCATGCAGTGAACTTTGCAAAACCCAGGAGGATAAGGGTCCCTGGCAATGAGTAGTCAGTGCAGAGGCATTGAAGGGAGGTGAGCTTGTGATCCTCAAGGCCAAGGTGGCTGGAATGGGGTGAGTGGGGAGAAAAGGGGAAGGATAAGGATAAGGATAAAGATAAAAAGAAGGAGGAGGAGAAGAAGAAGAAGAAGAAGAAGAAGAAGAAGAAGAAGAAGAAGAAGAAGAAGAAGAAGAGGTAGGAGAGGAAGGTGAGTGGCTAAGCATTGTGGGGACTGATAAGCATTTCAGGTGTCCTTCTGAGGACAAGCAGCTCTCAGGCATTTCTGAGCATGGCAGGGTTACCTGGAAGCTGACTGAGATGGAGACCACATGCAGGAGACCTAATATCTCACCACCACATGACCGTGTTACCTCAGCAGAACCCTCAGCCCATCGTGCTGGAGCCTATGGGTTGGGATGATCTGCAGAGTTATCCTAAATTGAGCTGAGAGGGTTGGACCTTGTAAACTGGTGTCAACAAGCTGCTATCTCCTGAGAGGTGATAAACGTGGGCGAGGCAGCTCTTTTGGGACCCATAGTTGGAGAAGGACTCAGCTGTGGGCTATGGCAGTCAACATCCTCACCAGCTGAGACAAAGATGTGCCTGTGCTAAAGACGGGAAGTGACAGCACCCACCGTTTGTGGTTTCATTCTAACAATCCTCCAAGGGCGGCATTTTTATTTCCTTTTGATGGGAGGAATCTGAGCTCTGGGAAGCTTTGGCAACCAGTTCAAGGTCACGTTAACTAGCAGATGTTGGATTTGACCCTAGGTCTCTCTGACGCCTAAGATCATCTATTTTAAAAATTACGTAAAATATATATAAATAAAATTTACCATTGTAACTATACTTAAGTGTGCAGTTCAGTGGCATTAAATATATTCACATTGTTGTGCAATCATCATTACAACCCATATCTAGAACTTCTTTCATCCTGCAAAACTGAAACACTGTACCATTAAACAATAACTGCTCATTCTCCCTTCCTGGGTCTCTGGTAACCATTATTCTTCCTTCTGTCTTTATGAATTTGACTACCCTAAGTACCTCAAATAAGTGAAATTGCACAGCATTGCCTTCTATGACTGGCTTATTTCACTTAGCACAATGTCTTCAAGGATCGTCTGTGTTATAGTATGTGTCAGAGTTTCCTTCCTTTTAAAGGCAGAATAATATTCTATTACATGGATATACCACAGTTTTTAAAATCTATTGATGGACATATGTGTTGTTTGCACTTTATGACTCTTGCGAATAATGCTGCTTTGAACATGGGTGTACAAACATCTGAGACCTTGCATTCAATTCTTTTGAATATATACCCAGAAGTGGTATTGCTGGGTCATATGGTAGTGCTATGTTTTATTTTTTTATTTTTTTATTTTTTTTATTTATTTTTTTTTTTGGTGGGTACCGGGGGGACGACCTCAGGACCTCGCGCGCCAGGAGGCGCCCGTGCCACTGAGCGATATCACCGGCCCCTTTTTCGTATGTGGGATCCGGGAGTCGAACTCGGGCCCTCGCGCTTGCAAGGCAGGCGCTTACGCCGCTGAGCCATCTCACCGGCCCTGTTTTATTTTTTTGAGGAATAATCATAGTACTTTTCACAGAGGATGCCCTATTTTTCATTTTCACCAGTGCCATGCAGGTATTCCAGTGCTTCAATTTCTCCTCATTCTTGCCAACATTGTTCTTCCTTTCATTCATTCCTTTGTTGCTCTCTCTCTCTGTTTTCCTCTCTTTCTCTCTCTTCTCTCTCTTCTAGTGGCCATCCAAATGGGTGTGAAAAGCTGTCATTGCATGGCTTTAAGACCATGTGCTTTTCATGCCACTCTGCTGTCTCTCAGAAAGGAATCAAAGATTTCGAGAACACATCCAGTTCCGCCATTCCACTTTTCAGGTGAAACGCTGACATTATTTGGTCGAGACCAGTTAATTAACTAAGCCTCTGGACTCCTGGGAATACAAAAGAACACATTCTGAGGACCCGTTATGATACAAAGACTAAAAAGGAAAACAAAAATTGACACCATATGCTGAGGCAGTCTAGAAAGTTTTTGTTCAAGGATCCTAAAACAGTTTAAAGAGCTATGCTCTTCTCTACACATTTTAGAATTTATATCTATTATTTATCATAAATTTAAATATAGTTGCAAAGAATGTTATTTCTAGTATATTGTAAATATTGGAATTTAAGATAAAACTGTGACATCATTCTTTCAAATGTATCTAAATGAAATTTAAATCCCATCACAGTTTGTTACCTTATCATCCGTTTAAGAAATACAAAAACAAGCCCATCTTTAGCAAGCAAAAATAACACTGTTTTCTCTTTGAAAGTTCATTTCCATTCTATTTCCCCTTCAAAAATTTATGCTAATGTAATATAATTATGATATAAAGTTTCATACTGAATATCACATTGTACTTGTATCTATCAAACATGTATAAAAATTTAAATTTACATACTTTAAAATTTCTGTGACTTAAGGCTGTGTTTTCTGTATTGAGTTATCTTTACAATTACTAGTATTACATGATTGATCAAAACAATCTAAATGAATAACAAATTTTGATAAATGCCAACATAAAAAGTAAAGTTTTATTGGAAATTTGAATTTTTTAATAAGAAAATGATGTCTTTTTTCAAATATTATATGGTTGTGGATAAATATTATTTATTGCTAGATTGCTAGGATAACAAAATGTGTGGCATCACTTCTACTTTTATTTTTCATATTTAAGGCTTGAGAAATTCTTCTTCCTATAGAAAAGGAGATGGGAATGGAATGAGTTTTGTTATAAAAATATCCATCAGTTTTTGGGATGGCATCTTGACTTATTTGCTCCAAATCACATGGTAATCTATTATCAAAGGTTATTTTTAAGATTAGTCAACTAACTTTACTAGGTCCTTGTCTTAGTTACTTTTCTTGTTGCTGAAACAAAATACCCAACACCCAAAGTTAAAGGAGGAAAGGTTTATTTAGCTCACAGTTTGTGGAGGTTTCAGTCCCTACATCATGGGCTGGCTTCATGGCAGAAGGGCTTCACAGAGCAGAGCAATTCATGGGGGGTAGAAGACAGCAAAAGCAACAAGGGAGAGAATGAACAAGCCTTTTTCTGTCCCTTATATTTTATTTGGCCTACCGGGATTAGGGTTGTGCCAACCCAATCAATGGACTGATCCTGCAGTCACCCACCCTTAATCTCAGCATTGCACTATGAATCAGTCACACACTCTGGATTCTGCCACCTCCAAAAAAACCCTATGACCACGTGAGGCTTTGAGGGGACATCTAGACACAAACCATAACAGTCTTCCTTCAATTTTGTTCAGATTCAACATGGAAACTGCCTGATTTGCAAAAGATTTGCTACCCAATCTGTTGTAGGTTGAATTGCCGCTCTCCCCAAATTCATATATGGAAGTCCTAACCCAAGTATCTCAAACATGACTTTATTTGGAAATAGAATCTTTGTAGATGTAATTATGGAGGGTGAGGCCATTAGGGCAGGCTCTAGTACACTATGACTGGTGTCCTTGTAAAAAGAGGAAATTTGGACACAAGAGACAGAAATGCATAGAGAAATGATGAAACAGAGATGCAGGGAGAAGATGGCTATCTACAAACCAAGGAGAAAGGCCTGGGAGAGATTCTCTCCTGTGATCTTCAGAAGGAACTAACCATGTCTACACCTCAATTTTGGACTTCTGGCACCCAGAACTGGGAGAAAATAACTTTCCATTGTGTTAGCCTCAGTCTGTGGTTCTTTGATATCATAGCCCATCACCCTTACAGCCACTTACCTGCACCAATATTTTCCATTTTTCCTTTATTTGGTTCCACATTTTTTTAAACTCTAAAGCAATTCACCCCAGGACCTCCCCCAACCTTATTTTTTTTAAAAGTCATTGTGAAAGAAGGGCTGGATGTTTATGAAAATCAGATACTGAATTTGAAGATCTGCATGTTGCTTTCCTTCAAAACTCTCTTGTCAGTGGGGCCCTTAGGGAAATGTCAGGCCCGGAGGAATGGTGGTACATTGTTGAAGATGGCTGTGCCGAACTGGAGAATGCCTGCTGTGATTCAGGGATGTAGGTGACAGCATTTTCATAGAGGATAGGATATCTGCTGGCCTGTGTGTAGATTTTGATTTGTGGCAAGGGGAAAGAAGGGTATTCTGGCCAGAGAGGAAAGAATTTGGGAATGGACTTCTGACAAGATTAGGAATTCTAGGGTAAGACCGGCCCACAGGGCCCATGCACTTAGGGACCTGGAAGCTCATACATTGGTACTAGAAATTTTTTCATGAGAAAATGACATGATGAAAGTGACACTTAGGAATATCACCCAGAATTCCATATGGAGAATCGGTGGGCATGTGCTGAGCTGGGGGGCAGGAAGGAATCCAAGGGTGTGGTCATTAATGCCTGGATCACTGTAATGGTGTTGGAGACCGAGAGACAGCTGTGTGCTGGTTGTGATGGAAATGGCAATGCCCATATTACAGCTCAGTTGTGCGCCTCCTGCTTAATGATCTTTATTTCAGATGGGCTGTCAAGCCACAGAACAAACGCCCTGCCTTCCCTCTGCTCTCACACTGCTGCTGCTCTGGTGGGGTATTTAAAGCCCACTTTTCAGTGAATCAATAGGGCATTATGTCTCTGTTGCTTGATCCTTTCACTGTAAGGATGAAGTGAGTAAATGCATATGAAAACACTTGGTTGACTAGAAAAACCCTGCAAATGCAAAGATTCAGTTTTTGTTTCTCCCTCATATTGTGTATGTATCTCTTTCTTAAAGGGAATAAAGAGGTTTTCTGAGAGTCTCACTTACCATTAGCCTTGAGGAACTGACATCCAGATAACAGGCTCCACTGTGCAATGCTTGAGAATTTCATGGGGCTTCGTCCCTTTCCGAATCAGGAAGGTGCTACAGTGCACCCTGCTGAGCCCGCCAGGAGAAGAGCTGCTCTCTCCTCCTCCTTCTGGATTCTCTGAGGTGTCTGGCCCTGTGCCCAGCTCCCACAGAGCACTGCTCATTTTCTGTCAGAATCGTGAGTCTTCTTGATTACGTAGCAACAGAAACAAAGCTTTCCTGTGCTCTGAAAACCAGACGTTTTTGTGGCCACATGGTCCCCCCAACCCCCAGTCTAAACAGGGAAGCACACATAGCATTAGAACACATGATCTCCGCTTGATCCTGCAGTACAGACCATTGTGTTTTCGAGACTCCACTGTGAGGATAAGAACACTGCTTTTACACTAGAAGAATCTGGTGGTCACTCTCCTTACATCCATCTCCCTAAATCACATTCACACTGTGTGGGACCCTGAGGCCATGGAAACTTCTGGTGTTCTAAGCTTTCCAGAGAGCTCTCTTGGCCATCATGGTAGAGACATCTCCCCTGGCACGAGGCTGCTGACACCCCAAGGATTTGAACATTTGCCATTTCTTTGCAGGATGGAAGGAATCATCCTCATCAGTGTTCTTACCCACACTCGCTCTGCTGCCTCTTACTCATGTGTAAGTGTCTCTGACTATATATGGATGCAGTACGAGCAAATGCAGTGTCAGAAGGACCAGGGGTGACATCAGCGAGTCCCTCTGGCATTCACATCTATTTCATAGATCTGGAGAGAAGCTGGTATAGTGAGATGACAATGGTCCCTGTCACTTTGCATGTAGTTATCAGGTACCAGGCACAGTGCCAAACACTTAAGACAATCACTCATTTCCTTCTCCAACCCTATGGAAGGTAATGGCAACTTGGAGCAGAGGAGTAACTTTCCCAACATCTAAAATCTAGAGTGTAGCTGTGCCCGCCTGGATGAGTTAAACTAGGCTTGGTAACAACAGACCCTCAAATTTTAGTGATTTACACTAACGAAGATTTAATCCTCCTGCATGCTATACATCTAACAAGGGTCACTGGAAGCTCTGCTTCTTCTCCAGTCTGGGATCCCAGAAGACACCACCTGGCATTGCTGGCTGTCATGGCAGATTGAAGAAGAGAACCTGGTTGGATGCTCACCAGTCTCCTCTTACTTTGTTCATGTTGGTGACTACAGCTTGTCATATGGCCATGCATAACTTCAAAGGGCAGGAAGGAGGAATATCTGTGGGCAGCCCAAAGGATGGCTATGATAGCAGAGGAAGGGTCTACAGTGAAAGATATTTTCTAAAGCAGATGCTTTTTGCATCCTATAAAAGCTTGTATTCACTCAGCCCCAAACACCTCATGGGTGCAAAGCACTAGGCATTTACAGATGTTATTATTAGTAGTATTAGTATTACTATCAGTAGTAGTATTCGGGATTAAACTCAGGGTCTTTATACTGAACTACATTCCCTCCCCTCCACCCTTTAGTTTGAGGCAGGGTTTCACTAAATTGCTGAGTTGCCTAGGCGGGGCTTGAACTTGTGATCTTTCTGTCTCAGCCTCCCAGAAACTGGGATTACAGGCACGGGTCACCATGTCTGGCTACAAATACTGTTTCTGGTCCTCACAACATTCTGTTAGGTAGATACTATTATTATCTGCATTTTACAGAGGAAGTTATTGAGAAACAGAAAGAGCTTGGAGTAGTTTGAGCCAGATGGCACAGGGAATAAAAAATGATGCTTGTGCAGCCCTTGGGTCAGACTGACTCTGTAGACTGTGTTCTCTCTGTTTGCCAGGATTTCCACTTCAGTTTTGCAACAAAAGAACCACATACAGTTTCAAAAGATAAAAACTTAGCTTAATCTTGTATTTATTTACTTATTTTCTAACTAAAATTGTAAAAACTGCTTATTGTATAAATTCTAACAATATAGAGATCAGGGAGAAAGTGAAAAATCACTTGTAAAAGAATCTCTAGAGTCACTGCTAACATTTTAAATATGTCCTTAAAAACATGCTGTCTTGTAACTTGCTCCTTTACATAACGATATACTGTGTACTATACATCTTTTCAATAAATGCCTTTCATTTTTAGTGACTGCATAATATTCTATTGAGTGCCCATGACACAATTTATTTTAAATTCCTTGAGGATGGGTATTGATCTTGTTTTTAATGTATCACTATTTTGTTATTTTTGAGTTCCATCTTCAGTTTCTGAACCAACTGATGTCTTTACCAATGAGAAACACTGTAATGGTCAACGATCTTTAATCAAAACATTAGTTCCATTGTTACCTTTTCTCTGTCGCTCCTCAACAGAGCCCTCCCCCCCACGCTTTTGAAATGTTTTGCCTCTGGAGTTTCAGGCCAGGGGTTTTCCTTGGCATTTTTTTTTTTTTTTTGTTGTTGTTGTTCATGTAATTTTTCCAAAATTTCCCTATAAACTGTACTCTCTTATTTTTATTTTCTTTCTTTTGGCTTCTCTATATTCATATTCATTTACTATATATTTGCATGTTCATATTCCAGTACCACCCGGTAACATATTCTGTGCACTTCCCGGCTGTTACATTGTGGCGAGTCATACAACCTTTCACCTGTAGCCTCTCAGGTTCTTTTTCTACTGCCCCAAATAATCGCTGCTCAGACCCACCGCATTTCTACCCACTGCATATTCCCTCCTTTGCTCATGTTCTGTCGACCTGTAATGGCCTGTATTGGCATCCATGGTTGGTCTCCAGGGGTTCAGCTCACAGGCCTGGCCTTTCAGGAAGCCTTGTCTGCCCCCTTTCCTTAGTCAAAGTTAATTGCTCTTTCTTCTGTGCTTCGCAGCACTTCATTATTATCTCTAAAACACATTCATTTAGGAGGACATTTATTCAGTGCCTATGGTGGGCTCTGAAGGGCGCGGGGGGGGCAGAACAATAAGCCTTGGTACCCACGCTCTGAGACTCCTTAGCCCTTGGGTGGTAGATGTGAACACACAATCCCAACATAGGGTGGTAAAAGCTGAAATGCAGGTAAGCACAAAGTGTGAAGAGTATCACATGGCCTAACCAGCACGGGTTGACTTTTATTTAATGTGTGCTTTTCCTGTGTGAAAGTCAGGATCCTGAGAGATAAGTGAGCACTTTAAATTCTCTTTCCCCCGCCCCAACCCTAAAAACCAGGACTTTGTTTACAGTGGCCGCTGTGACGCCGCATGCTACGAGTCACCTCAGGTGTGCTAGAAGGGTCCTGGGGGTGGACGCCAGGCACAGGTCCAGTCCCATGGCCCACATTTCCCGGAGTCCAGTCTACTTTTTCACATCTTTCTTTCTCCCTGAAATAGATGCACACTCGCCTCCAGATTTAGAATAGGAGTCATGACTATTTCACGAAAGCCTGGAAAATATGACTTTTCCAGAAATGGTCTGGGTCGGTCATAGATCTTCAGGCTCCTGGCAACTGAAGGACACGGCTGTGCCCTAATTGGATCCAGTTCCTCCCGGGCCTGATTGGGAATTTTGCACCAGCTCGGCGAGCCGTACACCTCGGCCCCCGGGGCCAGGGGGAGACGCTGGAGCGGGGCCTCTCCGCCGGGGTGAGCGCTCTCTGTCGCAGCAGGCTTCTCCAGCTCTCCGCGCCGTCGCCCGATCCGCGCGCGACTCCGGCCCGGGTTTTGCAGGCTGCCTGCCGCCGCTCCAGTCAGGCCGGGGGCTGGCGCCGCCGAGGCCGCCGCGGCCGGGGTGTGGGGACTGTACTGCGCACGCGCGCCCGCGGGGTCTCTGGCTCCCCGCGACCGGGCTCCGCGCTGCCGGAACCCTCGCGCCCCGCCCTGCCCGGAGCCGCCCGGAGCCGCCGGGGCCCGGACCCTCTCTGCGCGCCGGGCGGGACTATTTTTTCGGCCCGTGTTCTCTCAGCGGCTGGGAAAGAACGTTCTTGGCTCTCCCCGCCTGGCTGCGCCTGTTCCCGCTCCTCCCCCGCCGCGTGTTTTCCGCCCCAGTAAAGATCGTGCCACACAAACAAGCTTCGAATGCCCTTTGCCGAGCGGGCGGGAGGGCAGCGAGTGCAGAGCCCGAGAGGGCCATTTCCAGGGAGCGTCTCCGGAGCCGCTAAAAGTCTTGTTTTCTCCCCAAGTGGAAGGTGTAGGGGGCGGGGGCGGAATGGGGCCGCTTCCAACTGCTACACACGCTCGAATAGTTGTCAGTAAAATCAAACTGACGTCAGCCCGGGGGAGAAAGGTCTCTTTTGTTCTCCTGTTCTTCCCCCTCCCCTCCCTTGCGATCAAAGGCAAAAAAACATTTTTTGGAGGTGGGGGGAAAGACAAAAAGGAAAAAAAAAAAAAGAAAAAGAAAAAAAGCAATGGAAAGAGATAGCTTCCATTAGAGCTCCTGCCCGGGCGATGGGAATGTTTAATGAATGCATCAAGTCTTTTGATCACCCTCGCTCGGCTGGGTTCAGTAGTGCCGGAAGGTTAGTTGCATATCCTGTGGCTGATCTGAAATTCGATCAGCAGAGGGGGCAAAGAAAAGAAAAGCATTTTAATGGGAATCAATAGAGGATCATAGGTCCGGGAAGGAAATACGTGTTGATTAAAAATGCCACAAGATTAAAAAAATGTTCATGACTGGCTTTAAAAAAATGAGAAAAAGGAAAGAGCAAGGGAGGGACAGAGGGAAGAGAAGAGAGGAGGAGGGGGGAGGTGGAGGAGGAGGAGGAAAAAACCCTTAGCAATCTATTTTCCGAGTGTGTTGCTGCCAGAGAGGCAGTCAGCAGACCAACAGTTTGTGTAATGCTTCGAGCTACAGCGGGCAAATTTAAAGCTGTATGCTCAGAACAACATAATAAATACTTACTGAAAATGCATTTCTATTTCTAAGCGGGGTTCACTCATGCATTATACAAAGCACCTAGGGCTGCAGTAGCGAGACACAAGGGGACAAATATGGTGTACTGTGACTCAGGTTCTTAAAACTTGAGCTTTTAGCAGTTGAGAGCAAGAACATACACACTTTTTTAAAGTTAAAAAAAAAATTAGTAGCTTTGAAAGATACCAAAGATTTAAATTGTCTGAAACTTAAAAATAAAGTCGTAATTTAGGAAATAATCTGATAACTGAGGATGAGGACAGAGTAGGAGGGGAGTTAACCATGGTAGATAGCATATTGATTGGGTTACAGAGTGGAAAATTGTTGCCCTGTTGGTAGGGAAAGTGATCAAATGTGTGATAAAATGGTTGAAGATTTTATGAATATCCACCTACTACAGTAGGAAAGGGAAGAAGGCTTTTAAAACCCACGCTGACAACAAAACACACGCCCTGGTTCTATGACCTTTGGGAAAAGAATCAATAGCATTTACATTTTTACACATTAAACAAAGAAAATTTCTTCAGTGTTGTGAGGGCATCCAGAAGACAATGGTTGGTGAGCTTTTCTTTTGGTAGTGTTTTAGGGGCTCCTCCAAGGAATTCTGCATTCTAATCCTTATCCTTTACCCATATCTGCCTTATTCTTTTCTTTCAGTATTACCGAAGAGCATAAAAAGGATCAGGGAGCTTTTTTAGGGTACTTTCTCTTGGTATTTCCAATAAGGTGTTCCTCTGTTTTGTGGGAAGATTGGCTCTAGGATCCTCCATGGATGCCCAAGTCCTCTGCTCAAGTCCCTAACATGGTTTGGGATTTGCATATCATCTACACAATCGGCCTGTATGTTTTAAATCATCTCTAGATTACTTAGAATACCCAATCCAATAGTTATTATACTGTATTGTTTAGGGAATAATAACCAAAAATTTTTGGTACATATTCAGTACAGACACAATCAAGAAAAGATTTTTCTCCATCCCTCGTTGGTTGAATCCATGGATGTAGAAGTCATGGATAATGATAGAGGTTCGACTGTATTTAATTTCAGTAGTTCGGCTAGAAGAGGGTCTGTTGAAATTAAGGTTCTCTTGTTCTGCCACAAATTTTCTTACTTCAATATTTGGTCTCCACTAGATCCATGAAGGCAGGGAATATATCTCCTTTCTTATTCATTTCCAGCAATGCTTTTAGAACAAAATCTTGCACAGAGAGCTGATTGAGTGCTTTGGGTTAATATTGGCAGATGGCACACTGGTTGAATTTCAGAGACAAAAATTGTTGGTGGGTAACCTCAGACAAGTGGCTTAGAATCTCTAAGCTTCAAGTCCCTCACTGGTAAAATGGGGATACTTATACTTGCTCACCAGGAATCACATTTGTGGCTGAAATAGTGCGCATAAGGCACACAGCATAATTTGTAATATCTTACTATATAGACATATATAATATACAGAATTTTATATTATTTATATTACATAACATCTATCTATCTGTCTATCTGTTCATCCATCTATTTGTTCCTTCTCCAAAGATCTCCCACCCAGGAGCCGTGACATCTTTAGTTACACTGTCCTGTGGATCCTCCGTGAGTCTGAGCTGCAGCTGAGGTGATGCTGAATGACTTTCAAGACTAGACCCTAAGCGTCTTGCTGTTCCTTGGGATGCTGGCTCTCAGGACACTTCCTCTCAGGACCCAGCTGTAATCTTCAAGAATGGAGAATTGTGTGTGGGTGAGTTGCACAAAGGTGGGCAGGCTGATAACACTCAAGTTGCTCCCAACAATATTCTTCCTGCCAAAAAACAACATCAATTGCGAGCCCTGTGAATTAGCCATCTTGGTTATCCGGTGCCCTGAACACCACATGTACCAGTTGCACTGAGCTACATCGCCTGCCTTTTTTAATTTTTTATTTTTAGACAAGGTCTTACCAAGGCTTAGTTGCCCAGGTTGGGCTTGAACTTGCAATTGTCTTGCCTCAGTCTCCCAGAGTGCTAGGATTGTAGGTTGTGTACCACTGCATCCCTGTTGAACCTTCTGATGATTCTTGCCCTAGCTCCTACTATCTTATCATAATTACACAAAAAAAACCCAAGTAAGAACTGCCTGTTTGTGCTTAGCTGACCCACAGAATCATGAGAGGTAAAAAAAAAAAAAAAAGAAAACAACAGCAGACAAAACAAAAACAAAATGAGCAAATGCTGGTGCTAACATTTGAATGTGTTCTGCAAATTTCATGTGCAAGAAAATTTAATACCCAAAGTGAAATGTTAATGATACTTAAAGGTAGGACCTGGGGGAGGTGGGTTATGGATTAGTGGGTTGTTGAGGGAATGGCTTTGTTGTAAAAGTGGGCTCTTTCTAACACATTTGCTCCATCTTGCTCTGTGATGCCCTTTACCACATTATGAGGCAAGTAGGCCCTCAGCAGAAGCTGAACAGACATGGCTGCCTGGTCTTGGACTTCTAGGCTCCAGAACTGTGTCATATAAGCTCCTTTTTTTTTTTTTTTTTTTTTTTTAACAATAATTTACTTGGTATCAGGTATTCAGGTATAGCAACAAAAGATGACTGAAACAGCTAGCTTTTATCAATATCTTTATTCTACAATAGGTATGAAGCCTGTTTGTTTAATAAACAAATGAAATCAGCTAACTGCTTGCAGTCTCATCCTTACCTTTTCCTGCCTGCCGCTGTTATTCTTCAGCACCTGCAATAACATGTCAGCCGTAATGCTGAAGCTATCGAGCTAGGTGTTGGCTGCACAAAGAGAGAATTTTGTATGACCCTTTCCCAGGGGGGCTCAGAGTCCAAATGAGGAGAAAAGCTGCTTTTCCCATGAAAGGGAGACTATCTGTACACTGCTAGATCCTGGCCTAGAGTGATGCATATTGAACCATTTGTCATTAAATGAAAATATTGTTTATTTTCTATAACATGCTGATCGAAAGGAGAAGGAGCCCTCTAGGGTTTGTGCTGGCCTTTTACTTATAGGGAGTGTTCTTTTTCTTTTCTTTCTTTTTTCTTCCTTTTTTCCCTCAGACTGGGGATTGAACCTAGATTCTTTACACTGAGCTACTTCCACAGCTCTTTTCCTGAAATAGCGCCTTGCTAATTGCTCAAACTTATGATCCTTGTGTCTCAGCCTGTCTGAGTGCTGGGATTATAGGCCTGCACCACTGTACCTAGCTCCTTAGAGGGATTTTTTTTTTTTTTCAATTCTTTTGATGTACTTCTTCTTCCTTTCCTGAGTTTTCAAAATGTTAACATTTAGGAGGACACGTTTTTATCATTTTAGGAGCCACCAAAATGAACAAGCTTAGTATCATATTTTACTTTATATTTATGGCAGTAAATAATCACTTGGAATATATATACATGCTTCAGTGTCTGTGGGGGATTAGTTCCAGCATTCTCTGTGGATAGCCAAATCCAAAGATCCTCAAGTCCTTTATATAAAAGGGCATAGCATTTGCAGATAACCTATGCACATCCACTGTGATGAGAAAAACGGTCTGTACATACTTAGTATAGATGCAATTAAAAATGTTTTCCATCTGTAGTTGGTTGAATCCACAGCTGCAGAACCCATGGCTATGAAGACCAACTGTATATCTCTTATTTGTAGTACAGGATGGGAGTGCCCTTTGGTCCTTGGTAGAGTGCAGACAATGATTTTCACATGGAAGGGCCAGGTCTTGAGCTACACCCACCTTAAGGTCCATTGTATAGAGTCACAGTGGTCCTGAGAGGCTGTTCTTCCACCACAGTGAGTTTACCTGAGAGTGGTGTGAGGGAGGAGGTATGGGCAGGAAGTCACTTGGGGTTCATAAATAAGTAAAGCACAATTTAATGTAATCTTTTTATTTGTGAAAGAAAATTCCTAACTTGGCATCTCATTTAAAAATTTAACAAAAATCATAAATGAAAAGAAAATGTCTATACATCTCAACATTTGTGGTTTAAAGACAGAGATGGGCATGGGGGAGGGAAAAGAGGGTGCATGCTTGTGGAAAGAAGAGGAATAGGTGGCTTCATGGATCTCAGGATGAGGCCATGTTACTTCGATATTTAATTGGATTGCAGATGAACTATCTTTAGTTGCATGTTTTGTATATGCTTTTTTCTTATACTTACAATAAAATGTTTACATAGATAAAACTCAAAGCCTTTTAAAGAAGTTGGTTCATATT
Source organism: Erethizon dorsatum (assembly GCA_028451465.1). Lineage (NCBI taxonomy): Eukaryota > Metazoa > Chordata > Mammalia > Rodentia > Erethizontidae > Erethizon > Erethizon dorsatum. The sequence goes on along the minus strand of CM051823.1, from coordinate 136,661,703 downwards.
TATGAATATGCATTGCACATAATAAGCCCAGTGAAAAAGATTTTTCATAAGCAAAAGGGTCAGCTACTCTTCATAGCTCTTCATAGACCCTTTGAAAATTTTATTCTGAATACAATAGTTCCAACAATCTTCCAGCATGGAAATTGCTTTCCGGAATGCACCACTCGGAAGGCGTAATGTCTTCTCATATGGTAATGGCCTAAGTTGCACTCCTGCCCCTTGCTACCGAGACTTAGTTTGTATCACCCTATGGTGGCTTGTAAACTTCATTTCAGTAGAATGATTGGGTCACTCAGCTCAGTCTTTGTGGTTGAGACTTCTCTTGAAATTGGAGCCTTTTTATGAAGCTCGATCCATGTGTTTTATTCATTTAATTAATTAATTCAACAAATATGTGTTATCTGTCTACTGTAGACAAACACTGCATGCACAGGGGTTAGGGATATATTGTTGAAGGCACAGTTGCAGCCTTCTGATAGCTTCCAGGTGTGTTGAAAAGACCCATAGGCAATCAAGTGAACACTGATAGGGAAATTAGATCTTTGTTGAACACTCCTAAGGAAGCCAGCACAGAAGGGAAAAGTGGAAAGTATCCTCAGGAAGCCTGAGTTGAGACCAAGAAAAATGGCTGGGAATCAGCCAGGGGAGGGTCTGGGCATGTGAAAACATGAAAGGAAGTGAGACTGAAATCCTAAATACAGTATTTGAGATGTTGTGTGGACACTACTAATATTGCCCCAAGGTTGTATAAACACACCTGGACATAGAGATACTTCAGCTTGTCCTGGTCTTTTAAAATCTTGGAAACGAGGGCCGGTGATATAGCTCAGCGGCATAAGCGCCTGCCTGGCAAGCACGAGGTCCTGAGTTCGACTCCTGGTACCCGCATATAAAAAAAAAATTCTTGGAAACGAGTGATTGATAGAAGATTCACTTATCTGCTAAGCAATGAGTGGTTTTGCAAACTAAACATGCCTCATTATGGCTTCTGAGTCTGATGAACCTCTAAAATAGAGTTTAACCTGTAATACTGGTGGTAGATTTTGCAAAATTAATTTTTTCTTCTGTTTTCTTGTAGTTGTACTGTCATTGTTGATTATGTTCTATAATATTAACGGCCTTCTTTTGTACTTACAAACATTTCAAGGTGTTCACTTTTGTTTTGTAGTTGTGATATTTTAGTTACAGTACATTTTTTTTTTATTGTGGTGAAATACATACAACATAAGATTCACCATTTTAGCCATTTTTAAGAGTACAGTTTAGTGGCATTAAGTACATTTATTATTGTCCAAACTACAACAACTGTATATTGCCAATAACTCCCCATTTTTTTCTTTCCTATACCCCTTCAAACCACCATTCTACTTTCTGTCTCTACTAATTTGACTATCATAGATGCCTCATATAATCATTTTACATTTTAATCTTTGGCAGAATGACTTTCACACTTGCAATGGTGTTGAAGAAAGATTTTATAGGACAAATTACAAAATGTTTAAGGCATTTAAATCTTATGCATACAGAGTTTTGATTTTCTGTGCATGTGTAATTTATTCTGAAGCTGGTTGTGTCAATGCATCTCAAGTTATCATCAGTGAGGGTCAAAACTGTTGCCTAATAAAGACTATTGAACAACTAGGATAGCAAAATAATACTATGAATTATATTATGAGATTCTATCTCCTCTAATTTGATTGGCTATTTCTTCTATATGTAAAATTAAGTGCTCTCCAGCTGAAAGAATATTCCCCAGCATAACTTTATTAGTTACCCCCTTAATGTGGAAAGAAGATGATAAATATTATGATGGTGTATTTTTTGGGGGGGGGGAGGAACCGGGAATCAAACTCAGGACCTTGTGCTTGCCAGGCAGGTGCCGTGCCACTGAGCTATATCCCTGGCCCCTGATGGTGTACTTTTATAACCATTTATTTTACACATTTCTGGAGATAGTAAAAATAACATTTTGTTTTAGTCACAGGTGTCTGAGAAACAATAATTTATAACAATTTCAAATTTTTAATTTAAATAGGAAAGCGTTCTGAAAAATAAAGATAGGAAACTATAGCTTATATCATCTCAAACCTTTGCAAAAAAGTTCACAGTAAGGTTATAGACATACACTAGATTATAAATAATTTTATTGCCAAGTTATCTGTGAGAAAATTTAATTAATATAAATTATACATTGCAATAAAAATAATCTTTATAATGGCAAAATATGGACTTTATAGCCTTCTGCTTTCAATATGATGTCATCTTTGCCAGAATGATTTGAAAAGGTCCTTCACTCTTAGAACTAATTTCTTTATAGGAATTCTAGTTCTTAGGTTGCACTAAAGAGAGAAGAACCTCATTAATTCTTACTTTGCTAATCCATAAACCTTATAATTTCCACAAAATTCCTCAGCAATATCATTTTACTTCACAGGAAACATTTTATAGCCAGAAGCTCTAGGCAAATCTCAAATCATTAAGAATCCATTACTTTTACCAACTATACTACAGGCCATTGACTAGCTGACTATCATAAAGTATAATGACTCAACTACATTTATCTAAATAAACTAGTAAAGCAAATATGTAAAAATTCAGATGTAAAAAATTATCTTGTGTGCATATTCATGAATTTCCATATATAAAAATATATAAAAGATAGATTATTATAATAATAGCCTATAATGAATCAGACTTCTCTATATTCACATCTCTTTGCCATTCTTCAACCAATTCTCTTTTCTCTTTCCTATACCTATACCTCTCTTTTCTCTTTCCTATACCTTTTCCTATAGGAGAAGTTCATTTTTCTATTCTTAGATTATGGTCTTGTCTTGTGAATTGATTTGACCAATAGAGTATGGCCAAAGTGACATTGGTTGCCTTCTGAGGAAGGACTCAGAGAGGCTATTGAGCTACTGATTTTGCTCCTGTTGAGTAATTATGCTCAGGATTAAAGCCTTCTGGAGAGAAAGGCCCAGGTGACCCCAGTCCTTGCCAACCCACTAGCAGATGGCATACAGGCAAGACCAGAAAAAGTATTCTCCAGCCAACCCACAGAATTATTGGAAATAATGAATAGTGGTTGTTTTATAGTGCTAAGTTTTTGGGTGCTTTATTGTATGATAATGTGTAACTGATACAGAAATTGGTGTCTGGCAGTGGATATAAGTAACAAAATCTTAAACGTAACATTGGCTTGGGGAGTGTATAGCAGGTAGAGCAAGGAGTGTTAGGAGAGATTGGAAGAACAGTGAAGAAACTACTATTGTAGGCTAGAAGAGGCAAGTCATGTAATGAGGAAACTCATGACCATAGTAACTGGTATGGCTTTATCTAGATGTCTCCTCAAAGCCTCATGCACTCATAGGTGGGGCTTTTCAGAGCTGGCTGGATCTAGGGTGTGTGATACTGGGATTAAGGGTGTGTGGTACTATATTAGTCCACTGATTGTTTTAGCATAGTTCTGGGTGTGGATAATGGGAAAGCCCACCCTGGGTATGGGTTGCACCATCTGAAAGGTTTGTAGCCTGGATGGAATAGAAGGGAAAGGGAAGCTTGCTGCTGATGCTTCTGCTAATTGCTGCTTTATTTAGCTGCTGCCTTCTGCCTCTTTGCCATGGACTGTGTCTCCTCTGTGATGCCCCTCTGCTATGCTGTTCTGTCTTGGAGCCAGCCAACTATGGACTGAAACTTCTATGAACCTTGAGCCAAAATAAACCTTTCCTGCTTTAATTTGTGGGTGTCAGGTATTTTGTCTCAGCAATGAGAAAGTAACTAAAAACAGTAACTTGCAAGATAAAAAAATGTACCTAATGAGTTTGTGTGTTTGGTTAAGGATATTTCCATGCAAAAGATACCCATTGGAAATAGTTTTTTTTTTTTTTTAACCTGTCAAGAAAGAAATGGGTCAAAGAGTAAAATGTTTGCTTATAATTTATAATTTACAGGGACTATAGGAGACCCAGGACATTTTGAGTTAGAAAGTAAACCTATTTAAAATTTCTAATCTCGTGAGTTGGCAGAAGATTTTCAAAATAAGAAATAGCTTCAAGATAAGCATTGAATCTAGGCTGTGACCATCAAGACTTTAGAAGAATTTAAGGTGATGCCTAATGGACCCTGTCAGTGAGACAAAATGTTTTTTGAGAATCTTAAGGGTATTATTTCATAGCAACTTGACATGCCCAAAGTACAGATGTATATTAAAAGGAATTATGGAGGTGCCTGTTGGGAATAGAGTGGAACGCTATAAAATTCATAGGAAACCTTCAAAAATTTTTGAGAGTATTGTATTTATGTGAACACCATCAACTTGGATTAAAAGGAAGAGGGAAAGAGAGTCTAAAATTAAAAAGCAGCTTCTGGGCTCCTGACCTTCTAGGGGCAAAATGAAGACTAAGAAAGTATCTCTTTTGTAAACGCGGGTCATTTCTTGTGGTAAGCAACAGGTGTTTCAGAAGGTAGACACACAAATTAGGTCTAAAGCCAAGACCTGGAGAAGCAATGATTGAGGGAACCAACCTTAGGGATCATAACTGGTTCTTCAATAAAGGAGAACATTTTCTACTCCCTAAAAGGAGGCCTAAAAAGTGCTCAGTGGGGTTACAGAATTGTTGTGGACCAGTGACAGTTCTTTGTATCATTTTTCCCATTTTTGAATTATCTACTTCATTTTTAAAAATCCCTGTCTTCTCATTGAATGCTGTAGGGGCAGATACCCTCTCTTTGTAGTTCACAGATTTCTAGGTTAAGAGTTGCCGGACCAATGAGCTCTACTTAAACAACCTCTTCCGGACTCTGAGCCTGATGCTGGAACTGAATGGAGCTTTGGGGATTTGCTCATGGAGTTGTGAATCATTGGGGCCAAAGGGAAGACTATGGTACAATAATGTGTACAACAGTGGTCCCCAGTGAGTCATGCATCCCTTCTTAAGTTCATATTCTTGGCAATGTGATGTTGCTACTCTTGTCATCAAGGGGTCTAATTCCCCACACTGTCAGTCCAGGCTGGCTGTATGGATTTGCTCTGACCAAAGAAATACAGGAGAAGCAATACCGTACAGGTTCTGAGGCTAGGGTCTATGGAGATCAATGCCTCTGTTTTTGTTACCTTGGTCTTCACCACACTGTGGAAAAGTCCAACATAAAAGATCACATGGAGAAGGGACCTAGCTCTTTCAGCCATCTTGGCTGAGCACAGACCCTAGCTGGTCTGCCAGTTCAATATGGTTGTATGAGTCAGCACCAATGAGCCAGTAGCAGAAGCGCTTGGCCAACCCACAAAAGCATGAGTAATAATAAATTGTTGTTGCTTTAAGCCACTGGGTTTTGGGATAGTTTACTTTAGAGCAGTAGATAACTGGTACAAATTAGTATTTAGTAGGGGATTGGTGTGAGTAAAAAATCTCCTTAATGATTTTTTTCCTGCTCGTAGTAATAGAGCTCTCGATGTGTGCTTTGGTTGACAGTATGAGCCTCTAGGTTATTTAAAGTTTAACTGGCAAACCTCAGGAAGAGATGGGGAAAGAAAACTAACATGTTACAGGGTCCAATTCAGTTGCTTGGGACCTGCTTCTTTAATTTCAGAAGCCTGTTGGTGTTATCAATTAAGTAAAGGTTTTAGAGTTGGATCTTCTGGACATCAAATTCCAGCTCTGGAACTTATTAACTTTTTAAAAAGTTAGTAAACTTTTTTTCTTCATAGCAGTTTTAGGTTCATAGAAGAACTGAGCTGGAAGTTCAGAAATTTCCATATGTCTCCTGTCCCCACACATGAATCCCCTACCCCACTATTGCCATCTCATATCACAACGTTTGTTACACTCCGTTCACATACCAGTGTCACCCAAAGGCCAAAGTTTACATTAGACTTCACTCTTGGTGTTGTACATTTTATGGGTTTGGACAGATATATAATGACATGTATCTACCATTGTAGTATTGTACAGAGTAGTTTCATTGGCCCAAACTCCTCTGTGCTCTGCCTATTTATCTCTTCCTCCTCTTCAAGCCCTGGCAGCCACTGAACTTTTTCCTGTCTGCATTATTTTGCATTTTCCAGAATGTCATATGGTTGGAATCATACAATATTTACCCTTCTCACATTGGCTTCTTTCATTCAGTAATATACATTCAAATTTCCTCCATGTCTTTTCATGACAGTCTGATTGCTCATTTATTTTTAGCGTTGAATAATATTCCATTGTCTGGATGTATGTATCACAGACATTTATTTATTTACCTACAGAAGGATGTCTTGATTACTTCCAATTTTGGCAATTACAAATAACATTGCTATAAACATTCATGTGCAGGTTTTGTGTAGAAATAAATTTTCACATTGTGTAAATACTACCAAGGATTGCTAGATCATGTGATAAGTATGTGCTTAGAAACTGCCAAACTGTCTTCCAAATTGGTTGTATCATTTTGCATTTACTGCAACAATGAGTGAAAGTTATTGCTCCATGTCCTTGCCAGCATTTGGTGTTGCAGTATCTTGGATTTTGGCTATTCTTATAGATATACACTGGTACCTAATTTTTGTTTTAATTTGAAATTCTTTAATGACATATGATGTTGAGTGTATATACCATTTATTTATCCCCTCTGGTGAGATCTCTCTTTTGGTCTTTTATCCATTTTTTAATCAGGTTGTTTGTTTTCTCATTGTTGAGTTGTAAGAGTTCCTTGTGTACTTTAGGCAACAATTCTTTTTTTCAAAAGTGTCACTTGCAATATTTTCATCCAGTGTGTGGCTTGTCTTCTCACTATTGATATTGTCTTTCCCAGAACAGATGTTTTTAATTTTAATAAGTGCAGTTTCTAAATTCCTTTATGGACTTTGGTTATATTTAAAAAGTCATTGGCAAGCCAAGGGTGGTGGTACACGCCTGTAATCTTAGCATTCGGAGAGCTCAGGCTAGACAATTTAGCAATTTAAGGAGACCCTGTCTCAAAATTTTAAAAAAATGGGACTGGGGATGTAGTTCAATGTGAAGGACCCAGGTCAAATCCCCAGTAACACCACCATCACCACCAAACAAACAAACAAAAAAACAACCCCCCAAAAGTCATTGCTATACATATGGTCACCTAGATTTTCTCCTATGTTGCATCTAGGAGTTTTATACTCTTGCCCTTTATATTTTTGTTTTTGATCCATTTTGAGTTTGTTTTTAGTGAAGGATATAAGATATGTGTCTAGATTCTTTTCTTTTTCTTTTTTTTTTTCTACAAAGGATGTCCAATTGCTCTAGGGCTATTTGTGCAAAAGACTATCTTGGTTCCATTGTTTTGCCTTTGATTTTTGTGGAAAAGCAGTTGATTACTTTTTGTGTGGGTCTCTTTCTCAGTTTCTTATTATGTTCCATTGATTTATTTGTCCATTCATTCACCAGCACCACATTGTTTTATTTACTATAGCTTTATAATAAGTCTTGAAGTTGGGCAGTGTCAGTTCTCTGACCTTGTTCTTTTTTTTAACATTAAATTGTCTATCCTGGATCTTTTGTCTTTCCATATGAACATTAGAGTTAGTCATCAACATCCACAAAATCACTTGGTGGGATTTTCATTGGGATTGTAATAGTCTATGGATCAAATTGGGCAGCACTGACATCTTAATGACATTGAGTCTTTCTATCCATGAACATGGAATAGCTCTTCATATATTTAGTTATTTGTATACTTTTACTCAGAGTTTTATAGTTTTCTTCTTATTAATTTTGTACTTTTTAAAAAAAGATTTATATCTAAATATTTCACTTTTTGGGTGATAATGTAAGTGATAATGTGTTTGCATGTCAAATTCTACATGCTAATTGCTGATGTATAAAAGGGTTATTGACTTTTGTATATTAATCTCAAATTCTGAAATCTTGCTATGATTACTTAATAGTCCAGAAGGATTTTTTTTTCTTTCTCTTGGTTGACTTTTTTTCTCTTTTCTTTACAGATAATTATGTCATATAAATGCATGTTTAATCTCCAGGCATTTGGGGGTTTTTCAGTTATCTTTCTGTTACTGGTTTCTAGTTACTTCATTGTGGTCTAAGAGCATACTTTGAGTTCTATTATTTTAAACTTGTTAGGTTGTGCTTTAAGCCCAAAGTGTGGATGGTCTTAGAGAATATTCTATGTTGTCTTGACAAGAATGTCTAGTTTTCTGCTGTTGGATGATGTAGTCATAGACGTCAACTATATCTAGTTGACTGATGTTGCTGTGAGTTCAACTATTAATGATATACTTGTTGGACATATCCATTTCTGATAGAGGAGTGTTAAATTCTCTAAATATAGTAGTGCCTGCATCTGTTCTTCCTGCAGTTTGATCAGTTTTTGTCAAATTCATTTTGATGCTCTATTGTTAGGCACATATACAATAAGGGTTATTATGTCCTTTTGTAGTATTGGCCCCTTTATCATTATATAGTTCCCCTCCTTATCCCTGATAACTTTCCTTACACTGAAGTCTGCTCTGTATGAAATTGATATAGCTTATCTTTCTTTTGATTAGCGTTGGCCTACTATACTTTTTTTCATTCTTTTACTTTTAAACTATGTCTTTATATTTAATTTGGATTTCTTGCATACGACATATAGTTGGGTCATGTTTTTTGACCCACTCCGACCATCTTTGTCTTTTAATTGGTGTATGTAGATCATTGACAATTCACATGAGCATTGATATAGTTGGATTAATATCTACCATGTTTTTTCTTGTTTCCTAATTGCTGCTGTTGTTCATTGTTATTTTTGTTTTCATACTTTTCTACCTTTTATGGTTTTATTTGAGCATTTTATATGATTCCATTTTATGTCTTAGCATATCAATTATTTCTTTTTTATGAGCTTGTCTGAGAGTTTTCAATGTATATTTATTACTAATCCAAGTCCACTTTCAAATAACACTAGACTGCATCATGGGTAATACAAATATTTTATAATAACATAATGTTATTCCTTCTATTTATTGTTTCATTGTTGTTGTTTATTTCACTTATATATGTGAAACACATGCATATATATGTGAAACATAAACCTATATATGTAAGTACACACACACACAAAAGCATATATGTTGCCAATCAGTTGAGGGTTCTCTTGCTTGATTTAGATAGAAATCTTGAATTGGCAAAGTGCAGCTTTGCTGGTAGCACCCATGCCATGGGTTGGCACCAGTTCATATTGGTTGCCATTGGTTGGTGCTGCTGGATGCTGGTCTCTGCTGCTGCTGGCCACCGCCATATGACATCAGCTTTTGCTTGACGCTGTCAGTTGACTCTTTTGGTTGCTGCTCTCCGTGGCTCATCTTTATTGTCTGCTGGTCTCTGGAGTTCTTTCAGGCTAAGATCCCCTGGTGTTAATTGCTCTTTCCTTTAAAGCGACTGCTCTGTCCACACTATTCAGGAAGGAATCCCAAGTAGATTTACAGGGCCTTCTAAGCTCACACACCTGAGAAATAAATCATGAGCAAATTTACAGGACTCCCGGCGTGAGGCTTTATTTGAACAAGACCTGTGTGGGAGAATAAAGAGGTTCACCACAGCTTACTGGGGCGTGGGGAAGTGGGGGATGTTAATAAGGGCGGCACAGATCCCTCCTTCCCTCTGCCACGTTAAGGGTGGTTTCCTGCCACTTCTTCAAAAAGGTGGCAGAGTCTGGAACAGCGGGCATGGGGGAGGGGCGCCATGCTGACAGCCAAGCTGCATCTCCAGTTGGAGTGACCTGGACAGCTGTTGCCAAGGAACCTGGGAGGACACTGAGGCAAGTTCTCCCAGGTCCTCCTTGGGGGGGGGGGCAGATGGAACAGGAACCAAGGGAAGCGAGGAGGAGGAGTGTGACAGCCTCCCTCCAACCATCCTAATAAAACAAAGTGAGGGTCATGCACTTCTTTTCTGTTTCACAGATAGTCAAATACATTGTTATTTTGAAAAAAACCTTATCTATTGGATTAATTAAAATGAGAAATATAAGATTTAAAATTGTACTTTCTCTTATTATTTCTCTAAAGGTTTTCCTTTCACTATGTAGATTTCCTTACCTATATCATTTTCTTTCTCTTTGAAGTTCTTTTAAAATTTCTTGCAAAGCAGGTCTATTAACAACAATTTCCCTCAATTTTTGTCTGAAAAGTCTTTCTCTTTCACTTTTGAAGGATAATTTCACAGGGCAGAATTCTAGGTGCTGTTTTTTTCTCCTCATAACCCCTTAAATGCTTTATTCTCTCTCATTGGAATGGTTTATGAGAAGACAGAGGCAATGCTTAGCTTCGCTCCTCTCTAGATGTGTGGTCTCTCTCTCTAGCTTCTTTCACGATTTTTTCTCTATCTTTAATTTTCTGAAGTTTGAACATGACATGTCGAGGTAGCTGTTGTCCTCTCCTCCTCCTTTTTCTCCTCCTTCTGCTCCTCCTTCTCTTTCCTTGTGTTTTCTAAACTTTCTGGATCTGTGGTTTACTGCCTGACATTAATTTTGGGGAAATTCACAGTCATTATTACTTCAGATATTTCTTCTATTCTCTTTTCTCTTTTTCCTCCTTCTGTGTTCCTGTTATGGCTGTGTTATACTTTCTGTAGTTGTCACATAGTTCTCAGATATTTTTTCAGTCTTTTTTCTCTTTAAGTTTGGAAGTTTCTGTTATCATATTCTCCAGCTAAGAGATTCTTTCCTCAGCCATGTACATTCTACTCTGAGTCCGTCAAAGATTTCCTTCGTTTTTGTCATAGTTTTTGGTCTCTAGTGTTTCTTTTGATTATTTCTTAGAACTTCTACCTCTAATTACATTTTACATCTGTTCTTGCACATTGTCTGCTTTCCTATTAAAACCCTTAGCATATTCATTATAGTTTAAAAATTCTTAGTTTTGTAATTGCAACCCTCCTGCCATATATGACTCTGATTCTGGCTCAGTCTCTTGTAATTGTTTCTGTTTTTCTTTTTTGCCTCTTTGAATGCCTTGAAATTATTTTTGTTAAAAGGTGGGCTGGGTAAAAGGAGCTTGTAGTGCTGTGGGAGGTATAGGGGGAGGGGTACTGTTCTGTAATTCTACTGTTAGGCCTTTCATCTTTTGCTGAGCTTGTGCCTTTGGACTGTGAACTTCATCAGTGCTTCTCAGGTTTGTTTTACTTTACTCTTTCCCACTCTTTAGAGAGGAGAGGATAGCTAGAATGAGCAGGAATTGGCCATTTCCCTTCTTCCAGCTGTCTTAGGTTCTGAAAAAGATCCAGCAGGTTGGACTCTGGTAAAGTAGTTTCTCCTGAGGGCGGGTCTTCTTTAAGAACAGAATGTGCTAGTATATTTCAAAATGGTTCCTTTTCTCCTTCCTCTGTTGGAAGCCTGAGGAGAGTTTTCTTTGATATTCACTGAGAGGATCTGGTTGAGCTCCTTGAGGTATAACACCAAAGTGTGTAGTTCTCCCTGAGACGGGCTCTCACTGTAAGCCTCCACACCAAGTCTTCAGTGATTTGTTAATTATAGTTCAGGGTTTTCTATCCTGGTGTTGATTTCTGTGGAAGTTTCTGCTCTGGTAAGATTATGATTGTCTTTTACTATCTACCTGTCTCTCTAATTTTGGAAGCAGAAGTTTTCCCTGTGACCTCACTTCGCTGCAGGATCTAAGAAGTTTTTAGAGATGGGTGTTGTGGAAATCCTAGCACCCTGGGAGGCTGAAGTAGGAGGATCACAAGCTTAATCCCAGGGTGTGCAACTTAGCAAGATCCTGTCTAAAATGAAAAATAAAAAAAGAGCTGTTGGTGTTGGTCAGTGCAAAGGCCTTGAGTTAATTCCCCAGTACTACATGTGTGCACATACACACACACACACACACAAACGCACATACATGCACACAGACACACACACAGAGTTGATGGTTTTCAGTTTTTTAAGTTTTACTAGGAAGGAACAGGGGCTTTCAGGCTTCTTACCTGCTGGACCAGGAACCCGAAGTCCTGCTTACTAACTTTTTGACAAGTTAACAATTAAGTTGATTGTTCTGAACCTCAGTTTCCTCGTGTGTAAATGAGGATTCTGATTCTTATGTGTTGTGAGAATGAAAGCTATAAGGCATGCACATCTGCTGGTATAGGTGCTTGCTAAATGGCAGCCAGGCTAGGGATGCCTCTCCTGTGCGCAGGGCCATGGGGCTGGAGGCTTCTCCATGTTCTCTACTCAGTGCCTGTATCATTATGATGCTCTACTGTAACCTGGAACTCTTGCTATTTTCTGAGTTATTGAGGATAGGGTAAGTATGACACAAGAATGGTCCCCACAGCTATTCTTAGTTAACATTTGACAAACCAGAGCTATGAGCTAATCACCCCATAGTGAGTAGGAAGGCATGAGCTCCCAACCCTTGGACCAGAAGCTGCCCATGAATCTGAACAGCAGAGCAGCAAATAATGACACAGCAGCAGCAGGCCGTGGAACAATTTATGGATCATGGAAAAGACTCGAGTTTCCCATTGGCATTTAAGCTGTATTCTGAGGCTCAGAGAACAATCACTGTCAGGCACATTATCTTTGAATACAAAGGACAGCAAAGTATAATACAGTCTGCAACTCAGTCCAACGATGTCGTTGGTAACATTTTCAATTTTTAATTTTTCTCACTACTCGACAATATTATGATTTCTTCCTACAGAGGATGAAACTACAAGCCCTGCCCCTGCCTATTTCCCTGCTTGGCTATTATTTGAGGTTCTTTTATAAACCTCTGGCAGACCACAGACATATAAACCTTTTATTTTTTAAGACTGCACACATGGTACTTGGTTTTCATTCATCTTTCGTCTACTCTGGTCTGGGAGGTTGCTGAGGCCAGACCCTAAGGTCGTGGTCTTCTTGAGAATTGGGTGAGGCTTTGAAATTTGTGATGGTGGAATCAAATCATGCAGACTTGGCCAAGCAGTCCCTGCTAAGCGCTCCTATTATCTGAATTAAAAAAGGTGGTGACTGATTCCAAGCTGTGGGCTTGTTCCAAAAACTCCCATGCTTCCTGGCATCATTTAACTTTTAGGTCATCAGTGGTGAAAATACAGAGGTGAAATTTTTGCTGTTTCCTTTTAATGCCTAATAACATCCTATGTAATTTTCGAAAACCACTGTCAATATTATGGTACTTTATATTTTGAAAATGAAAAAGTCTATTTTCTCCTAAACAAGTTAGAAGCAAGTAGGCAAACAGATTTAATATTTATATTAATGTTATATGATTTTTAACTTGAAGTGTTTTTCAAGACTCTAATGCATTTTAAATACTACTGTTTTGTGTTTAGCGATGGTTTATGATTTTCTTTGCAATATTAATGACTTCTAAAGGAGGTGTGATTTTGCATTTATTATAGAGCACATGGGTTAACAAAGTTGAAAACATTAGTGTAGATTTCCATTTTAGTATGAATTTTCCACTCATTTAATGTGATTTTTACCATTTACATTTTTTCCAAGAGATAAGCCAAGGTGCAGGGAGGTTTATTATAGAAAAGCATAGTACACTGAAAAAATTCTTTGCTGTAGAAATGGATTTGGCCAAGTTTCTGGGTTTGGAGGCACCTGGCAGGGGGCTGTGTGCTTGGAGAGCCCAGAGAACTCAGGGGCATGCAGGGCTAGAGACACTGGCGTGGCCCTCCCTGCAGGGCCCTGCAGCTCTGCGTTTGTTTGAAGTAGTCATTCAGTGGGTGAGGGGTGGCACAGCTGGTGCTGCAGCGCACAGAACTCCTAAGTGGCAGTGACAGCTCATTCAGCTGCAGTGTGACCTTCGGAGAAATGTCTGCCACTCACCCACTTGGGAGAACCCCAGACTTTCAGGCCATAGACTCCTCGTCTATAAAATGAGGGATTTGGATTAGATGATTTGCAAGGTCTCTTTCTATTCTAAAATGCTATGATTCTACAAAATTAAGCCCATTTGATCTAAAATTACAACTGAAAACCTTCTGGGTGTGTGCATGATGGAGGAATGTATCATACTGCAGATAAGATAAAACACTCCTTTTAGCTTTGTTTCTGTCTTTTGGCCACCTCAAAGTTTTTTTTTTTTTTTTTTTTTTCCTTCCTTCAGTGCTTACTCTGTGCTATGTGCTGAGTAGGTTCAGAAAAAATATAAGCTACATTCCTTCCCATAAGATGCTGCACATTTCATGGAGGAAATGACTGACACGTGAAATAATGACATTGTGGAGCAGCACATACCTGTGTGGAACAGGGCCTAGAGCAGAGCTGAGAGATGCAGTTCAGGCTTCCACTCAGATTTCTCCTGGTCAAAGTGTCGAGCCTTGCTCCTTGCTTTTCCAGCTCTCCTCATCAGCATACTCAGCTCTCCTTTCTGCTGTCTCTGCTTTTGATTACTAATCCATCCTATGTGCCCAGATCAGTGTTTAAGTAAGGTAATTGATCTTGTTGAATGAATGAATTCATGGATAAGGGGGTTTGGGAAGAGCAGGTATGGAGAAGTGGGATTGGGTGGCCCTTGAAGGTAGCCTTTCCGGGGAGGGGGTGAGGCCACCTATAAAAAGCAGGGCTCCTTGAACCAGTAGGTTCAAGTAGGCCAATGAGCTTTTCTTCCTGGTGCTGCTTGGTGAAGTGAAGGTACAGAAAAAGTCTACAGACTTCATTTTCTGCATGTTCTCCACAAGCATAGTAAACCTTTGCAGAGACTATTTTCATTGTGACTGAGGTTTTTCTTCAGACAACAAAACATCACTGGGTGCATCAGCCGTCCCACAGCCTCCTTTCTCTCCAAAGCAAGCCATCGTCAGAGATGCCTCTCAGTGCTCAGCTTCTCAGATGGCACCAGCTGCTCCTGGGCCCATTGTGGGGCCTTGCAGAGTGGAGTGAGGTCAGCGCTGAGGGATCTGAGGATCATCCAATCTGGTGGTTCCCCAATGTTGGCTGCAATTAGAATCCCCTGGGGAGCTTTTAAAAAATGCTAGGGCTTTAGCCTCCACTCTTCTCACCCAGATTCTAACTTAATTGGTCTGGGAAGGAGGGGCCCAGGCATCAGACTTGGTTTACAAGTTCCCCAGGTGACTCTAATATGCAGCCAGGGTTAGAGCCACCAACTAATCTACTAAGGCCAGAGAAATCAAGCGGCATGTCTAAAAATGACAGGCTGTTGTTCCCTTCAGAAATACACCAGAGGAGCTGCAAAGAATTTCTCTGGATGGATGATTTTCAGTTGGCCTGATTCTGCAGTAAATTAAATCAATCTGGGATAGATAAGTAAGTCGTAGATGCAGACCAGATATTAGAGAACCATTTCTGGCTGATGGCAAGACTGGCTGATGTCAAGACTGATGAAGGCTCCCAAGTTGTGAATCATGGAGACCCACCATGTCTCAGAGACCAACAAAGCACAGAGCCTCCCATGGGACATGAAAAAAGGGTTGAAAATGATTGATACTGCAGGTCACTCAAGGGAAATTGTCCTGACTTTGTTGTTTCCTGGAAAGCCTTTGTTGCAGTGCTGTTGTCTTTATGCATTCTGCTCTGCGTGTCCCTATAATTCAGGGATGCGGGAGCTTCTCCCTTTCAAAGAGAGGCCTTCCCCAGCACGGTCTTGCAGAGGGCCCAGGTCACCGGAGAAGAAATGCTGAGGCTGCTTTTTCTACTGAGTGCTCAAAGTCGTGCTAGGAAAAAGGAATGAACAAAATAGCATTTGCTACCATTTTTCTCTTTTCAGACAGATACACAGTGGAACAACGAGCTGTCACTGCCACTTAGGACAACTGAAGCTCGAAACAGAGCCCTTGTATCCAGTCAGTGATGCTTAAAAAAATACCAACTCCAAGTGATATGGAAAATTAGAGGATAAAGGCTCTTGAGAATCTAGGAGGTTGGGGCCAGGGGTGAAGTCTACTTCCAATGTTCTTGCCTTCTGGAGCTAATGAGACACTGAGAGGAGGCGTTGTCTGAAAGCCAGAGGATGTGGGGCTGAACACTCTTGTTCTTTGATTGTTCTCTGCTTTTGTAGCTACTGTGGTAGCCTGTGGAAGGCAGCTGCCCTAAAAACAAACTGTGGTCAGTGGTTAGCACTGTCAATATTTCAGGCCACCTGGAGGATACTGAGCTGTGGAAAAGATACATAAGAGGTTTTGTCTTGGGTAGGGGCATTCACTCAGAAGACACTGATCAAGTTCTTATGTTAGAAACTTGGATAGAGGGCAGAGGTTGTTTTAGATGTAACCAGAAAAAAAATCAAAAGCAGTGAGCTTGACAGGAGAGGATAATAAAGTGCATTTCCTTTTTCCTTTCTGCTTGTGGAAATAATTATTGGGGAAAAGGAATCCCTGTCTAAGAATTTGATCTGGCCCAAAGAACATGTAAACTACAATTTCATAGTTGTGTATTCTTTGTGAAGAGAAATGATTAGGGAAATGTGATTGCTGTTTCTAAAGGACAATTCTAGGATACAACCACCCTGTCCTCATAAGAGTTTATAGCATAGTGAAGAAGATGTATGATATCAGAACACTATGTGTGCACATGCACACATACACACACACACACACACACACACACACAAAGTTCTGTGCAGGTACTGACATTTCCAGGAAGAATGAAAGAATGAAGTAGGGTGAAGGTTGGAGAATATTTGAGGTAGGGTGGCTGGAAGCCCTCTCTGAGGATGTGACATTTGAGTGGCAATTGAAGAAAGTGAGCAGTTTGGCTATAAGTTTAGGGGAGGGCATCTAGGCAGAGGGAATAGCATCACTATGACTTTGAGGGAGGAAGGACTAATGTGTGGCTTTGATATATGCCATGAGCACCAGATGGTCACCTCTGACTGGGAGCTCAAGGAAGAGTCCATGAGGGTCGTGGCATCTGGACCAACCTTGAAGGATGTTTACGATTTTGACAGGCCACATTCTAAACATCCCAAGAGAAAACTAATGCCCTGATATTCCCAAGGACTTAAACATGGGAGATGCTCAAACCAGCTCAGGTTTTCAGGGTCCCAATCAGTGCCCTGATTTTGATATCAGAGGCCCTTCAGGGTTATGAATTCAGTAAGCTTTGTGATTCAGCAACCCTTAAGATGGAACTTAGGGTTTGCTTTTGGAAATCTTGGCTACAGGAGACAAGAGACTGGTCCTCCTAGACTTTGAACTGAGAACCAGAAGCCAAAATTCATCATTCTGTTTTGCTAAGTTCGCTAGAGCTCTTGAGAGCGACTAACTCCATTATACTTTTTATTTTTACCAAATGTATTATAACAGCAACTACTTGGTCACCCAAAGCCTTTAAAGGCCATTAATACCTTTAAATCTATTCAGATCCAACCAGTTCCCAGCCAAGGAACCCAACTTTAAAGTTCTATTCTCCTGAAACTACTGCCAATGTCAACATGTGCCCATAGAGTTTGATCAGAGAAGCAGGACCAGCATGAGAGACATGCATATGGAATTTCTTATGGCAATTGGACCCTTTACAATTGTGGAAGCTGGTACAAGGTCTAAGGAAGACCCTTGTGTCTATGAGTTTTGTGTGTGTGTGTGGGGTGGATGTCTTCCCAAGTCAGCAGGGCCAGAGGTTGGTAAGAAAAGCTAGAGGCAATGTGGAGGAAATTGAGGATGAACTAGAACCCGTGAGGATGAACCATATCCTCAAGGACAGACCATCACTCCTGTCTGTTGCTGACTGCCTCTAACCTCAGTGACATGAGTGACCTACAGAAGTGGCCAGTGAACTTTGCTATGGTGTTGCACAATGCTTGACCTAGGACCAGAGAAGCTGGAGGAGGAAATCTAGCAGGAGGAGGAGCCTGGGCCCAAGTGTGGCCCGAGGTCAACACCCAGAGCCAGCAGATCTGCAGCAACTTATTGGTGTGAGCTCTAGGAGGCTGTGCCTCCTTGATCTTCAAAGCCCGGCCTGCTGCTTCACTCCTGCCTTGCAAACCTCATGCCAGTTCTCTTGTGGCCAGTCTTGAAGTCAGAACCATGCAGGCTGGGAAATTCTCAGACTCTAGCTCAACTTGGCTGTGCTGTCGTATTACTAAATACCTACAAGGGAGAAGTTTCTTTGGGTAGGAGCTCTGCAGTGTGCGTGAGAGCAGTGGTGGTGAGGAAGAAAGGGCCTTAGGTTTGTGGAGATGGGAGGAGCTGGAGGGTGTTTTTTCCCAAACCTGCCCAGACTGACCAATTCTGTGTGTTTCTCAGATCCAGCATTGGTATGTAGGGAAAGCGCTTGGCAATCTGTATGATTAACAGGGATCTCTGGTGACTTCTGTGACCCAGCAAGTTTGGCAGAATTTGCCACATGGGTGAAAAGAAGATTTTTACTTTTTTTTTTTGTGGTACTGGAAATCAAACTCAGGCACTCTCTACCACTGAGCTACACTCCAGCCCCTTTTGTTTTTTATTTTGAGACAAAGCCTCACTAAGTTTTCTTGGTAGGACTTGAATATATGATCCTCATGCCTCAGCCTCCCAAAATGCTGGGATTACAGGGATTCTCTATTGTGTCCAGTTTAGATTTTATATGTTTACTCATTTATTTTAGTCATTAAGATGAGAGTGTACCCCAGGTTTACCAGGAGAAGGGACAAGGCAGACAGTTGACAGACAAGATGGAAGACAGGAGAATCCACTTTGGGAAAGGAAGAAGGGCATCTTTTTTTGCTAACAGAGAAGGAAAAACCAGAAGGAGAGGAAAGCAGTAGCGGAAACTCATGGAGGAGGGCCTCATTTCTCTAGGAAATAGGATGCAAACAAGTCCTTTGGAGAGGGAGAGGTAGATGCAGACGAGAGGGATAAGCTGCAATTATCAGCAAAAGAATGAAGATGCAAGAGTGGGAAGCTGAGAGCTCCCAGATGAGAGCTGGTGGACTCACCATGGGCTGAAATTGATGTCCTAATCTTTAAAATACCGAAAAAAAAAAAATTAAATGTTTTGGGTCTTAGTGCAATTATAGGAGATTAATTTCATAGTCTTGTGTATTTTCTAATAGGGATTGCACTAACTATTATAAACCTAATTTCTATATTCCTTATACTTTGGCATCTGCTAGATAAGAAAGAAGAGACAATAGGGGATATTTTCATTCTGCCATCTTGGCAGGATGGATGGAGTTCAACCTAGTTGAATTTAATATTTGGGTTTAGAAACTTAGTAAGTTTTTGTGGCTGTTTCTGAAAGCATGGCATGAAGCTAGTGGTTAGGGGTGTGGATGCTAGCTGGCTGCACAGCCCAGTTCTGATCCTTGCTGGCTAGGCTACATTGGTAAGTTCTTACCATAAGTCACTATAAGGGAGTTTATTATTGTACATATGCCAGAGAATTAACAGGAAAATCCATGTAAACATAGGATGGTGCTTTGCATGCAGCAAGTGCCTAAGGATTATTAACCATGTTTGCCAGATTATTTGGAAAAGAATGCGAGAGATCTGGAAAGTGGTTGATTGTGGTTCGGGTTTAAAACACATCTATTTGGGGTCTGGTGAAGGAGTTTCCTGGTGGATTTGGTTTCCTTAATTTGACCTTCCTATACCCAGCATTCTCCATCACAATATAGCATCTCCATCTCTCACTTCCTTGCTTAGTCTGGTTTCTGTCCTAATGTTTCTCAACACTTGGGTCAGAAGCTCTCCTTGGGAGAGCCCGTCTCCTCCTCAGGCCTCCGTGAGCCAGGCCCTGCCTCTTTGCACTACTTTCCCCTTCTCTCTTGCCCCTGCCTATTCAGGCTGGTTCCACATCAGACTTTCCAGAATATGGCAACCCCGTGTCTGAAACCCACGAGGGAAAAACAGGAACCCCAGCAGGCAATGTCCACGGGCCTGTAAGCAGGGAGGGCACAGTGGCCTGCAGAGAGGGCAGTGGCCTTAGCTCCTAGTTCCTGCACAGCTGTGCTGGATGCTCACTGCAGAATCAGTCTCTTTGATGGGCAAACAAAAGGGGTGAGAGAGGAGGAGATAGAGAAGGGTGAGGGGATCGCTTGTCTCAGCACATTTGTTTCCCAAGGTCAATGCTGACTCCTGGCTGCTCATGGGTATAGAACCACACGGAAATCTCCACCCCAGCTCACCTGGGCCATGAAGAGAAGAACATTTGATTCATCTGGAATTAATTTGGATTTAATGGTTTGTCTCAGTGATGAGTTTTTTTTCTTTTTGTGGAGGACAGGGAGAATTTGAGGAATATTTTATGCACAGTAAGGCTGTCTAGCCTCTGTGTTGAACTAAAGAAGAAAAATGGAGAAACCTAGCCTTGTAAAAATCTCTTCTCCCAGAGGCTGGGAACATCCACGTGGGTCGTGCTTTTGATTAGATCTGCTGTTGCGCCCATGGCAGTCATCCATGAAAACACTCCTGTCCTACATACTCCTTCAAGCCTCTGTGCATGATGCACTTGCTCTTTTTTTTCATCAAAGTCAAACAGAGTGGTGGTTTTCCTCAGTAAAACCCCTCTTCTTTTTGGCTCCATGCCTCGCTCTTCCCAAGGTACTTGAAAAGAAAGGAAGAATTCAGAATTGTTTCCTTTTGTTCTTGACAGATTCATGGGTGGAGGGAGGAAGGGGTAGTTTTCAGTCTGACACACATCATGATGATGTTCAGGCAGTTTTAACAAGTGGTGTCCACTAGGTCTTCTCCAGTGGCATTGCTTCACTAGTAGCAGGCCTGTCCCTCCCCTCTTTTGTTTTTCTGTCCATCTCTAAAGGGAGGCATGTAGCAGGTGTCTGGTAATAATAGGGTACAGCATGTGAGGTGTACCTGATATTGTGTTGAATGTAAACCACTGTCACGTGAAGTTAAGACCTTATTAATATATATGTAAATTAAATACATTTGTGGCTATACTTCTCTACTTCTGAAGATTTACTGTGGCTTAAATCAGTCTCAACTTTACTCAATTCCAAACAAGAGTTATGTCAGAGCAGGAAAATCAAACCAGGGCTTTCTTAATTATAGCACTGGTTTGAAAGCAGTTATTGACTCATGGGATCTGATTATTTGTCTTTCTGTCTGTCCATATATCCACATGTCTAAGACAGTCAGGGGTCACCTAGGAATACAGCCAGAAATGCAGTGCCTTGAATGTCACTGATAAGAATCAGAATTGGCATGAGTCTCTGTGACTGGGGTCCATTTCCAGGACCAGGTAAAACCAAGCCAGCAGTCCTGAGAGGAAGATTCTCTAGCATGGTGGCTTTGCTAACATCATCATGTGAAAAAAAGGATTTGCTTTTACAAGTGTATTTTGCAAAACCAAGAGAAGAAAAGGAAAAACAAAAAGGCTCAGAAAAAAGAGTCTTACGCGGTTCTTAAAAGGAAAATTCATTCTGTTCTCCCCACAAGCACCAACTTGCTGCCTTTATAGAGAAGCCCATTAAAAGAACATATTTGTGTGTGGAACAAGGTCATGCACTTATTGGTTTTCTGCTGCACCGCATAAATACACCAGACAAGGAGAATCAGTTTGCTTTTACTACAGCCTTGTACTGTGTGCACAAAGGCTCTAGCACATATATATTTTCTAGTGCTGGCCATGCCAAAGTACAGAGGAACCTAGAGCAGGGGCTTTACAATCGAGAAGAGACAGGTGTCTGTTGCAAGAAATAAATATATTACTTGGACACACACTCTACTCTTTCCATCTTGATGTCCCAAGCAATAGGTGATGTATTTTGGAGAGGGGTGGGACAAGCTTGCCAAAGTCTCTCTGAAGCTATTTCATTGGCAGGTTGGTGACTTCCCAAATGATTCTTAAATTCTTCTCTTCGGCACTAATCTGCCTAACCATTGCAGCTTAACTGAGACTATTAACCTCGCTGCCCTCCTTCTATCGCTAACATGACAGCATTTCATTTATATGGCATTAGCAGGTATGAACTATTTTACGTTCTCCAGCCAGCTGAACTTCACCAAAATCTAGTTTGCTTTATTCATTTGGAATAGTAATCTGCCTAGAATGTTTTAAATGCTTGTGTTTTAAAGAGCTTTCCCAAGCATGATGTGAGACTTATCTTAGTGACTTGGGGCGTTTTTATATGTACCAGTTACGCTGTGCTGTAAAATGGGTTGCTTGCAAGCTATGGCACTGACTTAGGACTTCCTGAGTATCCTGAATGGCTCAGTGCTACTCATTCTGAGTCAGAGCAGGTTAGTTTACTTTTCTCAGCCTCGACTTCTTTATCAGTAGCAGAGATAGTTGTGCCTAGCATCTACTTCATTGGGCTGAAGTAGAAATCAATGAAATAATGTTAAGTGCTTAGCATGGTGCGTAGCACAGAAAAACTGTTCAATACATGTTAGCTCTTCCACTTTTTAAAATAAACTATGTTGTCCAGGCTGGCCACAAACTCTGGATTCAAGTGATCCTCCTGCCTCAGCCTCCCTAGTTGCTGGCACTACAGGTATGCATCACAGTGCCTGGCTCCAAGCTCGCCATCCTTCCTTTAAGTTAGGAAGGGCATCAGTTGTAGCCACCATGGAGATAATGCAGTAATGATGATGCATGCTTAAAGACTTTTTCAAATATTTCCTGCAGCACAATTGAATAATGTAGTTTACTCATATCTGGCGGTGCTCTTCTGGCTGATCTGTAAATCCCCAGAAGTATGGGAGTGGGGCAGCCTCTCTTTGCTCCTTTCTCACTTTAGAACCTTGGCCCAAACACTTACTTGTCCATTGTCTTCTGAAGTTCTAGCCAGTGTGCCGCAAGAAAGATTCCATCCTCCTTTAGATCCAGTGTGCACTTGACCCGCTTTCGTGCTCAGTGTCCCCTCAGCCCTGTGGGTTCACTGTGATCTGTGGCAGTTTCTGTTGGTGGACAGGTTGCTTCATCAGGGATTCTTAGGTATCAGTGGGAGCTGTGGACCCATCAAGACATCTAAATGCCCAGCCAGACCACTGATGTCCCTTTGGACATGTTGGTCTTGTGTGTATATAGGAAAGGAGAAATGATGACAGATTTGCAGTTAGTCCAGATGAGAAGGGAAGGCAGATTCTAACATGCACAGAGAATAAATGGACGACATGATGGCTCCAAGGGACAAGCTGACTCCATCTATATGTAGAGACTGTCCCAGGGATGAGGCAGTTGGTGGCATAGAGAATGAGTTAGTGGACAGAGCTTTGGAAGAGCCACACCTCCACTGGATGGGGAGCACTACCCATCCCTGGGCTTCGTGGAGCATTACTCTAGCCAGCCCCACCTCCTCGGCACTCTTGCAAGTTTCTCCCTCCTCTCATTCATTCCAGGTCCATTCCTGGCTCCTGAGCCATTTTCTTGACCTGCCTGCTTAGTTTGGCACATAATTGGTAGTTAAAGCTGACTCAGTCCAGAAGTGAAGCTCCGATTCTTAGTGTACAGATAGATTCTCTATTTAGTCATCCCTGGAGGCTCTTTCCATTCCATCCACTCTGCTAACAGCAGAAGTCCAGCTTTGTGTTCCCAGCACATTCCCTGGGGGCCTCCCACGGATTTCCTTTTTCTTTGCTGAGAGATGTCACTGGGTCTTCCGCAGAGCAGAGGTGATGACACACAGGAGCCCAGAGCACGAGTTCTCCTGGATCATTTCTGTCCACATCTCTCAAGGATGTGGCCTCCCTAGGTTGTGTAAACTATTGCTTTGCCACAGGAAAATGACCATAAGAACAACAATTTCAACTCAACAATAACAGAGATCTCGTTTTGACATAGAAGCTTACATTATTACTAAATATGTTTCTGAAAAGTGTATCATTGAAATGGTATAAATCAAATCACATTTGAAGGGAGCTAGGCCAGCTGTGCACAGACTTGTTTAGATGGCAGTGTACCAGGCAGTCTTGTTTTTTTTTTTTTGTTCAGTACAAATCCATGATAAAGAGACACATTTAGTCACATCATGTGAGCCGGAGACAACTTTACCAGCAGAACATGTAACTGTGCCACATCAGTGCAATGTAAAACCACAACCAAAAAAGATCTGGTGTCAAATGTGACATGATTGGCTGTTTTTGAGTGTTTTTTATAATCATTGTGTAGTACTTGTTTATTTATTTTTTTGTTGTCAATTCTCCCTCAAGAGTAGATAAGTAGTACCATCACTAGATGTTTAAGGAAAATACATGGGAGACAAAATTAAATTGGTTAAAATTATATTCTGTAGTCTAAGTGTTTTTCTATGTATTGGGAATTCCACCGTTATTATTTTCAGTTGTAGGGGATAAGCATTTTTGTTCAGCTTTTAGGCAGTGTTGTATAGCACTTTGTTCTGAAAGTTTCTTCTCTAAGAGGACTCACTGCAAAGAATCTTTTTGTGAACTGAAGAATAATTTTGTAGTGTAAATCACAGCCTCTGGATTGTCAGTTTTGTAAGTTTGATCCTGTGTGTTTGTACGTATGTGTGTAAACTTTCTTCTCCCTCATTCACAGCATCAGAGAGGATAGGGCCTTATGAAGTTCAATTTATTTGGTTATAGTAGATACTAACTTAAGGGCTGTCTTATAATACAGTAAATGTGTTTCCCAGAAAACTACTAACTGCACAAATTAGCATCAGCTGGGTGTTTCATGAAAAAATCAGGGCATAGTATAAGCCTGCTGCATCATAATTTTTGGATGGGGCCCAGGAATATATTTATTAAGCAATATTTTATGTGATTCTTATACACACCCAAGTGTGAGAGCTGCTTGTGTGGTATTTGAGAGGGTAGTAACTGAGGTCAAGTTCTGCCTCTGCCACTTGTTTGGCTTGTGGCAAATTACTTAAGCCTTAGTTTTCACTTCTGTAAAATGGGAATAGTAGGCAAACCTACTTTATCAGGCTCCTGAGAGGATGCAATGACATGATGTGTGAAAATCATGTTTGTAGAGTGTTTGGCTCAAATCTGGGCTTCAGTATGTGGTGGATACAGTTGTTCATAGTTCTCATAGTTTGTTATCTGCTGCTTTGACTTAATACCATAGACTAAATTACTTATAAAGGAAATAAATTTATTTCTCACAGTTCTGGAGGATGAGAGGTCCAGCATAAAGATCCTGACATCTGATGATGGCCTTCTCACTGTGTCATACATGACAGAGGGCACCACGTGATGAGCGTGAAGGAATGTGCAAGCTCAGGTCTCTCTTCCTCTTATGAAGCATAGTGAGGCCGCAGCATCACGACCTCATCTAACCCTGATTATTGCTCATAGGCCCCATCTCCAGTGGCACAAACTTATGAATTTGGGGATTAAGTTTTTAACACGTGAACTTTTGAGGGAGCCATTCAAATCACAGCAATAGCCTAGACTGTAAGTCTCAATAATAGTAATTAACTAAGATATCCTTCAATTTTGCAAACACGTTGGTGGTAACATACAACTTACACTACTTACTGCACAATATGGACTTTAATATAGATAATATTAGCTATGTGTATGAGTCTTGGCTATGGTAAATGATCCATGGAGGTACAATTCAATTGGGACTTTCTTCCCTGCCCCACTGTGGCTACTAAGGTGCAAGGAGGCTCCTGAGAATGGGACTCTTGGAGTGTCTAGGATGACTAGACTAGGTGTTTGGTTGAACTGCCCTGGTGGAGGACCATGCAGGCAAAGGAATGCAGTGTGATTGTTCTTGTGATCTTCCATTCTATACAGATCATTTTATTGAAAGGGAGCAGCAAAGGGAGAAAAGAGTAAAATATTTTTCCCTAAGTATCTGGCAGCTCATGATGGTAGATGTAGATAATTTACTTCCTTTGCATCTTCCCCTCTCTCTTCCTTCCATCTATCCTTCACACTAAATCTATCTCCTCTCCTTTTCAAAAATAAGACACAGTAAGACACAATTCTTACAAGGAAGTCTTGTAAAAAGGGCCACATATTTACTGGCTTTCTTAAAAGGGAAATTTGTCCTTGATTCTAAATATTCTGTTTATTTTGAAGAATAGGCTAAATGCTTGCCACAGCTACAACCTCTTCTTTCTTGATGTGATTTTTACATTTACTTCCCCTCAAAAACCACTCTATTTTCTGCCACTTTCCATACTGCAGTCAAACTGGCCACTGTATTTTGATACTACTTATCAATCACCAGATAGAGGCCCTGACAAATGATTACTAGAAATAGAAACAGAATGGACAAGCACTGTTTTTCCCCCTTCAGGCTCTTTACACCAGTTGTCTTCAGACTTATTATGATTCTGTGCCTCTGTCTACTAAAAAAAATACTGTGAACATACAATATACATGTATACATGTTTTATATATGATATAATTGGATTTATATACAATTTTATTATGCTTATAATGAAACATACATAAGATATAAACTAAATGAGATGAGAAAAAATAATATTTTAGTTTATTTTGTCTTATTTCAGTGGTTGTGACAGTTAATTTTACGTGTCATCTTGACTGGGACACAGAGTGCCTAGATATCTGGTAAGACATTACTCGGCGTGTGTCTGTGAGGTATCTCTGGGTAAGAACACATTTGAATCAGTAGACTGAGTGAAGCAGAATTCCCTTTCCAGTGTGAGTGGGCATCACTCAGTGTCTTAGAGGCATGAATAGAACAAAAGTGGGCAAGAAGGATTTGTTCTTTCTGCCTGACTGCTTGAGCTGGGACTTGGACTCCTGTTCCTGAACTGGAACTCACACCATTGGTGCTCCTGGCTCTCAGGCCTGTGGACATGGACTGAATGACACCACCAGATTCCCTCATCTCCAGCTGACAAACACCAGATTGTGGGACTTCTTATCCTTCAAATAATGTGAACCAGTTCCTTAAAATCTCTCTCTCTCCTCCCATTAGTTCCCTGAATAATACAATAATATACATCATTTTGTTCTCATTAAAGTATCTTAAAACCCTAAATTCCAAAACTTTGAAATAAAATTCATTGGCCTTTGAGGATCCTCATTACTTCTGGATCTTATATAAATTATGAGATTCTAGACTTTGGGTTAAAGCTCTGTATTAGTCAGATTTCCCATCTCTGGGACACAATGACCAACATCCACAACTTAAAGGAGGAGTGGTTTAATTTGATGCATGGTTTCAGGGATTTCAGTCAGGGATTCAGTTCAGGGTTGGCTGGCTCCAGGCCTGAAACATCATGGCAGAAGTTGTGATTGAGTAAAGTTGCTTGGCCCATGTCAGCTGGAAGCAGAGCAGGGGAACAGACAGTACCAGAGAGAAAGGGGCCTGGAACTGGATATGTTACCTAAGGTCATGCCTCCATGACCTGCCCAGACATACCCAGAAGTGTGCTTCACCAATCCTCTGGATGGCTTCTAAGCCAATCAAGTTGACATAATCAAGCTTAACAGTCACAAGCTCTAATGAGAAATGCGTTTGGCAGGATTGTATGTATTTTGCCTTCTTGTAAGAGGAAGTGAACCATTGAGGATTTGATGGTAGACTATGGTAGCCGACATACAAGGTGGCCCCCAGGATATGGTGGGAGTGATGGTGTGTGACTTCTGAAACTACTTTGCCTTGCTTTCTTGGATCACTCAGTCTTGGGGGAAGCCAACTGCCATGTTATATGGAGACTCAAGCAGCCTAACAGGAGGGCTGTGTGGCTAGGAATTGAGACCGTGTTTCACAGCATCAGCCTGCCAGCCAATAAAGTGAGCCATTTTGGAAGCGGCCCTTTCATCCCACAGATGTCTGTAGCCTTGGCCAACATCTTGCCTGTACTCTCACATGAGACTCTAGGTCAGAACCACCCAGAGAAACTGTGACCAATTGATTGGCCAATAGCAACTGTGTGTGATTATAAATATTTGCTACCTTTTAAAGTCATTAAATTTTGGGGCAACTTACTATTCAATAATAGATAATTAATACAGTTTTGAATATGTTTGTGGGTTGCTTTTCAAATATAATTAATTTTTCACTTTTTGTCTTTCATGTGAACAATCAGTACTCATGGTAGGACTTGGAGAAGTGTCGATTATGCTATTATTGTTTGTGCTTGTCTTGGTGGCATTGTCTTCCATCTGAGTTGTCACTGAGGAAATCATTTAAGCTACTTATCTGTATTGCAAGTGTTGTACTCAGTTGTAATGTATCACAATGCACTGAAAGTAATTGAAAAACTGAGGACCCACTGTCTACACTGCTGCATTTCAGGTACCCAGCCTTCCAGCATAGTTCCTTCCAAACTGTGTGATCTTATCTTCTGATTGAATGAAGGCACCAGTGTTAATTGTACATTATATATAAGTAGGTCAATTTCTTTCTGACTTTTTTTGCTGGGATAAAAATATAAACAAAATCCCAATATTTTTTACACATTTCACCCTAGGCCTCAGCTTGGATACTGTAAGCTTTGGCGACTGCTGTTTAGAGCAGGGTTTGGCAGTCTGCTGCCTGTTTTTCTAAGTGAAGTGTTGTTAGAACATAGCAGCACTCACTCCATATTGTCCTTGGCTCCTTTTGCATTACAGAGGCAGAGTTGAGCACCTGCAACAGAGGTTGTGTGACCTTCAAAGCCTGAACTGCAGTAGTTCCCCTCATCCATGTCATGCTTTCTACCATTTGGTTACCCAAGGTTAACCATAGTTTCCAAAAATATTAAATGGAAAAATCTCAGAAATAAACAGTTCAAAGTTTTAAACTGCATACCATTTTGAATAGTATGATGAAATCTTGTGACAGCCAGCTGCATCCAGTCCTTTCCAGTCCAGGACACGAATCATCCCCTTGTCTAGCCTATCCACACTGTGTAGGCTGCCCACCTGCCAGTCACTTAAGTGGCTGGCTAGATGATCCGATGGACTTAACACTGATTCACAGTGTTTGTGTTTAAATAACCTTTATTTTATTTAATAAAGGTTCTAAAGCATAAGAATTGTGATGCTGGCAATTTGGATATGTCAAAGAGAAGCTGTAAAGTGCTTCCTTTAAGTGAAAAGGTGACCTATGATAAGAAAAATTTATCTATCTTGAAATTGTGAAGAAGGAAAAAGAAAGTCTTATCAATTTTTTTGTTGCACCTCAAATTACAAAAGTTACAGCCACTGTGTATGTGCTTAGCTAAGTTGGAAAAGGGATTAAATTTGTGGTTGGAAGACATGGAGAGAAAATATGTCCTGATTGATGGCAACATGTTGAACGAAAAAGCCTGGAGCCTATATAAACACCTCAGCAAGGAGTCTCCTGAAATGGGTGACACCAGCCTTTTACTGCAAGGAAAGGATGGATACACAGATTCAGGGGTATGTTTAGAGTGACAAATAGAAAAATTGCTAGAGACCTGACTATGCCAATGAAGAAGTTGCTACCACATTTCTATAAGAATTGAAAAAGTTGACTAAGGAGAAAGATACCATCCAAAGTCTTCAGTTGTGATGAACCTGGAACAAGATGCCCAGAAGAACCTCTATTCCTCAAAGAGCAAAAGAGGTACCAGGGCATAAGATAGGTGGACAGATTAGCTCTGGTACTATGTGGTAGCACTTCAGGGTGTATGACAAAGCCAGGTGTAGTATAAAGAGAGAATAACCAGCATGTTCTCAAAAATAAAAACAAAACTTACCTACCCATGTTCTGACAACATAGATAGCATGCGTCGCAGCTTGTGACCAAATACTTCATCCCAGAAGTGAAAAAATATTTGCAAGCACAGGGGTTGGAATTTAAGGTCCTATTAATAATAGGCAATGAACCTGGTCATCCTGAGTCTGTTTGCTATGAAAATGTTGAGGTTGTAACTCTACCTCCAACATCATTGCTTCAGCCCCTTTATCATGGGATTGATCAGTTTGTCAAGGCCACATATACCCACCTGGTATTTGATCATATTCACTCAGCAATGGTGTGGGCTCTAATGTGGACACAATGCAGTGCTGAAATATCATTCACTACTGCTGACCCAATACTATTCATCAAAGCTGCAAGGGATAAATTAAAATTACAAACTATGAATGCCTGCTGAACTAATGGTATAAAGTTATGAATGATTTTAAAAAATTCCTGGGGATTGATGGAAAAGTTGGGAAATCATTCAGGCAGCAAGATAAGTTGTTATAGAAAGACTTACCTATGTGTTTGACAAGGAAGTGGAAGAACATAACAAAGGCCACTGTGAACTGTTAACAAACAAGGAATTGGAACTTGTTGAATCATTTGTAGAGGAAGTTGAAGAAGAGGAATCTGAAGAAGAACCAGTAATATGAACATTACCAAAATTTGCCAAATTGTTTTGAATTGCACAAGCATCAAAGGATAAGCTCATAGGATATGGTCCTTGGATAAAATGCAGCGTGGAAGTCAATGATCAGTGGAAGGTTACAACCCGTGAAGCCAGTTAAAGAGACAGCTTCTCGTTGCACAGTTCTTCCAAAAGCTTTCTTCAAAAACAAACAAACAAACAACAACAAAAAAAATCTCGCGACTATGGAGGATCTCCAGGCATTGACATCATTTGCCCTTGACATTCAGCCACCAGCATTTCCATGGCTCAGTGATCCAGGACCACCCACAGCAGACGATCCTTCTTACATATCCTCAGGTCAGTAGTAGCCTAAGGCTGTGTGTCACAGTGCCTGCGTTGTTCCTTTCACTTTATCTCACCATGTAGGCATTGTATCATCTAATGTCATCATCACAAGAAGAAAGATACTACAGTACTGTAAGATTTTAAGAGAGAGCAAGAGACCACATTCATATAACTTTTATTACAATATATTGTTTTAATTGTTCTATTTATTATTAGCTATTGATGTTGATCTCTCAGTGTGCCTACTTTGTAAGTTAAACTCCATCATATGAATGTCTAGGAAAAAGTATATATAGGATTAGGAACTATCTGAGGTTTGAGAGGGTTTTGGAATATATACCCTACTAATAGGATGGGAATGCAATAGTTAGTTACTATTTGGCCCTTTACAGAAAAAGGTTGCTGTCTTTGCTTTAGAAAATGGATGGAGCTTGAGGCATCCCAAATGCTTAGCATCAGTTCATTTTTTTACTCATACAGAGGCAGGTAATTTAAAGTGTAAAATTCACCCATGACTTCTGAGAGAATGTATTTCTGAATTTGCCCATGGCTGTGTAATTCTGGCTGAGGTTCAGGACCCGGGGCTTTGATTCTTTTCAACAGACTGTATCCTAGGTCCCAGGTACAACTTCAACTTCAAGGGAACCAATAGTGAGTAGAGAAAAAACCTCTTCTTACTCTATTATACTCTTACAACACAACCTACACAACATTTCTGTCACCAGATGTGTGCAGATTCCCCATCCTCTTCCATCAAGCAAATGATCAGTTCTCAAACAGACACCAGCTGGGCATCCTCTAATTAAGTTTAATTCTGACATTCCCTATTTCAGGATAGTGCCAGATGCCTCAAATTGAAGGTAAAGTGTCAGGTGTCACAAGATTGTCCTCACTTTAGTCGCAAATCTCAAGTAATAGGTTGTCACCTGTACTTCTGACCAATCAGCTATAAATTGAAGTTTCTATGAACCCCTCCTTAGGTTTAATTAATTTGCTAGGGTGGCTCACTGAACCCAGGGAAACACTTACACTAGTTTATTATAAAGGATATTGCAAAGGATATAGATGAATAGCCAGATGGCAGAGACACAGAGTGCAAGGTATGGGGGCGCTTCCACCCCCTTTCTGATATACCACCTTCCAGCAGCCTTCATGTGTTCAGCTGTGTGGAAGCTGTCTGAACCCCATTCTCTTGGATTTTTTTTTTGTGTGTGTGTGGGTACCGGGAGTCGAACTCAGGACCTTGTGCTTGCCAGGCAGGCGCTTATGCCGCTGAGCCATATCACCGGCCCTCTCTTGGATTTTTATAGCAGCTTCATTATGCAGGCATCACGATTACATTGGTGCCCAACTTAACCTTCAGCCCCTCTCCTTTCCTTCCCCTCCCCAGAGGTTGGGGAATGGGGCTGACATGTCACACTTCCTTACATGTTTGGTCTTTCCTGTGACTACCCTTATCCCCAAGCTATCTAGGGGCTGCAAGCCACTAGTCATCTCATTAGAATATAGAAAGACACATCACTGTGGAGATTCCAAGGAGTTCAGAAGTTTTATGCCAGGAAACAGGAAAAAAGACCAGTGTAAATAACTATATATATCTCTTCTATGGCAGTTTTATGCACCATGGCTGAAGGGGAGCATCATTAGGCTTTCCATTTTTATTTTGTGGTACAGGAGATTGAACCCAGGGCCTGGGCACTGAGTTGCATACCCAGCCCTTTATTTATTTATTTATTTTTAAAGTTTTGAGACAGGATCTCCCTAAGTTGCAAAGTTTCCCAGGCTGGCCTGTACATGAACTTGTGATCCTCCTGCCTCAGCCTTCTGGAATGCTGTGATAACAGGTATATGCCACCATGCCCAGCTTCACTGGCCTTTCTTTTTGCCTGTATCTATCCCAAGTGATAACCCAAAGACTTTTGCTCCTTATTTTCTCAAAACTGTTGTCTTCCATGTTTTTCCCTTTGGATTGCTCTTCTCCAAGATCTTTGCTGCAGTGTCACCTTCTCACCCGTGCCCAGCTTAAATGCCACCTCTATAGGCAGGCTTCTCTCAACTTTGTCTAAGTGCCCACCACCTATTACTTTCTCATTGTTTTGTATTAATTTTTCATTGTACTTACCAATATCTGAAATTATTTTATTTATGTCTACTGTCTTCTCTTGACAACAAACTACAGGAATGCAAGAACCAGAAGAAGAAGGACTTTGTCATCTTATTCATAACTGTGTCTTTAGGCTTAAAAAGAGGGCCTGATCCAAAATTCCAAAGTTGAGAATAAGCAGGAGGGAAGCCTGCTATTATTTTGTGTTTTGTTGTGGATTGGGTATTGTGTTATGGTTCATAAATCATGCAATTGGCTGGGAAAATGGTTGGCTTGAATATAACATACTGCTTTTTTCCTTGTTCCAGATTCATTAGGAGTGTCTGTTAGACTAGGGTTTAACCCACGGAGTGATTTAAAAAAATTGAAATGAAGTATATCTTATTTCTAGAATTCTTATTTAGTCATTTTAACATTATATTTCCCTTCATCTTTCAAACCCCTTTACTGTTCTGTTCTTTCATTATGGTTTAGAGACAATCTTTTATATCTTGGGTAAGAATACTTGCTTTACATTTTTTCCAATTGTTATATTGTCCTTATCTCTTGGAGAGAAAGGTTTTTCCTTTGCTGCCTCTGACAACTTCCCCGTGATGACTGATTTCCCCATACTGTCTGGCATCTTTGAGTGTGAGCTTGTCTGTGAGTGTGAGCTCACCTTTGAGTGTGTAAACTCATCTTTGGCAGGGATGGTTTCTTGAGATGATATAGGTTCCTGACTGCTCTTTTCTAGGCGGTCTTGTTTTTCATTTGACTTTCTGAGCCCTAATGGGCTTCAGTGGTTCTATACTGTGTTTTTATTTTTAAATTTTAAATTGTGTTTAAATATATGTAATACGAATTTATCATTGTAACAATTTTTAAGTGTATGTAGCTCAGTAGTGTTGAGCATTTTCATTGTTGTGCAGCACTTTTTCATCTTGCAAAACTAAAACTTTATATCCTTTCCACAGTGCCCCCCTTTTCCCCTTCTCTGCAGCCCCTGGCAACCACATTTCTACTTTCCATTTCTGTGAGTGGCTACTTTAGGTATCTAAAATAAATGGAATCATAAAATATTTGTCTTTTTCTGACTGACCTATTTCATTTAGCACAATGTCCTTAAGGTTCATTCATGTCATAGTGTGTGTCAGGATTTTCTTCTTTTCTAAGGTTGAATAGTATTCTTGTATGTATATACCATATTATATTTATTCATCCATTTAGGTTTTTTACCTTTGTCAACTATAAATAATACTTCAATGAACACAGATGTGTAAATATGTACTTGAGACCCTGCCTTCAATTCTTTTGTATACAGAGTCATAGGTGGGATTGCTGCATATATGTTTGTATTAATTTCTTGGTTGGAGTTCTCTCACTTTGTGGGTAATACAGATGTTAGCACTACATTATGTGTGTAGAGCAGGCATGTGGCTCCAACCTCCTATAGGTGTCTTTTTCTATCCACTGCCTCAAGTTGCTGACAAGTTTCCTTGCTGATACCCTAAACCAATGTGCCAAGCTTCTAAATTCAGTGTCACAGTCCAGACAAACCTTTATGGCTCCCAGTTTTGTATAGGAACTTAGTTTCGGCTCCCCACTTTGTGTGGGCCCAAGTCCCTTGCTGCCTTTTCCTGTGCAGGCATTAAAACTTGGGTCCCAAGCCTATTAGGCCGCATCTGTTGCAACACCTCTGTCATCTGTTTGGTTTCAGCTGCTACTCATCTATTTTTCTTTATTTCTAACATCTGGGGATTTCCTTTTATTGTTTTTGAGTATACATTAAAAAAAGCT
The DNA here is from genome assembly GCA_028451465.1 of Erethizon dorsatum. Classification (NCBI taxonomy): domain Eukaryota; kingdom Metazoa; phylum Chordata; class Mammalia; order Rodentia; family Erethizontidae; genus Erethizon; species Erethizon dorsatum. Next base: position 136,627,396 of record CM051823.1, on the reverse strand, counting down.
TATTCGACATTTTCAGGTGCTTTGAATACGTGTGTGTATAAACTTTCAGGTCTCCTCAGCCTGTGGTGCCAGTACATGTTTATTTATTCATTCAATATTTTTTGAGTATTTGTGACCTACACAATGATAAACCTAAAATGACTACATAGTAAATCCAAAATCCTGAGACTAGGGAAGATGTTTAGGCATAATACCCCAAATGACAAGATGCAAATATAGCTGTGTAGTGGGGGCAGTGGAAACTGTTTTTTTTTTTTTTTTTTTTTTTTTTGTGGGTACCGGGGGGTCGACCTCAGGACCTCGCGCGCCAGCAGGCACCCGTGCCGCTGAGCGATATCACCGGCCCCTTTTTCGTATGTGGGTTCCGGGGGTCGAACTCGGGCCCTCGCGCTTGCCAGGCAGGCGCTTACGCCGCTGAACCATCTCACCGGCCCCTGGAAACTGTTTTTAGCTTGGACCCCAAATAGAAAGGTTCTTTTCTTGTCAAAGCATGGAATCAGCCATTTCTCAGGCTGTGCCACTTGCAGAACCCAGGAGCAGGGCATAGAGACTGGCAGACCAGAGTGCTGAGCATGGAGGTTACAGAGTAGACCAGGAAGCCATCCATGGCAATAAATACAGTTGTTCCTTAGTATGTGGGGTATTGCTTCCAGCACCTTCTGAAGATACCTGAACCCAAGGATGCTCAAAACCTTTATATAAAATAACACAGTCTGTACATATAACCTAGGGTACATCCTCTTTTATGCCTTAAATGATCTCTAGATAACTTATAATACCAATATAATGTGAATACTTTATACATAGTTGTTATACTGTGTTGTTTAGGGAATAATGGCAAGAAAAATCTGTATGTGTTTAGTACAGATGTGATTTTTTCCCAAATATTTTTGATCTGCTGTTGGTTGAATCTACAGTGCAGACCCATGAATACTGAGACAGGCAGTTTTGCGTCATGCATTGCAGTATAGCTTAGGGGGCTTAGAGATGGCATTGTTAATCAATATTTAAATGCACATGTAGCAAATATATCAGCAAAGACCAGGAGTTTTTTTTTTTTTTTTTTCAAATAAGAATAAGGGCAACGAGACAAGGAAGTGTCTCTTCTGTGCAGGTCGACATGGGAAGGGAACTGCACTGGACATACAGAAGAGGATTAGCAGAACTTGAAAAATGGGAGAAAAACAGACCAGAAGACATTTTTATTGTTGTTCTTATCACTATTTATGTTTGGTTAAAAATTTTCAATATCCCTTAGAGTGATTAGTAATACATTCTAGAATTGTATTATATAGCATTTCTTGTTTGTTGTAATTGCCTAAATTAATTATAGAGTAAGATATATGTGAGTCCCCTTGTGATCCCAGCTACTTGGGAGGCCTGGGCAGGAGAACTGAAAGTTAAAGGCCAGGCTGGGCAACTTCAAAGACTATGCCTCTAAATAAAAATTTAAGAAGGGATGGGATTTAGCTTAGTGGTAGAGTGCTTAACTAGCATGTATGAAGCCCTGGGTTCAATACCAAGTAACCCTTCCCCCTGCCCAAATGCACGTATATGTACTCATGTTATTTTTACTTTATTAATCCACAATTTATGTTTTGTGCTTCTTGTACAGTTTGGAATTAAAAATCACTTCCAGGTACTGTTGTAGGTAGATTCTTGAACTAAGAGGGCCTTATCCGACTTTGCAGGCAATGTACTGATTGATGCATGCTCGTAGCGTATAAAACGAAAAGAAGCCGTTCTATCAAACATCTCTCAACATCCCACTTTTGTGTAATCATTACTCATTAGTTATGTAATGATAATGCACACAGCATCTCAGTGAGCTAGGTATCATCTTTGCCCCTTTTGTTTCAGATGGGGAAATTAAATAATTTGCCCAATATCATCCAGCCAGCAAATGGACAAAGAAAATTGGTCATAGAATTCTGAGCAGGATTTTTTTAACCTAACAATTTTTTTAAAATCATGAATGGGTGTGGATTTTTTTCAAATGACTTTTCTGCATTGATTAATATGATTGTATGACCTATTTCTTTTGTTTGTTAATGTGGTGGATTACACTGATTGATTTTTGAATATTGAACTGGATTTGCGTCCCTAGCATATAAATTCCACTTGGTCATGCATATGAATTTTTAATATAGTGCTGAATTTTATTTGCTAATATTTTGGTAAGGATTTTTGCATCTATATTCATGGGGGATATTGATTGGTAGTTTTCTTTTTTATACTGCCTTTTGCTGATTTTGGTATTGGGGTAACACTAGCTTCACAAAATAAAATGTTCTCTCTTCTTCTGTTTTCTGCAAGATATTACATGAGATTGGTGCTAATTCTCACTTCCATGTTGAATACAATTTTCCAGTGAAACTCTCTAGGCCTAAGGATTTCTGTTTTTGAGAATTTAAAAACTATGAATTCAATCATCTGAATAGTTCTTGGGCTATTCATTAACATTGGGTGAGTTGTGATAGTTGGTGTTTTTTGAAGATATGGGCCATTTTGTGCAAAGTGTCAGACTTACGCGTGGAGAGTTGTAGTCCCTTGTTATCTTTATTGAGGCTTTCTGTGTTTTTATTTCTTTCAAGCATTTTTGCATTTGGCTGTGGGGAAGAATGACTGTCCTGACTCCTTACTGCGTCTTCTGTGTCCTGGCCCTGATGGAGGTGTTGGGGCCCCTCAGCTGTCTAGGCTGTCCGCCCCGCTTCTGTGGCAGGCGTGGTGCCAGGTTTTCTGTGCAGTCTGGCTGGAGGAGACTGGTTTTTGTCTAAAAGTCTTCTGCCCGGTCCGACTGCCCCTTTCTCAGTCTTTTGGTGAGAGAGAGCAGGCTTCTGTTGGGCTATTTTTGTCTGTACCCAGTGGCTTTTCAGAGTCGCCAGCTTCTCAGTTCTAGGTCTATGAGGCAAACAAAACAAAGAAAACAAAAACAGAGAACTCAACACTGTTTTTCCTCAAGTCTCAAGGTCTCTGTTCAGCCTGGCTCTTTCTCCCCACCATTCAGTCTTCTAATGTTTGATGTGTATGTACAGATACGTAGTATCCAGCATTTTTTGTTGTAATTGATGGGAGAAATAGGAAAAAACACTTCTATTCTATCTTCTTGGTAAATGATTTTTAAAAAATAGAATAAATGTGTTATTTTACTCTGATTATGAAAATACTATATGCATATTAAGAGTCTGATAATACAAAAAAGGATGAAATCAAAAGTAACAGTGGGCTGGGTGAGATTGTGAAGTGTGGAGAAGGAAGAAAACAGTGTAGGCAGGGGTGGGGGTAGCAGAGCTTTTCATTTCACAACTTTAGACACTTTCTGTCCAGATTTTTATCTGTAACTCAATTTTTGGATTTTAGAGAACAATGAATACAAATAACATCCTTTAAGAAAACCTGAAATATGCAGATTGCACTTACAAAGTGAATAGATCAGGATGCTGTTCTGAATTTTACTCTAAATTACATAAAACTTCTCCAGAGCTCATGTGTTGTACAAAGTCAGCTTGGAATAATTTTGCTTAATAACCACTTTGGGATTCTTCACATACATATGTACAATAAACCTTCGTTTAGAAAGTGCTTCGCTGTCATAGATTATATTACATTTGATTGTTGGTCAAATCCACTCTCACATCTAGTCCCTGATATATGACTTGAATAAAAAAAAAATCTATGCGGTAAATATTCTGCATTCTGACACCAGTGTCATAATAGTGTTCTACTGAATTATTAGTAAAAAACATTTTCAATGAGATTTCTTGCCATCGATGTAAAGCGCAGCTGGGCATTGATGTTTTTCACGTCAGCATCATTATGCTGAGTGTTACTGTAATGGTGTTGTCGTGTCACACAACGCTGGGGTCTAAATGGGTTTTTCCAAAAAGAGGCCCGCTTCACAAGGTAGCCAGAGCCATCTCACATCATTTCTTTCATGCTTGTGTTTTAGCAGATGTTTCCCTATCTTATTTCATCTTCCTGCAAGAAATATAAATAAATACAATTCACAACATGAATTACCATTTTAACTATATTGTCAATTGGTTATTTAAAAACTATAGAGTCTATGTGTTTGATAGCCAAACTTCAATTGGGGGAAGGGCAGACAGCCCAGTCCTCAAAGGACAAAAATCCATACTAATCTTAAAAAGCAAAACACAGCATAGAATTTCTGGATTCTTTTTCTACAAAAGAAAGCCATTGTGTTTCCATTCCTGGCCATGTCAGCTGTGATGGGCCCCCAGGACCCCCACCGTTTTTTTCCAAGCATTGATTGTTGACTTCCCCTGACACCCCATCACAATCCATTAGTACTGAAAACTGACAAGACCAGCTGCAACAGCAAAATGGCAACTTTGAAAGGAAATATCGAAAGCACAGGCAACGCTGAGCGATTAGGACCCACACAAGACCCAAACGCAGCAACCACCTCTCCCCGCCCCTCCACGCATCGCCAAGGTCGGCGAAGTCAGCAGATTTTCTTTACCCCCGACACCAAGGTCTTGAGGAAATTATAAGGAGTTGTGCTTTATTTTTACTTTCATTTTCAAAGGAATTGGGCTGAGGAATATGAAAACAGAGTTGGCTAAAGTGCTTTTGCTGAGAATGCTAATATCCATTATGTCTCTTTTTCAGAGCAAAGCATTTCAGAAGTGAGTAGCTTATAGTGCTGGGCTCCTGAAGGCCATCCTGGAAACCCTGGCAGCTTTCTAAGTTATGAGTCTTTTCTTCAGCAGAGTTATATAGTGTCTGTGTTCCCAGAGTTGCAGTAATGGCAATAGCCAGCGTTCCTTTTGATTGTACAGTTGATTACCCAGGGGGAAAAAGTGACAACTCTAGATTTCCAATAGACCTCATATTTGCGGAGATAGAAGTTCAAGCAGGGGCAGCTAACTTGTCAAAATCTTGAGTCAAGGCACAAGTTGAATCTAACTTCAGTTAAAGGGCTGGATATAAGTTTTGTACAGTGAAAGCTGGGGAGATAGGGTAATGGAACATGTAGTGCTGGTCATCCATTTGAGTGAAAAATATAACTACAAATGGTCATTGAATCAAGAACAGATAAGGAAAAAGGGCCTTGCTGGGCATGGTGTTCAAGGCCAGCCTGAATTACATAGCAAAACAACAACAACAAAAAACCACAAAATAGAACAAAACAAAACAAGAGAATAAAGGGTCACATAAAATCCCAGCATAGAGGAATTCCCATATCCTCACCCACTGTGATAGAGAGGACCCAAGGAACAAATATGGCATAGAAACAATTATGGTCCACCTCAGGAAGCCCATTCTGTAGCACCATTCTTGCCAGGGAAGACGGTTTTAGGCTGAAAAATAAGCACACGCCCTTTAATGAGTTTTATGGCCAACTTTACCTTCAAGTCTGTGGGTACCTTGGGGTTACCCTCATGCCTCTTCACCTCCAATTATGTTTTGTGTTTTACCAAGCTGCCATTGTGTTTCTTGCTGGACAAGATTCCCTAGGAGAGGCTTGAGAATTTGGAGTGTCAGCCACACCTGCAGTCTTGGGGCTCAGACAGGCCTGCTCACCCACTGCCCATACAGCTGGTAAACCTTAGTTTCCCTCCAACCCCTCATATGCATACTTCTCAGCAGAAGAAGGACCCACAGAAAAAGCCTAGTGCTTCTAGTGTTTGGGGCCTCCATTTTGGACCTTGAATCATCTGCCAGGGTGCAGGTTGGGCCCCACTTGAACCCAGTGCCTCAGTGAGTACCATGTGACCTGCAGAAATCAGGCTTGACTTAGATGTGGGGATCACATTATAAATGACCTGCCTGGTGCCAGTTGTAGCATCCAACCCACTAAACTGGGAGCTGTAGCTACTGCTCTGCTGCCTACTCTGAACCAATTCTTTTCTTCCTCTTCTGGGACCTCTGAGGCTATCTACCCCCCTCTATTTTTGGTATTCAAATGATGGCCTTGAATGTGATTTACAGTCAGTCTGTGTCCCAGACCAGGTCCTTGTCCTGTTCCCAGCAGCTGCAAAACTCAGCCTCCTTGATCTATTTCTGGGCCATTTCCTTGGCCCACCTGCTCTTTCTGACTATAGCAGAACTTTGGGTTTGGGTTGGGGCTAGTTCTTTGTCTGAAGGTAGCATCATGATTTTGGTTCATCTTTGGATTCATGGCTCTGTGTGCTAACTCTCCATTTAACTGTCTCAGGGCTTAGTTTTATGTTTTGGTTCCAGCCCTATGCCCAGTCTGCTCATGACCAGTTTAAACCTTGCTTGTTCTAGCCCATCCAAGATGCTCCTGAATTCTGTCTTTGTAAAACTTGTTCTAATGTGTGCGGTGGCTGAACCACACAGTGTCCTGAAGTGTTTGAGTATCTAGTCCCTTCTCCCCTGCACAAGGGAGAGTAGGAGAGCAGGGCTTATCTGGGTTGCAGTACAAGGGAACTCAGGGCAAATGCCAGAATCATCAGCAAGGAAGAAGCTGGAGACTAAACTAGAGAGGGGCATCCAAAATGGGCCACAAAAGCAAGGAGACCTTGGGGACCAAAGCACATCAAGCAGAAGGCTTACAGAACCATGGAGATAAGGATAGAGATGGAGATGGCATGGGAGATGACCAGGAAGGAATTGATGCCTGGGAGGAAGTCTGGATGAAATTAAGAGAGGAATGCCAGAATGTTTGACTGTTATTTTCTGGGGTTCTGGTCCTTGTTTTTGTGAGGGAGGCAGGTCCACTTAAAGCTTCTTTGTATGACAGATAATGGATCATCACCAGTAAAGATTTATTAAGGACCTCTGTCTGCAAGCCTGAGTTCTTATGAGGCGAGAGAGCTGACATTGGGTGCAGAGTCCTGGAGTAGAGATTGGAAGTGTGGTAGTGGCTACAAGGTAGGCAAAGCCCTCTGATTAAAAAGCCTTTGTCATTTCAAAATAGTAGATCAAAGTAATGAGAAAATAGGGAAGGAGACAATTGCATGCCTACTGCATGTTAGGCAGCGACTCTCTGTCTTTCTCTTCTCTATATATCTATAAATATATCTTACTCTGACAAAATGATATGAAACACTAGTCTCAAAGCCATGTCATAGATGAGGCCACTAGTTACATTTCATATCTGGGCCCTTCATGATTCCTTCCTATTTAAGAAGTATCTAAAGCTGGAGCTACAGGTTGGTGGTACAGTGCTTGCCTAGCATGAAAGAATGAGCAAAAATAAACCTCTCTTCTTTTACGTTGCCGGTGTAAGGTATTTTATCCCAACAATGGGAAGTTGACCAATACAGTAGAATATCTCCAGACTCTTTGGATTGATTTCTTTGGTCATGATGAAGACATGCATTTAGAATAGTGGCTGAAATATCGATCAAATTTTCATCTTTGCTCTTTGGTATAGTTTTTCCAGGCTTTCGCTGAAGGGAAAAAGATTGTTAAGAAATTGGCCCAGTAGTATGAATGCCTATGTAGTATGGTGTCTGCAAAAGCAGGAAGGAGCAGATAAAGGAGGAAAAAAAGGGAATTAAAAATTACTTCAAACAATAAACTAACAAATCATAAACAATTTTTCTGGTTAATATGAGGTGTAATCACAAAAAATTTTATTATACTAAAAGACATATTGCCATTATATTCCCCTTCAACACTCCACCCCTTCGCTTCAAACACAATTATCCCATTGTTCTTGCCACTTTCTGAAGCAGTTCTGAAAGTTTTCTTTCGTGAGTATCTTTAGTTGTGCTGTCATGGCGCCTTCCATCTTCTGAATATTCAAAACATTTACCTTTCACAGTCATTTTGGCTTTGGAGAAGAGTCAGAAGGTGCATGATGCTAGACTTGGTGAATTTGGTGGATGAGGACACACTATAATGTTTTTATGAGTGTATCTTTCCAATTGATGGCATTAAGCAGCAGCATTGAGTATATGTTTTTTATTGTGTCTTGTAAAGACACTCATGAAAGAGGACTTCACCATGTAGTCCTGGCTGGCTTCAAACTCACCATCCTCCTGCCCCAGCCTCCTTAAGTGTTGGAATGACAGGCATGTGCCACCATATCCAGGCCCTTTTAACTCTTTACTCTGGGCCAGGTGGTTTATCCCCATGCCTCTGTTTTCTCCACACTCTATTTTCATCCTAGTGGTGGGAGTCTCCTGGTTTGCTTTCATAGTGTCATGCCTTGCCAACCTTGCAGGGACTCAGCTGCCTCCAGGGAATCTCTAATGCTCCTTCGCAGTCAAAAGCCTTCGCCCTTGTATTAGTGTTTACTAGAGTCAGATGTAGGAGAGTGCAAGATGTCTGTGTGCTGGAGACCCGAAGGATCCATTTGAGGGCTTGGAGCTCATTGCAATGTCCCATGCAAGTCCGAATCAGGAAGCCAAAGGATCCTGGATGGAAGACCAAAGATCTGTGCCAGAAAGGCCCAACCCAAGGGCCAGTGCTGGAAGCTGAAGTGTCTGTGCAAAAAGGCTGAAGGATCTGAGCCAGAAGGGTGAGGGATCTGCATCGGAAGCCTGGAGACAATGTCTAAGATGAAAACGAGGATTAAAGCTCCCCCAAAGAAAGAAAGCAGCCAAAGTTCCTTCGAAGAAAAACCATTGAAACTCTTCTGAAGAAAAGCAGCTGCAACAAAGTTCTTCCAAGGAAGATCAGCTGAAATCCTCCCCACCTTTCTCCTTTTATACCATGCTGACTCAAATCAGCTGGGTGTTCCCACTCAAGTTGCCAGTTACTCAATTAACTACCACAGTCCTGTCACCCACTTGTCCTCCTGTGGGCCTGGATCTTGTGCACCTGCTCCACATAGTCCCCACCTTTCCCATGATTGTTACCATTACATGACATGCTCCTGGATGTCATGCTTTACCATTGTTAATAATAAGAGTCACAACTGCTGAGCACCTCCCACATGCTGCATGGTGCACTGAGTTCCTTTATGCATGTTATTAAATCCTGTAGGTAAGACTGAGGTGGTAACATTATTATTATTATATTTCATTATCTGCAGAGAAGTTCAGCACCATGTGCAAGGCTACTCTCAGGGCCCTTGCAGATTGCTATTTCTTCCACTGTCTTCCCCAAAGGAAGGTCTTTCTTGCACCTCTCTGCAAAGGGGTGCCTCGTCTCTTCACAGCTCCACTTAAAATGTACCTTCAACCTGACTCATTTTCCCTCTAATCATCTCTTTGAATACATTGGTATTCTTGTTTTCCATAAATATGATTTACTGACTTCTTACGGCTTTATCATTGAGAATATGAAGGAGCAACTCTTAAATCAACCACATAGCAGTTGTCTTTCATCCATTCTAAGTTACATCTTAATTTGATTTGAGGTTTATGAGACAAAATGGTAAAATTTCCAAATGGGTGTCTCAATTGAAGTTTTTAATGGACTTATAAAACAAGTTTGTACATGACCAGAGGTTATGGAAATACATAATTACATTGGTGTTTACAGTTAAAAAACTGTAAAAATATATAGTGAATTATTCATTTGTGCACACATACAATAATTCACATACATAATTTGGTCAATTGTGTTTATATATGTCTGCTCTGTACTCCCATATCTTTGATTGTAAATTGTCCAAATACTGATTAGAAAAGACAATTAGAAGTTGGACCTGAAGTGAAGATGACATTTCAGCTTGCAAAGGAGTGATATCCATTATAAAATTGATATCTATATGAACTCTTCAGAGGTGGCTTTATACGCTTACTGTGCATAAAAAGATTTTGATTTGATTTGTGAAATAACTGTCTCTGCAAAGTTGTAAGTAAATACAATCTTATTTAAAATGCACTGGGAGGAAAGACAAATGGCTAATTACCATATGAAAAATGTTTGAACTTAGAGTATCAAAGAAATGTAAATTAAAAGAACACTGAGACATTTTTGCCTATCAAATTGGCAAGTTTAAACATTATTATACTCAGAGCTTGTGAGAATGAACATTTGTTGGGAGAGAGCTTTGGCAATATGTAGATATATGTGTATATATATATGTATTTAAATGTTTATATCTTTTGTCTAAGTAATCCTGCTTCTAGGACTTTTTCCTAAGGAAATTTTGAAATATTTATCATACAACATTATGTATAGTAGCTACAAATTAAAATCTCTATAATAGGGGAGCAGGGAAATTGTGGTAGATCTGTGATATATCTATATATCATCTATATGAAAACATTATACCGTAATATTTTAAGTACAAAGGCAGGATATAATCCTGTCTTTTACATTAGTACCACAATTTTATGAAACAGTTTATTTGTAGAAATCAATAGAAAAAAGACTAGAAAGAAATATATCAACATGTAAACAGTGAATGAGTTTGTATTGGTTTTATGTTTACATTTCTTGTGTTTCCAAATTTTTACAAGAGCAAGTGTATTTGAAAGGAGCTCAGACATCAATACTGCACTACCATTCAACAATGCACCGGTGTGGGCAAGAAGTCAAAGTAGGTAGCTCAGATACTACCCTTCTGTTCCCCACATGCAGGAATTAGCAACAAGTTGGAAACACAAGTTAGAACAGCATGGCTGTCCTACAGGAAAGAGGCAAATGTAGGACCAGAGTGGAGACAATCTCACAGCAGAACACTGGCTTGGGCTGGAGGCCTGTGGAGCTGGGGGAAGAGGAAGGAGTCTGGGCCTTGGGATTTTAAGCTGGGAGTGAACCCAAAGAGCAAGTGGTGAGTTGCACTTTAGGCTCCTGTCCTGAAGCAAGGGCTGGGCATTTGGTCTCTGCCTGGAAGCAGGGAAGTTGGGAAGATTCCAGCCAACCCACCTGAGGTGTCAGCAAGTGACAGGCCACTGACTAGAGGCAAGGGGTAGAAGCAGAGGCACCTGCTTGTCTGGGAGGTGGACCATCATCTGTCATGGCTTAGGGCTGAGAACAAGGAAGACCTGAAAGGGTAGCACCATACTTCTGAGCTGCAGGCCTCCAAGAAGCCAGGCAGTGGCATCTCAGGCTGGGGAAGGGACAACCCCTTGTATCAGTTTAGAATTTAGTGTCTGGAAATTGTGGCATGGATCCCTCAGACGTTTACTATTTTTTAATGATAAGATTTCTAGAGCTGGTGCTCAATACTACTATCAAGGATCTGGGCTCTCTCCAACATTCTCTTTTTTGTTGAGTTTGTTGTTCATGCCTTAGGGTCATAAAGTGGCTGCTGCCCTTCCAAGTATCCCAACTCCTATCTTCTCAGAAGCTGCCAAGCAGAATCTCCATTAGATCTTGTGAGGCTGGACTGGGCCACATGTCCCCCACTCCTCTTGTCTTCATGGAAGGCAGGGAAATTGAAAGTCTGGCAAAGGGAGACAAATGGTCACAACTGTCTACTGGCAGGACACATTCATTGCCACCTGTGGTAAAACTGAATGTTATTACAGAAGTGGGAATGGCTGTTAGGTAGGCAGTGCTCATGAAATATGAGCTCTCAAGCAAAATCGGAAGAATTCTTCCCTGGAAACTATAAATTATTAATAGAGGACTCTGAAAATTGCTTTGAAATAAATACAATTACAATTTTCAATAATACATGATAAACAATGATAAAACATGAATTAAGTAGGTAACTTCATTAAGAATAGATGGATATAAATAAAAATCAGAAATGTTGGAAGTGAAAAATATGCTCATCAACTGAAAAAGCAAATTTTATAAATGACGTGGTGAACTGGATGTACTTAAAATTGAGGTGGAAGCCAGAACTTTGCCTATCTCCTGGAATAATGCGATGAGAGGGAAAGAAAAGGGAGATCTGAAAGAAAATTTATGGAGGGTAAGTTAAGAACGACAAGTTGTTACAATAGATATTTCTAAAAGACAATAACAAGAACAAGAGAGAAGCAATGTTTGAAATATGTCAGCTAATATTTTTCTAAAATTAAAGGTAACATGAATCGTGGCATAAAAGGGCATTTTGTTAAGCAGAGCAGGAAGAAAAATGAAAACAAAACAAATCTTGACTTTTATATATACTTTTCTGAAACTGCAGAATGGCAAGAGTAAAGAGATAAAATTATCAGAGACAAATCAGCTTACAAAGGGACAGCAATCACAATGATAGCAGTTTTCATCAGCAACATGAGGTGGCAGATGATCGAATAAGATCTTAAAAATATGGAGGGAAAACAACTATGAAGCTAGATTTCTACAGTGGTTCAATCATTTTTTCAGAGTAGGTGTAAAACACAAAAAGCAAAAAAAAAAAAAAAAAAAGCAAAACAAAAGAAAACAGAGCAAAAACATCTGGCAAAAGGAAACAAATAGTCACAGCTGCCTACTGACAGTCATGTGCTACTGGCAGGACACATTGCCACTTGTGATAAACCTGGATCATCCACCTAAACAGCAAAGCTAAAACTACAAAAATAAAAGAAAACAGAAAACTTTTGTGAACTTCAGAAAGATAAAATTTCTCAAGACACAAATAAACATGAACTATGAATGAAAAAAATTAAGTCAAATTTTTTCAAAATTAAAAACTTTTGCCCTCAAAAAATATTAAAAAAAAAAAGCTACAGAATGGAAGAAAATATTTATTACATATATATCTGACAAAGGGCTTGCATCCAGAACATACAAATAATTCTTGTAATCTAATAATGAAAACACAATTCAAAATAAACAAAATATCTGAACAAAAACTTTCAAAAGAGGATGAATAAAATGATCAATAAATATATAAAAAGATGATTAATATGATTAGCCACCATGGAAATGCAAAAATAAAACCATAAAGAAAAACCACTCTTGGGCCGGTGAGATGGCTCAGTGACGTAAGCGCCTGCCTGGCATACCGATGGCCCAAGTTCGACTCCCGGAACCCACATATGAAAAAAGGGCCGGTGATATCACTCAGTGGCATGGGCGCCTGCTGGCATACAAGGTCCTGAGGTCGACCCCCAGTACCCACAAAAAATAAAACAAAACAAAACAAAAAGCCACTCTTTACCCACTAGACTGAAAAAGACTGAAGTTATAAAAGACTGAATACAGCAAGTGTTGGGAAGGTTGTAGGACAAGAAAAATCCTCAGAAAGTGCTGTTATGAGTATAAAATGTACAATCACTTTGGAAATCTGCTAGTTTCTTCAAAAGTTGAACCATATCTACCATCTGATCCAGGCATTTCACTGTTAGATATTTACCACAAATTAATGAAAGAACGTATCCACAATAATATTTACACAAAAATGTTCATAATGGCTTCAATCACAGTTATAATGCCTGGAAATAATCCAAAATATCCATCAACTGGTAAATAAGCAATATGTAGAATAGTACCCAGCAGTAAAAAGGAACAACTACTGAAACATACAGCAAATTGATAAATCTTTAAATCATTTGTAATACAGATTAAAATTATCAAGATAAAGCCATGTACAAAAGAGTGCATACTGTATTTTTTCATTTACATAAATTGTGAGACCATCTGTAGTGATACACAGCAGGCCTGTGGTTGCCTACAGCTGGGGTGGAGGGAGAGATGGGCTGAAAATGGTCACAAAAAATCTTTTGGGCATGATGGGAATAATTGTGATGCAAGCTTTATGACTATTTATATCTAATGAAACTCATTTACATAGATCTGTTTATTGTATGTAAATTATTCCTAAATGATAAGGAAAAATGAGATGGTATAAAAATGCATTTTCAGACATGCAAAGATAATAAAATTTAAGTTTTAGTAAGGCTTGATCAAAGAATTTGAAAAATATTCTGGAGGAAAGAAAGCAACTGAATCCAAAAGGGAGATACATGTTGTAAGAAATTTAACGGTTTAGTGAAAAAAATGCTTTTAGGGTGTCTTAATTCCTTACATGCTGGTATCATGTAATACCACAGACTAGGTAATTATAAAGAAAGGATTAGTTTCTCATGGTTCTGGAGTCTGAGATCTGAGATGTCCAAAATTTAGGAGCTGCATCTGATGAGGGTTTTCTTACTGTGTGTCATATGGCAGAAGGCGTCACAGGACAAGACAGCATGAGATAGAAAGAGAGGGAGAGGGAGAGGAAGAGGGAGAGGGAGATGGAGAAGGAGAAACAGAGAGACAGAGAGACAGAGAGAGACAGGGTGGGGGAGATGGGTAGAGGAGCCAAATTCATATCATGAACACACTTCTGCAATAACTAACCCATTCCCACCATAATTAATGCATTATGAAAGCAGAGCTCTCATGTCCTAATTACCTCCTTAAGGTCCCACTCTATCAACATTCTTGCACTGGGAATTAAATTTCCAACACACAAACTGGGGGACACATTCAAAGCATAGCAGAGAGTCTCACAGATCCAGGTGAGTCTATATGTAATATAACCAACTAGTAATTGCTAATTTAACATTTTTAATCATACAGTTATCAAATCCATAGAAGTAAAAATACTGGTAAGAAAACCTTCCACGGCTGGGTATGGTGGTGCACACCTGTAATCCCAGCACTTGGGAGGCTGAGGCAGGAGGAGTGCCATGAGTTCGAGGCCAGCCTGGGCTGCATAGTGAGTTAAGGCCAGCCTTACATAGTGAGACCATGTCTCAAAAAAAAAAAAAAAAAAAAAAAAAAGAACTTCCATATATCAAAGAAATCCATATTTCATAAATCAAACTTTTTGAGTTAGGAAATATTGTACAGTATGTATTAATCATTATATAGCATTCTCAGTTTTATAAAAATTATTCTTTTACATTCTCACAAAATGTGTCAGACAAGGTATTATTTTGTATATTACAATATTTAAGAAGGGTAAAAGATGGGCCGGTGATATAGCTCAGTGGAATAAGCACCTGCCTGGCAAGCGCAAGGTCCTGTGTTCGACTCCCGGTACCCACATATAAAAAAAAAAGAAAAGAAATGTAAAAGATAATTAGAATATGAAGATGCAAAATAGTATTGTACTCAAGGACTTAGGTCATATTACAAATATCTTGTAATTGCAAATGACTTTCCTATTTAAAATAAATTTTTCTTGAATAATGATTTTATTTTTCAAATATAGATTGCACAATTAATCTATTATGTAGATTGATTAAAGTTGTATATTTATTGAGCAACTATTTGTCAGGCACTGAACTCAATAGACTTAAGGCATATGAAACTTAACTGAGACTTGATCTTAACCCTAGAGGGGCTTATATTTCTCCAAGAACTCTGTTCTATTACTCCAGAGTTTTAGCTATACTGGTGGAGCTTTGGGATGAGTGTTTCTCTCTTTGTGTCTTTGCTTTCAGGATGCTAATACACATGCACACTAGCTTGGGTACCTTTCCTTTTCTCAGTCTGGGATCCTAAACCTCAATTTCCTTACATATCCTTTTGTTTTAAGAGAATTAGAGGACGGAAAAGTAAACAGTATTTTATCATTCCTGGCACATACATTGTCTCATTCATGAAAATTTATGAGTAAAGACACACCACCTTGTGGGTGAGCAATGGTTGTCCTTACAGCAATTTGTAATGAAATAATGTCGTAAATCACAAGGGACTGGCCGGCACCCAGAATAAAACACCCTTGGCTTCAGACTATGCGTCTCACATGTGTGAAGATGTGTCCTGTTTATTCCAGTCACAAATGTTAGGACTTTAAGGAAATCAAGAGACAATAAAAGTTTTATCACCTCTAGTCTGCCATCTTCTCTATAAATTGGTAATAAACACACCTAAGTTCCTTCATTACAGTGTGATAGATTGTAACAGCAGCTCTGAAGGTCCGTTATATAAATCATTTAAATAGAGATCCAGACCATTTGAAAAATGCTCATTAATTACCACAAAGTCAAGAACAACGACATTGGTGAGGTTCTGTTTACCCCGTGCTTGTGAATATAGACACTTAAAACTGCAGATTATGGCCCAATGGAGCAGAGTAGCTCATTAGTTCTACAAAATCTTTCAATTTTTAAACTGTGATGGGATAAGAATTGTTGATCTGATACATGATAACCGCTGTTGTAAAAAGGCTGTTGATCTTTAGTGTGACGCACTGCCTGAGTCACACTGGGCATTTGTATAGTCTGCCCAGATTTTCAGATATACCTAGAGCTGTGTCTTGAGCATTGTTGAGTAAAATCATTAGTCTCTTGTCCAGAAGGTGAGGTTAGATCCCCCTATCCCCAGTTTTTCCCTTTATGGAATATCTTTTTTTTTTGGTACCAGGAATCAAACTCAGGACCTTGCGCTTGCCAGGCAGGCGCTCGTGCTGCTGAGCTATATCCCCGGCCCGTTTACGGAATATCTTAAAACAGACACCAGCAATGATACGTAGCACAGACACATCACTGGCAAGGGATTTACAAGGCATCTCTCTCCATGGCAGCTCTTTGTCTTCTGCTCCTGAGGATCAGCATGTCCCTATCATCTCCGTTGCCAAGGATCCTGGGTGTTTCTCACAGCGGAATGTGAGGCTGATTACTTCCATGTTGGTTCCCCACCCTCTTCTCAGCTCTGGCTCATTTTCTTCAATTACTGAGAAGGATGCCTCTATTTCCCACTAGCATCTGAGTATCTTCAGGGCAAGAATATTGGATTATTACAGAAATCCATGGCTTGTGCTTGATTCAGCAATCTGCTCCAAATGGCCCTGATTTCATAGTTATCTCACACACACACACACACACACACACACACACACACAGGCTCACACATGCACTCATACACACACATACATACACAGGATAATAAAGGCAGGATAGTGGAATCTCAGGGAACTGGATAGGATCTACCGTCCTGCCTGGCTTTGTATACCTTGCTGTCCTGCTCCAGCGCCAGCCTAGGGCACTGATAAACACCTGGAGACCAAGGCTGGGCTTCTTTTCTCCACCACCTCCCAGCCTCCTCCTTGCTTTGCCTCCTAGGATTCTCCTATCCTCCCTCCACGGCAGCCACCCTGGACCAGGTAGGCTCCCAGTCTTGCCTGTTTTTGCCCGTGAAACGTCTATTCGTATTGCTCCCCAGTCTGGGCTTGTTGAAATTCTACTTATCGTACAAACCCATTTTAAATGTCATTTGAAATATTTACTAAGATGACCTCTCCTAAGTTTGTGATCGCTCCTTCCTTTGACTCCTGGAGACTTTGAGGCAGCTGGGGGCGCGTTCACCTGACCTTCCATACCTTTAGCAGAGAGCTATCTGCTGACTGTGCCAGGCACTTGCTAGGCGCTGGGTCAGAACATGGGGTCCCACAGTCCCCTCCTCTCCAACATTACTCTTCTCATCATTCTTGGTGGTTCCACCTCAGTTCAATTCCTGGGTCTTTCAGTTCCCTGGTTTCCTTGCCTCATGGGATCTGAAATTCCACAGTGGTTTTGGTGGGGTCCATTTGTAGAGTGTGCCAGATGTTTGGTGGATTCTTTCAATATGGAAATTTATGTCCTTCAATTTAAAACATAAATTAGGGAAATTTTCTGGGAAATCCACTCCCATGCCATTTTCTTCCATTCTCTGTTTCTGGGATTCCTACTATTTGGATATTGGGATGGTTAATTTTATGTGTTAAATTGACTGGGTTAAGAAATGCCTAGATATCTATTAAACCATAATTTCTGGGTGTGTTTGTGAGAGTATTTCCAGAGGAATTTGGTATTTGGATCAATATACAGAATAAATAAGATCCACCTATATCAGTGTGGGTAGGAATCATTGGTGGAATTCAATCCAAAGGTGAAGGGAGGTTGAATTCTCTTTTTGAGCTGGACATCCATCTTCTGCCCTGGGACACTGAAGCTCCTGGTTCTTGAAGGGCCTTCTGACTTGACAACTTAGACCAACTGAGACCCTGGGTTCTCAGGCCTCGATACACACTGAGTTACACCGAGGGCTGAGCTTTCCTGGATCTTCAGTGTATTGTGAGATTTCTAGGCTTCTGTTGTTTCCCTAAGCCTATTCCCTTAATAAATTTCCACTCATATGTATATAACCTATTACTTTTGTTTTTATGGAGAAACCTGACTAGTATAGAGACTTACATTCTTGTTTTTCTTATTTTGTTCTTGCTCATTTTCCACCTGTTTGTTGTTTTGCCTTTTTTCTTGGACATTTCCTTGATTGTATCTGTCAACTCTACTGAGTTTTGCATTTTTATTGTCATGATTTTACTTATTGATTTATTTTTATAGTTATAAAATATACATAACATGGAATTTACCACTTCTGCCATTTTTATGTATACAACTCAGTGATGTCTAAAACGTTACAGCGTTGTGCTGCTATCACCAGTGTTTTCATATTTTTCATTACACCAAATGGAAACTCTGTACCCATTAAACAATAACTCCCTGCGGCGCCGATTACCTCTATTCTGCTTTTTATCTCTATGAGTTGGCCTGCTCTGGGTACTTCATATAAAGGGAACTGTGTCTGGCTTATTCCACATAGGAAAATGTTTTCAAAGTTTATCTACATCATAGCATGTATCGTAATTTTATTTTTAAATGGCTAAATAGCATTTCATTGTATATACACATCACATTTTGTTTATTCATTCATCTGTTGATGGACATTGGAGTTGTTTTCACTTTTTAGCTGTAATGAACAATGCTGCTATAAACATTGGCAAAGTATCTGAGTCTCTGCTTTCAATTCTTCCGAGTGTGTGGCTAACAGTGGAACTGTGTGTAGTAACTCTGTGATTAACTTTTGAAGAAGCACCAAAATATTCGCCACAGTAGCTGCATTATTTAAAACGCCTATCAGCAAAGCATATGTGTTCTAATTTTTCCACATCTTTGACAATTATTCTTTTCCATCTTTTTGGTAATAGCTATCCTATGAATATAAACTGTTATTTCATGGTTTCGATTTACATTTCCCCAGTGACTAATGATGTAATGTGCTTATTGGTCATTGGTCTTCTTTGGAAAAATGTCTATTCAAATCTTTGTCCAGCTTTGAATTTTTTTTGGTTACTGAGTTATAGCAGTTTTTAAAATATATTCTGAATATTAGTCCCTTATTAGATATATGATTTACCAATATTTTCCCCTTTTTGTGGGTTGCCATTTCTCTGTTGATAGTGTCTTTCAATGCATAAAAATTTTAATTTTGATGAAGTCCAATTTATCTGTTTTCTGTTTTTGCATTTGGTGTCATGTCATAAATCACTGCCAGATTTAATGTCATTAAGACTTTCTCCTATGTTTTCTTCTAAGAATTTTATAGTTTTTAAAAACCTTTCAAGCTTAGGCCTTTGATTTGTTTGAATAAATTTTGCATATTATGTCAGGTAAAGGTCCAACTGCATTCTTGTACACGTGGATATACAGTTTTTTTTTTTTTTTTTTTTTTTTTTAATGCGGGTACCGGGAGTCAAACTCAGGACCTTGTGCTTGCCAGGCAGGTGCTAATGCCGCTGAGTTATGTCACTGGCCTGGATATAGTTTTTCAAGTGCCACATATTGAAACAAATCTTCTTTCTCCAGTGATTAGTCTTGACACCCTTGTCACAAATCAATTGACTGTGTGTGTGAGGGTTTATTTTTGGACTTTTTTCTTCTACTTCATTGTTTTAATGCCAGTATTACAGTGTTTCAGCTGTTTTAGCATTCTAGTAAGTTCCCTGGAAGTGTACGTTCTCCAAACTTTGCTCTTTTTAAAGAATATTTTGAGTATTTTGCCTTCCTTAAAATTTCATAGGAATTTTAGGACAGGTTTTTGTATTTCAGAAAAAACAAACCAACACTGTTGGGACTCAGATTACACTGGACCTGCGCATTGTTTTGTGTACTACTGTCATTTTAAGAATGTTACATCTTCCAGTCCATGAACATAGGATGTCTTTCCACTTGTTTGTGTTTTTAAAATTTCCTTTTGACAATATTTCATAGATTGCAGTGTACAAATATCTTTCATTTAAGTATTCGATAATGAATAAAATAAAATCCTTCTGGATTTTATTTTTTGAAGCTATTGTCAACTGCCATAATTTTAATTTTTTTTTTTGGTACTGGGATTCAAAATCATGACCTTGTGCTTGCCTGGCAGGCACTGTGCCACTGAGCTATATCCCCTGCATGTCATAATTGTAATTTCCAAGAGATGTTTTGCTTGTATGAATGCCCCCTCTCTTAAGAAAGTAGAAATCTATTCTTAGGCTTTGGATGCAGTATCTGTTTTTACTTCTCTGAACACTTGAATCATAGTTATATTTTTAAAAGTTTTTTCTCCCTCTATTTTTTTCTGCCTCAAGCTGCTGTCCCATTTATTTTGGTCTCTGTCTTCTGTATTAGAAAGTTTCCTTGGATGTCTTATCATCCTAGCCTGTGTGCTTGTGATTAAAAGTGAGAACCAAGAGTTGCTTGGGTGGAGCTTGTCAGTTTCATGTTTCATTTTAGTATGACCTATGTGGGCTGTTCAATAGGCAACTCTGGTATCAGAGGCTCTTGGGTTGTCTAACTCTCCTAGAGAATGGTGCTGGTCTGTTGCCCATGGATTAGCAGTCTGGCTACAGACCTTCTGGGACTGTTAAGGTGTCAGCAGAATAAATCTCTTTGGTTCTCAGCGTCTAACAGTTTATTTGTTTAATTAATTTATTTTTTTCTGGTCTGCTAGGGCAGTTCTTGTTCATTTCTCTGCTTTCCAATAATTTCCCAATCTTCTCTCTCCCATGTGTTTGTCGTAAACACAAACAACCCTCATCCTTTAGACTTTAGGATTTTGCCAAATGGCAGATGTCTCTTATGTCTCTTATGTCTCTTTTCCCAAAAGTCAACTCTAGAGAAACTGTAGTAACTGGAGGAGAACATGGATTCTAGGAACTAAAGAAAACAATGACAAAAGTACAAAATAAAACAGGATAAAATCTTGGGGTGTGTGTGTGTGTGTCTTAGGCTGTTGTGGGATATGGCTGGGGACATCAGTGAGAGGATAGGTAAATGACTCTTTTTTCCCCATGTAACTTTGGGGACACCATTGTCAGTTCCTTAGCTGGAAACACATCTAGGCAGTTGGTGCAGATATTAGCAGGGCAGAGCCCAAACTCTGCTGAGGTGAGAAACTGATGAGTCCTTTTTGGACTGGCCGCAGGCACCAGCTCTTAGGCACTTGTCTCTTCATGCCTCAGGACTAGGGGATGACTACCTGTTGAGATTTCTTTTAACCTGGGATGCATTTTGGCATCACCAGGGGAACTTTACAAATCTATCCGAGGAGACCCCCAGAACAATTCGCTAGTTGGAATTTCTTGATGTATACCAACATTTTAGTATGTTTTGAAAGCTGCCTTAGGCATTCCATTGTGTGGCCGGGTGAGAGACACTGGTGCTGGCAAGGGAAGGGCTCACCTGAAGTTTCCGGGGGGGCGGGTGTCCAGGTGGTTTTTTGGTGCCTTGGTACTCTCTCTCTTGGGGCCACTGCTACATCCACCCAGACAGTGGCCTGCCTCTACTGTCTGCCGCTCCCTGTCCTCCCTCCCCATAAATTACCACCCTGCCATATCAAGGTAACTAAATACCTTAAGATTATAATGGCTCAAAAACAAAAACAGCCAGGCCACATACAACCTTCTGAAGTAGAAATTTTGGGAAGATGAACCAAAAGTTTAAAATAGGAATATATATATATATATATATATATATATATATATATATATATATATATCAAAAAATTTATACATCAGGAAAAGAAAAACTTGTATGAATATTTTAATACTAGATTTATTCAGACATCATGAGATTAATACAAATTACCTTTGGCCTTTACATTTACAAGAGGACTCAAAGTGGTGGCCATTAGCTTCCAGACAGTTATTAGTATGGTGAGCTGCTGTAGTGTGTATACATATTTTGGCAGCCTCTCTCCCTCTCTTCCTCTTTCTCTTCATATATATAAAGAAGGATCATTTTATGTCAGCCTTTCTGTAACTTTTGGTTTTAAGTATGTCATTTTAGACAACATATTGTTGGACCTTGAGTTTTTGACATTTGTCAAGACTTCTTCATTTATTAGTTTAAATCATTCAGATTTAATGTAATTATTATAATAAGATTTACTTCTGTTATATTTTCCAATATTTTTCTATTATTTTTCATTCGGTGAATTGAATTTCTACTGTTATCTTAATGACTTTATGTTCTATTTTTGTTCTGTTGTTCGCCTTCACCATAAGATCATACAACAATTTGTCCCTATTGGTTTCTAAAACCAATGAATTTCTATATTCTTTTTCTAAAAGACTGCTAATTAAAATATTGTCTAGGATTTTATTTTTGTTGTGGATATACTTTTTTGTTTATTCAGCTTTATATTTCAATTTTTAAAAATTTTATGATAATAATGATACTTGATTCTTTCCTCTCCATACTGTTTTTCAGCTTTTCTTAGTTCCATTGTTCATGTTTGTGTTCTTCAAAAATGTTTTTAGTATGGATCTTTTTGTAGCAAGCTGTGAGGTGTCTGTTATGATTTGTATTAACAACATTCCCCAAAAGGCTCACATGTTTAGAGGTACAGCTTTTGAAAAGTGATTATATTTGGAGCACTAATTTCCTCAATGGTATCCATCGCTGAGGTCATAGCTAAATATGTTTTTAGGAAATGGGGTCTGATCAGAGGAAGTAGGTCCCTAGGGACATGCCATTGAAGAGTATATGTTTTCTCCGGCTCTCTTTCCCTTTCACTCTGCTTCCTTGCTTCCATGAGGTGAGCAGCTTTCCCATGACATTTTGTTATGGAGCCAGCTAACTATGGACTGAAACCTGTGAAACCATGAGCCAGAATAAACCTCTTCCTTGTTGAGTTGTGTTTGTCTGGTATCTTGTCCCAGCAACAGAAAGGTACCTAATACAGTGTCTAAGAACATTTTTATTTTACCTTGTTATGGTTTAGGTTGAGAATGAGCCCCCAAACTCTCATGTACTCAGAGGTGAGGCTTTTGGAGGTGCTTGGATTAGGGGCATTATAGCTGAATGTGCTTTTGGGAGGTGGGGCTTCCTTGAAGGAGGTGGGTCACTGGTGGTATGACCTGGAAAAGTTTATCTCCCTCCCTGGCTCTGCCTTTGCTCTCTGCTTCCTGACCACCATGATGGGAATAGTTTTTCTCTGCAGCAGGCCCTTCTCCTATGCATTTGACCCTGCCAACCACGGACTGGAACTTCTGAACCTGTGAGCCAAGATAAGTCTCTCCTTTAAACTGTGGGTATCAGGTATTGTGTCTCAGTGATAAAGCAAGTGACTAAAAATACCTTTATATTTGAAGGCTTTTCAGATAAATACACTAGGTTCAAAGTTCTTTTCTTTCTATCCTTTAAAAGTACTATTCCATTGTCTTCCTGAATTCAATGTTGTTGAGAAGTCTGATGTCAGTTTGATTCTAGTTCCTTTGTTTGCATCTTCTTTTCATGCTGTGCCTTCAAAATAGAATGGAATTGATTTGTAGCAATCATTTTATCTTTCATCTTGGCATGTAACTTTACAGTGTTATTCTCCTCCTTGCAATGATACATACTCCTTAGAATTGATCCCTTTGTGTTCTTTCTCTTGTTATAGGAATCTGCTCTTAGTAAAAGATCTGATAGGCATATTTATATACCAAACTCTGAATGTTGGGTAAGACTTGCAAAATTTAGGCAATAATTAAATCCTAAGTGATGGCGATGAACTCTAATGGTAGATAGGACCCCAACAGCTGGCTGGATAAGTCTGCTGTGATTTCTTAGACAATGGTTTCTTTCACAGCCTTCTATAGAAAGAACTTATTAGATGTGCTGCCCTGCCCTGTGTTCTTTATATACATTAGGTCGTTCAATCCTCACAAGGTTATGGTGAGATATCATTCCCTATTCATAGATATAAAAGCTGAAGGCTAGGATGGCTAAGTGCCTTGTTCCAAACAAACCTATGATTCAAACCCAGCCTGACTCCAGCATCTTGCCCCTGACCACTGCATCACACTGACTCTCTATTACCTTCAATCTGTAACAGCTCCTCATTCTTCTTTTGTCTTTCCTGGCTGTATATGTTTTCTATTGCTGCTTGTAATCGTTCATAGATTGTGTCAACTTGAGAAGTTTAGAAGCTTAATTAAATTGGTTCAGCAATTCTATACCCTAGGGTGTAGAGGACCTGCCCTAGGGCGGCTCGATGCCTGGGTGGTATAAGGGGGAAATGCAGAAGGATGGACTTGATTCTGTTCTTCAGAGGAGCTCCAGTCTTTGCCTTCAGCTTGGATGTCATATCCTGGCTTCTAGCACAGACTCGTGGGCATCTGCCTCAGGACCTTCAACCTTCTGGCATAGATTCTTCAGCCTTCTGGTGTAGACTCTTCAGCCTTCCCTCAAATATCCATCAGCCTCCTGGTATGGACTTGCATGGGGCATTGTAGTGAACTCCAGACTTTGGACTGAATCCTTTGGTCTCCAGTGTGCAGACACCCTATGCATGCTACCTCATCCAACTCTGTGGCTGACCATTGTAAGCCAACCTTGTAATTTCTTATACATTTGTGTATGTTGTGTTATATCTGTTTCTCTGGTAAAACACTGACTGATTCACTGCTGAAATCAATGCTTTCTCAACACAAATTTATTATCTTACAGTTGTCAGAAATTTAACACAGTCTCACTGGGCTTAAATCAATGTGAGGGCAGGGCTGTGTTCCCTTCTGCAGGCTCTGAGGGAGAAGCTGTTTCCTTGCTCTCTCCAGCTTCTGGATGCCACCTGCATTCCTTTACTAGTGGCCCCTTCCTCCATCTTCAAAGTCAGAAATGCTTGATTGAGGCCTTCTCATGGCGACACATCTTTCTGATGCTTCTTTTAGCTTCTTATCTCTGACCACAGCCAGGAAAGCCAGGTTTGCTCTTTTAAAGCCTCATATGACTAGATTGGTCCACCCAGACAATCCACAAAGATCTCTACATTTCTAAGGCCCCTATCATTTTGCATGGTAACCTTGTCACAGGTTCAGGGTATTTTGGGGTACATTATTCTGCTTCTGACTATAACTTGGGCATTTTTAGGAATATGGAACAATGATTCTGTAGAATTTCTCTTGCTATGAATTTGTCTTCTGTTTCTGTGTGATGAAATTTTGGCAAGGGTATTCTGCTACTGTGTCCCTTTCAATACTATTAATCAGGAAGAACATGTTACAGATCTTTCCATTACTGTGGATATTATAGTAGTCCTTTCTTAACTAAGACCCTAGTGGATGCCTGAAACCATGGATTATACTGAGCCATACACATGTTGTGGTTTTTTCCTGTACATATATACTTATGATAAAGTTTAACTTATAATTTAGGGACAATAAGAGAGATTAACAACAATAGCTAAAAATAAAATAGAACAATTATAATAGCATACTGTAAAAAATTATTTAAAATTTATGAATTGTTTTTGGAATTTTTCATTTACTGTTTTTAGACCATAGCTGACTGTGTGTAACTAAAACTGTCGAAAAGGAAAACAAGTTTGAAGGGAGACTCTTGGATTAACTTTGATCCATTGACTAGAGTGGTGTTTTGCCACTTTCTTCTCTGTAAAGTTAATATTTTTCACTTTGTAATTAAAAGATGTCTCCTAGGGGGATTCTTTGAAAATATGAAAAGATCCCATTTCTCATCCCTATTTTCACCCAGGAGTTCTGGCATTTTGAGGATTACTTGCTTGAAACAGTTATTATGGTGGTGGGTACCAAATGGTTACATCGTCTTATTAG
Source organism: Erethizon dorsatum (assembly GCA_028451465.1). Lineage (NCBI taxonomy): Eukaryota > Metazoa > Chordata > Mammalia > Rodentia > Erethizontidae > Erethizon > Erethizon dorsatum. Next base: position 136,601,766 of record CM051823.1, on the reverse strand, counting down.
ATCCTAACCAGGAGTTGGGTAGTGTTAGGGTCCTTACGGTGCAGATGGGGAAACAGGCGTCCATAAGGTAAATCACTTGATGCTGCACAGCTCACAAGTATACATTGTACACAATGGGGACAAATCTCAGCTCACTTTTGTTGATCATTCTGGGTAGAAGGCTACTGGTTGGTGAGGCTCACTTTAGCTCTTCTTAGAAAAAAATACATTTGAAAACTAAGTGGACTTAATTTGATGAAACGCTGCATCAAGTTTGAACCAATTTTTTGGTGAAAAGAAATGTCATGATGACAAATTCTAGGAATAGAATAGTAGAAACAAAGTCGTGGTTAAAATGGCTGACTCTAGGGAGGATCTTTCTTAGGGAAAGGCAGGTGATGTTTCAGTGGGACTTCTACTCAGGGTCACTCCATGGCTGACCTCAGAGTCCACAGGCAGAGGTAGCTGATGAGGGAACCATGCTAGAAAGCAGCAGAAGGGCTGCTTTTGCTAAGGAGCTGCCTGGAAGAGCTCCAGGGCAGCTGGGGAGATCAGGTTTCCCACTATGGCAGACTCATTCCACACTGTCCCTGTGGGTTTGTGTGGAGCCTCCAGCTCTCTTTCCCCACTGTGCTCCTTTAACCCCATTCACTCAATCAGGAGACAAAGCATACAAATAAGCGGCTGGGAAAGTTTTATGACCAATAAGCCCAGGCCCACAGACCTAGGTTCTGGCTAACTCTGTACAGTGGTGCCTCTGCAGCAAGACTGCTTATCCATTGGGAAGGGGACAAGAGGAACAGAAATTGTCATTGCTGGGGTCCCTCCCAGGACCTGGCTATGAACAACCTACAGATCTTTTTGTTTTTTTTTGGTACTGGGAATCGAACTCAGGACCTTGTGCTTGCCAGGCAGGTGCTGTGCCACTGAGCTATATCCCTGACCCCAGATCTTTTTGAGAAAAGGACCTTTTACTTCTGCTTTCTCCTGGTTCTGTTCTCCTGACTCTGACCTGAATAAGTAACTCATCACCACAAATAGTGCTAATTTGAAGCAAGTGATTCTGGAATTGTGCCTGGTGAGTTCCAGTTTTTGGGGTGTAGGTTTTCTGTTTCTCACATGAGACTTGGAATTAGGAGATCAGGATTCTCTCCTCACTAATTCTGTGTAGTGAATTAAGTGCTCTTGCTGTGCTTTAGGTTTTCCACCAGGAAATAGTATTTTATTTTCTTGTAGAAATGTAGTAGTGAATTGGGACTAATATATCTGTAATGTTCTCTGAGAAGCCTGGAGCAAGGGGCTACTGTACAGCCTAGCAGCACTGTGTCTGCAGAACAAATGGCCACAGTAGTAAAAGTGACATGCTGCAAACACCCTTATTTGCCTACCCCTGCTTGTGCGTGCTGGTAAATTCTAGGTTTTGATACCACACACCTTAAGAGACAATTGATGGGATGATTCACGAACTTGGTAAAAGTAAATGCAACCAAACACGAAGGTGTTTATTTCATTTCTAGCTGCATTTCTGGTTTAGTTCCTGGCATATGGCAATTATTCATAAATGCTTGTTGAATGAATATTAAATGATTGCAACTCCTCCACTAACTTATTTCACTTATGAATCTTAATGTCTCTTCTTACTAACTACATCTTTATTTTCTTGTTGGAATTGGGTAAAGAGTTAATGTAAATGGTAGGTCTATTATCGCTTCTCTGCCCACAGCCTTTCCAGCCCTAAATGGCCATGCACCATTGGCATCTGCCACTTCTCCTGGCCTTGATGAAAAGGCAGGGTAGAATCCTGGCTTTGCACTGTCAGGGGACTTGGGTTTTCTGTGGCCTCACTCTTCTGCAGTACTTGGAAATCATGAAGATGTTGCTGCCAGTGTGTGTGGCTCATAGCCTTAGTGCCTGGAGTGGCTATCTTGGGGCCTAGCAGGCTGCAGGGTGAACAAGGCAGCTGGCATGAGGGAGGAAGATGGAGCAGGTGAGCAGAGAAGAATGGATGAAAGGCTGGTGGCCTCTAAGAGGCGGAGAGAGCGGCTTGCCTCCTATGGACACCACGAATCCCAAGTACATGGTATCTTGGTTTCTGTGTCTGCGTTCTAAATTCTGCTCTTTTTCTTTGCAGCTACTTCAGTGAAGAGCGCTCTTCAGGAGACTCTTCCCATAGTCTTGTTATAAAGTGTAAACAAAATCTCATCTCAGGCTCTTTTAAAAACCTATATGAGCTAGATCTTGGCCACTGGATTGAATTGAAGGGGCTCCTTTCTAAGACTTTCAAGCATGCTTTCTTCCTTTACTTAACCTCTTCAACTTTCTCATTTCTTGCCTCTGATTAAGCATCTTGACAGAACATGAAGCTTCTAATAAAAGTCTGACAAATGTCATTTAGAATAAGAAGAGTCCCTCTAAATCTCAATGCATTTATATCTTGGTTTTTACCCACTGCCATGAGTATTTACAAAATGGTTTCGATGTATTTGAAAATAGTGTTTTTTTCTAATTTGAGAATTCAAGGTATATGAACATACATTTGATCTTGGTAATAGTGTTCTGTGTGTTTTTGATGTCTTTTCTATTTTTTATTCTGCTTAATCTACCAAACACTCAGAGATGTATGCTATAATCTCCCACAATGTTTTTGAATGTTTGTTTGTTTTTATAATTCTAACAATTTCATCTATTTTAAGGCTATATTGTTAAATAAATATAAGTTTAAAATGACAGTGTCTTCCTGATGAGCTTGTCACTATGCAGTGAACATCTTTTTCTCTCCTTAAACAGTTTGCTTTGTACTTTATTTTGTCTCATGTTGTGTAGGCATGCCGGGCTTTATTTTATTTATATTTTCTGGCATATCTTTTCTCTATTCCTTTATTTATACTCCTTTCACAGTATATTTTAAGCATATTTAGTATAAAAATATATAGCCAGGTTTTGATTTTTATAATGAAATTTGAGAATCTTTCTTTTATCTGATAAATATACATATATTATGATTACAGATTTACTTTCCCTTTCTTTTTTTTTTCCCCTTTCCCTTACTGTGGCAGTTAGGGTGGAGTGTCAACAGAATTGGCTTTGGAGTTGGTCTGAAGGATTGGTGGAGCATACTCCTAGGTGTGTCATGGAGGCACGGCCTTGGAGTCTCTGTCTGGCCTCTTGATCCTTCCTCACTTGCACTGTTCCCCTGCTCTGCTTCCTGGCTGACATGAAGTGAGCATCTTTGTTCTGCCACACACATGCACCATGATGTTTCTGCTTGGAACCAGTTGACCATGGACTGACTCCCCTGAACTGTGAGGCAAATTAAATCTCTCTCCTTTAGTTGTGGGTGTCAGGTATTATGTCTAGCAATGAGAAAGCTAATATACTTACCCTATCTTTTCTTTGCTTTAACTTTCCTATCTTTCACTTTATTGGTTAATTTAGTTTTCTTTATTTCTGGCTTCCCTACACCTAGTTTCATTGGAAATTAGGCACCCTACTGCTCTTCTTTTATTGCTTACCCTAAAACATGGTATTTTATATTAATGTTAAGCATTATATAAACACTTCTTGACCAATGCATTAGCATCTAATACCTTAGTATGTTTTAACTTCAATTGTCCTCCCATCTTTCATATTTGTGTCCAATATTACTTATTTTCACTTTTTATGCTATTATTAGCATTCTTTTATTTTAGCTAAATCTTCTTTATATTCATATATTTAACAGTTTCTTTGTTCATTTTTTGCATCCCAATCTTTTCTTTTTTAAATTCCATTTTTTATTTGATTAAAAAATACTTTCTAGGGGCTGGGGATATAGCTCAGTGGCACAGCACCTACCTGGCAAGCGCAAGGTCATGAGTTTGATTCCTGGTACCAAAAACAAAAAAACAAAATACCAAAAAAAACCTTCCTATTTAAACTGACAAACATCTCAATGCTGTCTTTACACAATGACATGCCATACCCTTTCAGGCTTTTCTTATAAGCTGAAATAATGCTTTAGTTGTATTTTTTCAAATGAAGTTTTGTTATTTCTTAAAATCTGTCTCAGTTGGTCTGAAAATTTCCTTATTTGTCCTCAGTCTTTTTTTTTTTTTTTTTGTGGGTACCAGGGGGTCGACCTCAGGACCTCGCGCACCAGGAGGTGCCCGTGCCGCTGAGCGATATCACCGGCCCCTTTTTCGTATGTGGGTTCCGGGAGTCGAACTCGGGCCCTCGCGCTTGCCGGGCAGGCACTTAAGCCGCTGAGCCATCTCACCAGCCCCTTGTCCTCAGTCTTGATTAATAGGTTAGCTGGATTTTAGAATTTTATGATGATTTTTTTTCCCTCTAAACACTTTGCAAATATTGTCCATTGTTTTCTGTGTTCTATTACAGTCGAAAAATCTGTTGTTAATCTGATTACCGTTCCTCTTGGGCAGTCTGTGTTTTCTCTATGCTTCACATAAAAATGATCTCTTTGTCTTTAGTATTTTTGCACATTTTTTTTTTTACAATGTGTTAAGTGTGGGCTTATTTTTATTTGCTATGTTTGTTACTGAAGTGATTTCTGAGTTAGAGGATTCTTGCCTTTCTTCAATTCTGGAAATATTGCCTCTTCTTTGTATTTTTTATCTGGATCTTTTTGAAGTTTTTAATCCTTTTCATTTTTAGTTTTTCTAAATTAAGACATTTTCCAGCTTAGGTATAGCTCAGTTGTAGACCACTTGCTTAGAATGCATAAAGTCCTGGAGTGACACCTGGCACTAGAAAATAAAACCAAAAAATTTTCCATTCCTTTGTCTTTCTGTGATTCATTCTTGGTAATCCATAGAAACACCTTCAGTTCACCAATTCCCTTCTTCAGCTGTGTTTGATATGTTATTTATTCTACCCATTGAGTTTTAAACGTAATGACTATTTTTTTCATTTCTAGAAGCTGTATTTGTGTAGTTTTAAAAGTATCTTTTTTTTTATAGTTTCATGTTCTTACATCTTTGTTTCCCTCATATTATTAATGATTTTATTCTTTTTTTTTCAAGACAGAGTCTCACTATGTAGTTTGGGCTAGCCTTGAACTTGTCATGTAGCCCAGGCTGGCCTTGAACTCACGGGAATCCTCCCGCCTCAGCCTCCTGAGTGCTGGGATTACAGGTGTGTGCTAACATGCCCAGCCAGTGAGTAATGATTTTAAATATACTCATTCAGAGTCTTTATCTAATTGTTCTATCATCTAAAATTCTTGGAGGAACTTTGTGCTGTTTCGATGTTCACCCCTCTCCAATGGTGGATCATTTCCTCTTGTAACTTTAAGTTCTGAGTTATATGAATGTCTTCAGTGGGGTTTATCTTTGTGAATTTCTCTGTGGCTTGACTTTGTGAAGCAACTCCTTCTCCTGAGTAGTTTTGAATTTGCTTCTGCCTTAAAGATATTAGCATTTTGGAAACATTTTAATCTTAATTTTTTGACCTAGAGGTTTCTGGACCATGTGAGCTGATAAGTTTAAGCAAAACTTGGAGTGAGAACAGACCATTGTTGCAAACTCTGAAGATAGTCTATTTCCAGCATGATACTAGCACAAAAAAAGACACATGGATCAATGAAATAAAATAGAGGATACAGAAAGAACTCTAAGCACATTTAACTATTTGATTTTTGACAAAGGGGTCAAAAACATACACTGGAGGAAATATAGCCTCTTTAATAACTAGTGTTGGGGAAAACTGGTTATCCACATGCAGAAGATTGAGCCTAGACCCATACACATATATCCACCATGTACTAAACTAAAATCAAATTATATCAAAGAACTAAATGTTAAAACATAAATACTTAACCTGTAGGAAGATAATAACAGGTAAAACTTGATGTCATAGGCATAGGAAAGGACTTTCTGAACAGAACCTTGGTTGAATATGAATAGTATCAAGAATCAACAAATAAGACCGTATCAAATTAAGAAGATTTTGCACAGCAAAAGAAACAACCAACACAACCTACAGAATGGGAAACAATTTTGCCAGCTATTTCTCAAAGGACTAATCATTAGCATATATAAAGAACTGAAAAAATTAGATCCCCCCAAAATAAAAGACTGAACCAGAAAATGGGCAAGTAAAATGAATAGATACTTCTCAGAAGAAGTACAAATGGCCAGTAAATACATGAAAAAAATATTCAGCATTGCTGGCCATTAAAGAAATGCAAATTAAAACAACATTGAGAAAGAATGGCTATCACCAAGAAATCAAACAATAACAAATGCTGGTGAGGATGTGGGAAAAAAGGAAATCTTCTACATTGTGGGAAATAAAATAAAAATATATTTACTAAAAAGGTCTCCATCATCAAATACATTTGGAAAATGTAGCTTCTCATACCTCTTCTTGGTGAGTTATAAGTCTACTAGACTAGAAAAATCGTGAATTCCTGAGTAAAGAAATCAATTTGGATTTTGCTTAATCCCATGTGTCTCAAGGCTATTAGATGAAGGAACATTCTTCATTGTTTTAAGTAACACTGATTAATAAATATTTTATTCTTTAAAGTACAAATTGGGAAATGCTGTTCTATTGGCCATAAGTTTTTGTCAAGATAATATTTAAATTCTTAATACCAAAACAAGAAGCATTCTACATATTCATGCTATGAGTCTTATTTATTTAAAATAAAATTAAATTAATATGTAAAAATAAATAAAATTCTCCCGAAAGAAAATGCTATCATTTTGTTATCTATAAATGCACTTAAAGTTTATAATATATGATTTTAAAATAAATATCTATAAGAACTAATGTAACGGTAAGAAAACGTTTCTTTTTTTTTTTTTTTTTGTGGGTACCGGGGGTCGAACTCAGGACCTTGCGTGCCAGCAGGCACCCGTGCCGCTGAGCGATATCACCGGCCCTTTTTTTGTATGTGGGTACCGGGAGTCAAACTCAGGACCTCGCGCTTGCCAGGCAGGCGCTTATGCTGCTGAACTATCTCACCGGCCCAAGAAAACATTTCATGTATTTCTTTTTTTAGTCTATGTGCTGCTGAAGCAAGCATATTTCATGTATTTCTAATTATCTATTCTTTAATTAAAATATTTAAAGTTTACTAAAAACATTTGTGACATTTTTATACTGAATATATTATATTAGTCAAAGGAGTAGGAAGATTAGCAGAGTGGTTTATTTTGTATTTCTGTTAATAATATCTGAGCCATAAGAGTTTATAATAATAGCAAGGACTTCATTATTGTAGTCATTGACTTTTTAGATAGCCCTTTGGCTAGAGCACTTGATGATGGAGAATTCCAATATTTTAAAGAATTTTATCTATCTACTGATCTACCTACCCACCTACCTATTTCTATACATCATCCAACTACCTAATCTGTTGTGTCTCTATCTAATATGACATATGACCGCATGCTAAACACAGTGCTTCCTGTTCCTGTCTTAGAGTTTCTGCAGATGCACTAAAGGCTGAGAACAAACATTCGTTGTCATGTGCAATGGCATTCTGAAGTGAGGTGCCAGATCATGTGGTAGGACTTGTAAAGTGGACTGTGACAGTATAGTTTCTGCTAGCATTAGCCTATTGCCCACCTGTGCCAAGCTCTGTTAAGAATAATAGGGACGGGCTGGTGAGATGGCTCAGTGGCTTAAGCGCCTGCCTGGCAAGCACGAGGTCCTGAGTTTGACTCCCAGAACCCACATACGAAAAAAGGGCCGGTGATATCGCTCAGCGGCACGGGCGCCTGCTGGCGCGCGAGGTCCTGAGGTCGACCCCCAGTACCCACCAAAAAAAAAAAAAAAAAGAATAATAGGGAAATTCATCAGGCGGTGCCCTGGCCAGAGAACTGCTGGAGGGGCCCATCCTAGGATAGACTTGCTGCAGCTGTGGTGGCCTTGGTGGGGGTGAGGCAGCTCACAGCACATTGCCTCTGCAACTGCTCTTGGGCCCCACTCTGCAGAGATTTAGCTAGGCTGGCCATGGGAAGGAACACAGGATGTAACCAACAGTACAGAGAAAATAAACCCGTGAGATGAACTGGCTTTGACGAAGACAATGGAAAATCTTCAAGAACGAACCAGAAGCTGCCCTGACTCTCACCTGCTATGTAACTCAGTGCTCTGAGTGACCTGCAGGGAGCATGGGTGCCCTTTGCCACAGAACTGGACACTCACTTAGCCAGAGCCCTGGAGTAGAGGAAATCTGATGGGAACCGGAGATGTGAGGTGTGTGGGTGTCACCCCATAGCAACACGGCAAGACAGCCAGCATGATTTCAGGACATCATCGTGCTGCAGCTTCACGTACACCTTCTACGCTGAAAACGTCTCTGTGGTCAACCTGAGCTTGGAACTATATGAGGAAGGGAATTCTGAGAACTGTAGTACAAAGGTTGACAGTGAGGGTGTCTTTGAGGGGAATATCAGTGTGCTGTGTCCCCCCTGCCTCCCAGCATAGGGAACTTCCTTAGGTTATGTTCGCGAGTGCCTCTGAGAGGGCTGGACATGCATACCCAGGAGTTGGGGGACACAAGAAGTGAGCATCTGCCAGGAGAAGAATTAGAAGTGAGATGTCATGACCTCTGTCTGTTGGCATGTCGCAGAGACAGGCTGCTTGCAAAGTCTGGCATGGCCAGTGTCAGTTAGTGTCAGGGTTGGTGTGTTTCCTGTAGGCCAGGCATGGCCCCTTTTCTGCATTACTTTTTTGTTGCTGGGACACAATACCGGACAGCAACAACTTGAAGGAGAGGTTTATTTGGGATCATGGTTTCTAGAGGTTTCAGTCCATAGTCAGCTGGCTCCAGGCAGAAACAGCACAGCAGAAGGGTCTGGGGGAAGAAAGCTGTTCGTGTCATGGCGACCAGGAAGCAGGGAGAGAGAGAGAGAAGAGAGCACATATGCCCTTCCAGGTCATGCCTTTTCCAACCAGGGCCCACCTCCCAGTAGCAAGCCAGCTATCTTCTCCCATGATTCAAACACTTCAAAAGCCCCGTCTATGAGTGCACAAGGCCTTTGGGGGACATTTTTGATTTAAGCCATAACACACCTGCAGGAGAATGCTGGCACTGAGTGATGTTCAATAAATACTTGTTGAATAAATGAAAATGTTTTACTTAAGTTCTTCCCAATATCCAGTCTTCTCTTCTTCCTTAGTAAGAGCATCCTGATTTTACTTGGAGTGGCAATATTCTCCGTGAAAGTTCTACATGTCCTTTGTATTAAGATATGGCTACGTGGGCCGGTGAGATGGCTCAGCGGCGTAAGCGCCTGCCTTGCAAGCGCGAGGGCCCAAGTTCGACTCCCGGATCCCACATACGAAAAAGGGGCCGGTGATATCGCTCAGCGGCACGGGTGCCTGTTGGTGCGTGAGGTCCTGAGGTTGACCCCCCGGTACCCCCCCAAAAAAAAAAAAAAAAAGATATGGCTACGTGACTAGGTTTTGGGTAATCATGTGCAAATAGAAGTGTTGTGTAGAACTTCCAGAAGGCTGCTTAAGTAAAGCTGACTCAGCTGGGAGGGGTCCCACTTAGCCTTTCCAAGTGGATGTGACAGATGGTGGTTAGCAGCCATTTTGGAGCAGGAGGTAACATTCTGGATGAAAGCTACAAGGTAAAATGGATTTATTAGTATTTATTAATTCTTCCATAGCACTGGGTTAACAATATGAATAGTATTACCCTAGATCTTTTTTTCATAATACTTAACCAACACTGTATTTTGGGAGTGGAAAAACTGTTACGGGACTACCAGTATTGAAGGATAGGCATGTTAAGAGTCTCCATAAAAACAAGTAGATTTTGAGGGTAGGGATCCAGATTTTGTGGGCCTTAGGTAGATAAGAAGCAAATTAAAAGACTAAGAATATAAGTCCTGGACTAAACTCTTCTTTTCCAGAAAGGTAAAGAAAATAATTATAAGAAAACACTGGAAAACAGAGTCTGTGAACTTTCACATCTAGTGTAGGCCTCAGATGGTTGCTTCTCCCAGATCATTAACAATCTGTGTGTAGACAGGGACGCGGTGTTCTTAGTCCTGTTTTAGCCAGAACATGTAGTAAGTACCAGGAAATGATATCATTAATTGTGCTTACATTCACAAAAAATGCAACTGCTCTTACATAAAAAAGAAAAACCCCCAAAACAAAAACAGTCTGTCTCAATTTTTTAAGGGCAAGATAGTTCAAACTGAAAAACTTCTGTCTCTGTAGTTCTGGCACAGGTATGGGGGATGGGAAGAGAAAGAAGAGAGAGGGAGGGAGAGAGAGAAATAAGGAAAGAGGGGAGAGGAGAGGAGACTCAGGGGTCAGTCGGTTGATTTTCCTTTTTTGTCACCCTTTCTGGCCCTTCCTTTTCTTCTCATCATTTCTTCCATTTGATTTGGTCCCTGGCTCCAGCCCCATGAGAGAATTAAAGCATGCTGTATTTTCAGTAATGACATCTGCGATTCTTTTTCCCTGTGCGGGACATGTAGGAGAGTAGCCCTTGGCAGAGCAAATGTCCCTCACTTGATAATCTAAGCCTGCGGAGTAGGGACATTCTTGAGAAGCAAACAACTGCGTGTCCACGCTTGTCCCGGAGCGGGAGACTTCAGTGGGACCAATTTCAATGGGCTCATCCAATCTGGCCAATGGCACTACTAAAATCGACCACTGCAATCGCATCTTTACTTGAAAATGGCTTGAGTGGAGCTTTTCATCTGCATTCTTAAAATTCTCACAGGGCTTGCTAGCAGTCAGTTTTCTGTTGGTTTGGATCTTCTGCCACTGTCTGCCCTTTGCTGGGCTGCTTTTCCTCAGTCAGCTCTGAGAGATCTGAGGACATGCAGTCAGCATATGTGTGGCTCTCATGGCCTAGCTGAATTTCCAATCAAACATTTCCATAGGTGACAGCATCTTTGCAAGGCTAAGCACTGCTAGGACAGGAGGATGGGAAGGAGGGAGAAGGGTGCGTAATTCCGGAGCCCAGAGCTGCCGGCCTGGCTGTAATAAAGCTGTCTGTTAGGAAGTTATCTTTCATATACAATTGCTTCCCCTAAGCTCTTAAGCACATTAACTGCACCTGTAATTATACACACCTCAGAAAATGCATAAAAGCTGCCTTCTTAGCCAGACTAAATAAAACTGCAGTCTCCTCCATATCCTCTATTGCCTGCTTTTCCTTAACGCGAGGGAAAAAAAAGGAAAAAGGAATGAAAGCAAAGAGAAGAGGTAATTGCCCATTAGAGTGTTGCTCATAAGTGAACTTTGTCTTTCGTTTATAGCATTAATTTTGCTCTGTGTGAACCGCACTTGACATGGTTCCGAGGGCTGAGAGCAGGCAGTTGGCTGCCGATTTACATTTCGGAGTGTGTAGGTGAAAAAACCACCACCACACATCGACTTTCCCTTGGACTCTCAGTAATAGCTTTGTGCCGGGGTGAAGAGCACATATAATTTTTGCGCAGTGTCTCTCCTTCCTCTCTCACTGACCTACTTCTTGCATTTGACTATTTTGTACCATTTGGTACTAATGAGCCTAAAACCCCTGCTAAGTTTCTTCTTTATACCATACTGATCTCCTCTTCCTCTTTCTCCCATGGCTCTCTCTCGGGTATTTTAGGGGGCTAGAGGGAAAAGACAAATTCTATGAATCTGGCTTCGAGGGAAAATCCCTTCCAGCTGGGGCTTATCCACTGACAACAGGGCAGAGTCCTGGACACACACATCTAGCCCAGTGGCCAGATACTTCTCAAATCAGGGGAAGGGAGATAATGGGCAATGACTTAGCACTGCCCCCTTCAGAACCTGCTATAATATGAACCATTCCTCATACAGTGTCAGTAGAATTAATTGGCTGATAATCCACAGGAGCCGTTCAGATTGCCTACAGTTTATTTTATGAGTCCTCCAGGATCAATTTCATGTTTGAATGACTATTCCTATCATATATTTACATACACAGTTGTCCTTTGTGTTCAGAGATGACTTGGTTGTCTTTTTACTCCCCAGGCATATTCTTGCTGGAAAAGAAGTGTGGAAATGCTACCCAAAGCCCTTTTGGAAATTACCCATAATTTGTCCACACCTGATTTGCAAATATATAGCTGGGGAAAGAACCCAAAGACATGAAGAGGTGGGGCTCCTGCCTTGGAAAAATCTTATAATCTCCTTGGAGGAAGAATGACATATAATAGGAGCAATCACAGAGGACATATTAATAAGTGCAGGGTGAGTAAGTGGGCATTGAAAGGGATTCCTAGTCCTGCGAGGGCTAGCTCTTGACAGGAGGTAGAGTCTCAGTCTCCACCCAAGCCAGGGACACTGTTTATTTCAAAGAACCCATAGCCTTGCACCTCTCTTGCCTTGGGGGAGGCCCTTCTTTTAGAAGTCCTGGTCCTCTGAGCTGACCTGAGATGGCTGGGGGGACTCTCCCATGCTGCTGCAGTCAGCTGTGTGAAGGGTGTGAATGTAACACTGTAACTTAAGAGGGTGTGAAGGTCCACTGTTTGAAGAGTGGAAAGATCAGGAAGGCAGAGGAGAAGGCAGGAGTGGAAGGGCAGGGGGGCTATCAGGAGGCCAGGAGGGGGAAGTGAGAGAGAGGCGCAGGGTAGGAGGTGCCTGCTGGGCCATGTAAAGACTCCTGGAGGAGAAATAGGGAAATGGGATTTCAGTGATATTTTGCTCCTTGTATATCAATGTGAGGGTCCCTTTGGGGGCTCTTTTAGCATCATAAGTAAAAATGTGGCTTTGCAAGGATTTTCAGGGTTGGGTTTACGCTTCTTGTTGGTGCCTGTGGCAGCAAGCCAGGGAGCGCTGGAGGGAGGGAGGCTGCTCCAAGGCCCTGCTACTTCACAGGGCTAGAGTGATTTGACTACCCCTGTTCAGATGCAGTGCTGGAGCGGAGAAAAAAGGGAGGGAAATAAACTCCATGAAGTGTTGATGGTGTGACAGATGTCCTCTTACACTTGGCGCTTTCACTTGTTAGGGATGTGAACAGGTTTATAGGCTCACCATTCATCCAGTCTTCGTTCATTCATTCTTTCAATAGCAAAACAGACATAATTCCCGACGAAGTCCTCACAGAGCTCCTATTTTGGTAAATAATGCTTCTGTTGTTGGAGTTGGATTTCTCTGTCCTTCAGTTTTGACCCACCCGGAGAGCATTCTAACATGGCTCAAGCCTCACACCTTTTGTTGACAAAGTTACACCGATCAGTGTTGGGACAAAGAGAATCTTGTAGAGTAGTTCCCAAATGCAGGTCTGAAATGGGTGTGAGTCTCTGCATCACAATCCCCAGAATTTCCTATTAACAATGCAGAATCCTGGTCCCTCATCTAGTAGAGTAGGATTCCCAAGATCATGGGTAGAGTCAGAGAGTGTGAATTTTTAAAAATAAATTAGATTAAATATCCCCAATGATTGTTTTTGTTAATTAGGTTTTGATTGAACAGCTACGTCAGAGATCTACATTTGGTAAAGCTGCTCCCCCAGCCTGTTCTCAGTTCTCGCCTCTTCCCACTGAGTTTGGTCTATGTGTATCCAGACTCACTCCTAGGAATTTACACTAATACAGAATATGTAGTAAAGTTTTGTGAGCATGATTTTAAAATATATGAGTGGGAGCGGTTTATTTTAAAACTCAGCAGCCTCTCCTTTTTCTGATTCTCTTCCTAAAATGAGCGAGGTATGTGGGTGAGGGGCAAGGCTCAAATGATCTCAGGGCACCTGGAGAGAGTTGGGGTCTTTGGAACCAATGCATTTGCTTCCTCTTGTGTAGGGCAACATTATAGTGACATCGGCAGTGGGGTGATTTCACTTTTGCTTGGGGTGCTTGCTCTGGGACCTGTGATGCTCCCTGCCTAGCTCAACTCCCTTGACTTCTGTCTTAGTCATTTTCTCCTTGGTGAGACATAATACTAGACACCCACAAATTAAAGAATGAAAGGTTTATTTTAGCTCAGATTTTCAGAGGCCTTTGTCCATGTGTATGGTCAGCCAGCTCCAAGGAAAGACAGCATGGTGGAAGAGCCTGCTGTGGAGGAAAGCTGCTTATGTCATGGTAGCCAGAAAGCAGAGAGAGAAGGAAGATCTAGGGAGGGAGACACACACTTCCTAACATGCCCACAATGACCCACCTCTAACCAGCCCCCGTCTCCTTGCAGCAAGTCAGCTGTAGCACCCTTGTAATCCAGTCACACTCCACAAGCTTTGCCTCTGAGTGCATGAGGCTTTGGGGGACTTTCCACATCCAAACCACAACTTCTCATTCCCAGCTGCATCCTCCCCCCAGCCTGCTGGCCCTTGTGATCATCCCCGAACTTTCCTGGGGGGCCACGTTCTCCTATGGACAGGACCTTCTTTTAGCTCAGAGCCTCTCTGTGTTCTAGACTACCAAACTGCCTTTTGCTGCATAAAAGGGGAAGTTTGATTATACGGACACCTTCACCTCAAGACAGCAGTGTGTTCTCTAAGGTTGTCTTCTTGCTGAAAAATCCCCTTTTTGTGTGTGTGTGTGTGTGTGTGTGTGTGTAGAGCTAAAGTCTTTCTCTGGGCATACGTTTGGTAACACATCCTAACCGTCCTCTAGGCAAACAAATGAAGTTGTCTAGGTTATGTGCTTATAAAGGCACAAATGAGAGTGCATGACTAATTTTCAAAATATTGCCCCTGTGCATCTCAAAAACATGTTGTTATTCATTTTGTATGGGTTGTATGACTGACAGTCAAAAGGCAGCAATATATTTATTGTATCTCGCCCCTCTTTCCTCTAATATATGTAGTTGAGGGCAATTCTTGACCAACACCAGGACAGAATTCGCTCTTCTAACTATGCCCTAAATTAATTGTTCTTTTTATATTTCAATAAGGAAATGATTCAGTAACTCTATTTTCTACTTAAGAAAATATGGGGTAGATGTTGTGGACACACCATAAGGTAACCCCAAATGAGTTACAGCTTTGCATAATCTCTTCTTTTGAGTGTCTTGGGATTTGTGATTTGTTTCTGGCCAATAAGCTATGGCAAAGGAGATATGATGCCATTTCATGATTGTGTTACACTGTATTACAAGAGGAATGAATTTATGATGAAGGTCTCTAATCAGTTGATTTTGAATTAATCAAAAAGGTTTTCTTGGATAGGTCAAAGTTAATCAGGAGAAAGCCATAAAAGGGAAACTCGGTCCCTTCCTAATGTCAGAGACACTGTCTTCTTCTGGCCTTGAAGAAACAAGTGGCTGAGAGTCCTACAGCTGCAAGAAAATCAGCCTTCCCAATGCCTGGGGGAGCATGGGAGCAAGTTTTTCCCTTGTAGGACTTATGATGAGATGTAGCCCAACTGACACCTCAACTGCAACTCTGGGAGACCCTGTGCAGAGGGGCTGAGCCTTGGCATACCGGAACACACAGAAACCACAAGAAAACAAATGTGTGGTGTTTGAAGCCACTGAGCTGGTAGTCATTCATTAGTCAGCAATAGAAATCAAATACAGTCACAATCAGTTCCTCAGCCCTCTGTTTATCGGCTTTCTCCTCTCTCTCTTCCTTCTGTCCACTCTTTCCTCTCTTTTTAAAAGTGTGAACAGTGATGATTTCCCTCCCTAGGAGAGGAAGAAAGGAGACCAAACTTAGTCAAGTTCTATGGATGGATCTTTGTCACTGCTTATCTGAGGTAAGATGCAAAACAAAACAAAAGCTTATGAAATTACCGAAATGCTGATGTGATATTCAGTGATACTAAGGATTTCTTTCTTTCTCCCTTCCTTCCTTCCTTCCTTCCTTCCTTCCTTCCTTCCTTCCTTCCTTCCTTCCTTCCTTCCTTCCTTCTTAACTTCATTTTTAAAGAAGTTTCAAATTCACTGAAAAAGGGAGGAGAAAGCACACAGTTTCCATGTACTCCTGACCCCTGCACATTCACAGCCTCCCCCGCTAACAACATCCTGCACCAGAGCGGCACATTTGTTAGAGTCCAAGAACCTACTCCAACACATCATTAGCACCCAAAGTGCATAGTTTACACTAGGGTGTAAACTAGGGTAGTATTATAAAGAGAGGTTTCACTGCTCTGGAAATCTGTGCCCTGCCTACTTATTCCTGCTCCTCCCCCAACCCCTAGCAACTACTGATCTTTTTGCTATCTCCATCATTTTGACTTTTCCAGAAATGTCATAGAGTTGGAATCTTAGAATATGTAGCCTTTTCAGATTGGCTTCTTCTCTTAGTAATATGCATTCAACTTTCCCCATGTATTTTCATGGCTTTATAGATTATTTATTTTCAGAACTGAATAGTAATCTGTTATCAAGGTGTAACAGAGTTTCTTTATTCACCTACCGAAGGAGATCTTGGTTGCTTCCAAGTATTTGGTGATTATGAATAAAGCTGCTATGAATATCTTTTACAAGTTTCTGTGTGGAGGTAAGATTTCAATTCATTTGTACAAATGCCAAGGAGCATGATTGCTGGATCATATGTTAAGAGTGTCTTTAGTTTTATAAGAAGCTACCAAACCATCTTCCATGGCAGTACCATTCTGCATTCTCACCAACAGTAAATGAGAGTTCCTGGTGCTTCACATCTCTGCCAGCATTTTGTGTTGTGAGTGTTCTGGATTTTGGCCATTCTAATAGTGGTAGTATTGTTTTAATGACATATGTTCACTGATGTGTTATATCTGAAGATGACTGCCAGTGAAATCCATTTGTAAAATTTCCTTCTTCTTACAGGGCTCTGACAGGTGGAATTTCTCTATTTTTCCAGTGAAAATATCGCAAAGCAATCAGGATGCACAAGACCTTAGGACAAGAAACCATGATGTGACAAGTTTACACGAGATCTTCCCCCTTTATTTATAGTCTTTATTGTAATTTATACACATTTTCTTTGAGAATTACAGTGGTGTGGGCATTATAATGCTAAATGAAGGAAGGAATATCACATGGTAGTTGGATGAGAAGGCACCCAGGATACTTTCAGAGCAAGGCTCTCCAATGGTCTCCTATTATGGAGGTGAGCAGTGGATGTGACATCTCGTAAAACTGCTTTTGTTACAGCTTTTCTTTTCTAGTGGAATGGAGTGAAGAGCCAGAAAATTAGGCTTTGTGGTTATTGTCTGTTCAAGTCTCTTCTTGCCTATTGTCTACTGCCCATGGCAGGGAGCAAGGTCAGGTGAAGCAACTGTGCATTCAGTTAATGTCAGAAAGCAGCCATGTTCTCCTTTTTGGGCTACAGAAATGCAACCTAGACTACTGGATTGGTTTACTTGATTTTGGTGTTAGCGGGTGAGGGCAAGAAATTGCAGTCATTCTCTTTACAAGTGAAATATTATTCATCTATTGCACACTTTCAAAATTTAGAAGTTACAAAGTATCCAGAGCTCTGGCAATGGTACAATTTAGTAGGCGGCACCATTTCTTAGTCTCACTCTAGAATAACAGTGGCTAAGCTTTGGGAAAAATAGTGTAGCTCATGCTACAAATGATGGCCTTGTTAACTGGGGCTGTGAACGATTGAGGATGGCTGGGGCTGGCTTTTCTCATTTTGCTCTCTCCAAGCTTGGAAAGAAAGCATAAAATCGCAGTTGGTTGTATTTGTAGAAATGTTTGCAGTAAGGGCACACAGCTCACCTATTTACATAGAGATTGTGGGCCCTAATGTTTTGCATGTTCTAAGCAGACTTTGTGTAAAACTTATAGCTCACATAAGGACTTAGGTACATATTTTCCATGTACACCACAAATTTTTTGTTGATGTTTTAGAAGAGTCAGTTAAGCATGGTGGATTGAGCAAATATATTTTAGCTGCTTCATCTGAAAGTTACATCAAAATAATAATAATAAAGGCAAAGTCTTACAAAGATGAAGAGAACAGGAGAGCATGCTTGCTATAAGCTACCACACTGGAGATTCTACATTAGATAGTTGTCACAGATTTTGCAGAAGAGAAAAAGCTAAACATAAGCTGGCCAAGGAAAAACCCAGACACATACTGAATGGAGCCATACACCCTAGAAAACCTCAGGAACCAGAGTTACCAGGAACATCCTGGAGGTCCCTGTGGGAAGTAAAAAGGAGGATTGGTTGTAAGTTTGTAGGAAGCAGTTACAGCCCTTCTTTACCCCAGTCCCTCTCTTTCTCCCACAGCGAAGCTATTTTCCTCTCACTCCAGCGCAGAAGATGAACATTCTACTGTCTGAAGAGGCTGAAGCAGAGAGACTTTGGACTTGGGGACACCTGGCCCAGCTGAAGGCAGGAGGCACAGTGAAAGGGAGGAATGCAGTAGGAGTCCGTACACTGAGCATCTGCTCTGGGTCTCTTCTTTCTTTTCCATCCAGGAATGTCAATCTGGAGACTACTCTTTCCTTCTGTGCCATATTGCCCTGATGATGGTAGACCTGGGCTTTGGGCGTCGTGGAGCGAGGTCCTGTCTTAGATATGTTGCTCTCTAGCTGGATGACTTTGAACAGCTACTTAATCTTTATAACCCTCCTCTGAAATTGTGGGTAAGAAGAACTTTCATCTTTCAGTGTTGTGTGAGAACTAAGTGAGGCGAAGGGTATAAAAACTCCAAGAAAATATCTCACTATTTCTGAAATAGTTTTTGAGTGACTGTAGAGAAGTGTTTTCAGTGCTCCTGCCAAGAATCTATTCTTTTTATCTGACTCTTTAGAATTCAGTCCAGCAGATAACATAATAAATAATTAAAAGGACTTTTCTAGCCCTCCCCTTACAGCTGTGGTGACCATATTTAAGATATTAGCCACAGTACAAACCTGGTTAGATGATTCCTTTTAAACTAGTTTCAAATCAGTTTAATAGCCCTTCTCTTTTAAGTCCTTTCTTTTATCTGAAGAGTGCATCAGTTTCACATCCTGCATACTTTTTCAAAGACCTAGCTTTGATTTGAAAACATCAGTGGTGATTCAGAACGCATTTTACCTACGACTTGACTGTAGGCTCTTTCCAGACATCAGTCTTTTGTAGACTTTGTGACATCTCACAATTATTGAATGAGCACCATTTACGTCTCTATCTTGAGGAATGTCAATCTAAATTAAAATATGCCAAGTTTCTTAACAGCTCCAACAGATTTCCTAATTAACCTACGAAAACTGACATCTGTTAATATAATTCTCTTGTTCTTTTATAAACAAATTATATAAAATTAATTTTATTTACCAATTTCAGAACTAAAATGTTCCTTAGGGTATCCCAAACTTATTTTCAAAAATAAAGAAAATATGAGCAACATGAATTAATTCATCAAATTGGCTGATGACTTTTTGGCATCTAGGATTCTTTTTCAAGCCAGTGACTTGAAGTTTATGTAAGTCCTTTCTGCATTGCATCATTATCTGTCAGATTCTGTCCTTACACAATTCTTGTGGTGGGGTGGATTCCTGATGTTTGGTTCAAGAAGCTTGTAGGCAGTAGCTTTTTCTGATCTTCAGTATAGATTTCATGACAAAGTTGTTACAGTGTTCTCCCTACTCCCCTCCCACCCCCATGACCTTGGTGCACAAAATTAAATTAACCGTAGTCCTTGTTTCATGACACAGTCTCTGTATTAATCCATACATGGCTCTTATTATTTACCATAATGTAATGGATACCTGAAAATCCACTGCTGAACTCAATAAATAGAACTGCTATAAATTTAAATATTGAACCACTATAATCTGGATATGTTAAAGGCTTGGTCTCCAGGTATTGGGAGATGATGGAATTCTTAGGAAGTGGGGCCTATTAAAAGTCTTTGGATCACTGGGGACATGTTCTTGAAGGAGGATGTGGGCCCCCGGCCTCTTCTTTCTCTTTTGCTTTTTGGCCATGAAGCGGGCAGTTTGCTCTGCCACATGCTTTCTGCCATTTCCATTCAGCATCCCTGGAAACCCAGATCGATAGGTCCTCCCCGTCTTGGACTGGAAGATCCAAAACCATGAGCCAAAATTAACCTTTTCTAAGTTAATTACCCAAGATATTTTATTATAGTGACAGAAAATTGATTAACACCAGAACACTGATAATAACATATCTACTTATATGCTTTTCTTCAATCCTCCCTCTCCATTCCTCATGGGGTCTTCTGGAACTAGGGTTTTTGTTGTTGTTTTTTTTTTTAGTTTGTTTTCTTAATCATTTATCATGTCCTAAAGTTAATCCATGTTGCATCAAGTAGCTATGGTTGGTTTTTAACTGCTGGATATTTGACTCTGTAGATATAGTATAATTCATATTTTTGCTTTTCTATAAAAAGTGAGTACAATCTCCATCTTTACCATGGCCAAGTCTTGGCAAAACTGTAGGACAAAAAAGCAGGACAACATTTGTCTCTGATGCCTTTAGTATGTTTTTCCACTCTGTTCTCAGTGAATCACCTGAGCGTCTAGCCTGGCATATCATAGACTACAATAAATGTTTATTGACCCAGTAATGTAAGTGACAGATAAAATTTAGGGCAAATCTAGTCAAATGTGGCTGCCCAAAGCACTGAGTTGAAGAAGACTGTACAGCCTCATCTTGGTTCAGTGGGAAGAGTACCACAATCAATGAATAGTGACGACATCTGCATGGATGGGGGCTGGCATCTACTTATTAGGGAAGCTTGGCAGCTACTTATTACCACCCAGGTTTCATGTGTTCCCTTCCACATGGACTTTTTTTTTTAATTAAAAAAACCAATAAAAACAATGGTGCAAAATTTCAAAACAAGATTGTAGGAGAGTAACAATGGTTAGTACATTGTGTATTATTATCTTTGAAGTAGTTGTTCATATTACAAGATATAGGCATGAAATATTGATCTAACAATATAGGCACAAAGCTTTCTTTTCAATGAACTAAGAGAAATTAGTAGTATAACTATCTTAACTATCTTGTGTGTATATATATATATATTTTTTCCCTTTTCCCTTCCTTCTTTTCTCCTTTCCTCCATCCCAGCTTCTCTTTCCTTTTGAACAGCTTTTTCCCATTTCACAATATCTATTGTACATTTTGGATGTTATTTTACTGTTCCAGCTTCTTACACTAGGGAGACAATATGACGTTTACACATGCGAGTCTGATTTATTTCACTTATGAGTATGGTCTCAAGTTACATCCATTTCCCTTTAAATGTCTCAAGTTTATCCTTCTTTATAGCTGAGTAGTACTCCATTGTATAAAAAATACCACATCTTTTTTATACATTCCTTGGTTGTTGGGCATTTGGGTTGTTCCCAAGATTTAGCTATTACAAATTGTGCTGCTATAAACATGGGTGCACAAATATCCCTGTGGTATGATGTTTTTAATTCTTCTGGGAAAATACCCAAAGGGGAATAGCTGGGCCAAATGGGACCTCTAATCTGAGTTTTTTGAGGAATATCCACACTGATTTCCACAATGGTTGTACCAGTCTACATTCCCACCAACAGTGGAGAAGAGTTCCTTTTTCTCCACAGCCTGGCCAGCATTTGTTATTGGTCGATTTCTTGATGATAGCTATTCTTTCTGGGTGAGATGGAATCTCAGTGTTGTTTTAATTTGCATCTCTCGACTGACCAATGATGTTGAACATTGTTTCATATATTTATTTGCTATTTGTATTTCTTCATCTGAGAAGTGTGTGTTCATCTCAGATGCCCATTTTGGATTGGGTCTTTGAATTTGGGGGGTCTGATTTTTAAAAATTCTTTATATGTTCTAGATAGAAGTCCTTTGTCTGAGGGACAGTTGGCTAAATTTTTTCCCTCTCTGTGGGTTGTCATTTCACTCTGTTGGTGATTTCTTTTGATGTGCAAAATCTTTTTAATAAGATGAGATCCCAGTTGTTCATTCTTTGAAGTGTTTCCCGTGCAGTTTGGGTTTTGTTCATGAAGTCTCTGCCTACCCCTATGTCTTCAAGATTTCTATCTATTTTCTCTTCCAGTAGATTTAGTGTTTCTGTTTCAATATTTAGATCTTTGATTCATTTTGACTTTAGTGTATGGTGATAGACATGGTCTAGTTTTAGTCTTCGGCATGTGGGGAGACAGTTTTTCCAGCACCATTTATTAAAGAGGCCGTCTTTCTTCTAGTGAATATATTTGGCCCCTTCGTCAAAAATAAGGTGGCTGAATGTGTTTGTAGTTGTGTCTGCATCTTCTAATCCATTCCACTGCTCCTCAGGTCTGTTTTTTTGCCAGTATCAAGCTGATTTTATCACAGTAGCTTTGTAGTATAATTTCAAGTCAGGGATTGTGATGCCCCCTGCCTTGCCTTTGTTGCCCAGGATTGCCTTTGCTATTCTAGGTCTCTTCTGCTTCCAGGTGAATTTTATGAATGTTTTCTGTAGTTCTTTGAGGTATGTTAATTGTATTTTGATTAGGATTGCATTAAATCTGTATAACAATTTTGGGAGTATGGCCATTTTCACTATGTTGGTTCTTCCTATCCATGCGCAAGGGATATCTTCCCATTTTCTGATATCCTCTTCGATCTCCTTTTTCAGAGTACTGTAATTTTCATTATATAGATCCTTTACTTCCTTTGTTAGAATGATTCCTAAGTATTTCATTTTTTTGGATGCTATTGTAAAGGGTGTGGTTTCCCTAATTTCTCTCTCAATGAGTTTGTTGTTTGTGTACAGGAATGCTATTGATTTTTGAGTATTGGTTTTGTATCCAGCTATGCTACTGAATTTGGTTATGAACTCTAGGAGTGTTTTGGTGGAGTTTTGGGGGTCTTCTTTGTAGAGCATCATGTCATCTGTGAATAATGATAGTTTAACTTCTTTTCCTGTCCTTATTCCTTTTATTTCTCTCTCTTGTCTAATTGCTCTGGCTAGTGTTTCCAGAACTATATTGAATAGATGTGCTGATAGTGGTCATCCTTGTCTTATTCCTAATTTTAGAGTGAAAGCTTTCAGTTTTTGTCCACTTAGTATGATATTGGTTGTTGATTTGTCATAGATGGCTTTTATCAGATTGAGATAAAGACCATCTATTCCGATTTTCTGTAGCGTTTTTATCATGAATGAGTGCTGGACTTTATCAACAGCTTTTTCTGCATCTATTGAGATGATCATGTGATTTTTGTCTTTGGCTCTGTTGATATGATGTATCACATTTATTGATTTGCATATGTTAAACCATCCCTGCATTCCTGGGATGAATCCCACTTGGTCATGGTGTATAATCTTGATGATTTGCTGCATTCTGTTTGCTAGTATGTTATTAAGGATTTTTGCATCTATGTTCACTAGGGAGATTGGCCTCTGTAGTTCTCTTTTTTGGTTGGGTCTTTCTCTGGTTTTGATATCAGGGCAATACTTCCCTCCAGGAATGAGTTAGGGAGTATTGCTTCCCTTTCAATTTCATTAAAGAGTTTGAGGAGTATTGGTAATAAATCTTCTCTAAATTTCTTGTAGAATCTGGCAGTAAATCCATCAGGCCTGGGCTTTTCTTTGTTGGTAAGTTTTTAATTACATTTTCAATCTCATTAACTGATATTGGGTTATTCAGAACATTTATATCTTCTTCATTCAGCTTTGGTAATTCATACGTATCTAGGAATCTGTCCATTTCTTCTGTGTTTTCCATCCTGTGAGAGTAAAGATTTTCAAAGTAGGTATTGATGATCTTCTGAATTTTCACAGGATCTGTAGTGATTTCACCCTTTTCATTCCTCAATGCATGAATTTGAGTCTTTTCTTTCCTTTTTTTTATAAGGTTGGCTAATGGTTTATCAACTTTAATTATTCTTTCAAAGAACCAACACTTCAATTCATTAATTCTTTGTATTGTTTTCTTGGTCTCCATTGCATTAATTTCTGCTCTAATCTTTATAATTTCCTCCCTTGTATGGGCTTTGGTTTGTCCTGCTTTTCTTCTTCTACAAGCTGGAGGTGTAACATTAGGTTGTTTATTTGTGCTTGTTCTGTTTTCCCCTTTTTTTTTTTTTCCATACCAGGAATCGAACTCACAACCTTGCACTTGCCAGGTGAGCACTGTGCCACTGAGCTATATCCCTGGCTTATTCTGTTTTCCTGATGTGAGAATTCGCCGCTATACATTTCCCTCTTAGGATTGCTTTTATTGCATCCCATAAGTTCTGGTATGTTGTATTTGCATTCTCATTTAGTTGTAGATAATGTTTAACTTCTTCCTTTGTTTCATCTGTGACCCATTGGTTGTTTAGGAGGGTGTTATTTAATTTCCATGTGTTTATGGAGTTTTTACAGTTTCTTTTGCCATTAGTGTCCAATTTCATTGCACTATGGTCAGATAATATGCATGGGATAATTGAAATTCCTTTGCATTTACTTAGGAATGTTCTGTGAGCTAGTACATGGCCTATTTTAGAGAACATCCCATATGCAGCTGAGAAGAATGTGTATTCTGATGATGGGTGGATCCCTCTGAAAACATCTACTAAGTCCATTTGTTCACAGGTTTGGTTCAGTTCTGATATTTCTTTGCTGATTTCTTGTCTAGTTGATCTATCTCTTTGTGACAATGGGGTGTTAAGGTCTCCCATTACAATTGTGTTATTGCTTATTTGATTTTTCATGTCTATTAACAATTGCCTTATATATTTGGGTGCTCCCATATTTGGTGCATACATATTTATGACTGTTATCTCTTCCTCTTCAAGTTTCTCCCTAACAAGTATGTATTGATCTTTTTTATGTCTTTTGATCATTCTTGGTTTGAAGTTCACATTGTCTGCAAACAGAATAGCTACCCCTGCTTTATCTGGGTTCCTCTTGCATGCAAGATTGTTTTTCATTCTTTGACTTTGTCTATGAATTTCTTTTTGAGTTAA
The DNA here is from genome assembly GCA_028451465.1 of Erethizon dorsatum. Taxonomy (NCBI): domain Eukaryota; kingdom Metazoa; phylum Chordata; class Mammalia; order Rodentia; family Erethizontidae; genus Erethizon; species Erethizon dorsatum. Next base: position 136,577,046 of record CM051823.1, on the reverse strand, counting down.
ATGTATTTCTTGTATACATCATATTGTTGGATCTTGTTTCTTAATCCATTCTGCCAGTCTGTTTCTTTTGATTGGTGAATCGAGGCCATTTACATTGATGGTTATAACTGATATGTATTGGCTTATCTTTGTCATGGTATTTTCCTGCTGTTGGTTCCCTGCTTTCCCCCTCTGTTTAATTGCTTGCCCTGCTTGGTGGTTTCTTTCTGTTGTTGTTCTTGGAATTGTGGTCATTTTTATCTCTGTCTAGAATCTCTTTCAGTACTCTTTGTAGGGTTGGTTTGGTGGTCATAAATTTCTTCAGTTGTTCTTTGTCATGGAAGTATCTTATTTTTACATTAATTTTGAAAGATAGTTTTGTAAGGTACATCAATCTGAGTTGGAAGTTGTTTTCTTTCAGGACTTGAAATACTACTTCACTCCAAGCTCTTCTTGACTTGAGGGTTTGTGTTGAGAATTCCGCTGTAATTCTGATGGGCTTTCCTTTATAGGTGATCTGTTTCCTTACTCTAGCAGCTTTTAATATTCTGTTCTTGTGCTGAATATCTGGAATCTTGATTATTATATGTCTTGGTGTACTTTTATTTTGGTCATGGTTGTTTGGAGTTCTATGTACTTCATTTATTTGTATGTAAAATTCTTTATCCACACTTGGGAAGTTTCCTGCCATTATTTCTGTGAAGAGTTTTTTTTTTTTTTTTTTTTTTTTTTAATGGCATTGGCACTGTCTCCAGCTTTCTCACTGACCCCAGTCAATCTTATGGTATTCTTATTTGCTTCATATTGTAGTTGTTGGATTGATTTTTCATGGTCTCTTGCTATTTTAAAGATATCTTTCTTTTCATGATCACTAGCTGAAATTCTGTCTTCAAGATCTCAAATTCTATCCCCTCCTTTGTTCATTTGGTTGCATATACTTTCAGTGGTGGTTTTAATCACTTGGATTTCTGTTTGGATCTGTTTCATGGATTCCATTTCTTTCCTATGTTGGACATTTTTTGTTTCCATCATTTTTCTAAGCTCATCTATTCTTTTATCTGTGTCTTCTCTAATATCTTTGATTTTAAGCATCATTTCTTTTTGTACCTGAGAGACTATTTTCTTTATGGCCTTTTCCACTTGTTTTTTCACTTCTGTTGCTATCATTTCAGAAAGTTCCAGTGTTTGACTTCCAATTTCATCTATCTCATTGAGTTCTGGGCTTGTCCTGGGTGGGCTGGGGGTCTGGAGTTGCATTTTGCTTCTGCGTCTTGTCATTTTCTATTTTCTCTTTTTTATTTTATTTTGTTTTCTATGTTGATGCTTGCTGATTTCTTATGATAGATAGCTTTATCACTAGTATGAGGCTTCCCTAGGAGACGTCTGTCCTTTGGGGATGTCCTCTAGATGTAGGTGGTTCTTTATAGCTATCCCAAGAACCTGCCTTCCCAATTTGTAAAGGATGCAAAATTACATTTGGCTCAGGTCCCAATCCTTTGGTACTGGGCTGTGCTGATGATTATGACCCCATACAATCACAGTGTTATCATACAGAGGAGAAAACTGATTGTAACATGTATGACATCCTGGCTAAAGTAGTACAGTTAGTAATAACAATAGTTTCAAGTACAGCTTAACTACTGACAAACTATGGTAACCATTAACCTGCTACCTCCAACCACAGGAGCAAACTCTAGAGTTATATAACAGAATCAAACATATACTGTGCACTCATATGTAGTGATTTTCCCCTTAGTGAAGTGATTTTACCCTTTTGCGGGGCTGGGGGGGTTAAGATGGGTAGGGGACAGGCTAAAGTGATGAGTGAGGTCAAATATAGTAGAGTCAAGGCTGGAGGTCAAAGGATGATCACCTGAGTTTTGGGAACCTGGAGGACACAGGAGAGAAAGAATGAAATAGAATGTGAAGCAGTAATCAGAAAGGGCAGAGACAATGTTTACTCACTTGAAAGTTTAAATTCAAGAAGTAGTTGAAAAAAGAAAGAGGATTAATAGAAGAAAATGAAAAAGAAAGGTAAGAAACCTAAACAATGAAAAAAGGAAGAAAGAGAAAGAGAATGCAAAAGAAAAGAAAAGAAAGGAAGAAAAAGGAGAACAGAGAGAGAGAGAGAGGAGGGAAAAAAAAAAAAAACCCAAACACAAAAATAACCACAGAATACAAAACAAAACAAGACGACATCCAACCAAACAAGGAAGGGATAGCCAATCAGACAAACAAGGGAGAATAAAAGTAGTAAAATACCTCTGGTGTTTACAATTCTGTGATAGTGTCCATGTTTAATCCCAGAAATGTGCTAGGTATGGAACTGATCTTGGCCCCTGGATGTGGGGGCTGGTACTGGTCTTCGTTGGTGGAGTTCTCCAAAGTCCAACAGCTGGGTCCTCGCTGCTGCTTCAGACACTTCCACATTGCTGGTCTCGCTGATTACTCCGCCCTCCAAAGGCCTGTGTGCGCCTGTGCGCCCAGGCCCACTGTTGTCCTGGGTCTTGGGGTTCTGGTGGGTCCACCCGCCAAAGGTGTGTGTCCTTACACTCCTCTTACAGACACCGCCTTCCCTGAGCAGTGGAGGAAGCGCAGAGTGCGGACTTACATTCTTGTTCCAGGCCCCACCATCCGCTCATGAACTTTTAAGAACCAGCTGGAGTCATGAGCATGGGTGAGAAAGGCACAAAACTCCCACTGAGAATTTTAGGTTTTAGCCAGTCTGGGGTGAGGCTGGTTTTGGGGGATGGTAGACAGAGCACAGGAAATGATCAGTAAATTCCTGTGCTCTGTGTACCCACATACTTTAAAGTTGATCCTGGTCTTTATTTTATAGTAAGACCAATGAACTGCAGAAGCCCAGCAATGTGCCTTTTGAAACCTCCCAGGTAATTCTCATGCACGTTAGAAACACTGATCTGTTCTAAATCTCACCCTATAGTGGAGGAAACCGAAACAAGAGAGGTTAGTGACTTATGAAGGCTGACAGCTAACAAGTTCATATTTGGGCAGTCACTTAAGGTGAGTTTATGGCAAAAAAACGACATGTTTGTTTTTCAGTGTATGTGGTAGGATTTAAAATGGCTTATTCTTAATCTCTAAGTCCCTAGGCTACAAATGTGCCTAAAACTCCCAGTATCAGGAGTTAATCCTTTCCTGCTACTCTGAATATCTTTTTAAACAATGTAATTATTTGATACTAGTGGAAGATCCTTGAAAAATTCTCAAGATCCTTTGCTATTACTATGCCGAAACTTTTTTTTCAGAATTCTTTTGGAAACAAGGAAGTAAATAGTGACTGCTATTCAAAGTACTCCAAGATCTATGAATAGTTTTCCCAAAAATACAGTACAGTACTTCAGTCTCGCAACATGGGATAACACTAACATCTGCACATTTACTACTTCAATGTTCCTCTTTGTTAAGAGAATACAGTGGTTTGTTGCTTTATGATTCAGTTGAAGAACAGAATATCATCTGCTAACCAGCCTCTCAAATGATTGAACACCCCTAAACTCTTATCTCTTCCTCTAAGAAAATAAAAGGATCTAGAACCCTCTACTTCCCCCCACTTGGACACTAGCCAGGCCAAGTCCATGGAAAGCTCCTCTATGTCCGCCTTCCAGGGCCAAGTAGACCATATGAACTGGAGGGTTAAGGATTATATAGACCTTTGGAAAAGAGAAATCTATTTTTCAGGAGTGTGGGGTGACTTTTGCTTAGAATTGTATAGACTACAGAGAAAGGGAAGTAAAGCCTTTGGTCCAGATCTCCTAATGCCTTTATAATTTGCTGTCATTGTTGTTAACTATAGTGATAAAGAACCAGAAATCAACCTTAATTTGGGCTGTTTCACTTATTGGTATCATAAATATACTGTAGCATGCATTACTTTTACTAGTGTTATTTGCTACGCATTGATCTGGCCTCCTTAAAATAACCATTCCAGTATGTGGGCTATCATAGTTTTTAAGAAAACAATACCAATAGCATCAGTCATAAACATGGGCTGTCCCATGTTCCCATTGAGTTTAGCTGTATCATTGGTGATTCCTATCTGATTCTAAAATTTTTTTGGTTTTAACATTTAGGAACAAACTTTAAAGTATTCAGAGTTTTTGAATCCCAAAAGATTTCAAATCCAAAATGGTTTATACCACTTTAAAATAATTTTTTCCTGAAATTCTGTGTGTATGGCTTCTTTCCACTGTGTTGTATGTATCAGTCATTTGTTCCTTCTTACTCCTGAGTAGAATTCCATTTCATGCATTACCACAATTTATCTTATCAGTGGTTGTCGGACATCTGAGTTGTATACAGTTTTAGTTATAGTGAACATAGCAGCTATATATACTTAAGTATAGGTGTTGGTGTGGCCATATATTTTCATTACTGTTAGGTAAAAATCTAGGAGAATTTCTGGGTCATATGGTTAAGTGCATATCTAACTTTTAAAGAAACTGCAAAGTAGTTTTGCAAATTGGTCATACCAGTTTTTCTTTCTACCAGCAGTATGTGAGAGTTCAAAATGGTTTCTGATGGAAGCATAAGGAGGAAGGGATAAGCTGGTTTTTATAGGAAAAAGTGTGCTCAACTCAGGCTGAGTTACTGTTGCTCTTAGTGGTGGTTATGGCTGATACTCAGAATCCTTTCTTTTGGTCTCTGAATGAAGCAGCCCACACTGTCAGACTTCTATATGCACTGTGGTGCAGAGAGCATTGCTGTGGAGAGCTGCTTGAGAAAATGGGCTAGGTCTTAGTCAACTTTGTTGTCTCAGCTTCCAACAATGCCTGGTACACAGTGGGTCTCAACATGCAGTGTTTGAATTGAATAGCAAACATCTCTAGTGGCCATGGTGATGTTAGGGAAGGGAAATTTACCATGGGGGTTGCATGTTCCTTTACTTCTCATTTTCCGTGGTGGAGAAGGCACCAAAGTCATGGATTTTATCTAATAATGCAGTGAATATGGGAAAAAAGAACAGTAATGAGTTTAAGAACATAAAAGTCAAGCATATTATGATTATAACATTAAGAAGTATGAGAGGTTTGTTTGCTATTCAACACCTTAAATACCTCATCCTCTGGGTGCCTCATCCCATATGTGGACCTGGATATATTGGGTGAGGTGGGGGGAAGCAGAGCACTGAGGTTTTTTTAGATGTTCCCTGGTTTCTACTGTGGCTGAAATACAGTAAGCCCTGCAGATGCCTGCCTACGGGTAAGTCCTGCTCCACAGTGCTCCTTTCTGCATTATCAGTGATCTTGTTTCTAAGTCATTCCCTACCCTTCTCTTTTGTGTATTGTGATTTAGGTAGCAGAAGTAAAAGATCTAATTGAAGAATGTGTGTGTGTGTGTGTGAGTGATTCACTCCTTTTTTTTTTTTTTTGTGGGTACTGGGAGTCAACCTCAGGACCTCGTGTGCCAGCAGGCGCCCGTGCCGCTGAGCAATATCACCCGGCCCTCTTATCATATGTGGGTACTGGGAGTCGAACTCAGGACCTCGCGCTTGCCAGGCAGGCACTTATGCTGCTGAGCCATCTCACCAGCTGGAGTGATTCACTCTTAATGTCATTAAACCACTGGACTCTCCTATAGATGTGTCCATTTAGAAGGGAAAACCATATTCTTTCTCCTTTCTTGCTTGCCCCACCTCCACTCTTATCCCTGAGAGTAAATTCGGGGCCTCTTGAGTTTGAACCACCTTAGGTTAGTTGGCACTAATGCAAATATTCACGGCTGTGTGGGGGATGTTTCTGAGTGCAAAGGGAATCTGCCTGTGCCCAGGAATGGTTACTTCTCTTCAGGTGGGTTGTATGTTGTTCTGTGGAATGCATTCCCAGGTGCCATTGCTGTACCAGAAGCAGTCATACTCAGCTGTCAACTCAGAGGGGCTCACATATAGACATTTGCTTACAGCCATTTAAAATGGAAGTAAATCTTACAGGACAAGGTATACATAAATGATCACAACATGCAATTATAGAAACAAAGAACTTTCCATCAAGTGGAAGCTGTCCCAGAAAGATGTGGGGGCCTTGGAGGCAAGGGGGTGCCTTCACCAGAGAGCCCAGGTGAGTGTGGAGGAGGGAAGGGAGCACCTTAAGGGGTCACCGGGACTGGGGTGTGATGGGGCTTTGTTTCCAGAGGCCAGGGTTCCGAACTGCTCTCTGCTCTGTGATTGTAGGTAATTTATGTAAAATTCCTGAGTCATAGGTTTCTCAAATGGCATGCTTCAAACTTAAATGAGTCATCTTATAATTTGTTTTCTATTTGTACAAATTGTTCTGTGTTTCTTGTTATCTCCTTTCCTGCCCCCCTTTTTTGGATTAGGTATTTAAAAATTATTCCATGTCTTCTTTCTATGGGCTGTTAAACTATACCTTCCTTCACTGGTTACCCAAGGACCTAGAGATTGCAACAGCACTACCTTCTTCAGTTTTAATATAATGTCACAGTACATTTCTTCCTGGACAATGCACAGACCATAAAAATGTTTAACTGGTTTTACTTCCAATCTTTCCCTTTGTGCATTCTTTTCATGTAATTTAATTCTATATATATATATATATATATATATATATATATATATATATTTAAAACCCCACATAGTATCATGGTCATTGTTTTAACACTGTTCTTTTAGATTTACGTGTACAGTGATCCTTTTTCTTCTTCATTTATTTCTGCATGTAGTAGACAGAATAAAGTCCTTCTAAAGGTGTCACATCCTAGTCTCTGGACACTATGAATGAATGAGGTTATATGAGAGAGGAGAATGAAGGTTCCAGAAGGAGTTAAGACTGCTGGGCAGTTACTCTGGATTGTCCTGGGTGGGTTCTGGGGGGCCTGGATGGAAGAGGGAGGCAGAAAAGGAGAACCGAAGAAAAAGCGGCGTGAGAAAGACTCAGCCTAACATGGCGGGCGTTAAGATGGAGTGGGGCCGGGATCCAGCAGGAGACTTCTGGAAGAAGCAGGAATAGATCCTCTGCTCCAGTCTCTACAAGGGTGTGCAGCTCTGCTGACACCTTAATGTTAGCCCTTTAGGGATTCCAGTATCCAGAATTGTAAGATAATACATTTGTGTTGTTCTAAGTCACTACAGGTTGTGTTAATTTGTTGTAGTAGTATTAGGAAAATAACACATACTATATCTGTGGTTTCCTTTGGGATCATTTTGCTCCAATCCAAAGGACTTGTTTTAATAATTTCCTTTAGGGTGGGACTGGAGATGACAAATTTTGTCAGATCCTGTTTGTCTGAAAATGTCTTAATTACGCCTTCAGTTTTCTGTTTGCAATTTCATAGGTTTCTGCTCTTGATTATTTCCTTTCTTTTGCGTATTCTGGGTTTAATTTGATCTTCATGTCTATTTTATAAGGTATAAACTTAGATTACTGATTTGAAACCTTTCTTCTTTCCTCATATAAGCATTTAATGCTACAGATTTCTCACTAAACATTGCCTTAGCTGCACCCTGCAAATTTTAATATGTTGTATTTTCATTTTCACCCGGTTTTAAATATTTTCTAATTTCTCTGAAGACTTCTGTGACTCACGGGTTATTTAGAAAGGTATTGTTTATTTCCAAATTTTTTTTGTTTTCCAGAAATCTTTCTGTTATTGATCTTTAGTTTAATCCGTTCTTGTCTGAGAGGATACTTTGTATGGTTTCTAGTCTTTAAATTTCTTAAAGTATTTTTTGTGGTTCAAATATGTTCTGTCTTGAATATTCCATGTGCACTTGGAAACAGTGTATGTTCTCTTTGGCAGAGTGTTCTGTGTCAGTTTGATTAATAGTGTTGGTCAGGTCTATAATCTAACTGATTTTTTCTGTACTTGTTTAATTCTGAGACAGCAGTTTTGAAGTCTCCAATGATAATTGTAGATTTACCTATTCCAGTTCCATTGGCTTTTGTTTCATGTAATTTGAAGTCCTCTTGTAAGGTACATACCTTTAGATCATTTTATCTTCATAGAGAATTAGCTCCTTGATCATTATACAATGTTCATCTTTATCCTTAATAACATCTCCTGTTCTTAAGTCTACTTTGCCTGATATTGACATAGCTACACCAACTTTCTCTTGATTAGTGTTTGCATGGTATATTTTTTTCATCCTTTTATTTTGTACCTGTCTTTGCCTTTATATCTAAAGGAAGTTTCTAATAAACAGTATAGAGTTAGGTCTTGCTAATTTATCTAATTTATCAATTTTTATCTTTTAACTAGAATAGTTAGACTGTTCATGTTTAATATGTCCTGTGGTATAGCTGGACTGAAATCTATCATGTTGTTAGTCATTTTCTTTCTTGTTTCATCTTTTTTTGTTTTAAAGTCCTCTTTTCTGACTTCTTTCGTGCCATGCAAGCATTTAAAAATTTCCAATTCCATGGTCTCCTATATTGACATTATTAGTATCTCTTAAAATTTGTTTTAGTGATTGCTCTAGGGTTTAAATATGCATATTTAGCAACAGTTTACATTTAAGTAGTATTATACTACTTTGTATTATAAGCATCTTATAATAGTTTATCCTCATTTCCTCCCTCCATCCTTTGTACTATTACTGTCATATATTTTCTTTTTACATGCAAAAACACACAATACATAGCTACTAGTTTTCCTTTAGACAGTTATCTTTTAGATCAACTAAAAATAAGACCATTTTTTACATTTCTAATATTCATCATTTCTTTGTATAGATCTAGTTTCCTGTCGGGTATCACATTTTGTCTTCCTGAATAACTTCATTTACCATTTTGAATAGTGCATGTGAATCACAAAATGCTGTGAATTACTGGCTGTGAATTACACGGTGCTGCTTTCTCAGTGCCCTGCTCCTTGGTTGGCTGTAGTTCTGGGCCTAGCGGATGGTCCTGCCCCCTCTCCCCCCATAGGGTTAGGGTGTTTCCTCCCCTAGTTTCCTCATACTAGCTGCAGTGTGTTTTCACTAGTGTCTGAGTAGCAACTGTGTTTGTTGCCTTTCCCTCACGAGATGAAGGGTTTTATTTCAGAAAGAAGATGGCAAAGGCTGGGGGTGGAGTTTTGTTCTCTCGCATTGTGCCTGCTCTTCCTCATCAGGTCTACTTCTCAAAGAACACTTCTATGGGACTCTTTCCAACTTCTGTGAACTTTCAGTGCTCTCCATGGAAAAAATGCCTGAGGAGGGTGCAGATTCCCCCAGTTTGACTCCTAGGAGCATCACACACTTGCATTGCACACCCAGCTTTCGGCAGTTCACCACCTACCCAGCTGAGCTCTTTCCAGTGTCCATTTTGATCTACCTCAGTCAAACTGGCAGTCACATCTAGTCTTTCCCTGAAGGTCTATAGCTCATGGGGTTTTAGAACATTTGGTTGCTCAGCAATCTGAATTCTTTGATAGTTTCTAGAAAATAACAAACTTTTAAATTATGTAGCCTTTCCATTTTAGTGTAGATGCAATGCTTTCTATAGCTCTGTACCTCTCCAAGTGGCTTTCATTTTTTTGAAGGATAGTTTTGCAAGGTATAGAATTTGAATCTAATTCTAGAGTTTGGCAGTTATGTTCTTTCAGTCCTCTGACATTATCATTTTTTTATCTGATGGATTCCACCGTTTCTGTTGAAGAGTCTGTTGTCAGTCATGCTGTAGCTATGTTGTGTAATATGCTCCTTTCCTCTTCTGATGATTTTGAAAAATAGAATTTAGTTTTTAAAGCAGCCTTAAGGTACACACCAAAATTGAACAGTGAGTTTACATATACTGTGTCCTCCTGATACAAGCACATCCTCCATGACTATCAACAACCTGGAATAGTAAATTAATTACAGTTGATGAATCTATATTGACACATTATACCCAAAATCTGTAGTTTATATTAGGAAAATGACAGGAACTGGCTGATGCCCCAAGCCAACAAAGTCAGTCAACAGGTACATGACAAATATTTGGATTGCAAGAGCACCTGTTCCTTTCTGAATGTAAAAGTAGTGACAGCTACCTTACACCTGTCTTCTGAACCTGTCACAAAACATCTTGTAATACACTCTAATCCATGCAAAAGAGGGAAGAAAACTCTGGTGAAAGTAGCACAAGCTTGGCTAAATTTGTTTGGTACAAATTTATCTCTCACCTAATTATCTCACTCTTCTCTTTCTGAGACTCCAGTGACAAACGTTTGACATTTTCTTTCTGTCCTGTGTCTCATATGCTCTGTTTTGTATTTTTCATACTTGTGGGTCTTTGTCCTATAGTCTGGATATTTTCTTATTGACTATTTTCTTTCTTTCTTTCTTTTTTTTTATGTGGGTACTGGGGGTCGAACTCAGGACCTTGTGCTTGCCAGCAGGCGCTTATGCCACTGAGCCATATCACCGGCCCTTATTAACTATTTTCTATTTAACTAAATATCCTCTTTATCATTTGAATCTGCTGTTAATTATATCGAGTACTAAATGTCATTATTTTTCTGTTTGGTTCCATTTGTTCCCCTTTTTTTCTTTGTTTCTTTCTTTCTTTTTTTTTTTTTTTTTTTTTTTACTATTTGTAGCTTTTACCTGAAATTGTCCATATTGTCATAAACATAATTACATATCTATGTTGTATAATTATATTAATTTCTTATGGGCTTGTTTTTCTTTATTTTTGTTCCTTTATTTGGCCCGTTCTTGTCTTATTACTGATTGAATTTGGCTACTTATTTTTTATTAAATTGTAGGCATCGTGTTTAGGAATTGTACATATTATTTGAGACTGGAATGATTTTTAGCTTCCTCTCGAGAACTTTATTTTGGCAAGCAGTAAGTATAGACTTTTATTAAAGGTTGAGCTGACTCAAGCTCAGCCTTGGTCTTTAAAAGGGTTTATATATTTTCATGTATTTCTACATGGGTAAGTAGGAATGCTCCTAAGTAACCTTTTAGGGATCCCAACTGGACCCCTTTTTTGTGGGTCCTAAGTGCCCATTTTTGCTTCCCCAGCACTGTGGGACTCCTGGACTCTTTACCCAGATTCTCAGCCTCTCTGCTATTTCTTTTGATGACGAATGACTCAGGGAAAAAGTGATGCTAGTATCTTTCTTTCTATCAAGGGAGCTTGGTGTTTCAAGTCCTAGGAGAGTTGGTGGTTCTCTAATATTTTTGAACAGATATTTCTCATATTTGTCCGTATTACACCAAAGTGACATTCTAAAAAAACATTTATTTTCAATTCTTTTGGTTGATATTTAGTTTTAGGGATTATGGAATTGATCATCTTGAAAGGCAAGCTGTATTCTGAATTCTGAGCTGTAGCACTCTTAGGTTTAAGTAATAAAATGCCCTCAGTGAAGTTTCTATGGCCTGTTACTCATTTAAAAAGTCAGTTGTACTGTGCTATGGGGTAAGGAATTCATGTTTGACACATTTATATCACAGAGAAAAGAGACATCAAAAGTTTTGGACCAAGTCACAAATGTTTACAAGAGACAATTGAAAAGATGAAGAGTTTGGGTTTGTTAGTACTAATCTTAAACTCAGAAAATCTTACCCCTTTTGGCTTTTTCATAGCTTTTTTCTCTTTATTCATACATAAGAAAAACATTTTATTCATTTTTATTAATACATGTTTATAGTGCATAATGTTTACATTCCTTGTGGGGAGTTGGTACATGTACATAACACATCTTAATTGTTTTCTTCATCCCCCTTCTCCACCCCTCACCCCTCCCTCCATCTCTTGATTCCCTTTCTCTCCCTACTTCCTATTTTCCATCTTTTATTTTGCTCTTTATTTATATTTTGGGTTTCTCAATATTTATGTTTGTGTGTTTGATTTATTTCAGTTAACATTATGGTATCAAGGTGTATCAGTCAGTGCTTACTAGAGAAGCAGATTTACTACAAGATATACAAATACATGAGAATTTACAAGGCTGGCTTACAACGGCTGCCCGTTGTAAGAGTCAGTGTGGAAGAGTGCAAAAGGTCTGAGCGCCGGAGAGCCAAAGGATCCAGTCAAAGGCTCGGACCTCAGTGTAGTGTCCCCTGTGAGTCGGTATCAGGAGGCTGAAGAGTCTGCGATAGAAAGCTGAAGAGTGGGTGCTGGAGGCTGGAGAGTCTGTGCTGGAAGCCAGGAGACGACGTCCAAGGCAAAGGTGAAGACGGCAGCTCCTCGAAGAAACAGAAATGGGCCTTCCTTCATCTCCCTTTTATAGCATTCTGGTGATAGTCCTCCCTAGGTTGGATCTTCCACACGCAGAACTATACTGAGCCCATTTAGTTGGGCGTTACTTACTCATTTTGACATAATCAGTTAACTATCACACAAGGTGCATCTATTTTCCTACAAATGACTCAAGTTTATCTTTCTTTATGGCAAAGTAGTACTGAATTTTGTGTAAATACCACATTTTTATTTATCTGGCTATCTGTTGATGGACATATACACTGTTTCCAAGATTTAGCTTTTATGAGTTGTGCTGCTGTAAACAGGGGTATGCGTGTATCACTGTAATATGATACCTTTAATTCTTTTGGGAAGATACCTGGAAGGGGCATAACTGGGCTGAATGGAATTTTTAGTTTTAGTTTTTTGAGGACTCTCCATACTGATTTCCATGGTGGTTGGTTTACATTCCCACCAATGATAACACTTTAGATTCCTTTTCTAGGCCTGCTGGGTATGCCTTGGGCTGGGAATTTGCTGTTGTTTTGGCTTCTTGGGTTCCATCTTTCTGCATTTAAGAAGCTCCTGGGTATTTCATCATATTTAACTTGCTGGATCATCTTGAGTAAACTCATACCCAATAGAAAAATCAGCATACACTCAAATATATGGAGGGATTCTTGGGAATGACTCCCACTTTTCCTAGCTAATCTGTCTTCAGGTTTTAGTTTTATTGAATTCTAGTTTAATTATCTCTTTTATTTGTTGTCCTTTCCCCCATTGTCTAAATGTCCTTGTCAGCCATGATCCTAATTATATTCCACCTTTCCCAGCTCTACATGCAATGCCCTCATGTGGTGACTTGGAAATGACCACAGTGGAACTATTTACATCATGCATTGGGAAACACTATAAATCAAGTGTTTCATTTCCCATAGAGGAAGTTCTCTAACCTTTACTGACACACACATAGTATCATCCCTTCATGTAGCAAAGTACTATCAGCTCACAGGTGGATGTAGGTCTGCAGAGTGGAGTTGGGTCACCATTGACTATCATCAATAGCTTAGAAATGGAATACTAGCTCTTCTTGTTTATAAAACTTCCTTGACTATTCCTGCCTCCATGGATCACTCACTCATTTTTCTCCTGCTTTGTTTTCAGTCTGTCACCTAAGTTGTTGGGAAGAGCGGGAATGAAGTCATTCCTCTTCTCTTTTGCACAGCCATTGGGGCATCATTCACAGTGTACTGTGTTCCATAGCATGTGTAGGGAGTCTCCTGACAGTGTAGGCCAACGTGTGGAGCCCACTGGTCCCGGTAGCAACATGCTTACCAGGTCTGCCTTAGTTTGTAATGCCATTAAACTGGGGTACAGATCCGACTAAGGGTCACAAAGTCAGTATTGCACTGGAGTACCATGTATGGACTCAGTGTCCCCATATAAAATATCAGCAGAGCTAGTGAGAAGACTCACTGCTGTTCCCGCTGCTGCAGTGAGTGGAGGTTCTCCCAGGGAGCCCCCCAAGCATCAGTAGCAGGTCACAGCTGGGGCCAGTATGTAGCAAACGATCAAACTGGGATTTCATTTTTCACATTGATTTGCTATGCATAAGTGAATGAAACTTTCATTATTTTGTTTTTCTACCTGTTAAAAGAGTACCATATTAGTTGACTTTTCTATCTTTTTAATAACCAGGACAGGACTCATTCCTTTATTTCATGGTTGTAAGACCCCTTTATGTAAATAACAATAAGATTGTTTTAGCAGCTGCCATTGATTGATCATTTCCTATCTGTCATCACTGTCATGGGTACTTTATACAAATTACCCTATTTAATTCTCCTAAAACCCTGTAGAATAGTGGGATTGTCATTTAGTTTCCAAAGAAAACTAAATGTAATCACTATGTACTGCAAATATGTACTAATAAAAAAGAAAAAAAAAATATGCTGAACTTTTAAAATTATTTGTCTAAGATATTACAGAAAATGGTAATTAGGATCTGAACCTAATGCAGGACTCCAAAACATCAAAAAAAATTTTTTTTTTGTTGGTGATGCTGGGGATTGAACCCAGGTCTGGTGCATGCTAGGCAAGGGCTCTACCACTGAGCTATCCCAACCCCCTTTAGCTTTAACCACAGCTGCCTCTCAGAAAGTAAGAGAAAGTGGAAAAGAGTACACGATACTCCGCTTTTTACCTCTCAGAGAGGACAGGTGGCCACTTGGCCTCCTGCTTTTGGATCTCAGTGCTATGCTGTGTGGCTGTGAGAGTGGGGGGCAGCACAAGGGCCTTGGGGGGCAGTGAGACATGGCTGTTTGCTTGCTCTGCACCCCACTTCTCCTCCCTCCCATCAGGTTTAATGCAGATGAGGCTGCTGTTCGCCAGGGAGTGAGGCGCTTCTTGCCAGCTCCAGTCTTAAATCTTAGCACTCTGAGGGGATTAGCACTATGGAATCAGTGTACAGACCAAACTCGAGTGTCACAAAGCAGATATTTCATATTTCATGTTAAATCACATCCTAAAACAAGTGTGAAGAATTGGGATTAATTGAGAAATGTACATTTCAGGGATTAAATTGGGTTTTGATCAGGGTGAAAACAACTATCACCTTGGCCAGTACCTACCTCTTCTTGGGGAGCCTGGCTACCCTGTTCCAAGTGCTGAGTGTCCCTGGATGCACTGAACAGTGAGGTGCTGGGTGAGGTGAGGTGGCCAGGGGGACGGAATGTGCCAGTCACATTGACTTTCAGACTTGGGACAAAACAGTGGGGCCCGGGGTTCAAGAAGAGATATTTTTCTGCTTGTACATAAACATCAAGAGTAAAAGGAAACAGGGTAAGGAATAGAAGCAGCCGGGGAGATGTAGCATCTCCGAGACCAATTCAGCATACTTTCAGAGTGACTAATCACTGGACAGCCGTGGGCAGCTTTTCTTAGACGCTCTTTTGCAGAGCAGCCAGCAGGCTGGCTGGTGACATAGTCTTCATAAATGATAGCATGGAGATCTATGAGGTAGCCACGCTGTTTGCTTTTTTTCTGGGGCTTGGTGGTTTGGTTTTTATGAGTGGAGTGCACATGACATTTGTGCATGCATTACCTCGCTGCGTGTGGTCCCTGTGCAAAGGCGTCCTGGGAGAGCCTCCGCACTGTCCCCTTATTCTGCACATTTCCTGGCTGTGAGCATGAGCTATGGGGATTGGAGGAAGGCAGGGCTCCAGATACCCAGGAGAGCCAGAGCAATAGCCCATAGTTGGGGTTGGGCTGGGAAGACAGACGACACTGTAGTCAGTGAGCCAGGCAGAGAGCCCAGAGCTCAGGGGAGGGAAGCAAGTGACAGCTGAGGCGACCTTGCAAGAAGATCCTGGAGACTCTGCCTGTGCTAACAGGAGGCAGCTTATTTTTAGTTCTTCCCTCTTTTGATTGCTTAAGCATTGTCTTGTTTAACTAAGATTGTTGCATTTAAAAACTAAAACATATTTTATGTTGTAAATCTATAGCAAACACTGTTTGAATAATTTTGTGAAAAAGAGTTATTTTCAATCAACATCGCTGTTTGAGGTTTCCTGTGTATTGTTATGTGCTTGACCCATAAATACTTGATTGTTATAGCATCCTGATTGATGCCTGATGTGTTATTGATTGCCCCAATAGTATCAGGGTTCCCCTCCCTTGCCACTCATTGTCAGTCTTCAGTGATGGGTGTGTGTATGTGTCTCCCATCAGATGGAGGCTCACCAGTCCTTGGATGTCCCTGTCATCATCCTTATCATCCAGGAGGATTTTGCAGAAAACATGGCTCCCATTCAGCTCTTGTGTTGAAAACTCCATGGAGGTCCCTACATGCTCCCACTTGGGCCAGGTCCTTTAGCAGACAGGCAAGGTTGTCTCCCTGCCTCACCTTCAGCCTCTATCCTCAGTCTAATGGCTCCTTTTACATCTGCAGAACTTCAACACTAATGGCAGTCATCTGCTTGGGATGTAGAACAAGGTTGCAGAGACTGGGGGACTTACCAGACACTTCTCATGGTTCATTTTTCCTTGTTCGTTTATGATTGTATATTTGAAATACGTGATAGTTGCATTCGTTTTTGGGAATTGGTGCATGTATATGGCATACCTTGATCATTTTGCATCCTTTAAGTCCTCTTTCATCCTTCCCCCACTTCACTTCCCCATCTCCTAAAAGTCTTTTTGTTTCCTATCACTTCCCCTTTGTTTTTACGCTTTTATTTATTTATGTTTTAGGTTTCTCATATAAGAGAATATGCAGCATTTAACTTCCTATGTCTGACATTTCATTTAAGATTATGGTCTTGAGTTCTACCCATTTTTCTGCAAATGACGTGATTTGATTCTTCTTTGTGGCTGAATAGTATTCCAATATATGTGACATTTTCTGTACCCATTCATCTGTTGGTGGGCATCTAGGCTATTTCCAGACCTGAGCGATTGAGAGCTGCACTGCTCTAAATGTGGGTATGTATGTATCGTGTAGTATAATTCCTGAAAGAGGTAAAGATTTCTCATGGTTCGGGAGTGTGGAAGTCTAAGACTGAGCTGTCAGCAGAGCTGGTTTTTCCTGAGGTTGCCCACCTTACTTTGTGAATGCCAAGCCTTCCTTCTCCTCCCTTCTCCCTGTGTCCTTGTGTGGCCTTCCCTCTGTGTGGACACCAGTCATATTGGATGAGGGTCCCTCAGGTGACATCTTAACTAATTTCTTCTTTAAAGACCTTATCTCCAAGTAAGTCTCATTCTGAGGTCCTGGGACTTAGGACTTCAACGTGTGCATTTGGCAGGGGTGGGGGTGGAGGACACAACTTAACACTAACAAACAAAAATGGCCCAGCCCAGGTGCCAGGGAGGAAGGACAGGTAGACAGACTGAGGGACTATGAGGGAACAGGAAACCAGCTCCTACCTTCAAGAGGCCACCGCCTTTGTGACACTGGCCATGTGCCAGCCCTCTGGTACCACTCCCCACCACACCTCTTGTTGTTGGACTGATCTCTTGTCATTCCCTCCTTGACCACTGGCCCCTTTCCCCTTTGCTGCCTTTGCCACCCTGACCTCTTAGGCATTGTCTTGCTTTCCACTGGAGACTCCCAGGAAAGGGATCTTGGTGACCCTGAGATTCCAGTTCAAATTGTAATCCTTTAGCTTATGGTGTAGACCCCTGTGCACAATTCCTTTCTGCTTCATGCTGTTGTGGTGGTCATGTGTGAGCCTGAGTCTGAGCTGGTTTTGGTAGGGGGTGTGTTATGGGTGGAAAGAGGCTCCAGGGGGTAGAGCCCCCAGTGTGTAGAGCACCCCAAGCTCAGTGTTTGTGGGGGCAACCATCTACTGGCTGGTGGTGTACTTAATCTCTTCCGAAGCACAGGTGAATTTAACCTTGACTCAGTTGAAATTCAATGTCCCAATTTCCCCTCCACTTTCCCAGTTTTGCTGAGCAAACCTGACATTGTATATTTAAAAAAAAAACATTGGCCTGTGATTTCTGGGGTGTCTCACCTTGTGTGGAGGATGTAGCATGTTTAAGATGGACACTTCAGAGAAGAGATTCTGTCTTCTGCAGAGGCAGCAGCTGGTGTGGGGGGCTGTGGAGCATGGATGGATATGGACTGAAAACATGCAAGTCCCATTCTCTGGTCGTTTCAGGGGTCAGCGTGATAACCACTATGAAGTTCCTTGGATACGGAAGTTGCTTCTCTTTGCAAATAACAAGGCATGGCTCCCACAGTGGTCTTCAGGCTAGTGGCCATAGAATCCCCTGAAACTGGCTAGAATCCCACCTCCTCTACTGAATCAGAAGTTCTAGGTGGGACCCAGCAATCTAGTGAACCTAGATTGTTCCTAGTGAACCCTCCAGGTATTCTGTTGTGCTCTTGGGTTTGACACCCACTGCTACATGGCCATGTGATGCAGTGGAGGATATTGATTATTGATCTGCTCTTCGGAGGCAAGAATGGGTTGATATGAGAGAAGACAGACATCCAAATTATGATAATCTGGTTACTGGTGTTAAATATAAACATTTAATCATGTCACTCAACTCAATTGAGTAATGAATGCTTGTTAATAATTGTTATATTTAGATTTTGTATTATACTTTTAAGCCGTAGTGTTTGGCCCTTTATGAATCATTTATTTATTCACAAAAATGTATTGATGGCCTATTAGGAGCCAGCAATTTGCTGCATCTTGGATTCAATGATTAGCAAACCCAGAAAGGAAGTTTTTTTTGAAACATTGAGAGTGTGTGTGAGTGTGTGGAGGCTGGAGGAGGGATAGACATTAAAAGAACAAAGAAAATTGTGATGAACACCTTAAGGAAAGGTAGAGGTAGCAATTGAACATCCAAGAAAATAGCTATAAAATTACAAATCTGATACATTCTGCAAAGGAGAGGCATGTAGTGGATTAACTAAGGGATCAAGGAACCCTTTCTTAAAAAAAGCCACTTTGAAGCTGAGGTCACAAGTGGCGGGTGACCCCACACGAGGTAGGGGTGGGTGTTGAAGAGATGAACACAGGCTTGGTGCAAAGAAGCAAGGTTAATTTAAAGAAATGAAAGTTGGGTTTTGACACTAGATTATGGATTTTGGATTTTAGTTTAAGAGTAATGAGAAACCATTTATTAGCATTCAGTAGGCAGTGCTGTGTTAAAAACATGGAAAAAAATCTCAGTGGCTTCAAGTAACAAAGGCTTATTTCTCACTCATGTTACATTTTGTTGTCGCACTGGGGATTGAACCCAGGCTTCACACATGCTAGGCAAGTGCTCTACCATGGGGCTATAGTCTTAGTATTCTAAAGTAATATTTTTTTAAATTTTGAGATAGGGTCCCATTATGTTGCCCAGGCTGGCCTCAAACTTGTGATCCTCCTGGCTCAGCCTCCCAAGGAGCTGGGGTTACAGGCATGTGCCAGCACACCTGGCTTATGTAACATTTTGACTCAGGTCAGCTGTCGCTGTGCTCTATGGGTCTTCCCAATCATTGTGGCCCCAGATTGCAGAAGCAGGTCAAATCAGGGACATTCCTTTCTTGTGGTAGAGGCAAAAGAGCCATGACCAAGCCCTGGGATACTCCATAGGCATGTGCCATCTTTGATCACATTCCATTGGTCAAAGCAAGTCACTGGCCCAATCTCAATGTGGAGAGGGTGGGTGGGAGGTTAGAGCTGGGCGGGGGGGGCGGATAATCAGGATTAGGTCCCCTTCCTATGGGCCCTTGAAAAGTTTTAAGTGTGTATGGGGCTGGTAGTAACATAAGATCTGCTCTGAAAAGTGTAACATTGGTTTGGAGCAGGCTCAGGAGTAAGTAGAGAAATAGGAGTATCTCAGGTCAGTACTGACAGTCACCTGGATTGAAGAGGTGGGGGTGCAGGTGGAGAAAGAAGATCTGAGAAATTTTTCAAAGGCAAAATAAATAATGTTGGTGATCAATATGGGTTTGGTTTGAGTGTGTTCAGGCTGAGATACTTGAGAACCATTTGTGTGGTTATAACATATCAAGTATAGTTGGGCACAACATCACTATACTATTTGTAAGAAAATAAATTTCCAATTTCCTTTGGAATATGACTTAAAATTGCCCTGAGAGTAACTTTCCTAGTAGAAAGAACCTTTGTGTTTTCATCTTACTCTTAAAGTACGTAGATATTGAAAGAAAATGTTCAAGGGTAACAACTTTTTCCTTTTTTTTTTTTGTGGGTACCGGGGGGTCGACCTCAGGACCTTGCGTGCCAGCAGGTGCCCGTGCCGCTGAGCGATATCACTGGCCCTTTTTCGTATGTGGGTTCCGGGAGTCGAACTCGGGCCCTCGCGCTTGCCAGGCAGGTGCTTATGCCGCTGAGCCATCTCACCGGCCCCAACTTTTTCCTATTTTTGCCTCTGGTTATTCATAGGAGGAAAAGCACTCCTCTTTATATTTCTCGGTTATTGCTACAAGTGTGCCTGCTTCATCACAAACTGGAGAATATGCCTTCTTTTCCTCAGTGGCACATTGGGTGGGAGCCAAGGGAATCGGGGTGTCGAGATCAGATGCGTCTCTTCCCAGCCTGTGCCTGTAGCCCTCCCAGATCTTGGGCCCCCATGAATAGCCCAAGCATTTTCCTTCCTATCAGAAAATTGGCAAATATTGTCAGGGACAGGAAGCAGCAGAAACTGCAAAGGACTCCTGGACATCTGAGAGGGATTTTCGTCCTTTTAGAATCAGCCAACCTTCTCTGAATGTTGCTTCATTTTCTGTTTATTAGTGGAGTTAAAGAACATCCAGTATTTAGACTGTGAACCAGGATGGACCCGGGCTCCTTTTGCATATTCCTAGAGTAAATGCCATCTCAGAAAACACCACGTGACTTAGTACACCTTTGGGTTTGGAATCTTGGCACCAGCCTTCTGTCCCCAGCCAACACAATTTAAGGCCTGAAATTTCTAGAACAAGAGTCCAAGTCTTATGGGATGTCAGATGTCTCTGCAATTATAAGTGAAGTTCGAAAATGCTTGGGCAGAGTTTGTTAGTAAAAATTGAAGTACTATGTTTTTCCACCTGAATGCTATCCAATAACATTTCTCAGTTTTGTTCAAAATACGCTATATTCAAAATTGCTTCCTACTGCTAAACATAAGCCCAACCAGTCACAGATAGAACCGAGCAAGTATTTATTAGAAGTCAGCTCTAGGAGGGCTGAATCCTCTTCATCTTGGTGACTCTCAGAACACCTGTCAGGGTGGCACAAAGAAGGTGCCCAGATAAGGCTCACTGAATTGAATCAGTGGCTGCCGCCTTGGTTTGGGGATAGAATGTTTTCCCCTCCTAGGCAGCTTCGAGCTCCTGGCTAACTTAGCTCAGCAGTGGCATGTTTGGACGGGCACTGAGGTCATCATACCCGAGCTGGAGTCCTGGCTAGTGCTTACCAGCCGTGTAACCCTGAGCTAGTTATATAATATTTAAATCCTATAGTGTGTATTGGAATTAAGTGATGTCATGTGTAAAAAGCACATAGAGGGCTGGGAATGTAGCTTAGTGCAAAGACCCTGGCATCAATCCTCAGTACTAGAAAAAAAAAAGCACACAGATAACTAATAATATGATCATAATAATGGGGACATGGTCAAAACCCATAATATTTGTAAAACAGAGATAGATATGAGAAATAGTTCACTTGCAAAATAAATGCCTAGCTGTCTGAGGATGTAGCTCTTGTTAGTTATTGGGCTGAGAAGCTTCACCTGTGTAAAAACATCCGGCCACTGTGTCTTTACTGTCTTGAGCTTCATGGTTCAATCAGACCTCCCTGCCAAAGGGCCTGGGCATCTTCAGTGCTTGTTGCATACACTTCTAATGGGATGAGCTGGCACAGTCAGGATTTTATTGACTTTGTTAACCCCGTATGCAGAAGAGCTTTGTGAAGGGGCTTGTCCAATCTATGTAAGTCTTAGCAAATATAGTTATTTTCTTCCTAGTTTGTTTTTTATCTCCTGGTTTGGTTCATCCCAAGTGTGTTCAGGAAGTAGGCTGGATGCTCTTCCAAAAAAGGAGCAATTTCTCCATGTCAATGTGCAGAAGGGGCGCAGGGAGCGCCCAGGAGGGAGCAGGGCAGGGACTGCAGGATGGAAGGCAGAAGACCCCTGTGTGAGTCTGAATTCTGCCCTGCTGTTGTGTAGATGTGGGGAAAGAACCTGAGGCTCAGACTCACAACTGGGGTGACCAGAGTCACCTCTCCAATCTGCCTTTCAGCTTTCTCCCGGTACCAGCTATAGGAATGAAAGTGCCAGAGTCGTATTCAGGCACGAAAGGAGTGACGTCCTGACGCCGACTGCAACAGGGCTGCACCCGGAAGACAGCTTGGGAAGCGAAGACGTCAAACACAGAAGGGCAAACACGGTGTGATTCTACTTACAGGCAACTGGAGACTGAAAGTGGAATAGAGGGTTCCTGCGCCCAGGTGGGTGGAGGCGAAGAATGGGGGTTAGAGTTTGCTGGGTCCAGAGTTTTAGTTTGGGATGATGAAAAATCCTGGAGATGGAGGTGATGGCCACACAACTATATGATATATTTATTGCCACTGAAGTGTACCTAAAGATGGTTAAAATGGTTAATTTTATCTTGTGAATACTTTCTACAATAAAAAATGCAAAAACGGAAGATGTAAACATGGGAGGATATGGTGCGAACAGGTTATAATATGAAATGTCAATTGTCTTGTTTTCTTTCTTTTATTTTTTTTGGCATGATAAGAGGGACTGGAGGACAGACGAAGAGGAAATTGGGGCTCACTGGTACGTCTGGTCTGGTAGAGCTGGGTCTTCCGGCTTGGACGAGTACAGGGACAAAGCACAGAATGAGAGTCGAGGCACTGGCTGGGGTCTGGGCTGGCTCTCCATTCCTCGATGGCGACATTGTGAGCTCTCTGGTTCTCCTTTCTTCATCTGTAAAATGAGTTCATTACAGCCGGTCTTTAATGCCCCTCCCCTCCCCCCATAGCGCTGCAATTTTCAAACTTCACCTTTTGATCCAGTGCCATTCTTTTAAATAATATCATCTTTGCTTACTTTTATAAACACATAGGAGGAAGTCAAATTTTCTTACTAACTTAATTAACAAACAAACAAACAAACAAGAACCACGTCGGTGTCTACAGGTTCTGAAAAACACCCTTCCAGACGCTGAACACCCAAGGCGGAGCTTGTGCGCCCAGGCGGCTGCAGTCTCTAACCCTGGAGGGGGCAGGCAGAACTGCTCTGCGGCGCCCTCTGGTGGCCGCTCTCCGGCATGGTCATCATGCACAGAGGGTTCTCCTTGGGCATGGTGAGGGAGGATGCACCTGAGGAAGAGAATTGTTCTGAAAAACGTGTGACTGGTGCTTCGGGTGGAGACATGGAAAATGACATCTTTCTATTCTGGAAGTCTCTCTATTAGTGGGCAGTGATGAAGATGCCGGAAAAAAGTGGCCCATTCATTATATTTATGTTGTATGATATTGTACCTCAGAGGGTGAAGTCAATGAGAAGAATAAGTAATTGAAACAAGCATTTTCCTTCCCTTGGCAGAAATTCAGTCATTAGCAATATACCTATTTTACAAGGGGAGACTAGATAAATTAGAGATTAAAGAAAGTGGAACAGATGTTTTTCCTCTGATAAGCATCATTCTATAAAAAACTCCAGAGAGTTAGAATCTGGCCAGGAAACATGAATGCATGCTCCTTTTGGGATGCTTTTGAATTTTGAGAAGGCAAAGAAATAGTAGGTGGGAGAGAAAGCTGACTAGCACAGTGTCATCCCTGGACAGCCCAATGACACACCCACAGTGACATAACAGTCCCTTTCGGCCGTGTCGGGAGCATGCTCGGTGCCTGTGTGCTCCGCTGCAGGTGCTTCTCAGACTTTATCTTTACTCCCTTCAGTAGCAGCGTGGAGGCAGCCATTGTTGTCTCCAGTTCAGATGACAGAGGAAGTGGAACTCCAGGGCTGATGATTTCAGGTGCAGTCCTGTTTCTCAAACAGCTTGCAATGTCACCTGGCAGCTGGTTAGAGATGCGAATTCCTGGCTCTGCCCCAGACCTCCCGAATCAGAGACCTGGTCGTGGGGCACAGCAACGTGAGGCTTAACCAGCCTTGGGTGAGTCCGATGCTGCTAAAGAAGAATCATGGAGCGCCCTAGAATCCTCTAGGAAGCCCATATGTTGAAACCACAGATGTCTGGACCCCAGCTTCAGAGACTGGGTGAAATTGGTCTGGGTGGTTCTGTTATGCAGCCCTGTGCAGGCGTCAGAACCATGAGGGCAGAGAAAGGCCAGGAGGACAGTAGCTCAGGTCTGTCTTGTCTCATCTTCAGACCTCTGCTCGGAACCACCACCTGGCTGCTTCAGTAGGTCACAGCCTGCCTCGGTGGTGAAGAGAAGGAGGAAGACATGCACCTGACTCCATCCAGATCGCAGAAAGGGCCAGTGCCTCCTCATGGATCTGTCACTGTGTCCTCCCCAAAACCCAGGTTGGCTCCAGAATGGTTGTGTCACCCAGTATGGCCTCATGACTTACCAGGAGTTGGCTGCCCATCTTCTGGGGAGATTTTATTTTCCTCTAAGAGAGAGCCCCAGGGAAACAGCACATACTAACTGTACACTGTCTGGTCCTCCTCTAAACTTGGCTGTGTCTGGGAGTGACGCCTGAACTCTGTACTCACTGGCTCGGTGTTGAGCCCACCTGAGTGAGGCAGGGAAGCGAGTTGAAGAGCGGGTCTTGATGGAGTGGCTGAGGGCATAGAGGCCACTCTGCTGGTAGAGGAGAGGTCACCTTCCCTCACCGGGTTGGAAACCCAACCCAAGCAGCCAGACACCTCCTAGGAGAACACACCTAAGTCCCACCTCCTCTTGAGGCTGCACTTCCTGTTCTGTCAGGTTCCCTGACCACTCTGGTTCAGCTGTCATCTCATCCACCAACTTGCCTGTTCCTCCTGCCTACTACTTCTGGGTCTGTTTTGCTTTATGGTTATCTGTGGGTGTTAGGCCTGAAAGCAGTTTTCAAGAGACAAGTGAGGAAACAGTGACCCCAGAAGGAGTAAGTCCTAAGGGTGGGTAGGTACCAGGAAGGTGAAGGTTGGATTTCCCTGGAGTCAAGATTCCCAGAACCAGACTGGGCCTCTAACCCTCTGCTTCCTTGACTGGGGTCTGAATTTTCTGGGAACTGTTATGTTGGCTGATTCTGTGAGTCTCCAACTTTTGATGCTGTGAGGCTGTTTACCCACATGTGCCTTTTCATTCTTTAGGTGCCTCTTCAGGGCTTCCCTCCCAGTTAAGAGGGAGCATCCATTTCTCTCTGGGGCCTTTGTAGATAGCAAACTGTCACTGGAGAGAACTGTTAATAATAATGGCAACAATACTGTTTATTTGGTTGTTTGTTCAGCCATTGATAATTCGACAAATGTTTATTGCATGTCTGCTCTGTGTCAGTCCAATGAGTTAGTGGGAAGTTAAAGTGTGATTTACAGCATTGTCTGAAAATAGGTCATTATAAAATCATTGAGTAAAGCTCCCAGTCCAGGAATGGGGACACTGGGACTGTGCTGGGAGGGCATAAATGGGGAGAGTGTTTCAGATGAGAAGGAGGGAGAGGACTGTAAGAGCAGGACAGAGGGCTATGAGATATGAGAGCCTGGCATGGGGAGGACCTCATAGTCCAGGATCATTGCAGCAGGAAGGAGGTGGGCAGGAGGCCAGCAGTGGGGCCACATCATGCTCCCATAACTGAACTTTAATCTGAGTGTACAGGAGCCATGCAAAGAGTTAGAGGAGAAGAGGGAGCCATACAAACAGGCTTTACAAAGCAGAGTGAAGAATAAATTGTGTGTATCCATCATCCAATTTTGATACTGAGTCATAGCCAACTTTATCTCGTCTCTCACTCCTCTTTCCTTCACTTAAATTATAGATACTCCTTGTGATAGGGTGCAATTTCAGTTGATTGGCTTTGGGATCTGCTCCAAGGGGATTGGTAGAGCACACTTCTAGGTGTTTTTGGATGTGTCACAAAGGCATGGCCTCAGGGTCTATTTCTGGTCCTTTACTCCTCTTGCTCTGGCATTGTTGCCTTGCTCTGCTTCCCACCCTCCATATACTAAGCTGCTTTGCTGTACCCTCTCCTTCCACTATGAGGTTCCTGTCTCGGAGCCAGCTGAATTCCCCCCAAACCAAAAGCTAAATTAAACCTTTTATCCTTTAAATTGTGAGTGTTGGGTATTGTGTTCAGCAGTGGGAAACTTTACTAATAAACTCCTTGATTTACGATGGGGTTACTTCTTGATGAACCTATTGTAAATTGAAAATATCATTACTCAAAAATGCATTCAGTACCCCTCACCTAGCAAATATAAGTTGACTGAAACTGTCTTAAATGTGCTCAGAATACTTACATTACTTATACTTGGCCAAAATCCAACACAAAAAGCTATTTTATAATAAAGTGCTGAGTATTTCATGTAATTTATTGAAGACTGTACTGAAGATGAAAAATAATGATTGTATGGGTATGCTGTTGCACTGTTGCAAAGTTGAACAATTGCAAATTTAACCATCATAAGTGGGGATATCTATATTTTAAAGCAAGTCTCTGATATTGCCTCTTCTGTAAACATTTTAATACTTGTTTCTGAAGAAGACCTTGGTAAATAAAACAGAAACATAATATCATATTCAAAAATTAACAATTCCTAAACAACAAACATCTACTGAGTTATTAAATTTTTAAAAATGTTTTTACAAGTTTTTTTCACTTTGGTGAATCAGGACCTAATAATGTTCATATTGACTGATATGTTTTTAAGTCATCTCTCTCTATTTCTCTAATACATTTGTTAAACAGGGTTTCTTTGTCCTGCATTGCTCCTCAAAGTTTACATTTGCTGATTGTAGCCATGTGGTGTCACTTAGCATGTCCCTCTGTTCCCTGTAGTTAATGTAAATGGCAGGGAGAAAGATAGGTGGATAATACTCCGGGTTGGTTTTTTGGATATGTAAGCCTCATAGGTAGTGTCTTGGTTCATAGCATTCTAGAGTCAGTGATTTATTTATTTCTTGGTGCCCGTAGGGCAAAAAAATACCTAACTTGATTAAGTAGTCATATTCAAACAGCCTAATAAATACTTAAATTCAAACAACTAAGGGGCCTTTTGAAAACTAATGTACCTAAATTAAATGAAAAAATGTTTTTATTGCATCACTAAATAATCAAAATTGTTAATTATGCACTGAATTGCTTCTCAAAATTTGGAAGCATATTGAGCACTATTGTCATAATTTCCTCTTTTGTCTTGATCTTTGTGAGCTTCTTACTTTAATTTTTTAAACTGTGGTAAAGCATAGCTAGAATTTACCATTTTCTCAAATGTGCAATTTAGTGGCCTCAAGCATGCTCATGTTGTACAGTCATCTCCAGAACTTTTCATCATCCCGTGAATACTTAGTACTCATTAAGCCACATCTCCCCATTTCACTCTCTCCCTGCCCATGGCAATTGCTATTCTTTCTGTGTCTAAGAATGTGAGTGCTACAGGTATCTAATGTAAGCAGAATGACATATTTGTCTCTTTGTACATGGCTTTTTTTCACTTAGGGTGATGTTTTCAGAGGTCAGTAATGTTGCAGTATGTATCAGCATTTCATACATTTTTATGGCAGAATAATATTCCATTGTGCAGACATACCACATTGTGTGTATCCATTCATCTGCCAATGGACTTTGGGTTGCTTCCACCATTGGACTACTGTGAATCATGTTGCTGTGAACACTGGTGTACAAGAATCTGTTTGAGTTCTTGTGTTCAGAGCTTTTGAATATTTAAGAAAGCACTTATATACTCCAAATCTGGGAAACCCAGCTTCGCAGACACATGACATCCCTGCAAGGGATGTCACTAGCTCTAATGGGGAAAGTCGGGATGGCCCTGAGCTTGCAGTTTGGACAGTATGGAAGATATTTTATTTCCTTCAACAACTTAAAATCCTCTGCATGTTCAGGTTACTCACCTAGAATTCTGTCTGGAAATCTCAGGATTATATTTGAAAAGACTGTCCGACTTGGGGTGGGGTGAGGAGCTGGTGGCCCAGTAGGGGCCAAGGTGACAGTCCAGGAGGGATATGGTGGTGACTGGAGCCAAGGCAGTGAGAGGGAGAGAGGGGTTGAGTGACAGAAGGAACACCAGTGAAGTCGATGTTTTGTGAACAGGGAGACCTGTCCACAGGTGCCCAGGCCTGGCATCAGCAGGAAAGTGGGGCCTGGCGGCTGACCGTAGTGTCTGTATAGCAGGGGATCAACCCTGATGCCAGTACCTAGGTGTCATTCTGTCACTAACCCTGATCACTTCTTGACTTCAGCTTGAATCCTTTCTGTCAGCCAGGTGAGGTGGCACATGCCTGTGATCCTAGAACTCTGGGAGGCTGAGGCAGGAGAATCACAAGTTCATGCCCAGCCTGGGAAACATAATGATTTAGTGAGACCCTGTCTTAAAACATAAGAAGGCTGAGGATGTAGCTCAGAGTGAAGGTCCTGGGTTCACTCCCCGGTACCACACACACACACACACACACACATACACACACACAAAAATCCTTTTTATGATTTCAAGGGACTGGACAGATGCACATGTCTGGCAAATGAGCCCATTTTTGCTTTTGCTTTGTGTTTGTTTGGCTCTTCTGCCTGGAAAATGTCAAGTATCGTCAGTACCACAGAGGTAACTTCAACTTGGGGGTGGAATCCTGACATTTTTAGAATGTTCTTGCTTACCAGATTGGTAGAATGAAATTTTGTTTTATTGCTACAGATTTGGTGAAAAAAAAAAAATCAAGTGTTTTGTCTAATTTTCAGCAGATAACCGAAGATTGCCTTTATGATGGGTAGACAGGAAATACTTAAACCAATATTCCTCTTTTATTCTGAGGGCTGTGTAAAACTGTCACTTGCCTCTGATGACACTGTTAAAATTGATCACGTGACTGCAGAAGGGCAGTGATTGCACCCAGGTGTTAATCCTGCACGATAGGATCAATTCCCTGCTAGCGTCATGTGTTGGTTTATCCCAAAGTCACAGTTCAGAAGCAGCACTGGCTTGTGTTGTGTAAAGGGGCCTCCCCAGCAGGGAGAGACCAGGCCCAGTCACGTGAGTGGTGGGAACCCTGCACCTGTCCCTGTCTGTGGAGTGGGCATGGTGATGCCCACATGACCTCCTTCGTTGGGCTGCTGTGTGTCTCAGGAAGATCTCGAGTGGGAGTTTGCAGAGTAAGTGGGAGTTTGCAGAGCATCAAGAGCATTAGGCAATATCCTAGGCCAGGAATCCAGGGTTGGGCGCTCCCTGTGAACTATAGGAAATCAGAGAATTGGGACTCAGATGACCAGTGTCTAGCTGGGCAGCAGTCTGTGTCCCCAGCAGCTCTGAGCTCCCTGAGCCCCTCAGCTTCCTGATGTGAAGAGAGTTAGAGTCAGTGCTAATAGTGTTTATTTTAGAGTCAACACATCCCTATACTTCATCATGCCACAAAGAGAGGCATTTAGGTTGGACCATTCTACAAATATTTATAGAGCACCTCCTAGGAGTAAGGCATTGTTCCACTTTCTGCCAACACCAGGAGAACAAATAGATATTGTTCCTGCTCAGATGGGGCCTCTAGTGAGGGAGAGAAGGACATAAAAAAGCAACAGCAACAGTAAATAACCCCCACACTAATAAATATGTGACTCAGGGCTGTGACAAATGCCATGAGGGAAAAGTGGGGAGTGTGAAGCGAGCTTCTAACAGGAGGGCTGAGAAGAAGGGCGGCTTCCTGCTTCTCAGAGGAGGAAGTGGCTTTTGGGCTGAGGCCTAGCAGGGAGGGAGAGGCAGAGGCTTCTGGTAAAAAGAACAGCTCTGTGAAGGCAGGACTGAAGGCCAGGGTAGATGGCGATGAAACAGAAGGGTCGGTCTGGGTGAGGTGCAGAGGATAGACCACAGTGGCCAAGGTAGACATGGGAACCAATTAGGAGGCTCTGGCTGTCCCCAGGGAGGAGGTGGCTATAAGTGGAGGGTGGGTTTGGGAGAATCTGGGGCTGCTAGACACACAGGGGAAGGAGTGGGAGGTGTGAGGCAATACGACATTGCCAGGTTTCTGCACATGCAGCTCAGTACAGGAGGCCCCACTGACTGGAGGGACATGAGAGTCCCGGGCACTGTGTCGTTTGGCTTTCTGTCTCTGTGACAAAATACCTGAGAATTAACCACTTAAAAAAGGAAAGGTTTGTTTTGGTTCACAGTTTCAGAGGTTTCAGTCCCAATAGCGCCATCAGTAGGGGACCAAGTCTTCAACACAAGAGCTTATGGGTAACATTTAAGATCTAAACTGTAAAGGGACTGTATGAGTTTCCTAGGGCCATTCCAGTTTGGGACCTAGAAATCTGAAACCAGGGTGTAGCATCATCCCTTTAGTGTCTGTGTCCATCTTCACATGGGTTTCTGTGTCTCCCGTGGTCCTACTGGATTAGAATACCAGTCCTATTAGATTAGAAGCCCACTGCCCTCCACTATGACTCATCTTAACCAATTGTATCTGCAACAACCCTATTTCCAAATAAAGTCACATCAGAGGTACTGTGGGGAGTAGGGCTTCAACATAGATTTTGGGGGGACTCAGTTCAATCCATAACATGCACACTGCAACCTTTGGGATGCTGTTGGGCCTCTAGGTCAAGATTGGCAGTTGAAGGAGGTCTGAGCATAGATACAGAATGAAAATGAGTGATCCCTAGGGAGAGAATGCAGGGGAGAAGGAGAGAAGGCCGCGAAAGTCAGACCGGAGGACCTGCAGAGGCCAAGGCACTTGCAGAGGAGATGCAAAGTCAAGGGAATGACAGATGTTGCAACTTGGTTTCCACTACAAAGTAGATGGTTTCCTGTCTGAGACTTGTCAAGTTTTAAGAATTCTGGATTTCAGAGGTTGGATATATATTAATACTGTTAGTCATAATGAATGCTTGATATAATTCAGGCTCTTACTATTTAAAAAACTTTCATTAATCTTTTTATAAAGCAAGTATTCCTTCTCTGATGAGAAGAATCGAAGAACCAACCTCTCAGTGTGTTTTTTGAGTTCACAGTTTTGTCTCTCCGTGGAACCCACTGCTGCCTCTCTCACTGGGGTGGCGTCTGGAAGATAGTGAAGGATACTATTATTCTAAAGCAATTGATAACTGAGGTGCCAAGTGAGACGAAACTAGTTGCACCCAGGCCAGGACTCAGTGAGCAACTTCCCATGGTGTCTGCCCCAGGAGGAACTGCTTTTACAGAAGAATGTGATTGCTCAGGGTTTTGGTTGAGGCTGAGTGGGCACCAAGGCAGAGGGTGTGGAACTGACAGTCTGTGAGTTCAGTCCCTCTCCTCTGCCGTTCCTGGGGTAGGTGATAGTAAGAGCCTGACGCTGTGAATGAGGATTTGCATGCACAAGAGATTAAGGGATTTATACAAGCTGTACAACAGAGCCGAGATGTTTTTCTTCCCCAAACTTTGCCTTTAATATGGTTTATTTGACTGCTGTAGGACACCCACCCCCCAGTCACATTTATGAGGCACAAGCTGACCTGGCTATGGAGTACAGCCAGAGTTTTTACTTAGCCCAGGGCAGGAGAATGGGTTGGGTGTCCGGGTTTGTATATTGTCAGGGGACTTTGAGATCTTAATCAGAAAACACCACTAATGTGCCAGTCATACCACTAAGCTTGCTGAATGGAAGTCTCCTGGCTAGGAGTGTGTGGGGAGTTATTTTGGAAGATATCCCTGGGTAATTTTGGCATAGACCCCTTTTCCATTGACAGTATAGTTGTTCCTTCTTATCTGTGGTTTTGCTTTCCATGGTTTCAGTTACCCATGGTCAGGTGCAGCGAAAATACCAAACACAAATTCCAGAAATAGTTGATAGGCTGGAGGTGTAACTTAGTGGTGGAGTGTTGAGGTCCTGGGTTCAATCCCCAGCACTGTAAAAACAAACAAACAAACAAACAAACACCCTCCCCAATTCATGTTTTAGATTATTCGGTGTTCTGTGTAGTGTGATGAATTCCTGTACCATCCTTCTCTGTCCTACCTAAGAGCTAGCTATCATAGTATCGCAGTGCTTATGCTCAAGTAACCCTTATTTTATGAATTGACTCTTAATTTCACAGTGCTTACGTTCCCTTCCCTTCCTCAAAAGTTCTGTTCCTTGGGAATTCCTTTAGTCCCAGCTGAGCTGGGGCCATTGGTCACTATAAGCTTAGCACTAGTTAGAGGCTCACTGTGGCTGCCTTCCCTCAAATCATATTGCATGGTTACACCTGCCCAGAAGGGCAGCTTTCTCGGAAAGCAGAGCAAGGGGGCCTTCCGTCTCCTCTCTGTGGGATGACGACCCTCTTGAGTCACCATTGAAACCAAGCTTTGTAAATTCCACCTCTGATCTAGCTGGGTTTTCTCTGAACCCCCTGATGACATGTGCCCTGCATTTGCAAAATCAGTGACCAGAGCTAAAGTACAAACGGTGAGCAGGGAATACGGTGGGGCTTGCCGCCTCTTGCAGAAGCAGGCCTCCTTATCAGGTGGGTCAGCCAGGGGATTCCTCTTGTTTTATGGGCAGACAGAGTGAGGCACTGAGCTTCTAGAATCCAGATCCTTATTGTAACAGGAGCTGAGGCTGGTTAATGATGCCCCTAGTAGAGATTCCCTGTTCCGTGCAAAGAAATGCAGAGCTACCCACGAGCAATCTACGTACAGAATTAAGCTCCTGAAATTGTGCTAAATTATTTGATTTAAATACTAGTCTATCTAGGGATGAAGACCTAGGCAATGTAGATTCCCATTAATAATGAATGATTTGCCATATTCTAATCCTGTTAAGCATACAGTTCCTCTGCAAATGTATTAGTGGCAATGTGTATTTGTGAATTAAGCCCTTGGTGTATCAGGTTTATGAGCCTAATTGTCTATTCAAAAGGCTATCACTTTATCACCTCATGAAAATTAAAAAGGTCCCTTTTGTTGGAGTGTTTTGTTAATCCTCCAAATGATATTTTCTCTTTCCTTCTCATTTTCTTTTTATTGAGCTTTATTATGGTTTAGATGCCACTGAAGCAAATCCTGCCATTACGTTGAAATTGATTATTAAAATAACACTGATAATCATACATAGGTACTACAAAATAACACATACGGTGCACTCACAGAGAGATTACGCACCCCCTCCCATTATACTGGAAAAGATGCAGGGGACTAAAAATAGGAGAACAGTACAGTATATCTCTGAAATGGGTTAAAGATTTATTGACTGCTCTACCTCAAGGAAGTTTGAGTGATTTCTACTAAAATTATCATCTGGATCCAAAAATGACATCTAATCAGAAGGTATGAACAATTCATCTGAAGATATCTTAATATTAGGCTCTTAAATGGTTGAAGGACTTTCTTATTTAGCTCCTTTATTCATTTTCTTCCAACTATATCTTTCTGTTCTTTAAAAGAAAAAAAAAAAAAAAACCTTTTAGATGAAAAAATGTTGGTGCCTGTTCTCTGTAGCGAAGTAGCACACAGGGGAAAGTTTTAGCTAAATTCTGCTTGGCTATATTTGAACACCAAAAGAATTCCTCTTTTTTTTTGGAAGTTAAAAAATAACCTTTTCTTTTGGTATGTGTTTAGAAAACTCAAAGGTATCTTTGTTTTTAAACTTCAACTGACTAAGGACTTGCAACTTTTGTTTGAAGTAATTTGCTTTTGAAAAAGCCAAGTTTGAGGAGGTGAGAAAGTGCATGCTTAGCGCTCTGCCAGGCACCCCATGTGTGTCTCCCTTTTGCTTTTAGGGATCGTTCAGAGTCTGTGTCCGAATGCTTGTAGCAGAGGGCAGAGGGCCAGGTGACCACCTAGACATTGAGCAGGAAGGTGGCACTTGAGGCACTGGAAAGAGATAGGACTGGTTTTTCACCTGGGTGAATGTTCTTCCTTTAGAAATAATGTCTAGTTGTGTTGGAAGACTAAACCTGTCTTCCAGTTAGGCTCCAATGAGAATTAGCATCAGAGATGCTGCAGATGGAAGGGACCTAGTTCAGACACAATGTATGAATGTCTTTTGGTATGATTGCAATTTTTTTCCGTTGGAATTGATTAGGCATTAAAAATTGTCCAACACCAGTTGGAGTCAAAGCTGGTAAATAAAGTGACTCATAGATGAGGAGAACTGTTGGCTTCACCACTTAACATTTGTCTCGCTTCTTCTGGTGTGGCTCCCTGACTTTTCTCTGGAAAAGCACCTTTCCGAGAACCTCAGTCTTCAGAGAGCAGCCAGCACACTCTTCCTTCATGCCCTGGGCGTGTGCCCCCAGCTAAACCCCTCAGCAAATTCTGTTGGTGGCTCCACAGTGGTTGTTCAGAAGGAGTGAATGTGACCCAAATGAACCAGTGAGATTTGGGCTGGAGTTGTCACTTCTGGGGTGAAAGGAAAACAAGAACTTGGGCTGCTGCCGGCATCCTGCCACATGAGGGTTAGAGGCAGTTGGAGAATAAAGCAAACACAGAGGAAAGCAAAGGTGCCTGCCTACACTTAACTGGTCCATCTTTTAACGTTTTTGCATTTGTGTGTTTATGTTCAAGCCTGTCTTAGTGTGGGTTTCTGTCATTTATACATGAAAGGATTCTAGTACTGTCTTCAAAGTGGATTAAAAAGAAAAAAAAACATTCGAAGTAAAATAATAGAATGATATTTCTGCCTAATATATGCAGCCTCTGATGGCAAATGCCATAAAAGGAGTTAGCTATCACCTGGCACGTTCACTGGCGAACCCATCTTGCTACACCGTTATATAGAGGAAAGAGCAGAGCGTGGGTTCTAGATTTACAGAGACATGATTTTTTTTTATTTTATTTTAAAGAGAAGAAAAAAACAAAACAAATCAAAAGAAGAACAAATTTTCAAAACAACATAATAGGAGAGTAACAATGGTTAATACATTACGTATTACTATCTTTAAGTTAGTTATTCAGGATACCAGACATTAGCATTCAGTTGTCCAAACATTATTGGCACAAACCTTACTCTTCAATGAACTAAGTAAAATTGGTAGTGTATCTATCTTAACCATCTTATATATATATACAATTTTTTTCCCTTTCCCTTCTTTCTTTTCCCTATTCCAGTCTCTCTTTCCTTTTGACCAGTTTCTTTTTGATTCACCATGTCTATTGTACATTTTGGATCTTATTTACTCTTTCAGTTTCTCATACTAGAGAGACAATACGATGCTTACACATGTGCTTCTGGTTTATTTCACTTATGAGTATTTTCTCGAGTTGCATCCATTTACCTATAAAAGTCTCCAGTTTATCCTTCTTTATGGCTGAATAGTACTCCATTGTATAAAAATACCACATCTTTCTTATCCATTCCTCAGTTGATGGGCATTTGGGTTGTTTCCAAGATCTGGCTATTACAAATTGTGCTGCTATAAACACGGGTGCACATACATCACTGTGGTACGATGTTTTTAATTCTTCTGGGAAGATGCCCAGAAGGGGAATAGCTGGGTCAAATGGGACCTCCAACCCTAGTTTTTTGAGGAATCTCCACACTGACTTCCACAGTGGCTGTACCAGTCGACACTCCCACCAACAGTGAAGAAGGGTTCCTTTTTCCCCACAGCCCCTCCAGCATTTGTTATTAGTTGATTTCTTAATAATAGCCATTCTTTCTGGGGTGAGATGGTATCTCAGTGTTGTTTTAATTTGCATCTCTCGAATGACTAGTGATGTTGCACATTTTTTTGTATATTTATTTGCCATTAGTATTTCTTCATCTGAGAAATGTGTATTCATCTCAGATGCCCATTTTTGGAGTGGGTCTTTAAATTTGGGAGGTCTGATTTTTTTGAGTTCTTTATATGTTCTCGATAGTAATCCTTTGTCTGAGGAACAGCTGGCAAACATTTTTTCCCACATTGTGGGTTGTCTCTTCACTCTGTTGGTGGCTTCTCTTGCTGTGCAAAAGCTTTTTAATAAGATGAGATCCCAGTTATTGATTCTTTGGGATAGTTCCCTTGCGGTTGAGTTTTTATTCATAAAGTCTTTGCCTACACCAATGTCTCCAAGGGTTTTACCTATCCTACCTTCCAGCAGATTTAATGTTTCTGTTTTAATATTTAGATCTCTGATCCATTTTGAATTTAGTTTAGTGCATGGTGAAAGATATGGGTCTAGTTTTAATCTTCGGCATGTGTAGAGCCAGTTTTTCCAGCACCATTTATTAAAGAGGCTATCTTTCTTCCAGCGAATGTGTTTGGCACCTTTGTCAAAGATAAGGTGGCTTAGTATGTCTGGGGTTGTTTCAGCATCTTCTAATCTGTTCCACTGATCTTGAGGTCTGTTTTTTTGCCAGTACCACACTGTTTTTATCACAGTAGCTTTATAGTATAATTTCAAGTCAGGGATTGTGATGCCCCCTGCCTTGCCTTTGTTGCCCAGAATTGCCTTTGCTATTCTAGGTCTCTTCTGATTCCAAATGAATTTTAGGATTGTTTTCTCTAATTCTGTGAGATATGCTGTTGGAATTTTGATTGGAATTGCATTAAATCTGTATAACAATTTTGGAAGTATGGCCATTTTCACTATATTGGTTCTTCCTATCCAGGAGCAAGGGATATCTTTCTATTTTCTGATATCCTCTTCAATCTCCTTTTTCAGAGTACTGTAGTTTTCAGTATAGAGGTCTTTTACATCCTTTGTGAGGTTGATTCCTAGGTATTTCATTTTTTTGGATGTTCTTGTGAAAGGTATTGTTTCCCTAATTTCTCTTTCAGTAAGTTTGTTATTTGTGTACAGGAAGGCTATTGACTTTTGAGTATTGACTTTGTATCCAGCTACACTACTGAATTTGCTTATTAAATCTAGCAGTTTTTTAGTGGAGTTTTTGGGGTCTTCTGTGTAGAGTATCATGTCATCTGCAAATAATGATAATTTAACTTCTTCCTTTCCAATCATTATTCCTTTTATTTCTTTCTCTTGTCTAATTGCTCTGGCTAAAGTTTCCAGAACTATGTTGAATAAGAGTGGGGACAGTGGACATCCTTGTCTTGTTCCTGATTTTAGAGGGAAGGCTTTCAGTTTTTGGCCATTTAGTATAATATTGGCTGTTGGTTTGTCATAGATAGCTTTTACCAGATTGAGATAAAGACCCTCTATTCCAATTTTCTGTAGGGTTTTTATCATGAAAAGGTGCTGGACTTTGTCAAAAGCTTTTTCTGCATCTATTGAGATGATCATGTGATTTTTGTCTTTGGTTCTGTTAATATGGTGTATTACATTTATTGAATTACGTATGTTGAACCATCCCTGCATCCCTGGGATGAATCCAACTTGGTCATGGTGTATAATCTTCTTGATGATTTGTTGGATTCTGTTTGCCAGTATCTTATTAAGGATTTTTGCATCTATGTTCATTAGGGAGATTGGCCTGTAGTTCTCTTTCTTAATTGGGTCCTTCTCTGGTTTTGGTATCAGGGTAATGCTTGCTTCCAGGAATGAATTTGGGAGTATTGCTTCCCTTTCAATTTCATTGAAAAGTTTGAGAAGTAGGGGCATTAGGTCTTCTCTAAATTTCTTGTAGAATTCAGCAGTGAATCCATCAGGGCCTGGGCTTTTCTTTGTTGGGAGGTTTTTAATTACATCTTCAATTTCATTGGTTGATATTGGTTTATTTAGGATTTTTAAATCTTCTTGATTCAGCTTTGGTAATTCACACGAATCTAAGAATCTGTCCATTTCTTCTGCATTTTCCATCTTAGTAGAATATAAATTTTCAAAATAGGTATAGATGATCTTCTGGATTTCTGCAGGGTCCGTCGTGATATCACCCTTTTCATTTTCAATTGCATG
Organism: Erethizon dorsatum; assembly: GCA_028451465.1. Taxonomy (NCBI): domain Eukaryota; kingdom Metazoa; phylum Chordata; class Mammalia; order Rodentia; family Erethizontidae; genus Erethizon; species Erethizon dorsatum. The sequence goes on along the minus strand of CM051823.1, from coordinate 136,539,522 downwards.
GATTTGAGTCTTTTCTTTTCTTTTTTTAATAACGTTGGATAAGGGTTTGTCAATCTTATTTATTCTTTCAAAGAACGAACTTTTTGCTTCATCGATTCTTTGTATTGTTTTTTTAGTCTCCAATACGTTAATTTCTGCTCTGATCTTTATAATTTCCTCCCTTGTACGGGCTTTTGGCTTAACCTGCTCTTCTTTTTCTAGAAGCTTGAGGTTCACCCTTAAGTTGTTTATTTGTGCTTGCTCTATTTTCCTGATATAAGTATTTAATGCTATAAATTTCCCTCTTAGGACTGCTTTCATTGTATCCCATAAGTTCCGGTATGTTGTACTGTCATTATCATTCAGTTGTAGAAAGTGTCTAATTTCTTCTTTAATTTCATCTGTGACCCATTGGTTGTTCAGGAGGGTGCTGTTTAATTTCCATGTGTTTAGGGAGTTTTTGTGAGATCTTTTGCCATTGATTTCCAATTTCATTGCACTATGGTCTGATAATATGCATGGGATAATTTCAATTCCTTTGCATTTACTTAAGCAGGTTTTATGAGCTAGTATGTGGTCTATTTTGGAGAACGTCCCATGTGCAGCTGAGAAAAATGTGTATTCTGATGTTGTGGGATGGAACACTCTGTAGACATCTACTAAGTCCATTTGTTCAAAAGTTTGGTTCAGTTCTACTATTTCATTATTGATTTTATGTCCAGTTGATCTGTCTTTTTGTGACAGTGGAGTATTGAGATCTCCCAATATAATTGTATTAGTGCTTATTTGATTTTTCATGTCCTTTAGTACTTGTTTTATATAGCTGGGTGCATTGGTATTTGACGCATATATAATTATGATTGTTATCTCTTCCTCTTGGATTGTTCCCTTTACAAGGATGTAATGACCGTCTTTATCTCTCTGAATCCTTCTTGGCTTGAAGTTCACTTTGTCTGCAAAAAGAATAGCTACCCCTGCTTTTTTCTGGGTTCCTGTGGCATGGAGTATTGTTTTCCATCCTTTGACTTTCAGTCTATGAATTTCTTTCTGAATTAAATGTGTTTCTTGTATACAGCATATTGTTGGATCTTGCTTCTTGATCCATTTTGCCAGTCTGTGCCTTTTGATTGGTGAATTGAGACCGTTAACATTGATGGTTAAAACTGATATGTATTGACTTGTACTTGTCATGATATTTTCCTGTTGTTGGTTCCCACTCTTTGTTTTTCCCCTTTCCTGCTATTTAATTATCTGCCCTGCCTGGTGGATTCCTTCTGTTGGGGTTCCTATCTCTTTCTAGAATGTCCTTCAGAACATTTTGGAGTGCTGGTTTGGTGGTCATAAATTTTCTCAGATGTTCTTTGTCATGAAAGTATTTTATTTCTCCATCAATTTTGAAAGATAGTTTTGCAGGGTACATCAATCTGGGTTGAAAATTATTTTCCTTTAGAGCTTGAAATACATCATTCCAAGCTCTTCTTGAATTGAGGGTTTGTGCTGAAAAGTCAGCTGTGATTCTGATGGGTTTTCCTTTATAGGTGATTTGTCTCTTCTCCCTAACAGCTTTTAAGATTCTGCCCTTCTGTTGAATTTCTGGGATCTTGACTATAATATATATGGCTGAAGTTTTTTTTTTGATCATGTCTAGTTGGTGTTCTAAAAGCTTCACTTATAGGGGTGTCAAATTCCTTTTCTCCTCCAGGAAAGTTCTCCCTGATTATGTCTTTGAACAAGGTTTTAATGTCATTGATGCTATCTCCTGCTTTTTCATTTATTCCAATTATTCTTAAGTTGTTTATCTTTGAGTCATCTAGCAGCTGCTGAATTGATTTTTCATGCTCCCTTGCTGTTTTTAAGAATTCTTCCTTTTCATGATCACTAATTGCAAGCCTGTCTTCTATATCTGAGATCCTGTCCTCGCATTGGCTTAATCTGCTACAAATACTTTCAATGGAATTTTTGTTCTCTTGGATATCTGCTTGAATCTGCCTTATGGATTCCATTTCTTTCCTATGCTGAGCATTCATGGTTTCTATAGTTTTCTTAAGCTCATCTATTTTTTTGTCTGTATCAGCTATAGTGTCCTTAAGCATGGTCTTCAATGTGGACATTATCTCTGCAGTTATCTGTGAGATTATTTCTGTTTTAATTTTTTCCAGAGCCTCCTTCAGTTGCTTTGTTGTTACCACTTCAGATAGGCCAGGTGGGTGGCTTTCGGATTGTCCCACCTCGTTGCCCCCTAGGTTTGCCTTTGGTGAATTGGATGTGTGGGGTTGCATCTTGTTTAAGTGTCGTCTCATTTTTTTTTCTTTAATTCCTGGGGTGATGTTTGCAAATTACCTATGGTAGGTTACTTTATTGCTAGTGTTTAAGATCTTTAGAAGATGACTACTTCTCTGCAGTATCTTCCAAGTGGAGCTTGCTTTTGGGTTTTGAGCTTTCTGCCAGATCCTACCTTTTCAATTCGTTGGGTATGCAAAGTTGCTACCTGTTTGGCCCAGTCCTTGATTCTTTGGTACTGTGCCACTGTACTTTCTGTGTCCCTTAGTCAATCTCAATCACGAAATATCAGGAAGGAAAGATGTTTAGAACAATTATTTCACATTTGGCTATAATGTTAACTAAAGCATCAAACACAGCCTAGAAAATGACAGACTGAGCTAACCAGTTATTTACCACTTTTAGCTGTATAGAGTTGCAGTTATATAACAAAATCTAGAACACACCAGAAAAATTATATGCAGTATACAAGTCCTATGTATGTCAATTTTTCCCTGGGGAGTTTAAATTTAAAATGAGTTAAGGAGGAAATAGAGTGTTGGGAGAATAGGAAGGAATTAGATGTAAGGCTAGAGGACCAAGAGGGATCCCACTAAAATTGGGACACTGGTGCAGAGGACTGGTGGTAAAAAGAGAAGGAAGGGATAAAAGGAAGAACAGATCACAACCACAATCACAAAGAAGTTAGAGGCGCTGTTTACACTCATATAAAAAACCAGAGAGAATAATGAAGGAAAGAGCAAATACACATACAGAAACAAAAAGGAAGATAAAAACAATAAAACAGACAAAACAAAAATAAAACCCCACCAAAACACAAAAACAAAAACAAAAACAAAAAACAAAAAAACCTTCGCCAGAACAAAAAACAAATGAGTGAGAAAAAAATAAAAAAAAAAAAATAAAAAAAAAAAAATAAAAAGAATCAGTTCCAGGTGTTGACTCTGCTGTAGGCAGGCACCATGTGGTGACAGAGTCCTGTTCCGTGCAGGTCAGTCCCAGTAAGCCAGGAGCGGCCCTCTGGCGGGCGGTGAGCAGAGGCCCGTACTTTCAGGCAGAGACCAGTCTAGCTCGCCTCCGCTCTCAGCGCCTTTTCACGATCCCTGGGACTGAGAGGCGCAGCGCGCTGCCTGGAGCACGGGTTCCCTCCACTGGTTTCCCCCGCTCTGATTTTCACCACGCCCCCCACAATGGCGCCGGGCCAGTCGCTCTCTGGCGCGGGACAGGTGTGGCTGAGAGACCAGTCTTGTTCGCCTGCTGACCTCAGCACACTTTCGTGGGCCTGAGAGGCCCCGCGCTGCCCTGTCCGGAGCACGAGTGTCCAGCGCTGTTTTTCTTTCGTGCCGCAGAGACATGATTTTAAAGTGTGGTGGAAAAAAGAGACTCTAAGTACATATAATAGGTGCTAAATCATGTTAGGTGTTTATCTGAAGCTCTTACGTGTTACACAGAAGTTTCTACACTCCCAGTCGTGAATTAGTGTACGTCAGTTCGAGTGTTGAGATGATATGGTCAGGAACCACAGTCCCGAGGGGCGTGTGTTTGTCACAGATTGCTGTGTAACAGCTAATTACAGCCCTGGTGGCATCAAACAACCTACATTTAGCATATCTCAGTTTCCACGGCTCAGTGGTCTGGGATTACCAGGCTACAGTTGAGGTATGGGTGGGACACTCTGAATTCCTGTCAGAGGTTGAGGTCCTCTTCCTAGCTCACATGGAAGAATTGAGTTGCTTGTGATTGTGGGACTAAGGTTCCATTTCCTGGGTGGCTGTCAGTGGGGCAGTTTACAGCACCTCATCAGGTGGCTCTTCCACAACATGACAGTCTACTTCCTAAAGGCCAATGTGTTAGTGTCTTATTGCTGCTGTAACGAATTATCGGAGATGTAGTGGCTTAATACACCCCCAGTGTGTTATTTCATAACACAATATGGCAGGGCTGGGATCCCTTCTGGAATTTCTGGAAAGTAACTGTTTCCAACTCACTGCAGGATTCAGTTCCTCGCAGTTGTTGAACTGGAGTCCATACACCCTTCTTGGCTGTCAGCTAGGAGCTTCTTTTGGCTGATAGGGACCTTACTCTGGTCCTTGCCTGTGGCCTGTAGGCTTCAGAATCAGAACACTGAGTCCTTCTCACCCTGGGAATCGCTCTGACTTCCCCTTCTTGCATCTCACCTACCTGTCTTTCTGCTACATCCAGAGACTCCAGTCAGAGAAAGTCCACTGTTTTTAAGGCTTTATGAAACTAGGTTGGCTCCTCCTGGATAATCTAAAATAATTTTTTCTATTGGAGGAGGTCTATATCCTTACTGACATCCATAGAATATTTTTTTGCCATGTAGTGTAATATCATAGGTTTCTGGAATTAGGGTGTGGACATTTTTCTGGACTAGGGAGCATTACTGTGTCTACGACAGCCCACAGGAGACTCTTGCTCCAGTCTGCTAGAATGGAATCCTGTTTAAAGTGACATAGTCACAGGAAGGACTATCAGGTCACTTCTACAGTTTTTTATGAGCTAGATTCAAGTCATAGTTTCTGTCTGCGTTCAGGGAGGCAATTCCACAAGGGGGTCACCCTATGGCGTGTCTACCACAGAGTGTTAGCCAGTAGCTGCTTGGTACTGGGTTATTGGTTGCCTCACAGTTGTTGGGCCAGGTGGCCATTAAGACTTGCATTTACATTGAGGGATGGAGAGGGAGGGGAGGAAGGATTTCATCTAGTCTTTCCAGGGTATTCTTTCCCTACTGCAGGTTGACCCCAGGCAGCTTTCTTTTGTCTGACTCTTCTATCTCTCATTACTGTCCACCCCCTATATGGCCTGTGTATGGAATCTGCTGGAAATTTTGACATTTTTCCTGGCCAGGCTTTCCTTTTACAATGTAGACCTGCAAAGTCTGTTATTTCAGGCTGAGAAACCAGACTTGCTTGTGTGTGGGGTGAGTTGGTACCTGAGGTTGTGCTGGGGGACTTACAGGGTCTGAGCACAGGATGCACTCGTGGTCCCTCTACCTGGGACAGGCAAGGGAGGTGACCGGTGCTGAGAGGATGCGGAGAGGATGTGGTGCTCCCTAGAGGGGAACGCCTGAAGCAGGCATCGAAAGCCACAGCAGGACTATGTTCTGATTGTCCCTGGCCTCATTCTTCCTGGCTGTACTTCTCAACTCTCTTCTCTCCATTTCTCCAAGAGTCATTTGCAGATTGAGACATTTCTTACTGATATTCCCAAACAGTCACCAGGCACAGACACAGATCTCTTCTTCGCATGTGGAATGAGCCCGGCTTAGTTACTGGAAACTACGCCTCTTTGTTAGGTGGAGGTTTATCACCACCACAGCGAGAAGGAACACAAAATGCCATTAGCATAGAGCACAAACGCGTTTCCTGGATTTATATTCACCAACCAAACATAATTATGTTTCTCCCCAAAATAGTGGTACTTATTTTGTATCTTTTCTGAAATAGACTACTTTGCATTTTGTCTTATCTAGAAAACAACCAGTTTAGTGCAATAGTTCTCAGCAAAAAGTATTCTGTCTTCCTTGCCATTTACTTAGTCTAAATAATCTACTCTATTTCAGCTCGCTGGGAGTTTTGAATTATGCCTGTGCTGTATATGTGTGTATGTTTATAGGTTGGAATTGTTGTGATAGGTAGGAGTCCAGAAATTGACCCTAAATGAATTTTATAATATACTAAAATGTTGCCCCATCCATTGTCACTATTGAATAGAGACGAGATATTCCACAGTAGTAGCTCTCATTTTGTGTTTCAATTTAAAATTCAATTCAGTTCACATAGTTGCAATTTAATAGTTCTGAAAATGTATTCCCATCTCGACTAAGACAGAAATCCACACTTTTCCCACATGTGGGAAAGAGAAGAGAACACACACACACTCTGTCAGTTCTGGGTGTAAGTTCTGCTAGCACCATGAACTTGCTGGGGATCAATCTCACAGGTCTGATTTAAGCTGCAACTCAAAGATAGGAACTGTATAATGTAATGTGACTTTCCTGGTTCAATGGTTTTTTTGGGGCAGATTAATTCTGAGATTTTTTTAACAAGATTGAAGCATCAGAGATTTTGATAGGTAAGAATAAGAACACTGAAAGGACCCTTTAATAAATGAAGACATTTCGGTGTCTTATTTTGGTCCTCAGACAGAGCCATTTCATCCAAATGTCTAATCTTTTACCTTCATTACTGTATCACTCTTTAGAAAGACTGTCTTACATCATTTTAGAAGTCCTGAACATTAAGATTCAGTATTGTTCCTGTAGCTGCTCCTTCACATTTCCATCTCTTCCTGTAAAGACTGGGATGTGGAAGAGAAACTCAATTGGGCCCATGGTGACTTTGGCCCAAGATCCCAGTGTTCCTGAATAAACACAATACAGAGACGTATTTGCTGCTCAGTGTTTACTGAGATGCATTTGCTGACTTATTAGTAAATAGCCAGTTGCCCCCATAGCAGGGTGGATGAATCTGGGAGAGGAGGCTCCCTGGGGTGCCCAGCTGCCCCATGCATGTTGCCTAATGTCCTAGGCTCTGCAGAACTTTCAAAAATTAACTTGCTCACCAAATATGTTTTTCTTACTCATTAACTTGATAAAGCTCACTGGTTTTTTAGAATCACAGTAGCAAGTTGTAAATGATGTATGAAATGAAAAATCTTTTCTCGCCCAGTGAACAGGAAGAAAGCGCTGACAATGCTTTGTCACTGCTGCTGCTGCCATTTGCAGTGACCTCTAGTCATGGAGTGGGCCCAGGACCAATGATGACCTCAGGTGGAGTCAGGGATGAGCAGGCAGCAAGTTCACAGGCAGACCCTTGAAGTCTCAGGGATTCCCTCTTCTCGGATCCATGGTGCCGGGGAGCTGCAGACACGGACTGAAAGAATGCAGCAAGGGAGCTGGCGGCTTGCTCTCGGGGGACAGCGAGTTGGCTCTTGTTGGGAGTCAGAATGTTCCTCTGGGGTCTACTGATGTCAGAAGCCTTACCTTTGCATTTGGCTTAGTTTGTGTCACAAACTTGATAAACTAGCAAATATTTGTGTGCTCAGGCCTGCATTGTGAGGCGAAAATAAATACAAGCATGGATGTGTAGAATGTAGAAACTCCGCCCCTGCCCTCAAAATGCCTGCGTGCTAGTCAGTTGACAAATTAACATTTTCCCCCCAGTGGAATTATTTTATTTTATTTTATTTTATATTTATTTTTGAGGTGCTGGGGCTGGGAACCAGGGCCTCATGCTGCGCAAGTGCTCACCATTGAGCTGCACTCCCGTCCCTTTATTTGTATTTTCACTGTTGCCCTCATATTGTTATCACAGTGCTTCATACATCATAATTGAAAATGTATTATTGCACATTTACCCAATTTGGTAACTAATATTTGTTCAGTGTTTTAAAAAACGAGAAGACTAACAATGAGAAAAGACCGCTTGCACTGGATCTGTCTGATGGGAGTGGATCAATTAGCTGAACTCAGTGTGCAGTCCAGAGTGTCTAAACCTGGCCTATATCTGCTCTATTCCTAATATATATAATGTGTGATTGGAAAATACAGTGAATGTTTAAATTTTAAAAAATTATTACCATAAAAGACACATTGCCATTAGCTGCCCTCAAGATACTCCCCCATGTTTCAAACACTTATCCCATTGTTCTTGCCACTTTCTGAAGTAGTTCTGGAAGTACTCTTTCATGTCTTTCATTGTGCTGCAGTGGCAGCTTTAATGTCCTGCTTCAACTCAAAACATTTACTTTTCATGGTCACTTTGATTTTGGGGAAAAGAGTAGTCACACAGTACCAGATCTGGTGAATATGGTGGATGAGGACACTCTACAGTGGCATTCACTGTATTTTTGTTCACATCTTGTAAAAATACTCAGGACTTGCACAGTTGCTTCAGAAAATGGCAAAAATGATGGGATAAGTGTGTTTGAAGTAACACACTTCGGAGTATTTAGAGAGGGATCAATGACAATGTGTTTTTACTCTAATAAATTTAAAAAATTAAACTTTCACCGTATATTTTGACCATACCTCACAAACCAGAGTGCCAAATTATTGATTTCCGATGTGTATATGAGCTGGGAAGGGATATTGTAATTTGAAGGTTGTGAGTGAGCATGAACTTTTCACAGGGAGTCTGGTGAAAGAATTGGAATGTCTACTGGTGTCAGGCTTTGAGAGTTGACCCTAGCTATCTTTCACAAAGAAGATGAGCTGCTCCTGGGACTGGGTGTTGTGTCCTGGGCTGGGGAGCGCTCTGACCTCAGTCAGGATGAGAGATGCTCTTCATTCCATGTTTCCATGATTGTTAAAGTCTTTCTGAGTGACATAGGTTTTCTTTAATTATTTAATGTACTCAGTTGACAGTCATGTCATACAGGCTCTTTCTCTAAATTTGGGTGGCTTGGCGTGTCCTCGACCTGCAGTTGTCAGTTTTATGATCCAACTGCAAGAGGCAATGTTGTCTCCAAACTCGTGTGTCTCAGTTTTGTCCCTGTTACTCTTTGCCACATAGTAATGGTCCCTGCACACCCACTGTGCTATGCTAGAGTGGACAAGTTGACAGTAGCACTTTGGAAATCTCAATAGTCACCAGCAGCAGGATACTAATGACTTGATGAATAGTAACCAAGGGTTTTAAGTTTGGCTTTGGTATGGGTTTAGGGTGAATTTCTGAGAGATTATCTTTACCCATTTAGTTCAGCCATTTTAACAACAGCCATCTAATGGCTTGGTGTTGCTTGAATATAAATGAATTGTTATCTTGTTGGGAGAGGCACTAAACCTGTCCATAGGGCAGAAATGACTGCGGTTGTGGCTTGGTTAACCTGACCTTTCATCGGGCTTCACAGTCAGCATGTATTGCTACATCATTAGGAGTTCCCTGTGGTTCTGTCTTGTATCTCGTGGAATGGAAAGGTAGCTAAAAGAAAATTCCAACTGACTGCCAAGGTTGATTTTGGTGGATCTATCTATCTATCTATCTATCTATCTATCTATCTATCTATCTATCTATCTATTATCTATCTATCTATCTATCATTTTCTGAGTCCTCTTAATATGTCTCAATAGATAAAAAGTCTCCTATAGCTTTTTTTTTTTTTCCTGTGGATACTGGGGGTCAACCTCAGGACCTTGCGCGCCAGCAGGCACCCGTGCCACTGAGTGATATCACCGGCCCTTTTTTTTCGTATGTGGGATCCGGGAGTCGAACTCGGGCCCTTGTGCTTGCCAGGCAGGCGCGTACACCGCTGAGCCATCTCACCGGCCCCACTCTCCTATAGCTTTTGTCAATGTAATCAGTGCAAACTAAAAAGTATCATAGTCTATGGTAAACTTCCCACAGAAGATACTGGCTACTCTGTAAATACTAGGAAAGCATTAATCTTGGAAATTTGGTATGGCTGTATTTCTAGAAGATAGAGCTAACACATTTTGATAGTACAGAAATAACTTTATTATTAAAGTTTTCCTCATAGATACCAATGCTTTGGAGCTAGTTCCAAGATTAACAAATGGCAGTCTCAATTCATCTAGCTGTTTATATAATTACTACCTATGAAACGAACTTTTTAGACAATAAAAATCTGGACACTCCCTAAGATGAAGTCACCCTAGACACCAGAGAAGACACATACACCTTTGAAATACTGTTTGCATTATGCTGGAGATTACAGGATGCTGAATCTGCAGTAGGAATTCTGGAGGTGAAGATGGATACAACAGTCATGGTGTCAAGCCCTTAGGTGGTTAAATGCTTGACAGAAATGTGTGGACCTTGCTTTAAGATCGCAAGAAAAGTGGGAAGTGAACATGACTGTAAAGGTGCAGAGATTTGGCAGAGTGAATATTCGAGACAAAGGTGATATGCCTGCTATAGAAACACTTTAGATCTAGGCATAGATGTATGACTAAGAATGTGTGTGATGTCTACATGCCTCCTGCCACCTGGATTGGTCAGGTTTTTGGTTCTATTTTCCCTTTAGAGAAATTATGAAAGGAGATGTCTTGGTGTCTCACCTACCACTACACTGAATCTGTTCCAGAAAGCACATTGGGTTTTCCTATTTACGTATCTCAACAAACTCAGCCTCTGAGGAAATATACAGAGAATGAGCTGGAAAGATGTGGAAATGAAGAGGTGAACTATTCATTTCAAGGCAGACTTGCCTCTTGGCCCAAATTGACAAGATGCTGCCTGTGCGCATGTGGAAGTTAGCTGGAAAGTCAGCTCACTGCAGAATGCCCTGTTATCAAAGGGGACATTACCCCTTAAATTTTGAGAGTATCAGACACACCGCCCACCCAGTAGTCATGCTAACAGGGAATCAGATGCACATGCATATTTACGACACTCACCTTGTGTTTCTACAGCCTTTCTTCTAGGAACTCAAAATCTTCATAAATGGTACCTCAGGGACTGTGTGCCAGGGAGTCACAAGAGATCACCTGTTTGCTCTTCGCCTCAGGGCAGGTTGCCTGGATTTTCAGAGCCTCCCAGCCCCTCCTATTCTGCAGATTCCCAGGAGGGGAGACTCACAATCCCGGTGGTAATCTGTCTAATCGTGAAATTCCTCCTTTCCCCTTGGAAGCCTGTTTGTTTTTCTGTCCCTGAAGAGGCTTTAATAGCCTGATCACAATTTATACCAGTGGGATGGTTCTAAATTCACCCCAGCATTCTTTCCTAAAGCCTGCAAAGTGTCTTACTGAGCTCCTACTCTTGGAACCTCTGGTTGATTTCCTTGCTTTCCTCTTCCCTGTGTGTGGGTGTTTGAGAATGTGGTAGTTGGGGTCAAATAGACATCAGGCTGAGTGAGTATCCACTCCAATATATCCTGGCTGTGATTTGGGGCAAATAACATAGCCTTGTTATACTTTGGCTTCCTAGCTCTAAAATGGAGATAACACTGTACATGTCTTAATCATTGAGTTATTATGAGGATTCAATGAGATGATAGGACTTTTATCAGGCACAGTGTCTGGCATATAGAGCTGTTTCCTTGCTACACTGCTTTAAGATACAGTGTTCCCTGTGTTCCGAAACAGACATGTTTTTGGGAAGCTGTGTAAGAGTGCCGGTTTGGTGAAGGCAGGGCTGGGGAGTGGGTTATTTGTGGTTGGTGACTGTTTTGATGGATCTTGATTTCTTTCCTTGTGGTCAATGCTCATGCCATAGCTACTGTCAAATATTTACAAATGAATGAACTGTAGGTGTGGCTGGGAGCCAGTTAAAAGAATATGTAATCATCTTGAGCACATCATGCTACACATGCAAGAAACTTGTCTCAAAAGGACAAACGCTGCAATTTCACTTATATGAGGTACATGGAGTAGTCAGAGTTACAGGGACATAAAGTAGAATAGTTTACCAGGGGCTAGGACAGGGGAATGGAGAGGTATTGTCTAATGGGGGCAGAATTCCAGTTTGGGAAGATGAAAAAGTTCTGGAGATAGATGGTGGTGATGGCTGTACTTAATGACCACAGAAGCGTACATGCTTAAAATGCTCAGTTCTATGTTACATATATTTTACAACAATAAGAAAAGAATACATGATGAGTAATTTTATAAAGAGAAACTCCTTTGGATACCACAAACAATTAGCTTTTTAGCTTTACTGTGACATATTTCCTACATATCAGGGAATCCATTCATTGATCACAAATGTATTCCATACTCGCTCTATACTGGGAATTTCAGGGGATTGTAAAAGTAGTTAAAGTCACAGCCCTCTTGCCAGTTTTCTTGAGAAAAGGGGAGGGGATCGAAGATGGTGTCTAAGAATATACTATGTGCAACTCAGGACACATCAAAGAGGCAGAGAAATGACTGAGACTGGAGATGAGGGAGAAATCTGTGAGTGGAGGCCAGGAGAAAAGGGAGGCCAGCCAAGATGGGAGAAAGGGCTGGCCCCAAGGCAGTTTGATCAGCAGGAAGGGAGAACTGATTGAGTAATGAAATGAGAAAATTAGAGATGTACATGGGGGCTTGAACACCAGGCGAAAGCCTTTAGAACTGAATCAGTGAGGAGCCAGTTTTGAAAGGAGAAAATAAACAGCAGATGAAACATTTGTCAGTGGTAAGACCTGGTTTTCAGAGAAGGAAGATCAACTCAGGGTGGCTTGTGTTTTTTCCTCTCTGTGGTTGCTGCTTTCTTCAGGGCTATGCAACTCTTTCTGCATAGATGGCCCTACCCCGATGTGGGTTGCCAGCTCCCCGAGCACCTGCTGAGTGTGTCTAGTACTCTCCCCGAACCGTGCTTCCTCCCAGGTTCCAAGCTTCTGTTTTGGCAACACACTCTAGACACACACAAAATACTAACAGCTCTGTGCCCCATGCCTTTCCCTCAATCTCTGTAATGTAGATATTAAATCATTTTCTTTTGAATTAAATCTTTTTTTTTTTCTTTTGACAAAGGCCTGGAGAGGTGCCCGTGTTATGGAAACTATGGAGAACTTAAAAGAACTTAAACTATAAGAACTTAAAAGGAGCCAATGGATTTGGCAATGAGGTGATCACTGGCAGCTCTTCTGAAAGTGTTTTCAGTACAGCGATAGGAGTGTCTCCTGTGAGCCCATAAATGGCTACATGGGGACTCGCTAAGCGACTGCGGCTGAGAGGGGTGTGGAGCCTCACATGAGTCATTTCTGATAGGATGTTTGTTCTCTGCAAGGGCAAAAACCCAGAAAGAATCTTTTCATCAAAGGTCACCCAGCTCCACTATAGCCTTGCTTCTCGTATTCCTCTGTGCTCCCTGGATGGGGACAGTGGCAGGTAGACAGGAGTACTCCGTCCTCCCAACCTGTCCGCAGTAGAGTAGCGCACACCTGAACTTCACCGCCTCCTAGAGAAGTCCGAGCCACCTGTTGGGCGATGTGCCCTTAAGGGCAGGCGTGACGCAGGGGATAGATGTGAGGAGCTATGCAATTTCCCTTTTCCCTGATGCTTTTATCCAGATTATCTGTCTTTTTGAATTAAATAATTGATTAACTTTGAAGCATTGTACGGAACTTATTGTGTTTCTTTTTAGTCCATTATTAATCAAAACCATAACTATCAATGACCCAAGAAACAAAAGAAAACACTGGAGATTTCATTTTGCTGTAGACCGTAGTTCTCACTGCTGTCTGTACTGCGGCTTCACACTCAGCCTCCCACCCTGGGGGCGGACACTGGCGCGGACTGTTGGCAGCTGTGCTCTTCTAGCCACAGCCAGCCCTTCAGGTCGGCTGTCTCTGTCACCTACTTTGCTCTGTAGCCCTGGCTCTTGGATTTAGGACTGCACGTCTGCCCAGCCTCGCCTGGGCTGTGACCACTCAGACCCCTGTTGGCTTCTTGGAAGAAGCTTCTGGTCATTCTGCTTTCCTGGCATCCAGTGTTGTCCCTCCTTAGAGGTCTCCAGACGTGGTCCTGACCTTGGGAAAACTGCCATCTGGGCTTCTGGGCTCTGCCTCCTTTTCTCTTGGTGAGGGAAAAGCTCAGGATGGGGTGGGATTCAATTTGTTACAGATATTTGTTAAGTATCTTAAAAGAAAAAAAACACGAACAAAACGTGACTCAGGCTGTGTAACTTATGAGTCTAAAACTGTTTCCTGGCACCTCTTTTTCCTCTGAAGTCCTTTGGTCTGGCCATGAGCCACTCTAACCTGCTTTAACACCCCAGATAAGTTTATATGCCTCCTCTCTCTCACCACAGAGCCTTTTCAAGGGACCCTGTCCTCAACTCCTGAGAGGTTCCCAAGACATGGAAGGACATCACATGAAGTCAGGCCATGCAATCAAGCTGGGCCAATCAACTTGTGTTCCAGATACAATATGAACATACGTACATGAGGGAAAGGAGCACTGTTTGGTGTCAGGTATATGGTGGTTAATCTCATCTCTCAGCAAGAGGGATCTTAAAAATGAGCCATGCAAACTATTTCCACAGTCTCCAGCTTTTGGCTGCAGAACTGTGAGGTTGCTGCTTAGTTATTACAAGAGGTGTATGAACCCATGCCAAGCCCTGCCGATAGAGGGAATAAATGCTTCCTTCACATGTAGCTTTCTCAAGTGTATATTGGTGAACCAATTAATAAAATATAAATTTATTTTAAAGTATAACTGAGTTCATAAGTTGTTTCTTAAAAATTATGCAGTATTTTCTCAAATCGTGGCTATTACACTGGCAAGTAAGTGTACTCAGATTTCAATAAATCTAGCTTTTAATGCTAGTGTCAATATGGCATGTTTCTAAGCCACTCAGTTCTTTTACCTACAGAGTGAGATTTATCCTACTAGAATCATCACACTGCTGTGAAGCTTAGTGACACAATACCAGTCGCATTGAGTATGTTCCATAGCACTTGAAAGAAACCTGTGAGTTTCCTTTTTTTGAAAACCAAACAGATTTAGCCCAAAAGGCATGCCATTCACCAAAATTGTATGCAATTCCACGGCATGGTCAGGTGGATTCTCTGGTAAGCTTATTGTTAAATGTGTAACAGCTGGCACTCTGAGTATAGTTTTGATACAGGTGTTGGTTGATATTTTCATTTATATTAATGAGTTATATTAAAATAAAATAACAAAGATATGTTTCAGAATCACATTAGTCTGCAACATCACTAGATGTGAACATCTTTGTTACTGAATTGATAATAATTTTGATTATTGGAAGAATAGCTCTTTAATTTTTTTTGCTATTCAAACAAGCTACAGGTCACAGATATAACATACTTTTATAGTTTAATTTGCATTATTAACATTTTCTCCATCACTTTCTTTTTCTTAAACTTGCTTTTTATTTTATTTGTGCACATTTATGAGGCACAGTGTCATAATTTGATACATGTATACAAAGTGTAATGGTTCAGTCAAAGTAGTTAATATTCCCTCTCAAACATTTTAAAATTACTGTGTAATAAGAGTATGTATTCATGCAGTATGTCCATCACTGTCTTAAGTCTAGATCAAAAGTCAGCAACATTTTTCTGCAGGGAGCCTGAAAGCATGCATTTTAGGCTTTGCAGGCCATCCACTCTCTTTCACCTACTCAGCAGTTGTAGAGGAAACAGCAATAGCAACCAGTGACAATGTGTAAGTGAATGGAATTTGTTGTGTTCAAATAAGCCTGATTTACAAAACGAGGTAGTGGCTAGATTTGTCCCATGGGGCATAATTTGCTGACTCCGGATCTAGAGGAATAAATCAAATTCTGATCTGAGGGTTTGCAGATTTCTGTGGTGTAAGCACTCTCATCAGGGTTGATGGCCAGCTATCAGTGTGACATCACTACACACACAGGGGCAAAGATGTGTAGCAGCACCCTGAGTAGGGAAAGTCCTCACTTTTCTACACTTCTTCACTTCTGACTCCAGTGTGTGGGGTCCCCCCACCACTAAGCAATTCTTCACTTCTTGGTGGACACCTACTGAGTGTCTTACAATCTGACTCAATTCCGATGCTCTATACTTGCAGATACCTGCAAGTCCAGGCTGTCCCCTCCGCTTCTGACCCACTAGCTCTGAGTTGGAAGTTCCCACAACCCACTCCTCAGGTTTGATCAATCGCTAGAATGGGTCACAGAACTCAGAAAAACATTTTATTTAGTAGATTACTGACTCATTATCAAAGGATACAATTCAGGAATAGCCAGATGGAGAGATGCTTAGGGAAAGGTATGGGGTATAGGTATGGAGATCCCGTGTCCTCTCAGCATGTGGAGGTGCTCAGAGGCTCTATGAACCCTGTGTTTGGCTTTCTATGGAGACTTTCCAATGGTAGGTACCTCTGATTGCATCACTGGCCATTGGTGAGTAAGTGATTCTCTAATCCCTCTTCCCTGGGGTGGGGCTGAAAGTCCCAACCTCTAATCACAAGGATGGTTCCTTTGGCATCTGGCCCCCATTCTGTGGTTTTCTAGGGGCTGGATTTCCAGAAGCCACCTCATTAACATAAGCTCAAGTGTGGTTAAAAGAGACTTGGTCTGAATAATAAAGGATCCTCTCATCACATAGGAAATTCCAAGGCTTTCTCTGTGCCAGGAATGGATGGAAGGCCAGAAATGTATTTCTTAGAAATCACAATATCACATACTTCATCATAGAATTCCCATGATGCAGATATAGTAAAGGTGAACAACACCAACAGCACAGATCATAATAAAATGTAGCCAGATACTTAGGAAGTGCCAACTTTTGAGTATTCACTGCTTCTGTATCTAATAGTTTATTTAACTTTAAATTTATATGGCTTACGTTTTAATAATGGCTGCATTTAACAACTTCACAAAATTCTTAAAAGTTTAACAATTGGCTCTTGTGAGGCAGGATGGCTGGTCTCAGCATGGCACTGGCTACCTTCCTGTATCATCTAAAGGGTCCTCTAAACGTTCCAGGTACACAAGGTGTCGAGGATCAGGAGAAAGCGCGCTAAAAGCTCTCCATACAGCAGTGCCCGTGAGATGTCCTAGTCCAGATTCTGTTCTCCTTTTATCTTTAAATTTTATTTTATGTATTTAAAGTGTACAAAATGATATTTTATATATACCTATAGAGGCTACAATTGTTACTACTATGTTTTGGGGGTGATCTGAGTGTCCCCAAGGGTCCCTTTTTTTTTTTTTTGTAGGTACTGGGGGTTGAACTCAGGACCTTGCGCACCAGCAGGTACCCGTGCTGCTGAGCGATATCACCGGCCCTTTTTTTTTTCATATGTGGGTACTGGGAGTCGAACTCAGGACCTCGCGCTTGCCAGGCAGGCGCTTATGCCGCTGAGCCATCTCACCAGCCCAGGGTCCTGTGTAATTGGAGACTTGGTGCCTAGTGTGGCACTGTTGGGAAATGGTGGGACCTTTGGGGAATGGACCTAGGTGAAGTCCTCGGGTCACTGGGGTGTTGTTGGAAGGTAGTTCTCATAGGATCTTTTGGGTTTTCACAATATGTTGCTACAGTAGGACCAGGCTTGGCCCCTCCTGTCTTCTGCTCCTGGTTTGAGATATAATCACTTGCTTGCCCTGACATGTGTTCCTGTCCTTGTAATCCACCATCCCTTATGAGGCTCTCACTAGAACTGAACATGTCTTTGAACTGCTGAAACTGAGAACTAAATAAACCTCTTTTTCTTCATAAGTAGCCCATGCCAGGTATTTCATTATAGTGACAAAAAACTAAGCAATATGGTTGCTATAGTCAAGCAAGGTAACATGCATCATCTCACATGGCTATCTTTTTTCTTGTTTTTCCTCCACCTGAGGAGTACAGAGCTTACCCAGCTCCTCAGGTACCTCTTCCTCCTCCTCTTCCTTTTTCCTCCCCCCTCTACTTTCCCCTTCCTCTTCTTCTTTGTGGTACTGGGGATTGAACCAAAGGTCTCTGTGCTAAGCTACATCCCTAGCCCTTTTTAAATTTTTTTGAAAATTTGAAACAGGGTCTCACTGTTGCCCAGGCTCTTGCAATCCTCCTGCCTCAGCTTTCCAAAATGCTGAGATTACAGGTGTGTTACCATACTGGCTGGCATTAGTTCTTAATATACAGTCTACACGGGACTCTGCCCAGGCTCATCAGAGTTTTGCATGGACCTGGCCCCTTAGGGAACTCCCCTTCCTCAACCATCTCCATTTCCCCTTCTCTGGGTCTTCCGTCCCTCTCCCTGGTGGAGCCACATGTCTCCAGCATCAAGGCCTCTCCCCTTCAGCTGCTCTTACAACCAAAGCCAGGGAGACTCATCATCCAGATTCTTGGACAACTTCTCTTTCTCCAGTTGGAGAAATGTTAGAGCTCTCCCTCCCCCAGGCAGAGAAGACAGAGGAAGGAAAAGATACATTTCTTATTCTTTTGAGATTCCTCCATAGTGAGGATAAAGCCAATATTTCACATCTAGAGAGTTACCTGGCTACTAGTTTCTCCCTTTTAGCACAGGGCTAGGTTTTTGAACTAAGCTCTGGATAAACATTGGTTCTCACTGGTAACAAATAGAAAAAATTATTAATCTAGGTTTTATAATATACCTCATAGTGGACTTTAGCGAAGAATTAGGTCAAAATAAAGGGAACGTTGACTCATGCTGTATAATTAACTTAGATTTCTAAAAATGCCTAACAAATTCATAAATTTAGGTCTAGGTATGTGTTATTGATGGTGATGACCCCAGCCCATTTGGAGTTTCAGAAAACCATAAAACCAGTAAGGGAAGTGCCTGCTATCTAAATTGCTGGTCTTTAAATTTCCTTATTATTTTAAATGTAAATATCAACATTCAGGTGAAAGGAAGGTAGAGGTTAAGTTTTCATCACTCCCAATATCTTTGAGAAGCATATTTGTCTTTCTGTCTTACCTGTACTAAGATATTTGTTATTGCCCCATGAGAGGTATGCAGACAAAGAAACTATGCTCTCTAATGCTAAGGGCATACGTTCCGAGGCAGTGTATGAGCCTGGAAAAAGTTAAATACTGCATAGAGGGCCCGATTGCTAGTCCATACACTTGCCTTGACATTTTACAAGAGGTGTCAAAATGAGCAGTGAGTGTATAATTTTAAAAAATTATTAGAGAAAAAGACACATTGCCACTACCCCCTCTCCCTCAGGCGTCGAGCACACTTATCTCATCATTCTTGCCACTTTCTGAAGCAGTTCTGGAAGTCCTCTTTCCTGAATGTCTTTATGAGGTGTGATCAAAAATACGGTGGATGCTGCTGCTGTGTGCCATCCAACAGAAAGACAGTCTTGTAAAAACATTATGGTGTGTCTTCATCCACCTTACTCAATGAATCTGACACCCTGTGATATCTTGCTCTTCCCCAAAGTCAAAATGAACATGAAAGGTAAACACATCATTGTGAATTCAGGACATCGAGGTAGCCATGACAGCACAACTAAAGACATAATAGAGGACTTCCAGAACTGCTTCAGAAAGTAGCAAGAACAATGGGATAAGTATGTCTGAGGGAGATTAATGGCAATGTATCTTTCACTGTAACATTTTTTTTCTTTTAAAAATTTAAACATTCACCATACTTTTCACGCATACCTTGCATGCTCCTACAGTGATTTGCAACATGTTTTCTTCCCTCTTATCTGGATTCTCTACTGATCTCCTAAGTTAAAGTGGCTCCTGTAATTTCTTTCCTTTCATCCCCCAACCCTGTTAAAAATTAATAGACTCAATGTTTTTAGAGCAGTTTTCAGTTTACCAAAAACAAACAAACAAACAAACAAAACTGAACAGCATGTTGAATTTCCATATCCCCTACTTCCTAGTTTTCTTACTATTAACCTCTTGCATTGGTGTGCTACATTTGTCACAAATGATGAACCAATATTGACATATTTTTGCTAACTAAAGCCCATGGTTTAATTGGAATAAATATACAGTCTGTCTGTTTTACTATTCTATGGGGTTTTGAAAAATGTATGTATCATGTGTCCACCATTACAATATTCTACAAAATAGTTTCACCTGTGCTCCACTGACTCCTCTCCTCCTTCCTCTGTGAATCCCTGGCAACCATCTCCATCTCCCTCTTCTGATTCCTAGATTATTCTTGCTAATTGGATGGGCCAATTTAGCTTACTTCTTGTGATGGTTAAGCTTAATTTTCAGTTTGACTGGCTTAAGAGACTCCTGGAGAGGTGATTGGCTCGTGGGTTTGCTGTACTCATCAGTGGGTTGTTCCACTGATGTTCATAGCTGAATGTGTTGTTGGAGGGGCCAAGTTGGAAGGAAGCCACTGGGAGTGTGTCTTTGGAAGGTACATGTCTTGCTGGTGCTCTTCCCCTGTGTTCTGCTTTCCAGCCACCACAAGGTGAGCAGCTTTGCTCCACTATGCTCTTCCACCATGATGTTCCTTCCTTGGAGCTAGAGGGCCATAGACTGAAATCTCTGAAATCAGGAGCAAAAACAAACCCTTCTTCCTTTAGGTTGTATATGTTGGGTATTTGGTCCCAGTGACAAAAAGCTGATGAATACACTTCCTCTGTACTTTAAAATCCAGTGCTTCAAGAATTGGTTTCATTATTCCAAATTTTTTTTATACACCAAGAGTTCTACACAAAGGAACATACTTAAATCCTTTCTAATTTAATGTGGTTTCCTACATCTTTGAGCAAACTTTTCCTTAAATTTCTACCCACAACTTCAATTAGGTCTAATAAAGCATGTCAAACTTGGGAAGCAGATCTGAAGTAGACAAATTTTGCAAATCTGCACATCTAAATGTGCCCCCACTTCTATAGACAGGGCCTCTGGAAGATGTGTTCTTTCTTTGAGGTTTCTAAGGCCTTACTGTGATGCAGCTTGATATAATTGAAAGCATCGAGTAGGTCTGGAGAGGATGGCTTATTTCATCCCCATCTGCTGAAAGTGAATTCTCCATACAGAATTGGCCAGTCTGCAATTGTGATTAACTCGTGGGTAAATAACAGTAATCCTGTTTGCTTGGGCTGTGAGATCTGGTCCAATTTGGAAGTCCGGGGGGAGTTCCTTAGGTAAATATACAGTCTGGAGAATCACCACATAGAGAAAAATGTTATATGAAGCCATATGCCATATTTAATTTTAATATTAGTCTATGAGATTAGCAAAGATGAAATTTACCTTGGGAAAAAGAACTGGCAAAGGTCACCCAAGGAAAGGGGAGTGCTTTTGACTTACGATTTTGCACAAAAAAGAATTTCTTCTTTCCTTCCTTCTCTTTCTTCTTCATTCCCTTCTTGTCTGTGACCCTAAGCTCTCTCTAAAGCTTAAGAGGCTGAGATTTGGGAACTATGTCACACCTGAAGAATGTAATAGAGGTGGAGGGACTTTCTAGTTTGTGGAAATTCTCATTGATCATAACCTTGGAATTCATCTCCCCTCCTTTTTTTTACTTACCTTCCCCATCTTCCTTCTTCTGCCATCCCAGATCGCCTCACTCTTTTCTAAAGAAACAGAGCTCATGCATGAAATTCATCATGCTTGATCTATGTCTGTGTCACTTAAGGGTATGTTTTGGTCTTGCTAGATTTGCTGTCATTCAGTGGAATCTCATTTTTCTATTTTAGATTTCAATAGTGTATATTCTATGTTTGGTGAGCATCCTGACAGAGTTTAACAAAACCTTCAACTCTAAGAATCCAGATTGGCTGGGGCAGTGGTTTTTCCTTGGGCTGATGGATAATTATCTCCTTTTCGTGTATTTTTTTGCAGTTTTGATTGACTGTCCATCTTACTAAGTACCTACTGAAAACACAACTCTTATTTTTGTTCTAGTGAATTTGTCTTGGTTGCTTCTCCTGGCTGGGCAGACCCTGAGAAGCTTCTGGAATGTAGCAGCAAGCTAGCACTATGGATTCCTACACATGGAGGCAAACTCTCAGGGGCTGTTTATGAGTTCCAGTGGCTCTGGTCTCTTTTCTGTCTTGCCTCAGTGGGCTGAGAAATTCTTGTTTGGGGTTGAGGTTTGGGATATGTTTATTCAGTGTGCCACATCCGCAAACACTGCATGGCTCTGGTTTCTGGAGGAGGCACCTTGGGAAGGTTGGTGTGAGAAGAACTATACAGGTTAGCATTTGAGCTCACTAGATTGTATTTACATTTTCTAAATCCTTTTCCATACTTGGAAATATAAGGGAGTAATTTCACCTTTTATTAAACAAAACCACAATGCCATGACAAAGCCAACTATTTTTAGGCTGAGAGTAATATATTGCTTCTTCCCACATAGCACCCCAAATTTTCTCATTTCTATTTATACTCCAATTCGAAGAACATTTGTAGCCTTTATGGCTTTTGGCATTTGAAGTACAGTAGGATGTCTTTGGTGTATGGCTATAGTGCTAGGGAGGTGCTGTCCTAGGAATGAGTGACTGGATTTAAGTGTAGTAGAGTGCCACCTGTATTCCGGGCTCTAGGCTGTGCATGTGACCATTGCTTCACTTATTTTAATATTACATAATATTAGCACTGATGAAGTGCTAAGAGTGCTAATAGTAATCAACTGTCAGGAGCTGCCTGGAGGGATGCAGGTGACAGGTACCAGGTAGGAGAGAACCTCAGACTGATCCCTGTGCCTTTGCCTTCTTCCCCCTCTGCCTGCCTGCCACTTGACTTTCTTCAGCAACCTGGTGCAGACCAGGCAGCTATGGCTGCATGTTTGCTCCCTGCTCCCGAAGTTCATGTGTTGAAACACTAACCCCTAAGGCAATGGTATTGGAAGACTGGGCTTCGGGAAGTCATGACAGCACGAGAGTGAGGCCCCTGTGAATGGAATAATGTCTGTTTAAGAAGAGACACAAGAGAGGGTGCTTCCTCTTTGCTCTCTGCTGTGTGAATAAGCAATGAAGACAAGACCATCTAAAAGCTGGGAAGTGGACCCTTACCAGAGAGAATCATGTTGGCACCTGATCTGAACCTCCAGGCTCCAGAACTGTAAGAAATAAACATTTGCTTTTTAAACCACCCAGTCTATGTTATTTTGTTACAGTAGCCCAAGCAGACTAAGATACATGCCAAGGGGCTATTAGGAGCCCTGGTATAGGCATTCAGATAACTCACCATCAGATTGGGTCAAATTTTCTACTAGTTGTTCTCTAATTTCCTATGATACTTCAAGTAACTAGGCCTCTTAGTCCTGTAACCAAGTCACAATGCCAGATCCAGTGCTAGAGACTGGGCCTTTGCCATGATTCATGTGCCTGCGTGTTGTACCAGTACCCAGTCATCCACACTTGGACCTGGCATCTGCCAGATTTCTTTCTCTCCTGCAAGTGACTGCCAACTTGATCCCCACCATTTGCCTTCTGTCAGAGTCCTCAAGGTGGTATACATGAGCAATGACCAAAAAGCACACTTTGTTAAACACCTGTTTGTATACCTCAATTCAAGCACTAGCTACTTTGTTTACATGTATATTTCCTTCAATAAATGGAGAGCTATTTGAGGGCAGCTTGTGGATCATTTCTTCATCCATCCACATGCCCACCCCCTACCTCTCATCCAGCATTTATTGAGCACCTATTATATGGAAGAGTCTGTGTTTAATACTGAGAACCAAGCAAATAGTGTAAGATTATGTTCCTTTCCCCCACCTGGGTAGCATCAACATCTAGCATAATGCCTCCAACTAGTGGTTGGTCAATAAATATTTGTTGAGAGGTAGATGAACTAATGACTTACACAACTTACTCGTGACACAGTGATCTCGGTCCTTATGTGGATTTCTTCTGATTGTCTACAGCAGTGTTTGCTTCTGGGAACTGCTTTTCTCTGCTGGTTATGTCCAGTCTAACAGTTCCAGAGTGTTATGCTGATCCAAATTTTGGTTTCAGCTCAGAGGGTTGGAGGTGACCGACGCAGTGGAAGATAATTTTTCTCTGGGATAAGGAATCAGGTCAGAGTGCAGTCCCCTTGTGCCCCGACATGCTGTTGTGTGGGTGCCCTCTAAGAACCTGCAGCTGATGAGTTCAATGCACAGTAAACACTAGTTAGTCAATTTATTCTTTTTCAAAAACTCAGTGTAGATGAGTGGTCTCAAAGTGTGGTTCTAGGATCCCTGGGGTCCACAAGACTCTGCCAAGGGGGTCATAGGGTCCAAACCATTATCATAACAATATAAAGATGTTATTTGCCCTTTCCACTCTCATTCTGTCATGAATTTACAGGGGGAGTTTTCCAAAGGCTCTATGACATGTAATATTGCCATAGATTAAGTGCAGGAGATGTGAGTATTCAGCTCTTTTCTATGAAGTTAGACATTAAGAGATCTGAAAAAAGATAAAATAGGATGAGGAGAGGGAAAGTGTATGCAAAAAGGAATTAAGATGTGTTATGTACGTGTACCAATTCCACACATGGAATGGAAACATCATGTACTGCAACATGTACTAATAAAAAATAAACAAATTTTTAAAAAAATGATGATTTTCTCACTATGATTTTTGCCTTGAAAATGGAGTTATTTTTTATTAAAATGCATTATTTATGTTAACATATAATGTATTCATTGTTATTTTTAAATGAATTAAATATTGCTCAGTTTAAAAAATTTCAAATATGGTAAATATCAATAGACTTAGCAATAGAGATAGCCTACTTAAACAAAAGCTCTCCATGGGCAGAATCAATGACTTTTAAGATAGTAAAGGGATTCTATTGTAAGACATTTGAGAATCATTGGTATAGACTAATTTCTGAGTGTGGAGGCTTTGCCATCACTGAATGGCTTTGAATCCTGGCTTTATCGTTTACTACTGTATTTTTTGGGTAAGTTACTTACCCTCTGTGGGCCTCAGTTTCTTAGTTGGTAAAAGAGAAATAATAACACTCATTATCTAACTCACTGAACTGTTGAAAGAGTTAAATGAAATAATAAATACTAGACACCTTGAACAGGGCCTGGAACAGCATAAGCACTGAATAGTTAGTAGCACATGACAGTGTTTTAAATGTAACCTATGGCAGTTCCCAGTATCCTCAAGTGATACATTTTGTGATTCCTAGTGGATGTCTGAAACCTTGGATAATATTGGACCCTATAATTTAATGTCTTTTCCCATTTACCTAAACACTTATCACACATGTGGCTGTAACTTCTGGAGTTCGAAGTGTGACAGCAAAACCCAGAACAAATTTTTTTTTCCTTCTTCACAATTTCGCAGATGGAAGAGTCCTTTTTTATCATAGATCTTAGCAACCTAGGCATATGATATTTTTCTTTCCCTAAGTTGATAATCTTCACATTTTCACTTGAATTACTTTATGGGTTTTATTTGACATGGCCAAATAGCCAGCGTCGCTGTTCTTATCCTTTGAAGCCATTCGTTAGTAAAGCAAGGTTTACTTGAACACAAGCACTGCTATACCACAGCAGTTGATCTGATCACTAAAATAGCTACTAAGTGACTATTGGGCAGGTAGCATATAAAGTGTGGATGCAGTGGGCCAAGAAATGATTCACATACCAGGTGGGTCAGTGCGAAATTTCATCATGTTACTCAGAATGATGTGTGTTGTAGTGAGGGCTTACAAGGGAATAGATTTAATACAGGTTACATAATTTATAGGATTATTTTATAATATTCACCCAAAGAGTTGAATGCAGAACAGTATAGGAGATCTGTCCATGTACTAGAGACCCAAAGAATACAGCTTAGGGCCTGGGTCCTTTGGCAATGTCCTGCACGAGTCCAGCTGAAGACCTAGAGCCCATGGCAATGTCGTCCATGAGTCCCACTGGAGGCCTAGAGCCCACGACAATGTCTCATGCAAGTGTGTTTCGTGGATCTGCACTGGGAAGGCCCAAAGGTCAGTGGTGGAAGCTAGAAAGTCTGCACCAGCAGGATGAAGGGTCTGTGCCAGCAGGCTGGGGGATCTGCACTGGAGCCAGGAAGCGACACTCAAGGTAAGAACCAGACCTCCCTGGAAAAGAACCGCAGCCATCCTCAGCAATAGCTAGGACCTGTGCTCTTCCGATGATGAGAACAGCTGAGTTCATATCAGGAAAACCAGCGCAACAGTCTTCTCCAGGAGAATCAACAGCACACCATCTTCCCCTCCAGTTCTCTTTTTATGCTGTTGGCAATAATCCTCAGGTGGGTCTTCCACATCCAGAATCACACTGATTCAGTTCAGCTGGGTGTTACAAGTTGACCATTAGTTAATCCACCACAATGTGCAATTGAAAACTCATGAATTTTTTCTATAATTATCCATTTAATATTTTCAGACCATTGTTGCTTGCAGGTTGCTGAAACTGCAGAAAGCAAACTATGGATAAATATCCTTATTTTAGAATACTTAGAGAATGTGGAAAACTATTGGGAAAAAAGTCATCCATGATCCAAATCTTTAGAAATAGTCACCAGTTGCTTCTAGGTATTTTTCCCCACATAATTTGTTTGTTTGCCTGTGTCTGTATATTTGGTCTTTATATAACTTGTGCCTGACGTTGTATAATGTATTCTCGGCAACCTATTATAAAGTCTTATGAAAAATGATTTCTCAGGGCTATATCATAATATTTGTGTTGTAGGATATTGTCAATATAAGCCATAATAAATTTAATCTTTCCCCTTTAGATCGGGTTTTATTATCACCACTATAAATCCTACATGATTAACATTCTTGTACATTAATCTTTGCCCATGTCTCTGATTATTTTGTTAGGATAAAATTGTGATGGTGTAATTACTGGAGCCAAAAACTATGTGTATTTTCAAGTAGCTATTTTAGAATGTTTGTATCTATTACAATATTTTCAGCTGTGTATAAAAATGTCTGTTATATAGCATGCACATTTGTCAGTGTTTAAAGTTGTTTCATTTGAAAATTAATTTTTTCTGATTTGATAGGTTTAAGTGGCACACAACATGAAAAGTTTTGCATACTCATTCATTACTAATGACTACGGTTTTTGGAAAATTGAAATTTTATCCTGTGAATTACTGTTCATTTCTTTTGAATTTTAAAAAACAGTGTATGAAGATTTTCCTATTGATCTGTAAAAAAGTCTTTAACTTTTGTCTATCAGGTGTGTGGCAAATATTTTTTCCAGTTGTTGGTTGACAGTTTTTTTCATTTAAAAATGTGCTGAAAATATTATGTGAAAATTTTATGTATTCAGATCTACTTTTACAAAAAATTGTCTTCCATTGTTTTTATGTGTATTTGAATTAAACTAAATTAAACTAAATTTGAATTAAACTAAATTAAACTAAATTTGTGACTTTCCTTTTCTCTCATTTTAGTTTAGTTTCCTTTCCTTTCCTTCTTCTTTTTCTCCCTTAACATTTAACTCTTTAATACATCTGAATTTTATGATGATGCATGGTTGAACTACAGCTTGAACTTGATTTTTCAAAATAACCAATTCTTTCTGTACAAGTTTGAATAGTCCACTTCTTCCCCATTTTTTGTGATGATTTCTGTATCAGACCTTACTTTCAAATATGTCTGAGGGTCTCAGGGCTTCCAATTTTTCTCTATGGACCTACAGAGTGATTATTGTACCAGGGTCATCCTCTTTTAATCAGGTTTATAGTATATTTTCATATCCGGCAAAGTAAAATGCTTCTCATTACTCTTCCTCCAAACTTATCCAGCCCTTTGCTTGATTTATTATTTCAGATGTATTTTAAAGTTTTTCTTTTTTAGGACTTCTTTCTTCCTATTCTCTGCATCCCATCGACATTTTGGTTTTGATTTCGATAGAAATAAAAATTAATTCAGGAGAAATCGTATCTTTTCAGTGCTCAGCTTTCTCACGTAGGAATATGAGGTATCGCTGCATTCACTCAGTCCTTCCTTTGTCTGTCCAGAAAGTTTTGAATTCCCCCACATAAATACCACATAAGTATTTTTAAGATTATTTCAAGGATTTTTTTATTTTTTATTTTTTTTTATGTGGGTACCGGGAGTTGAACTCAGGACCTGGTGGCTTGCCAGCATGCACTTATGCCGCTGAGCCATATCACCGGCCCCTATTTCAAGAATTTTTATGTGAATGATTTTTCTATTTCTTTTATGACATTTTAAAAATTTTGTCTTGCATGAACAACTCTTGAATGCTGTTATTAAGTTTCAGAGTAGATAAAAACATTTCTTGATATTTCTAGGTGTGTAATAGTATCTGCAAATCGCTATAATTTATTTAATACATTTACATATATGATAAGAAAACTAACATATGTCATATAAAATGTTTGTAAAATATATGTTAGTTTTGTTTTATATCTTGTGGATTAATTAGAATTTATAGCAACATGTTAAGTAATTATGGTGATAGCAGACTTTCTTATCTGGGTTCTTCTAATGTGTCCAGTGAAATGTTAACTAGTTGTATAATAGAGATAAACAGTCTTCATTATATTGATGATGCATCTACTTTTCCACAAGTCCCTCGTTTCCTCCCTTACTCTCTCCTCTCTCTCTTTCCCACTCTCCTTCCTTTCCTTTCTTCTTCTTTTTTTTTTTTTTTTAGTGGAAAAGGTAGTACATTACCAAGTGACCTTTTTTTTTTTTAATGTGGGTACCGGGAGTCGACCTCAGGACCTCACGCTTGCCAGCAAGCGCTTGTGCTGCTGAGCGATATCACCGGCCCTTTCTTTCCTTTATGTGGGTTCCGGGAGTTGAAATCGGGCCTTCGCGCTTGCCGGACAGGCGCTTATGCCACTGAGCTATCTCACTGGCCCCCAAGTGACTTTTTAGCATTAACACTTCAGTGAAGTTTTTCTTAAGTTTTCTTTTTAAGTGATGTAATAATAGAATCCCTAATATTAAACTGTCTTTATACTCCCAGGATAAAACCCGTCAGATTAGATATTTTATTTCTTCTGAGGTTTATAGAATTTCTGCATCTTCCAAAGACAAAAGATTGAAAGAATTTCACTATCTTTATGGACATTAGTAGTAAACTCACTACTTTAAAGATCTAATTGTAGCTATAAATATTTTGGACTTGATGAATAATTTTATTTCAGAAATTATTTTTCAAGTTCAGATATAAAACAATACAATATTTTTTCCTGCACAAAATACAAACTATATTTTTCACTAATAAAGATAGCTTCTCCGCTTTTTCTTCTCAATATGATTTGGATGTCATGTGATAGCGATATTCTGAGGATTACAATCCTAATCTAATTAAGGAAAATGTGTGTGCTGTATTAAAAGTGGTCTTTTGGGAGTTCATTATTTTATTTATGTTATCCTATACAACATAGAGATAATGGGGTGAAATATGGGTGGTCTAGAAACCAGACATGGAATAAATTCAAGTGCTTATTTAATAATGATTAAATTATAATGTGTAAGTTATTGAATGCATTTTTAGTGCATTGGAATTCGGACATTGTTATCAATATTGTAAAAATAAAAATGTTTATAGAAGTTTGCTTGCCAAGAATTTGTTTATCCCATTTTACTTTTAGTAATTACTTATTCTAGTGGACAGAAGGATCAAATCAAATAATGACTTCAGTTGTAACTATTGAACTCCAAACAAAGCCTCAGACTAGGAAGGAAAACAGAGTTGAGAGTGTTTCTATAGATTAACTTTTGGAGCAGGGTGGTCGCCACAGTCCTGGACCAGTTCCTAGGAGGCTGCTAAGGACATTGAAGGATCATCAAGTTCTCCTAACGCGTGAAAGTTTGGATGTATGGGTGCCATGGCTTCTCTCTTCCTCTACTTCTCCTAGTGCCTTGGACATCTCCCCAGATGCAGTGTCTGCTGCTCACATCTTGTCTGGTGAGAATGCCGCTCTTCAATTCCCTCCTCTCAGCCTGGTCCAGGGGCTTTGTGTACTAGACATGTTTTGGGGGAGATTCCTTTGAGTGGCTCCCTGACTTCACAGCACAGGCATCAGTCCTCAGTTTGGGGTCTTAATTATGGCTCCCTGAACAGTACCTACACCCGAGTCTATTTGCTATATCCTGGCTCCAGAGGAAGCTGGCAATATGAGTCCCATCTCTGTCACACATTAGCCTATCTGGTGCTGCCTGTGTTTAATTCAACATTCACAGTTTGGCAACGAACATCTACTGCTATGGGCCAGTATTGTGCTAGGCCCTGCGACTAAAAGAATAAGGGTGACACTGTTTCTTAAAGCACCCAAAACATTGTTCTGCTCTGCTCAGCTATAAACAATTGTTGAGTGCACATTGCTCTAAATTTTTAAATTCTTTTTTTTATTTTCAGCTCTTTGGATTGAACCCAGAGCATCACAAGCGTTTCTACCCCTGAGCTACAGCCCCAGACCTGAATTCTTTTTTTTTATTTTAAAGTGAAAAAAAAAACAAAACAATAAAACAGTTTCAAAACAGGCTAATAGGAGAGTAACAATAATTAATACATTGCATAGTGTTATCCTCATAGTAGTTACTCAGAGTACAAGATATAGGCATGAAATATTGTCCAAACAATATTAGCACAAACCTTTCTTTTCAATGAACTAAGAGAAACTAGTGTTATCTATCTTAACTGTCTTGTGTTATATACACTGAATTCTTTTTATATTGACACATAATGTTTGTACATATTTGATACATGTATTCAATGTATAAGAATCAAATAAGGGTAATCAGTATTTCCATCTCAAACATTTATCATTTTTATGTGTTGGCAACTTTGGACTCTAGTATTTTGAAATATACAATAAATTTTTATAAACTATAGTCACCTTACTGTGCTCTAGAGTGCTATAATTATTCTTCCTGTCTAATTATATTTTGGTACCCATATGTAACCTCTGTCATTCCCCCTTTTCTCTTGCCCTTCTTAGTCTCTAGTGATCACTATTCTGCCCTCAACTTCTATGAGATCAACTATTTTAGCTTCAACAGATGAGTGAGAATATGGGGTGTTTGTATTTCTGTGCCTGGCTTATTTTATGTAACACAGTGTTGTCTAGCTTCACCCATATTGTCACACACGACAATATTTAATTCTTTGTTACAGCCAGGTAGTATTCCATTGTGTATATGTACCACATTTTCTTATTCATTCACCTGTCCATGCACACCTTGGTTGGTTGCAGTCTTGGCTGATACGAACGCTGCTGCAACAAACATGGCAGTTAGATGTCTTTTTGATATAATGATTTTGTTTCTGCACAGCCTTAAGAAAGGGAGGGCAATTTTTGGGGGAGATGATAGTACACAGTTGGACTCTTTAGCATCCTATAGACATGACCTTTAAAAGTCAGTGCCAACAGTGACAAGATGGCTGTAGGACCGTAGGTCTAAGAGGGTAATGACACGATTAATGCTGCAGACTCACTTTCATGAATGGAATGAAAATGAGAAATAATTCCCAGGCAGCTCAGCACTCGGGCTTGGCAAAATAGTATGCTCAGTCCTGAAATTAATATTGCAGAAAATATCAAAGTGTGTGATCATTTATACTAATTGTTCAAAGCTATTAACCTTAAAAGATTATTTTTTCTAATTTTTGTTATAGCAAAACCAAGACAATCAGCATTGGAAAAAGGGGCTTCAGGCTTTAAAATCATGTAGAGAAGCATCTATTTTTAGATGGTTAACAAATGTATTTGGTTTTGAGTTTTCAGTTGGACACAGCTCATTAATGAATAGTATACAAAAGTCAAGGAGCAAAGAGATGGGCTAGGTTTCACTGTAATTCAGCATCTTGTTGGCTTGTTTTGAAGAATATCTCCAAGCAGCATCCAGTGTGTTAATCACAGGCAGGGACTAAACATAGCAGGCAGGAGCTACCAAGGATGTCTAATAGCTAATCTGGAGCAAGTTGGGGCTGCTCTGGACTGTTTGCTCGGATGTTGGGCAGAAGCCGTTCCTATCAAGAAAGGGTTTAAGATGTCCTTTCCTTGTGACATAACTGGGGAAATGCTGCTATTGCAGCAGAGAAAAAGGAGAGGAGAGCCTGTTCAGACAGGAGAGATGGATGGCAGCAAAGCACCAATAGGCGGACACATCCTGTTGGCTCGCTGGAGAACTGGAGGAAAGGCAGGCACAGGACCCATTCATTAAGACCCTACTGTGGATAGGGAGGCTGGGCAGGGTCCAGTCCAACATACTGACCCATACACACACCCTTTGGTTCTGGAAGGGCAGCAGAAGGTCTCTTGAAAGACCTAATGACTGTCCCTCCTCTCAAGAATCACAGCCAGCCACAGTAGCAGTCTCACATCCCTTCAGGGCCAACAGGCGGTGGACCACACAAGGACTCTCCATGGTGATGATTCTCTCAGACTCATCTCACTGTCCATTCTTTAGAAAATTTTCTGTGGGGTGCAACATGTGTCTCACAACTCTTCAAAATGGAATTCTTCAAGATAGGTCTTCAAGAATAAGGCCTGAGGGCCGGTGAGATGGCTCAGCGGCTTAAGCGCCTGCCCGGCAAGCGCAAGGGCCCAAGTTCGACTCCCGGATCCCACATACGAAAAAGGGGCCGGTGATATCGCTCAGAGGCACGGGCGCCTGCTGGCGCGCGAGGTCCTGAGGTCGACCCCCCGGTACCCACAAAAAAAAAAAAAAAAAAAAAGAATAAGGCCTGAGGAGGAGGCCCCATTCTTTTTTGCCAGGCCAGTGGAGCAATGAGACTAATGGTATCTAGGAACCAACGTTGATGGGGTTGGGATGGGGTTGTGTGGAGGGAGATAGCAAAATCACAGCAACACAGCCAAGGTCATTTTGAAGTGACATCTTTGAAAAGTAGTCCAAGAACCATTGAGGGAAACTTGAGAATGTGAAAATGGTGATGAGGGAGTGGGAGTGTGGGAGATGGAGAGAGAGAGAGAGGGAAAGAGAGAGAAGATGGAGGAGAAGGAAGAGGAGGAGGAAAAGGGAGAGGAGAGGAAAGAAGAGATGCTGGTTGAAAATACTATGGTGACTATTGCTTAAAAGTAACATCTGGATGGGCAGAGACTACCTTCCTATTTTAAGGTAAAACAGTCTCCAAAACAATATCTTGATGGAAAATATATAATTTTAAAAAACATCACTTGGCTGGATAAGTTGGTACACATCTGTAATCCCAGCACTCTAGGAGACTGAGGCAGGAGGATTGAGAGTTAGAGCCCAGCTTGGGCAATATAGCAATTTAGTGAGACCTGTCTCAAAATTAAAATAAAAAAGAGCTAGAATGTAGCTCAATGTGAAGGCCCTAGGTTCAATCCCCAATACAAACAAAAATAAACAAACAATAAAAGCAAAACAAAAAATTAAAAACTAAATTTACACATATCATTTAAGCTTACACACCGGAATGAGGAGGTACCCTGTTCTCAATGAAATCTGTATAGGGATTATAATGTGTTGTTTTCTAAGTGTTTCAAAATGTATTTTGTTAGCTACAAGTGACAAAAGCTTCAGAGGAAGTTTTGGCTGGTTTGTGATTTTCTTATTAATATAAAGTTTGGAGTTTGAAGACCTAAGAAGCTAAAATATTTGTAGTATAGTTTACTAAGCTCTGTTTCTTTTATTTCTGTTATTTACCTGTAAAAAGTCTATATTTTCACCTAGCGACCCCTTTTGTCTTGGAGGGAAAAAGATCCCTTTCCTTTTCTATAGTGGGCTTGACAGTCAGCAGGCACCCGGGGTGGGCCTGGTTTAGCGCCCTCTGGGGCTGTGGATGATGCACAAAGTCTTAGCGCTGGCTGCTCTGAGTTAAGGGTCAAAGACCAAAGAGTAAATTTAGTTTTCCTTTGAAGTTTACAACCACCTACAAATGCCTTTGGTAAGGCAGAGACAACTTAAACAGCCCTTAACAGCTCCTTCTTTTGCCTAGCATACTGAAATCGGAGGACACAGGACACAGGCAGGTATCAGCCAGTCACCAGGGGATGTGAGGCAGCTGGGCACTTGGGCAGGGTGGAACATGCCCTTCTCAGCCCCACCTGCTCCTCCTCTTCAGCTGGGCACTGTGTGCAGAACAAAGGCGAGCTTTGCTCCCCTCAATCCCTCTTTCTCCCAGGCTAGACAGAAAGGAAGCCAAGGGAAACGTCTGAGTGGCTGCTGTCTCTCTCCTTTGCATTCCACTTTGGCAGGCAGGGAACTCTTTGAATTAGCTCAGTTTTCTGGTTCAAAGGCACAATCTCCAGACAGTATTCGGAGAAGTCTGTCTGTAACATTCTGTGTCTTCTCATGCCCATGACTTATTTGGGAGTGAAACTATTTCCAGGACAGATTCTGATAGAGATTTTGGACCAGTTTTGAAAATGCTGCAGGGATAAATATAGTCAGATATGCTGAACTTGGGGAGATGTGTGGATGTTTTAAAAGGAATAAAACCAAGCAAAACACAAGCGTGGCCCTGCACTCAGACAATACCCAGTCAAGGATGGATGTGATGTCCATGAGGTTGAAGTATGTGGTGGCGTGGTACACTGGAGGAGGAAGATGAGCCATGGGCATTTGTAGGTTGTTGTGTATTCATGATCTTATTTAATCTTCCCAACATTGTGGAGTGGGGTATTTTATTCTATTTTTCATTTACTTGTTTTTTTCTTCCACCTTTATTGAGGTATACTTGATATGCAAAATACTGCACATAACTAATGTGTACTACAAATCAGTGAATCTGAGAATGTGTGTACAACTCATGCTTCTGTCTCTATAATCTAGATTATAAACATAGCTATCACCTCCCACAGTCACCCTTTGTCCCTTTTCTGTGGTATTAACACAACATAAAATCTACCCTCTTAACAAAATTTTAAGTCTGTAATACCTCACAGTTAACTGTAAATACTTTGTTGAACAGCAGATCTCTAGAAGTTACTCAACTTATTCAGCTGTCACTTTGTAGCCAATGAACACCTCCCCACTGAGTGGGATATTTTACATATGGGGGGAACAGAATCAGAGAGGTTTTGCCACTCATCCAGGTGAATTCAGTTCCCTTTGGTGAAATGGGGTCTGTGCTGGCTTGTACCTCAAAAGTTGTTGGTGAGGACTAAAGGAAACAAAGCAATGGACAGTTAACACAACGCCCATTACAAGGAAAGCACCCAATGGCGTGAGGTTTGTGATTTCACATAATTGAATCAATTCAAGAGCTCTGGCATTTCCTAACTGCCTCTTCACTATGGCTGGTTTTTCTCTTGCCATTGGTGTCCAAGAGACCAACTTCCATCTGGTTCTGGTTCCTTCATTCTTGCCACATCCATCTAGATGCATGATTATTTATAGGATTTAGGATTTGCTTGGAAGGGTGCTATATTAAAGCATAAATCTAAAGGGAAAACCCAATGAGGAAGAGCACGCATTTAAACATGCAGCAAATGGAAATGTGAATATTATTGCATGGCCCTGTGTTTATTTTCCAGTGAGCCTCATTATTGTGTAGTTTTGGGAGTAGGATCTTGGTATATTTGTGCTCCTTCTCTGCTGGGGTTGGTTGTGCCTGTGGGGTAAAGACTTCTTCAAGTGTCCCAGTGCTGTGAAAGAAGGCTCCGCTGCCGGGAGTGAGCTCAGAGGGCACAGCCCATTTCTAAGATGGGATTAGATTTGTAAGTAAGCATTGGAATGGTTAGTGGAGAACTTGCTGAATGTATGTTCTGGTAGTTAACAGACTTTAACAAATCCATGGTTAAGCATCAATTCAGGTGTCTTCTGAGCGATCCCTCTTGTTTCACTGAGTCTGAGAGTCAGTCACCACTTACCATTGTGCTTGTGTAGATGACTTTTACATACACCATGCCTGTTTTACACATTTGTGTAACCTCCCATCCTCTTGTTATCTGGGCTGGCAACTACCTTATTCACTTCATCCCAGCAAACCCACTTACTGACCTTCATTCACACAACTCAGGTGTCCTTCCACTGCCCACTCAGATTTCCACTCACAATTTTTGGTTAATGTCCCATTTCTTTCTCTGGGAGGCTGAGGCAGGAGAATTGTAAGTTTGAGACTTGTCTAGGCAACTTGGCGATTTAATGAGATTCTGTCTCAAAATTAAAAAAAAATAAAGGTTGGGGGTGTATCTCAGTGTGAAGTGGGGTTCCATTCCCAGTACCATGAAAAACTAAAAACCAATACTCAAAACAAACACCCTCCCCACCCCAAACAAAAAGTGTCTACTCAAGATTTTTCCACGAATCCTTCTAAATTCTTCATGGATGAACCCTACATGATTTCAGTCCTGCCAGAAGCCTTCCAGAAAACACTTAAGAGAACAAAGGGGAAAAGATAGCAAAACTAATATTTATTGAGTGCCTATGAGGTAGCTGGCACTTTTAGCTTCTGTTATTTCCATTTTTTTTCAAAAAGCAGATGAGATTCAGGGAGGTCAAGAATCTCAGATTTTCTTAACAAGGGAAATCAGGCTTTAAATCTAGACCTGTCCAACTTAAATGTCCATATTCTTTATACAATAATAGTATTTATATTTTTTTTTCCTGGGATTGGTGTTTTCTTTTAAACTTGCTCATTGTAAAATAAAACACAGATAAAGAAACTCACATAAAAACAAACATGTAGCTTAGTGAAGTTTTATAAGGTAAACAAATGCTCTTGTAAATGCCATGTAAATCAAGAAATAGAACTTTGCCAGACATCCCATGGGCCCTCCATATGCTTCGTCCCTCCCACCCCCACTCCTGGCAAAAGCAGTTCTAACTGCTCTTCCTTGCATAATCACTCCCTTGTATTTTTTTAAAAAATCATTTTGCCACTCAGTTATGCATACTAGACATCATTCATTTGATATGATTTTCATCTTCTATACATTGTCTTCTGTCTCTTTCTTTTCCTTAAAATTTATAGAAGGATTAAGCATGCCTAACCAGGAAATCTGAAATCCCAAATGCTCTAAAATCGAAAGCTTTTTGAACACCACCATAATGCTACAAGTGGAAAATTCCACATTGTGAAATTTTGATTTGTGCACAAAATTAAGAATATTGTATAAAATTATATTTAGGCTATGTGTATAAGGTAAAACATGAATGAATTTTGTATTTATTCTTGGGTCCCACACTCAAAACATCTTATGTAAATGTCAATATTCTACTCCCCCCCAAAAAATTCACCCAAAATCCACATTTCTGGCCCTAAGCATTGTGGGCGAGGGTTGTTCAACTTGTATGTAGAACTGGTCTGTTGAGTTTCCCAGAGTCAAGATTCTGCTGCTTGTGTGCCCATGGGGCATTTATTTTTTTATTTTTTTATTTTAAAGAGAAGAAAAAACAAAACAAAACAAATCAAAAAAGAACAAATTTTCAAAACAACATAATAGGAGGGTAACAATGGTTAATGCATTATGTATTGTTATCTTTAAGTTAGTTATTCAGGATACCAGATATTAGCATTCAGTTGTCCAAACATTATTGGCACAAACCTTACTCTTCAATGAACTAAGTAAAATTAATAGTGTATCTATCTTAACCATTTTATATATACATATATATATATATATATATATATATATATATATATATATATATAATTTTTTTTCCTTTCCCTTCTTTCTTTTCCCTATTCCCCCATCCCAGTCTCTCTTTCCTTTTGACCAGTTTCTTTTTGATTCACCATGTCTATTGTACATTTTGGATCTTATTTACTCTTTCAGTTTCTCATACTAGAGAGACAATACGATGCTTACATATGTGCGTCAGGTTTATTTCACTTATGAGTATTTTCTTGAGTTGCATCCATTTACCTATAAAAGTCTCCAGTTTATCCTTTTTTATGGCTGAGTAGTACTCCATTGTATAAAAATACCACATCTTTTTTATCCATGCCTCAGTTGATGGGCATTTGGGTTGTTTCCAAGATCTGGCTATTACAAATTGTGCTGCTATAAACATGGGTGCACATACATCACTGTGGTACGATGTTTTTAATTCTTCTGGGAAGATACCCAGAAGGGGAATAGCTGGGTCAAATGGGACCTCCAACCCTAGTTTTTTGAGGAATCTCCACACTGACTTCCACAGTGGCTGTACCAGTCGACACTCCCTCCAACAGTGGAGAAGGGTTCCTTTTTCCCCACAGCCCCTCCAGCATTTGTTATTAGTTGATTTCTTAATAATAGCCATTCTTTCTGGGGTGAGATGGTATCTCAGTGTTGTTTTAATTTGCATCTCTCGAATGACTAGTGATGTTGCACATTTTTTTGTATATTTATTTGCCATTTGTATTTCTTCATCTGAGAAATGTGTATTCATCTCAGATGCCCATTTTTGGAGTGGGTCTTTAAATTTGGGAGGTCTGATTTTTTTGAGTTCTTTATATGTTCTCGATAGTAATCCTTTGTCTGAGGAACAGCTGGCAAACATTTTTTTCCCATGTTGTGGGTTGTCTCTTCACTCTGTTCGTGGTTTCTCTTGCTGTGCAAAAGCTTTTTAAGAAGATGAGATCCCAGTTGTTGATTCTTTGTGATAGTTCCTGTGTAGTTGAGGTTTTATTCATAAAGTCTTTGCCTACACCAATGTCTTCAACGGTTTTACCTCTCCTACCTTCCAGCAGATTTAATGTTTCTGTTTTAATATTTAGATCTCTGATCCGTTTTGAATTTAGTTTAGTCCATGGTGAAAGATATGGGTCTAGTTTTAATCTTTGGCATGTGTAGAGCCAGTTTTTCCAGAACCATTTATTAAAGAGGCTATCTTTCTTCCAGTGAATGTGTTTGGCACCTTTGTCAAAGATAAGGTGGCTTAGTATATCTGGAGTTGTTTCAGCATCTTCTAATCTGTTCCACTGATCTTGAGGTCTGTTTTTTTGCCAGTACCACACTGTTTTTATCACAGTAGCTTTATAGTATAATTTCAAGTCGGGGATTGTGATGCCCCCTGCCTTGCGTTTGTTGCCCAGAATTGCCTTTGCTATTCTAGGTCTCTTCTGATTCCAAATGAATTTTAGGATTGTTTTCTCTAATTCTGTGAGATATGCTGTTGGAATTTTGATTGGAATTGCATTAAATCTGCATAACAATTTTGGAAGTATGGCCATTTTCACTATATTGGTTCTTCCTATCCAGGAGCAAGGGATATCTTTCCATTTTCTGATATCCTCTTCAATCTCCTTTTTCAGAGTACTGTAGTTTTCAGTGGATAGGTCTTTTACATCCTTTGTGAGGTTGATTCTTAGGTATTTCATTTTTTTGTATGTTATTGTGAAAGGTATTGTTTCCCTAATTTCTCTTTCAGTAAGTTTGTTATTTGTGTACTGAAAGGCTATTGATTTTTGAGTATTGACTTTGTATCCAGCTACACTACTGAATTTGCTTATTAAATCTAGCAGTTTTTTAGTGGAGTTTTTGAGGTCTTCTGTGTAGAGTATCATGTCATCTGCAAATAATGATAATTTAACTTCTTCCTTTCCAATCATTATTCATTTTATTTCTTTCTCTTGTCTAATTGCTCTGGCTAAAGTTTCCAGAACTATGTTGAATAAGAGTGGGGACAGTGGACATCCTTGTCTTGTTCCTGATTTTAGAGGGAAGGCTTTCAGTTTTTGGCCATTTAGTATAATATTGGCTGTTGGTTTGTCATAGATAGCTTTTATCAGATTGAGATAAAGACCATCTATTCCATTTTCCTGTAGGGTTTTTTTTTTTTTTTTTGTGGGTACCGGGGGGCCGACCTCAGGACCTCGTGCACCAACAGGCACCCGTGCCGCTGAGCGATATCACCGGCCCCTTTTTCGTATGTGGGATCCGGGAGTCGAACTCGGGCCCTTGCGCTTGCAAGGCAGGCGCTTACGCCGCTGAGCCATCTCACCGGCCCTCCTGTAGGGTTTTTATCATGAAAAGGTGCTGGACTTTGTCAAAAGCTTTTTCTGCATCTATTGAGATGATCATGTGATTTTTGTCTTTGGTTCTGTTAATACGGTGTATTACATTTATTGATTTACATATGTTGAACCATCCCTGCATCCCTGGGATGAATCCAACTTGGTCATGGTGTATAATCTTCTTGATAATTTGTTGGATTCTGTTTGCCAGTATCTTATTGAGGATTTTTGCATCTATGTTCATTAGGGAGATTGGCCTGTAGCTCTCTTTCTTAGTTGGGTCCTTCTCTGGTTTTGGTATCAGGGTAATGCTTGCTTCCAGGAATGAATTTGGGAGTATTGCTTCCCTTTCAATTTCATTAAAAAGTTTGAGAAGTAGTGGTGTTAGGTGTTCTTTAAATATCTTGTAGAATTCAGCAGTGAATCCATCAGGGCCTGGGCTTTCCTTTGTTGGGAGGTTTTTAATTACATCTTCAATTTCATTAGTTGATATTGGTTTATTTAGGATTTTTAAATCTTCTTGATTCAGGTTTGGTAATTCATATGAATCTAGGAATCTGTCCATTTCTTCTGCATTTTCCATCTTAGTAGAATATAAATTTTCAAAATAGGTATAGATGATCTTCTGGATTTCTGCCGGGTCCGTCGTGATATCACCCTTTTCATTTTCAATTGCATGGATTTGAGTCCTTTCTTTTCTTTTTTTAATAAGGTTGGATACAGGTTTGTCAATCTTATTTATTCTTTCAAAGAACCAACTCTTTGCTTCATTGATTCTTTGTATTGTTTATTTAGTCTCCAATACGTTTATTTCTGCTCTGATCTTTATAATTTCCTCCCTTGTACGGGCTTTTGGCTTAGCCTGCTCTTCTTTTTCTAGAAGTTCGAGGTTCGCCATTAAGTTGTTTCTTTGCGCTTGCTCTATTTTCCTGATATAGGTATTTAATGCTATAAATTTCCCTCTTAGGACTGCTTTCATTGTATCCCATAAGTTCCGGTATGTTGTACTGTCATTGTCATTCAGTTGTAGAAAGTGTCTAATTTCTTCTTTAATTTCATCTGTGACCCATTGGTTGTTCAGGAGGGTGCTGTTTAATTTCCATGTGTTTAGGGAATTTTTGTGATTTCTTTTGCCATTGATTTCCAATTTCATTGCACTATGGTCTGATAATATGCATGGGATAATTTCAATTCCTTTGCATTTACTTAAGCAGGTTTTATGAGCTAGTATGTGGTCTATTTTGGAGAACATCCCATGTGCAGCTGAGAAGAATGTGTATTCTGATGTTGTGGGGTGAAACACTCTGTAGACATCTACTAAGTCCATTTGTTCAAAAGTTTGGTTCAGTTCTACTATTTCATTATTGATTTTCTGTCTAGTTGATCTGTCTTTTTGTGACAGTGGAGTATTGAGATCCCCCAATATAATTGTATTAGTGCTTATTTGATTTTTCATGTCCTTTAATACTTGTTTTATATAGCTGGGTGCACTGGTATTTGATGCATATATATTTATGATCGTTATCTCTTTCTCTTGGATTGTCCCTTTACAAGGATATAATGACCATCTTTATCTCTCTGAATCATTCTTGGCTTGAAATTCACTTTGTCTGCAAAAAGAATAGCTACCCCTGCTTTTTTCTGGGTTCCTGTGGCATGGAGTATTGTTTTCCATCCTTTAACTTTCAGTCTATGAATTTCTTTTTGAATTAAATGTGTTTCTTGTATACAGCATATTGTTGGATCTTGCTTCTTGATCCATTTTGCCAGTCTGTGCCTTTTGATTGGTGAATTGAGACCATTAACATTGATGATTAAAACTGATATGTATTGACTTGTACTTGTCATGATATTTTCCTGTTGTTGGTTCCCACTCTGTTTGTTTTTCCCCTCTTCCTCTATTTAATTATCTGCCCTGCCTGGTGGATTCCTTCTGTTGGGGTTCCTGGAGTTGTAGTCCTTGTTATCTCTTTCTAGAATGTCCTTCAGAACATTTTGGAATGCTGGTTTGGTGGTCATAAATTTTCTCAGATGTTCTTTGTCATGAAAGTATTTTATTTCTCCATCAATTTTGAAAGATAGTTTTGCAGGGCACATCAATCTGGGTTGAAAATTATTTTCCTTTAGAGCTTGAAATACGTCATTCCAAGCTCTTCTTGATTTGAGGGTTTGTGCTGAAAAGTCAGCTGTGATTCTGATGGGTTTTCCTTTATAAGTGATTTGTCTCTTGTCCCTAACAGCTTTTAAGATTCTGCCCTTCTGTTGAATTTCTGGGATCTTGACTATGATATGTCTGGCTGAAGTTTTTTTTTTTTTTTTGATCATGTCTAGTTGGAGTTCTATAAGCCTCATTTATATGAAGATCAAATTCTTTTTCTCTTCCAGGGAAGTTCTCCGTGATAATGTCTGTGAACAAGGTTCTAATGTCATTTATGCTATCTCTTGCTTTTTCATTTATTCCAATTATTCTTAAGTTATTTATCTTTGAGTCATCTAGCAGCTGCTGAATTGATTTTTCATGGTCCCCTGCTATTTTTAAGAATTCTTTCTTTTCATGATCACTAATTGCTTTGCCTCTGTTGTCCCCCTCCTGCTCAATTTTGGTTGCATTCCTGAGTGTCTTCTTCACATGGGAGACACTGCACCACCCAGTTTGGAGATTCAGAGGAGTTGGGATGATGTGAGCCCCTTCAGAACTTGTCACGGGTTTCTCATTCTTGCCCACTGGGGAGGTGAAAACCTTTCCTGATGCAGCAGCTTCCTCATATTCACCCATCACACCAGCTAGGGAGTCCCGTTAGTCGAATGGGGTTCTCTTGCTTACAGGCTATCTGTCCTTCCCTGTTTCTCCCTCTCAGACATGTATCATCTGTAGGTCTTCAGCACTCCCATTTGTATTTTGGGGTAGTAGTGAAACCTGATCACTAGTTTTGTTACAGTGTTGGCCACGTGTCTTGGTTTTGCTATTTACAAGCTCTGTTCTGTGTGAAGTTTCTGGAAGATCCAGCTATCTCCCCAGAATCCCTTTCCTGACTGGCTTTGTTGATGTTCATGGCTGTGTTCTGGTGATGTTGTGTGGTCAGCTGAGTTCCTCTGGCTTTTCCTGGTAGGCCAAGGACACTACAGGATAGGAACTGTATTTCACCAGGCTGCCTCATAGTGACTGCTTGTGTGGCCACACATCATTTCTGCATTCAAATTCAAAAGCTACTGGCTTCTGTCTTTTCATTTTTCTCGTATTCTCCAGAATTAGCATCATTGTCTGCAACTAGATGCCCAGGGTATGCCTGCACATGCCCGTCTCTAACCCCAGAGGACTGAGTGGGAGCTGAGATTGATAGCTACCCTTGCTTCCCCACCCCCTCTCTTTTGCTTATAAGCATTTGTTTGGTCTCTGTGTAAAATATGCTTTTATAAAAACCCAAGGACGAACGTGTCTGAAATAACCTTAAGTGAATATAAGTAACTTAATTAGCATCTCGTAGATTCTTATTGTTATGTGGGAATGCAGTCTTTCCTGTGGGGACTGGTGTTAAACAAGATGATTGATAAATTGTTATATTCACACAGTGTCACTCAGTGATATAATCATGCCTTTTGTAAATATTTAGTCAAGAGAGCAATCCAGCTGTTCCCAGTCAGGTTTCACCCAGGCAGCCAATGCTCTGATTTATCTCTCGTGCTGTTTAAGCATTGAGGAAGCCCACATTTTTATGAGCCGCTAAATACCCATAATAGCAAATAGTGAAAATGATGGCCATAATACCAATGGCCCAAGTAATTATAAAGAAGGATATCTGTGATGGCCAGAAATAAGAATGAGGAAGAGGCTATTTTTTTTCTTTCTTTCTATAGAAATAAGTGTCACTACTTTAACCTTTAAAATACTAATACTAAGAAGTTAATCTCCCCTTATCATCTGTGTCATAAAAGACCCATAAATGAGACCAGAATGGTCTGGGGAACTGAATTTTCAACCTTTGACCATTCGTTGAACAAAGAATAAAACAAAACTAGAATATTCTTTGCTGTGTTCTTATTTGGAGTTGTTGACTAGGAAGACACACTAGTGTTAGATGTCAGAGTTTAAAACATCTGGTGGAGGCAGGATTATTTCCCCAGCCCCCTATATTGTCCAGAGTAGTTTGGAGCAGGGAGTGGCTGAAGTTGCTCCACTGCAATCCCATCCCTCAGTGGGGGAGGAAGGAGGCAGCCAAGGTGGGAGAGACCCCTGGGGCAGGCCCTGCTGTGTCTGGGGTGCCCAGACTGAAGGGCCCGTCCAGCAAGACAGGGAGCACCAGAGAAGGAGCGGCCATAGTTGTGGTGGCATGTGTTAGCAGGACTGCTGTTCCAGGAGACAAAGTGAAACAAAAGTAGAGATAAGTTCCTGTTGTTCGAATTGCTTTTTGCTCTATTTATTAGTTTGTTCAATTTGCTGTAATTGTTAAGATCTTGGGCCTAGAGAAATTAGGAAGCAGGACAATGAAGATGTTTGCATTTTACCCTCGTTGTTCTTCTGGGTTACCCTAGCCAACTCCTTTGCTGTACACTAGGGTAGAGTTAAGGTAATCAGGGTAAGGAGCCATCAAATGTTTATAGTAAAAATGTACACTGACAAATACAAGTTAAAGTTGTTCTTGTCACATTAAAAAAGGTCTGATACCTTTACCCAACCTCCCTGTATCTCCACTTTACCCCACAAATACATATTTAAGTAGTTGGAAATGCTAAATACCTTAATTTGATCATTACACACTGTAGGCATGCATCGAATTATCATGTTGTACTCCATAAATACATTTAAGAGTCATAATTAATAAAAAAAGGTCTGTAGATGAGAATGAGCTTCAGTTAAGGCTTATGCTGTTAATCATGATTTAGAGGTTTGCTTTATGTTACCATTTATGTAATGAATCTCTGGGCTTATTAAATATATACATGCCTTTTTGTATGCTGAGAGATCAACTGCTTCAAAAGGTGGAAGGCTGAAGCTGGAAAGGAAGCTGGCTGGATTAATAAGTGGAGAGGTATAAAGAATACCAATAATAATTTTCATTCAGATAAGTGATATTAAAGTCAGCATTGCCAACATGTGGCCACTGCAGAAGGGAACAGTGAGAAGCGTAAGCCAAAAGTGGATGGGAAATTCACTACCAAATGGAAGCGCAGCCCAGAAAGCCTCCCCAAACATCCTGGCCAAAAGCTTGGCCATTTTTCATAGACATAGTTGGTAACACAGGAGGCATGAAAAACTC
The DNA here is from genome assembly GCA_028451465.1 of Erethizon dorsatum. Taxonomy (NCBI): domain Eukaryota; kingdom Metazoa; phylum Chordata; class Mammalia; order Rodentia; family Erethizontidae; genus Erethizon; species Erethizon dorsatum. The sequence continues at coordinate 136,494,819 of CM051823.1, read as the reverse complement.
GGCTGAGCCCATTATGTATCTTATAAAAAATCATGCAATTCATCAAGGATTTTTCCTGAAGGTTGTATGACATTCAAAAGCAATATCTTTAGAGTATCTTTCTAGATTTTGGTAAGCACTTCCTTGCCTAATGACTACCTTCTTTCCATAAGTAACTAGAATCCACAGTGAAAACCCCATTATTTACATTATTCCACTTGATATTTCCTCATAAATTACACTTTTGTTTTCCAGACCCATTACATTTCCTGTGTGGCTAATTAGATTAGGCTGTTTCTATAATTTACACACTGTTTCCTGCCATTTACACTCATTTTTCAGAAAATGCTTGCTAAGCATCCCCATGCTTTGCTTTTAAAGAGCAGACCAAGGTTACTGCAAGTACTCAATGAGTGACCACATTTTTAAGGATAGAATACTTTCCTGAGACACTCCTACAGACAAGAGACTTTGATCTCAGGTGCTAATAATATGGAATGCGGCGTGGGTAAAACATGAAAACATTAAGGATGAAACTGGAGAAGTGGCATGATGCCATACTGATAAAGGGGGTTTAGCACAGGGGAATGGACAGAGCCACCCATGACCTCAAGGATTATTTTTAGTGAACAGCGTGCTATAGAAGATTCAAATTTCACATACTGGGTTATGATTTTCCTATGATACTCTGTCTTGATGGTTTCATCTATTCAATCCATACCTGAATTGATTTAGTAAGAACCTAGTTATGAGTGACAGTGGGCTCTAAATTCTACAAAACCACTCCCACACAGCAAACTCTGTTTTTCAAACTCTGTTTAATAATGGAAACCTTTCTTATAAGGGTTCTAAGCAAAATCCCAATGAAGATAAAAGCAGCTTGCTTGCTTGAAATGGGCATCCTTTCTCCCTCTGATTCCCTTCTGATTCTGGTCTGGCTTTTTTTTTTTTAATTCAGTGATTTAATAAGTATTTATTTCCCACAAATAATGGTCAAGGTATATAAGGCTAGGGCTGGCTTCATAGGTGGGTAACTTGTGTAGCCACACAGGGACTTGTGCTTGGTGTAATACCCTGCTGTCAATGACTTGAGATGCTTAATAATTTTACACAGTAAACCTGTATTTTCATTCTGCAGTGGGTCCTGAAAATTATTTAGCTGGCCCTCATTATAGGAGAGACTAGAGGGAAAAATAATAAAACAAACAGGGATCATGACCCTAAGGAATTTACAATATACATCTGTTCTAGTGGCTTGAAATACAAACCCTGTGGTCTCTCCTGGCATAGCCTCAAGAAAATCACAGGGAACATTGCCATAGTCCTTCAGTCTGATGATCATTGTGCCAATGTTGCCTAGCAATGCTGAGTCAGTCTGGATGGAGGGTCTCCTCTTTCTGAGCTGAGAGGCCAGTGACTCCCATGTAACATTCAGGTTCCTGGAGCAGATTTGTGATACACTTTGTTGACCTTGAATGGACGGAGTCTTTCTCTATTTAGCTGCTATGTCTGTGTTTATTTGACTGAGTCTAGGACTATGGAGAGTTCATTCAGTTTTCTCCCTACCTCCCTTTTACAAGCTGTTTTGATTTAACCAGGAAGTGTAATAAAAAAGTGACTGTCTCAGGTGTTTACCAGGGACCTGCTTGGGCTGAGAACAGGAGGATCATAAACATTTGTGCTGTGCTCAGAGGGGCTATTCAGCTGGAAATCCCCTTCGCTGCTCAACTTGAAACAACCAAAATAAGCAAACACTTTCAACTGTCTTTCCCTCACTCTGGCCAGGAACAATCCATGATTTGGACTGTGGCCTGGCAGAGGGACTTTCCTCTGCCATGAATAAGAGACCATTAAGAAAGAAAAAGGAAAAGAAAACAGACTTTGAAATAGACAGAATGATGAAAAAGGAATTGTAATGGTTGATGGCACGCTGCTTGAGAAAACTAAAGACTATAAAGTTTTGCTTATTTTTTTTTATTTTAAAGAGAAGAAAAAAAAAACAAAATAAAACAAAAAAAAAGAACAAAATCTCAAAACAGCATAATAGGAGGGTAGCAATGGTTAATACATTATGTATTGTTATCTTTAAATTAGTTACTCAGGGTACAAGATATTAGCGTTCAATTGTCTAAACATTACTGGCATAAACGTTTCTCTTCAATGAACTAAGTAAAATTAGTAGTGTATCTATCTTAACCATCTTATATATAAATACAATATTTTCTTTTTTCTTCTTTCTTTTCCCCATTCCCCCATCCCAGACTCTCTTTCCTTTTGACCAGTTTCTTTCTGATTCATCATATCTATTGTACATTTTGGATCTTATTTACTCTTTCAGTTTCTCACACTAGGGAGACAATACAATGTTTGCACATGTGCGTCCAGTTAATTTCACTTACGAGTATTTTCTTGAGTTGCATCCATTTACCTATAAAAGTCTCCAGTTTATCCTTCTTTATGGCTGAGTAGTACTCCATTGTATAAAAATACCACATCTTTTTTATCCATTCCTTGGTTGATGGGCATTTGGGTTGCTTCCAAGAGCTGGCTATTACAAATTGTGCTGCTATAAACATGGGTGCACATATATCGCTGTGGTATGATGTTTTTAATTCTTCTGCGAAGATACCCAGAAGGGGAATAGCTGGGGCAAATGGGATCTCCAGCCCTAGTTTTTTGAGGAATCTCCACACTGATTTCCATAGTGGCTGTACCAGCCTACACTGCCACCAACAGTGGAGAAGGGTTCTTTTTTCCCCACACCCCCTCCAGCATTTGTTATTAGTTGATTTCTTGATAATAGCCATTCTTTCTGGGGTGAGATGGTATCTCAGTGTTGTTTTATTTGCATCTCTCGAATGACTAGTGATGTTGCACATTTTTTTGTATATTTATTTGCCATTAGTATTTCTTCATCTGAGAAATGTGTATTCATCTCAGATGCCCATTTTTGGAGTGGGTCTTTAAATTTGGGAGGTCTGATTTTTTTGAGTTCTTTATATGTTCTCGATAGTAATCCTTTGTCTGAGGAACAGCTGGCAAACATTTTTTCCCATGTTGTGGGTTGTCTCTTCATTCTGTTGGTGGTTTCTCTTGCTGTGCAAAAACTTTTTAATAAGATGAGATCCCAGTTGTTGATTCTTTGTGATAGTTCCTGTGTAGTTGAGGTTTTATTCATAAAGTCTTTGCCTACACCAATGTCTTCAAGGGTTTTACCTATCCTACCTTCCAGCAGATTTAATGTTTCTGTTTTAATATTTAGATCTCTGATCCATTTTGAATTTAGTTTAGTGCATGGTGAAAGATATGGGTCTAGTTTTAATCTTCGGCATGTGTAGAGCCAGTTTTTCCAGCACCATTTATTAAAGAGGCTATCTTTCTTCCAGTGAATGTGTTTGGCACCTTTGTCAAAGATAAGGTGGCTTAGTATATCCGGAGTTGTTTCAGCATCTTCTAATCTGTTCCATTGATCTTTGGGTCTGTTTTTTTGCCAATACCACATTTTTAAATCACAGTTTTGCTTATTTGTTGATATCATGACCTCAAATACCTCAAATGGAGAGGCAAAGGTGAAATATATTTACTTATTTATCTTTCCCTTTTTTCAGGTGGGATCACAGTGTTTGAATGATTTTTTGATGCAGACCTGAGTGGCTGGGGCAGCTGCATGGCTGTAGGGATGGGGCCTGTTCTTGTCATTATGTCATTTGTGATGAAAGATAGAAACATAACTCAACCTAGCTTAAAAGAGGGTTTGTTTTAGAAATTTTGGGTGACTTGTGGGGAATCAATGAAAAGAATGTGGTTCATTTCAGGAAAAGCAGAGACCAAGGACCTGAGTTTTTAGGATTTGCTTGGCTTGGTGGCTCTGTGCCGCTCTATGCTTCCATTTCTGTCTTCTCTCCCTTTACTATTAGGGGGCTCTTTTCTGGACCAAGTGGTGGTAAACATGGCAGCAGAGTTTCCAAGCATCACCTCTTTGGTCCAGTTACACAGGAGACAATAGCTCCTCCACTTCAGTTTCATTGATAGTTCCTGTAGAAATGTGATTGGCTCAGCTTGGGGCAGCTGACTACCTGGGCCAATCAGCTGAGGCTGGGCATGGATTCCGTTGTGAAAATCATGCAATGTGTGAAAGGGAGGAATAATTTCCAGAAGAAGTGGGAGCAAAGCCCATCCATGGGTTTATTCTACACATGAGGGGTATAATCCAGCAATTCATGTAAAGATGAACGTTTCTTTCTGATAAGGTAACTAAACTGAATAGATGCTATTATGTGATATGTCAGAATTTTATTAAGGATCTTGAAAAAGTTTTATTTCATTTTATTTTTTATTTTAGAGAGAAAAAAACAATAAAAATAATGGTACAGAATTTCAAAATAAGATAGGAAATTAACAATGGTTAATGTAATGCATATTGTTATTGTCAAAATAGTTGCTCAGATTACAAGATATAGGCATGAAAAATTGATCAAACAATATAAGCACAAACTGTTCTTTTCAATGAACTAAAAGAAGTTAGTAGTACAATTATTTTAGCTATCATATATATATGTATATGTTTTTTTCTCTTTCCTTCCTTCTTTTCTCCTTTCCCCCATCCCAGCTGTTTTTTTCCTTTTGAACAGTTTCTTTCCCTTCCTCAATATCTATTATAGATTTTGGATCTTATTTACTTTTTCAGCTTCTTATACTAGGCAGATAATATGATGTTTACACATGTGAGTTTGATTTATTTCACTTATGAGTACGGTCTCTAGTCACATCCATTTACCTATAAATGTCTCAAGTTTATCCTTCTTTATAGCTGAGTAATACTCCATTATATAAAAATACCACATTTTTTTATCCATTCCTCGGTTGATGGGCATTTGGATTGTTTCCAAGATTTAGCTATTACGAATTGTACTGCTATAAACATGGGTGCACATATATCACTATAGTATGATGTTTTTAATTCTTCTGGGAAATTACCCAGAAGGGGAATAGCTGGGTTGAATGCAACCTCTAATCCTAGTTTTTTGAGGAATCTCCACACTGATTTCCACACTAGTTGCACCAGTCTACATTCCTACCAACAGTGGAGAAGTGTTCCTTTTTCATCACAGCCCCACCAGCATTTGTTATTGGTTGATTTCTTGATGATAGCCATTTGTTCTGGGGTGAGATGGAATGTCAGTGTTGTTTCAATTTGCATTTCTCAAATGACCAATGATGTTGAACATTTTTTCATGCATTTATTTTCTATTTGTATTTCTTCATCTGAGAAGTGTGTGTTCATCTCAGATGCCCATTTTTGGATTGGGTCTTTGAATTTGGGGGGGGTGGTCTGATTTTTTTCAATTCTTTATATGTTCTAGATAGAAATCCTTAAGAATTTTGGCAGAGTTTTAAAAATATTTATGTAAACAAAATGAAACTTTGTAAGATGGTGAAGTAGCCTCAGGGACAAGAGGCATATAAAAGGCAAAGAGAATAATGGAACAAAGCAACCTGGTTTTAAAAAGAGTTTCCAAGTAGTAGCTGAAATATATACTGGATAAGTTAGTTCACTGGGATGGGGAAACAGGAGCATCAACATTCCAAGGGAAGCAAAGCTGATTATAGGAACACAGAGTAGTCATCAGGCTTTAGGAAAAGATGAAGTGGTAAGTAAGCCCTTGTTTACTCAGCTTTGCATCATCATAAAAAATGCCAAATATAATCAACTTACAACAAGAAAAGGTTTATTTTGGCTCACCATTTTGGAACTTCCAGTCTATGATTGATTGGCCCTTTGCTTTTGAGCCTATGGTGAGGCAGCATATATGATGTGAGTTCTTAGTAGAGCAAAACTGCTTACCTCATGGCTGGGAAATGAATGCAGATTAGGTGGGAGATAGGGAGAGGCACAGTCCACTTCAAGGGGACACCTCCAGTAACCTAAAGATTACCCACTAAGTCCCATTTCTTAAAGCCTCCACCATGTCCCAATAGCACCACTGTACCAGTCACTTCACCATCATTATAACAAATATCTGACACATGCAACTTAAAGGAGGAGAGGTTTACTTTTGCTTACTTTTACTTTTGTTTACTTTTGAATCCAGTGGATTCAGTCTATGGTTGGCTGGCTCTAAGGCAGAAATGGTATAGTGAAAGGGCATGGTGGAGGAAAGCTGTTCAACCCATGGCAGACAGGAAGCAAAGGAGAAGGGAGTAGTCAGCGACAAGAATACACCCTTCCAGGTCACATGCCCCAGGACCTGCTACTTCTAACCAGGTCCTACCTCCAACCACGAGACTTTTGGGGAATGTTTTAGATATAAACTATAACATTACATCCTGGCCCCCAAAAGGTTCATGTTTACCTCATTATGTAAAATGCATTTAGTCTATCTCCAAGAGTCACCAGTTCCAGGATTGCTGAAAAGTCCAAGTTCAAAGTCTCCTCTGAGAGTCAAGGCAAAATCTTAGGTGTGAACCCCTGTAAAAAATAAAAAACAACATAAAATGGTACAGGGTAAACATTCCCATTTTGAAAGGGAGGAACAGAGGGATAAAAGGAATTGGACCAAAGCGAGACTGAAAACCAGCAGGGCAAACATTAAGTCCTATAGCTCTGTGTCCAGCACCTGGTGGTGGTGAGCTGTAAGATCCAAAGTGCTTGAGCAGTCCTGCCCTTATGGCCTCGCCACTTGCAGTCCACATGGCCTCTCTATTGGGCCAGCTCCAGTTGCTGCTTGTGGTTTTCCTCAGCAGACATTCCACATTACTGGCTTCTTCAACTTCCTGGGGTTTTTTGGTTTTACTCTCACAGCTTCATCCACTGCCTTCTCAGGGGCACAATTTCTGGTCTCTGGGTTTTTGACTGAAATCTGGAAGGAGGACTTCATGACCCCACAACTCTTGCGTTCTCCATGGCTGAAAAACCAGCACCACACAGATGATGTCAAGGTCTGCTCCCACCTTGAACAGTAGCTAGCCCCCTTGTTCTCTGACTAGAATCACTTACCAGACTTTGCTTACAGCATTCTAGAGATTTTCTACTGCACATCTCCAAAGCTTTCTAAACTCCTGAAAACCAGTTCCAGAGGCTTCTAAGTCACATGGTCCAGGTATAGTCATAGTGATGACCCTGCTCTTGGTTCCAAATTTTTATAGTAGTCACTTTCCTCTCTCTGAGACAAAACACTCAACACTCACAATTTAAAGGAGGAGAGGTTTATATTTACTCACAATTTCAGTGGGTTCAGTCAATAGTCAACTGTCTCTAACACAGAAGTAGCATGGTGGAAGGACATTGAGGAGGAGGACTGCTCACCCCAAGGTAGCCAGGAAGCAGAGTAGAAAGGAGGAACTGGTGACAAAAATACATCCTTTCAGATCATGCACCTAAGTGATCTTACCCTTTTCCAGACCTGTGAACATGAGTCTTTGGGGGATATGTTAGGTATAAACTATAGCAACCACCCAGGGGACCAAGACTTTAACACACTGGCTTCTGGGAGCATCTAAGATCCAAAGTATAACATGTCCACAGAGGGGAACATCCTGTGAAGCTATGGACAAAAAACAAAAGGGACATCAAGACAGTGGAGACAAGGAGATTTTTGCATACTTTGCTTCATATTTTAAAATTAGCTATTAACTATGGCTGACCCTAGGCCAGTGCCTGGCAAGAAATAAGTGAACTGAATAGTATCTGGATAATTTCATCACCAGAGGTAGATTCATGAGCAAATGTTAACCATCAGAGAATTCTCCAATGACTGTCAAAGTTTCTACTGTGGGATTATTTCACTAAGCAGATTTATTAACAATTTGAATGAAGACACAGAAGGTGTCATCCACAAATATGTACAGGATATATAGTAGGATTTGCATGGTGTAAAGAGAGTATGCTAAAACAGCACCAGGAGTCAAAAAACTCAATAGCCTGAACTAGTGGGCATGGTGAAGCAGAGAGAACTTCATACATATAAACATAAAGACGCTAATGAATTTTAGAAGGTAACAGCAAGAGTATAGGATGGGGTTGGTGGTTAGAAAATCTGACAGTTCCCATGAAATGATCTTGGATTTTGAGTAGATCACTTGAAGCCATTCCTCTCAAAGTAAGTCAGGTAGTATCCAAAAAACTAGAGGAAGCATTCTTTATGGTCTCGTATTACTAGATAATATTTGGAATATTTGTTGAGTTCTTAGCACAATATTTTAATAGGTAATAAAGACACATTGGAACTGTCCAAAGCAGGAGTGGGAAATACCTATAAACCACAATATATGAACAACTCTTGAGGGAACTGAAAATGTTGGTCAAAGAGTAGACAGTGGTGCATACTTAACAGTCTTCCCAACTTGCAGGGTCATCACATAGCAGTGAGACAAATTGGATAGTCATAGATAGAAAAATGTGAAGAAGGCAGAGGACTTTATATGGAGATAGATCTTTATATGAATTACTAGATGGAATAACTGAAAAGTAGATGCAATCCTTACAAAGGGATGAATTAGTCATCTCTAGATTTGCCTGCTTCTCAGAGAAGTGGTTCCTGTGTGGAGCTGAAATTTGGGCTACTTAATCTCTTGTTTTCCTTCTGACTCTGAATCTTGAAGACTAGGATCCATTCTTAGCTCTGCCAATAAATAGCTGAATGATTTTGGGGTAGTCTTTTATATTTTATCACTCTGTAAAATGGGGTGAATAATTTCTGTCCTCTCTTTCCCACAGAATTGTTGCAAATTTCCAGTGAGAAAAGAGAAAAAGAAACAAAATAAAACAAACCAAAAAAACAACAGGTGAGAGGAGACTGAAAAGTTTAAATCACTCTGCCCTTGTAGGATTTTGTTTTGACTATTACTTTTGTGGATTTTTCAGACAGCTGCAACCTCCAGAGGCTCTGCTTGCTGCAGCTCTCTGCTTTGACGTTTCATCCTCTGGAAAGTTTTGTTCAGTAGTTTACACTCGTGGCTTTGAAGCCATCTATCAAAACTCCTCTGCCAGGAACTGCATTAAGATGTTGGCAGCAGGTGGCTGATTCTCCCCAAATGCGCTGCTTGTTCCAACCAAGGAACATTGGAAAAGGGTGGAGAAAGATTTTCTTTTCTTTCTGCCAAACAACATATATTATGATGCCATCTAAAATCTGGAGAGGAGGCTTTTCCACAGGAACTTTCGGAAGGATTAGTGTGTGCTGACCCCATCACCCTGAGAATGATTCCTCTCTGTTTTTAATAAATAAATAAGATGCCAATTTTAAATAACTACCCTATTACTGTCATGTCATGTTGCCTTAGAACCTCACAGGCTCACCCCTTCTGGTGTGTACCAGTGGAATAAAGTGATTCGTATACAGAAAAGGATGAAGGCAGTTTGTAATTCTATAAAACACTTTGAAGCTTTCAGAAGGTGCTATATACATCAATAAATAATAATAATTTTCACTGTCTCTTCTTTGTAATACTCCCTTAGAAGGTTGAAAATAAAATTTCTTTTGCTATTGATTTTGTCCTTCCACATTTGGCAAACATTGATTTTTTCCCTTTCCTAATGGAGCAGAAGCCAACATATCTGTATTTCATTTACTTTGCTCTCTGAACACAGCATCGCAGCTGGCATTAGCAGGAACCCAGGCACCTCTCAGGGAGGCCAAGAGTGACTGTTTAACTGGAGGGTGCCAGATCTTATGAGACTTGGCCCCTACATGAAGCACATAGTAGGTGCCTGGTCAATCTTTGAGTTCAGTTTAAGTCAGAGTATTCAGATTGGTTGAGGAAGGAAAAGAGTTTAGACTTGGGATTTAGATGAGGAAATGTTGCTACTAACTGGAAAAAGGAATGTGTGGCTAAGGTGGATGGAAGGACTGAACAGGTATTTGTTGCTAAGGTCACCATGATAAAATAGCACAGGCTGAGTGGCTTAAAGAGCAGAAATGTATTTCTTTCATTTTGGAACCTGGGAAGTCCAAAGATCAGGGTGCCAGCTCTGATGCAGTGTAACCCGGAGCCAGCTGGGTGCCCTCCAGGTGTGTGTGTTTATTTTCATCTACATGTGCGGGGCTAAGTAGGCTGAGGGGAGGGTGCTCCCTTGGCAGACCTGAGCTCAACAGTTTTACTGGAAAATGGAGTTTGGGTTTTCCCTAGAGGAAGGAGAAGCAGGGTCCAGGAAGGAGTGAGGGGCAGGGAAGGTGAGCACATCAGAGTCATTCAAATGAGATAACTGCTGAGGGTCTTTGTGGCATAGTGATGCTGACAATGGCCACAAGAATGAGGATGGTACCATACTCCATGTGCATCATGGTACTGACTTCCATGGTCACAGCTCAGGGGAGCATGGGTCCTGGAAGACAGCCATGAGCACACTCCACGGCCTCTGCACACGTTTATTTCATTGAGAGAATCAGAGCTGGATTAGTAAAATTATGCCATTAAACACTGTACATAAACTTGTTATGAGAATTGGAAGAGAAGGTATGTAAACATAGATACCCCATTTTTTTAAAAGAAACTCTTGCACATTCTCCATTCAGCTCTTCCCTATTCAATCAGATTGGATGGGATTATCAAGAAGAAAATTTGCACAAAAAACAGAGAAGCACTGGCCTTGGCTAACATTAGCATAGTATGCATGGAAGCACTGGGTGCTGCATTCCCTAAAGTTGGCCTTTACTGTTTGCAACAAGCTCCAAGGGGACCTGAATCTCACTGCTAACTTGTGTGATGACCTGTGTCACTGCTTTGCTAAACAACAGTTTCTCTTTTGAGGATTCCTTTTAACCACGCTATAAGAATCCACGTTTTCTTCCAAATATGAGCGCTTTACCTGTATGTAGTGCACATATTATTTCCATATCTCCTACTTCCAAAAACAGGTTTGAGGTGATGGTTGCAAGAGTTTAAAACTTTATAGTTTTCATTGCATGGACAAAGGGTAAGAGTTGAGGTAATTATCCCAATCATGAAGGTTAAAAAGGCTTTCTCCTGAAAACCCAGATAATTGAAACTAATGTCTATTTTGGCTTGAGTCAGCTAGATAATAGCTTCAGTTCTCTGTTTTGCTTTGCTCATGTACACTCTCCTATCTGAAATTTACGCTGTTTGCACGTTGGGGCCTCAGTAAATCTGAGCTGCAGCATTAACAACAGACAGGCCAGGCAGCTCGTTTGCCAACGAAGAGGAGACGAATAACCGTGGATCAACTGCAGTCTCATCCCTTTCCTTTTAAACCACATTCACCCACGCACTCAATGAGAATCTGGATGCATTTATACAAAATTCCTGGAGCTCATGGATTTTTAACTGTGTTTAACTTACATATCCACTTTTATGAAGACAATCTGGGGAAAAATTAAACAGCAAAATTTTCTCGGCTCTCTAAACATGAAGAAACGGGTATGGGGAATGCATACCAGCTCTCATTTGCTAAATATACAACTCCTTCATCTGAGACATAAATAAGAACACTGCCTAAGTAGGTCAGATTGGAGTTTGGGGCTTTTCAGAAGACTTGAAAGCTGCACCGTGAATATCTACTTCAAAGCCAGAATCCATTTTTTGTGTGTGTGTGCACGTTTTGTTCCTGAGAAGTTTTCCATCTGTTCTCATGTCATGGCTCTGCCACTGTGGCATGTCCTCAGACTGGATTTCTGGCAAAGCACATACTTTACTTTCAAACGTGGCAGGTAGAGGAGATAATTGAGAGTCTGTTGCAGCCAGCACAAGGAGGCTGTGGAAGGGGTGACTTCCTGAGGAACTAATGGGAGGTGAAGGGCGCTCGCTGCTGGGGTCTCTCTTTTGGCTGCAGAATGTTGAAAGAGAGGAGGGAGCAATCACACACTCCTCGAGGATTCGCCTGGAGTGAAAACACAGTGCTGACAAGGGTTAGTGGAGTTCGGTTCACTCCCTTCTGTACCAGCACCGTTCTGAATTCAGGATTCTGATGGATTTAAGCCCTTTTCATCAGCAGCGTTGCTGCATGATCTGGCTGTCACTCTCTCAAATGATACTTCTCTGACTCCTTTTTTTGAGGAGCTCTAGAGGGGGAGGGAACTTTCTCACCAAAGTGTCACTCAATCCGCCCACCCAGACACCCACTGCTCATCAAGAAAGGCAAAAAAAGAAAAAAAAAAATCTGAGTTTTGTACAAGCTTGAGAAAATGCTTCCAACCTTCTTCCATGCATGTGATTTATGGAATGTGACATGACTCTATAGTATTGTTATCAAAAAGCCTGAGGCTCAGGTAAGGCAGGGTGTCAATGAACTTTCTGTCATTTTCTCAAGCTAGAGATCTCACCAACAAGAGAAGATGCACATTTTCTTTTCCTGGATTGGCTGCCATCAGTGGAATTCTGATGATGCCATTAGGAAACCACATGAAAGAGTCACTTTCTTCTGCCTTTGAAATGAAACCACATTTGGTGGAGAGCAATCTTTCTAGCTAGTTCCAAGCATCATCCATTGAATCCCAATGCTGGCTAGTATCTCAACAGATACCTTAAAATATGGCATCCAGTCTCTCTCACTGGACTGAGGGGTCTCCAGGAAAATGTCCTATCAGCCTTCATAAGTCAAGAGAATACAACAATAAACACCTGGCGAGTAGAGAGCTGCTGATGATGGAGCATTGGTCAGTGAGCCTCAGCAGCCAAGCAGGCTTTGCAGCACCCTATGATTAAGCCAGAAGACACAGATTCTAGTCCCAGCCCTGCAGACTCTATGATCACAGAGAGCTGGTTCAAATGCTCTGGACCTCAGTTTCTTCATCTGTTGTAATAGGAAAGGGTAGGGTTGATCTGTCTGTCCTACAAAGTGCTGAAGTTTTTAATGCCATAGGTAGATTTAGGGGTCATTGGTAGTCACAGACTTCCAGTGCTGGAAATGGCTTAGTGGTTGTCCAGTTCAAGGGAGGGCTTGGGGCTTGTGAATCAATACCAGTTCTCAGGATAGGCTTTAAGTGATTAAATAAATCTCTTAAAAATTGTACGTGACACTTAAAGTGCTCATGCATTTCTCAAGGCAGAATATCCATGGTGGGCATCAAATTTTCAAAGGAGCCTAAACTTGGAAAGTTCTGGTTCATGTTCCCTGTTTTCCAGTGGGGAACGAAGGACAGAAGGTGACTGGCTCACAGAAGTCATTTGATCCCACAGTCAGGAGCTCAACAAGTGCCTCTTTTCTGATGAAGTCTCCCTCAGCTGCACAGAGGGCAAACAGGACTTTCCAGGGTGACCCAGGCTTATGAGGGCACAGCTGGGCACTACTGTAAAGAGGTAAAAAGATCACCTACTGCACAATGCACACTCAGGACCAAAGCCATTGTCACCCAGATGGTTCGTCCCACACCCAGAACTGTAGCTTAGATTCCCTAAGATCCCCTACCAACCAGTTCAGCATCTTTTCCACCTACAGGATTTTCCTTTTGAAGACAGCAATTCAAACTCTCACTTGATATTTATATTTTTGCCTTTATTATCTTCATGAGTTCATTTAAATTCTGTCTAATTTTACCAGTAGAATAGAAAGTAGAAAGAAATAGGCAGTTCAGGAAAGAGAAAATATGAATGAATGTGTTGTGTCTGGTCTCATTCACTAAGTAGAAGGACATTTAACACAAGGGAGAAAATAGAGAACTAGCACCTGAATTTAAAACAGCATAATTTGTCTCTTTCTAAACAGCAATAAATTGAAGTAGTTCAGATACTAGAAATGTGAATAGTATTGGATTCTTCTAGAATAAGGTGACTTTATAGTTTTCTGTTTATCACTTGGATCATTCTACTAGTAAGAGACCTCCTAATGTAACTAGAATGTTTTTATGAAGTATGCAGAAGAAAGCCTGGTATCTGGGCTTTGATTATTATTAATAGTCCTCCCTATGCTGGCTCTCTGTCTAATTGTATTTATGGGTAGGGATTCAACATTGAGGGAATTGCTACAATGGTTTCTTCATGTTTTATATGTGATCACTCTAAAGCCACATTATGTAATCACCACTTTCTTGATAATTCTAGTCACAAATTCTATCTCCTTCAACTGAAAGATAATCCTTGGGCTGAATTTGAGAGGTGGTATAGATGGTAATGAAGAGGGTCCTGGAGGCAGAGTTGGAAACTCTTGATATTGGTGTTGGCTCTGCTGCTATTTTGGGTATCTATCTGCTTATTCCTTTCTTGAAAAACTTTCACCACCAATCCCTATGGAAGGGTGGGTCTAGTGGTCCACACTCCTGGCCATGATTAATTGCACCACCATGCCTGAACTCTAGCCTCAAGATGAGCTAATCAAGCTCATAATTTGCAGAACTTGAAGAGATGTAGAACCTGTGCCCAGAAAGTGTTGGGCATTGAAGCTGGAAGGTCATATACAAGCAGGATCTAATTTTGGTGTCATGGCAACTCAGAGCCACATACAAGCTGAAATTGTGAGGGACCAGAATTAAGTGTTTCCAGACACAAAGAGGGAGTGGATATGCAGGAGGAGCAGAGAGAAGGCTGGTGACTTTCCACTGCCTTCAAGCCTCCAACTGGATCCCATGAGAGTCTCCTACACTCTTATAATAATAAATCTCCCTTTACTTAATTAAGCTAGCTTGAATGGGTTTCTCTTTATTGCAGCCTAAAATTCCCTTACTCAGACATTGTGTGACCTTAGACAAGCCACTTTGCTTCTCTGGCCTCAGTTTCATCTGGTATAAAATGAAGCCATTGAATTAGATAACCTCCAGTGTCCCTTTAGATTTCAAGAATCTGTACTTTTAATTATCTGTGTTGGGCATACAGGAAACCCTGGAAACTACAGGATACTTGTTAACTCTTCCCTACTCTGGTCCTGCTCAGGCCGGGCCTGAAGATGGTTAACGTGGAGGTCCATCCAATGCCAATCAAAGGTATGTCTAAGAGGAAAGAAAGATTATGGCTGAGGGAAAGAGGCCTCCCTGCCAGACTGGTTTGTGATAGGTTAGACTAAAGACCTCTTCGGGTCTGTCCTGTCTTGATTCTGTGGTGGACTCAGACAATATCAGAGAAGGACATTGGCAGATTCTGAGCATTCACACTCTAAATGAGCAGAACAGAGTAAATACAGCCTTGTTGATTGTATATCAACTTGATGGACTAACTATAGAACAACAATTAAGCCAAAGAGAACATTCAAAAGTACTTATTGCTATTTGCTGTCTGCTCATTCCCCAGAGTCCTAAAATAAATAGAACCATAAATTTAGTGAATACCTGCAGATCTGATTGACCATTTAGGATAGGACTTAGTGGACCAGAGGTTAAACTTTCAAAGACATTTGACTGTGATGTTGAAAATGTCTGTATTTGCCTGTAGCTGAAGTCTTCAAAGTGTGTCCTGTTGAGTCTGTGGGGATCAAACAGAGGTGTCTTCATAGTCAAAATTTTGATACTAAGATGGGGAAGTTCAGGCAAGCAGTGTTGCCTGGCAGGGCCTCCATTATGCACACATTCTCCTTGCTCTGCAGACCTGGAGACTTCTGGTGTCCTTCCAGCATGGTGCCACATATCACGTTTGGTGGCAAATGTGAGGCTGATGTTCCCCTCCCTGTCACATCCTAAATCTAGTTTCCAGGGGGCTGAAGCAGTTAGAGGAATCTGCCAAGGAGACAGGACAGCCATTGCCCCTGGGTTGCGGAAGTGGTAGCTATGAGACTCACCTTGTCTATCACAACTGTGCCTGGCACAGAGCCAGTGATCACCAGGGTCGGTAACTGTTATTATGATGGTTATCAAGCTCTTCATTGGAGTATTTATGATGGCCTTTGTTGATTTCATATACAGGAGATAGGTAATGAAATGCACACCCCCGGCGTTGCTGTAAGATGATGCTACCAAAGTGTTTTGCTTAGGTCAATGTCAGATGTGCAATAGTATTCACCAAACCTTAGCTATTATTTCAGCATTAGTATTTGTTAGAACTGTACTAGGTGCTTCTCAGTCATTGCTTCATTTAATCTTTGCAACAGCAGTTATAATTGTCACCATTGCACAGAAGAAGAAACTGAGGCCCTAGGAGTTTATGTATAAAATTTGCTGATAACACCAAAGTCAGAGGTCCAGCATGGGTTAATTTGATCCAGAAGTCTAACAATCAGGCATGACTACATGGGAGACCAGGAGTATACCAAACTGTTACCCTCTGAGAGCTGCAGTGAGGGCTGAGAGGAGTGAGGAGGCTTCCGCTGCCTTATGGTAAAATACATTTGGGCTAAAGGAGGAACGTTCCCAGCTGAACATAGCATCTCGTACAGTCTTTTGGATGGTGGGTAGGAGTCTCAGGAGTTTTCCTGTGTGTGCCAGGGTCATGTCAAGGACTAAAGAGTAATTTTTATAATACGACCATTAAAGAAAAATAGTGCATTGAGGATATTGAACAAAGAAGCAAGGATTGAAAGAGAAAAAAAAATAAGATGGAAAAATCAAAAAAGAGAATGACAGAAAAGAAAAAGAAATTGAATTAAAAATAAACAGGGCAAGAGAGAACAAAAAACAATGAGAGAAACAACAAGGTCTTCAGACTTGAGGACAGCGAATCAGTTGTCCCAGAATAAACCACAAATACAGTGTAGGTGTGGACAGTGGCCTTTTTGGATAAGGCAGGCCCTGTTGAGCGAGGCTTGATTGTCATTCACGGGTTGCACCGTGCTTAAGAGAGCAAGGGAAGAGGCATCATGCCATGGTCTGCATCTAGGTGAAAAGTACTTGGCATCAGACAGGAAAGTTTCCTTTTAGGACAGGAAATGCTTCGTTATGCCTGTGTTGTCTAGAGGAATCTGCTGCACCAGGCAGGGTTTGTGTGATGTCTTCTGAATGCTTAATCAGTGAGGAAGAACTACGTATAAACAATAAAATGAGAGTTTTTCCATGAAGCACGTAGCAATGAGTGAAAAAGATATGTTGAAATATGTGTTACCACATTGAACATTTTGCAGCACTTTAAAATAACCAGAAAGCATCTAAATAGACATAAACAAGAATCTGTATGTTTATGAGGTCTGGCTTCAAAAAAATAATTGATACACCCATGTAAGCTAAGCTCACTAAATTGAGATAAGCATCTGTGGTGACTCAAAGCCTGTTCTGAACTCAAAACCAAATTTCTGATACAGAATCTACAATGGGTCTTATGCCAATTAACCTCTAATTGCCTTCGGAAATAAACTTGCAAACATACCTACATCATTTCCTGTCCTGTTTCCCCAAAATCAAATAAAGACACTGCTAGTTTATGAAGGAAAAGGTCAACCTTGTTAATTACAAAATAAAATTACAAAATAAAAAGTTACAAAATAAACGCATCAGTTGGAGAGAATGTTGCTTATTGCTTTGCACTTGTCAGCCACCTGAGTCAGGCAGCTAGAGCTAAGGAGGATGGTGGGAAGGTTAGGCAAAACTGGGATGGGTAGTTTAGTCTTTTTCATTCTTTTCCTTAAGAAATCAAGTCAATGTGTAGTTGATACAGTTAACTGTCACATAATCAATTGAAAAATTAAGGCAAAAGAAAAAAAATACCCTGTTGATTGTGTGGCAGCAAGAGAAGCTCATTATGTAGATGTGGTCTAAGTCTATATGAGTAAATGTAGTGAAAAGTGAAGAGGAAAATTGAGGCAATTTCCTGAATTATTCAAGGAAAGAAACTCCCTTTGCCTCAATTATTCATGTAGTACTTTTCTTTGAAAGTGAGAAGAGTGGGAGAAAAGGGGAGGGAGAAAAGAAAGAAAGCTTGATTGCGTTAATTCTCCACTTCATTTTGTAGATTAAGGCACCTCTATAGATGTTATTACTCATCCCTGTATACCACAGTTTACTTCTTGACAAAATATTTCTTTGCCGTTGTATATATGCAAATTATACTCACCCTACCATTTTCTTTAGTTAAATGGTGAGAAGTTGAACTGACACTATTCTTTTTTTCCCTATAAAAAGGATGCCTATAAAAGGACTAATTTCCCAGTAATCCAACTTATTCCCACCCACAAGGCAGCAACTTAGGGAAAAATAGAATTCTGCTTGAAGATATAAGTCATAATTATCATCAAAAGATCTATTCCACCTCCATTTCCTTGGTAGTGGGAAATGTCAGTGTTTGGATCCAGAGTAGAAAATTTTCAACGAACAACACAAGTGTCTCAGAAGCTCATCTGCCAGGGCCACCATATGTGGCATGTAGGTGGAACATGGAAAAATGGAGCCATCACATAGTTGTATATTGATTAGGAGAAAATTTTAGAGGACAGAAAACTCGTCCCAACATTATTAGCATTGAGACAATTTTCTGTGAGGTAGAAGTAGAATGTTTTGGGAGGGGTGCCATTTTCTCATTAATACAGGGTTGTTGTATGGGCTAATGGCAGCTCTGTTTGCCAATTATTTGAAGATTTAGATCGTGTGGTCCAGATTCAGAGAAAAGCAGTGGAAATGATTAGTTTGGGAAATAAAATTTGGGAGGAGATGGTAAAGGAAAAGATCTAGCAAGCCAGAAAAAGAATATTAAACAGACAATTAATACTGGTCTTCCAGAACACAGACTATGGAGTGTAGGCATGTTTGGTGGTTCTTCTCAGTGTCCCTCAAGGGGAGTATGAAATGGAATGTCCTTAAAACAAATGGGCTTAATGTAAATGTGATTTTTATCCAGATGTTTCTCAAGAACCTCATGAGCTCATAGGTGGGAACTTTTAGGACTTTTTTTTTTTTTTTTTTTTTTTTTGGTTCTGGGAATTGAACTCAGGATCTTGCACTTGCCAGGCAGGCTCTGTGCCACTGAGTTATATCCCTGGCCCCCATAAGTGGGAACTTTTGAAAAGTGATTGGATTATTGGGGTGTTATAGTTGACTAGTTGTTAGGAGGTGGGCTCTTGCTGGAAGAGGCTGGTCACTGGGAGCATGGCCTGAAGAGATATCTCTTTTCCTTGCTGCCATGAGGTAAGCAGCTTTCCTCCGCCAGACCCTTCCACCGTGGTGCTTCTGCTTGGAGCTGACAGACCATGCAAGGATTGAAACTTCTAAAATGTGAGTCCAGACAAACTTTTCCTTTTTTGAGTTGCAGGGGTCAGACATTTTTTCCTGGTGAGGGGAAAGTGACTAAGACAATATATCAAATTTAAGTTAGATAAAATTGCTTAACTGGAACTTTGGTATGGATTGTGCCTAACATGGTGCTAGTGTCATGAGTAAGTAGGTTTTTCTTGGAGGAGCGATTTTTACTGCTATTGTCTATGACACTGTTTTCTATTGTTACTTTGCTGGCTGTTAGGAATCTCAGGGAAAAGTTTGAAGTACTAACAATGGTGTCTCTGTCCTGAAAGCTCTTCAGTTACCTCTTTCTAGCTCATAAATTAGTCCTTCAGCATGTCATAAACCCCCAGTCCTCCTTTTCCTTTCTTTCTTTCTAGTTTTTGGTGGCACTGGTGGTTGAACCCAGGGCCTTTGCACTGAGCTACATCTCCAGCGCATTTTTATTTTTGAGACAGAGTCTCACTAAATTGTCATGTTGCCCAGGCTGGGCTTAGTCTTGTGATCTTCTTACCTCTATCTCCCAGACTGCTGGGATTACAGGCCTGTTGCAACATGCCTGGCTTCCGAGTCCTGCGTTTCAGGGCCGACTTTATCCCAACTCAAGTATGCCGAATTGGAACTTTGGTGGGAGGACCCTTGGGCTCTGCTTTTTCTCATGCACCCTTGTTTGAAAACTACTGAATTAGACTACTGAATTAAATACTATTAATTAAACACTATTAAACACATGCACTATTTCAACTTGAATTAGATGTTTTTCATTTTTATACGCACAGAATTCGTGCATCAGGCTCTCAAAAAGGAGGAATGAATCTCTTAATTATCCCTGTACCGAGTTAACAATAACATAGATGATAGGTTATGATATTTAAATAATTTTATAATAACTATGATTTTGTGCAAGTTTCAGGATTATTATGTAAATATCACTTTGTGTAGTTTTGAAAAATTAGAAAATCCTGAAGCCTACTAATAAAAATATACTATGACATCTTGGTGAGTGTGAAACAGAAATTCTTTGTGCAAGTCTCTACTCATGAACACTTGCTTCCAAGCATTCTTTTTTGGGTTGACAAATGCATTTTCTAACTCTACAGAAAAAAGAAGAAATCAAGGGATTCATCTATTTTTCAGTGAATTATACATACTGAGTCCTGGTAAATGTCACAAAACTGATTAAAAATCCTGAATTTGTAAGCTAGGAAGGTAGCTCCGTGGTAGAGCACTTCCTTAGTGTGTGTGAGGTCCTGGATTCAATCCCTAGTACTTCAAGAAACAAACAAACCAACCCCCAAAACAATACAAAATAAAAAACCCAAACAGAATAAAACAAAATTATCAAGTTTGTACTTGTGATAATTTAAAAAAGTAGAGCAAAATAATATTATTAAGTGGAATAAAATAATGAATGCCAATCAGCCTAGAACCAAGCTGCCCACACTCCTGCATGCACCTATTTCTTCTCTCGTCCTTCTCTCGGTTAGTATCTAGTATAGAAGACAATAGTGATCCACCAGTTGGAAGTCTTTATGGTGAAGGAAAATAAGAGAAAGCAGATTGCATCACAACAAAAGCATCCCAAGCATGTGTCCAGCAAAAGCTCTGTAATATATAAAAATCTTGTAGTACCACATGCTGGCTTTGTCCTTATGAGGCCACAGAGAAGTGCTACCACCTTTGCCCCGGTATGTGTGCCCTGCTTCAGTCTTCCTTTCTTCCACTCCAGTTGCATGCACTCTGCACATGCGTCTTGTTGATGATGCCAACACTTGGCTGCATTTCCACTGGCAGAGATGACTTGTTAAAACATTAAGTTAACCCTTTACTCCTTACTAACCAATTTAACTTTTTATCCAACCCCAAATTTCAACTGTGATAGCAGAACAATTGTATAATGTCTTTTCTAATTGAACTTTCAAGTTCTCTACTGATGGCCACAAACTCTGGTGTAGGTAAGGGAGGTGGGAACCATGGAATTATTGCTGAGGGTCAGTGAACCAGTAACACCTCTTTCAGCTCTTCATCCCTCCCCACTACGATTTAATGGGTCCTTCCTTTGACCCAGCTTGTGTGAAGCCTTTTATATATAAGAGGGTGAACCACAAGAAGTTACCATTTTTGTGGGTCAAAAACAGTTCTATAAAATCAATTTTGAATAAATGTTATCATAATGAATTTTTGAAGTAACTTTGTGAGATGGGTCTTACTACCCTCACTTTCCAGATAAAGATAGCTGAAGTTCAGACAGGTGACAGTGACCCATCCAAGAATGTGGAGCCTGGAACTGGTCTGTGCTGTCACATGCCACCCCTTTGGCTATATTCCTGTGTGAAGTGAGCAGTCTGAGAGTACAAGGCATTGTCCGTCTTCTGAGTCACTCCATTCATGGTACTGTATGCATATTACATTCTGAAAGTGATTAAGAAAGTAAAACTTCATTGAAATAGTTTCTAAATTCACTGTTTTGCAAATTAGATATCTTGTCAAATAGAGTGAAGAAAAATCATCCTAGTGGTTCACGGTGCACAGTGATTCTGTGTCAACTCTAACTCTACAAATCGTGAGGCTCTGATACCTGTCCTGGGGGAATGAGTCTGGATAGAATTTGTCTGCTGGTCCATCTACCCAGGTGCGTCAGCTCATTTCTCCGAATGTCCCCTCCCTCTGAACTGCCGTTAGTCGGTGCAGTCAGAAGGTTCTGAAAGTTTAATGAGCTGATCCACATGAACCTCAGGCGAGGTTCTGAACCCAGCACTGGCAGCGGAGTAAACCCTAGTAAACAGGCATGCCGTCATCATGGTGGCCTAAAAATTCAGTAAGCACTCCGTTATTATTTTGAGTGGACTTGTAATATGATTGAGCTTTTTTTTTTTTTTTAATCTTTTAGCCTTGTGGCCCATTTGTTAATTCTACCTATCTGTCTGTCTGTCTGTCTATCTATCTATCTATCTATCATCTACCTAATCTATCACATCTCTGCTGTGGTATCTGCATTCTTGTGGAGCAACTTGTATATTACTTCGAAGTTCTCTTATTTCAGGTCCCCTACTCGAATTTTTTTCTCAGATTGGGCCATATAATTTTTATAAAGTGTCATACCTCAATGTATCAAGAATGGCAATAGGTGTATTTGTGCAGTAGATAGACAACAAATGCATTTTTGTTATATATATGGTGAACCCAGCAGTTGAGGTTAGGTTTTCAGGTGCTGAGTTCAAGGCACCAACTGAATAGCCAAAGGAGGTGCAGAGACCATGAAGAGAGAACAACTCCAAGTTTTTGGTCAAGGATAGGTGGAAGGGAGGAAGTATTGGTTATTAGGTTTCAGTTCCTGCTGTTTAAGGAAAAAATGGAGAGAGATGTAAAATAATTCTTGGATATTGAAAGAGTAGGTGAATAATAGCTATCAGTTGGTTTTATAATATGGTAGCATTTGAATTGGATATGCTGCACTGATTCATCAAAATATGTATTTATGCATTAGACTCGCTCAGAATTCATGGAGCAGTTTTATTTTTAACAAGATGCAGAAAAAAAAGAAAAAACCTGATGATTCTGACATTGTCCTGAGGTTGCTCATGGCAGTAATTCAGTGTGGTTCTGTAGCAAATGGGATTCATGTCAGCACACTTAGAAACTAGTGTGAAAGAAATCATTCATTAAGACAAAAACCAAGACCAAAAATCTCCTTAAATATACAGAATTTATTATGTTACCATCATCCTCATGAACATTTTATTGAGTACCTACTATGTGCTCAGGTATAATTAAGCAACTCTGATGATATTTTAGCAATAGCTTGGTCTCATCAGAAGGTTAAAATGAGGGTCTATTTATGGATTGAATTCATTGTGTACACTCAGTGAATTATTTGCACCTGCTCATAGATTATTAGCTATTACATGTATATTTATGTGTTTGATTATCCTCCTTACATTGAAAATGTCTCAAAGAGCCATGTGAGGATAAATTTCTCATCAAATAAATTGGAAGTTTTCTCAAATGAGTTCTTTCTGCCATATGAGTTTTTTAAAAGTACCTATACACAAGTACTTCATGTTTTCCTCCAGAAAGTTCACTTTCGCCAGGGAATCTCTTCATCACATTAAGCCAAGTCAAAACTAAAGAACATACCTTAGACACCAGTAGTTTTAAAGGGCTCAAAAGCACATTATTCAGCTAACCATCTAATGGCATTTATTATATTTTGTTAAAAGGTTGGCACTCTTTCAACCACCTCAAGATGAAGCCGCTATTGCGATTCCATTTCACAGATGGAGGAACTGAGGCATCCACTTACTACGTAAAGAACCACAGTTTGAATTCAGACGCTGTGGATTGAGAGCACGTGCTCTTGCAACACTGCGTCTGCTCTAAGTCAACTTTGTTTTACAACTTGGCACTGAATGTAGTACACTCTGTCATGTTGAAGGTAGAAAGAGAGGAACATAGAAACAAACAAAACAAAGCAGAATCAACCTCCAAGGAAAAACGCCGAGCAAACAGTTGGTTTACCTGTGTAATGTGGCTTTCTGCTTGGGTTAATGGAGCGAAATGGCCATATTGGCCATGATTACTGAGAGATGCTGTTTTTCCTCCCACCTGGCTTCGCTTAGCCCTCCACCTTTGCCTGGTAAATTTCTCCTCATCCTGGAATTTTTTTCCCTCAGCCACCCTTTCTATAGCTCCTGCACCCTGGCTGCCTTCCCAATCCTCAGAGATCCGTGCAATTCATCTATTGCGCAGCCTGAACTTGGTACAGGGATGAACGACACTTTCTTTTGTTTTGTTTTGTTTATTTATTTGAATTAATACCTTAATCAATTTGTTTTACTCTCCCAACTGTTCCTCAGTTCTATCTCAGACACATTCGCTCTGATCCTTTTCAGTTGCTAAAAGTCCATACCAGTTCATTCTGAAGCACGCTCTGCACCCCACTCACACGACCTCCCCCCTCCTTCAGCTCAGGCCTAATGCCCTCAGTGTGTGGGGTGGAGGTCCCTCTTCTTCACTCCTCTTCCGCTCTCCCCTCGTCTCAGCTCCCCTGGGTTGGGGTGGGAACAGGGGATAAAAGAGCAGTCCAGGCTCCTCCTGGGTTTCTAGCCTCAGTGGTAGTTTCTCTGGGTTGAAGCTATCTCTCCTGGCTCACACTGGTCCCCACTTTGAAAAACAACAACCACAAAGAAAGCCTCTGTTAAGTTCTCTCTAGGAATAGAGAGAACTATTTGGAGGGCACTTTCCAAAGTAAGGTCATCTTGTAGGACTCTCCTCTGCTCTTGCCTCTTGTGGAGAACCCGCAGCCTCTTGCGGAGCAGGACAGCTCCTGGGTGGCATGTCTGCAACATGGCTCAAATGTGACCCCTTCTTTGGTGCCAGATAAGGAAGAGTCATGTATCTTTCCTGCAGCAGATGGCGGAGAGATTGCTCCTTAGTATGGATCCCACCTCTTCCTTTGCTGTTGTCTTCCCAATTCCCTCCTTCCCCCTCCACCTAGGGAAGATCAGCGGCCCTTGGCCTGAGCAGGCACCGACCCAACCAGGCTTGGGAGATGCCTGTTTCTCCCAATCGAAGATGCATCCAACATCCAAGAGACTTTCTTTGAGTCCCCTTTACTTCTGGAGAGAAGAATCCTGGTGCTTACCCCTCCACACATGGATTGTTGATGTCTTTTTCAGCCTTCTCTACTCTCATTTGTCATTTTTTTTTTTTTTTTAACTAGGCTGATCGATTCCTAAGAAGCCTCGAGGAATTAATCTGGTCCAATTTCAGCCCTGCCTGTGAAACTGTCCTTAGCTTTGAGTCCCAGGAAAAAGTCACTTTCAATGTCCTGCAACTTTGATAGTTATTTAGTAAATACACACCTTTCTATTAGACCAAGTGTAGTCCTCTCTCTTCATCTTGTTTATCCTCTGAATCTTGCTGAGTTGCAGTGGGTGATGAACATCCTGCTGGGACAAAGTTTAACCAACAGGAAGTAAACACTGATTTAGTGCCAGTAATGACATGTTTTAAGCTGGATTATAAAGCCATAAACAGCTGCTCTATGTCTTCCATATTCTACTTTTGTGATAAGGAGTTTGTGAGGAGTAAGCATTATGCAGGACATTTGTAAATATGATGGGATACAAAATTAACTAAGTAATTGCTGAGATAGGGCAAAAAATAGAAAATGAATAAATAAAGTCAATGTTACCATAAAATTAAAATATTTAATAGTTTTAATTTCTACTCATGTCAAACTCCTTAGTAAAATTCCTGTAATTATGTTTAATTTCCCTTCCTTTTTTTCTGCCTACATTCTGGGAACTGTCCTATTAAAAATGAAATGGGAGATAGATAAAAAGGTAAAGAAGAGTCAAAAGTGTTGCTTATTCTAGATTAACCAGTAAGTCATTAGTGATATTTGAGGAATATAACATTCTTTCCTAACAAAAAATTAGAAATATGTATAGCAAGCCAATATGTGCAAAAATTTTTTAATTAGGAGAGAGATTAGATATCTCACTTAAGATTAAAATTCAGTAAATTTAAATTACAGTACAAGAGGAGACTAATTCATTTAAACATTTTTGCAGAAATTTGCAGGGTTTAAACATAGTCTGTTAGTTTCATACTACATAATAGGTCCTCCCTGAACAGGGTACCTTCCTTTTCACCCTGTTCCACCCCCTCCCCCAAGGTGTTTCTCTTTTTTCCCCAAATCATCAATGGGAGTCAATCATAGCAAATTTCACCAATGAGCAAGTAGGTTGTAGGTTGGGACCAGTAATGGAACAACGTCCAATGTTGGCAGTCATCCTGCGTATTTCTCAAAGGTTGTGTGATGGTTTCTGGTCATGTGGGGAAGTGCCTATTTCCTACTTTAATCTCTGAAAATAACCCTTGAATTTATAACTTGTCTGTTTCAAAAAGGTAATTCTTCTTCACACTAAATTTAAGGAGCCCCAATTTTATTGTATTTTATACTAGCAGTGATTTAAAAAAGCAGAGAAGAATCTCCATTTAAAAATAATCATAAACCTAGAATTAATTTATATTTTAAAATTGTTTTTTAAACAATTTGATTTCAAACATTCACATGACAGTAGAGCTTAGTGGTGATGCAAATATTTGGTGCATGCATAAAGTAAAAAAATTTATAGTAAAAGGCACATTGCTATTAACCCTCCTAAAAATATTCCCTCTAGTTTTGCACACACTTTTCCCCTCATTCTTGCCACATTTTTTCTTTTTTTTTTTTTTTTTTTTTGTGGGTACCGTGGGTCAAACTCAGGACCTCGAGCTTGTCAGGCAGGCGCTTATGCCACTGAGCTATCTCACCGGCTCTTGCCGATTTTTGAAGCAGTTCTAGAAGTCCTCTTTCATGTCATTAAGAGGTGTAATCAAAATCCAGTGAATGCTGCTGCTCAGTGCCATCTAACAGAAAAGCAGGCTTATTAAAACATTATTTTGTGTCCTCATCCACCCTTTTCACCAGATCTGGCATCATGTGACTTGTGGCTCTTCCCCCAAATCAAGATGACCATGCAAGGTAACATTTGAATTGATTCAAGACATCAAGGCAGCCATGACACCACAACAAAAGACACAAAAAGAGAAATTCCAGAAATGCTTCAGAAAGTGACAAGAACAATGGGATAAGTGTGTTTGAAGCAAGGAGAAATACTTTGAGGAGGAATAACAGCATATATTTTTTAATGCAACAATTATTAAAAAATAAACTTTCACTGTATTTTTCAATTATACCCCATATTTAGAATTGTTAATCTCTGCTTACTTGCCACATAACTTTCTTTTCTTATATCCACTTACCTAGCTTTGGTATTCTGATTTTCACCAACTTTATAAAGAGTCGGGTAACTTCTCTCTTTTTCTGTTTTCAGAATCTGCTTGAATGATAAAGATTTTGTGTCTTTGTTCCTTGGAAGTTGAGGTGTATTTACCAATAAGATCCTCTCACTCTACTGTCCTTTGATTTGAAAGACTTTTGATTACCAATTCAATCTCTAATGATTGTTTATTCGCCTTTTTCTGTTCCTTCTTGGGTCACTTTTAGAAATTTACATTTTCTAGAAACGAATCTATTTGTTTTGAGTTTTAGGTTTGTTACATAATGTTCCTATTCTCTTATGACGTTTAACATGCACTATTTATATTTGTTTTCCCTTTTTAATAACCTTCATCTTCTATATTTGATCAGATCTCCCAACAATCTATCCGCTCATTAGCTGTTCAAAGAATCGGCCTTGAATTTTATATATCTTTTGTATTATCTTTTTATTTTTGTTTCTTTAATCATTATAATCTTGTTTTTTCTTGCTTTTACTTTCTTTAGATTTACTTTTTAGCTTTTCTCTAGCTTCTTGTATTGAACATTTGTTTTGATCTTTCTGTTTATAAGCAAATAAATTTAATGCTATA
Organism: Erethizon dorsatum; assembly: GCA_028451465.1. Classification (NCBI taxonomy): domain Eukaryota; kingdom Metazoa; phylum Chordata; class Mammalia; order Rodentia; family Erethizontidae; genus Erethizon; species Erethizon dorsatum. The sequence goes on along the minus strand of CM051823.1, from coordinate 136,467,400 downwards.
AATTTACTGCTACATAAGAATTTACTTCATCCATTTTTTTTTTATGTGGGTACTAAGAGTTGAACTCAGGACCTTGCACTTGCCAGCAGGTGCTTGTGCTGCTGAGTGGTATCACCGGCCCTTTTCTTCCTTTATGTGGGTACCAGGAGTTGAACTCAGGACCTCGCGCTTGCCAGGCAGGTGCTTATGCTGCTGAGCCATCTCACCGGCCCTCATCCATATGTTTTAGTAAGTAGTAATTTCTTATTAACTCAGGCTTTACGTCTGAGTTCATTTTAAAACACCCAAGCATATATTTCTCTTATGTTTTTGTTACTTTGCAACATTCTAATTTAATTATATCATTATCAGAGAGGATGATATGTGTGATTCAAGTTCTTTGAGATCTTGGCATTCTACCAATATTTTTAGATGTTCCACATGCTTATGAAAAGATGGTTTAGTCTTTTTGTGTTGTGTAATTCTTTTTTATTTCTACTAGATCAACCTGGTTAATTTTGCTATGCCAACATTTATATTCTAACTAGTACTAATTTCTCTCCATGATTATACATTTGTCCATTAATTTTGTCAATTTCTGCTTTATGTATTTTATTTTATTTATTTATTTTTTAATTTTTTTGCTTTATATATTTTAAGGCTATGAAAAACACATTTACTTTATGTTTGTTATCATGCTGAATTGTTAAATCATAATTTTTATCTTTTTATTATTATATACCTGACTTATTTATTTATCTTTATGTTTTTTGGACCTTAAATCTATTTGTCTGATATTAGCATTGCTATATTAGCTCATTTTATCTAGTATTTGAGGGATATATATTTTTCTAGCTCTTGATTGTCATTCTGTGTGATTTTGCCTCTTGCAAGCAGTATATGATCAAAACATTAACAGGATAACTTCTTTAATTGATTAGCTCAATTCATTTTCAATCATTAATGCACTTTTACATTTGCCTATTTCCTCATCTTATTTGTGTTTCCTGTTCACCACTTTTTTCTTTGTGTCCCCTCTCCTTTCCCTGTCTTTTGTTGTCTGATATAATATTTCATGTTTCATCCTCTTCAGATGATTTAGAAGCTGTGAAGTCCATTTATAGTGGAGTGGTTACTCATAATTGTAAAAGTTCTTCTAACTACTTAAAATAACAAAGCCGGTAGTTACTTGGTATTTCCTTCTTCCAATGATAATGGCCTCAGCTTATTCATTTATTAGTTGATATTTTTATAGTCACTATTGAATTGAATTACTAACCTCTTAAAGTTTTACATTTGGCTCATATTCTACATAATTTTCCTTGCTGAATCACTTAAAAAACAAAACAAAATACAAGGTAAATAGTACCTCTAAATAGTAAATTAATTCATCTATATGTTTTCATTTTAAAACACCCAAGCATATATTTCTCTTATGTTTTTGTTACTTAGCAACATTGACTTCTAATTTAATTATACCATTCTAGTTTAATTATACCATCAGGGAGTTGGGTAGTGCATCCCTCTGGTCTTTATACGCCTTAAAATATCTTTGTGGTGTCATTACTCTTCAATGGTAATTTGGATGATGTCTAAGTCCATTAATGCTGCTATAACAGAATACCACAGGCTGTATAGTTTGTAAAGAACAAAAGTGTATTTCTCACAATTCTTGAGGCTGGGAAGTCTAAGGTCAAGGCCTCACAGGTTTGTGAGGTAATTAATTGTCTGCTGATGGCTGCCTCTCAGGAGGGGGAGGAATACTGTGTAACTGAAGCCAAAGGGTGAAAGAGCAGAACGGGGTAGGAAGCCTTTTTTATAATGGCCTTCATCCCGTTCAGGATAGAGGCAGCTTCGTGGCCTAGTCTTCCAGTCCCCATCTCTTTTTTATTTAATTATTAAAAATTAATGTAATACAAGTAGATATTAAAAAAATATATAAAAAATACTCTTCTATGAAAAAAATAAAATAAAATTTCATAACAAAATAATAAAGGAATAACCATGGTTAATTTACCGTGTGTTATGATCTTACAAGGATGGCCAAATTGTTACTCAGAGTACAAATCATAAACAAAAGAAGATTCTATATTACAAAGAAGAAACAAACAAGTAAAAGGACAAAACTTGCTTTTCAATGAACAGAAGAAAGTAGTAGTATAAATGAAACAAATTAGCATTTATCAATGGCAGGAGAAATAATGCCAGTATTCAACAAGTGGGATCATATCAAGTTAAAAATCTTCTACGTAGCAGAGGAAACAACCAACAGAGTGAAGAGACAACCTGCAGAATGGGAAAAATGTTTTGCCAGCTATTCATTGGGACAGAGAACTAAAATCTAGAGTGTACAAAGAACTTTAAAAAATGAGATCCCCAAAATAAAAGACCCAATCAAAAAATGAGCAACTAAAATGAATAGGCACTAAATGGCTGATAAACGCATGAAAAAATGTTTGACCTTGCTGGCCAGTAAAGAAATATAAATTAAAACTTCACTGAAACACCACCTTACCCCACCTCTTAACATCATCACGTTGGTAACATCTGAAGTTGGAAGGGGACACGTAGACAGTAGCAGATGAACATCAGTTTCTTTTTTTTTTTGTGGGTAGCGGGGGATCAACCTCAGGACCTCGTGTGCCAACAGGCACCTGTGCCGCTGAGCGATATCACCGGCCCCTTTTTCGTATGTGGGATCCGGGAGTCGAACTCTGGCCCTTGCGCTTGCAAGGCAGGCGCTTACGCCGCTGAGCCATCTCACCGGCCCTGAACATCAATTTCTTGATTGCTATTTATTTTTCCTAGCAGGTTAAAGGTATCATTCTGTGGTCTCTGGTGTTTACTTTTAGAAAAAGGATTGTGATCTGTTTCTTTAGTTCAATGATGAAACCCTCCAGTAATGAAGTTTGACAATTGTGTATTTTTTTTTTTTTTTTTTTTGTACTGGGAATCAACCTCAGGACCTTGTGCTTGCCAGGCAGGCGCTTGTGCCACTGAGCTATATCCCCAGCCCAAAGTCTGACAGTTTTGGACTCCAAAATAGATTGGATTTCAAGGAACACTCTACTGAGGTTTGAGGTTTCTCCTTATCCCTCTTTCTGTGGCCCTTGGTCAACTACTTTTCCTTGAAGAAGTAAGTTGTCTCAGGAATGTTCATGACTCCAGTAATTTGTCTTGTTTACCTAATATTTTTTCAAAACAAACTTCCACTTTAAAATATTTCAAATATTACACAAACAAGAATTGGCTTCATTTATATATTAAGAAAAGAAAATAGGAACTTATAGAAGATATGAAGAAATGTGTTTAGCAGAATTGTGTTATAGGGAACGCTGGGCTAGAACTTGGAGACACCGCCTTTCAATTCCAGTTCTACTTGTGACACTGGGATTAAGAGTGTGATGCTGGGATTAAGGGTGCCCCACCCCGGGTGTGGGTGGTACCAAGCAATAGGTTTGTAGATTGGCTGGAATAGGAAGGGACAGAAATAAGGCAGGCCTACTGCTGCTGCTGCTGCTGCTTGCTGCTTCGCTGTCTCCTGCTTGCTTGCCATGGAGTGTTTCTCCTTGGAGATGCCCCTCTGCCATGCCACCCTGCCTTGGATCCACCTGACTATGGACTGAAACCTCTACAAACTGTGAGCTGAAATAAACCTTTCCTCCTTTAAATTTGGCTGTCAGATATTTTGTCTTAGCAATGAGAAAAGCAACTAAGAGACACTGACTTCGAATTCCATTTCTACCTGTGTGACACTGGGAAAGTCACTAAGCCCTCCCTCCCCATTTCGTTCTCTTCATTTATAAAACGTAAGTACTGAACCAGGTTAGTTGGTTTCAAAATATGCTTTATGGAGTCAACCTATTTGAGGCCAAGTGGATGAGCTCCAGGGTCTCCATTTTTGCCTGAGTGATTCTTTTCTTTTTTATTAGTGACCTATTATAGATTGCTGGGTAAGATTTCTCCTGAGAAAGTATTCTGATGACTAAAATAACCTCATCACTAAAGGATGCAATCTGAAAGCCCACGTCTATCTCCATGACAGTTTTTATACAAGTACAGGAGCTTGATCACTCACTAATCTTACATGTTATCAATAACTGCTGACCCAAGTCAAAGTCAAATTCCAGTTTTTAAGGTTAATGCACTTGCCCAGTTTCCAAGCATCATAAAGCAATTACTGTGCCAACTTTTTTCGGGGGGGTTGAATTTTGCATCCTTCTATAGTTTTGGTGTAGAAAGCTTCTGGACTGGAGTTAGGTTTTATTAGAGTTACAGTCGTACCTCTTGTCTTTTTGCTGCCATTGTCACACTGAATTAAGGGACATCTACTCCTCTCAGGCATCTTTCTTCTCCAAGTTCTTCCCCAGGGCCTTGATATTCTGCATTATTTTAAATTATAGGATCAGAAAAGGAGGCCCTAAAATATGATATCTGGGAGAGCATGGGTTTTCCTTTCATTCCTTCCCTTCTTTCCCACCTACTTCCTAGACAGTTTGACCTAGATCACTAAGTGATGGGCCCAGGGAATTTACTCACTTCCATTGTGGCTCATAGAGTTTTAGCATCTAATGAAGCATCTTTAGGCTTCAGTTCCTAAGCTTTTCTGAATTTCTGCTGGCAACTATTTCATAGATAGACTTTTGAAAAAAGAAAGAAAAAAAAAGAATTCAACTTTATGATCATACTAAACATAACAGTTTGTAAATGGAATGCTTTTCATAATACCAAGGGAGATGGGTTTTCTTCTAGTCTGGGCAATCTGGAGTCACACCTCCCATTTGTAGAGTCAGTTGCCGGTTGTTGCCCTCTAGGAAAAATAGCCTGGGATGTCATGGTGTGACATGATGTCACTACAGGTGCCGAGGGCTTCCCCTTCCTTGTGCACTTGTTTCAAATAAAATGCTTCTGGGTCTAAAAACTCAACAATTGTCTCAATACCATGGCTTTGTAGGTTATAAACCCTACATTGTGGATATAGGTAGATACACATAGAATATAAGTAATCTATTCCTTCTTCACACAAATGGACTGGCATTTATAGTCTAGTCCTTGAGAATTCTGACAGTAAAGTTTCATGTGAGCAACTAACTTTTATTTCAGTGGGTAACATGTTTTATGATAGGTATGCCATTTTAAAATGGTTCCATCTTTGTTGCTTGTTTTATGTTAACTTTAAGAAGTGAAGTTCTTAACTTTTCTAGGTTAATTCTTCTTTCCTTCCTTTATAATTGAATATATTCCAATTTGCTCTGTTTGTTGGCGGATGAAATCTCTTATTCTGGGATATATTGGGTTTAGGTGTCTTTCTTAAAACTTAACTGTGGTATCATAATCCAATGCTGAGATGAGCGATCTGTCATGTCAGCTCCAAGATTTCAGTGCAGTCCACTGGGAATGCAATGCAATAAAAAGGTGCAGTTTCTTAACCATAATCAAAGAATATTCCACATGTTGTTTGAATAACTATGGTAATATATGAGCAAAACAAACAAACAGGTTCTCTCCGCATAGTCTAATCACACATTCTTGTTAGTTGCCACGGCCTAGCCTATGTACAGAGCTGTTTTTTCTGTCTGGGTCTCTATTGCAGAAAATCTTTAAAAATACTGCTTAATTTTAGAAATGGTATTGGATAGGAAGCTGGTGACAAAAATATATATTTTGCATGTTTTTTTAACATGGAAAAAGAAAAATTAATATCAGATTTTTGCGTTACAATTGTAGACTTGAATTTTAGTTTACATCTACATTCATAACCCTCTTCCAATAGTAGTGGTTACAATTTTCAATAGCATAAGTGCTATACAAGTACTTTAATCAATCTTTAATATCTATTTTAATGTTTATCATCTTTCAACTTGTTGATTATGAAATATAAATTCACTTTAATATTATCAAGTCAGGACCTAAATTTGGAGATACCTCAAATATGCCATATACACCTTTTACTTACAAGTAATTTGGGGGACACTCAGGCCCCATATGCTATTTTAAATGAACAGCTTCATTTGAGATTAACAGTGGGGAAATGAGTTCCTCTGAAACCCTTTTGAAAAGGCAATTTGTCAAGGTACCTCAAAATCCTTGAAATTCATGTATTTTGAACTCTTCATGGAATTCTTCAGATGGCATAGCTCAATATTTATGTCAAGAATGTCATTGTAGGGTCAGTGAGATGGCTCAGCAGGGTAAGCGCCTGCCTGGCAAGCGCGAGGGCCCGAGTTCAACTCCCAGAACCCACATACAAAAAAAGGGCCGGTGATATCGCTCAGCAGCACAGGCGCCTGCTGGCACGCAAGGTCCTGAGGTCGACCCCCGGTACCCACAAAAAAAAAAAAAAGAATGTCATTGTAGTGCCATATAAAATAGCAATAAATTGAACAAACCTACCTAAATGCCCCCCAAATCAGAGAATGATTAAATAAGTCCAGATAGAATTGTAGAGTGGAATAGTATAATATTAAAACCAAATGCTTCTATAGCATTAATTACAAATAGTTCAAGTCAGAGCCATGCGCAGAATGTGATTCCAGTTTTGAAAAAGTACAACACTATCTATATCCATGTATGTGCATAGAAAGAGGCTGGAATGATGGAATTTCCTCAGGGTGGCAGGACTTTTTAAACAAAGTTAGGCAGAATTTACCATAAGAGACAGTCTACTGTAATGCTAAAGAGCATGATGTTTGAAGCCAGATTGGGTGGTTCAAATCCTGGCTCAAATATTCACTATCAGTAAGCCGTGGACACATTAATGAATTCTCTGTGTTTCAGTTTCTCTCCTGTATAATGGGAACGATCATAACACACCATAGCGTTATTGTGAGAATTAAATGTGTGAACACTTGGAAATACTTATTTCCTGCTTGGTATATAGGAAGTGCTATGTAAAATTTATTACTATGATGATTTTATGTGTTAGGCATTATGCTAACTCCTGGGCATTCACTGATGATAGGAAAAACAAGGTTTTGCCTTTAGAAAACTTATAGTTCAGAAGATGAAATAAATATTTCCCATATAAACAAAGAAATTAATAATTAAAACTCATAAATAAATGCTGTGATGAAAAATGAGGTGTCTTGGGAAAAAATCTAGATTGTTGTCTTAGTCTGTTTTGTGCCGCTATAAGAGAACACCGAGACCGGGTAATTTGTAATGAGCAGACATTTGTTTCTCACAGTACTAGAGCCTGGGAAGTCAGGGTTAAGGAGCTGGCATCAGGTGATGGCCTTCTTGCCATGTCATCCCATAGAGGAAGGCAGAAGGGCACCTCTGTATGAGAGAAAGCGGGGGTGGGGGGCAGAATTTGCTTTTATAACAAACCCATTCTCACAATAATGAATCCACTTCTGTGACGTTAATTAGACAGCCCTTATGACCTATGCCTCCTATTAAGACCCAACCTCCTGACATTATAGTGTTGAGGCTTAAATTTCTAACACATGAACTTTAGGGACGTGTTTAAACCACAGCAACTGTGGAGTCAAAGAATACCTCCTTGTGGACACGGCATTCATTTTGACTAAGGATAGTGTCAGGTGCAGAGGGGAACAGCACATTTGTGAAAGTCCTGCAGGCTGACGGCGGGGTACTGTGGAGGAGGTGAGCCAAGGTGCTGGAGTCCAGTGAATGATGGGAAGGTGGCTCAGGGGAAGGGAGGTTGATCAGGGCCAGGTGGTGGTATATATCCCTAGAGGAAGAAGCCCTGGAGGGGTCTGGCCACAGGAAGGCTGCACTTGGTTTCCTTTTGAAGATCACTCTGGTTATGATGTTTACGTGGGTTTAGAGGTGAAGGCAAAGGGGTGTGGAATTTGCAGAGACCTCGGGGCATGATGGGCAGGAGATGGAGTTGAAGGAGGCGTGGGGGCCACGATGGCTGCAGTAATGGTAGAGAAGAGGACTGATGCCAGATGTTTTAAGCAGAAGCAAAAGACTTGGGGATATAGCATAAGGGAGAGGAAGCAGTCCAGGTTGACTTCCAAATTTAGCTCTTGAGTAGTTGAATAGCCAGAAGTCTCATTGATGGAGCTGGGTAGGAGTCTGTTGGGTCAAAAGGCAAAATTTCTCCCTTTTCAGCTTTGTATGTTATACCTATTTTCTCTAATAAACAAGTGAAAATAGCATTTAGCTTAAATATATTTTGACATAGGCCAACTTAAAATTATTTGCTGACAAAAGTATAGGTAAAGAGCGGAAGAAGAAAATGAAGCACAGAAAGAGGTATCAAAGAGTACATATAATTTGTTGTGGTTGCACCTTTTGGTGTTTATGAGTAGACTATTATTTGAAAAAAGAAAATTAGATCATAGATGCAAGCCAATAGGTAACCTGTTTTTAATTTACTAAAATATATCAAGAGCATTTTTTCCAGTCACTAATTATGCTTGCAAAACATATTTTTAATAGCTACCTTTTCTGCATGTGCAATACAATATTTAATTAATTGTTAATTATTTAGGGTATTTGAAACTTTTCTCTATATAAAGATTATTACTGGGACATTTTTTATTGAATGCATGCTTAATAATTTACAGAAAATGGATTATTGGAAATGGAACTTTTTTGAAAATTCTAAGTCTTATTTTTTTTCCTTTGAATTGTTTCACATGAAAATACCACAGATCTTACTCTAATATTTTTTCTTTGCCTGCTTTTAGCATATTTAACTTTTTTGGGGGACACTTCACTTTATGTTACTTTACTTTCCTCTCTTCCTCCTTCCCTCCTTCTTCTCATCTTCTTCCCTTTCTTCTCTCTCTCCCCCCATCATCTTAATTTACCAAATTTTCAGTTTATTAGAGTTTGATCCATTTCTATTTATTATTTAAGCAATGTATTTGGTTTACTGAAATTTTATGCTTCTTTGCTGCTTTTTTGATTTTCATATTTTGCATATTAGCTATATTTTATTTCTTTTAATTTTTTACACAGTTGTAGAGAGTACATGTCTCTTTAGTTTGTATTCAGATAATACACAGCATCATACCTTGGGGAAAAAGAAATGAATTCTACTAACTTACTGTTTCAAGTTTCTCACAAATATTATCTGATCTAACTCTGTCTGTGTCATAGTCAGTGGTGAAACACTCCCCTTTCTTAGCTCCTCCCTTTTAAGAGTTGAATCAGATACTTTTCTCCTTTTATTTCTCTTAGCTTTTTTTTTTTTTGTGGGTACCAGGCGTCGACTTCAGGACCTCGCGCGCCAGCAGGCGCCCGTGCCGCTGAGCGATATCACCGGCCCTTTTTTCGTATGTGGGATCCGGGAGTCGAACTCGGGCCCTCGCGCTTGCCAGGCAGGCGTGTACGCCACTGAGCCATCTCACCGGCCCCATTAGCTTTTATTCCATTAAAAAAAATGTTGTAAGCATCAAGACTTCTCTTATTGGTGGTACTCTTTATTGTACATAGAAACCTACTTTATCTTACTCTGTTAGTGCAAAAAAAGAAAGATCTTCTAAACATTTTCAGGATCCTGCATATACAATTTTAAAGTTCAGTGTGTTAGGCATGGTTCCTTTTCTTTTGTCATGCATGTTGGCGTCTTCACTCCATTCTTAAAAAGTGGCCCTGTTTTTGTGCACAGATGGTGGGCTTCGGTCTCCTCTCTGCCTTCTTGTGTGATGTGTGAAGACTCTTTTCTGGGCAGCAGATGAAGAGAGGCCTTTTCATTTTCAGCAAATGTCCAGTGGGCAGCAGGCTGGTGTACAAAGCACCTCTCTACACAGGGGATGCTCCCTCCTTCTAGGCACCCAAAGTAATGACCCATAAAAGCAGCAATTACCAGTGTGCACTAGAAGGTTCTTTTTGTATTTGTCCTTGCCTAGGCTATCTGATAGTTGAGGCTTCACCTACCAGAACGCATTTTATCACACTGCTCTCCCTTCCTAGTGGGTTTCTGGGAATTCTAGTATTGATGGTAGAAAGAATGAAAGAAGTCTGTCTGTCTGTCTGTCTGTCTGTCTGTGTCTGTCTCTGTCTCTGCCCCCTCATAGAATAGAGGCAAGGGAGAGGAGAGGGAGAAGAAGGGAAAGAGAGAGAGAGAGGGCGAGGGAGAAGGAGACCGAGATGGGAGAAAGAGAGAAGTTCAACAACTCTTGAAGATATCAGAGTCTAATGCTTATAAAGCTGGGGTGTAAGGGGAAGGGGGAAGTTTAGGGAGTCATTTATCACATAAAAATCTGTATCTATATAGCTGCAACTACATTGCACTAATGGGTTTTTATTTTAAATTTATTCAATTTTTCTTTAATTAAGAAAAGTTTAATTATAGTTTATGTAAAGTCTAATTGGCAGGAAAATTTCAGGCTTATTTTAGAAAGCTCTCTCTGAATGATATTAAAATAAAATACTTAAATAGCACTTAATGAGTTAATCCCCAGATCTTCTTAATGACTGGTTTCTCAATCTTCTGATGACTGAGGTGGAAAACTAATGGGCTGCACAATGATTTTTTTCTGCAGGATTTCTGCACCCTTGTCCTTAAGTTGAGGGTCAAATTGAGATGTCCAGTGGTGGAAGACCATTGTCCTCAGTGCTTCCTCCATAAGAAATCACAGTATCTTAGATGCTTTTCTCAACATACTGCATGAGTTTTCTGTGGCTGGTGTAACAAATTATTACAAAGTGGGTGGCTCAAAACAACAGAAACTTGTCCTCTTATAGTTCTGGAGTCCAGAAGTCTGAATAAAGGTGTTGGAGGCTGTAGGGGAGAATATATTCTTGCCTTGCTAGCTCCTGGTGGCTGCTGGCATTCCGTGGGCTTGTGGGTGCGATCCTGTCATCTTTGCCCCCAGGGTCACATTGCCTCCCCAGTCTCTGTGTAATCTTCTGTCTCACTCTCATAAGGTCATTCTCACTGAATTTAGGAGCCACTCAGGTAATGAAGGATAGCCTTCTCATTTACTTAATTGTATCCTCGAAGATCCTTTTACTAAATAAAGTCACATTTACAGGTTCTGGGTGACTATTGTGTTTATGGAGGGACCATTAAATTCACCACAAACAATTTTGTGCAGAACAATTGACTTTGTATAATTCTGCCAGGGTTTGAATGTTCCCACCAAAATACATGTTGAAATTTAATCCCCATTGTGAGGTATTAAGAGGATATTTGGAGGTGTGGTCATGGGGAGGTAAATGAGATTAAGGCCATAAGGATTGGCTCCTAATCCCATGGGACTCTGGCTCTATAAGCAGAACAGGAGAGACCTGAGCTAGGACACTCAGTCTCCCTCACCATGTAATGTCGTGGGGCTCTGAAGATTCCCCACTGGCAAGAAGAACTCTGCTCTTGGATTTCCCAGCCTTCAGAACCATGAGCTAACAAAACTTCTAGTCTTTATAAATTACTTAGTCTGTGGTATTCAAATATAGCAACAGAAAATGGATGAAGACAAAACTTCACAATAGTGTATTTGAATCTTAAAACAAGACCAAGTCTTGAGCGTTCACAGTAATTGAGGCAAAGACAACAAGCAGATCAACCTCTATTTTGTTTTTTGTTTTTCTTTTCTCTCATTCTCTCTCTCTGTCTCTCTCTTTCTCTCTCTCTCGGTCTTAACAAAGTCAGCAAGCATTCAACCCACTTGTTACAGCAGCAAGTTAGTTGTGACTGCTTTCCCTACCGTCCTCTTCAGGTGGTATGGATTCCGAGGCCAAACACAGGCAGCAGGAGTCTGGCGATGCATCACTCTGGGCTCTGGCTTTGAGTGCTCCCCGTGTGGGAGAGGAGATAGAACTCAGGGTGTTGGTCAAGGAGAGCAGTGCAGCCTCTATCATTAGGGGAAATTAAAGTGAGTGGGGCAAGAGCCCTGGGGCAGGGCCAGACTTTCTGGGGGTTCTGTGGAGGTAGAAAAGATGGAGAGATAAGGAGGAGATGAGAGGAAAGAGGTTCTTAAAGAAGAAGCAGCTTAGTGTGTCACCGAAGACAGTGGGCAAGTCAGGAATATTTCAAATTCCTTGCTGGCCCAGACTCCAAGCCCTAGGAGGCAAAGAATGGGTGATGATCAAACAGAAGAACTTGCAATGTAAAGTACCTTTCTCGAAGCACCTGAAACCAGTTTTTGATTTAAAAAAAAAATTTATCTTGCAGAGTTAGCTACTATTTTATTTTTAACTTTGAAGACCTCAGCTCACAAATGTCAGAGTTACACGGAAAATAAATTTGAAAGTCTCCTGGTTCACACCTGAGCCAATCTATGTTGAGACCTCCAGTCTCCTGGGGTTCCTGAAAATGGGGGGTCCTGAAGGTCATCCCTAGGCATCAGGAACTGTATAAAATAGGAACTCACCCATTTAGACCACAACAAGCTCCTTTCTTTTTATCTGCACAAAACACACTGGCTTTCCTGATTGCTATTAAAAGAAGAGTGAGGGGCAGGAATTAACTTTTATTAGGTACTTCCTGTGTGGCAAGCTTTTTTCATAGTTTATCTCATTTAGTCTTCTTCTTAAGTGATAGAAATGTTACTATTATGATTTTGATAAGTACGGCAAGTTTCTGAGAGGTCAAGTCACATGATGATGTCCTCACAGAGGGCTGATTTTGGGCTTTGAGGGTAAGGTCCTTGAAGGTCTTCCTTTTCCTCCACTCGTGTGTCTCCATGATCTACTTGGCTTACTTTTCTCTCCTTACCTCATTTCTCCCTCTTTTTGACCAACTCTGTTCTGGCCACCCTGGTTGTTTCTGTATGTTTGTTCAAAGCACCATCCTCTTACTGGCCTTAGTTTCTCTGTTATCCTTCCTTCAAGAATGTTCTTCCTCCCATCTTGGCCTGCACGCTTTCTTCAATCCCCCAGATCTCAGTCCACTGTCATCTACTCTGGACTTTCCCTGACCACTCCACCTAGAGCTGCCTCCACCCAGTCATCTCACTCCATAGCACCAAACACATGTCTGGTGTCAGTTCACCCACTAGAATGCAGATTCTGTGACGGGCTCCCTTGGTCCCTGTGGTATTTACTGGTCTGGTTTGTAGTGAGCCTTCAATGTATTTTGTTGAATGAAAGAACAAACAAATCAATGAATGAATACATTGCTTTCTAAGTGACATTTGTTAGACATTTTGGCACCATTTCCCTCTGCGGTCAACTTTAAGGCTAATGGTGATGCTATTTTCTTCAGACCTGAGAAGTTATCACACAACATACACTATGTAGTGGTCAGATATCTGAAGCGAAGCAGAAGAATAAGCATTTACACCAAATTAGAAAACAAAATGAGATTAGATAATAGAAATGACTAGTCTTGGTTTTTGGATTTGTTTTTCCTGTTGGCATTAGCACACCCTTCTGCATTGAGGTTGAAGAAACTACAGATTACGGAAGACCTATCCTATGTAATGGAAGTGTATGAGAAACTAATCTGTTGTATTTTGCTGCCTATTACTGTAGTTCAAAAGTAGCCAAATGTGGAACTGAGGTGTTGGTACTAAGGGTTATAACCTATTCATGGCTCTCAGCATTAGAGTGTTGGTAAGGCCCAAATCTGAACTTGTTATTTTTCCCTGAAAATGTTTCTCCTCCAGTGTTCTCAATCTTTACAATGGCACTCAACTACTTTGTTACCTAAGCTATATCCTAAGGAGGGGAAAAGTGTCCTTTCTTTCTCTTCAAATCCCAGAGAACAAGAGTCTACTTCTTTGCTTACCTTCCCAGCTCTATCTCTTATTAGGAACTGACCATCTTCCAACCCATGGTCACACTGGACCACAAGCAGATCCCATAGGCATCATGCTATTTCACAGTTCTCTGTCTTTGCTTATACTCTGTTTAGAGTGCCTTCAAATTCCATTTCTCCCTCAACACCCACTCAGTTTTCAACATTAAGATTAAGTGTCATCTTCCCATTGAAACTTGCTGTTGCTTTTCACCACTAGAATTAGCCACTTTTGTCCCTGGGCACCTGGTACACCTTTAATCCATTTGTTTCTGTAGTGCCTAGCATAGTACCCTATTTGAGGTACTCCAGGCCTTCATACTGAAGGAAGATGCAGATGCATGGGAGGTCGAGGGCAGTTGGCTTGCTTCGCTCTGTAACTAAATCCCTAGCATGGTGAAGTGTTTCAGATTGCATCCCTCAGTCTGTGTAGTAAACAAGTAGGAAAGCCTGGGATTTTGCAGTTCACAGTGGGTGCTCTCAAAGTGTGTTGTGGATAATCTTAACATGAATAATTGATAGTTGACTGCGGCATCATCAATTAGTAATGGAGGTCAGTCTTGTTTCATTAGACTGTAACTTCCTGCAGGTACAGCTTTTGTTCTTTTATGTCCAAATTCTTTTTCTTTAAAGTACAGTGTCAAAAATAGTATGGGTGCTCAAAAAGTTGAGAATCAATTAATCAAGTACATCAGGTTCCAGAGTGACCAAAGGAGAGGCTGATATTCAAGAAACCCATTTTCTCTCATTAATAAAACAATCTTATCCATATTAAAGTAACAGTAGATGGAGGAAAGGAAAAGGATCTATTAGTGTGGTCCAGCTGTGGACCTCTAAGATCATTCCTTCCTTCACGGAGCTCATGAATAATAAAATAAATCGGTGTGACACCAGGGAATAAGCTGTAAAGTGTCACAAAATGCCAGGAACAAAATCCATCCAAAGTGCTCTTTTTCTTCCTGAGGACAAATCTAAAAGAACTTTTCTGATTACCTGACAGTCCATTTAATCCCCAGGAAACATTCCTTTGTTATAGTTTCAAGGAGAATTACTTGAAATAATCCTTTGTACAATGTGCCTGGTTCTATTTTAGTTTTAAATCGTGTCCCCTTTCTTTTTGAATTTGTTAAAAAAAAAAAAAAAAAAAGACATCTAATCAATGCCCAAGTGGAAGTGGTATGGCCAAGTCTGAGTTTCTTTCTCTCCAGGCCGAAGTTACCTTTTGTGTAGCGGCCCTTTTAAAAGAGACTTAAAAGATTTCGGGAGCTGAGAAAGAATAATAAAAAAAAATCCTGAATGTTATAATTGAACTGTACAACTTAACCGTGTCTCTTGAGTATTATTGAAGGGGAGCACGCTTTTTGACCAGCTCCAGGTACTGATGCTCACAGTGACCCAGATTTTAGGGGCATTTCTCCAATAAGTGCCTTGGAGAATTCCGACCCTGGGTGCAGGGGAAACACAGCCCTCCCAGTAGGCAGGCCTGGTTGACTGCTTATCCAAGAGAAAGTTGAGATAAAAAGGAGAGGAAAGGATAAGTGCTCGATATTCTGTGTGTAATTTGGGCTTGCCCATATTTTGGCTTGACATGTATCAAAGCAATGAAAATAAAGAGGAAAAAAATAGTCATGGGGATTTTAATTTAGAAAATAAGATGATATTTAAAATTATATGTGTGGACTCTGTAGGAAATGAAGTTAAGGGCCTTTGGGGATCTTCCTGGTGACCAACCCTTCCCCTGTTCTAAAGTGCGGTTGAAGGGTTGTATTCACCTTTTTTTTTTTTAATATGTGGGTACCGGGCGTCGAACTCAGGACCTCACGCTTGCCAGGCAGGTGCTTATGCCGCTGAGCTGTATCACTGGCCCTGGTTGTATTCATCTTAAACTCATCAGACAGTGTTGTTACAGTGACCCTGGGATTTTCTGACTTAAATATTTTCTAATCTTTCTCCAGTTTCCCTTTCTTCACTCTCTAAGGTGGGTAAGGAGGAGAGTAAGAGCTGGGAGACCAGTGTAATTCCTGAAATAGTTCTAACACTTCCCAAACTCATTCCACTCAATGGTTCCATCCAAAATAAAAAAGGAAAATGAATTAATAGTTAATATAGATGCAATAATTCAGTTCACTGCTCAGACACTTATGTTTTTGTCTTTCAAAAAATGGACTACTTTTTTCCTCCTTTAGAAACAGAATTTCTTTTTGATCTTTAAATAGTAACATATTTAGAGTAAAAAATATGTTTTGAAGAATGAAAAATATTCTAATAATCTTGGGGTAACTAATTGCAAAGAAGATTCATGAAACACTAAGATAGAAATTCACTCTTTCCCTTGTTCAGAGAATTTCAAATTTTCTTAGAACTTTTCCTCTTTATTTCAGGGGAGAATGGTAGATGCCATCAGTGCATTTTAAAACAAACGTTTAGTTAAAAATAATATCCAATTTGGCCTTAACTAGAGCACGGCAGAAGTAACAAAAGGCAGTTAACATGGTATGAACTAAATGCTTGTGTCAGGTTGCCAGCACATTATCTTTGTCTCTTTAACAAGGAGGACTTCACTTGCAGAAATGGCTCTTGACAAAGTTAAGTGGTCCTATACATTGTTTGGGAAATTGCCCTTATTTTGTGTGCTTCTTATTCCAGTAATGGAACCCATGAGCAGTAGATAATTGTAGCAGTCTCATCTATCAAATAATATTAGAAGTCAACAGCTATAATCTGAGCCACTTGCTTTACACAGCTTTTCTCTATATTTTCTGTTCAAATTGTCAGTTGTTACCTGTAAGTGTCCCCATTCCCTGCAGTTGATAGAAGCAAAAAGATTTAGGTAAATCTGGAGGTGAGCTGTGTGCCCCAGCTAGCATACCACAGCAGATGATAACGGCTCTAAGAATAGGGAAAAATCATGGTTCTTTGTACTGCATTATATGTTACTATTACTGGTGCTGAAGATGGGTGAAAGACTGGTTTTTAGAGAAGTCTGAGTAGTTAAAAACTGAGTTTAAAAGCATCAGAAATAAGCCTCTCATTACCAGAGGGTAAATACATGTAACATTTCAGTATTCTGACCTACTTTTGTTCAACTTATGTACACCTGTGTTAAAAGCAAATTTACCTCAAGAGAGTTGTACAATCTTGGTAATAAATGCTTAGGTATTTATTTATTCCATGAGTTGATTTGTAAGTATAAAATATTTAATAATAAAAAATATTAGTTTTGCTGGACAAGTTGTTATAAACATCTTAGAATTGTTTTTGCTAGAAAAAAATTAGAAAAATACCAAAAGCAATAAAGCAAAAACATCAGTACATCTCACTCAGTGGTAGATAGTTCTTATGAATATACCATGTAACATAAATTATAAATAATGAATGTATAAAATTGTACATATAAATTTATATATCTCTTTAGGAATGATATATATATATATATTACATATAAAATTATAGGATCATGTTGTGCCTATTGCATAATATCCTGATTTTTCCTCTCACTTAATATGTGGTAAATATATTTCTATGTTTATAAATATTAATTTACTAAATGATATTTAATGGCTGTATTATATTCCATTACTTGCCTTCCCTATTGGTTATTTGGAGTATTTTCTCATTTTCATTATCTAAACATGGCTGCAATGAATATCTTTGTAGCTAAGACCTTATCAACATCTATTATGATAACTTCCTTAGCTAAAATTATTAACAGGATTAATGAATAGTTTAAAAGATTTGTGCAAAACCAAATTCTACTATTCACAGCAATCCATGCAAAAGCCTGGTATTTGGTCTTTTCCTCAATATCAACTATGTCCAGATGCTTTTTAGATCTTTCTAGCCCTGGAGAGGGGGATGAGGGAAACATGGGGCATTGCAAATCTTCCGCACTTGTGGGTGGTGGTGATGAGGGACAGCTCGAGGAGGAAGAGGAACTTTCCTGTGAATGGAACAGCGCACCTGCGGTTGGGGAATGACACAGAGGCACAAGGCTGAGCACAATGGCCCAACAACTTGTGTCTGACACTGATGGCTGTATGTCCAGAGGACTCCGTATCTTCTCTCCCAGCAGACTCCCACTTCCTCGGACTCCTATGGCATTTCTGTTGTAGCCTACACTTGCAAGAGGCAAACCTATCTCCTATTTCACAGTCCATTGCCATGGAATATTTGTTAGTGTTGCTTTCCCACTGGGACTACAAATCTGTAGGGGGCAAGGAACAACACAAGTCCCTGGAGTACCCACATGGTCAGGGCAGAGAGAGCACGATTGGTGAAGGAGAGCATGGGCCGAACTCCCTTAAATACCAAGTGGTCTGCTCATTGATATTTTCTTTTATATATGATTTTGTTTAGGAGAGTGACATGGAATTATTAAACATTCCCCTCCCTCTTTTTAAACCACCAATTTAAAGATTCAACATAAATGATCAAACCACTGATCTTGTTTTCTATTTTCAGTGACATTACTTTTGGGCATTGAAGTGACCATTAATTTTCCAGGTTGACTACTGGACCTCCCAGTTGGAAAATATTCTGGGGGAAGTTTGTTGTTACAAACCGTGGGTGCTCAAAAAATAGGAATGGAAAATCAGCATCACTATGCAGCCTTCTCCTACTGGGGTGGTAGGCAAAAATTTATCTTCAAGGGCTGGGCCTTCTGTGGCTTGTGGTACTGCACTGCACCAAACAAAACAGAACTGCAAGTGAAAAAGCTCCTGATGGCTATTTACAGAGCTCAGTGAAAAGACACTTGGTTCAACCGGAAGTTCTGATATTGAAGATTCTGGGCCCAGCAGCAACTGTGCTTTTAAGTCTCTGATGGCTGCAGAATCCTTTTCCTGGCTAATGGTAAGGCGTGTGTTTCTACTTCCCTTATTGAATAATGGCACAAGACCATGGACATTTTTCTACCCCAAATCAATATTTCAGTCTTGATGCCCAGACACACAGTCATCTAAATTCCTAACGTTATGATTTTTGATATGTGGTATTTCAATAAAATGTTTATATAGTTCAACTGTTGTTCAAGATACTTATAGATGAAGAGATAGTTTATGTAGCAGTATGATAAAAATTACCAGTCACTATTAGACATGTATCATGAGATTCTCCTCTGATAGTCGTTGCCTACAAAAAAATCGGTAAAAATTTGAGACAGTTGAGCCATATTTGAAGTTGTAGCAATATTAATGGATTGTGGAGCCCAAGCAATGAGTGACTGACATGGAAAAATGTCATCCCATCCTTGGAAGGATCCTTGAATACTAGAAATCTTTTCAAGATTTAATGAAAAATCTGAGCTAGAATTATATGAATGCTCCATATCCTAGATAATTTATAAAGAAAGGTAAATTAGGGAACCAACCTGTGCATGGGTGCCACTGTAAGAGCACCATTCTCCAGGATGGATTTGAATTGCTGGAGTGCAGATCGACAATTTGCTTACCAGGTATAGATTTGAGTACACTAATTTTTATAATAAGTAGAGACTATTGACAACTGACATTACTTTGAAATGCTTTTATTAACTTAACTAGTACCTAGGAAATTTGGCACAAAAACAAACAAGTTTATGCATATACTGAATATAAAGATAATTTATTCAGGGACTGCTATATACCCAGGCCTCCCACCTATGTTATTATATTCTCACAACAACACTGCAAGGTATTTACAATTAATCTCATTTTACAGATTAATAAACAGGTCCAGAGAGATTAAATGAAAAAACCAATACGTGGTGAAAGTGTGACTCAAACAGGTCAGTGTGAGCCCCAAGACAATGTTCTCAACCACTTTGCCACACTGAAAACTTTACTAAAGGATTTCAATATTTCTGAGACAGAAAGTTAACTGCCCTGTAGAGCTTAAAAATGACTATGTTGATTACAAAATAGCAATATTTAACTCCATTCATTTTCATTCCTTTAAAGGAAAAAAATCATCCATGTGCAGCTGATTGCTTTGCCCTTTGTGCATCTGTTTTGTGTGTGAAGGTTTATAGCAATGTATTGACTTTCTTCATTATCTAAGTTTTATGCACCTAATGATACTTATTAGTATGCTTAGTGACCTTTAAAATTTTTGCAATAAGAATATACCCCAAACAACTCATCTAAGTAGCTTTTAGTTGGTAAAGTGCCTTCGGTGACCAAGCAAAAGCCATATGTATACTCACTTATGTGAATGCTATTCTTGCAATTACTGTTGGAATGACAGTTTCTCTAAGGTATTTGAATGATACAACCTGTTCAAGTTTAATGCCATCTATTATGAAGTCTGCTGCATGCTGTTAATAGCTGGGAGGCATTGATTTTATTTTCTGCTCTCTTACCTCAAGCCCATACATTTTGCTTGCATTATTGACTGTTCTGATCATTTCATGCACCATCTCTTTAGAAGATGTATAAATCAATGTCAGCCATGAAACTTAAGTTGTTTATTAGGCTGCCATGTAGGTTTACACCTTCATGAAAATCATCTAATGTGGTCGGTGTCAGATGTTTCAAACAATTGTTGACCAGATCTGATGAAAGAGGACAGCCTTGGAACATGTCATCGCTGGAGTAGGAAAGTTCATTCAATTATTTATTTGGGTCACATGTTATACTTGACTGGATGCACTTTTTAATGATGTTAATTAACTTCTTCAGGGTGTTAAATTAGTTTAGAACTGCTATGATTATAGCATGACATAAATTGGATTCTCTATTCTAAGAGATGCATTTGAGTTTTACACACCAAAAGGATATTTTGAACTGAATTAGTGCAAATGAGACCGCATTGCTTATATCTGAGAACATCGGATAGAAGACCCATACAGACTTCAGATCAATTTCACACTTAAATCACAAAATCAAAAAACAACTGCGGGAGCCTGAAAGCCTGTCCATCATTTTATACAATTACTGAGTTCTTTATCCAGTGCCCAAGAGCATCAAATTGTACCTCTAATCCAATAAAAAGTGTTTTCCATAATTAAGGCAATTATGAAATGCCCTACAAAAGCCATTCTTAAAGTTCAGCTTCTAAATGCTTCCTGAGAATGAAGCAAATTTTGAATTAGTTTAGACTTTATTTTCATCCCTAATTTTTTTTTTCTTACAATGCTTTTGATTCATGTTGCTTGCTTAGAATTTGATAGGGCATTTTTCGAAAGGAGATCTACTCTCTTCTTGGTACAGAAGTGAAGGGCCAAACAGGGCTGTGTTATCATGGCTAATTTCTGGGGCAGCTGTGGATCTAGTAATATGCAGTAGCTGGTCCTTCCCCACACACTGTGGGAGATAGGTTTGGGGATGTCTTTCCAGAAGTTGGTCCCCTGGAATTCACCATGATCTCAAAAAGCTGATAATTAAAAATTAAAATTAAATTAAAAATTAAGTTCAGAAGGAAAAAAATGGCAATCAAATTGTATGAATTTATTGCTTAGAGTTTTTTTTTTAATTCAACGGAACCAAATATAAGTTTAAGGAAAATTTTATATTTTAAGCTATGTATTTACATGAGAGATGTCAGTGTTTCTCCAAAGAAATGATCATCCTGAACCTGAGAATGTGACTTAAGGAATCAGGCTCTTTTCAGAGGTAAGAGTTTCAAAATGAGATCATTTTGGATTAGTGTGGGTCCTAAGTCTAATGGTAAGTCCGGAGAAGAGGAGAGGAGGGGAAAGGAGAAAAAGAGGGGAGGAGGGAAGAGAAGGGAAGAGAAAAGAGAAGAGAAAAGAAGACATAGGTAGGCTATGTGAAGGCCATGTGAAGATGGAGGCAGAGATTGGAGTGAGGTGGCCTCAGGCTACCGGCAGCTGGGAGAGAGGCATGGAACAGAGAAAGCTCAGAGCCTCCAGAGGGAACCAACCCTCTGACACCTTGATGTTGGACTTCTGGCCTCTAGAACTATGACAGACTATATTTCTGTTGTTTTAATTCATTGGATTTGTAGTGGTTAGTTATAACAACACTAGAAACTAATACATAACCCCAGACACTTGTGTCTGATGTGCTGGTGTTACTCAGTTTAGATGCCCTCCCTCCTGTTCAGGAATCTGCCCACCTGAGCCCCTTGCCAGAGCCCTTCTCTCTCACTTGTGGCTGCTGAAGTCCCCCCATGTTTCCAAGGCCAGTATTTATTTTTGCAGTACTGGGGATTGAACCCAGGGCCTTCATACTGAATTACATGCTCAGCCCATTTTTAATTTTCTATTTTGAAGTAGGGCCTCAATAAGTCACTAATTTGCTCAGGCTAGACTTGAATTTATGATCCTCCTGCTTCAGCCTCCCAAAGTGCTGTGACTATGAGTGTTCACCACCATGCCTGGCTAAAGGTCAGTTCTCATATCCTCTCATCTGCTTCATTCCTCAACTTTGCTTTTCCTTGGGCATCCACAGCATGTGTCTCAGTGTGTTCCGGCTGCTATAAAAAGGTACCTCAGACTGGGTAATTTATAAACAACTGAAATCTATTTCTCACAGTTCTGGAAGCAGATTTGATATCTGGCAAGGGCCACTCTCTGCTTCCAAGATGGTGCCTTCTGTGTTTTCTGGAGGGAATAAATTCTGCGTTCTTATTTGGTAGATGGTGTGGAAGGCAAAAAGGAATGAACTCACTCCCTCAAGCCCTTTCATGAAGCACTAATCCTATCCATATAGGTTAAGTCCTCATGGCCTAATTACCTCCCAAAAGTCTTACCCATTAAGACCATCACTTTGGGGCTTAAATTCCAACATGAATTTTGAAGGGACACACACACTTACAACATAGCCACGCTAGATATCGATATCCAGTATCATCCTGGTCGTGCTGCACTGTGTTTAGCTGCGAGTATTTATTTTCACATGTAGAGTATAGGTGTCACAACGTTTGGAAACTTGTCTTATGGGCTTTACATCTGCTAGAATGCTTAGCACAGACCTCTGTCTATAGTCAGGTTTCAAAATACAGTGACTCTAATTGAGTGGCATCCTTTGCCATGAGAAAAATTCTGTTTTTGTTTTAAAATTCAGGCACCAATTGTGTATGGAGAAGAAATTGAAGCCATGGGAGAAGCAATTACAACAAAGCCAATATTTGATGATTCTAAAAGCAAGTATTGTGAGAGCTGCTTATATTTCAATATGTTTTTGAATGAAAATACATTGTTCAATGGATAATTCCAAGTTCAAATAATTTCCTGGAGAATATTATACTGAATCATACCTGCAGTTGGGGATACTTAAAACACCGTGTTAATCTGTAGGCATTTGACTTTATATTTAGAGGTATTCTTTATTCTCATCTACTTCTGAAAAATATTACCCTTTCATAATAAACACGTGCCTCTAAAACTCTTCATTCAAGACTTTAAAAGCACCTATTTACATCTAGTTGATTTCTGATCATTTTGTTTAGCTATTTAAACAAGATAATGTGTTTGAAAGTGCTTTTAGAACCACCACTGCAACACATGCTAATTATGAAGTTTGAAAAACATTCTTCAACTCTGAACTGCCAAATGCAAATAAGCACTCAACGACATTTAATGCAGATAATCTTGTGTGCCCCATTTTTTGGCTGGTACATGCTTTCTGAATTTAAGCCCTTTGATACTATTTCTGTGTGTGGGTAGTCTTGCTGCTTCCATTCTCTTGATGTTAGACTTTGGTGGGGAGCAGAGTTGTATAGTGGACGAGGTAAGGTCTTTGGCTTGACTGAAATTTAGTGGGATTCTTGGATCACACTTTAGTTAGTGGTACACCTGTCACCAAATCATTGAGTCCAAATGAGCCAGGTTTTCATCTGTAAATGACTAATGATATGTACATCATAATACTTTTGTGAGAGTGACACTGGATAAAATAATATCTGTGATGTGCTTAGACCGGGCCTTGGAATATACAACGTGCTTAACAAAATCATGTTAGGCATGATTTTGTTACAGATGAATAAGAATGAATCCCTCTGAATACAATTTATTCAATAAATATCTATATTCTAGGTCATGGGGATACAACAGATGTAAATTATGTGTTTACCTTTTCAGAAAGGCGGGAAAACCAAGGCGAAGTGAAGTCTTAAGTATGGTCTGGGCTATTCTATGTGATGAGTGCATATTATGATCTAGGCCGCTCAAAGTTCAACTTGACCTTTTCTAGTTAACTGTGGTGGAATGTCCACACATCTTTCTCTCCTTGCTCTCCCCAAATCTAGTTAAAATAGAAAGAAATATACCCACATGCACAAAGAAAAGGTAAGTGAAGACACCAGCAAAGAAGACTATATTTCTAGAAGCCTGGAGTGGCAAGTGAATGAGCAGACTAGAGACCATCCCGCTCTGCATTATGGAAATTGGACAACATGAGGACTTTCAGGGTTCAGTTACTGAGAGAGACATGGAGGGATGAATCTCCAACTGTAAACGGGTGACTCGCTGAAACTCTGTCTAAACAATGGTTGGATCCCTTGGTTCCCCTTCCCATTTACTGCATCCAGTTGATACCCCCACAGGCAGGAGGAAGTTAATTTTTTTGGTAAATGAAGCTAGAGAAAATTAGGACTCAGAGGCAAATAGGCATAGTGAAGGGCAGGAATGGAATGGAGAATTAAATACAAGGTGATGAAGTAAATGTTGGTAACTGACTTCTAGCCCCATTCCTGACTCTGGGAGGAAAGGAGATGAAGAAATTTGGACATTCTGCCATATTTAACAAGAAAAGTTCAAGTTGAACTTTGAATGGCCTATGTGACAATGTGCACCCATCATATAGTTCAGGAAGTCAGGTGTGTAAGTCAAGTACTTTGTCCTAACTTCTCCCATCCATCATATATGCATACATCCATATGGGTCAGAAGATTGTTAGATTCTTCTCTACAGAAACATCATGACCATGGGGAAAAAAGCCTTAAGTGATTCTAATGAAAGGATAGACTTATTGTTTTATCACAGTATAGTGAAGCGTGCTCAGCAAGCCCAATCCAGACAACCAAAAAGTTTTTAGAGTTTTAGTCTTAATTCAAAGTAGGCAGTGAAGAACCACCACTCATTTGTGAATGGTCTCTGAGATGAGAGATACTAAAATATACAGAAAAAGGGACTTTAGAGCAAATAGAGGCAAAACTGATTTTAATTAGTTCAAGAGAGAGGAAAAGATAGTGCATCTATGAAGGAAGACTAGGATACTGTGGAAAAGGATATAGTACCTGAAATAAAATTTCAAAATAAAGATTGAAAGAGAAAATTGAGGAAGATTTCCCAAACATAACAAAATAGAACATCCAAGAAAACCCACCACAATCAAAACTAAGAGATGGAAAATAAGAGTAAAATAGAGTAAAATAGCAATTGGAGGATTATTTTAGGATGTTTAACATGTGACTAATAGAAGCCCCAAAAGGAGATAAAAGATACAGTAGAGAAGAAAGAAGTAAGTGGTACTTTGGTTCATAAACTTAATTCTTTCCTGGTTCTGGTCACAAACTGAATTGGATGAGAACCAAATCAGATTCCTCCATTAGGTCAACATTAAACCTAACCATTTAATTTGATTAGGTTCTCATCCAATTCACTTTGCCACTAAAATCGTGGAAAGAATTAAGTTCGTAAATCAAGGTACCACTGTATTGATGAACTAAGTCTAGAAAAAAATTCTACAAATGTAGGACACAAATCTTTTGGTTGAAAGAGTTTACTGAGCATTCAGTACAATGAATGGATAGACCCCATTTCAAGCCATTTTATTATGCTGTACAAGAACGCAGGGGAAAGAGAAGATCCTAAAAGTTTCCAGGGCAGAAAAAACCCCATATTAGTAATCAGAATATCATGGGATTTCTTACCAGCAGCACTAGATATAAGAAGACCTTCAAACTTCTGATGGAAAATGATCATTGATTAGCATTCTGTACCCAGCCAAACTATCATGCATGAAGGTAGAAGAAAAGAATTCCCTCATGTAAAAGGACTCAATAATGTCTTTCTCATTTTCTTTACTTCCTCCCTCACTTCTTTCCTTCCTCTCTTCCTTTCTTCCCCCTCCCTTTCTCCTCCCTCGCTCCCTCCCTCCTTCCTTTCCTTCCTTCCTACTTTCCTTGCTTCCTTCTTTCTTTTAAGATTTCCTTCTTTCCTTCTTTTCTTCTCTTGAAAAATCAAGCAAGAGGGTACCTGGGGTTCAGGGGCAGGGCCTGAAACACAAAAAGTGGGGGAGAGGAAGACCCAGGATGACAGAGGACCCCCAGCCCAGAGATCAGTCGATCCATTGTCATTTTCCTTCTCCTTTCAAATATAACCAATATGCTGGCTTTTAAGTTTGTCATGTATTTGCCTTTCCTTTGATATTTCTAAAGAGTATATCATACATGAGGACAAAGACTCTTGGTGGAAGGTTGTCAGAAATATATTAGAAATGTTAGTTTATATAATAATATTGAGCTTTTGGTAAGTAATTTTAATGTGTATTGATTAAATCTGATGAACTGTGGAAAAATTTATGTAGACATTTGGAATGCTAAGCAAGTAGGAAACAAAAAATCACTAACTCCTGTCGCTTGTCTTTCTTCTATTCTATGAGGAGGGAGATGGTCCTGTGTTCACATCTGTACGTGAGGCCTCGCCTGCTGGTGAGAATCTAAAGTGCATGAGTGAATGGCAGGAAAACTTGATAAAGACATTGCCAGACATGCAGATGAAGAATTTGCTCCTTTCTTATTTCAGTCTATATATGAAATCGTTTTTATAATTTATTGCTAGCAAAGTTTGTTTCTCTTGGAAAATAGTCATGCCATATTTTATCAGATAAGGCTTTCAGATAACAAATACTGGGCAAATAGTGATATTTCTTTCCTTTTTAAAATTGTCTACTAGAAACTCAGTCTAAAGCTAGGGTGTCAATTTGGCAATTTCCATGATCGCTTGGTGATCTGTATATCCTGGATCCATACTAGTGAAAGCTTTCTCAGATCTGTGTGGACTTTGGTGTTCCTTCAGAGAAGGTTCACGTTACTTTAACTAGATTCTTGTGAGCATGGCCAATCTGGGATCGGTACAAAAGAAACGTCTCGGTTTTTCGGGATGACACAATAATTCTGAAATACTAACTCATGGTAAGAATGCTTCTTTGTAGCTACAGAGTATCAGGGAAGACTTTTTTTTTTTCAACTTTATGGTTCAAGAAATGATCTTTCTTGTGGTCTCCTGGAGGGTGAAGGGCTTATGTTTTAGTTTAACTTTACTGAGAGTGTAGCCCTCTTGTGGGTGGTGTGTTTATCTTTTATACCATGTTCCACCTTAGGCTTTGCTGATGTCTCCTGTGTCCCTTGGAACCTTGCAGATGAAGCTCGAGTTCATCTCATTGGCAAATGACTTCAGTGCGAGGCGGCTTTGGAGCGCTGCTAATAATTCACAATCTGACCTTTACTCGTTTTGGCTTGCGTACTTTCCCATCAGCACACTGATGCAGGTAAAAATAGATTTTAGACTTTATTAAACATTTTACTTGTATGCAGTCACCAGCTTGGTTAGTGCCTATAGCTTACTATACTAGAAATAGAAGGCAGAAAGTCATTTCAAGTATAGAGAATGGTATTCTTACAATATCAGCAGTCAACAACCTTTATAGAGAATTGAACAAAATAAATGAGTCCAGTTAAAATTTCTCTGACTATAAGACTGGCCAGGCATGCAACATAATTAAGGAAAACATATATATTTCTAAGTATTAAAAAACAAACACAAACAGTATATAGTGTATGCAGTCATTAATCTTGTCTCTGTGGTAGGAGGCTGGAAAGGTGACCTGGTAATGCCCCTTGAGTTCTGTCATTTCTGTGATATTTGTGAGGGAAAAAGCTAGACTTTCAGAACAGTTTTTCACTGCGAGTTTGTGAAGTGATATTATGAAACTGGTCTAGTTTCTATCTGTCAATTTCACCTTCCTGTGGTGAAATTTCCAGGTACTGAGTTTTACTCTGCAGGACATAAATTTCTTTTTCTTGTGATTTTTCTGTTTTCTTAGGCTTTCAAAAATCATATACAAAAATGCGCAAAGAATGGTTGCCTCCATCTGTATCCGTAGGGAACCCCTTTGGCTTCTCTGTAGATAAGGTAGACTGAGCATCAGAAATAACAAAATCAATTTCCCATTAAGAGTAGATAGTGTAGTGAATGTGAAGATTAAGGGAAGGGGAACTACTTTTAGTATGCAGAAAGATTTTGTCATTGTCATAAGTCACCAGGGTTTTTTGTGACATGACTGACATAGAAATATGCTCGTCAGGAGTTGTTTATTGATATAGAATTTGATGCCTGATGCCTTATTGGTACCCTAAAGTTTACCACTGTGTGACAGACAGTGGCTCTCTTTTTCAGTCCCTGGCTTATTAGAACAAGCTATAGCCACTGATATCTCCTAAGTCTCCAAAATTGGTGGTAAAAAGTAATTTTATCTGTATAAAAATTATGTGTTAGAATGAATACTAAAAATAAAAAAATATAATCTTATATTAAACATTAAAAATAAAACTCACAATAGAGCTGTATGCTGTGCAAAATATTTTCTTATTTCCTCTTTCACCTGATCTACATCACAGCCCTACAAGCAGGCAGGGCAGCCACAGCTATGTCCCCTTTGCCTCATGTTCTCTTGCCTCTCTTTGTTCCCACCGTCTTCCCTAGGATTGCTCACTCTTTGCTAGCCCAGTGCCTACTT
This sequence comes from Erethizon dorsatum, assembly GCA_028451465.1. NCBI lineage: Eukaryota > Metazoa > Chordata > Mammalia > Rodentia > Erethizontidae > Erethizon > Erethizon dorsatum. The sequence continues at coordinate 136,439,077 of CM051823.1, read as the reverse complement.
GCCCTTCACTCCACCCATCCCAAGGAATTTAAGAACAGTACAATAACAGTATACTGAACATCCACTGTCTCAATATTCTGAATTAACAACCATTAATACCTTGACTTCTTTGCTATGTTCTAGGGAAAATAACACATTGCAGATACTGCTAATTATTTCCCATTCTCCCTCTTCTTCCAGAGGAAACTATTCAATCAGTCCAGAAATTGCTCCCTCCAGGAAAGCTTCCCTGGCTCTGAGGTGCTTGGCTGCAGACTCTCTTGCCTGCAGAGGGTGACTTATCAGGGTGACTATCATACACTCTGGATTAGCCGCCACCTTCTGTGTTTATCTTTCCCAGGAAGCCAAAGTGAATTCACTTTTATGTTTCTTGTGCCTGGCTTGGGTCTGGCCTAGAGTTCAGCCTAATAAATATTCAAGGAATGACTGAGGAAATGGAATCTCAGATGTGTTAATTTGACTTGTCTCATTTCTCCATTTCTGATTTTTTCACTATCATATTTTTGCAAAGAGGACGTGTCCTTTATCCTATGGAATAGCATTATTTATCCATCAAGCACACGATGAACTTGCTAGCATGCCAGCCCGAGGCACTGGGGAACCCATGGTGAACAACAAACTCTGTCCTCGTGGCACTTCTGTCCTGAATTTACTTGACATATATTATTTTATAACAACAACAAAAAATAACAAAATGCAAATGAATCAGTTAAAAAGAAGAGAAGATGCTAATTTGGACTTCAATCTTAGGGGATAGAAGAAGGCTAGATTATTGATCTGTACATAGATTAGTTTGGGATCTTTTGTTTGCTTCCTTTAGTTTTCCTGGTTTAGGCGAGACCATGGGTCCATGTAGCCATTTCACTTGCTCAGCCCTTAAGATATCTGAAGCTGAGACAAGAAAATATAACCTATAGATGACTCTCAATCCTTACAGAGTCCAGCATCTTCTCATTCCCTTTGGACCTGAAGTCTATACCGTGAGAGGTTTAGAGGCCCATTGTACACATAGTAGGTCCTCCAAGATGGCGCAGAAGGACCTGTCTGTGCATGACCAGTATCCTAAAGTGATGATACAGACAGCATCCAGGCCTGCACGGTGGGTGGTCCTGTTTGATTGTTCACTTTTTCCTGCCCACGTTCCTGATTTACAGTTATTTATTTTTCTTTTGCAAATGATGCACTATGGCTTTTGCTGTCCTATTGTGTTTTATTTACTACAAAACATATACATAATGTAAATGATCATAATAGGATGAGACAAAAAAAAAAAGAAAAAGAAACATAAAGGGAAAGTATATTTCCTTCCATGCTGTCACACATTATCTTTGCAGCCTTCTGCCTGTGTGTACCCTGCTTTGGAGGACACCAAGGAGAAGAAGCTGGAAGACCTAAAATTGTTCTGTGTAAACTTCCGATGTGAAAGAAACAAACGGGGCTTTAGACCCAATGTGCAAACTGCTGCTGCTCTGGATAGAGGAATCTCTGAATAGTATTTGTCTGCCTCTAATTCTTTTAGATTACTGTGTCAGGTTGTTGTCAAATAGTGTTAGAGAGGGGGCAAAATAATGAGATAGTTAAATTATGATAAAAGGAAAAAAAAAGAATCTCCTTAATTAATTTTGTTCATCTGTAGAGATCATAGGAAAGGAAATAAAAGTTGAAAGGAGCAGGCAAGGCAAAAATCTTGCAAATTCTTCAAATGTGAATAGGATTCTGTGATAAACCCTAACTTTCTGGTAAGCATTTTAATGGATTATTTAATTAGCTTTTCTGGAAAGTTCACTGATGATATGCTGGAATAATGATCCCCTGTGCTCTAAAGTGTCTAGTCATTAGCTCATAGGGTGACTGAACGTATTTAATGTACTTCTCCCATGCTCTTAATAGGGTCTTGCCTGAGTTCGACTCAATCAAGGAAAGAAGCATACAGGCTGGGCTCTCTGAGAAATGACAAAGACATCTGGCATGCTGTAATTCCAGCAGTCAGGGAGGCTGAGGCAAGAGGAGCTCAAATTTGAGCCCTACCTGTGTAACTCTGTTTCCAAATAAAAAAGTAAAAAGAACTGAGGGTGTAGCTCAGTTCAAAGGCCTGGGGTTCAGCTCCCAGCAGCACAAAAAACAAAACAATGCAGAACAAACAAATGGAAAGACAGTGATCCCAAGCCACCTTTCCCCAGTTCTCATGTGACCCTATCTCCAAAAATTCTTAGGGCAGATCCTTCTGGAACAGCCTGTCACGTCTGTGTAAGTTTTGGCTCAGCATTTGTTGGTATCCCTCGTGTAGAGAATTAATTATGTTTTGTTGTATGTATCAATAACATCTTTTCGGAATGCACTCCTAATTTATGTGTGTTTATTTATTTGTACTTCTAAATGGTGCATTGTTGTTCCATTTGATTTCTAAGGCATGCTTTTATTTCTAAGTGCAGACCAGGCAAGGTGAGAGGTAGGTTAAACATGGTGAATGGATGGCAGCTGGGAGATGTTTCTGCTCACAGCTGAGTCTGTGACTTGGCTTTGTACCAAGCTAATAGCACACTGGGCTGGAGCTCAAATTTTACAGTCCCTGCCTGCTTTGGTCCCGGCATGCTAGTACATGCTGGCTAGCATGTGCACAACCTTTTACATTTCATAACTCCTTCTTGTGCCCCTGGCTGAAAGAAGCTAAACTGCAGATAATTTATTCAGCATAAATTATTGCTAGCCTTAGCTAAAATAGCACATACTTTTGATCCTCTTTAGATATGGAGTCAATAGGGAATTGTTCAGCTACAAAGTTTTTCCCTACATCTTTCAGTTAAATCATATTCCAAATCTTGAGGACATCCGATATTCCTCAAGGACATTAAATCTATAAAACCAGTGCCTGAATCATATGCTCAAAAATAAAATCCATAATTTGTTTTGTTAGTGAAAGCCATCAGTGACATTTTAAACATTTAATTAGATTTTTCATTTAATAATTCATTCTTGTATAATTAGAGACTTAAGTTATGCAACGTGTGTATGTTTTAAAATGTAGACATTTTTCTTAAGTGTCTACACCACTCTCCCTGGGATTAATCATAACAACATATGCATATTATTAAAATTTTAATGCTGTAGCTAAACAGGTTTTGTTACATGTCCTGGCCTACTGCGTAGGCAGCGTTGGTGAGATGTGCTTTGGTAATAACAATTAACCTGTGGAGATTATATATTCTTCGCAAGGCTTTTGAAGGTTGATTTCCCCACCTTACTTGCTTCTAACTGCCTTCCAAGTAGACACACTCTGTCCAACACTGTATCTGCTCAGGTCATCAAGCAACCTGGTCAAGAGATTTTTTACAAACCATTGGAAGTGTGTGTGTGTTTCCCTACCAGACACCATGCTCTCTGCTCGTCCATTCAGGCTGAACATCTCACTTGGATGGAAGCCTTGGGGCCACAGCCTGTTGAACTGATGAAGGCTGACCCTAAGCAAGTAGGAAAAAACTGTCCCATTTTCAAATTGAAAGCAAAATATTTCAATACAGTAAAATCAATTCAAACAGTGAAAAAAAGGCACATAACGAAAATAGATCTCCTTCTCACCAAATCTTTCCTTCTAGCTCTGCTCGCACGGGCAACTTTTCCCACATTCCTGGGAATTTTTTATGAAATAGTCTGTGCATGTACAAGTTCTATATGTGTGTTTTTCTCATTTTAATAATGCCACGGGGCACCCTACCTCTACCATTTGGCATGCTGTTTCACTTAATTTGTTTTGGCAAGTTTCCAAATAAATCATCTGTTATTACTGGACATTTGGTCACTACTACAAACAAGTCTATACATAGGTTTTGGGGCACAGGTGTGAGTAGATCTATAGCATAAATTACTGAAGTGGATTTGTTTGGTCAGAAGGGATGTAGATCTTACTTTTCACTGATACTGAAAGACTGCCTGGCTACAAAATTGCATGGTATAGGACTGTAACCAAAATACCCTTGCCATTGGAGAGGGTTACATACAGAAACCTGTGCATCTAGAAATCTCAGACTAGCACTAGCATAGCTGAAGGTGCAGGCTAGGCTTAGTCACCAGTTCTCCGGGCCCGTCCCACATGTCACTCCTGTAGCATACACACTTCATTTCATAGACGTGCTCCGCATCTTCTTAAATCCTGAATACAAACCTTTGAAGCACGTATTATTATTCCATTGTAAATCACTACCTGATAATGTATTTGAGATCTGTCGAAAAGAAACGAAAATATGAACATTAAACATGTGCTTGCCAAGGTTTTGTTTGTAACTGAAAATAGTATATGTTGCTTACACAGAATATTCTAGGATCTTTGTGAAGCGTAAGTAAATTTCATCATGATGTGTCTCCGTAATACTTGAAATGAAAGGATTTAGTGGCAGCACACTTGGGTTTTTAGTGAGATTTGAGGACATGAGACATGAGAGCATTTCATTTGCAGTCACTGAAGTTACAGTTCAGGATCAGTACAAATTTATTTCCCATTCAATTTCCCTCTGTTTAAAGATGGAAAATATATTTGACAAAGAAGAGAAAAATGCATGATTAATTCCAAAGTCTAAAATGAATGTATCTCCCAGTATTTTTTTTTTATGTGGGTACCGGGAGTCGAACTCAGGACCTCATGCTTGCCAGGCAGACGCTTATGCTGCTGAGCTATCTCCCTGGCCCTTCTCAGTATTTCCTATTTACTTACTTGTTGAGTTATTAGGGGCATATTACATTACATTAACTGAATATGAAAAAGTCTAAAGCACACTTTGCAATTAAGGGTGTGAATAAAATCTCTGTTGATGTGCAGGTCATGTTAGAAGGGTAGAAGGAGATGAAACATTTAATGGGAATATTTCATAATATTGAAAAAAGTTTGTCTCCAAAGTCATCTGCAGGGAGGCTAAGGCAGGAGGATAGAGAGTTTGGGCCCAGCCTGGGTAACTTAGTGATTTAGTGAGATCCTGCCTCAAAAAAAAAAAAAAAAAAAAAAAAAAAAAATTTGAGATGTTGGTATATAGCTCAGTGGGAAGGCCCTGGGTTCAACTCTGTATAGTCAAAAAATGAAACAAAGCAAAACAAAACAAAACAAAACAAAAACAATCATCTTTTCTCTCCTCACATATTATCACAGTCAATAAGTAATTTACAGGCTTTATGTCTGCATTGCTGCATCAACTCTTTGCTCTTCTTGTGGCCCATGGGCACCAGGACTAAACCCATAACACTGGCCAGGCAGTGACCATTCCGCTGATTCTGTAGAAATGGCCTTTTGTCTTCTCCTGCCTAAGTGGATGGATTTGGAGCCAGGATATGAAGACTTCAATCTTGCTTACTTATCTGTGTATTTCTGGGCTTTAGTTTCCTCATCTTTTAAATAGGATCTTGATGGGAACTACTTCACAGAATTGTGATGAAGATTGAATGAATTAACTTGGGTGAAGGTCCTAAAATAATGCAATGCCTGCCACTTCAAGTGGTCTTTGAAAAGGCAGCTATTGTTACTATTATGAGATCTCCTTCTGTATTCACAGCACTGAGCTATGTACCATGATGTCAGTACCAAGAAGGGGAACAGCATTGTTTTCTAGGGGTTGACTCTTGATGAGTACAAACCATGTGTTAGGAGAAAATCAGGAAAGTGAGATTATTTTTGGTGGGCAGCTTTTTGGAAGAAGTCAGATTTAACCAAAATAACTAAAAATAGCAGTATTTCACAACAGGGAAGGGCATCTAAACAGAAACAATGGCCAAGGCAATGCACATATCACTTACACATTTATGTAATATTATATGCTAGGCAATGTGTTAGATGTTGGTGGTACTAGTTAAAAAAAATCAGGCCCTTGACCTGGAGCTTGTGATTGACACAAAAAACACTTTCTAAGATAAATGTCCAAAGAAGGAGATGGATGCCTCATTTGATTTTATTATTGTATATTACTTTCACACACACACACACACACACACACACACACACACACAGTACTTTTCAGAAATCATTCAAATAAAATAAAAGCAACTCAAGAAACTCAAATTTTCATGTATGTTTAAAACCAGATGCCTTTTAATATTCAAAAGAATGTTAAGCTAGGCTAGTTAATTTTATATATCAGTAGCCCAAATCACATTTGTAATTATGTCTTTTAAATTTTTTAGCGTTATATATATTTTTAAATTTTTTATTTTTATGAGTACATGTTTGCAGCACATAATATTTGCATTCATTGGGGGAGCTAGTACATGTTCATAACACATCTTAGTTATTTTTACTTCCTCTTCCATTCCCCTTCTTCTTCCCCCATCTCTTGTTCTGCTTCCCATTTCTGAAAGATCATCTCCCTGTTTCCAATTATCTATCTTTTATTTTGCTCTTTAAATTATTTATACTTTGGGTTTCTCATATAAGAGAAACCATGTGATATTTAAGCTCATGTGTCTGTTTTATTTCACTTAATATTATGGTTTCAGGGTGCATCCATTTTCCTACAAATGACTCAAATGTATCTTTCTTCATGGCAGATTAGTACTCCATTATATATAGCCTTTAAGAATATATTTTCTTTCTTCTATTTGACATTAGTCATTCACAAATATGATTGAATCTACTGGGTGAGAGATATTGTCTAGACAGGCAATGGGAATACAGCTCTGAGATAGAGAGAGTCCTTCTTCTCATGGAGGTTCTATTTTATTGGACTGCATTAAAATAAAACCAAACAATCAAATAAGCAAGATGCCACAATTAATATATTCAGGACTTTTGTGTTCTTCTTAAATGGACCAGCTGGATTCTCAAAGTTTGGTTTTGAGAGTATGGGACAACCAGTGATTGGTATAAAAGTAGGACACAACCACTGGTTGGCATGGGGAGTGGTGAATGATACAACCAATGCTGCCTGAAGGGAGGGGGTACCACTTTGGCTACAGGCAAGGGGGGGCAATTGTCTTCCTTGCAGATTTCTTACCCATCTTCAGAGTAAAGAATAGCACAGAGGATAGAGTAAGGAAGAGCATTAGGATTTGCTGGATTTTACCTGAACTACGGCCTAGACTTTAAAGTCTTCAGGTCCAGGTGGGGCTTTGACCAACCTGGGTAAATTTCAATTGGTACAAAGCCAAAAGGAATTCTTGTGTGAAGAAGCAGAAAGTATGCTCCGCCACTAGAATAAACTGAAAGAATGATATAGAAGAAACTTATTTAAAGTTCGTCCAGTTTCTGTGTGGTTTTCATGTCAGGGAGATACTGTTTTCATTGCTCAGTGTGCACCCATCCAATAAGTAAGCCATTAACTGAAAAAAGTTAAATGCAAAGAGAATGATGGTGATGTTTTATATCTCGACCTTATGACAGTCTTGGTATGACTAATCATCTGTGACACTCAGGGCGATCTAGATGGCGGCACCATGAAGATTCCTCAGGAAATAGAAGCATTTGAAAATGAGACTTAATCAAAAGCTTTGGTTGCTTATGTTTGAAATGAAAATGTTTTAGGGCTGCAGGAATCAGGCTTGAGTATGCCAGTGACCTATTTTATAATCCTGAGCTTACATTCACGGCCCTTTCAGGAATTGTGAATAAGATGTGCAGAGCTAGAGACTGAAAACATGAAACAATTCAGAAATAATGTAGGGTTTCTGATAAATTATAACATAATTTGGTGTTTCTTTGAAGATGAAAGTGGACAAAAGTTTTCCTTGTACTACATTGTGATTTGAAAGTCATTTGGAAAAAAACAAATCAAGGATTCTAGGTTTTCTATCTGATTATTAGGCCCTCATTAAAACGCTGGGAAGCAGGTAGATGGCAGGTGTTTGCGTTTAAGATGTAGAGACATAGGCAGGCAGAGGTGGGGAACCAGGGACCGGGCAGTGTTGTTTGGGTTCTGAGGGCTACAGTTGTTCTCACTACCCTAACTGGGCTGTATTTGTGGTCAAAGTATTCTTAGAATTCTTGGGAAATAAAGATCCAACAGTCCCAATGTGTGACTTGTACATAGTCATACTGAGTTAGTGCCTTAAGCTATAAATCCATTAGTTTAAATATGCTCAACTAAATCCTGAGGAACGTTTTGCCTTACTAGTCTTTTAGGTACGAGGGAGACGTAAGAGACAATATAAAGCTATTACTAGGAAAGTCATATTGTGAAACTCAAAGTGGAACAAGGCCAGGTGTCCTGTAATTCATTCTCAACTTCAGATCTGGAAAATGGTCCCAGTTCTTAACAAACTGTTTTGTGAAAATACATGTCTCTATGTGTGAATTTGTTCTGTGTTAAATATGTAGGGGAATAAAATCATCAAAATGCAAAATAATCTTCACTCAAAGGAGATTTTTTTCCCTCTGGTACTTTGCATGGAGTAATTTTTACTTGGAGACAGAGTCTTGCCCAGGCTGTGCTCGGACTTGCAGTCCTCCTGTTTCAGCCACGTGGAGTGCTGAGATTACAAGCATGTGCCACTGCACTTAGTGAGATTTTTTTCACGAGTAACTAAGCTTTGCGCTATTAGGAAACAGCAGGTGAAGGTGAAAACCATCATGCAGTTGACTGTGGTATCCACAGAGGACATAGCACTCATGACATACATGCCATCCTGTCTCTCACACCCAGTTTGCTCTCATTCATTTCCCTGTGACTGTGGCCCATGCTGTTCTCCTGAGTTTGTGTATTTAAGTTGATAAAATGATTGAATATAGCAATTGAAACGTCAGAGTTCTGGTTATAAAAATCCAGTGGTGAGCAAAAAAGAAAGGTTTTAAATATTGAGGAGAAACGAAAAATGACGATAGATTCTAAAAGAGATGAGAATGAGAAAGTAGGTAATAAGTCTAAGGGAATGCTCATCAGAGACAATGCTAGGAAAGAGAGAGACAGAGAGAGGTAGAGAGAAATGAAGGTTGCATTGAGCCCATCTGGTGACTGGCATGAAACTGTGACTACATTTTATACTCTTAAGAAGCAAACCACATTTCTACTTTACCCTTTGTCAATGTTCCTAGTTAGGCTCTGTCAGCAGAGGTGCTAGAGGAAGCCTAGAAGCCTGGAGAAGTATCAGTTGCCTTGTCTCCAGTTTTTTCCTGCCCTCCTGGAACCTGACTCCATTTACCAGCTTGGAGGGGACTTGGATGGGACTGGTGGATTCCCTGACAAGATATCTGAGATCCAGCCTAACGAGATCCCTCCTCTCAGTGTCTAAGGTGCTACCACCAACCAGACAGCACAGTCCCACAGGGTGGCAGACTGTCCAGGTTTTCCTGGGACCTTCCTGGTTGAAACATAGAAAGCCTGTGTCCCAGGGAAACCAGGATGTCTGGTCATAATACCTCCTCTCAGAGGTTGGTACCACAGCTGTGTGATGCTTCCTTTTTTGGATTCTACTTCATTCCTTTTTGTAGCCATCAGAGATGTGGATGCTTGCTGGAGATGCCTGAATGTTTCCCTTTTGTATTAATCACTTTCCCATTGTTGGTACAAAATACCTGACATCTGCATCTTAAAGGAGGACAAGTTTATTTTGGGTCATGATTTCAGAGGGTTCTCAGTGGTTTACTGGCTCCAAGGCGGAAATGGCATGGTAAGAGGATGTGATGGAACAAAGATGTTATGGCAGCTAGGAAGCACAAAGGAAAGAGAAGAGCTGGGGACAAGGCTATACCCTTCCAGGTCACACCCACTACGAACCACCTCTAACTAGACCCTACCTCTTGAGAGCACATTCAGTCGTAAACTCATCAATGGATAGAGTACCCTCATGATCCAATCATGTTCCAAAGCCCCACCTCTGAATAGATGAGACTTTGAGGGGACATTTTAGATCAAAATCGTAGCATTCTTCATCTTCTCAGTTATCCATTACTTATTTAACCAATCCCCTACATTAAATTAAAATAACTTGCACAGCAATTATCATCTACTTTAAGTTGGTTTTACAAACTCCACAGTGGGTTGAAGATGATGACTTAATGTTCAATACAGTAGGCTAACACCTTGCTGTATGTGCTGCCAAAACAAGCACCAGGCTAGCACCTTGGATCCTCAGAAGAAGGCACAGCAAAAAATCCCCAAAGGATGGATGTCTACTTTAAGTCAATGTAGAAGAAAGAAGGGACAGTGATCCATAGTTATCCACTTCTGGTGTCACAACGTTCCATCCTAAGAACTATGATGTCATTTTTTCTATGTTATGTTTAGAATTCAAGAGCCATACCATTTTATATACCTAATTCCACTGCACAGAATTCTTGATATTTGTCAAAGTAACATGTCAAAATACAGTATAATTTTTTTAAAAAAGCTAAGAATGTAAGATTTTAAAAGTATGGTGATTTCCTTCTTTTTTCCCCCCTACTTTTTTAGTATGTTATTTAAGAAACAGAAAAGGTTTTGAGTGTCTGTCCCAGCTCTGTTTCCCCGTGGCCCAGTGTCTTAGTTTGGATTTTCCAGACCAAACTAAGATCCTGAGACATGAATTCTAGTGCAAGTAGTTTAGCGCTGTTCCTGGGAGGCATTAATTCCCCAGTATCTTTATCCTCCATATGGACAGGTAAGAGAGGCAGACAGCCCTGTGGTAGGAACGCAGGGCTGTGTGGGAGGTCTGACCCGCACGCGATAGAGCAATGAGGGTGAAGGGATATGTTGTCATTGCTATGCTTTATTATATAGCATCTGCTATATTTTATTTCTTAAAATTCTGTATCATGAAGAGTTTCAGAAACAGAAACACATCTCCGTCCACGCATGATCTGTTCCTAAGGCTTTAGAACTCTAATTCGTGTGTTGAGGTGTTCATTGCTGGTAGATAGTAGACTATTCTGGGATGTATTTAAAATCAGGGATATTGGAAATGGAATTCTAAGTTTCCAAATTTATCTTATGAAATTTCCAAATAGTATGAAACAATCAATATTTTTAAAGGAGCATGAGAGTTCCAAGAATTAATAAGCAAGACACTAACTATCTTTCTGCAGAAGGGAAAATTCAGGAGGGAGAGGGAAGGGGAAAAAATGGAGCTACTGGTTATGGGGAAGAAGTAATTGTGGCAAGCCAAATAAAAATAAAAATAGAATATCTCAAAATGAAAGACTTAGCCAAATGGCTGGGATGTAGCTCAGCGTGAAGGCCTTGGGTTCAATCACCAGTACAAAAAAATTACAGGCTGAGTGGAGCGGAGGGTACAAAAAGATGGTCATGAGCCAGAAAGTCAAGGAGACAAGGAGGGTGGGAGGTAGATGACTGGTATTTTCACTAACATTAACTCATTACTGATTTACATAAATGAAAAAAACTCAAAGGCAATTTTGTAATCTAATTTACAGGAAGAAAGAGCTAGTGCCAGTGGGTTTGGGCAGAGATGAGCAGTGGGATGAGAAGGAATCCTTTCAGAGTGACATCAAAAATTTGCAGTAAAGCTAAAACCTGTGGGTTGCTCCCCCCATCTGTATTTCTATAGCAGATTGTGTGGCCAAGGGCAACATGATGTAAAATTCATATGACTCTGAAGTTGCATTGTCAGTTTGGATATGTACCCAAAACATTACCCACACAACCCAATTTCTCTTGGGTAAATTACTCATGAAAATATGACTTTCAATTGGATCTAGCTATTATTTTCTTGCAGACTGCATTCAAATGGCACGGAGACACCTTTTATTCCTGTCTCTGGTTGGACTCCAGAAACACCAAGAAAAGATTTATCTGTTCCCAAGGGAGCGTTTGGAACCATCAAAAGTTGATGACTTCTGTTATGGTCTTTAGTGTGCCCTAAATGAGCTCATCTATCTCCCAGGACCTTAAAAATAAAAGTAGCATATCCTGTGACCTTGATGCTGACCCTAGGAGAAAGTGCTTGGGTGTGTCCCTTGGGTGATGGGAACATTCATTGCCAAGCAGTTTGGTGATGAATTTCTCATAATGGAGAGAGAACACTTTCTGTATTTGTAGTCATCTCCTAGACAGTGACTTGAGTTGCTTCTTTTTATTTATTGTCTAGAGACTGCATGTGACAAATTTCAGGTCTTTAGGTTCAAGTAGACTTATTTAACTGTGTCTCCAGATAAAATTTTTAAAATAGTTCTAGATGAAAATGAAATTAATTAAAGAGCTTTGAGAATGTTGATAATAACCTAGGATATAGAAAATTGAGGATTAAAAAAAGGACTACAAAATGTTCAGACACTGTGCATATTTATTTGAAGTGTGTTATAAATAAAATGTAGTGACATAAACTTGAGCTTCGATTAGTAATGATCAGGAGCTGAAATAATTGTGCATAGACTCATTTGAGCATTACTAATTCAGGACAGTTCTATTTGTATGGAATTATTTGCATTTATGTTTTTCCTGAGTTAAAATAAGAATACCCTGGGGTCTTGCTCGGAGCATGGGGAATTAAACATACAGCACTCATTAACAATCCTGTGAATTGTACAGTCTGCTTGATTCCCTAAACACTTTGCAGAAAGAGGTCTCTCTGCCAGTATGCTGTGTACAGCAACCACTTCCAGATTGGAAAGCTTTGTGGAGTGACACGGTATTGAGAAGCAAGCAGCCATATGGGAGGTCTGTCACCCAAAACGTGGCTTTGGAGCTAGATGTTTTCTCAGGACAAGGCTGAACAAGGAAGTTTGAGCAAATGAGACGTGACCGGGCATGTGGTTAAGCTTAGTATTTTGAATTTTCTTCAAGGGAAATTTTCACTACTAATCTGGGTCTCAGAACTCTTGGACTCAGTGTGAAAATACGGTAACTGCAGCATGTCACAGAAAGAGCCCCCTTTTTCACAGAGAAAATGTCACTGTGAAAAGGATGGCCTTTGATCTAGACAGATTTGGGTCTCTCATTTACCAACTAATTGACCTTGGGATCACTGTTTATCCTTTAAGCTTTGATTTCTACTATGGAAAAATGGGTACAAAATTATGACTTACTTCCTGGACTATGATGAAGAATCTATAACATAAAGAATTACCTAGTGCATAGTCAGCACTCAAGAAATTGTGGCTTTTTTTTAAAAAAAAGCTCTTAGACCCCAGAGATCAATCCATTTTAGAAAGCAATTTCATTAGAATTTGCAGTTGCTGTAAACCAATGGGCAGATTGCCTGGATTTGGGGTTGAAGGCAATTTAATTCCAGTGTCTCCATTCTGCTTTGTCTAGCTCTGCATTCAGGCCATAAAAGGTAAGTTGGCATCAGCAGCCAGCTGTTGATACCTCCATCTGAATGCCAATGTCCCCTCATCTATTGACATAAGAAGAAAGTAAATAAGATAATGTCCTCAGAATTTTCTTTACACTAAACATGTAATTAGCCACTTACCCATGATGAGTAAAATTTAATTTCAGCTAAGTGAAAAGGAATGCTGATTAGATTTATTTTATTATCTGTTTACTTTCTGGGAAAAGGGCAGCTGGATAAAATCTCTTCTTGAGCTGTATTTTTCACTTCCTGCAGTGCTTACCAATGAAATATGCTAAAACTTGCAGGAACTGCACATACAAATGCAAATAATAATTCTGTCGGCATTTTCTGTCCTTTTATTTGTTAGAGTGAAGGTTAGCATGGCTGCAGATGCTGTCTGCCCAAATGCAGAGGCAAGACAGGGCAGGAGGAAGAAGGGCCTATCCTGGGCAATGCTGCCAACTGGTTACCATTTGGAGGGTCCTCTCTCCTTTGCTCTCTCTCCTATGAGTCTCTCTGCCCAGTGACTGTGCCCCCTTCATCAGCTCAGTACCCCAGTCTGAGCCACTTCTACCCCAAGGCTCCTGGCTGCCAAAGTTATTGCTCTCATAGTCCTCTTTTCCTAAGGCCCTGTTTCTGAAGGGCCTTGCTCCTAACTGACTGTTGCAAGGAAAAAGTAGAATAAATTCCTGTGAAGCTGATAGGAAATGATAGCAGCTTTGTGCATCTTCTCATAAATGTGCTATTTTTATAAAGTGGATGCTTTTAAGTGTCAGTATTTTAACTGAAGAAAATAAATCACAGATGGAAACTTGAGGCAGGACTTCAAATCACACTACAAACTCAGCCCCGAACTTGCCTTTGTGTTGTGGGGGACACCTGTGGGTTCTATGCTGAAAAAGTGCTTGGATGAATTCAAGGACACTAAAGGTGTGTGGAAGGCATCGTTGTGGTGCAATGTAGAGGAGAATTTTTAAACCATTCTATTCAGACAATCTTGCTCTGGGAGGTAATAAACTTCTAACCTTTGGAAACCTGTAAGCAAACCTGAGAAACTCCATAAGCTAAATGTTGTAGAGAGGATTCTACAGGGCTGATCCAGAGAGCCAAACCTACTTTACATAGTCTAGACTGAGGGGATTTAATATACTACAGAGAATTGGTGACACTGGCCAAGGAGGCAATCTGGAGATTAGATTGAAAATGTCTCCAAAGCCCTTAGGGCTGCAGGGACAAGAGGCAAATGTGGTGTTTCAGGGCCCAGAGAATGCAGCCTTTCTGGCCAGTGCTCACACTAGTGGGGTTGCCCAGAGGGAGCTGGGGCTATGGAAAGTGGTGCTGCCTGGGGCTGGAGCCTCAGAGGAGACAGTGCCTCTGCCAGAAACTTCCTACTAACCCCAAGACAGGAGGAGGACCACTGTGGCCTTTTTTTATCTTCTCTCTCCCAGTGTCTAGCCATTGCTCCTCATGGGTTGCACCCAGCTGCCAGTCTGTTAACTTGGCTTCTGGGCAATAGGCAGAGGTGCTGGCAGCCACCTCCTTTCTAATCTGCACAGTGAGCATTTGAACCAGACAAACTTTAAATTTCTTTTCAAGTCTGACAAACAAAAACAAAACACCTCTATTGTTTAAAGATACCTCTGGTAACAAATATCAGTCTATTTCTAGAAAAAGAGACCATCAAATATCTAGAAAATATGTCCACACATTTCACCTTTTTGTTCTAGAGAAAAATTATTCCTTTCTCACCATCTGGTACCACATAATCTACGCTTGATGGAGTATTCTCATCATGTATTGCATCAGAGGCTATGATGTAAAGGTGAGACTTGGCAGTGACTTTGCTCTGCTCTTCTTGTCTTCATTGTTCCTGGTCTTAGAATGGAAAGGTTTTGATTGTTGAATTTTTTATTCTTAACTAAAATATCGCTTTGCTCATGTCTAGAGGTCTTGGGAATGGTGGTCACAATGGCACACTTCAAATGCCTTTGCCAGGCACTGTCAGTGATGGCTGTCCCCGGTGCCTGAGCACGGGGCCCTTCCTCAGATTACTTTGGGATGATACTTGGGGGTACATGCACGGTGTCTATGGAGTATTCTTGTATTGTTCAGACCCGTTAAGACACTGTGGCCTCTGCTTTCCTTCTCTCAGTCTTCAGATGTTTATGTGCCCAGGGGCTCTCCCCTTCATGCATGCAGCCAGCCAGGGTTGGCTTTGCTTCAGCAGCCAGGTAGGACTTTCTTTAGGTCTGACAATCAGCTGGATATGAAAGCAGTTCTTTCTTTTAAAGAAATATGTCAGTGGGCATATTTTCAGAACTGAGGTGTGCTTTGCAGAGCTGCTATGCATCTGTCCATGGCTATGACTTTGAAAAGAAGTGTGTTTTAACTTTGAAAGTCATTGAGAGTGGGAGCAGGGTGCTGAGGAAGCCACTGGATACTCTGTTTCCTTGGCTTCGAATGGTCTTGTTGGGTCATCTCCTGGCCTCACTCTCTGTTTATGCCATCTGCTGCCGGGCCCCAGAAATCAGAGTTGAGCAGGAAAGGTGTATATGTGGAGGTAACTGAGTTAAAACAATTTCTTTTTTTTTTTTATATGCGGGTACTGGGAGTCAAACTCAGGACCTCACGCTTGCCAGGCGGGCGCTTATGCTGCTGAGCTATATCACCAGCCCAGTAATTGAGTTTAATTTGGTCAATAAAAAGGTGATTTCAGGCTAGTGAGATAGATCAGCATATAAGTGCCTGCCCAGCAAGCACAAGGTCCTGAGTTTGACTCCCGGAACCCACATAAAGGAAGAAAAGGGCCAGTGATATCGCTTAGCGGCACAAGTGCTTGCTGGCAAGTGTGAGGTCCTGAGTTCGACTTCCGGTACCCACACTGAAAAAAAAAAAAAAGGTGATTTCTTTCTGCTATTATAATCATACTACATTTAACTCAAATGGGCATCATGTGTGATATTCATTATTTCTTTAGAAAGACAAGATTATTGTTGAAATGAACTGATCTCAAACTTATAGGATGCTAAGATGCCCAGAAAACAAAGTGGGTTTTGTCACTCCTCCTAAAAATGCTGAATTTATTATCTCATAACATGCTGTCACTTGCTGGTATGTTTCCTCCATTTTTAAATGTGAAGGACGAAGTGGCAGATGCATCATGTTCTCTCCCCCCTCCACCACCCCGCTTGCCTTTTGAGAAGCAGAACATAAATAGCTTATTTATTTGGACAAGTATTATGGTTATTAATAAATATTTCAATAACACCATATACTGAACATCAGGCTGAACAGTAAACAAAATTGTGCCAGAAAGAAATAAAGGAACAAAATCTCTTCACCCTGGGAGCAGAGAATTTTCTTTTGTTTGCCATTGCCACCTGGTTTGCTGGACGCCTTTTACTGGAGCTCAGTTCATTCCTGGTACTTAAACAAGGGGTGCAGATGTGCTCTGATTTGGGCGAGGTGACAAGATGCTGTCTAAGCCGAGGGGAAGCAAAGCTTGTAGTTACAGCTCAGAGTTCCTCTTTTAGAAATACCAATTCCTTTTAGTTCCACCACTGAGTAAATAATGTTGATGGTAGCTCATCGCTTATTAAATATTAACTCAGATGAGGCATTTCCAATAAATGACTTTGCTATAACTATCATCAAAATTGTCCTGAAAATATGTTACCTATATATTTACCTGTGTAAACAAAGGATGTGGAACATATTTTAATCTTTTCTAAATAATTTATTGTAATCATTGTGGTTGTCATTCAATCCACTGGGTGTATTTCAGGGTGATGACCTCAGGGACTCTGGTAACTTTTTTTTTTTTTTTTTAAATATGCAAGTACCGGGAGTCGAACTCAGGACCTCATGCTTGCCAGGCAGACACTTATGCTGCTATATCATAGGCCCTGATAACTCTTTAAGTTACTTCATCTACTTACCATAAGTAATTCCTTCTTTCTTTGAGTAAATATTTTTTGACACTTTACCATGTTTGAGGCAGTATGGACATAAAGATGTATCCCAAATGAAATCCACAAAGATTTCTGCCCTTAGGCTGCTGTGTGGCCAGGGAGGCAGGCATACCTACAAAGACTTACATTTAGTTCAGTATGGCAGGTGGGACAGACATGTGATAGAGGGTCTCACATGAAGGGGGATGGGTTGGGTCAAAAGAGATTGCCAGTGTTTGAATATGGATGCCGGTCCCCAAACGCCCGTGTGTTAAACACTTGTTTCCTGAGATGGCAATATCGGTAGGTATGATAGATCTTTAAGAGAAGGCACCTAATTGGGGTGTGGTGGCGTGTGCCTGTAATCCTGTTACTCCGGGAGGTTGAGGCAGGAAGGTTGCAAATGTGAGAACAGCTTGGGCAACTCGTTGACTTAGAGAGGCTGTCTCAAAACAAAAAATAAAAAGGACTGAGGATATAGTTCAGTATAAAAGCCCTGGGTTCAATTCCCAGTACTGCAATAAAAAGAAGTGGGGCCCTGTGGCAAGTCCCTACATCTTCGGGGTTTTCCCCTCCAAGGGGGTTGTTGAACTTCAGTCCCTTAGTCTTTCTCTGTTTCCTGGGGCATATTGTGAGCAGTTTTCTCTGGTACATGCTCCCTGCCATCGTCATCTGGTGCCTTCATCAAAGGCCTCTCCAACCTTAAACATGAACCTCCATAACCCCTTTCTCTTTATAAATTAATTGTCTCAGCTATTTCATTGTAACAACACGGTGATGACTAATGCAAGAGTTTATATGCAGTTTGTTATGGATTTTATTTCTGATGTTCCCAAAGGCCCAAATGTTAAAGGCTTGGGCTCCAGCTGATGGTGCTATTGGAAGGTGGTGGAACCTTTACAGGGTGGGGCCTAGTGAAAGCAAGTTAAGTCACTGGGGCTTGCCCTTGAAGGGGACATTGGGACCCTGATCACTTTCTTTTCTCTCATGCTTCCTGGATGCCATGAAGTGAGCAGTTTTCTTGGCTACATGTTCCCCACCTTGATGTTTTGCCTGGTCACAGGCCCCAGAGCAATGAAGCCACCCAACCTTGGACTGGAGTAAACTTTCCTCTTCTTAAGTTGTTTATCTGAGCTATTTGTCATAAGGACATCCTGGGTACTGATTCCAGTACATGCAAAGGTAGATGGATGTGGAGGGAATTTGCTTAAATGAGGAAGGCATGGAGCATCTGGAGGGGTGGCTGTGCATAGGATTCTGACAGATGAGTCTGGAAGCTGTGCCCTGCCCCTAAGACTCTAGTTCGTCCTGTGCCTTTGTGATCATTCTGCTTGCCTGCACTCTTCTTGTCCTTCCTGCCTTTGACAGCCCTTTATCTTTTGTTGGCTGTGCATCTAGGTAACCAAACTTGTCAGAATAGTATTTCAAATAAGAACAATCAGGTTCCAGGAAAGTCTACCTCTAGGAACAAAGTGTAAGGGCTTCAGGTGTCAGATGTCTATGTTGGCCTTCTACCCTTTTTTACATATTGAATGAATGAAAGACAGCAGAGAGGTGACCTCCCAAAGAACAAGATGTGCCTGTAATTTTTTCTCTTAAGGCCAAACAGAGACATCAACAGTTAAAACACAATTCATACTCATGATGGAGGACACATGAATCAGTGTTTGCAAAGCATTTGGTGAGCTTTCTGCAAAGGATGCTGTTGGATGAAAGAACATCATTGTTTTTCTGGTGTGATGGATGGTGGTAAATCTCTTTGAAATAAATTGCATCTGCTCCCATCCACATTGCTCCGGCTGCACCAACTCTGTGCTTTAATTCTTGGATAAACCCCTGTTCGCTGTACATTTAAGACCTTGATGGATATCAAAGCATCAGAGAAACTATCATAAAAATAACCAACATTAACCGAGCAGGAAGTAAGAACCACCTCCACTGTCTAACCTGGTGAGGGACACGAAAGAGATGATTGACACCAACATACAAACACATACCGTGATGAGACCTGGCCACGGAGTTCAAAGGAAAGTTATAGCCTGTGACAGTAAGAATGAACCTGGGCTTTGAAATGAAATGCTTTGTGGATCTCCCCCACCACCCAGTGCATTGCAGTCAGCCTCTAAGGAGCCATACTGTCAAGTGTAACTGACCCTGTCCCTGTTTCTCACTGCTACAGCTTGGGAATCCGGGTTCAAACAAGGCTGAATGTCTGGCTTCCTGGCGGGCACCGTCCTTTCTGCAGTTCTCATAAACAGAGTCGAGGTGCAGATGTGCTTTGCACCACACTCTCCTCTCACAGCCTCAGCCTGCTCTAAAGACCTCAGGTTAATTGATAACTCTTGTCAGAAAGGAGTGGGGTGCCACTTGCCTGAGAGCCAAGCAAGAGGCAGTGCATGCTTCACAATTTTTCTGACGTTTTATTGAGAGAACAATCATTCCACTGATACTTGCTATGTACAAAACATTGTGCTAGGTGCTATTGAAGGATTAAAAATAAAAAGGCATGGTTATTTTTAAAGAGGATTTTATATTCCTGTGGGCAAGAATACATATAAATACAAAGATCAGCATAACCCATGCACTCTGGTCACGTGGAAATTGAATTTATTTGACAAAGCTTCCTAGGAGGCTATGTTTTTACTGCTAATGGCAGAGAAGGTCCCAGCAGGGTGGACTTCAAGAGTGTGGGGCCCATGCAGTCACCCAGGGGCCCAAACATAGAAGGACCACAGGCTTGGTTTACTGTTGTGCTGTCACCATCTTGATTTCTTAATCATTTTTGAACAGGGGCTCCACGTTTTTATTTTGCAATGTGCTCCACAAAGTCTCTACTTGAATCCAGGAGGGGGAGTGTTTGTAACATGCCTTACCTTGGGACGTCAAAGTGGAGGAAGAATACAATAGTAGATTGGCTTGGGTGAGTTGAGAAACTCATCTGTGAAAACTGTGGGAAAGAGCAGGTTCAGTTAGGGAAGAGAGACTCTCTAATGATGGTATGGGTTTTCAGGGAGCTGCAAAGCACAGCTAACATTTCCTCTTTACATCAGTTATGTATTTGCACATAACTTGTGTTAGCCTGTGATGCTCCAAGGGACAAATGTGGTGAGAATAGTCTTGCTCCTTCCCTTTTGTCCCATCACAGGTATGGTCACTGCCACTCCACCCCTGCTTGCATGTCAGTGTTGGGAACAATGCTCTGCAGAGCTTTCTTCGAGGGACATTTATGCCAAATACACTGGAAACTATTTTGTCCATTGTCACCAGTCCTTTACAAGGAGGAGTTAAGTAGATTAAAATTCACTCCATTAAATTTGTGAGGTGCGAGTATCAAATAACCCACATAAAATTTACCTTGTTTCATGATGTTTAAATGAGGTTGAAATCCATCTAGCTAAATTCCAAATAATCTGACTCCCCTAAAGTGTCCTCCACGTTCACTCTCAGGTTGGCATATGGTGATGGTTAATATTTCAAGAGAGGCAAGAAAAGGGACTTCCTACACCCCAAACTCATGTAATTATTTTGAGTTAAGCAAAGCCGTGAATGAGTTCATTATTCTAAAGCACTGTTTGTGCTGTGAGGATCGCTATTACCACTGAAGTACACAAAATGTGAGCTGGAGACCAAACCTCCTTTGGCCACCTATGGGACTTGGGCAAGCTCCTTTGTTGTCAGCTCCTTTCTCTTTTTGCTTCCTCTATCATGCAGAAATGTTATGAGGCTCAGCTATAAATTGCATAGTGTTCCAGTAATCAATTTATTATACAAACCTAAGACATTTTCATTAGTTGTGCCAAATCTTTGAAAGGATTTTATGAAACTATAAGTGGCTTCTCAAAACTTGAAAATGTTAATTGAGTCAGATTTCCTAGCTCTTGTTGAAAAAAATCTGCCACCTTAATTTTTTTGTTCACTTCCTTTTATTCCTCTTGTCCATTCTTTGCACATCTGTCCAACTTACTTCTCGGGAGTTCAAAATTAGTCCTTACTGGTGTTTGTCCATGGGTATCATGGAACATGATACAAGAGCAGAGCAAGGCTTAGTGACAGAAATGATTAAAACTGGTTGAACTGGGTAGTTTCATGGCATTAAGCCCTTCTCTGGTCACTATTAAATCTGTCCTCTGCCCATGGGAAATTACCTGTGGTGTAAGCAGATTTCTGTAAGTAGCAAGAAAGCATAAACCGATGGAACTCTTAAATTAACCAGGTCATTTTCTTATCACACTTTATAGTCAGCCATAATTAAACCTACAGCAAATGCCAGGAAGAGTTCACATGATAAAACCTTTTCAGGTCCTTAGGGGTCAAGTGATGGAGGACCATCTTTATTGTGAGGTGGATCATTAATTCAGAAGGCATCCAAGCAGTGGCATGAATTGTCTCTTTGAGACTAACTTGGAGAACCAGGTTTTTCTAAGGAAGATGTTCTATGTTTGTTAGAAACTTAGAGAAGAAATCATATTTCCTTTCAGACTATACTAACAACAACAGAGATTCCTGTTGAGGATTCATGAAAATTGACACGAGTTACTGGAAATATAACATTAATTGTAGAAGTATTATTCATTAAGAAAAGGCAATGTGCCTGAAGAAAAAAGTGTAAATTGTGAGAAAATGTAAATAGTGGTAATTTAAATAAAGGATTCACTTTAGTGCACTGCTAAGTAGAGCATTTATCTTGCAGGCAGGCTGAAGTGGTTCAGAAATAACTGGTTCCTTTTGACCTAGGTTGGTGGCCATATTGAAGTTGTTCATGGCAAAATGATCCTTCCAAAAATAGCTTCCAAATCGTGTTAGGCAGCTTTGTGTGGTTGTGACAAAATACCTGACATAAACAGTTTAATGTAGAAAGGTTTTGTTTTGGCTCATGATTTCAGAGATTCCAGCTATGGTCAGGTGGCTCCATTGCATTTAGGCCTGTGATAAGGCAGAAATACGGCAGAAGGGCACAGCAAAGAAAAGTTCCTCACCTTGTGGCACCCAGAATGTAGAGTGGGAGTGAGAGCCAGAGAGGAAAGGCCCTGAGACCAGATATAGTCCCCAAGTCCATGCCTCCCCATCCACTCTCTTCAATTAGTCCCCACCTTCTTTTTCCACCACTTCCAAATAATACCATCAAATTATAATCTCATCCATGGACTAATCGGCTGATGATGGTGCAGCCTGGATTATCCAATCACTTGTTAAAAGCCCAGGCCTTCAAGACAAAGAGGATTTTGGGTGTGTGTGCATTTTGGATCCTAACCATAACAAAATCAAAATATCTTCTCTCTTGATTTCATAATTCTTGCTCCTTCTGCTAACTTTGGAGTCATCACTTCAAATGTACAAAGATCTCTGGAATTCTCTTCTCCATGATCTGCTCAGGCTACCTTTTCTATTTCTTCTCCATCTTCTCCTGGAGATGGTGTGACCGTGGCAGTTTGCAATCATGTAGCCCTGTCTCTGCTCATTTATTTCATATCTGTTTCCTTTCATGGGCTGCATGGTGTGACTGTAGGAACCATGTTACCAGGGTGCTTGGAAACTCAGGAGATTGTGGATGTTGCTAGTGTTTCCATGTGGGAATTCTTGGGAAACTGTTATGTTTTTCCAAATCATAAGTCCCAAGGAAAATCAGCCATAAAACTTGCAAATTTAGAAAAGCTAATGCTTTTGTAAGAAGCAATGCTTAACACAATACTGGTCCTAAGCAATGCACTGAAGTCAAGTAGATAAGAAAAGCAGGAAACATCAATATACAGAACAGGAAGGAGAAGGGACAGGTGGGAGAGAAGTAACTCCAGTTGCTGTTTGTGACCCTATCTGCTTCTGAATCCTTCTTGAAAATAAAATGAATACGAACAAGTTGACATGTGTAGTACATTTTATACAAATCCTGTAAGTGGTGGTCCAAGAAAAACATGTTTTGGAAGCAAAAGCTGTCTTTAAATTCAGTATTAGACACATGATTCTGTTAGTGCTTGCTAGGACACATACATTTATATTATTATTACTTAAATATGTTTTCTGCCATTTTCTAGTATTTGAATATTCTCTGCAGGCATTTTGAAAATACTACTAAGTTTAGTATTTCTTATTTATTAAGACTTTTAAAGAGTTACAGATAATGAGTAAAGCTCATGAAAAATGTTGGAAGCATTTTAAAAATAACAAGTTTCAGGAATTTGCTAGAATTCCTGCATTTTAGAATTTCCAAAGATTAATGTTGGTTAGGAATTTTGAAACACAAAGCTGTACAACAAATCACCCCAAAATCTAGTTGCTTAGAGAAGCACTAATTCATTAACTATCATCATTATCTGGGTTGATGGAGCTCACCTGGACAGTGCTGTCGTTACCAGAAGGTTAATCTGGCCGACAGACTTCAGGTTCTTGTTTAAGATGAGCAAAAAATTGCAAAGCACATAGCTGATGGCAAGTGAAAAACAAAAACAAAGCAAAACGAAAAAAAAAAAAAAAACACTACATTTACTGAAGACCACAGGAAGATGTGCTCAGGGCAGGCACAAACAGAAAAGTGTTCTACCTATTATCTCTTCTAGCAAATTTAGTGCTTCTAAACACTAAATGGATCTTTGATCCATTTTGATTTTAGTTTAGTGCATGATGAGAGACATGGTTCTAGTTTTAGTCTTTGTCATGTGGAAAACCAGTTGTTCTAGCACCATTTATTAAAGAAGCTATCTTTCTTCCAGTGAAGGTGTTGGGCCCCTTTCTGGAAGATAATATGGCTGATTGTGTTGGGAGCTGTTTCAGCATCTTCTAATATATTCCATTGATCCTTGGGTCTGTTTCTTTTGATAGTAACGTGCTGTTTTTATCACAGTAGCTTTGTAGTATAATTTCAAGTCAGGGACTGTGATACCCCCTGCCTACCCTTTGTTGCCCAGAACTGTTTTTGCTATTCTAGGTCTCTTCTGGTTCCAAATAAATTTTAGGATTTTTTTCTACTAAATCTGTGAGGTATGCTATTGGTATTTTGATCAAAATTGCGTTAAATCTGTATAGCAATTTTGAGAGTATGGCCATTTCCACTAGGAGTTGGTTCTTCCTACCCAAGAGCAAGGGATATCTTTCTGTTTTCTGATATCTTGTTCAATCTCCTTTTTCAGAGTACTGTAGTTTTCAGTACAGCAAAGGTCTTTTACTTCCCTTGTTAGATTGATTCCTAAGTATTTCACTTT
Source organism: Erethizon dorsatum (assembly GCA_028451465.1). NCBI lineage: Eukaryota > Metazoa > Chordata > Mammalia > Rodentia > Erethizontidae > Erethizon > Erethizon dorsatum. Next base: position 136,414,755 of record CM051823.1, on the reverse strand, counting down.
TTTCAGTGCTATTGTGAAAGGTGTGGTTTCTCTAATTTCTCTCTCAGTGAGTTTGTTATTTCTGTATAGGAATGCTATTGATTTTTGAGTGTTGGCTTTGTATTCAGCTATGTGACTGAATTTGGTTATTAAATTTAGAAGTTTTTTTGGTGGAGTTTTTGGGGTCTTCTATGTAGAATATCATGTCATCTTTGAATAATGATAATTGAACTTCTTCCTTTGCTATCTTTATTCTTTTTATTTCTCTCTCTTGTCTAATTGCTCTGGTTAATGTTTCCAGAACTATATTGAATAGGAGTGGTGGTACTGGACATCCTTCTCTTAGTCCTGATTTTAGAATGAAAGCTTTCAGTTTCTGACCTTTTAGTAGGACATTGGCTGTTGGTTTGTCATAGATGATTTTTATTTATCAGATTGAGATAAAGACTATCTGTTCCAATTTTCTGCAAGTTTTTTCTTTTATCATGAATGGGTGTTGAACTTTGTCAAATGCTTTTTTTTACATCTATGGAGATGCTCATGTGAATTTTGTTGATATGGTGTATTACATTTATTGATTTGCATATGTTGAACCATTCCTGCATCCCTGGGATGAATCCTACTTGTTCTTGTGTATAATCTTTTTTTTTCTTTTTGTGGGTACCAGGGGTCGAACTCAGGACCTCGTGCACCAGTAGGCGCCTATGCCGCTGAGCGATATCACTGGCCCTTTATTCATATGTGGATACCGGGAGTCGAACTGAGGACCTCATGCTTGCCAGGCAGGCACTTATGCTGCTGAGCCATCTCACCGGCCCTGTATAATCTTTTTGATGATTTGCTGCATTCTGTTTGCCAGTATCTTATTGTGGATTTTTGCATCTATGTTCATTAGGGAGATTGGCCTGTAGCTCTCTTTTTTGGGTTGAATCCTTCTTTTGGTAACAGGGTAATACTTGTTTCCAGGAATGATTTTGGGAGTACTGCTTCCCGTTCAATTTCATTAAAGAGCTTGAGGAGTAGTGGGATTAGAGCGTCTCTAAATTTCTTGTAGAATTTAGGAGTGAATCCACCAGGACGTGGGCTTTTCTTTCTTGGTTGGTTTTTAATTACAACTTCAATTTCATTGATTAATATTGGGTTATTTAGAATTTTATATTTTCTTGATTCAGCTTTGATAATTCATATGTATCTAGGAATCTGTCATTTCTTCTGTATTTTCTGTCTTATTAGGAAAAATGTTCTTGAAGTAGGTATTGATGATCTTCTGGATTTCTGCAGGATCCTTTGTGATTTCACCCTTTTTATTCCTAATTGCATGGATTTTAGTCTTTTCTTTCCTTTTTTTTTTTTTAATAAGGTTGGCTAAGGGTTTATCTGTACACAGGACTGGGAGAAGCCTTGGGCTGTCTGTCTGAGGGTGCCACAACTAGCGGGGTGGCACAGAGACAAATAGGGTAAGAAGACATGGGTGGGCCACCAAGTGATATACAGATAGTTGCTGGCTGAAGACTCTGGCCCCAGCCCCCACATCTGAAGGCCAAGATCAGCCCCACACTCACCACTAATCCTACTGCAGACTTGGGTTACCCAGCACAGATCTGGGTTCTGACTTGGACAATACCACAGAACTGATGGCCCCAGAGGAATTTTATTGTTTTTTGTTTGTTCATTTTGTTTTCCTTATTCTGTCTTTATTTTTGGTTGTTTAGGTTTTTACTTTTATTGTTTGTTTTGTTTTGTTCATTTTTTCTCTCTTTCCTCAATTGTCTTTCTTGATTTTTTGATATTTTCATGTGAGTGAACATTGTCTCTAGTCTTTCCAGTTTGCTTCAATATTCTTTTGCTTTCTCCTTCATTCTTTCTCTCCTGTCTTCTAGTTTCCCAAAACTTAGGTAATCATTCTTTGTCCTTTAGCCTTGCTGCTACTATATTTCTTTTTATTTATCTCTATTCCCTCCCCCACAGGGTAAAATCACTCTACTAAGGGGAACCTCACAGCATTCAAGTTCCTGGTTTATGTTGGATTTTGTTATATAATTTTGTAGATCTTGCTCCTATGGTTAAAGGTACCAAATTAACAGTTACCACAGTATGCTTGATGCTATTGTTATTGCTAATTGTACTACTTTAGCCAGGGTGTGATACCCATTGCAATCAGATGTTCTCCCGTGTGTAACACTGTGATTATCTGGGGTCATAATCATCACCATAGTCCATTACCAAAGGATTGGGTGCTGAGCCAAATAGCTAGCAACTTTTCATCCCTAATAAATTGAGAATGTAGATTCTTGGAACAGACAAAAATGCCAAGAGCTAGCTACACCTAGAAGACATCTCAGAGAAATAGACATTTCCTAGGGAAGCCTCAATACTAGTGATAAAGCTACCTACCATATCATCAACACAGAAGACAAATTAAAATAAAAAAATTAGGAAATGAGAAGATGCAGAAGCAAAATGTAACCCTAGACCCCAAGCCCACCCAGGACAAGTCCAGGGGAAACAACATTGAGGAAATCAGAAACCACCTACCTGAATTTTCTGAATTGGTAGCAGCAGAAGTAAAAAAACAAATGGGGAGAAAATTGGATCAGAAATAATCTCTTAGGTAAAAATAGAGATGACAATCAAAATAAAGGACTTGCTCAGTGAATCTAGAGTAGACATAGAAAAAAAATAGGGGAGCTTAGGAAAATGGTGGAAACCATGATTGCCCAACATAGGAAAGAAATGGAATCCATGAAAAAGAGTCAAATGGTTATCCAGGAGATTAAAAATTCCATTGAAACTATACCCAGCTGAATGAACCAAGGTGAGGACAGAATATCAAATGTAGAAGACAGGATTGCAATTAGTCATCTTTTTTTTTTTTTTTTATATGCAGGTACCAGGAGTTGAACTCAGGACCTCGTGCTTGGCAGACAGGCACTTATGCTGCTGAGCTATATCACCGACCCTTGTTTTTTTCTTTTTTTTTTAATAGCAGTTAGTGATCTTGAAAAGAAAGATTTCTTAAAATTAGCAAGGAGCCATAAAAAACCAATCCAAAAGCTGTAAGATGATGCAAAGAAGAGCAACATAAGATTGATTGGAGTCAACAAAAAAGCAGGAGACAGTACAAATGACATAAAAAACCTGTTCCCAGAAGTAATGGCAGAAAATTTCTCAAGTAAGGAAAAAGAATTTGACATACAGATAAGCGAGGCATATAGAACTCCAATTAGCCATGACCAAAATAAATCTACACCAAGGCATAAAATAATCAAGATTCCAGAAATCCAACACAAGAATGGAATATTAAAAGCTTATAAATATTAAAGAGAGAAGAAACAAATCACCTATAAAGGAAAGCCCATCAGAATCACAGCAGACTTCTCAGCACAACCCCTTAAGTCTAACAGAGCTTGGAGTGAAATAGTTCAAGTCCTGAAAAAACCTTCAACCCAGATTGATGTACCCTGAAAAACTGTCTTTCAAAATCAATAGAGAAATAAGATGCTTCCATGATAAAGAACAACTGAAAAAATTCATGACCACCAAACCAGCTTTCCAAAATGTCCTGAAGGATATTTTAGAAAGACATAATGAAGACTACAATTCCAAGAACACCAATAGAAAGAATCCATCAGGCAAGGCAAGCCATTAAACAGAGGGGAAAGACAGGGAACAAACAACAAGAAAATAATATGACAAGGGTAAGCCAATACATATCAGTTATAGCCATCAATGTAAATGGCCACAATTCACCAATCAAAAGAAACAGACTGGAAGAATGGATCAAGAAGCAAGATCCAACAATATGTTGCCTACAGGAAACACATTTAACGCAAAAATAAATTTCATAGACTGAAAGTCAAGGAAAACAATACTTCATGTGACAGGAACCTGGAAAAACAGCAGGAATAGCTATTCTAATTGCAAACAAAATGAATTTCAAGCCAAGACTGATCAAAAGAGACAAAGAAGATTACTACATACTTGTTAATGGAAAATTTCGAGAGGAAGAAATAGCAATCATAAATATATATGCACTAAATACTGTAACCCAACTATGTAAAACAAATATTAACAAATATGAAAAATCAAATAAGCACTAACACACTTATAATAGGGGACCTCAATACTCCACTGTCATAAATAGATCAACTAGACAAAAAATGAACAAAGAAATATTGGAACTGAACCAAATCTGTAAACAAATGGACTCAGTAGATGTCTACATGGTGTTTCACCCCACAACATCAGAATACACATTCTTTTTAGCTGCACATAGGACGTTCTCCAAAATAGACCACATACTAGCCCATAGAACATGCTTAAGTAAATGCAAAGGAATTGAAATTATCCCATACATATTATCAGACCATAGTGCAATGAAATTGGAAATCAATAGCAGAAGAAACCACAAAGATGATGTAAACACTTGGAAATTAAATAACATGTTTCTGAACAACCAACAGGTCACAGATGAAATTAAAGAAGAAATTAGACATTTTCTACCATTAAATGATAATGCTGATACAACATACTGGAACTTAATGGACACAATGTAAACAGTCCTATGAGGGAAATTTATACTGGTAAACTCCCACATCAAGAAAACAGAGTGAGCTCAAATAAACAATCTAATGTTGAACCTCAAACTTCTAGAAAAAGAAAAACAAATGAAGCCCAAAGCTTATATGAGGGAGGAAATTATAAAGATCAGAGGAGAAATTAATGCAATTGAGACTAAGAAAACAATACAAAGAATCAGTGAATTGAAGAGTTGGTTCTTTGAAAGGCTTTCCAAATTTAAAGGATATGCACACCAGTCTAGGTAACTTACACTGTGTCTTTAGATAAGATCCACAGGAATGATTGGGAGGGTGCTGAGTCATCTCAGGGGTTTTCAACATGCATGCCTCCCCAGAATTCACTCTGATCTTAATTACATGTCAGAGACATAGTGCATATTTATGAACCCTGAATAAGGTTCCAGTAGGGTTAAGGTGACTGGAGGTCAGGCCAGGAGACTGAATTTGCATGTGCTCTTACCTAGAGCATCAAAGATTTCCTGGATTTTTGTTACATTGTTTTCTATCTCTCTTAGGACAGTGGAAGGAGAAATGGCCATAGGGTGCTATCCAAACTCGAGTGGGTGCAGGGGAGTGATTTCTTCAGCTTCATTGTTCTACCTGTACTACTGTCATATGTTATGATGTTGGCTGCTGCTGCAGTCACCTGGGGACTCCCTTGCACAGCTTCTGGGTGATGACAACTGTCAACTTTGAGCCTCACCTGTTGCTTTTGGCCCTGTGCAGAGTCCTTTTCCATGTGACTTGAGCTTCTTACAATTGGGAAACTAGATTCTGAGTAAGAGTCCCAAGAATAATCTTTCTACAAAAAGGAAGAAGAAGCTGCAATTCCTTTTGAAGGCTGGGTTTGGCAGCCCCAGGATATCATATATCCCTTTTTCTACTGGTTAAGGTAATCACAGAACTATGTCACATCCAAGGGGAGGGAAAATCAACTCTGTCCTGGTGTGAGGAAGGGCAAATGTGTATAGGAAAGGGAATACTTTTGGAGCTATCTCTGGAGACATCTTAACATAGGTTGTCCTCTGGTTATGACAATGTATACCACTCTTAACTTCCCAAGATTCCTCAGCTCTTGTCTGCTCTCTTGATGTCTGCAGAGGCTGGAAATGTTCATGATGTCTTCTCCACTCCCTTCATGATAACTGGGGTCAGGGTGGTCTGGGGCTTTGGTCCTCCCTGTTACTGTGTCCTCGTTTTTTTTCTCCCTTGTTCTTGTGGATTTCTCCACAAGGATAAGCAGATGGTCACCTGCAGCTCAGGACTTCCATGAGAGAGCACTTCAACACAATAAGCCTTATTGAACTCATGCTTACATCATCATTGCCCAAAGCCAGTCACATGGCCAAGCCCAGATTCAATATGGGAGAATTCTACAAAGGTGGGAAGAATTGTTCATTAGGAGGTACCAAATTAATTGTTTGCTGTGGATGCTCAGTACTATACCTGTATGAATGTGAATAAATTAGTGAATGCACCATCACTAGTTCATCCACTTCTAAGCTCATTGTTGGAAAAATAGAATCTGCCTGGAGGGAGCCTAGCTTCATATTCATTCTGATGTGCCCCACTCAACTCATAGCCCCTGGGCTATTTGACTTCACCCATGATCCTTAGAGCTGCCCAGGAGAACTAGGAGCCCATCCCTTGATGTGGAGCTCCTACATATTAACTCATTCCCTAAAAGAAATCATCAACTGGCTTCTTCTACTACTGGTGGTTTCATTCATTCTTTTTACTTCCAATATTTTAGATTTTTCTAATCTAGCAGGGCCTCTGAAAGTTGCTCTCATGGTTTAATTGTGACCTGCTGTATCATTGCTCACCCTATCTTCTGTCTTACCATAGTTCTAATTTACTTCAGCTAACTTGAGGGGTGGGGTTAATGTCTTAAATCTTGTGTGTGTGAGTGTGTTTATATACACACATATAGTTTATTTTAATTTTAACTTAATTTTATCTAGTATGTTTATTTTATTTTCATAGTTTAATTTTTAGATCTTTTGAATTGAAACTATTTAACTGAAAGTCATTTTTTTGGTAGAAACTAATTCAATTAAATTTTATATTACACACACACACACACACACACACACACACACACACACACACACCAAAACTCAGGACTCTTACTTCTTCCCCAAAACTACTCTCTGCAGGATGTTCAGCCCAATGCTTCATTTTTGTATTTGGTCATTGGCTGTATCGAAATTTCTTTGCTCTATTTAAACTTTGGCCCCTATAGAATATAGATCAAGAGCCAACTGGAGGTATGGATTTGCTCGCTGGAACATGAAATCCCGAGATGAACGGGTATTACCCACATCGTTTTTTTTTTTTTTTTTTTTTTTTTAAATTTTATTTTAAAGAGAAGAAAAAACAAAACAAATCAAAAGAAGAACAAATTTTCAAAACAACATAATAGGAGGGTAAGAATGGTTAATACATTGCGTATTACTATCTTTAAGTTAGTTATTCAGGACACCAGACATTAGCATTTAATTATCCAAACATTATTGGCACAAACCTTACTCTTCAATGAACTAAGTAAAAATCGTAGTGTATCTATCTTAACCATCTTATATATATATATACAATTTTTTTTTCCCTTTCCCTTCTTTCTTTTCCCTATTCCAGTCTCTCTTTCCTTTTGACCAGTTTCTTTTTGATTCACCATGTCTATTGTACATTTTGGATCTTATTTACTCTTTCAGTTTCTCATACTAGAGAGACAATACGATGCTTACACATGTGCTTCTGGTTTATTTCACTTATGACTATTTTCTCGAGTTGCATCCATTTACCTATAAAAGTCTCCAGTTTATCCTTCTTAATGGCTGAATAGTACTCCATTGTATAAAAATACCACATCTTTCTTATCCATTCCTCAGTTGATGGGCATTTGGGTTGTTTCCAAGATCTGGCTATTACAAATTGTGCTGCTATAAACATGGGTGCACATATATCGCTGTGGTATGATGTTTTTAATTCTTCTGGGAAGATGCCCAGAAGGGGAATAGCTGGGTCAAATGGGACCTCCAACCCTAGCTTTTTGAGGAATCTCCACACTGACTTCCACAGTGGCTGTACCAGTCGACACTCCCACCAACAGTGGAGAAGGGTTCCTTTTTCCCCACAGCCCCTCCAGCATTTGTTATTAGTTGATTTCTTTATAGTAGCCATTCTTTCTGGGGTGAGATGGTATCTCAGTGTTGTTTTAATTTGCATCTCTCGAATGACTAGTGATGTTGCACATTTTTTTGTATATTTATTTGCCATTAGTATTTCTTCATCTGAGAAATGTGTATTCATCTCAGATGCCCATTTTTGGAGTGGGTCTTTAAATTTGGGAGGTCTGATTTTTTTGAGTTCTTTATATGTTCTCGATAGTAATCCTTTGTCTGAGGAACAGCTGGCAAACATTTTTTCCCACATTGTGGGTTGTCTCTTCACTCTGTTGGTGGTTTCTCTTGCTGTGCAAAAGCTTTTTAATAAGATGAGATCCCAGTTATTGATTCTTTGGGATAGTTCCCGTGCGGTTGAGTTTTTATTCATAAAGTCTTTGCCTACACCAATGTCTCCAAGGGTTTTACCTATCCTACCTTCCAGCAGATTTAATGTTTCTGTTTTAATATTTAGATCTCTGATCCATTTTGAATTTAGTTTAGTGCATGGTGAAAGATATGGGTCTAGTTTTAATCTTCGGCATGTGTAGAGCCAGTTTTTCCAGCACCATTTATTAAAGAGGCTATCTTTTATCCAGCGAATGTGTTTGGCACCTTTGTCAAAGATAAGGTGGCTTAGTATGTCTGGGGTTGTTTCAGCATCTTCTAATCTGTTCCATTGATCTTCAGGTCTGTTTTTTTGCCAGTACCACACTGTTTTTATCACAGTAGCTTTATAGTATAATTTCAAGTCGGGGATTGTGATGCCCCCTGCCTTGCCTTTGTTGCCCAGAATTGCCTTTGCTATTCTAGGTCTCTTCTGATTCCAAATGAATTTTAGGATTGTTTTCTCTAATTCTGTGAGATATGCTGTTGGAATTTTGATTGGAATTGCATTAAATCTGTATAACAATTTTGGAAGTATGGCCATTTTCACTATATTGGTTCTTCCTATCCAGGAGCAAGGGATATCTTTCCATTTTCTAATATCCTCTTCAATCTCCTTTTTCAGAGTACTGTAGTTTTCAGTATAGAGGTCTTTTACATCCTTCGTGAGGTTGATTCCTAGGTATTTCATTTTTTTGGATGTTATTGTGAAAGGTATTGTTTCCCTAATTTCTCTTTCAGTAAGTTCGTTATTTGTGTACAGGAAGGCTATTGACTTTTGAGTATTGACTTTGTATCCAGCTACACTACTGAATTTGCTTATCAAATCTAGCAGTTTTTTAGTGGAGTTTTTGGGGTCTTCTGTGTAGAGTATCATGTCATCTGCAAATAATGATAATTTAACTTCTTCCTTTCCGATCATTATTCCTTTTATTTCTTTCTCTTGTCTAATCGCTCTGGCTAAAGTTTCCAGAACTATGTTGAATAAGAGTGGGGACAGTGGACATCCTTGTCTTGTTCCTGATTTTAGAGGGAAGGCTTTCAGTTTTTGGCCATTTAGTATGATATTGGCTGTTGGTTTGTCATAGATAGCTTTTACCAGATTGAGATAAAGACCCTCTATTCCAATTTTCTGTAGGGTTTTTATCATGAAAAGGTGCTGGACTTTGTCAAAAGCTTTTTCTGCATCTATTGAGATGATCATGTGATTTTTGTCTTTGGTTCTGTTAATATGCTGTATTACATTTATTGATTTACGTATGTTGAACCATCCCTGCATCCCTGGAATGAATCCAACTTGGTCATGGTGTATAATCTTCTTGATGATTTGTTGGATTCTGTTTGCCAGTATCTTATTAAGGATTTTTGCATCTATGTTCATTAGGGAGATTGGCCTGTAGTTCTCTTTCTTAGTTGGGTCCTTCTCTGGTTTTGGTATCAGGGTAATGCTTGCTTCCAGGAATGAATTTGGGAGTATTGCTTCCCTTTCAATTTCATTGAAAAGTTTGAGAAGTAGGGGCGTTAGCTCTTCTCTAAATTTCTTGTAGAATTCGGCAGTGAATCCATCAGGGCCTGGGCTTTTCTTTGTTGGGAGGTTTTTAATTACATCTTCAATTTCACTGGCTGATATTGGTTTATTTAGGATTTTTAAATCTTCTTGATTCAGCTTTGGTAATTCATACGAATCTAGGAATCTGTCCATTTCTTCTGCATTTTCCATCTTAGTAGAATATAAATTTTCAAAATAGGTATAGATGATCTTCTGGATTTCTGCAGGGTCCGTCGTGATATCACCCTTTTCATTTTCAATTGCATGGATTTGAGTCTTTTCTTTTCTTTTTTTAATAAGGTTGGATAAGGGTTTGTCAATCTTATTTATTCTTTCAAAGAACCAACTTTTTGCTTCATTGATTCTTTGTATTGTTTTTTTATTCTCCAATATGTTAATTTCTGCTCTGATCTTTATAATTTCCTCCCTTGTATGGGCTTTTGGCTTAACCTGCTCTTCTTTTTCTAGAAGCTCGAGGTTCACCCTTAAGTTGTTTATTTGCGCTTGCTCTATTTTCCTGATATAAGTGTTTAATGCTATAAATTTCCCTCTTAGGACTGCTTTCATTGTATCCCATAAGTTCCGGTATGTTGTACTGTCATTATCATTCAGTTGTAGAAAGTGACTAATTTCTTCTTTAATTTCATCTGTGACCCATTGGTTGTTCAGGAGGATGCTGTTTAATTTCCATGTGTTTAGGGAGTTTTTGTGGGATCTTTTGCCATTGATTTCCAATTTCATTGCACTATGGTCTGATAATATGCATGGGATAATTTCAATTCCTTTGCATTTACTTAAGCAGGTTTTATGAGCTAGTGTGTGGTCTATTTTGGAGAACGTCCCATGTGCAGCTGAGAAAAATGTGTATTCTGATGTTGTGGGATGGAACACTCTGTAGACATCTACTAAGTCCATTTGTTCAAAAGTTTGGTTCAGTTCTACTATTTCATTATTGATTTTCTGTCCAGTTGATCTATCTTTTTGTGACAGTGGAGTATTGAGATCTCCCAATATAATTGTATTAGTGCTTATTTGATTTTTCATGTCCTTTAGTACTTGTTTTATATAGCTGGGTGCATTGGTATTTGACGCATATATATTTATGATCGTTATCTCTTCCTCTTGGATTGTTCCCTTTACAAGGATGTAATGACCGTCTTTATCTCTCTGAATCCTTCTTGGCTTGAAGTTCACTTTGTCTGCAAAAAGAATAGCTACCCCTGCTTTTTTCTGGGTTCCTGTGGCATGGAGTATTGTTTTCCATCCTTTGACTTTCAGTCTATGAATTTCTTTCTGAATTAAATGTGTTTCTTGTATACAACATATTGTTGGATCTTGCTTCTTGATCCATTTCGCCAGTCTGTGCCTTTTGATTGGTGAATTGAGACCGTTAACATTGATGGTTAAAACTGATATGTATTGACTTGTCATGATATTTTCCTGTTGTTGGTTCCCACTCTTTGTTTTTCCGCTTTCCGGCTATTTAATTATTTGCCCTGCCTGGTGGATTCCTTCTGTTGGGGTTCCTATCTCTTTCTAGAATGTCCTTCAGAACGTTTTGGAGTGCTGGTTTGGTGGTCATAAATTTTCTCAGATGTTCTTTGTCATGAAAGTATTTTATTTCTCCATCAATTTTGAAAGATAGTTTTGCAGGGTACATCAATCTGGGCTGAAAATTATTTTCCTTTAGAGCTTGCAATACATCATTCCAAGCTCTTCTTGAATTGAGGGTTTGTGCTGAAAAGTCAGCTGTGATTCTGATGGGTTTTCCTTCATAGGTGATTTGTCTCTTCTCCCTAACAGCTTTTAAGATTCTGCCCTTCTGTTGAATTTCTGGGATCTTGACTATAATATGTCTGGCTGAAGTTTTTTTTTGATCATGTCTAGTTGGTGTTCTGAAAGCTTCACTTATAGAGGTGTCAAATTCCTTTTCTCTTCCAGGAAAGTTCTCCCTGATTATGTCTTTGAACAAGGTTTTAATGTCGTTGATGTTATCTCCTGCTTTTTCATTTATTCCAATTATTCTTAAGTTGTTTATCTTTGAGTCATCTAGCAGCTGCTGAATTGATTTTTCATGGTCCCTTGCTATTTTTAAGAATTTTTCCATTTCATGATCACTAATTGCAAGCCTATCTTCTATATCTGAGATCCTGTCCTCGCATTGGCTTATTCTGCTACAAATACTTTCAATGGAATTTTTTATCTCTTGGATATCTGTTTGAATCTGCCTTATGGATTCCATTTCTTTCCTATGCTGAGCATTCATGGTTTCTATAGTTTTCTTAAGTTCATCTATTTTTTTGTCTGTATCAGCTATAGTGTCCTTAAGCATGGCCTTCGTTGTAGACATTATCTCTGCAGTTATCTGTGAGATTATTTCTGTTTTAATTTTTTCCAGAACCTCATTCAGTTGCTTTGTTGTTACCACTTCAGATAGGCCAGGTGTGTGGCTTTCGGATTGTCCCACCTCGTTGCTCCCTAGGTTTGCCTTTGGTGAATTGGATGTGTGGGGTTGCATCTTGTTTAAGTGACGTCTCATGTTTTCTTTCTTTAATTCCTGGGGTGATGTTTGCAAATTACCTATATTAGGTTACTTTATTGCTAGTGTTTAAGATCTTTAGAAGATGACTACTTCTCTGCAGTATCTTCCAAGTGGAGCTTGCTTTTGTGTTTTGAGCTTTCTGCCAGGTCCTACCTCTTCAATTCGTTGGGTATGCGAAGTTGCTACCTGTTTGGCCCAGTCCTTGATTCTTTGGTAGTGTGCCACTGTATTTTCTGTGTCCCTTAGTCAATCTCAATCATGAAATATCAGGAAGGAAAGATGTTTAGAACAATTATTTCACATTTGGCTATAATGTTAACTAAAGCATCAAACACAGCCTAGAAAATGACAGACTGAGCTAACCAGTTATTTACCACTTTTAGCTGTATAGAGTTGCGGTTATATAACAAAATCTAAAACACACCAGAAAAATTATATGCAGTATACAAGTCCTATGTATGTCAATTTTTCCCTAAGGAGTTTAAATTTAAAATGAGTTAAGGAGGAAATAGAGTATTGGGAGAAGAGGAAGGAATTAGATATAAGGTTAGAGGACCAAGAGGGATCCCACTAAAATTGGGACACTAGTGCAGAGAACAGGTGGTAAAAAGAGAAGGAAGTGATAAAAGGAAGAACAGATCACGACCACAATCACAAAGAAGTTAGAGGCGCTGTTTACACTCATATAAAAAACCAGAGAGAATAATGAAGGAAAGAGCAAATACACATACAGAAACAATAACGAAGATAAAAGCAATAAAACAGACAGATCAAAAATAAAACCCCACCAAAAAACAAAACTAAACAAAACAAAAACAAAAAAAAAAACCCTTCGCCAGAACAAAAAACAAATCAGTGAGAAGAAAAAAAAAATAATAATAATAAAAAAAAATAAAAATAAGAAAAAAAAATTAAAAAGAATCAGTTCCAGGTGTTGACTTTGTTGTAGGCAGCTACCTGTTCTGTGCAGGTCCGTCCCAGTAAGCCAGGAGCGCCCTCTGGCGGGCGGTGAGCAGAGGCGCGTACTTTCAGGTAGAGACCAGTCTAGCTCGCCTCCGCTCTCGCCGCCCTTTCACGATCCCTGGGCCTGAGAGGCTCAGTGTGCTGTCCGGAGCGCGGGTTCCCTGCACTGGTTCCCGCCGCTCTGGTTTTTCGCCACGCCCCCCACAATGGCGCCGGGCCAGTCGCTCTCTGGTGCGGGACAGGTGTGGCTGTGAGTCCAGTCTCGTTCGCCTGCTGACCTCAGCACACTTTCGTGGGCTCAATTGAGAGGCCCTGTGCTGCCCTGTCCGGAGCACAAGTTCCCAGAGCAGTTTCCGAGCCGCTCTGAGTTTCGCCACACCACCCACAATGGCGCCCGGCCGGTCGCTCTCTGGCGCGGGACAGGTGTGGCTGAGAGTCCAGTCTCGTTCACCTGCTGACCTCAGCACACTTTTGTGGGCTCAATTGAGAGGCCCTGTGCTGCCCTGTCCGGAGCACAAGTTCCCAGAGCAGTTTCCGAGCCGCTCTGGTGTTTCGCCACACCCCCCACAATGGCGCCCGGCCGGTCGCTCTCTGGCGCGGGACAGGTGTGGCTGAGAGTCCAGTCTCGTTCGCCTGCTGACCTCAGCACACTTTCGTGGGCTCAATTGAGAGGCCCTGTGCTGCCCTGTCCGGAGCACAAGTTCCCAGAGCAGTTTCCGAGCCGCTCTGAGTTTCGCCACACCCCCCACAATGGCGCCCGGCCGGTCACTCTCTGGCGCGGGGCAGCTGTGGCTGAGAGACACTCACCGCCGGTCAGCGCCGTTCTCCGCCGCTCCCCTGCCCCGCCGCTGTCTCAGGATCCTCCGTGGGGGCTCCCTGGGCGCCAGCTGCCACCGTGGGTCCGTAGAATTGAGCCTCCGCCGGCGCTCCAACTCCCGGGATATTAGAAGGTGCGCGCGCACGGTCTGCTCCTTCTTTCCGTCACCAATTGCTCTTGAATGTATAATTCAGAATTTAGATAAATTTAAGGGAGACTATTGGGTAAAGATAAAGCCAAAGAGCACCCACATCGTTTTTGTTGCAATAAAAATCTTAATCATGCAGTGTGGTTAGTTTCTAGACTTTCTTTGACTTTTTAAAATGTTTTTGGAAGCTTAAGTAATGACAACAGATCATAAATGGAGGAAACTGTTCAAGACTTAGAACAAGGCAATCATAATGACATTAGGCAGGGAAATGTAGATGAGCCTTCATTTTCTTTTATCTCATGTAATAAAATCCTTTTAAGAGAAATTTTGAGCTTTGTTAGCCTGGAACACATAGTTGCTTATAGGGAAAGATGAGATCATGTTTTTGTATTGCACTGAGAAAACTTAATTATTAGAAATTCCAGACTTTCTAGGGGACTCTGACTCATGTTTTGAAACCACATTTTATCCAGCAAACCATAACATTCACATGACTCTCTCTCCCTCTGTCTGTCTTTCTCTCTCTCGAAGCACCCAGTACAACATTATGCTTGTAAATGGCTGTTTTTCTTAGTACAATTCTGCGTTAGTCCCTGCCTTATTTCTTTTATCTCCCACCCACATTTTCAATCACACACGAGCCTCACAGATGGAGGCAGAAAATGCACATTAATATTATTTACCCTCAGCTGGTGGGTGTGAGAATGTCACACTATTCAGACAAGTGTTTAAAGATTCGATCATGACTTCAGGTTTACCTCATGCTCTTGGACCTAAGTATCACTAAGCCCAATAAAAACTCACACCCAACATGCTTTGGTTGAACCCTGGACACATTAATTTCTCTGAATGGTCACAGTCATTTGTTTATTTTTCATCTGTTTAGCAACTATGTGTTGAATATCTCTATGTGTCTGGCACTACACAGGAAGTATCACAGCAAACAAAATTCCTGTTTTCTTGTGCTTTACTTCCAGGATAGTGGCAAAGACTGTAAACACAATAAATCAGCATAATATATGTTGCATACATTATGTAATAAAATGTTAGTGATAATTTGGCAATGAGAGTCATGAGAAATGGATCAGGATAAGGAGTATCAGGAACAGGGGTGGCAATTGAATTGGGTGGTCTGGGAACGCCTCACTGAGATGGTGACTTAGGGCAAATAGTGTGCCTCTCTAGGGAAAAGGTATTTGAAGAAGCAAGGACAGCAAGGGTGAACGTCCTAAGATGGAAGCCACATCTCATGTGTCAGTTTATAAAGGGAGAGCTGTGGGTGCTAGGTGAGAATCATGGGAGGAGATGAAAACTAGAGGGTGCCCTATTATGTGAGGCCTTGGAGGACACTGTAGGCTCTGAGTTTTACTCTGAGTGAGATGGAAAGTCATTGGAAGATTTTGTGTGGAGGAGGGATCTGATTTAACTTTTCAAAGTACCACTGTTGTTGCTGGGTGAAACACAGACTGTAGCAAGCAAAGGATCAGCATGGGCAGAGCACTGTGGACCCCACTGCAGTAATCTTAAGAAAGCACAGGGCGAGTTGGGAGTGGGAAAAGGAGATAAAGGAAACAAGAGAAAAAGAAGAGTCAAGACGACTCCATGGGAACTAGCCCAGATGGTGGGAAGGATTAAAGTGCCACTAGTAGCTGTAAAGGCTCTGGGAGGAGCAGCTAAAAAGGGGTTATCTAGAACAGTTTTTGACATGTTCAGCCAAGATGGTTGTTAGATATCCGGTGCAGATTTTGAGCAACCTTTGGACTAGTGATAATGAAAACCAATACAGATACACTGTCTAGAGATATATATCCTGTTTCTCAGACCCTGTACCTCAACCTATGTGTCTTTGGCCTGTTATCTACCAGGTTCAGATGCTTGATCCCTAGGAGACCTCATTCCCATCCCGATTTCTTAAATCCCTGCAGGTTTCCTGACTCCAGGACACTGGTTGTGTCCTCATCACACCTTCTCATTCACTGTGCACCTAATTCCTGGTTCCAAGTTTTCTGCTTTATCTTAACTCTATGACTCAGCACCCAAGTAGATGGTCCACACCACATCTGTCCTTCCAGTTCCTTGACTTGCTTGTTTCCATTGTATTTCTTTTTCTTGTGTTGGTCAGCCACCCGTTCCTATAGCCACATTTATAGATTTCTGGATTGCAGCTTTTATAAATCCTTTAAATATTGCAAACACTAATGCCAATGCCCCTATCAAATGTTTTTATTCTTTCCCCTATCATGGCAACCCCCACTGTAGTAATTCACTGGCCTTATTGTGACCTACTGAACCCCCTTCTTCCCAGCCTCCCTGCATTTTTTTCCATTTTTTTTTTTTTTTCCTTATAGGCGGGTACCGGGAGTCAAACTCAGGCAGTTCACTCTTAGCCAGGCAGGCGCTTATGCTGCTGAGCTATATCACCAGCCCTTTTTTCCATCTTAGGATCCCTGCCCAAACAGTGTAATTGTCCTGTAGACATCTGCTGAAGTTTGGCTAGCCTATTCTTTTTTCAATGCTGCTGAACCCTGGAAGGAAACCACAGTGATTGGATTGGGTTACTTCTAAATTCTTACTCTCAGACCTCAGAACGGTTCTCAGTATTGTCCAGTCTTCTCACTACACTTCTCGGTAAACTCCCTTTCCCCTCCGAGAGAACAGTTTTATACTTATGCGCCCTTCTCAGTCTTCTCTCCCACCCCCCTCAGCTGGTGAATTTACCTTGCACCTCCTTGAAAAATAGAAACCATCATCAGATGGCAGCTATAGTTTGGATCTTAAATGCCCCCAAAGGTCCATATGGTAAAGACTTGGTCCCTAGAAAAGTGCTATTGGAAGGTGGTGGAACTTTGAGAGGTAGGGCCTAGTGGGAGATCTTTAGGTCATTCAGGGTGTACCCTCGAAGGGAATTGTCAGAGACCAGTCCCTTCCTGTTGGGGCTTGTGTGTAGATGTCACCCCCAAAGCCTCCTATGGTCATAGGTGGAGTTTTTCAGAGGTGGCTGGATCTAGAGTATGTGATGCTGGGATTAAGGGTGTGTGATTATTAGTCCGCTGATTGGTTTGGCATAATTGTGGGTGTGGATAACAGGAAGGCTCACCCTGGGTGTGAGTGCTACCCTCCCTAAGGGCATGTAGCCTGGATAGAATATAAGAGACAGAAAGAAGGCTGCTGTCATTGCTTGCTCCTTCTTAGATACTTCATTTCTTCATTGCCTCTGCCCACCATGACCTGTTTCTCCTCTATGATGCCCCTCTGCCATGCCACCCTGTCTTGGAGCCAGCCTACTATGAACTGAAACCTCTACAAATTGTGAGCTACAATAAACTTTCCTCCTTTAACTTTGGGTGTTGGGTATTTTGTCTCTCCAAGAGAAAAGTAACTTTTCTCTTTCTTTTGTGCTTCCTTCCATTAGGTGAGTGGTTTTGCCCAGCCACGCCCTCCTGTCATGGCATCTTACCTCACAACAGCTTACAAGTGACAGGGCCAAATGATCATTGACTGAAGTCTCTAAAGCTGGAGCCAAAAACCTTTTCTCTTTATAAGCTGATTATCTCAAGTATTTGTTTTAGTAACAGAAAGCTGACTAGCACAGAGGGCTCCCTCATCCCCTCATTGTTTCCCTTCCACTGGACAGTGTGATCATTTAAATTCACACTTTTCATAATTCATGTACATACCTCTTTTGTGTTTTTGCTTCTTCTCTCTCTCCCACTACTGTTATTTTGTGGGCTGGAGGCTCATATTTATTTATCAGTGTAACAACACTTAGCACAGGTCCTAGGCACTGTCCAGTAGAGAGAAGAGGCACTCCAATATTTGTTGCATGGATAAATGTGCAAAATCCTGATCATATGAGTCAGTACAAAGGTGCAAATCATACCATCCACTGTTTTTGTGGCTACAGAGAAGTTAGAGATCATTCTGGTTCAGTGACCTTTCTTTGCAAAGGTCCAAACCGATGCACATTAAATGGCTTCCTCCTGACTACAAAGTTGGTGAGGTGTGGAGGTGGCACCAGCCCATCTCAGAAAGGCAGAACCAGTGCATAAGCCAAACACCATCTGTCTCCAGTTGGCTTTGGTGCTTTGTTTTCAGGGCAGAAGATTTTCTTCTGGGGTGTGTTGGGTTGAGGCCAGTATCTGAACTGGCTTGTGTTTCTTCAGCGAGGACTGATAGGGATAGAGCTGGCCCAGGAAGGAGTTACAGTGGACTGAGGCCAGAGCACAGAGCACAGAACTGAATTGTTCTCACCTGTGCATTTGATACTTGCATTTCAGAAACCTCTTATTAAAAGCACTTTGCTAAAAATAAAGTTTCTAAGATACTGAGGAACTTTAAGGAAAAAGTACCTATAAGGACTTACACTGTGCTTGTCACACTATAATCACAGACATTTTGACAAAGATACCATTTAAGCAAGAAATAGAAGAAAGAGAAACAAAGATATCTACTTATTTCCTGTTAAATCAGTAAAAAAATTCCAAATTGACTCATGCAAAGATTCTTCCGAAACAGAGTGTTTTTCTTATGTGAATTAGCCTACCGGCCCAGGATAGTCTCCAGTTGTGGACTTAGTATGCAGTGATAGATTATTTTTGTCTAATTTTGAACTACTTATTGGCAGATGTGATCAATTTAAAATCAATGAAGTAGGGCATCAGAGAGTTATAAAGTAAAAGAGCTGTCTGATTCCAAACTCAGTAATGTCCTTGTGGAGGTCACATCATGCTGCCCCTCTATGGGAACCAGCCATTCTTGTTTGCCTGGGACAGATGTGTTTTCCATGATGTGTGATTTTCAGTGCTGTTATGATTTAGATCTAGAATGTTCCCCCAAATTCTCATGTGTTCAGTGGTGGGGTTTTAGAAGGTGGTTGGATCATGGCTGTACTATACTCATCAATGAATTAATCCATTGATATGTTCACAGCTACACACACTCGTAGGAGGTGGAGCCTGGTTGGAAGAGGTGCGTCACTGGGAATCATGCCTTTGGAGGGTATGTCCCCTTCCTTGCTCCCCTCTTCTGTCTCTGCTTCCTGGCTGTCCTGGAGTGAACAGCTTTCCTCCAGCATGTCCTTCCAACATGGTGCTTCTGCCTTGGAGCAAGCCAACCCTAAATTTAATCCCCTGAAATGTGGACCAAATTAAACCTCTCCTTCTTTTAATTGTGAGTGTCAGATATTGTGTTTAGCAATGGGAAACATGGCAAATACAAGCGCCAAACTGAGAGAACTCTGGGAAAATTGGGATGGTTGGTTATCCTGAACACTCATACTTGTTGGGAAATGGTTCTTTTCTGTCCATGATAAAAAATTCTTTTCTTTAGCTCTATGCGTAGAAATGGGAATTGTAGATCCACATTCTGCGTTCTAGTCAGCCATTATTTTCTCCTCCCTCTCAAGGAATCAGTTGCAGATACTCTGCCTCCATTATAGTATGAGATGTCTTAAGCACCTGAAATCCCAGCAACTCTTTTAGCTGTTGTTGTGAATCTTGCGCTGGCTTCTTTGGCCACCCAGTGTATCCCTTTAGTGTTTCCACAGACCTCCTGGCCCTACCTGGCACCCTTCCGCACCAAGAAGATTCTTGCAACTTCATATGGTTCAAGCTATTGTACCCATTCTTCCTCCTCCAGTTTGGAGTTAGTGCACTTATAATTCAGGGTGATTGTCTATTGTCAAGGTGACTTATGGAGAAGTCACTTAAATTCGCTCGTTCTTTATTTCCAACTTGGTAAAATAGGTGTGGCATTTTGTACATTTAATTGCCCCAACCTATAATATTTGGAGATTCTATGGTTCTCTATAAGAATGCATAATAAATGGTATAAAATCACCTTAAATTTTCCAAAATCCATATTACAAAATTAGGTTGTCAAATGACTGTCAATTCATTCTTTCTTACTTGCTTGCTACATCCCAACACTTAGAATTGTTGCAAAAAATAAATAGAAATATAACTGTTTGAAACATGGATTAATGATATTAGGTGAGGATTTTCCAGAAGTCTTCTGTGGTGTGATTTGTGCTGAAGTGTTTGGGATGTTGGGCTGAAGTTTGGCAAATGATCACAAACTGCCTAGAATGACTTACTCTTTATGATTGTTTGACTTTTTATGACTGAGTACTTGCTTTTCTAATTAAATTGTAAGATTATTGAGGTTAACAAGAGGGGTAATGCTTCCAGAAATTCTCTACAATGCCTAACATAGAACTCTGGACACACTGAGAGAGAGAGAGAGAGAGAGAGAGAGAGAGAGAGAGAGAGATCTATGTATAATATAGTCATTGTATTATACGAAGGCATAGTATTTCTCCAAGTATTGGCATTTGTGTTGGTTGGTGGATGGCCAGTCAGCACAGTGGCCTTGGAGAGTGAATTATGTCTGGAAATAGCTCTAGGTTATGTGAAGAACATCCATTCATTCATTAGGTTGTAATTAACCCTACAGGGTCCCACTGTGGTGTTACATTGAATAAAAACAGAGACAAGATAAAAAGCTCTTTCATGTTGACACAAACTTGAATAGGCCAGCTATTAACCACTGATGTTGAGCTATATTTTGTCAAGATAATTCATGCCTCACTTTGAGGTAAATCTAATACTGGGAATACTTCCTCCACCGCTCAGCTTGTAACCCATCTCAGGGTAATAAGGTACCATACTAAGACAAACCATGGGAGAAAAACCAAAGTCATCATTTTTCTTATTTTTAAATATAAAATGAGACAGACAGCCCTTGTACCAGTTGATTCTCATAAAAACTCCCAATCTTCTTTGTCCTATATTTCTCATTATTTTTAAAATGGAAAGAATTCTAATCATGGGTATGGAGATGAGACATTTGTACATATTATGCTATAGAAGTACACTATTATTTTCAAACATATATTGAAATTATTAATTATTATAATTATTATTTGCATGTATTATTTTAATAAGTATTATTATCATTGACCCCTAGAATATTTGGAATCATTGCAATTCCTTTTAAGCTGGGCAGTTGCATGTTACATACTTATGGAGGATACTATGAAGAGTTCTGATTCACTGTTTTAGGGGTAGAAATAGGTTTCCTCTTGACTATTGCTATAGTTTGGATCTGAAATGTCTCCCATAGGACCATGTGCTGAAGGCTTGGTTGGCTCCAGCTGTTAGCGCTACTGGGAGGTGGTGGAACCTTTAGGAGGAGGGGCCTAGTGGAAGAAAGTTCCGTCTTCAGGGCTGTGCCATAGAGGGCCACATTTGGACCCCCATCTTTCTCTCTCTCTGTCTCTCTCTCTACCTTTCTTTCTCTCTCTCTCCTTGATGACTGCTAAGAAGTGAGCAGCTTTGCTCTTCCTGGGTGTTCCCTGCCAAGTGTACCATGTTACCACAGGCTCAAAGTCAATGATACCAAGTGACTGTGGAGTGAAACTTCTGAAACCGTGAGCCAAAATAAACCATTTCTCCTTTAAGTTTATTCTTCTCAGATACTTGGTCACAGTGACAGAAACCATACTTAACAGCTATCGACTCTGACTTATTGGTATGGCCTATCACAGCACTGACATCAGGATTATGACTACTTCTGGATCAGAGGTCAGCAAACTTCTTTGTGTAAATGACCATATAGTAAATATTTTAGACTTTGTGGACCATATAGTCTTTCTTGTAATTATTCAACTTGCTGTTGTAGCATAAAGATAGTAGGTAGTCCAAAAGAAATAGGTATTTTCCAGTTAAACCTTATTTACAAAACCTGCTTGCAACTGAATTTGGCCCATGGGACAGTTTGCCAACCCTTGCTTCAGACTCAGAAAAGGTCATGGCTGTTTAACTTTGTCTGCTTTAGGCACGAAAATAGGAAGTGGTGCCATGGGTTTCAAGTATCTTCCTTTGTTCTTTCTCTGAATCCAGCATTTATGAAATAGAATTCTGATCAAAATTCTGGTTATTGGTTCATGTGTGAGTATCAGCCATGCTTTCTCATTACTGGGACACAATACTCAACATCCACAACTTAAAAGAAAAAAGGTTTAATTTAGCTCATGATTTCAGGGGCTCAGTACATGACTCAGTACATGATTGGCAGCCTCTAAGGAACATTATGGGGGAAGGGTGTGGCTGCTTAGTTTATGGCAGCTAGCAAGCAGAGCAGGGAGACAGCACCAGGGAGAAAAGGGCAAGGAACCCAAGGCCACTGTTCCATGGCCCACCCAGACACACCCAGACGAGTGTCCCACCAAGCTCCTGGGCAGCTCTCAAACCAATCCAGTTGACACAATCAGCTTAATGGTCCCAGTGCATAACCTGGATATATCAATAGTCATTTTAGATAAGAATCAGCTAGTTGCTTTCTCTCTAAACTAATACAGTACATAATCCCTAGTCTACAATTCTGAAATTCAAAAAACTCTGAAAATCCAAAGCTTCTAATTTTGTTGCAAAACCTCTGAGCTGATCTGGACTCACTTGGCAGTAGAAACTGGCCTGAGTGGGTATAAAGCTGTTTAGAATCTTTATTTGTCTTGCTTAATGTGACAATTGATGGGTCTTGCTGTCTGATTACAAGGTGCTTTTTCAGGCCCTGATATGCACATTACATACTGAAAGATATATGTACCATATTACCTAAAGAATCTTCCAATGTTTTCATTCCAAAACCCTCTGACAGGGAAAATTTTTGAGGAAGGATTGTGGATATATAGGCACAAATTGTCCTTTTTCTTTTGTGCTGTCTGGATGGAAGAACATCTCTAAGAAATGCATGTGTGAATAATGACAATAAATTAGTCCAATCAAATAATTTGACCGATTGCTAGTTATAATTTTGTAATCAGCTTAATCACCTGTGTTAATGAAGAGTTAAGCTTCTGGTTTTAAACCCAAGTAAAGGTACAGAAATCAACATTAATCTTTTCCATAATGACCTTTTCTCTACTTCTTTTGTGTCCATGTATTTAGACAGATAGTGCCATTCTTGGCATATCCATCCATATGAAATAGTGCACATCTTTTTGGTCAATAATTAGCTTCTACAAACCTTGTTACCTCTGCAGGTGCAACCAAGCATAGCATATTACAGTGAATGTCAAGGGCACGCTTGAGCCATCAAGTCTGATTAGTTCTCAGGGGCCATTAGAGCCAAACGTTATTAGGACTAGACCCTAGTATTGTTCCTCCTCTGTCTAGCCATGTCATGGGCTTGTTTCTTGTTCATCTATAAGATGAGGCCATCAACACAAGGATAGACCAGAGAGTCTCTCATTGATTTTATACACTTGCTACTTTTTATCTCCTACTATTCCAACATTTAACTATTTTCCTGCTTTCCACTGGACTATAATTTCCTTACAAGCCAGAAAACATGTTATTTACTTTAAGTATTCACTCTTTGGCATAGAAGGCAATATGCCTGTCGATAGACCAATTGAATACTCAGATTCATGTGCTCAAAAAACTGAGAGGGACTTCAGAAATCACTTTAAACTTTTTATTTCATACATGAATAAAGTGATATCCAGAAAGGTTTATTAGATACTTATATAATGGTATAACAAGCATAATTTTGTTAATCCTACCACCGTCCTATGAATATGTTATATCATACCTGATTTACAAAATGAGGCAATTGGATCTCAGAAGATTAAGTTGCTTGGTAAGAAGTAGCACAGACTTGACCCAGAATTGTCTTACTTCAAATTACACATTATTCTATGAAGTTATTAGGTCATGCCTGCTTTTAATTACTGATGAGTGCTGCTAGATTCTTCTAAGATGCTCAATTCATTATGATTCATATTTATTGGGGGATATTAAGTTGAGTCCAGCATGACTCTTGCTCCCAAAAGTTTACAATTTCAAGGAGGAGCAGATGCATGGAACCCAGATTATTGCTGTATTCTTAACTATACTCCTTGGTTTTGTCGTATTCCCCGGTAGACTTTTCTCTGTCGAGCACCAGTAAGTCTGTCAGTACAGAAGAAGATCAAGTCCTTCCTCTGCTGTCTGTCCTCCCACAGTGGGACCGTGTGTGCTTCCCATGACACTTAGTGTAAAAGCTCGAGTCCTCTCAGTGGTCTGTAGAGCCATTCTCAGTCTGGCTGTCCATACTGCTCTGATATAGTCTTTTAGCACTCGTATCCGTCTTACTTAAAAGTGTACTCCTCCTACTCTTCATCTGCGGGGCACGTAGGAGGCACTCAAGTATTTGTTGAATGGTGAATAAAAGAAATACATCAATTGGTGACACGCATTTGGTGCAACGAAGATGTTTAACCAGAGTGCCTCAGGAAACCAGGATCCTTCTCCATAACCACATGGGATTTATAGTTCTTCTATCTGGTGAGGGTCGAATTTCTCATTAACCAGAGAACAGTTGGATTCTACTACATAAGAATTAATAGGAAAGTGTGTTCTTTAAAATAGTTATTGGGATAAATACAACCTGGATTTTCAAATTCAATTGGTCCTCTGCAACCAAATTTGGGTTCTTCATCCATGGATTCAACCAACCAAGGTCGACAATGTTCAGAAAAACAATTGAATCTGTTCTGAAACTGTATGGACCTCCCTCATGATTATTCTCTAAACAATACAATATACTACTTACATAGAATTAACATTGTATAAAGTACATTATTCATGTAAGTATACAATAGGATGTGCATAGTTTATGCCCAAGTACAACACAATCCTGTATAAGGGACTTGAAAATGTGCAGATTTTGGTTACCATAACTGTTCCTGGACCCAAACTCCCTCAGATACACAGGGATGACTGTACAAGGGACTGACAAAATTATAGAATTTCTGATGAATAGAAAATGACACAGTTAAAAGTAATAGTCTTGGAGAACACTGTTTAATGACATAATTATGTTGTTTTGTATTATTAGACAAAAATCAAAAGGTCACATTCTAAAATAATGTAAAAGGATCTATTTTTTGGATATATATTTCAAATAAAGTTTAAAATTATTTCTGAGTTCTTAATCTGTTTTGTTCCATGAGATCTTACGGAGTCCTTGTATTCCTTATAAAATCAATATTTTTAAAATGCATTAGAAAACAGGATAATAAAAGTTAGTTATATTTAATTCTGCTATGATTCGAATGTGTCTCCTCCCAAATTCAAGCACTACCAATATGATAGTAGTAGAAGGTGGGACATTTAAGAGATTATTTGGCCAAGAGAGCTCTTCCTTTGTGAATGAATTAAAAATAAGGGCCTTAAAAAACAAGACTTCATGTAGCAGTTGGCTCTCTTGCTTTTCTGCCTTCCACCATGTGAGGAGGTAGTGTTCCTCCTTTCCTGAGGGTTCAGCCCTCTCACCAGACAACTGAACCTGTCAGCACTTTGTTCTTGGACTTTCTAGCCTGTAGGCTGTGAGAAATAAATATTTATTCTTTGTATGTTACCCAGCAGGAAAAATGAACTAAGACAAAGACACTTATGTAAAATGTTAAAACAAACTTTTGATTTAATTACAAATGGGCTTTTAAACTATCAGACTAAATAAGATAATATGAAGTGTGATCAAAATCTACAGTGAATGCGTAAATAAAAATAATTTATTACAATAAAGACACAGTCTCCCTCAAAATACTTGCCCTGGATTCAAACAGACTTATCCCATCATTCTTGCTACTTTCTGAATTAGCTCAAGAAGTCCTCTTTTATGAGCCTATATGAAGCATAATCCAATATACAGTGCAAACCATTTCTGGGTGCCATCCAGTGGAAAGGCAGACCCAAAAACATTATGGTGTGTCTTCATCCACCTTATTCATTGGGTATGGTGCCATGCTACTTCTGGCTCTTCCTCAAAGTCCAAAAACCATAAACAGAAATGTTTTGAATCCATTCAGGACACTGAGGCAGCCAGGACAGTGTAACCAAGGACCCTAGAAAAACTTTCGGAACTGGCTCAGAAAGGGGCAAGAAAAACGGGACAAGGGTGTTGGAAGTGATGGGGAGTATTCTGAGGGCACTTAATGGCAATGTGCTTTTTACTGTAACAAATATTTGAAAATGTATACATTCACTGTATCTTTGATCACACTTTGCATACTTAAATACAGGTATAACAAAGTTAAATTTTAGTTTTTAATAAAAATGTCAGTGTGAAGGCTTTTGTGACTTAATTTGAACTGCAATATTAAATTTTGGGGTGGTCATTACCAAGGGAACACTCACTCATGTTGAATATCCAACCAATTTTTATTTCTGTTTGTTGTGACAAGTGGTACAAATACAAATTTCCAAAAATTTACTTTTTCATAAGTGGAATAAGTTGTTTCTATAGCTTAATTTATAAGATGATAATAGGTTCTCCTAAGGAATACCAGAACTCTTCAAGCCTTTTTTTCTTTCTAGATCTTTGATTTGTTTCCACAAATTATTACATTTTTAAAATTATGACATAATTTGTATAGCATGAAAAGCACAATATGAAGATATAACTGTATTTTGATGAGTCTGGCTAATGCATAATACAGTTTTCTTCCTTTCAACCATTTTCTGATTTCTATCTCTATAAATTACTTTTACTTATTTTTGAGCTTTATACAAGTGGAGTCATATAGTGTGTACCATTTAGTATCTGGCTTTCTTTAGTTTATTTTTTTAAATCTTCATCCAAGTTATTGTGTATATCAGTTCTCCACTCTTTTTTCATTACCAAGTAGTATTCCATCATAGACAAATTGTTTATCTCCTGTTGACAGACTTGTAATCTCCTGTGGATAGACTTTTGGGTTATTTCCAATAGTTGGTTACTATGAATAAAGCAGATACTATCAGCTGATACTAAAGCTGATACTATCAGTCTTGTATGAATCCATTTGTGGAAATATGTTTTAATTTCTCTTGCATAAATACCCAGTGGAGTTACTGAGTCACAGAGTAAATTTATGTTTAATTTTGTTATAAACTGCCATCTGGGCAGTTTGTGTTGTTGTTTTTTTTCCTTTCACTTTTTATTAGCAACCTGGCTAAGCATTGAACAATTTTACCAATTTTTTAAAGAAAAAAGAATTTTGGCCTTGTTAATTTTCTCTATTATTTGTTTTTCATTTTATTTATTTCTGCTCTGATGTTTATGATTTTTTCTTATATTTGCTTTGAGTTTAAAGTGCTCATTGCTTTCTACTTTCTTAAGGTGAAAATATGTATCATTAATTTTAAACGTTTCTTTTAAAATCTAAATGTTTAATGTTATAGTTTATCCCCTAAACAAGCTACATCTCTTAAACCTTGGATATGTTAGGTTTACATTATTTTCTTTTCTTTTTTTTTTTAATGTGGGTACCAGGAGTCAACCTCAGACCCTCGCGCGCCAGCAGGCGCCTGTGCCGCTGAGTGATATCACTGGCCCTTTTTTTCATATGTGGATCCCAGGAATTGAACTCGGACCCTCGCGCTTGCCAGGCAGATGCGTATGCTGCTCAGCCATCTCATTGGCCCGCTACGTTATTTTCAATTTGAAATATTTTATAATTTCTCTTGTGATGTCTTCCTTGACTCGCAAATGTTTAGAAGTATGATGGATTATTTATAAATACTTGAGGACTTTCTAGTTATTAAAAACTGATTTCAAACTGAATGCGTTGCTGTCACAGGGATATACTTTGTGTGACTTCAGTCCTTTGACATTTATTGATTTTTTTTTCCCATCTGTTTCTTGTTCCTGTTTTTCTCTTTCCTGTCTTTTAAGAGTTAATCTCTTTTTCTAAATATTCCATATTCTACCTATTAGCTTTTTAGTGATAAAATTGAATTCATTTCCTATTACTGCTATAACAAATTACCATAACCTTAATAGTTTAAAAAAACACATTTTTTTTTAACTGTTTGGAGATCAAAGGTCTGAAATGAGTCTTACAGGGCTAAAATACATGTGTCAGCAGAAAGGTGGCATTTTTCTTCCTTTGCCTTTTTTAGCTTCTCCAGTTTGCCTAAAGTCCTTGCCTCATCCCACCTTCTGACTTCAAAACCAACAATTACATTACTTTGACCTTTGCTTCCATTACCACATCTCTTTCTCTGATCCTTTTATCTCTTTCTTTAATTTGTAAAGACCTTCATAATTACATTGTGCCTACTCAGATAAGCCATGGTAATTTTTTGATCCCATGATCATTAATTTAATCACACCTGCAAACTACCCTTTCTGCCTTTTGTCATGTAAGGTAACATATTCATAAATTCTGAGAATTTGGACTGGGACATCTTTGGGAGGGGTGTCATTATTTTACCTACCATAATTGCTGTATTTCTTAGTATTTTCTTAGGGATCATAGTATGCATTTACAATTTATCATAGTCTAGTATGAGTTAATATTTAACTGCTTTATATGTAATGATGTTAGGTAAGAATTTTACAACTACATACCTCTTTTTTTTTTTTTTTTTTTGGTGGGAACTGGGGGTCGACCTCAGGACCTTGTGTGCCAGCAGGCACCCGTGCCGTTGAGCGATGTCACCTGCCCTTTTTTCGTATGTGGGTTCTGGGAGTCAAACTTGGGCCTTTGTGCTTGCCGAGGCAGGCGCGTATGCCGCTGAGCCATCTCACTGGCTCCCCATACCTCTTCTATATCCACCCATCTTTTATGCTATTGTTGTAATATATTTTACTTTTATATATATTACAAACTTCCAGATGAACTGTTACTAATTTTTCTTTATGAAGTAAATTTTACCTTAAAGGCATTAACAAATAAGAAGAGCTCCTTTATAGATAACCACGTATTCACACTTTTTGGTGTTCTTCATTCTTTCAGGTAAGTCTGAGATTCCTTTGATTGCATTGTGAATGCCATGTATCAACCAGTTGTTTTACATTTTGTTTATCTGAAAATATCTTTATTTTATTTTCATTTTTGGAGGATATTTTTATTAGATATAGGATTCTAGTTGTCTTGGTTACTTTTCTCTCATTGCTGAGACAAAACACCTGACATCCAAAGTTAAAGAAGAAAGGTTTATTTATCTCACAGTTGTGGAAGTTTCAGTCCGTAATCAGCTGACTCCAAGGCAGGGTGGCATGGCTGAGGGGCAACCATTCATGGTGGTGGAAGACACCAAAAGCAACAAGAGCAAAAAGAGGGGGAAAACAAGCCTCTTTTCCTCCCTTATATTGTATGCAGGCTACCCACCCTAAGGTGCATGTAGCATTCACACCATCTCCATGCCCTCCTCTTGCACAGGCTCAGGATGTTTACAAAGTGAGGGCCCTGGCCCCCTGCTGAATCACTTAGCTAAACTTCTAAACTTCTCAAGTTGACACAATGAATCAACCATTACAACATCCTAGAGCATAAACAGCCACCCTAAGTCATGTCCTCTACACCCTAGGATGTAGAACTGCTGAGTTACTTAGTTAGTCTTCTAAACTTCTCAAGGTGACACAATGAATCAACCATAACATTAGTTTAACCTTTTTTTCTTTTTCTATTTAACAACTGTCATTTTATGTCTTCTGCATTGCATGACTGATGAGAAGGCTGTAGGCGTTCTTTCGGTTGTTATTTTGTATGTAATTTTTTTTGGGGGGGGACTACATTTTCTTTTATTTTTAGCTTTTCAGCAACTTAAATGTGGTGTACCTACATGTGGATTTTTGATGTATGTGTTCTCTTGGGTTTCATTGACTGTTTTTTTGTTCTGTTCATTTGAAATTTGGAAGAAATTTGGAAAAGATTTTTGCCATTTGAAAATTTTTTCTTTGTTACAAGATCTCTCTCTTTCCATATTCTTAAATTCTAACTGTACATATATTAGACTACTTGATATTGTGCCATGTTTCATGGAGTCTCTGTACTTTTTATTTTGTCTTTTTCTCTGTATGCTTCAGTTTCATTAGTTTCTTTTTATAGCATTCAAGTTCACTAATCTTCTCTTCTGCAGTGTCCAGTCTGCCTTTAAATCATAAAATGAATATATTACTTCAGATGTTTCATTTTTCAATTCTATAAATCCCAGTGGGTCATTTATAATAGTTTCCATTTCGCAACTGATATACCTTATCAGTTCTATCATTACTTTGTGTTTTCCTTTGTATCTTTGAACATATTTAGAAAAACTATTTTATTTTATTTTATTTTATTATTTTTTTGTTGTTGTTTTTTGTGGGTACTGGGGGGGTCAACCTCAGGACCATGTGCGCCAGCAGGCACCTATGCCACTGAGCTATATCACCGGCCCTTTTTTCATATGTGGGTTCCGGGAGTCGAACTCAGGCCTTTGCGCTTGCAAGGCAGGCGCTTACGCCACTGAGCCATCTCACCGGCCCAAGAAAAACTATTTTAAAAATGTGTCTGCTAATTCTAATAGCAGTGTCATCTCTGGGCTATATACATTGATTTTTTCACTCTGCATTATGAATCACATTTTGTTTTTTATTCATATGTCTAGTGTTTTAAGTCATTTGCTGGACATCATAGATGTTAAACTATTGTTTGGATGATGTTCTTTACATTTAAAGAATTTTTTTGTGCAGTTAATTCAAGTGACTCAGTTTAATTCACAGTAGCTCCCCTATTAGAGTGTGAATATTCCCAGATCTTAAGTGAAGCCAAGTTAGCTTATCATGGTATCTCTCCTTTGCCTGGTTTGTACTCTATCTTCTTTCATGATGAAACCTCATAGTCAGTACCTCAGTGGCCCTTTTATGCTAGGCTTCTTAGAATCTTATCTGAGCCTGCAAAGCTTTCTATCTAAAGACTCCTCATGGCTCTGTGTATATTTATTTCTGGGGATCCTTCATTATATAACACCTCTTGGCCTAAAGGTTCCAGTTGCCTCAGTAACCTCATACACTAAAATTGTTTATTTTGACCAATGGGAGCACTAATCCTTGTTTTGGCTTCACTTTATAATGCTACAGTTGAAAAGTGCTTCCAGGCAGAAAACCAGGCTTGGTGTGGAGTTTACGTGCTATTGCCTTATCTGATGGATTACAGCCTTATGATACGCATTGCTAATGCCTGGAAGTAGTTGCTTTATATGTTTTAGTGAAGCTTAATGGTTGTTTACAGTGGTAGAGTAAATCTGATATCCATAACTCTACCACAGTCCAAACTGGAAGTCTCACTAATGCTTTTTTTTTTGTGAGTACCGGGGGTCGACCTCAGGACCTCGCGCGCCAGCAGGCGCCCGTGCCGCTGAGCGATATCACCGGCCCTTTTTTTGTATGTGGGTACCGGAAGTCGAACTCAGGACCTCACGCTTGCCAGGCAGGTGCTTATGCTGCTGATCTATCTCACCGGCCGTCACTAATGCTTTTTGAGTTAGATTACAGTGATGAAAACATGTTCGTTAGTGCTTGGTGGCTAAGAGATGGCTAATTTTATGTATCAACTTGACCGGGATACAGGATATCCAGATTAAACATTATTTCTGGATATGTCTGTGAGAATGCTTTCAGATGAGATTAACATTTGAATTGGTGGGCCAAGTAAAGCAGATGGTCCTCCTGAAGGAGGATAGGCATCATTCAATCTGTCGAGGGCCTAAGCAGAGCAACAACAACAACAACAACAACAACAACAACAACAGCAACAACACAGAGGAAGGGGAAGTTCACGCTTTCTGTTTGACTGATTCAGCTGGGATACCAGTCTTTTGCCTTTGCCTGGGACATATAGTACTGGCCCTCTGGTTCTCAGAACTGTAGCACTGGCTTTGTTGTAACCACAGCTTGCAGACAGCAGACTGTGGGACTCTGTAGTCTTCATAATTGCATGAGCCAATTTCTTACAATAAACTTCACATATGTTATATATTTATATATAATTATAATAATATGTATATCTCCTGTGGGTTCTGTTTCTCTGGAGAACCCAGACTAATACACAAAAGCACTACCAGGTGCAGATTAACTGATAATAGGCCAGCTATGTCTTACATGATATTTCATGTATCTATAGACAGACACTATAAAC
Organism: Erethizon dorsatum; assembly: GCA_028451465.1. Taxonomy (NCBI): domain Eukaryota; kingdom Metazoa; phylum Chordata; class Mammalia; order Rodentia; family Erethizontidae; genus Erethizon; species Erethizon dorsatum. Next base: position 136,382,694 of record CM051823.1, on the reverse strand, counting down.
ACATATGATCTAATAAAAAGTCTAATAATATAATTTTGAAATTACATTGGGGAATATAAATTATGTGCTAAGCTTATCTACAGCCAACTGTAATGTAGTATGAAAGCATATTTTATTGATGATGTAATCACAGGCTTTGATAATATTACTGTGGTTTGTAATTTTTGTTTGACTTAGTTTTAAATTCATTGATCTTTTGTTCTTCAGTGTTCAATCTTCTGTTAAGTATATCTAAAGAATTTTTTATTTCATACATTGTATTTTTCAGTTTTAGAAATTCCATTTAGTTCTTTCTTTTAAGTTTTCATTTTTGTCAAGATATGCTCTCTGTTCATACTACCGTGGTTTGTTTTTAAAGGAACTGCCAAATTTTGGTGAGAATATAAATATGTATTTTTTCCCAATCTGAACTTGTGGGTTATCTAGATCTACAGTGTTAATTGTAGCTATCTTTGAGTGGAGATTATAAGAGATTCTTATTTTCTTGTTTATTCTTTTTGTTTTTTTAATATTTCTTCAATGAGCATGTATCACTTCGTGGAACTTAAAATATATGAACATTTAAGTGGCATTAAAGAAAATATAATATTCTTTTTAATATTGTATAACTTTATTATTTTTTTATTTTTTGTGGGTCGACCTCAGGACCTCGTGCGCCAGCAGACGCCCATGCCGCTGAGCAATATCACCGGCCCTTTTTTTGTATGTGGGTTCCGGGAGTCGAACTCAGGCCCTCATGCTTGACGGGCAGGCGCTTACGCTGCTGAGCCTTCTCACCGGCCCTATTGTATAACTTTAAAAAATGTGTTGCTTAACATTATATTCATTATGTTCCAGTTAGGGTGAAATGATTAAGCAGACATGTTAAAATGATATGTTTTCTTAATGATAGAAAATCTGCAAAAAGCAATATGATTATATCAATATTTATTATAACTGTTTCTCAATTTTAACATGTTTATGTTCTATAAATAAATCTATTTCATATACAGATAAGTAATTTCTTTTTCAAAATGATAACATATGAATAGTGTAATTATAAATATTTTGTGGTATATCTGAGTCTTATTAGTCTCATACATTTTAAGTGTTGAAATTCATAATAATTATGTCTTATCATTGAGAGAAGATAGTTCTTTGATTATTCATTATACTTAACCACAAATATCTAATCACACTATTAAAAGGTAGAAGTTACTTCACGGCAATAAGTTGAATTCTTGGGAAGTAAGTATGTTTTTCCTTCAAGTCCTTTATTAAATCACTATTATATGAACTAAGGTAATAAGTCAGTAATGATTAACTTTCAAGGTGCGAATTGTCATTTTGAGCAACAGTTATTGAAATAAAAGGATCATATTTTCCTGTATCTGCTTGTAATGCTGCTGGTCCTGGGCAATGGTGTAGATAGAATAGACACTAAAGAGACACTAAAGGAGGCAGTATTTCTAGATAGACAAAAAAATTTTATTTTAAGGTCTAACCTATTTAGAAATTCAAAAACCACATGATAAGTGAACCTTAAATGAGCCTTCAAAGGACTCAACAAAAGCAAAAGATCTTTCCTCTGAAGTGGAAGTCCATGACAGCTTGGATTCTGGGATCCAAAAGTCCCATCTGAGATGCAGGGGAAGTCTGCAGTATGTCACTGGCCAGTGCAGTGTCCCCAGATGCCACCCTAAACAGGGGAAAAGCTGTTTGTCTTCTGGGTCTCCTGAGCATGACAGTGCATGACTGCGCTGCCTCTGGGCAGCAGCATTAGCATGCTCAGTAGTACTTGGCTAAATGACACTCCCATATCTTGAGCCCTTTAGGACATTTCTCTTCCACATCCAGCGTACAAATTCATTCCTTAGTGTGTGAGAGAAACACTTCATCTTCAGCCTGGGCCAGTGATTTGTAGCACGTTCAGTATTAATTGCTCACTATTCTGGGAACTTCACATATCAATTTGACTGTGCCATACCATGCGATCATTCACTACAAATGCGCCTGAAATATTTCCTTGTAGTAGCAACTGCTAAAATGAACAGATACTCCTTTTTATCATAACATGAATTATGTCCTAGAACCTCACACTTGAAAGGGGATGTGTGGAGTCACCTACGTAAGCAACAAGGGAAAGAGGGACCTTTATTTAGGAAAAGTTTAAGTGAAGCATTCAGCAATTGTTGATGTCATTGTAGGAACCGTAGACACTCGGCATCTACTGGGATGCAGATGCCTCATGTCCCTCGGAAGTGCCATTTTGTCATGGCTGGCTCATAGAAATGGTCAGGCAATGTTCTCTCAGCTTGCCATGGCAGGTTTGTCCACCCGAGAGGCCCAGGATAGCCAAGAAGGCTGGTGGATTCCTGGGGATTCAAATCAGCTTCACAACATAATATACAGCAAAGAAAAGCTGTATTCCTCTCTACTATACTCCTGCCACATGAAATTTTCAGAACTTTTGTCAGTACACAAATTTCCAGAATCATATTTGGATCCTTTGCCTTCATTTCCTTCCTTTCTGGTGGCCTTGTAACCTGAACATCCTCCTCCTTTTAGATTCATCACAAAGGAGAACATACTTTTAATTATCTAGACTACCCATTTTGGAGGATTTGGCCACCCCTTGTGCCTTGGTCTATCCAGAACTAAAAAGATGGTGAGGCAGAATTCTGCTTATCTCTTATCTAGTACCTTATGATGTGTTTCTTATTTCCTGAGTCATTTTGTCCAACTCCTTTCCTCTTTTCTTCAGGACTAATCAAACCTGAATTTGCCCTATTGTATAAGATAGAGCTTATCAAACTAGCTGATTAAAGGGAGGCCTTAGTAAAAATACCAATCCTTTGGTCCAATCCAAGATACAGAAAGAGAAGTTTCCAAGAGAGAGTTCTGGATTTTCTGTGTTAAACATTTGCTCAGGGAATGTGTATTATCAGACAAATTTGGGAACACTATATAGACCTACCTATAGGCTAAGGTAAAAGTCCCTCTCCAAATTTTTCTACTGGTGGACCCTATAGCACACAGGATAAAGGCTGTCTTTCACAAGAATGCAAAAGAGCCTAACTTCTAGCTCAGAAGAAAGACTAGATTCATTTTTTCCACTCACATATTTGCTTCCAGTCTGCAATCTTCCCTGGAATTTCTGGAGGCTACAAACGTGTATCCTGGAGGTTGTTGGGCAGGAAAAGCACATGAAAGTATATGCTAGGCAAAAGAGCATGCCTGATATGCTCTTGCTCTTATATGTGAGAATATTTATGGACACCTCTGTGAGAATGAAACCTGCTCTGAGTAGGGCTATGGGATAGATTTGATTTTCAGTCTCTGTAGATTTAGTTTGATATTTTGCAAAAATAGCTATCATATTTGTTTTAAAAACAAATGAGAATTTTGAAAAAGAAAGACCTTTATTTGCTTTGCTCAATATTAGTGGGCTAGAATTTCTCCACCTTGAAGAAGCCAAGACAGCCACTTTCAACTGAAAACAGAGAACAGCTTGGTCCATGTCTCAGTACACAAGTTTTTTTGTCAGTACACAAATTTCCAGAATCATGTTTGGATCCTTTGCTTTCATTTCCTTCCTTTCTGGTGGACTGATTTTGTTGTTGTTGTTTTTTGTTTTTTTTTGAGACAGGGTTTTGCTATGTAGTTCAGGCTAGACTTGAACTCACTAAGCAGCCCAGGCTAGCCTTGAACTTCCAACACTCCTCCTGTCTCAGCCTCCCAAGTGCTAGGATTATAGGCGTGCACTAATACTCCTGGTGAGTAAACTGAATTTGACCAATGTATTCATTCTGCATCTGGTCCTTCTGGGCCATACAGGTGTGACTAGAGTTCCTGAGACTGTTGCTCCCTGTGCCCTCTTCAAGGACTGAGCCCCTGCCCCATCCCTCGGAGAACCACCAGGACAAGCTGGGCTGTGTGACTTGCCTACCCTTAAGCTCCTGGATTATGTTTAAAAAATGTGAAAAAAAAAATGTGAAAAAGCCAAGCCGCATAAGAAAATCATCTTCCTGTTCTTCAGCATGAATAGCAAAGTGCTCTTTTAATTGTAGCTGTTGCTACAATTTAAACGGAAAGTATTTTACATCCGTTTTTCTCAAACTGCTCTAATCACAGTAGTGTTCATTTTGCCTTAATGTGGCAAATACATCCGACTACTTAATTTTGCTCCTTTTTGTAATACAGCACTTTACATTTAAGCATCTCAGGCTGCTCTTGTGTATTTCTAAAGTAGAAATAGCCTGACTAACCTCCCTCAGTCATGCTGTGACTTTAAAAAAATTAAACTGTACTTTTAAATGATTTACTTCATTTGACTCCAAATAAAACAACGTCTTTCGGTGTCTCCTGTATTTTAAATTTAAATGAAAATTAAATTCAACATGAACCACATTGGGTATATAATAGTCAAATATCACTTTAAGAGAGTATTGTTTGAATGGATCATTTTCTCAGGGCCTACTATTTGTGGCTAAGTGAGTAACAGTAGGTTTGCCAATCCTTATTAATGCATAGATACCTTTTCTTGTTTATAATGCCATATATAATTTTTATCTGAGTGAGAGGGAGAAATGGGGAGAGAGAGAGAGAGGGAGAAAGAAAGAAAGAGAGGGGAAGGAAAGGGAAGGGAAAGGAAGAGCAGAGAAGAAAAAAAGAGAAGAGAAGTGAAGAGAAGAGAAGAGAAGAGAAAGAAGAGAAGAGAGGAGATATTCCCACTGCAATATTGTACTTTTCTCATAGGATGGATTGATCTCCCCATATTGGTCTTAAAATACTAGCACACGAATTGTTCACATTGGTCATACAGTGGTCCTTTGGGAAATGCTTTTAAGTATATTCTGAGTTTATGGCTTTTTTCTGTAAACCTTTTGTTCCAAGTTAAGCAGATTTATGGGTGAGTCCTTGAGTGATTACAGACCTCGTCCTCATTGAGGGTTGTCAAGAGCATCACTTAAAAGACAACATGGGTGAGGAGCCCGAGCCCCATAGTGTGAAACTCAACTCTGCGATCCCCTTCAGTTTTTCTCTCATGCTGTCTCTGCCCAGATGTTTAACAAGTGTGGGGAAAAGCTGTTGAAAAGCAGAGTACTTCTTATATCAATGCCACTCAGTCATTTCATTTTGTAGCTTTTGTGATAACTTTTCTTCACTGTTTTCCATTTTAATTAAAATTTATTTAATGCATACAGGGTATAATTAAAAGAAATTCACATTGTTGGATACAGATGTCAGTATAGTACTGAAGGAGACTTTTAACTAGGAATGAGGAGGACATTTGGTCATTTTTTTGAGATTAACATTTTCAGGGCTATGCCATCCTTATTTGAAAAACTAAGATGTTGTTGCTTATCTTACCCACATAGACTTTATTATTATTTTTTACCTGAACATCAAGCTAGATCACCTTCCCAACTTTTATTCCCCATAGCATTCTGCCACACAGAGTTATTTTAAAGGTACCAACAAGTATAAAGTGTTTTTAAGATGTCTATAGAATACAAGCATCATTTTAATACATTTGTCATAGATGGTTGTCAACTTTTCAAGTTAGGATCCTTAAGAAGCTATTTTTGTAAGTCCTGAAGATTAATCCCTATCTTTACTGAAGAGTAGAAATGCTGTCAAAATTCATTAAAATCTGGATATTTCATAAAAATTCCTCATCACTTGATTCTTTACATGGGCCTTGAAAAAAGATAAGGCTGATAAAGAGTTTGTGGTAAAGTTTTCAGTCTGTAGTTTGGCTTAACTTTTTCTTTCTGGATTATATTTAAAAAGTTGCTAAGTAGGTAACAAATTCCTTTAATTGATGAAAGTTTTGCTTGCATTCAGGGTGAGAGATGCCTATTTTTGTAAAACAGGACATAAATAAAGGGTATAAATAAAATATCACTCCACTAAGGTTTGTTTTTCTCTTTTATCCTCTTCTGCTCTTTCCAAGGGTGTTGAAATCTGCTGAGATTTATTTTGATGAAGGTAAGTCGCTTCTAGTTATCAGGCAGTAAAGATGTTCCATTATTGTTTACTATTTCAGCAGCTCTGAAAGGTGCCATCTGAACACTTTTGCTTATAATAGGCAGAAATAATGAAAAGCTATTTTTGCTAGTGATGTCCAGAGCTTTGATTTACTTCTTCAGAATGTGACAGATTTATTACTGACACCTAAGGTGGTTTTGAAAGATAACAGGTCACAGAGCCGTAACTGTGAGAGACTTTTGAGGTTTGATCTTGGGAGGAGTGGGTTAGTAGGTGGAGGAGAATTTTCAGAGTTGTAGACAGAGATCGAGGTTCTGTCTGATAAGAGGATGTGCAAATGAAAGTCATAACCTTGGACTGCTCTTCCACATAAGCCTGCTTTTTAAATGTGGCGTGTGCATTGCAGGGTCAAAACATGACTTGGTTACATCCATATACAACCACAAACCCTGGACTAGCCAAGAGGAGACCTGCCTGGGTCTGGGTCTGATGCTGGATCTTGAGAACTTTCTGGAATCCAGTCAGGGGTGGATCAGTGATCACTGAGATCAAATTTCTAAGTGAATTCATTGTATGTAAATATATTCTTAAGGAATGTGTAGACCTTATGGATTTAAGTACAAATACAGCTCATTTCTTATGGTAGTGGTAGTGTAAAAGTGAATATTTACAAAGTAATATAGTAAGAAACTGAGGAGTGGATATAGCAAGAGGGACAGGTAGATTTAGAAGCCATTTCATTTAGAGGAAGGAGGATTCACCCAAGGGAGTTAAAGGACATAGATTTGAACTTAGTCTTGCATGATGGGTCCAAAGAAAAAAGGCCAAATACATGAAGGTCTTTATATAGACAGCCAGATAGTAAGTATCTTTGGCTTTGCAAGCCATATGGTTTCTGTCATAACTGTTCTACTCTGATGATGTAATATGCAAGCTGTGCAGTAAACAAATGGTCATGGCTGTGTTCCAATAAAACTTTATTTAGCAAAACAGGCAGAGGGCCAAATTTAGACTGTGGTCCTTAGTTTGTTGTCTCCTGCTATCAAAAGACAATAGGCAAAGATGAACTACATCAAATATTAAGATGATCTCATTGTAGTACTTTTCCCCATCTGTGGACTTTCAATAAATATGGCTTCACAGCTTTATATACAATACAAGTATGTATAAACCTGGGGGGTGTGCATTAGAATAAACTGCTCATAGCCCTACAGTGCTTCCAGCTTCCAGGCATATTGGCTCAGCTTCCAACTCCTACACTTCCAACTCATTGCCTAAAGGTTTTCTCTGGCTACAAGAACTGTTAGGGCATGCATGGGCACGAGGATAGTAGGGCTAGGGCAATGATAGCAAACCTTTTAGAACTTTCAGTGATACAAACAGTCCACTTTGGCACCCATGCCATAGGTTTGCCACCACTGGGCTAGGGAATTAATATGACCCACCTGTCCTCCAAGTTCCCAACCAATGATTGACAGGAGCTGGGGGGATCACTCTTAGCAGGAGTTCCATGACTATCCTACCACAGTAGGATTAAGTCCAAATTCTCACAGGTGTCACTTGCTTGACAACACTTCTTTTTTTATGTGGGTATCGGGAGTCAAACTCAGGACCTCATGCTTGCCAGCAGGCACTTATTCTGCTAAGCGATATCCCCGGCCCTTTTTTTCCTTTTATGTGGACAGTGGGAGTCAAACTCAGGACCTTGCACTTGCCAGGCAGGCGCTTATGCCACTGAGCTGTCTCACTGGCCCTTCACAACACTTCTTAATGGGTTCTTACCTTCTCTGTCACACATATCTCCTTCACCTACGAGTTCATGGGCACTTCTCCAATCATTTTTTCATACTGGAATCCTTGCATTGGCATTTGCTTTTGGAGGAATGCAAACCAATGCAGTAATTTAGATCTGGAGGGCATAAAATAAACTTTAGGTGTAAAAGCTTAAAAACACCTGATTAAGAGATATTGAAGTAAACTTTCCTCTCAGCAAGACGGGAATAATAGAGGATATATAATATAATAATAGAGGGTACTATTCAGGTGCAGAGAAACAATAATGGAACACATTTTTCTAACAATGGACCAATTTACTTTTTAAAATCAGGTTCTCTTTCTGGCTCCTCCTGTAGCTGCAAATGGTGCCCTCTGCTCTCACCTCTGCTCTCTGCACCCATGTCTTCTCCTCTACCTTTTGCAGGCATTGGGATGGGCACAGCTGTACCACAGACTTTTTGAGTGATCAAGATAGAAGGAACTTTGGAGGGACAGGCTCACTGGGATTGGGCTTGGAGGCTGAAATGGGATTGCAGGAGATTAGGCTGGAAAGGTTGTAGAGAAGGCTGGGGTCTGGATGTGAGTGGCCCTGAATGACTGGCTGGAGAATTTGGATTTTATTTTGCATCCAGAGTTAATAGATGGACAGTTTTTGAAGGAGGAGTGACAAGAGTACTCAATAAGATTCACTAAGTATTTACTGAAAACTTACAATATAGAAGGTATTGTGGATAGGTGTATCAGTGTACAGCAAGGTGCTGAAAAATCATTTCCTTAATGAAACCATTCCTGATTCCTCAGATAGAAAGGTCCCTTTCTACTTTGCACCCAACTGTTGATTCCAATATGATGCCTCCTGATCTTGAGGGCATTTACTATCACAACTTGTTTCTACCCCTAAGACCTGTCTTACCTCTACATCAAGCTTTGCTTACAGTTAGCCATAACTAACACAACCTCATTTTTTTTCTACAAATGGCATTAGGTCAGCCATTAGTACATTGAGCTCAGCATTCAGGTGAGAAAGTCATAATCTGCCAGTATGCATCCTGAGAGAGCTGGTCTCCTTAACCAAAGAACATTGCACATCTTTCCTCTGATGCTTGAGCTTGGGGCTATGTAAGCACTGGCTGGTGAAGATATTTCTTTTTTCCTCCCTCAGAAAAATATCAGGGGCCAGTGAGATGGCTCAGCGGCATAAGCACCTGCCTAGCAAGTGTGAGGTCCTGAGTTCTACTACCGGAACCCACATAAAGGAAAAAAAGGGCTGGTGATATCGCTCAGCAGCACAAGCACTTGCTGGCAAGCGTGAGGTCCTGAGGTCAACTCCAGGTACCCACATTAAAATAAAAAAAAAAAAAAAAGAAAAATATCAGTGTCACTGTTCTACTTCCTGATGCAGTGGTTCCCAACCATTTTTTGAGTAAAAGGAACTCCATTGAATATATCATTGGGGAAATTCTCAATACACACAAAAGTATTAATAGTGGAAATAATAATAACGAATCTTCATATACCCTTAATTCAGATTCAACAATTACCTTGAATTTCTTATTTTATTTCTTCTGTTTATCTTTTTCTTTTTTGCTTAGCAATTTAAAAGTAAACCCCAGCCATCATCTTTTCTTTTAATGATGGAAAATTAGGTTAAAGATACATAGTTTTGGTGGGGCCATTGAATTTTAACATCCGTTCTATTCCTAGAGCGCTGTGTCTAGTCTTTGAATATTTGGCCAGAAGGTTAAAGTATCATAAAAAATAAAACTACAGGTGTAAATCTGCAGGTTTTTTTTTTGTTTCCCTCATATAGCTTTGGCTGTATTACCTCAAGCAATAAGTCTAACCTTTTTCCTCAGTGTATTGAAACTAAAGAGTAAGTAGTTGATTCCTACTGTTCTTCCCACAAGTTTTGAGCGAGGCAGGGCCAATTCACTGCTTGTTTTAGGCTTAAAACTCCCCCTGAAGAGCAGGGATGAAGGCTGGTGTGTAATTGAAGTTGCTGGACATCATGTGCATAAGATGGGAGAGTGAGTTGAATTTCATAGGCTTGTCTAATGCTTTCTGTCTTAATTCAAAATACTGGCATTTTCTGGAAAGTTGGCTGTATGCTTATTGAGAAAGAGGGACTTCTTTCCAGGGCAGTGTGACATTTCTACAAAAATCAATGACTTAGAAATAGGCATCTGAAATGAAATGTGCAACTTCACTTTCCATTTGTTGGAAAGCCTGCTGCGCTGGTTTTGAAATCATAAATGTTTGGTATGCCTGCAGGGGGTAAAAAATACATTGACTTTGCCCTTCGGAACATGTAACAAATATCTTTCGGAATGTGAAAAAAAATAAAACAAGTGAGCCCTATATTTCCAAATTGATTTTGTAGTATTTACTTAATTTGTTGTTTACTTTGAGTACTAATGTTTATTTTTCCCTTTTATCTTGGAAGCTTTTTATCCTTATCAGATGAATCCAGAAGAAGGGATGGTAATGACTGGCTCAGCCCTATGTTATCCATGTGTCAAACTGAAACTTGTTCTTTGACTATTAGGGGTAATGGATCTTATAGGAGGCTGATGATATTTTAATTTGAATTATGAAAATTAAAGAAGCCAGGTATTAAATATTAACACAAGAGGAAGAGACTCAATATCCTTTGAAGTCCAGCTTCTCCCTTATCAAGATGCACAAGAATTTCTACATCTTCTTCGAAGTTCTTAAATTGCAGAATAATTACCTTCTAAAGTTATTGATAAAGGAGAGAAATATAGGGAAGGGTATATAAAGACTCTTAACACAAAATCCGTACAGAGCTAGCACTTAATTCCATCTCGCAGTCATAAGAAAAGAGCGTAACGCGATTGAGGAGTGAGGCCATTTACACAGTTACTTCCTAGAAACAGCTGTGAATGAACAATGTGGGTAGAGGAGTCAATTCTCTGAGAAACTACCTTGCTATAGAGTGTAGGGAAAGGAGAAAGGGGAGAGCAACAGTCAAATATCTGAGTCTTTGAATTTGGGTTATACCTATGTGATTTAAAACTAGGTCACTTGATCTTTGTCACTTGACAAAAGAGAAGCAATCTAGTGAGACTAAAAACTTCATTCTCTGGGATGGATGGGGGTACCACTGGGAGCAGGTTGGTTAAGGCTGTACCAATGAGATTTCTGGCTCAGCTTGAACATCGTTAAAACCAAAATCCTCCTCCTTATCATTTTCACCATTGCTGCTACCATTTGTTGAGTACTTTTTTTGTATTACCATATTTCCTCCAGTCTGTATAGCCCGCTTATAAAAGCAGATATGACCATCTCCATGTTAAAGATGAAGTTTGTGAGGCTCAAAGCAGGACAGTTGGTCAACAACATCTAACAGTTAATTGAAGTAATCATAATCCACTTTTTGGAGCATGTACTGTGCCATGTGCCCTGTACTGCACCATGTTGCCCAGCACTGTGCCAAGAGTTTTGTGGATTGTCTGATGTTACTTTGCACCTCAAAGATGAGGAGACAGATAATCTGCCCAAGGTCATAAAGGTGCTGAGAGGAAAAGCCCTAACTTGAAGTCAGGCAGTCCTATCCAGCAGCTGTGAGAATTAGGATTTAAAACTAGATGTAGTTGATGCAAAGCTTATGATTATATCACTGCAACTCACTGGTCCAGGGACAGATGCAGGGCAGAGGTAACCAAGGCAGTGATCATGTCACTTGTGTTTCTTTATAGCTACTTCAGTAGATGTAACATAATTATTAGTAGTCACAATATGTTCCTTGAAATTGACTAAGGCCAATCTCAGCAAATTTGTGTGTCTGAAATTTGTGTATGCAAGCCCCAAAATATTTTTTAAAATATGTACTTAACTTACTGAGCTTTTGCATCATTCAATTAGCTAACTGGAATATCTTTGAGAAAATACTTTGTGCCACAGCCTTAACACTTAAGAATGGTGCCTTCTCTTTCCAGAATAGCACACTAATGGTTTTTTAGGCGCAGATGTTTTCAATGCTTTAAACAAAATAAGTGACTAAATATACACTTTCAGTCCTGTGACGTGGGGTTGGCATAGATATCTTCAGGGGTTTGGACCTGCACATTGCGGGCAAAGGGTGACGCTGAAGGGAATTTTTTGGTGGAGATTTCTGTCTCTCTAAAAACTGTCAAACAGGTCTGTGTGCTTATTGCACCTATATTAGGGTCCTTAGGCTTAATCTTTCCTCCCTCTTGGCTAAGTGGAAGATTCAAGGGGGTGGGGGCACCATACATAGATCTAGGGGAGATGTAGCCCAAGGAAAGTGGGTCAGTAGGCTGAGAGACAGGGGACAGATCTCTATTCAATTTCCGAGACTATGCCCTTTGTCAGAGTTGCCTACAGACACAGTGCCAGCGTGTTCCAATTTTGCAGAATTACCTTCCCTGGTTAGAACCCAATCCCCTCACCCCAGGGTCTGCACAAATCCTTCTTGATCAACACCCTGCCCCCTTTCTCTCTCTCAAGCTGTTCATCCTCCCTGGGCATGGCTGTGATTTGGGGCATCTGAGGAATTAACCATTTCTCTAGCAAGGTCTCATCTGTGCTTAACTGCAGGTAAATGTCTCGACCCCCTTTTAAGCTGGCTCCTCTCCCTGCACACTTTTGATTCACCTTCTCTTCAAGGGGAAAGCTCCTTGGGAGGGGCCCTGTGCCCAGCCTCCCTGCTAGGTTGACTGGGGCACTGGGGCCAATTAGCACGTGGGAGCAGAGCCTCTGCATTGGGACCAATGCTGAGACGTAGCTTCTAGACCTCTCAGTGGAGCCAGCGATGCTCCACAGGGCTCTGCAGCTCACACCTGAGGCTTTTAAAAAGGGCGTAAAGATTAACTAACTGCTGCACTGGGAGATGAATTACCCACTAACGACAGGCACCCAGGTGTGCAGAGCAAACTGTGGAAACTGGACCAGCAGCAGAGGAGGGTGGGCGACCTGGTGCAGTGTTGTGCCTGGAGTAGCTCACCTGCCTGAGGAGAACGCAGTCCCCAGCTTTCTCCTGTGTCCTGGGACCGGTGTGCAGGGACCAGTGTTTGCACCCACCTTCTCCTTTCTCCAGCTCTGAGGGTCGTTACACCAAAATATTTTTATAATTATTTTCTGTTTTTTAATAGGAAATGGAGATAGAACTTTTGCAAATGAGAAGGGGACCAAGAGATTTGGGGAGGAGGAGGGAAGGAAAGGGAGGGGAAAGGGGTGAAAAAAGAATTGAGATGTGTTATGCAACTCCTCACAATGAGTGCAACCATTATGTACTGCAAACATTCAGTAATAAAAGAAAATAAAAACATATTTTTTTTCTGCTTTACTTTCCCACATTTTCTTTTTTCTGTCTCTCACTAATCCCAGGACAGGGGTTGGTGCTCCTCACTAATCCTGGGATTTAAAAACGTCTCCCTTGACTTCCAAGATTGAAATGGTAGGAGCAAGACTCTCACATGGCTTTTGTTTCAGCAGCTTTTTTTTTCTTTTTTAGTACATCAGAAAGTTTCTGTATCTGAGACATTATAAGATAGTGCACTAGCAGATTTCTTATTTTTTTTTCTAGTTGGAATAAAAATTGAAACCTACCTTAGCAATAAGAAATCCCCATCCCCCTCTTTAAAAAAGTGCTTGATGGCCAATAACATCCCATATTAATAGACCAGTAATCGCTATGTTTCATACCATGTAGGTTTCCCGCTGAAACCTCAATTGCATTCGGATACTGTGGTGGGGGCTTAAACGTAGCAACTAATGTGCTGTTCCAGCAAGCAGTTCCTCACCTCTAATCTTTTTATTGACCCTTAAGTGGAATTTGTGCTCCTCCGGGTAGAAGCCGGGCCTTGAGATTGTGTTCCATGGTTTCGTTTGGTTCTTTAGTGAAGACTCTAAGACCCTGAATTGCGTCAGTAGATGCATTTGTTGGTTCGGGTTTCAGATGAAAGCATGAAATCTCACTGACTTGCTGAACATTGTGGTTTTGAATCAGGGCTTTGGAGACGAAACTGTGAAACCTCCCAAACCAAAGCTCTTAACAGAAATCACCAGCTGCAATTTGCATATTGGCTTTGCTGCAAAGTTTTAGCAGTGGCTGCAGTGTCTTATGAATAAGAATATTTTCTGATATTTAACCAAAAGCTCACTTTCTGTTTCCAAAATCTGTTGTCTCAGACGATTGAGGCAGCTGGGCTGTTTGGACAGGGTTACCTCCCACACCTAAAGGCTGGGTTTCCCCAGACTAAATGAATCAGGTGTCACCCTCTATTGAAAAAATGAAAGCTCTTAGGTGGCTGCAATATAAAAAGGAAATGCAAAAATCTGGGGCTTTCCTTTTATTTTCTGTTTCTCTTTTAAACTCTTGCAAAGGCATCAACACATACTTCATTGGTTAGCCGGTGAAGTTAGTTTTAGTGATGGCCTTGGTGGCATTGTAAACTTGAATTTACCATTTACTGTAGGTTTGACTGACCCAGTCATGGCCAGGCCAAAAAAAACCTGAAAACATTCACCACATCTGTTACCATCATTTACCTCCAACCCCTTTCTCTTATAGAGGATGAAGCAGTCTCTATAACAGAAAATAGTGACAAACATGTTTTTGTTTTTTTCTTTAAATGGTAAAAGATAATTAAGTCATTTGGTAACAGGCGCAGGTTCCACCTTGCACAGTTAACATGGTGCATGCCTGTTGCTCTGAAATTGTCCCCACTGCTGCCCTTGAGCAAAGTCCTTTTAGAGCAGCATGTGGAATGTTTGGCCAGTGGTTGAATCATAAACTTAAATTTCACAGGTGGTACCTTCACTCCACAGAGGCTTCTTCTAGTCACATAGAAAAGGAAAAGAAAGAAGAAAGAACAAAGAAATGCACTGGGCATTGCCCAAGGCTGAATGTCCTCAGGACTGGCAGTCACGGACATTGTGGCGATACTGCCTTTGCCTCCGTGACTGAAGAGGCACAGAACTATCAGGTAAGGATGAGTCAAAAAGAAAACTGGCATCTTGGATTTTTTTTAAATAAAGGTTTTGGGCTGATAGTGTTACATGTGGCACAGATCACTTCAGGATGCTTTAGAAACTTAAATATGGCATAAAATAACCTTGCTTTAATTACTTACAGTGCAGAAATCTCTTCTACTGCTGTGGGAATCTACGTCAACATCAGACATCCCGCATGTTTTTGATCTTGGACACTGTCATAACGGGGTATCCCACGTAGAATGTGCAGGTCATGCTTAGCGGGATGTGTTCTGAAATCTCTCAGGCAGAGGTCTTTACCTACTTATCATTAAAGATGTTAGTGGTGAAGAAAGTTCTTATCTTTGAGACTTTGATGGCTGTTACAAATCTTTCAAGTGCTATTTTTTATGCCATTTTTGTCAAATCAAATTTAAGTAATAATTCTTCATCCTAGTCTTATCCTATCTCAGGATGCCTTTAATTCTTTCACGTGCTACTAAAACTTCTTAGTTTACAAAATCTTTCGCAGATCTTTCCAATACAATACTTAACTTGAAATAAATCACGTGACCCTTGGCTGCAAGAGAAGTACAAGTTATGATAATATAGCATCGATAGGTCTGACACCCCTACCACCCCCACCACCATCCAGCTGCCCCAATCAGAGCCTGTTCCTACATCCTGCAGCTTCCCTGCCTGAGCCTGGGAGCAATGCCTGCTCTGCTAGGACACAACACACCTGCCCTACCTGCTTGATCATGGCGTCCATTGCTATAGCCACATACTCAGCCCTTCTCGCTCCATTCCCCCAATCTCATCCCCACCCCACCAGCCTCATCCCACCTTTGTCCATCCCACTAACCTCCATAAAAGACCTTGCCTAATAAACTGGACTCGAACTCTTTCTTCTTTGGAGTTACTCCAAGAGGTTCTCCCTGAAACCCAAAAATTCAGGCTGGCTGTGTTCTTTACTGGGTCGTCAGTGTTTACCTTACAAGCATCATGATTTTAGGAACTTACTACATGAATGGTGCTGATGCTTGGTGAATGAATCACAGTCTCTGCCATCTTGTAAATAACAGTAAGCTTTTAGGAGGACAGCAGAGCAGTGATTAAAACAACAACAAAGCAACAAAGATTATAGTGATGAAGACTTTTAGGAGTTATCCTGAATCTGGGGGCCATTTCTGTACAAGAGAACTATGATTATGTAGGTCTGTATGTGGGAAAACTGATTTAGATAATGTTTTTGGTTGGGGGTGGCTGGGGACACAGCATTGAGTGACACCTGAAGGATGGTGAGGAACTGGCTCCTTGCAGAGAGGAGGAAAAGAAGGAAGATGAGAAGGAAGACTGAGGAATATAGGATGGAGAAAGGAGCGGGAGGAGGAATGGGAGGGGGAAGAGAAGAAGGTGAAAAAAGAGGAGGAAGCAGGAAGGGGAGAAAAGGGAGAGCAGGAGTAGGGAGGAGAGAGAAGGAGGGAGAAGAGGGAGGTGGAGGAGAAAGAGGAGAGCAGCATGTGCAAGGATCTGAGATGCTTAAGGATCCTTAAGAAGCTCAGCGGGGCTGGAGGGTGGAGAGGCTATTCAAGGAAGAGGCCAGATTGGGAGGGATTTGGTAAGCCATTGAAAGATTTGATCTTTTCCTTACACCAGAAGGAAGCTCTGTTCTGAAGGCATTTAAGGAGAGAGAGAGAGAGAGAGAGAGAGAGAGAGAGAGAGAGAGAGAGAGAGGTTCAACTTTAGAAAGTTGTCCTTGGTGGCAGTGTGAAGACGGGTTTGGGGCCCAGCCTTGGGAGGACACTATAGTGGGTGCCAGGCAGTAGTGATGGTGAGTGCCTGTGTGAACAGAGTTTACCCTTTGCTCTTGGCAGGGCTGTGGGGTGAAAGTAAGAGCCCTGCCATGGTGTTCACCATGTGGCATGATTGGAAGAAGCACAGGTCACAACGAAGAACTGTCTGGGTGAGGAGCCAGCACCTCAGATCTGGGGCCAGTGTCTTGCTGTCTCATCTGGGGACCTGGAAAATCACCTTGCATGAGGGTCTCTGTGACTGCAGGGAGAAGCCCAGCTCTGTGTGGAGGAGCCCGAAGAGGTGCCATGTATGCACCTGAAGCTACCAGAGGGGCAGGTGGGAAGATGGAGGGGAGAGCTGTAAGATGAAGGAATGTGGGAGAGGGCTACTGTTTGCACTCTGATCCCAGTGGTGTCAACCTGGCTTCCTGGCTTCTCAAACTGCACTGAGGAACAAGGGGTAGGAGGAGAGGTCGGTGGGTTTCTTCCCCACCTTAAAAGGAGGATGCCTTCTTGATGCTCTCAGACGCCTCTCATCCTTCCCTTGTTTCCCCCAATCCACAGGCTGGACTACAACTCAGAGAAAGGAAAGATTCCTCCTTACATGTTCATGCACATGTTCGTGCCATGTTCCACCTCTGCAGTTGAGGGCACCTTCTTAGCAAGCTTCAGAGGATGGAAGACCCTGTTGTCAGCTGTGTGCCTTTTGCAGTGGGGGAGAGCCACCTGCCACCTGCTGGGGACAGTTGTGGTTGAAGAGGGGAGAAGTCAGCCTGGGAGTGAGGAAAGTTAGGGGTGGAAAACAGAAAATCCACAGAGGAACTTTATCCAATTCTGCTTTGTGGCTTCAATAATGAAATTTTTGCCCATCTCTCTAAGAAATCATCAGTAGAATTTAAATTTCTCCCTGATATACAGAATTGGGTTTTGGGGGGACTGACATTAGTTGAAGTGCTTTCTCCTTGATGGAGAATCTGTGGAGCAATGTGAAATCAGTTCACAGAATGTAAAAGAAAAGGCTTGTGTATTTTGTACACATGTGCATGTATATTGGTTTTGTTTTGGATTTTACTTGCTGACAGTTTTTGGTTACTCCTGAGGCCCGTGAGCCTCAAAACTCTGTATTACCATTGATTCATGAAAGAGAAGAATCCAGTACTGCCAGGACCCAGGTACAGTATTCTATAATTACATTATATTTCATAATTGTTTGGAGCTGGGCTATTTGTCCAATTCCATCACACATAGTTATTTCCTTCTCTTGCCTTGTAAATTGGATAAAGCTCTTATCAGTATTCACCCAGCCATAGGAAACAGCCTGAGTTTTGCAGGCCCTCACACTGTGCTTAGAGAGAATTTTCACATATCTAAAAATACCAGCATGATTTGTTTAACATTGTTATTGTGGAGCTCGCTTTTTGACTCAACCAGTTACTGCTGCGGAAAGCAAAGATTACCATGAGCAACAATCCATAAGCAGGAGCATCATAACTGGCCAGTATTGGAAACAACTGTGGTGTTTGCTGTCTGGGGGTCAGTAGATGGGGACTGTGGCAGAGCAAGACCGGCCTGGAACTTGTCCAGATGGGCAGCCAGGAAAGCAGGCCTCCTAGAGTCTCTCGTAAGGGCTCTCAGGCTTGCTTTGCAGCACATGGTTGGGCCACTTGTGCAAGGAGAGGGGCGCTCTGGGGTGGCAGTTGAGGCTAGGACCAAGGGAGAGATAGGTAACACGCAGAGCTGATGTATGTCCCTATCCATCTACCACCTGCACATGTAGTGATGGGCAGTGAACCAAGAGCCTGAACACAAATCTGCTTTCCATCCAGTCTTAGGACGGATGCAGAGCTAGCATTATCTCTATTTACAGAGGGGAGATGGTGGCTCACAGAGTTTTTTTTTTATCACACTTGCAAGTCAGACTTAACTGTGACTTGAACCTCTGCTTTCTGCTACATTTTACTGGCTTAATAAAATCACTGTGGCAAGTGCTTTCTAACTGCAAAATATAAGCCTGGAGTCAGAGAAAGGCTGAAATGTTTGGACTTGAACTTGCTTAGAGATATTTCATCAGAGGGAGAAAAGAAGGAGAGTTTTGTCTCTGCCCAAAGGACTTACTTAAACTGTTTTGTGTAAGTGTGTAAGCCAGGAGACATCTGATGACACATCCTCAAGGCCGGAAATTCATAGGTACCTGAGACCCGCCCTTGGGCTTGAGGTCACATCCTTTGAGCTACATTCAGCAGTTCAGATTAAGGCTGCCCTGGTGACAGCATTCCTGGTACGTGAAGTGACTAAGGATGTAAAAAGACGCCCACCTGTGTGTTTCAAGAGCCAATCTTCTGAGGGACCACTAGTGCATCCTTGTGTTAGAGAAGCTGGGTATAATTTTGAAACACTTTTAAATTTTCTTTTGTTTTTAGATGCAGTGTTCTTTAAAAATCATAATGCATCTCTCAGTTTTCCACAGTTTGACAGTCTAGCTAAAAATAAGAATGTCAAAAAAAAAATCAAAAATTCTGAAACATGTTCTTAGGTAAGAATTTATTTAAAATCTGCTAATGTATTAATGTATACAAATAACAAATATAAACAATGTCAAAAAGCAAAACACACAATTGAGTATTTAAAATTCTCTCTGTTAGTATTAAACTAAGAAAAAAGCTGCTCTAGTGTTTTCTTTTTTTAAAGAAAAGCATTTCTAAGTGATCAGTCACTGAAGTTACTGATACAAATGCCTTTTAATTTTTATCATGTTTCTTTCTGATTTTCACATTTGCACCCACTTTGCTGTAAAAGTTTTCTTTTCTAGATGGGCCATCTTCCTGTATTTTTGTCCTTGCTCCTTCTGTGAGAAGGATCTTGGTTTGCCCGAGACAGCTCATGCTGTTTGATAGCCATGGCTAGTGGAGCTATCTAGGCCTTCCTTCGCGTTCCTTCTCTCGTCTCCACTTTTATCTAAAGTGGAACTGCTCCTACGCCATCAATCCTTCATGACAGGAAGAGGCAGGTAAAAAACCAAAGCCTTAATGACATGGTAGTTCTTCCTTCAAGTTTAATTCATGAAAGAGGAACCAGAGAGGACCAAGCCACTTCCTCTTATTTCTGGAGAAAGTTTGCTTCAGAATCGTTTCACTGCCTTGTATGGTGGAGGGTAACAGGAGTGAGTTGAGTGCTGTCAGCCTCTTCTGGAGCCCTGAGTTCTGTTCTCCTCTGTGGCTGCATGGAGAGAGCACTTCTGGCCAGTTCTTCCTAGTGGACAATGCTCCGGTTCCCTGCCCTGGTTCTCCAGCAGCTTCCCAGTGTGCCCCCGGCCTGCCTGCGGTTCTGAGTTGCCAGTGGGGCTTGGCCAGGTCAGTCTGAGCCGCGTGGCAGTGCGTGCCAGCTTCCTTTTTACGCTTCATCAGGTTCATCTCTTTAGGAGTAGAAGTAACAGTTACAAAGAACATGGATCCATTTCAAGGCTTCTGGCAGAGAGCCATGTGCCTGTTCTTCCTAACAATAGACACAAAGAGTTAGATGTTAGGATAGAACCAATCGTTTTTCCTTCCCAGGTAAGACACTGACACTTGAAGATGTATGTGGACCTGTGTTCCTTACTTGGGGGTGTCCATTAGTATCACAGAGAAATGTGCATCAGAATATTCTGGCATTGATTCCTCTATACCCATTGAGTCAGAGTTTCCACAGGGACCTCATGGTTAGAAGAAGTTGCCAGAGCTGCTGATTCATATCTCTGTTAAGGGACCCCAGTTTAGGGAAAATGATCCAGAGCTGTTTGGAGACCATCTGATACCCAGGCCGGTGTTCTTTCCCGCAGACCTTGTATCTCCCAGGGTACACATACAGCACTCAGAATACTTGTCATTCTGTGAAAGAAGGTGGACCAACTGGTGCTCAGGAAAACAAGTGCACGCACTTGTCCTATCCTGTCATTCTTCACCACACCAGTGAGCATCGAGGACGGCACTGAAAGCCTGGGTTGGAGATGAGCATGAGCTCCACTCCTGGCTGTTGTGGACTGGCCGAGACTGTGATATGCTCACTTGGTTTCTCTGGGCTTGGTCTTCTTGCTCAGAAGGAGATAGGTTGGGTGACATGTAAGGACCTCTGAAGTTCTAGGCTACTTTGAGTTCAATTTAAAAAGAATTTCTTTAAAATAATATTGCACAAGTGACCTATTCATATCCTAGAAAACCAAAAACAGTGAGGTAAGCAAAAATGAACTGAAAACTCCATTATCACATGACTTTTCCAACCCTGAGACAACCTTTAGATGTAAATTCCCCTAGTTCGTGTGCAAAGGTAAGCACATGGATATGCATGTGTCTATGTCAACATGGAAACATATGTATTTTTATATAATATGATGCATTTTACAAAGAGGTGATTGTATTGTGTAGTGTTTTGTAATTTGTCTCTTTAGTTAACATATCAGCAACTCGGAGGCACCTTTCCATGCCTCTGAGTGCACATTTGACACCTTTAACATGGGGACAGATAGTCACCGATCTCAGGCCTGGCCTTGGAGGCCACCTCTCCTTCTGTTCTTCACTAGCTGTGTGACCTCAAGCAAGTGACTTCATCTCTTTACATGACAATTTTCTCCCATGGAAAATAGCTCTAGGAGTAATTCTCAATTCCTGGAGTGTTTTGAGAGTTAAATCAGACATTGTATGTTAAATACTTAGTGTATTGTCTGGCCCATAAAAGGGTTCAATATGTGTTAACTAAAAATGCTACATATAATTTCATTTCACTAGTGGGCATCATTTAAGCAATCATCTCTCAGCACTTATTTAGATTTGTCATTATTATACGCAAGGATGCACTGACCATTTTTTAGATGAATATTTGTATATATTCTTAAAACATATTCCTGAAAGCATAATTGACAAGTTAAAGGGCATGCACATTTTACGGATGTCAAGAGGCAGGGCCAAAGTGCCCCATAGAAAGGTTATAGCAGTCTGTAACAGTGACTGTTCCCCCATGTCTAGGGGCTGCATATTAGCTTTCACTTTATTTTGTGCTTTGAATGTAAAGGGAAGGGAAAATGGGTGAAAAGTGATGCTATGATTTTATTTTGAATTTACTTTTATGTACATACTCTGCACATTTTTCTCTTGTAGTATGTCCTATTTATTGCTAGCTTGTAGAAATATTCATTCATTTAGAGTAGCCACCACTATGCTTTGTGTCTAGATGTCCCCCCAAAGCCTCATGCAGTCATAGGTAGGGCTTTTTAGGAGTGGCTGGATCTAGAGTGTGTGATGCTGGAACTGATTCATGGTGCAATGCTAGGCTCAAGGGCACTAGGATTAGGGGTGTGAGTGCTACCTGTCCTAAGTAGTCTGGATAAGATAAAAGGGGAAGAAAGATGCTGTTAAGGTCCTTTGTTGCTTTTGTACCTTGTGGGCACCGTGAACTATTCTCTGTGATGCTCCTTTGCCAAGCCACCCTGCTTTCTAGCCAGCCAATTATGGACTGAAACCTCTACAAACTGTGAGCTAAATAAAACTTTCCCCCTTTAACTTTGGGTGTTGTGTATTTTGTCTCAGCAATGAGAGAAAAGTAACTAAGGCAGCCACTCTTTGCTCTCATTTATTAATCCCCGAGAGCCAGTTTTACACCTAGGTCCTGGGTTAAGTGGGGGTGGTGAACATGACAGTCCTTGCCATTGTGGATATAAGATACAGAGATGAAAATGGATGAAATAAATGATGAAAATCTACAATCAAGGAGGATAATAGGACCATCCTAACTGTTGGATGGGCTCATCCTGGGAGGTTCCCTAGTGCAGTAAAGAGTAGGGAATTTTTGGAGAAAAGAGACTTATCTAGGTATAGATGGGTTCCAGATATTTAGGTTGAAAATATTTTTTCTTACTTCTTTTTTGCTTTTTATTAATTTATTCAAAAAGTTTTGTTCAAAGTCTATATTGACATCTTCTGTGGTTTGGATATGGTTTGAGTGTGTCCCCCAAGACACAATTCAATAAATTTCATGTATTGAAATTTAATCACATTTAATTGTGATAAGTTTAATCCATTTAACTGTGAAGTATTAAGAAGGTGGAAACTTCATGTGACTCTGGCATGTAGAAGTGGAGCCACTGGGAGGTGACTAAGATTGGAGAAGGCAGAATCCGTGTGATTAAATACCAATGGGTTTATAAGAAGAGAGAACAGAAGAGACACACACACACTTCTTGCCTCTCTGTGTGATGCCCTGTGTCACACGCCAGCACAAAGGCCATCATCCAGTGTGGCCCCTTGACTTTGGACCTTCAGAACTGTTAACCGAATAAACCTCTTTTCTTTATAAAGTAACCCAGCATCTGGTATTTCATTATGACAATGAAAAATGAACTAATAGGGCATCTCAAATATTCAAAAGTACTAAAATTTACTAATATTTATTTTCCACATTTGGTGTTTTACCCAGAAAGCCTGCCCCTTGAAGTTTTTATTTTTAAGTTTTATTTCTACTGAAACCCTTCATCACAGATAAGAAAGATGTCAATTTAAAATAATTATCATGCTTCTAAAAGTGTGCAGGGGCTGGGCACAGATGGAAAGACTAACCTTTGTGATGATCTCTTAAAACCTGAGCTCAGTGAAGTGTGCAGTCTTGGGCTTCAGGTGATAGAGGCTAGACAGGAGGGATCACATCTTGATTCACAGAACCGTGAAAGGAAAATTTGTTCTCAGTTCTCTTTTTTGAGCTGTTGGAGTTGTAGTATCTCATGCTCTTAGCACAGTTATATGGTCCTAGGTTATTTTGGTGGTATAAAATTTTTCTGTCAAATTAATTCATGCTAAAATATGAATGACTATCCCTAGTCTACTTACATTCTAGCTGAGCACCATAAGGGAGAACAATATCTATATAAATGTGCTTAAGTATTTCATTTCATTCATCCAAGTTAGACTGAGTGTGAGATATAAAATTTTAATTAAACAAATCTTCATCTGCATTCTTAGGACTACTCACAAAAGTAGCACCTCCAGAAAGATATTGGTGGCTGATAAGTGCAGTTTACCAGTTTAGATGGGGAACTCTAAAGGCAGAATATCAGTGTTGGATTCTAGTTCTGACATTTATTAGCTGTGTGGCTATCAGCAAATTAATTACCTCCTCTGTGCTCCAACTTCCTCATATGTGAAATGATAGTGACGGTACTCACCTCATAGTACAGGTGAAGAGATTGAATAATTTACTACATAAATGTGCCTAGAACACAGCTTGGCATGTATCAAGTCTTTCTTTCTTTCTTTCTTTCTTTCTTTCTTTCTTTCTTTCTTTCTTTCTCTTTCTCTCTTTCTCTCTCCCTCCCTCCCTTCTTCTTTCTTTCTTTGTTTCTTTCTTTCTTTCTTTCTTTCTTTCTTTCTTTGTTTGTTTCTTTCTTTCTTTCTTTATTTTTGTTTCTTTCTTTCTTTCTTTCTTTCTTTCTTTCTTTCTTTCTTTCTTCTTTGTTTCTTTGAGACAGGGTCTCTCACTATGTAGTGCAAGCTGGCCTTGAACTCACTTATGTAGGCCAGGCTGGCCTCCAACTCACTGCCATCTTTCTGCCTCAGCCTCCCAAGTGCTGGCATTACAGGTGTGTGCCACCACACCCAGCCCAAGTCTCCATAAATAATAGTAATAGTCATTTTGAACAAAAATCTTTTCTTGAGAGAAAATTAGAAAATTGTATGCCTCTCCTGACCCATGTCCTGTGGATTTCAGTACTTTATTCTCTTGGGCTCCTTTTTACCTTTCTAACCCTCCATTTTCTTGTTTGATTCACTTATTCTTCAGATTTCCCTTACATATGATGATTCATATGATTTCATCCTTAATTCTTCCCCCACCCTATTCCTCTCTCTCTCAGGACCAGTCAGCTTTCCTGGTTTCATCCATCACTTTTTTTGAGCTGTTTTCCCAAATTCCTATTGTCAGCTCAGCTTATCAGTACGAAATATCTGGACATTTTGTCAGTTAAGATCTATGTGTGTGCTTGCTGCCATGGTTAAAAACAACACAGATTAAACTGTCTTAAATGATAAAAGAGTTCATTAGCCAAGGAATTCAGAATAAGCAGCTTCAGGTATGGTTTGACCCAGGGGCTCCCATGATATAACCAAGGCCCTAGCTTTTCTCATCAGTTTTCCCTGCCTTCCTTGCTGTTGGACTGACAGCCAGAAGCTTAGCTAGAATCTGCAAAGTACTCACGCTTTTTCTTTTCCTGTCAAGCCACTCAGGGGAGAAATGAGACTCTGTGTTTTAGACTTAAATCACTTCTACCACTCTGCGCAGCTTTAAAGTCTGGGCACGGCTTTCTGAAAACCTGTGTGGGTGTATGCTGATTAGGAAAATGACTGATAGTCACTAGAAATGCACTGCTTTTCTTCAAAAGAAAACCACCAAGGCGGTATGAGGTTCTCTTGGTTTTATCAACTGTGTTAGGAGAGTCACGATTCTCCCATTTTCTGGGTTTGAAAGCTCAGCATTCAGATTTTCTCTTTCAGGTTCCAATAACCCCTCAGGATTGCACTTCCTTAATCCTTCCACTTTGATGTTGGCTTTCCTTCCTTATAGGACCAGCTTAGTACAGCCCCACATGATCTGTAGCTTTCTGTGGACGCTAGGGTTCACTGTAAATTTATGTGCCCATCTTCTTATAAGCTGTATGTCCACAGACAATATAGAATTTTGTCTTATATTGTCACTTACATCTGCCTACTGTACCACCCAATGGGTTTTGTGAGACACTGGAAAGCTCTGTGCCATTTCCCTGAGTTTCCTCTCACCACCCAGCACAAGCTCTCTGGTCTGGAGAGTCCGTCAGTCAAAATTTTTGTGCACTAATGTGGCTCCTGATCCCTTGGTGGCCAGGTGTGGGAGGATTCAATGCAGTTGTGGTGGAAACGTGGATGCACCAAAGTGCTGACAGAACTGCCTGACAGCATACACTGCAGAACCACACGTCCTCAGGATATGAATAAATGTGGTAAGAGAAAAACTTCTGTGGTCACACAAGTTAAAGGAATGTCACCTCAAACAAGATTATCATTGTCTTTATGAGTTTTCAGACCTTGATATGACAATGTGCTTTGTGAATCTGTAGTTGATTGTGTTTTCTCACTGAATGTGGTCACACAATCCCTCTTTACAAACAGATTTTCACAAGATGAGGGTATCACATCATTCCTCGGCAGCTGTCAGCTGCACTGGGTGTGGGGAAGGCCCCCTGAGGACAAATTGACTTAGGCTGTGGGTCCCACCCTTTCCCACATCCATGGGTCCCTAGAAAACTCTGCCATGCTGTCTCAGTGTCACCTTCACATACTAAAATGATCTGTGTGACATGATGGATGGTATGATTTGGATCTTAAATGCTCCCAAGGTGCTTATGTATTAAAGCATTTGTCCCCAGCTGATGTCCCAGTTGGAAGCTGGTGGAATCGTTAGCAGGTTGGGCCTAGTGGAGAGAGGTTGGGTCAGTGGGGGGTGCCCTTGAAGGAGAATACGGGGACCCTGGCCACTCCCTTCTCTCTTTCTATTTTGCTTCCTGGGTGCCTTGAGGTAAGCAACTATACTGTCTGTCTTAGTCACTCTTTTGTTGTTGAGACACAATACCAGACACCCAAAAATTAAATTAAATTACCAGACACCTCTCCCTTTCACTTTTGCTTCCTAGATGCCCTGAGATAACCAGCTTTACAGTGTGTCTTAGTCATTTTTTTGTTGCTGAGATACAATACTACACACCCCAAAATTAGAGGAGGACAGGTTTATTTTGGTTCACAGTTTCAGAAGTATCAGTCCATGATCAGCTGGCTATAAGGCAGGAACAACATGGGGGGAGGGTTTGGATGGAGCAAATCTGCTCATGTCATGGCCACCAAGAAACAAACAAACAAAAAAGAACCAGGGAGGGAGATACACCCTTCTAGGTCAGGCTTCTAGTGACCCACCTCCAATCACACCCCACCTCCTAACAGCAGGGTGGCTATCACACTCCAATAATCCAATCACCTTCCAAACACTTGAGGCTTTTGTGGTAATTTTGGATTCAAACCATAGCACTCTGTCATGCACTCCCTGCTATGATGTTCTGCCTTACCACAGGTCCAAAGGACAAAGCGTCAAGTGATCATGGACTGAAACCTCTGAAAGTATGAGACAAAATAAATATTTCTTCCATTTATGTTGTTTATCTCACAGTGATGGAGAATGGACTTCTAGTTTTTAGCCTTGCAAAGCATGTGGAAGACTTACTGTACCGTACAGTCTTAGTTTGGGCATCTCTGGAACTCAGAGATGGCTTTTAATATGTATGAAAGAACACAGGCACAAAAATTTGCTAACTGCTTAAAATTAGGAGCAAGATTTAGATATTTAGCATTATACAGTCTCAAAAAGTATTTAGGTTAAAATCTTGCTCTAAGTAGACCTTTCTAAAGTCTATTTCTTTTCCTTGAAGAACGTATGGTCCCTTTATCAAACGACAAGATGTTATGTTGACGTGATGTGCCTCTTTAATAATAAGGAGGCATAAAACTCTTTTGATTTCCTGTGCACATTTTTTTTCCCACAAAGGTTTCTCCTAGTTTTTGTTATGGATCTTGCTATTTGGTAACAATAACTGTAGATTGTAAGGTGATCATTAAAGAAGACAGAAAGTGCTATTTAATTATCAAAATATCTACATCAATGTATGAGAGTAGCACGAATGTCACATGGTGAGTAATTTTTGTAAGCTTTTCATGGAGAATGAAGAGCCCCTTTTAAAAATGAAGTAATTATTGTAATTGGAAAGGGAGAGAAGAAGAGGCAAAGCTCTCTTTTTCCTCTGGCAAATACAACATTTATTAAAAGGGCCAAACTAACGTTTGGATAAGTCAGCCTAGGTGCACCCCACAAAAAGACAGGTGAGCACTTTTATCTTCTCTTCTAGGCTATGTGTGTGCGTGTGTACTGGCTCTGATATAAAACAGGTCCTCAAATACAAGCGGTCGGGACAGAGAGTGAGAACTAGGAAGGGGCAGTGGGCACTTGGGGCTTAAACTTAGCACTCTTCTCATAAATCAGCACAGCACTCAACATATATAGGCACTACAGTTGACCAAACATGTCTCCAAAAAGCTGAGGTTCTAAACGTGAGAAAATTAAATTGGGATCAATTTGAATTTTCCTCAAATTTCATACAGCATCTTTTAGAGTCAAAATGTAGTGGGCTCAAGAGTGACCCGTGGATGCTTGTTGAAATTCAGATTCCAGAGCCTTCTCTCTCCAGAAGACAGATTCGGGGAATCTGGGGAGAGGAGCGGTGCTCGGATGATTCTGAGATACCGTGTCCTCGGACTGTTTTCAGAACTGCTGGCCTAGGAGGCTCTGCTTCTGGGCAGTGGATGGGCCACTGTCTCCTTGCTGGATAAGGCCTGCCAGGAAGCCTCACAGACTGGTTGTGTCATCAAGATAACACTACAAATGGAACCCAGACGAGTCATATGTAAGCTTATTAGGTTCAAATGTTTTCATAAGCAACTTATCCTTTCCAAAAATCAGGTTATAATAGATTTTAAGGGGAGTCTTGGAGTTCGCTTGTCAGAAACAATTGCAAATGTAGACTTGGGGATGTTGCCACTCATGCAATGGATTCTGTAATGGCAGGAGCACAAATCTTTGTGGACGATCAGATGACTAATTATTCTCGACTTCTCTACTCGGACCTGCTGTGTGTTGTATGTTCGTGGCCTCTTATTATCTCAATACCGCAAAACCAACTGCATGTTAAAAGCCCTTTATTCACCTTAAAACTATCTCAGGAGGTTATTTATTTCTCTCCCACAGAATTTAGGGCCTCCCATGAGGAATGGGACTCAATTATTGTCAAATTAACTCTTCAGGTATTATTCTATCAGGGTAGGATGGGGGGAAATCTCGATTGCTCACAAATTACAGAGTCAGTGCTCTGTGGGACATTTATGTAAATTGTAGCTTTGTGCTTAACCTAATCCTAAAATGGTTTAGATTTTATTAAAAACTAGTTCAGTACTGACCACTGCAGTACTCTTTCAGGCCACTAATAAAATGGTTAAGAACAACACAAAACTTTTCTCAAGGATCATTGCTGTTTCATTGGTCCTTAATATGTAGACAGGCATTTATCAAACCTCATCATACATGCCAGGCTATTCATGTTTCTCAAAGTCTAACTCACAGTACTATTGTCAATATCTATCTGGTAAAAAAATAGATTCTGACAGATCAAAATCTAATTTATGTGTTTATGTGTTGTAGAATAATGCTATTCTTCTGAATGTATATATATATATATGTGTGTATATATATATATATATATATATATATATTCTATATGTATCTATTCTTCTGAATGTATATATATGTGTATATATGTATATATGTATATATATGTATACATGTATACATATATACATATACTTCTGAATGTATATATATATATATATATTTATATATATATATATATACACACACACAATTTGAATGCATCTTTGCCTATCATAGGAACTAGGAAGACACATATAACTGCCATGTAGATGGCATAATTTAATCTCTCCTACTGGGATGGCCATAAAACTCCAGTGAGCCCACTGCTGATCATCATCAGAAAGAATCACAGTTAACTATCCAAATACTAAAATTGTTGTGGTTGGCCAAGATTTCTCAGAGACGAGCTTTACTTTGTGCTAACTGTGCAATTCTAAACGAGCAACTCACTCAGACTTAAGTAATGAATGTAAAAATTCTGGGTAAAATATGAAGCACTAGATATTTTAAAGAATGTTTTTGTGGTTCTTTAGGGATACCTATGACAGCTAAAATCTTGGTGGACTCATCAGAATTTAGAGCTATATAAAATCTGTAATTCTCCTGCAGCCATATTGAGACTTTAAAATTATGGAGACAGCCAACCAGTAAGAAATAACCTTAAAGATTTTCATACAAAAATATTTTCTTTCCTTATTTGGCCCAGAAATTTGGGTATAACAATCTAAAATCTCTCTGAGTACTTGTGTTAGTCATCTTTTCATCACTGTGACAAAATACCCGAGAAAAACAACTGAAATGAAGAGATGTTTATTTTGGTTCATGGTTTCAGAGTCTCAGCTGATCATCAGGTGGCTCCATTGGTCTTAAAACTGTGGCAGGGCAGACACATCACAGCAGAAGTGCATGACAGAGTAAAGCTGCTGCCTGGTGGCAGGTAGGAAACAGAGAAAAAGGCAAAGAGCTCCGAGGAAGAGGCCAGAGACTATAGGCAGTCCCTGAGGTCACAACTCCATGATCACGGCCTTCGACTAGGCCTCACCTTCTGTTAGCATGAACTCAAATTATGATCTCATTAATGGATTGATTCACAGATAGAGTTAGCGCCTTCATTATCTAGCCACCTTCCAAAGGCCTTACCTCTGAATACATGAGATTTGGGGGCAGGGTTTAGATCTAAACCATAGCAGTGCTTGAGTGATTTTTAGGAAGTGCTTTGGCCCTACATCTATCTACGCTGACGAGTCTCGACTGGAGTTGTTCTCCCCACCCTCAAGGGACATTTGGCATTTTTGCTTGTCACACTTGGGCAGGGGTACTATTGACACACAGCAGGCCTTTAGTAGGATGGCAAACCTGGCTAAGTGTCAACAATACTGCGATTAAGAATCCCCACTCCAGGCTACCCTGAGAACACCCTACGTGTGGTTCTGGGCTGATATTCCATAAAAGTGAGAACCAGGCTTCTTTTTCTTCCTGGAAGAACCTCAGTTTTGCATCTGCCATCAAAGACACAGAGATTCCTCTTTAATTGACTATAACTTATTGATACTGGGGCCCTTGTCGGAGATGTTAATTCTAAAATCAATAAGCAAATTTCCAAAAGGTTAATTGAGTATTTATTTGAAAATTCAAGGGAAATTTTGCTCCTCCATTTTTCTGTATCTCTAAAGTCTTCTGGTTTACTGAGTAAATATTGAAAGAAAAACCCACAACAATTCTAAATACGTGTATTTTGCTATCTTAGTTTTCCAAATACTTCCAAATGGAGGTGATGTGATAATAAGGTCTTGAGATGGGCTGGATTAATGAAAGAAAACTGTAGAGTAACATGTTAGTATGGTGATGATGACACTTTAAATTTTTTCATGTAGCTTTATTGGTGTGGTATTAAGGGAACATTCATATTAAGAATATTTCTGTGACTTTAGCAAAAACTGTATACAGTTGCCTTCTAACTGCATGAAGTTCCTGATGAATACATCACTAGAAAGAGACCAGGCTTAAGTTCATGCTGCATTCCTTTCTTTCTGAATTTTTCTTCATGACGCAGAAACCTCATTTGCATTCATAAATGTCACTATTAATCATAAAATGTCAACTTGACTGGATTAAGGAATGCCTAGCAGATTAGTAAAGCACAGTGCTGGGTTGTCTGTGGGGTGTTTTCAGAGGTGGTTAACATGTAGGACAGCAATCTGAGTGGTGAAGACCCACCCAGGTCCTGAGTGGTACCAACCGATAGACTTGCAGCCTGGATGCAGTGAAAGGGAAGGAAGAAGAAAATTGGTGGATCCTTGATGAGCTTCAGTCTGTTTGAGTGGGTGAGCCTTTTGCTGCCATTGAAATCATGAGTCCAAATAAGACTTTTTTCTTATTAACTTGATTATCTCGGGTATTTTGCTATAGTAATGGAAATCTGACAAACACACACATAGCTTTTCCTAAATGAAAGGAATCTGAAGGCCCAAGTTTCACTTTCCAGAGATGGAAGAGGAGGCTGGCAGTTTCCCTTAACCTGTAACTCTTTCTTGGAAATTCTGCAGTGTGAAACAGGTGAACCTCAGGCTGTGGCAACCTCCACAAGAAGCCCAGATGCAGAGTTTGGGCTGGGGGGAAAGATGACAGGTATAGGCAGGAGCCACTAGTAGAGGTGAAGACTTTTCTTATCCATTGGCTTTTATATAAACATGCAGGCAATACAATCTTCTTGGAATATACTACCTGGAAAATAAATTAACCTCTTTTCCAAGAACTTGATTGCTTCCTTTTTCTAGGAAGCCAGTGTGAGCTAATAGAAATCCTGTCGGAGTGTGCAGTGGCAGTGACTAATTAAACCCAGATGCCTGCCTCTTAATTAGTTTTGATCTGTCTTTTACCTCGGATTTTTCTATGTGATTTAATAATGTACGACAACTCACCTCCTCGAGGATATGAGCAGGGTAAAAATGATAAATAAATGACAGGCAAAAAAAAGAGATATGACGTTTTAAAATTAATGACTTTTTAATAACATACTAACATAGAACCTTTGCTATCTGTGGAATGAGTAAGTAAATGACTGAAGTACTGGCACATTTTCTTTGGCTTGCCAGGGTTTTTGCAAATAGGAACACTGTTACCAGCATTAGTTTGTTTCTTGTCTGCATTATTTGAGAGTTGAGAACTTGACATCCTGCACCATCCTCCACCATCCTTCTTATCAATACCTCTTCTCGCTTCTCCAGTTGCACTTTTACTCTTGCCTAAGTCTTTGCAAGAGTCTTTTTAAAAATCCCTTAAACAGATTAATTCCTTTGTAAAGAAATCTACCTATTGGTATACCTATGCTGTTACAAACTAGACCAGGCCTTAGGGAGACAAGACATCCTGTGTTTTCAGTTCTATGACTTTTGAAATTACTGGTTTGACTGGATCCTCCCCAGCTTGTCCTTAGCATCTGTTGCTGCTCTGAGTTACCCTTTTCATTGGTTCTAGATTCACGTATTGCCAAGGACCTTAGGGATTAACCAGCGCCCCACCCCCTGTACAATGAAACCAACCCCCTCAATACACGAGGACTGTATCAGTTCTCCTTTTAGTCTAGTGTTTTTCTTGTGATATTCCATTATTTAATCTCAAAACTATTTGAAGCTGGGTTTCATTTGACAAAACAGAGTGAGGTCGGACTAATTTGGAAGTCCCAGAGTTATAATTGTTTACTCTAAGTTTACTTAAGTATAATCTTGTGCCAAATATACATAAGTCAATGATTTCTGTGTGCTCTTCTGAACATTGACCTCATTAAATGTTAGAAATGACAGTTTTACCATCATATATACAATGGTTTTCAATACAATACAGCTTATCATCAAATATACAATGTACATATTGCATCTAGCTCTTAGAAACTCAAAATGTACATAATTAGTATATTATAGCCTCAGGTAAGTCTTGCAGCATTTAATTCATTTGCCTGTATTTAACTCAGTTTCCCAAATGTGCTTATCCACAACTTACCTCTCCTTTTCTATTCCATATGCATAAATAATTTCTCCGGGAGTTATAGGTACCTGAATACACTGGGAAATTATGTTTTAAGCAAATGTGGGAGGTCTCTGTTTTTTTAGGGGGGTATCAGAGTCCCAAACATTATGAAGTTGCCTGGGAAACCATATTTTTCTCATAGTATATAATATCTGTCCCCATTTCAATATTTCTCTGCACATAATATAGCGTCTATCTGCTTTTATCTCATCCATGTGCTTTAAGGAGTCAGTATATTTCTGGACCAAAACCCCTATGATGACACCAAGTTGTAAACACCTGACAGCACCATGTATTTTAAACTGCAAGGTGAAACTACAATTCTTGCAAAAGAGGCAGGAGTTCATGAAGTTCATGAAAGTGACGTTGGAGAACAGTTCAAGTGTTACCCAAAGCCATTTACAATTGACATTTTTGGAAAGTTAACCTACTTAAAGGTTGAAGAAAAACTCAATAAGGATAATGACTACATGGATTCTCCTGACAAGAAAATTCTCAATGTCCAAAAATAATAGATGACACTGGGACAATCAATGATTCATATATATATATTTTTACAAAATGACCTTTATAATTAAGCTGTGAAAATGAAATGTGAGATAAAGGGTATCGGATAACTTCATTAGAAATTTGGTAGAACTTGTCGCTCTCAAATTTTCACTTTTGTTCACCCTAATAGTAAATACACTAATACTTAGTTTTCCCTCAAAATGTAATCTTAAAAGCTACACTCTCATTGTTATCCATGACTAATTTTGGTCTTTGATTTCACTTTGAGGGCTTCATCTCTTTTTTGGTGCCAATTATTCTCAAATAAGGTGACTCTTCTGTCCTGGATAATAGTGGGTATTTAAGAAGTAGTATTTCAGTATTTTTAAGGGATTAAATGTTTTTCATATTACCCATACATGTTGCTAATTAAAAATGATAATGGCTGAGTACAAAGATAACCCTACAGGGCTGGAATTACTGGATGGTCAAAAGCATGGGTTTGAAGCCAGACTTCTGGGGCTTAAAGACCAGTTCCCTCTCCAGTTACTCCTGTGACCATGATCAGTGTTATAGTTTCTCTGACACTCAATTTCAATCTGAGATAGATGGAATGTAACAATGCGCAGATTATGGAACATAGTGAGGATTTAAGGAGGCAATATTTGTACAGTATTAGTTTCCTGGGGCTGCTGCAAAAAGTACTACAAACTGAGAAACTTAAACAGAAATATATTCTCTCTCAAACCTGGGCTGAAAGTCTGAGATCAAGTTGTCAGCAGGATCTATTTCTTCTGAGGGCTATGAGAGAAGGTTCTATCCATTCCCCGCTTCTGTCTCCTAGTAGCCTTGTCTTATAGATGTAGTCTCCATGTCTCTTCATGGCATTTCCCCTCTATCAGTGTCTATGTGTTTCCACATTTCTCCTTCTTATAAGGACACTGGCCATAATGAATTAGCCTAATGACCTCATCTTAACTTGATTACATCTGTAAATACTCCATTTGGAGCTAAGATCACATTCTGAGATATTGGAGGTTAGATGTCCAACATATCTTTCTTGAGAGGATATAATTCAATCCATACTAGTGCTAGTAACATGGCATATAACAAGAATTCATTAAATCTGAGTAATTTTTATAAGCTGAATCCATATAAATTTGCTGTTTTATCTTTTTACCTATAAAATGGTAGTATAATATAATTTAACATATTTTTTCTTTGTTTTTCTCTACATTCTGTCTGGATGCTCTTTGCCTCTGATATTTGGGCAGCCTGGGCAAGGCAGGTCATGGTGAAGGCAGACAAAGAAATGTGCTGCTGACTTCCTGTGCTGTTTCAGTTCTGATCAATCTCTGTCCCAGCTTTAGGATTTCTTTTCTAATCTTCAACTTCTGAATGATGCAGATGTAGTGTGAAGCTATCCAAGCTTAACCATCAGGCCTGTCACTTGAAGGGACACTTCTGAGGCTTTGGGAGAGGCTCCAAGTATGTGTTCAGCTGGATATATGTTTTTTATAAAACTTAAGACATTTTAACCTCAATGAAAACCGTTACCTGTTTGCACTCCACCTTCTCTGCACACACTTCCCTTATCTTGAGTAATATTGGAGTATCCTCAAACAATTCTGAGATACCTGAAGGAGAAGGTGAGCTGGGAATATGTTCATTTTTTGTTTAGTGGTACCTCTGCAGTCATTTCCATCTATGATCAGATACTGCAGCTGTTGAAGTGCAGAAACAACTGGGAATACCGACATATTGCAGGATGACCATGCTCTCCCATGCTGTCTCTGAAGTGTGTGTTGGTAGTGATGGTGAAACATAGTTTGCAATGTGTGAAAGTCACTATGATTTGAATGTTTGTTCCCCAGAATTCATGTGTTGGAAACTTGATTCCCAAGGGAGTGGTGTTGGACAATGGGGCCTAATGGGAGGTGTCTGGTTCATGAGGCCAGAGTCCTCATAGAAAGATTAATGTCATGGGCCGGTGAGATGGCTCAGAGGCATAAACGCCTGCCTGGCAAGCGCGAGGTCCTGAGTTCGACTCCCGGTACCCAAAAAAAAAAAAAAAAGATTAATGTCATTATTCCAAGAGTGGGTTAGGTACAGGGACAGTGGGTTCCTAGTGTGAAATAAATCTACTCCTCCTGCTTTGTCTCTTTCCTGCCCACTCACCTTTCTGCTTTCCCTCTGTGTTGTGATGTAGCACATAAATCCTTGCTAGGCACCTCCAACGTGTCCTTGGACTTCTCAGCCACCAGAACCATGAGCTAAATAAACTTATTTTCTTATAAATTACCCAGTCTGTGGCATTCTGTTATAGCAACAGAGACAGAGTAAGATAGAGCCAGAGGCCAGTTTGTGAAAATTTCACCATATGTACAACATTGTAAGGAGAAGATTTCATTCTTATCAATGCCTAGTCAAAACGGAAGCTCTCTCTTGTCAGGAATATATTTGTAAGGCGATATCTACTAGTTGTGCTAGAGGAAAGACTGAACTGTCTTCCTATTCTCCATGAAGAACATATTAGAACATATTAAAACATTTTTGTCTTATAAAATGGTGATCAAAGAACACCCAGCAAAAAGTGAAGAAAAGTATTATTGAGGTATGTCGGGTATTCAGTTAATAAAATACCATAGTCTTGTTGGGTTTTCATACTTTGTGTTGAATTTGTTGGCTTAAATTGTGTAATTTATTGAGATTTATTTTCTCAGTTCTGTATAAAATATATTTAACAAACCACATTTCTAAGGCTGGGGTGATAGCTCAGTGGCACAGTGCCTGCCTGGCAAGCCCGAGGTCGTGAGTTTGATTCCCAGTGCCAAAAAAAAAAAAAAAAAAAAAAAAAAAAAAAAAAAAAAAAAATCCAAAAAGCCCCATAAAACAAAAGGAACAAACAATTCTATATTTATAATTTTTCATTCTTTTCTTATAAAATACCACACGATTGTAAAATCTACTGACCTACTTAAAGCTAGATCCTTCCATGCCCCTTGGCTTGTTTATCTTAAGATCTGGCTACTCTTTGTAGCATCCAAACAACTCTTTTTGTCATGTCTAGGTCTTTTTAATATATAACAATAAACTGAATGTTAGTTTAAAAAGTTCTTGACTCACAGAGAAATTAATGATGGCACCAAAGAAGTGCTGTCTGTACTGTGTCCCCTCGCCACCTGCCCCATGTGGGAGTATCTGTGGCAGCAGAGCTTTTCCTGTGTGTGTGTGTGGACATCTTAGGATGAATGGAGGGATTTGTAATCTATTAACAGCATGAGTTACTCTTGCACTCATGGAAAAATTAAACAAGGATTTCTTAATTCATCAAGACTCCTTTGTTTTATTAATGTTCAGACAAATGACTGACTTTTAATTATAACATAACTGCATTCTAGTCCTTATAATTAGGAAGCATTAGCTATTGTTGACCATTTTTATTTATTTAACATGATTTTTCTATACCTGTTTCTTAACTTATTTGTAGAGCTTTGAAAATGCCATAAATAGTGGCAGTATTTATCTGTGGAACATGCTGTTAGGCCTGGACCTATTTCAGAATTATAGAGAACTTTACAAAATTTTTTTGACACAGGGTCTCACTATGTATTCCAGGCTGGGCTTGAACTCAGTACGTAGCTCAGGCTGGCCTCACGCTTACAGTGATCCTCCTGCCTCAGTCTCCCGAGAGCTCAGATTACAGGTGTGTGCCACCATGCCTGGCTAGAACTGTACAAATTTCTAAGCAGCTCTGTTCCCTAAACCCTGCTCTTGTCACTTGTTAGTTGAGATTAGTTACCTTCCTTGATCTAATCACATTTCAACCTCATTTTGTAGGGTCACTCAGTTTCAGAAGATGAAAATTTATGCAATTTTGTGTAAAAAGAGCCATAATAAAATACTTTAGATCCTTAAATGGCCCATTTAAATAAGGTATAACTAGAAAGACTGGGCAGCCTATAATTCTATAAGTGTCCTGAGCATTTCTGAATGTTGCTGATGTAGATAAAGGAAGAGGCTGTCCACGGTTACATATCTGAATGTTTAAGCATTTGCTCCTATTTCTCTTCCAAGGGTCAACCACAAGACACAACAAAAGGCACCTGCTGGTGGCAACTGCAAATCATGACTCTTGAAATGACATTTTCTGACATTGCCTTCAGTTGTGTAAATCTTACAGAGTTGTCCTTAAATTATGCAAATTGTGTTATAAAAAGGAAACAACATAACAAGAACCATGTCAGTGTCACATCAACATGACTGCAATGTCATAAAAAGAAAAACAACTTCTAAATTTGATTTCATCCATTCATTACTGGTAGCATGCTTTCAGAGGCGAAGCTTTCCTAGTTGTAGGAGCCTAACTTGAGTCCTAGAACATAAGACTCAGTCTATTCCAAAGTCTCAATCCTTTGAGAGATTGAAATAGAAACTTTCACATTTTTCAATTGGCAAATCTTTCCCGAGCCTCTGCTGTGTGTTTGACATGGTTTTCAACATTATGAAGACAGTGGTTGGCTTCTCTTTTAGAGTGATGGACAGTAAACAGATGCATATGTAAGAGAAGTATCACATGCATAAGAGAAGCAGGACAAAGGGACAAAGACAGAGGGCAATGGTCCTTCAGAGAGAGTTGTCAGAGAAGAGCTTCTCTAGGGCAGTGACACTTGAGTAGAGATTTTTGTGCAGAAAGGGAAGTCACATGAGGCCTGAGAAAAGAGGTTTTTGAATGGAGGGAACAGTCAGGCAAATGCCTTGATGTGGGAATGAGCAGTGAATGGGTGACTGAAATGGAGAGATGATGGGGTAATGAAGTTGGAGGACAATGGTGGGATGAGACCAGGCAGGGAAGGAGTGTGCTTTGCTCTACAGGTGAAGTAGGTACTGTACGAGTTCGAGTGGCATCTGTTCTTTAGTGTCTGCTGAGAAACTCTCCCCAGATGGAAGAGTCTAGGACAGCAGCCATGTATTTAGCTCCCAAGTCTCTGGCCAATGTTTTGGGCTGGACCAGACAAGTACTCTTTGCTATTCTTAAATCTTTCAGTCCAGAGGAGTGAGGTATCAAGGGAATTTTTTGTGTGATGGCTTCACAGAGAAGCAAAGACTTGAGCTGTCTCTGAAACATGGTAGTTTTGAGTGATGTGCTGGTGACAGGTGGGATTGCAGTCCAAGCAGAGAAATGACTGCCCTGGGAAGAGCAGCCAAGGTGACCAGGGACAGCTAGCTGTAGAAGGACTGGATACAGAGTTCAGGCCTGAGGTGGAAGGAAAAAGCCATGGTGACTTTTTACCATGAGTGCAATATAAGGGGTGAAGGAAAAATGGGGGCTGAAGCCCCACTCAGCTTTGTGCCAGACCATGGGGAATGGGTAGGGCCTGGGGAGCACCGCACTGTGACAGCCCACCCTGGACTGTCACCACAGGATCAGGCGGTGGTTGTGGAAACTAACTTGTAAGGCAAGGTGAGAGCATTTGGTCATGAATTAGGTGTGAGAGGGGAGGGGTTTGCAAAAAGTGATTCCAATGTAGCATTTCCTAAAAGAATACATCCTCTGTCCCTTAGTAGAATGAAATGTATTGTTAAGTTTCATGTCATCGAGGAAGTTAGCAAAATAGAAGCAACTCCAGGTATTTAAGGACGGCATTAAACCCAGCAGAGTACTGAGGAAAGGAATGGAGTTCAATAGTGTCCACCACACATGGTGGCTCACCAGAAGCAGGCCATGTCTGCCAAAGCCCTCTTTCAGCCCTCCCCTACTGCGTGAGGCTCAGTAGTGTGGAGCCTGCTTCTCTCATGCTTTCCACATCTGTGCAAGTGCTCTCCCTGGGTGGAATATGACCAGAATCCTGGCTGGGAGATGGAGATTCTGAGGTGGAAGAAATGGTGCTGAACATCGACATCAGTCCAATTCAGGTGAGTTAGCTTGCATGCCCTCCCCTCCTCCTTCCCTTCCAATTTCTGCAGAGATCCAGGTCTTATTTTACAAAATTTCTTTCAGTAAATTTGGTCAAATGTCATCATGGCACTTGTATAGGTAGTCACAAAGAATATTTTGTAACTCTTGTGTTGATTCATATATTGTTTATTAGTATGTGTTTGTGGTAGATAGTAATTACATTCATTTTGGGAATATATATATATCTATATCTATCTATATCTATATCTATCTATCTATCTATCTATCTATCTATCTATCTATCTATCTATCTATATAATTTTTTATTCCCTTTCCTCCCTCCACTCCTTTCTCCCCCATCCCATCTCCAAAATGTCTACCTCCCTGTTTCCTATTATCTGTCTTTTATTTCACTTTTTATGTTGTGTATATTTTGGGTTTCTTAAACCAGGCATATTTAACTTTTCGTGTTTGATAATTTTCAAGCCCACTTAGCAGTGTTTGTTTCCCATTATGCAGCAAGGCTGGATAGAATATGTGAAATAACTTATTGTGAAATATGTGAAATAACTTATTGGGTTGCAGGTCAATCTCCTTGTACCTGCCTTATATATTTTTCAGCACATATGTATGTATATGTATATCTGTATCTGTGTATTTGCTAAATGACAGCCATGGGCAGATAGCTGGTTAGTGTCTTGTCTCTTGGTCTCTTGAGTGAGTGCGTCCTTCCTCCACCCTCACCAGCCAGTTTCATGGACCTGACATCTCCATCTTTGTTGATTCCCCCTTCCCCTCAGTTTTAAACTTGGCATAATCATTGAAGTTTCAACATCTAATCACCCTGTAAATTCTATCTCCTCGACATGGCACCTTCTGCTTCTGCCACTGCCTCATAATCAATATTTCTTCCAAACAGCCTCTGTTCCAGTTTTCCATCCATAAGTTAAATGACATATGACATATGAATAAAATAAATATTTCTTATAGGGTGGGTTTTTCTTGTAAATTCCTCTATGTTTGATATGTCATTAAAGGGTTGATCCATTTTTGTGGATCAACAGCTCTATGTGTCTGTAAGCAAGTGTCTGAGCCTAGAGAGGTCTTAAGCACAAATGTTCATAGCTTTGAAAAATAATCTCCCATCCACCTTTACAAAAAGATGCCAGCAGTTTAGTGAGCTGGTTTCCAAATCTCACCTTAAAGAAAATAATTCTATTTGATTGATGGGATTGAGCAAAACGTTTTTACATGCGATGGGGTTGATGTGTCAGTTGTGTGCTAGGCTGGAAGACC
This sequence comes from Erethizon dorsatum, assembly GCA_028451465.1. Taxonomy (NCBI): domain Eukaryota; kingdom Metazoa; phylum Chordata; class Mammalia; order Rodentia; family Erethizontidae; genus Erethizon; species Erethizon dorsatum. The sequence continues at coordinate 136,342,185 of CM051823.1, read as the reverse complement.
AGACCTCAGCCGACAGGGAGCCATGGAAGTGGGTGCTAAGGATAAGTCCTCTAGAGGGACAGGGGCTGTGCACACTGACTTGGGTGAGTTGGCTCACACTCCTGTTCTTATACCTGGTTTGAGCTCAGGATAATCTAGTCTGGATTTTATGCCTCAGCATTACTTATCATTTTAGCACATGAATTTCATGCTTTGTATTTTTAACCATATATCAGCTTCAGTTTTTAAGCTTAAAAAAATAACCTTTTTAAAGTGAAAGATTTGATTTGCAACCAGATGATTCATAAAAGAGATATTCTCAGATCTTGGAGAACTGGGGCATCTGGTCAGCCCCTGCATCTTCCCTCACACCAGCCAGTACCTGAGGAGGTACTTGGGGGTGGGGCAGATACTGGGTATGGAAGGAAAGCTTGGCGGGCGCCCTTTGCTGTTTCTTATTCCTTCATGTCCTTGGGGGCAAAATTTAATTCCTTAGGACCTTAGTTTGTTTATGGTTACAATTTGTCGGGGCCGGGGGTATAGCTTAGAAGCACAACGCCTGCCTGGCAAGCATGAGGTCATGAGTTCGATTTCTGGTACAAAAAAATAAATAAATAAATAAAAAGAAACAATTTGTCTACTAATACTTGCCTATCTCACAGGTAAGAGGCTTTTTTAAAAGATAATATAAAAAAGTGAAAATTCTATGGAAAATATAAATACTTTTGCAAATATTAACTACTACATTCCGGTTAAAAGAATTTCCTGAATGTTCTCATTATTTATTGATTTTTAAAATAGTTAATCATGGGTCCTTATAATTATTTTTAGCTACTGAACATCTTTCCCATTGTGGCTTCTTCAGGAAACAATTCCCAAGGCTACTGTATTAAGTAAAAACAATATAAATGTGAATAGTAAATTTCATTCTTGTTAAATGAGAAATGGGTACACACTATGATGCATTTTGTGCTGTAACTATTCCTGTTTTGAAAATGCATTGTTGACTAAAAAATGAAAGCATTATATTCATTATTATTTTTCATGATCTATATCCGAAAGTTACAAGGAACAATGCCCACAGACTAAGGTAACGGGGCCTTGTTTATGTATTTGGCCCTTTATGCCTTGCAGTATAATTCAATTTGTTAATGTGTTTTGCATGATTTTCCCATAAAGCATGCTGTATTTAATAGCATCTGGCACATCTTGGAGAGCCCCATTGCATATCATGAGATGTTTAACTCCTATTGAATACTTTACAAAAGCAATTTCCATTCTGTTGGGTTCTTTTTGCAGATGGTGATCTGAAACAGTTAACAGTGATAACGCTTCATTTTACCTATTTGTGACTTATCACTGTTGTAGACGGAGAAAAAACATTTATGGATTACCCTTTCTATTCCCTGATTCTGGGGCTGACTTCTCCTTAGTACCTTGGCTTTTACATTTAAGTCTTTAGTGCCAGATGGAAGCTAGCATTCATGTGCATATGTTCTTGATTTGTACCTGTAATAGTCAAATAGAATGCTCAATTTGATAGTGACTGGTACCTACAGAGACCAGTGAACTTGATTTTAAGGTAATGGAATGAACCCAAATACTGTTTGAAGAATGTGTCTGTCTTGCCCAATTTGGAATGCCCTTGAGCACACATGTGGATCCTACAAAGACTGAACAAAGTGGTTGACTTGGTGGGCGGGGTTGGGGGGTAGGCTGCATTGTTGGTAAGACTCACTTCCTGCTCTCAGAGATTGTATAATAAGCAGGGAGGAGTTATTCAACAATAACAAATATTAACCAAATGTTTCTTCTGTACCAGGCATTGTATTAGTCAATTCTGTATAGTTGTATTTCATTTAGAATATCTCAAGGTAACTCCCACAATTTTCCAATTTGAAGCTTTAAGGCTTGGGGAATAAAGACTTTCTAAGTCACTGTAACACACTCATTAGTAGTTATCGAACAGCCAACCAAATAGGCTCAATCTTGGTAAACTGTACATCCTAGTTGCTAAGTTCTATAATTTGGATATTAAGTGAAAGATTCTGTCCCCAGGGTGGTTAAATAAGGAGGTGGTAGAACTGTTGAGAGCTAGAGTCTAGTGGGATGTCTTTAGGTTGTTGGGCATGTGCCCTTGGAGAGGGCTGTGGGATTCTGGTCTCTTCTTGCTCTTTGCTCCTTGGCTCTTGATGTAACTGATTGTGTTCTGTCACACTCTCCTGCCATGATGTGCTGCCTCAACATGGGCCTGAAGCAACAAGGCCAATTGGTCATGCACTGAAAACTTCAAAACTATAAGAAAAAAGTAAACTTTTTTGTCACTACAATAAAATACTTGAGATAATAAACTTAGAATGTAGATATTTATATCTTAATCATGGTTCTTCAAGTCATATGACATGCATTCACATACAATGTCAAGTGCCAAGCTCTTTTTTATGTATAAAGTTTAACCATATCATGATGAAGTTCGAAGTACCAGGACACACACACACACACACACACACACACACACAAATATATGTGGGTATCTATATCTATATTCATATCTAACTTTCAAATGTCTACTTCAGATTTTATAGGCAAAGTTATTGAATTCATCCATTTGAAGATAAGGAAGGAAAGATCTGCCAGCATTCAACAATTTTTAAATTCAACTATTTAGTCTTTAAAAATATGTATGTACAAATTTATAAAAATGTTGAAGAAGTACCTATTACATACCAAATACTGGGTGCTTATATGGTAAACCATATATGCTCATATGCTTATAGTTTATAACTGGATGTCCCCTCAAAGACTCATGCACTCATAGGTGGAGCTTTTGAAAGGCGATTGAATCATGGGGGTGTTATAGCTTCATGTGCTGTCAGGAGATGGGGGCCTCACTAGAAGAGGCAAATCTCTGAGGATATGACCTGGTAAGGTGTACCTCCCTCCTTGGTTCTTCTGTTTTTTCTCTGCTTTCTGGCTGCCATAACCTGAGCATATTCCCTCTATGGCAGGCCTGTCCCTCATGCTGCTTCTGTCCTACAGCCAGCCAACTATGGACATGAGCCAAAATAAACCTCTTCTCCTTTAATCTGTTGGTGTTGGGTATTGAGTCCAAGCAATGAGACAGTGACTTAGACAGATTTTGGTAGCAATAATGGGGCCATTGATGATTATACCTGATCACATGATTCAAGAGCTTTTGGAGCTGAGTTGTCAGAGGGGTTTAGAAAGGTCTTTAGATAGTGGCTAGAAAAAGCAATAGAATGCTATAAGCTGAGCTTGATGGGAAATTCTTCTCAGAGCCTAGAAATTAGAATGGTAATAGAAATCCAGGGAATAAAACCAGGCTCTGGAGGTTTTGGTTGGGGACAAGGACTTCTTTGGCAGTTGGGCTTAAGATCATGTGTTTATAATCTGGCTAGAAAATTTCTCTGTGTTTTGCTAAGGTCTTGAGACTTTGTGGGAAACTGAGATTAAAACAAGTGGAATAATTTATCTGGTGGAGGAAATTTCAAAATAGCACAATGTTCCAGATGTAGCATGGGTATTTCTTTCTGCTTTTAGTGAGATTTACAATGAAAAACAGGAGCAAAAATCTCATTTAAAAAGTTTTTAATTTTGCCAGAAAGAAGCACTTGTAAAGTTACAAAGAAGAGCTTGGCTGCTCAAATGATTAGCATTAAAAAGAAGAAAAGTACTTTACATTAGGACTATAGGAAGGATGCCTCGAGGTCACCCTAGGAACCAGCCTGACCTCACCCTTCACAGGCTCCAAGATGTAAAAATGAAGGATTTGCTTTGAGAAGAGAGGTCCAGGGAACCTAGATTATTCAGGGCTAGCTAGGAAAGAGTTTCCTAGAGCTCTGCCATCCAGGCACTTGGAGACTTCTGCAGCCATAATGCAAAGAGAGCTGGCCATAGCTGGAGCTTGTGACAGACCTTGGAATCACTCATGTGTTGCTGGTTTTACAGGTGTAGAGAGTGCAAGAGTTGTGGGATCAGGAAAACTTCCACTTAGATTTCAGAAGAAGGCATTGGAGATCAGGCAGTGTGCCCCTAAGAGAGCTATATGTGAAGCTGTGAGAGTGAAGCTGAAAGTGCAGTGGAGACCCCAGAAAGATGGAGAAACCAGGAATGAAGAACATCTGAGAAAAGCCACAGGCATTGAGTAAAGCCAGCACAAGAGAATCCATGAAGGCTACAGTCACCAGCAATCCCATAGAAGAAGGGTCACCCAAGCCATTTGGAGCTCACATCTTTGCCCCTGGTGCTGGGCATGGATTGAATGCCCTACTGAGTTTCAGTATTGCTTTGCCCCCCATACCTTTCTATCCCCTGTTCCTCCTTTTTGGAATGGGAATGTTCATCCTGTGCCATTGTATGTCAGAAGTGCTGAACTTTCTTTTTGATTTTTGCAGGGGCTCATAGCTAAGAGTTTGCCTTAAGTCTCAGAGGAGACTTTAGACATGAACTTTTCAGCAATATTGAACCTGTTAAGAGATTGGTGACTCTTAAAGATGGACTAAATGCATTTTGCATAAAAAGATGCACATGAGTCTTTTGGGAGTCAGAGGTGGAATGTTATATTCTATATCTAGATGCTACCTCAAAGCCTCATGTGAGCATAGGTGAGGCTTTTGAAAGATGATTGAATCATGGGGGTGCTATAGCTAAATATGATATTACAAGGTGGTGTTAGAAGAAGTGGGTCACTGAGGACATGACCTGGTAGGGTGTACTATATTTCCCTCCCTGGTTCTACCTTCTGTCTCTGCTTCCTTGCAACCATGACGAGAGCAGCTTTCTTCTGCCAAGGTCCTTTTACCCTGTCTTCCTGCCTTGGAAGCAGCTAACTATGTACTGAAATCTTTAAAGACTGTGGGTTAAAATAAATCTCTCCTCTTTTATGTTATCGGTATTGGGCATTGTGTCTCAGAAATGAGAAAAGTGTCTAAGAAAGTGCTGAAGTGAAAACTAAATTAGAAAGCATCCTGGTGCTCCAGTAGTATGAAAATAATTGCCTTTAACAGAATGTGATAAGAACTCTTGAGGTACGCAATGGAGTGGTTTTACAAAAGGGAGAAGAGAATAAGTCTCCTTTGGGGGCCTGAGAATAATGGTGACTATGAATGCTTTCTTAGAAGAGAAGATGGTAGAAATGGGATGAATCAGAGATCTCCAGGCCCATGATGGGTGTGGATGGTATCTAGGTGCTGATTGCTGAACTCTGAAGGCTTGCCCAGGTGTTCCAACGTGGGTCGTTTGACTGCAGCTGGGGCACCTGGAGAGGACTGACCACAGATAAAGAGCCAATTCATGGGGGGCTTTGGGATAATTGAGACAGTGCAGGGTCAAAAAAGGATTGTAAACAAGGCAGTATCATAAGCATGTTTGTGTTATAATGATGCCCCTGGTAATAGTGTTGAGAAAGATGCAATGGGGTACAGTTTTCAGACAAGGATTTGGTCAGGGCCTTCTGAATAAACCATAATAACTGAAGGGGAGGGAGACCTGAGGCAGGTTAAAGGAGGGACATTATGTATGGGTGAGTTGAATTAATGGGGATGAGGGAGAAGAAGGTTCTTAGGTTGCACACCAGATTCTAGATGGCAGGGTCACATTCCCCAGAAGAGAGAAAGTGATAAAAGGAGTGGTGTATGGGTGCAGAGAGAAATACTCAGTTTTATTCCCGCTGAGGTTAAGACCTGTTAGAGTTCTTGGGAGAAGAAGTCCTGTAGGCAGCTTTAGCATTGTATAATTCACGGGAACATACGGATGAATAAAACACAAATTCCTGCAAATAATTCACAGTCCAATGGAAGAATAGGTTGTCCCATTCTAGAACAACACAAATCAAACTGCCCCCAAGCTGCAATAGATGACATTTCCAAGGAGCTGTAGCTATATGTTTTTCTGTCTCCTTCTCTGCAGCACTCTTAGTTCCTGAAATCCAGGCTCCAGTTCTGGCCAACTTATCTTTTTGGGACACATATACAATTGTATGATTACCCAGTTAAAAATTCTTTGATGGCTCTCAATTAGCTCTGGAATAAATCCCATATTCCTGCATGGCGGGTTAGGCTTCTCTAGGTCCATATTGCACACTTCCCTTCCACACCGGTAGGTGGAGCAAGTCCACTTGGCAGACTGTAGTGCGCATGTGCCGTTGCTGTTGAAGCTTTGCCATTCATATTTTCGTAGCTTGGATGGATGTCCCTACCTGCCCTATGGGGATCGTTGTACTCACTCTTATTCACCCTTGACTTTAACTGCCCCTAGGGTAATGACTCCTTCACAGTGGGAGAATGGAAGATGAGGTGAATGGATGGTGTGGAGTGGACAATAGTTAGAAGATCTGGGTTCAGGTCTTCACCTTATGCCTTTCAAGTCCTATGACCTAAAATCACTTAATTTTTTAGTTTTAATTTCTTCATCTGTTAAGTACAGTTTAAAATGCTCTTGCATTTTTCTCTGGATGATGGAGAGGTTCAGAGTGACAAATAGACATAAAGTAACTTGTAAATGAGGCGCCTTATAAATGTATTTTATGTAGACATTACTTTAGGCATTGAAGTACCCATTTCTAAATAATAAGAAAAAATGTACAGTGAATTACGTCTTGTAGTTGCAAGGCTTTTTTCTTCCTAAGATATTTTTGATGAATATATTCCACAAATAAGGAGGTATTCTCTGTTTCTCTGTTGCCAGTCTAAATTGATCACTTAGTGTATAGTGCTTTGGTAAGTATTAATAATTTATTATTTATTTTCTGCTTTGTACAATTCTGTTTATTTATATGTCACAACTGATGAGGCTACAAATTATGTTCTCCATTTCAGGGAAATTCAACTTTATTTCAAATTACAGAACTAACTACTTACGTTTGGTTGCATAGAGGATAATAGATAATTTTTTGTACTTTTGCTGGATAGTCTTCCAATATTTATGGTGTTATTCTTCTCCCACATTAATATGATGGCACTTGGAAGATCCCTCAGTGCAGACAGTGCAGCCAGAGAGACAGTGATGAGTAGTCCCTTTGGCAATTGCATTTAACTTTTTATCTGCTTGTCCCTGCATCTGTGAAAGTGAACGCACATATACGGGTGGGAGAATAGAAAATGGGGCTACTTTGCAGATTAGCATTTGAATGTGTCATCTGAAATAGGAGTCCTAATAGACCCTACACAGCTGTCAAACACATTCCTTGTTCCTCTCATTTGTCCAGAGCTTCTGCCTCTGAAAAGACTTTTTCTTTTATTTTTGTCTGCACCTGCAAATGCTCAAACTATTTTCTAAAAGTCATATTTTCATCCCTCATTTCTACCTTTAAGCTAGCTTAAAACATTACTTAACAACATTAATAACCACACTGATATTACTAATATCATAGCTGGCATTTATTGCACATACCATGTGCCAAGATCTGTGCCAAGGGATTTATTACATTATTTCACTTATTCTTCATAGCATAGGTCGATAGGATTAATTATATTAATAGATAGGGACTATAACATTGTATTTTCCTGATTAGAAAATGAAGCAATAACTTGCCCAAGGACACCTACCTATTACTCATATGGCAGAATCTAACATGCAGAACTTTCTAATTCTCAATCCTGGGCACTTAAGCACTAAACTATGCTACTTTCTGAGACTTTGTTTCTTGGTTCCATTTCTCTTTTCAAAACTACAGGCTGCTCTTCAAAGAACTATGCACTAGTTTATATCCCACGTTTTTTCCTCTCTTCTCTTATCTTTCCATTTGCTTAATTAAATTCCAACACCACCTGCTTGAAAGCAGGGTCTTCACTGGTGAGTATTGAATGGGCACCAGGTATCACCAGGAAATGATCTTTTCCATCTTTTGAGGCTTCCAGGCTGATGTGGGGTGGTTGGCATCTTGGGTCGCTGCTGCCTGGGGGCAGTCTCATCCATTTGTCCAGTGATGTATGTACTTATATCATTCTATGTGAGATATGAACACACTCAGGGTTTGTTAGAGTCTACAGCAAACCTCTCTCCTCCAAAGAGACTCACAGAGCTCTAGCTCTCAGCTCTCATACATGATCTTTTTTCTCACTGAATGCAGCTCTTCATGGGTCTCTGTTCACATTCATTGATCTTTCTAAAGTTTTAATTTTGGCTTTCATTAGAATTGCTTTTTGAAGGCAGTGCAAAGCACAGGTGAATTGCTTGTTGATAGGCAAGCACTGTAAGTAAATAATCAAATAAGTTGGTGCCCTGTATGACCTGTTATTACCCCATGACTAGGTTTCTAAGTCAAAGGGAAATGGAAGAGTGAAGTAATTATCTGGACAATTTAGCAGGAAAATTGTAGCAGGCTGAATTATCTAGATAACGTGCTCCTGAATCCCTTATCACTTCGAAGAGAGGATCCAGTCTGCATTGTACACCTGGTCCTATCTATTAGGATTCTGGCTCATTCATTCAGGCTGTAAGCCCTTTAGGAGAGGACTCTGGTTTATTCAGAGAATTCATCTAGATCTGCCTCTCCAGCCAGACCACTGGTTATCTAGTAGTGCACACAATTCAATCATTCATTGCACTGTCTGCAATTCCCTTTGACCACCCTGTTGGAGAACCAGGTAACCACTTACAAATATATGTGTCATATGCTTAAAATCACTCATGCATGGGAGTATTACAGTATCACTGCACACGGCCTGGATAAAATGCTTTCTTTATAGAACCATCTCTGGTGCAGTGGTAGTTACCTAATTAAGGCACCAAAGCCCATTCCACCTATAGCAGCAAAGGACACAACACCGAAGCATCTCTTTCTCCCCAAAGGCACGTTATTTTGTGCTGGGGACTCTTCGTAGGTGAAAAAACACAAAGCGACAGCACAGCATTTGGGATCTTCCATTGGAGCTGAACGCTGGGGGGTATAAGGGTGGAAGGCAAGTGGGGAGATGACTTATTTCAATGTCTAAGTCACACTTAAAATTGGCCCCTGTCCTTGTAGCAGTCATGATCCACACAGACACTTCCCTATCTGCCCGGAAACGCCCTTGAGTATTCCTCCTGGATTTCTCAGATCAGTCTGTGGTAGTTGGTATAAGCCAAACACATCCTTAGAGCACTTAATAAATCCAGAAGAGGCGTATAGGGGAGTCCTTATAAATATATAATAGCCACCTCTGGATAACACTTAGACATTTTAACTGCCTGAAAGTGATGTAATTATGAAGGTTTCCAATTGTAAACATCATGAAAAGAGTCATGCAGATAGTGTGGAAAGAGATGGAAGATAATGCATTTAACATGTATTTTTTTGGACCACTCTTTCATCAACTATTGATTTGATTGCAAAAGCCGTTAGTGCAGGAATTCCACTGGTAATAATTAAATTTTCAAGAGATGCGCTCTTAGGAGAAATGAAGGGAGTGGGGAGGGAGGGGCTGCATGTGCCGTGGGTCCCACGAATGTTAATGACTCTGTTACAGTTACATAAAATTAACAGAAATTAGATCTATGGTTATGGAAGAGCCTCCTTTATATTGAGAGGAGCCATTTAAGTACAACAATTGGAGATTATGGCTCAGTGGAGTGTTTTAACTGTTCATTTGCCTGCCTAACTGACCGCTGGGTGGGATGCCATAAATTCAGGATATTGTGAAACCACTCTTGCTTCTCTTTAATTTGGATCCCTTTACTCAGATTTCTTCCTAATATCACAGTGTGGGCTGTTATTGGGCTTTCTCTTTTACTAAGTGAGGTTTATTGAAACTGACTGTTCTTGCAAAATGTACACTAATTAGCTTTTTCCTTCTATTTATCTCTATTTCTGTCCAAAAGACCCCCACCCCATTTCCATGGAATTTAATTGGAGTGTAGTTCTAGTTTGTCTTCCTGACACAGAGCCCATTATTGCTATAAAAATTTACCATGATCTGAACATGCATTATTTCAGAGTAGGGGGCCTTTTTGACTGAGAACTGCAACATTTAAGACAATGAAATGTGCAGCTCCTGCAGACCAGGATTTTTTTTTTTTTCCTTCTTCTAATAGAAATATTTTGTATGCTAATGTGCTTCTGACGGTGAGACCTAACTTTTTACAGCTCACTCCACATTGGTTGTTGTGTATGTTAGCTCAGGTGTCACGGGAAAAGATATTCTTTGTGAGTAATGGGGTGAGAAGGGAGAAGAAGAACGCGAACTGACTGCTGATGATGGAAACTCGAGGAGAAGGAGTTAAAACCCAGGCTATTGTCTCAGGCATGCTTCCTGGTAGGAAACTGGGGCGTATAGATTAATTCACAAGGGGCCAACTGTTTGATTTCTCTCCCTGCTGCTTGGCACAGGAATGAAATTGTAGCTGCGTTTATAGCAGAAGGTTGGATTATATTCTCTTTTGTAGGAATTAAACCCCACAGAATATTTTATGCACAGCCAGGCAAAATTAAGCCAAAACATATAAAGAGTAGTTGGTGAAGTTATCTCAAGACAAATGCCATTGGTTTTAGTGTTAAAAAGGTGTTTTGCAATTCTGCAATTCTTTGGATGCCCTGTGGACCTTGGCAGATAAACATGTGTCAAATATTCTATATCCATGAGGTTTAGAACACACCTTTCTACTGTTCTTTCTGATAAAACCCCAGAAGGCTTGGCTTCCTATAGAGAATGGACTCATTCCCAGTGCTCTGTGGATTTACCACCACTTGATAGTTGTAATGCTTTATTGGGATATGAATCTATCTAAAAAGTATTGCACCTATTAGCCTGTGCCTTCACGTGCACTTATTCAAGGTAAATAATTAAGGAAGTATGGGGGGAAGTTAGATTCTTACATAAATATTAAAGGATCTGTTTTGACTGCTTCCTGTGCCAAAATGCCCACTACATACTGATCATGAGATGGACGAGGTTAAATGGGTGCATAAAGACAAGTGGTGATATTTGTCCTAAAGTTGTGGAAATAAAAATGGACAAGAGGGCGAATGGAAGATAAATCTCAGAATGCTACGTACAGTCATTATCTCTCCCCTGTTTAAGTAGAAGAGCTTCAGAAGATAGGGGTAATCAGCAGCAGTGCTCATTGTCAGAGGCAAAGGAAACCTCTCCCAGGTGGGGGGTTGGGACAGCTTCTAGGCTCCCAGGTTAGCTTCAAGTCATATTGTTTTAGAGCTTGAAGATAAAGATGGAGGGCCGGTGAGACAGCTCAGCGGCATAAGCGCCTGCCTGGCAAGCACGAGGTCCTGAGTTCGACTCCTGGTACCCACATATGAAAAAAGGGCCGGTGATATCGCTCAGTGGCGTGGGCGCCTGCTGGTGCACGAGGTCCTGAGGTCGACCCCCGGTACCCACAAAAAAAAAAAAAAAAAAAGATGCAAATGGAATGCGGAACTTTCTTCTGGGGAGGGACTGTTATAACTACTATCCAGTTTTAGCAATTAATGTTATTATTTTATTTTAAAATCACAAAAGAGTCTTTGAAATTGTTTGAATTACATAGACAAAAGTAATAATTAGATAAGCTTTGGGGTAGATGAGGAGGAACATTGTTTTGTGAAAGACTGGGATATGGATTATATATATCTCAATATATATCCATGTCTATCTATATATTATGATATATATATATCTGAATCTATATATATGTTCATATCTATATATATCAAGTCTGTTCAGCTGGAACACTTATTTTACAACTGCAAATTGGTTACAGCACAATTGATATGTTATGGAACAATTTGAAAACCATGTGAATTTTGTGTTGGCCAATGTTTGATTTCTTCAGTGAGAAATATGAAGTGAATCTAGAAAATGGCACCCAACTGAACCAAGCCTTGTAGGAATACAAAAATTCACACATCTCAAACATCTGCCAGCTACCTCGATTTGCCATATATATGTCATGAGCCACATGCATGTGCACCCATGTACCTCAAGAAAGGTGTGACAACATCTATTTTGTCCACCTTGCTTCCACCACTTTGCAATAATTCACAAGAAATGTTTTCTTGGTTCATTAGAGTCTCTTCCAGTTTTATCTAGCTTAACAGAAAATAATATTCACCATAATTTGTATATTTAGCTTTGTAAAATCATAAATATCTTCACATCGCATAATCTTGATAAATGTTTGTTGAAATGATTTGAATTGGTTTATTCATTGTTTAAATAATAGAACCTACAATTAGGGATGCTGAGATTCCTGTCTCAGATATCTATTCAACCTCACCACTCTCATATCCATGAATTATCCAGACTTTATTTGCAGAAATAAAATTCTACAGAGATGGCAATATTTGCAAAGATTGGGTTTAATAATGATACACTGAAAGTAAGATTATCATGAAAACAAGACTTAAGGACCAATTTACTTTCTTCTTGATTTGTAAATGTTATTAGTCACAGCCTAATTGAGAAGTGGAGTTATCAGAAACTCTTAACGTGGTTCTTTCCACATCAACCTCATTCTTCCCTTAGACCTGGCTGCATTTTTGGTCCAGGCACAACTCCAGCATTGCTGACCAGATGGACACAAGCAGTTTAAGGAGCTCTGTGTTGAACTCTGTCACATGTGGCTTAGTAACAGATGCCACTCTCTACTGATTTCCAATTCTCTCATAACTCCATTTTTTTTTCCAGAGTAAGAAAATGAAACTGCCGTAAGAAAATTCCTGAGTGTTTTTTCCATTATGGAAAGAATAAGTTACCAATCCTTTTGCAGAAAGACAGACACATTTTCCAACAACCATTTCTACTGGTGGTGTTTTAAAATTTAAATAGGATGGCTTTCCTCTTCCTCTGAGTTTACAGCAAGTAGAGTTTAATGCAGCCCTTGAAGCAGATCAAGATGGGCTACTGGTGGGAACGTTGAGAACAGGTGTCTTAAATCATTGCATTTATTGTCAAAGAGTTTTGAAACATTAAAAATATTTGTAAGAGATTTAATACTTATACAATTAAATAAAATTCTCACATGCTATTTAAAAGTAAAAATTAAAAACAGGTTATTCTTGGCATTTTTTCTCCTGTTATCTTCTGTCTTTTTCCCCTGCTGCTTTTCTCCTTCTTTGCTATTGTAATGTTTATGTAACCCTAGCATGCTGATTCCTTTTCTTTTCTTTTTTTTTTATTATTGCTCACAACTGTTTGGTAGAAGTCTCTAAAGTGGAAAGGTCAGAGTCATGGCTGTCAGGAAATCTTATTTCATAATGCAGTGCTTGCAGGCAAATTCCATTACTGCCTATTTCTCAGTTAGCAGAACTGGTAATTGTAGGTGTGTTTAAAATCTGACCTTCTCTGTCACTATAGCTCCTTGACAGACTGCTTCCTGCAAATATGGCTTGTTTGTGTAATTAATACCTTGGTCAGACTCACTGTTCTGTGTCTGAGTGAACAAAGCTGGAAGAGGATATTGCTCATGGGAAATGAAGATGATGTTGATAGGAAGGGGATTGATTTGAGAGAGACACTAAAAATGTCTATAGTACTTCCCTAACTTGAATTAATTATATTTAAATTCTAAAGATAATTATCCATGCTAACTTAATTAATATTTTCTACTCCTGCCAACAGCGAGATTTCCTCAGATTTCTTACTACATTGAAAATGGATTGACATTTCCAGAAATGCTCTCTCCCTTCTTGTCACCTGACCAATGGAAAAAGAGCTGTTTAAGCAGTAAAGTGAATGGAATGGTGTAAGAAGAATGCACATAAAGGAAAATCAGGGGAAATTGCAAAATATGTAAACAAAATCCTAATGATTGAATGCACAAGCAATGACATAACTTGCATTTTAATCAGAAGATTTAAACAAAAATGAATATAAGAACAATAGGAATAACCAATGAATATAGGACTTAAAAATTATAGAGAATGGGTATGGTGACCCATGACTGTTATCCCAGCACTCTGGGAGGTTGAGGCAGAGGATCATCATTCAAGCCCAGCCCTGCAACTTAGTGACATAGTGAGACCCTGGCTCAAAATTAAAAATTGTAGAGCATTGTAATTACTTTGGCTTTTCTTTTTTTTACTTTAAAGAGAAAAAAACAATAAAACAATGATACAGAATTTCATAGCAATATACTAGGAAATTAACAATGGTTAATATATTGTGTATCATTATCTTCAAAGTAGTTGCTCAGATTACAAGATATAGGCATGCAAAATTGAATGAACAATATAAGCACAAACCATTCTTTTCAGTGAACTAAAAGAAATTAGTAATATAATTATCTTAGCTATCTTGTGTGTATATACATACATATATGTGAATATATATATGAATATACATATATTCTTTTCTCTTCCTTCTTTTCTCCTTTCCCCCATCTCAGTTGTTTTTTCCTTTTGAGCAGTTTCTTTCCCTTTCACAATATCTATTGTAGATTTTGGATCTTATTTACTCTTTCAGCTTTTCACACTAGGGAGACAATATGATGTTTACATGTGCAAGTCTAATTCATTTCACTTATGACTATGGTCTCTAGTTGCATTTACCTATAAAAGCCTTGAGTTTATCCTTCTTTATAGTTGAGTAATACTCCATTGTATAAAAATACCACATCTTTTTTATCCATTCCTCAGTTGATGGGCATTTGGGTTGTTTCCAAGATTTAGCTATTACAAATTGTGCTGCTATAAACATGGGTGAACATATATTGCTGCATTGTGATGTTTTTAATTCTTCTGGAAAGATACCCAGAAGGGGAATAGCTGGGTCAAATGGGACCTCTAATCCTAGTTTTTTTGAGGAATCTCCAAACTGATTTCCACAGTGGTTGTACACTCCCACCAACAGTGGAGAAGGGTTCCTTTTTCCCACAGCCCCTCCAGCATTTGTTATTAGTTGATTTCTTGATGATAGCCATTCTTTCTGGGGTAAGATGGAATCTCAGGGTTGTTTTAACTTGCATTTCTCGAATGACCAATGATGTTGAACATTTTTTCATATATTTATTTGCTGTTTGTATTTCTTCATCTGAGAAGTGTGTATTCATCTCAGATGCCTATTTTTGGATTGGGTCTTTGAATTTAGGGGGCCTTATCTTTTTCAATTCTTTTTTTTTTTTTGGTGGGTACTGGGGATCAACCTCAGGACCTTGCGCGCCAGCAGGCGCCCGTGCCACTGAGCGATATCATCGGCCCTATGTGGGTTCCAGGAGTCGAACTCAGCCCCTTGCGCTTGCCAGGCAGGCGCTTACGCCACTGATCCATCTCACCGGCCCCTTCAATTCTTTATATGTTCTAGATAGAAGTCTTTTGTCTGAGGGACAGTTGGCTAAAATTTTTTCCCAATTTGTGGGTTTTCTTTTCACTCTGTTGGTGATTTCTTTTGATATGCAAAAACTTTTTAATAAGATGAGATCCCCTTTGTTGATTCTTTGAAGTACTTCCTGTGCAGTTTGGTTTTTGTTCATGAAGTCTCTGCCTACCCCTATGCCTTCAAGATTTCTACCTACTTTCTCTTCCAGTAGATTAGATTAGTGTTTCTGTTTTAATATTTAGATCTTTGATCCATTTTGAAAAACATTCAGCTTTGGTAATTCATACATTTCAGTTTAGTGCATGATGATAGACATGGGGGTCTAGTTTTAGTCTTCAGCATGTGGAAAGCCAGTTTTTCCAGCACCATTTATTAGAGGCTATCTTTCTTTCAGTGAGTATGTTTGGCCCCTTTGTCAAAGATAAGGCGCCTGAGTGTGTTTGTAACTGTGTCTGCATCTTCTAATCTGTACCACTTATCCTCAGGTCTGTTTTGCCAGTACTATGCTGATTTTATCACAGTAGCTTTGTAATATAATTTCAAATCAGGAATTGTGATGCCTCCTACCTTGCCTTTGTTGCCCAGGGTTGCCTTTGCTCTTCTATATCTCTTCTGTTTCCAGATGAATTTTAGGATTGTTTTCTCTAGTTCTGTGAGGTATGTTAATGGTATTTTGATTGGGATTGCATCGAATCTGTATAATAATTTTGGGAGTATGGCCATTTTCACAATGTTGGTTCTTCCTATCCATGAGTAAGGGATATCTTTCTATTGTCTGATATCCTCTTCAATCTCTTTTGTCAGAGTACTGTAATTTTCAATGTATAGATCTTTTACTTTCTTTGTTAGATGGATTCCTAGGTATTTCATTTTTTTGGATGCTATTGTAAAGGGTGTGGTTTCCCTACTTTCTCTCTCAGTGAGTTTGTTGTTTGTGTACAGGAATACTATTGATTTTTGAGTACTGACTTTGTATCCAGCTATGCTACTGAATTTGGTTATTAATTCTAGAAGCCCTTTGGTGGAGTTTTTGGCATCTTCTTTGTAGAGTATCATATCATCTGCAAATAATGATACTTTAGCTTCTTCCTTTCCTGTCCTTATTCCTTTTATTTCTCCCTCTTGTCTAGTTGCTCTGGCTAATGTTTCCAGAACTATATTGAATAAGAGTGATGATAGTGGACATCCTTGTCTGGTTCCTGATTTTAGATTGAAAGCTTTCAGGTTTTGTCCATTTAGTATGATGTTGGTTGTTGGTTTGTTATAGATGACTTTTATCAGATTGAGATAAAGATCATCTATTCCGATTTTCTATAGGGTTTTTTATCATGAATGAGTGCTGGGCTTTATCAACAGCTTTTTCTGCATCTATTGAGATGATCATGTGATTTTTGCCTTTGGCTCTGTTGATATGGTACATTTCGTTTATTGATTTGCATATGTTGAATAATCCTTGCATTCCTGGGATGAATCCCACTTGGTCGTGGTGTATAATCTTCTTGAGGATTTGCTGCATTCTGTTTGCTATATTTTATTGAGGATTTCTGCATCTATGTTCATTAGGGAGATTGGTCTGTAGTTCTCTTTTTTGGTTTTGGTCTTTCTCTGGTTTTGGTATCAGAGTAATACTTGCCACCAGGAATGAGGGAGAATTGCTTCCCTTTCAATTTTGTTAAAGAGTTTGAGGAGTACTGATGTTAAATCTTCTCTAAATTTCTTGTAGAATTCATCCAGGAATCCATCAGGACCTGGGCCTTTCTTTGTTGGTAATTTTTCAATTACATTTTCAATTTCATTAACTGATATTGGGTTATTCAGAATTTTTATATCCTCTTGATTCAGCTTTGGTAATTCATACATTTCTAGGAATCTGTCCATTTCTTCTGTTTTCCATCCTATGTGAGTAAAGTTTTCCAAAGTAGGTATTGATGATCTTCTGAATTTCCAAAGGATTTGTAATGATTTCATGCCCTTTCATTCCCTATTGCATGAATTTGAGTTTTTTCTTTCCTTTTTTTGATAAGATTGGCTATGGGGTTATCAATTTTATTTATTCCTTCAAAGAACCAACTCTTTGGTTCATTAATTCTTTGTATTGTTTTCTTAGTCTCAATTGCATTAATTTCTGCTCTGATCTTTATAATTTCCTCCCTTGTATAGGATTTGGTCTTGACATGTTCTTCTTTTTTTAGAAGCTTGAGGTGCAGCATTAGGTTGTTTATTTGTGCTCCTTCTGTTTTCCTGATGGAAGAATTCACTGCTATAAATTTCATCCTGCTTTCATTGCATCCCACAGGTTCCAGTATGTTGTATTTGCATTTTTGTTTGATTGTAGATATTGTTTAATTTCTTCTTTAATTTCATCTGTGACCCGTTTGTTGTTCAGAAGGGTGCTATTTAATTTCCATGTGTTTATCGAGTTTTTGTGGTTTCTTTTGTCATTGATTTCCAATTTCATTGAACTACAGTCAGATAATATGCACGGAATAATTTCAGTTCCTTTGCATTTACTTAAGCATGTTCTATGGGCTAGTATATGGTCTGTTTTAGAGAACATCCCGTGTGCAGCTGAGAAGAATGTGTATTCTGATGTTGTTGGGTGGAACACTTTGTAAATGTCTGCTAAGTCCATTTGTTCACAGGTTTGGTTCAGTTATGTTATTTCTTTGCTGATTTTTTGTGTAGTTGATCTATCTCTTTGTGACAATGGGGTGTTAAGTTCCCCCATTACAACTGTGTTATTGCTTATTTAATTTTTCATGTCTATTAATATTTGTCTTATATAGTTGGGTGCTCCCGTATTTGGTGCATACATATTTATGATTGTTTTCTCTTCTCTTGAATTTTTCCTCTAAGAAGTATGTAGCAGCCTTCTTTATCTCTTTTGATCATTCTTGGTTTGAAGTTCACATTGTCTGCAAATAGAGTATCTACCCTGCCTTTTTCTGGGTTCCTGTTGCATGGAGTATTGTTTTCCATCCTTGAATTTTATTCTATGAATTTCTTTTTGAGTTAAATGTGTTTCTTGTATACAGCATATTGTTGGATATTGTTTCTTTTCTTTTTTTTTTTTGGGTGGTGCCAGGAATCGAACTCAGGACCTTGTGCTGGCCAGGCAGGTGCTGTGTTGCTGAGCTATATCCCTACGGATCTTGTTTCTTTCTTTTTCTTTTTTTTTTTGTGGGTACTGGGGGTCGACCTCAGGTCCTCACGCGCCAGCAGGCTCCCGTGCCACTGAGCAATATTACCATCCCTTTTTTCATATGTGGGTTCCGGGAGTCAAACTCAGGACCTTGCACTTGCCAGGCAGGCACTCATGCGGCTGAGCTATCTCACCAGCCCCGGATCTTGGTTTGAAGTTCACATTGTCTGCAAACAGAATAGCTACCCCTGCTTTTTCTGGGTTCCTGTTGCATGGAAGATTGTTTTCCATCCTTTGACTTTGTGTATAAATTTCTTTTTGAGTTAAATGTATTTCTTGTATACATCATATTGTTGGATCTTGTTTCTTTTTTTTTTTTTTTGTGGGTACCGGGGGGTCGACCTCAGGACCTCGCGCGCCAACAGGCACCTGTGCCGCTGAGCGATATCACTGGCCCTTTTTTCGTATGTGGGATCCGGGAGTCGAACTCGGGCCCTCGTGCTTGCAAGGCAGGCGCTTATGCTGCTGAGCCATCTCACCGGCCCCTTGTTTCTTAATCCATTCTGCCAGTCCATTTCTTTTTATTGGTGAATTGAGGTCATTCACATTGATGGCTATAACTGATATGTATTGGCTTATCTTTGTCATGTTATTTTCCTGCTATTGGTTCCTTACTTTCCCCCTCTGTTTAATTGCTTGCCCTGCTTGGTAGTTTCTTTCTGTTGTTGTTCTTGGAATTAAGGTCATTTGTATTTCTGTCTAGAATATCTTTCGGTACCCTTTGTAGTCTTGTTTGGTGGTCATGAATTTCTTCAGCTGTTCCTTGTCATGGAAGTATCTTATTTCTCCATTAATTTAGAAAGATAGAGTTGGAGGGTACATCAATCTGGGCTGGAAGTTATTTTCTTTCAGGACTTGAAATACTTCAACCTCTTCTTGACTTGAGGGTTTGTGTTGAGAAGTCTGCTGTGATTCTGATGGGCTTTCCTTTATAGATGATCTATTTCTTTTCTCTAACAGCTTTTAATATTTTGTTCTTGTGATGAATTTCTGGGATCTTGATTATTATGTCTGGGCCTAGATTTATTTTGGTTATGGCTAATTGGAGTTCTATATGCCTCACTTATCTGCATGTCAGATTCTTTTCCCATGCTTGGGAAATTTTCTGCTATTACTTCTGCAAATAGTTTTTTTTTTTTTTAATGTGGGTACTGGGAGTCAGCCTCAGGACCTTGCACTTGCCAGCAACTGCTTGTGCCACTGAGCGATATCACCGGCCCTTTTTTTCCTTTATGTGGGTTCTGGGAGTTGAACTCAGGACTTTGTGCTTGCCGGGCAGGCGCTTATGCCGCTGAGCTATCTCACTGGCCCCAAATAGTTTTTTTTTTTTTTTTTTTTTTATGTCATTTGTGTTGACTCCTGCTTTTTCATTGACACCAATTATTCTTACATTATTTTTCTTTGCATTGTCTTGCAGCTGTTGAATTGTTATTTCCTGATCTTTTGTTATTTTCAAGAGATCTTTCCTTTCATGATTGCTAGCTGTGATCCTATCTACAAGGTCTGAAAGTCTTGTCTTCAGTTTCATTCAAGCGGTTTTGCCAGCTTTCGGTGGAATTTTTAATTTCGTGGATATCTGTTTGAATCTGTTTCATGCATTCTATTTCTTTCCTATATTCATCATTCATGGTTTCCAACCTCTTCTTATTATCATCTTTTTAAAAATCTAACTCTACTTTAGATTTTCTGAGCAATTGCTTTAAAATGTTGACATTTCTTTTTTACCTGAGAGATTATTTCTGATCTGATTTCCTGTATATCCTCATGGATTCGTTTCTTTACTTTGGTTGCTATCATTTCAAAAATTTCAGGTGTGTGTCTTCCAATTTCTTCTATGTCGATGTCTCCTGGACTTGTTCTGTGTGGGCTGGAGGTCTGAGACTGCATTTTGCTTATTGTCATATTCTATTTAAAAAAAATTTTATTTTGTTTTCTGTGATGATCCTGGTGAGTTTTTGTAGTAGTTAGCTTTATTGCTAGTAGCAAGGCCTCTCTAGGAAACGTCTGTTCTTCAGGGATATCTTCTGTGTGAGGAGTTCCTGGGTTTGTGTCTGTCCCAAGATAC
This sequence comes from Erethizon dorsatum, assembly GCA_028451465.1. Taxonomy (NCBI): domain Eukaryota; kingdom Metazoa; phylum Chordata; class Mammalia; order Rodentia; family Erethizontidae; genus Erethizon; species Erethizon dorsatum. The sequence goes on along the minus strand of CM051823.1, from coordinate 136,321,694 downwards.
TACCTTCCCAATTAATTAAGAGTGGGATGTTGGTATCTGTTTGGCTCAGTCCCCAGTCCTTTGGTGCAGGTCTGTGGTGAGGTTATTACCCCAGAGCTTCCCAGTATTTTTACAGAAGGGAGAACAACTGATTACAACAGATATGACATCCTGGCTAAAGTAGTAAAACCGGCAATAACAATAGCGTCAAGCACAGTTTAGAAACTGACAAACTGTGGTAGCTATGGATTTTGTACTTTAGACTACAGGAGCAAAGTCTATAGTTATAATACAGAACCGATTGTAAATTAGGAGTTTGTATGCAAAGTGTTTCCCCTTGGTAGAGTGGTTTTACCCTGTAGTGGGAAGGTTTAGGGAGGATAGTGTATAAAACAAAGATAACTGGAAAAGAAGTAGAAGCAAGGCTGGAGGACAAAGGATGGTCACGCAAGGTTTGAGAAGCTAGAGAAGAGGATAAAAAGAAAGAATGAAAGAGTATTCAAGGAGTTATCTGAACTTGGTCTCTGGGTGTGGGGGATGGGATTAGATTTTTGTGGCTGGAGTTCTCACTAGCCATTTAGAAAAGAGAGAAAAAAATAAAGAAAGAAAAAAGGGAGAAGAACAAATAAAGAAAAAGAAAAGAAAAAGGAAGGAAAAGAACCAAGAAAATTGAGAGAAAAAGGCCGGTTACCAAGTCCTGGAATTTTCCCACACTGGTTGCCAACCCATGGTGCAGTAGAAGGGGCCAGATGCCTGGATTCCTCTGGCGGAGCCCATTAACTTTGGCTTTTCTTTAGTCTTGTTGTATAATCTGAATAATCATATGGTACCATGACCTTTATTTCTTAATGTATGTACCTTGGTTTATAACACCGGATATTTCTCCTTTTAAAAACAGAATTTGTTACTAACTTCTCCCTTTGGTTTATACGGTAAACAGATGTAATAAACCAGATAAAGGCATTTCAAAACTAGAAAGTCCTAAATATCTGCTATCAGAAATATTCCACATAATATTGAAAAAACTTGTTAGTGATGATCACAAATGTGAGGAAAACTTAACAGTGGGTAGCAGATGTTCAGAAACCTCAAATAAATGTCCACAGCTAGGCTTGTTAACTTGCTCTGAGGTTTCTGGGCTCTGATTTCTCCCTCAGAATGATAGCGCAAAAACCCAGCAGATAAAATCATTTTGCAATATAGAAGCAATCATGCCAACCTTGGGCCAGATAATAGCCGTGTTTAAGTCTGCATGTGGGACACTTTATTGACAGTAAACTCCTAGAGCCTATGCATACTGGCAGGCAGGTAACCAAACAACAGTTGGAAAAGCTAGGCAAAATAGATAAAGCAGAATTAGTCTGCAAAAGAGACGCTCATTGTTGTGCCCTGTAAGTGGAGAATACGGTATTTTCCTCATTCCTTTGCTTTCACCTACAAGGCAATATCCAGTTGTTCTTCCTCCAGTGATTGCTGCTGGCCATGCCTTTGATCTATACAAGTCGCTTTAAATCCTGGTTGTACGTTAGAGTCAGTTGGGAGGTTTTGAAAAATAATGACAGTTGAATCAGCACTTCTAATAATTCTGGTTTATTTAGTCCAGAATCTAGGGTTTGGTAACTTTTAAAGCTTTCTGAGTGATTCTACTTTGTAAAACATTTTGAAAAATGTTGCACCTGTGCAGTTCCTTGTTGTGTAGCAGTTCTTGGGTCAACATGACTGAGTGTTAACCCTGGCTATGTTTTAGAATCACCTGGAGAGCTTTGAAAATTGCCCATGTTCTGGGCACAGCCCTCCCTGACCAATTAATTTAGAACCCCTGGAGGATTCTTTGGATACAACTATCATTATATTTAAAAATTCCTCTGATAAGTTTTGCAGTCAAGGTTAAGAACCACTGAAGTAGAAGGATCCAGGTGTGAGAGGTACAGAGCGATCAGGACCTGTGCTGCCAGCAAGGACTCCAAGAGCACTGTCAGAGTCATGAAAGAGTAGGAAAACTTCATCACCTAACTATGGTGAAGAACTGTGTTGAATTGCCTAGTCTGCAGGATATGAGTTGGGATTCTTACAAAGTTAAGAAGGCACTTGGCATCCACAGAGATAATGAGGGAGGGCATAGTGCGGGCAACTGAAGAGGGAATCTTGAAGGTGTGACATCCCTGGAGTGGCTGCATTGACACAGAGAGGGAGGGAGCTTCAGTTTTGAGGTTTTCATGGTAAGCATTTGCCTCTCTTTCAACTCCCCTTCTTCACCCTACTTGTCCTGCCATGCGATACCCTTTTCCCCCTTTCACAAGGTCTCTGGCTGCCTAAAGATCTTTGTCTTAGCCTACACAAGCCAGCCCTCTCCAGAAATACCAAGGCATCTAAATCAAAGTCATGGTCGTCTGGTTAAACTATGTTCATTACACAGTAAATAATCATCACTCCTCAACAAAGTATTTTTCAAATATGTGTGTGTTGACATAGGACTTCTTGGAGAGTTTGTTTGACTTACAGTTTCCTGGCTTCTCACTTTCAATCCTGACTCAGGGAATCTGCAGTGGTGTGCTGGAGCATGCATCTTTCAGCAGGCATTCCTTGCAGTTCTCATGGCCTCAGTTCCCATACCTCATGCCCATGGTAAAATGGTAGTATTTTAGCTGTGGGTTCCTGGCCTTAGTAGGAAAATGCCTGGTAGCACAAATGAAGATGTGGAATTCTTCCCTTTCGCTATTTCACTTTCCATTTCAATATCTAGTTGTATCTACAAGATTCAGGGTTTCAGCCTACATCATTTTATATCTTGCTGAACTTTGACATTGTCACATGTTGTAAGCCATGTAGGACATATATGCATAATTGGTATTGGTCCATATCACCCTTCCCTTCATTTACATCAGAACGTTTTACCAAAAGTGTGCTTGGACACACTATACAGAGACCTCAAGAACATTCTTATAAAGAGCAGAGAAAACACACACGTTTCTCTAGAGTCCAGAGATGCCTTGTAGGAAACCCCTTCTGTATCCTGGATGGACATTCTTTACCTGAGCTTTGGCCCTCTTTCTAACTCTTTTTAACACTCTTGCCTCTTATGTGTAGATCTCTAAGAATATAGGGTTACAGTATGAGTTCTTTGGAAACCACTTTCGTCCCATTTAGTATAAACTTAAAAGGTCCTCTCTAGATGTCAAACATGTCTCACAACGACAGAATGCTGCTTTCTTCACCATCCTAGTCCATGGGCCTGGGTGAATGAATACAGCCAGGAAATGATAAGATGGTGTCTACACCTCATAATGTACCCAGTGTTGGGTTTTCCTTAGATTGAATGGAGTCTGAGGTGACTGAGTGAAGCTTTTCCAAAATAGCAGAAATTTTTAGTTATGTTCACAGGCTTTCCTGTTGTTGAGAGGAATACATACAATTTAGGGAAGAAAGGCTTAATTTGGGCCACCATTTCGGAGGGTTCATTCCATGGTGCACTGGCTCCAAGGCAGAAACATAATAATGGGAGGTTGTGGCAGAGAAAAGCTCTTATGCATGGTGGCAGGGAAGCAGAGCAAGGGAACAGTGCAAGAGAGGAAGTGTGAGGGACCATAGACATGACACAATGCCACATCTCCATCTCCATACAGACACACCCAGCACACTGCTCTATCAATCCCTTGGGCAGCTCCCAAACTATTCAAGTTGACATAATCAAACATAACTATCGTGACAGTTGAATGTACTCATGTGGACAGTAAACCAGACCCACCAGTTTTGGGGTTTCTGTTGTTCACCTGGCCTTGTTGTGTAGGAATTTTATGTCTCATCTCCTCAACAATCTGGAAATGTAGGAATTATCTCTAGTTGATTTCTCTGAAAATAGAGGTGCAAAGAGGATAAGGAACTTGCCCAAGGTCACACAGTCATTATTTAAATGACTAAAGTCATTATTTAAATCCAGATCCATCTGACCATAAAGCCTGTTCTCTTTCTCCCCCAACACTACCATAATTCTCTGGAAAACTGCCCTAAATATATGGTTATAGCAACTAAGGCAAAGGTATCTGTATCCTCATCCTGCTATTGTCACTAATGAGATGCAAGGTGTGAACGAGTCCTTCAATTTATGATAAAAGGGTTCTGACACTGAAAACCTCAACTTTCTTCAACATAAGACTTGCTACTTATTTCCTTTTATTCTGAGCACCATTCACACTTGCATTGGAAGAAAGGATGTTCAGAACTTGAGGGCCAGATCATTACTAAGATGATCTCCCATCTTCCTCCCACCATCACGATTCAGAGTCTTGATCTCTGACTTGGCTCTGAGTCTCCTGGTGAAGAACACAGAGGCTTTCTGCTACAATTCTGGAAGATAACACTCTTACTTCTCATCTTTAATTTTTATGATCAGCATAATACTAGGAAAGGAAGCTTCTTGTATAGTCCTACTTGGGTATGGCAGTATTAAGCATCAAATTCTTATACCTGCAGGGAATGACATTAGAAGCCTTCGTGAAAAAAGGTACTTGCAAAAAGACAATACTACATAACCTGGCAGGGTTCTCTTTACGTGAGAACACAGGTAAAGATGCAAAAGATGGAATTCAGGAGTATAATCTGTCTTATTTATCCACACTATTTTCCCTCTGGAGCCTTACTACTTAGAGTGCAGCCTTTGAATGAGCTTCATGAATGTTTGCAGAGAGCTCGTTTGATGTGCAGAGTCTGGGGTCTATGCTACCAGGAGATGCTGAATCCAGATGTTCACCTCAAAACTATTCCCATAAAATTTGTATACATACTAAAGTTTGAGAATTCCTGCTGTTGAGTAGGACCAGAAGGCTGTGACAGAGGGAGAGTAGCAAAAGATTTATCTTAGATAGTAGAGTATCAAAAAAAAAAAAAGGAAAGAAATCAAAAGAAAAGGAAATGCAGGCCAGTGATATAGCTCAGCGGCATAAGCGCCTGCCTGGCAGGCACAAGGTCCTGAGTCTGACTCTCAGTACCCGCATATTAAAAAAAAAAAAAAAAAAAGAAAGGTAATGCATTGTGAAATTTATCAATAAGAAAAATAGATCATGCCTTACAGTGCAATTCCCTCCTTCCATCCCCTACTCCCCATTTCCCATTTCCTATTGATAGGTAGCTACTTGCCAGGTACTCAGGTTAGTAGTTGTGAATTGAAACTGTTAGGATGCAAAGGAAGCAGAGAAATTTGAGACTTGTTGGGCAAGAAGACATTCACCGTTGTTTTTACTCACTTCTCAGTGTCTGAGCAAGAAACCTGAGTATACAATGGAGTACTACTCTGCTGTAAAGAAAGGTGAACTTGAGTAATTTGTAGTAAGAGGGATGTATCTTGAATCCATAATATTAAGTGAAATAAATCAGACTTAAAAATTGTATGGTTTCTTTTATATGAGAAACCCAAAGTATAAATAATTCAAAGCACAAAATGAAGGATAAACAATAGGAAATAGGCTCATAGATCTTTGGTGAATGGGATAGGGACTAGGAGATGAAGGGAGGGGAGATCAGGAAGGGGAAAGGGACTTAAAAAGAAATAAGATGTGTCATATACATGTGCCAACTACCCACAACGAATGTATTCATGATGTACTACAAACATGTGCCAATAAAATAAAATAAAATAAAATAAAGTAAAATAAAAAAATTAAAAACAAAATTTCTTTGTTAGAAATAGGTGACATGGTTCTGCTGGGCCGCACTTCCATGAAGACTTAGGATCCTTAGTGCCCTCAGCTGAACAAGATTGTGACAACAGGGACTGACAGTAATCTATGGTAAGTGTTAGTTGTGAATCTACATTGCTTTTTTAGTAAGAGTAAATCTTAGTCGGCGTACCAAACATCCCCGCACCTCAGGGCTTATATATGATGCACATATATTTCCTGTTCACATCATAGTCTAAGTTAGGTGGCTATCTCAGCATCAAATCAGACTGCTTTCTTTTTTGGCTATCATCTTGTGACTTCAGGCCCCATTCAGAACTGAACTGAGAGTTGTATGGGGTGCTTTGATGAACCAGGCCTAAATTGGCATCTTCCACCCACATACATCAGGTGGAATCTGGTCCGTGGCCTTATTCAATTGCAAAAGAGATTGGGAAATATACTTGAGAATAAATAGGTTTGGTGGCTATCTAGAAGAATTTCTCATTGTCTGAATAAGCAGAGGAACCAGTACTGACTCACTTATATGAAAAATGATGGAAAATCCTCCTCTTTGTGTGTGTGTGTGTGTGTGTGTGTGTGTGTGTGTATGTGTTTAGAGGAAACCCATTTGTCTGAGACAAAATTTATTTTGTGTGCATGCTCTGTGGAAAGTACACATTTTGAATGGCTCTAGAATTAGTAGGTAAAGACTGGACATTGGAGAGTTTATGTGAGGACCATTTGGAATTGTTAGGGACCCAGCAAAAATTCCATAAGTCTCTCAATATGCTATTTTAAAATCAAGGAGAAACTGTACTAGGTTGGGACTTTAAAAAGATATCATCAATGTAAATGGAAAGAGGAAGAAAGGAAGCAAGGAGGAAAATAGGAGGAAAATGGAAGGTATAGAAGAAAATTAGGAAGGAAAAGAGGAAGAAAAACTGCTTTAATACCTTGTTGGTGTAACTCACTTCCAGAAAGAATCCTAGTTGTTGAATCTGGCTGGTTGTAGTCACTGCTGTTTATTTTGCTTCTTGATTGTCAGCCATGGTTTTGGTTACACGACTGCTGTATCTGTCTGCAATATTAGTTCCTCTGACCTTTCTTAATCAGGTGTTCTTGCTCTCATAAGTAGTATTGGATGTAATTCCTTCCTCAGCTCTGTCTTGCTGTTACTTCTTTTTCTTCCACACCTTCACTTACCTTTAATTTCTCACTTTCAAACCACACACCATGTAATGACAAAAGGAAAAAAAAAAAAAAACTATTCTCACCAAAGCCTATTATTAGCTTGGAATGATACAATTGGCATACTTGCCAGTAAAATCCTTGAAGTGGATGTTAATAATCCCAACATTAATACAAAAAACCTTGATACAGAGAGAAGTTAAATAATTTTTCTTTGGCCACATTTCTAGGAAGTGGTAGAGTTAAATGTGAGACAGACGTCTGACTCCGGAGACTGAACCTTTCCTTCCAGCTAGGAACAGCCAGCCACAGACCCTCGTTATCCCACCACTCCCACCCAGAATCTTCGTCCCACTAGTGACACCTTTGAAGTTTAGCTCTGGTAGATGGCCTTCTTAGTCTGTGACAGGAAGTGACAGAGCTGGTCATGGAAGAGTCTGACCTGGACAGGGCAGGCACTGAGGTCCGACTTGAGACTTAGATAAGAAAAAGAGATTAAAATCAGGCATGAGAGCTAGAAGGCAGAAGGTAGAACCTATGTCTTCACTTCTCCCAATCTTCAGGTGATTTGTAGTTGGTCAATGATTAATAAATCATTGTTTAATAGATTAAAACTTTAGTTCCTGAAACAACAGCTATGGCACTGACCAGAGGCAAATACAAGGATTTTCCTATTTGGGTTTTTGTTTACTGTTCTCCTCCAAAGTAGTGGCAGTTGGAGGACACGGAAGATCATTACTCTTGGGAAGAAGTTGCACTGAGACCTCTTGTGTGTGCTGCTGTGTGCTATGTTGATGTGAAGAACAGCAGCATAGTGAGAACGAAGCATATGGTTTTGGGTAGATTTGAGTAACGGTTTAACCATGCACTGACAGTGCAACTTTGGGTAAGTCACTTAACAGATCTAAACCGCAGTTCTCTCATGTTTTTTATTTTGATGAAGTAACAGCTATATAGCAAAGGCTATTGTGTGAGATGGGTGTGAGTGTGTGTGTGTGCGTATGTGTGTTGTGCACTGGCAAAGAGCAAGCCCTCAATAAATTGTAGCTATTATCTTTATTCCAAGCAGATATAGTCTCTGCCCTGTAGAAATGTGTGCTTTGAACCAGCTAATATTTACTCTGATTCTTTATTGAAACGACAAATAGCAGAGATTGGGCAGGGTCAACTTTATGTGTAGTAGGAGCAGGAATGATCTAAGACTTTGCAACTCAAAGCTTTGAGTGGCAGGGACCAGTGGCATGGGCCACTGCCTGTTTGGAAGAAATTCAGACTCTCAGATCCCCCTCCCCAGACCTCTGAACCAGAATCTGCATATTAACAAGATATCCAGGTAATCTGTGTACACACTGAAAGCATTGGCATGATCTGCAAAGCTGAAACCCACATCTTCAAACTGCAAAGAGGATAATTCTTAATTCATGATACCATGAGGAAATGTTTTCATTTTAATATATTCTGTATGGGGCAGAGATATTTATCATAGAATGTGCTGAGGGGTGTGCATGGGTTCCCCTCTATCATGTGAAAGATGTCTCTGCTGGATGTGCAGTGCTTATAATGGGGATGGTAGAGAAATGGGGAAATCACTCCCTGATCTGCTTTTGATCTCACTCTAATTGCTTTCGGTGGCCTGTTGCTGGGGTGCATAGATGGAGCTGCTGAGTCAGAGCATGCCATGGAGAGGAGGACAGCACGTGTCTGCGGCTGGTGGTGTCTGCAGTGATGACCTATGGCCTCCACAGAGCACAGTGCATGGTTGCCATGGTAACTGCTGTGCTTGGTCAGGGGTGACAAGCCAGGCTGCAGGAATTGGACCAACAGCCCCTCTCCAGTGTCCTCCTGTTGCTGATGCAGCCATACGATTGCAGGCTGGCGCCACCCACATGAGAATTTCCCTGGGAGGAAGAAGTGACCTTTCTCATTTCCTGTTTTGCTGTATGTCTTTCCCATAGGGGAAAGCCAAGAAATTGAAAAGAGGGAAAAAAAAAAAGAAAAAAGAAATGGAAGGAAATTCACATGAACTAGAGAAGTGTTCTGATCTAAGTACAGTGAAAGTGGAGCACCAAAAGTACACAGAAAATAGGGGCAAACAGGGATGGATCCAAACCTAGAATTCTCGCTTTAGAGCTAATCAACAGGGAAATTAAGATGGTCCCCTCCAAGCCTCTCAATTTAGCAACCAGTCTGAAGCCCAGACTGGTTTGGTGACTTGCTCAAGATACACAGCAATTAGTAAATGAAACTCAGTTTATGCTTTCTAGAGGCTCATGGCCTACAGAGCTTAAGAGAAGGGATCCTATAATACAACTTCTTGGACTTACTGGTATTCTTTTGGGTCTTAGTTTTCCTCAGATGGAGGAGAAGAATATCACCTGTCCTTTGCTGGCTGGTGGTGAGGTTCAGAAGAATGTAGCCCTGGTATTACAGCGACTTGAATTCCAGCCCTTTATCTGATCCTCCCTTCTAGCTTTGGGTCAAGCTATTTTTGTTTTATAAGTCTATATGTATGAAGTGTAATCAGTAAAAATAATAATAATTATTATTGTTATAACTACCTTATAGGGCTTTGAACATCATGTGTGTAGTATCTGATATAGTTTTCAGTAAACGTTAATTTTGGTTCCTGCTTTAACCTTGGAATGACAGGGGCTTCCGCTTTACATACCTGGCCTAATTACTATGGACAATTTATAATATTGAATGAAGTGAATATTAAATCCACGTTATTAGTATTCAGTTTCAGACAATAGTGATGTGATAGAGTGAGTGACAAAAGGCAAATGGGTTGTAACCACTAAATCTCCAGCCCTCTGCGGATCTCGTGTGACAATAGGTAGTACTTGAATCCACAATGATAAAGCAATACAAAAATGTACCAATGGCTTTGAGATGTGAATAGAACATATTGAATTTGAATAAAAGAGGATTATTCTACCATTATATAAAAGGACTAGCCGAGTCTCATTTAGAATATCATTTTCAATTCTTAACACTTTGGTGTGAAAAGAATATTGTAGCAAGGGAGAAAATAAAGGAAAAGCAATGAAAATGGTTTGGGGATTCAGTGAATTTGGTGAGAGGCAAAAGCCAAAGGATCTAGGCTTATGTTGATTAAGATAGAGAACATAAGGTGATATAACTGGGCCCAGCCAACCCTTGGGAAAATGGGAAGGAACACAACCACAAAATTACTGCATTTGTGCTTATGAGAGAAAGGATATTGTTGGAGAAAAACTAAGACTTATGTAACACAGAAGTAAATTCCCAGACTTCAGGGTTTATATACATGGCAACTGAGTTTCCTAGAGCTGCCATAACAGTACCATGAAATGGATAACACAAATTTATTCTTTCACAGCTCTGGAGGGATGTGATCTCTCTGAAAGCTCTAGGGTAAAATCCTTGTCTCTTTGTAACTTCTATTGACTGCTGGCAATCTTTGGTACTTCTTGAGTTACCATTATATCTCTCCAAAGAGAGATAAGTGTTCCCATTCTCACATGACTTTTCTTCCCTGTGTCAATCTCTGTGTCTCTTCTCTTCCTACAAGGACACCAACTATATTGGTTTAAGGACTGAGCCATCTCTCTGTAGTGTGACTTCATCTTTACTAACTAGATCTACAATGGCCTTATTTCCAAGTAATATATAACATTCTGAAGTTCTAGGGGTTAGAACTTGAACACATATTTTTGGAAGGGGGGTGTTATTCAACGCATAATACATTGAGAAAATTCATAAAATTGAAAATAATCACTTTCTGTTAGTATGAAGGAAACCATGGATGTGTGTGTGTGTGTGTGTGCGTGTGTGCATGTGTGTGTGTAACTCAAAGCATTCCCAGCAAGATCAGGAGCAAAGCAAGAATGTCCTTCCCCACCACTTATTTTCAACTGTAATCCCTAGCTAAAGCAATAACAAGAGAAAAAGGGAATAATTATATGAATTGGGAAAAAAGACATCAAATAGTCTTTGCTCACAGATGACATAATTGTGTAAAAAATACAAAAGAATATGAAAAAACTCCTGTAACGAAGAAGTGATTTTAGCAAGGTTGCAGGATACAAGGTTAATATACAAAAGTTAATTGTTTTTCTATATATCAGCACTGAACAAATGGAATTTGAAATTAAAAGCACAGTATGTTAATTTGAAACCATGAAATACTTTGTTATAAATGTGGCAAAATATGTACAAAATCTACATAAGGAAAATTACCAAACTCTGATGAAATAAGTCAAAGAGCCAAATAAATGAAGATATTTCATGTTCATGGATAAGAAGATTCAATATTATCTAGATGTTGATTCTTCTCAATTTGATCTATAAAATTCCAGATCAAATTCCCAGAAAGTTACTTTGTGGAAATTAAAAAACTTGATTCTAAAGTTTATATGGAAAGGTAAAATACCCAGAATACATAAATAAATACTGTACTAAAGAAGAACAAAATTGGAGGACTGACACTATGCAGCACTAAGACTTACCATAAACTATAGTATTGGGATGATGTGGTATTGGTGAAAGAATAGACAGGTCAATGGAACAGAATAGAGAACTCAGAAATAGGCTAACACAAATATAGTCAACTGATCTTAGACAAAGAAGCAAAGGCAGTATAATGGAGCAAAGATGGTCATTTCAACAAATGGTGCTAGATCAATTAAGAAATAAATCTAGACACAGATCTTGCCTCCTTCATGAAAATTATTTCAGTGGTTCATAGACCTGAATGTAAATGTAAAGCTATAAAACTCCTAGAAAATAACATAGGCAAAAATCTAGATGACTTCAGATTTGGTGATGACTTTAGGTATGATACCAAAGGCACAATCAGTGAAGGAATGAATTGATAAGCTGGACTTCATTGATATTAAAACTTCCTGGTTTGAAAAATATACTGTCAAGAAAATGAAAAGACAAACTACAGAGTGAAAGAAAATATTTGCATAGGACATTTCTGATAAAAGACCACTACCCAAAATATATAAATAACCTTCAGAAATAAACAACAATAAAATAAAAATCCCATTAAAAACGAGCAAAAGACTTGAACAGACACCTCATCAAAGAAGATATACAGATGGCAAAAAAGTATATGGAATGATGTTCCACATCATGTACCACCAGAGAAGTACAAATTGAAATAACAATGAGAAAACACCACACAGTTATTAGAATGGCCAGAATCCAGAACATTGGCAACACTAACTGCAGCTGAAGACATTGAGTGGAAGGAACTCTCATGTATTTCTGGTAGGAATGCAAAGTGGTACAGGCAGAGAAAGTTTAGTGGTCTCTTTTGAAACTAAACATAGTCTTCTTTTTTTTTTCTCTAACAGCTTTTTTTAAAGAATATAATTTATTTTTTTAATTTTTAAATTAATTCATTTTTTTTAAAGACAACAAGTAAACATTCTCCTGTATTAACAAACTCAAGCATTAGAGAATGTACAAATACCTTTTGGAGAGAAACATTACTCAGTATAGGATTAAACCATGTAAAAGCTAGGTAAAAAATAGAAGACTAAGGAATGGAATAGTCACAGTGAAACTGCATTTTCATACTAGGGAGACAATACAATGTTTACAAATGTGCATCCGATTTATTTCGCTTGTGAGTATTTTCTCGAGTTACATCCATTTACCTATAAAAGTTTCCAGTTTATCTTTCTTTATGGCTGAGTAGTATTCCACTGTATAAAAATACCACATCTTTTTTATCCATTCCTTGGTTAACGGGCATTTGGGTTGTTTCCATGATCTAGCTATTACAAATTGTGCTGCTATACACGAGTGCACATATATTGCTGTGGTATGATGTTTTTAATTCTTCTGGAAAGATACCCAGAATACATGATCCAGGAATAGTTTTTCCTGGTACTTACCCAAAGGAGTTAGAAATGTATGTTCACATAAAAATCAGCACAGAGATGTCTATTCCAGCCCTATTCAGAATTGCTGAAACTTGGAAGCAATGAGGATGTCCTTCAGTAGTTGAATGTGGTATTCTCAGAATGTGGCATTCAATGTGGTAATAATGGACTATTATTTAGTGCTAAAGGAAATGCACTATCAAGCCAAGAAAACATGGAAGAAATTTAAATGGACATTCTTAGTGAAGGAATTCAACATGGAAAGTTTACATACTATATGATTTTAATTATATGACATTCTAGAAAAGAAAGCACTGTGAAAATAGTAAAAAATCAGTGCTTACCAGGATTAGAGGGAAGGAGAGATGAATAGGCTGAGCACAGAGGATTTTTAGAGAAGTGCAACTAGTATGTAGGCTGCTATGATGGTGAATAGATGCTGTTATAGACTTATCAAAACCCACAGAATGGACAACTCTAAGAGTGAACTCTGATGTAACTATGGACTTTGAGTGATAGTGATGTGTTGATGCAGGTCCATCAATTGGAAAAACTGTGATGGAAAAATCAATAATGGGGAAGGCTGTGCATATGTGGGAACTAGGGACATATGGAAAATCTCTGCACCTTCTGCTTAATTTATTGTGAATTTAAAACTGTTCTAAGAAAAGTAATATCTTTAAAACTTTAAAAATATTTTAATTAATTTTTAATATTATAAAAATCATTTACCATCATACCCATTTTTAAGACTGCAATAGTGTAGTATTAGTAATACACAAGACCACTGGCATTCTTAGGGCCCTGGGGTGGGTCATATTGGAAACGACTCTGAAATGTATCATAGGCACCAAAATCGTGGACAAGATACCAATGAATAAACTGTAGCAGGACTGCTCTTTCACTTTGTGCTGGATATTCTGAAAACCAAAGATTGGACAAGAAAACACACTCATCTAAAGATTTAAAAGGAAGAGTTGGTAAAAAAAAAAATAGAAGCTGAAACAAATTGAACAGAGGTGGGGGTATAGTGTTCGGCTGTGGTGCCCTTGTAGAGTAGCCAGTGGAAGCAAGGAAAGGCTCTGGAAGCATTCCCTGCCTCCCCATGCCTGGGGTCTCTCCCAGGCCAAAGGAATGAGAGGAAGGCAGGAGACTCTTCTCTGGTCAGGTTAGGGGACCCAGGGAGTAGGGATCTCTCTGCAGAAGATAACTTCCTGCTATCCTCAGCTGGGATGGGAGGGGGGAAGGGGAAAGGGAAAGGGAGGGAGGCCAGGATTTTAACTGGTGTTCTCTGTTTGTTCTACTCTGCTGTCTCTTCCACTAAAATATGGAAACCTGATTATTTTTTCCCCCAGGAAACAGAAGAGATAGGAGAGAACACAAGACAGCACGCCTTCTCTTTGACTCTCCACCACTTTCTCTCATGCATTATAGCTGGGTTTCAGGAGGCGACCATGAACATTGATTGCATGAAACATTTCTGCAGGCTATTTGGGGCCAGGCACTGTGTTCTGTGCTGTGACACAGTGGTGACATGTCACCTTTCAGAGGGACATCACAGGATAGAGTAGTAATGACAATGGACGAAGTTCCAAGTCAGCCTCTGGCATTGTCTAGGCTGAGTCTTTAGGCTGTAGGACACAGCCCTTCACTGTCATGGGACTTATTCCTCCTTCATCCTGAGAGCAGTGCCTGGAAGGGAAGGGGGCTCTTGAGTGTTGACCATTCAGAACTCTTTTGTAGTTGGAGGTGGGGTTGCAGGCTAAACCTCACTGCTCTCTTCTTGTGTCTCTCCCTCTTCCACCAGTTATATGTCTTTGGTTGTCTGAACTGAGTGACCTGGCAATGACACCTTTTGGCACAGCCTCTCAAAGCCATGTACAATATGCTGGAGGCATCTATGAAGTCCTAAAGGGAAGGAGCTCCAGGATTGTAATGAGCCCTTCCTATAGTGTGGCTGAGAGCTAGCCTCCCTTCCAGTGGTAGCCAAAGCCAAAATCACTCTGGCTTCCCAGAGCCTCGATTTCCAGGTGTGTTGTTGGCAGTGAACATAGCAGCACACAACACTTGCTGACATTAGGGGATGCAAATGTGGGCAGAAGAAGGATGGGAAGCATTGAGGTGGGAGTCCAGAGCGGGGTAGATAATTGTGCAGCCTTGGAAAAGGGTTTCATGTGAGTAGTTAATACTGGAGAAACAATACAGCAACAGAGAGCCTTCCAATAGAGAATGCTGTCAGTCTTCTTATTCATTTATTCTTCTCTAACTAAATTGATGGACCAGTCCGCTCCCTTCCTAGATCTACATGGATGATAAAATGGCAAACAAGTTTCATTTAAATAATGGGCAAATCTTCTAATTAGTTAGAGCCTAATTCTCATGTCTTAAAATGACAAACTGTTCATACAACTGCTTGTTTTGTTGAAATGATAAACGAAGGGTAGGGAGAACCAAAGGAAAACATTGATGAAAAAAAATTAGATGCATAGATTCTGCTGCGTATTAATCTAGGGGAAACTTTAGAAAGTCAGTAATTGTCATAAAGATTCATTGGTCAACATTCAAGGACTAATTAAAAACATATGTATATATTTTGATGGTCTTCTTCCTAGAGCCTATTTACTTTCTATCAAAATATTTTAATTTCTCTATAAAGTAAAAAAAGTCTTAATAAGGACAATTTCAGCTGATATAAATAAGTAGGTATATAAAAATAGACACCTTAATATTATTTCATTAGCTATATATTTAAATGTTTCTGCCATTGATAAAGTTAAATGAATCTTCTAACTAGATAATATTTGAATTTTTGTACAGAAATTATTCCTAGATATCTAAGAATAAATCACCTTCAACATGTTCACTCATTATTCCTTCATATACCCAGAAAGCTTTCTTTCAAGACTTATTAGTTAGCAGGCCCTCCTGGAGGGACAGAACTAGAGACTGCTAGGTAAATAAGCAATTGTTAGGCATAAGTTGTCTAAACTCTTAATGTAGTCTTCTCAAATGGTAAGATGCATAAGGATTGCTTTGAAATCTCATTGAAGTGTCTATTCAATTCATAGTAGGTCTGGAGTAGGGCCCAAGCTTGAGCATTCTTAATACACCCACCAGTGATGCAGGGGCCCATTCTTCCAGGACAAGATTCAAGCAGAGATAGTAAAAGGAATTAGCTGGAGAAAGGGAAGAAGGAGGGCTCTTCAGCACGTGAGGGAAGGGGTGTGCTAAGCTGAGGAAGTGGCCTCCCGGTAGAGGAGAGGGGTGAACTACAGGTGAAAGATGAGTCAGAGGGAACCTGGTTGGGTTCCTAGGGGAAGATGTTTGCATCTGCACCTTCCAGCCTCAGTTCCAGAGGTAAAATAGAGCCCTGTGTATATGTTTGGAAAACTGCAATTCACTTGCAACCATGGAAGTTAACTCTGGGTTGTCAACTGCGCACAACATAAATTCACTTCTCCTCTTCCTATCCCTACTTATTTTCTTGAGTGAGTTGGAATTGATATCTAGGCTACTGAAAAGGGATACTCAGGGAGGAGTCTCAAGTAATGAGGTTAGCAAGTAGCCAGGGGTCATAAGTGTAGTATGCCTCGCTAAGAGGATTGAGTTTATCTTAATCATGACAGGAAGACCTTAGAAATTTTCAGATATCTTAAACAACCAGTGTTGAGTGCATCTGTGCATGTGTGCACCTTAGGTTTCAACCCCAAATGAGGAAAGAACTTCACTTGTGTTTCATGACTTGACATAGAAGTGTGTTGCTCCATCAGAGGGCAAAGATTAACAGAAATAGGCAGCTAGAGGAGTGATTTGGGCCTAGACTCTGTCACACCATGCCACCAAGGATGCACCATCTCTTCTTTTAGTCTCACATTCCTTATTTGTGAAATCTCTTTTATTTCACAATTTTTAAAACAAGTTTCCATCTAAGTTTTCAACTTCGGCTTGCCTTTATCACAGAGCTTCTTGTGTTGCCCTGCTTGTTCCTCTGCAACAAAATATTGAGCCCAACTTCTCTGCCTGGTATTCAAGCCCTCCAAGAACTGCTCTTCCACTTTTTCCTCTCTAGAGTCACCTCTCATCACCATTTATCACTTTTCTCTCCAACTCAGCTGATTTCCTTTGCTGTCCCTCCTCCATGTCTTGTCAAGTCCTGTTGTAATTTCCTTCCTTTTCCCCCACTGTCTGCTACTAGTGCTACCCATCAGTTGAAAGCCTGCCATGGGGTTAAATTTCTGTAAAGTATTTTATAGCCATTGCCATGTTCATCTTCAAGATCATCCTATAGGATAGGTGCTGTTTTTATACCAATTTTACACCTGGGAAAACTGAGACATTGAGAGGTAATATTACTTAGCTGAAGTCCCAAGGCTACCTAACAAATAGGGGCAGAACCAGAATTCATAATTCAAGTTTAGGTCCCTGGCTCTCCAGAGCTGTTACTCTTCAGCATTCTCCTTTCTTTTATGACAGACTATGCCCCTGCTTACAGTAATTTCTATAGAAAAGGTCTTTTCTTTATGCAGTGTTTGTCCTTTTAGCCCTTCATAATTTGGCTTCCAAGAGACATCCTCATCTAAAACACCCATTCTGGTCATTCTCACATGCCACTGCCCTGCGCTCTCTCCAGCATGGCATTGGGATTCATCTTGCCCCCAAACCCAGGTTGTTCCATGACCAACCCTGTTTTTTTTATCTGATATGCTGTACCTTTCCACCTGCACTGTGGTTTTGACTTTTTATACACAGAAAAGTCAGATCGATATGTGTCCAACACTTGTCAAAATAATAACTAATCTTTCTTGAGGCTGACTCCTCCTCTCATACACACATAGTGGGGAGGTGTGGGAAAGCAAAACTTGTCAATATAAATTTGTATATTGAAATATATCAATTTCATCTGTATAAATTTGCCCTGGATTGCTGGGTTCTCAAAACGGGATCCACATACCCTTGTGTATACAGGAAGGGAAATAACACTGTATTAAGCAGTACTCTCAGAATAACATGAGACGTCATTGTCTTGACATTTGTACATTTATACTGATGGCCCAAAACCAATGATGGGACAAAAATGTTAGTTCCTGAGCATGAATCAAGGCAGTAGCTCCCAAAAGAGATAGTATGCATGATATTCAGTACCACCCAAACTTACAGTGTAAAAATGAAACAAACAAACAAAAAAATAAATTCTCCCCATTTCACTGAAGAATGTCCTTGATACAGCAGTAAAAATGATGAATATGATTAAACCTTAGGCCTGGAGTGAACATCATTTTAATATTATGTGGGAAGAGGTAGGAAGTACATATCAATGCTATTGCTACATTGTGCAGTACAGCAGTTGTCTGGAAGGAAAGCAGTTGTGTGATTGAGTTGTGAGTTGAACTAGCTGCTTTTTTTCATGAAACACTATTTTTTACTTGAAAATGTCTGACAGACAGTCTAGTTATTCAGACTTGGGTATTTGGCAGACATTTTCTTTTAAAAATGAATGAAGAGAGCTTGTCATTTTTAGGAAAACAACTGACAGTATTTGCTGCCAATGATAAAATCCAAGCTTTCAAGCAAAAATTAGGGGTTTGGAAAACTTGTAGCCACCACTCTGAGCATGACAGCTTCCCAATGCTTCAAGATGTTTTTTGTGAGATTGGTGGTAATATTAATGTACACGAGTTTTGTTTTGCTATTATGTAATGTATGTTGACAATTGGAAGATTTGCATAAATTAATGAAGCCATATTTTCTAATTAATCAAAGCATGAGTAAAAGATCCATTCAAAGTGCAGAACAGATGATTGGATTTTAACATAACAAAGTAAAGTAAAGCTCACCAATGTAGTTTCTGATTCTATTAAACCATTAACCTTTAAGCAGCTACCACTTGTTGGAATTTGGCATAGTATTGAAAAATATCCACAATTATCTGAGAAAGCTGTAAAGTACTTTGCCCTTTTCCAACTACATATCTGTGTCACACTGCATTTTCTTCAAGGCATCAACCAAAATAAATATCTCAACAGATTAAATGCAAAAGCAGAAATGAGAATTCAGTTATGTTCTGTTAAACTAGACAGTAAAAAAAATTTACAAAACTATAAACAATGCCATTCTTGTTGCTATTTTCTTCTCTAGAAAATAGCTATTTTTCATAAAATTGTATTATTTATGACAATATGTAATGGGTTTATTGTTTTTTTAAAAAGAGTAATGAATATTTAAAATGTATCAGTTTAAATTTCTAATATATTAAATTAGAACACATATAATCCATATAAACAAAAGCTCTTTGCATTCCTCAATCATATTTAAAAATTTGAAAGGATCCTGAACCAAAGATTTTGAAAACTATTGTTATACACAGCTGTGGAGACAAACTGGGGAGGGTAGATAGTTTTGCTTTTCCTATGTTCCACTTATACACTAATGTTATTAGCTTCTAGCTAGCTATTAAAGCCCTAAACTAGAAATCATTTATTTTTCCTCCTTTCTCTCACTCTCCACACCAAATTACCTGGTCTTGTTCACCCACTTCTTGCCACCATCTTGGTCCAGGTCAAATGAAGTTTGCAGTACTAGCCCCTGACCTTTTCATTAGTGAAACCTGAATTCACTCCCTTGAGTTCTTTCTTCCTGTGTGACTCTGGGCTTGGTCATGTAAGTTATATTGGCCAATGGGACAATAGCAATCGTACTTAAGAAGCTTGACAATCGCTATTTTTGGGACTTGTTCTTTTTGACTGCTATCAGAGTTCTGTGACTGCTGTGATCTGAACAGATCCAGACAATGAGAGAGATAAGGGTCAGTCTCCCTCATCACTTCCTTAGCCTTGTGACTGGTAGATGACCATAGAGAGAAACATGAGTGAGACCAGCAAAATTACTGAACCAAACCCAGACAAATTTCTGACCCACGGAATTATATGCTAAATAAATGATTGTGCTTTAAAGCATTAAATTTTGGGAGACAGTTTGTTAAGCAACAAGTGCTAACTGATATACCATATCCATATTTGGGTTACTACAGTGCTCTCCTCACAATCTCCTGCCTTTCAATTTCTCTCCTTTGGTTTTACCTTCATGGTCTAATTAGAAAAATCTTAGATCTGATTACGTTAGCATCATTATATAACAACTTTCAATGCCCCCCTCCTTGCACTCAGAGGGAAATATAAGCTCCATAGCTTACCATGGCTTATCAGGCCCTCCCTGATCTGGTTCCTGATGACATTTTAGTGAGATCATTTCATTTCTTTCCATCTTACAGTGCTCTAGCCACATGGCCTTGAGCATGCCAAATTCTTTCTTACTCAGGAATCTTGTACTTGCTATTCTCTTTGCCTGGATTACGTACCCTTTGGCTCATTGCCTGGCTGGCTCATTTCCATTCTTCAGTCCTGAGGTTAAATTTGCTCCTTTACTGAATAACTTCTCTGGTCACTGCATCCTAACCACTGTCCCTGCTCTTCCACCTCACAGACACCTGTAGCTCCACTTCATTCCCATCTCTTATTTAATGACAGAAGCCTTGTCTGCCCTGTGCACTGATCGGTTTCTAGATCCTTGTCCAATGCCTGGCTCATCAGAAGAGGTGAATAAATACTCAAAAATCACTGATGAGGAAGAAAAGCAGACTGAGTCTTTCAGGGCTGGTCCTGCTCATGGTGGCTGCAAACAGTGCATACTTTGAGCAACAGTCTCCCACTCCTGAATCCTCTTGCCATCTTGAAACAATGAAACGCAGCATGGTATAGTAGAGTGTTCTCTAAACTTGCCTGAATGCAAAATTCACTCATATTAAAATACAAAACTTGGATCCCCTTGAATCAGGATCTCTTTGGGGAGGTAATGGTATTCCACCAAATCCCCAAAGTCTTCTCATGATTAGCAGGTAGGAGAGCCACTGGCCAGATTGAAAAAGCAAAAGGTTTGAATCAGGCAGCTCTGGTTTTCAGTTCTGCCCTCGGTCTTGCTGGTTAAGCCACCATATTCTCTACCTCCTTCCTCTCCTCACTCAGTCATTCACTCATGCACTAATTCATTTATTTAATAAATCTTTAATGGACATCTACTATGTTTAGACATAGCTCTTGGTACTGGGAATGCAGGATGCCTGCTCCATGGAGCTCAGCTTAGGGGAGACAAATAAATGAATAAAGTAATTTCAGATAAGATAAATCCATCTGTGAGATGGAAAGTGAAAAGTAAGCCAGCATGCTGGGATAGGTAGTAGAGGGCTCTTCAGAGTGGGTGGTCAGGAAAATACTCTCTGAGGAGACTTTTATTTTTTTTTATGTGGGTACCGGGAGTCAAACTCAGGACCTCGCACTTGCCAGGCAGGCAGTTATGCCGCTGAACTATCTCACCGGCCCTGAGAAGAGAAACTTTGTGTTGAGCCACAGTGAGGAGAAGAATCCAGCCTAGAGATGATGTGTCACAAAGCGGTTCAGACAGAGGGAACAAGCCAAGCCCCCAGCCTCAATGTACCTTGATTTCTTCTTCTGTAAGATGGTAGTGACCAGTCATGTTGTGGTATTAAAGAAAATTAGATGATAGAATGCATGCAGTATGATAAAAAATACAGTGAATGTATAAATTAAAAATATCTTATTACAGTAGAAGGTGCATTGTCATTAATCTCCCTCAAAATCCTCCTCCCTTGCTTCAGACACTTGTTGCATCATTCTTGCCACTTTCTGAAGCAGTTCTGAAAGACTTCTTTGAGTGTCTTTAGTTGTGCTGCTGTGGCTGCCTCAATGTCTTGTCTTGATTCAAAATGTTTACTTTTTATGGTCATTTTGACTTTGGGGAAGAGCCAGAAGTCATGAAGTGCCACAACTGGTAAATAAGGTGGATGAGAATGCACTATAATATTTTTACAAGCCTACCTTTCCATTGGATGGCACACAGCAGCAACATTCACCAAATTTCTGATCGCAGCTTGTAAAGATACTCATGAATAAAGACTTTCAGAACTGCTCTAGAAAGTGACAAGAATGATGGGATAAGTGTGTTCAAAGCTGAGGGAGTATACTGAAAGGGTGAACAGCAATGTGTCTTTCATTGTAATGTATTTTTTAATTTAAAAATTCACCATAATTTTGATCACCGTTCTATATGGTGCCTGATACTTTGTAGCTACTTAGCAGTATTTTCCTTCTTTCCTGGGGGCAGGAAATGAGATAATTTACTCTTTCATTCATTCAACAAATAATGACATGTGTGAGGCATGTGAGAGAGTTCCTCTTTCCAAGATCCTGGTAGTTCAGGAGGCATGCTGAAACATGCAGATGACGTAATGCAAACCAGAAAGTGGGCAGTGATGCTTTTAAGTTGTTATTCCCCTTGCCAGAGGGGTTTTGATGGGATTTAGAGAAAGTGAGAAAGTATGGGGGAGAAGAAACATCCGGAGGAGTGTGCAATGAATGTCCAAGGTCCCTCAGGATGCCCATTCGGGGTTGGGAGAGAAGTTGAGAAGGTGGTAGGAGGACTATAGGGCCTCCTATGTGTCATTAGTACAATGCTGAGAACTAGTATTGTCATTAGTACAATGCTGAGAACTTGGTGTGGATGCATTCTGAGCCATGTGCTTTCCATATGTAATAAAATTTGGTTTTATTGCATGATCTGTTTATCTGATAGACCATAGGACCAAAGATGTAAAGTGTTTTAATAAAGTGCTGTAGCAATGTGAGAAACTTGATTCCGTTAAATATGCTCAAAGCAGTAACACTGAAGCAGGTGTCTTGTAGTAGCAGTAGCATTTCGGGCTTTGGAGCACCAGAGTGGAAGTTATTAGTTCTTATGATATTGTAGCTCCGAGCCAGTTTTAAAGTTGTGAAAAAAAATTGTTGTGCCAATTTAAAAAGACAACTCTATTCATGTTAGAATTACTAAATTACATGTTTGACTTTGGTCAAAATTACTGTTGCATTTTGCAAAGCACACATCATGATGATAAATAATGATCACATGAGCATTAAGAAATATCCAATTACAACGGCTCTTTCAATTTCCTCTGATTTATATCAAGTTTTGTTTCCCTTTCATATATCTGTATAGGTTAACAGCTGGTTAAATTGCAAATTATTTTTTACTACCTACCTAACTTCTCATGAAGTGCTGCTTCTAGTGGAGAGTTCCCTTTCTATGTAAGTTTCACCAGTTTTTATGGGCAATGAAGGCTAACGTCTTATTTGGAAAGGATTAAGCAGAATTTAGAATTCAGAGATGAATGGAGGTAAAAGCATTTGAGGGCATCAAGAAATCTTGAGATTACTAGAGAAAAAAAGAACAGTATCTTTCAGTTCCTCTACCCCCAACTCATATAAACTGACTTAACACTAGGGACAAAAGCATTTAGCCAGGGAAACCACATGTCCTGGTTAACACAGAGTTGCGATGTCTGTGGCACTTCACGCATCTACTGGTTGCTGTGGAATCACTTCAGACTCAAGAGCATCTGGCTTTAGCATCACAACATGGTCATGGAGTTTTAGGGCCAACTCCGCCTCTAATAGCTGGGTGGGATTTGGAGGAAGTCAATTCTGATTGGTAAAAATTTATATTCTTTTTCTTTTACAAAGTGAGGAGATTGGACTAGCTCGCTGGTCTTCAAACTTATCATAGATGTCACACCTTTTCTCACTTACACTTACTGAGAAGTGAACTGTTTGGACTGAGGTATGGGTGAGTGGGATAGGTGCTCCACTGTTGAATGCTCAGGGATCCAAGGAACACAGTTTGAAGGCCTGAGCTAGCCAGGCTCTCAATCCTAACATTATGTGTTAGTCAGCTTTTCATCACTATGACAAAATATGTGAAATGAACAACTTAAAGGAGGACATTTTCATTTTAGTTCATTTTTCAAAGGTTTTTGTTCATGGTCACGTGATCCTATTGCTTTTGAGCCTGTGGCAAAGCAGTAGAAGCCTGTGGCAGAGGAGGCTGCTCACCTCATGGCAGCCAGGAAACAAAGGGAAGGGACTGGGAACCCAATACACTCTTCGAGATCATGGTCCCAGTGATCCAACTACTTCCAGTTAGGCCCTGCTTCTAACTGTAAACATTGCCATCAGCGGGGGAACCAAGTCTTCAAAACATAAGCCTTATATGGGGGATATTTAAGCTTTAAACCATAACACACTGCATTGAAAATGAGCACTGGTGACCTTCTTGTTTACCACTTAGCAGGTGGTTAACACAGGAAACTAGTTTCGACATGAACTTCACTAGCTTACTTAACATTCTATGATATGCAAATTTTGGCTTACATCTTAATTTTTGTACAATAAAATATATAGCTTTGAAATAACAAACAGCAATAACTATCATGATATCTTCCTCTTGTGGTTTTGATTTGCATATTAAAGCCTCTAGCAGTACAATATTGGGAAAGCTTGGGCTTGGGGCCAAGTAGACCTGTATTCAATTCCTAGCTTGGGCCCTATTAATTTCACAACGGAAGGCACTTCAGTGAACCTTAGTCTGTTTCTTTGTAAAGCGATAAGAATGAGACCGACCTCAGAAGTTTAGATGATATTTACATGTAAATATTTCTGGTGGTAACCCCTGCATAAATTAGGGAATAGTAAGAAGAATGGTATGAGCCAAGGTTTTTGGATTTTTCTTTTTTTTTATTGTGCAGACTTGAACAACATAGACTAACTTCAATCAAAAAGTCACTTATCCTTCTCAGCATTTTAAAAGCATATCATTTTGCTTACGTGCTTAAGTCAACAAGGAAGAAAACTAAAGAATTAGACTTTTTTCATATTAAATGGGTAGGAATATCTTCATTTTCTTGAAATATTGGTTCCCTTAGTCTATGTTTCATGTTTCCGCCTTTTGTAGTGGCACAGTACGAGGTAGATGTGCTTAGCTACTGTAAGAAAACCATCCACCAGATAATAAATATAGAAGGAAACTGTCCTGGATCTTGATAGCAGGAAATGCCAGAGGAAGGGATCCTTAAGGGAAAACAGCACCAGAGGCAGCCCTGCTGTATTCCATTCTAATATTGCCACTTGTGGATTAGGGACCAATATTGCCAAATGGCATAATTTTTAAAAAGGAGGTGGAAATCCCAATTTCTAAAATGGAATCTCAAAATTTTAAGTGTTTGCTTTATCTTTAAATGTGCGTACATAATGAAGAGCATGTCTGTGGGCTGAGTTAGACCCTCTAGTGGCAATCTGGGCCTCCCACCCAGCAGTGAGCCACTAATGGGAGAACAGATGGGTGTTAATGGGGTATTAGGTACTATGAGGAAATTACTCCTGGAGGCCCAGTAGTCTAATACTGCTGTCTTCCCTTTTCTGCCCTTTGGGGTTTCCAAAGTAGGGAGGCAGACACAGGATAATACCTTGGAACAGGAAAGGGGACATAACAGTTAATAGCAGGATGACTGCTGACTCTCCAGTGGGCTAGAGGAGGTCTCTTTCCCACCCTGCTCTCCCTTGCTCTTTCCTTTTCTATCTGTCCCTGGCCACACTGATTTGCATCTAGTCCTTGGAACCAGGGCTCCTGAGTACCCACGGAGAAGACAAGGCACAGAAAAAGCCCTGAATCCACGGAGGACTGGAAAAGGCTAGGGCTGGTAGAGTTCTCAGTTCTGTGAAATAAGTAGAAAGAACAGTGAAACAAAGAATTGATCCTGGGCTCTTGCTGTTGGAGATGAAGCAACCCACCCACTGGTGCAGGTGGCCCCATAGTGTCTCTTGTGACTCAGCATCTTCACATAGGAAAGAATAGTGGTCTCCTTCCTGGGGGGCAAGGGAAGATATGAGGCTTCCTGGGATGGTGATTGAGAGTAAATTTGACCCTGGGGTCGTTTTATTCCTCAGCTGCTAAATGAAGTCTTCTGGTCCATCCTGGCATTCCATAACTTCATGTCTCAGAGTCATGCTTTCTTCCATGTCTATAACCATAGACAAAGGAGTCCCTACTTCCTCCCTGGCACCATTCCCTGTGTCTTCTCCCTCTGCTCTCCATCTCTATTCTGCTGTTGCTATGTCTTTCCACAGCCCACAGTCCTGGCCAGGAATGATGGCTTCATATGATTCACAGGTCTAGACTCCTCCATCTGGCTTTCAACTCCACTCCCCCAAATCTGGTCCATGCAGATTCTCCAAGGGTATGGGGACTCTTCTTTGTGCTCCTCTAGATCTGAGGAGGCAGATTCCTCTCCAAGACAATGTTGATGCTGAACTATCCAAACCTCCATGCTTTACTACTTATAAACAAAGGCTTGGCCATGGGGGCCATCAGCCCATGTTACAAAGAGTGATTATTGCTACTAGAAATGAGCCAAAATTTAAACAAGTGGGCCGCCAAATTTTATAATTAATAAAATGTTACAATAAAAAATTACATATGGGGAAATACTAGAGGGAAATAGTCTAAGAATCAATCTATTAGTTACATTAAAAGGCAAAAATCAATGAGGGATTCTTTATTTTATAACTTTTCTGGAGTGTTCTTGTTTTGATAATGACACAAAAGTAATGAGTTTTAGTTTTTAGACTAGTACACTGTGGACAAATGGTAGCTGATCAAGATCTCTAATCTAGGGCCGGTGAGATGGCTCAGCGGCTTAAGCGCCTGCCCGGCAA
This sequence comes from Erethizon dorsatum, assembly GCA_028451465.1. Classification (NCBI taxonomy): domain Eukaryota; kingdom Metazoa; phylum Chordata; class Mammalia; order Rodentia; family Erethizontidae; genus Erethizon; species Erethizon dorsatum. The sequence goes on along the minus strand of CM051823.1, from coordinate 136,295,381 downwards.
GCGCGAGGGCCCGAGTTCGACTCCCGGATCCCACATACGAAAAAGGGGCCGGTGATATCGCTCAGTGGCACGTTCGCCTACTGGCACGCGAGGTCCTGAGGTCGACCCCCCGGTACAAAAAAAAAAAAAAAAAAAAAAAAAAAAAAAAAAAAAAAAATCTCTAATCTAAATTTAAAATTTTTTGGTTTCATAAAAATAAAAAGTGGAAACATCAAGAGGAAATGAAAGAATGAATAAGCAGATTATTTGCATTACCTGTGAACATAATACCCATAGGTATTGCATGTTAATAAAAGATAAGTGTTAAAACTTTTCTATCTATTGAATCAAGAATGTAGATGATATGCTAAAATCATTTAAGAATATTCTTTTCTAGAAAAAGAGTTCTGTGTTCTTTCTCACCATGCTTACTATTGGAGATGATCATTTAAGGTTCATTCTTTTATTTAAAAAAGAAAGAAAAGAAAACTTCACTAAGCCAACTTAAAAAAATAAAAATGGAGGGAAAAAGAAAAATGCAGTCTTTGATAGATTGCCCAGCAGAGAATTATTTATATGAAAACTCCTGCCTAAGCATAATTTTTTTGAGATGACATGTGCTTTGAAAATACAACGTGATTTCATCTTGAATGTAAAAGTGTCTTTTTTTTTTTTTTTTTTTGCTGACACCAAAAGATACAGAACCTGCTGATGTAACATGGATGGTATTTGGCTCAATCAATCCTAAAACCTGTGAATCCATGTGACATATTATACAGTATGCTATCAAGGAAGATATCTTTGATTATGTAATTGGATATTTGAGCAATATAATTTTACTTAATTGTATTTCTTTTTCCTTGTTTTCTCTGATGACTGGGTAATGGCTATGATCTTATTGAGCTGCAGTTTTTTCTACCACAGCCTTCTTGGAGCACAATTTAGGATTATTAGCATTGTCTTTGTGGTTGATTAACTATGAGTTGGTGCTGTTTGTAGGGCAGTGAAAATGGAATAATGTTTTAAGGATTCATAAATGAAGTTCCAGCACATGGTGCTGAATAAAAAACACAAACAGATGAAAATAGGCCTGCTTGCTGGTTTCTGAGATTATTCTCATTTCAGGTAGGTCTCGAACTTAAACTTTTTCTGTCAATGGGTACTTTAGTTGCATGTGATCTTTTATTTTCGAAAGAATACCTATTATGTATTAGGTCCTCTCATTGCAGAGAGGTGGGGGCTCAATAGATATTTGGTGAATGAAGGAATTTCCTCTTCAGTGAAATCTACATACCCTTGCCAGAACAGCCTTTCTTAAAAATTGCCTTTGTCATTCCACTTCCAGTTTCTAAAACCTTCAGAAGCCTTTTCTTCCCCTGGGCCCATATTTATTATTTGGAGTCCATTGTAATTTGGCCTCACCTCTGATTTTTCCAGCCTTATCACCTGCTCACTGTTTCCCCAGATAATCCTTCTGCTTTGGCCCTGGAGACTCACTGTCTCTAGAAGAGAAATGCATATCAAGTGGAGCAGTCAGGGTTTTCTCTCCTTGCTCCATTACTGACATCAGATGTGTTTCTGCATAATCCTTACAGCTTCTGTGAATATTTCACCCAATCTTCCAGACCCATAGTGGTCTATCTCAAACCACAAGTGGCCTATCCTAACTTGTTAGTGGTCTGTTAACACCTTCCTTTAAATTTATATAAAGCGTTATCTGTACTTCTGTTTTGCTCTTGCACCTGTGCTGTCCTGCTATATCAATTGTGCTATTGCTATGGTTGTGTATATTTTGTGTTATGATCTCAAGAGCATATTTCCTTACAATATTTTGGATTCCTAATAAAGCCTACCCAGTGTTATGTGTTTAGATAGCATCATACACATTATTTTCACTAAACTACAAATCCTCCGTGCTCTGCTTTTTCATCCCATTTTCGTTGCTGGCAATCACTGACCTTTAAACAATTTCGATAGTTTTGCCTTCTCTAGAATATCATATATTTGGAATCATGCAGTTTGTAGGCTTTCAGACTGGATTCTTTCACTTAACAATATGAACTGGAGGTTCCTTCATGTGTTTTCATAGCTTTATGGCTCATTTTCTTGAAACATTCAATAATCTCCCATTGTCTGGCTGTACCAATCTATTTATCTGTTTGCCTACTGAAGGACATCTTGGATGCTTTCAAATTCCAGCAATTATAAATTGACCTGTTATAGATATCTGTGTGAAGCCATAAATTTTCAACTGATTTGGATAAATATCAAAGAGCATGATTGTTGGGTTATTTGGTATGTTTAGTTTTATAAGAAATCACCAGACTGTTCTTCAAAATGGCTATACCATTATGTGTTTCCACTGGTGCTGAATAAGAATTCTTGTTCCACATACTTGCCAACATTTGGTATTGTGTTTTGGATTTTATCCATTCTAATAGGTATCCAATCATACATTATTGTTGTTTTAATTAGCATTTCCCTAAAGATGTAGAGCATCTTTTCCTATGATTACTTTCCATCTGTGTATTTCCCTCAGTAAGGTGTCTCTTCAAGTATTTGCTCTATTTTTTAATCAGGTTGCTTGTTTTCTCATTGCTGAGCTTTAAGACTTCTTTGTATGTTCTTAATAGGAGTCTTTTCTCAGATTTCTGCTGTAAATATTTTTTCTCAGTCTGTATCTTGTACTCTTGTTCTTCTAACAGTGTATTTTGCAGAGGAGATGCTTTAAATTTTAATGAAGTTCAGTTTATTAATCATTTCTTTCATAGATCTTGTCTTTGATGCTGTACCTAAAAAGTCATTGCCATATCCAAGGTCACCTAGATTTATTCCTGTTATTTTCTAGGAGTACTGTACGTTTGCATTTTACATTAGGTCTATAACCCATTTGGAGAAACTTTTTGTGAAGCATATGAAGTCTGTATTTAAGTCATTGTGTGTGTGTGTGTGTGCAGCCAGTAATCCTACTATTATATTTTGCAAAGATTATCTTGCTCCCTTTATCACCTTTGCTCTTTTGCTGAAGATCAGTTGACTATATCTAGTTCTATTTATTGGCTCTCTGGCCTCTGTCTATTCTTTTACCAATACTACATAGCCTTGACTACAGTACCTTTATAGCGAGTCTTAAAGTTGGGTAGCATATTACCTTTCATGCCTCTGGGACACAATACATGACACCTGCAACTTAAAGGAGAGGTTTAATTTGGCTTATGGTTTCAGAGGAGTTAGCCCATGGTTCACTGGCTCCAAAATAGAAACATCATGGCAGAAAGATATGGCAGAATAAAGATGTTTAGTTCATGGTGTCCAGAAGGCAGAGTATGGGAACAGTGTTAGAGAGGAAGGGGTGAGGGACCCAAGGAACTCCTCCATAACCTACCAAGAAATGTGATTTTCTAATCCCCTAAGCAGTTTTTAAGCCAATCAAGTTGAAAACTGAGCATAACTATCACATCCCCTTGTCAACCTGACACCTAAATGCATCTCCTTAAACCATACGTACTCTCTAAATAAACACAACAAAAAGTTAATAATTCCACCTAACATGATACAACTATTTTGCATATACCCCAAAATGCAGTAATCACTTCCCTTCCAACAGTTTCAGCATTTTTCAAAGGTACAAGGCAAAGTCTCTTCTGACACTTAGGGCATTCTCTTAGCTCTGAACCTCTGTAAAAATAGAAAACAAGTCACACAATCTCAATGGCATAGGGTAACATTCCCATTCCAAAAGAGAGGAACGGGGGATAGAAAATCATCAGACCCCAAACAAGACTAAAACCAAAAAGGACAAACATTCAGTCCTGTGGCACCATATCCAGCATCTGGGGACTATTACTGCAAGACATGAATTCCAAAGGGCTTGGATGACTCCATTCCTATGGCCTTGTTGTTTGCAGCCCACACTGGCTCTCTTTCAGGCATGCTCCACTCATGGCCTGCAGACATTTTTGAGTAGACATTCAACATTACTGATGTCTCTACTGGGCCTTTGGCTTCATTCTCACAGCTTCACATGCTGTCCTTTCAGGGGCTCCTTGCTTGACTTCCCAGACATTCTTTACAATCTGGCTGGAAGCCTCTGTGACCCCATGACTCTTGCATTCTGCATGCAGGTAAAACCAGCATCAAATGGGTGAGGCCATGGTCTGGCGCTAGTTAGGTCCTCTTGTACCCTGGTTGCAGTGGCTTCTGAGTCCTTAGGTGGCTGAGCATGGTGAAATGAATCCCATAGAGCCAATTCCCTATGTGGTCCTACTCAAGAAGTGGACCCATAGACTCTTCTCAAATGAGACATTTACACATCTGTACCTTGAGCCTGTAATGGTGGGATCTTGCTGGTTTCTGAGATGCCCTCAAAGTATGTTTCTTCTTACTGTACAAAGTACTTGGTTCTTTTTAATGGTGTTAATCTCTTCAGCAACCATGCATGATTTTACATGTGATTCCTTTTGGACCAAAATTAAGTTTTTCAAATTTTCTGCCCCCCAATTCTTACTTTAAATCTAGTTTAAAGCAGCCAGCAGTACTCATGCCATAGCCTGAATATTGGGCTGCCTTGAATTTCCTTTACCAGATCAATTAATTAGTTTCACCTCCCTAAATTCAACCTCCTGCAAATTCACAGAACATGGCCAAAATCTAGACTTTTCTTTGCCAGAGTGTAATACACATGGCTTCTATTCCAATTGCCAGTGAAGTCTTTCCTCCCAACCTAAAGCTCCTGACCCTGGCCTTTACTGTGCCCACTTCTGTCTGCATTCCAAACAGCATTCTGGTTTTCTGAGCTCCTACCAGAATCAGCTGTCAGGCTCTGCTTATAGTTTTTTAGGGCTTCTCTAGCTTGCATGCCAAACTGTTCCTGTAAACTTGTTTCAAAAGCTTCTGGACCACACGATCAGGTATAGCCTCAACAACATCTCCACTTCTCTGCTACCAATTTTCTGTAGTAGTCAGCTTTCCCATTGCTGGAACACGATACCCAACACCCACACCTTTAAGGAGGAGAGGTTTATTTGATTCATGGTTTCAGAGGGTTCATTCTATGGTTGGCTTGTTCCAAGACAGAAACATCATGGAAGAAGAGTGTTGAAGAGCAAAGTTTAGTTCATGGTATCCTGGAAGCACAGCAGGGGAACTGCCAGACAGGAAAGGGCAAGGGATCAGATATAGACCTCAAGTTCACCCCTCCATGACCCATTCAGACACACCCAGATATGTGCTTTAGTAATCTCCTAGGTGTTTCCTAAGCTAATCAAGTAGACAATTGACTTTGTTCAACATTGAATTGGATACTCTGGGTTTTTTGCCTCCCTACATAAATTTTAGAATTAGTTTGCCAATATCCATAAAATAACTCCCTGGAATTTTGAATGCTATTGCCTTGAATCTATAGGTCAAGCTGGAAACAACAAGCATATTGACAATACTGATTTTTTCTATTCATGTACGTGGTCTACCTCTCTTTCTGTTAGTTTTCTGATTTCTTTCATTAGATTTTGTAATTTTCCTCATACACATCCTATACATATTTTGTTAGAATTATACTTTAACATTTTATTTTGTGTGTAGCAATGTAAATACTGTTGTGTTTTCAATTTCAAAATTTCACTTGGTCAGTGCTGATATACATGAAAGTAATTGACTTTCATATGTTAATCTCGTATCCTACAACCTTCCTATAATTTCTTATTCTTATATCATTTTTCCTTAATATTTTTGTTGATTCTTCCAGAAATTACATGTGGACAATTATGTCATTTGGGTATAAAGTCAGCTTTATTATTTCCTTCCAAATTCGAATGTATAGTATGTCCCTTGCAAACTTTCACAGGTGTACTGTATAAGACTCACTTTGCTGGATGAGAATGAATCTGACTTACAAACATTCTCACAGAATGGAACTAATTCATAAGTCAGGGACTAACTTTTTTCTTTCCTTCTTTTGTCTAAACTTCAGTAGGTAGGACTTCTATTTCGATATTAAAAATAAATGATGGGAGGGGAAATACTTCCTTTACTTCTGATTTCAGCAGAAAAGCTTCACATTTCTCACCATTAATTATGATGTTTGCTCTAAGTTTCTTTTTTTTTTTTTTTGGAGATTTTCTTTATCAGTTGAAAAAGTTGTACTCTACTGATGTTTCAGTGAGAATTTTTATTATGCACGGGTATCAGATTCTTTCAAATGCTTTTTCCATGTATACTAATATGATTGTGTGCTTTTTATCCTTCAGTTTCTTGATTAAATAAATTACCTTAATTGTTTTTCAAAAGTTGAGCTAGGCTTAAAATTTTGGAATAAGTCTTGCTGGGTCGTGGTGCATAATTCTTTTTACACATTTTTTTAGATTCAGTTTCTAATATTTTGTTGAGGATCTTTGCATCTGTGTTCATAACAGCTATTGGTTTGTTGCTTTATTTTCTTTTCATAACATCTTTTTCTGATTTTGGTATTTAGGTAATCCTGGCCTCATATGAGTTATTAAGTATTTCTTCAGTTCTGTCACCTGGAAAAAAGCTGTAGAGAATTGGAATAATTTCTTTCTTATATCTTTAGTGAAATTCCTCAGTGAACCTGTCTGGACTTGATATTTCATGTTTGGAATATTTTTAATAGTGATTTGATTTATTTAATGTATACAGCCTTATTCAAATTATCTTTTTATTGTGTGCTTGAAGATTGTATCTTTTAAAAAAATTATTCCCATTTGTTCCATTTGTAGAAGGTTATCAAATTTGTAGGCATAGAGTTTTTTATAACATTTCTTTATGATCCTTTTAATGTCTATAAGTTCTATCATAATGGTGCTTCTCTCATTTCTTATATTAGTAATTTGTGTAATTTCTTTTCTTCCATTAGCTAGCCTTGTTAGTGGTTTATTAATTTTATTAATTTTTTCAAAGAACAAGTTTTTTATTTTGTTGATTTTCTATTTTCTATTTTACTGATTTATGCTATAAATTTTTTGTTTCTTATCATCATTTTATTTTTTTTCCAATTTTTATTTTTATTAGTTGGTGTTTCAGTACATAATGATTACATTCCTTGTGGGGAGTTGGTACATGTACATAACACATCTTAATTCTTTTTTGATGTCTTTTCCCTGTCCTCCTTCACCCTTCTCCTTCCAATTTGCAAAAGTTCTATTTCCCTATTTCCTCTTATCTATCTTTTATTTTGCTCTATATTTGTATTTTGGGTTTCTCATGTGAGAGAAACCATGCAATACTTAAGCTTGAGTATCTGATTTATTTTGCTTAATATTATGCTCTCAAGGTGCATCCATTTTCCTATAAAGGACTCCAGTTTATTCTTCTTTATGGCAGAATATTACCCAACTGTGTGTAAATACCACATTTTCTTTATCCATTCATCTGTTGATGGACATATAGGCTGTTTTAAATATTTTGTTATTATGAATTGTGGTGCTATAAACATGGGTATGCATGCATCCCTGTAATATGATGTTTTAATTAGTTTATTAGCTATATGCTTAAATGTTTCTGCTACTGATGAAGTTAAATACATTTACTGGATAAATATTTGAATTGTTGTTCAGAAATTATTCCTACATACGTAAGCATAAATTACATACAATACGTTCAACTCTTAGAATTTTCATCTCTTCTTAACATTGCCCATCTACTCTTGCATGTTGTCTCTTTTACCCTTAAACCACTTAGTAGATGTCTTAGTCCTCTCTGTGATGCTGTAACAGAATACCTGAGACTGAATAATTTATAAAGAACAGAAATTATATATCAGTGTTCGGAGATGGTCTGGCGGGCTCTGCTCTTATGAATAAACAAATTCAATTATAAAAAGGGTTTGTAGGAGTGAGTTCACTTGCTGAGAACGCAGCAAGGAGGACTTCACTAGACACCATATCTAAGTACCTTGATCTTAGGCTTCTTGGAGGTCAAGACTGTGAGAGATTAAAGTTTCTAGCACATGAATTTTGAAGGGGACATAAACTTTAAACAATAGTAGTATATTACTCATAGTTGTTTTAAATTTTTTAGTCTGATAATTCTAACATCCTTGCCTATCTCAGTCAAGTTCTGATGCTTGCACTGTGGTTTTGAACTTTTTTTTTTTTTTTTTTTTTTGCCTTTTAGTGTGCCTTGTAATGTTTATTGAAGATGCAATGGGCAAAACAAACTAAGTGAAGTAAATAGGCCTTCAGTAAAGTGATGGTGCAGGGTTGGGGGAAGGTAAACATTCTATAGTCTTAAGATTAGATCTCAGTCTTTTAAAGAGCATATCCCTCTAGACTGTGAACTTTACAAGTGCTTTTCAACCTACCTATTACTCCAACTGGGGCAGGATGGCTAGAGTGGATTGGAATTGAGTAGTTCCTTTCTCTCATGTGAAAGGCTAGAGCAGTGATGATAACCTTTTAAGACTGAGTGCCCAACTGTAACCCAAAACCCATTTATTTACTGTAAAGTGCTAACACTGCAATTAAACCTGAATACCGAGGCTTTAGTTTAGAAAAAACAATGCTACATTAGCATCTTTTGTCTTCAAAGAAAAAAAAAAAGCAACACATGTGCCAGAGGTTTGTCACCACTGGGCTTGAGTGCACTGAAGTTGGATATTTTTCTTCCTCCAGTTTGTTTAGTGCACCTCTCCCCCAATATTTTAGGTCCTTAAATAGTTTGTGTGTATGGGGGGGGTGTTGTTGCTTTTGTGTTTATTTGATTTCGTTTTTGTTTTTGAGCAGGACCTGTTAAAATGAATCAAAGGCCCTGGGATATTCCAAAATGGTTCCCCCCATCTTTCTTTTTGGAAATATGAAGATTTTTTTCTCCTGATATTCTCTTCGAAAAGTGGAGGTAAAGCTCACAGAAATTTGGAGTACCCCATCACTGGGCCCCCCTGGTGGTTTTATCTCAGATTGTCTACACAGAACTTCCAGCAATTTTCCAGCTACAGTTTGAGTTTTCTTATGCAGCACTGGTTTCTGATGCTAGGTTTCTGCTCTGTTAAGTTGTGATTCTCTGTAGTCTGTCTATGTCTCTAATTTTAGGGGCAGTGATTTAACCTACGACCTCACTTCTCTGATGTATCTAAGAAGAGCTGTGGATTGCTGTAAATTTTTTAAGCCCCCAACCCCTATACTGGACATTGAAACCAAGGCCTCACACTGAGTTACATCCCCAGTCCTTTTTTTATTTTTAGATGAAGTCTTGTTAAGTTGCCCAGAGTGGCCTCAAACTTGCAATTCTCTTTCCTCAGCCTCCCAGTAGCTGGGATTGCAAGTGTGCACCACTGCACTCAGCCTCGTTCAACTTCCTACTTCTTGTTAGTACAGAGTGACAGCTTCCAAGCTCCTTACATGCTGTACCAGAAATCAGAAGTTCTGTGGATTTTTACTTACCTGCTGTCTTATGCACAGCTACTTTAGCTATGTGTTTAAAACAAGGCTGGACTCATTTTAGTGTAATGTAATTTCAAAATTATAATCTATTTTGGGATCATTAGGCATTCATTAGGTATAGTATGAATTTGGATTAAAAAATAGTGCAAAAAGCTTTCTTGGATAGGTCAGTTGCCACAGGAAATAATCAAATTTAATTCATCAAAACAGAACAAAAAACAAAGTAAGTTAATTTAATTATTTAAACTTTATTAAGAGCCAACTGTATTTAAAAATAATAAAATGTCTTTCGTCTTATTTTCTCTGCTCTAATATGTGGCATACAAAAATGTTTCCATTAAAAAATGAGGACACTATATTTATGTCATTTTTAGGATTGCATAGTCATCTAATGTTAGAAGACATGTTGGATCATTACAGTTTGTGTAGACAAAGTACTTGTTTCTTTTTTTCATTCATAACTCAAAACTCTCTCATTTTACATGACATTTTCTTTAATAAATGGAAAAGAAACATCACTATGCACTTTGTAGTAGTTAAGTCTTTTTGACTTAGGCTGCTCTAAAAATTATTTCCTTTTTTACAGCTTCATTCCTGATTTTCTTAAAGAACAAAGACCTATAGTTTATCTTCATTGAAGTAATACAACAGTTTGCTATATTTTTCAGATAATTTGAAAATGAGATATGATTTTTAAAAGCATTTTAATGAAAATGTCTTTCATTTATGTAAACACTTAATGGGAATATTTAACATGAAATAAGCTGCAACATCCCACATCTATGTGAAGGTCTATAACTGTATAGGAACATAGGCCAGAGGTAAGTGGATCAAGTTCATATGTCAGGTGATTTCCTGTGATGTTCTGGGGCATGGCCTGCATTTAAAGGTGGAGACCTACATCGTCAGAGTACATATATAAATATGCTTTGAATGATATAAATATATCTGAAAATTATTGCTAATCTGGACATTTGTTCATCTTCCTTTTTTGCCTACAGAATGACTCTTACTATGTCACAGATGCTGTTTGATAGAGGCAAAGGGGGGGCTGATACTTTATCATAGCTGAAACCCTCAGATGGGCTTCATGTTAGTGATAAAACTTGTCTACATACTTAGAGAGCTTTAGCACATTAAAATACATTGTTAAAAACAGTATATAAAATATTTACTATTGGATGTAGCTGTGATTCTTAGGAAGTAGAGAACTAAATGTCGTTGCACTGGAATTTTTGTTAAGCTCTAGATTTTCTCAGCTTGTCCTTTGACTTGTTTCTCAGTTTTCCTGCTTCCAATGTGATGAAATGAGACTGGACTCGATGACCCATTTATCAGTTACATGTTTGTGTAAAGTTCTGTTGGTAGAGGTGTTTGCATCCCTTCTTCTCCTTTCTCCTCTTGCTACCACCTCCTCCTCCTCCTCCTTTTTCTTCTCTTCATCCTTTTCATTTTTCTTCTTCCTCTTCTTCCTTCACTTCTTCTGCTTCTCCTTCTTCTGTGACTGGAGATTGAACCCAGGGGAGCTCTACTATTGAGTTACAGCCCTAGCCCTTTCCATTGTTTTTATTTTGAAACAGTGGCTCACTGAGTTGCCCTAGTGGAACTTGAACTCATGATCTTCCTGCCTCAGCCTCTCAGGAGCTGGGATTACAGGCCTGCACCACACTCCCACCTTGTTGTTTCATCTTGATGAGATGTATAGAAAACCTTGGGGTTTTCAGAATTGGTAAAGTTTTTATGTTTGACCTAGTCTAGCGCAAAGTGGTGAATGTTAATCTGAGGGATGAATGTTTCCTCAGAGAGGAGTTTGGAAGGCTCTTCTTTTGTGGTGAGAAGCAAAACAGACAAGTAATCCTAGTTTCTAGCATATGCTGTGATCCAGGCTCTGCTCAGTTGGCCACATCGCATGTCTCTTCATCTTGGAACAGGCCTGTGTGGGAAGACACAGAGAGAAGTTTACAAAGGCCTGTAGCCCTGGTCTGAGGCCATATGGGCCTTAGTATAGTTGTGGCCACACATACAGAAGAGAGGAGGGGAGGCTAGAGAAGTGACATGTGCAAGGAGAAGACTGTAATCACACATCTTAGAAGCATTTCTTCCCCTACTCAACCGTCCTCTAAAAAAAGAACAGTGAAGATATATCGTCTTGGTGAATACACACATTCCAAACCTTTGCAAAGTAATGACAGTAGAGCAGTTACATTTCTTCCTTTCAGATAAATACATGTAAAAATTGTTGAATGAAACTGAACTTTATTTTTACCTCTTTTTCAGGCCAACAAATAACCTCCTAACTTTAAAAACCGTGTTGCTGGTTACAGCATCCTGAATATACATATATTCTATTTATAGGTTTCTGATCTGCAGAAATGGTTTGAGTAATATCACAGGCTGCAATTTATGACTCTGTTCTATAGTATTTAGTTACAGATGACCAACTAAATTACACAATCTGACAAAATAATGTATAATATGGTGCTTATCAATATATGGGACATAAGGTGAAGAATCAAAATAGTGTAGACCTAAGGTGTACATTTCTATTGTTATGACCCAGAATTCCAAAATTCAAATATCTCTTATGGGTTGAAAAATACCAGAACTATATTTGTCTATGTTCTTCCACTCTCAATTCATTTTCTTTGTTTTTCTGCACATCAATATCTTTTTGAACAGAGATGCTGACATATGAAAAGAAATTTGGTCTGACAGAATTTTCAGATTAGTTGAATGGATGAATTTCATGAACTCTAGTAAGAAAGATAACTTTTATAAGAATTTTGGGATTTCAGCAAACCAATCAGGCAAGATACTAAGGATGTAAATATATATCTTAAGTGTTAAATAATTTTCACATCATTCTTTCCATTCATTTCAAGAAATACCAAAAATAGGAAGAAAAAAAAAAAGAGTCTCTGAATAAAAATACCAGTGGGTTTTTTTTTTTGTCTCAGGGTCACAAACCAGCAAAGTGACTAAGATTCAAACCTTGTCCTTCCCTCCTGTCTTGCTGGGTGGTGTGTTGCCAGCTCAGCCCTTCCCCGTTGTACCTGTCATCCCACCTGCTCTGGGAAATTGATATTTAACATTTTTTTTCATTTTTAATTTTTTTTGCTGTTTTTTTCCTCAGTGCTCACAGTGGAGCAGGTATCTGAGAGCAGCTTTTGGTCTCTGCTCCTGAGAAACCTCCAAGGGCTGGTTAGAGGCTCTGTGGCACCTTTTCCAGCACTACACCCAAAAGTTCATCTCTCCTTTGTCCAAAGACCCTCAAGGACTCCAGCTTTTTCCTCTTCAGGCTAAAAATTCTAGCTGAGTGTGGAATGCCTGGATTTCTAGTAGTTGGAGGGCTGAAGCAGGAGGATCACTGCGAGTTCAAGGCCAGCATGGGATACATAGTGAGACCCTGTCCAAAAAACTAAAGAAAAAAGAGTAAATATTGTATCACCAAGAACATCTCTCATTGTTTGCAGAGTCACCAACATTCTCTTTTCAAGGAGCGTTAATCTGGTGTCTGAAGCTCATCATCAAATGTTTTCTTCAAACTTTTTCCAAAACACTTTTTTTTTTAGAAAAAAGAAAAAGCAAGACAGAAAACACTCCACTTTGAGTACAATTGAAGCTTGATGGTTTGTAGTTAAGATTGAGAAGATGCACATGCACATATAGTTCAAATAGGCCTACAAATTTCAGTATAACCAATTGCCCTAAGGCAAATAACAATGCACATTTTCTTATTAGACTTCAGGACTATGTCCTGGAGGGAAGAAAGTCCAGAAGAAGAGTAGTCTAGTTAAACCATCTGTGTTTATTTGTAGTGGTATAAATGTACACATGCATTAGACATTTAAAAATTAATTTTGCCCTAATTTCCTGTTTCTCAATGTCACCGGGTCATCAGTTTATTTATTCAGGAAATAGGTGTTCCACAACTATTATATACTAAGCAGCATGCTCTGTGCTAGATGCCCCACAGCAAACAAGGAGGCCATGAACTTGACCTTATAGTCTTGTAGTCTAATGGCTGTAGATAAAATATTAATAGTTAACTTCATCATAACCACCCATTGCAATTTAGGCATCTTATTAAGACCCAGCACTTCTGGTTACTTTCTTTTTTTTTTTTTTTTTTTTTTTTTTTGTGGGTACCGGGGGGTCGACCTCAGGACCTCGGGTGCCTGCGCGCCCATGCCGCTGAGCGATATCACCGGCCCCTTTTTCGTATGTGGGTTCCGGGAGTCGAACTCGGGCCCTCGCGCTTGCCGCGCAGGTGCTTAAGCCGCTGAGCCATCTCACCGGCCCCTGGTTACTTTCAAAATAAGAAAACACATAATTTTGAAAAACATAAGGCGAAGCAATTCAGTGTGGTGCTGGTATATGTTATGTGACTTTTTGAAAAATATTTATCCATAATGTATCAGTGTTCGGTAGTATACTCTGAGTCCTAAAGAATTATATCTTCTTGTTAAGGTAAAGTCGTTACTTTTGATATAATATTCTTGTTTTGTATACAATACAAATGAAACAAATCTCCAAAACCTTGGGTCTCTTTGAGAAGCCAATCTGGAGTGCTGAATGTTAATGCTGCAGAGACCTGGAGAACGTCTTATCTAATTCCTTATTTTGTAGAAGGGAAATGAATGAGGAGAGTGCTAGCTCACCCCCTACTTGTTCAGACAGAGGGTGTAATTAAGATCAGCTGAAGCAAAATGACCTTACCATTGGCTTCAGCTATAAAAAGGAAATTGCAGAGGAAAACAAAAACTTGGAAGAGGCTAGGTTGCCTCCCAAGAATTGGTTTAGTGCAAAACCTTATTCTTGCAGAGAGTTGGGAGGTGAAAGAGATGTTGCTTGAGAGATGACTTGCTGTGACTTCCAGCAAGAGAAGGCTGACAATTTTGAAACTTTAAAAATAAGGGACCCTACGGCAGTTCCCAAGATTTCACTGAAAGGATAGTGAATTGAATTTCAGGGGGAACTTTAGCCATTTAAGAATAAAACACAAAATGTTTTAAAGACAAAGGGAGAATTGGCTGAACAAAATTTATTAAAACCCATTCTATTATTTCTAAGTCACAACTGATTTTAAATGCCCTGCCATTTTATATACCACTAAGGAGAAAAAGTCATTGTCTAGTATTATGCTATGATTCATTGATTAAACCTTCTAATCAATGGATTTATTTTCTGCTAGTCTAAAGAGCTCTTTGAACTTCGACATAGGCTTTTCTCATCTGTCACTCTTTTGCCGGCAGAAAACTGGGAAATGAAAGAGGCCAAAGTTGGTTAACTATTCCTAAAGCTGCTCTACATCTCCAGCCCAGTTCCTCTCTTCTCTTTTTCATTTATTTTCATTGATATGCATGATTTTGAGCTTAACTGTGCCACTAAGACACTGGAGACTCATCATTTCTTACAAGAATCTGCGTGAGAACGCAAAGCTGGGGGTGGCGAGTTCTTTCCCTGGATTTGCAATGCAGCTTTCCTGCCCTGACTTCTGCTCTGCAGATGAGCAGAACACATCTCAGCCACCACGTGCCATCTGCTCCCCACAGCCAACCGATTCTGACTCTGTCAAGAGTGCATCTCTATTGTTCTGGGATTTTTCTCTGTGTTGCTGATGTTGGTCATGCTTGAGCAATGAGAACCTGTCATGATTGCCATGGGGCAGACAGAGACTGGCAGATGCCAGCAACTCAGAGACACAGCCTGATTTTAGGTTTCAGAATTCTAAACACACCAAAAGAAATTGTGTCTCAGGACTGATGAAGTAAGGCGCTGACATGCTCCTGGCTTTTATTGCTCTTCTCCCTTTGGAATTTGACCTATTTGATTGCAGACAAGGTAAATTAGCTGCTTTGTTTCATTATTGTAATTGACTGAGTTTTGGGTTCTGTAGAGCACCTACCAGGCATTTTCCAGGGTCAGTGTTCCCATGCTGCTTTTGCTAGAGGCTGGAGAATGCATCAACAGGTGTTTTAAGAAGAGGAAATTCTGAAGTTACAGGAGTCTGGAAGATGCTACCCACCACGTTTCTCTGTTGGAGAAGTCAGTGTCAATGAGTGATGAGTGTATTTAGACTTCTGAAAAGTTCTGCACTAAAGAGTCTTACTGAGGAGCTTACCTCTCTGTTCCAAACATATTTGACTATAACCTCCCCTTATTTATGCATATGCTCGAGGGGTTGATACCTCCTCACCAGTGCTTTGGCGCTTATTCCGCTTATTACTGGCATTGAAGCTTGTTCCACTGCTGCTGGCCTCCAAAGGGGTTCTAACATTTATAACTAAGTCATCCATGGTGGCTGGTCTTCAGGGAAGCACATATCCACAGAAGAGGTAAAAAGTCCCTCTGAGTTTCTCCAGATCTCAGGCAGCATGAACTAATCACCAAGGTAAATGCTGTCTAAGGTTCTTTTCCAGGGCTGGCTTCCTTCCGTACCCTCAGCTGGGGCATTTCTGTGTGCTGGTCAGACTCTTGCTGGTTCCTTTGTCTTAAATTGCAGGGCTGCTTTTGAATCTGCCCTTGACTGTGGAGCTGCACACTTTCACACCCCACCTGGATCATCTTCTTTCTTCCCAATGCTCAACTCACCGTATCATCCTAAAAGAAGCTTGTATAGCTACTTAACCTGGACATAATCTTTAGCTACAGATGCGTATATCAATTCCCCTGCTGATCATCACATCAATGTGGCATGTGTACTTCAACCTCAGTGTGCCCTGGAGTTCACCCATACTGGTTTCTAGCTGGGAAACATAATGATGTGGGTGCTATACCCACTTTCAGCTGCCTATGGGCAGCACCTAAGATATCCTCTTGTATGATCTACTTCTAGGATGGGCTACCATCCAGATTTTCTTGGATCTGAGGGCTTTTGTAGAATGCATGATTCTTAAAGCTAAACCTGGGGGCAATTTACAGCAAACTGTGACAGTGTCACCTGTCTTCCCTGCCGTGTGACTCTAGTAGACAGCTCCTACTTACTCCTTCCAGTACATGCCCCACCCACACATTCTTTTCTCCTTAAAATTAACCCATGAGCACAACAAGGTGTCTGAAAATATAGGAAAGTATAAAGAAGGTAAAAACATAAACGCCTATAGGCCTACCATTATGTAAGACAACTTCTGTAACGTGACATGTTTACTTTCAGTCATTTTTTCTATATGGGCAATCTTTCTGTAATTCATTTCCATATTTTATAGCTGCCCTCAATTCTTATGTTGATCAAATTATTTTATAAAATTATTTGTAAGAGTGGAAAGGCCTAGGATATTTTATTTCAGTCTATATTCCTGCATTTGGGCCCTGAATAGACACCCAAGGTATGACATACAAAAACTACCCATGACTTCTGCATCAGGGAATTAAATCTGCAACAGAAGCCAGAAGCCATTTTTGAGGTTTGTAGATAAATGGGGGCAGAAGTTGTAGGAAATTTAGCACAGAACCACAATAGCTTTGGAATATTTCATTAGGAGACTGCAGAGCTGATTCTGTAATTATTATCAATACATGAGCATTTCTCACATGAAAGTGATAAGTTTTCTCCCTACCTGCCTCTAGTGAATGTCACAGAAGCAGAAATGAGTCTTAAGCATCATGTGAAGGATTTAAGCTAGATAATAAGGAAAGTTATTAACTACCTTAGCGAGTTCAAGTGAATCTAAGAAATCTTTCTCGGAAAGTCTTTAAAAATGACAGAGATTTTCCTATCAAGAAAGGATTAAGTGTGGGCCTGCCTAATGTGGAACAAACAAAATAGCCTGTCAGACTCAGCCACCCTCTGGTGCAATGGCACCATATCTACTTGAGAGCACATAAAATACATGTAAAATTGATTTTGATTTTACATTTTCCTTTGAGAAACAAAGAAAAGTAGATGGTGCTGTTTTTAAGGGTCAAGTTTAATTTTCACGCCTTTAGGGAACAACATGTTGCTATGGAGTTGGACTGTAACTTCAGAGAGCAGGTGTTCAACTGTGGAGAGGTTGACTTCCATTAATTTTCCAAATTGCATTCTTACCGCTTTCCCCAAAAACTTTGAAATGTATTCATTTAGTTTAGCAAATGTCTTAGCTGGGATTTTAAGCCCTATTTGTATTTCAAGGGATTATACCAAATCTACATGGCCTGCGTCACCACTGGTAACTTCAAGCTTTTGCTTCTTCTTGCCTGTTTGGCTAATCATTCTTAGTTGTTAATAACATTCAGTTCAAAACTCTATATTTTCTTCTGATCTCCTCTCCTGCACATTCATTCAAATCGTGTGTTCATTGCAAACCTGGTCTTCAGGGAGAAAATCCCTTTCTATGCAAACTGGAAGTTCAGGGAACAGTTGGGTACTTACAATGTCGTTGAAAGTCACACAAATCAATTGGCAAAAATTATTTTCTGTGATTATCTTGTTTTCACAGTTACATTTTTAATTTTGACAGTTTAAGTGTGTGGAGGGTTCATGATAGTTAAAGGCCAAGTGGAATGTGGGGCAGGTCACTGCTGAGATTCCCACTTCTGGGCTAATGAGGTTTTCTTCAGACTTTTGGTGTCATTTAATCTCATTAGCATTGAAGAAAAATACTTAAGAACAAAACAAATGAATAAATATTTATTGGGTGTCTATGATGTGCAAGGTATATATTATGTGGAGTAGGGCATAAAATTCAGAGCCCTTGCGTTCAAGAACCTCACTAATTAAGAAGAAATAAGTAGCAATAATATAAGCATATAGACCTCATAAGAAAAGGTGCCAAAAAGTGGGACATGATTAATCGTTAATGAATTGCGCAGGTGAAGAGCACTTGATTTTGGAGAGAATTGCAGGATGTGTTAGACCTCTTTCTAGTGATTACAAGTTGGCTTCAAAGGCCTTAGTGAAACAGAAAATGGAGTTAAAGAAGGGAAAAAAGCATGTGTGTAAACACTGAGTGGAAAAAAGCAAAAGATATGTTTAGGAACCCATGAATACAATTTGGTTGGAAAGGGGATTTGAGGCAGGAGCATAGTGGAGAAAGTTCGGGGACTCATTCTCGGTGCATTCTGTGTGAATTCATTTTCTACTGCTGCGTAACAAATCACCACGATTTGACAGCTGAAAACAATACTTATTTATTATCTCACGGCTCTATGTGTCTAATGTCTGTGTACGACTGGGCTCGCTATGTAAGGTGTCACAGGACCAAAATCAAGGGGAGAGATGGATTACGCTGGCGGTTGTGGAGAGACTCACTTCCATCTCATTCAGATTGTTGGCAGAATTCAGGTTCTTAGAGTTGTGAGCAGGAAGTTCTTGTTTTCTTTGCTGTGGGCCATGGGAGCTCTCTCAGTTCCTAGGGACACACTCAACTCTGGCCACATGGCTCTCCATCTGAGCCACAGGAGGATTTCTACATTTTGAGCCTCTCTGACTTCCTCTTCTGACACCAGCTGGTAAAATCTCTGCTTTTAAAAGTCTCACATGATTAGTCGAGGCTCTCCCAGATTGTCTCTCTTTTGATTAATCGGGGGTGAACCGATTAATAACCTTAGTAAGATCAGCGGGATCTCTTCCGCAATGCGGTGTGGCATAGCCACAGATGTAACACAAGATGATGACCACAGGAAGCAATCAGTGCTCTGCCTGCCTCACCACACCTATAAACGGATCCTCCATGTCCCTCTGTGCGCCCTGTGCACTCACATCTCAGGTGGCCTGTGTGAGGGTAAGGTGCTAGCTCAAAGAGTGACAGCTCTGTGGTGGAATTTGCCACTTTTGACCACTCTGCTTTATTTTCAATCAAATATCCTTTTTCATGGAGGAAAAATGAGACTTTAAGGAAAGTTCTTAGATAGTCTTCCATTCATCTTTCAAGGTTATCAGCATGTGAAAGGATTCCTTAAAGATTTTGGCAGCATTACTGACTTGACCTAGATGGGAAGACAAACTTGAAAGAGTAAGAAAAATTCAACTGAGCGCGTGTACTATTCATAAATCCCTTTTTTTCTTTCCCTGGCCCAAGTATCCTTATATTTACTACATTTTTCAAAGAGTCATGCCATTCCACAAAAAGTACAAAATCCTATTTCAAGGCATAGATAGTAGAGTTGGTGTTAGAATTTAGTTAAGAAAAAAATAACTCTAAATGTTTATAACAAAAATTTACCATGCTAATGGTATTCTCTAGCCCAACATGGGTACAACATGTTGAATCATTCAGAGAAGGAATAGTGTTTATTTATGTCTTTCTCACTGAGCCATTGCATCCACTCTGAAATTTGACAGTCATCCGAGTGGGCAGCAGAAAAAGGGAAGGCTGAGGATATAGAGCAGAAGAATAAGAAAATAGTTTTTTTGGGTAGTATCATTGGAATCAGTTGCTGATGCAACATAGCCAGCTCCTTGCCAGCAGGATAAATACTGCCAGTCTACACATTCACATCACTCTTACTAGCTTTGGGCAGAGCACTAAGCACTAAGTTGCTGGCTTTAAACTTGTTCAGTTCTTTTTAGACTGTGAAAGCAGCTTTGTCCCCTTATTGGAGTTGCTTAACTTCATTTAGGAAAAATGTTAAGACCTTTCTCATAATCTATGAATCCCGTGCTAATGGATAAATGCAAAAATTGTTATCACCTTCCATTGACAGAGGACTCCATTGTTACAGTGGAGAAAAGTGTTAATCCGTTTGTAATTAATGCCTTATTGGGGTCCTCAAGGGTCAAGAATGTAGTTGGATTTTGGTAAATTAACTTTGAAGTCCTTTCCTTAACCCTCATTTTCCTTTTATTTTAAAAAGTAGCCATTGCATATAACTTTGTTCTTTTTCTTTTACCACTGATAGAAGACCTGGTTTATATGTTAAAATGAAACCAAACCAAACTGAAGATGAATATGAAGGACATATGGGCCTTATCACACTAACAAAATATGCAGAAAAATGTTCAACGTAGAGAAATTACTATACTCACGTGTTAAAGCATAACCATGGTTTAAATAATTCACAATGACTATCCTGGTCTCTCCAGTAATGATCAGGAAGAATGTTTCTCCTAAATTCTGTGACATCTTAGACCCAAATGGAAACTAAAACATGATGTTATACTAACTGGTGAGCTCACTGATTCTTGACATATTATTCTACCTTGGTTGCCGCATGCAGCTGGAGCCATGTGGAACCACGGAAGATCCTGATGACGTGTTATGGTCCATGACTGCTAAGTGTAGTGCAGAGATAAGACTTCCAGGTGGAATGGGCATGAGGCAAGCTCACTCAGGACTCTGGGTGGGAGGGAACAGCATAAGTAGGATCAGCAGACAGAGCAAAGTTGAGAGTAAAGGCATGATCATAATAACTGATAAATGTCTGTGTGTGCATGAGACAAGATATCGATGCAGAGCATGGGCTTTACATGGAGACAGAGCTTGGTTTAGATTCAGCCCCACTGCTTCTTGAAATGGCCTCGGAAAAATTATTGAACCACTTTGGCTTTCAGTTTTCTCATCTGTGAAATAAGAATAGAAAGTAATTACCTAAGGATGTGAGAAGAAATGAACGAAAAAAAATCTAGAAAACACTTTGGATGTTGTTTGGAACATAGGAAACATTCAACACTATTTAGCTCTTTATTATTCTTACTATGTAAAACTAGTCATGGGAATGGTCAAGCAAGAGCTCCATTTAGCTCACGAATAGAATAAAAATATCCAGCAATTTTTGCATGTTTACTACACCTCAGACATTCTTTGAAAATGTTTGACATGAGTTACCTCATTCACTATACACACCAACCCAATGGATAATAGTATTATTGTCCCCACCTTACATATGGGGAAAGTTAAGAAGTTTGGACACAGTTTGAAGATGACAAGTAGGATTTCAAACTAGGCAGCCTGGTGCAGGAATCTGGCTTCTGGTTACTACTCTGTGTCACCCTGGATGCCCATTCCATCATGTGGGCTTTTAACTAATAAATTTACTGCTTCTCAGCAAGGAGGGTGGAGGGTATTTTTCATCAGTACTCCAGTCTACACTGAACATATTTCATGCTCCCTGGATTGTGGTACATCAACCAACCTTGGCCTTAGAAAGAAGGCTATAGGAACACTCAAAATTGTCTTTACCCCAGATACCTGTCCTTTATTAATTTTGCTGTAAGTGGTAAAGGGCTCAAATATCCTTAAGGAGTTAGATATTTTCTTCAGAATTAGGAGACATAGAATTTTCTTTAGTAGAAGTTAAAAAAATTAGAAGAGCAGTGAAAATAATAGTGTGCAATGATTTTACAAGGCTCATGAATCTGTATAAAGTTTTCATTTTATTGCTGAGATAATTTTAGCAGCTAATCAATTGGTCAATACATTTTCAGACTAGCAGGTACAGCTACTGATACATGTGAGGTCATCCCCGATTCTCAAGGAGTGACTGATCAAGCTGAATGTACAGTCTACTGAAAAGAGCTTGGCATAGTTGGTGTTATGGTTTATATCTAGATGTCCTCCTAAAACCTCATGCACTCATAGGTGGGACTTAGGGGACGTGACTGGATCATGGGTACATGATACATACTTATTGGTGGATTAGTCCACTGATGAGCTTATAGCTAAACAGTCTTTGGGAGGTGAAGCCTGGTTGGAGGAGGTGGGTCTTTAGGGAAATAGCTGGGAAGGGTCCACCTCCTTCTTACCTCCCTTGATCCCTCTCTCTGCTTCCTGGCTGCCATGCCATGAGCAACTCTCATTTGCCATGAGCAACTCTCATTTGCCATGCTCCTCTTCCATGCTGCCCTGCCTTGGAGCCAGCTGATTATGGACTGAAAGATCTTTAGACTGTGAGCCAAAATAAATACTTCTTCCTTAAAATTGTGGATAATAGGTACGTACTGTGCCTCAGTAATGAGAAAGTAACTAAGACAGTAGGATACTGGGTTACATGCAGGCTCAGAATTAAACTGCAGGTTCATGGCTTGCTAGCTCTGTAGCCTAAACCCTGATGTTTCTTAGATTTTTTCCCTTTTATTGGTAAAGTGGAAATAATACCACTTACTTATCAAGAGTGTTGAAGAATTAAGTGAACTGAGGTCATATTGTCAAAACATCTGGTATAGTTCCTGGGAAGTGAATGATCCATTGTAATTACTATGAATATTATTTTGACATACCTACATAGAAGATAGCTGACCATGGTGAATATTAACATAGAGGTGCAAACAACGGTTGTATGCTCAGTTTAGACAAGTGAGAGAAAGGGATGGAGTGTTCAAAAATGATTTTCTGAAAAAGAATGAGGTTTGAATTAGTGTATTTTTGAGTGGGTTCTGAAAAAACATTTAGAAATTTGTCCTGAGTAAAATAGGGTCTTGGGTTTCATTGCTGTTAGGCACGACTGGCTAGAAAGGTCAAGCAGATGCCTTCACTATCCAATTTCTCTGAGCCTTTTAAGGCTAATTACCTAGTAAGTCTCCCAAAGGAAGCCCCAGTAAGCAGTGCCTACCGAGCCTGTATGCTCGTTTCTTCTTCTTCTTCTTTTAGATTAGTATATGTTTACAACACATAATAATTATGTTCAACTTGAGGAATTGGTACACATGTAATGTCACATCTTGATCATTTTTACTTTCCCTTCACACTCCCTGCCCTCCCCCTCCCTCCTTCTCCAGACCTCCCTCCCATCCCTACAGAGTCTACCTTCCTGTTTCCTACTGTATCTCTTTCATTTTGTTCTTTGTTTATATTTTGGGTCTTAGAGAAACTATGCAATCTGTGTCTCATTTATTTCTCTTAGTATTATGGTCTCAAGATCCATCTATTTTCCTACAAATGACTCAAGTTTATACTTCTTTATGGCTGGGTAATACTCCATTGTGTATATATACCACATTTTTTTTTCTCCAATCAGAATTAGTGGTACATTTTGGACATACACAATGATCACATTCATCATAGAGAATTTGTACCTGTACATGATGTAACTTGTTTCTTCTTTTGCCCCATTCCTCTCCCCTCCCTTCAACCCCTCCTCCCCTCCACATTTACAAAAGCTTTGTTTCCATTTTTTCCTTCTTTTCTCATTTTTTCCTTTTCCCTTCTTTCCTTTCCCTCTCCACCCTCCTTTGTTCCCCTCCCCATTTGAACATTTTCTTCCTATTTCACAATACTTATTATACATTTTAGTCCTTATTTACACTTTTGGTTTCTCACACCAGAGAAACAATGTGGTATTTACACATGTGTCTGATTTATTTCACTTAAGAGAATGGTCTCAAGGTAAATCCATTTG
Organism: Erethizon dorsatum; assembly: GCA_028451465.1. NCBI lineage: Eukaryota > Metazoa > Chordata > Mammalia > Rodentia > Erethizontidae > Erethizon > Erethizon dorsatum. The sequence continues at coordinate 136,271,751 of CM051823.1, read as the reverse complement.
CCTAGAAATGTCTCGAGCTTATCCTTCTTCATGGTAAAGTAGTACTCCATTGTATAAAAGAACCACATCTTCTTTATTCATTCACCAGTTGATGGGCAATTGAGCTGTTTCCAATATTTGACTATTACAAACTGTGCTGCTATAAACATGGGTGCCCATATATCAATGTGGTATGATGCTTTTAATTCTTTGGGAAAGATACCAAGTAGGGGGATATCTGGGTCAAATAGAACCTCTAGTCCTAGTGTTCTGAGGAATCTCCACACTGAATTCCACAGTACCACATTTTGTTTTTATCCATTCATCTGTTGATGGTATATAGGCTGCTTCCACAATTTAGCTGTTGTGAGTTGTGATGCTATAAACATGGGTATGCATATATCACTGTAACATAATGACTTCAACTCTTTGGAGAAGAGGCCCAGAAGAGGTATACCTGGGTCAAATGGAATTTCTATTTTTGATTTTTTGAGGAATCTCCATGCTGACTTCCACAGTGGTTGTGCTAGTTCACATTTATACCAGTGATGTAGGAAAGTCCTTCTCCCCCACAAGCTCACTAGTAGTTGTTGCTCTTTGAACCCATGGAACCCCCCATGGTGGGTGGGAAAGGTGAGTGAGACCCTGCCTTGCAGGATGGGGTGGTCAGACTTAAAGAGTGGGCAGACATGTGGCACACATGAGTTGGGCATTCTGAGAAGAGACTTGAAGAAGCAGAGGCAGGAGTGTGGTGAGCCAAGGAAGGTCAGCTGAAGGGCTAGAATGGGGACAAAGTGGGAGGAGGGACTATTTTGCAGAAATAGGGACTAAGTGGAGGTGGTGTTTTTGTTTGTTTTGTTTTAAATGACATTTAAAAAAATTTATTTATTTTTTATTCTTTTATTTTTTTTGTGTGGGTACCAGGAGTCGACCTCAGGACCTCATGCTTGCCAGCAGGTGCTCATGCCGCTGAGCAATATCACCAGCCCTTTTTTCATATGTGGGTTCCAGGAGTCAAACTCAGGACCTCGCGCTTGCCGGGCAGGCGCTTATGTCTCTGAGCCATCTCACTGGCCCTTAAATGACATTTTTAAAAGGAAGGTTAATCTGACAACATGTTCCCAAGCCTGGCTGGGCTGAGTCTGCAAGCAGAAAAATCCTTGTTAGTCCAATCTTGGGGTGAATAGGCCCTCCCCAATCTTGCTTCTCTGTAAGACCTCTGCACCAATGACAGTGTAGTCTCTGCTGTGCCTGGCTGCATCACTGCCAAGAGCACAGTGTCATCCCAGGAGTCCAGCATTTGTATCAGGTGTCTGAGGCAACTCTTTCATCAACTGGTGGATACACCTTGTAACACTTCTGTTGCTCTATATCTGTCTTTTGCTTCAAAAGTGTTTCTTGAAGAACATGTTAACATGGGGAACACATGGCTTTCATGGCTGATCCACCTAAATCCACAGCTTTCTCTGGCCTTTCCTGTTTGAATGTCTGCCATCTGAAACGTCTTCCAGACGGTTCTAGCAACAGACCGAGCTGGGCACACATACCGGAAGACCTACATGGCCTTCATGGCCTTTCCTCTTTGAGTTATCAAAGAAACAAAAACAGAATCTTTTCATCATGAATTAGAGTTAAAAATATAACTGAGGAGTGCTTGCTTCGGCAGCACATATACTAAAATTGGAACGATACAGAGAAGATTAGCATGGCCCCTGCGCAAGGATGACACGCAAATTCGTGAAGCGTTCCATATTTTTGGGCCGGTGAGACGGCTCAGCGGCTTAAGCGCCTGCCTTGCAAGCGCGAAGGCCCGAGTTCGACTCCCGGAACCCATATACGAAAAAGGGGCCGGTGATATCGCTCAGCGGCACGGGTGCCTGTTGGTGCGCGAGGTCCTGAGGTCGTCCCCCCGGTACCCACAAAAAAAAAAAAAAATAAATAAAAAAAAATATAACTGAGGAAATAACTGGTTAATTGCAGTTGACAATTGTTGGAAAGCCCAGCTAGGAAAGACTCAGGACAGTCTGGTAATGTCCATGGAAATAACAATTGTTGCTTTTGTGGAATCATTTGTTCTCTCTCTATATATCTCTCTCTCTCTCCCTCTGTCTCTCTCTTGCTCCCTTGCTTTCCTCCTCCCTCCCTCCCTTCCTCCATCTCTCCCCCTCTTTATTCTTTATACTGTTGGGATTAAAAGGCCTATGCCTGATGATTATAAGATGCTGGATATACTTCTTGTCTTCTTTTTTACTTCTTCATTCATTTAGACCCTGACTGGGAGGATATCTTTCTGCCACATTAGAATTGTGGGTCAGTTTTGCATGGTTTGATCACTTGGCTATTTGGCTATTTGATGCGTGACTTGCTTTTTAAAATGTATACTGAGAATATCTTTGTTTAACAAGTGAGGGGTGAAATAAAGGAGCTCTTTATGAGTGTAGAGATTAAACACCCAAACCAAACTGACAACAAAGTCTACCCACCTCACAACCAACAGCTGCCCCATGAATGTCACCTGTGTTTATGGCAGAAGTGGTCAGTGACAACACAGTGGAAGGCAGTTCAGGTCACAAATCCAGAGCAGGAAATGTATTTTCATCTTGTTATTTATGACCCAGCCTTAAAGGAAGACAGATGGTGCTGCTTTCAGAGCTGTTTTGCTCTTGTTTCAAATGGCTAATTCAAATCAAACACGGGATTCTATTCTTAGTCAAGGCAGCTGCTGCATTGTCTGAGCTGGGCTGTTTTTACCAACACCACTCCCCTCCCCTGAACAGAGTGGCTAGAGAAGACCACACTGATGTCACTGTCACCATCACACAAGGGCTCAAAGAGACCTGTGTTTGTTTGTAGAAGCCCAGGCTTCTTGCTGGATGCTACCACTTCTTAGGTTATATGGTGGCTGCATTTTGAGTGTCCATGATTTTACTCCGTTCCCTCTCACATTTAATCCGGTCCAAGGCCTACTTTCTCTTTGAAAGCAAAGGCTATTTCAAGATTAGAGTGAACTTTAAGGGACTCAAAGATGGGACTAGAAGTTAAAGAGAGCAAAGAGAGGAGATGTAATGTGTGAGAAGAAGCTACTTGATTACTCTTTGTCTGGCTGGCCCCGTTGTCCTGCTAACTTACTTTAGCCAAAGGCTCCATTTATGAAGCTGAAGAGCAAACATTTGCATTAATCATTAAAAATTTTTTTTTCAAAAACATCAAAGTAATATATGTAAATAATTTAAAAATAAAACATTTTCCATTTATTTGTTTCTCCACCATATGAGAAGTCCCTTGGTTTACCCCTCCCAGGGTACACTCACTTCCTAACCTCCTATGCTCCAGAAGCAAGAACTTCAGATTCTTCTAGTTGTTAGCTTCAGGTGTTTACCTCCATATTTCAAAGAGTTATACTTATGGTGTTGATTTTTAATTTATATTTAGACAATATCTGTTCTCTAATGGCAATTGAGGAATTAGCTTTCCTACAACTTCTCTTTCACTAACTCATTCTCCCAGTTGAGTTATATTTTTGCTTAATTACTTGACAGTCTTAACTTATGAGTTGGTAAATTTATTGCAATGCAAGCCATGTAGCATAGTGTTATTAGATTTCTTACACAACTTTGTTTTTTTTGAAGTTAATACTTGCATAATATTTTTATTTGCTTGTTTTAAATATTTCTTTAAACTTTTCCCATGAGATGAAAACTTGCCAGATGCATAACTATACTGTCTTTCACATAATCAAATATCTAATAATCTATTAGCACCTCCCCTCCCACCTTTTTCCTCTATCTTCCAGTAACCTCCATTTTTCTCTCCTCTTCTCTTGACCCGCGTGTCAGCTATATCTTTTGAACAAGGCTTAATGTAGAATTTTCTATTACTTTCCCCCTGTATTGGCACAGTTCCCAAGATTCCAAGCCTGATGATACTATCTTAAACACAAATGTGTAGAAAGTAAAACTGTATTGTTCACGTATTATTCTGTTTTCTGTTACTATTCTGTGTTCTGAGGTTTGGTGTTATTTATAATGGCTTATATAGCTTACAGCCTTGGAGGGTAGTACTTCAAATAACATGGAACTAGCTTCAGAGAGAGTCCCTTTGGTTTCACTTCATGGGGATGATATCAGAGTAGAGGGAACACACATGAGAAGGAGAATCACACTGCAAGACAGGAAACCAGAGAGCAATTCAGGGGAGGCCCAGTAATGGCTTTCTGCTAGGCCCTCTTTAAGGTCTCATCCCCTCTTACCAAGCTTGGAGACCAACCTTCCAACACATGAATGTTTGGGGGACACCCTCAAGCCATATCCAAGCCATAGGCTCCTGGATTCCTGAAATTATTGGTATATTATCTTCACATTGTATAATGATAGTTTAATAGAACAATGAGAAACCAAGATAAGTGGATTTGAAGACATACAAATAGAAACTCTTTAAGATGAAATGCATAAAACCCCAAACTGTAAAACTTCTGGAAGAAGACATAAAAAGAAGTCTTTATGATTTTGAGTTAGTCAAAATTTTCTTAGATAGGTTACCAAAAGCATGGTCCATTGAAAACTGATTTATAAACTAAGTTTTATCAAAAGATTTTGGCTTTTTCATAAGAGTATGAAAAGACAAGTCTCAGAGTTACAGAGAAATGTTTACAAAACACATTCTGCTAAAGAACCTATGCACAGTCTATACAAAGAACTCTCGAAACTTGACAGTAAGAGATTCATCCAATTTTTAAAATTTGGCCAAAGATATGAACAATTTATTGAAGAAGATATATGGATAGCAAATAAACACGCAAAAAAAAATGGCCAATATCATTATTCATCAGAAAAACTGCAAATAAAAGCTATAGTGAGATACTACTTCATAACTATTAAAATGAAAAATTAAATAGACTGGCCATATCAGGTATTAAGAGGGATGTGGAGGAAGTGGAACTCTGAATAATGCTGGTAGGAATGTCAGATGTTACAGTCACTTTGGAAAGCAGTCTGGTAGTTAGTTAAAATTTAACCCACACCTGGTCTTATTGTCAGATATATCTGCCTGGGAGAAAATAAAGCATATACCCATCTGAAGGCTTGAACACTGGTTAAGAAAACAGGTTTTTCTGTAACAATTAAATTCTGGAAACAACTCAAATGTCTGCCAACAGCCAAAAGAACAAAGAAACTTTGATGTATCCCTATAATATCATAACCACTCAGCAAAATTTTGCTACACATAACAACAGGAATGAATCCCAAAATAAATATGCTGAATGAAAAGAGCCAGACAAAAAGAGTACGCACTGCATGAGTTCATTTACATAGAAGTCCAGATAATGTAAACAAATCCGTAGTAACAGTAAGCAAATCGGCAGTTGCCTGGAGAGGGGTAGAAGGAAGAATTATAAAGGGTTCACTCTCTTGATGTGGTGATGGTTTTGTGAATGCATACATTTGTCAAAACATCATATTGCACACTTTATGGGCAGTTTTTATGTCAATTTTACCTCACTAAGACTCTTAATTGCACAAAATAAAGCATCGTACTTATACATCTGAAAGTGTACACTTCTGATAACTATAAGAATGCCTTCTGGTATGTATTTATCCATCAATAATTATTCATTCAGGCACTGTGATGTGTTGTAGGCTAGCAAAATAAAGTTTCAATATCCCTGGTTTTCAGTCTAATGGAAGAGAGAGATTATTAGGTATAGTAAATATTATGAAACACTTACTGAATCATTTCTATGGACTGGGCACTCTTAAAATACATCTTACACACATGACTCATTCTGTGGATGAAGAAAGGCTAGGGAAAGGTAAGGACCTTGCACAGGTCACTCGGGAAGTAGCAGAGCTGAGCTCCAAACCCAGTCAGAGTGGTGGCACAGGTGGTGCTCCTGGCCACTCCTCTATTCTGCCTTCATCATGACCATCTGAAGTATGGTGCAGGGACATGGCATGATGTTGTGGTGCTAGTGGGGAAGGAAGTGAGGATGGCTACCCTGGGGAGCCTCTTTTGAGTTAAGATGAAGTGAACAGGGTTTAGATGTCTCCTGGCAGTGGGCAAGTTGGACTCTGGCCTCTGACTTACATCCTTTCCTAGTCACTCTCTCCATTTGTCTCTCTGGGTCTCTTACCTCTTTCATTTTTACCTCTAAAATGGATAGAGATGAAGAACCATGCATGCTTATTATTCCTGACAACCACAGAGCAAGAGCTGAGCCCGGGCACCGAGAAACAGACAAATCTCCTTTTCTGGTGGTGTCCCAGAGGGCTCAAAGGGAGTGGCTAGAGAGCTGGGGACCCTGGATGATGACTTCATTTCACTCTCAGGAGCAAAGCCTTTCCTGCTTTATAAAGCACTCTTATTAAGCCTTCTGAAGGGAGTCCTGCAGCTGCTGAAAGCCATGACAAAATCCATTTTCTTCTGTGAGGAATATACATAAATGATTATGATATTGTAATGCTGTCATTCAAAACACCAGTCTGAATTTGTGCTTATCCACATCAAGAGGGGAGATTAAACTCAGACTTGCAATTGCAAAAGGCGAAACTGCTCCTCCTCAACTCCTCAAATCTCTATCCTAAACACACCACAGAATTAAAATTTAGACTAATTGACAATTAGCAACAGTCATAAAGAATGTAGGGTACAATCGTAAAGCCTGTGTAACCCACTGATATTATTATAATTGTTTTAAAGGAAAAACTGGATTAGAGATGAGCCATGACGACATGAAGGACATTTAGTGTTTGGCAGCTCAGGGGCCTTGCTAATCTTTAAGTCCCTGAAAGGTATATTGTTAATACTACATGACAGATAAATTATATCTCGAACCCCAAGAAATGCCTAGAGGGAAATAAAAAAAATGCTGTTAGCCGACAGACCTTTTATGATTTTCCCAGGATACTGCTCTGTTTCCAGAAACTCGGCTCACAGCTTCTTTGAATCACATGTGTCACATTGCCAGAAATAGTTGCTGACAAATACTTCATTTAAATGCTATTGAGATAAAAGCAGGAAGGCCATGAATAGTTAAAGGCAGAAACGTAACATATGTGTCCATTGCTACATTGCTTCAAATGGGAAGAGCCTTATCATTTTTTTTTTAATTCTTCTTGTTCTACCAGGGGACTGGAAGACATATATCACTTTTCCACCTTAACGGGGCATTTTCTAGTTTGTTTGGATTTATGTCACAAGCTTAATGAGATTTAAATGGAATTTTTTGTGTGTGAATAATACCGAGCATTAATGCAAAAACTTTGCTTTGCTGTGCTGCTGGCATGATTTGCATAAGGGTTTTTAAATATGAAAGAAGAACATTGAGGTCCTTATAAATCACGAGACATGAGCTATGCTGGAGCAACAGAGGGAGCAGATCAGATTCTCTACAAAACTATAGTTTCTGAAAAAAGGTCACATCTTCAGATTTATGAATATTACCTCCTCTATAGGAGAACAGCAAAGGCGCAATGGCCTGGATGTGAGATGGGGAGCTGACTGGACCTTGGCCTCTCCGCAGGAGGTTCCACCTCTTATGCTGACCTCACCACACGCCTTGCACACACTCAGGGGTGAGCCTGGACTCCTGTTTCACAGTGTGCTGTGTAGACTGTTTTAGCAGGAGTGGCTGAGGGAAAATGGTGTACACCACTATGTGTCAAAGTCTGAGACCTACAGGAGCATGGGTATCATTTCACTGCTCCTTCTGACAGCTTGGGGACATTCTAAGGATGCTGTGGCTTCCTGGTGTCACCTTGGAGCATGGAGGGTCTCAATGAGGTGGACTTATCTGCTTTGAATTACCTTATAGTTGTCCCTACCCAGGAATAAAAGGAGGAGTGGGAACTTGGCTTCAGAAGTCTTCCCTTGCCTGTCCTCTCTCTCACCCTTCTTCTGTGCTGGGTCACCCCTTCCCTGAGGCAGTGAGCACAGAATGCCCTTCTGATCTTACTGATAGGCTAGGAACAGCTTCAGAAAACCTTTGAAAAAGTCCCCTGTGCAACAGTCCATCTGCTACTGCAGCTTATTCAAGTCAATACATGTTAGGGTATGGGGTGTCATGGGGAAGCTTGGTAGGAATCTGTGCTCCCAAAGCTCTTAGGGAAATGAGATTGCAATTTCAATCTTGATCAAGTACAGAGTCCCTGATATGAAATAGAATGAAGTCACTCTCTTGTTGGAAAAACAGAAAAGTTAAAAGGAAGGCACCCATCAGTCACTTTCACGGGTCACCATGAAAAGATTCCAATGGGACCGCGCCAGGTTGGGGCTTACTGTGAAGGTTTTAGGGAGCAAGGAGGACAGCCACGTCCAGGGTGGCCAGCTGAGACTAGAACCTGAGTCACTGGATGCTAGAAGGGAATGGATCTAAATCAGATCTGAGTAGACCCATGTCAAGAGCAAAGGAAAATCACCATCCTGAGACTGACCCTATTTAAAAATTAGGTATTTTGTACACAGTAGTTTTGCATCAATTTCTTTTTCTTTCTTTTTTTTTTTATATGCGAGTACTGGAAGTCGAACTCAGGACCTCATGCTTGCCAGGCGGGTGCTTATGCCGCTGAGCTATGTCACTGGCCCTTTTGTATCAATTTCTATGTTTTGACACCCATATAAATTTTGCGCCAGAGGTGAGTACCTTACTCCACCCTTGTCCTGACCTTAGATTTTCAGATAAAGAAACTGAGGTATAGAGAGCAGAAAGACTTGCTCTGCATGAAATAGGTAATTAATGGGAATGTGAATTAAAATTTATCTTTGGCCTAGGTGTGTATTTTTTCTTCCCACTTCATCATACTCTGTCTTCACTTGTATTTTTTTTTTAAACCATTGCAGAATATATTTCCAGGAGTCAGGAGAAAGTTTCCCTCTCATCAAATTTAAGGCCTGTAGCAAGGGGTGAAGAGGGAGCAAGGTGAATGACAGTTATGCCCTGGGAGGGAAGGGAGCGTTGAGACTGGGAGCTGGGAGAAGGCTTTACACAGTGGTCCCAGCAGAGCCAGCTTTTCTACTACAGGTTATCCCTTCTAAGTTAGGTCAAGCAGGATGTTTAAATGGCTGCTTTTTCAGATTTATAGCTGTTTTAATTTAACTCCAAGTGCTCAGAGGAACACTTTTATTTAACTTCAGTAGAGTATAGCTTTATTAAAGTCAAATAGGGGAAAAAAAGATGAACCCAGAGAAAATATGCCAATGGAAATTTTTATTTGAGAAATGTCCAGATATTACATGTCTTTCATTTTAATTTATTTCTTAAACATTGAATGAAATTTTAGGCCCACCTGAGAAGCACAATAAGATTTGTCTTCTGAACAATAGGTAACCAGGTTAAGAAAAAAAAAGAGAGAGAGACAGCAAAATTTGCAGAGATAAAAGTTTAATTATGTCCTAGTTGCTTGCTGAGATCTGGAAATCAATGCAGTTATTTCAATATAATTCTTGGTAGGCTATCAAATGACATGCGGGATCTTTGTACCCCTTCTGTTAAAATATAGCCACCATAAAATAATTAACAATAATGGAGTTGACATTAGATTAATGTAGCTAACCTCAGGTTGGTAGTGGAATTGCTTTTTGAATGAAACAGAAAAAAAAATTAAGAGCAGACCTCTGTGTGAGGGAAATAGAAGGAACGTGCCTGGAACTCTGAAGATACCTCATCCTTTGTCTCGGTATGGAATAAAATTGTATAGGATTTGCTTAAAACTTCCTGTTAAAAAGAATTAGTGAAAAATATCTCAAATGGAAAAAACTGAATGGTTTTATCACTTTCATGTATTTGTATGTATTTTAGATCAGACTTAAAGTACTTAATATGCTACATTGCAGAAGCTGGTTGGCATAATTTTCTCTTTTTCAAAGAGAGGTGTAGATTGTAGGGGTAATGGGAGATTGAGTTAAAGGTGAATACCATTTGGACCACTTACCAGCTATGTGACCGAGCCTTAGACTCTACATGTATACAACTGTGAAAATGGTGACACCAGCTTGATTATCTTACAATATTTTTGTACAGAGCAAACTCCCGAGTCTCTTTCTTTCTTCATTTTGTATGCACATATCTAGTAAGATAAATATTTGGTATTTGGTAGTTTTTAGAAGTTAAAGAAATCAGCTGAGCTACTCCTTAGCTGATCCATGCATTCAGGTAGCTATTATGTAGCTACCATTAGATTAAGAAAGAGCATTTTATTAATAAGGAGAGAAAAATACCTTTGGGACCCTTCTGTCTGTGTCTGGGACTGCACATCATAGGAGGTGCATTCAGTAAACATTAACAGATCAGATGTTCTCAGTAGTGAATTTTCTCAGTTTAGCACCACAAAAATACCAGTTGTTTCCATCAATATTATCCTGCCTTCTGACTTGCACTTTTAAATCTTATTTCCTGGACTTTAAGAAATCATATCTCGGTGTGGTCATTTTGGAACCAGTTGTTTTAGCCTCAGTGTCTGAAAAGGTTAACAGGGACCTAGAAATTTCTGGATATCATATTGGGAATTCCTTACTTTGGACTTTTAGTTCCAACCAATGTCTGGTCTGACTTCTTACATGTCATTACTAACTTGGTTAAAGGTACATCCTTTGACAAGTAAGAGAGAATCTTGCATGGGTTACAAAGAAAACAATAACAAAAAACCTGAGGCTGAGACTATGGAACCAACAGACATATGGGGTATCCTTTAGTCATTAATTCCTAATAGATCAATGGATTATACAAATATTTATTGAAAACCAACTATAATGTCAAGCACTCTGCTAGGTAATGGGATACATTTGTGAGTAAATGTTAAAGACACGATATTTACCGTTACAGAACATTCAGTATAGTAAAAAACAGAGAAATTTTAATGAAAGAATCATATAAATAAATGTAAAACAATGAATTGTTTTAGTCCTGCAAGGAGAGGTTCATGGTGATTTACAAATACATAACAGAGGAAGTAAGCTAGACATGGATGCCGAGGAAAGCTCTTTGAAGACATGTTTGAGTTGAGATCTGAAAAGATATGCAGTTATAAAAAGGAAGGAAAGAAAAGGAAGTAGGAAGGGGAGAAGGACACCAGAGGACACAACAAATACCAAGGCCCTGTGGCCTAGGAAATATGGGGTATTAGAGAATCTGAGAGCAGCCTGGCTTGGATGAGTCTTCTAAAATATGGCAATGTAGGGGTAGATGGAAGCCAGAGACCACGTAGGTTTTGGTAGCCATAATGAGAGTTTTTATCATGAAAGGTGGAAGGTTTTGAAAGATACTTAGGAAATAACTTGGTAATACTCAGTGTGAAGATAGGGGATAGTATGGCGTTTTTTCTGACAGTTTTAGCAAAGCACATCTTACTTGTCCTGACATTTTAATTTTCTGTCCTTTCCAAATAAATGTTTTTATTTATGTATTTATGCATAGCTACAAGACTTAAGATGTGTGTAAAGCACTAGGGAATTTCATTAAGAGCCAAAAATGTGCCTACAGTTGGATGGTATAGTTTCTTTCTTTGTAAGGGTGTCATATTCCCTTTACTGTACTCATTTTTTTATGTTTCTGTCAAAGTGCACCTTAGAATGTCATGAAGACAATTTGGCATTGTAGTAGTTGTCATCACGAATTGTACTGAGCAGGTGAAATCTCTTTCTTATATGGGTAATTGAGTTTCTTAAAGAATTTTCATTTGTGGGTTTCTCTCTCGTACAACATTCTTGTTCAAATGTACTACAACTTTGTGTTCTAAACAGTGTAGGTATGTCATCTTTTCCCTTTGGAAAAATGGTTTTGATTGTTCAGGTTACATTGATTTCCAGTGGCACTGGCTACCAGGCTCCCAACGATGATGGAGGGGCTGGAGACGCAACAACATGAATGCAGTGATTTGAGAAGGCAAACTATAAGTGGAAAGGTGTAATGTGAAATCCTGACCAAACAGCTTTCAGAATTTAACCTCCCACTGAGCAGTTCTGATATGTGAAGGATGAATTGTGCTGGCTGTTTTAGGGAGAAAAACTGTCTAATAGCTACTTCAGAACCTTTCTCCTTTGACAGCTATGGAGTCTTTGTTGTTAAAAACAGAAGGAAGCTAACAGTGGGAGAAATATAAAATAAAGAATAAAAGGTGTTCTCTTAAGCTGTTTGCTAATCACAGCAGGACAGTTATTATCAATCTGTCTATCTCATTATTATCCATATAGATTTTATGATCTTTATTCCTATTTGTGGAATAAAAGTTTAGACCTCAAATTTGTCTCTGTTGGAAGCAGAATGATTTTGTCGTATGACCCTTTCACTTGATCTGTTTTATTTAGATATACATATCTTATTTCTTATTATTTATTCTGATCTTTAAAAGCTTAAATTGGAAAATAACAACTCTTCTGTGGGGTTTAATTTCTCTTGTGTTCTCCTGCAGAAAAAGTCTCTGTTTCTTTGACACATTATGCTTCTCGTACTCAGTCTCTCCTGAGTGCTCTGTACGTGCACGTAGCTCTCAGACTTGCCTGGTGAGTCTCCACATTCTGTAGCTCAGGTGCCCATTATTCTGATTCATTAGATTGAAGATGAGAGTAAAAAAAAATGATTTTTATTTAACGTTACAGGTAACTGTCACTTAGGGTATCTTTCGATTCTTTTTTTGATAGACACTCCTTTTGACCAAAGGAGTATCTCTTAAGTAAGAGAAGCTGGTATATATATGACAAGTTTCTGAGAAAAAGCATCACTGGGGTGGTGCGTTTTTTTTTTTTTTTAATTAATTAATTTATTTTTATTGGTATAATTTACGTATACATAATGGCCACATTCATTATAGGGAATTTGTATCTATACATGATATATCTTTATTCCTCTTTTTTTCCCCCATTCCCATCCCCTTTTTTCAATCCCCCTTCCCCCCCCTGGTCGCAAAGCTCAGTTTTCATTTTATCCTTCTTTTCTCATTTTTTCTTTCCTTTCCTTCCTTTCTCCCCCCCATTTCCCTTTTCCTTCCTCCTATTTTACAATATCTATTGTACATTTATGTTTTTATTTACATTTTCAGATTCTCACACCAGAGAAATAATGTGATATTTACATATGTGTGTCTGATTTATTTCACTTATGATTATGGTTTTTGTTCCCTTCTTTCTCCATCATCTCACTGCATGTTTCCAGGCTGAAAAGTCATTATTTTCAAATACTCTTATTAGAAGTAACAGTGTCTGTATACTGTATCATAACACAAAAACCGTAAGTCTCAATATTCACATAATAATTTAAAATATGAAAACATTAAACCCTGAACTGAGTCTTCAGCTCTCTCAGCCCATTACTAATTTTTGTGCCATAAATGATGCAGAATTTCCATTATTATCTTTTTCATTTGAGAGATCTGTCACAGAGTTGTCACATCCCAGCCTTGCATTTTGCCAAATTTTCCTTAAAAATATTTTAGGTGGGGCCGGGGAGATAGCTCAGCGGCATAAGTGCCTGCCTGGCAAGCGCGAGGTACTGAGTTCGACTCCTGGTACTCACATATTAAAAAAGGACCGGTGATATTGCTCAGTGGCATGGGCGCCTGCTGGCACACAAGGTCCTGAGTTCGACCCCCAGTATGCACACACACAAAAAATTTTTAGGTGGGTGAACATGACAAATTTATGACAAATTCAGACTGTGTGTATGTAATATCTGAAGCCATCTCCAGTATGAATTGAATTTCTGCTGACCAGGACACTATGGTAATCCATTTCACACAATGCTAGCCAGCATGAAATAATCATCAATCCCTTTTGCAGGGTGCTACTGGGTGTGGCTCTTGCGAGGCACCTGAGAATCTCAGAAGACACAAAATGAAGGTGCTATTTATAACAGTCCTGGGACACTGTCTATATTCTTGCTATTTATTTTTTTTTTGTGGGTACCGGAGGTCGACCTCAGGACCTCGTGCGCCAGCAGGCACCTGTGCTGCTGAGCGATATCACCCACCCTTTTCTCGTATGTGGGTTCCAGGAGTCGAACTTGGGCCCTCGCGCTTGCCAGGCAGGCTCTTACGCCACTGAGCCATCTCACCGGCCCTATATTCTTGCTATTGTTACCTATGAGAGTTCATTGTTTCTAGGTGCATATTGAAGTGCTCATTAAAACACCCCAGATGGGCTGTAATCGATTTATTAGAACCACATCTTCAACCTGTGTATCCCGTGAGCAATCTGAACTATTGGCCTGTTTCACCCACTCACATATGCTTTGGTTTCAGGAGGTTTTACAAAGAGGGGGTTTCTGAAATGGTTTTCTAAATAAAGCCCCACATAGTTAAATACAACAAGAAGACATAAATAAATCAAATGTTTTAGAAGTACTCCATAAGAGAGAGTTTATTGGGGTGAGGGTGTCCTCAGTTATGCTATATTTAGGTGAATTGTTGGATTGTTTGTTTTGATGTGTTAACTAAGAGTCTTGGCACAGTAGTTGCTAAGTAAAAGTTCTTGGTGATTTTGAAATTTGGAACAATTATGTTGAGTTGAACAATTGAACTATAAGCCATTGATGAATATTTCCATTTTATTATGATAGGAGAGTATATTTGTCAGAACAAGGAACACTAGCTGCTGAGACATCAAATCTTACTTGCTTTCCAAATCATAAGTTGTTCCTCTCTCCTGTCACAGTTTGGTGCAGGTCAGATGGCTTCCCTGGGAAGTTCATCTCTAAGAGAATTCTCAGAAATACAAACGCCTTCTAACATGCTTTATCACCATCTTAGACTCGGGTCTCCATGAATACAGAAAGAACAGAGCTGGTGTGTATTTTCTAGCCAGGTCCAGGAAAAACCCACATTCCACTGGCCAGAGCCCAGTCATAGAGGCGCGGGCACTCTTCAAATGAAGCTGGGATCTTTGGTTTTTCCTGTGTGCTCATTCAGAACTGCTAAGATTAATAAAATCAAGCCAAGCTCCACTGAGAGAATCAGGCAAAATTCGTAGTGTGATAACTCTACTGGGCATGGCTCTGTTTTGGCAAGAAACGAAGAAATTCTGCTTAAAGTGAGGAATTTGGATTTTGCATTTGTCTTTGGGGTTTGGCAGTCATGAGTTCTTGTTCTTGTCCTCCCACTTACTCCTATATGATATTGGTAAGTTTATAAAATGGAAATAATATCAGTATCTAGTTCCCAAGATTGGTGTGAAGATTAGCTGAGGCAGTGCTCAGAAACTGCTCCTATGAGTTCACTAAATGTTAAGAATTATTATTTTTTAATGTATTTATTTCCTTGTTGGTCTTAGAGGAAAGAGATTTATAAAGCAGTGATTTGCAAACCTGATCATACAGTAGGTGAGATTTTTTTGGAAGGCCTCGCGGGGAAGGTAACACCCCAGAGGTGCTGAATCTGAATCTCCTTCCATCTGCAGTAAAAGCTGCACATGTTGAGCTGCTGAAGAGCCAGGACTAAGAACTACTGGTCATTACTTGCACAAGATGACCAAGGAATTGAAGAACCTTTGAGGAAAGACCCTGCCCAATGTAAGTCTCCAGTGAGTCAGAAGGCAGAGAATGGAAAGAGCCTGGAGAATCTCCTACCAGAAAGGGAATCCAGTGTCAAGAACTACAAGTCATTCAAAAATATTAGGAAAATAAGTGGTTAATGTAGGATATCTGGATGAGCTGATGTGAGCACTCCTGGTGTTGGTCTCTTAGATCCCCATACATGCTTCTATTAATTTTTCTCTTTTTTATTAGTACATGTTTGCAGTACATAATGTGGGGAGTTAGTACATATATATATAACATATCCTAATTCTTTCGTGTTCTTTTTTTGTCCCCTACCCCTTCCCTCCCTTCATGCTCCTTCCAACCCCTGCTCCCCTTCGTATTTGCAAAATCTTTCTTTTCATTTTGTTCTTCAATTCTTTTTTGTGTCCCCTTTTCTTCTCCCCCCTCAACCTCCCTCCATTTCTTATTCTCCCATCCACTTGAAAAAGATCTTGCTACTTCTATTTATCTATCACCTATTTTGTGCTTTCTCTCTCTTCTCTCTCTCTCTCTCTAAATATGTGTGTGTATATATATATATATATATATATATATATATATATATATATAATTTCTCATATAAAAGAAACCATGCAATATTTAAGCTTGTGTGGCTGAAATCATCTGCCTAGAAGGGATGTAAATAGTTGGAGAGAATTTGCCACTCTAAGATAAAGAAACAAGGTCTTCCTCTTCCCTATAGGATCACAGGCATAGTGCCATAAAATGTGGTACTGAGCAGTCATATCTTTTCTTGTGTAACATAAAAACATTCATGTATTCAAAGGCCTTCAAGTCTAATGGTGCCATCAGAAGGCTCTTATTTTCTTTTTCTCCTCAGTACTCTAAGATAGAAAACCCTGAGAACATTTCAACAATGAAACTAAATAAATTGGGTATAAATCAGGATAGGCTCAGTTGTGCTGCAATAATAAACAATCCTTCATTTTCTTTTGCTTCTCAGAGTACAGGCTTATTTATTGTCCTTGCTGCATGTCCCTGAAGGTCAGCTGGGAACTCTGCTCTCTGCTGTTCCCTTTCTAGGACCCACACTGAAAGGGACAATGGCCTGGCTTTGGAAAGAGAGGGCTGGTTGTGTCTAATGTGCCTATTAAGGGCTCTGTCCTGAACCTGTCATGTGACCATTTTCTTGTGTGTTCAGAATGAGAGAGGTAGATACAGGTGAGGAGAAGGATTGGCTGCTACAGAGATGCAAGTGTAAATTTGATGCTTGAGTTTATCTGTCTAAAATTTCCCAAGGATTAGTAATAGATTTGTGGAAATGTTTGGCTATATTTGTCTTGCCTTTGAGAACAAACAAGTGGGCTTTATCTTTTTTTTTATATTTGATAATTTCTCTACTCCATACAGGTAGGGACTGGTCAGAATTTTTATTTCTCGTGTCCTTGTGTACCTGATTATGCCTAGCATAGTCCATGTAGTCATATGGCTTAGAATAAGCATGAAGTAATAACTGAGCATGAAAAATGAGTAAGCATTGGTTTTACAATACCTCAGTCTATCTCCAGAGTGTTTCTGAGGAAGTTGAAAAATATCTCAAAATTAATTTCAAATGATTATCATTTAAGAAATATTGGGATGATTCTGGTAACGTTACAGTATCAAGCAGTAAAACCACACATGCGATGGCACTGTTGAGAAGATCGTACCCTCGGGATTCTCCTAAATACTAGAATAAGATTGTGTGTTATCTTTGGCAAAAGTGCTGTCAGGGAGACTCCTACCTGTGTGCTGGTCATGCTGTGTAACAGGTATAACCTTAGGTCCTGAGTACACAGTATTTAACAGGTTGCTGTTTTTCATACCTGGAAATATTTGTCTGCTGACAGTAGTCTCTTTTATTAGTTATTTGAAAAGTTCCACCTTAGAGAAATGCATTTCTTTTCTTTTCTTTTTTTTTTTTTGGTACCAGGAATCAAACTCAGGACCTTGCGCTTACCAGGCAGGTGCTTGTGCCACTGAGCTGTATCCCCGGCCCCTGCATTTCTTAAAGAAAAGGAAGACGATTTCTTAAGGACTTCCGTCTGCAAATCATGTCTCAAAATCAGGATACTTTGATATAGGTTAATTGTAACTTAGTTTAGCATTCAGTTGTGAGCCAAACACATGAAGTAAATTTCTTTTAGAAGGTTTCTTTTTGAATTCAATTCCTTTTGCCTTTCAGCATTTTTAAAGAATTTTATTATTCTTATTAAAACCTTTTGCATTTTCTAACATCCCCCCCTTTATATGAGACACTGATTTCCAAACATACTCACAGTCCCCCAAGCACCTACATAGCCCAATGGATTCTTCCTTCCCCTCAGCATTGGATTTGTCATGGCCATGGATTAAATATTAGGGACAATTACCCAGTGTCACAGAATGTGGCTGGTTTAGCTTTTCCTCTCTGCTTGGGCGCAGACGATCCAGTCACGCCTGAATGGGAGCCCTCTTAGTTCTTGTATCCACTGACAGGAACAGAATAGATCACCCAGAGCAGAAGACATTTCTTTCTTTCCTTTTCCTTGTTCCTTGACTGTAGACTCCCCTAAGTTTAGTCATAACTGGTTCTTTAAAGATAATTCTGTGTTCACTACTTCTCAGAATCTTTAATGCAATTGAAAGGGAAGCAGTACTCCCAAATTCATTCCTGGAAGCAAGAATTACCCTGATAACCAAAACCAGAGAAGGACCCAACTAAGAAAGAGAACTACAGACCAATCTCCCTAATGAACACAGATGCTAAAATCCTCAGTAAGATACTGGCAAACAGAATGCAGCAAATCGTCAAGAAGATTATGCACCATGACCAAGTTGGATTCATCCCAGGGATGCAGGGATGGTTCGACATACATAAATCAATAAAGGTAATACACTATATTAACAGAGCCAAAGATAAAAATCATATGATCATCTCAATAGATGCAGAAAAAGCTTTTGACAAAGTCCAGCAGCCATTCATGATAAAAACCCTATAGAAAATTGGAATAGATGGTCTTTATCTCAATCCGATAAAAGCCATGCATGACAAACCAACAGCCAATATCATACTAAATGGACAAAAACTGAAAGCTCTCTCTCTAAAATCAGGAACAAGACAAGGATGTCTACTGTCCCCACTCTTATTCAGCATAGTCCTGGAAACTTTAGCCAGAGCAATAGACAAGAGAAAGAAATAAAAGGAATAACAATAGGAAAGGAAGAAGTTAAATTATCATTATTTGCAGATGACATGATACTCTACATAGAAGACCCCAAAAACTCCGCTAAAAAACTGCTAAATTTAATAAGCAAATTCAGTAGCCTGGCTGTATACAAAGTCAAAACCCAAAAATCAATAGCCTTCCTTACATGAATAACAAACTCACTTTGTTTGTTTTGAAAGAGAAATTAGGGTAACAGCACCTTTCACAATAGTATCCAAAAAAATGAAATACCTAGGACTCAATCTAACAAAGGATGTAAAAGACCTCTACATTGAAAACTACAGTACTCTGAAAAGGAGATTGAAGAGGATATCAGAAAATGGAAGGCCGGTGAGATGGCTCAGCAGCGTAAGCACCTGCCTTGCAAGCACGAGGGCCCGAGTTCGACTCCCAGAACCCACATACGAAAAAGGGGCCGGTGATATCGCTCAGCGACACGGTGCCTGTTGGTGAGTGAGGTCCTGAGGTCGACCCCCCGGTACCCACAAAAGAAAAAAAAAAAGAAAATGGAAAGATGTCCCTTGCTTTTGGGTAGGAAGAACTAATATAGTGAAAATGACCATATGTCCAAAATTGTTATACATATTTAATGCAATTCTGATCAAAACTCCATCAACATATCTTACAGAATTAGAGAAAACAATCCTAAAATTCATTTGGAACTAGAAGAGACCTAGAATAGCAAAGGGAGTTCTGGGCAACAAAGGCAAGGCAGGGGACATCACAATCCTTGACTTGAAATTATACTATAAAGCTACTGTGATAAAAACAGCGTGGTACTGGCAAAAAAACAGCCCCAAAGATCAATGGAATAGATTGGAAGACGCAGAAACAACTCCAGACATACTAAGCTACCTTATCTTTGACAAAGGTGCCAAACACATAAACTGGAAGAAAGAGAACACTTCAATAAATTGTGCTAGAAAAACTGGCTCTGTACATGCCGAAGATTAAAATTAGACCCATATCTTTCACCAAGCACTAAACTAAATTCAAAATGGATCAAAGATCTAAATATTGAAACAGAAACATTAAATCTGCTGAAGATAAATTGGTAAACTCTTGAAGACATTGGCATAGGCAAAGACTTTATGAATAAAACCCCAATCGCACAGGAGCTATCACAAAGAATCAAAAAGCTATTGCACAGCAATTAAAAAGCTTTTGCACAGCAAGAGAAACCACCAACAGAGTAAAGAGACAACCCACAACGTGGGAAAAAATGTTTGCCAGCTGTTCCTCAGACAAAGGATTACTATCGAGAACATACAAAGAACTCAAAAACATCAGACCTCCCAAATTTAAAGACTCAATCCAAAAATGGGCATCTGAGATGAATACACACTTCTCAGATGAAGAAATACAAACAACAAATAAATATGTGAAAAAATGTTCACATCACTGGTCATTCAAGAGATGCAAATTAAAACAACACTGAGATTCCATCTCACCCCAGAAAGAATGGCTAATATCAGGAAATCAACCAATAACAAATGCTGGTGGGCCTGTGGGGAAAAAGGAACCCTTCTCCACTGTTGGTGGGAGTGTAGACTGGTACAACCCCTGTGGGAAATCAATGTGGAGAGTCCTCAAGAAACTAGGACTGGAAGTCCCATTTGACCCAGCTATTCCCCTTCTAGGTATCTTCCCAGAAGAATTAAAAACATCGTACCACAGTGATGTATGTGCACCCATGTTTTTAGCAGCACAATTTGTAATAGCTAGATCTTGGAAACAACCCAAGCGCCCATCAACCGAGGAATGGATAAAAATGATGTGGTATTTTTACACAATGGAGTACTACTCAGTCAAAGAGAAGGATAAACTGGAGACTTTTATAGGTAAATGGATGCAACTCGAGACCATACTCATAAGTGAAATAAACCAGATACACATGTATAAACATTATATTGTCTCCCTAATGTGAGAAGCTGCAAGAGTAAATAAGATCCAAAATGTACAATAGATATGGTAAAACAGGAAGAAACTGTTCAAAAGGAAAGAGAAACTGGGATGGTGGAATGGAGAAAAGGAAGGGAAAAGTGAAAAAAAATATATATATAAAAGATAGTTAAGATAGATATACTACTAATTTCTCTTAGTTCATTGAAAAGAAAGGTGTGTGCTAATATCGTTTGGACAATTGAATACTGATATCTTGTACTGTGAGAAACTAATTTAAAGATAACAATATGCAATGTATTAACCATTGTTGTCCTCCTATTATGTTGCTTTGAAATTTTGTTCTATTTTTTCTTTAAAATAAAAATTAAAAAAAAAAGATAATTCTGTGTTAACCAAATTACGGTACTGTATAGCTACATAACAAATACATCTTCAAACATCATAAACCTAAAAAAACACTACAAAATCATGTAAAGAATGATGTTTCATTTGTAATTTTGTTCTGGGGATGGTGGTATACTTTACGCATTGTAAACTTAGTGAGATTCAACATTCTCAGGCCCCCTTTTTAATTACCAACTCCTAGATGCTGATAGAAAATCACAGCTTTGAAGTATAAAATAACTGAAAGAAAAGTATAGAACCTTATAAAATATCTGAGTTTAATCTAGACCAGCCAAGAGCAAGACTTAAAATCCTTTTACTGAACAAAATGAACGAAAGCACACTTGCCTTTTGAGGCACAAAATAAAAGAAGCCTATAAAATTTGTGTGGCACAGTGTCCCAGAAATCAATTATGTAATTTTGTACAATCATATCAGGTAGAGTATCAACCCATTACTGAAACTCAGAGCTTTCAAACCTAATGGAGACTATTTGACATTCTTAGGCGAGCTGCCAAAGGCCCATTTCCAATTGCCAACATGACAATTATTGACACAGAAGTGTACAGGCAGGGAAGGGTTTTCAAGGAAATAATGTCAATAATTTTCTACTGTGTTTTAAGCTAAAAATCAGTAGAAGGTGAGTGACTAGAATCCTTATAGAATCCATATCTACAAATCCCTTGGGTCTTGGAAAAGAAATCTATACTGTGAAGAATAGTGACAGGCAGAATGGGGCCAGTGGAGCCCCACGTGAAATCCAATTAGGTTGGAAGTGAAGAGTTGAGCTGTGTGTACCTGGAAGTGTTCAGAATTTTTCTAATCTCTTATCCCCAGGTATCACATGTTTCTCTTTGCTCCATGCACTCTGGATGTCATGGTGAGATTGGTCTCTACCACTTCACTTCATCAATTTTCCCTGCTGGGGAGCCCACAGTGGTTACTGTCTGTTGAGCCCCAGCTGCCATCCTGATGTTTGAGTCTGTTGTTTCTTTATTCAGTCCTACCTTTCACGGTTCCCAGTGAATTCCTCTCATAGCTTGTGTTTAATCTTCCTTGTGGACCAAATCTGTCCCCTCATTCTGAAATACTCTCTCTGCTCGGTTTGCAACCTACCTCTGCTTATTCTTTGAGGTTGTACTTGAATCTCTTTGCCTCACACAATTCATACCAACTTTTTGCTGAGGGTCCATTCAAGCCAAGGACTATAATTAGGGTGATTTATATGTTGTGTGCATTTTTGGTACATTTCTCTTTCTCTGTTAGGTGCATAAACAAATTTATGTGTGCAATAAACAGGAAGTTGTTAGGGTACTACTGTTCCCACTTTATCGATGAAAAAACTGATATTCACAGATATTTTCTAGTGTAAGTTTCCTTAATCAAATAGATTATAAAACAGGTCTCTCTTTTCCCTTTCAATTTTTATTTTTTATTAGTACATATTTGCAGTACATTATGATTACATTCCTTGTGGAGAGTTGGTATGTGTACATAACACACCTTAATTCTTTTTAATCCCCTTCCTCTCTCCTTCTTCCATTTCTTGGTTTCCTTCCCATTTGCAAAACATCTATATCCTATTTTGTATTTCATTTTCTGAGAAGTGTCTATTCATTTCAGTTGCCCATTTTTTGATTGGATCTTTTATTTTAGGTGGTCTAATATTGAGTTCTTTATACACTCTGGGTATTAGTCCTCTGTCTGAAGAATAGCTGGCAGCATCTCTTCCCGTCCAGAAGGTTGTCTCTTCACTTGGTTGTTTCCTCCACTGTACAGAAGCTTTTTAATTTGCTATGATCCTACTTGTTGATTCTTAATGTTATTTCTTATGCAATTGGGATCCTGTTCACAATATTTTTGCCTACGTCTGTCTTTAAGAGTTTTACCTATTTTATCTTCCAGCAGATTGTTTCTGTTTTAACATTTAGATCTTTGAGCCATTTTGATTTTAGTTTAGAGCGTAGTGACAGATTTGGGTCTAGATTCAATCTTCTATATGTGGACAGCCAGTTTTCCTAGCACCATTTGTTAAAGAGACTATCTTTCCTCCAGCACATGATTTTGGCCCCTTTGTGGAAGATCAAATAGCCGAAGGTGCCTGGGGTTGTTGCTGTATCCTTTATTCTGTTCCATTGATCTACATGTCTGAAAGACAAGCCTGTCTGACTCTAGAACCCATGTAAAAGTGTGAATTTTCTCTATTTTCAGAACCCACTGATCTCTCTGTGAAGTCTCCTGATACTTAAACAACAGGGATGATGGCTAGAAAATAATAATGAAACAGCTAAAATTTGCCAAGAGCTGACTTCACATCTGGCCCTCTGGTACTTTCTTCACATCCAACATTGCAGTTGACTTTCACAACAATGCTAAGACATGCTCTCTCTATTTTTCTGTTGAAAAAATTGAGGCACAGAGAACTTAGCCTGTGAGCCTAAAGCCACTCAGCTAGTTAGGGATGGATTTGAGGTTAGAATGAGGGCTTCCAGGCTCCAGGGATTGTTCTCTTGGACCATGGACTCTTGGGCCTTCTATATCTTGATTTTCAGATGTTCCTCTAGGTCCCTTTCTCCCCAGGCGGCTTCTCAAGGTTGAGGAGCCATCCTCTGTTTCCTTTATGGCCCTGGTCGCATAGCATGTGATTAAAGTCTGCTCTGAACACCTGCTTACTCTGGAGACTGACCCTGGATATGAGGTCTGCCTATGTGGGCTGTGATGTCCCTACAGTGACCCGGACTCAAGAAGTGCTCAGTTTTCTTCAGATTAGACCTGGGCTCCCAGTGGCATTTTGTGCTCTGGTACGGGGAAGTAGAGAGTGAGTAGAGGATGACAGGGGTAAAAGATTCCTGTCCATGTCCTAGAGATACAGGAGAGCTAGCTAGGCTGAAAACAAGGAATGAAATGAATATCAACGATCCTGTCACTCCTTCTCTGATGGATATTGTGTGATGCCTTGTACCTCCTGTATGGGCAAACCAGGAAACTGTGGCCCATCAGAGACAGGATTAGTGCTGCTCAGAGCAGTGAGTCTTTGTCAAAGTACCTCTTTAAATAATAAATACAGAAGCGCTGCTTCATCTCATGCTTGCGTAGGAGAAGTCAGATCAAGTTGGTTTCTATCCATGATGTAAAAATGGTTGGGGATGCAGTGGGGGCCACACAGAGACAGCCCTCAAAGATTGTGTTCTCTTGGTAATTCCCTTCATTTGGAGATCCATGCAATTCATTCATGTCCTTGTATGATGATGGGCTTTTCAATATTAGATGAGATACTTTGTTACTCTGTTAGATGGATAGTAGTGGAAAACTACATAACTCATCTATTTCATGTTCTACTTTGGCTTTTAGGAAATCCAGAGTTCAATTTTATGCTCAATTTCAATAATTATATCCAGCCTAGGTTTTTGGCATATTGACCTTTTCCTCATAGAGTCATAGATAAATTGACACATGCAGTAAACAGGGGGTCATCTTTGCTCACAATATGTTTCTTGTTGTGCAATTAAATGACTTTTTTTCCCTTAAAGAAAACCAGTTTGAGTTTTGCTTGCTCTTATGACATGCTCTCTCACCCATGATTTCCAGGAGAGAGAAAATGCCAAGGACACTTAAAAAATTTTTGTTGAATGACACCCTTCCTCCTGCTGTGTAATGTATAAAATTTAAGATATTTATGTTTGACCAAGGGCTCTGGATGTAGTGAGGGATCTGGATGTAGTGGGGATTCCAGCCTGAGCCTGACTTAGGCTGCAGCTCTGTCAAGCCTGCCCCTGGCTTGGTGCAGGAGCGGTGGCTCGGCTGGTAATATGTGGGATGAAGAGGAATGGAGATCGTGTCTGTCTCTATGACTGACTCTTATTAGAGTCCAGTAGATTTATTTTTCAGTCTGGAGTTTAAGTGGCTGCTTTTGATTCAGAGACTTTATGATACATAAAGATGCAAATAATGTTGGTGCCTTGGTGGACACGTGGTGCTTGCAGGTCAGAGGAGAGGTGCTGCCTAAGAACAGATCACAGGGTGGCTGGGGCTTCTTCAAGCCCAGGGTCTATGTCTATGAGTTCAGACAGTGTGGACACAAGCAGAGTCAGATGACAGAAGTTCCCCCAGGGGCAGCAACAGTATAAGAGAGGGTCCCGGCTGAGGAGCACTGTCAAGTGATATATGGGCTACTGTGTATGGACAGGAGGGTGGGTAATGAGACGGCCTGTGAGATTTTGGGAGACATATGTGAAGAAGGGTGGGAGGTTCTACATTAGACAATTGTGGATGTATGTCCTTTAAACCCACTGGTTTGTTTATCTTGTTTGTTTATGTTTGTCCTTATTTTTATTGATGATGTGACATTGTTAACACCCCACTGGCTGCTGTGGCTTATGGAAACCAGGATGACACATACCTTGTATCAGACTGGGGATGAGCTCATGTCCACAGGGGTGGAGATCTCACCTTCTTTCTCTCTTGCTCCGTTAGCGACTACTTGAGCTCACATGATTCTCGTGATGTTACCACGGGCAAGTCAGTGGTCTATTTTACCTCACCTATGAAATGAGAGATCTGGACTAGATGGTATCTAAGAACATCTCTATCCCTCAGATCCAGTGATTCCATTATTGACATACACTAGGGTGTCAGGAATATATGGAGATACAGCAAGATAAGTGCAGGCTGCTCTAACAGAATACCATAGACTGGGTGGTTTAATCAACACAAATTAATTTCTCACATCTGGAGAACAGGCAGTTCAAGATCAAGGTGCCAATGGATCTGTTGTCTGGTAAGAACTTGCTTCCTGATTAATGAATGGCCATCTTTTCATTGTAACCCCACAAGGTATAAGGAAAAAGGCCATCTCTTCTCTCTCTCTCTTTTACTTTTATATGAGTACATGATTGTAGTACATAATGTTTACATTCCTTGTGGGGACATGTACGTGATACATCTTAATTCTCTTTTTTCATCCCCATTTCCTTTCCCTACTTTCCCCCTCCATGAATCTCTTGATTCCCTTTCTCCTCGTCTCCTCCTCCTCCACCTCCTTCTTCTTTTTCTTCTTCTTCTTCCCCAATCTTCCTTATCCTCCTCCCCTTCCCCTTTTTTTTGGTACATGTTTGCAATGCATAATGTTTATATTCCTTGTGTGGAGTTGCCAGTACAGCATACCAGGACTTACAGGAAACAATGAAAATAGTCCTAAGGGGGAAGTATGTAGCTGTGAATGCCCACATCTCAAAAACAGAGCTGAGGTAAAATAGATAACCTAATGATATACCCCCAGGTCCTATAAAAACAAGAATAATCTAAACCTAAAGCTAGTACAAGGAAGGAAATTATGAAGAGCAGAGAAGGAATCAATGAAATTGAGACCAAAAATGTACAAATAATTCATGAATTGAAGTTAGTTCTTTGAAAGAATAAACAAAATAGACAACCTTAGTCAACCTAACAAAAAAAGGAGAGAAAAGATCCAAATCAATGCAATTTGAAATGAAAAAAAGTGAGATCACAACAGACAGTGCTGAAATAAAATGATAATTCACAACTACTCTGCAAATCTGTATGTCTCTTCTTATAAGAGCTTTAATTCTACCATGATGTCCCCATTTTTGTGACTTAGTTAATTCTTAAAGTCCTTACCTCCAAATACTACACATGGGGAAGATTTAGAATTGGGGGAGAGGCATACACATTTAATGCATAAGAACGAAAGACTAAAGAAAATGGGGAGGGAGGCTGGTGTGTAAAGGCAGAAGATGGACTGAGGTTTGAGGCCTTGACTTCCCATCTGTACCATTTAACCTCGGACAGGTTACTTAGCTGCTGTGCATCCAGCTTCCAAACTTACGTTTCAAATGCTAATACTTGCCTCCAGCACTTGTAGTGAGTACTGCGTGCATGTGCAAGCGCATGTGCACACTGCCTGGCTCCGCTGGTCCTCGGTGACTGCTGTGTCTTTTGACTGACAACATACAGTGTTTGCATTCAAGTCACACTGGCCTCTGGTGTTGAGGGGTGCAGGAGTCCCTGTTATTAGACAGGAGCCGCGCTCTGGGAGGCTGAGGTGGGAGGATCCTAAATTCAAGCCCAACCTCCTCAATTGAGCAACTTAGTGGGACTCTGTATCAAAATTTTTAAAAAATTAAATAAGATCCAGGGACGTAGGTCAGCACAAAGGCAGTGGATTGAATTTCCGATAATAAAAAAAGGGTAAGTAGCAGGCCTTCTTTTAGTTAGAAATCAGAGTCAGAAATCTTGGTTTGAGAATCACTTCTGTCATTTTTTAGAGGAGTTTTAGAATAGTTGAAGGACTTATCTCATCTGTTAAATAAAGCACTTAAAATTTTCAAATGTTGGGCCGGTGAGATAGCTCACCGACATAATCGCCTGTCTGGCAAGCGCAAGGTTCTGAGTTCGACTCCCAGTACCCACACAAAAAATAAAAATTTTTTTTCAAATGTTTTAAACACATGATTCTAAATAGGTCTAAGCTATTAATTTTCTTTAAGGTAGGACTTTTTTTTTTAAATCCTATATTTCCCACTATCTCTTGCACATAGTAGGTTCTAGTAAATGCTGTACGAATGATGAATGACATAGTTCTACAATTTAATTCTCTCATCCTCAAGAGAGTAAGGAAACCTCCTATAGAACCAAGGGACACAAACCTTAATTCTCTGAGTGGTGAGCTATCGAGGCACACTGTTCCACAGATGCAGGCTTGTGGCCTTAGCTGATAGCAAGGTCTTTCCATTCAGCAACTGCTCTCGCTGCTGAGTCTGACTTTGGAAGCAATGCGGACCGTGCAGACGCTGGCAGAGTGACTTCTCTGCTCGTACAGTGACAGCAGCCAGGTTGGGCCATATGAACAAAAACTCAGCACAGCCCAGTGATGTTAACAGAATCCAGTGAAGACCTGCAACCTGGTTAAAAGCCAGAGAGGAACAGAGTCAGACAGCTCCTGGTGCATGCTTCAGGCCCTCCCATTCAGAATTCATTAACCAGGTTTGCTATACGGCGATGTTTCAGTAACTACTCACCCACAAACATCTAACTGATGTGTGAGGGAATGTCACTGTTGAGAACACTTAGTCTGTATTCTTAAAAAACAGCTCTCAATCCAACAGTCACACACACACACACACACACACACAAAACACCACTGTGTGCCTCCCTATCACATAAGTATGAGTTGGATGTGGGGAATTGAGTCTGTCTAGCTCCAGCTGGAGAGTAGATTCTGGAGATGGATGAGGTAGATGGCATGGGTTGGAGGGACAGGATTTTGTGGGGAAGGAGGGGAAGAGAGGAAGAAAAAGCATGTTTGCAGCATTCTTCCAAGGCCTTCTTTCTAGATGACATTCTTCCTATCTTTTCTCCTCTACAGAAAATGTCCCAGGCTGCTGTGTCTCTCTGTCCTAGTGTTTTCTTCTCTTTTGGGCTGGGAGAGAGGAAGGCACGTTTTCGATCTCCCCACCCTGCACCTAGTTACTCCTGTTTCCTCTAGGTTTGTTGCAGGGCCTCCCAACTGCCCTGGAGCCTGCTCCGCCAGGAGCCCTTTGGAAATCAGCACATTTCCATCCTGTGAACTTATAGATACCGCAAAACCACAGAGTCACAGGTCTCTGGTTGTTTTTATGTTTTATTTTTAAGATCACTGGGGGAAAGTGCACCTTCAAGGATTCCTCCAAAGCAAAGAATTGTCGCTATTGACTTTTATCCACTTCCTAAGCACTGCATTTCTTTCAGCCTTCATCAAAGGCATAATCCTTCATTCAGAATCTTTTTCTTCATTTTAAATAGTCCTCCTGCCTTTGCTGAAGTTTTCTGCCTTTAGAGAGACGAGGTCAAATCTGCTCCAGGGTGGAAATAACATGGAGGAGGAGAACTAGCTGTAACCTTCATGCTCAAAACCAGATAGATGGTGAGCATTTTTTTTTTTTTTTTTAAGAGAGCTACTGCTTGGCTACCCTGATCTTGTAAGACATATCTGAGAAAGTACTATTTTTTAAACAGAAATGTTAAGAAAAAAGTCTGTGCTAATATATATATATTTCAACAAGTTTTTAAAGAGAAAAAAATGATCTCCAAATTGTTTGAGAGAGTCAGCCTGGTTCTATTATATCTGTGTAGCAGCAGGGTATAACAAAGCTAAAGATTTAAGGCAATTTTGACACCTGAAAGCGGAACTGCACAGCTTTTAAACCCAAAGAGGATTCAGCCTGCTCACTTATTACTTTCCACATCTTCAAAAGGACAATGTCTCTTTTTTAATCTTTTGGCTTTGCTGTGAAGCCATGGGAAGTTATTGACTTTATGGACACTTTAAGTATACAATCAGGCAGAAAAGGGACGTTGGTGCACTCAGGAGCTGTGAGTTCAAATTCTCATCTCTTTGTAGCACTCCTCTCCCTGCTCAGACAGAATTGAAAAGGGCAGAACAAGCAGCGAGGGTCTGCCATGCGTTTTGATGGGGATCCTCTCATTGAATCCTGGGCACTTCAGCCGTTTGGCTAAAGACATGCTCCTTTCTCATTTCTGTTATTTTTTTTAATCTGACAGCTCCCAGGGTTCTGTTGGATGGTGTTCTCAGAAATGCCAGGCCTCCTTGTAGCCCCTGCGAGCTAAAATAATGAACAAGCAATTAAATCTCATGCTTGAGGGGCTGTGCTGATTGCTTGCAAGAGAGGGTCCAGCCCTGCCTTTCTCACTGCCTGTGGGGCATGGGGCTGGGTCTGTCATCCTGGGAGGAAAGGCCTAAGCTGCCAGCCTGTGTGGACTGGTCGGCTGCAGGGAGGCTGGGGTCCTAGAGGAAAGAGACATCTGTGCTGGAAGTGGGTGCTGGTGGGTGTTGTTTCATAAGATATCCTCAGGATTGTTATTTGGTAGCAAAATATAATAGGCTATGACTTCACTTCTTATTTTTAAATAGTACCCTCTGATAAATTAATGTTTACTAAGAACTTCTTTTTAAAAATGGGTATCTTGGTTTTGACTATCTATTGGGTTTTGCTTAGCTAGTTTCTGTGAGGCTAACTTTTATCTTTCTGCATTTCCCTTTCAAGCTACCTAATTTTGGTGAGGGGAGTGCCAAGAACAGTGGCAACATCCCGATGTTATACAACTAGTAAGTGGTAAAGCCAGAAATGGATCGTAGTGGTTAGACTGGGGAATTAGGGCTCTTCATCACTCAGCTGGCCTACCTTAATCTTAATTAAAGAAGTAATTAATAATTTAATAAATAATTCTATTAATAATTCAATAGATATGTACTGAAATTTTATTGGGGCTTGAATTGGGAATTCAAGAACCAAGGGCCATTTAGATATTCTTTCCTGTCCCATTGGGTCATATATTGTAGCAGTCACCCTACTGGAACATGCATGCCATTGATGAAAAGAACCACATTACAAAACAATAGCAAATGTGGTAAGTGCGATAAAAAAAAAACTCCTGTAGTGAGAACAGGGATCTGTAAAAGAACAGTTTAAAGTAGTTTCATGAGTCATAGAATACCATCCTGAGGAAGTGAATTTGAACTAAGGTCAGAAGGATGGCTAGGGGGACTAAAGAGGCAAGGTAGTAAGGGGCAGGAAAATGATGGGAGATGAGGCTGGCACCATAGCCAGGACCAGGCCATACAGGGACTTTTCTGATCCAAAGAACCATAGAGCTGTGAAAGGGCACAATCAGGGAATGGCATCTGTGAATGGGAAAGGGCATTCTGCTGAAGCACAGGAGTGAGAGCCTATGATTAGGAGACATGAC
Source organism: Erethizon dorsatum (assembly GCA_028451465.1). Taxonomy (NCBI): domain Eukaryota; kingdom Metazoa; phylum Chordata; class Mammalia; order Rodentia; family Erethizontidae; genus Erethizon; species Erethizon dorsatum. The sequence goes on along the minus strand of CM051823.1, from coordinate 136,241,010 downwards.
TGTATCTTGAAACGTGGTGGCAGAATGGACATGTAGGTCTGAAGGTGTATTCATGACTCTTTAGGAGGAAGGACAGAGCTTGTGATGGTTGGAGGTGGGGGTCAGGTGGGGGTCAAGGTGACTCTGTGGTTTCTGGCTCACACTGCTGGATGAGTGGCGGCATCACTTGTTGAGCGGAATGCCTTGGGAGGACTACTGCATCTCGAAGAGAATCTGAATTTTATTTAGTCTTGTTGAGTCTGAGATGGCCCTCAAAGGAGGTACCATATAAGGACTTGCACTTAAATGTCCAGAATTTAAATGAGAGATTGAAAGTATCTGAGAACGGAAGGGGCCAGTGTGGATGAGATGTCTTTGAGAGAGGTAATGAAATGGAAACAGATGATTCTAGAGTGGAAATGTCAGAATGCCAGTGTGCATGGAACAGATGCAGAAGCGACCAGAGCAGCAGAAACCTCACGAGTATGGGGCAGCCCAGGATGAGAGAGACGGTTTCAGCAAGACAGGCGGGGTGAGGGCCAGGGCTGCTGCGGACTCCACAGAGGGAGGACTCTCACGTATCCTCACCCATCCTCAGAAACACACTTGAAGCAGAAATTATTGTTATGTCTGAAATAGAAAGAATTTAAAAAGTTTGCTGCAACTCACACAATAATTAAGTGATAGAGCAGGATTTGAAATGAGTTCTCTAAATCCATATTTACTGCTTTTTTCCCCACTATTTTTGTGTAGACTTATTTTATTCATGTTCAAGTTATTATTTTGTTTTAAGAAAATGTATAACATGGTATTTTGCTTTGTTAAAGAATCATGATGAGAACAAGAATGACAACTGACATTTAGTATGAGCTCATAAAATGATTAAAGTTTCAAACATATGATAAATAGGGTTTTAAAACCCATGTATTTGACCCCTTCCTAGGCTGTTTATTTCAAAACTGACAGCACAGCTAAAACAATTGCTGACGGACTGCCAGGATTTTCTGTCTCAAGTACTTTCAGGGTCAATCTGCAAAAGAATTACCCAATATAATTCAAAACTAGAATTGGTGAAATAAAGGCCAGTCACTGAGAATGCATGTAGAATATCATATGAGGGATTAAGAGAATTACAATGAATTGGGGATTTTTATTTCTTTCATCTTTATGACCAAGTGAATGCTGGTTGATCACAAAGATAGTTTGCAGGTACCTGACAGAAAATTCACCTAAATCATGTGTGGATTAAAAAAAAAAAACTCAAATATGCACTGATTATGTTTTACTCCAAGGATTTTAAGTATTCTGATCTTCCTGGTATTGGGAAATGAGTGAATTGGCATGAATGACTTGCTGGCTGGGAAGTAACACAGTGATTCATGTTAGGAGTGGAAAATGTTCTACCTCATGCCTCTGAGGAGGAAATTGATAGACAGGGAAATATTTAAGCAGATCAATGAAACTAAATCCTGAAAACACATGGACACTGAAGAGTAAGGACAAAAGTTCAGGCCTTCAGGTGGGTGGGATGGCTGTTCATTCAAGGGCTCAGATACACTGTCCCTGCCCTTGTACTGTTTCTCCTAGAGGTCTGATGACTATCCCCCTCTAGGAGCGTGGACTTCTTATGGCAAGGACTGAGTCTTATGTTCAGTGTTTTTGTCATTTAAGGAATTTTTGTCTTTAGCTTTTTACAGGTGGCAGAAACACTGCTGAATGCTTTAAAGGTAATGGAATATAAGGCAGTAAAGTCAAAATAGTACAATAATAGATGCCAAGGGAGTGCTGAGAAAGACCCTTTTTTCAAATGTCAGGTCTTTGGATGTGGGCCTCTTCTCTACCTCGATTTCTTGCTTTGGGTCCTTGCAAGGGAAGGTCTTGAGCCTTAGCAGTCTAGTGAGATTAAAATAAATCTGTTCAGTGGTGGAGGTAAGAACAAAACATTAAGCAAGTGAGGACCAGTCTAATTTGCTTATTTGCCATAATAGATCTTCTAATTAACTTACTGGAGACAAGCATTCACTCTGTACGGAGCCTTCTTGAAGGCCTAATTTTCTTTGTGTCCTCACAGAGGACTTGACCCTCTGAAGGTTGGCCTCCAACTGACAGACTGCCGGAGGGGTTGTTACTTTTGACTCTCCTTCGTGGGCTAGGAAGCTCTCTGGTTAAAAAACTTTACCTGCTAGGGGCATTAATTAATTAACTAACTAATTATATTAATTAATTAAAGAAGTATCATTATATTTTATATAAATTAGATTATCCAAAGAATTGCTTTTTTTGGTTCTTTGTTAGAATTCGCAGCTTCACAGGGCAACCCAATAGGTGAAAAATCAGTCAAATAGGGAAAGATGAAGATCAAAACAAGAATTAAATGGTTTAAACTCATGAACATCAACATAGTGGAAATATGTTCTTTTATCTGAATTTCTTGCCATTGTCTTTGGGAAACATTTCTCTAGATAAGATTTGAATCGATTTTTGATTGCAGCTTTTCACTGTTAAGAAATGATGGCTTTTCGATTTTTCTTCAGTGCAGGGGAAGAAAGGGAAGGTAGGACTCAGTTCTCTGCACTAACTGAGAAGCAAAAGGCCAGGGGAGAATCTAAGCAGCTTCGGTGATGGGACTTGAAGTTAGACAACTGCTTTTCTGCCAAGTGTCTAAACCTCCCTAAGTCTATAAAATGGGAATATCTCAAGGTCATTCATGATGATGAAGGAGGTAATGTGTGTTATGTGCCTGACCTTGTACCCATGCTAGCGCATAGAAGGTGGTTAATGCTGTAAGTATTGGCCGCTATTTTGTCATTTTTTACATTATTGAAACTTGTTATCAGTGTATAGTGTAACTTCCTTTTCTTGTCTCTTTGAGTCTATTTACTCCTAAACATTTTCATTCTTCACTTTATATGTGTGACTTGGATACAATAAAAGTTTCTCAGACACTGCATATGGTGCGAAAAATAAACAAGTAAACAAACAAAGGATATCTTAGAGCTCACTGGATATTAATTATTTTAAAACCTTTATCAAGGTATTCATGCTCTTATGAAATTCACCTTCTGGTAATGTTCTTATTCAAGACATACTATTAGGCTTCAACTATGTCTATAATTTGCTTTTATCTTTAGAGGGAATTTTAAAGATTTTGAAAAAAATTTTAAAGAGCTTCTCAGGAATGCATCATCCAAAATTTGAAATTATGTTTTATGGGAGAATTCCTGCTACTCAAATTATTTATCTTACATGGCTAAATCATTAGCTGTTTCTCATCTGCATATTATGTGATGATATTAATGGGGAAATGACCCTTTACTTCAAGTGGTATGATTCAGACAGCCTTAACAACAATGTGGATATATTTTGGAGGAATAACTTAATTGGTTCATGGGCTGTTAAGCAGATGTTCAAGGTTTGGGCACTGTTTTTAACTTCCAATATGTTTCAGCCTGGATTCTTCAATCAGCTTTCTGAGCGGGTTAGTATAAACCTGTTTTATTTCTCTGCTGTTCCTCTATTTTCTTTTTTGCCAGTATTTAAACTAGGTTTTAAGATTTGAGAGGAAAGAAGAGGTAGAACATAGTGGGCATTAGGGCTGGAAAATTCCAAGTTTCTGGCTTACTGTGTGTGGTTTGTTCTCTCTATGTATGTCTTGGCTTCCCAGTGATTTAAACTTGGTGTAAATGTTGCTACTTATCCACCTGTCAAGGATGGTGTGAGAATGAGTAATAATATCTGAGCCATATTTTTGCTCCTTAGAAGAAAGGTGCTATAAAAATAAGAAGTGTTATTTCATTAAAAATACTTGTATGATAACAGCATATGTTAAATTCAATTTCCTTGACCAATTTTATAAATATATTTTGGTGTTACAATATGGTTGTTTTTATGGTTAGTATGTGTGTATGTTACACTCTGTTCTATTTTCTGTCTGGGTGGTGTAACATATCAGTGTTTAAGAAAAATAAAGACATCATTCTAGATAGATCATGAAGCTGCTGCTAAATATTATTTTTTTATTTTGCTCAGTGAGATACTCTCTAAATATGGATGACATTAATTTTACACTCATATACTAAGGTATTATTAAAATGTAATTTGGATAAACACCTCTTTTTTATAATCTACATCAATGATTTGCTACCTGTATGACAGAGGCATCACAAGGATGAACATAAGCTCCAGGCCTCAGTGGCCAGAGATGGTACTTGTTGGTGTCAAACAGGGCACTGGAATCCACACTTAGTGTGTGGAGAGTACATTCGACTTGCTCAGACCACCAATCAGGAAATATGTCCTTTTGCTAAAGAGGTGGGTTTGAACCCCTCACCTCATTGTAGCATGCCCAGAGAACATAGCAGTGGCAGAACATAGCTATGGAGACATAGCACAATCACAGCATTATATGGTCATTACTTTGGTAATTTATTTGTTAAAATGCAGAATAGACTTCTTGCCAAGTAGAATTTAGGGCCTTCATCAGCCTCTTTTCCTACTTTCATTTTTCTCAGCAAATTACTTGATTTCCTACCTTACAGATAGAAGATTACCTCTCTACCTCTCAGTAAATCACTTCCAAACTTATTTATTTTTAAATATTTCATTTGAAATAATTTTAGAAATCTATAGAATTAGTAAATACAAAATGTTTCCATATATCTTCCCCAATGTTAACATCTTGCATAGTATACTCATGCAAACTAAGAGATTAACATGATCTAACATACTGCTACCCAAACTATACACTTTATTTGGATTTATTGTTTTTCCATTAATGTACTTTTTCTCCAAGATCCCATTCAGGATACCATAATACATTTGGTTATCATGTCACCTTAGTTTCCTCTGATCTGTGACAGTTTCTCTGTCTTTTCTTATCTTTTGTAACTTTAAACATAAGAGGATTGTGGTCAGGTATTCTGTGGAATATCCCTCAGTTTGAGTTTGTTTAATGTTTTCTCATAAATATGCTGTGTTACTTCTCAGATGAAGAAATACAAATGGCAAATAAATATACGAAAAAATGTGCAACATCACTGGTCATTCGAGAGATGCAAATTAAAACAACACTGAGATTACACCTCACTCCAGAAAGAATGGCTATTTTCAAAAAATCAACTAATAACAAATGCTGGAGGGGCTGTGGGGAAAACTGAACACTTCTCCACTGTTGGTGGGAGTGTAGACTGGTGCAGCCACTGTGGAAATCAGTGTAGAGATTCCTAAAATAACTAGGATTGGAGGTCCCATTTGACCCAGCTATTTCCCTTCTGGGTATCTTCCCAGAATAATGAAAAACATCGTACCACAGCGATATATGTGTACCCATATTTATAACAGCACAATTTGTAATAGCTAGATCTTGGAAACAACCCAAATGCCCATCAACCAAGGAATGGATAAAAATGATGTGGTATTTTTATACAATGGAGTACTATTCAGCCATAAAGAAGGATAAACTGGAGACTTTTATAGGTAAATGGATGCAACTTGAGAAAATACTCATAAGTGAAATTAACCGGATGCACATGTGTAAACATTGTATTGTCTCCCTAGTGTGAGAAACTGAAAGAGTAAATAAGATCCAAAATGTACAATAGATATGGTAAAACAGTAAGAAACTGGTCAAAAGGAAAGAGAAACTGGGATGGGGGAATGGGGAAAAGAAAGAAGGGAAGAAAAAATTATATATATATATATATATATATATATATATATATATATAATAGTTAAGATAGAAACACTACTAATTTTGCTTAGTTCTTTGAGAAGAAAGGTTTGTGCTAAGATTGTTTGGACAATTGAATGCTGATATCTTGTACCCTGAGTAACTAATTTAAAGTTAACAATACATAATGTATTAACCATTGTTACCCTCCTATTATGCTGTTTTGAAATTTTGTTCTATTTTTTTCTCTTTAAAATAAAAATTAAAAAAAATAAATATGCTGTGTTAGTCAGTTTTCCAACATTGTGACAAAATACCTAAGAAAATCAATTTAAAGAAGGAAAGATTTACTTGGGCTAGTGGTTTCAGAGGTTTCAGTCCATGGTAATGCAGCCAGATTGACTTTGGAACTGTGGGAGCACAGTGCATCATGGCAGGAGCACATGAAGAAGCTATGATGCTCATCTCCTCGTATGCAAGAAAAAGGAGGAGGAGGGAGGGAGGAGGAAAGGAGGACTGGGATCCCAATATCTCCTTGGATCTCCAATTAACTACCTTCCTTCTAATAGGTCTTATCTCTTAAATGTTCGCCCACCTCCCAATGGGGACCAAGCCTTCCACACATCAGCCTTTGGAAGACATTTAAGATTTAAACCACAACATATTTGAGGTTATAGATTTGGGAGAAGAATGTCACAGAAGTGATATGTCCTTCTCATTTTATCACACGAGTAACCATGTAATATCAGGTGACTTGAACCATGATCATTTAGCTAAGGTAATGTTAGCCAGGTTTCTTCAAAAAGAGTCACATTTTTCTCTTTCTATGGTCCATTAAATGGAAACACACAACTAAGTCCAGCCCATAGGGGAGAGGTGTCAAAGAATATATGGTCATATTTTAAAACCACAACTGTAAGAGTAAATTTGGCGAGGGATATAAATGTGATATAAATATTCCTGATGTATGATGGTCTGATTTGTGATTTGCTCCATTCTACAATGTTCAAAAGTGATGTGCCTTCAGTAGAAATAGTTCAAATTTTGAATTTTGATCTTTCCTGGGCTACTGACATGTATCTGTTCCTCTCTTTTGATGTTGGGCAGTGGTCCAGTTGCAACTCCCAGTCAGCCACATGATCATGAAGAAAACGACTGATACTCTATAGTCGGCTATATTGCTAAGCTATAAGATTTGGTAGATGAAGTGCGTTAAATGAATTTTCAGTTTATAACATCTTCAACTTATAATCGGTTTATCTGGGTGTCAGCCCATCATAACTTGAGGAGCATCTGTACTCTGTTTCTTTTTAAAATTTACCCACTAATTTTAGCAACCGTCAATGAGTCTTGCTTGCAGCAATGATTATTGTTTCATTCTAATGCTGATTTCCTATTTCCTGACTCCTTTTATGTTTATTAATTAGACTTATTCTGTAAGATTGGTCCTTTCTCTTGTTTATTCGTTTGATTATTATGGGCTCACGGGTATTGATTTTATTTCTTGGGTGATAATTCAGTAACAATGTGAGTTATTATTGCTGTGGTTTGAATGTTCCCTCCAACACTGAAGTTGAAATTTAATTGCCATTGTAATAGTATTAAGAAATGGGGCCTTAAAAAGGTGATTAAGCCCTGAGGGCTCTATGAATGGATTAATGCAGAAGTTAGTTATCACAAGACTGAGATGGCTATGAAAATAAGTTCAGCCTGATTTCCTCTGTCTCAAGCATACTTATTTGCCCTTCTGCCATGGTATGATGTTTCATGGAGACACTTGCTAAAATGCTGGTGCCATGTTCTTATGCCTCTCCTTCTCCAGAGCCATAAGCCAAATAAATCTTTCCCTTATAAATTACCCAGCCTGTGCTGTTCTGTTCAGCAGCACAGAATGGACTAAGATAATTATATTGCTCAAATTTTGCTAGCTTTGGCTGCCGGTAGCTTTTTAGATTCATTCTTGAATCCGGTTAACATGTTCATCACAAACAAACAAACAAAAACTTTTCTTTGAATACTCCCTTACTTTCTTATACTAAAGGATGTTCTGTGATCATCTTGTATTTTACTTGTCTTAGAATCATAGGTCCAAGTACTAGGTCTGGGGCTTAAAGCCGACATCCAAGTGGGCCAGTATCTGCCAAGCTTTGAGGTAACTTCATCTCTGCTGAATCCTGACTCCACACTTAGCAGAGACTCTGAGCCTGAACCCCTCATCGAAGGGATCCTGATTTCCTGACCCAAAGAAGCTATGAGTTAATCAGGGTCTACTGTTTTAAGCTACTACATTTTGGGGTAATTTATTACACGGCAGTAGACAACTTGTGCTTCTGCAGCAAACACCTAAAATGTAGATGTGGCTTTGGGACAGGAGAGTGGACAGAGCCTGGAAGGACACTGAGAAGACAGCTAGTGAGAGTTTGAAGAAATTATTCGTAGGCCTGCAATGGCCTCTGGAGGCTGAGGTGAGGGCTTGGAGAAAAATGAGAAAGGCTAGAACTAGAACCTGTGCTTGTACAGAGTGGCAGAAAATTTGGCACGGTTGTTGCCTGTATTAACAAGTAAAAAAGCACTCCAAGTGCACTGAATGGGCTGCAGTGAAGAATTCAGAGTTTAGCAGTTCCTTCTGGCTTCTTGTGGTTACTTGTTAAAATGTGAACAGAGATAGAGAAGCAGAAGGGAAGACTGGTAGTCATCAAGGAGGCAGGACTTGCTGGTTTGGGAAATTTTGTGCTTCTTCAGGTGGGAAATAGAAGATAGGGCAATCTGAAATTAAGGGATGACTGTTAGGCAAAGATGAACCTGAGGCGCTGCCAAGAAACAGAAACTAGAGGTGAAGCCAGGACCTTGTTAGGCAGCAGCAACAGCCTAAAAAATGTCTGTACCTGGCTCCGGGTTCTAATCTCATGTGGGTAAATCTAATTCTTAGCTCTAAATTTGAATCCAGAACCATATCTGCAAAGAAGTGAAGAAAGTGAAGTTAAGGGTTGGACAACTGTGTGTTTTTAGTAATGTGCAAAGAGTATATTACTATGAAAAAGGGGAGCATACTGCAGGGGAGAATTGACAGTCTCTTTCACCCTTATCTCCAAGAGAAGAGATGCAAGACAAATATTGGTAGACAAATGAGAGTTAAAAAATTGCATCCAGCAACCCTCACCTTCAGCAGGCCATCTGGCTTATATAGACAAAAAAGAGAGTTCAAAGAGATAATTGATTGTAGTGGTGTAGAGATCCACAGACTCTGGGTACACTATTTGGCTTTTCTCTTTCCTTTCCCATGGGGAGTGAGGGGGTGCCCCAAACCAGTTGTGAAGGGTTGCAAGAGAGTTGCCAAGGGAGATTGTGCACCATAAGAAGGTGGGCCTGGCAGATTCAAGTGCCAAAGCATGAGGGCAGTGATGAGGGAAGTGGACCTGGGTGTCTGGGAGTTGGAGGGGGTGTGAACACAATGACTGCCGTTAGTTTTCCCCTCTGGAGGAGGCAGAAGGCCTGGGGTGGCTGGAGTTGGCTGGCAGGGTCAGCAGAGGAGAGGTGGCACAAAGAGGAGCCTGTGCTCCCAGTGTCTGTGTCCTGGGCCTGGTCTGCAGAAGGGAGTTGGGACCAGCTACCCTGATGCAGGCTGGGAGCTGCCTCATAGGGACTGGAGAATGAAGAAAGCTGACCAAAATTCAGGAGGTGTCTGTGACTGACCCTATGAGGGTCTCTGAGGAATCCCTAAACCACTCTGATAGGCCAACATTGGGATTCCTGCCAGAAAGAACAGGACAGCCAACCGGCACAGGCCAAGAGAGAATATCACAGACCCAGTGAATGGAGACTTTCGTGACAACTTCTCTGCCCCCTACTGCTGTCCTGCGCTGCCTGCAGAAGCAGAGGGAGTAGGAGAAGAGGATGGGAAGAGCTGAGAGAGAAAGTGCTACAACAGGTCACATCCTCTTCCTGCTGCTTCAAGCTTTGAGCCTGCCTGAGAAACTTTGAATTGGATGTGATATTAAGTGTCTAATTTTTATACCGGAAATTAAATTTTTATTCATTTAGTTTCGTCAATAGTACATTCATGTGGTTTAAAATCAGAAGTCTATGATGAAATGTCTCCTCACAACCATCCTTTATCAAGACTGAAATATTTGATACTTAAATACTCATGTCAATCCATGAGGGGGCTCTGCCATTTTCATTTCACTGTGCATCCTGGCCACCCTCTGGCTATTTTACTCTGTGCTCTGATCAGAATGGGCCAAACAGGGCTCTTAACATCATTAATGTGGAAATCACATTTCCTTCCTGTAGTCTATGACAGAGCTTGTATGGAGCTTGGAGCTCAGTAAAAATATTTTTTTTAAATACAGGAACTTCTTTTATAGTGGATATTCCTATAGGAATGAAAGAAGTTCATGTATTTAAAAAAATATTTTTACTCAGCTCCAAGCTCCATATCGCTCTGTCATAGATCACAGGAAAGAAACGTTAGGAGACAGGTCCAGGTCCTCAGTCAGGGATTTAGCATAACCATGGCTTAAACAAGATAGAAGTTTATTTCTCTTTTGTTACTTGTCTGGGCATAAGCAGTCTAGGACTGGTAGAAAGGCTCCACTGGCCCTGAAATTCAAGGGGCTTCTCTCTTGTTTCTCCACCCTCCCTAAGGCCAAGTTGGCTCACCAGCCCGCTCACATTCTATTCAATAACAAGCAAAAGGTAAAGGGAACGCCCTTTAATTTTAAAGATATGGTATCCCAAACAAATGACATCTGCCCTTGTCCTATTAGAACTTCATTACATAGCTATACTGACTTGCAAAGGGTGCTGCAAAAAGCAGTCTGTTTTTTTTACTGTATGCTCATCTGTTTAGCTAAAAATCCTATTACCTGAATGAAGGGGAAATAGTTACTGGGAGACCATGAGCAGTCTAAGCTGCGTATTTTCTCTGCATTTGTATATGTGCAGCCAGTGAGAGTTTTAACTACTCATGAGCATAGCTATGGGTCTTAATCTTCTTGATTATAATGCTTCCTTGATTAACAAATTAGGGTCATGGATTTCAGTGAGCCACAGATCCACTCAATGCCAACTCACATCCAGGCCACATTTCTATACCTTTCCCTGAAGTATCACAGCCAACAGGCTTTCCCAAAGTATCCTGCCAAAACCTAGACACTGTGTGACTGTGACCTTCCCACCTATCCATGTAGGAAAGGAAGTTTGCTCAACGTGGCTTAATCTGAGTGAGCCTACCTTTTCCTTCAGGAAAACTATGATTTTATCTTCTGAGAGCTCACCAACCACCCATGTAACAATCCTGCCCCAAACTTTTGTCAAAGGAATTCATTTCAACTGTACCCACCTGTCATTTTTGGAATTCCTATTGTTCCTACTTTTGAAAGTCAGAACTTTTGAATGGTTCTGAAAGTGCCTATTGCCAACAGGCAGGTACCTGTACAACTTTTCATTACTTCTTGGATATTATAGACACATAATAGACCACACATACAAATTCTTTCAATACCATAGTGTGTTAATTTGCTCAGACTACCATAACAAAATATCACAGACTTGGTGGCTTAGGCAAAAGAAAAGTATTTCTCAGAGTTCTGGAAGTCTAAGATCAAGGCATCTGCAGATTTGGTTTCTTCTGAGATCCTTCTCCTTGGCTTGCAGATGGCTGCATTCTTGCTGTGGTTAGGAACCTAGCAATTCCTTCACAGATGATAGCCTCGAGTTCCCACGGGGTTTCTGCCTGAGAGGCATGTGGGAGATACACTCATTAGGAACAATGGCAAAAAATTCAAAGTAGCACTGCATTGCTAGGTGCTCTCTGAGGATAGAGCCAAGTGAGAGACCTCTCCATGAAGCTGGATGAGAACATGTGGATAGAGGAATAAATCGTCATACTTCTTCCCACATCCAATGACAGGCTTAAATATGACTTTTCTCATCAGCGTGTGTAAGGGAGAGATAGAAAAATATAAGTGATACAGCTGTGTTCAGATAAGGTTACTGACCCTGATGAATGGGTGGAGAATTCTAAGAATAGGGAAATGTTTTATGTGTATAATTGTTATTCAGGGTAGTAAATCATGTTTCTACAGTTTTAAATATGTATATATGATAAATTTTGCATGATATATGCTTTCACTGTTGTTGTCATAAAATTACATAATGATGGAAACATATCTGTTTTCAAAATATTTAACCCATACCTTGAGTTTTAAAATGCAGTTTTTTTTCCAACCACTGTAAAAATGTTATCTTGCTTCTTAAGACAAAAGGCATATAATTTTTTCTTTTGTATTTTTTTCTTTAGTAATAAACTACTTAGAGCTGATTTCATCATAGAAAAGGTCAGTAAATAGAGAACACTTGTAATTTAGTAAAAGCAAACAAGTAGCTCATCTGCAAATTTGACAATTATTTTTAGTAACTTGCCATAGCTAAACAATGAATCTTTCTGTAGAGAAATGGATTTTCATAATCTTTCTTATAATTTGTTATGAAATATTATAAATTCTGTATACATTTGCAATAAATTTTGTCCAAATACTGTGTTGTATTTAAAGGTTTTATTTTAATAGCATTAACAGCACTGATGACACTCTATAGCACCTTGTGCGTTTCTGACTTCAACATTGCTGCAACTGTCTACCTATAAATGACATAAGTAATTCTTTATACACACTGCTACCTCTGCAAAGTTAATTTGAAGCACTTTACAGGATGTCTATGTGGTAGTTGAGAACTACTCATCTGCATAGTGAGAGTCTCATTGTAAGTGACCTCTCCCTACTGAAGATGCCAACGGCAGTTTGCATATTAAGTGTTGGTCAGGTTTATTTTCTGTTTCAGTTTTGGCTAAAATTGACATAGAGTTAAAAATGTCTCACCTCAACCACTGGCAGATCAATGCCATTGTCAAAGTCCCGAATAGAGTTGAGTTTATTACTTGCCTTTCCCTATTATTACAATTATCTACGATTCTATCGCTGCTTTTAATATCACACTGTCTTAATTATTCTAACTTCAAAGGAAGCTACAGAGACGCAAATCATGAGGGAAAAGGGGTTGGGATAGATGCAGGAGATTTAATGTGTAAATATTAGCTATTCCATATAACTAAACAAATATTAAAAGAAAATATCTTTAAGCTAGAGGGAGACAAACGAGATTATAAAAGCTCACAGTTTCAAGGAGGATTGGAGAGAAAAACAGACATCCAAGCACATCTTGGCAAAATTCATGAAAGTAGATCATAAAGTATAAAAAGCTCATAGGCTTCTAGGCAGAAAGAACAAGCTATCTATTGAGTAGATTTTGTTCATTTTTAATTATTGCATTAAGAGAATATTTTATTCTGTTACAGAGAAAAATTGCTTTTATATTATGATCTTTAATTCAGGAATTTTAGTGAACATTCTTTTTTATTCTAATGACATTTTAAACATTTTCTAGGGCTTTTATGTAAATAATTTTATTATTTATAAGTAATGGAATCTATGGTTTACCTTTTCCAGTTCTCATATATTTTTTGTTTAGTATTGTTTTTTCAATAATAAACTTCCAGTACTGTGTACAATAAAATAGGAATATCAGAGAATGTTTTTAAAGTATCTTCAGTTTGTGTAAGGTTGTTGTAGATTTTTGATAGAAATTCTGATAGAGGCTGGGGATATAGCTCAGCGGCACAGTGCCTGCCTGGCAAGCACGAGGTCGTGAGTTTGATTCCCGGTACCAAAAAAAACAAAAAGAGAAATCCTGATAGAGACTTCTAAAAAATCTACCTTCTATTTTTAGCATACTGAGTATCAATTTTTAAATTTATTTCTTATTTTTTACTCACATATATTAGTGATACATAATATTTACATTCATTTTGGGACATTGCTATATGTATTTGTTATATCTTGACACTTTTTGATCTCTTTTCCCTGATCCCTTCCCCAGCTCTGAGATGTTGAACTTCATGAAATTATTTTTGTTTATTGAGATGGTAAGATAGTTATACCTCTTTAATGTATGAGACATGATCAAATCATGTAGTGAATAATTAAAATTTTAAAGCTTTATCACGATAAAAGATACATCATAATTAATCTCTTTCAATATACTCCCCCTTGCTTCAAACACATGTATCCCACCATTCTTGCCACTTTCTGAAGCAGTTCTGGAAGTCCTCTTTCTTGAATGTCTTAGTTGCTTTGTGGTGGCTGGCTGCATTGTCCTGAATCAATTCAAAACATTTAACTTTCATAGTCATTTTGACTTTGGGGAGAAGCCAGAAGTCACATGACACCAGTTCTGGTGACTAAGGTGGAGGAGGACAAACAGTAATGTTGTTACAAGCCTGATTTTCCATTGAATGGCACTGGGCAGGAGCATTCACTGAATTTTGATCACGTCTCATAAAGACACTCATGAAAGAGGACTTCCAAAATTGTTTCAGAAAGTGGCAAGGAGGATAAATATGATTAAAGTGAGAGGGAGTATTTTGGGAGAGATTAATGGCAATGTGTTTTTTACTGTAATTAAAAAAAAATTTAAACCTTCATCATATATTTTGATCATACCTCATACTACCTGTGAATATTTTACTAATAACAAGTTAACATTGCATACCTGAGAGAAATTCTACTTGGTCATGCTGGCTTTTCTTTGTCAGTATTTAATTGACTAAAAATTTCTTTTTGCTGCTAATGGGTTATAGTCCCTAATATTTTGTCCATCTACTTTTATGATATTAAGCTCTAATTTTCCTTTTGAACTTTTCTTGTCATGTTTTCATCTCTAGAAAAATTTGTCATATTTTCCATTGTTTGAAATTTTTATATATTCTATAAAATTATTTGTTCATTGAATATTTGTTTAGTGATCTGAATTTTATATCTGTGTAAGTGAGAAGATACTAAATGTAAGTTTATACAATGTCTTAAAAACCATCACTGTCATAGAGTAAATTTTACGATTCACATATTCCTAGAAAATTGTACTTTTTTGACTAAGTTTTCAATTTATTGTCATTGTTGACAATGTTCCGTTAAACTTTTAAAATCTCAACAATATTGATTTATATCCCTTTTTTTCCCTAAAATTGTTATTTCTATATCTCTGAGTTAATTTAGACTACTACAACAAAACACCTAAGACTTAGTAATTTATGAAGAACAGAAATTTATTTCCTCATAATTCTGAAGGCTGGGAAATCTAAGGTAGAGGTGCTGGTATCTGACGAGAGCCTTCTTGCTCCATCATAATATAGCAGAAGGAATGCCGTGGCAAAGGGGCAAAAAGAGGACAAAAGAGAGAAAGCGAGAGGGGTCCAAGCTCACCCTTTGATAAGGATCCCACTCCTGTGAGAATGGTAATACTTCATTCAAGATTGGGGAGCCTTAATCTCTTACTCAGCTCTTGAAAGTCCCACCTTGAACAGTGAGGTTCAAGTTTCCAAAACATGAACTTTGGTGGGAACATTCAAACCATACCAATCAGTGTTGCCACACTTTTGGTGCTATGTAATAAGTTCATTGAAAATGCTTGTCTTGGAAATGGTTTCTGTATTTTCCAGTCAATCTTACTAATTTTAGTTCTTATTCTTTTCTTGCTTCTTAACATTGAACTTTCTAATTTTCTAATGGATTTATGACTGAATCCTTAGACATTTCTTTTTAATATTTTATTAAACATATACCCAGGCCATACATTTTTCTAAAGAAGTCACATTTTGGCTCTATTCCATAAGCTTTGGTATTATAGTGGTTTTAACAGTGAGTTGTTTCATGTATGTTATTTTATTGTGACTATTGCCTTTAACATTATTTATTTCATAATTCATAGTGGTAAAAGAGATCAATATAGTCATCTATATTTATTTCTTTACCATTTGATTTCAATTAAATTGTATTATTATAATGTAGTTTATATAGTATCAGTTGTCATTTATCATAATATCCTTTATGATCTTTTAGTTTAAAAGTTTTTCATAAATATTTTGTTTGCTCTTAGATTAAGCTTGTTCATTTTGTCATTCAAATATTTAGCCTTATATTTGACAGAAGTGTATCAGTTTTGCATTGTTATCTTTGTCAATTTTTGCCTTTACATATTTTGAAACTGTATGCATAGTGCATGCAGTTTTATGATTTTCATACTTTATTGCTGGATAATTTCCCTTTGTTGTTATGCAGTGTAGCTCTTTATTTCTATTATTTTGTTAAATTCTATTTTGTCTGGTAATAATTTGCTATATTGGCTTTTCATTGCTTTTCGTATTTGCCTGGAGTATAGTTTTTCTGACTTTATTCTAAATCTTTCTGTGAGATTTTGTTTTATTATCTCTTGAAACCATGATATAGTTGAATTAAAATCTACCCAATAATCTCTATTTTTTAATAGATGAGTTTATTAACAATTTTTAGGATTACTGATACCCTTATATTCATTTCCAACAATCTAATTTAGCCTGTCTGGTTTACTATTATTTTTTCTTGGTCTCCTTTATCTTTTTGGCTTACTTCCATAGGATATATAAAGATTTTTAAATTTCTTTATTTTTCCTAATGCTGTTTAGCAGTTGTAAATTATATCTCCAAAATTTTGGTAACCTTGAATTTTTAACGTACATAAGTAACTACAAATTTTGCAAATAAATCCTCATTTACTAGTATTAATTGTTCATTTTCTAAAGAAAAAGAAGACTTTTCTATGCATCAACCTCTCTTTGAATTCCTCCTTTCATGTCATTGCTTTCTATATAATTCTATATAATATAATCACCATTTCCTTTAAAAAAACAAACTCATCTTTTCTTACTTAACTTACTTTTCTTTATATTGAAATATTTCCTTTAATAATTCTTTTAAAGAGGTCATTAGCCTTCCTTATCTGTGTTTGAGAATGTCTGCATTTTATCTAGGACAGGAATGATACATGAACTAAGCATAATTTTTAGTTGACAGTTATTTTCTCTGAGCACATTAAAGATATTACTCCAGTATAACATAGACTTTGTTTTTCATGAAAGGATTCAACCAGTCTAACTTGCTATTCTTTTGTAGCTTTTTCTTTCTTTTATTTTTTCAAGTGAGTACATGGAAAGATTTATATAAGTCATGAATGAGGAAACCAACACGATGGAGATCTGGCTCTAAAAGAATAGGAGAGGCTGGAGTGTTTATATTCACTGGAAAAAAGAATGCTGTGTTTCATACAAAGCTGGGTGATGCAGAAGAAATGGTTCACATCACAGTTACAGGCAACACAACTCTGACCTGGAGAGGAAATCTTCTCTACCAGACAGAAACCATTTGTTTATCTACAGGGAAAAATTCATTTTTATTGCTGTGGGACAAAAATTATTTGTATAGTCACTACTTTTGTATATATTGAAGTCTGGCCTACGGGGTTTATAAAATTTCCTAATAGTAAATGAGTAAACACTCCTAGAGAATCAGGAAATCTTTGGCGTGTTCTGTTAGTTGATGCTCTAGAAAAGGGTAAGTATATAAATCATCATTTCATCTATTTCCAAGTTCTGAAGTTTTTTTCTTAATAGTCCTTTCTTATGTTCATCAGTGATCTCCAGGATGATTCTTGTCCAGGACAGTCTGGTCACCTCGTGTTTTGGTTGTCCTCAGAGAGGCACCAGTCAGTATTAATTACCGTGTGCAAACTCTGGTAGGGTCATCTACAGTCATGGCATTAGACAATTATTATGGCTAGAAAAAAAGCTCTGCTGAAGAATTTATAAGAAATGTAGGGTTGGGTTTTCAATAATCTCTGTCTCCACAGATTAGATAAAACTTTGTTCATATTTGTTCTATTGTGAGGCTGACACCAAACCTAAGAAATTTATCTTCATCAGATTTTTTTTTAGCAGTATCTACAAATTTGTGTGGATTGCTCTTCCCACAAGGTCCCGAAATCTAACATTCCAGGCCTGCTGTAAGTGACCTGTCCCCCTGTGCAAAGGCTGCGATGAGCTCTGCAAACTCTAAACCAACATGAGAGCAGTTTCCTGGGAGAACTCCCAGCCATTGTTTCCAGTCACAGAGTATAACTCTTAGAATTTAACGGTGGGCTTCTGGGTGAGCAAGTGAGACTTATTCTAAAAGGTAACACTCCATGGGTGGCTTTAATTATATATTCAAGTTCATTTATTTTCCTGAAAATATGGTAACATCTTAGTGAATGAATGCAGATAACTATATTAACATTCAAAGGAACAATAAAATATTTGTTTCTGAATTTCGAGGATTCAGAACAAGATATAAAAGCATAATTACTAAATTGAGGTTAGATGCAGATCAAGAGGATGCCCCAGTAATTCCTGAAGGATTGAAAACAGCATCTCAAAAAAGATACTTGTGCACAAATGTGCATTGCAGCGTTATTCACAATAGCCAAACACTGGAGATAATCCAAGTGTCCATGAATGAATAAATGTTTACACAAAATGTGATATATATATATATATATATATATATATATATGAAAGGGGAAAATTCTTGCACACAATACAGCATGGGTAAACCTTGAAAATAGTATGTTAAGTGAACATAAACAGTCAAGTATTATATGATTCCATTTATATGATATATCTAGACCAGGTAAATTCATAGAGAGAAAAAGTAGAGTGGAGGTGACTAGAGGCTTGCGGAAAAGTTGGGGAGTTGAGGCTTAATGGGCGCAGAGTATCTTTTTGGAATAATGAAAACATTTTGGAAATAGATAGATATGGTGATGTTTGTATAGCATGTGAATGTCACTGAATTGTACACCTAAAAAAGGTTACAATGTCAAATTTTTTGATATACGTATTTTTACAACAATTACAATAAAAAGAAAAAAAGGAAATAGAGCAAGAAGGAAAAGGCTTTTCCATGTAGCTATCAGAAAACAGAACATTAAATCTTCCACCAACCTTATTACCAAATAAATAATCACAATTAGATGAGTTCATTCAGTCTTAATTTACTCTTGATCCATTGGATTTTGAGTCATTACTCAGCTTTCATGAAATTACTTGGTACTGAATTCAAGAGTCTGGAAATCATGAATCCCTCTGAGAATTATCAAAGAGATGTCAGATCCTGAGTGTGGTGGGTGGTATAGCAGTTATTAAAATACCTGGCAGAGTCCTTTTCATAAGACTTGGTGTCCATTTTTCCTTGTCAGCAGACCACATTTCTAGCCTGTGGCTTAAAGCAGAGATTTTGGCAAGCCTGAGAGGAGAGTAGAAGCTCCCTCAGTGAGGAGAGAGTTGCTGATGATAGCAGAATTGAGAAGAGTAAAATCCTCTATTACAGCAAGATACATATTTCTTTTGTAAGGCTTTGATCAATGTAAGTAAAGTAAGACAATTATTATAAGCTATACTGATAATATTGGGGAAAAGACATTTCTGAAGCCTTGAGCAGATAAAATTTCAGTGATATTCTTTCATGTACTAAATGTTTATTTGATTTCAGACTGCTGGTGCTTATGTGTACAAAGGAATAAAATCAGCAAATCTTTCCAAATAAATACTTGAGACTACTCTATCCTAAGTGGTCTACTTTATATTGCAGTTCTTCATTGCTCCAACAAAGATATCATTTATGGCTTTAATTTGCTCTGTTGAATTTGCTCTGTCAACCACAAATTAATTTCTCCTTTTCTGTGCTCATTGAAGAACCAAAATTCTTAAAATCAGTGAAATCAATAATTTCCATACTTTGGAAGCTGGTGTGTGTTCCTCATCTTGATGACTGATACAGACCTTTGTAATCTGTGTTAAAAATATTAGATCAAAAATACTTACCCCATCTCTCTCATACTAATACTCTCCAGAAAGTTAGTCCATTAATTACAAATTCTTCATATGAATTTTGTAGTTATTTTGTGTTGTTCTGTAACAAAGCGCTTTATTTTAAAGTGTTTCTGATGAATGATTCAATGGCCACCTACATCTAAAAACAAAGGTTTCTATTAGATATAGACAGCCCTTAGACTAGAGAAACCCATGCTTAATTAGAGTCTGACCAACTTTGTTTCCAAGTTATGTTACTGTTTATTCACTTTGATGATTTACTAACAAAGCAGTGAGGATAAGAAAAATAACACAAGTAATCACTCTTTAGAAAGCCAGCTATATTAGACTGCTATTCCTCATAGCATGGGTTCTTCCTGGGTGATTTTACCTTATACATACAGCCTTGTATCTGGTCACTTCCTCTCTCTAAATTAAATCTGCCTAGAGACTGGACAGATTCAGGTGGAAGAAAATGATTAGGAGTGAGCATCAGCATCCATAGTGCACTGGGTTTAGGATGGGTCTAGGCAGGAGAGTGTTCTTGCATGTGGTAAAATCATGGTACCTGTTAATAGACAAAGGTCAATGCAGACCAAGGGCTGGAGGAAAAGTGTGTGGATGGGTACAGTTTTGAGTCCAAGAAGCGGCTTTGTGGAAGCAAGGTAGCTCTACAGTCTCAGAGAAGTGAGACTGTATGGGTACCAGCTGGGAAAACAGCTAACTCCAGCTAACTCTTTCAAAACTATTTGTTTCAAGTCTCTCTTCACTTCTTGGACAATGTTGGATGGTTTTGAAATAGTTCACTACTAAGAACCTAGTGCTTATAGAGTTCCTGGTGTATTGGTACCAATATATACATTGTTGAAATAGTGATTGAGGAAGTAAAAGTTTTAAGGACCTAGTTTCTGGAATTTTAGAAGTCAGGGAGCTACATTCTAGAGAAAGCAGGGAAAGGCTAAATAGAGGACCATGTGGCTCAGGTTGGCCCTGGATCCTGAGCTGAGCTTGCTTGTAGAGTTCAAATGACTTTGGGCACTTGAGATACTAGGCAAATGGTATGTGGTCAAAAGTAATACTTCTAGGGACCCAGAGCAAGAAAATACAGTGGTTCCTTTACAGTATCCTTAGAGGGTGAATGGAGCTACCCCCTACATTTCATGCTATTTCCCTCCCTTTGTCTGGTGTGGCTCTGGCTTTCTGGCTTTGTAGTCTGATGGCTATGAGTAGCAGGAAGCTGAAATAACTACACAGAATATGGTTCTGGGAAGTGTGGGTCTACATGAAAAGAATAACAAAGAGTCAGAGGTGAGGTGAAGAACATAAATCAAGAACAAATAATTCCATCAAAGAGAATTCTAACAAAAAATGGGCTCTTATTTTCATCTTTTTATATAGGACAAATGACTACTATAAAACTGTCAGGAATGCTTTCCTGTGGCTGGGGTGAAATCTGGTTCTTAAAATTGTAGGCAATGAAAGGAATTACCTTTTTTAATAATTCTTTGTGTGTGTGTGTGTGTGTGTGTGTGTACTGGAAATTGAACTCAGGACTTCATGCTTGCCAGGCAGGCACTGTGCCACTGAGATAAATCCCCAGCCTGAAAGGAATTACCTTTAGGCGAGTCTTAAGAAATGTGCCTGCCTTCTAGGGTGGCAGGCAAAATTTGTGCCCTGCATTTTCTCCCTGTTTTCTGGAAGTGATGGATTTGGTATATTGAAACAGGTAAAGGACCCAGAGTTCTTGGAAACATCACCATAATTGGAATAAAGATGCTTGAGAATGCTATATTAAATTATACGCACATGTTAGAACACTTGTCTTATTTGGGGGAAACATTGAATCTCTGTAAAGATTTTTGTAAGAATATTTTTCTTTGGCTGAGCACAAGAAAAAACAATTGGATCTAGAATAAAAGTATGGGATGGATGACCCTCCTGTTTGGAAGGTAAACTATCCACTATGATAAGATATAGAATTGAGAATCCTTAATCTAAAAATCCAAAATCTGAAATGCTCTAAAATTTTAACTTTTCAAATACCGACACGAGGCTGGCTATAAATGGAGAGTTCCATACTTGACCTAATGAAATGGGTCAGAGTTAAAACACAGGCATACCAAAAACTTTGCATAAAATTACCTTCAGGGTATGTGTATAATGTATATATGAAGCATAAATGAATTTCATGTTCAGAGTTGGATCCTACTTCTAAGCTCTCTCCCTTCCTCTCTCTCTCTCTCTCTCTCTCTCTCTCTATATATATATATATATTATTAATACTCCAAGATCCAAAAATGTACAAACCCTGAAATTCTTCTTGTCCCAAGCATTTCAGATAAGGGCTACACAACCTATTTTCACCTATATTCTCTTCTCCACTTACTGCTTCCCAGTTTTTAGTGAAGTTAGTTGTAGGCTATCTCTGTTTTAGATATGCTTTAGGGAATTAAAGGTCAAACCTGCATCTACACTTGAAATAATGCAGATTGAGTGTGCTATGGTTTTATGGGAAAGAAATAATTAGGTTTATGGGCAATAATGATATTCGGAAAGGCTCGTAGCAGAAGTCTGGAATGCGAGACACAGCTATTTACAGTACTGGGGTGAACTTGTGGGCACTGAGAGTAACCAGAAAAATCTTGGAAATATCAGTGGAACTCAGGAGAAGGCAGAGACTGCATTATCATGCAGGTAGAGGGCTGAGATTTTGTTCATTGGTCATTAAAGGGAAGGGTGAAATTTTTGTGTTTTGTTTTTTTGTTTTTTGTTTTTGTTTGAAACAGGGTTTCACTATGTAGTTCAGGCTTGATCTCACTGTGTAGCCTAGGCTGGCCTTGAGCTCTTGGCAATCCTCTGGCCTCAGCCTGCCCATTGCTGGGATTATAAGCATGTGAAACTTTTTAACTGGTTATATTCAGTGTAGGTAAATTGCTGATTGGAATATATATTAGCACAATACTTTTAAAGAAAATTGTATCATATTCTATACTTTGTCCCAGTAATCCTGTATTGTATCAACTATTGTCTTTCAAAGTGATGATAAGTGATTTATTTTCTACTTTGTTTTTTACTTTTTGAAAATAAAGGACAAGCACATTGTAATCAGACAAAAATATACTTTAGTTTCTAAGAAATATCAGCTTAAAATTTCCGAGTGCCAAAGCTGATGAATTATCCAAAATCCAAATAACAAGGTGATAAGATCTGGCCGTCGCAGGCCTGGTCCTCACAGTGGTGTGTTAAGTCACACCTTTAGCCTGCTTACCTGTGGCAAGGAGAATCAATTAAGGAATGAAAATGGAAGTACTTTGAAATCTTCACTCTGATTCTCCTGAACATTCTGTCTTTTCTCTTCACCTACTTCCTCATTTGAATTCTCTCCTCATCCCTTTGCAATTCAGCCCTCATTCCACATCGCCCTCCAGAGAATCTGCCTTTCCCTAGGAATCAGCTGTGCTCCCCGCTGTGCCTTGGAGGGACATCTGACAGGTCTGTGCCCCAGTGCCACTGATTGCCTGGCAAGTCTTCGAATAATGATTAGCACTTTTTATCACTTTGATTCTGGTTTCACTGGGTATGTCCCTCACAATTTCAAAATTAAGACATAAAATTAAAAAGCAAAAACCCAGTAACCTATCCATACCTACATGTACACAAGTGCCTGAAGGTAGCTATTTAAGTGTTTTATTATTTTTTTGGAAAAATCTATCAGATATATCTTAATGCATGACAGTAGATATGACAAAATAAATACACTTATTATAACATACGAATTTATATATAAGAAATAATTGATAAATTAATAAATTATATGCTTATTCCATAAGAATATAATACATGATATAAATAATGAATATATATTTTGATATTATATATATTAGTATGTTATCAGTATCACAAATATATTGCTGAAACATTGAATCATACTATACATGGTGTTTTGTCATTTGTCCCCTAACACAACCTAGAAAACTTTTGCTATAAGCCCTCATACAGTATTTCTTATGTTTATGAGAATGGCAGGCATATTTATGGTGATTGTATTTTGAAAGGGGATCTTTTCAATCATTATGCGGTCCAGTTTATCAGTCATTACTCTGAAAAAGAGCCACTGAGGAAAGATGTTCCCTCTCTGTCATGTCAACAGGATTCCTGGAGTTGCCACTGCAGATTCTGAAAATCACCCAGAACAGCCTCTGTCCCCGCTTCTTGCCTGTAACCTATCCCCAGGTCAATCATTTCTCTGATTATTATTAGTTTTATATCACATTTCCTTTTCAGGCCCTCCAATCAATGGGATCATGAAGTGTATGGTACAGTATTTGTATCCATCTTTCTTTCAGCATAATGTCATGGAATCGATCCACACCATCATGACTATCAGGGTCTGCTACCTCTTGTATAAATAAAATAAAATGTGTGTATACATTCTCCTGTTGATGGGCATTTGGAGAGTTTCCTGTTCTGAACTGTTGTAAAGAGAGTTACTATGCACATTCTTCTACAAGTCCTTTTGTGGCTGAATATTTTCATTTCATGTGAGTAAATGCATAGGAGTATAATTGCCAGGCTATTAGGCAGAGTGGTTTAATTCAATAAGAAACTGCCAAACAATCTGCCAATGGGTTATACCATTTTATGCTCCTGCCAACAATGAATTCAAGTTCTAATTCTGCATTCTCACTGATATTTAGATTGGCAGTCTTTTCACTGTTAACTAACCTAGCAGGAGTGTAGTGAGTTTAGTGTGCATTTTTCTAATAATTAATGCTGCTGAGCACTTTGTGTCTCAGATTTTGCCCATTTTTAAGTTGCTTTTCTTTTTTATTATTGAGTTGTTCTTCATATTTTCTATAAAGTCTTTTATCAAATATGTAATTTGCAAATATTTTCTCTCATGTGTATTTATTTCATTAAAGATGTATTTTAGTGATAAAAACTTTTTAATTTGATGAAGTCCAATTTATAATTTTTTCCTTTTATGGTCACTGCTTTTTGTAGCCTGTATAAACAGTCTTTGCCTACATACTGATAGTGAGCTATTTCTCTGTTTAATTTTTCTGAAGCTTTAAAAGGTTAACTATTTCATTTAAATCTATGGTCTATGTTAGATATATTTTTGTGTATTGTCCAAGGTACAGATCGAGGTCTAGAATTTTTTTTCTATGGATGTGCAATTATTGCAACATTTTTAAAAAGTGACTTTCTTGTCTTTTTTTCATGAAATTGCTTAAGTGCCTTCATAAAAAATTAATTGCATAAGTGTAGGTCTTTTTCTGAATTCTCTATTCGATTTGACTGATCAGGTTGCCTATCCTTCTTATGCCAATACCAGACAGCTGGATTACTGAATGGCTTAGATCAAAAACTGTAAGTCTCCCGACTTAGTTTTTTCAAAATATTGTGGCAATTTTAGGTTCTTTGAATGCCCAGTCACATCTTTGAAAAAAAAGCCTGCCAACATTGTTATCAATGTTGTTGTAACTCTATTGGTAAACTTAGAAAGTGATATCTTACTCATATGAAGTTACTCAGTTTATGAACATAGATCTCTTCATTTTAAACTTCTTTAACTTTATTCGGTAATAGTTTGTAGTTTTTAGCAATGATGTCTTGCACATCTTTTATTGAATTTGTGTCTAAGAATTTTATATTTTTGGATTATATTTTAAATAGTTTTAAATTTAAAAAAATATGTATTACTAGTATATAAAACTACATTGATTTTGTATCTTATTACATTGCTGTATTTATTCACTATTTTTAATAGTTGTGATACTAAAGTACTGCAAAGGGATTTGTTTTAAAAATTTTAATTGCCAATGTTTTGCTGTTAGTACATGGAAAGATAATTGGTTATTTTATATTTAATTTGGTAAATTAATTCTTAGTTCTACTATTTGGTTTGTAGATTTCTTAGGACAATTTTAAAACATGAAGACAAGTCTGCAAGTACATTTTTTCTTCCTTTTAAATCTTTTCATTGTCTTTTTTTATTTCTGGTTAGAACCTTCTGTAATATTATTCAATAGGATTGGTGAGAGTATACATTCTTGTCTTTTTCTTGATTGTACCAGGAAGGAAGTTTGCAGTCCTTCATTATTAAATGTGATGTTAGCTGTAAGCTTTTTGAAAATGTACTTTGTCAGGTTGGGGAAATTCCTTTGTATTCCCTGTTTGCTGAGGATATTTATCTTAAGTAGTTGTTGAATTTTGTTAATGCATTTTCTTTATCTGTCAAAATGATCATATAGTTATTTTTAGTTTACAAATATTATGGATTACACTGATTGAAATTTGAATGTTTGCATTTCTGAGATAAGTCATACTTGGCTGTGATGTGTTATTCTTTGTATGTGTTGTTATATTTAACTTGTTAATATTTTGATGAAATTTCTATGTCTGTGTACATGAGGAAAAATGAACTGTAAACCTACTTTCTTGTAATCTCTAATTTTATAATTTCTTCATCAAGCTTTTGTATCAGACTGATGATAGCCTTGTAAAATGAGTTGAGAAGTTTTCCCTTTTCTCTGCCTTTTCAAAGAATTAATGTGATCAGTATTATTTCTTCCTTAACACTTGAATTGGTCAGTGAAACCAAAAGGCCTGGAATTTCCTTTGTGGGAAGGTTTTGATAACAAATTGAAATTCCTAAATAGTTTGTATTTAGATTTTTCTCTTTTATCTTGTTTTAATTTATATCCGTTGCTCTGCCAAATATTTTGTTAATCTATATGATCAAATTGATTGACATAAAGTTGTTTTTAATTTTCCTGTATTAGCCTTTAAATGTAAGGTACAGAGGGATATCTCCTTTCTATTCCTAATCTTAATCTGTATTTTTCTCTTTTTTCTTCATTAGTCTTTCTAATGTTATTGTTTTTATTAAAATATTTTTCAAAGAATCAACTTCTGACTTAATTTTCTCTATTATCCATCTGCTTTCCATTTCATGATATTTGCTCTTATTTTTCCTGATTATTCTTGCTAGGGATTTATCAGTTTTATTATTTGTTTTCAAAGAACCAATCTCTGGATTTATTTTCTATCTCATTGCCTTGTACTCTTCATTTTTTATTTCCATTTTCTTAACCAATTTACTTTTAAATTTTCTTCTAACTTCTTTATGGTAGAAAGTAATGTTCTTCATTTTAAATATAACACATACAGCTATAAATTTCTCTTTAATCATTTTTGTTTTAATCTCACAAAAGTTGATACGCTGTATTTTTATTATATTTTAGTTTAAATATTTTGTAACTTACAATTTTTTAAACTCCTGGACTAGAAGCATATTGTTAGAAGCGTATTGTTTAACTTTTAGGTAATTGGGGCTCTGTAGATATTTTGTTTAGTTTTAAAAGTCAATTCTATTTTTGTCAGAGAACATAATCTATAGTATTTTGATCTTTAAAATACATTAAAATTTGTTTTATTATCCAGTTTTATGTTCACCGTGCACTTAAGGATAATATATATTTCCTAATAATGTCTATCAATTACTGAGAAAAAAGATGTTAAAAATCCCCAACCATTAGAATGAATATATTTACCTATTTTCCCTTTAGTTTTTCCCAGTTTCTTCATGTATTTGGAAGCACCATTAGTAAGTTCATGCACACTTATGATTCTTATTTGCTTCTTATAACTATTCCTTTTCCTATTAAGAGGTGTCCTTTTAAAAAAAATCCTAGACAATTCTATTTTGGTGTCCATTATATCTGATATTAATATATCCACTCCCACTTTCTCATGCGTATGTTCATTTGGCATATCTTTTCCATGAAAATATTTTAACCTATGTATTTATTTTTATTAAAGGCATATCTTTTATGAACAACACATATATGAGAATATCTTTTCTATTTTTTCTTATACAGTCCAGTAAACTGTGACATGTACTTTTTTTTTTTGGTGGATACCGGGGGTCGACCTCAGGACCTCGCATGCCAGCAGGCGCCCGTTCCGCTGAGCGATATCACCGGCCCCTTTTTCGTATGTGGGTTCTGGGAGCCGAACTCGGGCCCTCGCGCTTGCCAGGCAGGCGCTTACACCGCTGAGCCATCTCACTGGCCCTGACGTGTACTTTTTCTATTAACATATAAAATGATTATTTGCATGGATAGATTTAAATGTACTTTTTTTTACTATTTTTCCCTATTTGTCCTGTTTCTTTCTTCCCTTCTGTCTTTATAAGCCCTCTTTTGTATTAGTTATTCCACTTTTACTCTTCTATTAGATTCTTAAATAAGCTTTTAAAACCTGGTTGTTCAAGGAATTACAGTATACATCTTTAGCACTGTCTTTCAGAACACATATTTTATCTATTACAGAAAATATAGCTTTTCAAGAGTGTAGGCCTACTTATTCCTCAAACTTTGTGCTCTTGTTGTTTTATATATTACCTCTAGTCAGATTTTAAAATTTTAAACCTTTACATTGTAATTTTTGAGTGTATATGGAGGTATATGATTTTAAGTATATTAAGTGAAAGATGGAATATCTTTTATGTATACTACTTTTACCTTTGACATTGGAAATGTCAAAAGTAAATTCCTATGAATTTCATTCCTTTGGCTCTGAATTTCCATCTGATATCATTTTTCCTTTAGCTTGAAGAGCTTCTTTCAGAATTTTGTTAGTGAAGCTTTGCTAATGATAAATTTTCTCAACTTTTGTTATCTAAAAATACTATTTTCCCCTTATTCTTTGTAGGACGTTTCCTCTGTATATAAAACTATGGGATGACATTTAATTTTACCTCTGTAGGTTAGATTTTAAGATGGCATTCATTTCTAATGGATTTCATTGTTTCCAGTGAAACATTAGTCATCATTTATGCCACTGTTACCTTATGTATAATACATGATTAGCTCTGACTACTTTTAGAATTTTGCTTTATCTTTGGTTTTTAGCGGTTTGATTATGATGTGACTAGGTGTAGCTCTCTTTGTGTTTTCTTATGTTTGCATTTTGCAGCTTTTTGGAACTATATGTTTATCTGTTTCACTGAACTTGGGAAATTCTCTGCATTATCTCTTTAAATTTTTGTTCTGCTCAATTTTTTCCTTCCTAATATTTTCTTACAGATAATTGATATTCTGTTCATTTTCTCAAAACTTTCCTCTATGTCCTTAACACTGAGTATATTTTATTTACCTGTTTTCAAGTTGTCCAATTCTTTCCTTCATGGTTCTCAGTCTGTGAGGAAGCCCATCCAATAGATTTTTCAATTTCAGTATTGTACAACCCATTTCTACTAATTTTTGGATATGTGTTAGACATCGTAGATGATATGCATATGGTTTATATCATCTTTATGTACAGGTGTTGAAAATTTTTTTCTTTCAGAATTAAGTAACATCAATTTTTTTGATTCTATCAAGATTATTTTTATTCATTGTGAAGACTGGTCTTTGGACTAAAGTCTAAGGTATGTGTCTTTCTCTAGCATGTGGTTTTCTTTAATTGAATGTCTATTGCATTCAGTGTGGTCTCTTGTCCACAGCTGAGATGGAACTCCGATATATCTTAACATTTCACAACCTCACTTATTATTATCTGACTTCAGTCCATGTAGCAGGCCTTCTTTGCTTAACCTTGCAGAATCTGACCCTGTTGCACCATCAGTATAATTTCCAGCCCATCAACCTAGTGAATTCCTATGAGATTTACTTCCCCTTGGAAATTTAGCTTGCTTTCTTCGTGAACCTTGCTCTGAAATTCTCGCCAGTGCAGCAATACTGATCTCCACTATCTTCCTCCTCAGTTCAGTGAGGCTGCTACTCATATCTGTGGCAGAAAAACCCCAGTAGCCACAAAATCAGGGCAGTTCTGGAGCAACTGTTGGGTTTATTTTATACCTTTCCTTCTCTCAAGGATTATGTCTGTACTGCCTGTTTTTCAGTGGCTGAAACAGTTGACTCATATTTTGAAGACAAGTCCAATTAGCAGTTATACTGCTATGGCAGAAAGTAGAAGTTTATGTGTATATTTTAAAAATGATTTTGATAATGTTGTAATGGTTGATACATTGTGTCAACTTGAGAAGTTTAGAAGTTTAACTAAGTGACTCAGCAGAGGGCCAGGGTCCTCACTTTGTAAACATCTTCATCCTGTGCAAGAGAGCAAGGAGATGGTGTGAGAGCTATGCCTTCCCGGGGCGGGGGGTAGGCTGCTTACAATATAAGGGAGGAAAAGAGGCTTGTTCTTCCCCTTTTGCTCTTGTTGCTTTTGATGTCTTTTGCCACCTTGAACTATTGCCCCTCTGCCACCTTTATATGCCACCTTGCTTTGGAGCCAGTTAATTATGGACTGAAACCTCTAGAAACAGTGAGCTAAATAAACCTTTCCGTCTTTAAATTTGGGTATCGGGTATTTTGTCTCAGCAATGAGAGAAAAATAATCGAGACAAATGTACATCCAAATAGCTATTGCCCCTAATATTAGTTCAATTCTTTCATAGTTTTCAAGCCCATATAATCTCCTTTGCTTCTTCTCATAGCTGTACACTATCTGTCATACAGAGCTTACAAATCAATGAATGATTTATAGTAAGGATATATATTTGTATATTTATACACACATAGATGTTCCTTGATTTATGATGGGGTTACACACCAATATACCCTTCAAAAGTTGGAAATATCCTAGGTTGAAAATACATTTAGTACATCTGACCTATTGAACACCATAGCTTAGTCTAGTCTACCTCTAATGTGCTCAGAACACTTACATTAGCTTACAGTCGGGCAAAAATAATCTAACACAAAGCATATTTTATAATAAACATTGAATACCTTATGTATACGCACAGATGGGTGTTTTGTAGTTATTATGGGATGTGAAAATACAAAACACATCCGAAAAACCCTGGCAGCACAGTACTCTGTAGAGTACTGTGGTGCTTATGGCTGTGGGGCTGACAGGGAGCAGAGGCTCATTGCTGGTGCCCAGCATCACAAGAGACCTTCCTGCTGCAAAGTGCTGTCCCCAGAAAGCAGCAAAGTCAAAGTATGGGTTCCACTGAATGCTTATCATGTTCACCACCATCACGAAGCTAAAATATTAAGTTGAACCTTCATAACTGAGAGACTGTAGATGTTTATTTATTTATTTGTTTGAATATATAATTCCAGATGATAGGCATATGTGTTACACATATGTGTTACACTATGTCTGTAACCATATAATTTTAAGTGCCTTTCTTTGCTTATGTAATAATACATTCCTATTAGTCAATTTCTATAGATCTACATCATTATTTCCAATAGAATGAATTTGTCAAATTTATTCAACCAGTTAATCTCTAAGGAAAAGACTGAGAGAGATGGCACAATCTACTCTCTTAATAGTAAAGTTTAACATAGTTTACTATGTTATTTTAGAGTTTTTTTGCACAGGTTTGCATTATTTCCCTAGTCTCACAACAGATGAAATTTTATTTTTTATTTTCACTTTTTTAAAAGAAAATTTCCTCTGCATTTCTGGAAAATAGGTTAGCAAATGTGTACAGTCAATTTTCTCTATCCCCTTGTTTCACATTTACAGATTCTACTAATTTTAGAAAAAAACATTTCACCTATACTGAACATGTACAGATTTTTGGGGTCATGATCTCATAAACAACACAGTATACAGCTATTCATATGACATTTACATTATATTAGGTATTATAAGTACTCTATAGCTGATTTGAAATATACAGCAGCATGTGCATAAATAATACGGAATTACTATATTTTATAGAAAAAACTCCCTTATTTGCATATTTAATTAGTTTGGAGGTGGGGGGATCCCCAGAACCAGTCCCCTGTGGATAGGAAGGGACAACATACTATATCCTCTAGATCTTCTTTTTCAGGAGTCCAACCAAACGATTTCAACAAATTTTTGTTCAACTCATGATTTAACAATTAATAAGCAAATAAATAAAAATTTTAGTGCTGTAAAGGTCTCTAACCGTGTATATACTACTTTTTAATAGTAGTAGTATATATTCATTGTAGTAAACATGAAGATTAGCAGATGAATATAAAAAGCAATAATCTTATTTCTTAGTGATCTGCACTTAATAATGTCTTATCTTTTAATGTATGTATATATTAATTTATATATATATATCTCCATTGTATGTATAATTGTCTGTCTTGCTGTCACCATAATGTAGCTTAAGAAACTAATTGAATATTCTTTAAACTGTTTCTTTTAACTGATAACATAAACTTCCCTCTAATATGTGCTTGGCTTAGCTAGTTCCTTGTTCATCGATAGGTGGGCGTATCTGTTCTTCCCTGTTTCAAACAACAGTGTAAGGACCATTCTCATATGTAAAACTCTATCAGTGTTCTTTACTACAGTACTTTTCCCTAGTCATTGCTACAGTTCTGCAAAATGACACTGAATTTGGCACCTAGGACATTGCTTTTGTGTCTAAGTCTTGCCTGTGTTTCAAATACAAGGTGACCTTAATTTATAATTTTCAATTTAGTGCTAGTTGGAAAAAGCAGCATTTATAGAATGTTTTTTTAAGATCTCCATTTCCCTGAAGCCTGTGAGTCCCTGAGAAGGAGTGTTACTGTTTCTGGCCAGCCTCACATTTAATCCCAACCTGTCACCAATTTCTATGAAGTGAGGTTTCTATTACTTCCTGGATTGCTCTAGTCTATCAGAGGTCACCATCTCCAATTTAGCCTAGATGTGGATGGGAAAATACCCTGTACAGCCCTAGCATCCAAAGAACATTGGTGTCAAATTCAATTACTGGTGAAGGAGACCTTTTTTTTTTCTTCAAAGGTCTCTGAATCCATTAAAAAAGCTTCTCAAATTCCTAGCACTTGTACTTATGGTGAATGTATCTCCCACACAGGCCTCCTGACAGCTTTTTTGTAATTTCACATTGTCAACTGCTTTTGTGGTTGGAGTTTCATTTATTGAAAAAAATGCCTCAAATGGAAGTAGAGACAGTTATGTCTTTAACATATGTCTGAGTGTGCCTGGGTGAGGTGAATACTGTAGTTACATAATGACCCAAGATTATTTCATTTCACATGGCTTTCCTCTTTTCATATTCCCAAACATGTTGATTTTCCAAATATAGTGTATTAATTCAGAATTGCTGTGGTCACAGTTTCCATTAATTCCCTGGTGTGTTTCAAAGGAATGAAAGTATTCTTGAAGTCTTTTTTTCATTTTATTTTAAAATTCTGTTTTGTGGTAATTTCCTACATTTCCTCTTGTTCAATTTAGAAAGAATCTTTTTCTTTTCTGTGATTAAGGAATAAATGTATTCATTTTGAATTGAGGAAAATGGCACAGCATCTCTGTATATTTTTTGTAACTGAGAAATTTGTTTCCACAATTACGTTTCAGTGAAACCACCTAACAGTCATGAAAGATTAGCAGTGTTTTCTCTCTCTGCTATACAACCTTCTAATTTGTCTGGAACACAAATGAATCAAGAAAGGCAGTTTTGCAGACTGCTCTGAGTATTACAGAATATTGCTTTAACTATTGGGTCAGCCTGGGGTACATAAACCTGCCATTTAAATTGTTAAGAACTATTTCCAGAAAAGATACACTTTATATTGCAGATGGAGCTTCCCTTTCATCCTTTCAAGTTCAAATTTCATAATTAGAACATGATGAACAATAGAATTCTCACAGAAGAATAAAGGCATTTCCTTGGCTTCCTTTCTACTGCCTTTGAAAATGGAATAAATGGCATAGTGTGCAGCCTCATGAAATCTTCTGTTCCTTCCCACACTTTGTTACATTTCTGACCATTTCAGTGAGAAAAAGGGAACTACTCAGATGGTGCTACCCCAAGACAAAACTTCAAAAGTTTGTACTAAATAGTACTACTAGCAGCCATTCAGGATTATTTTGGAAAATAATAAGCCAATGTATTTGGCATGTTATTCTTTAAGAACAGCTGCCATTTTGTCTTCCAAATAATTTTTTAATGTTTGATTCTTCTTTTATTTAAAAATAATTTACCATCACTCATGTGAAAGTCAAAAAATTTGTTTGCAATCCTCAGGAACTGAATCTTTCATTCTGACCTGTATTAATTCTGCTTATGATGACCAGCCCTTATACAATGGAAACACAGAGTAAGATTGGAACCCACATTGGGAGTGGAGAATTACTCCATGTGGTTAAACTGGAACCCACATCCTGATAATACTAAATTATCTGTGGAGCCAACTCATTCTCCCAGATATGAATCAGTCAGACATTCATATACAGATTGTTATGTGGACACAACTTTTCATTTCTCTGAGGCAGATACATAGAAGTCTGTTTGCTGAGGCTTATGATAAGAATATTTTAGTTTTTTGAAAAACTGCTGAACTATTTTCCAAAGTGGCTGTTCCATTTATAATCCTGTCATTGATGTATG
This sequence comes from Erethizon dorsatum, assembly GCA_028451465.1. NCBI lineage: Eukaryota > Metazoa > Chordata > Mammalia > Rodentia > Erethizontidae > Erethizon > Erethizon dorsatum. The sequence continues at coordinate 136,207,176 of CM051823.1, read as the reverse complement.
AGAGATCATTTTTCTGCATCTTTGCCAGCATTTGTTATTATCATTATTTTATTTTATCTATTCTGATAGGTGTATAATGATAACTTATAACAGTACTGATTTGCATTTCCTTGATGTCTAATGAGTTTGAACATTTTCTTCTGTTTATTTTCCATCTAATTCTTTTTTCACATGATTATCACTTTTTGTAATTAGATATTTTTACTATTGTGTTTTCTGCTGTGTCCCACACAGCTCTTGAAACTCTGGAGAGGGGACAGTGGACGATGAAGAAAAACAGGAGTCAAGATGCAGAAAGCTGAAATCGGGTGGAGCCTCCTCTCCAGGTGGGGGAGAAAGAACTGCCCAACAACTGCAGCGCATTTTTTTATACACTTGAGGTTATTGTCAGTTGAAACCCCTCTGCCTAGCAACTTGTTTGCTTGGCTCACCTCAGGGCTCCCGTTCTCGAAGCTGGAATGGCTTGTTCATGTGGCTTGCCTTGGGAGCTCCGTGTTCTCAGGGCTGCGCTTGCTTTAGCCCTGCATGTGTGATCTGTCTCCAGCTTCAGCTGCTCCCCAGTTTTCCTTGTTTTGAATATTTGTCACATCAAGATTGAATATACCCAAGGCACACAAAGTAATGATTTGGTAGACATATGTGTTATATACAGATTACCACAGACAAATGTAATACATCCATTGCCACCCATGCTGTGTATTAGACTTTCAGAATTTGTTCATCCAATAATTGAACCTTTGTATGCTTGTACCAACGTCTCACATTTCCCCCACTTCCCAGCCCTAGGCAGCCACCATTCTACTCTGTACTTCTGAGACTTTGGTATTTTAGATTACACCAAAAAGCATATGTGTTTTTCTGTGCCTGCCTGGCTTATTTCATTGAGCATAATGTTCTCCAGGTTCATTCATGTTGTTGCAAATGGCAGGATTTCCTTCTTTTTATAGTTCAATAACATTACCTTGTATGTGTGTATCATGATTTCTTTATTCATCCATTGAGGAACACTTAATCTGATTCCATGGCTAGGCTACTGTAACTATGCTATAATGTGTTTGAGCTGCAGGTATCTGCAAGATACTGATTTCATTTGCTTTGGATATATAGCAGAAGTAGAATTGCTGGATCATATGGTAGTTCTATTTTTGATTTGTTGAGAAACTTCCATACTGTTTTGCAAAACCAAATGTTCTAATTTACATTCCCACCAGCTATGTATAAGGGTTCCCTTTTCATCACATCTTTACCAACATTTGTTGTATTATCTTTTTTGATGCCATACTACCAAGTGTGAAGTGATATCTCATCGTAGTTTTGATTTGTATTTCTCAGATGCTTAATTATTTTGAGCACCTTCTCATATACCATTGGACATTTGTATATCTTCTTTGGAAAAATATTTGGCTGGATCATTTGGCCATTTTTAGATTGGGGTACTTGATTTTTTGCTATTAAGCTGTGTGAGTTCCTTTTTTATTTTGAATATAAACCCCATATCATATACGTGGTTTGTATACTTTTTTCCCATTCCATAGGTTGCCTTTTCACTTTATTGTTTCATTTGCTGTGTGGAAGCTTTTTAATTGGATTCGATTTCATTCATCTATTTTTGTTTTTGTTTCCCATGCTTTTGGGTTGTATGCAAAAGGAAAGTCTGGTAAATAATTTATGCTGAGAAAACTGGAGAAACACACACAAAAGAATAAAATTGGACCCTTGTTTTATGTCATATAAAAATACTTGAAATGGACTAAAGACTTAAATATAAAATCTGAAATCATAAAATTATGATTTCATTTTGCGAGTATATGCACATACTAGATATGAGTCCTTTGCCATGTATGAGAATTGCAAACATATTCTTCCAGTACGTAGCATGTCTTCTCATCCTCTTAACCAGACATTTGACAGAGCAAAACTTTCTTAATTTTGATAAATTACAATTGATTGATGTTTTCTTCTTAAGAATCATCTTTGGTGTCATGTCTAAGAAGTTTTATGTCATTGGTTCTAAATATCTTGTTTGCCTCTGAAAATTTGTAGATTTATGTTTAAATTTAAGATCATTTTCAGTTTTTATTTTTTTTTGTACTGGGAATCAAACTCAGGACCTTGCAGTTGCCAGGCAGGGTCTTGTGCCACTGAGCTATATCCCTGGCCTTCAGTTAATTTTTGTATGAAGGATAAGACTTTGGGTGAAGTTTATTAGTTACTTAGTGATATCCACTTGCTCCAGCACAACTTGTTGGAAAGACTATCTTTTCTTTATGCAGTTGCTTTTGCACCTTTGCCAAAAATCAATAGGCTATACTTAGGTGGGTCCCTTTTTAGGATTTTTTTCTGCTCTTTTGAACTGTATGTTGATCCATTAGGTAGTTTCACATGGTCTTGGTTATTGTCAATATATAATATATCTTGAAATTGCATAGAATGATTCCTCTGACTTAATTACTCTTTTTAAAAATATTGGGCTGGGGGTATAGCTCAGTGGCAGGGTACCTGCCTGGCAAGTGCGAGATCCTGAGTTCGATTCCTGGTTCCAAAAAAAAATTTTTTTTCAGGTATTCTAGTTGTTTTGTCATTCATGAATATTTTGGATAATATTTTCTTTATTTTTAAGAATGTTAGCAGGATTGTATAGACACTACATTAACCTGTATATCAATATAAGGAAAATTGTCATCTGCTTATATTATTGAGTATACCAATCCATGAATATAGTATGTCTCTCCATTTACTTATAAGATAATCTTTGACTTATTTCATCAGAATTTTGTAATTTTCAGAATACAACATGTACATATTTTGTTAGTTTTATATCAAGGCAGTCTATTTTTTGAGTAACATAATTTGTATTGCATTTTAAAAGAAACTTTCATTTTTAGAAACCTGTGAAAGTGGTACAAAGTTTCCATACCCTCCACCCCCAGTTTCCTCTATTATTAACACAAATTATTATAATGCATTTGGTTCAAATGATGAGCCAATATTGATATATCGTTAATAGCTAAAGTGTGTACATTATTCAAATTTCCTTAGCTTTTACATAATTTCTCTTTTCTATTCCAGAATCTCATCTAGAGTGCCATATTTCATTTAGTCATCAAAATACAAATTCTTTTTAGTTACATGTGTGATGTTTATCAAAATCAAGCATGTGATGGGCTCTAAAGCAAGTCACAGAATAATTAAAGCATGTGATCTCTAATCAGGATGCAATCAGTCTAGAAATCAATAACAAAGAGAAAACCTAATACTTGGAAATTTAAAAATATGTTTCTAAAAAATACAGTTTGTATTTTGTGATTTTTGAGTGCAATGTTTTATATAGTAGTTTAAGTCAAGTTTATTAACTATGTATTTGACATTTATGTTTTTACTAGTATTTTTACTCTTTGCTACTGAGAGAGTTAATATTGTTTTAGTTTTGGTTCTCTTAAAATCAGACACTTGGAAAAATTTTAGGTGTAAGTAGTTTATTTGAGTCTTAACCTTAAAAGTCACAAGAAGGAAGTAGAAAAAGTAAGATAAGAACAGGGAGAAAAGTCAATATAAGGCACATTATGGAGCTGGTTGCCACTCCTAAAAACTAGGGCTTAATGCCATTTGGGATCTTTCCAAATTAATGTGTAGTACATGCCTCATAATTTTCCCACTATTGGACATAATGCTAAAAACATTTTATTTACCAGGTACCATGTTCCATTTGTTGAATCATTAACTCCCCCACATTTATAGGCTATGTATGTGCATTAAAATGGTTCCTCCCAGGATTCTAGAGAAAGTCCCAGGCAGAAGAGTAAAGATGTGTGGACAATTGGTATGAGAGTATCTCAGCATGCAAGAAACTACACAACAGATGAACTCAAGTATGTTAATGATGTACTTCAATTTATCCATATGATTCCCAAACATTATTAACATAATGAATCTTTTTTTCACTTCTTGACTTTCTCACTTCTTGACTTGATCTCTGTGTGATATTGATACAGAGATCACAACTTTCAGTTAGTATTTGCATACAATATCTTTTTAAATTACCTTATTTTCAATATTTTTGTGTTATAATATTTAAAACATTCTCTTGTGAGCAGCATATAGATTTTTGAAATTCATCCTAATAATATTTGCTTTTTAATTGAAATTTTTATTTCATTTGTATTGTCTAATTACCACGATGCCTGTTTTACATCTACCATATTAATATGTTTTTATTTGTCACATCTGTTCTTTGTTTCTTTTACTCTTCTTTCTTGCTTGCTTTTTGGTTTATCAAAATATTTATTTATTACTCTGTTTCACCATTTCATATGACCATTTGTTCTGTGATTAGCCTAGACATTACAACATACATACTAGAACTCATTAGAATTTTGTATGATCTGATATTTGTATTATTTCTCTACAATGCAGGGAGGGACTTTAGAACACGTGATTTCTATCTACTGCCACCTTTCTTCCTGTGATTATTACTTTGTGCAGTCAGTTTTCACATAGATTTACCCACATAAATAGTTTTTCTGTTGCTCCTCATTCTTACCTGGAATTTTGTGAAATTATCAGACAATTTTTTTCTGCCATATACCTACACATGGAGATAGCAGTTCTTCTAGTGAGGAAAAGTATCAATTTCTGCTTGTTTGAAAATTTATTTGAAAATTAGTTTTCAAAGATATTTTCACTGTGTGTAGGAATCCACTAGATCACAGTTGTTTTATTTCAGATCTCCAAAAGTATCCTTCCATCTTCTTTTGACATCCACTCTTTCTCATGGAATTTATGTTACTCTTAAAGTGCTCTTTTGTAATGTCTCTTTTCTTCTGTAGGTGACTTAAAGAATGTCTTCCTTTTTAAAGAATTTTCTCAGTTTTGCTTGAAGTGCCTAGGAGTAATTTTTATCTTGCTCGAGTTCACAACAGAGGTCAAATCATTGGCTAGTTTTTTTGTTAAATGAGTATTGAATACCTGGTTATTATCTATGAAATATTTACCTTTAGCACATTTCATCTGTGTTTGATTTCTAGACTCAAGTAACCTGGATGATTACTTAATTTGAGTCTAGAAGGTAATGCATGTTTGGCTGCTATTTTGTGTATCATTTTATTTTGAAGTAATACAACTACATATTATTAAAAAAAAAGCACTCTTCTTTCTTCTATGAAAAAATAAAACATAATTGCATAACAAAATAACTACAATATAACAAAAGTTAATACACAGTGTATCATGATCTTAAAAGCATGGCCCAAATGTTCGAGTACAAATCACAGACAAAAAAGACTCTCTTTTTCTGTATTATACATCTTATTTCTTTCCAGATAGTTTCTTTATAGATATTTTCCATTCATCTCCTTTCCAATTCACTTATTATCTGTTTATTTATATAAATCTATTAAACTCACTTACTGATTTGTTAACCTAAAATATGTAATTACTTACCCTAGAATTTCCATCCGATTCTTTTTCAGAGATTTCAGTTCTCTTTTGAATTTGTTCTCTTTCAATTTTTTGATTACTCAGTTATTTTGAAGTCCCTCACTGATAACTCTAGTATCTGAGTATCTGTGGGTCTCTTCCTTTTCTGTATTTCTCTTCCTTCTGCTGTTTACGCAGGACAAATTTTTAGTTGAATGCTGGATATCATCCATAAAATTCTACAGGGTCTGACTAAATCTCTGTCTCCACCAGAGTTTTTGTATGAACTCAGGTATTTTGAGTACAGGCAGATTACACTAATTCAGTGAAGAGTTGAGCTGACTTGAGTCTAGGATTCCAGTCTTTGGAAAGCCTTCTCTGTTTTGCTTTTTTTCTTACTTTACAATTCTGACTCAGCATGCCAACTACAAATTTGTCAAACATACCAGAGCCCCTCCTCCTTGGTGAGCCCTTGATTCTAATTCTTATTAGCATGTGTATGTAAATTGCAAAAATAAAAAAAGAAAAATTATCTTCAGCTTTTTTCCCTTTTAGACATAGTTTTTTGTGACATTTCTGTCTTTTGACCATTGCCTAATGGTCAGATGACTTAAGGAGGAAAATGACATAGAATATTGGGATGACATTATAATTCCCTTTCTTCCAAAATCTTAACACCTTAAGTTTTGGGTAATTTCATAGCTCTTTGATACTTCATGTACATTTAAAAATTTTATTCTTTGTATATTATTTATTTACTTGCGGAAACATTAGTATAGTAGAAGTCTGCTCAGAGAGTCAGAAATAGAAATCTTATGTGTGGTCACTATTTTTTGGTTCTACCAGGTTTTGGTTTTCTGTTGCTTTTGCTGGTTTTCTCATCATTAATTTCCCTTAAGATTTTGGAGACATTTTTTCCCTGAATGTTTAATGCTGTAAGTATCTATTTAAACACTGCTTTATTCACTGCCCACACATTTTGATGCGTTGTGTTTTCATTTTTGTTCAGCTCAAAATATTTTCTAATTTCTCTTGTAAGTTGTATTTTGATCCATGGGTTATTCAAGAGTGTGCTTTTTATTTGGGAACTTTATAACTAATTTTTATTATTGATTTTAAGTTTACTTCAATTATTGACAGAAAACATATGTGAATTGTATTATAGAATGGAGAGTCTAAGAATGTTAATTAGACAAAGTTGGTTGATGCTTTTGTTCATATCTTCTATATCCTTATTCATTTTATCTCTACTTGCTCTATCAATAATTACTGAGAAAAGTGTAGGGAAGTCTCCAATTACAAATGTTGATTTTTCTATTTGTTTCATTTCTATCAGGTTTTTCTTTCTGTTTTGACATCCATTTCTAAGTGTGTACCCATGTAGGTTTATCATGTATTCTTGCTAAAGTGATCCTTTTACCATATTTAGTGTATCTTCTTATCTATCAAGAATATTTAGTTTGAAAATTGTTTTGCCTAATATAGCCACTCCATTTTCTTTTGATTTCTGTTTGCATGATTTAAATTTTTCCATTTTTAAATTTCGTACCCATCAGTTTCTCTATATTTAAGATAAATTTTATACAGACAGAATACAGCTGAGATTTAAATTGCATCTGACAACTTCTACCTTTCATTTGATGTAATATGGCCATTTATCTTTTATTTTTAATAAAATTATTGCTATTGATCTGATTGGAAATTTCTGTTTGTCCTTTTCTCCTTTGTTTCTGTTACCTGCCTCATTGTGGATTACTTGAATTATTTTAATATTCCATATTAATTATCTATTACATTTTAGGCTTTATCTCTTTTGTATTTTTGTTGTTGTTCCTTCCAGGGATTATAGTACTACATATCTAACTTCTGTATTTGTTCAAGTCTCATTTTTGTAATTGATGGTTATTTGAAAGTTTTCCTTATGTAACTCTTAAATATTTTACCATTTCAAGTAAAATGTAGATTGCAACTTTACTTACAATTGCATAGTCACCTTTATTCTCAGACACCGACCTTCATGTGACAGTGCCTTTGTGCATGCACTGACAAATACCCAAAGCAGTGTAAGATTTTTGGTTTTCAACATTCAAAGATATTGTAAAGAACCTAAGAGGGAGAGAAGTAGTCTTGGATATTTATTCAGTTATTTTTCATTTCTGTTGCTCTTAATTTTTTTTTTATATGCGGGTACCAGGAGTTGAACTCAGGACCTCGCGCTTGCTAGGCAGGTGCTTATGCCGCTGAGCTATCTCATCGGCCCTGCTCTTAGTTTCTGAACATACAAGTTTCCCTTATGTGTCATTGCTAAATTTGGTTTGAAAATTTAAAAAATATACACACCATATAATTGTCTGTCTTGCCCATTTTTATGTGTACAGTTCAGTACTGTCAAGCACACTCACATTGTTGGGCAACCAATCTCCAGAACTGTTTTTAACTTGCAAAACTGAAACTCTGTGACTACTGAACAGTAACTCCCTATATCTCCTTCCTCTTGACAACCACCATTCCACTTTCTGTCTCTGTAAATGTGACTATGGTGGATACTTCAAATGAAACCCTACAGTGTTTTTCTTTTTGCGATGGTCTGGCTTATTTCATTCACACAGCCTCACGTCCTTGAGGTTCATACATATTGTAGCATGTGTCAGAATTTCCTTCCTTGTCAAAACTGAGTACTACTCCATTGTACGTACAACTCACTTTTCGTTCATCCATTCATCTATCAATAGACAGTCTGATTTTCATATCTTGTCTGTTAAGAATAATCCTCCTACAAACATGGATGCACAAGTATCCCTTTGAGGCTTTGCTCTTAAGTGTCTTCAGTATATACTCATAGCTGAAATTGCTGGATCATTTGGTAATTCTATTTTTAATTTTTTGAGGAAAAATCATTTTACTTTTCATAACAGCTGAATCATTTTTAAATGCCCAGCAGCAGTAGACAAGGGTTCTAGTTTCTCTAGAGCCTTACCAAGCTTATTATTTTATGACAGTAGCCTTCCTAATGTGCACAAGGTGGTGTTTCTGAAATATTTTAGTTTGAAATTTTGTTTGCCTATTAATGGAAAAGATTGGTTTATAATATTCTTATCTTTTATCGTCTTTATATATTTTTAATCAAAATTATTTTATTATACACTGAGTAAGTTAAAGAAAGCTTACCTTTCTATTCTGCAGAAAGTTTTGCCTATCATAGGGCATTTATTTTTCTTAAACATTTGGTAAATCTTTACTTTTAAATCTGTTTCTCTATACGATACTATTCCTTTAATCTTATTTCTAATTATGTTTGCCTCCATTTTATTTTTCTTGATCAGTCTTACCAATTGTTTGTTAGTTTTATTAGACTTTTTAAATAAATTTTCATTATGATTCTGACCCTCTGGATCCTCTTATAATTTTTATTTCTATTTTATTAATTTGTTATTAATTTTTATTTCCTCCTTTTAGTTGTTTGGGGCCTTAATCAATGGTTACATTTCTAATTTTTTAATTTGAATGCTTATATCATTACTTTTCTATAATTTTTCCTATATTCATATATAAATCTAATGTTTTGGCTGCATTCTACACATTTTGGTATGAAGAAATTTTATTTGTGTTCTATATTAGATATTCTGTAACTACTGCATTATGATTTTTCCAGAAGCCTATAAGTAGTTTAATAATTTTAAAGTTCTAAATGCAGTGTTTGATATGCAGTGGTATAAATGGTGTTTGATATTTAATTTTAACTAATAATGGTCAGATAGTGCATGCAGTTAAACTTTTTTTTTTTTGGTGGGTATCGGGGGTCGACCTCAGGACCTCGTGCGCCAGCAGGCGCCCGTGCCGCTCAGCGATATCACCGGCCCTTTTTTCGTATGTGGGTTCTGGGAGTCGAACTTCCCAGGCAGGCGCTTACGCCACTGAGCCATCTCACTGGCCCTAAACTTTTTATAAATATAAGAAATGGATATACATACTATATAATAGTGTCTAGTGAGTTAATGCAAAGAAAAAATCTGGAAGTTTATGTATTAAAATTTTAGTAGTTATCACTAAATTTTAGGTTTCAAAGACATCTTTTTCCTTTTGTTTTTCTGAATATTTTGAATTTGAAACATCAATATTCATTTTTTAACCAGACAAAAGTGTTTTTACATATATTTGGTTAAAAAAAAGAGTTCAGATGAATATATACTACTTTATAAAAACACATTTTTATTGTTTTTTTTTTTTTTTTTTGTGGGTACCGGGGGGTCGACCTCAGGACCTCGCGCGCCAGCAGGCGCCCGTGTCGCTGAGCGATATCACTGGCCCCTTTTATTGTATGTGGGTTCAGGGAGTTTAACTCGGGCCCTTGCGCTTGCCGGGCAGGCGCTTAAGAACACATTTTTAAAACTTTGCAGATTTTAAAGTTCAGAATTTACTCATTGAAATATAAAACAAAAAAAAAAAAAACAAAAAATTAATCTCTTGGCATGGGTATTAAGGCTAGCATGTGGTTGTTATAAAATTTCTACACATATTTTAAAAGAACTATGAATTCTGTAAATTTTGGTATTTGGAGAATTCCTTTTTTTTTTTTTTTTATTTTACTTTTATTTATTTATTTAATTTTTTTTTATATGTGGGTACCGGCAGTCAAACTCAGGACCTCGTGCTTGCCAGGCAGGCACTTATGCCTCTGAGCTATATCACTGGCCTTTGAGTTTACTTTTAAAAATACTTAAACTTAGTTTTGTTTTATCCACTATTTCAGTTCAGGGACGAGATGGGATCTACGATAACATTTTATGAAATCTTGAAGCTTAGGTTTCATTTTTCTATTAATGTATCTGAATTTGCACTAGAATATTAGATCTCCAAGGGCAGAAATCAAGTTTTATTATTTATCTGAATAGCCAGTCTGTATTCCTAGATATATAGCTTAGTAACAGCCTACTGAAAAACTTTCTAAAATGTTTTATTAGTGGGTGAATTTAACAAAAAATTTATTAACATGTATTATTATTGGGGTTTGGTGTGCTGTTTCCCTATGTGCTTATAGTGTGCACACTGATCAAATCCAACCTCCATTTCCCCCACAATAGGTAAATTACAAAATAGACATTTTGAAAATTTAGATGGGAGACAGTTATAGAAATAGTCTTTAATTAACTTCTCCCTGAACTTAAATTTCTTGATCACAAAATTATGCCTTGGGTTGTATCTTTAGCATGTTATTTGGTGCCTAGTACTGACTCAGTACATATGTGTTGGAGGAATAAATTAATGGCCATTTTTAAAATGTATTTTTAAATCAGATGAACTTCCGTTCTCCCACCCTTACTTGATGGGAGATCATGAGAGAAGAAAAATCTAGGAAGTGAGTCTTTTGATTTCTGATTGGTGTTGCCATGTGTAAAATAGAATCACATCTGACTGCTGTTTGTTTTTCTATATGCATTTCTTCAGCACTTTCTTTCACTCCTCCAAGATCAATGAGTAGGAAGAATTCTTTCAACTCAGGTTCAAATGGACCAGAAGGAGTTTGATGTCCTTCTTTGTGTGTTATACTTTGGAAAGAAAAACAAATTATTTATGTATCTTATTCTTTCCTTTATCCAATTCCCTACAACATGGAAGGTCTTGAAAATATGAGTCAGCAACTCATTAAAAGGACCATCTAGCCAATCTTCTCAGTATTCCCAGCTTGACTTAAATTTGTTGTTTTATAGACCCTTGGACTTCTTGTTTTCCAAGCTTTACTTTAAGCTCACTTCCGGAAACAAAATATTTGTATGAATCAGTATAAGACCCTAGAATTTTCTCCACATGAGTGACTCCTTAGTTTTTAAATTTGACAGTGTGCTGACAAAGACACTTTTTGTGTTTTAGTAGCATTTGCTCCAGGCAGATCGATGCTTGATGTGTATGACCTCTGCCAGACTGTAGTTGAATGACACACGGGTAGACTGAAGAAATGCTGTGCTTTGTGTCTGTGGTTTACTTGATGAGTGCAGTCTTGTTGTTCTGACTTGCAAATTTTCTTTTGCCTTTTGTAAACTTTTATGCTGAGTAATGATATCCTGTAACGTCTTTTTATTTCACCGTTATACAGATCTATGTTCATGTGTCCGCTGAAGACTGGCTCCAATGTTCGTAATTCCTGCTCAGGAAATCAATGGTATTTCGGTATTCAGTCTCTCTGGAAGGGATGCAAAAGTGGATTGGTCAACATTAAGCTCTGCGGTGGGTTAGGAATGTGTTTCAGTGTACTTGCAGTGAGCTCTCATTTGAGTTTCCCTTTTTACCAACAAATGTGAACAGTGTGGTTTTCGTTCTTCTTTTTAAAATTCAGAAAGTACAGAAAATATAAAGAAGGGAAAAGGCCTTTTTTGTTCTAACATTTGGCAGTAACTATTAATATTTTGGTGTGTATTCCTCCAAATTTTTTCTTCTTAACATTCATTCAATAAAACACAATGTGTGAATGTATATATATACATATAGACGCACATACACATGTGTTTATAAACTTATTACACTTGCAAAAATGTTATCATAATTTTATGAAGATGATTTTTTGATGCTGGTGATAGAAGTAGGGATTCATGAGTGCTAAGCATGTGCTGTACCACTAAGCCACACCTTCTGCCCATAATGTGCATAGATTTTTAAACTGATTTTTCCAATGAGGCTTTTTATCCAAATATGATTCAGTGCATCTCTTCATAAGCAATTGTTTTATGATTTAGCCTATCTAATATCAAAACATACATTTTTCTTCTGAGACTTTTCTGTACTTATCATGTACTATTCTTTTTTTTTTTTTTTTGGAACAGGGAATCAAACTCAGGACCTCACGCTTGCCAGGCAGGTGCCGTGCTGCTGAGCTGTATCCCCAGCCCCTCATGTTCTAATCTACAATACCCTTTTGTTAAGGAAGTGCAAAATGGTGCTTGTAAACCTTAAGGAGTAATGAAATGCAAAGGCAAGTGGAAAATAAAGCAAGAGTGCAAAAACCAGGCAAAGAGGGACCTGTGGCGTGGTATTTCCTCACGTTCTTTAAGAATTATAGAAACTTGTTTCCTTTGGTTCTCACACAAACAAACAAAAAGTTAGAAGATTGAACTTTGTGTGTTATGTCATGACAGTCATTATTCTTTTCACAAAGATTCCCTCAACCCTGGAGATATGATTGTCCCCACACACCATGGGTTGATCTGCTCCTTCTGCCCTTACTGCTTTCTTGTTTCTACCTTCTGCCCTTACTAATGTGACTGCTGAAAGGCACATTATGGTCTTGATCTGAAATATCCCTCCGAGGGCTGTGTGTTAAGGCTTGGTCTCCAAACTGTGGCATTACAGGGAGGTGATTGAGTGTTTCAAAGGTGGGGCTTAGGGGGAAAAAGTTAGGCCACAGGGGCGTGGCCTTGGCAGGGTTACTGGCCCTTTCTTCTCTCTTTTTTTTTTCTTCCCAGCCACCAAGAGGTGAGCAGCTCTGTCTACCACAGGCTCCTGCTATGATGTGCTTGCTACCTGTCACAAGCCCAAAAGCAAAGGGACCACTGACTATGGACTGATATTTCTAAAACTGTGAGCCAAAATAAATCTTTCCTCCTTATAAGTTGCTTATCTCAGGTATTCGTCACAGCAATGGAAAGCTGACTAACACAGGACACTATCCCAACTCTTAGCTTCCAAATTGCTCTAAATATTTTCTTAACTTTTCAAAGACAAGCTAATTGCCAACCCATGAATCTTAGAGGAAGCCAGTGTTCTGGTGAGGAAAATGTCATCAATGCAATTTAGCTACCTTACTAGAAATAAAATAGAAAATTAGCATTGAAAGCATGTTGAATGTAGATTCTTTTTTTTTTTTTTTTTGTGGGTACCGGGGGGTCGACCTCAGGACCTCGTGCACCAGCAGGCGCCCGTGCCTCTGAGCGATATCACCGGCCCCTTTTTCGTATGTGGGATCCGGGAGTCGAACTCGGGCCGTTGCGCTTGCCGGGCAGGCGCTTAAGCCGCTGAGCCATCTCACCGGCCCCGAATGTAGATTCTATGCTGAGGAATAAAACAAAGGAAGAAAATTGCTCTGGTATATCTTAGAAGGTCCTTAATGCAACAAACTCCCTTAAAAAGTTAATAAAATTGTTGATGCAAGAGGCAGTGATATGGTCATGAAAAATCTGGTTAGACCAAGAAAGTACTCAATATTCAGCAAAAACAGAGGGTTGAGGAGTGTCATTATTTTGTAACACTGAGCATATTACAGGGGAATTCTGAAGTTATTGTTTCCTAGCAATAAAGTAGAAAAGAAATCTGCTTCTATTCTCATTGGAGGGAATGGCTTGTTCCTCATCTCTAACAAGTGCAGAGCTCTAGAAAGCCTCGAAGCACCCAGAAAGAGCTATATAAACTCACAGAGCAGTAGCAACTCCCTTAATTGATGTGCGCAAAGATGACTCACCACATTAACTCAGACCTCTTTCTATAAAACATACTCATTGATGCCCCCACTTACAGTGGACTATTTCTTCTTAGTTTACCCACTCATAACGTCCCATCAGACCTAAAAGTCAGTTAGGTTTATACTAGTTGAATTTATTATTGTAATAATGTATCTGCATGCAGTATTATGTAACATAATGAGATATGACTATGAAAAGAATTGTTATGTCTATAAAAACAAAGTTAAATATTAAACAAAGACTTGATAGAGTTATTCAAATGGTGCACTTGTTTTAGGTGTGGATGAGATGACTAGGACTTCAGGAAAATTGTCAGAGGTCACCCCTCCTCATACTGCTCCTCAAGGGTCCTTACATTCTGTCAGCTTTAAGAAACAGGAACCGGAAATCATAAATGTTGCATTCTGAGTGGGATTGATGGCATGGAACACCAATGGCTGGTCAGCCATCCAAAAGCAAGGACTGACTATTGAACAATCAAAAGATTATTGAATGAATATTTTAATTAAAATAAAATATTTAAATTATATGTATATCCATACATGTTTTTTCACATACCTTACATACATGTAATTTTAAAAACCAATTATCTGCTTTAATGAGGTATTTTGATTAAATGACTATGGTATTCTGCAGTATTTCATTAAGTTCCTGTGAGGGTCACCTATGAAACAGACAGATTTTTTTTTCAGAGCAGTCCCTACAACACCATTTCCCTTCCTAAGGCTAAATACTGAGCCGTTTATTCACACTAACATACAGGACTTGCCGACTTGCAGGAGCTAAGTTTCAACATTTCAAAAATGTTATATTATCTTATCAGGGGCTAGAGGGATAGCACCATGGCCGAGCACTTATAAGCATGTGTGAGGCCCTGGGTTTGATCCCAAGCACCACAAAAACAAACAGAAAAAAGAGAAAAAGAAGAGCCACATCAATATATTTTCACAAAGAAAGAAGAAAAAGACCATTTTAAAAAGAAAGACTACACTGCACAGGACAAAAGTCACAGTTTGAAGAATGGGTACACAAATATTAGAACTGAGACAATAAGAAAAATATATATTTTAAAAATATAGAGAATGAGCAAAGAAAATATAACATTTGCATAACTGGAATTTTCTTTTCTTTTCTTTTTTTTTATGTGGGTACCAGGAGTCGACCTCAGGACCTTGCCCTTGCCAGTAGGCGCTTGTGCCACCGAGCGGTATCACCAGCCCTTTTTTCCTTTATGTGGGTACCGGGTGTCAAACTCAGGACCTCGTGCTTGACAGGCAGGTGCTTATGGTGCTGAGCCATATCACCGACCCTGGAATTTTCAAAGAATAGATGAACATACTGGAACAGAACAAATATCTAAGCTATAATTCATACTACTTTTCTTAAAGTAAAAAAGATTTAAATATATATATATTAAACATCACTATATATATATATATATATATATATATATATATATATAATGAAAACTGACCTTAAACTGACTCACTATAATATTTGATTTTGAAAATAAAGCAAGTGTCTTTATGACAGCCAGGCAAACCAGCCAGGAAGAAAGTCAGACTGTACTATTATCCGAATGTTTGTCCCATCCCAAATTCATGTTGAAATTTAATTTCCATTGAAAGAGTATTAAGACATGGGATCCTTAAGAGGCCATTAGGCTATGAGGGCTCTACCTTCATGAAAGGATTAATGCAGTTATCATGGGAATGGATTTTTATTTGAATTTTTATTAACATGTTTTAATCATACATATTAATGGGGTTCAGCATGATATTTCCATACATGCACACTGTGGGCACTGATTAAATCCAGCTACTCTTTTCCTACCCCTCTCACATCCTTTCTAATCTTTAATAATCACTATTGTACTTTCAGAATGACAAATTATTTTAGCTTTCACCTATGCATGAAAATATGTGGCACTTGTCTTTCTGTATCTGTCTTATTTCGCTTAAAATATCCTCCAGTTCTATCCATTTTCCTGCAAATGACAGGATTTCATTTGTCTTTATTGCTGAACAATATTTCATTGGGCATATATATACTGTTTTTTTTTCTTTCCCGCTTATCTTTTGATGAGCATGTAGGCTGCTTCCATTTCTTAGCTATTGTGAACAGTAATGTGATTCACAGGGGTGTTCTAGCATGTCTTCGATATGCTGATTTCCTTTGTATATATACCCAGAAGTGGGATAGCTGGATCACACAGAAAATCTATTTCTAGTTTTTTGAGGAACCTGTATACAGTACTATTCTCCATCATGGCTGTGCTGGCTATCCTAGTTTACTTTCCTACCAACAATGTTTCTTCAAATCTTCAGTAACACTTTTTGTTTTATAATAGCCATTCTAACTGGGGTGAGATGGTGTCTCACTGTAGATCTGATTTGCAGTTCCCTGATGGCTAATGATGTTGAGAATGTTTTTCATGTATTTGTTGACCAAGGTATAGCAAAGGAACAGTACCTCCTCTTTTTAAGTGTCCATAGATATTTTGGACAAATGAATCACACGTGTATTATACCAAAAGGAAAATTCCAATAAATTCTAATGAATTAGAAATAGATGCACAGAATTATCTGAAATAGTGTAATGAAACTATAGCACAATACGGAACAAGAATTTTTCAATGGGAAATAAAAATATAACTGTTAAACAGTTATTGGATCCAAGAAAAAATGTATAACAAAGAATAAGGAATTTAATAGCAATAAAAGCATACATCAAAATTTTGGAAAATAAATAAATCATTACTAAGAAAATAGTTATGGCCTAAAATACTTACATTTAAAAAATGAAGTGATGAAAACAAACTAATTAAATTAAAAAGTTGGAGAAAAGAGAGCAAGAGGATATAATTAATAAAGGTAAAAGCATATATTTTTTAATTAAAATATAGAAAACAGAGCACAATAGTTATTGCTTCATTATTAATAATAGGGAAAAATTGGAAACAGCACAGGTACAGGTAGCAAAGTGAGAGGATGCGTCCATAGCGCACAAGGAGACAGGGTGCAGGTGTAAAAGGATACTGTTCATTGAAGAGGTAATGTGCAGAATGGGGTCTTGTGAAAGAGGATAAAATTAAAAAATGCACTTTCTTAGATGAGTTTTTACATAAACCTTGGAGGGATCAAACTGATACCAAGACCAGTGATTTCTTGTAGGGGTAAATGTGACAGCACAGGGTAAATGAGGTTAGAAGATGTTATTGTTTAGATCTAAAATGTCCCCCAAAGTCTCATGTGTTTGGAAGGTGATTGGATCATGGGGTGCTGTGGTTACCAGTGGATTCATCCACTGATGGGTTCGTAGCTGCCTGTGCTTTTAGAAGGTGGGGCCCAGTTGGAGGCGGGTCAATGGCTGTGTGACCTGGAAGTGTGTGTTCTTTTCTGTGTCTCCTGTGATCTCTTTCTACTTCCTAGCTTCCATGGGTTCAATAGCTCCCCTACCCCCGGCCCTTCCACCATGTCATTTCTGACTTGGAGCCGGCCAACCATGGGCTGAAACCATGAGCTTCAAAATGAGCCTCTCTCCTCCTTTAAGTTGTGAGTGTCAGGTATTTTGTTCTAGCGATGACAAAGAAGTGACTAATACAGGAGAACTTTCATTTTATGTAATTTAAATATTTTAAAATATATTTTGGGACCACATAACCATCACAAAAGCCATAACAAATGTGAACGAAACATAGGCAGAGAAGAGAAATATTTTTTCTTACATATAGACTGAGAAGTGAAAAAACAGATCAGATTGTTAAAAGGCCAAATGACAGCCTGGCTGTCACTGTCCTTTGGTGGGGGATCAAAGACATGAGGCACATCAAGGAGACAGACCAAACTGCCCTCCTGACAAGTTGAGCAGCGTCTGTCAACAGGTGCTGCTCCACGCTGGGCAAAGATCGGGTTCTCAGTGGAGCCTGGGATGAGAGCTTGAAGTGAGATGAACGTTCCATTATTGAAATGGGTTAAAAAATGTGCTGTACAATATGTAGGTGAATATATTTTACCTGTAGATACCTCATCCACAGACCAAGACACATGCCTTAGGATAAAGGGCTAATCACAGACTGGCAGTTTTTCCTTTTTATAAATTAGAATCTGTTTTCCTCACACAGTAGGAACACAAAATATCAAAGAATTTAGAAAGCTCCTGATATTTATTTTTACACCTATAATTTTGAGAAAATTCTTAACAGCTTTAATCCAAATTTAGTGTTTAAAAAGAAGATTTTCCTGGGACTGCAACTATAAATGCCAAGTTTCAATCCAGAGCAGATTTTTAACAGCTGAACTGACAGGTCTTTAAAAAGGTCTTGTCAAAACATAAACCATCAAGGACCAAAAGAAAATGGGGAGAAAAATACAACAAAAATTTAAAAAACTACCTGCCTCAGTACGTGTATCTCTGGGTGTGGAAATAGAGAAATGGCAAATTTACATAAATAGACAGTAAGACTACAAGACTACATCTCACCAGTCATGGGGCCGGTGATATCGCTCAGCGGCACGGGCGCCTGCTGGTGCACAAGGTCCTGAGTTCGACCCCCGGTACCCACAAAAAAAAAAAAAAAAAAAAAAAAGAAAAGGAGTCATTTGTGGACAAAAATACTGGATCAAGGATTTTAGGATATATGATTAATATCAGCAAGAAAACTATCTGATGGGATCTCCACTATGGACCAACTGAATGAACTGAATCATTATTGCACATCTTTCTATGCAGGAGGAGTGGAGGAGGAACAGAGTATTTGGACAGGGGGCAGGTAGTGTTGAAGACAGAAGAGATGAGAGATGAAAAGGGGACCCTGGAATGCCTATCTCAGGTAGACTCACCTCAGAGGCAGAAGTAAAAGACTGATTCATATCTTATTTTCTACTCTGTTATTCAGCTGTCAGTTACTATAACAAAGTAAATGAGAGATAATCACCTTGTAAAGAAGAAAGCTTTACTTTGACTCACAGTTTTGGAGGCTTCAGTACATGATTGATTGGGTCCTTTGCTTTGGGCTTGTAACAGCCCAGTGCATCTTGGCATGAGTGCTTCACAGAGGGAGCAGTTCACATCATGAATGAGTACGAAAAAAGAGACAGAAGGAGGTGTGATCCCACTATCCCTTGAAGGCTATGTCCCCAGTGACCTAAGACCTCCCACTAAGCCCCACCTCTTAAAGGCTCCACCATTCTCCAAAAGCACCATGGGCTGGGATCAAGCTTTTAATACATGGGTCTTTGGGGGATACTTATCCAAATCATAGTGTATACCCTGAGTGTTTGTTGATCAACTTACAGAGCGGTTTGCTATGTGAAAATGGACTGCCTCTGTAAAAGAAGATTTAAAATGCAGGACACCACATGTTCTTCCACTACTCACTCCCGCCAGCCTAGAAACCTTGGAACTGGAGTAGAACAGCTGTTTCTTCAGAGAGGAAGAACAAACTAAATAAATGTCAGTCAATAGGATTTGGTTTGGATGTGGAGTGCAAAGAAAAATGACTCCACCAGTTTTGATAAAGCTATTTTGGGGCTACATCTTTCCAGTAAAATTCCTCTTAAATCCTTTCTAGGATAAAGCATAAAATAAGAACCCAAAATTCTCAATAGCATCTCCCCATTTTTCCTGAAGGACCTTCTTCACACAGACACGCTGGTGGAATGTAGTTTAATTACAGCGTAGGACGTGGTCACAGGGTGGGGTCGGAGTTCCCAGACTTCACTTGTTCTATTTTTAGATAAGCACCTTTCTCGCTTAATGGAAACAGCATGACTCTTTGTTTTCCTGGCTTCACTTTTTGCTATCAGTCCTTTGAGATGGCAATGTGCCCTCCTGGCCGTGTTTCTCTTCAGACTATGGCTCTTGCTCTAAATCTGAATGAACAGTGATGGACCACGGGACGCACATGTGAAACCGATGCCACACAGCCCCTCTTCCTGTCTCCTGCAACAGGCGGGTGCCCACCCCCTACTCCTTCCCTTTGGTGTGTCACCTCTTGGTGTTCCTGCGGAAACCCCACTGGTGTAATGAGGACAAGCCTTTCTATCTTGTGTTTTTCCTCCCAATTTAACCTCTCTCCACTTGGTTTTGTTTTTCCCTGTGTCCCTGGAGCCACTGGGGGACATGGATTATCAAAACTCCAGCCCTCTTCATGCACTTAAAAAGAAAAAAAGAAACATAGTAGCTACAAACAAACCAGGGAACCTGGGAATTAAAAGCAAATTGACTACAAAAAACAAAATAAAACAAAACAAAAAAACAAAACAAGCAAACAAACATTAAAAACAAAAAACAAAAGAAAAAAGGGAAAGGAAAAAAAATTCAGCTTCTCAATTCAACAAACCTAGCTGAGGTTATTTTGAAAATCACTAACTTCTCTAGCTGCAGCAGCAGTGTGGACCGAACTAAATTATCTTACTATTCCCTTCTTGCTGAGTTTTTCTTATAGAAGTTTCTAGATGTCAACGCTTTGATGGAGATATAGCAGCTACAAGTAACAGTCTGTCCCCCTTAGTAAGGTGGTTGCATTCTTAATGACATGATTTTATTTCTAAAGAAACTTTACCACCTCTATCTTCCTGGAGCAAATGTAAGATAACATAGCTGAGATGTGGAAATTTCTGAGGGAAAATTCTAAATATTTTTTCTTTGAACTTCATGTTAACTATAGGGTCAAACAATGTTGGCTCTGCCCTTTCCATAGGCTCCATATCCCTTGCTAATTCTTCTTTGAAGACAGTCTACAAGATGAATTTATGTCCTATAATAATATATGATACGATATGATATATGATATATATCTTTATCTTTTCATTTTCATTCTGATACTCTCCCAAATCCACTATCTACAGTTCTACCATACGGATCTTTGACTACCACCCTTCCTCCATTTACAACTCTTAAAGACTCCCCTCCATCTATAACACAGATACTAAGGAGATTTCATCTTACATTCTGAGGGATTAGAATTGACTCCCTGCGGTGCCATGCAGAGAAGAATTTGGAGGCTGCATCTGAGTGCCATGAGAGTGATGTGATATTAGCCAGGTCTGCCATGGTGCCAGCAATGGATGGTGGCAATTCACAGGTCCTGCTGAGGGTGCACGGCTGAATCTTTACCATGTCAGGTGCGTCCGTCCCTGAAATAGTCCACTATTTGGCAGGTCAGAGTCTCTTAGTTTCCTAATGAAGACACACTTGTCTCTAGGTTTTGCACTTAATTTCTTCTACCAGCATCATCCTCTTTCCAACTTCTTTTCCCAATTTAATATTATTGGAATTTCAAGATTGAATGAAGAGTCATTTTCCAGGAGAATTTTTTTCTGCTCTCTTTATGGAACAGGTAAACTGGCTCCTGTGCATTACTGCTGCACTCACTTTGGCCTCTATCATTTTATTTGTCCCACTGTAGTAGAATTACTTATCCAGGTGTCCAATTCCTCCATGAGACTGTGATGTCTCTAAGAGCAGAAGTTTGTTAACTTTGTTAATTTCTTGGCAGAGGGGTAGTGCTTGAACTCTTAGCCAGCATTCAAGTTACTTATTACAAAGAAAGGAAGTGAATGAAGAAATAAATGAACGATGGATATGGGTGTGAAAAATAAAATAAAATTAACTCATCTATGCACTTCACAACAATCATGTAAATAAATGTAAAACTTTATTTTGAAAAACTAGTACTATGTTAGTATTTTTTTCATTGCTGCTGTGTACTCATTTAATTTGAGTGAAAAAGAAAATCTCTTTTCTTACATGTTGCTAAGTTCATAGCTAAAGCCCCTATTACAAAGGACAGGTTAAGAAGAAAACTATCATATATATATATATATATCTATATCTCTATATATCTTATATATATATATATAGGTATCCTATATATATAGGATATAGAAGATTGGAGATTATATATATATATAATCTTTGACCTAAAGAAGTGGGTAAAGTTTCATATTTTTATGCTTAGGTTAGGTAAAGCATAGATAGTCATGGAGAAATATGTTTGGAAGAAACAATTGTCTGATTTAGTGGTAACAAGCTGTGGGACCTAAGTAAGGCCTGTGTTCAGATTCCTCTCTTTGTTCCTGTGGCTTCAGAGAGAAAGATGATCCTTTCCTCCAGACATGGGGAGGCACTTGTCCAGTGAAGGCACATGGCCTACTTCAGGGGAAAAAGATAAGGGGGTGTTGAGCCTGTGTTTTCTCTGATGTCAGATTTTGGGGCAATGTGTCCTAAACCCATCAGGATATTGGTTTAGGGTTAAATTCAACATAGATTTTTGCAATTTTCCTAGACTATTTTGGTGAAAACTTACTATCGTTTGCTATTTTATTGTTCCTCAAAATATACACAAAAATTTGTTATATATAAACACACTATATTTTCATAGTTTTCCTGACATGTTCTTGTATGTTCAGTGAGTGGAATAAAATCTGAATTTCTAGATTTCTTTACTATATTTATTCACTTATCAAATATTTACTGAGCATGCACTAAGTCTGATGTGCCAGGAATACAGTGCAAATGACAAACAATGTACAACCTGATATAGTTTACAGCCTAATTTGCCCTGTCTCTGAAATTGCCTCTACTTGGAGTCTTCTCGCCAGGTTCCTTCAGTAGTTACCTTGCACCCATCATATTGAAAAGGAGAGTCGGGGCAAGCTCACACCCTAAAAGCAACATTCTTTTCCTCTTGAGGGCTGAAGCACCTGGAGAGGGCTTTGCATGCAGGTGCATCTCCCTGGGAAATCAGCCAGAGTGGACCTTTGAGGATTCTGGGTTAGCCCACCTCCTGCTAAGGCCCACTTGATTTCTGGAGGTGACCTCAGCAATCATCTAGGCTATTCCGTCCCCTCCTTGTAGCTTCTGAATGGCTTCAGAGGAAGTTACTGCCATGTTGTAGAAGACAAGACTTGATCCTTGATCTGGGCCAAGTAGAAAGAGAGAAGTGAGAAGCAGTCAAAATTCAGATAAACCAAATTCTTTAAATTATAAACAAAATCAATAAGAAAATTAGTTCCAAATGATGTTGAAAGGCATAGGTTTTTAATTCCTTAAATAAAAATTAGTCCCTTGTTTAATGATTGAATAGTTTTCACTGTTTTCTTCATCTGAAAGGCATTAGAGTAGACAATGTCATGATTCCTTTAATAAAGGATGCGTTCACATCACAGAGCTTGTTAGCTGCAGAACTGCTCTTCCCCCAACTACTCTTATCCCGAGCACTTGTCTGAAAGGGAGGCAGGAAGTCTGCAATTGCAGTTAGCACCTGTTGTCTATGGCCACATCTTCAATATTCGTATTTTCACAATCCTTCTTCAAAATGATTTTGTACCAAGGTTTTACCATGCTCTCTATGGATGAAGACACAAAGGACCAGGAGGTTGTGTTGTTTGCTCAGTAGTATCATCTGAGCAGTGGGATACTTGCCAGGACTTTAAGTCCTAGGTGTATCATGGGACCTTCCAGTTCCATGATACACTGGGTCATCTCTGAGAATTCACTTTTCCCTGTGTACTTCTCTCCTGGGAATTTCACTGGAGACGAGCGGAGGTAGAAGATGAAAAAGAGTATCCTAAGAATGACAGAGGTGTATTCTACAAATATCAAGAAAAGGAAAAATTGAGAGAGTAGTGTGCAATGAAGATGGAAAGACAGGTTGGGCCCAAAACTTTAAAGTGTTCCAGTTGCCAGGCAAAGGAGCTTCTCTCCCTTCATTAGGCAAAGAGGAAATATTAAAAGTTTTTGGACAAGATGAAATAACATAGGAAAATTAATGTAGTATGTAATGGATTAGACAAATTAACAGATTTAGAGGCAGCAAAAAGAGTTAGTCAAGAGAATGCAATAATCCAAGCAAGAATACTGCTTTTTATGAGTATGGGAAATGATGATATTGAATGAGATAGTGATTTTATATTAGATTAACCCATTTTTATTATTTACATATAAATTCTAGTACCGTGTTAGAGGCTAGAAGAATGAATTAACTGTTAAGGCATTTAAAGACTATGGTCTCATGATGGGAAACTAGCGTGAGACACACATGGAAGTTGTGTAGGTGTCACGTGGAGGTCGAAAGTGATGACAAGGGTACTGCAGGTATATGTTCTGTAACTGAGCCTGGGTTGCCAGATAACAGCTCATCCAGTGAAAGCACTGTCACTGGGACTTGAGGACCAGTCAGATTTTGGTGGAGAGAGAGAGAGCACAGAACACTGGCAGTGTTCAGCATCGGTGCTAAGGAAGGTCATATGCAAATAGCCATCACCCAAAATCAGGGGAGCTCTTTAGGAGACGTGCTCTGTTGGTGGGAGAATCCCTTTCAAAACCTACCAAGTTATCCCAGTAGATATATCTGTAGACTGTTAGACATGGTGTTAGGGTTTAAAGAAGAATCAAAAGCTGACACGAATGATTCAGATCCCACTCCCTCAGAAGTGACTGTGGGAGTCCTGGTCATCACCATTGTGACAGAAGCAGCAACTGGATTGCATTTGTTTGTGCAACAGGATTAATTAAGGAAGACCCATTCTCCTAAATTTGAGACAGTGGAAGTTTGAATCGAGAAATTGTAAATTGAAGAAGATCCACAATTTAACTTATTTAAAAAAATGGGACTCTGTATACGTTACTTTACTTTGGCTATGAAGCCCCATGGTGGAGCTTGTAGCTGACAAAACATATAGGGTGCTCTAGAATGACAACCCATAGGAAAAAGAAAAAAGAGATCAGAGTAAATTTTCCAAACTAAATAATAGGAAAATAAGGATGCGGAAATTATTAAGCTAAAATTGGTTTAGGTGATGTTTGTATTATGATTCAGGTTTTGCACCAGCTGGAAAAGTGTTAGTCCAGGCAGACCCCTTACTAGAAGAGGGAAGGAGTGGTGTAATAGGATGCTGTCTTCCATGTTACACTCTGCTTCCTCATAGAGAAGCACAGGGGCAGATTTCCAGTGTATGGGAGACAGCAAGGTGTTTCCACACTCCGGTTTACAGGTGAACTCCTGCCTGCTGGAGTCCCCTACCACGAGTGGACAGTGCCCTGTCCATTACTTAATTTGCTTATTCATTCCATCCATGCATTCATCGTTCCTTGCTTTATTCAATGTTCACTGAACTGCAAAGTGTTCTATACCGTCCCAGTAACCCTGGGTACACAAGTGTGAAAATATATGCTTTGCTTATAGTTTGCTGTGGGAGACTGGTATTATCCATAGGCAGAATATAAATGGTGAGTCTATAACTTTATATGAGTTTATATGCTCATAGGAGGAATGCGTGCCCAATTGTAGGACTCACTCAGGACAGTGTATTTGGAGATGGTTGCCTTTAAGAGGTAATATTTTACCCTTAGATGAAAAGAATGAGTAGAAGTTTGTTAAGATTAGCAGATAGAATGAAGCAGGGATGAGGACCAGAAAATGCAAAGAACATGAATGCTGGGAAGTGGATCTGTTCAGGGAGTGAGAAATTAGGTTCATAGAAGGGTTGTTAGGAGATGGGGCTAGGAAATTAAGCAAGAGTCAGATAAATGTACAGTCTATTCTCCAGTGTAGAATTTAGTCTTCCTTTTCTTTAGACTTGATGCCATTAATGAGAGGACTTGCTTATTCCAGTACAGCAATATTAATTGCTCCCATTGTTTACTAATTGATAAAACTTAGCAATTTGTGCTCTTTGACTCCATTCTTATCTTTGTCACTTATGAACCCCCCATTGTGATTTGACAGGGAAAATAACTTTGGGGCAACTACTCTGTTACTTGCGAGCTCATAACTACTAGAATTCAGTCAAGTCCAGAATGGTAACGGGAAATAGCACAAAGTGAATCTAGACTCT
Source organism: Erethizon dorsatum (assembly GCA_028451465.1). Classification (NCBI taxonomy): domain Eukaryota; kingdom Metazoa; phylum Chordata; class Mammalia; order Rodentia; family Erethizontidae; genus Erethizon; species Erethizon dorsatum. Next base: position 136,181,471 of record CM051823.1, on the reverse strand, counting down.
TGAGTTTCACCTTCATAAGGAAAATATGTTTAACTTTCCTTCTTATTAAGAAAAAGCAGCTGTTACCTTTACTATCCTGGGATGTTAAAATACCTATCATGCACCTCAAAGTGTGATTTCTACTTTTTTGAAAAAAATTAAGGTAAGGAATGATGCAGATGAAAATCTCAAGGACCATGAGATTAATATTTTGTTTTCATTAATTTTATTAATTGTGCCTAAGTCTTTTTTTTTTTTTTATGTGGGTACTGGGAGACCTCAGGACCTTGTGATTGCCAGCAAGAGCTTGTGCTGCTGAGCAATATCACTGGCCCTTTTTTTTTTCCTTTATGTGGGTACCGGGAATTGAACTCAGGACCTCGCACTTGCCAGGCAGGCACTTATGCCACTGAGCCATCTCACCGGCCCCTAAGTCTTTTTTTAAGCACTGATAAATTTTATAGGATGCAGTGCAATATTTACTTAAAAATAAAATGCTGGTTGTTGTGCTTAGTGTAAAAGCACAATGTTTCAGAACCCATTGAAGATTTCCATTCTGAGTTCAGAGTCTGGTTTGTCATTCAGTTTTTAGATTCTCCACAAAAACATTTCTCTAAAGGAAAAATATCCTCAGCTAAGGAACATGGAGGAATGCCAGGCACTTAGCTGATCTGTGTGAATTGGCAAGCTTAAAGCAGCATTTTCCAAGTGATTTTTCAGACACAGTGATAACAGTCAACAAATATTTTCTGAGCACTGTACATACACCACATACATATTAAGGTTTTCTTTGAAATAGATGCTGGAAAAATAAGATGTACTCTTAAGGGTGATGTTGGACCCTGCTTCTTCATAGAGAAATATATGTTTATATCCACGTTTAGACAGCCCTGTGAAAGCACAGTGAATATTCGGAGGGAATATGGTACAAATGAAACGAACACCCCATTGTACATGCTCAAAGGGAATGACCTCTTTAAATGACAGGTCAACATCACATGTGTAGGGGAAGGCACGTGTGTGTATGTGCATATAAGGAGACTGGGAATAGAGATAGAAGATTGGATTAAAATAGCATTAAAAAGAATAAAATATTTAGCAATAAATTTAAGGAAGCAAAACATCTATATACTTAAAACTTTAAAACATTGATGAAAAAGTATAAGACACAAATAAATGGGATGATATTCTGTGTTCATGGATTGGTATTAATATTTTCTAGATGTCCATTCTAAGTAAAACAAACTGAAATTCAGTGCAATCCCTATCAAAATTCTAATGTCTGGTGGTGCTTGCCTGTAATCACAGAACTTGGGGAGGTTAAGGCAGGAGGCTCATAAGTTCAAGTCCCACCTGGGCAACTCAGTAGGACCCTGTCTCAGAAAATTTCCATAGAAATAGAAAATAATTCTAAACTTGACATGGAATCAAGAAAGACCCCCAAATAGAAAAAATAATTCTGAGCATAAAGAACAAAGCTGAAGGCATCATACTTCTGGATTTCAAACTATACTACAAGGTTATACTAATTAAAACAATGCAGTATTAGAAAACAGAAACATGGACTAGTGGTACAAAATAAACAGTCCAGAAATAAAATTCACATATATCCACTCAATCATCACTGACAAAAGTGACAAAAATGCATGATGTGGAAAGAGAGTCTTTTGAATACATAGTGTTGTGGAAATGAGATATCCACATAAAAAAGAATAGAATTTGACCCTATACACAATTGTGTCATACAATTGTGTGTATAGGAATCGGACACTTTATATATAAAAATTAACACAAAATGGATTAGAGATTTAGACATAAGACTGAAAACCATAAAACTCCTAGAAGAAAACATAGGAAAAAGTTCCTTGACAATGGTTTTGGCAAAAATCTCTGATTATAGTCCAAAAGCACAGCAACAAAAACAATAGACAAGTGAGATTGCATCAAACTGAAAAGCTTCTGCACAGCAAAGGAAACAGTCAACAAAATGCAAAAGCAATCTACAGACTGAGAGAAAATAGTCAACAACTATGTATCCAATAAGGGTTTAGTATATAAAATATAGAACATTCACAAAACTGATTGCAAAACCCCAATCTAATTAAAAATGGGAAAATGACCAATACACATTTTTCCAGAGGAGACCTACAAATTGTCACCAGGTATTTGAAAAGGGCTCAACAAGGCTAATCATCAGGGAAATGCAATCAAAACGAGGAACTATCACCTCATAACCATTGGTATAGCTATTATCAAAGACAAGAAATAACAGGTATTGGCAAAGTTGCAGAGAAAATTGGAGATGTACATTGGTATAGCTATTGTGCAAAACAGTTCAGAGTCTTCTCAAAAACTTAAGAACAGAACATGATCCACCAATTCTACTTCTGGGAACAGATTCAAGGGGAATGAAATCAGTATCTTGAAGAGGCCTATGCAGCATTTTTAATAACAGACAAGATATAGAAGCAGCTTGTGTCCAACCATGGATGAATAAAGAAAATGTGAGGTACATATACTGTGTACAATGGAATATTAGTCAACCATAGAAAGGAAAAAATCTTGCCATTTGTAACAATATAGATTAACTGGAGGACAGTGTGCTAAGTGAAATAAGCCAGACTCAGAAAGACAAACATTGTGTGATTTCAATTATGCATGGAATCTGAAAAAGTTGAGCGGCTAAGAAGCAGATTAGCATGGTAATTGTTGGGGTTGGGAAGGTGATGGGCAGGTGTTCATTGAAGGCACAAACATTCAATTATAAGATGAATAAATTCTGGGGGTTTAAGGTACAGCATGGTAAATATAGCTGATACTACTGTACTAGATACTTGAAATTTGCCAAAAGAGATCCTAAGGCTTCTTACCACACACACAATAGTAACTCTGTGAGATGATGGATGTGTTAATTAGCTTGATTATGGTAATCATTTCACAATGTTTACATAAAGGAAAACATCACATTGTACACCTTAAATATATACAATTTTTATTTGTCAATTGCACCTCAATAAAACTGAAATACAAACAGCATGCATAGTTAAACTTTTCTGTCTCTTTTCAATATTAGATTTTATTCTTCCTCCCCTTGCTCCTTTATTTAAAGACCGTTCAGTGTTTGAAAGGAATAAAAAAAACTAAGGTGCCAATAGTATCCTCTGAAACCTTTGAGCAAAGCTCTCTTACATGTCACCAGACGCAAGTCTTTACCCTAGCTGAATCAGCTTTCTTTAAAACTGCCCTAGGTGTGGATCTCACTCGCTACAGCAAATATTCTGGGTCTGTCACTCAAAGCAAAGCTGGAGATTCTTGTCATTACAATACAGCCGCAGACACCATTAGCTGAGGGAGAGAGAGGCAAGTGATTTTTAGCCAGGCGGATGTTGCTGTTGGTGTGTTTATACTCAGCCAGTGGGATTCTAAGGGCTACCCTCTAGCCCTGCTTTTTTCTTTTTCATTTTTAACAAATCACTTGGCGATTTTTTTTACTTGTGTTATTGGGGATATAGAATTGGTGTGTTTCTGACTTCAACTGAGACCACCCAGAGGATAGGTTATAATTATTTTGGAGTAAAAGAAAATCGAATGGACCAGAAGTGGTTTGGAAGTTAAAAATGAACACGAAGTAGCTTTTTAAGCTTTCTCTTCTGAGGGCGAAGGCTTCATCTGAGGCGTGTGTCTGCACACGTGTGTGCGAGTGCACACGCGTGCCTGACTCTGCCGGGAAAATCCCCTGGGAACGGCCTCAGCTTCCTTGTGTGCGGAGCGTGGTCACACCCGGTGGCCAGTTGGGCTAATCGCATGTGCTTGTTCCTCAGGGACACCTGAGAAAGAGCAGCCGGCCTCAGTCACTTCCTCCAGTGCATGCCAGAGGCCAATTTGGATAATAGCAGAACCACCTTGTTCCTTTCCTTTGTTCAAATTGTGGTGCCGGGGTAGGAAAAAGCCCCACACCATTCATGGCGTTAACAATAGCACCATTAGCAGTCACTGGCCCCCCACCGCGTCTGTTATTCTTTAAATTAGGACCCGTGAATATAATGAGATGGATTTTCGCAGGAACATTTAAGGGCAGACTGAAACAATAAGGTACTGTTTTTTATTCTCATTTCCCTGTATTTGTGCATAATTTAAACATTTTGAATGTTAATTGTTCTTTTCATTTTATTTTTCGATTGGGGGAGCAATATCATGTTAATATTATTTGAAAGGGACCATCTCTTAAAAATGCAAATAGGGGCAGAAACTCGTATTTATAAATTTTTGGAGTACTCTATGAAACAACTCCAAAACAGCACCCTCCATTAGCATTAAAATGGACACTCTTCTTTCTTGTATCCTTGGCTTTTAAAAATTCTTCTGGAGGCTCTAGGAAGACCAATTTTCACACAGGGGAAAGCATGATTCTGGGAAAGCAGCTCAGAAGCTCTGTTTGTGACTTGTGCCTGGTGTCAGGCTGATCATAAAGAGAATTTGTGGCCATGAGAAGCTTTGCATCAAGTGACAATCTGGCCCATTTCTTTTTAGAAGAGAACTTGTTATGGCCTTGTTTCTCTGGGCCTTGGATACATTTTTCACACTTTATGAGGTCTCTTTCATCTTTTGAGGGCATCATATACTACCTGGGTTCTCATACCAGCTCTGATTTTCATCTTATTTTAAAACTTAAATCAAGCCTTGCTTTTCTAGGTGAATATTGTTCTTCACACCTTGTCCATCTGCAGTGATCTTGTCTGGAACTCAATCATGTGGTACTTTTCAGAAAGATAGGGACTTTAGTCGCTCAAAACAAATTGAAACCAAGAGACCATGGTCTCAGTCCCCAGCTCCAGGTCTAAGAAGGAGTTAAACTTGGAGTGAAAATCCCTTCTCTTCAACTAGAAAGGTTTAGTCTGCTTTTGTAAAACTTGGAGCTTGTACTGGAAGACACCTAATACTTCTTTCAACTCCTCCAGAGAGGAACTTTAATGTGACCTTCTTTCCCTCTTTTAACTCATTTCTATCGCTGTACTTTCTTCTCAAATCTATTGATTTCATAACTAAGGACAGCTATTAATGATGAGCCCAACAACCTCTGGGCCAGAGCCTTTTATCCCCTCTGCATTTCTGTGCTCCCTATATATCCTGTAGCCTTGACTTCTTGCTAAGTATCACATGTGATAGGGTGATGTTCTTGTTTTATTCAAGTATGACTCTTGACATCCCATTGTATGCTCATAAGGGGGAGAATGATAATATTTCATAATTTTGAAAAACCCTGCACTTACTGTTTGTGTTTGCTCTTCCTTCTCTATGTGACCCATTACCAGCCCTAGCTCATATAAGAATCCCTCTTCTGAAGAGTCATTTATGACTCTGTTATTGGACAGTAGTGACTCGAGAAAGATTATATAAAAAGAGATCACATGGAAATTTACATGACATTCTTGTTCATGGACTTACTTTAGTTGTTCCTTTAAACACATAGAATATTTTCCTTCCAGAGAGACTTGGAAACTCTTACTTTATAATCACAGTAAAAACAACCTGAGAGGCCAACAAGAATGTGGTTGTCAAAGAGAACATCTATACAGCCATCATAAGTGTGGGTATACCTGTGGCAGCATTACCCTCTGCAAGCAATTTTGGCAGTTTCCTTCATTCTACATCAAAAGTTAAAGACTCAATGCTTAAAAATTGCAGTTTGATTAAGCAGAGAGCACATATCAAGAGAAGGCATGGCCCTTATAAAAGAAGGCAATGCCTTTGACCTATACTTTTGCAATTTTAGTCTCCTCACAATCTCCTGGAAGTGCATGCTATTTCAGAACACTGACATAGCCTCCACAGTTTCTGAGGCTATGAGTCTGAGGTTGGCATAAGAAGCTGCATTTATAACTTATTCCCAGATGCTTCTGGTGCTTCTGGGCTTGGGTTCTTATTTTGAGAACAATTGTTCTAGAGCATGAGTACTAGAATCACAGGAGACATGAAGAAGATGACCCAGTTCACCTAACATGAATGTCTTATCAATGTGACTGAAAGATGGACATCTTTTCTCAGTGATCAGTCCTGGAGACTGACTCCAAATCTTGTGGGTAAACATAAGACATGTAGCTCTTATTTCAGAACAGGAGAGGAAGGAGTGTCATTCACTATCCACAAGTTAAGACCAGACACACTGAAGTCCAACTGCCTGGGACTGAGTTCTGGCTCTGCTATTTATTATCTTTGTGATTTGGGGCAGATAATTTCAAAGATCTGTGACTCAATTTACTCATTTGTAAAACAGAAGTAATACAGTAGCACCTACTTCACAGGGTCATTGTATTAAATGAACTAATATTTTTCAAGCACTCAGATCAATGTCAATGTTAAAAGGCAAAATCACAACGAATTTAAAGCTCTTCATTGCCTTTTGTTTGCAATTCCAGAATTAGGCAACAACAACTCATTCTATGAGTGTTCAATTGTGATAAGCTGAGCAGAGGAGAGTGGTTTTATAGACAAAAAGGGCCTGAGTATAGCAGAAACAGAAGAAAAAAGCCTATTGGGGATTTCAAAGTTACTTTCCTTGTAATGGTTAAAGCAGAGAGAACTTGCTTATGCAACTAAACCTAGCTTTGTAAGGGATTTGGTTATGATATCTCTGTTATTGTTTAGATTTAAAATGTTCTCCAAAAGTCTCATTTGTTTGAAAGGTTATTGGATAATGGGGGCACCTTATTCATCATTGGATTCACCCACAGATGAGTTCTGTAGCTGAAAATGCTGTTAGGAAGTGGGGCCTGGTTGGAAGTGAGTCAAAGGGAGCACGACTGGGAGGTTGCCTTCTTGTCCCCACCTCCTCCTCTCTTTCTCTTCAGGCCACCATGAGGTGAGCTGCTTTCCTCTGCCAGGCACTTTCACCAAGCTGATTCTGCCTTGGAATTAGCCAACCATGGACTTAACCCAGTGATTAATATACACTCTCCTGATTTCTTGGAATATTAGATAAATAACTTAGGCCTGATTGATGGAAATATGGCATAAGTTACTCTATTTTGACTTGGTCTGTTGGACTTAGTGTAGGTACTCAGAGCAAACCAATGGCCTTCTATAAGTTTTATTTCAGACTGGAGGCTCAGAATGTAAAATAAGAAATTGAAAATGCCTGGTTATTATTATGTATGATGTCTGGGTTCTGCTATCAAGGGAGGACCAAGCTAGGTAAACGCTATAGAGAATCTATTTTAACAGAGCCAAAAGTGGTCTGACTGTGGTACATGGTACGGTATGACGCTATAACTTTGCCTACTTATCAGAGAATGCCTTGCTGTTTTTTAGCATTTGTAGTCACCCTTCCTGAAAGGTTGATCTTGGCTTCTTGTTTCTGTTTCCCCAACTGGAGCTAATACTTGGTTATGCTTAGTTTATGGGTTTATCTACATCATTTTCTTTACAGCACAAACATGAAGGAAAAGAATTATGGGAGACACAAAGAAGATATATCTCCACAAAAAAGTATCCTATCTATCCTCCATCTATCCATCCATCCCTCCATCCATAGATGTATCTTCCTACCTACCTAGCTTGTTACCTATGTAAGTATATATCTACATATTTAAACTTTCCCCCAGTCGATGGATTGCTTTTTCATTCTCACTATAAAATTCTTTCAACTTTACTGTATTTTTAACATTTTCATAATAAATGAGGAAAAGCCCCTTGGTTAGTCTGATATATCTATGCTAATGTAGTTTTTTCATTTGCATAGTGATATCTTTTGAAGAGAATAATTTAATTGAATTTGTTGGTTTTTTCTAATGTCATAATGATATTTTATGTCCTAAGAAATTTGCCTATTTCAAGATTATGAAGGTTTTTTGCCTTATATATCTTTCTAGAAGTTTTATGATTTTAATTTTATGTGGAGTTCTTTACTATATTTTAAATAAATTTTTGTGTGTGATATGGTATAGAAGTTAAAGTTCAGTTTTTCCATACCAATGCATAACTGTTTTAGCATGGATAATAGAAGGGAAGTCTACACATCTTTCACTGAAATGTCTTAGTGCCTTTATTGGAAATCAACTGATCATATGAGTTTGGTTCTATTTCTGGAACTTATTTTGTTTCATTATTCTATATGTTTATTCTTTCACCAAAACCATACTGTCTTGATTTCTGTGCCTTTATATATTAAATCCTGAACTCAGATAGTGAAAGTTTTCTAAATTTGTTCATTTTCAAAATTGTTTGACCATATTCTAGGTGGTTTGCATATCTATATACTTTTCAGAATAGTTTATTAATTTTTATAGAAGAGTCTGATGGGATTTTAATCATGAATACATTATAGCTGAGATCAATTTGGGAAATTGATCTTAATGAGTCTGCAATGCATGAACGTGATATATTGGTCCCTTTATTTTATTTATATCTTTTATTTCTTTCATCCATGCTTTATGGTTTTAAGCATCTAGATCATTCACATATGTTGTTAAATTTACTCCTGAGTACCTTTTTGTTTTGTTTTTCATGTTACTGTGAATCTTACTGTTTTTGAATTTTAATTCAAATGGCTTATTGGTGGTATACAGTAATTGTATATTGTGCAAAGGAGAAAAAATATTATCATTTTCTTACCCATCACTAGACTCATGTCAAATACCCTTATAACAAAACACAGATGAAGAAGAGAAAAGCAAAACAAACTTAGTTAACAAAAATTTTACATGACATAAGAGCCTTCAGAAATGAAGACCTGAGGAAAACTGTATTTATATACTTTGCTGAAGAGTGGATAGTAGTGTAGAAGCACAGATGAACAAAACTGGTGTATAATTTAATTGTAATAAACTAAGGGCAATGTAGTAATGATGATTCTTTGTGGCCTCTGAGTATGGGGCAGGATTCCTCTGGAATGAGGGTTTTAGGACCTACATATGGGGGAAAAAGAAGAAGGTCAGAGAAAGAAGAAAAGAAGGTCAAAGAAGCATTTCTACTCTTATGATTTTCTCAATTTCCGTTACCTTAAAATATATGGTTGCCAATGTGCCGTGTTTTGGGGTAAAATTTCCTATACACTTTAGCCTGATATCTTATGATTTTGTTAAATTTACTTATCAGTGTTTTGCTCCTTTTTGTAGATTCCTTAGATCTTTCCCTGCCTCCTTCTCTTTCTTTCTATCTCTTTTCTCTGTCTTTCTTCCTTTCTTTTCTTCCTTCCTTCCTTCCTTCTTTGAACCTCAGTCTGGGCTTTTGGCCATTACTAACCACACTGAAATTATGTGCAGTGTTATTTTATTTTTACAGTGTAAGGAATTAAACTCAGGACCTTGTGCTTGCTAGGCAAGTGTTCTACTGCTGAACTACATCATTATCCCTGATCCCTTAGAATTTTTTACACAGACAACATGTATTCTGCAAATATAATTCTTACTTTCTAGTAGTATGCCTGTAATTTCTTTTACTTACCTTAGTGCACTGTACCAGAGTTTTAACTCAATGCTGTATAGTAATGAAGAGTGGTGACAGCAGACATCTTAATTTCTTCCCCATCTTTAGGGGAGGGCATTCACTTTTTCACCACCTAATCTGACCTGATTAGACTTTTCTTAGAAGTTTTATATCTGGATGAAGACATTGTTTCTATTCTTAGTTCACAAAGAGTTTTTATTATGAATTGGTACTGAATTTTGTGAAATGTACCTTCTGTATCTTTTGAACTTATGTGATTTTTTAATTGTTTATATATTAATGTGGTAAATTATATTAACTGATGCTCAAATGGTGAGCTAACCTTACATTCCTTGGATAAGCCATGTACAGCTATGGTGTAGTATTCTATTTTACATTGCTGAATTCTGTTTCAATATTTTGTCAATGACTTTTATATGTATGTTAACAAAGGATTTTTTTCTATAATCTTACCCTTTTTTGTGTGTGTGGGTACCGGGTGTCAAACTCAGGACCTCGCACTTGCGAGCAGGCGCTTATGCCGCTGAGCTATCTCACTGGCCCTATAATCTTACTTTTTTGAAATGTTTCTGTTAGGTTTGGTATCAGGGTAATGCTAGGCACACAAAGAGTTGACGATATTCATCCATTCTCTATTTTCTGAAAGTTTTTGTTTAAAGATTGGTATTATGCACTTCTGAACTGTTTCATAGAATTTTGCATTAAACTAGTTGGAACTGGAGTTTTCTTTGTTAAAAATTTTCATCATGAATTCAACTTAGAATTTAACAGGCACATTCAGGGCTACTTAAATTTTGTGTTTTTTCTACAATTTTCTTTCATTATGTTGTTTGAGATCATACAAGTTTTGAATTTTATTAATGTATCTTTCGTAATGTTTACTTTTTAAACTTTCTAATGTTGGATATTTTTGTTATATCTCATTTTTAGTTGCTGATTTTTGGTGATTTGTGCTTTATGTCTTGTTTTTAAAACTCTAGCTAGGATTAGTTTTATTAATCTTTTTAATGAGTCAGCATTTTTGCTTTTTTGTTTTCTACTTCGTTTCTTCTCTAATCTTTATTACTTCTGCTTTTTATGTTTAATTTACTTTTTAAGCTTCTTAAGATAGAGATGTAGATTACTAATTTTAACATTTCTTATTTTGCAAGGTAAATATTTTATATATATTTCCTTGTTTATGCCACAACTATCCTTATGTAAATACACTGAGGTTCAGTAAATGTGCAGTTCTTCCAGGTTCATAGAGCTGGAACAAAGGGAGTCTGAATTCAGACTCAGGCAGTGAGGCGCCAGAGTCCGCTGCAGGCCCCTAGAAGCCAAGGGCAAGATGTAGGCATTGCACCTTTGAGAGAACTGGAAGGTCAGAACCTCACATGTGCTTCCTTCCAGAGCATCTTTGACTCCAGCTCCTTTCTCCCTTTAATGTGAGCAGTATGTCAGATATAAGGTGCTTTTTCAGTATCCGCAGGAAGAGGAGGGCTGGTTCCAGGATCTCCCACAGATAGCAAAATCTGCAATGGTGAAGTCTTTTATATAAAAGACACAATATGTGTAAATAATCTATATGCATCTTCCCATATACTTTAAATCATCTCTAACTTACTTATGTAATACAATGTCAATGCTATGTAAGTAGTTGTTATTCCATGTTATTTAGGGAATAGTGATGAAGAAAAATGTCTGTATACAGTACATATACAATTTATTTTGATATTTTCCATCCTAGGATGCAGACCTGTGGATATAGAGGGCTGACTTTTGTGTGCTGATAATATCACACATGCTGCCATAGAGGGCTCAGGTCCATTCTGGACTTAGACACCCTTGCCAAGTGAGTATATTAAAACACTTTTCTGTAGCCTTGTTGATGATTAGCCCTCACTCTCTGCTCTACTTGACAACTCCACATGTGCCTTGGGCACCCTGGGGTGGTGATTCTCTTGTAGGGTTTCTCTAGCTCCAGGGTGCTGCTGGGATAGGATGCAGGAAGTTTTCAAGGTCTCTGCTCCAGGTTGTGTGATGCATTCACTGCTCCCCAAAGAGCCCTCTGCTTATAATCACAGAGTTTTGGCATGTGCTCCCTGACAAAAGAGCAGATGTTTCCTTCAAGAACAAAAGAGAAGGGCATAACTGTTAGCCTAACGGTTTGCCACTAATAACACTGAATGTGGAAGCAACAAGTTCTAACAAGAATGTCACTACAGGATGGAGAAGCCAGTGCCAGGGAATTTGAGTTGAAATGAAAGAACCTGGGCTGCTTTTACATTGTAATAGGCAGTGGACTGGATTCAGTGTGTTTTAATCTCTTCCCAGAAGTGTCAACAGTCTATTCTTCCTAGCTTTGTTCAGGAATTTTGTAGCTGTGCAATAAAGATGGCTGTGACTTTCCTCATAAGATCTCAAGCCTGTGTTCATTTCAGAAATGCATTGCAAGGATTATAACAGCTTCACCAACCTCTGGCCGCAGCCTGCTGCCCGTTGTATATGGAGGAAGTACAGCTAAATCATAGCTCTCAGCCAAACTGAAAACACCAGGGTGAGTTTCTCTCCCTTGCTGGCTGGAACTTCAAAGCACACAGAGCCCACACACAAAAACGAAAAACAAAGATTAAAAAAAAAAAGACCCAGCCTCAGAGCCCACCCCTGAAAGTTCAGATGGCCTCTCGTGTTCAAAACCTTCCACCCCATACATCACATGTCACAGGGGGGCTAGTCACATCCCGAGAGCAGTCCCTTTGGATTTTGATCTCTGAAGAACATCTCCTTTGAGGCTGTCCTTGGCTTTAGTCCCAAGGAAAGACTTTTTCTTTTTTGATTCTTTCATTCTTTTACATAATCCCCCCACAACTCTTTTTTTAACTAACAGAAATGGAGAAAATATTATTTTTCTGCTTTTAACTTATTTTAGCATGGATTGTTAATTATAAAGAGAGATCACTGTTTGAATTTTGTAAGTCTTGGTTACACTAGAACATTCATGGCATCTCCTATTGAAATTTGTACCATCACTACAACCTTCGCAAACCTCTCCTCCAATTTCCCTCAGACTTGAGTTAGAGTAAAATAATACACCCCAATGTAGCCATGGGCAGGCCCAGCCTGTGTTTGTACCCTGCGCTTACACCTCTTGTCCTGATGGTCTGTTTGCTGATTTGGATAATTCATAATATAATCACCCTTTTATTAGCAAGTGTTTTTGAAAATATGTACCATTATTTTAATAATTTATGTCAAATTCATTGGTGCTGTCATTACACTGGTGATATGGGAAATGAAGAACCAGAAACTTGGAGTAATTTAAAATTTTTATAAAGTGAATCTATTAATCACATGTACATTTGAGTCCACATCATTTTTCTTTAAATATGACTGAGCTGATGTAATTGTGAAAATGTTGTTTCCTGGAAACTCAAAGGTTTTGAATTCAGTACCATACAAACATAAAATTGTTGTAAGCACTGTCATATCTGGCATCTAAATATGAATTATGTTTTTAGGTTGAGAACCAGCTGAGGAACACTTAAAAACACACTCTTATGGTTTTGTTGCTCATGACCATTTATCCTGTGGTACAGAGAACAAATTTCCACAGTAGATTCCTTTGAAAACTGGATCAGTACAAGTTACAAAGTGATGGGTTGTAACATCTTAAGATGATAGTAGAACTGAGTCAAGAGTTTCTACAGAGGGTCAGCACAAAGTCTGACACACCCATGTCCACTGCTAAACTTGTCTCTAATCAACAGTGTGGCTCTAGATGACAAGGTTTCTCCCATTGTGTACCAATTTCCTAATCTAGAAACTGGGCATCAAAGTACTTACTCCATGGATCCTCCTAAAATTCTTCTAGTGGCCAACTAGGCCCGTTTGGATGAATGCTTTGACAGAAAACCATACATGTTAGTCAGGCTGTGTTTAAAACAGTATGTCTTACTGAGCATGGTAGCCCATGCTTATAATCCCAGCACCCTGGGAGGCTGAGGCAGGAGGATGGCAAGCTTGAGCCCAGCCTGGACAACTTAGTGAGAAATTGTCTCAAAATAAAAAATAAATAAAAAAGGTGGGAGATTCAGCTCAGTTCAAACCCCAGTGTTACAAACAAATAAGCACCTCACCAACCAAACAAACAACAATATGCTGTGATCCTGTGGCAGCCAAATGAGAGGATGACTGAACTCTCAGCCACTGTGGGATGAATTCAGGGTGAACTGAGTTTTGACCAGGAAGATCTGGGTGCTAAATAGCTATTCTTCATATTCCAGAGTGTGAGCGAAATTCTGCATATTGTCTCAATGACTCTATCTTAAATTTTATTTCATGGTTTGATTTCTAATATAATAAAAACAAATGTGTATCTACTACAGTTCAATATTGAACCATCTGGGTGGCATGGAGTGGGAGAAATAGTGGCTGAAATAAAGAGAAAAACTTACATTTCTATGATAATAAAAAAGTTGTTGTACAAAATGGAAAACAGTGAAAGTTGAATTAACAAAATTCTTACGATACAAGTGAGTGAATTTCTGCATTTGGAAGCAAACTAGAATGTGGTGATGGTGCTAGATTCATCCCTTTTTGTGAAATGATTGGATGTGCAGCTTCACACAGATTAACACTGCTGTGTTGTTCTTGTTCAATTATGTTTGCATTTTAATGGATAAAAATGATGCTCACTTATCCCTATTGAATCCATAATGAAAACTCTGGGCTGAAAAACCTCCTTGACTGGATTGAAAAGGAAAAGCACAGAAAACACACAAGGATAGCACTGCTGTCCCCAAACCAGATGGGCCAGTAATTTGAGTAATTTTCAGCAGAGCGACACATTTAACTCAAGTTATTTCTCCCTTTTACCTCCCTCTTCTTGCAACTAAAGCCTGGGTCAGTGATCATAGTCAATGACTGGTAATCAGTGGATTTCTAGGGAGAGTTAAGTGTCCCTGTTAGGCTGCAATATGTCCTGGTTTGCCTGGGACAGTCCAGGTTTAGACTTACAGCCCTGCATGATTATTAATGGTGTCTCCTTTCATTCTGAAAGTGTCCACATTTGTGTGATAAATTACACAGTCTCAATACACATTCTGGATGTCCAGCACACAACCTAGGCATTAGGATTCCTGTGCTCTCATTAGCTGGGAGACTTGGCCCTGGTGACTTAAACCAGTTGTCAATGCATAGCATTGGTGTAGATCTAGGCGTTTTGATGACAATTTGTTAGTCTGTGCTCTTTCCTTTAATACATATTCCCAAACTAATTGTCTCACTAAATTCACTAAGTGCATTTTCTGGCTGCACAATTCCTATTTGGGAAGATGCCAGAATTGTCAGCCAGTAAAGACTTCAGCCCTTTCTTGGCCAATCTGCCAAAAAAATATCAGAGAGAGTTATTGATCTTTTCCCTTGTACTCATTCAGCTAATTTTCTTTTTTTCTGTTTCCTTTCTTTTCTTCTTCTTTAGCTGAAATCCAATAAAAGCTATTTCTTTCAGGTGCCAGCAATATGTCAGCATCAATACCATTCATAGTATGAGTTGCAGTTTCCTCTTTTTTCTACAGAGATCCTTTTCTTGGTTCTATCGATAGCACAGGTATCTGTCAAGCTGGCTTCCCTTATATATTTATTGCTGGGTGACTGTATTAGTCAGCTTTCTCATCCCTGGCACAATATCTGATACCTACAATTTAAAGGAGGAGAGGTTTAATTTGGCTCATGGTTTCAGAAGATTTAGTGCATGGTTGGCTGGCTCCAAGGCAGAAACATCAGGGTGGAGTAAAGCTGCTTACTTCATGGTGGCCAGGAAGCAGAGCCAGGGAAAAGTGCCAGAGAGGAAGGGGTAACAGAACAGATACAGTACCCAAAAATCACACCTCCTTGCCCCACCCAGACACACCCAAAGGTATGCTTTACTAATCTGTTAGGTGTTTCTTTATGGAACCTTGTTGATATATCAGGATTAACAGTCTCAGTGACTATGAGCCCAGACTGGTTCATGTGACTGGATCACATTTGAATACTACTGCAAGCTGCACACCTTTTTAAAATTACACAGCATACTAGAGATTACACCGGGCAATCTGATTTTATACTTAATTTGTAGAAGAAACCCTAGACGATTAGTCAGGGACTTTAAATAGCTAATTAGTTTCTCAACAGGAGTAAATTTTGGATTTGGCCTTCAGAAATATGAACGATTCTTTTAAAAATCTCTGACCCTGAGTAGCGCTGCATTTCCCACTGAGAGTGCTATTCGCATCCTGGTTACCCTTAGCTGGAGGCCCTGTCTCCTACGGTCCTGTGAGGCAAAATCAAAGAACAGGGACTACAGAGCTGCATGCATAATTGCCAGAGAGATGGGCAAGGTGGTTATAGTGACAATAAATATTTAAGATATCTGGGAAGTTTTTATGAACTGGATAGTGACAACTATTAGCAGATGCTGGTGACATCATGCAAACTGATGGTTAGGCCTGGTACTTAACAGATCTGCAGACTTTGTGACTGAATTAACTTGAAAATAGCTCACTTTTCCCTTGAATTACGCTTTAGAGAAATATTCTGATGAGGCTTGAATGTACTGTCCCATGGAGAGTCCCATAGTGAGTACATAAATATGGACCAAGTATCACACAGACTTCTGAATAACTCTCCAACTGTGGGTCCACATGAGGAGAAGGCAAACCTATGCAGTGTTTCCTACATTGACAGTGGATATACTGCTTGTCTAAGCATCTGGTTTGTGGAGCAGCACCTTCGAGATCTTCTCTGATCCTTCTGGACACTGCTTCATAGAATTTAAATTCCATGAGAGAGCTGGTGAGATAGCTCAGCGGCACGGGCGCCTGCTGGTGCTCAAGGTCCTGAGTTCGACCCCTGGTACCCACAAAAAAATAAAATAAAATAAATTCCATGAGAACTCAGATCAGCATGTTTTCTTTTTATTCTTCCTTCCCTTCTTCTGCCTATTAACCACCCCACTCTTTCATTTTGTAGTTCTAGTAGCAGGGCTCCTGAGGTTCTGAAAGTTAATTTGGAGAGGAATTACTTGCAGTTAGGAAAGCGAAGTGTTGATACAGTGGGATATAAGTAATTTACAAATTGATATATGCAGTCTAAAAATATGCTGTGGAATTGTCACAATTCTAAAACGGGAATAGAACCAAAATGTTTAGTCAGACATGATAATTATAGCTAACATTTAGAGAAGGCTTAAAATGGTCAGTTACTGCTCTAATTACTTTACGTTTATTAACTAATGTAGTGCTCACACTAGCCAATGCGAAAATTAT
Source organism: Erethizon dorsatum (assembly GCA_028451465.1). Classification (NCBI taxonomy): domain Eukaryota; kingdom Metazoa; phylum Chordata; class Mammalia; order Rodentia; family Erethizontidae; genus Erethizon; species Erethizon dorsatum. The sequence goes on along the minus strand of CM051823.1, from coordinate 136,164,759 downwards.
CACCATTTTACAAAGCAAGAAACAAGCAGAGAAAGGTTGTAACTCACTTCAAGTCAACACTGGGGATAGAGTCAGTTTTAATAACTAAGTATTGTCATTCCCTGGTCAGCATGCCACACAGCCAGCATAGCTCCAAATGGTTCCAATTTGTGTCACTTAACTTTTAGAGTTTTGAAAGGATCGTTCTTATAATATGCAAAAAACTTCTATTTGAAGTAGAATGTAACCCTAAGTATTAATAACCAGAAAGTAATATTTTAGAATAGATTATCCCTGGATATAAATTATTTTGCTTACCTATGTACTTGTTTTGTAAGGCTGCTATAATAAAAGTACTACAATGTATGGCTTAAAACAGAAATTTATTCTCTCACAGTTTTGGAGGCCAAAAGTCTCAAGTCAAGGTGTGGCAGGGATAAGCGCTCTCAGAAGTTCTAGTGGATAATCTTTCCTTGCCTCTTCCTAGCTTCTGTGGTTTCCCACAATCCTTGGCTTTCCTTGGGTTGTGGATACTTTTCTCCAATGTCTGCCTCCAGTGTCACAGGACTTCCTCCCTCTGTGTGTCCAAAATTTCCTTTTCTCATAAGAACATCAGTAACTGGATATGATCCACCCTAATCCCAGTATGACCGCACCGTAAATTGATTGTATCTATAAAGATCCCTTTTCCAAATATAGTCATATTCATAGGTACTGAAGATTAAAATTTCAACATAATTTTGGGGGGAACACAATTCAACTCCCAAAATATAACTACTTAGCTCATATTATCACTTATGTTCTAAATTTGAGTAAAAAACAAAATAAGTATTTTCTCCAGCATTTTTCTTTTTCTTCCAACACATGTGGATAATTATTTTATTCCTTCCTTAAAACAGCATCAAATTTACTAGCAGATGTCCCCCCATATTAACAGGCAGATAATGTCACACTTGAGAGCCTGCAATCAGGGTGGAGCAGTTTTCAGATCCCTTTTTATCTCCTCTTGTAAATTGTCTTTCTATTACTTGTTCATAATAGTTAAAACAATAGTATGGAGGAGATTGAATATTTGACATTTACAGTTAACATTCTACAGACAGGGTATCTTCCATGCCATTATAAAACCTTTGCTTTTTAAAAAATCTTCCTCATAATGTTTTGCCAAATTGAATATTGATAATTTAGCTATTCTCAGATTTGTCACCTAGAGTGTTTTCATCATTCCTTTTCTTTTGTTTTAGTACTGCAATGACTGTGCTTATATCTCTTTTGTGCTTTATTTTTTTCTAAGAGGAATTTCTTTAAAAAGTAATATTCTGGTATACCTTGGTAACCTGTTGATACAGATTGTGCCCAGAAATTGCTCCAGAATCACCCCAACTTTGTTATCATCAAATTTATCATCCAAGTTTTTATTTTAAATAGCTTTTCATTGTATTAATTTTAACTTGATTATTGTCACAGTGGAATAATTTTAAGGTATGTTTCTTCTAAACTTTAAAGTCACTTTAGGACTGAAAAAAAACCCAGGAAAGCTTATCTTTCTTTCACAGTTGTTAAAAACATGTGAGAAGGAAGTTAGATTGAATTAGTTACATAACACAATATTTGAAGTTTCCTGAGTGGATATGATGGTAATAATTTTAATTTTGTTCCCAGTGCCCACATTTTCAAATTTCATTAAAAAAAATTTTTAAAGTAGGTTGGTTTTGTTAAACTACTAAGTTTGTTAGAGTTTGTTAGAACAAAAGACTCACTATACGTAATTTCTTATTTTAACTAAATAAGTGTTGAAATGTAGCCTGTGTTTGGTGGTGTTTTTCCCTTGATTTACCACGGCAAACACAGGTCCTAAGAACTCACTATAAAGTTGTTGAGTGAAGGATGATTCACCTCTTAATGAATTCATAAGTATCTGCTTAAATTAGCTTTGGTAAATAAAATTACCAGCTTATCACTCACTTTTCTAAAATGGCTGCTGCTAAATTAATTTGCAAGTTTATGAAATTGCGTTATGACTCTAAAATGTATAGTAATACACATTGATTAGGAATTTATCTTATCAATGAAACCAGTGGATATTTAGAATTTTATGTATGATTAAAGGAGACATTATTATATTTTGAAAAATATAAATCCCAATGATATGTGTTTTAAATCCCATCTACTTTGTATCAGTCACTTACTATAATTGAATCCAAGACTGTTTAGTTGAGGGCTGGCAATAAAAGGACTTTAGGTGATCAATATGATTTTACTTTATTTCAAATCAATTGTGTTTTTCCAATTCTCTTGTTTTACAGCAAGTATGGAGTTGGCCCCAAACTCAGAGTTGGTCTGGGAATTCAGCCCTACATCTATTTAATACTATCAGCCTTTTGGCTCCCACCCATGGACTTAATGTTGCCTTAGACTTAGAGTCCTGGCCCAGACAAGTAGAGCAGTGAGTTCAGTCTTCATCCACTGACTTCAAGATTTAGCAGGTCTTGATTCTGGTCCTCCCTTTTGACTCCAGAACCTGACCACAGATCTAAACAATCAGGCTACCTGGTCATGAGCTAATTGTATATTTGTATACATACACATACATACATACATATGTAATATATGCATACATACTATTATATGTATTGATGTAAATACAGGTACATATATATGTATAAATTTACCTTAATTGTGTCTTGAATCCTAGTGGATGAATCCTACATCAGAGTGATCTAAAGTTCCCATAGGTGCAACTTCTTGCATTGGATCATTGTCAACCTATCCTCTGGTGCCTTGCAAATAAAATCTGGGCACAACATTTATAACACAAAAAGAAAATGAATGCCATTACAATAAACTTCAATTGCTTTAGCCTGAAAGGGAGTAGGCTGACTTGTCCTTAGACCATATATGTATTCTTTTACTTAGATGAAATATGTTGACAGATAAGTTTTGGTGCAGTGTTTGAATTCCCAAGGGATGGGATGGGAAAGAAACAGTGAACTCCAGAGAAAGCGAAAATCCTCTGCATGAGATGAGGAGGGGTTGGGGGAAGAGAAAGTGTGAGAATGATATGGGCTTCCTGGAAATCTAAGGAGACATGTTAGCCAGTGAGAAATTCCCACTAGTGGTAGTGACCGAAAGAAATGAAAAAGTCCAGGAATGTCTAACATTTAATTTTAAGTTGTTACTTCATGGTGTTATTATTTAATTCCCTTCCATTTCTGTGGGTCTTGGGGGAATCAAGAGAAAGGCTGTATTCCCTGCCTGGTTTGACACAGGGACAGTGAAAAGAAAACAGAAGGAAAGATATTCTACTTCTTAAGTATCACCCTTGGCTTTATTTATTTATTTTTTTTTGTGGGTACCGGGGGTCGACCTCAGGACCTCGCGCGCCAGCAGGCGCCTGTGCTGCTGAGCGATATCACAGGCCCCTTTTTCGTATGTGGGTTCCAGGAGTCGAACTCGGGCCCTCGCACTTGCCAGGCAGGCACTTAAGCTGCTGAGCCATCTCACTGGCCCTACTCTTGGCTTTATTGTCCAGAGCACCCTCCTTGAACTGTTTTATTAGCAACTGCTGCCACATTAGTTGAGAAGAACTTTTTTGAGCCAACACTGTTCTCAAAGCCTTGTCTGCTCTCAGAATGGCTCTAGAGGACAAGAAGGTTTACAGTTCTTCCCACCACAATAGTCAGTCCCAGGCAGCTGTAGGGTCTGGAACTTAATGATAACCAATATGTTAGGTCTACGCTGATTACAGTTGGCCACACAGAGTGTGGAATCTTCCAGAGGCTGTGATGCTAATATTTCCCTCCTTAGAGGTGTGTGTCTTCTGGTCAACAGTGTCCCCAGCTTGAACAGACTGGTTCTTGGACTCTGTTCTCCTGCTTATTTGATATTTCTTTTTTATTCCTTGCCTGATTTCAACTCTAGTGTAGACCTTTCTCTGTATTTGTCTTTAGCATAACAGGTGCCCATTCATATTCCTATGATACATATTTTTCCTTTGTCCATTGGTGGAAGAGATCCTCTGCATCCTCAGTTTTAGCTTTCCCAGAATGACTATCAGGGCCTTCACCCTAATTATTATTTAAAGTAGGACTCGAGCCAGATGAACCTTACTCACTATGTCAGAGCTATCTTAAGTTCCTATAGGTGCAACTTCCTTCACTGGATCATTGTCAGCCTGTCCTCTGGTGCCTTGCAAATAAAATACACTCCATATATATTTCTGGATAAATGAATGAATGTTTTATTCTGAGGGGGAAGCAAAAAGAAGAAGAGAAATGGCAGAAACATTCCAGTTGAAAAGGAGTGCTATTAAGGCTAAATGCATTCATTTGTCTTTTTACCTAATAAGCAATAAAAGATTGGCCTGTTAGGAGAGAAACTCAAGGCTGGATGAGATGCCAAAGGGGCTTTTGTATGAAGTTTCAAGATATTCTTAAGCTTGTCATAGTCTTCCCTGAAGCATCTTTCTTAAAGTTCAAAAACACGCATTGTAGATCCAGAGGAAAGAACAAAAAAGAAACAAAAATATAAACTGAGTTAAAATAGGCAGAATTAAGCACATGTACAAATTCATTAATAAGGTGCTTAATTTTCCATATAATGTGTGTATTTCTATAAATTACAGTCCAAATTATATATGAGGCACAGAAAAGAGAGACTTACAATTTTGAAACAAGCAAGTGCACAGAGAACTGAAGTTTGGACTTTGGGCCATTTTCTGTAAATTGCATTATCTTTTTTTTTATTTGTGGGTACCGGGGGTCAACCTCAGGACTTCACGGGCCAGTAGGAGCCCGGGCCGCTGAGCGATGTCACTGGCCCTTTTTTCATATGTGGGTTCCGGGAGTCGAACTCAGGCCCTCGCACTTGCCAGGAAGGCGCTTATGCCTCTGAGCTATTTCACCGGCCCCAAATTGCATTATCTTAAGCAATCACCAGTTCCTTGAAATTTCAGTTGCCTCATCTGGATATTGGACATGATATTTATTGCCCCACTTGCTTGTTAATAATGAGACTCTTTCAAGAGAGTTGTTTTTGATTAAAAAGTCGAATGAAGTGAGTTCCCTCCCCAAACCCAGTTAAAGTGGCTGAGATTCTCTGTGGGAGGAAAAGCTACAAGATGGGAATGTTAAGACTTGTGCAGAAAATAGGAAGAAAAGAACCATGGTCAACTGCATGTCTGTGGAAACCCTTGTGAAGATTCTTGTTTCCAGCTTAAAGAGACGAATAAAGAGTATGTTAAAGAAAGACAATTTAAATGCCATTTAACTCTTTCAGTAGATAGGTTGATTTGGTGTCCTTATCTTTCCAAAACTCAGGTTCTTTATATGTGAAATGAAAAAAAAAATCTATTTACCGGTACTTTTTTTTTTTTTTAAACTATTCCTGGCCTGTTGGACACTTTTCAGGATTTCTCAAGAACATCATTGTGGCTTTATTTTGCTTCCTTGCAAGGTGTGTATACGAAGATGTATTTCCTGTCCAGACCTTTTACCAGCTTCATGCCTTCATGACACTGACATTCTGGGGGCATTTTCCCATTCCTGCACTTGTGATCCTCCCACCTTTATGATTTGAAGGAGATGTGGGACTCCTGAAGGCTTAAACTGGGCATCAGATTTCTGTTGTGTACTCTGTCTTAATCTTTCATTGCTAACAGTAGAGTGTAGTTCTACACATGAGTTGACTTTTCTTTATTTATCTTCGCCAAGATTTTAGAGCAAAGTTTCTTTTTTGGTTTCCTTCTGCCTCTCCCCTCCCACTCTCACCCAGCCTCTCCACATGGAAAGTTGAAATCTGAAACATTTTCAATTGGAGCAGACATGTTGAAAATGCTGCCAAGTCATGTTGAAATAAATTGCTATAGACTAGAACTTTGTGTGAGAGAAACTCACATTTTTAGAAGGTTTGCTATATTTGGCTTAACTGGGTTAAGTAATTGTATATTCCCATGGGGTGAGGAAGCTTAGTCCAGGTGCAGAGTTCAGTGGCTTTGTGTGTGCAAATCCCAGCCTGGAGTTTGGAGGAAAATTGAGCTTCTGAAGAATGCCAGCTCTGTCCAGCACACCCAAAGAAGGAAAGATGGACCAGAGTCCTCTCCTTCTCACCACTGCCTTCCTCTTCCTGTCTCCACCTGTCTCCTTCACTGATGCAAAAAAATATATATATCAGATCTACTCCACCCTGGCCATTATCTCACTCTTAAGCTAACTTCAAACCCACATATCCTCTTTCAGACCATTTTTCAAATTGAATATTTGATACTGATTCAGTAAAATTAATTAGAAAGATTGTTTCACATTTTTTGGTTCAAATTAGTCATCCATGTTCAGAATCAAGACAGCATATCTTCAGATCATGGAGGCTGAGAGGCATTAGCGCAGGTGTGTGTTTCTTCCACTTTGTCCTCATTTCTAGATACCTCAGCTAGTCCCTCATTTCACATCTAAAGGGCAGCAGGGATGACTTGCAGTGTTTTGTTTTAGTTTCCTACATTTAAGCTTCAATGAGATTATCACATCTCTAAATTACATATGTGTAATACAAATATATACAATTACATACACTACATATCTACACTCATATTTACCTGTATGGATAAGTAGAACAAATTTCTTCTCAAAATAACAAAATTTTAATTTAACAAATCTAACAATTATTTACATTGGATTGATTATTCATATTAGAAAAATACTTTTTAAATTTTGTTTTTAGAAAAGAACCAAATCAAAGATCTTTCATGCTCCCCCAGTTTGGTAGAAGAAAGTCACGTATAATACAATGATCTAATATTAGATAGCAATGGATCTTATGTAAGAACTGAAACAAAGTTAGAATTCAAACAATTTCATGCGAATGTGAGGGGGTTGGAAATATTTTTAAAAGAATGTTTCTCCCCGTTGCATGGAGAGTGAGAGCAACTGCCAAAATGTGGGCAAAACTAGAAAATTATGCAATGGGAGGAAAGAAATCAAAACATGTAGCACAATTTTGACTCTGCTGTTATCAGGGTTTTTTAAAAAATTAGTAATGAAAGTGAGCAGGTGGAATAGAGTCGGTTGATGACTCAGGAAGGCCTGTAGGAAATTTAAAACGGTTAAGCAAAACACTTCTTCCTCACTACGAATTTCAGTTTCTTTAAAACTCTTTCAACAGACACCTTAATCTGCAAGAGATCTGTGCATTGGGGTCAGAAGCAAATGCGTGCATCCCTCTGCCTCTGACATGAAACAATTGTGAAAACAATAGGACACGGAGAACAGATCGTTCACATAATTTCTTTTAAATCTAGGAAAACAGGTGAAACGAATGTTTTCACAGTGTGTTCCAGAAGTGCTCAGGAGAAGCAGATGGAGGGGGTAGCAAAGAATATAACTGAGGACACGGTGTCTATTTTGTGTCTTAAAAAGGAAAGTGTCTTTAGTTCAGGTCTGGACTCTCACCTCGTCCTTGGAATGGTTTCTAACATGTGTCCCTGTTAGAGTCTCTCGCCAGTGTTTCCATGACACTGTCACGGGAGTTATCTCTCTGAATGGCAGTGGCCAACATAGAGACCTCTTGATTAAAAGCATGCAGTGGCCTCCTCCTCTCTTTCCCGCAGTGAGGGTCTTTCAGCTATTTTAAGGTGGCCAAATCTATGCCCTGGTACACAGTTGTCCTTCCATCAGGGCTGACTGCTTTTTGTTTTTCCTTTACCTGTTTTTTCCCATGTCACCTCCTTGGGGCCTGTCTGATCTTACAACCTGCATGTGGTTCATTGAACTTCCCCTCTATTCCCATAACATGTTACACTCACCTCAGTGAGTACTTCATATTGCATAAGGAATTTCCTTACTAGCTTTTAGAAGAGGCCACACTAACAACACAAACATACATTTGTCTCTCTCTGAGGAAGCTACCATATCACCTGTTTTGCTGGTGATCTTCTCGGGGAGACAATGCTGTTATTTAGGGTGCTGTATCCCAAAATTCCAAATATTTATTATCCTCAAATATTTGCATTATCTTCAGTTGCACGTGCCGGAAGATTTCTGTGTTCTCATAGCAAAGGGGACAATGCCCTTCTCTTCTCAGGAAGCACTTAATACATAGGACCAAGATATTGATCCATGACAGGTTCTGGAAAACATTCTGAAAAGACAACTGGCGGGCTCCTGTCTCTTCCTCTCATCAATGTCTCTGTTTTTCTACCTGGAAGGCAGATGCAGCCTTGGATTATGAGGATGAGGCACAAGTAACATGATCCAAAAGTATTGTGGGTACCAAATGAACCTGGGCAGCTTATCTCCAGGCTTTGTTTGCATGAGAGATAAAATCACTTTCTATCTTGCTTAAGCCTCTGTTATTTATCTGTCTTTTTCCTGTCATGTACAGTTAAACCTAACCCTAAATTATTCAGGTCTAATGGACAATTAAAGCCCTAGATTTTGTGGAATTTTTAATTACTGGGCTGACATAGTTAATCTATATCTCAATTTGTGTACAAGAAAGCCACATAGAAACACATTATATTTTTGTGTGCACTGTGCTGCTAATTAGATTTTATGCATGAAAATATGAAAGTACTGCAATAGAATTCAGAATAGCATAGGTTGTTTATGGACTTGAGGTGGGTCTTCTTTACTTTCCTCATTTATCTTTGCAATGGAAGTTTTGCTTTCTTAAAGTTTACATAAAATTAACTAATTATGGTGAAGAACACCTTTACCTCATCCTACTAGTAAGTTTAACAGCAGTCTGTTTTTTAATTTGCATAGTGTTAGTGATTTGGTATTGACTGAAGAATGTCTGCAGCTCAGAGAAGGCGGGGAGAAGTGATTACCTGATGCTGTGGTCTGAATGCTTGTGTCCTTCCAAAATTCATATAATCACACTCAACCTCATGGTGATGGTCCTAGGAGGTGGGGGTTTCTAGTGGGGTTACTAGGCCATGAAGGTGAAGTCCTGACAGAAATTAGTGCTTACATCAGAGTCCCAGAGAAATCCCTTGATCCCTCCACTTTGTAAGGGCACAACAAAAATGCAAAATCTTTGAACCAGAAAGTTAGCCCTCGCCAGACACTGAATCTGCAGTTGCCATGACCTTGGACTTCCTGGATACCGAAACTAGTGAGAGATAACTATTGTTTATAAGCTTTTCATTCTAAATATGTATTTTGTTATAGCATCCAGAACAGACCAAGACACCTGATTATATTTATTAAAGAGAAGATAAAAAGAAATACTCAAAAATATAGAGAAATTTCATCTTCTCATTGATTTAGGGCTTGATTTTTCCTGTATAGTGGCTGTATTCTATTGGCGAAGCAGAACTTTCAGGTGTATCTAAACTCTGGTTGCCATAAAGAAGGGCTGATAACTTAGAATATTCCACAATAACTTGAGGGAATCTCTAAATTTTTTTTTCAAGTTCAAGGGTTGGCAGAGCCCGGAATAATAGGTGTCCTAACAGATCTGAGTCAGGATATGCCCTTGTTGGCAGGTGTTCATTCATGTTGATGGGTTTTGTTGCTATTTATTTACAGATTGCTTATCATTTATCTGAGTTGCTCTGCACCAAAAGTGTTTTGAATTTTTTTTCAGATTTCAGAATATTTTCACATATATAATAAGATTATCTTGGAGATTGGGCTTCAGTCTAAACACAAAATTCATTTACATTTCATATATATATATATATCTTAAACACAGCCTGAAGATAAATTTATGTAATGTTTTTAGTAAGATGCATTTTGACTGTGAATGGTCACATGGTCAAGTGTGGAATATTCCACTTGTGTCATGTCGCTGTTGAAAAAGTTTCAGATTTCAGAGTGTTCCGAATTTCAGATTTTCAGATTAAGGATGCCCAGCCTGTACTCTATTAGCAAAATATTGTCTGTCTTGCAAAGGGCCACCTTCTCTTTTCACTCTATTTTTTAATTAATGTATATGGTCTTTTTATAGGTTACTCCAATTATGGACTCAGGTGGTTAATATGTGGCTCTCATGAGATACAGACTGTGTCCAATTAATGTTTTTCCATGGCACTGTGCCCTGAGTTTATTCATCTCTTTTGCACGTATTTCCTGTTTTCACTGTGCGCTGGACAAATGAGTGTGAATGTTGTGTTGAAAGCTTTCAGACCGTGCTCCCAGGCAGCCCAGAATACACTGAGGTGTCTCCTACTTTGTTGAGGGGAGTAGGCTGGTCCTTGATCCTCCTGCCTCTTTACTTCACTCACAGCAGATCAAATTGTATCTGTTTTATATATCAGAGTACCATGTACAGTTCTGTTTAAATAAAAGGACTCTGCTGCTGAAAGATAAAATAAATTGAAAAGTACTGGCATAGGGCAAACCCATCATTGTTATTGGAAAAATGGCCTCCAAAGTATGTCCGATTGAGTGTGGATAAACATTATCAGTATGTGGAACATTAGAAGTATAACAGATTAATTCAATCAGTTTTTATATGTCATGGGTCAAGGGAAAGGAAATAGGCTTCTTCTCTTAGCAGCCATGCCATTTTCCAACACTTTATTTGTGATTTTGGAATGCTGGGAGAATTGCCAGATGGAAAGCTTTAGGAAACACTGGTCTGCTGAGTTGCTATAGTGACCTTAAAAAGATCAAGTGTGTCTCCCAAAAGGATTAGTGTGCACAGTATAACAAAGATTGAGGGTGAAATTGGCCCATCAAACTCTGCTTTAAATTAGGGAATCCTAAATATAGAATTAGCCAGGCATGGTGGAGCATGCCTATAACCCCGGCACTCTGGGAGGTTGAGGCAGGAGGATGAAGAAAATTTGAACCAAGCCTGGGCAACTCAGGAAATTATTGAGACATGTCTCAAAACAAAAAATAAAAAGGCCTGGAGATGTAGCTCAGTGTGAAGGTTCTGGGTTCAGTCCTCAATACTGCGAAAAAAAAAAAAAGAGTCTTCCAGTATCAATATGGATGTATATCAATTTTAGCCAATGAATGAGTTGATATCAGAGATTAAGTAAAATATTAATAACATTTAATTTCAAATTCAAACCTATTCTGCCCATCATAAGATGTGAAGGCTGACAGGATCCCAGAACACCATCCACATAGATCATTAAGGAGGAGTGAGATGTCCAGTGAGGCTTAAGGTTTTTTAATCCTGTAGGCTGCTTTAGTGAACCTCATTAAGGTTCAGGCTACCTTTGGGTGAGGTGATGGTAAATGGAGGTAGATTCCAGGGATAGATTCTCTAAGCTGTGCAGGTTTGGTATTTGGTTGAAGAGGCTGCTGTGAACAGGGAAACCCTCAGGTCTTCTTATCTACAGAGACAAGAGAGAGGATGACAGTAAGGAATACACTCTTTTATTGTATTTCAGGAATATTTTCTGCTGCAAGTTATCTGCCCACTCATTCATCCATTTAATGTACTTTTTGAGCCAATACTAAGCATTATTCTAGGTACTGGGGGTTACATTTGTAAACAAAGTAGACAAATATTCCTGTCCTCACAGAGCTTACATGTGCATGGAGAAAAACAATAAAACAATAAAATCTAAATATTTTTATAAAAATCTATAAGAAAGAGAAGTAAAGCAAAAAAGGGAATAAAGGAGTATTGGGAGGGATTGTAATTTAAAAAGGGAAGTTAAGGGACATTCTGAGTGAGGTGGCATTTAAATGAAGACTTAAAGGAGATGAGGGAGCTGGTCTTATGGGCATAGGCTAGGGAGGGCGGGAGACACACACACAGCTCCTGAGACCACAGCGTGCCAGGAGATCATAGGAATAGAGAGGAGGCTCCATGGCTAGAACAGAATGAGGAAGAGTGACAAGGAGGAGAGTAGGGGCACTTCTTCTATACCTGCCTGCTGCAGACTGGCCTAAGGACTCTTAGTCCTTCCAGTGTAGGTTATACTGCTGATACCCTTTCTTCTGGGCATCTCCCTGCCCCGCTGTGGGTCACAAAGCACTGATCTGGCATTGGACGACCTGGGTTTGAATCCCAGCCTTTTCCCTAATTCATGTGAGCTGCATGAACTCTTCTAACCCTAGTTTTACCATCATAAGATGGGGAGGGGGGTAGCCAATTTCCAGTTCTTCTCAACAGTGATGTTCAGAGGTTCTTTTAAAAATACACTTTAATGTGATAGGCTTTTATTCATAAGCTTATGTGCTTTTTCCTAAATAATTTATATGCATGTCCATCATTTATACCTATAAGATACGAGTGAAGGAAACAAGAAATTGAATGACAATGAAATATTTTATGTTCTGTTACTATTACTATATTATTATTATTTTATTTTTGACAAGATGACAGGAAGATTGGTGAGATGAGAAAAGACAGCAAAATTTAGATATTTTAATTAGACTCTCATTTTTCTATGCAAACCATGAGGATCTCTCAACTCTATTCATTCTTTTAACCTCAAGTTATGTGAGAAAAGGCAAAGGAAATGACATTAGTGATGCTGACAGGAAAAGAAAAACTGAGCGTGAGTGGATCTTGGGACATCACCCAACCAATTTATGGCAGAAGCAATATTAGAATCTGAGTCTCTTGGGTGTGAATCTTGATATTTCTAGCAAGCTGCAGGAAGAACAGAGAGATTTAATGATAATGTCTGTAGACTTTGCTGCTGATTTAACACATTTGGAGAGAGCTAATCTGGTCACTGTGATTTTGGGCCTGCTTGATTCCAGGCTGACTTATCCTTTACTCCAGTGTGTATTGACCTGCTGTGAATGGAAGCCCGAAGATTTACCTCTATTTTCTCCACCTTCACACGCTGAAGAGCATCCAAATTTAACACTGTGGGATGGGGAAAACAGGCAAACAGTTAAGATCAAATATCAGAAGGGTCAAAAGTGAGATGTGAATTGTAGCAGGGGAGCAAGCTGGAAGAACATGTAGTGACTGCGGTTTGGAAGACTGAGAAGGATTCCCAGAGCTGATAACATTTCAGCTGGGTTGGAGGAGATGGGCCAGGAGTTTCCCTGATGGAGTTTGCCAGACACAGAAAAGAGCAAATGGCATCCAGGCGGACTCATTACATACAAAAGCATGTTTATGGAAAAGCGCATGGCACATTTGGAATCGGTAGTAATCCATCATGTGGGGAGCCAAAGTAAGTTGAGAGCAGAGAGAGATGAGGTTTAAGAAAATAACTGTGAGAAGTAGCACATATTTAGCTTCATAGATTTAAGATTTCAACATCTAGGAGAATACAGTGGAAATGTCACCAGTGGGTAGGGAATTGGGTCTTCTGGATAATTTCTTCCTTTTGGGTTTTATTTTTTAAAGTCTCTTAATTCCTAGGTCTTTTCATTGCTACCACTCCTTTCTTACTTCAATTTAGCATACTGCAAGTAAACTCATGCTCCAGGGAGACGCATGCTGCAGGTAGGTATATGTTCTACTTAAGTGCACATTCCATGCTGCAATTAGGCGGAGGCTCCAGGTGGAGGTTTGTTCCAGCTAGGTACATGTTCCAGGTAGCTGCATATATTGCCTCTCCTTTTCTTCCTCCTTGTTTTTCTGATAAAAGTTCTGGTCCTTCTGATGAGAGCTGGCTCCTTGGATATTACACAGATACCCACTTGTTTGTTTCAGTTCCCCTGCTTGCCAAAATCTCAGGCAGATCTTTAGAACTGATGAAGGCCTTCCTTTAGGGGGACTCTGGTCCTGGGAAAAATATGCAGAGTGAGATCCTTTGCAACGGTAAGTGTGAGCCTGGCTGAGTACACCACTCCAGGTATGTGTGCTTCCTGAGGGCAGGTAAGGAGATTTAGCAGCAAGTTTTTGAAAATAGGACTTAATTTCTGAGCCTAGAAAATATACTTTATTCCTAGACCCAGAAAATTCTCTTCCAAATTGAAAAAACCCACAACCGTTCTTTTTAAATGGGGTAACATTTCTGGAATACATCGTTCCCAAAATAAGATCCTCCGATTTGGAAAAATCTAGCTGAAATAAATGAAAATAACAGATGGAAGAGAAATAACAGAAGCTATCCAAAGAACAGCAAGAGATATGAAGTGGGGAATCATCTGTCTAGAAAATGGTACTCAGTTGTACTTTTGAAATTAAAGGTACATTGGCTTCTGAAGAGAGTGCAATTTTTCTCTTGACAGTTCCCCTTTCCACATTATGTCCTTTCTGGGCCAAGGTTAGCACATAAGAGGTATAGTTTTCTTTTGTATTCCTGCTTCTCCCATTTGTGCAGTTTCCATCTGTTCAAAGGTGTTAAGATCAAGCATTCTGATCTCCTGGTTTGGGCTCTTGGCAGAGGGCTGGGTAAATACAGAGTCATGCTATTAGCATAGGGATGTTTAATAACACACTATTTATGTTCTTTTAGGCTCATCTGAGTGCAATTGCAGGCAATGTGGGCCCCTTGGCAGCCCGCTGCATGCCCACCAACAGCAGGGCTGAGCTTGCTGTTTCCCAGCTACACCCAGGAGCAGGCGTGTAGCAACCTCAGGGCTCCTCGGAGGGTGCCTCCGCAGTCCGCTTTCAGAACACAGTTTTGTTACTTTATTGACAATGGAGACTATTCGGATTACACAATTCATTATTCCAATCCTGCATGTGTGTGTTTGTGAGCTGTGAGCTCATGGCACACCACAGACTTTCTCTCTTACAGTCTCTGACCTTCCTGTGCCTCACTCCCATGAATCCCTGGGGATGGGAAGGCATCAACCATGAGGCAGTCGTTAGGGCTTTTGTACCTGGCTGTCTCGGTATCCGTCCAGCTACTAACCCTCAGGTTGCTGGGAGGCATACATGCTGCGGAAAAGAGGTTAATCTTTGGCCCAGTGATTTCTGCTTCTGCTTTGGGTTTCCTTCCACCTCCAGTCCCTATCTAGTTGTTCTAATCTAGTGAACTGAATTCTCAATAGCTTTTTGTTTCTCTCTACACTAACCCCATTCACTCTCCTCTTCTCCAACTCTCATGTCCCTTCAGAGTCAAAGACACAACCAAGGCAGAAGGCATTCCTGGCTTCAAATTGCTTTTAAAATGTCTCTGCAAAAGGACAAGAACAAAGAGAGAAAGAAAGAAGGGGTGAGGACCACCTCACCAGTCCAGCACTTCCCATGAGCACTTGCCCCTCACCATTCTTAGGTTCGGAATGTCCTACACAAGGTGCACTCCTCAGTCCTGAAGGGGGTGAATTTCCACATAAATTCCAATGTGTCCTTGATAAAGACTCTATCTCGAGAGCAGTGAGAGTGATTAGGGGGAGACTGGCATTGTCACTGACACACTTTCCTTCTCATGGCTGTTTTTAAAAAATGGTAGTAAGCAATTTAAGAAATATTTTTAAATGGGATTCTATAGCATCTCCCTAAAAGTTTCAACAGAAGTCATTCCTGAGTGGGAGCTGGGAAAAGCCCCAAAACCATACCTTATATAGACCTTCTAGCTTTCTGTCAAGTCCTCCTTTCCAATGTTTAGAAAGTCTTAGAGCAAGAAGAACTTGGGGGTACAGTCTATCTCCCCAGTAAGTATCAAAGGGAATGTCTGAGGTCTGTGTTTACCAGTTAATGGCTGACGAGGAAGAGATGTCATTTTATCAGCTAGAGACAGGACTCTGGCTCTTCGCGCTGTACTTCTCACTTACACATAGAAGCAAGGGATGGCTATGGGAAGAGATGGGTTAAGAAGGAGGTGTTAAAACCGGACTGACTGGGGGTGAAGCGGAGTGGGTAGAAAAGCATGAGAAGGCACAGTTGGCTCCCATGGGAAGTTCCCAAGCCTGGAAACTGTGGCAGCAGGAATTTGGCTTTGAGTTTGAACATTAGGCCATACTGGCACATCTGCTTGCCATCAAACTCCCCAGATCATTGCTTTGCTCCTTTCACCACTCCAGCTGCTATGAAAGAGAGGACTCCTTCCTTGCAGTTAGCATCTTTGGAATGTCACATCATTCGCCTGCTTTGTATGACGACATAAACTCAATAAAGACAGGGGAACAAATCCTCATGAAAGGAGATGAGAGAGATCTTTGAAGAAAAGAAAATTCATACTGCTCTGTATAAGGAAAACCTGTTTTTGCTTGATGCCATAATTTGTTATTTTCCATATTACTTTTTATTGCAATTACCTAGAACGTCTGACACCAGTGAATGGTTACCTCCTTCAAATTGTTGATACCCAGTGTTCCTCCTGATTGGGTCTGCCTAATTCATGAGCACCTCATACAAAGAGACCTGACCAAGTCATCCATGCTCCTCTCAGGTTGTTTTGTAGAACCTGGGTCTTCCCTGCTAGAGGTTTTCAGGAGACATACATTCCCTGTGCCTTCACTGCCAGTCGCAGCCCCTTACTCCTTAAACCTACAATCACTGCTCTGGAGACTGCTCCTGTGATGGCCATCACTGGCCTCTTATTTGTGAACTGTCCAAGTGGTAACACTTTCAAACTCATGTGACACTGTCACTCCTTAAACCTGTCTCTTCCCTTGTCTTCTGAATCCTGGTAGAGAGCTAATTGTTTCCCCTCCTTTTCAAAGTATCTCTATTTTTCTGTCTCCTGCCCTACAAGGTCTGATATCTCCCATGGTTTCCATTCCTTTTATTCTCACCTCCATGGCAAATCCAAACGTATTTAGGATCTTACCATTTATCCTCCCATTTCTAGAGGTGGCTCTACTCTCATGCTTTTGAACTTTTCTCTCCAGTCTGCCTGATGAGTATCACTAACAGACTGTATTACAAACAATTCAAACTCAGAATTTCCAGCTGAACTTGTCTACTTTTCTCCCCAAGCAACCAACCCCTCTTCTGTGTTCCCTAGTTTCAAGGCACTCAGGACTATCATTGATTACACCTTGTTCTTTGCACTCAATTTCCTTTCTCTTGCTCTAATGAGACACTTCCTAGTTCTGGTGCATATCATTGCAGTGAATCCAGCAGACCACCTGTCCTCCAAGTTCCTCCCTATCATCAGGTTCACGCATTACATATGGGTCTTCCAAAATCATAGCTCTGAAGATGCGAGTCACCTACTCAATAAACTTCAATTCTGGCTTTTCATTAACTGCTAACTTAATGCTTTTACCTTAGGTTTTAATATTTGCAGTTATCTTCTGGTCTTTTTTTTTTTTTTTTCTTTTTTAAGAGCTCTATCTTCTATTATGAGCCATATGATATTTTTCTTTCAGTGCTCTATATTTTCTTATCACTCTCAGTCTATTCATTGTATTATTTTTGTGTTTACTTCGGTCATTGTATTCCATAATCCCATCTCTCCTTTTACCATTTTTCCATGTCTTTCATGATTATCATGTTCTCCCTTTCACTGCAGAACACCCATTGTGGTTCATAGTAACTACTCTTTTGGCACTGCCACTTTTCAACTTATTTTTATTTTTTATTTTTTATTTTTTGTGGGTACCGGGGGCCGACCTCAGGACCTCACGCGCCAGCAGGCGCCCGTGCCACTGAGCGATATCACCGGCCCTTTTTTCGTATGTGGGTTCCGGGAGTCAAACTCGGGCCCTCGCACTTGCCAGGCAGGCGCCTAAGCTGCTGAGCCATCTCACCGGCCCTCAACTTATTTTTAAAATAATGGTATCTAACTTATCTTTTCTACAAAACTCCTGAGAAATACACAGGCATATCACATACATTTTAAAATCTTCTCCACATGTAGCAAGCAGGCCAATTTGCACAGCAGTTATTCTATTTATTGGGAAAATAGAATTCATCTTGACTTATCTCTCCATACTTGGTTAACAATCAGAGCTACCTTCATCTATCTTTCACTCCTCCTCCTCCTGCACCATTTATATATAAAACACAGACTGCTACCATATGGTGCTTTCTAATCACATTCTTGTAGAAGAAGAGACATGTTATTATAGACTAACCAGTCCTTTAGGTGCATAAAGCGAAAATTCTCACTTAACAGCAGCTAGTTGATTTAAGGTTTCATAGCTTCCATGTTGTTCTGTTGGGTTTTTACTAGTAAATTAAATAACAGACACACACTATAAAAATTGTATTCATTTAACTTTACAAAGGTTTTAATAAGAGATGCCATTTAACAAACTGGAAACCCGAAAACACGTAGGTATGGCAGGCACATAGGTATAATTCTTGAAGGGAAATTACTTTCTTCTTGCTTCAATACAGTCAATGTCATTGTGACAGAAAAATAACTGTTATTTGGTAGATAAATAAATAATAAAATGGAAGAAGCCAAGAGATAAACTACTCTAAATAATGAGTATGTGATTGAATTTCGGTACTGGCAAAGATGGAGTAAACTCATTATTTCTTATGTATTCCACTGGTAAAAACTCAAGCTTTTAGGTAGAATATGAAAAGCAACTATTTGAAGACTCATAAAAGTAAAAATAGCAGGCAGATATGTGAGAGAAGTAAAAACAAAAAAGAAAAAGCAAAACATATCTTAGTTCAGGCTGCTATTACAATAAAACGTTTATTTCTCACAGTTCCGGTGATTTGAAAATCAATCACCAGAAGCTAATTTATGTCTGATGAAGTTTCTCCCTGGTTAAAGATGGCTGCTTTCTTAATATATCTTCCCATGGTGGGGACAGGGATGGAGAGCTCTCTCGTATCTATTCTTAGAACTAAACCCATTCATGACCTAATCACCACCCCCCCCGGAGACTTACGTCCTAATACCATTACATTGGGGGTTATGATTTCAACATACCAATTTTAAGGGAGCATAACAAGCCAGTACTGATAAGTTCCCTGATTTCTCCTTTACTTTATGTTTCCACTTTGATTCACATAAAGCCATCTCCATAGTAAAAGGAACTTGAAAAATGATCAACGGTAGGAAGATGCAAATTAAAACTATAATGAAATACCACCTTGCAACTGTTAAGATGGTTATGGTAGGGAGGAAAGAAAGAAGAAAGAAAAAAAGAAAGAAAAAGAAAAGAAAGAAAGAAATGACAAGTGCTGGCAAGAATCTGAGCAAAATTTAAAAACTGCTGGTAGGATTGAAAAATGATGAAACAGCTACAGAAAACAGTATAGAGGCTCTTCAAAAAATTAAAAATAGTGATCCAGAAATTCCACTTCTGGGTATATATACAAAGTATTTAATGCTATGAATTTCTCTCTAATCACTACTTTAGTTACATTCTACAAACTTTAATATTTAATGTTTCCATTTGAGTCAACATGTTTTCCAATTCCTTCAAGAATCTCTTTGACCTCTGGGTTTTATAACTGTGCTGTATGCTTCTATGAGTAGAAAAGGAAGATCTGAATTAAATAATCCAAGTTTCTACTTTAGAAACTAGAAAAAGAATAGCCAATTAAACCAGCATTAAATATAGTAATACAAATAATAAAAGTGAAAGAAGAAATTAAGGAGATTTAAAGTATAAAATTAATACAGAAACTGAAAGAAACCTTAAAGAGAAAAAAATGCAGTAAACCTCTAGCCATATTTGCAAAGAAAAACAGAGAGAATACTCAAATTAACAAAATCAGGGACATTAAGTGGATATGGTAAAAATTACTAGGTTAATTTGATGTATGAATTTAACAGTCATAAGTGATGCCCTGATAGCTGCTAAGATGTTATTTCTGGTGTTTCTGTGAGGGTCTTTCCAAAGAAATTAGGATTTGAATCAATTGAGTAAAGAAGTTGCCCTCACCAATGGGGGTGGGCATCACCCAATCTCTTGAGGACCTGAATAGAACAAAGAAAGGTAAGAAGGGTAAAATTTGCTCTTTCTATTTGAGCTTGGACATCATCTCTTGCCCTCAGACATCCCATTCCCAGTTCTTATGCCTTTGCACTCAGACCAGAATTTATACCATTGTATTTTTTTTTATATAATTTCCCCTACTTAAATAAATGGTAAACACAGTGGCACATCCATTCAATGGAATATTACTCAGAAATAAAAAAGGAATAAACCATGAATACATGCAATGCTATGGGTGAATCTAAAATGCATTTTGCTAATGAAAAATGCAAATTCAAATAGTATATATTGTATGATTCCATTTATATGATATTATTGAAAAAGTAATGTAATAGAGAGTATAATGGGAAGAGCAAAGGTTTCACTATAAAGAGGCAGCATGAGAGTGATGTCTATTTTGTGGTAATGTACCTTATACTTTCTTTGGGGTGAGGGCTGTACAACTCTACACTCTTGTTAAAATTCACAAAATATATACTTACAGATTAAATTAAAAAGTGAATGTTAAAACCATATGGGCACAATTTACAGAGTGTGAGAGAGAAAATCAGAAAGACAAATATTCAAGAAGGGTCAGAGAATTACTGAGAAAAGAAAATAGGAACTGCTATAAGGGTGAATCTTTAAGAAAAGAGAATGATGGAGAGAAATGATTTTAAAAGTCTCCTTGAGTGGTATGCAGTGCGGTTCCTGTGTTCATGTTACAAATTAATTTCAGTTAAGATATGCACAGTGCGTCAATGTTTTCAGAATTACATTTATGATATGTTTTGGTCTGGAAATTCAGATTACTGAATCTGGCCTTAAGAGAGGAGCAAGTTATTTTTTGATGTTATAATCAGAGTCTTAAATTAGTTATTTTAATAATGACAACTGTTTTCAAATGTGATTTCTAAGCTAGACACTGGAGTGATTATTTGGGAAGACAGCTCCCAAACTTCTGAGAATATCTCACAGAATATACTACTTAAGTACATATGTTTCAAAAAATTGCTTGAACATATACTTTAGATAATTGGAAACATAAACCGAAATTCAAAATGTAAGAATAGTGGTATATAAGAATCTGAGGTAAATCATGAAACTCAGTAATTATTTTTTGATTTTTATTTTTTATTAGTACATGTTAGTAGTATATAATAATTACATCTATTGAGGGGGAGTTTATATACATACATAACACATCTTAATTCTTTTTTTGTTCCCTTCCCCTCCTATCACTCCCTGCTCCCTCCAACTCTTGTTCCCTTCCCATTTACAAAAACTCTATTTTCATTTGTAGGTAAATGGATGCACCTAGAGACCACAATAATGTTAAGTGAAATAAATCAGACACTCAAGTTTAAATATCACATGGTTGTTCCTTATGAGAAACCCAAAATATAAATAAAGAGCAAATTAAAGGATAGATAATCAGAAGTAGGAAGTTTTTTTCAAACGAAAAGTGGATCAAGAGATGGAGGGAGGGGGAGGGAAGGAGGGAAGAGGAATTAAAAAAGAGAATTAAAACCCTGTAATTATAAATTTAGGGATTTATAGTGTTCAAAGGTATTTTAAAACCCGAATGTGATTTATAAGAGATGCTATAATTGTAAAACTACAGTTGAAAAGGTGTGCGGTGGTTAACATTTGTTTACATTCATGAACACCTAGCTCCAAAATGCAGTTGCGCAGGACAGTGTCCGTGGGTGGGGCAGGGCGGCAGAAGCAGCCTGCTGACCGCGCACTGTTTCCCTCTTGACTTTGACAGCCTCAGAAAAGGTCGTAGCAATTTCTAATTGCTGAAAATATATTTCCCTTCTTCCTTACTAACAAAGACTCAGTTTTGTTCAGGCTGGGAAACTAGTCAGGATAAAAATAGAGGATAAAAATATACAGGATAAATGTCTCCTATTTGCCCAGCCTCCTTGTAGCTAGAGGTGGCCCTGTGAAATCCAGCTACTGAGACATGAGACAAAGCTGGCTGGAGGATATGGTTAATTTTAATTCTTAGAGACAGACCACAGCCACTTCCTTCCTGTTGTTGCTTTCTACCCCCCAAGCCCCGCAGTTTTTCCTGCTTGGAATCTGGGTGACAGCCACAGGGGCAGCCATGTGTGGGCCACTGAGACCGCCTGGGATGCAACCTTTATGCTTAGGATGACAGCAAGGAGGAGGATCTTGAGTCTAGATGACCCTGGGGAACAGTGCAACCCTGTCTCTTATACCCCAACTTCCTGTGATGAGAGAACACTAAGTCCCAGTCTTAAGGTCATCTAGACAATTTTCTATTTCAGGTAGGTGATCATAATCATTACCAATATTTTTAAAAGCACAAATCCAAGCATTAATAGAATCATAAGACTCATACTTACCGAACTACTAAAGAAGATAAAGACAGCCAAATGGTTTCTACATAACAAGCCATGAAGTAAATACCTGAAGAACATAAAAATATAAAGAATGATCAAATGATAAAAAGTAAGTCTACCGTTACATATGACAATAAATGACGGAAAAAGATTAAAATGAAATATAATTTTACTGCAATCTGTATATAAGGGCCACTTCTCAGTAAAGAGCCATTACAAAAGTTAAAATTAAATGTCTATCAAATATTTATCAGGGAAATAACAAAAAGCAGGATATGATGGCAGAGTTGACAGTGCACAAAACAGAAATAAAGGCAAAAACATTAAATTAAAGAGGATCTTTTATTTTGATAAAAAATAAAATTAATTATTAGAATATTCTTTTTGGAGACATCAACTTGAACCAGATATATAAACCAAAATTTCTTAAAAGAAGACAGATAAATTGGTTGAAAAACTACTGTGACAGCCTTTGACATAATCTCTTAAGCTTTCAAAGATAAAAAAATACAGCATTGTGAACTGGAATGATACAGAATACTTAATGAGATTGAAACGATGACTCTATATTAAGGTCAGAATACATTCTCCTTTCTTTTTATTACTGGGAATCAAACTCAGGACCTCATGCTTGCTACATACTCTTTTTGAGCATTATGTTTTCAAAATTAAATTACAAAAAAATGCAAACTGTGTACATTATATGATCTGACCCTTATTCAAAGCGCTACAAATTGAGAACTGTATAGTCACTGCAAACCATATTTTAATGATCCAAAAAATTCTCATTAGGTTAAGTGAAAAAAAACTATTGTGCAAAATTATTTACCTTATTATCTCAATTTTTTTAATGTGCAGAGTGAAATACTTTAATTTTCACCTTGGTTATCTTTGGTTGGTGAAATTAAAGATAAACCTTTCTTCTGTGTTTTATGAATTTTCTACAGTGAGTAGATGTTGTATTTAGAGTACATAAAAAAACAATAATTGGTGATAAAAGCAGAAAACTAAACAGGATGAATCAATTTTGTAAGTGTGCATGTATGAATTTTAAAAGCCAAAGGTTTAAAAGAAATATGCTAAAATATTAACAGTAGTTATCTCAGAGGTATGGGATTAATAATTTTCAGCTTTCCAGGCTTTCTACAATGAATATCCATCACCTCTATAATTATGAAAAAAATATTAATAAAAAATTAAGCCTTCACTGAAAGTCTCCCTCTCAAGCTGGCATAGGGATTCATGCTTCAGAGCATCTCTCTTTCCAAGCACACAGCAATACAAGTTAACATATGAAAAAAAGAAAAAGAAGAAGAAGAACATAGAAAATAGATACCAGGTATCAAAAAGCAATAGCAATTTATGGTGCAAAATGGTATTAGCCTACAGGTCCAAAAGCTAGTACAGGAGTCTGATGGCTGACAGCTTAACTTTTGTGAAAAATAGCATCTAAGCATGTGCTTTGTGAGACAGTTTAAATCAACCAAACTCATCCATGAAAGCTTAGAGCTAAGTGAGGCTTCTGGTACCAGCCCTTAACCTCCACCCTTATGCCCAAGAGAAGAGGCTGGACAAAACCATACCTTTCCAATCCAGGACCTTCTGCCTGGACCTATAATACTAAATATCAGGAGAAAAGCACCAGCTCATGGTCAAAGAATGAGCTGAATGGCTGACCAGACAGAAACTGGGTCTGGTATATCTCCCATATTACCCAGAAATGCTCTAAGAACTAATTTGGTGGTCTCGAGTGTTGTAAGAGAAAGTCAGGGAGAAGTAATCAGAAAAGTTCCAGATAAAGAGTGATGGGAATGTTATAAAAAGGGGAAAAGAGTAAAGATGGAGAAGGAAGGGGTAAGCAAGGAAAGGAATAACAAGTAATTTCCTACTTAAAATGCCTAAGCACTTGAGGAAGTTTCATGCAAAGAAAAAGATCCAATAAAATCAGTGATCTGAACATAAATTCACTCTAGAAGATTTGTTGCAATGGAATTAGAAAGTCCAATGTGGCTCGGTGTGAGTCCTTTTCATTTTTCACTAGAATTTCTTTGAACACTGATTGTGGTCTATAAAAGGTCATGGAATCTACATCAGCTAATCTACTTATCTAGTGGTTGGTCTTATGAGGTGTTTGGTGCCGAAATTGTGTGTGTATGCATGTGTGTTAGCTTTCTGTTATTAGAACAAAATATCTGAGATAATAAATTTAAAAGAGGAAAGATTTGTTTTGGCTCACAGTTTCATAGATTTCAGTTCATGATCAGTTGGCTCTGTTGTGTTTGGGCCTGTGGTGAGGCAGAATATCATGGTGGAGCACACGGTAAAGGAAGTTGCTCAATTCATGAAAGCCAGGAAGCAGGGAGTGGAAAAGACTGGTATGTTACAACGCACTTCAAAGAGACTCCCACAGTGCCCTTCCAGGGTATGTTCTCAAAGACCTAAGATCTCCCACTAGCCCCCACTTCTTAAAGGTTTGACCATTTCCCACAGTAGAACTTCCCTGTGGTAGCTGGGGGACCAAGCTGTGAGTAGATGTGGGTCTTTGGGGGACACTTCTCTAAACCATTGCAATCTATAGATGTACTTTTTATTTCTATAAGCCCTACTTCTTGTAGGGTAGGCAGTCAATAGTAAGTAGCAAAGGAAAAACAGACTGTACAGACTTAGTAATCATATGCCTCAAAAACACATTCAGGTTCTTAAATCCAGAAATACTTGATGATGTGTCATAATAACAACAGGCCAGAGCTCCTGACCCGATACTAGGTACAGTGTGGGTGCAGAAGTGCAATCAACACACAAGGTGTGACACTCCCTCTGGGCTCAGCCTTATCGTTCTCCCTCAGAACACTCCTAACAAGGCTCCACAACAGGCTGAGTGCAGGTGGAAGTGAGAGCAAAACTGCCCAAGGCTGAGAACCACTGGTCAAAGGATGAATTAAGATCACTAAACATCAATATTTTATAAAATCCTGAATCCCAATATTTTATGTTATGTTAGGGGAGAAATTAGTCTCTTCATAGAGGCTCTGTACTGAACTGATCAGCTAAAGTGATAAAAGAAAATGGAAGGGAGGTGGGAACCTGGCAGAGCCCCACAGTTATAATCCTGTCAGGCAGAGTTCAGTCTGCCCTGAAATTAAGAGGATGGAACAAGGACCACAGTCACTGGTTGGGGATTGAAAAGAAGCCTGTCGTGATCAATCGCAGCCAATGGAGCATTAAGGCCCGAGAAGGCCGTGACTAGAAGGACTAACTGGCATGAAATAAAAGCTTTTTAACCACATGGAGCAAATCAGTCTCTGGGCTGTGCCAGGAAGGAATCTGGAAGGGACACAATTATGGAGATTACAACTAGAGAGATGATTAGGGACTTGGGGAGTTCTTTTTTCAAGGACTTGCTAAGGAAATGGGGCTGCAATTAGAAAGGGAAACAGGCTCTCTCTCTCTCTCCTTCCCTCCCTCTCTCTCTCAGGTGAACTAAAAAAGCTTTAGTAAATACATAACAAGAATCTATGAAACTTCCAAATCAGTGGGAAATGTTCTAACTTAAAAAAATCACTAATGAATACGTCCTAAAGTGAAGTAAAACTGAATCTGAAAATCAGTCTCCCAGTTACCTGTCTCCCATTTAAAAATCCTGGGAACCTCAGGATATTTCAGTATGGGCCCAAACAGCAGACAGCAGATGACAAGATACTGAAATGAAAATTTGGAATAAAATGAGGACACCCCACTACCCAAAACAGATTTAACAGATAACAGATTTATAGACTACGTGTGTTTGAGTGTGTGTGTGTGTGTGTGTGTGTGTGTGTGTGTGTGTATGACTAATATTCTCTCTTTGAGGTAAAAAGCAATTTTTTGCCTTTTTGGTGGGGGGATAAAAACCCAAACTGAGATCTGAGGTTTTTATAGTTTGGCAAATTTCAGAGATATGAAAGCAGAATTTTTGGCACTTAGGAATTGGGAGGCAAATGACATCATATGGCTTAAGGGAAATAGCTAAAAAAGTACATTTGAAAAATTTCAGAAGCTGGCTGCTACTGAAATAATTTTCAATTTTTTTCCTGGTGAGTTTAGTTGTCACAAAAGGCACTAGATTAACAACCCTAGGAGCTGTGAGATTTGAGAAGCAAGATCAGCCCAGGCCTGAGGAGAACCACAGTTCGAAGGCCAGAAGTTGCTTTGTCAGACTTGGTCTTCTGGGGGTGACTCCCAGATTGATGATACTGTTGGGACCAGTTAAATGATCCCACTACAGTCTTGTAGAAAAGTAGAGACAGTTGTCACTACTGAGATTAAGTTTTTTGAGCATCCTGGCACCCCAAACATCAATGGGATGATTTGGATGATTATACATTTGGGAGGTCAAGGTGGTCATCCCAAAGCTTCTCTGTTATCCTGCATCTGCCTAACAAAAGCTCATGGAAATGACATGATACACAGTAAATGGCAGACATATTCAAAGGTGGAGGACAAAGATGGTGAGAAAAGAAGTTGGAAAAATGTTTTCCTTTTAAACCCTACTGACTATTCCCTTCACCCATCGGTGGGTCAAAGAGGTTGTATCCAAGGTTGAGACAGAAGGTGGGAAAACTAAGATAAGTGGAAGTGTTTCTGACCTCACTTTTTTCTTTTTTTCCCTGAACCTGTTGATTTTTGACAGCCATTTGAGAATTTATGGCTTGCAGATAGGTGATAAATGAAAAGTTACATTAAATTGTTTTAAATGAGAAAAATTATCAACATGGGATAAAAAGAAAAGAAGGAACGATAGGAAGTATACTTCTTAGTGCTAAAAATACACACCGAGAAATAGGAAAACTCTGATGAAAGGCACCAAATTAAAAAAAAATCAGGACAAGTAGCATGCAATGACTTTGGTAAGGTTTCATTTGTATTCTGATATTAATTATCCAATCCTTCAAGCCCAGCTTTCAAACTTTCACTAAATTCACAATAATATTGAGTCTTGAGTTGGAAAAACCAAATTGGGCCACACACTGTGCTTATCCATATACTAATGTCCAATCAGTTCCTTATTTCTTTTTAACTCTTGATTCAAACAAAACATTTGCTTTTCCCTCCTGATTGGTTGTCATGGTCCTGGGTTTCCTATAGTACTGGAAAATTTTCTGGTATTTGTCACAGCTACTCTTGGAAGCATGTCCAGCTTTCATGCTTAAGATCATCTAGTCTTAGATCTTATTGTCTGACTATAAGGTTCTCTTTGCACCTTGCCCCTAATCTTCCCTTCTTTCCCACTTGTTCCGGGATCTCTCTCACACTGGAGAAACAGAAGAACAGGGAGTCAGCGCAATGGAGACCATTACTCCTTGTTGCTTTCCATCTCTGTTACTGAGACCATCAGAAAGAATTCAGTCCACATCTGGTCCTCTGATTTACCAGCTTGGGTTTTTGTTTTTCGTCCCTTCCCCATATTTCTCTTCACTTTTTTGCAGGCTCACTCTGGTATTTGTGATTTCTTGATCCTATCTCCTTTTGTTCCCATCAAATCTCTGCTACATCAATTATTCTTTTCCTTAAATCTTTAATTACTCTTTCTCTACACTAGCTTCTTCACCCTCTAGCCACAAATATACTTAAATCTCCTTCATCTTTGGAAAAAAACATATCCTTCAAAATTTCTGTCTCCCTAAGTAGCTATCCTTTTCAATCTTGGTCTAAAGAAACACCTCTATTTCTTGACTTACACTTGACTCATGAACACAATTTGCTTTGGCTTCTCAGCCACACCCACCCTTCCTTTTTAAAAGAGATTCCTCAGGAAAGTTCAATGATGATCAACTCCTAACTAAAAAATCAAATCAAATCGCTTACTTTCATCTTGCCTCCCTCTTACCTGTACTCTCTGTAGTCTGACACCAGTATTAACTTTTGCTCCTTGGAACTCATTTCCCCTGCTTTCCATCCTACTTCTTTGATATTTATTCTATGATCACTTACTCTTCCCCTTTATTTTCTGCTTCAATGGAGGCTCTCCTGGGAACATCCTTATGATGACTTTCTCTTCATATTATAGTTCCCTGGACAGTTTTTTTCCACTCCCATGACATCAGCAATGCTTTCTCCACAGATAATTGTAACATCATATCTCTAGTCCTGACCTCATTCCTGAACTTCTCTCTAGCATTTCCCATTGTCTTCTGGTATTTCAAATTCAAGCTGCCCGAAACTGAGCTCACTAGCCACAGAATCTGGTATGGTGTATGGTATGTAGCCGCCTTGCTGAAGCAGCAGAGGCAGTTTCAGGCAGGTCGGAAGATAGTTTCAAGGCCAGGTCACAGCCGCATTCTGTCAGTTCCTCTGGAGAGTTCCAAATCAGGTAGCTGCAAACTGGTAATTTCTGTCCGACTTACATTCAAAACTTGCATCAATTTTGTAATTACAGAAAAAAGAGAAGAAAATATAACAAATTCCAACCCTTGTATAAATATGTGTTGGCCAACTTTGTGGTAGGGTAAGAAGGCTTTGGACAGCCTCACTTCTGGGCTGGTACAGAATCATTAAATGTTTCAGTCTTATTTCTGTGTACCATAATCTGTTCTTACTACTTGGTTGAAAAGAGATAATAAGCACATCTCGGAAATTCTAGCTCTGGAATTCTGTTATGGATGTATTGCAAACAGACAGTGTTGTGTATCCAGGCTTGTCTTGACTAATCTGTTAGTATAACATTTATTATTCAAGTTATTTTTGTCCAGGATCATTATCCCTTCTGGTAGAAACTGACAATTTAGGCTTCATGCAGGATTTTGGAAGGCACAGAGGACACTGTCAGCAGGTGGTACCTCTGATTTCATTAGAGGAGATCCCTGAGGTAACTGGAGGGTTAAAGCCACAGGAGCTCCACCCAATCTCTTGTAAAATACAGATATTCCCATCATGCAAGTTAATATCTTAAGCCATTACACATTTGTATTACAGGTTAACTTTGACAGTAGTTAAAGGATGCTACTTGAAGCATTTTATGAGTTCTTTGGGAGATAGAATGATACCTAAGAAAGAAAATGAGTTCTGGGCTAGTAAAGAGAAAAAATAAAAAAGAAACAAAATAGAATGACTTTGGAGGCACAATGACAAACACTAATGCACTGTTTTCCCATGATCAGAACCACCTCTCCCAATTTCTGACCTCTCTTGCTGTGGTGATATAGGTAACTAAGAGAGCATTAGGGGTTGTAAGATTCATTGTTTACCTCAGGATTCATTGTTTACCTCAGGAGCAGCATTCTATCTCATTTGATAAGAATGGTTGCTAAAGTAATTGAAAAAAAATTAAAATTCGCATTCCTTTTGGTTTGTGCAGCATCATATCCAATGATGATTAAAAATATATGTAGGTCACATTCACATTAGTCTTTACCAGAGCTTTTTTATTGAAAACTAGTTTCCACCTCTGGATGGGCCACCTGTGGCTGGAGTTGGACGTTGGAGTCTTACCAAAATTGACAGACTTTCCTGTCTCGATGCACAGGCAGTTCAAACAGTGTAAGATATGAAATGATTGGTAACAGTATTCCTTTCTGTTTTGATATTTTTATCCAGACTCAAGTTTGAAAGTGTGTTTAAGAAGATCCATGGAAAAGAGATGCCCAACATAAGGGATATTCCTGCTGCTCTGTGGGTGTTGAGCTGAGACTGGGTGGGAGATGTGCCTATTCACACACAAGAAGATACATCTTAATGGGAGACAGGGAGCCATGCTCAATTCTCCTGTGGTGTTTCAGTCTGGATGCTTTCAGGTCCTTTGAACTTAATGCTTTTATCTTACATTGACTCAGACAATGCAGATGAGAAAATCCCACAAGGCAGTAAGGTCACCACAAAACTCTGTCCTCAGATCTTATTGTTCTAATTGGATCTGTAAGGCCTTAGAATTGACACAGCCCAATCAATAATGACTACTTTTAAGTGAGGCTCCCTTCTTGAAGATACTGCTGCATTATTTCAGAAGTATAGATATTTTCACATTCAATTAAAAAGATGGAGGCCATTCAACTATTGCTGGTCAGAGGCCTTGGGTTCCTGTAACAAAATTCTGCTCAACTACATTTGGCTGCTGAATTACTTTATAAGAAGAAATTTGGGCCTCGTCCCCTGACTTGATGCCCAGTGTTTGAAATATGCAAAAGAATGGTGTGGTGCAGAACAGAGTGTCCTTCCTGTGCATTTGGAAGATGATTTCCCTGCCCAAATTCTTACAATTTTGCCTCCATTGTGAAAACAGTTGGCTGTTGAGGCTGTCTGGTAACAGCCTGCAGCTTCTGTCTGCAACCAAGGAGAGAAGATCGTCAAGGGTAGGCCATCCTTTAGAGCAGCTTCAGGATTTCAATGCACATGTAGAGAACAATATAGATCCTTGGTGTGACTATGAATCCTGACATGTCAATTTATTGGATTAAGACACACCTAGCAGATTACTGAATTACAGTTTGGGTGTGTCTAGATGGGTCGTGGAGGTGTGTCCTTGGATACTGTATATGGTCTCTGCCCCCTTTCCTCTTTGACACTGTTCCCCATTCTGCTTCCCAGTTACCATGAACTAAGAAAGTTTGCTTTGCCATGCCATTCAGCAATGATGTTCTTGCCTTAGAACCACTTGATGTGAACTGAATCCCCAGAAACCTGTCATCCTTTAAAATGTGGGTGTTGGATATTGTGTTTAGCAATGAGAAAACTGACTAACACATCTGGATACAAACTCTCTCAATCCACTCCAGACAGATGAACTTCCAGTTGTAGGTGGGGCATTGGACCATATGCGGAGATTCTGGCGAGTGGAAGGCAGGGGCCCCTGACATACTTAGAGCTCAAAGGTAGTAACCATTTAAAATTGATTTTATTAAAGACTAATCTATATGCAACAAACTATACAAATATTAAATGTATATCTAGATGAATCCCATCTCATCAAACACACACTCAAATTGAGTTATCATATATTGCCATCATCCCAGAAGGCTCACTCCTGCTTTATTCCAGTAAATATCCCCTGAATCTTGCCATTACCTTACTCTTTTACTGTAGGTTAGTTTTGCCTGTTTTAAAATTTTTGCATTTTTTTCTCAAAATCATAAAATTTGTTCATAATGCTGCGTGTGGCATGTTTGTTCTTTGTTATTGCTATTCCAGTATGTGAACACAGCAACTGTACTTATCCATCCTACTGTTGATAGACATGTCAATTGTTTCTGGTTCTTGGCTTTTAGGAAACATCTGCTATGTACATTCATATAGCCTTGTACATATCCAAAAACCTCCTAGTGTTTGTAATAATTTACATTTGCACCAGCAATGGAGAAGAAATTCAGATGTTTTGCATTTTCCCTAATACTTAGTACTTTCAATCTTTTCCATTTTAGCCCTCATTGTGGTTATTTTTCCTATTTTTATTTTTTATTAATATATGTTTACAGTACATAATGATTACATTCCTTGTGGGGAGTTGGTATATGTACATAATGCACCTTCATTTGTGTGTGTATGTGTGTCTGTGTGTGTGTGTGGTGCTAGGGATTGAACTCAAGGCCTCCCACATGCTAGGCAAGTGCTCTACCACTGAGCTATACTCCCAGCCCCCACATCTTCATTCTTTTCTGATGAATATACACATCTTTTACCATTTCTTCATGTTGTTATTAGCCCCCCAAAAATGAGTTATTTGGCTTTTTCTTATGGATTTGTAATAATGCTGTAATGTATGTTTATTCACTGGATGTGATGACAATATAGTGATGCATGTACCAAGATCCTTTGTCAAATATATATTGTAAAAACTTCTCCAAGTCTATCAGTTGACTCAAAAGTGCTATCTTCTGAGGATTCTCTTGTTGACATGCAAGGTTATACCTAATTTCAAACTTCTAGCACTACAGTACAAAAGAAACAGGGAAAGCCCCAAGGTAAATAAATGGAGATTCCTGACATCAAGTTTATCCAGTGGGAAGATACATTTGCTGTGAAACATTCCCTACACCCTCATACCCTGTTTTCCTTTCTGTCTTGGGATGTCATGTATTTTTTCTGATTTATACCTTGATCACATTATATTGCAGATGTTGTCATGTTGGTCTCTGCACTGTACAATGAATTTCTTGAAGACAAGAGATATATCTTTCATCTCTGTATCTTTAACAACCAACTCAGGGCTTGGCACATATTCCACTTAGTTGTTACTCAGAAAGTTTGTACTAAGCACATAAATGAATGGATGATGTTAAACATAGATGTGCTTAACCAGATTTGTATTTTAAGTAGATAATTCTGGCAACAGGATGGAGAGAGACACTGGAGATCTCAAATATTAAATTACAATTTAGATTATGCTAGCTTAGACAGCAAATCTGGATAAAATATGCTGAACAATAACAGAAAAAAATCAGTATGTGTTTTTCTTCTATAGCCAAAGGATGCTCAATCAACCTCAAGGCAATGATGATGTCAAATTTCATTAGTGAATTTACTGAATCTGACTCAATGATAGATGACAATTCAAGAGAACAAAAGAGATGTGTCATACAGCCCCAGATGACAAATGCCGATTGAATAGTACAGACAGGAGGTGCTAAGAGTTCAGAGGATGGAGCGATTTCCATGAGCCGCAGTGTTCAATATTTTACTAATAAGATTTTTCCCAAATATTAAGATGTTAGCTGACATGAGTTTTTGTGATGATGATAGAAATATTATTATAAATGTAAAATTTGAGCAAATTGAATGAGAAAATATAAAAGATAAAACTTGCTATTTTTACTGTCTCCTGGACTCAGTCTCAGCAAGAGTAGAGAGAAGAAAGTAAAGGCTTAAGGAACTGCAAATGCCCGCTCAGTGGAATTCAGAAAGTCAAGGGCCTTGTGGGCTGCAGCACACAGCAGGCTCCTAGACATGGGGGCACCCACCACCTCTTCAGCATGGGCCTTGCCCCTGCATTCATGCTGTACCCCACTATGGCCAAGCAGAGGCTCTGCATGACTCTTAGCAAAACTGACATTAGGCTCTCTCGGGATCTTACATATGGGAGAATACATGGCTTGGAAAATTTTAGTTTGCATTTTTAATTTGTAATTGATGGCAATCAAAAACACTACCAAATTTAATTCTTTTTAAATGGTAAATTTTATTGCAGTAAGATATACATAACATAAAATTCACTATTTTAACTACCTGTAAGTGTATAGTTCAGTGGCATTGAGTACATTCACGTTGTTATGTAACCATCACTACTACCCATCTCCAGATCTTTTTCATCTTAAACTGAAATTCCATACCCATTAAATTGTACCTCTGCACTTCTTGTTTCTGTCAGCCCCTGGAAACCACCATTCTTCTGTTTGTCTTTATGAATTTGATTACTCTAGGGACCTCATATCGGTGGAATCAACAATGTTTGTCCTTTTGTTTCTGGCTTATTTCATGTAGCATGATGTCCTCAAGTTTCATTCATGTTGTAGCATGTGCAAAATTTCTTTCCTTTTTAAGGCTGAATGGTTTGCCTTTGTACAAATCTGTCACATTCTGGGGCCGGTGATATCGCTCAGCAGCATGGGTGCCTCCTGGCATGCGAGATCCTGAGGTCGACCTCTGGTACCCACACACACACAAAAAAATCTATCACATTCTATTTATCCATTCATAAATTTTATTTTTTATAAAGTTTATTTTGGAAAAGTAAATGAGGATATGTAATATATTTTTAAATATTATCAGAAGAAATAAAGTAGGGAGGGAAGAGGACTCACATTTACTAAGAAATACATCTCTGGTGCTGGACAATATTCTTTCATCATTGTAATGATTTGTGTCCCATGGCAGTCTTGTGAAGCTGACATTATCACACCAACATTCAGGTGAGGAAAGTGGAGTGATTCCAACCTGAATTTATCTCTCTGCAAAGCTCATTCATTTTCCCCTGTGCATGAAGAAAACCCCAGAGAAAGTTGACACTGTACAATTTTGAGATGTATAAAGTTTATTTTTGATTATTTCTTACACTTTTATCATCCCCCATTTTCAGTATCCTCTGCCCAACCCCTACTTAGGACATCATCACAGTCAGCTCTGAGCTAGAATTATTAAAGATGAATCATTTTCTTTTACTGAAAAAGCACATAGCTGAATACAGAAAGACATCTGATCATTTCAATAGACACTGAAAAGCATTTTAATTCTTCACATTCATTATTTAAAAATAAAAAAGCTGAAACACTAAGCCAACTAAACAATGATAGCCAAGTCCCTTTAGCTCAGATTCGTCTTCTATAAAATGAGAACAAAATCTCTTCACATCTTACGCTTTCCTTCTTTCTTTCTATTCAACCCAATGCTTGATATATGTGAGTTATGTTGTCATTTGTTTTCATTATGTTTTGCAACCCAGGAATGTATTTCAGGGACAGGAATACTGAATCATAGAGAAGGAAGATTATGTTTGGGGTCTGGGAGTTTGCATCACAAACTAGAAGAATCAACACTTGAATGTTGCTGTTGGACAAAGTCAGTTTCAACAGAAAAGTCCTATGGCTGACTTGAGGCCCGTCTTACAGTCTTGACTTATGCTTCAGCTTTTGTTAACTACTATTAGTTAAGTCTGCTGACTAAATGACCAAATATGTAGATAATATGAAGCTGGAAAGGATAATACATTTAGGATCCTAAAACATTTTTATAAGCTAGAAATATGACTCAAATAATCAAGTTCAGCATTTGGGTCCCCAAGGCCCCGCTAAGAGCTAATGCAGAGACATGGTAGCAGTGAATTAGTCAGGACTTCTGGGCTTGTAAGTGACAGAAATTTAAACTTTCATTGTTTGCACTCAAGAGTGGGGGCAGGTCGGATCCTATAGGCAAATCATGATACCTCAGAACTTGAGTGCTGCTGGGACTCCCTCAACTTGTCTCATTCTTTATTCTCTTTCTAGTTTTTGAGTTTTCTCTGCAGGGGAACAACTCTGACCTCCTAACAATTCTGAGATTCACATGTTTCTAGTTTAGTCAGAATAAAGGAAACAATTCTCTTGCCTCCATTGAAAAGTACCAGGGAAGGATTTTAATTAGCTTAGGTCAAGTACCACTATAGGCCAAATGCTACAGCCAAAGAAGTAAGCAGATTAATGTGGTCACTTATGTGAATCATAAGGTTTGACAGTTTTTCTAGAATGAGAGGTGTTAGATGGAGGTTCTTTTTTGTGTGTGTGTGGGTCCTGGGGATCAAACTCAGGACCTCGTGCACCAGCAGGTGCCCGTGCCGCTGAGCGATATCACCGGCCCTTTTTGTGTATGTGGGTACCGGGAATTGAACTCAGGACCTCACGCTTACCAGGAAGGCGCTTATGCCACTGAGCTATCTCACCAGCCCTAGACGGAGGTTCTTAAAACAAGAAAAACTTTAAGGGTTTGTTGATTCTGAAGATGATAGTTGTTGATGGCTACTCAAGGTTGTCAATAAAGGCTTAGAAGGTTGCCCTGATAGAAATAGAACATCCAGAAAGAGAATAGGAAGTTTTTGTCTATCCTTTGTTTTTAAGTCATGCCTGGGGTGTCATACCTGGTTCTGGTCATCGTGCTTGAACACAAGAATTGACAACTAAGGAATAGAGTTCCCACAGAGGTGAGGAAACAAAATTTCATCATGTGCACATAATGAGGAAGACCTAACCTGGAGAAGAGGCTATTTATGGAGACATGATGACTGTCTATGGTGTGCTTGAGGAAGCCCCATGCTATCCTGGTGGGACAAAAAGATACCAACCCCACCTTTGGTGATGGCATGTTACCAGTAAGCTGGCTATGCAGAAGGAGCACAGACCCTGGAACTAGGAAGACCAGGCCACCTATTTAATGTCGTGAGTGGCACCTTAATTAGCCTGTCTCATGTGAACATGTGAGTATTTTGTAAGGTTGTGTTAAGGTTCCATGACATAAGGAATTGAATGCTGCTAACAGGACACCTGACATTTAGTGGACACCTGACATTTAGTTGTGGCTCAATACATGGTAGCTTTAGAATGAACAAACTTTGAATAAACACAGGGAAAGCATTAGATAAACTAATCAAGTGATCAAGAAATCAAGTGATCCACCAGCAAATGAGATTCTGTACAAATAGTGAGCTTGCTGCCACTGGAGGTGTTTAAAAGGAGGCTTGGAAACCACTTGGCAAAGAGGATTCACACACCACATCTGGAGTAGGTGGCTTTCAGGCCCCATTTGAGTTAGAGAGTCAGTGACTGTAGTTCCTTTTCCATTTCTTAACTCTTTAAACTATTTTTCAAATTCATATTCATGATTTATCTGTTTTTGAAAATTTAACAAGTAACAGTTTTAGTGATAATTATTGCATTTCTATATTTATAGATAACTGGCACATATGGAGGTGGAATAGCACAATTTGATATTTTCTCGTGTGCCAGATTTTTTTAATAAATATAGAAAATCCTATAGTTATGAAAAACTATTTGTTAAAATTAAATGTATATGCAACTGGGCATCTGTTCTGATACATTAGATCTCTTTTTTTTTTTTTTTTTGTGGGTACCGGGGGGTCGACCTCAGGACCTCGCATGCCAGTAGGCGCCCGTGCCGCTGAGCGATATCACCGGCCCCTTTTTCGTATGTGGGTTCCGGGAGTCGAACTCGGGCCCTTGCGCTTGCCGGGCAGGCGCTTAAGCCGCTGAGCCATCTCACCGGCCCCTACATTAGATCTCTTGAGAACCAGTTTTCCTATCCTTATTGGATAGAACCCAGTATTAGCACAGGGATTAAGGGGCTTTAAGTCTCATAGTGCCCAAATAAAAATGGAAAAAAATTTTTACTAATTCTTGCACATAATGTACTTCTTATTCTAGTTAAAATTAAACTTTCTATGTATAAAAGCTGAAAGATATCTCCTCCCCCCAGATAGCTATAGTGGGATTTTTCTTCAAAGCTAAGGATTCCAAGTAGACTGCACGGAAAGACTGAATTTTTGAGCCAAGTAGATTTGGGTATAAATTCTGGTGCTCTCTCTCTCTCTCTTTCTCTCTCTCTCTCTCTTTCTCTCTCTCTCTACTTATGTGATCTTGGGCAAGGTTTCTAAATATCTGAGAATCTTCTTATCCCACCTGTAAAAGGCAGAGAGTAGTGCTTACCTTTTAAGGTGTGTTGTGAGGGTAAAATGACAGCAAGGTGTCTTTTACAGAATAGACATTTTTAAAAATGTTGATCCCT
Source organism: Erethizon dorsatum (assembly GCA_028451465.1). NCBI lineage: Eukaryota > Metazoa > Chordata > Mammalia > Rodentia > Erethizontidae > Erethizon > Erethizon dorsatum. The sequence continues at coordinate 136,127,525 of CM051823.1, read as the reverse complement.
TCTTTGTGTAGCCTGTGAATTTGCAAGTATGGATAGGGATTGTACAAGTGATAGGAATACGACTGAAGTAATATCTATGCATTGATCGAGTGCTTCATATGTGTTGGGTACTAGGTTAAGCATTTAAATGGATCATCTCTTTTAATGCTATCAAAAGCTCAGTGGGATGCGTGGCAACAAAGCCATTTTACAAGTGAGGAAACTGACACTCAAAACTTTTTAAAGGTCCTGTAGTTTGTAAATTGCAGACCTGGATCTCAGACCCAGGATGGACTCATTCAAGAACTTGAATTTTTAACTCTTCACTCTCCAGGCTTGTTAATACTTGAGAAGAACTTTTAAGAACTAAAACAATCTTAACACTATTTTACAGTTGTATGATCACATTCTCATTGTCACGTGTCTCAGGCGAATTGTGCTTTTATGTGGCTGCATTGTCATGCCCTGCTGACTTTTTCTAGTCACCACTCTCATAGGGTTTGATGGGTAGGACATTGACCAGGGACTCTTTGCCTTGCATTGATGTTTTTAGTCTCACATTAGGCTTATTTCTGCCATTTTTATTTCTTGCTTATGGTATAGAACCAAAACTACATATTAATCATTTTTATTATTATTCCAGGCAAATATGATCCCGACAAAATTATGGACTAGTGGTTAACCTTTTATCTCTCTTCACTTGGGGGAATTTCATTTTGTGGTTGTGGTGCCCTCTCTATCAGGAAGCGAGTTCAGCTGTCTCCATTCCCACTAGAGTGCCCAAGAGGCAGGCTCCTCACCCCATGCAGCGTGCTTGGCACCAATGCCTGGTGGCCTCCTGTGATCCCTTCGGGTGTCCAGAGAGGCCTAACATACTTGTTCTTCTGCTTTAGAAGGACACAGCTCTTAGCTTTCAGTGAATGTCAGTGTTTAATTTGCTAGCTTCCAATTTAGGCTTATTTTTGAGAATTCAAATCTCCTTTCAGGCAAATTAGGTTAAACTGCTTGTGATGAGGGAGCTGCATGACCTTGAATCATTCTCTTTTTCCTTTTTGAAAGAGAGATGACAAAGCAGTTGACAGATAAGATTTAACATGCTCCGGAGAAACCAGAAAGAGGTTAGAAGCACAAATATACAGATCAGAGAATAAGTAAATAAGTCAGAGATTCGTGGTATCATCTTTAGAACAGGACCAATCCACATTTTTTGATGATTATATCTAGTGCCATGCAAATTTTGCAGTACATATTCTTACTTAGGTTTTTTGATATTTATCAGATTTTAAATAAAATTTAGGTAGGTAATATAAAAATAGAATAGAAATTCATGAATACTAAGAGTCTAACATTTTATTTAAAGTATAATAGTACTTCTTATATTTTTTGCTTCAATAAAAGTATGCCCTATACTTTTCCAGAAGGAAAGAGATGTTCTTAGGTACACTGCATTTTTGTCTCCAATGTCACCAGAAAGTCAGCAAAGACAGCCACTTTGTATTTTGTTCTCAAATTGTGGATGAATTGCAAGAGAACAAGGAGACTTGCTTGCAAAGGAATACATGATCTGACGATCATCCTGGCCAGTCGTCCTCAGGTTGCATATTAGAATCACCTGGAGCCTTATAAAAGCAGATTACTGAGCCTCATTCTCAGATTATTAGACAAATACTTGTCCCTCAATATCTGCGGGAGGGTTGGCATTATTATATCTACTCACACATCCATCTTGCAAATATCCAGAAATATATGGATGCTCAAACCCCTTCCATAAAATCGTGTAGTATTTCCATAACCTACTCACATTCTCCCATATACTTTAAATTATCTCTAGGTTCCTTATAATAACTAAAAAAATGTAAATGCTATGTAAATAGTTACTATGTTGTATCATTTAACAAATAATGATAAAAAAACGTCTGTACATGTTAAATACAGAAGCTATTTTTTTTTTTTTTAATGTGGGTACTGGGAGTCGACCTCAGGGCCTCGTGCGTGCCAGCAAGCGCTTGTGCCACTGAGCGATATCACCGGCTCTTTTTTTCCTTTATGTGGGTTCCGGGAGTCGAACTCAGGACGTTGTTCTTGCCAGGCAGGCGCTTGTGCCACTGAGCTATCTCACCGGTCCCCAGAAGCTATTTTTAAAAGCATTTTCTGTTTACAACTGGTTGAATCTGCAGGGGTGCCTGCAGATACAGAGACTGTAATAGGTCAATGGATCTAAGGTGGTTCCTGAGAATTTGCCTTCCCCATGAGCCCTCAGGTGACGTGCTACTTCCAATCCACAGATTCCCACTTTGAAAACCATTAATCTAGAGCCGTGCTGTCCAATGGAAATATAATATGGAGCTTGCAAGTAATTTTAAGATTTCTAGTAGTTTCATAAAAAGTGAAAAGAAACAGTGACCTCAATCATAGTAACACCCTTTATTTAGCCTAAAATAGCCAAACTATATGATAAAATAGATTTAATTTATACTGTATTTTGTGATTATTATATTTATAGTTATTATATTTAATGTTATCATTAAATATCCAAAATACTACCATTGTACAGTAAGTCCTTGACTTTGAATGAGTTCATTCTGAGAGAACGTTCTTAAGCCCAACGAAGTGAGTTTTATAGATCTTCGACACAGATATACAATGTAAAGCATAAAAATACCAAAGGCAAGGTCCATTTGTATCTATGAAAGTTTGCAACTTGAATGTTCATAAGTGGGGGACTTACTGTATTATCAATTATATAACATTATTGAGGTCTCCATATTCTTTTCATGTTAAATCTTCAAAATCTGGAGTGTGTTTCATGCTTATAGCACATCTCAGTTAAAACTAGTCACATCCTAAGCACTTCATGGCCACATGTGGGTCCTGGACATTGTATTAGTGAGAGGCAAATATTCTAATAAATTATATTGCAAACAAAGCTCTTAGAGAGATTGTCAGTGCAATCTCCAATTTGGCAGCACATCAGAATCAGTTGGGCACTTTTAAAGACGTACTAATTCATAGATCCCACTCCTAAAAGACTATTATTTAATAGGCCTTGGGTGTGGGCAACAAGATTTTTAAAATTCTTGCCAATGAAGTCTAATGTGCATGTAGGTTGAGAATCACCCCGCTGAAGTAGGATCCACCTATGTGGTTACAGTCACGCACCACCTAGAGACCATTTGGTGAATGATAGGCCATAGACACAATGGTGGTCCCGTAAGATTTTATTGCCTAGTGATCATAGCCATCTTAGTTTGCTTATACGTACTCTACAGTATTCACACAATGACAAAATTGATTAGCCACATATTTCTTAGAACTTACCCTGTATTTAGGCAACTTCACATGAAGATCCATCTACTCACATTTCCTTGGCAAAGGTAGAAAGGAAGGAATACTCTGACCAATAAGATCTCTGCAGTTGTGAGGCAGACAAATTCTAAAAGATTATTGTATTTAGTCCTTCTAACCCTGTGAGACTGGTATCACTGTTATTTTGTAGAACATGCAGTTAAAAACAGTAAGATAAATTGACCAGCCAACTTCAGCAATGCTGAACCAGGGGCAGGTCCTGGGTTGTGACAAGACCACAAATTTCAGGAACTCTCTTCCTGTGGTCACATCTTGCCAACTTGCCTCACTTAATTCTGATTCAGTCAGGTGCTACTCCAGTAAGGACTATGAGTATACTCTGCTGTACCCACTTGCTTAAATTTTCTCACTTTCAGAGAAAAATTGAAACGTAAATTTCATTAGAACTAAAGAGATAAAACCAGTGGGTATTTTTCCCCTATAGAGGAGCTAGATAAATTTCCAAATGTTTGATGGTGGTTAAAAAAATGATAACTAAAACTGGCAGATGTTTCCTCTCAGATTTCTGTTTTAAAGGGATTTTCATTGGGGTTATCCTTTACATTTGATTCTTTGAGTTGAGAAAGATGCCCACTGAATAACTGACAAACTTCTAACCTTGACTGGGGTGTTTTGAGATTCCTTTTCTGAGAAGTTTTGAGTCATGTGCTGCGAGGAGACACAGGATAGCAGGCAGATGCTGTGGGGACTCTTACAGCCTGGCTAATGAGAGGGGCTGGGCATGCAAGGGGAGGAGGCCCTGGGTTTGCTGGGAATGACCGTCCCACATTCCCACATCAGTTTATTATGAGCTTTTCTGAATTCAAATGTTTGTCTAAGGTTATTTGTGATGTTCTGTTGTATAGAATTTAGTGCTTTTTATTTGGGGTTTAAATTTCAGATCACAGACATTTAAACCTTTATGTTGTTCAACTCTCTTCTCCTTACTGGTTTTAAATCCAGGACATGTCTCTAAAAATTATATTTACAGTCCAAAACCTCAATTATGTTTTTTCTGGCCCACTTTTCATGTACTTCAAAATCATTAAAAAAAATAAAGTGGGAATTCGTGTCTCTCATTGATCTGTTCTCAGTTCCTCTAACATTAATGATATCAGATGGACCTAATCAGGCCAATTATTTGTGTATTCTTGCTGTATAGGCCATGACTATGACCTTGGAATTGCACTTCTAAGAACTCCAGCCCCAAAATACTTCCTTACAAATTTTTATTTTTGATTGCCTGGACCTAAAAAAAAAAATTCCTAAAAGTCTCCATTGAAATTCATGTCACTAAATCTGGAAATTTGTGACTACTGGTTTGAATAAAGGGACTTTATCCATCCTTTATTAGCTTTTTAGCAATTGGGTTTCACTGTGAAGCTGAAGGCATGACAGGGAGGTAGGGATTCTGAAGGACAGGTAAAGGTAAGTGATGGAACTGACATGGAGTCATATGTTGAGGGCTGCTTTGCAGTGGTGACTGTGAGAGGAGGCACATTGCTCAACATTAGTTAGTCTCTCTGTATCACCCCGAATAACAGGTAAAAACATTGTACTACATGTCCAAGTCTTCCGTTGCACTATGTATCCAAGTCTTCTAGGTCTCTTCTAGCTAGACTAGATTTTCTCCTACATAAAAGACGTCTTTTATGTGACACATACCGAGGCCTCTCAGCTTCATTTGGTTAAAGCCTCAAAAGCTAAGGACAATATGATAGGGGTCAAGTGTCTCCCAGTTTGCAGCCATGTACACAACTATCTACTACAAGCTAAGATGTTGTAAGCACAGCCCTGGTGGCATCAGCCCACCATCTCCAGACTTCAGAAAGAGGTGAGGCCAAGGCTGGTCCCAAGGACTGTTCAGGGACATGAGTCAGTGCACTATATAATCTCTACCATCCTCAACAGTGAGAGGACAATGTCCACCTCCTTAAAGCCAACGGAAAGATGGAGGTTCAAAGGAAGCAAGCAGGGAGGATGCCTGGGGTTTGGGTACTCCATGATGCTGGACACATGCCTGCTGGCTGGAGCTGGCCAAGAAAGTGAGGCTTGAGGTCCAGGGAAGGAGCACTCTCTTGCCCCTAATGGCATGGCCTGAGGTTGTCTTCAGACAATCAAATGAGCCAAGCTGCAGTCTTCTTAAAAGTTGTCTTGTCCATCAAGCCCACCTGAAGGGCCAGTTTAATCCAAGGGAAAGATGGATGGACATTTCATTCAGGGTCAGGAGAGAGTAAGCACAGAGGACTTAAGGGAAGAGAAGGGAATAGAAAATACAAGTTTATCTTCTGTTTGCATCGTGTAGAACTGATCTTGTTCAATAGGAGGGTTATATAAAATGCAACTTCAAGTCATCTCAGAATAAAGATACAATGAAAATAAAGACATGGTTTATTATATAAATGATCTGACTTCACCTAAATCAAATTGGTCCTAAGAAATTTTAGAGCCGTAACACTGATTGTATTGTAGTAGGAAGATTTGTCCAGCAGGGGCAGGAGAGATGGGTGAGGAGAGTAAGGGTGAGTTCCTGCCTCTCTGGGCCTCTCCCACACCGTCCTTGCTTGGGCACCCATGATAAACCATCTCCTGCTTACTTCATTGCTGCTCTTATGAAAGTTAAGTTATGTGATTGCAACTTTGAACCTAAACTAGACCCTCAGCACCAAGAGGTCTGGGATTCACATTCCTATTTGTATTCACAGCACCAGGGCACCTGTAGCCCCTTACATGCAGTCAAGAAGATCTTGTTAGGTGAGTGAGTGAGCCCCATTTCCGCCAACAGGGCTGTGAAGGTTGGGGTGGTCTTTGACAATTAACTGTATGTGGGCTGCAGTTTCCTTGGTTGTACAAGAATTATCCTCAATACCTGAGTTGCTTTCAAACTCTAAACTTCTGATTCACTAAGATCTAATTTCAGATCTTTGAAAACAAAGATTAAGTAACAGGATAGAAGATGATGCCAGTGATTATACATCTGAAAGGATATGGGAAAATAGAGGAACTGACAGGGAAAGTAATTTAGTTAGGAGGGAGAATTGGGACACTTGAGAACTTTTCTGAATCATGTTTGTCTGAAATGAAGCCAATGTACCCAATTAAAGACCAGTTTGTATGTTAGCTTCATGCTGGAAACTTGGGAGTTATCTTTATATAAGTGATAAAAGATAAATATGAGGTTGCTTTGAGAAAATACAGCAACATCTTAAAGAAAGGGCTTACAGGTATACTGCAAACTAGGGAGTGGAAAGGAGGAAACCTCCTAAAAGGAAAGAACTAACAGGGAAGAGAAAAGACTTAGGGAAGCATTGCCTCATACGAACTTAAAGAAAAAAATAATTTCAGAAATGTTGTGCAGAAAACATTCTGTGCTTACAGTTCAAGTAAGAGGCTGAGATTTAATTTGGCTAGATCTGCAAACTATCCACCAGTGCATGGGTTAGTGAGAACTCCTTTCTTACCACTACCCCACAAAGAGCTCAAAATAGGCCTTAGAATTAAATAATCCTTCAAATTTTCCAAATATTGATAAAAATATGCTACTAACTTCAAGTACATTTTCCCTACAAATATATTCTTACTAGTGTATATTAATTTTATAAAATATTGAATTTCATTGTGGCATTTTCATAATGCATATGACACTTTTTGGAGCACTGAGTATTGAACCCAGGAAGCTCTGAGATACGCACCTGACCTTTCCTTTTTAAATTGAGACAGGATGTCACTAAATTGCCAAAGGCTGGCCTTAAATTTGCAATTCTCCTGCCTAGGCTTCCTGAGAAGCTGGGATTACGGTGCCTGGCTCATATAACGTATTTTGATCCCCAATATTACCTTTCCTAATGATCCTCTTCTCTCTCCCCCATTTTCTTGCTCTTGCATAATTCAAGTTGATTTTAATGGATTATTTTTAGGAGAGGATGAAAAAAGTGATAAAAGAGTTAATAAACTATTGCTTGTGCCCAAAGATACACTCATTCTTGTTTCAGCTATTTGAGGTCCTGTTGTCATATGGTTGGGACTACCTCTGCTTTTTAAAGAAGAAATCAAAACCATTTTCTTCAGCAAACAGAGCGCAAATGTGCTACACTAGAAGCCTGGAATGTAATAAACATTCAGCCACACAGCTTTAAAACCAACAGGTGAAAGCTTAGAATTAGCTGAGCCAGATAAAGTAGCACAGGAGGCGAGATGATCAAGACACATTAGGAGGAAACCTAGTGTAGGGAAGGAGCCTGGTAAAACATTTTCCAGTGTACTTACTGGACGTTATCAAATTTGTTACTTTGTGTGTTTTTTGTAGTCTCTGCTATTGACACGCCTTGAGGTGACACCTGGTAACTACAGGAAACTTCAAAAGTACTGCTGGGAGAACAAGCCCCAGTATTTATGTTCCTTATCTTCAGAAAGGGATAGTATGTCCCTGAGACCTTCCAGGCAGAGGGAGAATAGGATGGTCTACATTGTAAAACTTCTTCTATGTATGGAATGAACTGCAGCACTGAGCAATCCATGAACAGGTTGGAAATTGCTCAGAATCCTGGTTGGGCATGAAAGCTGACTATATCAAAGAAAGAATCCAAAGGACACATTTTCAAAAGGAAAAATTGCCAGCAAAGAGCAGCGTGGACAAATCAACATGAAAACAGTGGCTGATATAATTGCTACTAAAGGAACAAATGTTAACCATTCTCCCTTCAACTCAGCTGGCCGATTATACCTCTGAATACGGAGGCTGACAATGCCTCTTCCCTCCCTCCCTCCAATTTCAGAAATGTCAGACAGGAGACACAGTGCTGGCAAAAAAAAGTTCCCGATCTCTTGTTAGCTAACTGCGGTGTTTTGTTCCGTGGCTACATGTCTGCACAGGCCGACACCGTGTCACTCATAATTACCACCTGTTCATGCGCAGCCTTCGGGTCCCATCACCTCTACAGCATTAAGCAGCCGGCGGCAGGAAGCAGTGTCGATTGCCCAGGAGCAGCTCCTGTCAGGCTCCGGGTTTCGGAGTATAATTGCTGCCTGTGCACAAATAGCCCTGGCTTCTCTCCCCTCCTGCATCAGGGAGGAAGAGGCCCAGCTGCATGCTCGCGCTAACGCGAACTCACATTCTTTAAGCAAAGGAGATCACAGGCACATCAGATGTCATTTTCGTGCCGTAAATTGGATCTGAACTCTCACACAGACATGTCATTCTGTGAAAAACACGAGTTCAATTTTTAAAAGTGGCGCAGACCATAACTTTGTGCTCTTGCTATTTTAGTGCTCAACACTGCAGTTTGTTTTTATTTTTGAAAGCATCATTCTTTAAAGTTTGGATTAGAGACTTTCATAAAAGATGTTTACATTCCACATTCCTCCACCTATTCTAATATCACATAGAACAATTATATATAACACTAGCTAGCATTAGTTGAGCACTTGGTGTGTGACAAGCATTATTTTAAACACAGTATGTTAAGCACACAATTTAATCTTCACAACTCCTTTAACAGGTAAGAACCATTGTTAGCTTCTCATCAAGGATATTCCTGCATATACTAGAATTCATTTCAAATATCATTTGTTTAGAGAAATCCTTCCTGTCCTTGTCCTCCAGCTTGAATTAGATACTCCTTGAACTTGGTTCATCTCTGTTAGATCACTCTTGTTTATGCCACTGTAATTATTGGTGCTGTGTTTGTTGCATCCAGTGGCCCAGCACTATAAATCCCCCAAATAAATTTAGTTCCTTGAGTCATCCATCTTCTGACTCTGGACTAGTTTAACATTCACATAATTTTTAGCATGAAAAGGAAGATGGGAAACTTGGCATTTTCTGCCATTGTTTTTTCTCTTACATTTGCCAAAATATGGGATCTTCAATGTTATATGGTTATAACATTTTAAGTATTTACTATTCACATTGCATTGTTTGGGAGAGATTAGCACTTATAATTTTTAAAACTTCAGATTCATGTAAATGGAGTCTGTGGGTTCAAAACTGAATGCCTCCATGTTTGAACTCACCAGAATTAGAGTGATTTTGCCTTTTATTAACCTCACCGAATGAGGAATTGTGTTGGGTGGGCCAGTGATTCCTATGGAAATCATCTGGACAACTGCAGGGGAAAAAATGAGACAAAACAGATTTCCTGGTATCCTACCATCAGCCTATTGGGTCATAATGTTTGGAGTCATGTCCAACAATATATATTTTTCAAATTTGCTCTATTTAATTTAGATGATCACCCTGGTTGGGAAGCAATAGTACTGTAAGCCTCGAGGAGGCTTAAAACTGTTTGGTTTAAGTAATAACTGAGAACATTGGCGAAGCTATCTTCTGATACATGGCCACAAATACATTAGAGAGGATAAAATAAGCAGCACCTCTAATCACATCTGAAACATGTAGCAAATGAACAGGAAACGATGATTTGGGGGGACAATTCTCAATTAGAATAAACTGGAAGAGGTTTCAATCAATGCCTATGTCCTGCAGTTCACACTTGCTAACTAAATCTGAATCTTAAATCTGAGAAGGACTCGGGCATTAGAATGCTTTGAAAAGCAGCCCAGATGTTACAGTCAGGTTGGTGATGGGATTAAAGCACACTTAAGAAAGCTCAAACTGAAGATCATTCAGGAATTGTCACATCCTGCAAAGACAGTCCATCATTACACTGACTATCATTTCCCAAAGACTTCCCTCAGAACTCCACTTCCTGAAGATGCTTTGAAAACAGAATGCTGCAATGAAATAAATTTGAGAAATACTCCGTCTATCCATATCTTTGAAACTTCTATGTCTGAGAAGACCTACGGTCAAGATAACTTTTAAACTGATTTAACCCAATAATTTTTCCACAGAAACCATTGCTTACTTTTACAGTATCTGCTAACATCCAATGGACCTCCAGCCAACCATGATTCAAGGTCAAGGGGACAAGGTATTGAAACCCCCATCCATCAGCAGCAGTTAACTAAGATTCTTCTTGATTAGGCATTAAGAGGCAGAGGAACCTAGATCTCTGAGTCTTAGTTTTGATACTTTCATTTTAAAAGAATGGAGTGAGCAGGATTGATGCAAGATAGGCCTCTATCAATATGAATGAATTGGGATCCTTTGTTCTGTAACATCTTTATTTCTTAGGTAATATAACTTTTTTTTTTTTTTTTAAAGAGAAGAAAAAAACAAAACAAATCAAAAGAAGAACAAATATTCAAAACAACATAATAGGAGGGTAACAATGGTTAATACATTACGTATTACTATCTTTAAGTTAGTTATTCAGGACACCAGACATTAGCATTCAATTGTCCAAACGTTATTGGCACAAACCTTACTCTTCAATGAACTAAGTAAAAATGGTAGTGTATCTATCTTAACCATCTTATATATATATATATATATATATATATATATATATATATATATAATTGTTTTTTTCCCTTTCCCTTCTTTCTTTTCCCTATTCCAGTCTCTCTTTCCTTTTGACCAGTTTCTTTTTGATTCACCATATCTATTGTACATTTTGGATCTTATTTACTCTTTCAGTTTCTCATACTAGAGAGATAATACGATGCTTACACATGTGCTTCTGGTTTATTTCACTTATGAGTATTTTCTCGAGTTGCATCCATTTACCTATAAAAGTCTCCAGTTTATCCTTCTTTATGGCTGAATAGTACTCCATTGTATAAAAATACCACATCTTTCTTATCCATTCCTCAGTTGATGGGCATTTGGGTTGTTTCCAAGATCTGGCTATTACAAATTGTGCTGCTATAAACATGGGTGCACATATATCACTGTGGTACGATGTTTTTAATTCTTCTGGGAAGATGCCCTTTTAATGGACTATAGAAAACCCCTTTACTTCACCTTCAGTGGGACAGAAAACTTTGGTGTTGGGTTGGGGGCCAACTGATTTTGGACTTGGTCAATGACCTGCTCTGGTCATTGGCTTCAAGACTCATGCATTGAGTCCAAGCAGAAGTCTTCAGTGTCCTTGCATGGTTTTGTCTGTCTCCTTGCTTCTTCCTCCACCCTGAGAGTGATAACACCCTGGCAGTAGCTGCCCCTTCAGCCAGGGACTGTGAGACACATGAAGCCCAGCCCATCCATGACTAGCTGAGCCAGGTCAGTATTAATACAAAGTAAGCAAGAAATAAATGTTTATTGTAAACTAAGATGATTTTTGGTGTTGTTTATTATAACCGACTGCAATCTACAAGCCTTATTTAAGCTCTAATTAAAAGAAACCAAACAACTCCCAAAATGAAGAAATAATTAGGCAAATTTATACATTGTCATTAAGAAATTGGTGTCATTTTTGCAAGATGTAGTGGAACTATTCTGCTTGTATTTCAGGAATCTTTATCTTTAATGATCTGCACGGAAACACTTATAGGTGGAGTAATATAATGTGAGAATAAGGAAGTAGGTGGTGTTATCAATGAAGTAAGAATGTCCAGGAGTTGATGACTGTTGAATCTGTGTAATGGATAACTGAGGGTCACCGCATTGTTATAATTTGGTATATATTTGAAAATTTTTTTAAATAAGAAAGTTAGAAAAACAGCATTCGCAAAAAACTGTTCCTGTATAGTTTGAAAATTGGTGGAGTACCTTCTTAGGATTATTACAGTCTTCCAATTTTTCAGCAGTGCCAATGAGCCATCCCTGCCATAAAGAATCAGCCAGAGAGATTTCATAATTTCCATCATATAATTATTATTGCTGTTTATCTTGATGGAAACTGGTGCATATTTACAGTTGGAGCACTAAGAGAGAAACGAAGATCCAGAACACTCAAAGGATAATTATCCTTTTCAAATATTAACACACTTACATGTTTTTCCAGAAGTAGATTTTGCGTAGGCGGAAGCTATTTGATTATAGAAGATCCGGTTTCTCCAAAATTTTTAGAGGTAAAATCCTCATTAATTAACATCAAAGAAAAATGGAGCATCTGCTACTCTTTTGTCAACAGATTTTAATAATATTGAACACTGCTAATTGGATAGAACTGAAATGTAGCTCTTTGTATGATAAATTAAGATAGTTGCTTCTGCTATCTTTTTCCACTAATTTTTTTTTTAACCATGGCAACTCTTTGGAGTTTTCCTCAACTACTTAAGTCAAAGTGATTCTGAATACTTACAGGTAAGAAGGATTCATGTCAAAAACCTGATGATTATTGTTGTGATAGTTATTGTGAAGACCTGTGATAGTTGCTGTGAAGAACAAAAAAGCAATCATAACTGCTAACATTCCAGCTCCAGCTCGAAGGTGTCTTAAACGTAGCTGAAGTCAGAGATGAAATAAGAACCTCTAATGGGTTGAAGAGACACTGTAAATGCAGCTCTGGTTAAAGACCCAGTGAAGCTTAAGCAGCAGTAGAAGTGACAGGAAGGGGAGGCAGCGGATACTTTGATCTTTAAAGACTGGCTGTTGTTGCCAGGAAATGGTAAGTTAACTAGGAATAGATGAAGGTAAACTTGGGGCTCAATTTAGCCTCAGTTCTTGTTAATGAATCAAAATCCAAGGAGGCCCTGTTAAGTGAATCAGAATCTAGTTTGATGTGTGAGCGAGAGGAAGCAGAACAACACAGTGGAAAGGAAAAAGGAAATGGAGTTTGATAATTACAGGTTCAAATTAGACGCCACCATTTCTGAGCTGTGTGGTTTTTGGCAAATGATTCAGAAACAGCAACCCAGCAGAAGCTCAGTCCCAGCTTCTTCATTTGTGTAGTGGTGATGACATGACGTGAGATTGTAAGGAGGGGGGACAATACAACAGCTGTCAAATTCTCCTCCTCCTCTGCCTTCTTCTTGTAACATCAAGGAAAATCTTCAAGATTCTCTTGCATTTCAGACATCGGCTTTCCCACTAAATCCTTGTGGGTGCTCTTGGTGCCTGTTGAGGTCATAACGGTCATGACAGGAGTCCGTGTCATACGGTAGGTGAATCACCTTCGGGAAAGCTTCCTATTGTGGGAAAGACCATTGCTGAGACACCTGAGCTAAGAACATTAATCAACCCAAGCAGGTTCTGAAAACTCTCACCCTAAAATCACTTTATTTCCCACAATCCTTGAATAAGCATTGAACTAGAAGGAAAGCAGCACCTTGGCATAACACACAGCTGCTCTAGTGCCCTGACACATCACATGGGATCATTTCTCCCCAAAATATGACTTCACACTATTGTGTACAGTTATGCAAGTTGTGCACTGCACAACTATGGAGGGTATAATCAATATGAATGCTATTTCTAGGCGTCAGATACCAGGGCCTTTTCAAGGATCTGAGGCTTTTCTGAAAGCTCCTCTCCTGCATTCACACCCTGCGGTGCCCCACCCACTATCTTTGACGTGAGCTCCCTTAGTCACAGAAAGGCCACAACAGCTGAACCTGAGCCTCTCCCCTCCTGTGGCAGGCAGCACACCCTCCTACCTGGGGATGGGCAGAATCTCCTCACAGGTCTCAGCAGGAGACCTATCAGATGAATGGCTTGGCAAGCAGATCGAGACAGCTGCCTGTGCCTTCACAGATCCTGCCTCACCACCTGGATGAGTAGGGTCTTGGGTGCTGTACCCCTCTGTCATCAGGAGCCTGAGGCTCAAGCCCATGGTGTGCACAGGTCAAGACCCCGGATCCCCATTCCAGGATCTGGCAGAAGGGTCACATTCGCGCATGCCTCAGTCAGTCATAGGATTCTGCGACCTCTTTCCTTAAGGATCACCTTCCAAACCTTCGAAAGCATTCAATTCCTCATTACCAGGGGACTTAATTTTTTTCATTAAGGTAAAACCTTATGGAATTACATATTTGCCATGAAATATTGATCTTTCTAATGCTCTTTCTTACAAAGCAGTCACACACACAAGCATGAACACACACAGTTCTATTCTTCATAGCCTCTAGGCTACAAAATTATCAGAAACAACTGCTTTTGTTTGTATAGTTTTAGTTGGTCCTTGAATCCATATCATTTTTAGGGTTTGTGGAAAGTAGCATAAGGTTAGAATTCTGATATACATCATACATAACTTTATGCACGGTTTCAAAACAATTGTCAGTACATTTGAAGCTCTAATTTTGTATTAGGTGTTTATGGAATGTATCAGGTGCAATCCCCAATCTTAATGGGCTTAATAGTTTAATACTAAGTGTAACCTACTGGAAATCACAACTCTTCACCTCCTCAGTGAACAGATGACTTCCACAGTAAGATAATACCCTTTCATTGATCATCTCTGTGACCCCCACAACAAGGCAACTCCCCTCCCTTTCCCTCACAACATTTGTTGGGTACTGACTGTGCGCCAGGGCCTGGAGTCCCATTGACGGCACAGCTTTCATCTAGGCTTCACTCAGTACAGTAGAAGACATGAAAAGCCAATGATTAAAGCCTCTGTGATGAGGTAGACACTAGAGGTTAAACACCAGATTTCTAGGAAAATTTGGTCTGGACTAATTTGGCCTCAGCTCTATGATAAGAATAGAAATCAGAGGCTCTGAGTATGAAAGGAAGCAGGAGAATGCAATAAAAAGAGTGATGAAAATGGAGCAGGTAGCCTGAAGTTCAAGTCTGGATTTCATTTATTAAGTCAGTAGCTTTGGGCAAATTACCTGGGAGTTGGGGCAGGCAGAGGTAAAAAAGCTGGCTTAGGGTAAGCACCTGGGCTGGTGTGATGACAAGTGAATCCCGAGGAGTGAGCAACAGCTGGTCGGCAGAGGTGTGGATAGAAAGGTGTGCCAGACCCTCCAAGTGGGCCACGGTGTGGCTGCAGAGCAGGGGGCTTGGGCTGGTGGAGCTGGTGGGCAACGAAGATGAAGGACCCTATAAGTCGCAGTCAGAGATCTGAGTCAGCCATGCAGGTTCCCAGCAGGCATGACCCACACTTTCACACTTGCACATGAATTAGAGTGAAGAAGGGCTGCACTTGTGGCAGGTGGCCATTTGGCAAGTGGCTGTGTAGGCTCCTGTGGCAGAACTGAAGGGGAGCTGGAGCACTTTGGGCACTGGCAGTGAGGATGGAGTGGAGGGGATTTGTCCAGATGAAGTGAGCATCGTAGCCAACAGCTGACTTGTTGCATCAGCATGAGCACGACATGCACCTCTGACCTCCAGTTTATAATGATTCCACTTACAATTTTTAAATTCTACAGTTGTGCAAAAGCAATATGCATTCAAGATAATTTATATTTGTGATTTTGAACTCTGATGTTTTTCTTAAGCTACTAATGTGTGTAAGACACTTTCACAATACTGGGCAGTGGCAGCTTCCAGTCACCCCCGTGTCATGACGGGAAATGATTAGTACTCCACAGTGGAATGTTATGTATTTGGATCCCATCTTGTCTAAAGAATGCCTATGTCTTAGTTACTTTTCTCTCATTGCTGAGACAAAATGAATGACACCCAAAGCTAAAGGGGAAAAGGTTTATTTAGCTCATAGTCTGTAGTAGTTTCAGTCCTTAATTGGCTGGCTCCAAGGCAGGGTGGTGTGGCAGACAGGCCTCACAGAGGAGAAAGAGTTCATGGCAGGCAAAAGGTAGCAAAGCAACAAAGGTCGACTACAGCTCTTTCTCTCCCTTATATCTTATCCAGGCTACTTAGGGTGGGTGGAACTCACACCCTCAATCCTGGTGCCCTTGAAGCCACCTCTTAAAAAGCTCCCCCCATGACTGCATGAGACTTTATAGGGACATCTAGACATAAGCCATAACAGCCTATCTGTGTGTATATTCAATACTCAATACTTTTTATAGGACAAGTTTCGAGTTGGATGATTTTGTCCAACTGTAAGCTAATAGAAGTATTCTTAGCATGTTTAAGGGCTACTAAAATGTGATTTACTTGCTAAGTTGGGAGTGAATATTCAATGCATTTTGACTTGTGATAATTCCCTTATAAGTTAGGGAGAATCTGTATATCTCATTTAATCTTCAAAATAAAATAGGTACAAAATGAGACAGGTGCACAGCTGTAGGTAGCTATATAACACCTCGTGAATCAGAAGAGTCCTTCCTAAGGCTGGGCTCACAATTTGGGGGAAGATAGCATCTCAGTGAGTTAAACTCTATTCCTCCTTATGAGCAAACAGAGAGGTGGGCCAAGTCATATGGCCCAGCAAGTAGAAGACTTCAGCTCTCCCTGGCTTCTTTGTCTGGTTGCCTTTATGCAGTTGCAAACCATGTACTATGTAGGACAACCTGTTAAATGAGGACCTAGAGGCTCAGAAATGTTCATTAATTAGTGTGCCCTAGTACATGAGTAGTGAGAGAGGAGCCAGGATTTAAATCCTAGCTGTCTAACTTGAGTGTATATTTGTTGCAATTGTGGGTGACATCATTATACTGACTTCTGCAGATAAAGAAACTTTAAGATCTGAGGGTTGAAAGTGATTTTCTACTTATTGGAAATCAAGAGTTGTAGAGAGGGAGATGAAAATCAAGGAGTCCGCCTCTGGTCCCACTCCTTTACCTAAATTCAAGTAAACCTTAGTATTGTTAAGTGGCAGAAATTTGAGAGAAGCCAAGAAATGTGGACTAGTAAGTCAGAGGTTGAACACAGATGATGTCTTTAAAATTATGAATAGTGTATCTCAGAATATGATATTAAAACAATTAAGTTATTGTTGCATTTTTGTGCTATGTTTTGAATGCAGAAGAATGGCTATTTTGCAAATTTGATATTTCTTCTTAAGCATAACTGAAGAGCATTACCTATAAAATAGGGGGCAATTTTGCATTATTGTAAGTGTTTTAAAAAACACACGTAGGTACGATAAGCATGTTGATATTTTTGAAAATGACCTCTGTCTTCTGGAGATTCCCAGTGGTCTGTAATCGCTAATTGTTTATTCAGATGCTCATTTCAAGAAGCATTTGTGCTGCTTTGGATGTGTTGACAACTATATGTCCTGAACTCCTGTGTCTTTCCAACCTCAGAACAGAAAGTGTCATTAGGATTCTAAAATATTTGCCATCCAAAGCTTCTCACATTCCTTCCAGATAATAATGGACAATTCAGTTTTCTACCATCTCTCCTGGACAAACACTTCTCTTCATTTTATGGTTAAACAGATCTGGAGTAATTGTGAGCTAAATACTGCTGTGATGATGGTGGCAAGGTGATAATGAAGAAGGCATGGTGTGGTTCTTTGTGGATGATATAAACACACACAGGTGTGTTCCCTCCAATATTCCTAGGACCCGGTGTGGTATGGTGGCTCTGTCTTCCCTGATGAGGGAGCAGAAACTCAGGAGGCACCAAGTCATTCATCCCTTCAGGCTTCCATCCAGTGAGTGCTTAGTGGGCATATACTACCTGCCAGGGACTCTCCAAGTAGCTGCGGATATAGTTGGTCACAAAAATATCTCTCTGCAGGAGATTATCTTCTGGTTACCTGTTATAGTAGTCTACAAAAGCTTGTATAACAAGACTGGATTGGTGAAACTACAGAAATTTGTTTTCTTGCAGATCTGGAGGTCAGAAATCCAAGATCCAGATGCTGCAGGTTTGGTTTCTCCTGAGGTCCTGCTCCTTGTGAAGATGACCACTTTCTCCCTATGTCCTCACATGGCTTTCCCTCCTTGACTGCACACCTGCCATAGCTTTTTATGTTTCCAAATACTCTCTTTTGAAGACCCTGGTCAGCTTGGATTTGGGCCCACCCTCATGGACTGATGTTAATGCTGTCGCCTCTTTGAAGACCCTGTCTCCAAATACAGTCATCATCTGAGGAACAGGAGTATAAGCCTCCAACATATGAATTTGGGGAACACAGTTCAGCCCATAGCACCTGCTTAAATTATACCGATGACAGATAGGTCAGAACTTGTTATCTTTTTCTTGTCTGCCACACTAAGACTGGAAATGTCTTCCTAGGATGCAGGGGCCAAGTGGTGTGTTTGTGTGTTGTTGTCACCAAACTACTTACAGTTTGTACTTCAGGGGCTTGGAAAACAGTTTAGGTAGGGTAATTGCTGTCTTCAAGCTGTGCACCCTGGAACTTTCCAATTCATAGCTCAGATCTCATCAATTATTCCTTCCCTTCCACTGTGAGCTCTTGAACATTCTGGTTTCTTCTATATCTCTTTCAAAGATTTAAAAATTCTCACCATTTAAAAGTAGTAGCTTCAATTCATCTTTAAACTAGAGCTTCTTTTTCTTTGACGTGAAGACTTTTTGCTTTGATAACTTCAGATGTTTTTACCTCTACACCAAGCACTGAATGCTTACCAGTGGCTTAACTTTTCTGATGCATTAATAATAATAATGCATTTTGTGTTTTTTAAAAACAGTTTTAACTATATTTCTGCCTGCTATGCTGGTATAAACAAGACTATTAACTGAATAATATATTTTTAAAATGTCTTAAATTTCTATTGCTTTTTCTTTCAATGTTTCTTCTAAGCACAGACTGATCTGTACAACTGAAATTTCCATTCTGTGCTCTCAGTCTACTGACTGTGAGATAAATAAAAGACAGCTTCTGTATTTGGTAACCTTGACATTCTCAGAGTACTTTTACCTCCAAGGCAGGGTAAGTGAGTGTTTTCAAGTGACTTAAGGAGACAAGGGGAAGGGGTGGTAGTGGGTAGGGAGTGAGCCTGACTTTTATATGAAATAAGACCAGGATGTGAAATATTGAAAACTCAAAAGAAATAAGCAGAAATGGGGAGGGGGAAAGACACAGGGGAATAAATTCTTGATTTAATATGCACATAGTGTAGCATTTCTTATAATCTGAACGGAACCTCTTAATTTTCTAATGCATTCAGTAGCTAGCTACATGGTGCTTTTCTTCTAGAAGGAGTGCAGCTGACTTCACGTATGTCCCTTTCTGTCCCACAAGGACTTCCTTCTGCATGCAGTACAGCCACCTCGAGGCTTGAACAGGGCCATTATTCAGTAGAAAATAATTGGACAACTTCAGTGATGAACAAAAAGAAAGAGACTTGGGATCCCACTGAAATCATAGAGACTCACTCAAATAAATTCTGGCCTAGCTGTTAACTAAATTTGTTATAATAACAATAACTTTAAAGTCCTTCATTCTGTTTTAATAAAAGCAAAAGTAGTATCCAGAGCCTGCAGGGATCTATTTCTCACATAAATATGCACTGTCTTCATAGACCTAGACAGTTTGAAGCTGGATGGTTTTCAGGGCAAATAATTTTGTGATGTCCTACTTTTCATAGGATGAAAAAGTTTATATTAGCTACCTACAGTGACCTTTTGCTGTCTAAATATTAAGCAGACACTAGTGGAACTTCCTAAGCCAAATAAGACTGGGGTGTTATGAGAGAGGCAGGGGTCAGCAAGCTTTATTATATAAAAGGACTGATAGTAAATATTTTAGGCTTTGTGAGTCATGTGGTATATCTTTACTCCCATTTATACTCATTGTGCAAAGGTAGCCATGGGAAGCATGTAAATGAATAAGGCTGTGTTCCTATGGGACTTTTATTTATGGTTGCTGAGATTTGCACTGCCCATAGTTCCACATGTCACAAAATATTACACTTCTTTTGATTTTTTTCCTAACAATTTAAAACATGTAAAAAAAATTCCTTGCTGTGGGCTGCAGGAAAAGAAAAACAAAAGCAAAAGTGCAACAGGCTGAATACTTTTTTTTTTTTATCCCCAGCGACAAAAGTTTGTGTGGCATTAGTATTTGAATTATGGTAGAGAAGGAAACATCACACCACTGATTTGAATTGGGAGATTAAGGTAGTGATTCTTTATGAAATATCAATAACTTAAATGTCTAGATAATTGAGTCAATTTATTGTTAGGATTGTGTTTTTCTGTCAGGTGTAGCCAAAATCTAAAATCTACAAAACTGTTTGGTTCTCTCAGATTCTAGTCCTGTTTTCTCTCAGCAGCTTGTGTTCTGTGAAGTTCAAAGGCACAGCAGCAACATCTGCTCAGTGTCTTGTCCAGGCTGAGTTATCACATGGAAGAGGCCTCACTTCAGAGGGTGGGGGAGCTTTCATGACAAGTCCACTCTCACCTATTAACGGTCCAACCTCTCAACACTTTTGTATCATGGATTGTTTCCAACGCATGGACTTTGTGGGGCACATGCAACTATACTGGGTAGGGAAATGGTTTTATTAAAATAATTTTTTTTTAAACCCTATTTTTTTCTTTTTTTACAGCCACTTTCCTAGCCTCATCCCCTGGATTTTTTCCAGTGTTGAATTAGAAGAAAGATGGCTACAGAGACCCAGTGTTAAGGTTTATATCTAGATGTCCCCCTAAAGCCTCTTGTGATCAAGAGGAGATTTGGGGAGGTGATTGGATCATGGGGGCATGATACTCATCAGTGGATAAGCCCACTGATGAGTTTATAGTTTAATGTGATTTGGGAGGTGAAGCCTGGTCAGAGGAAGTGGCGTGCTGGGGGCGTGGCCTGGAAGGGTTTATCTCCCTCTCTCCTCCCTTGATCCATCTCTGCTTCCTGCTGCTCTGCCCTGAGCAAGCCTCCTCTGTTGTGCCCCTCTGCTATGCCATGCTACCTTGGAGCCAGCTAACTATGGACTGAAGCCTTTACGAACTGTGAGCCAAGATAAATCTTTCCTCCTTCAAGTTGTGTGTTTTGGGTATTGTGTCTCAGCAATGAGAAAGTGACTAAGACATTCAGCAAGTGGAAGAAAGACAAAGCCAGAGAGGCTCAACTAATTTTCTATAAAGATTAAAGTGTATAAAGTTGTGTGTGTGGTTGGTGTTCTAGGGATTATTATGGCTGAGAATGGAGTTGATTTGGATTTGAGGCTTTGAGAAACTGCACAGAAGTGAAATGAGGGAAAAAGGAAAGAGATCTGAGTAGTGTTCTGATGTATTATTATTTATCTTGCTTTTGAAGTTCTTCTAGAAACACAAGTAAAAGATTAGAGTTGCCTTTTACAGTTCATTTTTTGGCTGCCGGCTGTGTGTCTTTGTTAAGATTCCACATGGAGAACAAGTGGTGGGAGGTTTCATGTTTATTAGTTATATAGCTATCTCAATTATCATAAAAACAATAACATCACATGCCCAAAGCAACATATTTTAGATTTACTTAGTCTTTTCAAGATAATTTGGAATTACTATTTCACAGACACACCACTAACAGGGACAAAAGGTTAATTAGAACTTAAACATGGGCTTTGATGGTAAGAATTGTTCACATCCCTAAGAAGAACACCTTTGTTTTGGTTCATGGATAAAGAAGTTCAGTGATCCTACTTGGATTCCTAATTTGAGTAATGTGTTCTCTGACAGACCTAAGAAGAGCATGAAGACAATGATTAATTTTTAAAGACAAGTGTCATTTTATAAATTAACAGTTATTTATTTATGTGAATAGACCCAGAAGAATTATAACATGAGCTTTATCCACTGAGGTTTACTGTTTCATTACTTCAGATAATATGAAAAGTCAGAAAAGAGAGTTTTCTAAGAATAAGGGCAACATATCTAAATATCAGCAGATATATACGATTCCATAAATTGTCTGGAGTAGCTATAAAAATTAGAACCTTTATTTGAAATGCAGTAAAACAATACAGATCTGATGGATGCATGAATAAATGTGATAGCCCCTCCTTTCTCTGTCTTGGGTCTTAAACCAAAGGTTAGGATTCACCCAGAAAATACAATTGTTCTTGCTAATAGATATTTGTCTTCCTTATAGGTCTCTTAACTGACTGATACCTTCCACACCTTGAGATCTCTGATAAGATCATAGCACAGAAATAACTCTCCAGAACACAGTTAAATTTTAAAATAAGTTAGTAACTCAAGAACAATATCTAAAGGAGTAGAATTGATATGCTCAGTTCTTTCAAACCTTAGGAAGCAAATTATTAGCAAGATCCTCATAAAAAATAGTTTTCAATAATCAAACATCTTACAAATATATGACATTTTTGCTCCCAAGTCTTTTTTCATTGTTTATCTTCATCTTGAGATGGGGGAAGATTTTGACAGAAATGGTCCATAATCACTCTGGTACACTATGTTTGCTAAGCCCAACACAAATACTGGGTGATATCATTGTAGGTACAATTGCCTGTAATAGTACAGCTGAGCTTAGGCATAAGTCAGGTACACAGCTCCAGATAGTTCAGTAGGTTTTTATTTACTCTTTGAGGTCTTGATTATAAATTGTCTGAGGCAAATTCATCTTTTGCTTATATAGAGAAAACCTCATGTATACCACAGAAAGATGAAAATGTGCTGAACTAGTCATATATTCTATTTAATTCATAAGTACATTTCATGTCTTAAAATTGTTATTCTCATGTAGATGTTTCCTGTGTCTTCTCTCGTTTCCCAAATGCTGCTCAGTGAAGAATGGTTTCCATTCTCTGGCCCAGGATTGAACCAGTCAGGACGAAAATTGGATTCCAATTCTCATCATGTGAGTAGCACTTCAGTGAGTCTCAGTGCCAGCAGATTTGGTGACACTTTCCCTGAGGTTGGCTCAGATATTCCTATAACCTGAACCCTTATGTTTGCCAAGCTGGCATTTTGTGTAGTCCCCTTGCCTAGACTTAGGTTCTTTTTGAGACTGGATGCTTGTTCTGGATTCCAGCCCTGCTTCATGGGGCTGTATATCTTATGCAAATATGGTAGAACACCATAGATCAATGTTGAAGAAAAACTCAACATAATCATCTATACCCAGTGACAACATTATTTTTAAAAAGGCAGAAAAGAAACTCCTCTACATGCACAAAAACTGAAAGATTTTATCAGCGGCAGAACATAAAAATGTTAAAGGTAATCAGTTAGAAGAATAACAGATGGCTACATGGTTCCATACAAAGGAGTGCAGAGCATCAAATAGTAACTACATGGGTAAATAAGTATTTACTTATTACTTAAACCTCCTTAAAATGTAATTGAATAAATAAAAATAACAGCAATAGATATAAAAGTAAATGTTCAACAAAATTAGTATAAAGGCATTATGAGAGAAATGGAAGGCTCATGACTGAAAGGGTTTTATAAGTGGATAGTTATACTATCACATTAGCCAGGTTGTGACAAATTTAAATGTCTACTGTAATTATCACTAAAATAAAAATATATAGCTAATAAGCCACAGGAGATCAAATAAAATTGTTAAAACGATTTTTAAAAATGAGAACAAAGAACAAATGGAACAAGTAGAAAAAAGAAACAGAAAGTTGATAGTGTAAAGAATATTGAAAATCATACTAAGTGTTAATGGTCTAAACAGATATTGTCAGGTTGAATACAAAAGCAAGACCCAACTAGATGCTGCTTACAAGAAACACTTTAAATATAAAGACAAAAAGAGATTAAAATAAAAAGATAAAAATTATATAAACATTATAAACCATTTAAAGAAATATAACAATCAAAGGAAATCTGGAAGGATTATATTGTTTTCAGATAAAATATATTGCAAAACAAAGACTATTACTATTCCCAAAGAAGGTAATTTCATAGTAATTAAGGGGTCAGGTTATCAAGAGAACTTAAAGTGCTGAATGCATATGTACCCAAACTTCAGAATGCATGAAGCAAAAACTGACAGGCCTTCAAGGGAAAATAGACAAATCCATCATTATAGTCAACAATGGTTGAACAAGTAGATAGAGAATCAGTGAAGTTATAAAAGGTTTAGCTAATACTATCAACTAAACCTACAGAATTGATATTTATAGAACTCTAACCAATAGCAGAATTATATTCATTATTTTCAAATACACGCAGAATATTTACCAAGAGAGACCATATTCTGTCTTAATACATTTGAAAGGATGCAAGTAATGAAAAGTAGGCTTTCTGAATACAATTGAACTAAATTAGAAACAAGTGACAGAAAGATCTCTAAAAGTCCTCAAATATTTAGAAACTAAATAACACACTTACAAATAACCCATGGGTCAAAGAAGAAATTAGAAGTGAAATTAGAAAGTATTTTGATCTGGAAAAAAAGCATAACGCCAATATTCATGTGGTGCAAGGTTGTATCTGTGGCAAAGCTTATTGTGCTAAATACTACTATTAGGAAAAAAAGTCTCAAGTCAGTAACCTCATCTTAAGAGATAAGAGAAAGAAGATGCGATAGTTAATTTTAGTTGTCAACATGGCTACCTTAAGAAATACCTAGAGAACTGGTAAAGCATTACTTCTGGGAATGTATGTGAGGAGGTTTCCAGAGGAGACTGGACTGTGAATCATAGGGAAAATCCGGCTCCATGTGAGTGGCACCAGCTAATGGGCTGTGGCTCAGGTAGAACACGAAAAGCAAAAGAAAGGTGATTTTCTTTTCTCTCTCCTGGAGCTGGGGCAATACTTTTCTCCCACCCAAGGACATCAAAATTCCAGGATCTCTGGCCTTTGGACTCTTGGAGGTACACCAGAAAGCAGGCTGTTGAGTTCTCCAACCTTCAGCTTTGAACTGAGTGTTATACTATTGGCTTTCCTGCTTTGGAGCCCTTTGAACTTGGACTGAGCCATGAGGTAGGCATCCAAGGGAGTCCAGCTTTCAGATGGCCTGTCACAGAACTTTGCAGTACCCATAATTATGTGAGTCAACTTTCCTAGTGAATCTCTTCTTTTATGTCTTCTATGTACCTGTAAATGTCTTATTGGTTCTGACTCTCTGGAGAACCCTGGCTAATTAATAAAAAGAACCACTGCATGTATATTAGAATGACTAAATTGAAAAAGACTTAAAAAATAATAATTTGATGTGAATGTGAAGGATCTGAAACTCTCAAGAGCTGCTTGTGAAAATATGAGCTGGTACAATTATTTTGGTTTCATTTCATAAAACCTTGATCACATAACCATTCTATTCCAAGGTATTTAATAAAAGAAGGATTATATGTGAATAGAAAGACTTGTCTGGGAATAGTCACAGTAGCTTTATTTGTAAACAGGGTCATGAACTGGTGAAAAGATAAGCACATTGAGGCATATTCCTATAATAGAATGCTACTCAGCAATAAAAACAATGAATTTTGATACAATAACATAGATGAATGTCAAAATAAACATGTAGAGTAAAAGTAGATCCATCCAAAAACAAAGTACATAGTTTTTCATTTTATTTATGTGAAATTCTAGAAATAGAATGTACTAATCTGTGGTGACAGAAGGCAGATCAATGGTTTCCTTTGGACTCAGGGGAAGAAGAGAGTGGGAAGGGATTTCCAAGGGACATAAGGGACTTTGGGGATAATGGATGTGTTTACTATCTTGATTGTGGTGATAGTTTTATGGTTGTGTGCATAAAATCAGTTGTATTCAATTTTGTATTTAAAATATGTACTTCATTATTTGTCAGCTGTACCTAACTCACCCAATGAAATGTAATACCACTCTAATTCCTCTAAATTAGCAATTGTGATATAAGATTTTTAATTTGTCAAAGATGTGGAGAATACTGAAGCTCAGTGTTAGGAACAGGAAATGGAAAGAAATCATACATACTTTTGGCCTTCAGTTAGATTTTAGTCTTACAAAAATATACAGAAGCAACTTCTATGAAGAGCTTGGTAATCTGTAAAATACTGATTTTCACAGCATAAGCTTATTTGAGAGTGATTATTTTTACTCTAAGACTATGTCTCAAAGGTGTTATGGTTTAGATTTAAATGCCCCCCCAAATTCTCATGAGTTCAGAGGTGGGGCTTTGAGAAGGTGATTGGATCATGAGGGCTCTAACGAGATCATAATTTGATGGCATTATTGGAAGATACTAGAAATTGAGGAGGTGACATTTAGTTGAAAGGAGTGGAGTCATGGGGCTGTGACCTTGGGAACTATATCTCATTATTGGCTCCTTTTTCTCTGGCTCTTTCTCTTACCCTGTCCACTTTCTGGCTTTCCTCCAACATATCCTTCTACCATGATGTTTTTACCTTGCCACAGAACTAAAGGCAATGAAGCTGCCTGAACACGGACTGAAACCTCTGAACACATGAGACAAAATAAACCTTTCCTCCTTTCAGTTGTTTATGTCAGGTGTTTGTCACAGCAACAGAAAACTAACACAAAAGGAATGAAAGTATAAACTTAAGGAACTGACTTTACATTATATGTTGGGAGCAGGTTTGCATTCTCTACGAGACTGTTGCTTTCTGTGGTGCAGGATCTGAAAGTCCTGGGCCCATATATATGCAGGAAGAGAAGAAGGCCATGTATGTGAAATACAGCTAGGTTAGAACCTGAGATGGAGGCTCCAGGCTTTTAACGATGGAGGCGTCACTTGCTAGAAAACTAAACACACATCTAGTCCAGGAGTTGAGTAAGCTGGAAGTCAGCCACACATTGACCCACTAAGGCAAAGTATGAGACAACATAGAAGATGCATATTCTGTCCCAAGCTCTGTCCTGCACTTCCAAGGGCTAAGAGCAAAATGGCTGCCACTCTATTTCCCCTTTCAGATCTTGCAGATAAAGTCTCTTGCACAACAGAAGGGGATTCCAGGGACCTGAATCTTAGTGTAGCTATGTTGATAAAATCAAAGCACACACATGTATATATGAATATGTGTGCATATGTACATGCATATTTATGTTTATGTGTGTATGTATGTAGTGTATCAGATATATAGTTATACATTTACCAGATTTGCTACTTCTGTAGCAACTGTATTTTTAAGGATAATGACCCATTCTGAGCATGTCCAATGTGCCAAGCTCTGTGCTGATTGCCTTACATACATTATACAATTTTATCCTTAAATTTTTCTATGAGTAGATACTACTGTGCCCACTTTATCAATGAGGAAAATGGGCAGAGAGGTGAGGTGCAGTGTCCAGGATTAGATGTTTGTAGGAGGCAAAGCCTGGCTTCAGACTCCAAAGTCTATGTTTTTAACATTTTTAACATAAGCTCTAAACCTACACAGAAATTCAGCAAAATGAAAATAAAAAGCAAAACTAAAATATATATACATGCATACATCCAGAACACATTTAAATAACCATTTAAAGAATTTTTTTAAACATGGCAATGTTAAACAAATGGAAAATCATCTGAGATAAATAACTGCTCAAATCAAATTTTAAGGATTTTAATCTCGACTCTTTTTAATTTGCACTGAGTATACACACTCTTAAAATACATGCCAACAACATGAAAATGTTTACTGACTTCAATTTACCAAAAAAAATATATATGTATGAAGAGAGTAGCCGGGTAGATCACAGACAGGCTGGTGGATGTGGGGAGAAGGAATGTGACAGAAGGAGAGAAAAACAGGAGAGAGAGACAGAAAGATACTGAGAGGGCAGAACAGAGAGGGGGGCTGAAGCTGAGGGAGAGATATGCAAATGCTCATCGACTCTGTAATGAAAAATCTTCTTATTAAACTGTGCTTTATCTAGGAACAGTCTTCCTTTTAGGAACATATCCAAGCAGAGATAAAGGCGTCTTACTATACTCATTAAACTGTGCATGGTTTGATGCAATCACACTTGTATAATTTGCATATGGAGCAGTTTAATCTAGCTCATCCTTCCTTGCACCTATTGTTAATCATGCCAAGGCGCCCCCCCTCCTTCTTCCCTCTTCCTCCACTAACCTTTTGATTCAAGCAGATAAGTGAATAGACATAAGGACATCAACATCTTTGTGAGTGATCATCAGCTTTGTACATTCCAAATATCCCCTGCTTTGTCGATTATGTCTTCCTGGACATGGACATTCCATATGTTTTTGATAGTGTCCATCTTTGCTGATTTGAAGAAAGCAGTATAGGGATAGAGCAAGATGACAGAAAATTATTATTAACATGCATCTGAGGCCTAAGTCTCTGTTCTATTTTAACCACAAATAGTAAGACAGATACATTCACCTTATTTATTGAATGGGATCTGCTTTCAACAAAGTGTTTTTGAGCCCATATGCAGGGCTTCACTGTATAGAGAGGCTCTTATAAAAACAAAAATTTGCGGTGAGATGGCTCAGTGGCCTAAGCGCCTGCCTGGCAAGCACGAGGGCCAGAGTTCGACTCCCAGAACCCACATACGAAAAAAGGGCCGGTGATGTCGCTCAGCGGCACCGGCACCCACTGGCACACAAGATCCTGAGGTCAACCCCTGGTACCCACAAAAAAAAAAAAAACACGAAAATTTTATAATTACTCCTTGGATGTTAAGAATCATGCAGCTAGGAGGATGGCTGTGATTTATCTCTAATGAGTGTGAAAATGATTTAGAGTCTTTGGTTTGGTCAAGGGAAGGAATATGGGAAGTGAGAAGACAGAAGCAGTGGAAGGACTCCCTACTTCCTCTCAATTTTGACTTCATTCCCCAGCTGTTTTCTGTGTATCGCCCATTCTTTCATCACCCATAGTCTTCTAGCATTGGAGGTAGGGGAGGAAGATAGAAAAGAAGGTGGTGGAAATTTGTCTCTGGAGGGAATCACATCTACCAGAAATTATGAAGACCAGTTAAAATGTCTATGAAAAGGCCTGCAATCCTGCCCTGAGAAACATGGAAGGGAGTGTGTGAGTGAGTTGCAAGGTGGGGTTCTGAACATTTTCCTCAAGTGGCAGGCAAAAGAGCATTTAGAGTTTTTAATCAAATCTGCATGGGAGGGCCGGTGAGACGGCTCAGCGGCTTAAGCGCCTGCCTTGCAAGCACGAAGGCCCGAGTTCGACTCCCGGATCCCACATACGAAAAAGGGGCCGGTGATACCGCTCAGCGGCACGGGTGCCTGTTGGCGCGCGAGGTCCTGAGGTCGTCCCCCCGGTACCCACAAAAAAAAAAAAAAAAAAAAAAAAAAATCTGCATGGGACTCTACTTCACTGTGTGTGCACGTAGTCTGAGTGTGTCAGGTAGGATGTAAAATAGACAAACACTCATATGATAGATGAGAGGGTTAGCAGGTTGTGGTAAATGGGAGAGAGGGTAAGTTCCTTCCCGACCATCTGAGATAGCCCTCCTGAAGACAAGCAGCTGGCCTGGACTTTGAAGAATGGGAAAAGAATACAAAAAAGCAAATTCTATCTCTTCCACTCTCCAGTGTAGATATTCTTAAACTCACTCATTGATCAATTTATTTATTCAATAATATTGTTTTGTGACAGAACTCTACCAGGTTACTAGCGACAAACTGGAAAAGACATACTTTAAACATGTGATATGTTTCCAAAGAGAAAGTAAAAGTGCTATAAGAATGATGGGCACTCTGCCCTCATCTAGGGACATCTATTGGTCCATGGGGATGGGAAATCTCTAATGTATAGTAAAGTTATAGCCATATTTTAATTTTTCTAAAACTGTCATCAGAGTCCCTAGGAAGTCCCAAAGTGTATGTTGAGTATACTTGCTTCTCTGTCATTCTAACTAGTGAAATCTCTTGTAGTTATGAAACTAAATCTCATAATTTTTGTGTCTTCTTCAGATAACCTATCCCAATAGTGCTGAGCATGTAGTAAATTTAGTCATCATGTATGTTGCTCAAAACTCTGTTCTTAAGAAGTGCATTGCCTGAGAGAGGAGTGTATTGCCTGAGAGAAAAAGGGATCATTTGTTAACATTTTAATCATAAATTTGGTCTGAAAGCCATACATTTCAGTCCCTGACGACCTTCCTTTTGGATGTCAGGCTGTTGCTGCCCTCCGTCTTTCTGTGATCTTCCCATGGCGAGTAGCAGGTACAGGTGTTTTAATTTCAACATTGCCTCAGTAGGTAACTAGCCCTGCTCTTTCTGTCTGCTAGCAAGTGGGGAAGTCTACAAAATGCTCTTTCGCATTCGTAATGATTGCGATCAGACCTCTGGGAGATCTGATAGAAAAACTGAGTCCTTCTAGCCAGACTGGGAATCTGGAAATTAGCTTTTTATAGTTTCAAGAAGCCTGGGAATGAAAGAAGATGTTAGGAGAACAAGTGGCAACAAGGTCAGAATCAATATTTATTGGCTTATTAAAGGAAAGGGGAATGTTGGGAACAAGAGTCTCTCCACATGTGGGGGCTGGGGAATATCAGGCTCTATATGCCAACTGTGGCCTGCCTGAGAATCCCAACTGCTAGGGTCAAGTGTTCTCATTTATCTTGTAT
Organism: Erethizon dorsatum; assembly: GCA_028451465.1. Classification (NCBI taxonomy): domain Eukaryota; kingdom Metazoa; phylum Chordata; class Mammalia; order Rodentia; family Erethizontidae; genus Erethizon; species Erethizon dorsatum. The sequence goes on along the minus strand of CM051823.1, from coordinate 136,097,155 downwards.
TTACAGCCTTTGAAATTTCTCATCTAACCTGCCACAGGGCATGCATGATAGCCATTCAGGTATTAATATGGCAATTATTACATGATTTCTAGTTTTTGTTTCATCTTTTCTTCGCCCTACCCTTGGCCTGGATGCTTGTCTTTTCTCTCTTTCAGCATTTATCTCTGTGGGAGACATGCTGTTGGGATTTTAATCTGCAAAGACAGTCTGTCTCTGTTACAGAAGTCACGGATGGGCTCTTGAGTCAGTCGCTCACTCTACTAAGGCACCTAGGTGTGTGGATCTGGAGGGCGCTGATGGGAGTGGATTACCACGCAGTGCAAGGAATCCCAAGAGGTGCTCTCTCCACTCCTTCCAGCCCCTTATGTCTTTCCTTCCATCTTGAATGAAAATTGCCTTCATGACTGCCGATACTAGAAATTTCTCTTGTAAGAATTTCTCTTCTGGATCAAAGTGTTCTCATGGGGAGAGAGGGGTTAAATACTCAACCTTCCATGAGCTTTACCACACTTCATTAATTCATGCAATTCAAACACTCAAAACAACTTGTATTGAGGAGCTAGTCTATACCTGACACACTGTTCCATGCTCTGTATAAATCACTGCATATCGTTTTCATCAAAACCTCGAATAGCAGGCTCCTCATTACATCAATTTCATAGTTGGATCCAAAACTTTTTCTGATGACTACTTCGATGACAAGTGACATGACAAGAATTTTATATCAGTCTCACCTGGCTTTAAATTTAAGGTGCTTCTACTATACAAAATGCAAAAAAACCACAGTCACTATATATAAAATACTTAGATAAAAAATAGTCCTTTCACACATTTACCTACCCCAATTTATATTACAGCTGATCATCATAAATTATAATACTCAAATATTATTAGGGAATGGGGGAATTTTGTCACTCAGTAACATTGAGTGCCTAGTATGTGTCAGGAAATTTTCTTGTTGCTGGGGATACGGCAATAAACAAAACAAAGATGCAAAATCTCCATAAAGCTTACATTCTAGAGAGCGTAAATATGGTAAGTAGTATGGTGTATAGAATATTGTACATAGCAGCGGTGGCGAACCTATGGCACGCATGGCACAGTGAGGTGTTTGTATCATTGAAAGCTCTAAAATGTTTGCCATCACTAGTATGTAGTATGTTAGGAGTTTACTAGCCTAAAGAAAAAGTGAATCAATAATGGGCAATGGAGCAAAGAAAATGGAGGGACTAAAACTACAAATTAGAAGTAGGAGGTCATACAGCCCTCCCTGAGAAGGTGACAGTTGAGCAATACATGAAGCATACATAGGAGCATTCCAGGGACAGAGTTCCAGGTAAAGTGAATAATGGGTACCAGGCCTGGAGGCAGCAGTATCTTAACTGTGTCCAAAGACCAAGGGGCCAGCATGACTGGTGGATAGAATTCAGTGAGCCAGGAGAATGACCTGCAGAAGAGGAGATCTATGCGTTCATGATGAAGGTAGAAGTTATATATTTGTTTGTAGGTCATAGAGAAAATTTTTGGCTTCTAATTTGAGAAAAATGAGAACTTGTTGCAAGATTTTAAGGACAGAGAAGACTGCATCTGAGTTACCTTATATTAGAATCACTCAGGTTTCTCTATTGAACCCAGAGAGCAAAGATAGAAACACAAAAACTGGTCAGAAGGTGACTGGAGTCGTTCAGTTGAGATAAGTATTAGCGTGGATGAAGGTGGCTGTAGTGGAGGTTGTGAGAAGTGGTTTTATTTGTGATATATTTTGAAGGTAAAAACAGTGGTATTTGCTTACTGATTGTGAGGGTGAGGGAAAGAGGAATCAAGGACAAATATAAGAGTTTTACCGACTACTTAGAAGGATAAAGTAGAGTTTACTGACATGGTGCAGATTTAAGTAGGGACATCATGAATTTAGTTTTGGACGTGTTAAATCTATAATTCTGCTAGATATCTACATGTTAAGAGGCAGTTGGATATTTGGGTCTGGAGTTCAGGGTAAATAGCTCCACTGGTGATAAAAATTGGGGTTACTAGTATACAAATAGTATTTCACAATCTATGATGCTACTAGCATTGTAGGATACTGGTACAGGAAGGCACAAAGATTGGGGTCCACCATGAAAACCTATAGAACATTTTGGAATCTTTTCAAAACAGATATGAAACCTAAAGGTGACCAGCTGGTTAGAGCACTGGCAGGAGCAAGTTACTTGAGTACTGCACACAAAGGACTGCATTTGAGTAAGTGAGGATAGGGAGGAAAAACTGAGTCTCTTCATGGTGAACATTTATAGGATGGAGATCATGCACATGTGTGGGTAGCACCAACTCTGGAATAATTTTGTGGTGAGCAAACCTTGACTTTGGTACCTCACCTTCTCTTTACCTCATTCTCACTCCACTCAGCTTCCAAGTTTCCAGGGCCTTCTGCATGGGAATGTATTTGGGACAGAATGGAATTACCACATGATGTGTTTTTACAAGTAATCTTTTACTTGCTGTTTTCATTTCAAATTCACGATCCCTAATCTCCACCAGACCTGAAGTGGTGCCCCAGATTCCTTCTATTTGACTAGCCCATGAATTCCCTACTCCTCTAGACAATTATTTCCTACTCAAACCTCTAATACTTTTTCTCTCGTTTTCACCTTTAACTGTCACTTTGCGTCCTATACCAGTAGAGAATGATAGCCATTAGTTGGGTCCTTCAGCAAGCTCTCAGCCCCATACCTACCTACCCATCACCAGCAGCATCCATTATTCTGGCTCCTTCCCTTGTCCCATAGAAGGATAGGGTGTGTTAAGCTAAAGTCCGTCCCTCTTTCTTCCATTAGATTCCAACACTTCTCACCAACATGCCAGCATTTCTCTAGTGCTTCTCCCAACTCTCACCTGCTCCTTTCAGTTTTGTTTGTGCTCTCATGGATCATTGTCATTAGTACATAAGCATGCTGTTATTTCTACCATCTTGCTAAACCAAATACAAAAATAAATGAAAAACCAAATAAAGACCTCACTTTCCTATCTGCTATTATATACTCTCCTTTATAGCAAAGTTCTTTGGAAGAGTTCTCTGCACTTAATACCTCCAATTTTTCTTTTCTCATCCTTTCTTAAAATACCCCTAATTAGGATTTCACTTATACCACTGCTTTCTGCTCCACTGAGGCAAACAAGACTTCCACATCACTAAATCTAGCTGTCAAATCTTAAGTTTTATCCCTTTTGATTCATCAGTACTGCCTCTTCCTTCTTCAAACAATTTCTCCACTTACCTTCCACAATACAAGACTCTTGACTTTTCTCATACCTCTTTCTCCTTTTTTTATTTCCTCCACATCTCTCCAACCATTTCTTATTTTGGTGTGCTCCAAAGTTTAGTTCTTGAATTTCTTCATATCTATACCTTTACTTTAAGAGGAGAGGGTCCTGGCAAATTTCTGCCTTCCTATTGCCAGGAAGACAACATAAATGCAGGGAAAAGATGCAATTTACATAAAGCCATCTAATTTGGCCTAGAAATGGAACTAGTACCTAGATTTGAGTCTCCTGCCCACTGCTCTTTCTGGCACATCTCTCAGCTGGTTTCTTGGACTAGAGACCACTGCACAACTTCTCTCAATTGGGAAGGGAAAGTGGTTCCTGTAATGATTTTGCACTGCCACTTCATGCCAGACAAATAGGCCATACTGATATAAAATTAATTCCATTTGATTGCCAATATTCTAATAATGAGAGTTTTACATAATGACATCTTGCAGGAACTGGCTGAGATGTCAGATTTCAAGATTTCATCACTTATCAGAACTATAGGGAGAATTTCAAATTCTTATCTTCTTTCCAAACTATGTCATCTTCTAAAGCTGCCTCCTAAATTAAAGTTTGTATTTATAACGTGCCCAGTGCCCACTGATGTCAGGTTGGCAATGTGAATTCTAGACCTTCCATTAATCTTATTAATATTAAGTGCAAAAAGTAGAAGAAAATTGTACAATCCACTATGTAATAAATTCAATCTTCCAGTAATAATGGTGCCACTACCTGAGAGTTGATCGTATGAGGTAGAAATGATTATGGGGGCAAGTCATGGAAAATACTCTTGTTTGGTCTCCCATAACTATGTGGTTCATTAATATCATCATCCTTTTTAATCTATGCTGTGTTTTTCTTTAGTCCATATGAGGAATTAATTGCTTCAACTATTTGGGATTTGTGTGGGCTGCATCATGGGAGAAGGGAGCAATGAGTTTTTCCTTGAGTGTGATGGCCAGTTATTTGATGGGACCTGATTATGCTAATGATCACTCTGAAGTGAGCTATGGGCAGGTCAATGTGGATGCAGGGTTTCCAGAGAGGTGTGGCTTAGAAGTTTGAAACATGACTTTAGTGGCTTGTGTGGACACTGGAAAATCCAGTGATGATTTGGTCTCAGGTGATTCTGGCCGTGTAAGTAAGTCTGGGGAGGGAGTGCTTACACTATCTTTTTTTTAGCAAAGGGTTTATCTTTGTTAGACAGAGCTCATTTTCAGGTTTATTGTGAACCTGTACAGTGGGATGAGTGTGTGTGGTGGGCCTTGGTTGATTTGGTAGGGAAAGAATGGGACGGAGGAAAAGCAATCATGTGAACTATAATATTATATTAAGGAATACAACAGATTGTGGGAAGAAACTGAAGGATATATGTTTTCCCACCTTGTTTTTCCTGCTTCATATGTATGTCTAACAGAATAGTCAGAAATAAAGGATGTCTTATAAATGTGTGCCGCTCAAATATTCTGTGTCCAAATCCTTCCTCCAAACCATGTCATCTTTCCCAACTCTATAAATCTTTTTTTTTTTTTTTTTTTGTGGGTACCGGGGGGTCGACCTCAGGACCTCACGTGCCCGCAGGCGCCCATGCCGCTGAGCGATATCACCGGCCCCTTTTTCGTATGTGGGATCCGGGAGTCAAACTCGGGCCCTCGCGCTTGCCAGGCAGGCGCTTATGCCGCTGAGCCATCTCACCGGCCCCCAACTCTATAAATCTTAAGCATAGATATCACTCTGCTCCCTGTGAGTTATTGGAAAATAAGTGAATGTAATGATGATGACCATTATAGATGAAATATTGTGCATTTTAAAATTTTCACAACTCTGACATAACGAACTAACTAATAAATCAGTGTTTGTAAAGCATTTCTATGAGGAGAAAAGAACTGGATAAAGAAAAGGGACTTCAGTTTTAACTTATGCCAAATAGCAACTTGGGATACACAAAATGTTCTTCTGGGCCACCATTTAAAGGATCTTCCAAAAAATTCTTTTTGTAGTAGGGAGGATTGAATCCAGAGAGTACTGAGCTACATCTTAGCCTTTTTTTTTTTTACTTTATTATTATTCTTTTTTAAAATTTCGGGACAAGGTCTCATTAAGTTGCCCATGCTAGCCTTGAACTTGTGGTCCTCCTGCCTCAACCTCTTAAGTAGCTGGGATTATAGAAGTGGGCCACACAGCTGGCTCTAAATTTCTTGATAGTATGTCAAGGCAAGAAAGGATGGATGACTAGATATGGTGGCGTGTGTCTGTAATCGCAGTATTGGAGAGGCTACAGCAGAAGGATCAACTTGATTTTGGGGTTGGCCTGGGTTACTTAGTGAGTTCAAGGCTAGCCTGAACTACACTGAAATATCTTTTCTCAAAAAAAAAAAAAAAAAAAAAAAAGAGAGAGAGAGAGAGATGATCTTTTTCATGTAAATGGTAACTTTTGCCTTGATATATGCTATTATAAATAGAAATAAGAAAGATTACTAATTATTGTTAAGAAAAATGCTTTATGTTAATGTGGAAGCAAAGGAACTATAATTTCCAGTCATTACGGTAGCAGCTCAGAGGTATACCATGGCCTTTTCTTGGTGAGAAATTTAATCATGGTATCTTAGAGAAATGAATTTACAGAAAAAAAATGAAAATGCCCTTCCCAGGTAGCAATGAGACTGACAGGCATGCCAATTTGAATGTAAAGGCACCGATTCATCACTAATGAACTCAAACCATTCTTATTAAGCCACTGTGCTCATGCTGGAGAAAGACATAGATAACTAGAATGGGCTTTTGCATGCAAGAAGCTTATAGTCTGTGGGGGAAAACCAGGCATTGCTCATATGGCATTTTATTATTTTAGTACAAGGCAAAAATAAAAGGGGTAACGGATATAAATAGAAAGCAACAAAAATGATGCCCTGGTCAAGTTTTAACTGAGCACCTAGAGTTCCATATCAGACATGGTCCTCTTTTTAGAGGTCCAGAAATTGCAGCCCAGTGCAGAGATGACAGGTTCACTTACTATTTTAAGGTAGCAAAGGCCATGCAGCTGGCATAGCAATAATCACAATGGGCATTCATTAAAGAAAAATGTCCCTCCATCTGGGGTGATCAGAGAAGACTTTATTACTGAGAAATGATGTAAGTCAGCCCCTGGAATTTGTCTTTCTCATATGAGTCATCTCATAATGGAATAAGGGGCACCTCAAGTGGGTTGGGGGAAAACAGCTCTGTGTCCTGGCTCAGTGTCTATGATTCTTGTAAGGACCCTGCTGAAATGCTGGCCTTGCTGAGTTTGCACAGGTTAGAGTGGGAGAGGTTTCTTAAAAAGAGTGAGCACTTATGGGCCGGTGAGATAGCTCAGCAGCATAAGCGCCTGCCTGGCAAGTGCGAGGTCCTGAGTTCGACTCCCAGTACCCACATACGAGAAAAAGGCTGGTAATATCACTCAGCGGCACGGGTGCCTGCTGGTGCGCGAGGTCCTGAGGTCGACCCCTGGTACCCACAAAAAAAAAAAAGAGTGAGCACTTTGAAGTGTTCCCCAACTCTCTGTTTCCCAGCCAGGTCTTTGCAACCTTCAAAAGAGTGGTTCCATAGGGGAATGAAGAAAAATAAGATGACAGAGACTGACTGGGGTCAGATTTGAAGAGAGCTGGGTGAAGGCTGAAGTTTTTGGTGAAGGGCTTGCTCTTCTTCCTTTTTCTACACACTCCTCTGGGGCTGTCCTGCTTTTTGGTCATGGTGAGCCTGACCAAAGTCATTGTAATTTGAGAAGTAGTTGTCCCACCTTGGCAGTGTAGGATTCTCACTAACTGCATCAAATGGGTGTTAGGGAGATTCAACCCCCCATAGCCTCCCCATTTTGCTGCAAAGGATCTGAGTTGCATCCATAGCCAATGACCCTCAGCCAGTATTCTCAAGACTGTGGACATGTCCTTTAGGGTCATGTGAGCCACATAGCATACCCAAGGGAGGAGTAAATATTAAGGCCAGCCCAGGGTTTTGTTATAATCAGCCAGGTAGTGGGCATGGTATTCTATTTTAGCTCCTTTAAAGTTTCTTTCTTTCTCTCCAGCATCCTTTCCAACTCCTTCCTCTGCCTCCATCTCTTCTCTTGTAACAGCGCACACACAGTCACACAGAGGTAGCCCCCCCATCTCCAATACAATGAATGCTGCTGTCAGTTCAGATAAGAGCACCCGCTGGATAGAATGGCAATATTTTCAGTCCTGGCAATCATGATCATAAGTTCAGTTTATTAATATTGCAACAGTTGCACTAAATGTGATCACTTGGCTAACAAAACATTTATCAACAAAACGCTGCCACCTACTGAAGTTTTGCAAACAGCCCAGATGATTGGATGAGATCACAAATTCACTCTGTCACAAGCTTATGGTCTTTTCTGAAATCGTTCTGAAACAAGAATGATAACCAGCCAAAGCAGACAAGACATCCCTTTCACACAGTCTGTTTAGAAAGTGTCAGGGTGGATCCCACAGAGTGGCATCCAAACAGAGAAGGCGGTTCGGGGCTTTTGATGTTTAGTTGATTGTGGATTTTCCAGCAGGGTTTGGGGGATGCTCCCAAATACTTATCTGCAGGACAGGGCTGTTTCTATTAGGAACTTACAACAGGTTCTTTACAACAGGTTCAACAACACTGGTTCATTCTACAATAAAGGCACATGAAAACAACTGGATTTTATTTTTATCCTCTAGAAAATAAATATATTTGGTACTGAAATACATCCCATGAAACTTACCATGAAAAATGTCTATTTCTCTATGTGGATCCATAGGTGCGGAAATATACCATTATTCAAAAACTGCTTAAACAGTGAAAATCACTTTAGAAATAGATAATTAAGTTTTATTGTTTTTATACAATACTTTGGCAAGTAGTGTGAGGACTAATTTGTAATGGCCGGGGAGAGTTTGAGGGAAGAAAACCAGCAACAATGATGATTTATGTATGCTTTTCTTCCAAAGGTAATAGTCACTCTCTCTTAAAAAATTTTAGGACTTAAATTTGAAATACTGAAAAATAAAACAGGACTCTAAATACCATTCCTCACCTTTGTCAGCTCCATTATGCAGCAAGCTGGGGATGGCTAAGAAAGGAAAGAAAATACTCCAGTGTTCCTGCAAAGCCAGGTGCCTGCTTTTCACCCTGTTACAGACGTGTAAAAATATAACCTTGTCCGCAATACTGTAGGGTTCTCAATAAGTGGGCTTGGCTCTTTGGGTGTCAGACAGGGTCTTTCATATTGTGAGGACAACTGAAAGGAGATGTCTAAGAAGATAGTATGTGTGAGATCAAGTTTTTAATAACTGCATCAATCTTTAATAACTAATGTTCTACTTCCTTGGCATGAAGGAATTTTTTAAGGACTAACATTTATTTTTCTAGAAATTTGTGTATTTACCTGACAGCCATAAGTAAGGGATTCCATAAATGAATGAAGCTTCTCTCAGTTAAGAGCAGAGGGCAGAGAGAAGGGACACCGGCTGGCATTCATATATATGATAAATATCGGAAATCTCCTACTTTATGCATAACTACACATTTGCGCTCCCATTTTTCTGAATTCATACCACAAAGTGGTCTTGAAAGAGAGGAAATAGTGGGGTTGGGAATGGAGAGAAGAAATGGGCTTGATGTTGGGGTTAGGGTCAACTGAATATACAAGAAATGATACAGTGTCTTAAGCATCAAGTATATCCAAGCACTGAGAGATATTCACTTCTTTGCTTGTGCAGAGGGTTAAATAGGAAGGCAAGTAGAGGGAGTTCCTCTTTCTTTTCTATGCAGGGAAGTTATACTTCTCTTGCACGTGGGAGAACAGAGTTCACAGTGTGCTAATAAATGAGATCATGGGTAGGAAGCCCTTAGACCTCCTTAGAAGTAAGTGACTATAAAAAATCCAAGCCATTTGTATTACTCTTGTAGGTGATGTGATTTGAAATGGACAGAGAGCACAGTTTGTCTTCTGTTCAAATTGGCATCCCCTCATGCCATTCTGGGAATTAGTTCAGAACTGACTACAGGAAACATAAATCACCTTTGATACCCAACACTGTTTCCTAGCAGGCCCATATTTTCCCAGGAGGTTCTTTCTCTGTAGTAGATAAAAGTTTGCCTGCATTTCATGTGATCTCATTTCATTTTCCTCTTCAGTAGATACCAGCCTGTATGTCCATCACTCTGGGCAAAGCATGATCCTGTCCCAGGCACTTAAATTCACGGTGGTCCTACTGTAACCTCACTCTTTCCACTGAATACTTCCATCACTTCTATTGTTCTCTGGGGAATAGTTCTCATTCTCATTGAAAGGAAAAGCACATTCTGAATATGTAACAATATCTACATGCAGCTCTCTGATTATAAATATCAAGTGTTATAAAAGCCCCATCAGTGTAGTGATCAAAGGCACGAGGGACTCACTGCTGAAGCAGCAGGTGCCCCAGTACAATAGGTATAAAGGGAAATGCTGAGTAGACATGGGGTCCCAGGAAATTCGTACTAAAGACTACTGTCTGATGTATTTTCAGTTGTGCTTACAGAAGGATTTAACTAAATGATAACAAAGAAGTTGGTCTCGCAATGTTGCTTTATAATTAAAAGTAAGTTTAAAATGTACTGATCAGTAATAATTCCTATTTTTAACCACGAATAAGGGTTTGTTATAATAAGCACTTTCAGCTCTGGAGAAAACAAGTTATTGAAAGTGTTCCTATTGACCTCTTCCCTCAGAAAGATACCATTCCATGGGCCTGAGAGAGATGTGGGTCCAGAAGAGAAATGGCAGGAATTACTGGTGGACAAGTAGTCAATGGAGGGCACATGTTTGGGGAATAAATTCTCTTTTATTTATGAAAGCAAACAATCCAGGCTTAAGAACCATTGGCCATTCAGATCAAGGGCACTCAGGATGGTCTTATAAAAAGCATGTTTGTAGAATCATCTAACATGATCAACGACTTCCATGTTTTTAGGGTCACTGATTAAATTGTTGTGTAGAAATAAAGTTGTCTTTCACAAAAACACATTTCCAGAGAGCAAAATTCACTAAGCATAGCCTCATGTGATCCTGATCCAACAGGGATGAGCACAGAGGTAGCAACAGATTGGAGTGAAACATAGTAGAAAACAGAATGCAGAAACATAATTTAATCTAATCATGAAACATAATGGTAAAAGTTTTCAGTTTCTATTTAAGGAAGTAAAACTGTACATATTACTATTTTGTATTCACATTTTTAATTATATATTATTTTAGTTGCATCGTTATTAAATCACCAGTATATATTAGTAATAGTATGTATTACTCCTTAGTCACAGCTGTTGCTAATGTAAATACCAGCTAGCACAAAATAAACATTCTTATATCTGAATATCTTAACTCCTTGGTTTTTGAAAAGCATGATTTCTTTTCTTATGAGTGAGAACTGATGGGTGATGGGTGAAGAAAACCATTAAGCTCTGCACCAGTCTCTCACCTGTCTTCTCAGATCCTTTCCTTGCTCCTGCTTGATTTGTTCTAGATTGTAGGGAAGCCTGTTTCCCAGGTTTCTCCCACTTTCTGGTTGCTAAGGAGGTTCAACCAATGGGTGGCACCAGCTGAAGATTGGCAGATGGAATGGAGGAGAAGCCTAAATGTCTCTCCCTACCTCTCTTTGGTTGGGTGGCACTTCCAGGAACAACTCTACTTACTTCTAGGTCTGGCTTCTGCTGGCTGGCCTTTCTTTTGAGCAAAACCAAGATTCTGAAAAGCAGACACTACCATATCTTCCTTTGGCCTTCTGACTGTAGGAGCGATACCAACTTCCTGCTGTTGTATGTGTCTGAGTTGGCTCACTGTTACTTGCCTGGTGGTGTTGTTCATCCATCATCTATGTAGCTCCTCCCCTATATTAAGTCTCCTGTGTTTGGCACAGCTAGAGTGTGATCTATCTCACTGGTTAGACACAGATTAGTACTTTGTAAACTTAGTTTAACGTCTGTGATAGTTCATTTTAGGTGTCAACTTGACTTAATTGTCAACTTGAATACCTAGAGAACTGGTAAAGTGCTTGTTTTGGGTATGTCTGTGAGGGTCTTTCAAGAAAGGATTGGAGTGTGAGTTGGTGGACTGAGTGGGGAAGATCTGCCCTCAGTGTGGGTGGGCACCATCCCATTTCTGAGGACCTGTATAGAAAAACAAAAAAGCAAAAAAGATCTCTCTCTTTCTCTCTCTCTCTCTCAATCTCTCTCTCTTGAGCTGGAACATTCTCCTCTTCTGGCTCGTGGACATCAGAACTTCAAGCTCCCTGGACTTGGGGTTCTAGGACTTACATTAGCAGCCCCCAGGCTCTCAGGACTTCAATCTCACTGAGAGTTAGGGTAGTTGTTTCCTTTGTTCTGAGGTCTTTAGACTTGGACCGAGCAACACGATTGGAATCCCAAGCTTTCCAAGTTGCAAATGGCTTGTTTTGGGACTTTTTAGCCTCCATAATTGTGTTAATCCATTCCATTAACAAATCCCTCTCTCACCTGTCTATTTTTCTGTCCATCTGTCCATCCATTCATCCATTTATCTAACCTATTGGCTCTGTCTCTCTGTATCCCTGACCAATACAATATTTTAGGGTTTTTTACACTACAATGATCTAAACTTACACTTAGGAGGATGTTGTAGTTGTTGTTTGTCTTGTTACCAGTATCGTTATTATTCTTTATTGTATTACAGAGTCTCCTTATTTCTCTACATGAATGTGTTTTTCAGGTAGAATCTCCAGGGATGTTCATATTTTAAGAATCATATTAGGGCCGGTGAGATGGCTCAGCGGCTTAAGCGCCTGCCCGGCAAGCGGGAGGGCCCGAGTTCGACTCCCGGAACCCACATACGAAAAAGGGGCCGGTGATATCGCTCAGCAGCACGGGCACCTCCTGGCGCGTGAGGTCCTGAGGTCGACCCCCTGGTACCCACAAAAAAAAAAAAAAAAAAAAAAGAATCATGTTAGATACATGTTGCAAAAAAAATTTTTTTTTAATGTGGGTACTGGGAGTTGAACTCAGGACCTCATGCTTGCCAGCAGGCACTTGTACCATTGAGCGATATCACCAGCCCTTTTATTCCTTTATGTTAGTACTGGGAGTCAAACTCAGGACCTCGCACTTGCCAGGCAGGCGCTTATGTTGCTGAGCTATCTCACCGGCCCATGCTGCAAATTTTTAAACCTTGAAAGTCTGAAAAAATTTCAGACTTTCTGTCTTCCAAACTAAGATCCACAACAAGTCTATGTGCATTTCTTTCCCTTGTCTTTGGCAATATCTTTCCCCAACCAGTGCAAAGTGTGCACTTAACTCATAGCACGTATTCTGCCTCAGAGTAACAGAAGACTGTGGAGAAATCATTGGCCTAGTACAGCAGTACACATGCACAGATAAAAGAAGAGAAAACAAATTTCACATTAGCCCGCGCACTTTTCTTCCTGTACAGTGAAAACTGAAGCTTCGCAAATAGTTACAGCAGAGAAAACCTGTGGGAAGCCATGCTACTGAACAGAAGGGAACTTTAGTCAATCAAGAAATGAGACTATAGAACAGCATAAGTAATATGTGTTTGTCGGGGGTTTATGTGGTGCCATGACCATTATATCAACAGAAGATCCATGTTGATTTGGGAAAACATAAACAAAAACAAGCTAATGTCTATAAAATATGAATACTGCCTATTGGTACATATGGTAATTTAGAAAACGTATAAATAAATATGCATTCTAAAGCTATGTAATTGATTTTTTTTTTTGCTTTTGTATTGTAGTATCAGCCACAGTATAAGGTTTTGGGAAGAGGTTTGATTTCCAGTGCACCTGGGATGGGTCTCCTAGGGTGTTCCCTTAACGTTTGTCTCAGTTACTATGAGGACAAGGTCAACAAAAGGGTCTGTACCAGTCAGGGTGCGTCCTCTGACTCCAAAGGGAAAGATTTATGTGCATGGGCTGGAGGCCCTCTACCCATTGTATCTGTGTGATCATGGACAGATCACTTTCACCTTCCTAAGATAATTATAGGATCAGTGAGATATTAAATCAGAAAATTCATCAAAAATGTTCAGCTTTGATCTTAGCACAAAATTAGCGTTCAGCAACAGAGGAACAGAGGGTCCAGAGAGCTATTTATTCTACTTATTATTTGTTAAAGTATTTAAGCACTCCTGGCAACTCAGAATGTCATGGTGCACTTAATGACTAGATGTAGAAGTTAGCACAGCTGGTCCTGAACTGCAGGGAGATCCCTGATTAGCATAGCACTATTTCTACTAAACCTGATAAGATCATTCCTTCTCTTGCTTTTCTCAGATCTCAGCACTGAATCCTGTGGGCTGCTTCTGTGGGTTTTGGGATTTACAATTGTTCATTCTATGACTCTTGGTGACTGTGGAACAATAAATAGAAATATATCCTTTGGTGTTCAATATTACATTGTGTTTGCATGAAGACAGGATAAACTCTAGAAGTTGCGAACAAGTTATTCTAATCCTGTGCTGGAATCAGGGGAGTGTAGGGATGGAGTGTGAGAGAAGAGGAATGACAGTTAGGGATAAGACATATTGCTCTTCTCTTTGCAGTGGTCCTAGGCAATAGTCCCATATATGGAGATGAAAAGGGAGGCACATTTCAGCTCATTTTTCTTTTGATGTCATTTCTTATAAAAGAATATTGTCCCTAATGTTGTTTTCTTCTCTATGATATTTTCTAAAGTTTCTCTTTCCTTCACCTGCTTTTACTATTCCAGGTTGTAACTATTAATATTTCTTTCTAAAATCCTAGCTTTTGCCAATATTCCTTAATTGGACTGAACCATCCCTTCACTTGCAGACCGAGCAGGTGCCTCTGCCCTTCTTGACTCAGAGAGCCAAGGTCCAGCGTAATTCAGGGTCTTTGGTGCTGACATCGTTGAGCACTCACAGTCTTGCACTGAGTGTGTGTCTCTAATGTCATTCCATTAGAGAACTCTCTGTCCTCCATACCAGGGAAGGTGCACTTTGCTGTAACTTTGGCTGACTAGCAATCCCGCTAATAGCCTTTTACTGTAAGGAGACTATCTACAGCAGCATCTAAAGGTGCCCATCTATCCAATGCCTCCCAAGGAAGAGCAAATAAGGGAGCTAAGAGAAGGATAAACACTTTGGTCTCCCAATGTAATTGCAGTTGAGTAAAGTAATTGATTGTCTGCAAAAGTGGTGGGCCTTCTACTTTCAACCGTGTGTTTCCACCCCATGTTCTTATAACTGCAGCAGACACTGGAAATAAGTGCAAAGCTGAGCACATCATATTTTCCTGACATTTGTGACACTAAAGATGCAGAACATTTCATCACCAATATTATTAATGAAATCTAGCATTTAAACTGAAAAAAATCAGACCAGAGCCATGCAGTGTCTAAAGGTATTTGTCACCATTCTTTTATATCAGTGTGGCTAGTGCTATATGGAAATGAGTTTTCATCTCTAAAGAAAATGTAATTTTTTTAATTTTTAAAATAATTTATCTCATCTTCTGCATTGGTCCTCATTCTTTTGCAGATGGAGGAAAAATTTCTCAAGAAAGATGAACTGATGTCTTTTCTAGAAAAAGATCTCCTTAGAGTTCATTTAGCTTTTAGGTAAATGTTTAGAATTTTAGTGCAGCTCTTTCTTGCCTAGCTTCTTGCCAGAATGGTATTTGGGTGTAGTGGGAAGGTGACTCATCCTCACAGCCTCTTGTCTTCTCTGGCCTTCCCAGGAAAGCAGTGTCCCTTGAGCTTGCTGCAAAGTAAGGCTCACAGTGGCATCTTCTTTGGGGGAACATAAGTCCTTTTCTTAGCATGACCAACACTTTGACCTTGGCCTTGGTTGGCTCTCCTCTGATCACAATCAAGTCTTCTATCCCGTTCTTAGATTAGCTGACCTTCCTGTGTCACCTCTTATAGCCTTAACTTGTCATCAGGAGAGTTTGTCCTGCTGGGTCCCCTGAACTCAATTTTGTGACCTCCTATTCTCCTGCTGGGAGCTGTCAGGAAGTTCCCTAAAGTTGGCATTACAATTTGAGGGTGAATGATGATGGTAGCACTGGAGGTCCAGAACAAGGATATCAAACTAGGAATAATTCCTGGAGACACATAAATGCCTTACTTGTAGAATGAGCCCATTGGTAGTTCCACACCAGCACCTTTGTAAATGATGCACTGAGAGTTTTCACTGTGTACCTCAACTCCCAGTGAAATACAGACACTGCAAAACATAGCAAATATCTTCATTCTGGACTATCAGATCCTTTCTGTTCTACATGGAAACAGGAGAGTTTAAGGGAGCTTGTCTCTTGTCCTTTCTAGGATGAGATTCTCTTAGTCTGTTTAACTACTGTGTACTTGGTGCCACGTAGGATACGGCACTTATTTAAGGACAATTAATATTGTCCCAATCCATACCTGAAAAAATGATATAGAGGCCCATAACTCTGTGAATCTCCCACTGCCCCCACTTTTTACCCCTCCAGCCAGAGAAACTAGATACTGGGCTTTTACCTCTTCTCCAACTCTTTTTCTCTTATCTTTACTCCACATCCAAGGTTAAAGAAATCTTCCCAAGGCAGGGTGGTAACTTCCTGGTGCCAAGCTCTATCATTCAAGAAGGTTAGGCATCCTCTTGATAAGCAAAAGAAAGATTCTGAAACCTAAAAAACACTTCTTTTTTTAAGAAACCCCAGCTCCCAAGACAATTATCTCACTTTGCACTTAAGATCTAATTTGAAACTAAAGTTGAACAATAACTGCCTTGTTCTAGCTGAAGTTACCATTTTTGGAGCCTGTCCATTTCCTGAAGCTGAGGACAGCAGATGAATACCTGGGGCACTTCAGAGCACTGTGATTTCAAAGGCAGTGAAGAATGCACTGATTTATTTAAGTCCTAAATGTGGAAAACATAATATAAAACTTATGAAAGAAAATAAAAAGGAAATGTTGTTGTGTTACTAAGCTTTCTGTCACTATAACAAAATACCTGAGAATTAATTTTTTTTTAAAAGAAAAGGCTTACTTTAGTTCACAATTTTGGAGAGTCCAGCCCAAAATCAGTCCCATTGCTTTGGGCCTCTGGTGAGGTTGCAGGATGGCAATAGTGGGTAGTGCGTAGTGGAGCAAACTAATCCTCTCATAGCCAAAAAGTGAAAGAGAAAGTGCAAGGTACTGGAGCCTGCATTAGTCACCTTCCCACTGCTAGGACAATATGCATGACACCTGCAACTTAAAGAACAAGAGATTTATTTTGACTCATGGTTTCAGAAAGTTCAGTCCATTGTCAGCTGGCTCCAAGGCAGAAATGGCATAGTGGGGCTGGTGAGATGGCTCAGTGGCATAAGCGCCTGCCTGGCAAGCGCAAGGGCCCGAGTTTGACTCCCGGAACCCACATACGAAAAGAAGGGCCAGTGATATCACTCAGCGGCACAGGTGCCTGCTGGCGCACAAGGTCCTGAGGTCGACCCCCAGTACCCACAAAACAAACAAAGAAAGAAATGACATAGTGAAAGGGCATGGCAGAGGGAGGTTGTTCAGTCCATAGCATGCAGGAAGCATAGAAAGCAGAGAAGATCTGGGGACAAGAATACATACTTCCAGGTCACGTTCTCAGTGGTCTACCTCTTCTGATCAGGTATCATCTCTGGACACATGAGACTTTCAGGGGACATTTTTGATCTGAACTATATGTAACACTCCACCTTGGCCTCCAATACCCATTTCACTACGCAAAATGAATTCAGTCTACCTCTAAGAGTCAACAAAAGTCTTAACATTTCCAACATTGCTGAAAAATCTTGGTTCAAATTCTCCTCTGAGACTCAAAGCAAAATCCCAGCTGTGAGCCCCTGAATGATTCAGAAAGAAAGTCAAATACTTCCACTATACAGTGTAATGTGTTAAATATTCCCATTCCATAATGGAATAATAGAGGAAAATAAAATAACTGGCCAAAGTAAGACCAAAACCAAGTAGGACAGACATTTAATCCTGTAGTTCTATGTTTGGCACCTGAGGGAGGTTGTGGTGAAATGTGAGCTCCAAAGGGCTTGAGTAGTCCCAAACCTAGAGTCTTGCCAGTTTCAGCCTACAGGGCCTCTCTTGAGCTGTTTTTTTTTTTTTTTTTTTTTTTTTTTGTGGGTACCGGGGGGTCAACCTCAGGACCTCACGCGCCAACAGGCACCCGTGCCGCTGAGCGATATCACTGGCCCCTTTTTCGTATGTGGGACCCGGGAGTCGAACTCGGGCCCTCGCGCTTGCCAGGCAGGCGCTTACACCGCTGAGCCATCTCACCGGCCTCTCTTGAGCTGGTTTTGCTCACTGCCTGCAGCTTTCCTCAGCAGATGTTCTATATTTCTGGCATCTCTAAATTACTGGGGCCTCCAATGCACCTTCAGCTTCCCTTTGGCAGCTTCAACAGAGCTTTGCCTGGCCTTTTGGACCTTTCATTGAAGTCTTGTTGGAAGCCTCCCTGGTTCTACAACTCTTGCATTCTGCATGCCTGAAAAGCCAGCACCACATGGATGTTTCAAAGTCTCCTGCTAGGTCAAGCAGTAGATAGGCCACCTTGAGCCATGGCTACAGTGGCCTCTGAGTGCCTGAATGGCTGAACTCAGGGGCATATTTCTCAAGGTGTCCCTGAATGAGGAGGGCTCACTGGGCATATTGTTAGTGAAAAAAACAAATGAATTTACCATTTTACACCCTTAGCCTGTGATGGGTGAAGTCTGGCCATTTCCTGAGATTACTTTAAGTCATCTTTCCTCTTGTCCTGATTCAAAGCACTTGGTTTCTTTTCAGTGGCACTAATATTTTCAGCAACCATATACTCCATGGCTGCAACTTCACAGGTGCTTCCTTTCTTGCCAAATTGCAGTTTTTAACCTCTTATGGTTCTGCTTTTGCTTCTGGTTCTCATTATAAATCTGGCTAAAATCAGCCCACAGTACCCATGCCACAGCTGGAACATTGAGCTACCATGAAATTTTCTGTATTAGGTAAGTGCAGTCTCACACAAAGTCTTAGGTCATGGGAGAAGTGTACACAAGCTCTTTGCCAGAATCCAACATATATGGCCTGTAGTTCAATTTTCAGTAGAGCCTTCTTTCCCAACTGATAACTCATGAGTCTAGCCTTTGTTGTCTGCATTCCCATCAGCATTTTTGTCTTCTAAGTTTGGACCAGAATCACCCATCAATCTCCCCTTATATCACATCATTCTAGGACTTCTTTAGCCTACTTATACAAAACTTTCCAAAGTCCTCCTACAAACCAGTTTCAAAGGCTTGTGAATTACATGGTCAGGTACAGTGATAGCAATGATGCCATTTCTCTGGTACCAATTTTTTGTAGTAGTCACTTTCATGTTGCTGAGGCAGAGTACCCAACACTCACAACTGAAAGGATGAGAGATTTGTTTTGGCTCACAGTTTCAAAGTGTTCAGTCTGTGGTTGGCTGCCTCCAAGACAAAAACTGCATGGTGGAAGGGTGTGATGGAGGAAAGCTCAATCCATGGCAGCCAGGAAGCAGACAAAAGAAAGGGACTAGAGAAAACAGTACCAACTTCCAGGTCATGCCCTCTGTGAGCCACCTCTTCTGAGCATGCTCTACCTCAACTGAGATTTTGGGGGGACAATTTAAATCATAAAAGCATCTATAAGCCTCTTTAGGGGCATCCTCAATAATCTAAAGATCTCCCTCAGGGCTCATCCTAAAAGCGAACAGCACCTTCCCCAGTAGTGCCACTCTGGGTACCAAGCCTTTAACACGTTGATCTTTGGGGGACAGACTACAGCAATTTTTATGACATTAAAATAGGAAAAGATTTCTTAAATAAGATCCCCAAAACCATACTAAAAGGCAACCTGGAAGTTATAAAGAAGTTAAGGTAGGAGATGAGACACAGGAGGCATGGATTCCTCCTTACTTCAAGCCAACTAAGAGGCAACTTCAATAGTTTTACATGTTACCCTTGAAATTTGGGGGAACACACAGGGCTGGTGTTTGACCTATGCCTGAGAAACTGAATGACATAAAAAGCCTCAAGTAAGAATCAGGACATGAGCACCGGCTGTATTGGAATGATGCCCTGCTTTCCTTAAACAGGAATAAAGTTTTGTGCTTTTGTTTGCTTATTTTGCAAATTCTTTAACCTGTGGATCAATTAGATCTGCCAGCTGGCCTAGAGCATAAAAGGGACTTTACCAGAAGGTTCAACTAGATAGCTTTGGTCCCCAGTGAAGAAAGTCAGTGTGGATTTCCCAGGTCTAGGGATTGGAGTCTAGCTGTCATTCTGCATCAAAAGAATTGCAGCTGGAGGCTTGCAGTAGGAACTCCCAGAGGGGCTCACCAAGTGCCCAGTGTGTTTAAAACTTACATCAGGTGTATTCTTCATTCGGGTATCACTATCAACAGACGTCAAATGTGCTGGTCGAATAAAACTTCTCTTGCTTTTACTATGAACTCTCAGCTCCTACATCTGCAACCTCTACAGTGGAAGTATCAGAAACTAAGGCTAGAGACCAGAGGGTGAATAAAAGGAGATAAGGTTAGGAAAGAAATGATAAATACATGGTTCTTTTCTCACAAGGTGAATTTAGATCACCTTATCAAAACAGATAAAGTAGCAGAAGATTTCAACTATAAAGATAAACAGATAAACAAGAATTATCATTCACCAAAAGTAGAGGCATAAAACACAATAAATGGAAGAATTAGAGAATTGGAGTCCACAGAGAAAGCATGTCTTAGTTTCATTCCCTAGAAACAAGTCCTGAGACAAAGACTCAAGTGCAAGTAATTTGCTTGGGAGGTGAAGGAAATAGTAGGCGGAGAGTGAGAAAGTGAGTCAGGGAAGGGAATAGGAGACAGTTAATGGAATACATTAGATCAAATTCATAGCTACTGTGTAGAAATCAAACTCAAACCCACTGGGGAAGCATTGGTAACCAATGTGGAACAAATGAGTCAGAATTATCCCAGCTGAGGGTAAAGGGTATAAATCTGTTCCCATCATGCATTAGTGAGGGGCTTCCCTCAGAGGATGTTAACTCATTATTTCCTCCCTTGACTTGGGCAGCAATATGGGCTTCAGAATCAATAGAAGCCCTTAGGTAAAGACATATAGGTGATGACAATTGGCTTGGGTACAGGTTACTTTAAGAGTGAAGAATGAGGGCCGGTGGGATGGCTCAGCGGCGTACGCGCCTGCCTGGCAAGTGCGAGGGCCCGAGTTCGACTCCCGGAACCCACATACGAAAAAGGGCCGGTGATATCGCTCAGAGGCACGGGCGCCTGCTGGCGTGTGAGGTCCTGAGGTCGACCCCCGGTACCCACAAAAAAAAAAAAAAAAAGACTGAAGAATGAGATGGACACAGAGACAGAGACCTGACTATGACTTCTACAGCAAATTAGTGGTCTCAGACAAATGTGAGAAGAAATTACATTCACTTACTTGTAAAAATAGTATGAAGTAGAAGATTTGGAATTCGCAGTAAAGAAAGCACAAATGACCAGTAAATTAAGGTTAGGGTAAAGATTCAGGTAAAGACTGAATTACTCTCTCAGAAAATAATGGAAGAGCATCAAGAGCTAGAAAGCATGAAGCAAAAGTTTAGATATAAGAAGTCGATCCAAAACTTCTAACATCCCTTTCTACCAGAAGAGAATGGAGATAATGACGGAAAGAAAACAAGAGAAGAAAATGTTATTGCTGAACAATGAACCAAGTTCCTAGACCAAAATGTCTTATTAACTGTTAACAAGGACAATGCTACAAACACAAATTCTTAGACATAAAGTTTTTCTAAGGAAATCATGGTGTTGTAGTATAGATCAAGAATGATCCCCAAAGTCCTTTATGCTTTCATAAGTGGGGCTTTTGGAAAGTGACTTAATCATCAGGGTAGTACACCTGACTTGTTAGGAGGTGGGGTCTGGTCAGAAAAGGTGGGTCACCAGGGGTTTGGCTTAGAAGAGTATATCTCCCTGCTTAGTTCTCATTTCCTGGCCACCATGATGTGAGCAGCTTTCCTCTGTCCAGGCCCTTCCTCTATGCCTTCCTGCCTTGGAGGAACCCTCTAAAAATTGTAAGCCAAAATAAACCTCTCCTGCTTTATGTTGCGGGTACTGGGTATTATGTCCTAGTAACAAAACTAAGACACAGAGCTACACAGCAGAACACCACCAGCATGGTAATTTCAAATTAACGAAATGCCAGAGTGAAATTTCAGGTTAATGAAGAAAGACAATCAATTATTCAACCATGTTATTATAATAATTAGCAATCTATCTAGAAAATAATATAGCAAATTTCCAACTCATGCCATACTCCAAAATAAATCTAAATTAAAAAACTTTAAATCTACAAGACATAACAAAGCGTGAGGTTTTATGTCACTTTTGTTCAGTTGATTTTGAAAAGGATGGTAAAACAATTCTATGAAAAAAGAATCTGTTCAATAAATGATACTTAGGAAAACCAGGTATCTATCAAAAATGAATTTGGACTCCGATTTCAAAGTACATACAAAAATTTACTGAAAATGGGGGCCGGTGAGATGGCTCAGCAGCGTAAGCGCCTGCCCGGCAAGCGCAAGGGCCCGAGTTCGACTCCCGGATCCCACATACGAAAAAGGGGCCGGTGATATCGCTCAGCGGCACGGGCGCCTGCTGGTGCGCGAGGTCCTGAGGTCGACCCCCCGGTACCCACAAAAAAAAAAAAATTTACTGAAAATGGATAAAAAATGTAAATGTAAAAACTAAAAGTACAAGCTTCTTACCGGAGAACATGGGAGGAAATTATCATGATCTTGGGTTTGATGACAGATTCTTACATGTCACACCAAAAGCACAAGTGACAAAAGTAAAACAAAAAAAACCCTCAAATATATTGTACTGTATCAAAATTTAAAAATTTTTTACATCAAAAGACACTATCAAGAAAATGAAACCAGCCATGGTGGTGCAGACCTTTGATTCCAGAACTCTGGGAGGCTGTCATTTGGTTGGCAATTTTGAGACTAGGCTGGGCAAATCTATGACTTAGAGAGACCCTGTCTCAAAATAAAACAGGGCTGGAGATGTAGCACATTGTGAAGGCCCTGGGTTCCATCCCTAGTATTAAGAGAGAGAGTGAGAGAGAGAGAGAAAGAACACAACACACCACAACCCAGTGAATGGTAGGCAATATTTGTAAATCGTATCTAATAAGGACCTTGTTTACATAAAAACTCTTACAACTCAGTAATAAAAACACAACCCCACCAAAAATGGGCAAAAGATTCAAATAAACTTTTCAAAGAAGATACACAAATGATCAGTAAGCTCAGGAAAAAATTTGTGATACCATTAAATTATTATTGGAAAACAAATCAAAACTGCAATGAGATATCACTTCACACCCACTGGGATGGCTAAAATCAAAAGGCATGTAAGTGTTAGTAAGGATGTGGAGAAATTGAAATCTTCATATACTGTTGGTAAGAATGTAAAATGGTGCAACTACTTTAGAACATAGTCTGGCTGGCAGGGCCTCAAAAAGTTACACATTGAGTTAGCGTTCAACCCAACATTTCCTAGGATATAGCCAAGAACAATAAAAAAGTTATGTCTATGAAAAACTTGTACACAAATATTCATAATAGCATTATTCGTAATAACATAATAACACTGGTATATCACACAATGTTGAGAATTAGATTATAATTTGAGAAAAAATATTACCTAATAAGAATGAATGTAGATTGCTAAATGATTCTTTCTCGGTGTGATGTATTAGTGTTGGGAATTAAACTATAATTTGAGGAAAAAAAATACCCAAAGTGAAGGGAAGAGTGGTTAATGGCAGCAGTGTGTCTTTTACTGTAATAAAGTGTTTTTTAAAATGTACACATTCACTGTATTTTTTGATCATACCACAGATATCCCTTATCTGAAATGCTTCAGACCAGAATTGCTTTGTATATCAGATTGTTTCCAATTTTGGAATATTTGCATATTCATAATGAGATATCTTGGGGATAAGACCCAAGTCTAAACACAAAATTCATTTGTTTCATATACACGCATGCATATGGCCTGAAGGGAATTTTATACAGTAATTTTAGTATGCCTGTATTTCGACTGCTTCTTATCATGTAAGGTCAGGTGTGGAATTTTCCCCTGTTTGTATCATGATCACAGGTCAAAAAGTCTCAGATTTTGAGCCATTTCAGATTTTTGGATGAGGTATGCTCAGCCTATATTAAAAATCATTGAATTGTATACTGTAATGGGAGAATTCTAATGTATGTGAAGCTTATCTCAATAATGGTTTAACAGGGCCGGTGAGATGGCTCAGCGGCTTAAGCGCCTGCCTTGCAAGCGCGAAGGCCCGAGTTCGACTCCCGGAACCCACATACGAAAAAGGGGCCGGTGATATCGCTCAGCGGCACGGGTGCCTGTTGGCGCGTGAGGTCCTGAGGTCGTCCCCCCGGTACCCACAAAAAAAAAAAAAAAAAAAAAAAAAAAATAATGGTTTAACAAAAATAAAAATAGGAGTCTATTTCTGTAATCTTGAAGTATAGAAAGCTTTGCTAAGTACATGAACCACAGAAGTTAAGAACAGCTTGATAAATCAACATTCAAAATCTATATTTGGTAAAAGACACAAAGTTAAAAAATAAAGCAAAAGACTAGGCTAGGATAAAATAATATATATATTTATATATGTGTATATATATTTAAATATGTGTGTATATACCAGGCAAAGATTAATATACAGGCTATTTAGAGAGCTTCTACAAATACTGAGAACAAAACCCCACGCAACTAATAACTTACTGTGATAATGAGGGGAAAAGGGATAAGCAGGTAGGTATCGCCTCCTCAATGGGCTGGGCGGGAGAGAGAGGGAAAGTGTTGGGGTGAGCGAGGCCAAGTTGGAAGATAGACCAAAGTCAATTGAGTGAAGTAAAGAATTTTATGCTTTTGAGTCTGGACTGGATGCTTTAATTCCTGAAATAAGACTGCTCCTGTGACTGGAAGAAATTAGATCACTTTCACTTTCTGTTAGTCATTGGAAACACAAAGGGATTTTCTGAGATCTCACCCAAAAAGTGATGAAGGAGAGAACATGTGGAAAACATCAGAGCACCAGATTGGGTTTGAACAGGAAGTTTGAGCATGGGTAAAGTTGTTTTCTGCTTAATATTTGTTCTAGTTATAACCTGGTGAAATAAACACTCCACCTCAGCAGTTAGCAGGAAAACCAAATTTAAATGACACACAATTACTCCATGAAACTGGACGAAATCTTAAAAGTTTGGCAAAGGTGTGGAAAAGTTATTTTTATGTAGATGGTAATATAACTTGATGAATACTATTTGGAAGACAATATGGTAGTCTTTAACCAAGCAATTATGTGTATATTGCAACAATATTATTACAAAGAAAAAATGTGAAAAAAACAAAATTTCCTAAATAAGGGAATGTTAAGTGTACTTGAGGGATGTTAATGCAAAATCCATGTAACAATAATGAAGAAGGAGACGTACCTGTACCAATCTTAAAGCATCTCCTAGATGTACTGTTAGGTCAAAAACCAAGTCAATTTTGGTAAAATATAGACAAATGACTGTTTTTTATTTCTATCTGTATCAAAGAAAGCATCCAGGAATAGAAAAAGTGGTAAGAGTGCTTTCTCTTCCTGCACAACAGGAATGTTCAGAGCAAAGGATAAGGAGCAAATTTTCATTTTATCTTTTGATTGTTCAGCAGAAGTGTGACGAGAACCACAAATCTGAACCATGTTTTTAAAATTTTCTTATAGCCACATTAGAAAAAGAAAGGGATGATGTTAATTATAAAGGTATGTACTTTCAATGTACTGTATACAACATATTATCATTTCAACATATAATATGTGTGAAATAATTATTGTGATTTTAACTTTTTTTCATCCAGAGACTGAAACCCAGGTGTATTTTAGCCTTATAGCACTTCTTAATTTGGAGCAGCCACATTTCATGTGCAATGTATGTACACCTTTTGATTATTTTTACATTTCTTTTATTATTAAAAAAAATTTAAAATCTCCAAATTTATGCAACAAACCAGAACCTTTAAACTATTCCTAAGAAAAAGAAAAGAATAAAAAGGAACCCTTGAAGCCCGAAGCATCTGCCTGGGGCCCAGCATTTGCCTGAAGCAGTGTCTCTTCTCTCCTGGGCTCTGCACATCATTATTGCTGCTGGGGATTGGTGAAGGCTGCAAGGTGGTGGGGCAGGAATGCCCTGGTCTGGCCTTCTGGTACAATGACTCCGGCAACTGGTTCCCCAGGGGACTGAGCAGCTCTCTCCGGGCTCAAGGTCTGGACTTCCTCTGCCCAGGCGGTAATCATATCCCTCTACCTGGCTGATGGCCTCCAAGCCAGAGACTATGTGACTACCTCTGGAACCAACAAAACCCAAATCCCCTGTCACCTGACCCTTTCAACTTGTCCCTGCCTGTTCTTCTCTGATATATGCGCTTACAACCATCTCAGCTTCCTTTGGCAATGTAACTGTCCCTAGTTCCTGGTGCCTTTGGAATCTTGGCATTGCATCGTCTGGCTGCTTTCCACCTTTTCCACACTTGGACTTCTGCAAAGCTTCGGCCATGTCATCGGATTAGCACGGCTATAGGATTAACTTGAGGTTCCCACTGTCTATACCCCGGGTTGTACGGTATGGCATTTGCCATGCTTTGTGTTTTTCCCTCACACAGCAACATTTTACTCCACCAGCTGTAATTCCCATATTGCATTCAGAAAGCTCCAAAACTAGAGTTCTTCCACTGTTCATAGGATAATTGACTCACCAGAGAGAAATCAGATAAATTATTCTTCCTTGAATGATCCCTCACTCCTGTTAATTTCTAACCTCACCAAAATTGGAATTAAATTTGAAAGAAGCTTAGGATAACTACTCAGATTTGAGGGAAATTCTTGATTTGAGCAATACATATGATAGAAGTGAGAACATTAATACTAGTTTCATTATCCTTGAGTCCATTCATTCTCTCCTAGGATCCTAGGGTTGGGTAGGAACCTCTCCTGGGGACTGTCATTCTATCTTGGTGGTCTCTTTCTAGCTCTTTAAGTATTGAAATTTAATTGTTTTTTTTTTTGTTTTGTTTTGTTTTTTGTCTTTTTGTGGGTACTGGGGGTCGACCTCAGGACTCGCGCGCCAGCAGGCGCCCATGCCGCTGAGCAATATCAACAGCCCGTTTTTCGTACGTGGGTTCCGGGAGTCGAACTTGGGCCCTTGCGCTTGCCAGGCAGGCGCTTATGCCACTGAGCCATCTCACCGGCCCCCTTAATTTTAATTGTTTACTGGGTTTACTTCTCCTCATATCTGGGGAAACCTAAAAATGTACTAGACCAAATTTTGGTCTAGAGAATTTTTAGGTAAGAGGCCTTTTCAAATGGCCTATTCCATTGTGACCTATCATGAGCAGGTGCTCATCATGGAAAGAAGATGGAAAACTACCTCACAGCCACCCCAACCATACATGAGGACCCTGGAAGTATATTTGGTTGCATATGAAGAAGCACAGGAATAAAACATTTCAAGTTCTTACTCACCTTGAGCTCAGACTCAACCACTATTAACAATAACATCACTCATTCTGCAACTACTATTAATGAAATCAGCTAAGGTCATGTCTAAATTCCACTCTTAGCCCTTAGTGCCTTGAAGGTGAGGCTTCATTCCATGCTCTTTTGGTCCATAGTTCCAAGCACAGTGCTGGAAAGGCAGTGAATGTTCTTAAAGCATTTGTTAGATAAGTGAGATGAATAAATGAAATCACAGTGGGAAAGGAAACCATTGTGTTAAGAATCCTATTTCTAGACTGTTGAATGCCACTTAATACATTTGATAGCTTTACTCATCTTTCTGTTTGTTTTCCAGGTGTAGAAAGAATAAAAAACAATAAATAAGTCTATAGGTTTATTATTTATTTTGCCAAAGTATTAGCAGGATATGTATATTTATACTTGTGAAACTTACTACAAATTTTTGTGTTGCTAATATTTTATGAAAACAATTCCTAATAATGCTGATGCTTTGCACTCCTCTGGTAATTTTCCTCAAAGAATTTCAAAAACGTTCAAGTCAAGGTATTTTCTGAAGCAAATTCATATTATATTTAGAGTCTTACTTATTTCAAGAGCACTTGTAGATATTGTTAATTCCTTTTTGGGTTCATTTATTTTAAATCTTCCTGGTTTCTTCTCCCCACCATTCAATGAAATAGTCTCCCGCCTTTCCAAGAACTATACCCCCCATATACATACCTTGGTACACATTATACTGTATTATAGGTTAGTCAATGTTTCCTACTGAATACTAGTTTAAAATAGCTCTTAATAAACATAGGATCATTTCAGTTGGAAATACCAATTTACATTCTGAATGAAGCAAATGTTGCACTCACATTGAGAAGTGGGGTCCATTACACATACTGGATGTAAGCTTGCAGTTGTGATTAAGTTTTAGACACAAAGTTGTTATCAGTTTCAACTGGGAGTTTTAATTATAGAAGTTCTCATAATTCCAGTGAGTGATTTCCAAGGAAGAATTTCTGGTCTAGTGAAACTGGAAATATGTATGATCATGATATATATCTATAGATATCCTTACAATGTATATATATCTTTATATAGAGAGATATATAAAGATATATCTCTATATATATCTTTACAATGAGTTTAACCACATAATATATATGTAAGCATGATTTTCTATGAGATTCCAGCTAGATCTCAAAGTTTGGCTCTTTTCCTATTTATTCAATTTGGAATATGAAAGGAGATTTGGAACTGAAATTATCATATGCATATTAAGCATTATTTTATATTAGTACTGGTGAGGTTTACCTGTTCCATGCCATATAGAGAATAAGGACTTAGTTGTAGCGAGACAGAGCTTAGTTAAATGACTAGAAGTTTTTTTTTTTTACTGTGATGATTAATCAAATCAAAGCATGTTGTGCATAAATCCCTTTTAAAACATTGGCTCTCCTCTAAAAGTTGCAATAACTTTGAGTAAAAACATTTAAATAAAGAAAGAAAAATGTAACCAGTCATTCTGATGTATTTGCATCATGCCAAAACATGAAATATTGGAAATGGTTGTGGTGACTAATTGGCTAAAATATGTGAAGTAGTGAGTTTTTCAAACCAAATGCTTTATTACCACTACTTTTATGATTATTAGTTGTCATTCACATTCCTGTTTTGAAGTTTGGCAGACTCTAATAAAACTTGTTTTTTCTTAAGTTTCCAAATCTAAAATTTTAACTTTAGGAGCTTTATTTCAAGTAGAAAAAGAAATAAATTATTCAGGTGACATATTTACCCAACAGTGATAAGAATAAAACACTTTTATTGAGGGATCGGTATAGTTATTTCCACATCTACATTGATGTATTAATGTTATAGTGCATCGCACATTCACGTTTATGAAGGGGTGTGCCATTATGAATTATCTGGCTTATGAATTAGCTTATAAAAATAATGCAATTGCTATTGAAACTATAATGCTTCATGGAATTTACTTTGCTTGTTTGTTTTGACAAGTGAGGTTTAGTTTTATGATAATATTTCAGAGCACACAAGTAAATGCCCTGTAGTCTGTTTTGTAAAGGTAATGAAGCCTTAGTGATCTGCAATCTTACTGCTGCTTCCAGATATTAAATCTTTGCTCGAGAGTAGAGCGAGATTGCTGGCACATTCATGAGAAGTCTTAGGACAAGTGAAAATGATAAGAACCCCACCACAGATATTGTTTCAGTACATTTATCCTGGTCATTATCTCAGTGTGTTAAAGTAAACACTTTGAGAGATAAGGATCTTACCGAACAATAACAACAAATATTTGTTGAGGATGTCACTTGCATTTCAGGGACTGTGGAGCCTCAGGAGTACAGAGGTGAACAGAAGCAGACAGGAGCACTTCCTTTGTGGAGCTCCAAAGAAAACAATGCAGTGAAAATGCAGAGTCCAGGACACAGCCATCTCAACCTTGGGCTGTGCTTAAGTGGCACCTGTAAGCTATGCTCTTCCATGGAGGAAGAATAATCTTCAAGATACAAGTCATGTCTTGTTACTTCTCTGGTTATGCAAAAACAAAAACAAAACACAAAAAATGCAACAAAACATCCCCTAAAGTCATTGCCAGGGCCTAGAAGATTTCTGCCCATGTTACAGACTTCATCTAAAATCAAACTGTTTTACAACCAGTGGCCTTCCAAGTTCATCCCTGGGTTTGGTTACAATGCTATATCTTTTGGTTACAGTTCTTTTCCTTCCATTTAAATGAACAATCAGCTCTTTCCCATCTTTTTAAGACTTCAATGTCTACTTCTCAAAGAAGCCTTATCTGACCACTCTACTTAAAGCAGTTTCCCCAGAACGTGTTCTCTACTTCAGCCGTGGTAGGTTTCCTTCGTAGAACCTACAGCATGGCTGTTATTTTGTTTATTTACTTTGTGATTTTCTGACTTTACTAGTATTTTTTATATGTGTATTTCTTTAATGAGATGTAATCTCCAAACAGGTAAGAAACATGTCATCTTGTTTCTTTTTATATTTCTGGTGCCCACCACTGTGCAAGGTACTTGGTCGATGTACAATAACATTTATTTACTGCCTCTGTCTGAATGAATGAGTGAAAAGGAAGGAAGTGGGGTTACCTATACCATCCCCCCCCATATGATGCTTCATACTCCTGGTCAGATGACACAGGACTCACTCCTCTGTTCACGTCTACCCTCCTCAACACACACCATACATACACAGAGGATTATGTCAAATGGCCCTGTTGTTTGCTACCATACTTTAATATTCTTTTCACTGTATTGATTTCACCTGAAATATTTTTATGCTTTACGTTTTTCATTACTTCAAGTACCATTTCCTCAATATTGGCCCTGCTACAGATAGTGAGCATCACAAGGGTGAAAACCATATAAATTTGGTTCATGCTTGCACCCACATAGCTAGTACAAAGCCTTGCAAGTTATAAGTCCTCAATAGAAATTCAGTGAATGAACAAATGAATGAATGAATGAGAGGAAGGAGTTCAAGCAACTGATTGAATTTCTGTCAGGGTTTTCTAGATGTCTACATGCCCATATGAGCACAGTAGACCTGTATAGAATAGGATTTAATCAGAGGAGAATGCCTGTCCATTATACCTATTAAACTCTCAAATATCTGAAGTGTTCAAGGAATGTATATTTTTCTCAAAAGTTTGCCAAAATTAACTAGTAGCTAACTAGAAGCTTCTTGTCTGGTTTAATTATTGGTTTCTAATATAGATTATCATTATAACTTCCTTAGCAAGGAGACTATAATTCACATAATTTAATTTTTAATGAGAGGCATGAACAGGCATGCTAAATGGAAACCTGGGTGAGAAGTCTAGAGAGGGGAGTGGGTGAGGGATAAGCATTAGACAAGACCTGCAGTATGTAAAGACAGTCAAAATGAATTAAATTAAAGAAACAAAAAGCCCCAGCCAGTACATGGCATCAAAACAAATATGACTCAAGTATTCATGGATGGATGAAAGGATAAGCAAAATATGGTATTTAGATACAATGGAATATTATTCAGCCTTAAAAAGGAAATTCTGACACATGCTACAATACAGTTGAGCCTTGCCCAGTGAAGTCAGCCAGTTAAACAACACAAATACTGTATGATCTCATTTACGAATGGAATCCATATGATTTCACTCTTGAGGTCCTTAAAGTAGTCAAAATTTTAGAGATGGAAGGTAGAATGGAGGGGGGGGTGGGGACTGAGGTTTTAATGGGCAAGGAGTTTCAGTTTTGCAAGATGAATGAAGTTCTGGAGATGATGATGGTGATGGCTGCATAACAATATGAATGTACTTAATGCTACCAAATTGTATGTTTAATGTGGTTAAACTGGTGACTTCTGCAATATATTTTTTTGCCACAGTTAAGAGAAATAAATAAACAGAAGGAACACACACATGCCTAAGGGGCAGTTGGGACTTGGGATCACTATGGTGTCATTTCTTACTAGTCATGATATCCCAAGTCATCTGGATATGCTGAGCTGGAGACACTGCTCCTTCACTGTTTTACACAACTGCAGTATGAGCAGCTGGGAAGAGGCAGGCACTCTTGGGCAAAAGAAAACAGTAGAGAAAAGGAAAGGCTGGGCCTCAGTTTCCAGAGTATATCCTCTGCCTGAAAAACAAACACGACAAATAAAGGAGTAGCCAGTAGGGGCACAGTGCTCACAAAGTAAAACATATTCTACATTTTGGCTGAATACATTTAACATCTACCTTTACTGATAAAAGTATCCTCTTTCTCTCTTTCACATTCATGTATATGTACATATGCTTGCCCTTATTACCTTTGGGCTCTGTACTGGTTAACCCACCTTTTATGGTAAGTGGTTTGAATTGTGGCTATGTTGATATTTTGCAACACATGTCTTCTTGTTTTGGTTTTAGAAAATAAAATGCATGAATAATAAATTAAAGTGTGTAATAATATAACTAAATCACATTTATGTGATGTTCTTTGTTTTGCAAATTAAAATGCACAAACAGCTGAATCCTTTTGTCTTTATTAAACAGTTTGCTGGATTGCCTCAACTTGGAGCATGTACATAAATATTCAAATTGAGTTTTTCACTCTGAGGCAATGTTGACATTTCCATATTGGGTTCCTCGGTGCTTTATGTAAGAAAAATTAACCACATGTGACCAAAATATGATCACTTATATTTATATTAACAATTTTTCCAGTTATATATCTAACAAGTGGATGATTTTACCAAGTCCTTCTAAATGAAAACATTAAGATTTTCATATTAACCACTTACAGAATTAATAATGAAGTGTTTATGGGAAGATAAAATGACCATTAGCTCAAATAGTCCAATTGATATCTCTACGGCTCTGTGTCTACTTTGTATAGTTTTCAGATGTTCTGAGTGTGAAGTGCTTTCAGTTGCAAAGAAGTTTGCACTAGCTGTCTCCTTAGATGATCTCCACTGGGTGTGTGAACAGGCTTGAAAGGAATTCAGGCAGCCTGGCACATATGGTTACAGGAGCAGAACATGCCCTGGTCCAAATCTCCTTGCAACCCAAATGAATTCCTTGTGGATAGGCCTCTGCTTTTCACTTCCCAAGCTAGGCTTTTGCTTCCTTGCAGGTGATAGTGAGGGAAGGAGTCACAAGTATGTGACCAGAGTGGGGACTTTCACAGGGATGGCAGAATTGGACCAGAATGGCATGGTGTGGCATGGATGAGAAGGAAGCAGGAGATCCAGCAGGAGAGAGTTTATGTCCTGGGTTTCTGCCGCATAAGCAAGCACCTCACCTTGCCAAATCCTGGCTTCATCACCTGAGAGAAAGATAAGGACAGTGAGGCTTCCTTCCAGTGTCTCAGTGAGGAAGTGACCATATCTGGTAGGTGAGAAAGTGTTCCATAAATGTTTGTTGAACCTCAGAGTCTGCCATCACTCTACTCTGTTACTAGCATTTGAGATAAACAGCTTCCTTACAATTCTTCACCTACCTTTTGTCGTTTTTACTGCAAACCTTATCCAGCCTTAAGCCTCTCCTGGCTTTGAGTCCCTGATGAAGGGGCTGGCTCCTGGAAGGCCTCAAAGAATGTCAGTGTCTACAGAGCACAACTCAGGGATGATGGCAGAGAAAGGTGAGTTAGAGGTAGGATTACTAGCATAGAAAAAGCACATTCATCCAGGAAATGAAAAAATAAAACCCCACAAATTGGACATTTCCAACCTGTTGTGTATCTATATCTCCATACATTAGAATAAATTATATTTTCTGGGATTCTTACTATAGTGTTAGATAAAATTCTCCCTTGCTGTCAGCCCTTTTTTGAGAAAGTCCAAGGGCAACTTTTGTCCTGATGTTATTAACCTATTATTACTGAAAATTTTGTTGTACAGTGCTAGCTCATTTTATCCTGAGTTATGGTTATTTACAACTTTGTCTTTCTGTCTACCTCTGTCTGTCTTTCTGTCTGTATATAAATAAGTGTAATTATGCGTATTAAAAGATGCTATTTATTTCACCTGCAATGACTAAATTTTAGGCTCTATGAGTTTACATTTTCTTGAGCTTAATATTGCCTTAATGTATTTTTGTTTGCCTGAATGAGTTATCCCCAGTCTTTTCTCGAATATGTTCATTAAGATTTCATGAAGTCAGCTCTTGATGAATTCACAAACCAGAACTGCAACTTTTCCCCTGTTTTTTGTTGTGTTAAAAAGTGCAGCACCAGCTTTTCATACTGGTAGATGGTGAAGATAAATCCTCCCGTGCCAACTCATCACCTGGGGATGACAGAGCTCCCGCTGCATTTCCATGGGTCCTTTATGATGGGAAGTGATTTGAGTGAAACAAATGGGTGATTTACTGTGCAGCAGACTCAGAAGTGACTCTTTTAAAATGGTAAACATTACAGCACATCAACTCTGTAAAGATTTTTTTGGTGGTGTATGTCTGTTTGAGATTTTAGCAGTTGATGTGAAAGTTGCAAATCCTAAGCACAGGTTTCCTTAAAGGATAAAGTTGGAGGGCTCAGAAAGGAAACCAGCCCCAGGGAGTTTTGGAGGATGTGGTCTGGTACTGCTCTTGTTCCTGTTGAGCTGTTATTTCCAGACATTTCCTTACGGAGGATAATAAAAGCAGAGAAATCATATTTGGAGAATCACAGAGGGATTACTTTGTCTTGTCTGTAGCTCTTTGAGCTAAAGGGAAAGCAAATGATTTGAGAGGAGGATATTGTCACTATGGCTTCTGTACAGTAATGGAACTAATTTCATTTATGTAAGATTAAGAAAGCTGTAGAAGGCCAGTATAGCCATGAAGACCTTCTGTCTTGACCTGCTAAGTCAGTCTTCAAGACTTGGCATGAAGTACCTGATGGATAGCACTACAATCCAAGACCAAGAAAGAAGTGTGTGGGCAAATAGGATGAATTGACCAAAAGACTTTTTCCTCTTTCTATCATTTCTGGTAAGCATTTGTATATGGCCAATAAAATTAATAATTGTATATTACCTGGCTGAACAAATATCAAGGATTAGATATTATATAGACTTCTAAAGATGTAAACTTACCCAACTTTACCCCTCAAAGCAACTTTTATTATCAACATTTGACTTTGAGGAAACAAGATTTAGGACCACAACCTGGATAAGTGATAGGTCTAGGGTGTGAACTTGGAATTTTCTGACTCCAGAGTCTATACCATCCTAACAGGTAGGATACCAGCTGCATATCTGTAACAGAGAGAACTGAGGGGGAAGTTCATTTCTCTCTTGTGAAACAGATAGGGTGTGTAGGAATGTTTTCCTTCACAAAGTCATCTAAGGACCCAGTCTGGTTCAGGGGCTCTCTTATACTCCAACAGCAGGAAGTGTGACCGAGATGATGACCAAGGAGTCCAATGCACCAGTTTCACTTAACTCTCACTGCCTGAAAGTATAACTGGGCATCTCTAGCATCACCAGGTATTTTCTGGTACACAGAGGCACTGTATTTTAAGGTTGGGTAGTCTGATGGCAAGGGGAAAGTCAGAGGATTCTTCAATGAAAAGGATATTGGGAGGCTATTGCTCCACCTTCGTCATGGTTTCTTTGTCCTCTGTATTAGTAAGGGAATAGTTGGTGCTTCAGGAGTAAATGTGGTGAGGGAACACAGAGCTGAGGGAGCTTCTTGAATCCTGGGTTTTCGGTTTCTGTTTTTCATTTTTGTGAAGATCTGAACATATGTGCCCTCAATTCCCATGTCAGCTAAGATAACTTGTTCCCTTTTGCATGACTCTACTGCTCTTCATGATGAGCTCAGATAAGTCACTTTCAGAACTGTTGTTCCAACAGGGGGTAGCAAAGCTGTTTCTGGACTATTTTATTAGTTTTCTGTTTGGAGGGGGTCTTCTCAACAGGGACACTACCTGCATGCTGCGTTGCTTTGATGGCTCTAGATTTTGCATCTTGGCTTAACCCCTGGAATATTTCTGTAATTCTCATCTTTGGTGATCCAGTCTATGAGCTTTTAAGCTCTCACTGGAGCTGGTATGATTCTGTGATAAACCCATTTCTTTATTTTGTCCTCAGTTTATTTTCTTGTTGAATTTCTCCTTTTTTGAATTTCAGCCTCATCTTAACTTCTTGTGGTTCTCTGTTTTCCTAGCCTGATAGAGTACAGAGGCTTATTTGCTCAACCAACATAATTAATGAGCAACTAGTACATGTGAGTTATTTTTCCAGGCATTGGGAAGTCAGCATTTACATGAATAGAACAAAGTCACTACTCTCATGGGGTTTACCTTGTAGTGTGCTGGGTAGACAGGAGAGGCATCAGGCCATAAACACGCACGCACGCCAGTATACCACATACCACTTGGTGCTGCAAGAAGAGTAGGGTGAGGGACAGAATATTCAGGATTGTGGGTGCTGAGTTAGTTCAGATACGTAGTCAGGGCAGATTCTGTCAAAGAGACACTCAATCTCAAGTCAGAATGAAGGAAAGGAGGAAACCATGCTGATTTCAAGATGAAGGCAGATTCAAGAAACAAGGAAGTCAATGTACCAACAGAGAGAACAAGGTGAGAAAGATGAAATGAAAGAGGCACCCATCAAAGATGTCACACCAAGGTAAGGACTTTGAATTATGCTGGCTGAGACGGAAAGCTATTCATATATTCTGAGCAGTGGAGCAAAATTACCTGATATTCATACTATGAAGATCAGTCCTGCCTGGATGTCATATTTCCTCTTTTTTGCCATATTCCATTGGTCAGATAAACTAGCTCCAATTCAGTGGAAGGGAAAACACTGAAAACCAAACAGAAAAAATAATTACCAGGTTTGTTGTGGAGGCTGGCAAGATATCTAATTGTCCCAGCACTATTTGGTGAAGAAAACTATCCTTTCCCCATTGAAGTACATCACTCCTGTCTTATTTAGTTACTCATATATTTGTAGGTTAATAAACCTGGACTTTCTATTCTGTCACATGGATTTGTATGTCTAAGTTATGCCAATATCACACTGTCTTAAAGGAAGTTATGAAAGAAGGTAGTGTAAGGTCCATAACTTTGTTCTTATATTTCAAATACTGGAGTTTAGACCCTTTGCATTTCTAGATACACTATAGAATCAGCTTGCCATTTCCAGCAGCAAAAGAAAAAAAAAACATAAATAAAAGCTTTAGAATTTTGATTGAGATGGCATTAAACCTATAGATCAATTTGGGAAGAATTTACATCTTAATACCATTGAGCCTCTGATCCATAAACATGATACATTTATTTAGATCTTTTTAAAAGCCTCATAGCCATCTTTTGTAATTTACATGTAAAGGTCTTTTATCATGCATTGTTGAATTTATCTGTAAATATTTTAAGGTTTTGATCTCTTACACATTTTTCTTCATTTCTGTGTTGCCACTATGTGGAAATATGATTGAATTTTACACCGACATTATATCTTGTGGTATTGTTAAATTCACATGATTTTTTTAGATTCTTTGTAGACTTTCACTCATTTTTTTAAAAAATTGTTAAAGAGCTTGTACGATCATATTATCTATGAGTGAAGTCAGTTTTGCTTCTTCCTTTTCAATTTGATGTCTCTGATTTCTGTTCTTGCTTTGTTTGCACTGATCAGGTGCTTGAGCACAACAATTGAACACAAATGGTGAAAACAGAGTCCCACCTGGTCTTCCACCTTAAGGAGAAAACTTTCATCCTCTCCCCATTCAACATGACCCTCGCTGGAGATTTTCTTAAGTGTCCTGTTTCAGACTGAAGGAGTTCCCTTCTCTTCCTAGTTACTAAGAAGTTTTATTAGGAATGAACATTAAATTATTTTGCTGTACCTATCGAAATGAACACATATTTCTTGTTTTAATCTGTTGCTATAGTAAATTGAATTGATTTTTTAAAAAAATACAATCCAACTTTCAGTTTCTCAGCCCAATTAATTGGTCATAATATTTTGGTTTTTCATTTATTGCTGAATTAAATTTTCTAGATAATTGTTAAGGATTCTTGCTAATATGCATGTTGGAATATTGGATTTAGTTGTTTGTTTTCTTGTATTACCATTATCTAGTTCTGATAGAAAATCTATCAGTGAGCTTCATAAAATACATTGGAAAGTGTTCCTGCCTCTTCTGTCTTCCAGAAGAGTTTGCATAGAATTACTCCATTGCTTTTCTAAATGTTTGGTAGAACTCACCAAAGTAGTCATCTAGATCAGGAATTTCTTTTGTGGGAAGATTTCTAACCATAAGTTTCATTTCTTTAATAGATGTAGATCTATTCAGTTTAGTTCTGTTCAGGTGAGTTTTAGTAGTTTTGTGCCTTTCAGGAATTTGTTCATTTTACCAAAACTGCTAAATTTATTAATATTAAATTATTCATGGTAGTCTCACATTATGCTAGTAAAGCACATAGAAATCATGGCAAGGGCTGGTGATATGGCTCAGCGGCATAAGCGCCTGCCTGGCAAGTGCGAGGTCCTGAGTTTGACTACCAGTACCCACATAAAGGAAAAAAAAGGCTGGTGACATCACTCAGCGGCACAAGCGCGTGCTGGCAAGTGTGAGGTCCTGAGTTCAGCTCCCGGTACCCATATAAAAAAAGAGAAACCATGGCAAGACTTTTACATCTTTCTGTTGACATTGGTAATTTTTATCTTTTTTGTAATCCCTCCATGGAGGTTTATCAATATTATTGGTCTTAAAAACAGCTTTTATGTTACAGATTTTCCCTATAGTTTTTCTATTGTTTTATTGCCTTCCATTCTTATATTTTTTATTTCCTTTCTTTTGTTTATTTTGGGCTTCCATTGCTTTTCTTATTCTAATTTCTTTATGTATAAGCTTAAATAATTGATTTCAGAAATTAAAAAAAAAATTTAAACTAGAAAAGCCAGGCATGATGGCTCATGCCTATAATCCCAGCACTTGGGAGGCTGAGGCAGGAGGATCACTGCAAGTTCAAGGCCAGCCCGGGCTACATAGCAATTTGAAGGCAGCCTGAACTACTGAGACCTTGTCTCAAAACAAACAAACAAACAAACAAACAAACAAACAAACAAATTCGAATGGAGGAATTCAATTCAATAAATTTCCCTCTGAGTACTTTATTAGCTGTTTCCCAAATGTTTTTTTCTTTCTTTTTTTTTTTTGTGGGTACCGGGGGGTCGACCTCAGGACCTCGCGCGCCAGCAGGCGCCCGTGCCGCTGAGCGATATCACCGGCCCCTTTTTCATATGTGGGTTCCGGGAGTGGAACTCCGGCCCTCGCGCTTGCCCGGCAGGCGCTTAAGCCGCTGAGCCATCTCACCGGCCCCCCAAATGTTTTGATTATATTGTGTTTTCATTTAATTAAAACATTTTTCCAATTTTATTTCTGTTTTTTTGAAAAATTTCTCATATACGGGACTTTTTTCAGGAATCTGTTCTTTGTAATTCCTAGTTTATTTTCAATAAAGGCAGATGACAAGATTTGTATGATTTGAAATTTTTAAATTTTATTATATTTTGTTTTATGGTCCAGAATACGGTCTCTTTTGATGAATGTTTCACATGCACTTGAAAAGAATGTTTTCTGTTGTTGAATTGAGTGTCCTACAAATGCCAATTAGAAAGAATTTTTTGAAGCCTTAGTCATGTACTTAATATTCTCATTTCTTGTTTAACTGTTCTATCAATTACAGAACAAATGAGACACAGCCAGAAAAAAAGATCAAAGACTTTGGAGGAATAACAACTGAAACTATTAAAGATGAATGTACACAGATAAAAAGACCAGAAAAGTATGTTTGGGGGGAGCATAAGGAATAAAGAAAAAAAATTTGAAAGAATAATGACTGAAAAAAATTCTAATTGATGAAAACAAAGATCCACAGTTCTAGGAAGTTCAGTTGATCCTAAATTGAAGAAATATAAGGGACTAAAAGCCAGGCATAGCGGTGCACACCTATAATCCCAGGACTCAGGAGGCTGAGGTAAGAGTGTTGCCATAAGCTCAAGACCAGCTTGGGCTCTGTAGTGAGTTGGCAAGCCTGGACTGTATAGCAAGACCTTGTCTAAAAAAAAAAAAAAAAAGAAAGAAAAAGAAAAAAGAAACATAAGGGACAGTTAAAAAAAAAAAGATAAGTGATAATCAAAGTATCTAAAACTATGCAATAAGGAAGAAATTTAAAAAGCAACAGGAGTTAAAAGGCACATTCTATACAGAGGAACAAAGACAATCATGGTAGTATATTCTTTACCTGAAACCATGCAGGCCATTAAGCAATAGAAGGGTGTCTTTAAAGTGTTGAGGGTCAAGTTGTTTGACCCATAATTTTATATCAAGCAAAACTATATTTTAAAAATGCAGGCAAAATAAAGACTTCAGAACCTATAAAAGCTCAGAGAACTCACTGAAGATTTTCAGTGAAGGGAATGTTAAAAAACAAACTTATCAAGCACAAAGGAAATTACAGCAGGTAGATCTATGGACCTACGACCAGGAATGGTTACTGTCCTAAATGCTGTGTGTGTAAATATAATACTTTCTTTAATCGTTTTTCAATTTGTTAAAAGATAATAGATAGTTAAAAGAAAAAAATAATAATGTATCACAGGATTCACTACCTATGTAGTGAAAATATATATAAAATATATAATAACCACACACAAAGATGGAGGCTTAGAGGTATACTGTGGATGATATAGTACACAGTATGTGAAGAGGTAATATTATCTGAAGGTAAATCATAATATATTAAAGATACCTTGTAACCCAATCCGGAGTGATTTTTAGTTCAGATATTTTATCCATTCCTAGAATTTCAATGTATGTACTTTTTATGAATCTTTTTTCTTTTATGAATCTATTTTTTCTTCATGTTCATATTTTCTCCTATAGTCTTGCATGTGTTTTTTTTTTTGTGTGGGTACCGCGGGTCAACCTCAGGACCTCGTGCGCTAGCAGGTGCTGTGCCGCTGAGCAATATCACCGGCCCTTGCATGTGTTTTGTAGCATGTGAGCAGAGTAGCACTCAGCTTAAGACTCTGCTTGTCCTTTGCAGGTCTTAGCTTTTTCTCTGCGGCGCTCCCTTCTTTCCAATGGTCTTGCCTTAAGCTGGCTCTGATCTCCATCTCTCCACGATATCACTGGACTGTGTGTTGCAGGTTCTTCTGTATTGACCTGGGCCTGTTTTGGATCAGTAGACGAGGCAGCAGCTAGAATCATCCAGTTTATTTTCTTTTTCTCTGGGATCACAGTCTAGTGCTGATTGTTCTCCAATATCTGATAATCTGGTTTTATATACTGCGTCCATTTGTATAGTTGTTTACAACAAGCGGGCAAGTTGAGTAGCACATGCTCTTTTATAGGAGGGAGTCGACTCCTCTAAGCTTCTTTTGTCTTCCCCCCATGCTAAGGTAGCTTAGCTGCCCACTCTGTGTGCTCAAAGACTTATGTTTATACTCTATCACTGAACATGGTGTTTTAACTTACAACCTGCTTGTTTGTGTTTCTGGTCTTTACAGATTTTGAATGTAGTAGCTGTTTTTTCATCTTTGTGTTTCAGCATTTAGCAAATTTTCAGGTACACAAATGTTCCTCCCAAAATAGTTATTTAAGTTTTGTTGTCTTGTGATCCATTTGATTGGATCCTTGGAACGCGGTAGGTTGCAAAAAACACACGCATGCCAGAAATGGCAGACATGGAGACACGGCCTGCCATGTCCCCTATCGGAGTCCAAGGAAGACATCAATTACCAAGAATCTACTTGTTACCTGAACCAAAATGTGGCTTTGAGCTCTTTCCTAACATGGATTTAGATGTTTCCTGCCAATGAATATAAGTTTACTCGTGTGCTGAAACTTCATCCATGAGTTAATTGTACCCTTTCTTAGAAACAGCATTTTATTTTATTCAGTAAATATACATATATTATATATATATATAATATATATATATGACATTTCTTATATGCTAGCATTATTCTAAATGTGTTAAAATACTAGCTACTTTATTCTTATTATAATCACATGATGCAGGAACTTGTGTTGTTGCCATTTCACAGATGAAGAAATTGAAGCACAGAAAAATTAGGTTATTTGTCCTAGGTCTTGTGGCTAGTAAGCGGTAAGCAGGGATCCTGCTCCAGGATGTCTGGCTCCTACCTCCACGCTTTGCATTGTCAGCATTATGCTTCTTCCATGGCCTAAGCCAACTAAAATATGTCTGTTTAGAAAGAAGCTAAAAAATTAGTTAACACCTCTTTTCTGACAAGCAGCAGTAAGGGACAGGCTGAAACAGATGGGGCTTTGAGTTAAAAGTATCTTGGGCCTCTTACCACCCAGGGGAACAATACCAATCATCCTCTTGATTTATTCATTTAACAGCTATTTATTATGCCCTCTCTCTGTTCTGGGCGCTGCTGGGAAGGAAAAGCAAAAGCGAAGCCAAGCGCAGCACAAAAACAGTTACATGCTGCCAGGTGTCACCTCTGACACAGGGGCGATCGTGTATATGAAAGCTCAGCTTAGTGCCAGGACCTGCCAGCTACAACAGCAGATATATTGAATGCCCTGGACTGGATATTTGGGAAACCAGAATTGCAAAAGCCCTGAGACTACAGCAGGGAGGGGTGGGGACCTTCAGGAAGTGACCTGTATTCTCATCTTCAAACACCCATTGACTGTCACTGTTGCATCATGCACAGGATGCTTCTCTATGTTCTTGCAGCTCTTTTCTAGGGCACAAAAACTATGTCTTGTCCCCCACAGACCACAACCAAGAAGCAGCAAGAGACTGAACAGTGAAAGAGGTGAGTATCCTGTGTAGCATTTTTTATCTGACTGAAGAGTCAGAAAATGCATAACACTTCTACATCAGAGCAAGTTCCCTGTCTCTCTTTTTGTTTGTTTTCTTGTTTTATTTTAAATACCTACGTACCCCAGAGGAATGGATTAAAATGATACTGGAGGAATTTTTCCCCTCCATTTAAGAGATATCTTGGATTCCACTATGGGAGATCAGAAATCTTTTCATGAAAAGAGGCGAGGAATTTCTTAACCGTTAGGATTTTGAGAACTGGCTAGTCAGCCTGACCTTTGTCCACTAGTCACCCCTGGGTGCCCCACAGAACTCAACAGAAATGCTGAACACAACTTTAGCCCACATGCTTAATTATTAAACATGGCAATTATCCAAGCTGGCTAGGGGCTTCTTATATTGTTTGTCATTGCCCAAGGTCATTCATGCTGTGTTCTAGTGTGTGTTTTTGTGTGTGTGGGGAAGGGGGAGCTGCTTTGTCAGATACTTTGGAAAAAAATCTCATTTCATAGGAATTCCACTTCTTACTTCAAAGCCTATTAGATGCTATGTTTTTCAGCAGCCCCAGAGCAAAATATTGTCAGAACATACGTTTTTAATGGGTTGCTCAATTTCTTGTTTTCCTGTGGTACAGAAAGTTGTCTGTGTGTGCACATGCCTTCTGGGGCCCAGGAGTTTTTTGGGGTGGGGTCAGTGTTGAGGTAACACTGGTACCCCTTTCCTCTGTGGAACACGAGGGAGTAAAGGAAACCTCCATCACCTTCATTAAGTGTGAGATCTGGAATGGAACTCATGCTTTGGGACCTCTGGACATTTGTTCAATTTTGAGGAAGCTATGCCTTACTTTGCTTACCCTTTCAGATGGTAAATTAAAATTTAGGAGCAAATATACACTCATATATGTATATAGATAAGATTAAGGGGACCTAAGTAAAACAAAATTAGGCTTTATGTTTTATGTTTTTAAAGGGCAGAATAGAGATAGTAAAAATAAAACAAAAAGCCAGAAGGACAAAATGAAATAAGAAATAGGTCTCTTTCTAGAATATGGCTCCTACTATCTGTTCTCTGTTTCAGAGAAAGTTGTTTTTGTGCAATTGTTCATTTTGGCAC
The DNA here is from genome assembly GCA_028451465.1 of Erethizon dorsatum. Lineage (NCBI taxonomy): Eukaryota > Metazoa > Chordata > Mammalia > Rodentia > Erethizontidae > Erethizon > Erethizon dorsatum. The sequence goes on along the minus strand of CM051823.1, from coordinate 136,053,804 downwards.
ATACAAGCATATAGACATATATGAAATTTAACTCACTCATATTAGTACGATTGTTCATTTCCTACAAATAGATAGGGATGTTGTTGGGGAAGGAAGGGGTAGGGGTACATAAATAGGATTGGTCAGAAAGTTGTCCTACTTAGAAGCAGGAGAAATTACTAGCTTGGTTTTTAAAATTTTATATTGAAAGGTAGCATGGGGAGTTGAGGCTTCTAATTATTTTACATTTCTTCTACAACAAACGTCATGCAGAGTTTTATGTACAAGGACCCACTACATAATCTGTAGAGTCCAGCGTAAAATAAAATGTATTGGTCCCTTGTTCGAAATTAAGAATTTTAAGACAGGACAGCAGAGAATCACAGAATCAAGGGGCTTGCTAATATGAAGTACAACTGTACCAGGTGCTTACCCATGAAGCTGGCCCTTGTGTGTACCTTTTCAAACTTACCCATTAAGCAACCTGATAATAGAAGTATTTCTGCCTTTTTCCCTCAGATGGAAAGCTGATATTTGGGAGTTTCAATCCTCAATCTTCTATCAAGGGCATTTACCTGTAGGATACCACAATTTAGAAATAGCATCCATACCTAAACAATATTATTTCCCAAAAGAAAGAGAATATTTGACCCAGATATTGGTCATCTGGACAATGTGAATTTTATATGTTAGAGCCGTTCCAACTTCTAGCTACCAGATGTCTGTAAAAATTCATAGCAGGCTATTAAATTTAGCAGATCCTGTCTTAATTAGATTAGCTTTTGCACAGCACGACGGCCGAGTGTCTCTCTGATGGAGGGTTTATAAAGATTTCTGGTGGGAATTCTTTATGGAAGATGGAGTCTTTTATCCACAGAGACTGACAAATGGAGAAAAGAAAAATACCCCACCTCATGATAGTATAAAAATGTGGTCACAGTGTGTCAAAGCAGAAACATGGATCTTTATTTCATTGACGTTTCCTTTTTATTTGGCTTCAGAGCAGGGATGGTTGGGGATAAAGATGGGGGAGGGTTGTTCCAAATGACCAGCTAGGAAAATAGCAGAAGGGAGGTGGAAATCTACAAGCAAATTCTTGTCATCAAATCCTCCAATAAATCTAGCACCAAAAAAGTGTTCAGCATTCAGTTGACTGTTAGTGCCTGAGGTGTTTTTTTTTTTTTTTTTTTTTTTTTTTTTTTTCCAGACAGGAAACAAAACTGCACAGTTTATCTTGAACTGGTCTTATGTGATTAAGCTCGGCATCTATTCTCTGTCCTCATTTAAGGTCACTATAAAAGCTCAGGCGACACAAAATCAACAGCTCGAAGCCTCCTCTTTATTTCACTCACTATTCTGCCACAGGAAGAGGACCTAACCCACAGTATTTGTGGAAACATGACTTGTTTATAGACGTGGGTACACATAGGATAACAGTATTGAGAGCTAAGCGGCTCTTCTCCATGCCTGGCGTGTAGGTCACTCGGTAAAGAAAAAGGATGTGGGTAATTTTTCTTGTCGTGCGATTGACCAGCTGAAGGGTCAGGTTTATGCAAAACCTTCTTCCTCTGGCTGTGCGGTCTGTGGAGAGACAGTGAGAGGACAAAGAAGAGGATACACATTTGTTTCCTCCTCACAACCTCCCCGCTACTGGGCGGGAGGGGAACGTGGGTTTTCCAAACCCCAGAATACAGGAAGGCAGCCTAGGAGCGCTGTGGCTGGTGGAAAGAATGGGCCATCATTTGTTCCCGGCAGGCTGATCAGATTCGCATCATACACAGGCAGGGTTACTAGGCAACTGATTAAATAAACGTGCTGGTCCTACAAGAGCGCTTGCAATTAATTAACTTAATCATTTTCATTTCGACTGTTTTCTTCCCTTCTCCACCTCAACTCGCTTTTGAGATTGTGAAATGTGAGAGGCACTGGGGATCTTGCATTCAGGGGGAGGTGGCTGACACCCATTTTGCCTTAGTGCCCTATTCCTGTCAGTTCTTCGCACACAAGGAATGGAAGAACCTATTCAGCAGGTAATTAGCATTTTCAAACAAATAAGAAAACATACACAAAAAGGTCTGAAAGAGTGCTGGGGCATGTATCCATTCCAAACCTGCTATCCTTCCTAGTCATGCCAGTTTCTGGGTAGAACATGATGAAAAAAGACCTTACACTCAATCATTTTAATAGATCATTTCAATTTAATACGGCAGGTGTTAGGGGAGGACCATGCATCAGCTACCGGCACATCCCCACCCTGCTACCGGAGAGAGATACTTCCAAACCAGGTGGTTAGGGAAGCATTCTTGGAGGACGTGAGGCCTAAGTCACACCTTCAAAGTCAGGAGGGTCAGGAGGATAAAAGACAGCAGTGTGCACTGCAGAAGCGGGTCTGGTATGAACAAAGACCTGGTCATGCCAGTAACTTTGCAACCAGTTGGTTTTCAGGAAGTGATAAAGGAATGATCTGGAGGGGGCTGGAACAATTGGCAGGGCCAGATTATCAAGAGCCTATCATGTCTACATGTATCTAGAGAGATTTGACTTCATCTTGTGGGCAATGGAAGTTGCTGAAGGATTTGACAAAGGGAGTGGGATGAATTAGGACATCACTCCTTCAATCCTATTGAATTTGATCACATGGCATTCGGACATGCAGAGGGAGAAGACCCTTTTGGAATAGCTCAGAAGAGAGAGGAGGAAATAAAGCAGGGCTGGCAAGGAGGAATGAGGCAGAAGAGACAAGTGCAAAAGCAGTTTGGCACCTGGAATTCAGTTACTAGTGGGTAGGAGGGAAGGGAAGGATGTCAGGCAGGGTCCACCAGATTTGAGACTGAGTAGGTAGGCAAGACTGTCACAGAAAGCAGGAAAACAGGAAAGATGGAGGGAAGGAAGGAATTCTCTTCAGTACTGTTAAGTTTGGGGTTTCTGTGTCCAGCATGCTATTAGTTAAGTAAAGTAATTCCTTCACAATTCCCTACAGATTCAGTGTCTGAGGAGGGCCTACTCTTGGTTCATAGATAATGTCCTCTTGCTGTGTCTTCACATAGTAGGAGGGGAAAGGGAACTCTCTAAGGTCTTTTATAAAGGCACTCATCCCATTCATGAGGGCTGCACTATCATGACTTCATCTGAACATAATCACTTTCTGAAGACCTCACTTCCAAAGACCATTATATTGGTGATTGTTTCAACCTAGGAATTGTTGGGTACACACATTTGGGGCATAGTATTATGTGTTTCCCATTATTTGCCAAGTTTACTTGTAACCACCTCCCATTTGGTCCAATTAGTCCAGCCTTGGGCGAGTCAAAGATGGGGTGGCGATGTTCCGGTAGATGATGCATGGTCCTGGTAGGTGAAGGGATAAGTCAGCTTGGTAATATCCAGGAACATGAAGCTATAGGGGAAGCTGAATATCATTGGAAATGCAGCTGGCAAGAAAAATAGTTACTTGTTTTAAAATTTTATATTTAAACCATCAAAATTTATTTGTTTTAATGAAATTTAATTTTTTTCTTCTTCCACATCATTGTTTTTGAGATTTATCAACGTCGATATATATTATTCTAATTCAATGTTTTTGATGATTGCATAGTACTCCATTAAGTAAATCTATTTATACACTTAGTAATGAATATTTTGGTTGCTTCGAGTTTTTCACAAATACAAACATTAGATTAAGAATTGCTTAAAATATTATCTGATATTAATATGGCTGAACTAGCTTTATTTTTTTTTAATATTTTCATTTTTCTGACAAACTTTCTGTGTTTTTATGTTTTCTGTGTTTTTATGTTTCAGTGAAGACTTCCACAAATAGAACCTAGCTGAGTTCATTTTCTTATATTTTGTTTTTGTTTTTACAACAGTGTGGTATGATATCTCCAATGTTTTTCCATTTTTCTTTTTATTAGTGTGTATTTGCAGTGCATAATGATTAAATTCATCATGGGCAGTTGATATGTGTATATAATACATCTTAATTCTCTCATCTTTAGAGAGTTTATTCCATTTGTATGTATTATGATAGTAAGTGTTTGGATTGATTTCTACCAATTCACTTTATTCTCTATTCTTCCTTTATTTCTCTTTTCTTGTCTTTTAAAATATTCTTCGGTTTCCTTTTAGTGATTATCCTCTAAATGTTAACATGAATTAAAAAATTGAGCTAACAAAGGTAACAGTCAATATCTCTAGCTTCTCCTTAACATACTCAGAGAGACCCTTTCATTTTTGCATATTATAGTGCTTTGTTTCTGACTTATTATACTACTCAAAATTTGATAGCATTGTTATTCTTTTAGATAGTTAATTCTTGCTGAAATTTATTTACATGTATGTCAGTTTCTTTATTCACAATTACTCTTTCCCTCTGAAATAATTTTCCTTTTTATTTAATATATCCACTAAAAATTCCTTCAGTGAGGATCTGCTAGGATAAATAAATTATGTTTTTCTCATCAAAAGATGCCTTTATTCTACTTTTAATTTTTTTCTGTGCTACTTTTAAAGTTTTAAATAATTATAGATTTGTAGGAATTTGGAGAGATGGGTCAGAAAGGTCCTAGTGTGCACCCTGTAATGTGCCTCCCCCTGTGGGAACACCTTGCCCAGGTACAGCATATCAATTCCAGGAAATTGGCATTGGTACAAACTAGAGTTTTTCAGATTTCTCCCCTTTTGCATGTGTTCATTTCTGTCTCTCCAACTTTTAAGCACATATACAGCTTCATACAACACCACCATATAAAGATACTTAACTGTATTATTACCCCGACTTCCCTTATGCCGTTTTTTTAGATGCACTCAGTCTTTATTTTCTCCATCCATAACTCCTGGAAGGCAGCCACTTATCTGTATTTCCTCTTGTCTCTATAATTTTCTTATTTCAAAAATATTATATGAATGTAACCATGAAGTACGTAATCTTTGGAGTTGTTCTTTGATGTTCGGCGTGTTTCTCTGGAGATCTGTTCAGGTTTTTGTATGTAATAGTGGTTTATTTCTTTTTGTTGCTGGTAGCATTCTATGGCATAGATATGCAATAGTCTAACCATTCACACATGGAAGAACATTTGAGTACTTAACAGTTTTGGACTGTTATGAATGGTTATGAACATTTATATACAAATTTCTATGGGGACATAAGTTTCTCTGGGACAAATGCCCAAAAGTGCAACTGCTATGTCATATTCAGCCTCATTTTGTTTTAATTATAGTTTAGCTCTTTATTGTTTTGTATAAACTATAAGTTGTTTGCTCTATGCAGTCTTCATTGTGGCTGTTGAGAAGTCAATTCTCTTCTAATTATTTTTCTCTTTTAGATAGATTTTTTTTCCTCTGGCTATTTTCAAGACAATTTTGCTGTTGATCTTTAGATATTTTCCTGGTTGTAATCTCTCAGTTCCATGAATCACAGGATTCATTTAATTCATCATTTCTGGAAAATCCTCAGTCATTACCACTTTCAATTTTTCCTTTTACCATTTCTCTTGTTCTTTCCTAATTTATAAAGCTTGAGCTTTCTCTTCCATTTCCTAAGTTTCTTAATCCCTTTTTAAAAAACCTTCAACTCTTTATTCTTGGTTATTTATTTATTTATTTATTTATACGTGGGTACTGGGAGTCGAACTCGGGCCCTCACGCTTGCCAGGCAGGTGCTTATGTCGCTGAGCTATATCACTGGCCCCTGGGTTATTTCTTAAACCATATTTTCATTTTCCAAATTTTCTGATTCCTTGTATTCAAGCTATTATTGAATTTTTAATTATATTTTGAAAGTTGTTTTCCTACCTGTTTGTCTCTTTATTACTTTGTTGACTTTCTCATATTTTAAATTTTGTAAATTCGTCTTAAGAAATAGAATATCCTTTTGTTATCTATTTTAATGATTTGCCTAGGTAGATTTTTTGGTATCTAATTCTTCTGCTTGTTATTTTTGCTTATGGAAGATTACTTTTTTGTATCTGTTATTTTGCACTGTGAGCTCATACTTTTGAGTGCCTCATCTATGGGTCTTTTTTGCTACTTGGTGAAGATGTACCCTTCCCAAGAGATTTTGTGTTTGCTTAAGGCAGGGTCCCCAGAGTGTTACTAGTCTGGGACTGCTTTTCTACTGATTCTTTTGCTTGGCAATTCCCAAGCCAATTAAACAGTATGAATCCAAACCAGAAACTCACATAAAGGCAGACCCTTTTGTTAATAACCTAGAGATTTATTTTTATTTTTGGCCTACCAGGCTAAGAGACAAACCAGAAGAGTGTAATGTATGCTGGGATGTAATCTACCCCTCACCTCTCCTCAGGAAACTGACACAAAGAGGAAGCACAGACTTTATTCCAATTTCTCCACTTATATATTCCTTTTTAAGACTGAGGGATTTATTTTTCAAGATAGTGGGAGTTCTACCCACTGACACTTGAAACCTAGGAATGGTCCTCAGCTAAAGATCATGTCCTTTTCCCTGGGACAGTCTGCATCCAAAAGAGTACAAATACTGGGCCCCTGTACCTCAACTGAGAACAACTCTGAAGAGCTATGTATCATCAGAACTCCCTATGAAGTGGGCTGAGCCTACTGTGACCATGTGTCAGGTTGCTTTCTCCCTCTACCCATCTTGCTTCCATTCCTTCCCCACAGGCATTGATCCTAAGAGTTTACTCTGGTAAACTATCCTGTACGCTAAGCTCTGGCTCAATCTTATTCCCAGGGAGAACAGCCTTTGGTGGCCAGCATGCCCTCCTCCCCGACCAAGCCGTTCATATGGGCCCTGCATTACAGCAGGTGTCTCTGGTTACACTTGACATATCTTGCAACAACAGGTCCTCATCTTTTGTTTTTGCAATGTTGATAAAGACCCTGTCACATGAGGGCTGATCACCACTCCATTTCTTCCTCTTTAATTCTCCTTTTTTTGTTACCTTTGTAACATTTGCTAACCTCAATCACACTTCAGAGAAGCTTCTCAAAAGCTTCTCCTTTTATTTTTAAATCATCTGACTTACCCTCTGTCTTAGGACAAAAGTGTTCCCCTAAAACATTCATGTCCTAATTCCTGGAATCTGTAAGTAATTCCTTATACAGGGAGATAAAGGAGTACAAGGAGGAAGAGGAATAAGGAATGTCTTTTAAAATAAGATTAATTTAAGAATCTTGAGATGGAAAGATTTTCTTGAATTGTTTAGGTGGGCCCTAAAGGCAATCATATGTGTTTTGAGAAAATGAGATAGGACAAGGGAGATTTGACCACATGCACAGAGGATAGGCCATGGAAGACAGAGCAGACAGAGATCTGAAGATGCTGGCTTGAGGATTGGTGTGGTGCTGCCAGAATCCAAGGAATGCCAGCTGCTGGAAGAGGCAAGGAATGGATTTTTTCATCAAGCCTCCGGAAAGAATGTGACCCTTTTGATACTTGGTTTTAGCCCAGTGATAGTGATTTTGGACTTTTGGCCTTCAGAACTAACAGGAATAAATTTCCATTCTGTTAAGCCATCCAGTTTATGGTCATTTCTTGTAGCAGCCACAGGAAATTTATGATGCACACTCTTATAATTCCTTCTCTCTGTTTTTCATTGACCCCCTCTCTCTACCCAAATGCCAAATGGCAGTGACATTTTAAGCCCCTGGTCTCATTTGACTTCTCTGATACATTTTCCAGGTGTCTGTCTGTCTCATCCTGTGTATCCTGAGTTCCTAAATTATATCCCTGCCTGCACCCTTCCAATTGCCATCTAGCTCACTAGAATGAGAAATTTTCACATTCTAAAACCTGTGCTCCCTATTTCTAACTGAGCAGGATGTGGGAAGTGTTAATACATATAGCACAGAAGAAGGTTTCTGTGGTTAAAATGCCTTGGGAATTGATTGGTTAAGCAAAGTGAAAGAAGGTCACCCTTCACTACTGGGCTTCCCTTCTAGCATATTGTGGAGTCCTCCTTGGGCCATGGGTAGTAGAGCAGAAATTTAATTATAGATGAAACCCCAATTCTTACCCTAAAAACATCTGTACACATGGTCCTTGCCTAGAGAAGGCCTCTCCTCCCCTTCATTCTGCCCTGTTCCCTTTCCTCTACAGATCTGTTCCTGTCCTCACAGGGTACCTCATAACATGATGGCACACAGCGGACTCTTCGAAGGCACCATCTTCATTCTTGTTTATACCAAATTCTATATGTCATTAGAGTCCACAGTCCAGTTTGTGAGGCTACTGGGCATTGAAAGACATACGAAAATTTCTTCTTATATACTCTTATTCTCTAGAAAAATTCTAACTCAAGGTTTACTTCAAAACAAAATAAAACAAAACAAAACAAAAAAACACAATCCTTAAGAACCTGATTAGCTAAAGTAACATTGGGAAAGGTCATGGAAGATATATTTGGGGAGAATTTGGAAATGAAACTTATCCACACATAGGTAGACCATTTCAGCCCCAGCTGTCAGTCAACACTAGCCAGGAATATGAGGCTTTTCAGGAGACACACAATTATCTTGGCTTGAACAAAATTTCTACCTTTAAGACCAAATGCCTCTTGGGCAGTGGCTGCTCTCAATGGCTTCGGGTATTCTTGGCTGCTACAAACCTTGCCATGAGCATTTCTCATCTAGTGTCCCTGCACCCCAGAGATGCTGGTAGTGATTGAACTTGATCTATTTTCAATACTTCAAAAAACTAAGTGAGAATCTGTAGGGGTCCATGATGACTAAATAAATGACTAAGGTCATTGTTTGGGGAGGAGGAATCATTTTAAACCAGTTCTACTAAGATAAGTTGGTTTGTGATGATGAAAAGTTGATTGGCCATTCTGCAACTTGTTGATGGACACAAGTGATAAAGCAAATTCATCAGTAAGCAATAAATGTTGTGTGGTTAGCAGAGAGAAATTTGTGAAAATGTGCAGCCTACTGAGATGTGTAATAAAGTTGGCGTTTGGTGGTGAAAAAATTAGGCACTACTGCCGTAAATCTTCCCAGGACTGTCTTTATACAAATTCTTTCTCAACCTAATTACCCACTCTTCATTTTATTTATTTTTTAATCCTTTCATCAATATCATTCTGTGATCTACTTCCCTCCTCTCCTTTCTCACCATACAATACATGCCCAGTAAATGACTTACAACATTGTTCTATAGTCCTTCTTAAAAATGATGACATAAAGAGAGTAGTTCCTGAGTTACAAATGTGAATCAGCTCAAACAGGCATAATGTGGGAAATAATGCACCTCAGATCAACAATGTACCTTCAAATCTTCTAAGACCGCAGTTCCCCTTTTGTCCTGCAAACCCGACCATGTGTGAGCTTTTCCAGAGTTGATGGATATTGCTAAGAGCAGAGACTTTTCTTTTATTTATTTCAGGCCTTCTGCCGTACTTAGTACTTGGTGCCCTTCTGTGCACATGGTGAGATATTCAAGGACTTCTTGACTTGATTTAAAATGGTTAGTATAAGACTTAATATAATATTAAATAATTAATAAATGATGGGCAATTAATAAATGATGAAGCCATGGCTTAACATGCACACTCACTTGCCAAATTGTTGACACTTGTCTAGATGTGTTGAAAAGACTACAGAAGACCATGTCTGTTCTGGTACAATCTTGGAGATTAGGTCAGAGACCTAATATGAGAGGATTTGAATTTGATTATACCTGTGGCCAAGATGCAAGGCTGGTGGTGTGGTGAGCTGGAGATATTCTCAGTGGGTTAGTGTATTTGTAGATGTGAGGAAATTGAACTGCAAATTCAGCTTACAACTGTGCAAATTTCAGTATGCAGCTTGGCATGACTAGATACTTCATTTATTTTCTGTGTCATACAAATAACATTATAATATGTTAGTGAAAATTGAACTAAAAGAAAAACTTTGCTCATGATTCACCATCACAATAAATGGCCATTTTCATTTTTGTGTTCTGTATCCTCTTACCAAATGAATACATTTTTATGTGGTTATAACAGTAATGTAGGCACAGTCCCATATTCTGTTTTTCATTTAACATTTTATCACAGCCATTTCTCTCTATCATTATGGGAGCACATGACTTTGCAGTCTGGAGTGTGTATTGCACCCTGCTTTGCTATTTCCCTTGAGGAAATACCTGGTAAGGCCTGTTTTTGGGGGTTGGCAGTGCTTTCCTTTGTCTACTGGGTGCTGAGAACTGGGAGAAAAGGGTCTTTGGAATAGTATGGAAAGGTCATTCTTTTTTCTATTTTATTTCCAGCCAGTCCTCATTCAGTCTTGGAGGGGTTACAATGTCAATAGTCTGGTTGGCAAATGGGGAAGAGGGAACTCAGAACTTGGAGCTGCTCTATTCATTGCAGACACAGACTTCAGGAGCATAGTGACCTCACCGTAGGCTCACAAAGTTGCCTGAGTTGCCAGGTGACCTGTGCAGCCAAGCATGGGGGCACAGACTGAGACTCTGGCCAGCTCTGGCCAGTGGAGGAGCCCTGAGGGCCTGGAGCATGCACAGGGCTGGTGGAATTAATGAAGCTTGGGGATCACTCTCACTTTTGCCTAGACCATTCGATTTATTTATTCTAGGTTCTTAGTCTTCCTCCTTCCATAAAAGATTTGAAATGTCTTGCCCATGACCTTGTGGACTAAGATAATCCAGTGTGTGCTTTAGTGTCTGCTTTCCTTTTATGTAGGCCTGTATAGTGGGGATGCATAGAAAGAAGAAGAACCAGGGAAAGACAAAGCTTAAGGAGGGTTATAAAATACACAGGAGTAAACAGGTGAGCATGGCCATTATTTCTGAGATGGGACACACTAGGAATAAAAAATACATAGCCTACTATTCCTCTGAGGAAATGATGCATGAAATAAATGTTATTAGAGGCCCAGAGGGATGCTTTTCCTTATTTGTTAATGCACCTCTTGCTGAAAATATGCCAAATGCTGTCAGCACTGGGCAGCAGAATTATAAGAAGCCTTTCCTGCAGAATCTTATTGCATGGAAGGGAGACTCATTCCTGTTTAACCAAGAGCCAGCACCATAATGAATGTCTACATTCACTTTTCTCTCTCTTCTGTTTTCATCCCTCTTCTTCCTGGCCAGTGTTTGACAATGGAATGCCTTGCCAGGATAAATACATTTCCCCCAACAACTTTGAACACTTTCAATTTACCCATGAAGCATCTTTCTTGCTCTGAATGAGGAGGCATCATTCTCTTGCTCTCCCAGTAAAGGTTATTTAGTAGGAAAAATTGCTGGCAGCCAAGCCCATCACAGTGGCAAGGGATGAACCTGAGTACTCTTGATCCTTCCTGTGCCAGTTCTGGAGCAGTAAGTAGCACAATGCCTGTCAGTGCCAGGAAGCAATCACAATCCCACCCAAACACACTGGAAAGATCTGGTGGTGTCTCCTCAGTCTTACTGATGCAGGAGAGGGATCTTGTGCATGAGAGAGAGGCAGGGGCCTGGGGAAGTGAGCAGCACTGGGTGCCTGGAATTTAGAATTTGTTCACTAGGCTGACAGGTTGCAGCGTACTGCTTCCCTCTGTCTGGTGGCACTTTGTATTTAATGCTCTCTAATCATGTTTGCACTTCCTCTCCTCTTTTCATCTCTCAAGGTTTGTGCCCAAATATGGCTTTATTTCAGCTTTATTTTCCACTTCACTTCAGATTCTCAATCCTGTGGGTTGGGCAAAAAAGGCAGTTTGCCAAGACTAGGGTGGGCTTGTGTCTAAGGGATCCAATGAATATCTTGCTCTTGCTGTGTGTGTGTGTGTGTGTGTGTGTGTGTGTGTGTGTGTGTCTTTATGTCTGTGTGTGCCGGAGAGATACAGAGGAAGAGATCAGAGGGATCCTCTGTTAAGTCACTGGGCGCTTGTTTCTTCAATGATGACGGTATTGATCCTGTTATATAGATGTTTTAATATTCCACTAAAACTGAGCTCTAATTATATTCACCTATTCGTCCATGTATTGATTCAACAAATACTTCTTTGTCACAACTGTTAAGTATACCGTGCTTGTGACCAGGCTTTTCCCCTTGCTTTTGCTCTGCTGAGGTCTTACCATGGTGGTGCTGCCCTCACAGTGGACGGCCTGCAGCCCGGGAACTACGCAGCTCTTGTGTATTTCCATGTCTTTATATGGGCCCTCATAAAGAAAGTGCCTCAACCTTCTGCAACATGGACAGTTCTAATTAGTTATACATAAGCATTCATTTTGGGGGTTCATCTACTTAGATTTGAATCCCTTACCTCTAAGACTCACTTTTTGCACCCATAAAAGCTCAATTCCTACTGTGGCTTTATATCCGGTCTCTGATTATTTCTTTATCTCCTTCTCTTTCTCATCTATAGTTTCCCTGGTCACCAAACACTTGTCCACATGATCCTTTTGCTGTATCTAGGGTCAGGGACTTCTCATTCTCAGCCATGGGCTAGTAAATCTTCATACGGGGACTTAGAACACACTTCTCCATGAATGAAATTTTGATTCTTGTATTCTAGAAGTTGAGAGTAATGGGGGTACCCTCCCAAATCCTTTTCACACATTCCAGCAGTCTCAGTGACCGAGAACAGAGGAAGTGGAGAGCCCACTGGAGAATTAGCAGGAGCCTGGAGTAGTATGGTGTGGCTGCAGAGAAAACATTGAGGAGCTTATTTTTTAGTATAATAGGAAATCACTGACTTACTTTGTAATTAAATTTCTAGTTCTACATTTGTTTTGAAATTTAAGTATTTTTAGAAAGTAAACTATTCTAGTTTAAAATATTTTTCCCAAGTGGGAAGGCTTTTCCCCACTAAATACAGAAAAATAAAGGAATACATTGCTATGGAGAAAGCAGAATATTTAGAAAATCGAAAGTTATGGTTCTAGTGTGTGGAGTACATTAAGTGTTATTTGGCTATTTCCATCAGTAATGTATGTGCTGTCTTTGGGTCCAACCTGTATAAAAACACATGATTGTATATGTTCTCATAAGTAACCAATTATTCAGGCCTAATTTCTAGTTCCAAATTTTAAAGAAATTCCCTGGCTGGAGTATTTTTTTCCTGACAGTCCCTTTACCACAAATGTGCTGCAAAGAGACCAGGTCTACTTATTTATAGTTTTTCTGTTTTCTTTCTCTTACCTAAAAACAAAAACATAGCCCAGTCCTGTTAATTGGAAAGTCAGAGGGTCAAAAATTCAGTTGTAAAGAAATCAAACAATATTTGGCTAGCAGGTAGATGGAGTACTTTAATTGGGTTCATTTGGAAAGAGCCTATGCATCCCCAGAAGTATGTAAGCAAAGGAAGAATACAGTGAAAATACAGGGAATCTGTTGCATTACTTAGCTTTTAAAACTTTTTCCCCTTTTGCTGGTGACTAATTTTAAGAGGTAAGAGCATCTTCCTCATTCCTGAGGATCTTTGAAATAACCCACTCATTTTGGCACAGTGCAGGGAGACAGCATTTCCTGAACAGCTATACACAGGAAGAGTCACTTATGGTGCCACAAATGTGTAGCAATTGTTTCTAATTATTCATTCTACTTCTTGTAGTCAAGTGTACCATACTGAAATTATATGCTCCCGTTCCTCCCCGGAACAGCACGTCTAAGCTCTTTTTCTGTGATTACTTGGGTCATCCTTTTTAGGCTAATTCTGAATTCTGCTGTGACTTGTTTAAACTGACCTGGCTAAAGCTGGATTTGGCCCTTAGAATCAAGGAGGACTGTGCTTTTCCTACATATAATGGCACCTGCCTAACATTGCTTACTCACTTTAAGGGATTTGGGAAAGATTACTGGAAATGATTTCCAGCATGGTATCAGTTTTTCCCTTAGCTAAGCTGAATTTCTCTCCTTGGCCATCTTGTGACTTATTTCTGCCCTCCACACAATTTCTCCTAGCCTTGACAAACTGTGTAATTATTTTTTATCAGCACATTTTACACTACCGGGTTGTTAATAAATATATTGAAGAAAATTAGCACCAGAGGATTAGCTATAATCAGATTCTTCAGGCAGTAACTATTAACTTTGTCTGAGGCTGATAAATGACTGTTGATTTCTGCTCTTTATTTTCTATTTTTTGACCATTTATAAAAATTCACAATGGGATTTCACATTTTGCTTTATGTAGTCACGAATTTTCCCCTCAAAAACTAATCACTAGAATGTTTTGGAAGCCCGGATTAACTTTGTACGCACATTTTTCCTTTAGCTACCTTTAAAAAAGCTCTTTGTAGAAAATTCTCCAAGCTAAACAATCACAATCTCCATAAAATAGAAATAAATATTTCTTTATTATAGAAAACTTACTTCTTGCAGATGTGTCATAGTGTTATGGTGAATGTCCCACATTTCCAGACCCCTTCCAATTACAAGTTAAGGCCAAGAAGGCATGTTTTGTAACATGCTTCTAGAGGGTGGTTTATATCTCCCCAAACCTTGAGATAAAAAGGCAGAAAAGTGGATTAGTAGACCTCATATTTTCCCCAGAGATCTTTAGTGATAAACACAGCCTAGAGCATCTAGAAAGTTGGATTTATTTTGCCTCTTAAAAGGTTTCTGAAGAATCATGTCTATATAATTTTAAATTCTGCAGCATCAGGCCTGCATTTCTTTAATCTTTGTCACTTTGTATCTAAAGACATCCCAAACACAGTTCCTTGGCTTTAGGAAAAGAAGTGTTCGGGCTGGAAACAATCTTAGCATGGCTTTATGACAGGTAACATTTCTTTCTAGACATCAACATGGATTTGAATTGTAGCCCAAAGACATTTCCAGTAAGATCAACACAGGGAGATACCAGTGTGTGGCTTGCTGATCCTGGGGAACAGCAGGGGTGGGGAAATTGGTTTAGATGAAGTAAGAAACCCCACCTACACCTTCTATCAAAGCTTTCCCTGGGTCATGCGTCTCCCTGGGTTCTCAATGAACTGGAAAATAGGAACTTTGGGCAGCTCTGATTCAGGGACATGCCTGGAGAACCTATTCCATTCTTTCTCTCTCACTTTGTCCAACCAGAGGAGCTCCACATAGCCCTAGTAAGAACAACTCTCCCCTCTTTTGAGTGGGGACCCTGAAATCTTACCCTGTTTTTACTACAAAGAGTTAATGAGTTGATGTGTTTTTCTGGTCTCAGTCTACAGGATCTGGAGCAGTCCATGGCTAACAGCTCAGTCTCTACCAGAAAGGATGGTGATGACGACCCTTTACCCATTTATTCTTCCATCCATCCACCCATCCATCCATCCATGTGTCTTTATTCCTTCTGAGCCACATTGCAAAATTGTCATGCTTGTGCTCCTCACCTTTTCTAAGATAGGAGTCTGAGAATGATTAATTTTATTCTATTAAGGAAAGAAACTAAGGTTAGGAAAGTTGAGGTATTTTTTCTATAAATCACTGTAGAAATGAAGTAAAGAGTGCAACATTGTCTTCTAGGTTGAGTCCCAGTGACCTATCATATGGATCTTGCTTGGTTTTCTTCTAATGCGTTTGCTGTGATTATTCCATGCTAGTTGTGGAACTGCAATGATCCAAAATTATGACAGGGTAAGGAAGCTTTAGAGAGAATCACTAAAAGGAGTAAAGATCTTCAGTCAAATATGCACAAGGGTCATTTCTGAAAAATATGTGGTGACACCCTAGAACCTACTTCATTTCCTTTCATTTGTGTTCTACTTCCAACAAAAGTATTTCTTTGGAGGTCTTTACCTAAGACTTAAGCATTTAACACTCCCGTATGACTATCACAGCCTTGTACATGTTCATTTTTAATAATCAGATATGTTCTTAGGGACTTGGAGATTATATATCAGAGCTTAATACTGTTGCGACTGTGGCTTCAAGATCCCTAATTAGACAGGCTGGCCTCCTCCTTCCTTTACTCTCTTTCTCTTTCTCCTCCTCCCTCTTTACATCTCTAGATATGAAACTAAATGGACATCAATCCAATATATACAGTTAATAAATATGCCTAACTAATTCAAATTATGACTAATTCCTACAAACCATCAGCTCTCTTTTATGGTAGTCTTGTTAGGTAAAGTTAGGAGTGACACACGGAGATGATTTCTGGCATGTAGTAGGAGATACATATTTGTGAAATTAATAATAAAATATTCAGTTTCCACACTTTAGTAGGTATATATGAAATTTTCTGATCTCATTGCTTCTTATTCTTATACTTCTTTCCTAAAACATTTCCTAACTGAGGGAAGTATGCTCTTTTGGTTTGTGCCAGGGGTAATGAATGGCTACCATAGTGAGCACTGTTTTAAGAATCTTACATTGACTTACTGGCTCAAAATCTGCCAACTCTGTATCATCATTTACATTTTAAGGATAAGGAAATATTATTAGGGACTCCTTAAAATTTTTAGATAAGTATTCATAGAAAGTGAGATTCAAGCCTAAATTGATGTCATTTTAGAGTCTGTTCTTCCTCCTTGGCTATCTTTTCTTTGTTGCCCTAATAGCAACATTTAGGTATGTGCTGACAATAATGGTGGGAACATAGAGAAAGTAGAGGAGAAAAGGAAGTAGTTCTTCTTGCAGCACTCTGGTCCTAGAGTTTTTCCCACAGTGGGAGATTTGTATGCCCATACATTATGCGTCCTGTATTATTATCTACATTAGACTACCAACCAATTGCCATATGGATTTCTTTAATGCTTATTACTATTCTTCATAAAGATATGCCAGAGTGTCTTATTTTGAATGATGGCCTGAATAGATTGTAAAGTATAATATATACCCAGTTTGAATTCTTCTGCTTGTTTATTATAGGATACTTAGCTCGAGCATTTGTATATGGTTTTATATATTTACATTTAGGAAGTTTTTGTTTAATATTTCTTTCTGTGGTTGCAGCAAAATTTGTCATGTCATGTCTTTTTGAGCCATTGGTGATTTATTGTGTGTGCACTGTTTAGAATTTTCTAAAAATGTTCACAGCCTTACGAGGGCTGCAATGCTATTTCTGCCTCTTCTCTATTTATTTATTTATTTATTTATTTATTTATTTATTTATTTATTTATTTTTAAAAATACTGTCACTCTTTTTCTCAAGAGGCAGGTACAGTGTTGAATATGTGACAGGATAAGGATGGGGGAGGCACAGTTAGTCTCTGCGAAGTTTCAGTTCACAAGGAGGGAGAATTGCTTTAATTAACGTGTCTCTTAGGAAATCTGAGAGAGAGTGGGACAATCTCATTACAATCAGAACTGTCCCCTACCTAATTAGTAAAATATGAAAGCAGAGTTGCTTAAGTCAACCCAGCTCACATTTATAATCAAATATGTACCCCAATTTTGCATGTACTCTGACCCGACCTTTCTGCTCTTAATTTTTCTGGGGTCTGGGGGTGAAAATTACTTCAAAATGAATTGCCCTCCTCAGAAAATATGCAAGCAGATCTCAGGCTTAGTTAGTTAGTTAGCTGAGCAAATTTATGCTATTTTGAATCTTATATTTTCCCTATCATCAATCTAAAGTGCTTTTATTAAAACTTTTTGTTTGTTTTCTTAGTTTAATCTTTAAGGTAAAATCTAGGGTCTCATAAATTTAGTAAGTATTGTTTCACAGAAATCTGACATAAAAAGACAAACTTTTAGTTCTTAAATTATTTTGCCCAGTGACTTAATTCATTAAATGACTACTATTCATAATAGAAATGTGTAGTTTTGAGTAGAACTTTAGCATTTTCTACATGGCTACATGTTGAACTGTTATAGTTAGAAAGACTGATATTTCTCCATAAGGAGTCCTATAAATTTTGAAGTGAATTGCTTTCTTCCGTGTCATAGAATTGCTCAATTAAAGTATGTCAAGTTGTAATTTTACATTTGTTCTTGTTTTTAAAACAAATAAACAACAATGAACACTCAAGTTCTATAGAAATAAAAACATAATATAATTTTATGCATAATTTACAAAGTATACATACATTAAGACCTAATAGAGATCTATTGTGCCAAAAAACAAGACTTAATAAATTCGATAAGATTGAAATCACAGCAAGTAATTTTTTCAGCTCATAATGACGTAAAAGTAAAAATCAGTAACAGGAGGGAAAATGGAAAATTCACAAATATATGGAATTCACAAATATAACTGATGTGTGAAAGACTAAATTCAAGGAAATTAGAATGTCTTGCAATGAATAAAACTGGGAGCACAACTTTAGCACAAGTACTAAAACTTGTGGTATGCAAAAGCAATTCTAAGAGGGAAGTTCATAGTAACAAGTATCTATATTAAGAAAAAAGAAAGATCTCAAGTAAACAAACTGATTTTATACCTCAAATATCTAGAAAAAGAGGAAAAAACTAATTCCAAAGCTAGCAGAAGGAAGACAATAATAAATATTAGATCTTACATAAATTAAATAGAGACCAGAAATACCATAGAAGAAAACATCAAAACTAAGGGTTGGGTCTTTGAAAAACTAAACAAAACTAAGAAACCCTTAACTAATTAACAAAAAAGAGACAGAAGACTTAAATAAATAAAATCAAAAATGAAAGAAGTAATATTACAACTGATGATACAGAAGTATAAAGGATAATGAAAGACTACTATGAACACTATGAACAGTCATAGGCCCACAAACTGGATAAACTAGAAGAAATTGATAAATGTGCACTGGTCACAAGCAAATCTTGAAGAGAAATAGAAAATCAGAACAGATGAATAATGAACTGGTAATTAAAAACCTCCCAATAAAAGCCTGAAAAGTCCAGGACCAGCTAGCTTCATAAGTAAATTTCACTAAGCATTTACAGAAGGATTATATCAATCCTTCTCAAATTGCTTAAAAAGAAAACACTGAGGATGATGGCACACTTCCAAACACTTTTTATGAGGCCAGCATTACCCAGATAAGGTCAGATAAGAATGCTACCATACAAGAAAAGAAAATCACTGGCCAAAATCCTTAATGAACATAGATGCAAAAGTCCTCAACAAAATACTAGCAAGCTGAATTTAACAGCACATTAAAAGGATCAAATACCATGACCCAGGAGCATGAGAAGCTCAATAAACATGATATATCACATTCACAGAACGAAGGATGAAATTCATATGAACAGCTCAATAGATACAGAAAAAAAGGCATGTTACACAATTCAGCATCTTTTCATTGTGAAAACCTTTCAACAAAGTAGGTACAGAGGGAATATGCCTCAATATAATAAGACAATATAGGACATGCCCACAGCTAACACCATATATCACAATGAAAATCTAAAACTGTTTTCTTTAAGATAGGGGGCAAGACAAGATTGCCCACTCTTTTCACTTTTATTTAACCTAGTATGGGAAATCCTAGCCAAAGCAATTATGCAAGAAAATGAAATAAGAGGTTACCAAATCAGAAAGTGTTAATTTGACTCTAAAGATGACATGATCATATATAGAGAAAAGACTGAAATTTTCATAAAAGCTGTTATAACCAATAATTAATACAGTAAAGTTACGGGATCCAAATCAACATTCACAAATTAGTAGTGTTTCTATCACTAACAAAAAGCTATTGAAAAAGAACCTAAGAATACAATCTCATTTATAATAACATTAGAAAGCATAAAACACCTAGGAATAAATTTACTCAAGGAGGTGAAATATTTGTATACTGAAAGCTATAAGACATTGATGAAAGAATTTGAAGATACAAATAAATGAAAATATATCCTATGTTTATGGATTGGAAAGGTTCATACTATTAAAATATCCATACCATTCAAAGTGAATTACATGTTAATGCAGTACCTATCAAAATTGCAACATTTTCATAGAAAAAGAAAAACAATCCTGACATTTATATGGAATCATAAAAGTCCCCAAGTAAACAGACAGCAACCTTGAGAAAGAAGAAGTTGGAGGCATCACAATTCCTGCCTGCAGACTACATCGTAGAACTATCATAATTGAAACAGATTGTTACTGCCTTTAAAACAGACACATAGATCAGCAGAACAAAATGCAGAGTGAAGAAATGAACCCCATGCAACTTGTGTTTGATAAGGATGCCAAGAATACACAATGGGGAAAGAACAATGTCTTTAAATTATATTGGAAAAACCATTTATCTAAAAACTGAAATTGGATTTTTACTTTGCACTATACACAAAAATGAACTTAAAATGGACAAAATACTTAAGTATAAAGCACAAAACAGTAAAATTCCTAGAAGAAAAATAGGGAAAAAGCTAATTGTCATTGGTTTTGGCAATGATTTTTTTAACATGCCACCAAAAGCACAGACACACAAAAAAATATGAATAAACAAGTGATACTACATCAAACTAAAAAGCTTCAGCATAGCAAAGAAAATAATAAAAAGGCAGTCTATAGAATGGAAGGAAACTATTTGCAAACTATATATTGTATCTCTGACGTACACTGTATCTCTTTATACATCCCCAAATATGTAAAGAACTCAAACAACTCAATAACAAGAAAACAACCAATTTGAAAAGTTGGCCAGAACCAAATAGTCATTTCTCAAAAGAAGATATATAGATGGCCATAAAGTATATGAAAAAACTACTCATCATCACTAATTGTCAGGGAAATACAAATCAAAACACAATGAAATATCACCTCACACATATTAGAGTGGCTGTGATCAAGAAAACAAGAGATAATAAGGTTGGCCAGAAAAGGAAACCCTTTTACACACTTGGTAGGATTGTAAAATGGTGCAGCAGATACGGAAAACATTATGGAAGTTACTCAACATTGTAAAAATAGAAATACTATATAATTCAGCAATCAATCCCTGGGTATACGTCCAAAGGCAATGAAATCAATATCTTTAAGAGATATCTGTGCTTTCATATTCATTATAGCCTTATTCATAACAAGCAAGATATGGAAACAGCCTAAGTGTCCATTGACAGATGAATATATAAAGAAAATGTGATATAACTGAAATAAGCAAGGCACAAAAAGACAGACACTGTATCATCTCACCAGTGCAGTAGGTAGCATCTAAGATAGTGGGGCTCACAACAGCAGATGGTAGATGGTGGTTAACAGGGTTGAGAGGTTGGGAAAATAAGGCCATCTCGGTCAAAAGGCACAAATTTTCGGTTGTAAGATGAGTGAGTTCTGGGTATTCGAGGTACAGTGTCTTGACTAGTTAATGATACTGTGTGGACTAATAAAGTGTTGCTAAGAAAGCAGATCTTAAGTGTTATAACCACACAAAAAAGTGGTAATTGTACGAGGTGATGGATGTGTGCATTCGATTGTGGTAATCACTTCACGGTGTTTACATATATCAAATCCTCACATTCTACTTATTTTTTGATATAAACACATATTTATTTGTCAATCATACGTCAATAAACCCGAGCAAATTACCCCTAAAAGAAATAAACAGCAAGTTTTTAAATAATAAAAGCACAATGTAGAATACATTTTATATGCTTTATTTATTTATTTTTATGTGGGTACCGGGAGTCGAACTCAGGACCTCGCACTTTCCAGGCAGGCACTTATGCCGCTGAGCTATCTCACCAGCCCCAATATGCTTTATTTAATAACTGCTTATCCAACACCTAGACTATCTTAACTACAATTCTAAGTGATCGCAGTTTCAACATGAAAGAAAACAAAGTGTCTGTTCTCCTGATGTTTACATTCCAGTCGGAATGGAGGAACACAGGAAGAAGCAGAAATATCCTATATCAACTGGTGCTGAGTACCTAAGTCAAAACAAAGCTAAATGAGAGGCAGAGGAAATAATTTGAGGTTGCTATTTTATAAAGAATTAGCAGGGATACTTGAAAAAACTCCCATTAAACTTTTTTAGAACTTTCTTATTTATACACTTGGTTAAATTAGAGGCACACAGTTTAGCAACTTTATCACTCTTCCAGAAAATGGCTTATCTCTCCATTTTTACCAAAGAATCAATTACTTACCTTACCTTGATGCTCTTCTACCTATTGAAGGCTGAAGTCATCTTCCTATATTTGAAATCTATCATTTACCAGGAATCTATTCCCATCCACACAAATATCCATCTTTCAGAAGATTCTGATGTGATCACAACTCAAAGAGTTTGAGCCTAGAATTGATCAGAGTTCACATAAAATATTGTTCATCACTGAATCAGAGTCAAAATTCCTGGTAAATTTCTATCTCTTTTGGAATTCCTTTTCCCTGTGATTTTTATTTTTCTATTAACTTCTCAGTTAATCACTAAACTATTATCAAAACTGTAAATTATTCTTAATACGTCATCTGTCTCTCTCAGGCGCTCCTCTTGTCCCACACAGATCGATGGCTCTCTGGGTGTGATGTGCAGCTGTCTTCCTGTGTCTTCCCTGGACCTTCACCTGGAAGTTCCCAGAGTCTCTTGGACCTTCAGTGGCTCCCACCCGACCCGTGTCTTCTTTTTTGGTTTATTTCTTTTTGGTGAAGCACAGTTTCCAAGAGCCCACTAAGATCCTATTAATACATTTGTACCATCTGAAAATATCTTTATGCTACACTCTTCTCAATTAGTAATTTGGCTGACTCAGAATTCTAGAAATATTTTTTCCCTAGGTCTTTGAAAGAATTTGGAAGCTTTCCAGCTTCCAAGGTTGCTATTAAGAAGTCAGTTTCTACTCATATTCCTGTCCCTTCAAACATGGCCTTTCTTGCCACCTTCCCTTGAAGATTTTTAAGACTCTTTATCTTTCTTGGTGCTTATTTCAAAATAATTTAAAAGTGTATGAATTGGTGAGAGTATAATTTAATTGATGGACTCTTCAAGGTATTTCTCAAGGTAGAAATAAATCCCACGGGCTTTTATTATATTTCCCCTCTTTTTGCCCTATTCTTTCTTTCTAAAATTTCTAATGTTTAGATTTTGGACACTGTATCTTCAAATTTTATGTCCTTTTATGTTGACCACTTCTGTCTTTGTATTTTACTTCCTGGAGATTTTCTAAGCTTATTCTTCATGCCTTCTACTGATATGCTTTCTAATTTCCTGTCATCATAATTCAATGTCTAAAGCATCTGTTTTATTTACTAAGTATTTTAGAGTTTAGTGCTTTTATTTGATAGATTAATGTCTCCTCTTATCTCGCTGACAATATTTTCAAAGTGTCTTTTCCCTTTTTCTCTCTTTTCATTATGACTTTATGCCAAATCCTCTCCCAATTTGTTTGGTTTTGACTCCCTTCATACTTCTTCAATATGTTAGCTCCCTTCCAACGTCCAGTGGTCCTGTGTGTCTATTCATATATCAAGTCCAGGCACAGAAAAGCGTGAGATGGCTGTTCACGTGTGGTAGTCTCAATGTCAGCTTCTGCTTTTTTTCTGGGGTTCATCAGTCTTTTGTAGAAGAATTTTCCAATCTTCTGCCTGCAAAATAGGTTTCTCTACTAGTAATTGAGGCGCCAACTTGGGAAGGGATGGGGTACCGCATTGTGATGTGCAGGTTTTCAGCTTAGAGAGAGCTCCAGTGAATTATTTCTCTGATGTCCTCCTTTTGTTTCCCCTATTCTTATTCTGAAATTCCTCTTATATATTTTACCTCCTGACATGATCAACTGTCACTTATAGCTTTTACTTTTTTTCCTCTTTTTTGGCATCAGAGTGACTTTATCTTTCAACCACTCTATGCAATTCTTCATTTCGTCAAACATTTTCCTGCTGAGAGAGCTTTCTGATTTTCATATCTTATTTTTTTCTGCTCTCCTTTCTTTTAAATCCCATCCTGTTCTTGTTTTATAAATTAATATCTTAATTTATTTGAGGACACTGGGAGGCTATTGTTCTACCATTTTTGTTCGTTTGCTTTTTAAAAAATTTTACTTTTTGCAGTATGGGGGATTGAACCCAGGGCCATTACACTGAGCTACATTCTGAGCCTTTTAAAAATTTTGAGATAGGATCTCACTATGTCACTAAATTGCCCAGGCTGAGCTGGAATTTGAGAACTTCCTGCCTCAGCCTCCCAGAATGCTGGGATTATAGGCGTGTTCCTGGCTTGTTTGCTTCTTCACATTACATTCTGTCTTTCTTTTTTATGTTTCTTTCTGAAGCTATCTGTTCAGATTTTAACTAGAACAACTACAAAGTTTCCTTCACTCTTTGCCCTGTAGTTGGGCAAGGTTGTGGACTAGCAGCTTTATAGGAAACAGGGAAGTAGGGTTAAGCTTTGAAAACACCAAAGTGAGGATGATTTACTTTTCATACAATATCTTTTTATTTTATAAAGGCCTGTGATGTTCAATGTCTGGAGTCAGACATTCTACTTGCCAGAATACTAGTGAGGAGTAAGAAAATTCAGTGTTGTGACTTTCACCTGAGTTTCCTGTCTTCAGACTTTGTGTACTGCTCCCATCTGTTGCTAGGTTTGAAATGGAGAAGCTCTCTGAGGTCTTGCAAGGTAGCTCTCTCTCCTTATCTTTTTGATGTTTTTACTTTTATTCCTAAAATGAATGGAATACCTTATTGTTATCGTGCTTTCGTATTGACACTAATCCTTATTGATTTTCAGTGAATTATTTTGGATTTTCTAGGCACAGTCGTATAAGGTATGCCTTCATCAGCAGGGAATACATCCTGAGACCACCAGTGGATGCCTGAACTATGGCTAGTAGCAAAGCCTATAATTGAATGCCTTTTCTATCTTAACTGAGCACTTATGCACTGTGGCCATAACTTTCGCAGCATGGGATGAGATGGCAAAACTACCATGAATTTGTTTTTCCTTCTTCACAGTTTCACAGATAGAAGATTCGTTCTTACTGTAGGTCTTAGTAACCTCTGTATGCAATTTTTTTTTTTTTTTTGCTTATTAAGTCAAGAACTTTCACCTGTTCACTTAAAGGAAACACGTCATAGTTTCTTTTTGTCATATCCAAATTACCAGCATCATGACTCTTGTGCTTTCGGGCCATTATTCAGTAACATAATGGTTCCTTAAATACGTTCTTGTAATAATGCAACAATCAATCTTATCAGTGATTAATGAGAGGGTAAAACATACAGCATGGATACAGTGGACAAAGGGATGATTCACAAACTGGGTTGGACAGAGCAGGAGGGTTGGATAGTTCATCATGATTCTCAGAATAGCATGCAATTTAAAACTTATCTATTATTTATGGAATATTCCATTTAACATTTTTGGAATTCGGTTGGCCACAGGTAGCTGAAACTGTACAAAATGAAAGGGGACTACTGCACCTTGTAAATAGTATTTCATAGTATAGATGCTTGTGCATGATTTTTTCTGTTCATTACATTAACTATAACTTGTAAAGTAATAATTCCTAATGGTGTAGATATCTTTTCTTATTCTTGATTTGAATTTAACATTACTAGTGTTTCACTCATAAGGTTGGTATTAGTTTTTGATACATATTTTTACCTAGCTAGTTACATTATATTCATTATAATTTCTTGAGATAATATGTTTGGAGAAAGTGTTACTGATGCAGTTATAAAGTCAGGAGGAAAAAAAGTCACTTAAATTGAATATTAGAATTCTTTATTGACTCCAATGAGAGATGTAGGAAAGGAGAAAAAAGAAAACTCTTACAGTGAAAGATGACATGGTGTGTGTCAGTGAGAAGGTATGCATCTGCAAAGATAGGCAGACTTACTGGTTCATTTATGGAATTCAAATTTCCACTGATCTCCTGGGGCTGACAAGCATAACTTGAAAATTAGGACACCATGTTTTGATCAGCTACAGAATAAATAAGGAACTGAAATCAGTTGTTTGAAGGAAATATGACTACAGGGCTTGCGTTTGATCAACAATCTTCAAATTTTTGGGTGAATACAAGTTATCTGCATAAAATTCCTTGTTTGCTCTTTTTAAGATTTTTTCTTCAAGAGTAGCAATATTTTTTAAAATGAGATTATCAAACCTTGGTTCATGAGCAGTTTAACCTCTGATAATCCAGATATGTGTCTTGTTGCAAGAGGATTTCTAGAATTTCCTTGCTAGGGACCCCTAAATTTTAGGGTGCTGAGTGATACTATGCTGGTCCTGCAGTAGCCTTTGTTCAGCACCACTTACATGTTGTTATTTCTAGGCAGAGATATTAGATTCTGAGAGTGGATGATCAAAGATACTTCCCCTCCCCTTTCTTTAGACTTTCTTGCCTTCTTCCTTGGTTTTTCTGTGATAGTTTCCCTTGGTCTTCTTTCTTCCTTTATAGCCGTGAAATGTGCTGTGACTGCCCTTTATGATCTCATCACGCTTATGTCACGCTAGAAAAGGGAGGTTGGTTATGATGCTAAGATAAACCATGGAAAGGTATTATAGAAAGTGGTGTCTGAGCTCAGGTAAAATTGTCTTTATTTGATTTTACCAAATAATTATATTTACATTCTGGAGCATGCTGGAATGGTCTAGAATTGAATCTTTTCAGCTTGGAGAAAGAGGGAAGAAATCAAAACAAAATCAACCTCCTTTCTAGATTGAGTGCCAAATGGAGCCCAAGACCTTCAGAAGGACTTGGACTAGACTGAGGACACATTATCTTGTATGACTTTGATGGCCATCTTTGGATGATTACTTGCCAGATTCAGTTCCACACATTTTACTTCAGTCAGAGAGCTGCTGATGATTCAGTATAAACAGACAGAGACCAAAGGCCAGGTAGCACCTGTGTGTAGTCTCTGTGCCTCTCTTTGGATTCCTGACTTACCATGTGCTGAATGGGGTCAAGGTGCGGGAAGCCACCAGGAGTGGTCGGAGTGCCAGGTTATTACCACACAGGTTTTCCTCAGAGAAGCAGCAGGTGCAAAGATGGCATTTGTTAGTCATTTCTTCATCCAGGCTCGCTTCCCTACTGCCCTACCCCAAAGAGTGGAAGCCAGACACTAACTCTGCATGTCATTGGATTTTCTCCCCTTTCCACTTTCCTCAGGGGTACAAAATGCTGATGCAGTAGAGATCTCGAAATAAGTGATTTATAACTAAAATGGCCCTGTGCAGTGAAAGGTCTATGAGAGATGAGAGAATTTATTTGCTGAGTTACTATGCAAATTTCACAATTAAATCTTAACTCAGCTCCTGAGGGAATATTGAGGATTACTGAAAGCAAGGGGCTTTGACGTGATTTTTAAAAAGGAGAGAGAGCAAAGAAGTAGCAGCAAACTGCACGGTTTTTCAGCTCTGCTCCTCCACACCAGTTTCGCAGTGGGAAGCATTGTGGAGAGAATCAGGGAGAATGGGGAGCAGGGAAGAGGGAATCAGGTGAAATGCAAAGAAACTCACTTTCTTGTTTGTAAAACTGAATTAATGAATTTTGAAAAAAAATATACATCTCTCCAGCGTGCTGTCCAAGGGGAAATACATCTGGAGACGCAGCCGCTCATCTATTTATTCCTTCCCTCTGTGCCCTCATCCCTCCTCCTCCTTCCTGCACATTACCCAGACTGTGGCAGGTGAGTTGGTCCTTCCTGTATCCCCCTTCTCCCATCTGCAGCGCCTCCGACGACTCCTCCCTGCTTCTCAGCTAGAGACTCCTGTTTGACAGGAGGTCTCTTGGGTCTCTGTGCTGAAAAGGCCAAAGCTCCCAGTGCAGCTAAAATCTTTGCCTTTAAACAGCTTCTTGCTTCTCTGGGCTGCATGCAAATAGAGGTGTTTCCGGACTCTGCTCTCCTAGGCTTTCTAGAGATTTTCTCAGCTTCAGAAAACCATGCCTCTGTGGAAGGCTTTGGAGGGACACTCCTTCCTCAGACTGTGGACCACAGACGACCAGCCGGCTTCCTCAGAGCCAGCTCCACGGCCTTTCACATCCCTCCATTTTCCATCTCGTGTGCGAGGAAAGGTCCTTCCTCCCTTACTCCACATTCAGCTCACCACGCTCAATGCCAGCTTGTCCATGCTGGAGGGTAATGCCGGCTTGTCCTTAGTGTTGTTTCTTTAAAAAGGAAGCATAATTCCTCTCCCAGCAAAGAGTGAGTGTGACAGCCATCCCCACACACAGGCTGGCCATTGAAAGGCTCCCAGTCTGACACAGAGCGAATTCTCTCCATCTTAGAAAATTGGGGAAGTGAGGTTGAAAATCGTCACCACTTCTGTGTTAGTCAGCTTTCTGTGACTATAAATAAAAGTACTTGAAATGTATCAACTTTAAGAGAGAGGAGTTTATTTGGGCTCGCAGTTTCAGAGGTTTTGGGCAGTGGTCTTGCTCTGTTGCTTTCAGGCTTGTGATAAGGCAAAATGTTATAGTAGAAAACACATTGTGGAGGAAGCTGCTTAATCCATAGTGGCTGGGAAGCAAAAAGAGAGGGGTAGGGGCTGGGATATTTCCTTTAGGGGCACACCGCAGTGACCTAACTTTCGCTAGGCCCCACCTCCTAATGCTTCCACCATCTCCCAAAAGTGCAATAGGCTGGTGACCAAGTCATTTTTTAACACTCCGGCCTTTGTAGGACAGGCCATAGCAACTCCCACGCACCCACATGTAATTTCTTTCAGCCATTTCCCTATTAGAAGTTCACTCCAATGAGATCAGTTAGAAGTTGCTGAAGAGTGTGAGGCTTTTCCTATGACTCCGGTGGGCTTGATTGTACCTGAAAGAATTAACAGCAGACAGGAACGACCTTAAAAGTATTAGAAAGCAATAGAAAATTAGAAATATCTTTCTCCTTTATTAATTGCTGCTAAGATAGAGGAGAGCAGAAATTTCCAATTTTTTTTTTTTTGAGCTTTGAGTTTTCCTGATTTGGTTGCATTTTGTTGCATGTGCCTCTTGGCACACATATCTCTTGTGCTTTCCAAAGTTTATTTCAATGCGGAAAATATATAATTTTCCCTGGAGATGAGAGTAAGTTGCAAGTTTTGATAAAGTTTATCAAGATTGATATTCATATTTTATTGATATTAATCTTACATTGAGGAGTATTAAGTCAACAGAGACACTGGTTATGATAACAGCAGCAGATTACCATAACAAATTTTCTTCATCCCAGGGAACAAATAGTGAGTATCATCTTTTCCAGCACAGTTTTGATATGAAAAAAAATGTGTAATTGTTCCCTGGCACCTTATAAATGGAGATCTCATTTTGTGCTATTGCTAAAAGAAGTTTTATACTTTAAAAAAATTTTTAATTTTAGCACATTTATAGGCACTTTTTTGTTACCATATCTGTTATATACCTTATAAGTCAATTATTCTTCAACAGCGCTTTCATAAATGTCCTATTTGATGCTTTCTGAAGGCCTTTGAAGCAGGTGGAATAGGCCATCTAGAAGTGGATTATTTGGAACTCATATGTGACAGAGTATATTTGTTATTATAACATCATCTCTTGCCTATACTACACAATGGTCAAAAGAAAATGTTTTTTTTTTCTAGTCCTTTCTGAGAAATGAATGTAAACGGTAGCAAATTCAACACAAATAGTGCGAATCATGGAATTTCTTGTAGGAAGTGATCTCAGATCTTATTTATTCTTGGGTTCTATATAATGTGTCAATACCTTCACCACAACAGCTGTGGTGGTTAAGCTTGATTTATCAATGTGATTGGCTTGGGAGTCACCAAGGGGATGGGAAGAGCACATTTCTGGTTGTGTCCGGGTGGGTCATAGAGGCTTGACCTCAGGTATCATATCTGGTTCCCAGCCCTTTCCTCTCTGGTGCTGTCACCTGCTCTGTGTCCTGGCCAACATAAAGTGAGCAGCCTTCCTCTGCTATTCTCTTCCACTAAAATGTTTCTGCCTCTAAACCAGCCAACCACAGACTGAATCCCCTGGAACCATGAGCCAAATTAACCTTCTCTAAGTTCTAGGTTGGGTATTGTGTCCCATTGGAGGGAAATCTGAATAATACAGCACCCATTTATGGTGTGGCAATTCCTTCTTCAGACACCTCCAGTGACAGAGAACTTTCTAGCTCATAAAATGTACTAAGTAATTAAATTATTATTTTTAAGTCAACCCTCCTTGTGACTTTGTATTCCTCACACAGACACCAAGTCCTTATTTCATTTATTTAACAAATATTTAATGATCGGACACTAGATGCCAGGCACTGCCCCAGTAACTAGGGATACAGAAGTGAATAAAACTGACAAAAATCCCATGTCTTTAGAGGATTTATATTCCAATGGGATAAAAGAGTAAACAAAACAAGAAACTTATGAAGAAATGTAGAAATTATAATACTATTGAGAAAAATAAGGCAGAGAAGGGAATTGGTAGTACTAGAGGAGGGGGTTCAAGTTTAAATTGAGTGCTGAGGTCATGTATATGCAGACATAGAATGAATGGGGCAGGGAGCCAGCCATGTAGGGGCTTGGGTGAGTTTCATTTTAAGCAGGGAGATAGCCAGAGCAAAGACTTTCAGGAAAGAAAGGACCTGGCAAATGTGAGGGATACCAGGTGCTCAAGCAGTAAACTTGGGGTACTGTGATCCAGAGAAGAGTGGTGTGCAAAGATGTTGGGAGGAGCCTCAGGTGGGGGCAAAGGCAGTGAGGGTCTGTGCACCTCTTGCTTTCACTGTAAGTGGAGAGGAAACCCCTGAATTGCCTTGATCTGACCTGGTTTTAAATGAACACTTTGACTCCTGGGCTTAAAATAGGCCTGGGTGAGGAATGTGGGTCAAGAACAAGTAGAAGAAAGAACAAGTTTAGAGGCCATTGCAGTAACCTAGTCATTTGGGAACAGTGAGGACATTGGCAGGTGGAGACAGTCTGAGGATGTGGGGGTAAGATGACTAGAGGAGTCCAGGAGAACTGTTGAGTTCTTAGGTTAAACAAGTGAAAGGATGGTATCACTAATTAACCTTGATGTCAAGGGCTGTGGGTGAAACATTATGAGACAATAATGAGGAATTTAGCTGTGAACATGTTAGATGTATAACCCCTAAATCATGATATTTCAGATATTTGCATCAGTAGTAATCAAGTAGTGAATTCTGCTATGATGAGCATATGTGTCCTTTAAAAATTCACCGTGTCATGCAAAATTGCACAATAAAAACACAGGACTTATGGAAAAAATAATACTCAAAATCTTTTTCTTTGATATGTCAAAAATAGAAGCAGTTAACTGTGTGTTAAATATTTACAGAACGCAAGAATATAATAAAAATGGCATTTTACCCTAAAAAAAATAAAGTTTACTTGTGGCAGTAAGACTTCAGAAGGACTGCAACATGTGACTTATTGTAAAGGGGTGGGAGGATGATTATCTGATGGCAAGTGGTAGCAACAGATGTGCATGGGTGCGGTTCATGGTTCTTGGTTTAGCATTGGCACTGAACATCACAGTGAAACCAACTTTTGCAGCCTTAAATCCTGGGGCATATTTTTCTGCCTTTGAAATGAAAGTCCTTCAAGGCATGCATTTATAACAGATACTTGTTTCATCAAAATTGAAAATTGGATGTGGTGTATATCCTTCTTCTTTAATTAAGTTCTGTATCACCGCTGGAAAATTTTTATGGATTTAAAATTGTAGCAGTGTTTTTGAAACCGCTAAACTAGCCATCACTAGCATCAAAAGAAGCCACTGCTAGATGTAGCAAGATCCCAAGTCTTTGAACAGATAGACGGTGTTTTCTATTTTGCATGCACTGTGTGGCATTTTGAACCAAGACACATAGAAAGTTTGGGATGTTGAGTGAGTGTTTTTTGTTTTGCTTTGCTTTAGTGTTTTATTCTGATAATAAAGTTCATGAATGCAAAAGATCTACAAAGCACAACCTAGTGGATAAAGATGCTTATAAGGCAGGGTTGCAGGTAGATGTTTGAGGTGTGTGCATGTGTGTTCCTCTGCTGCTTAATTCAGCTGGAGGCAGTTTATTGTTTCTCGAAGACAAAATAGCATCAGCAAATGCAAAATTCACATTAATACTCCAATCTCAGTATATGAATTATGGTTGAACAAATACATAATTTCAGAACAAGTGTTATGGAAGACTTAATTGTACTAATGGTGACATTGTAAACAATTTAAATACTAGAAATTTAAATTGTGTAGATAGCAAACTCAGGAGTATTTTGCATCCCTGGTATAATCTTGATGTAGAACAGGGGCAACTGGTCTCAAGCCAAAAGTAGCCTAATTGGGTCAGTTTGTGGGAATGCAGGTTAGCAAGAAATCTGTATCAGAAATTGTGTGGTAGAAAAGTTTTAATAATTCTTAATCTCTAAGCTAACATACTCTGGAAGAGAGACCTTGGCAGTTGGGAAGCTCCCAGCTGGGAAGCTCCCCTTCCAATGAGCTCTCCCATGGCCTTCCAGCTCAGCAGGGTTGAGGAGTAAGGCTTGCTTAGTAATTGCTTGTCCTGTGTAGAGCTTTACCTTGACCCGAACTGGGCATATTACCATGGACCCAGAGGCCCAGCACCTAAATGAAATGTAGCTCAACTCACAAGGAGCCTGGGTCTCAGCAAATCAGAATCACATATAAAAATGAAAACTTGGTCCCATATGTCTTTAAACCCATGACGGTTACTGCTGATATGATACTGCAGGGGAAAATGACTTAGATTTTTGTTGGGTAGATGGATTTTTGGGGTCTCTCTGTGCAATTTTCTTTAACATAGTGGGGTTTTTGTCACTGTAATGAAAACTGCCTTCAGCTGAAAGGAAAAAAGAAAGAAGAGAAACAATAGTAGCCTAGAAGCAGAATTTTCCAAATAAATTAAACACATTTGAGACACAAGATTTATATTAGAAACACTGATAAAACCTTACCCTGGAAGGTGTGAAGACTCAGGCTCTTAAAATTAATGTAAATAGAAGTACTACTGCCTCAGGCATTAATTGAGATATTTGAGTGTATGAGAAGACATGTATAAAATAAGGAATAACAAAAGGGTCACATCTAATAAAGAGTGTTTGCAAATTCTTGACAAAATTTGTACAGCTTTGAATACTACCACCTTTCACGCTTACTTCTTCATAGATATTGCATAAAAAGAAACAAAAGGAAAGAATAAGCAGAGATGATTTTACATGTGCTTCTTTGACACAAACAAGTATAGATTTTTCTGTGTGTAAGCACTGAGTTCTGGAGTTTAGCCTAAAAAAACCCAGGGACAACAACCTGGAACTCTGATATCTATTCTTAGCCAATCATAGATGTGACCTTCAATGAGTCTGCTACCTATAAATATAAAAACCACTCATTGCTCAGTTTATTGGTAAGGTTTATTGATGCATATGAAAATACTTTTGAAGTAATAATCTGCTGATCCAAGATTCAGTATTATTAATGTGGGAACAGCAGAGAGGAAAAATGGTCAAGAAATGCGGAAAGATTGCTTTAGTTTATCCAGCTCCCATGGGAAATGTGTGTTTTGCTAGTGGGGAAAATGGGGCAGCTGGGTATGTGAAAAGCAGAGAAAGATAGTGTGCACATGTTCAAGTGTTGGTGAATGCAAGGGGGACAGCCCTTTATTAGGCAACGGATATGCTGAGTTTCGGGTTTACATTACCAGGAGACTTGGAAAAGTTGAAACTCAGCCTAACTAGGGCTGCCAATGGCCTCTAATGAAAATTTCCATTTGGAGAGACTAGATGTTGACTTGGCATGACACCAAACAAGCAGCCTGCTGCAGAATTTTACACCAATTGTATTTCTCCTAATTAAACCCTGTCTGACCTCAGCATTAAGAAACAATTTGTTTCAGGATATAACCAGCACACATAAGCAATTACACTCTGTTTGCCCCATTAGCATTATTTGGCTCCTTTGCTATCCAGGGCTGCTACTGCAGAGAATGATGCCCAGGAGCCAGAGCTATAAAAAGCCTGGAGTGTTCGGAGGCTTTTTCCACCCCGCACACTAAGAACTAAGAATATCATCAGATTTTAGCCAAGCCAAAGATTCTGGGAACAGTGCGCTTCTGTGTTTATCATAAAGGACTCTCTCTCTCTCTCTCTCTCTCTCTCTCTCTCTCTCTCTCTCTCTCTCTCTCTCTCTATATATATATATATATATATATATATATATATATATATAAATATTTCTTATGAGTTAAAAAAGCTCCACTTATAAAAAAAAGTGGGGAAGCTATAATAATCTGGTTTTATAATAATCCAAGCTTATTTGATATACTATGTTTCATGTTCCTGTTCAGCTGTAACTCTTTTACTTTTTAGCCGTCAGACTCGGTGAATTTTAGATGTTAAACTGAAAAAAGTTAGGTTCTGCAGATTTGAGTCTGGGGTGGATGAAGCAAATGCTCTTTTACAAGAGAAGCATCATATCTACATAACAGAGAGATTAATCAGAGAAAGACCTTCAAAACTGAAAGCTTTCTACTCAGAAAGATCATTTCAGTGATTAGAGGTCTATTTGTGGGAGCAAAGAGGGGTCTGGTCCTTTTGACACTGCCCCTTTACACCTCCTGGATCTCAAGCACAGCCCCATTCGCTCTGAGTCTCTGTTTCTTACTTTATAAAATGGGTCACCAGATGTCTGATGCATTTCCTGTGAAATGTTAGTGTAGATATTAGCTGAATCATAGGTTGTATTTCTACTTTGTCCTTCAATGCTTCAGAACACTAAATAGTTCTTAAAACATTCTTCATTCCAACTTCATTCTGAATCTTTTAGTTTTTATTTCCATTCTTTAGTCACTCTTGATTTGTGAGCTAAAGTGAGAAAGATAGGAATGAGATAGAGGTAAATGAGGGAAGAATTGCAGGTAATTTCTTAGAGGAAGCCACAGGTGAGTGTTTATCTTAGTTAGGACTAATATTTACCTTGAGTGCCTTCAAAGAAAAATTACCATTCATTTCTCTATTTGAGTTTTTCTACCTGTAAAATGGGAATAAAGCCATATCCTTGATTTTTACCACAGAAATATCATACAAATAAGCAAGTTTTGCCAGTCTCTTCGACAGGCTCTCAATGCAGGTGCTACTAAAGGGTGTGTGATTTTACTTCTGCGTGCTCTGATGAGGTGAGTCAGAGTGGATCTGCGGCATCTCTCTTCAGAGCAGAGTTTCTCTGTGAATCAAGAGCACCTTCTGTTGGCAGCTGGCTCTCATACGCCCTAAATATAAAGGTGCATCTCAGCATTGAATCAAACTGATAGAAGAGTGAGAACACAGAATCTATGTTTACTGACCTTAATAAAGATTAAGGATGGGTATTCAGTCCTTCCTCCTGGCAAGGATGAAACCTGTTGTCACAGTGCTGCATCTTTACAGGGATATTTGCTAAATTCCTACAGATGCATGGTACTGCAGTGGTGTGTGCACATGCACACACATATATGGACAAAATGCATGTTCACAAATGCATGTGTGCATAACAGATTAAATCGTATTTCGAGGGTTACAGTCTGGAATGTAGCACCTTATATTAGAATAAGAGCTGCACTTTGATGAAATAGAACATGTTGATGTGAATTCCCTCTGACACATTTACTACCCACATGGTTTAGGCAAGTCCTTGAACTTCACCAGGTACCAGCCTAATCATATTTAGTTTTCCATATATCACTATATGTAGTTTGCTTGTCTCCTACTTATTTTTCATAAATGAAAGACACTGACAAACCTACTTGTATTACACAATTGGTAGATTCATGATTCTGAAAATCTAGGAATCATGTGAAGCACTTATGAAAATGCAGATTCTCATATTCCCTTGTTAGTTTGTGTATCTGGTGTGGGGCCCAGGAATCTGTATTGTTAAAGAAGACCTCTTAATGAATTTGGTGCAATTGAGCTAACTTTAACATAAACTTGATAAATATATCTGGCACCTAGAGCACTGCCTGATGTATAATAGATATTCAGTATCTATTTAGTGAATTTATCCTTAATAGTGTCTTAGTATATCCATACCATGAAAGACTGTGGAGTAGGATGTACCAAAGCTTAGATAACTATCTGCATATCAAAGTGTCAGTTTCCTGTTAGGAGGAGAGGGAGGAGGTGAGAAGAATCAAGGTGAGAATTTCTAGAGTTCTAAAAGGAAATCTGTGACAATAAGATCCTCTGACTGGCCTTAGGCTGAAGCCTCCTCTTTGCAGTTTGTGACAGAAAGCCTTTCCAGCTCTTCATACTCCTTAACTGGTTCTTGACTCTGCCCTCACATTCACAACTGTGACACAGATATTCACTCCACCTTGTTCTTGACATCTCTGATCGTAACTGATCTTACATTTTCACTTTCTTTCTGGAATCTCCTCCCACCCACTGCTTTTTCTAACATCTCATTAACAGTGATCTGATTTTGCTACAAATTATTAAACGACCAGCTAGTGAATTAAGCAGCTCTCTGGTTAGGGCTTCTGGTAAAACAAAGCCTATCCAATTAAATTTGACTTTCAGGTAAATTGCAGCTACCTTTACAGTATAAGTATGTCTCAAACACTGCACAGAACATTTTTTATAGTAAAAAAATAGTTTGGGTTTATCTGAAATTCAACTTCAACTGTGTGTACCGTTTATTTCTTTGCTACATCTGGCAACCCTATCTCTGGATGATCTTGCTCTCGCCTTTGGTTCTTATTAATCTCTTGAGTTTGGGTTGTTAAAGTTAGTCAAGCCTTTTGATGACTTATCTAGCTTTTCCTTTTTCTATCTATATCTACCACAAAGTTTTATGTTCCTCTTTTTTTTTTTTTCCAGTTTACATTTTCTTGGTTCTTGTTGCCATTTTTGGTTTTCATGGATCATTTCTTTCTAGACATTGTTGCTCAGATTGGAGACTTCCAGAGCCTGGTGTCCGATTTTAAAACAATCTCTAAAATATACTAGGACTCTCTCATGTATGTTTTATCCCAATGACTCCTACCTGACTCCTACTCCTGGAAAAAAGGCCTGGGAACATCAGTGTAGTTGCAAAAGAGGACTGAAGTGCAATGACATAGTGCTTAGCACTAGTTTGGATTAGTCATGGCTGCTTCTGACCTGCAATGCTCATAAACGGAAGCAAGGAATCTGGTCCTGCAGCTCTAACTCCCAGGTCCTGGACATCAGTGAAGGAGAACCTGGACACCAATGGGAGATGATCTTCAAGATCTTGAAGTTGATACTTCTCTGCTCTTTCTCATTCCTCTGACCTCTCCTGAATGTCATAATTTGTTCATTTCATCACAGCCTATCTTTTCATCATTTCTTTATCCACTTCTAAAGTGTTAATATATGTGATGCATGTCACAATTGCTAATTTTCTTGGTATTAGAAACTATCCTCTTTTTAAATAATAATAATAATAACCATAATAGATAATACTTATTCAGTATCTGCATGACCTCATTTTAGTCTTCTAACACTCTTCTCCATGATACAGAAAAGCTGATGCATAAATGTTAAATAACTTGTGCTAATCTACATAATTTGGTAAAGCAAAAATTTAAACCCAGTTCTGATATCAAGACCCTGCTTTTAATGTTATGCTGCACTTCCCTTTAAGAGGGCTAAGAATTACTGGCTATTTAAGCTATTTGCAATACTCCTTCATGTTTTGGGTTATAAAAAATCTTCAGCAGTCTAGATTTGGAAATTCAGGCTACAGAGATCTACAGCACAGTTTTTTTCTTCCTTCATTTTTGTCACAAACCGTTCCTTGATATACTTTTTTTGCCCCTTGATCTTGACCTAGCCCTATTCCCAGAATCTGCACTCACACATGTACCTTTGACAGTATCAATCATTGTATCCCCACCACCACTGGATTTTTTTTTTATGGAAAAAAAATTAAAACAAAATTTCATAACAAAACAATAGGAGAATAACAATAGTTAATACATAGCATATTGTTACCTTTAAAGTAGTTACTCAGAGTACAAGATATGGTCATAAAAAATTCTCCAATCGATATTAACACAAACCTTCTTTTTCAAAGAACTAAGAGACATTAGTAGTGTAACTAACTTGCATTTCTTTTTCCTTTTCCCTTCCTTCCTTTCTGGATATTTTTAAATCTGATGTAACTGAAATGAACCTCCTCCCCCTAACAAAGATTTCCTTCACCATCCACAGGATTTGTAAAATTCTTGAGGATCAGATCTTAATTTGGAGCCTCCAGAGAGAGGCTCACTCAAATCTGGAGTGTTCGTAAGGTGATGGGATTCTGTTGTAATTCTACCATTGTCCAAAGAAAAATAATCTTCTCTGTTTTATAAATGCTACTACAGATTTACCCCAGATCTACCCTAATGAGGAGCATGATAATTGAAAGTATGAGTTATAGAGTTCTATTTACCAAACACTGCCTAAACTCAAATCTGTTTGCATTTGCCCTTATACCTGCTCAGAGGATTATCTTACTTCCAAGAAGCTGTGTGAATTGCTGACCTCATTTGAATCAAGGAAGGGTGAAGAACATCCAAATCACAAGGATATTTTATTTTTACTATTAAAAATTTCTTAATGAAAAATGCTACTATGATCTTAAAATCTTGCATATTTACCATAGGGTAACTTCATCTCTGGGATTTTCACTGTCAAAGAGCTGAAGGGCTTGTTATTCTCAAGGGATAGTGTATCTTATACTTTTAAATTTTCTTTTGGACTTAGCCTTTCTGGTAAGCTCTAGGTTGGTATGTCAAACTCAGTGTAAAGGGTATGATCTGTGGAAACCAGAATGCAAAAAGCTTCTAGAAAGCAATAATGGCAACCTCCTCCACCACCAACAACAACAACCCCACATTCTAAGAGGAAGCCTTTCTTGGCTACTGTGTGGGCAACTCACCTTGAGGTCGGGTCTGATTTGAAGGTCAAGTTCCTAGTGGATCCTCAGGCTTATAAGTGCATGATCTGAATGTGACCGAAATATGTCATGACATTCAAATCACTGTGATGAAGTCATCACTGGTGAGACAGTGGAAGCTCAAAGCTGGGCTTTAAGTGATATGTAGAGATTTCTGTTACTTCTCAAGTGATGGATATGCTCAAGTGATGTCACCCTCATCCAGATATTTTTATTGCTTTTCTAGTGTGTTGTTGGCACAGCTCTTGGGCAATGAAGAACTAGGTAAGAGTTCATCTGGAAAAGGTCATGATCCAATTAGTTGATTGGAAAAGAGAAAGAATACTTACAGAATCTGATGAGGAAGAGCTTTGCATAAAAAGTCAGTGCATGGTACCCAACACACAGGAATTTATGGGCGCAGAAAACCATGCTGCTTAAGAGCACTGGCTCTGTACTCATGAGGTCTGGATTCGAGTTGTGGTTTTACCATTTATTATATACATTAATCTTTATATTGCCATGGATATCTATGTAGATAGAGATAGAAATAGAGATATAGATTTACAACTCTAAAGCCCTTAGTGGCCCATAGAATAAAGATATTTATATTACCCAAGTAGTTGTTATTGCCAGGATTATATAGATAATCATGTAACATGCTTAGCACAAGGCCGGAACTTTAATAAGTGATGAAAGAGATGGGGATTATATTAGTTTTTTATTGCTGTATAACAATTACTGGAAATGTAGCTTAAAGCCACAGGAATGTATTATTCACAGTTCTGTTGGCCACATATCTGCATGGCTCACCTGGTTTCTCTGTTCTGATTTTACAAGGCTGAAATCCAGGTGTCAAGTGGGCTGGGTCAGGGAAGACCCTGCATCCAAGTTCTTCCAGGTTGTTGGCCTAATTTATTTCCCTTTTTGTCATACTGACACCTTTATCTCTTTGCCTGTGATGAGCTGGAGCCTGCCCTTAGCTCCAGGTCATAGGCATTCCTTCTCATGTGGGTCATTCCATCTGCAATCCAGCAACAGTGTTTCAAATCTCCTTTATATCAGAACTTCTCTGATTTCCTCTCTGGCTTTTAGCTAGAGAAAAGACTGATTTTAGAAGACTTATCACACTGGGTCAGGCCTACCCAGATCCTCTCTGTATCTTAAGACCTGCTGCTGACTCAGGGCTTTACATACATCTGTGATACCTCTTCCCACCAGTTCCTCCATGAGTAGTTGATTGAATAACAGAGTACAGGAATCTTGAGGAAAGGTGCCTTTAGAATTCTGTCCGCTCTGGTGTTGATAGAGGCACTACTCAACCTTTTGACTAGTCTTTATATACAGAAAAAGGCGTGGAGCTGTGTCTGGATGCAGTCAGTAGAAACTGCTGAATTGTTTTTCATCATGTTAAGAACATATATCAAACCCCTACAATGAATTATGTACTGCAAACATGTGCTAATAAAAATAAATTTTATAAGAATTCATTTCTTTGGCCCAGAGAGAGAAGGGAAGAATTTTAAAATGAGAAATGGAGAAGAGAGAAGAGGTAAGGCATGTGGCAAGAAAATTGAGAAGTTTCAAGTATCAGGCTCTTCGTATTACATTTGAGGTTTTTTCTTATGTTTTCAGACCTCCCCATAGTGTTGTGTGTGCGTAACTTTCTGAGAAAATTTGGGAAAATTTAACTCCAGTGCTGAATGGATGCAGTGCAGTGCTGAAGAGAACAGCTTGAGCCAATCCATGGAGCAGTTATGATTCAGCAGAAGGGGCCCTGAGTCAGAAGTGGCCCCAGCAATTTATAGAATCATAAAATGGGTA
The DNA here is from genome assembly GCA_028451465.1 of Erethizon dorsatum. NCBI lineage: Eukaryota > Metazoa > Chordata > Mammalia > Rodentia > Erethizontidae > Erethizon > Erethizon dorsatum. The sequence goes on along the minus strand of CM051823.1, from coordinate 136,013,392 downwards.
TTGTCCCTTTCACCAAGTTTAGTGAAAAAGTCTAAACTTGAGGGTTTGCTGCAATCTTCCTTGATCTTTAGAAGCACAGCAGTAATAATAATAATAAGAAGAAGAAATAACAATAATAGTAGTAGTATTTAGTTACACACAATAGGTAGAGCTGTGAAGGACGTCTATAAGTCATCTTGCCTAGACTCTTTTGTTCTGTGATCAGACTGGGTGGGTATTTCTTCCTCCACTTACAAAGTTCATCCAGTCATCTACTCGGTCGTTTCGTGAACATCTACATAGTGCCTGATATAAACAAGGCATTATGTTGGTTATTCAGTGGTGAAGAAAGTTGCTGGCCTCCTCCAGCTCATGACCTACTGGCGGAGATGGACAATAGGCAAATAAATGCAGAATAATGTAATTTTAGTTATAAATGCTAGGAAAACATAGCCGGGTAGGGAAATCGATGCTCACAGTGTGTATTACTTTAGACGAGGTTGTGGGGAAGCTCACGCTGAAGTGATAACACAACAAATCCTGACTGAAGTCAAGAAAGTTGGACATGTGCTGCTTTGAGGCTCCATGAGTGCTGTCTCAGGAAGAAGGGTAGCTGAAGGGAGCTCCAGACAATTTTGTGATTTATATTATTCCCTTTCTCGCTAAATCTGCTTTGCAATCACTTAGGTAAATACATCAAGGACTTTTAATTATGAATGAGCACATTCTCAAAATTTATGGAAAAACCACAACTACCATGACTTCCAGGATGGGTAGCATGGCCTGGGGGAGCCAAATGGGTTTGTCCTGAAGCCTGCTGGGATCAGTATTGTGAAAGGGCATCTCTACTACTGCTTGGAGTCTGAGTTTAGGTCCCTTAAACTAGTACTGGAAAAGTGATTGCATCTGTGACATTAGCACTACCCTTACTTCTTTGTGGAGAGTTAGAACAAGACAGAATGTGTTTTTCTTAACATAAATGAAATCTTAGGCAATAGAAACTCCTGTGAATACTGGATTGTCATGAAGTGCTAGAAGAAACAAAGTGGGGTGCGATGGAAAGATAGATGCTTCCTTTCTCTGAAGCACATGTCAGTGGAGCTACTGATACCCATTTCTCCACGGAGTGCAGAGGCGGAACGGTGCATGTTGTCATTATTTAGAAAGCATTGAAGAGCATGAAACATTTTATCTAGGGAGGACTAAACTAAGGAAAATAGGACACTTAGCAGAGCTGTCATTTCTCCTCCCTGGATTCTGAGGTCTGTGAGGATAGGGGCACCATCATATCTGCCATCATATTTGCCATCATAGTCCCGTCATCCAGTCCAGATCTGGGATGTTAAAAGAGCTCAATAAATATTTATAGAGTGAATGAGTGATGAATAAACAACAAAACCATGTGTTTTTCTGAGTGGAAGAGCTATTGGTGTAAATAGTAAGTAATTGAAGATTTTTCTAAAAGATACACACACTGAAATGATGATAATCCTAGAAGCCGAATCCAGTTTTAGGAAGGGAAAATTTTGTAATAATTCTGACGGTTACACAAAAGACATTGTTACCTTAAAAGACAGTGAACTTTCAGGCATTGAAAGTATTTAAATGGGAAATAATCTGATCAGTTTTGTGCTTGGGGCCATTTCCCCAGTGAAAGGAAGCTGTTTGATGACATTCGGGATCACTTTAACTGTTGAAGGTGAGCTGTATGCATTCTGGGAAGTGGCACATTCCCTGGGTATGGGCTAGAGATATTATTATTGCAAAGATGAGAAGGCATTAATCAAATGAGAGTTATCATGTGGCCATATGACATCCATGTAATTCATGCTTCCCATTCAGTCCTTTCCCGAATCTTTTGATAGCACTCTGTTAACATGATCTCTGGTCTCCAGATGCTGAAGTATGGACAAATAAAGTCAGAATGTGCCAGAATGTACCATTTACTTCTGGTTGAAATTGTCCATCCCACTGAGTGACAGAAGTCCCTTCCATCACTCTTTTTGTTCTTGGCCTGTGAGTGAAATGAGTTTTGGGGCAGATGAATACCGTTGAGGTGCTGTGGCCCAAACCTTCCCTAAGACCATTTGCCTTTAACTCTCTCTTCAGCAACCATTCAGTAAAGTTAATAGCTACAAGCTCTTCAGGGGAAGGTTTGTTAAAATCATGTCCAAGAAAATAAATATAATGAATGAACAATCTCTGGAGAAAGCCTTGACATTTAAAAAAAATGTAAATTAGTCTCCCAAGGATCTGCTATGAAATAGGCAAAGTGCATTAGTACAAATGAGATATTTTTACAGCGATTATGAGAGCCATCTCCTGGGGACCACACCTGAACTCTTAAAAGCTGAACCAAAAACCAGTTGTGTACCCAGGAATGTAGCGTGACAGATTTGAATGTATTCCACTAATAACTCTCCTCACCCCATGCCTGCATTTCAGTGCACGGTTCCCCTGTTGCTCAATGAGCTTTGATACAAGGATGCTGGAGCATGGCTTTGAACTCCTCTGAACCCAATTATACCCAGCCATTTGGAAGTGCCGTGGTGGGACGATGGTAGAACAGTGCTCTCTGAACTAACACACAGAGAGTTCAAGAAGAAGTTGACTGCAGCAGATCTGGCAGCCAATTCAGACGCAAGAGTGGGCCGCCAGTGGCACTGCTGTCTGCCAGCCTGAAACGAGGTGGAGGATATAAAAGGGAAATTCAATTAGTTAACCAAAAATGGATTGTGCAAAGTAAAGGGGCAGCTGGTGGCAGCTCGTGTGCTTTGATTTGCGGGTGAAATGGCTTACTCCAGCCAGTGTTCCTTGCACAGGACAAGTGAGTTAAAGGGCAGCTCTTCCCCGTAGTGAAGGGAAGCATTTCCCCTCCCCAGAGCATTCCCGCCTCTTCAATCATAATGGAAGTCAGTACTCCAGGTGAGAAGCCCAGTCTCTTTCTTGCCAAATCAGCTTGGGACCAATTACCATGACGTCCTTGAAAAAGGAGGAGGCAGGGTATTGCTCCTCTCCCATCAGGTAGGAGGTGGACATACTTTCCTTCCACATGGAGGGCACTGCCCCAATGAGTATAGAACCCAGTATAAAAATATATATATATATTATGATGAAGCTCGAAAGAGAAGACCTGTCTTTGTTTTATTTATATCATAAATCTGTTTTGTTTTATGATCTGATCATAAAACCTTAAAATGACATTTTAAATCTGGTCCCTCTAACATAGATTTGTCTTCACTGATTGAGGCAGATATGACCTGCCAGTCGCTAATGTCTGGCAGCCATTCTCATGTGTCATCTTTAAAGTTTGGGGAAGTGACAAGTGAGGAAAAGAATGGCTAATTTTTCAGTTTTGCTGGTGGCCAGAAGTCACTAAACCTTTTAAATGCAGCACACCCTATGTTGGATTCCTTGACTCTTCTGATGATGGGTAAACAAATTGTTCAATATAAGTGCCCCAAATATATGCAACAGAAGGTACAGCTGGAGTGAGATGAACAGGTCAAGTGAAGCATCCCATGGTTTGATCTAGAGGATGTGCCATTTCTCTGGGATACAGAGGCTGAATTGGAAGAGCACGACCTGCTCCAGTCCTTCCCTTGGTTCCCAGGGAGCCATGGACCAGACACCCCCTCCTGCGCTGTCCTCCTGGTGCTTCCCCCAGCCCCCTAGCTCCTCTCTCCGCTAGGACCTAGCCTGCTGCCTGGCCTCGCTCTCTGCCTCCCACTTTGACGTTGTTCTCCCTATCTTGTGGCAGCCCAGAAGAAAATCCATTAGTACTTGAGTTTCAGAAGGAGAACAGAAGGCCTCATCCTCCCCAGAACCATCAGCACCTTGCTAGTCTTGGGAAACCAGCCCTTTGTCCCTTCTCCTCTCTTGGTCATTTATCCCCTTTCACTCCTGGCCCAAGCATTTCTCAACAGATCTAATTCTCCCAAATCACAGCCCAGGTGAAAGATTGTCTTATATTTTAAATCTGTGTTTTCAGCCTTACTATAAAACACTGTTAACTACCTCCAGCATTGAGAGAGGCCAGGCTCAGCACACTAAGAATTCTTGGTGTGCCAATGGGAAAATACCTCCCATGTATTTCTGCCTAAGTTAGAACAAAACACAAATTAGTATATTCATAAAGTTTTCTGCCATACTGATGTCAGCGTTTCTCTATAACACAGATCAGAGCAAACATCTTCAGCTCTGTCTTGCCCCTCCCTTCCAGTATGTGAAAAACAGCCACATCTTTTCCCTTGTCTAGTGGCTCTTACATGTTTGCCATTAAGAGGATGAAAACCTTCCTTTCATCCTGCTCTCTTCCGGCTGCTTTTCCTCTCTGTGCTCAGCAAAAGCCTCCTAATTGGGCTCCCTACCTGTGGGCTTTCTCCAGTTTAGTGCATCATATAATAATGGCATTTGCTCCCCTGTGCCAGGGACTGGGTGAAAACACTTTGCACAAATTATCTCAGTGTGTCTTCACTAGTGCCCGGAGGCTAGAGATTGTTATTGTGCAGGCAATCTATTGATTTCCCTTTAATTCTTTTGAATTTGCAGTAGTGTTAGCTTGCTTATTGCACAAAGTCCAGATGCTTTTATAACCCCCAGGGTCTGAGTTCAACCATTTTTCTAGATTTATCTAACAGTAGCTACTCCTAGACCAGAAACACCTGGATGATGGAGAATTCTTTCACTACCCCGTATTTCTTTTGGAAGACCTAGGGGGTTATTTCATTGTTGTTATTACTTTCACTTGTGTCTTCTGCAGCTCCTTTCTCTCAAACGATCTTCTCACTTTCCACCCATTTTCACCTGTGGAAATCTTATTCATCCAGGGTGAATCTTATTCATCCAACATTGCTTGTTGCTTGCCAAATACCATTTTTTTTTCTTTCTTACTAATAAAGCACCAACTTTGTTTATGGTGGAAATAAACATCATTAAAGAAACACCCACCCTCAGAACTTCTTTTCTCCTGGATTGGTCATGCCATGCAGTTCAGGCCATTACAACACAAGCAAAACTTCCCTGAGGGCTTCTGTAAAATGCAATTTTTGATATAATAAGTACTGCTCCTTCTTTCTGGTTGTTTCCTTATTCTTTTACGCTGGAACTTGACTGCTGTGCTTGGAGGTAGAGCAGCCATCTTGCACCTAGGAGGAAGGTGGTTGGCACATGATAAAGAGAATGAAGTAGGAAGCAAAAAGGAGCCTGTATGCTGGGTGATTTCCTTGAACAGCTGCACTTGTTCTGGACTGTATGTCTATCTCCAGACTTTTTAATTTTATAGAAAAATAATTGAATTCTGCAATCTTGTTTTTACGTTCAGATGAATATAATCCTGATACATCATTCTTCAAGGCTAAATTCAAATGCTTCTAATTTATGAAAACAACCACCCTGGTCTAAAGCATATCATCTCTAATGTTGGAATAGAGAAGAAACCTTTTAATCTCTTGCCCAGTTCTTCTCACCAACATTTGTACTATATATTATCTACTCCACAGCTAGAGTAATTCTTTTAAAATATGTACAAGATATTGACACTCCCCAGTTAGCAACTTACCCCTCTACTGATAGCCTCTAACAATGCTTTAATAAAACCCAGTGTTGTTTCCATGTATGACAAGGGTCTATGCAAACAGAACCTTGCATATATCATTCCTACTATTCTTTATTCTTCTTGCTCCCATTTCCCTTGGCATTTGACAGCTCCTTGAATTATATATATTCTATATGTATTCCAACATCAGCATCCTTTCGCTTGCTCTTCTTTTCCAAATATTGGATTCCTCACACTTGATTCCTTAATTAAATATCAATCCATAGATAATCTTCTTCAATTATCTTTTCCAAAATGTGGTCCTGTACTCTCTCTGCTTATATAATATTATTTTAATGGCACTTATCATTGCTTCTGTTACATTATTTATTCATTTGTACTTACTCTCTGTCTTTCTTATTGGAATATAACCTTCACAAATCAGGAATATTGCCAGCCCCCTCCCCCCTGCCGCCCCACATTCTCTCTAGCACTCCAATATTCTGCTATTCTAACACATAGTATATGGTCAGTATTGGTGGATGAAAGATCAGAAGGAAAGAAGGAAGGAATGAAGGAAGGAAGGAAGGAAGGAAGGAAGGAAGGGAGTTCAGTCACAGATCTCAGGGACTTGAATAGTCATACTGTTCCTTAAGTAAAAGAAAATAAAGAGCTGATTTAGGAACTGCAATTCCTCTGAGAATGTTTTCCCAAGAATAAGTGACTATTACCAGGGACAAGATCTCCCTGGACTCCTCCTTACATCAGAAGATGGTAAAATCACTAAAGCATGTTATGTCGGCACCTTGCTCTTACAGTTGCCAGAAGGAGTGGTGTTGATGTTGCCATGGCAACAGCACATCTTATGTAAAATCTCTAACTTGCTACAGATGTGGTAGTCGGTTTTAAAGTTTTCTTGGAAATTCAAAAATACATGCTACTCTTTAATTTTGCTTAACTAGTTGCTAATTGTTAATAACAAATTGTACCTATAATGCTAATACTGCTTTTAAACATGGTTCCTTTGGGGGAATAGTAAAAAGCACACTGCCATTTATATGCAACAGTGTTCAAATGTAAATTGCTATCATGCGTTCTAGTGCCATTGATCTAAGATTGGGAAAACAAGATTTATAACACACTAAAAAGAAGATGACTCTCCATGTAATGCCCTCTTTCTCACCAAGGTCTGCCTAGCCCAACGTGGTTCGGTTCTGCTTCCCTCCTTTGGGTCCTTGAACTTCCTGTTTCCTCAGCCCAGACACGCACAATTTCTTAGCTTACTCCATTCCTTCCTTCATATTTCTGATTAGGTAGCACTTTTTCACAGGGCTTGTCTGACCTCCCGCTCTGAAGAGCTCAGAGTCTCTCCTGTTCACAACCCTTGACTCTCTGTGCTAATCTCTCTATCATCAATGTATCATTCATCTATCTATCCATCTGTCATCTATCTATCTATATCTATCTATGTCCCTACTTATGTGTCTCCCTCGTGGGAATGTAAATTCTAAGAGGGTAGAGACAAAATTTTTTGTTAACTATGAATATTCTGTTGTACAGATATGTAGCTATTTATTTGTCCTTGCCGACTGTTGGAATTTCAGTCTTCAATTTTATTTGAATGGGTATATAGGAATATTTCGCTGAGGTTTAAATTTGCATTTCTTGATCATGAACGAATGAGGTTAAGTGCCTTTTCTTGTGCTTATTATTTGTATATGCTTTTTGAAGAAATATCCTTTCCTGTGTTTTCCTCATTTTTATGATTTGTCTTATTCCCAGTGTTAATTAAGACAGTATAAGAAAAAATATATGACAAACATTCTTAAACATTTTATAAAGTTGTTGAAGTTGTATTTCTTATGTTGTTCAGTTTCTTGTATAAAACTTATCACTTTTAAATAACCAGTATGAGTTATTCCAATACGAAACAGGAATATTATTCTTACCACATTTTCAATTTTGTTTTAGATAAGGGGAATTCAGTGCTGAATTTAATGCTTAATCATGAAATTATATTATGGTAGATTTTGATATATGCGTTCCCTTACTGTATGCATTTCTCTTTCTATTAAATGTTTATGGTTTTATTATATATTTTCTTTTATTGAACCAGCTTCAAATGTCTTTTCAACATAAATGACACATATTTCAACCTCATATTTGGATATGGTTAATGCTACTTCTAACTTAACTTACTAGAAATTTCATTAATATCCTAGTAATGTTAGAATATTTTTGGTCTTCTTAGAATGATTTAATCTCAAGATGGTTCTTATATAAAACATGGTACTGAAGTAGTTATTTTCCTTTTTTCTCTATATAATTACTTTTTACCTTGAATATATTCAATTTTTTATTCTTTGACTACCATTCTTAATATGGCATACAGTTTTGTGCTGTTTTATGAAAGTATATTATTTTCTAAAACAAAATACATTAACTTGTTTCTAAAATTCATATGTACATGTTTTTGATGTCAAAAACATATCCTAGCCATTGTTATGTTTCTCATAAGCTCCAAATAACTCCCTATGCATAGAAAACTATTTAATCAATATTAAATATGTGTTTTATAAGGGGTAACAAGAATTTCTGATTTTGTGTATCATTCATTCATTTATTCAAACATTCATCTATATATTACAGGTAGACATGTTTGAACTGCCTTCAGGAAACCAAAGAAGGATTGAGAGATGGAAGGTACAATTGTAGTGTTCTCCAAGGTAGTTTTATTTCTAGAAACATCATGCCCAGTGATGAAACAAATTAAATTAAGGAAAGAATGACGACAACGCTGAAATGGAGCTGCTCCTGGGAGGCCAGACCTGGAGAAGAGGAGCAAGGGTTGATGGGGGTTCAAAGAAGAAAGAGGTCCCCCAGCTCTCCATTCAGGAGGGGGACCCTGGAGCTTGCAGTGGCACTGAACTCTCTTAGAGTTGGATACTAAGGGTTAAACTGCCATTGTAAAACAAGCACGAACACTGCCAAAGAAGCCTGAGCAGACCCTCAAGTAAGTAATTAATTCTGGCTGCATTCCACTCTAGCTTTCATCATCCTTAATGTTATCTAATTGTAAAATTATTCTTCAAACCTTCCTAGTAGAAAGGAAGAAAATGTCCAGATCCAGCCTGCTTCTCTTGAGGGCATCGGTGCTTCCTGCATCTTGGTGGAAGTACCCAAGATGCTACTAATTAAGGATGTGTGAACACTTGAAAACTTTTGATCAACTTTCATAAAGCAGCTTACAAAAGAGCTCTTTGCACAATGGTTCCTGTGGGCCTTGAACTGTCATTTTAACAGAAGTGCAGGGTTTCTTTGGCCTGCAGACCCACAGGGTGACTAGATCCTAAAATCTGGGTGCATCTAAAGACAAGTATGTACAGAGCAGAGGGCAGCTGCTGGCCTGGCCTCCAATTACCGCTGCTCTTGGGGGTGATACTAAGGACAATCTCAGGGACTATCCCACCTCACACCATGCCAACACACTCAGTGCCAAAGGTTTTTAGAGTATGGCACTAAAGCTAGATGAATCAAGTCATCATCTTCCAAGGACACTCTTTTATCCTGTTTCCCTTCCTCAAACATGAAGGCCCTTCTGCAGACCAACTCATTTCTCTACCCACAGTTGTGGCAGGGGCGACCAAGCTGTCGTTCCACTTTGATTACCTGCCCAGACCTTCAGCCTTGGGGTCTCTAAGTAGCCTTAGCAACATAAGGGCAACATACTATTAAAACGATGACTATTTTCTTCAGTCTAGTTAAAGAATAGAAGGGACCGCTCTGGATGGCATCCTGGGCATGGGGGAAATATCTCATGTGTCTCTGGGGTGAGATATAAAACCAAGGGCTTGACCTCTTTGGGTCATTAAAGACCTTCGGGTGCTCTCCTGTCTCTTTGTTTCCTACAAGAGTAGCAGTAGTATTAATTCTGTGGCTGGCTAAATTCTAGCTGGGGTAATTATACTGTCACCCTATATTCCCCTGGAGATTCAGTTAGAAAAGTTACTCTTTTGATCATGCTCTTAAATCCTACTGTGCTGGGCTTTGTAACATGGCAGGTGAAGAATGGCTATTGGATTCCGCATGCCTCCCTCTGCTGGGTGAGTGATGCTAATTCTATGTATGTATTCTGCTGAGTGCTTGGGGATCCTTCTGGGCAAAGCTGCTGCACTAAGCATGAGCTATTATTAGTTAAGTCTCAAAAAGAAAAAGAACAAAAGAATTTGTTGTTCTAGGTTATATACCTTCAATGAAATTTAGCTAAGGCTTCCAATAAACAATTATCAAAATAATGTGGAATGTTACTAAAGGTTTAGGATATATATTCCTTTGCACATGTAACACTTTGCAGTATAAACATCCCAGGCAAAAAACTGTTTGGTCCTTTTTTGCTTTTGACTTGAGCTGGTCACCTTTCAGCTGGTAGTGTTTTAGAGTAAAATATTATGACTAAAAATCCTTCAAAATTATGGTGAAAGGATGATGGAGACAGTGATTATACACTTCAGTGAAACTTCCCAAATGTTAAAATACTAAATTTTTAAAAGAAACAAGCCAACTTCAGAGAGTTTACAGAGCTTAAGGGCTTCATGTACATTGAGTGATAAAATGTATAGCCAAATACAGACCCACTTAAGCACTTTATATGCAAACCAATAGACACACCCCTATACATAATTTTATGGGCAAATTTAAGCATATAAACGCTTATATTTTCAGTTTCTTCTTTTGTGTCTTCATCTTTATTTTGGTAACTAAAATGAAAGAAATAATTTAGCAGCTACATAATCCTATGTGGAAAGAAATCTAAATGTATAACAAGAAGGAATTTGTTTTATCAATTAAAGCCTGTAGCAAATAATATATAGCCTCACTTATGATCATGAAAAGATGTTAAATATGATATCCAGTTACAAAATCCTATTTTTATATAATTCCATATTTGTGAAAGTATGTATTTCTGAGTGTGTATGGCATAAGAAATAGTTCTGGATATTTATGCCAAATGTAACAATGATTGTCTTCTGATGGTCTAGTCATTTTTATCCATTTTATTTTTGTTGACCACTGTAAGTTATATTTTATAATTAATATTGAGCACTGTAAAATATTAATTAAAAACAAGGTCATAGAAAAAATATAATCGCAACCACAAGGCACTTTAATACAATAGCTTGAAAAAGAATAATTTACTTTGTAGGTATGTGTCAACTGCCCAGTGCAGAGGACTGGTTTATTTTGAATGGAAGGGGATATAAAAATAATTAAGATGTGTTATGTACATGTACCAACTCCCCATGATGAATGTAATCATTATACATGTAAACATGTACTAACAAAAATAAAAATTTAAAAATAAATACAGTAGTCTGTTGGTTGGGGGGAAGATGCTGAAAAATTGCTCTGAGGTGATACTAAATTTGAATTCTAAACTCTAAGCAGAAATTTCAGCAAAACCCTCTGATGAACACAGGGCCAATGGCCTTTGTACAGGAGACCTGGGCTGTGCTGTGGCTGCAGGTGACCCATTCTCCTCAGGGTCAGGAAGCCTAGGAGGGGATGAGGAGGGCTGGGGCAAAGACTGCAGAAACCATCTGCAGCTCAGGGTATTTGGGGATCCTACAGCTCCTTGTGCTGCCGGCAGTAAGTAATAAATGAAATATCAAAAGAATGATAAAATGTTAATCAAATAGATGCTACTACATAGAATCTTGTCTATATTTCTGTGAGAAACCAAAAAAATATTTTCAGATGTTATCTTTTAAAATATTCCCTTCCTTGGATTCTGAAAATAGCTAAAACAGCAGGATTTCAATGAGCACTTATTTTGTGTCAAACATTCTTCCAGGATCTTCATGTTTGACTCATTTAAAACTCACAATGAGCCAAGAAGGTAGATATTGTTATTATCCTCTAGATATGAACACCAGGGCACAAGGAAGTTAACTGATTTGCCCAAAGTTAGATACCTGATATTAATGCCCAATATTAAAGTCTTCAAAACTGAAGATTTTTCCTTTTCACTCCAAACTACAATTTACTGGGAATAGTCTTCTCAGGTTCTCCTGTAATTTTGTATCTTTGTGTGTAAAATAAGAATTATGATGTCGATCAGAATTATGAAGATTTTTGAGAAGGTTTACATAAGCATTGGAAGCAGCAGAGATTCTCTTCAACTTATTATGAGGATATGACCTGATAAATCCATCATAACCTGGAAATATTTAATACACCTAACCTTCCAATCATCATGGCTTAGCCTACAGCTGAGCAAAAGCATCGAACACCATTTCTATTTCGCAATACAGGGTTGAATATCTAGTGTAATTGAATGCTGTACTGACAGTGAAAAGTGGAAGAGTCATATGAATGAGCTTTCTTTATAGCATTAGAAAGTTGAAAAATCATTAAGTGAAGCCATCATAAATCAGGGATTATCTATGTTAGCTCTATAGTGTCCTAGATGGTGAGCCCTGAGATACTAGCAGGCTATGGCTCCCAGCTGTAGAAATACCATAAACATATCTTCCTAGTTTCTTTATGCAAAGATCAAGACTGGTTTGTGTAATTGTGTAGGTTTCCAATCTGTAATCCATGCATTTTCAAGCCATAGTCATCACTAACACAATGATCATATTCTCCAAATAATAAAAGGTGAACACAGACCCAATGAACTGTTTATTCAAGTTTTTGAAGTTATGTACATTATATATGTACAGAAAATTCAATTTTACATCAGATAATTATAGAATGTTACAGAAGGAATAACATTTAACTAGTTTAGTAGCATTAAAACAATAGAGCATGAAATTTAAAATTGCCATGGAAAAATTACCAGATCTTGAATAAATATCATCCATTATGTAAAAGAGTTGGTGGAACACATTAGTAGCTGGCATCAGCCTTCCTCTGGCAGGGTATCTTTGTTGGGAAACAATGTTCCTGGGGAGGTGAGAAACAGCTGAAACATCAGAGATGGGAATTTCTACGGAAGACTAAAGGAAAAAAACAGATTGGCTTCACGTCTCAGAAGGAGTGGGAAAGGTGTTGACTACTGCACATGAGGAGAGTAGATAGAAAAAAGCCAAAGAGATAAATAAACCCTAAGACTGATCCATCTTGTCTTACCTTGGGACTCTTAATGAAGCCTGTGTTCTTACATGTATTTTACATGAGTTGTGGGTTGTTTGAGTAAATTTGAAAACTTCCAGGTAGCTGAACACTGGCGTCAATCAGAGCAGAACAGAAAACAGGCATAAAGAAGCAGAAGCCCAGAAAGTACAGGACTCCATAAACAAGAGTTTTTTTCCCCTCTCTCTTTGCCCTGAGGATTCTTGGAAACTTCAGGAAAGGCCTTAGGAAACAGAATTATGCAGACAAATGAGAAGCTTTGAGGCCAGAATGCCTAGAAACTGCAGGGCTGGCAGGCCCCTGCGATACAGTGACTACATTCCTGAAGACATTCTGTTTGGATTATTGTAACATTTCACATAAAATATAGGATAAAGGGGAATCTTTATTCCATGGCCTGGGGTATGCGTTTGTGTGATTTTATGATTTCTGTACAAAATAAAACATAGGACTCCGCTCATAAGCAGAATATTGGTCACCGTTGGAATGATTGTTTTAGATAAAATTTTGCTTTTGAAATGATGCCGCTGCTTAGCAATGAGTAGGTTTCTAAACTTGTTGTATTGTAGCAGTCAGCCTGAATTTTACCTGTAAGTGGCGAGCATAATATAGAATATATAATAGAAATGGCATAAGTACTCTACTTCCCTTCATCTTTCAGATAGTACTTGCTTTTCTCTTTGAAAATCTTGCTTTTCTCTCTCTCTCAACGCCTGCTTGGGTCAGAAGATCTTAGGAAAAGTGGAGGAAGTAGTGTTTGTTCTTGTTTACATCCCATTCACTCACTATGCTGTGTCACCATCCCCAAATACTCAGGTATCAAACCAAAGAACATCATGGGCCTTTCTAACTTCAAATTACAAGGACAATGTTTTTACTTTATTAGAACTCAAATCTGACCATATTGATCTCACTCATATTCAGAGTTCTCAAATGAGATATTCCCTTTTGGGTCTCACATTTCTACTGTTCACCCAAATCTCTTTTGGTGGTAGCTTTGTTTTTCTTCTCTTTTGTATGATCTGATTATCCCAAGGTTTTATCTGTCATTCCCAAAACACTATATCTATCTATCTATCTATCTATCTATCTATCTATCTATCTATCTATCTATCTACCTATCATCTATCATCTATCTATCGTGTATCATCTATCTATCTATCTACAGTATCTATTTATCTATTTTGCAATACAGGGGCTTGTACCCAAAGCCTTTGCACTAAGCTACTTCCCCAGCCCCTTTTTATTATGAGACAGGATCTCACTAAGTTGATAAGTTACCCAGATTGAATTCAAACTTGTAATTTTCCTGTCTAAGCCTCCCAGAGTAGGGGCTTACAGGTGTATACCACCACACCTACTTACTATCTCTATTTTTAAAATGCCCTGAGAATGATATATACAACTTTATTTTTTAAGTTAGGAAAGTTTTATTGGAGATAAGGAGGAGAAAAGGAGAAGGTCAGGGATGTAAATGCAACATTCTACATGTAAGAGGGCACAAGTACCTCTCTGCTCACTGCAGTCGGCAAATCAAGAGCCTTGTGGTTTTGTAAAACTACCTTTCTCATTTGAGCAGTTTTATCCATAAGCAATATCAAAACTTGACATGTAATATTCAAGGCCAGGGCCATATGCTGAGCAAGGGCTTCAACTTGGAGGGCTAGGTCTATGGTCCCTGCCCCTGGCAGCATCAAGGCCATCAGATAAAACTTCCAGGCCACCCATTTAGAAGGGTGCCATCTTTAATACACAGCATCCCAACTGTGGGACATGTCTGTAAGGGTGGATCTGATAGTTCCCTTAACATATAGAAATCCCCAGGTGCAGTGCTCTGTCCAGTGTACAGGTAGGTACCACCAACCCATGGTGCCACAAACCTATAATGCGTCCAGAATGGGATAATCAGTGGACACCGTACCTATAAGCTTATGGCTGTCCCACCATTTGTTTGTGTCATTTACCAGTAATGTCTGGTTACACAGATTAGGGATATCTACCCCACCATTCGGTTTCCCACTGATACATTCACTTGTTGAATACAAAGCAGGGCTACATGCAACAATGTTACAGGAGTTCCATTATCCATCCCCAGCCATTGTATGTAACAGGTCCTAGTCCCGTGGGGTGAATGTGCTCTTCCGGATCAGAAACCTGATGGTCTGGTATAATTGATCCCAGGCAGAGAAGGTCCACTGTTGCTGCTGCCAGTCAGTCCAATTGAACAGGGATGCTGGCGTGATCCTCCACAGAAGGCCCTCAGCTGCACTGGCTGGGAGTTCAGTGCACACCCAACAATGGGATTGTTGGTGCATACAACCAAACTTGTGTGCCCATGAGGCAATGCTGTTAGCATGGCTTATCCTGGTCAGAAGGACAGGGCAGAAAGAGAAACCATATTGGGAGATCCCGCCCTTCTGTGAGGCCACACACTCATCCTGTGATAGGATTGTGGCTGGAATCATCTTGCCTCTCAGTTTAAAATATCAAATCTGGATTCCCATTGCTACTGGGGGTGAGGGAGTTGGGGCTAATTCTACCACCCTCAAGAGGATGGGCCAAGCAGCTAAAACATCACTTCCTTTCAGAATGGTGACTCCAGCATCAGGCGGAGAACACACCAAGGACTTCAAGGGTCAAGTTGAAGTCCAGAGCTGTATTTCTACAGCATGCTTAAGTCCTCCCCCATGAGGCTCCAAGAGAACACCCAATTTCCCACCAGGGTGTCAGTGGGCCAATCCCAAGTCCACTGATAGCAGCCTCCCAGCCACATAGGCTCCAGTGTGGGAAGGATTAAAGCCCCTTTCATCACCTTAGGACCCTGCTCCATCAGTCTAATATGCAGACAGCCCTGCTGCACTTTTAGGAGGTGATCCAATGGGCTGTCACCCATATGTCAGGGCTGGTCATTGAGCAATTGAAGCACTTGGGGTAAGGTCCATACTCACCCAGCAAACTTTGGAGCCAAACAGGCCAGTTTGGTTTTTTAGGAGCCTGTTGTTCCTCTTGATCATACCAGCAGCCTGTGGCTGGTAGAGCACATGAAAGTGCCACGTAACATCATTGTCTCTGGCCACTGTTGTATCTGGGCCCCTGTAAAATGAGTTTCTCTGTCAGAAGTTATTTCTAGTGGCATCCCATATGCAGCAGTCAACCATTACAAAACCTTAATGGTGTGAGCTTGGTCAGCAGAGGGCACAGGTTAGATAAAATCTACACCTGCGGCTGTATCTATAGCAGTCAAAGCACATATATGTCCCAGTGAGAGAGGCAGGGGCCGGATATAATCCACCTGCCATTGCTGTAGTGGGTGGGATGCTCATGGTATCATGCCAAGCTGTGTGGCACCCTCCTTCCCCAGGGGGCCAAATGAGCACACTGGGGACACACCTTTACTGCAGGCTTTGACTCAGCGGTAGTCAAATGCAAGCTGTGCTACAGCTTGCGTGGTACGGGGTCCTACGTGTCCCAGTTTCTTGTGGAGTCAAGGCACCACAACAGAAATCAGCCCTCAGACACTGGTTATTATCAGGAAGGTATCAGCTAAGTAATTTACTTCCTGGCAAGAGGAGGGGATGTCCTGAAGCATGATACACTACATGGTTAGTGTCTTGGCCACACTTCCATAAGTCTCACCCTGAGTTGGCACCCCACAAGTGTCAGACCCCTAAAGATGGTCTAACTGTCCATGCACACATGTAGGGGGCCCTCTTCATGCCTCACAAGTAGCCACACTGCCTGTAATTCTGCCTATTTACTTGACCTGCTTGTTCTGGTTTCAAACCAGAGTACTTCCATACTGGGCTAGACAGCAACTGCTGTCCATTGCAGGGCTGCACCACAGCTAGACCCATCAGTATACCAGGTGTCAGCCGGAGGTCCCTCTTTCCCTTCTGCATAGGGATTAAGGGTCAAGTCCTGTAGTCTATCCTCCCAGGCAGGTTCCTGGACCGTGTACTTCACGGGTCCCAAAATCATTGCAAGTACTACTGACAATGGGCCAGCTGAGAAACAGGCCTGCTATTGGAGGTACATCCCCCAATGCATGAGAGTAGGGACAGGTGCTACTCCACTCCTGGGACAGGCTGTCCGCATCTGTACCCAACCCTCTATCAGGTATTTTGTCTGCACTTCCACTGTCCGTTGTCCTGTGATGCTTTCACAGGCATGCAAAGCAGCATACACTGCTGCCAGCTGTTTCTCAATCAGGGAATACTGGCTTTTGACTCCCTTCTACAACTGTGATCAAAACCCAACAGGGTGCTTCTGCTTCCCCTGTTTTTCCCATAGGCCCCAGCCAAACCCATTGTTATCCACACTAATGGTTAGGATAAATGCAGGGTAGGATCAATGACTCATAGGGCTTGCACTTGTGCAACAGCCCTCTTTGAGTCCTGAAAAGCAGCTTCCACTGCATTTGTCCAGTCCCATGTAGTACCCTTCTGGATTATCCAGTGTAAAGGGTGAAGCAGTATAGGTAGGTGTGGTATAAATATCTGCCAGAACCTTAGCAAGCCCATGTACAGCTGCAACTGGCGTACTATCATAGGTCTGGGGTATGCTTCGATCTTAGCAATAACAGCATCAGGAATTACTTTAGTTTTACCTGACCAGATAACACCCAAGACTTTGACAGACAAGCCAGGTCCCTGGACCTTGTCTTCATATACGGCCCACCCTCATGCCAGCCAAGCTTCCTTCAGGCTGTATGCAGTGGCTTCTTAGTCTGCAAGGCAATCAGAAATTAACATAATATCACCAATATAATGAAACAGTGACACAGAGGGTGGCTTGGTCCAGGTGGCCAAGTCCTGGGCCACCAAGCCATGACACAAAGTTGGGCTACACAGATAGCCTTTTGGCAACAGCTGGAAGGTCCACTGTCTGCCCTCCAAGGTGAAGGGAAATTAATCCTATCAGGTGTGATACCAAGGAAGAAGAAGGCATTGGCCAAATCTATAACATAATGGTATCGACCCAGTGTCAAGGTGAGATGATCCATCAAGTCTGCAATGTTAGATACTGTAGGAGGGTCAGCAGTGCGTGGTGTGGATGCCCTTGGACTATGGTTTTTACCATGCTAATTCACAACCAGAATTCTCTCTGCATGGTGTCTGGCCTAACACCAGTCAGTATGTTCACCCCTCAGTATGTATTCAGCAACCAGGGAAACACACTTCATACAGGCATGGGGGCAAGTGCCTGATACCCAAAATCACCTGGGCTTTCTGGACTATGATGTAGTGACTTCTACACCCTTCCATGCATGCAGTAGGTCCAGTAAAATGGCCCAGGTTGCCATATATTAGCGCTGACTCAGCTCCAGTATCCACCAACTCTAGTACATGCTGCACATTTTGGTAGGACCAATAAATAGACCAGTAAATAGTCAATTCCACATGTGGCCTCTGGTCTCCCAGGACCCCCAATACCCAGGTACCTCAGCCTGCCTCCTAATTGGGGTAAAAGGAGGCCAGTGTCACTTCCTCCTGCTTCACTGGGGCAGCTTTGGCCTTCTGGCCCTGGCCTATCAGCCAATATTGCTGCTTAGGGTATAACTGCTCCAGAGTCAGCAATACATCTAAAGCCTGCCCATCTCACTTATCTGCGACTAGGCCAGCAGCCGTCAGGTCTGTCCAGATCTGGCACCAGCCAACCTTCAGTGGCCCCACAGGCTGCCCTTGGGGGGCAGCCCTGCTCTCCCAGTGTTCCCCCTTCTTTTTCTCCTTTGATGGTACAGTTTTTACAGGTCTCGCTTTACCTTGGCACTTCACTTCCATGTCCCCCAGCCTGGCCAAGGCATCCACAGCATTGTGGATCAGGTGATCTGTAAAGGGAGCTAGAAGGGCTGTCACTGACCTGAATGTGCCAGCTGGCCCCCTCGCCAGGATCATGTCCTTCATACATGCTGTCAGCAGTTCCTCATCTGGGCTACAGTACTGCAGTGAGAACATCATTTGCCACATGCCCATTTCATGTAGCACAGTTATCAAATCTAGACAGTGACTTGCTCCAGTAAGCCACCTGGATTCCCCAAACCAGGCAAGCTGCTGCCATCGACCAATTTATCACAGTCTGATTGCCTGCTTCTGGGGCTGTTCTCTGTCCTTTGCAAGCTTGCACAGCTCCATGGCTATATAGGTCATGTAGATTGTGTGCCGGGTAGAGGTAGGCGGTCCTCCTGGTCCACCTCCCTGGATTAGGAGTTGCTCTACCTCCACCTTTGGTGAATAGGCAGCCTAGTATGCAAAACCAGGGGATTTTCCCAAGGGTTTTTCGTGGATATGAGGACTCAGGCTTCTGGAGACATTTCTGGAGGAGGCAGTACATCATGAGCTCCTCAGCAGCCAGCCATTGCTCAAGGTCCTCTTCTATCTGCTGCAGCTGGTCTACTTGTCAGACAAGGCCATTCACCTCTTGATTTACGCAGTGGAAGAGAATGAAGAACAGCCAAGCTACCTGCCCTGCCTTCTTGTGATGAGAGGGAGGGATTTGTCTATCACCTGTAAGGCTTGCAAAACATTCTTGTGTTCCAGACTGTTTCCCACTCCTTCCAAGCCACCAAGAAGGTGGTTACAGGTCACCATGGTGAGGCCAAGGTCACTTATCAGCTATTCCTCAGGGCTCTCCCTCGGCCTCGGGCCCTGTTTCCACAGCTTCCATGGGACCGCTCACCTTAACATCCTGCTGACTATGCCAGTTGCTGGCCTGCTGGGGGTCTTGGGGGCCAGGTTCCCCAGGTTAAAGAACGCACATGTGTGAGACATCAGCAACAGCAGGCAGCAGGGAACACAGCAGAGCATAAGAGCTACATGCATCTTTATTATATAATTTTTATACATGTTATCACCTATTTACATCCTTACATGCTAGCCTCATTGGTGCATGCACAGTTGTCCACTGCTAAGTTGTGGTTATATAATTATGCCCTATTGTGCACCTGCACTGACAACAGGGCCGTGTCCTCAGGGCTGTCTGGAAGCATCCTTACATGTCCCGAGCTTTGACTCAATCTGAGTAGTTCCCCACAGGTGGCCACATGGTCTTTCAACTTAGAATTACTTACAGGCAAGTAATGAACAGGAATTGCTTAGTTGCTTACTGGTCACTTAATTTCAGGTGATTCTGTGGGTTTAAAATGACCAACTGTGGCTCAGTTCAGTTCTTTCACACAGTGTTTACAGTAAACTGGGATCTCCCAAGGAACTGGTTAATATGCATTATGACATCTTTAAAATTCAGAACTTTAGTAGGGAGAGGCTGCACCTCCCTTCAGGATCTTAGTAGGGAATGGGCTGCATTCCATCCTGCCTGAGGATATTCATTCTTTGTCCAAAGTCCTAGTTCACTGTCCATTCTTAATTTTTATCAGTGTGGCTGGTCACTCCACTCTGTCTCAGGCTCTTCCACTAGCTAGCTCCCTTACTCATAAAGCTAACTAAATATACTATCTCCTATATTTCCCCCCTCTGAAAAAGTATCTTTAACTGCTGTTAAGGGAGTACAGGTGAAGACAGAATCTAGCTGCTTCATGCTGAAAGGAGTCAATGTAGGTGAGATGGCAATCAGGGACTTTTTATTAGATAAATCTGTTTATTCTCATTCTCCCTGCCACTCTCTAACATCTCATCAAGTTTTGTTTATTTGACCCTAGCTATGGTTCTTGTCAATTTTATTCTATATGTTTGAATATAGCTCCTCTTTAACTTTTTTATGGAATATGATAATAGCTGTTAAATGATATTGTTCTTCACCATTTGATACCACCCTCCATAGTGTGGTAGGGTATCTTTGTCCCATTCATGGTAGACTATCATATGCATTAGTGGCTCCTTGACATGTCCTGTCTTCTAGCATTCAGAATCTTGAAAAGTCACAATCTACATTGATTGGGGTTGACAAGATCACTTGCTTTGATGTTAACAATCATGATGCAGTTGGAGATTTTATAAGCACTAGCACATACAAGCTTTTCTTCTAGAAATCTTCCCTTTTGGAATTCTGCCACTGAACTGTAAGGAAGATGGTCTAGAATTGACTTTTGGAGGAAGAAGGGCCACCTGGAGGAAAAAGAACTTTCAACCAACAGTCACCACCAGGGTCTCAGACATGTGTGAGACATCCTGGCTTTATTTCCAGCCCTATCTTGAGTTCCCAGGTGGATGCAGCTTCACGAGAGACCCCAGTCAACCCCACATGGAGCACTGCCCTGCTGACCATGGAATCTTTACAAATTAAACATTGTTCCTATTTTTAGCCCCTAAATTTCCAAGTGTGTGTTATACAGGAATAGAAAACTGAAACATGTGTAGGCTAAAAATCCTTTGCTGGTTTCTAATTTCCTCGGAGTGAAGTTAGAATTCCTCTGTGTATGTGGACAGGCTTCATTATGAGGTCATGCCTGCTTTTTCAGCCTTTCCTCTTTCCCTTCCTCATCCAGTACATCCTGTCACAACCCATTGCTCATGATGGCATTGCATGGGTAGCATTTTCTGTGTGGCCAACTCCTCATCCTTCAAAATTTAACTGTCTCCTTCATTGTGAGTTCCGGGGATAGTCAGACACTAGCACTTCAAGGCCTCAAAGCACTTAGCCCATTCATGTTCTCTATTGCATTTGGCATCTTCTTTTCTATTTGTTTTGATTATATATGTATGTGTGAATTTGTTTCTCTAATTTAATTTAGAGAATAAATGATCTCTAAATTCTACCAGGTCACCACTGACCTCTCTGGCCTTAGTTTTGTTCTCACTCTCTGGTTAATGCAGACATAGTGAAGCCTACTCCCTCTGCCCAGGCCACTATTCCTTCTATCACCCTTCTTCCACACTTCTTTTTATTTTTTGTACCTTTACTCAACTACTCATTTCCCTCATAGGTATCACTTTTCAGGACAACTTTCCCAACTCTGCAAGATTGTAGTACCACCTCCTACCTGAACTTCATTTATATCAACTCTACTTACCCTAAAAGCTGATCCTTAATTCCCCTTGTCTGAAATACCTCTTCATCTATATTCCACAGAAAGACCACAAGTCTTAGAACAGAGGACGATTCTTCCTTACCTTGTATCTAGAACAAAGCCTGATGGAGAAGGTATTTAATAGACACGCACTCCAACAAAGAAACAAATGAATGGTTGAACAATGACTTCTTCATATATACCAGCCACATGTCCAGGATTTTTAATGACAGTTATGTTTTCAAATATTCCAGGCCAGAATCTCTCTCTGCATGCACAAGTGTACATGCCAAATCTTAGTTGGGAAAAATAAGATCCATGTACCTATAAGAATAAAGTATAGTGAGAATATTGCCTCCCTTTATTTGGACTATTCACTTAATGTAGCCTAAACTTGTATTAACTTTTCTTAGCAGCCATATCATACTGTTAGCTTATAATGAAACCATGGTCAAATAAAATCCCCAGGTCTCTTTCACATGAACAATTGTCAAAATGTATAAACAAACTGGTTGAATTAATAGCTAGGAACAGCTAATAGGGAAACCCTATTGCTTAAAATGCAATTCTTTCTGGGCCAAATGTTCACCCATCTTAACAGTAATTGCACAACTCATTTGAAGCTAAGTTCTCATTAAAACTTCAAGCTCACCTGTGCTCAAACAGCACCAAGGATGCAATAGGTTAGGGCAATGCCAGGTGATTGCCTCCTGGGCTTGCCCAGTTGTGAATTTCAGTTTGAGCCACAAAAGTCTGTGCCTTTGTACCACGATTTATTATAGGGAGTTTGTATCCCAGGGGAGTTCAAGCAATTCAGAAGCAGCAGGAAGAGACAGGCAGGCAGGTGAGCAAAGAATTGAGTGACTGTGAGAAGTATTGTGACACCTTGTTAATTATTAACTCTGGCAGCAGGTAGTCAAGTTAACCGGAAGGGGAGGGTGGACCTAATTAAGTATCCAAACAGCATTTCTAAAGAGCAAATACTGTTCAGAAACAGGCAGTTTTCATGGGCTTGACCACAAATTAGTCCTTCAGTCCAAGAGAACCTGGATATGTTCCAGAAATGCTTGCTGTGTTACCTGTGTAGTCTACATAGTGTGTACTTGCACTCATTTTTGGTTGTGGTGTGTTATATGCATCCAGCTGCTCCATTAGAGGAGGCATAACAAGTTAAATGGCCAATTTTTAACCCAAGGTGAGATGAATTGTAGGTAGAAAAAGGAAGACACAATTATTCAGGCTACATTAATGTAATTGTTTACTTTTTTGTTCAGTATAAAGTGATTGAGAAAAGCACCCTATGATATGGCTGATTTTGTAAGGACTCAAATATAAAGAAACTCTGTTCTGCAGAGTAATATTGGAGAAATTACACATACATATAAGATAGAGGGTCTGAATGGATCAAGGGGAAGACAGAGTAATAGGTGGGTTGAATAGACAAATGTAAGCATAGCATGAGGCACAGGAGAAAAGAGGCCCCCCTTTGCCAAGCACAGATTTGAGGAGCTGCAGGTATGTTTTAGAGATGCGGGGCTCCATTCATGGGAAGGTGCTGAGGTTCCTTTGAACCCCTAATTCTTTAGTCAAGCCACCTAACCTCCTTTCATCTTGGATCCACAAGTGTAGGATAAAGGATGATATCTGCCTCACAGAGTTGTAGTGAAGATTAAAAGAAGTACCAGAAATTAATTTCCCAAGACAACATTTCTCTCCATAGCAAGACAACATTTCTCTCCATATCAGGAGCTCCAAAAACAGCAGATACCTTGCCCACTTCTGCTGTTCAGCCAGGCAAGGACTAACAAATAGGGAGGATTTCCTGGAGGAGGCTTTGCATGAAGATGGCCAGGGCCCACCTCATGAAGCAGTCAGACCCCTGCAGTTTGTCCAACATACTTGGCCATGCACCATGCTGCCTCCCTACACATCTCTGAGCTGGGCAGCCCAGTGAGCTCCTCACAGAGATTCCCATGGGAATGGTGCTTCCTGGAGTTTTGAAGCAGTCTGGAGAAAAAAAAATGGATACTTGGGCTTCCACTCAAAAATCACTGTAGATGATTTTTAGATTTTTGTTTTGCTTTGTTTTCTGTTTATGGGAGTGAAATGTGCCCATGGTAGAAAACTCAGATAGTATAGGAAGACCAAATGACAAAACAACGCAACTGCTCGAGAATAACCCCTCTTACAATAGCATTTTGTCCACTTCTTTCCAGATTTTTCTCTTTACATATTTATCTCTGCCTATTTAAAGTTATGCATTCCCTTTTCTCCCTCTTGCTTTCAAGTTAATGAAAAATAAAAGACTCTTTAAACATGAATATTACAAATGAAAAAAAAATCTTCAGTGACTCCTGGAGTAAGAGGATAAATTTGGTAATCCTTTACTTCCTCCTATTCTTTCCTCTCTCCTTTGTCTTTCTGACATAATCCAAAGAACTAGAATTAGCTGATAGGATTTTGAATTATCTTTAAGACTTATTATTCTGAGATTTACATGTCATAAAATGAAGTGAAACTCTTCAAGAAAGAGAAGACCTAAACCACTTCCCCTGAGACAAGCTTAGAATTTGCAAGAAAATATTATTCACAAACAAAGAAAGCTCAGAAATTTTCCATAGGAAATTGGAGGCAATCTTGATAACTCTGAAGTCCTATGTCTCTCTGTTAAATGCAGTAGCATTGTGCAATTTGAGATAAAACTTGAAAATAACATTTGCCTCATGTTAATCCTCCCTCCTCATTCCATATCATCAGTAGAGTTACTGGCAAGATGTTGTCTCAGTTCTAACTACTAAAAGAAATTCTCATACAGTGGTTTCTAGTTTGTAGTACACATTTACTTAATGTAATATATTGAATCTCCATACTAACTTTTGAAATTCAGGAATCATTGTATTCACTTTAACGAATGAGGACACAGGGATCTGGGATTGCATGAGCTATTTTCCCAGGGCCACTTAGCTAGTATGTGGCAGAAGCTCAGTTCCATGCCTAATTCTTCTCCAAACCTGGGCACTCAAAGAGGAGGCAGCCACCTGCATGAAGGATAAAATAACTGAGCAGAGTCATGGTCTTTAGATGAAGACAGTGCGTTTCATACATTCACCGAAAGTCCTGAGTACCATTCTTCCTCTTAACGAAGACAGAACATGAATTTGTAGAATTGTTGTCCACAGAATGCATTTATATCCTTTTCTGAGGGTGTTTTTTTTTTTTTTTGAACTGTGTTGAACATATCTAAACCCAAACTCAGTCTTCTTGAAGAAAAAAAAAAAAACATTTTGATGCAATATTTTATTTCTTACTATTTTAATTATTAAACTAGAAGAATAAAAAAGTGAATAATTCCTTAAATTTAGAGAGTGGGACCTCAGAGAGGGCATCTATCTGAAATCTTTAAAAATAATTTTAACCACATTTTGTTTTTCTGCCACAGTTTTCTTTCTTCCATGCTGCGTGTACTGTATTTTTTGGTGTCTTTGAGACAGGCTAACTCACCCAGATCCTCCCTGACCCGACTGATCCAGGCCTTTGGGACTCTACATGCATAGTGATGATGTTGTCATTATTTTCTGTGGAAGCTCTTCACCATCTTGATCTATGTCTCTTCTAAATGATGAGAAACCAACATCCCAGAAATTTCTATTTTTCTTAACAAACTATCCTTTATTAAATTATTAGAATCAAGAGGAAAACAGAAATTCATTCTTTGTGGAAAGGATATAGGAAATGATATTTCAATTGAAAGCAAGAGATTAAAAACTATGACAGGCAATGCAGAGGTATCTGTAACAGCCTTCTGTTTGGACCTAGTAATCTACCTTGATTTAGGGTGGTAGCCCAATTTCTGTCTTCCTATTCTATTAATTGGTTTCCAGATCTATTTCCAATTGATCCTGTCAGTGTAGCTCTAATCTGAAAACCAGGAAGTGGGAATTTAGGTCTTCGTGCCTTTCCAGAATGTGTTTTGATCTTACATTACAGGTGATGAAAGTCACCTCACATTGTTGCTTTTTCAGTAGGAGGTAAGATTTAACCTATAATGGGAAGTGTTTACTGAAACTGAAGATTTTGTTAGGTTAGGAAATGGTCGCTGCTGAGAATAGTTACGTTTTAAAGGGATTAAACTATTGTAAAATACTGTACTTTGAAATTGATTTGGAAAACAGAATAGTAAGCCTTCAAATAAATCGCTATGCATACTTTACTATTACCTACATAAAGCACCACTGTAACTTATTGATTTATATGAGAGTAAAAATACTTATGACTTTTATTTATATTGTGTGTCATCAAATATGAATGATATAAGCAGTTCAACACCTTATACTTTTCCTTCCTGTGACATGTCAGAATACTTCTAGAGGTACTGGAAACATGCTGAGGTTTCTTTCTTAATTTGATTTTTCCCTAGAAATCAAGAGATGTCAATTTTTGTTAAGCCCTTTCTACATGGCAGGCAATGAGCTAAGTGATCTTTTTCAGTTATTTCAAGTAAATGGCACTATATTTCTATAGAGCAATTACTGTACTTCCTATTTTGCAGAAGAAAAGACTGAGCTTCAGATCAGTTAAATAATCGAACTGCAAATCATGCTGCTAGGAAACAGCAAGACTGGCATTTGAATCCAGTTTTGTCTGGCTCCACAATATGCCTTCATTTCTTTTTTCTATATCATCATTCTTCTGTATTCCCCAAGAGTTAGCTTTAGTGATGTCTTTAGTTTCAGCAAGTCAGCTAAATATTCCCTTTCCTTACTAGGTCCCTTATGGAAGTTTATATCCTTCAATCTATTAGCACTGAAACACTCCATGTATGGGCTTTTCTAGAGGCCTGGGGAGAAACTGGGGCATGTTAGCATGCACCTCATGTAAGTATGGCATTTACATAGCTACTGATTACATTTACATTTCCTCACCTGTCATTTCAGCCTCTACCCAATCAGATAGTATTGCAAACATCTAAGAAGAGAGGCATATATAAAAGAATTCGCCCAAGTTGTGTCTTTTAAACAAATGAACTTCTTTTTTTTGGTAATTTGCAAAAAATAAAAAATAAAAGATAAGAATCCTCAATACAATCATTATTTCTTACTTCGAATTCTGTGGGTATGATGTAGCAAAACTATACACTCGTCTGTGTTAGTCAGTGAAGTAGAAGGGATAGAAATAGGCTGTACTTTTGAGATGTCCTTGAATTATATGAACCAGTGTTATGTTATGCTAAACAGAACCTGTTTCCTAAGGGACCAAGATGAAGCACTTATGTAGAGTAAGTATGCACGTAGCATTGTGATTAGTCTGGGTTAGAATCATATCCTATCCCCTTAGTGCAAGTTATGGTTCTGTTGACATCTGTCTTAGTCACTTTTTCATCACTGGACACAATATCTGATACTCACAATTTTGAAGAGGAGAGGTGTCTTAGTTACTTTTCTCTAGTTGCTGAGACAAAATACCCAACACACAAAGTTAAAGGAGGAAAGATTTATTTAGTTCACAGTTTGTAGAGGTTTCTGTCCATAATCAGCTGGCTCCAAGGCAGGGTGGCAAGGCAGACAGGCATCACAGAGGAGAAACAATTCATGGCTGACAGAGGGCAGTGAAGCAAGCAAGAGACAAGACAAGCCTCTTTCTGTCCCTTATATTGTATCCAGTCTACCAGGATTAGGGTGGTGCCAAATCAATCAGTGGACTGATTTAGTAATCATCCACCCTTAATCCTAGCACTCTTTTTTTTTTTTTGTGGGTACCGGGGGGTCGACCTCAGGACCTCGCGTGCCTACAGGCGCCCGTGCTGCTGAGCGATATCACCGGCCCCTTTTTCATATGTGGGTTCCGGGAGTCGAACTCAGGCCCTTGCGCTTGCCGGGCAGGCGCTTAAGCCGCTGAGCCATCTCACCCGCCCCAGTCCTAGCACTCTTAATCTTAGCATTGCACCATGAATCAATCACACACCCTAGATTCAGCAATCTCTGAAAAAGCCCCACCTACGACTGCATGAAGCTTTAGGGGGACATCCAGACACAAGCTATAACAAGAGGTTTATATTTTGGATCTTGGTTTCATTCCATGGTCAGCAGCCTCTGAAACAGACGCAGAATAGCAGAAAGGCATAACAGAAGCAAAGATACTTAATCCATGGCATCGAGGAAGCAGAGGGAAAAAGGAAGGGCTGGGGGCAAGGACACATATTTCCAGGTCAGGCCACCAGTGACCCATCTTCAACCAGGACTCACTTCCTACCAGCACATTCAGCTATTAAATTCATCAATGGATGACTCCACTGATGAGTATATTGCCCCCATGATGCAATCACTTTCAAACACATGAGAATTTGGGGCTGACATTTTAATTCTAAACCATAATAATGTCTTCAGTTTTCTAAATGTAAAGGGATAACAGTAAAACTCCATAGAAGGAGACTAAAATCATATGGGCCCAACATTGAGACTATAGCTAGAAAAATGCCAGTCACCGCAAGGGGAGTGGAGCCCTTTCCTGCCAAGGTTTGCTATGACAATAGATGGCTTTTGTCCTTGATCTTACTGTGCCCTCATTTCCTAATGATTGGGATCAGGCTTTTTAGTATTTTCTCCTTGTTAATTGAACGACTAGTTCTGGATAATGGATAATTCTCAATTTTCTATTTTTAGAAAGTGTATAAATATCTAAATTAGATTTAGGCAAAGTGAGCTGCAGTATTTTATATGCCAGGAACATAATTAGGTTGCTCCGTTTACCTACCAGTCACAAGCAAACTTTAACTCATTAATCTGTAAAAGACTTTGATGAACCTTTGAACTAGATAAAAATATGCCAGTCATGACTAAGTTCTTCTCTATTCTTTGAGAACTTTCAAAGGACAGAAAGTGACTAATATATTTGGTTTTATAACATCATGTGCCAGCTCCGATCATGCTACTCTGAAATCTTCAGAGGATTCTTACTGCCTCTGAGTTAAATAAAAGCCATTTAGGGGGAGCTGGAAATATTGCACCAGACCTGCAGTCTGGTTTTACTTCATTCCTTTTTACCTATAGT
Source organism: Erethizon dorsatum (assembly GCA_028451465.1). Taxonomy (NCBI): domain Eukaryota; kingdom Metazoa; phylum Chordata; class Mammalia; order Rodentia; family Erethizontidae; genus Erethizon; species Erethizon dorsatum. The sequence continues at coordinate 135,984,734 of CM051823.1, read as the reverse complement.
TATCTTGGGCAAGATGTGTAGCCTTTTAGGCCTCAGTTTTCTGATGTGTGAAGTAAGGGTCAGGGAGAGGTTCAAATGCCATCAAGTCAGTAAAAAAACACTGGTGAATTCAAGTGTAGGTCTAACCTTGGACATGGATCCAGAACTAGGGAGCATCCAGTCCTGGATTCCTGGCCCCGGGGTTCTCTCCCTGCCAATGCTCTCTCTACCTTCTAAAGGCCTCCTGACTTCTATTGTTCAATCCCATTCTGTCCTGACAACTGCCTCAGTGTCTTTCTTCCTTGACATTCTTTCCTAGGACAGGAATTCCCAACTCCCCTTAGGAGCTCCCCTGTCAAGGACCATCATTTCTGAAGGCTACAAGGTCCTGAAATTAGTCCCTCACACTGCCTGCCAGGAGGATCCTCAGCCCCATCTGTTCCTGCAGCATTTTACTTCCTGTTTGTTGGACTTGTCATGTTCTGCCTTGTTGCTATTTTCACATATAAACATGCATTTGTTTAATTTCTACACTAGTAAAGTTCTCTGGATTTTCACCCTTTTTTTTTTTTTTTTTTTTGCTCCTGGTTCAGAGAACTAAACCCCACCACTGTTCCTTCACCACTGCTCTTTCTCACTTCCTTCAGAGCAGATGCCATCTCACAGACCTCTTTTCCTTTATTTTCTCCTCCATAGAACTCATGGCCATAACCTGAAAGAGGCCCAAGAGATCTTGATCTGGAAGTGTTCCCCTGGCTGTCCCTCAGTCAAGGGGATGGGAAGCTGCGTGTGAGCTGCCCTCATTCCTGCACTTCCTCACTTCTCAGTGTCGGACATCGCTGCCTTGGATCTGCGGTGCTGGATGGAAGCAGTTCTCTGCCATTTGCAGTAACCAGTTCTTATGTGACTTTTGCCTAATTGTTCTCTTCCCAATTCATTCTCCCTATGTAATGCAGTTCTTCCTACGTTACTTCCTTCTATTGAAGAAAACTTCTATCTACACAGTATAGTAATAGTTAATTCTCAAAAATGAAACTCAACAAATGGCCAAAACACATTTGAAAAATATTAACCTTACTGGAAGGCAAAGAAACAGCTTATGGTGAGATCCATTTTCTCATCTTTCTTATTCATAAAATGTTTTTAAAATGTAATTGAGTATAAGTGTAAAAAAATCCACATTTTCTGAACAGTTGTTTAAGTAAATTGGTACAATTGTTCAGAAATCCTTTTAAATCACATGTGCAGAATTTCAAACAATTAAATGTTAGTAATCTATAATAATTTCTTATTGAACTATATTTCATAATAGCTAAAACTTGGTAAGAATTCTGTGTCAATAAAATATTACAGGCTGGGAGTGTAGTTCAGTGGTAGAGTACATGATTAGCATGCATGAGGTCCTGGGTTCAGTGCTCACAGAAAAACCCCAAAAACAAAGAAGAAAACAACAACAAAAATTAACATTCATGCATACAATGAAATGCCACATAACCACTAAAAGAAAGTTATATAAATAATTAACATGAAAATATTTTATAATACATATTTAAGTGAAAAAATCAATTTAAAAAAGTACAGTATAAACAATTCTTAGTTTAAAAATATTTACTCAGAACTATTTATTAAGCACCTATTTTGTGCTAGAGTTCTTATCTATATGCTAGAGATATAAGTATGTATAGAAAGTTTGGAAAATATACCCTAAATATTAATAATGGCAAAGACCTCTGGATGGTGAAGTGATTTCCAGGCTTTCTAAAATGGATATGTATTATTTCTCTAATAATTTGATAATTTAAAATGCTTTTAGAATGAGATCCTCTAGCTTTTAATGTACTACTCAAATTCCCCTGCCAGCCCAATTTCCCATGCCTATCTACTCAACATAGAATATATGTTATTCTATTAATTCAACATGCATATAATTATTAAATTATTACATTAAATTGACTCTTTAAATTCCTTAGCATCACATATATATCATGGAATGATCTCACTCCATCATGTCACGCCTAAGTCCCATCTGACTATAGAGACCCAGCAGGAAGTAATCCTCCCCGCCTCTGAACACAAATATTCCTTCATCTTCACCTTTCTCACAGCATCCATGCCTTTCTTCCTCATATGAGCAGCTAGTGATCACAGAGGGATGAGTCCAGATCCAAGTATTTTCTGTATCCTCCACATGGCAGCACATTCCATAGCCTGTTGAATACACAAGGCCCCAGAGGAGTCCTCAGGAATGTACACATTCCTCTCCAAGTTAGGATACATCCCTTAAGGGCAAGGAGTCTTATTCTTAGCAACATTAGCATTTACAAATGTTCCCCTGAACATGCAAACAGGCCTGGACAGCTTCAGAAAAATCTATGTGTGGGTCCTCAGCTCCCACAGGGCACTCATTTCTCAAACTGAGAATGCAGGCCTGGGGTCACAGTGTCCCACATCCCTTCCCATCTCTCCTTTCTCTACCATCTTCACTTTATTAAGCAAACAAACCACATGTTCCTCTCAGCCATCCTGAGTCATTGGTCCATTACTTTAAGATGTAAAAGGCTCCTGGGTACCAAAGAAAAGGACTGTGTGAATTCTTTCATTCAATTACATCATTTTTGCTGTCCCCCTCATGTATAGAGTCCCATTAACAGCAGTGGCTTCGTATTTCATCCACAGGGCGATTTTATAGCCAGGCTTTTGCTTCATTTACCTGTTGATCTATCATTTTGTTTTTCTGTTTTACAATTAGAATGCAACATGGAGATGGCTGTCATTGAATGAATACTGATGCATTTTGTGCAAATGAAAAGTAAAATGGTACATTTGCAGCCAGAAGAGGAGTCTGACTTGGCTGGCCAGTAGCTTTGACAAAGATGATTCATTTGTCATTTACTTTACAAAGTAGACAGCTCTCATAAAATCAATGAGCTAAATCTGAGTCTCCAAATGGTGACAAAAATATATTTAAAGTATGTGATAAGGTAAAAACATCTTATTGTGTTAGCAAAGGATTTTTCAAGTAAGACATTACTTTTAAAAAACCAATATTTCTTAGTATATTGCATATAAAATGCTAGCATATTTAGTACAAGATGCCTCCAAATGAAAGAATAACTGAAATAATTAATTGTCACTTGATAAGTCTTCATAAAGCCTTTAAGTGCTTTTTCTAGACACTGAAAATGCTTTCCACGAAAATTAAGGAAACCTTAAACAAGTTTTCAGCTAATCATAAAAATATTTGATCATAGATCATTCTGATACTTGGTATATAACTTAGAGGGGAATAAATGACAGTGCTATAATAAGACTTCCATCCTCAGCACTTATTTCTCCAAAAAACGCACTTATTTCTAAAAAGAAATGAAAATTGAAAATGGATTTAATGCCAGACAATATCTAATTTCAGCAATAATGAAAGCATTTGTAACATCTAACTTTTATTTTAATAATGTGTATGTACCAATTCCCAAAATGAATGTAATTATTATGTATCATAAACATATACTATTTAAAAAGATTTGTAATATAATAACATTAATGAAATGCCAATGCAGAAAAGCAGTTTAGTACTTAGATCCTGATGGATAGGTGAGATAGTAAATACCTGAAACTTAATGCACATACTTATTTTAGGTGCAGAGATGAATGATTAAGTATAATGGAAGTAACAGTTCAAGAAGAAAAATGAGCAATGCAAAATTACTGACTCTGGAACATATTGTTAATATTTTTAAATTAATAATGCTGGGTAGCAAATTGCTGTAGTATTTATATTCAATTTGATACATTTCAAAGAGTGATATGATAGTTTTCTTCTGAAATGTCTACAATCTACCAGAAATTAAATCTTTTTCAATAATTTGAATTTGTGATTAAAAATCTAGAAATCAATCAAAAACATATGCAAGGACTCTTATATTTTCAAAATTCTTTGGGTCTATGAGTAGAGACAGAAAATAACTGTCATTGAAGACAGAATACCTGGTAATTAGCTGGTGCCCAAACTATTTGAAAAAGATCAAATCTGAAGCAATAGTTAACAGAATGTGTACACTAGTAAAGTTACTTTTTCAAAATCCTGTACAGATGAAGCATAATTCTTGGCTAATCTCCTTCCAATTAGGAATCTGGTTCACTGGTCATGGTGAAGGGAACAGATCTGACATTGCAGTTTTCACCTCTGCATGGTTCGGGTTGTGTCTCTGAGTTTCACTTAGAAGAGTAAAAATAAAGCCCCGGGGGCTTGTGAGATGGCTCCCGGGCGTAAGCACCTGCCTGGCAAGCGCGAGGGCCCGAGTTCGACTCCCGGTACCCACATACGAAAAAGGGGCCGGTGATATCGCTCAGTGGCACGGGCGCCTGCTGGCGCGTGAGGTCCTGAGGTTGACCCCTGGTACCCACGAAAAAATAAAATAAAATAAAAAAAATAAAGTCCCTTGAAAATTTATCATCTGAATATGTAAATAACAAACTTTGGCCAGTTAATCTCCGTATAGGAAGCTTACCTTGACTTTAAAATGTGTTTAAACACAGGGACCAAAACAAAGGCAATAAGGGTTGTGCCCTTGTAGAAGTTTGCCAGAGAAAGGTGCCAGGGAGTCCTAGCTCTGCCCTCCTAGTTGTCAAATCTGACTTCACTCTGCAGAGATGGACACCTCTCACTCCCCACAGGCTGGGCTGTGATTACCAGCTACGGTAAGACAATAAGAGATTCTGCTGACCAGGGTTGACTGTGAACAGCTTTGTCTGGAGGAAGGGAGGATTTAGTTCATATACAATTTAACATTTCCAGAAAACAAGGATGAGCATTTAAGTTTTTCCCAATGATTCAACCTCATCTAATCTCATGGCCTCCCATTGTCTGTCTTGCTCACTCATCCCCCAGCCACACTCTTGTAATTTTTCAAACTGACCAGGAGTTCCCAGATTGCTGACTCATCCCATCATGGAGTATTTGTGGGGCTCACTCCTTCTTTACATTGCTTCTGCCCAATTCATCTTCTCTGAGGGGCTCCCCAACTGCCCTGTGCAAAGTAACACTCTCCCCATCACTCTGTTGTAGTACTTGACTATTAACAATTATGTGTATGTAGCTGGGTATGATGGCAATCCTAGCACCTGGGAGGCTGAGGCAGGAGGATCACTTTGAGTTTGAAGCCAGCCTGAACTACATAGTGAGTCACTATCTAAAACAAACAAACAAAAAATGAAACAAAAAAACCTCCACAATTATGTGGGAGTAAAAACTTAGAACTACTTCAACTAGAGGCACCCCAAGCAAAGGGGACATGTGGACATATTGTTCAGAGTCACCAGCTGTTTTCACTGTTTTCTATACAAGGTCCTTAAAGACCTGGATTTTGCTTTGTACACATGTTTTGTACACATGTTTTTTACCTGGTGGATCCCTTATAAATATTTATCAGACAATAATAAAATTAACATTACATACCAAGAATGGTTTGGTGTCATTGAATATTCTTTGACAATATAAAATTTTAAAAGATTTTTAATATATATTGCCAAAATGTTTCCCAGAAATATTTGTATCTTTCAACAATGTTCTGGTAAATCTTTTATAACATCAATAAAATATTAAAATATATTAATATCATTATCAAATTGATAGTTCTAATGTGCATTTCTCTTATTACTAGGAAGAATGAATGTATTTTTTTCACACTTATTGACTATCTGTGTTTCTCTTATAATTATTTTTCTATGCTTTTTACCTATTTTTTCTGGTCAGTATTTATTACATTTCTGTTATATGGTTTGTAAAATAGGGAGTAAGGGCAAACATTACAAACTCTTCCTCTACATCTCAGACTTTTATTTATTCCATGAAAGAGTAAATTATATAGGGAAAAATTACTATGAGAAAGCTTAGAAATCGATTTCATTGGAAAATAATTAAGGAAAAATATTCAAATATTTTTTAAAAGCAGGCTTAGAAAACCTTTTGCGTAAGGTCCTAAAACAGCAATATTTAGTTACTGAGACAGGAATTTGAAAATATATCCACTGTTTCTTAATTGACTCTGCTTTCTATGCATCATGAATGTGAAAGAGCAGAGATTTTTAAGAGAACACTTCTCTCCCTCTGACCATCAAAAAGGGAACAGCACAGAAAGGAGTTAGCTTCTTGTTCCTATTGAAAATAATGGAATATGTTAAAATTAACTATGCCGAATTTTAGCTATGACAATTGAGATGTAATTATGGTGATTACCATGTGGTTTTATTTGGCAAGGAACTCAGAAATAACAGAGTCCTGCCTTGCCAGAGATACCTCATGGAAGTGAGCTTCTAAGCGCAATACAGTCACAAGAGAAAGATCAACCACATCGGTCACTGTCCTGCATCTTTATTGCTTGGACTCTGCCTCCGTCTCTGATGCAGGTGATGAGCCAGTCACACTCGAGGCATTCTTGGAGAGGGTGAGTCAGCTATTATTGGAGTCAATTGGTGAACTGTTCTTGGAGCATTTTTCCTTTATTCCAGAGCCACATGGCTATTCGCTAAACCCAACTCTGGGTCTCTAATGTTACCACTCAGGTAGAAGGAAAGGTTGGACTCACATAGACTTCCCCAGATAAGAGGAGGTAGAACCTGAGGAGAGAGAAAAGCAGGCAGGAAGGAATCTGCTCACATGGTAGGCCCTGTTCCAGGCCTCCTCAAACCTGGGCCTTGTACCCCTCATCTGGGCTATGCCTTGAGGAAGGAGAGAGGCCACAGCGGGAGGCAGAGAGAGTTCCAGATAAAGTGAAATGGCTGGCATATGACTCTGGCCCTCACTGACATTCTTTCCTTCATGGAAGAAACAGACCAGAGAAGAAAAATCCACACTTAGGAGCTGCCACTTTCACCTCCTTCAAAGTTGTGCTAATGCAAAGTCCTAGGGTTCAGGGTAGGATGTCTTGATCCTGCCTTAATCCTGGGGAGGAGGGCACTGGGGTGCAGAGAAAGGAGCACGAATACTCAGGCATCTTCTCCAGGAGGCCTGAACCTTCCATTTTGATCTGAGACAAGAGGAGGTACAGGCCAACACATAGGAAGATCCCCTTGCTTGTTAAATGAGGTGAGACTGCTGACAGAAAAATTAGGTCCAGAGCTCAGAGAGATGCTCTTTGCTGCTGAGGCTAATACTTGAAACAGAGCCACCTGGGAATTGATTAGCCTGAAATTTTCCAAAACTTCAAAGAAAACTGAACGTTAACTGGGAAAGCATTAATTCTCTGTAGAGTTAAGAAATTTAGGGAAAGAAGAACTATACATCAGAGAGATGTGATATTTTACATTCAGATTTTCATTCATTTGCTTTTCTTGATTTAAAAGGATATTTTACCTCAAAGTAAAGTGGAAATTTAGAGTCAGGAATTTGAAACTAGAAGGAACATTTAAAATCTCTCCCAATGCTCCTGCATTACAGGGAAGGGGGCTAACGTGGGATGGCTAAGCTAGACTACGTCCAAGTTTCCAGCCTTGTATGCAGTCTTCTTTCAACTCCAGGAGGTGAATTATGTGGATACATCTCACAAGAGAGCAAGCTTGTTTAAAACCGATAAAGACTGGCCTCAAAACAAGCTGGGTGTATATGAATCTTAAAAACTGTTTCTATGTTTATGAATAAATGAAGAATTGCAATACCAAAGTAACTCAGATTACCCTTAGTGATAGCTTAAACAATATGCAAATAGGGGCTGGATGTGTAGTTCAGTGGTAGAATGCTTACCTAGCATGCATAAGGTTTTGTGTTAAATCCCCACCACTGAAAAAATATCTGCAAATATAAGATCCATAATGGTTTTAGAAAGAGAAGATTTTTGTTCTTGTTTATGATTTCTGGTGCTACTACAAATCAAAAATCATATATAATAGCTATATATAAGACAATATAATGCAATGTAATAGCACTTTCTAATTGCTATGTACCATAAGTAACATTATATATGTTTTACTGCACTTTATCCTTTTAACAACACAAAGAGCTAAATGTTACTGCCATCTCCATTTTATAGATGAGGAAACTAAATGACAGAGAGGTTGAGTCACTTGCTCAAGGTCACACAGTATGTTAATGGTGAAACCAGGAAAGCCAACGGAAAAGTGCTGACAGCAAATGCTAGTAAAATCTAAAGGGACCAACTGTCACTTCCTAGGGTAGAAAATTATTCAAAATATAGCACATTGACCCTATTAGAATCAGATTTGCACAAGTCATTTAGGTATTCTGGATTTTCTTTCTAATCAAAGTTGATACTCACAAGGTCACAATATATGAGGATATTTAGGGTATCCACAGAATTTTCTTTAGTTTTCAAATGTTTGCCTTTTTCTTTGAGGTGTTGTAAAGCACAGCCTTCCTCAACTCTAGTCTTACATTTTCTTTAAAAATTGTGTACGTATATTATATGGTGCCTCATGCGTGGAGTGCAAAACTTACTTTAGAATTAATGCTGAAAATGTCTTGCTTATCTTATGATAATTTTTACATCTGAGATTGTTGTTCCCTTCATTTTAGATGGCAGGGACCTTGGAAGCAAATTTAAAAATGATCTATTATAACTAGGTATAACTATTACGATGGAGACAACTAACTTCATTTGCTTCTGGTTTTGACTTCTCTATTTATTTTTCTTTTATATACATTCTCCCCACTCTTTACTTGTCTTCTTTTTTCTCCTTCTTCTTAGCATTTGGGGAAATAGTCTTATTATATGCCATTTTAAGTCCTTTGTAGACTATGACACATAAAAATAAATGCAACAGTTCTATGTTTGGTATAAGGAAAAAAGTCAATGTCTAAGGACCTTGAACTTCTGGGAGCCTTTTTATTCAACAATAGTAACTACTAAATTTTTTATTAAATGACTAATTACACAACATAATGTAGACAGAACCACATAAGTATGAAATTCATGTTACAAACAGCATAGACAGAATTCTGTAGATGATGAAGGTAATGCTTAGAGGCTAAATAGTTTGCCTAATATCACTAAGCTAATTAAGAGCCAAGAAAAAGAAAAAAGAGAACAAAATCTATAACTTGGTCTGTAAAAGTGTCAAATATTCTTTACATCTCTTCTAAGATAAGAAATTGGACTTCTTAAAAATATATAAAACGTATAAACAGTGAAAAATACCAGAAAACAAAATACAATTATGCCCTAACAAAAGAAGCCACAAAAGGAGTTTACAGTTACAGAGCAAGGTGATCTGTCTGAACAGAGGTATATGTGGGGTACTGAGGGAGGACAGGATGGAGATTACTCTTGCTAGAGAAGACTAGAAATGGCTGTGCAGAATGGCAACAACTGAATTGAGCCTTGGAGAAAGAGTGGTGACTACCAGGTGAACAAAGAAGGCTGGGGGTGCTCGTGAGAATGGCAAAAACAGAATGGAGAAACAGGCGGGAGCTGAACACAACAATGCCTTTTCCTTAGGGCTGTGAGTGTTCAGGAGCACCTTCAACAAGGAAGGGGATGTCTTCCACCCTCGGGTTCATCTCTACAGAATGGATTGGAGAAGAGTTGAATAGAAGCAGGACAACTGGTTAGCTGGTATATTAGTCCATTTCTGTTACAATAATGAAATATCTGAGGGTGGTAACTCATACTTAAAAAGAGATGTATTTAGCTCACAGTTTTAGAGGCCAGAATCCAAGTAGCATGGTGCTGGCCTTGCTCAGGGCCTCCTTGATTGTGTTACATCACGGTGTAGGGCATCTTGGCAGGAACATAGATGAGAAAGAGTGACCATAGAGTGAGAGAGGGAATCAGAGAAGAGAGGGCCCAGTCTTGCTCTTTTTTTTTTTTTTTTTTAATAATAATTTCCTCTTCTGAGAGCTTATGTGGGTCCCACCAGCACTACTCTAATATCTTTCAAGGGCAGTTCCCCTATGACTTCCTATCAGGCTCCACCTCTTAAAGGTCCCACCAATCAATACCAACACACTGAGGTCCAGCTTCAGCACATAAACCATAGCAGCCGGCTCTTGCAATTGTTCAGGGGGGAAATAAGAAAGACCTGAACAACACGGTGACATTAAAAACAGGGAGAAAAAAACCCAAAACTAAGTAACTAAGCATTAAAATCTGCTAGATTTGGTAATAAAATCAAGTTGGTGGATATGCAGAAGGATGAAGAGCAGGGAAAAATCAAGGATGAGTCTTAGCCTGGTAGCTTGGGTAAATCCATACCCTTTGCCAAAGAGGAAAAAGGGCAAAGTAATGGGTTTGGAGGCGGAGTCTGCTGTTGAACATATTTATAAGCTCTTATTAGACAACACAGCAGAATCCAGTGGAGGGCAGTAGAGTAAACTGAGGGGCAAAAGGATGACCGGAAATCTGTGTTTGAGATTTCTTTCAGTTGACTTTTAAAAAGTCAGATGTATTATTTTTCAGGGGGAAAATCCTCTGAGATTGTGATATATGTGTATAGGTGAAGTCAGTAGCATGACATGAGACTGCACAGAGAAAATGCACAGAGTGAAAGACATCTGAGGTATTAACCTCCCACATTTAAATGTTGGTTGGGTAAAGAGGTGCTTCCAAAAGCAATTGAGAGTGCTAAGAGGCACAGGAAGAAAATCCAGAGGGCTTTACATCAAAAAAGCCAAGAAAAACATTGTCAAATACTATATAAACAACAAAAGAAAAGTCATGGAGTAAGAAAATAAGGTAAACTACTAATATTTTTTTAAATGGAACAGGAACTGCCCCTTTGACTTGGCAGTTAGGAACTCTGTGGTAACATTATCAACGTCATTTTCATAATATCTCACGCAACATTAAAACAAAACAGGATCTATAGTGGCCACTCAATAACTGCTTACTGAACCAATGAATGGATTTTTTCCTGCAGATTAGCAAAAATAATTGTGGTTGTTTTTTGTAAATTCTGGGTTTGAAAAGCCATTGGCTTTTGTATGACTAGCATATGCCTGAAATTAAGATAGCATCACATATTTTATAGCAAGTGAAGACTTTAGATCCAAAAAGTAGGTTAACATTTCAAAAGGGCACAGAAAATTTTGTTTACTGATTTCCTAAGTCCAATTAGTCTATATAAATTTAATCAATAAAACAAAGATTCAAACTAGGGAAAAAAGCATGACCGGTTGGTGGGCAAAGTGAGAAATTGTAGACTGAATCACTTAGTATGACTCTGGGTGTACAGATGCTCAATTAATTAAAGGTTGCCATCATATCATTACCTCATTTCTGGAATCGAAATTCTCTGTTCAAAGACACATTGTAGACTGGTTCCTGCATGGTGCACCTCTGTGGAATTATTTAGAGATTAATATCAAAGAATTAATTTTTTCTTTTGAAAATATGTTCAAAGTAACACTGGTGTGAATGACAGTAAAGTTGAATCATTGCCATGATAGTATTCTATTTTCTTGAAATCCTGCTATTCTGGAGAGATTGTCAAAATTATCCTTGAAGGCATTTCATCTTGTGATAAATACCACATTTCCCCACCTCAGCCATACATACATAACTATCATTGGAAGAACAAGGATGAAATGAAGGAGGACAGAGGGATTTGGGGCTGGCTGCTTCTCCTTATGTTAGTGAGAATTACAGGTAGATTTTAGCAATGTGTTTTGGTCCATTGCTTGCTAAAGCTATATGAAAAAATATGTAATTATATTCTACAATTAATTGATATAAACATGTAAAGGGTGAATCACAATCACATTTATTCACTTTCCTTTCATGTCTCTCTTTTTTTACAGTAGCTGCATGTTGGTTCTAGGCTGAATGCCAGTTGTATCAATTAAACAGTAACTAATTCAAGTACATTTGCAATCTGTGTTTGAAATGCCAGCCCATACAGTAGTTACCAATTAAACATGAGGCAGATTAATGGACACATTGTTCTCCTGGGCTAACTCCACCACATTGTCATTAAGCATGTAAGCCCCAGTGAGCCAGACTTCCATTTAAAGGGAAAGGAAAACACATGCTTACCAAAAAAAAGAAAAAAGTTGCATGTTTTATATTATGCAGAATTATTAAACAAGAAAAGTGGCAGGTAACCTTTCCGAAAGGAGAAGAAATTATGGCTGTTAGTGTTTTTCTCCATCCTTTTATTTTGTGTAGATTTGATCAATGGAGAAATAAAAAGGTGCAAAATTGGGAAAAAATAATGGGAACAGATCAGACAGACAAATGGCTCCTGTAAGTTCACAGTTCTTAAAACAGATGTTCTTTTCAGCTGGCTATAGTACATCATTATCTCCAGGAATCCTGAAGATGGAATACAAAGATTTCACTAGGGATGGTGGAAATGTGATGTACTTACTGTGCACAACATTCAGCACTATCCCTCCTTCCTGTTCCACTTACTGTTGCCCATTTAAGGAGACAAATATTTGGGACAAAGATTTGCTCCATTTTAAAATATAAGCTTATGATTTTTAGAACCAAGTGTAATCATTGCAAATAAAACTGTTTTCATCACTCACTAAACATTTAATGATTTCTGTAGTTTGTATCAGAATAAATGCAAAGAGGTTGAGAATTTTAAAAAGCAGTCCATCTGCAGGACACATAAATTCCTGTGGAAAATTTTCCTCTTTTTCTTTCTCTCCTCCTCCTATCCCACCTTCTCCTTCCCCTCCACCCTTTTCTTCCCCTTTCTGCTATTTTATCAGACCACCAATAAAATGCTTAAAAAGATATTTACCTTTTTCTTATTAAAGGAAAAACACCCCACTTTCTATATTTTATGAGCCATTTTCCAATGGGCTTGGTGTGGCTATACACACAGAGACTAATATCCCAGTTTCTGAAATGTTTTAGAATCACCCAGTTAATTCTATCAATTCAATGTGTAACATGTAAATATGACCTACAGAGCACAACTGAACTCTACAATGCATCTACCGGCCAAACTCTCATTTGTTTCAAAGTTTCTCACCTTCACCTCAGACTGCTGAATTGTGATCCACAGCTCTATACATGATGCTGGCTACCTCTTCACAAGACTGTCTAATAATGACTCATAAATATGTTCACTGCCTTCCTTCCTCCCCCACGTCTTTGTCTTTCCCCCTCTTTTGGCAAATGTGTCTTTGTGAGTATGAGTTGGCTCTTTGTCCAGAGCTCTACAATACCCTTCTTACTCTTCTGAGTGGATGGGAAGTGTGGATGGAAGCAGTGTCCACTAAACCCTTGAGAAAAGTTGTCGATGTGATTCATCTCCTTATATATGTGGCATTGCCTCTGATTTCAGAAAGGATGTGTATGTGTTTGTCTATTTGTCTCTGAAAATGGAAAGGGAGCCCTTGTTGGTATAGTTGCCTTTAACTGACTTTATTTACTGTTGAGACTTTCCAGTTTGGCTTTTCTGCTTTCTGGGCCTTTGTGATGTACTTAGGATTCCCAGACGTCTGGAGAATGTGGCTTTGCTGCTAAGGAAGGTATCAGAGGAGATTTCACTTCCTGTTCCCCTCCCATCCTCCTTCTGGCTCTTCTTTCTCCAACCTCCTCATACCCTCCCTGCTCCTCCCCCATTATTGGCTCACTGGAAGAAGAACAGAGATGTTGAAATCAATATGAGAATAAATTGCCACACGGTCTTTATTGTGGAGGCAAGGTTTCTACAGAAAATCCTTGTAATCAGAAAAGAGGGAAGATGAGATTAAACTGATTAAACTGAGAAAGTCAAAAAAGGACAAGTTGAAAGATTAGCTCTACAATGCCAGAAAAGAATAACTCTCTGTGCATGCTAAGTAGAACTGTCCTCCCCACTATCAGCCCCTTCATCGGGTGACCTTCTGTTGCATCAGCACAGAGCTACTTGATCCAAGGCACATACTGGAAATTGAAAAGCCAGAATGCCAGTGATTACACCACGTATCAATGTGATTGTAATGATGCTTCGTTATCATTAGGGGACTTAATTACTTAGGGAGAATGAGAAGGCCAGAAAGTAAAGCACCAAGTCACAGCTGCTGTCAGCATCCAGATCAGGGTAGATATTTGAGAACTGCTTCAAATTCAGGTTCAAAGGTAGTTAAATAGAGAGAGGAGGAATAAATGTCCTGTAGAAAATCACTGTGGGCATTGTATGCCTGCATAGCAAATGGCCACAAAAATGCAAAGAATGAAATGCTTGAGATATCTACCACATCATCAAGGGCATAGTAGGTGCTCCATAGATGTACAGTGGCTACAGAAAATGAAAAAAATGAACCAACTGATTACTCTAATGGCATGCTAAAAGTGATTCACTTAATTAAAAATAAAGATGCAAATTATTAAAGTTTGGGTATCAATCTTAACCAACTCAATTTCTTTTCAATGGAAAGCTAATCTTATATTTCACCTTCTTCACTGCCTTCCAAACTCAGTCTCCCTTTTCTCTCTCTCTCTCTCTCTCTCTCTCTCTCTCTCTCTCCCCACAGAGATTTGCAGTTCTTGGCCTGGCTGTTGTGATGTCGTAATTCTGAAATGCAGAGTTCAAGCTGGGCACATGTTTTCTTTTAACTCTGACCCCTAGATAGAAAAACAGAGCATTTCTGAACACTCCAGGGCTGCAGTTGTGCTGAGCCAAGCCAGAATTAGCCTCACCAATTGACCTACAAATAGACCTGACCCAGCCTGACCTGCCTTTGTCCAACTGCTGTACAAAATTCATAGTTCCAATTTAATAAATCAAGTTTATTTATTTATTTTCTGAGTAGGCACCAAAGCCAAAGTAAACTTGAAACTGCATTTGAATGAATGCTCTCATTCAGTCAGTCATACCACCAACAAACTTTCTCTGCTCAACTCACCACAAAGCCAGTTATTTCTTTGGCTCATTTGAAGATGGGAAAAAAAAGGAATTCAAAAAATCTGGAAGAGGAAAATGTGTTTGGAGAAGGGAATGTGAAAAAGCTAAGGTCAGAACAGAGCATTTGTGAAGGCTGTATAAACACTTACAGATGAATTTAGTTGTTAATAATATTGCAGGGCACAGGACTATGCTCTTTCTTTGGCACTTACACATATTTACACTTTGGAGACTGTAGACTTTGGGAAAGGAAGTAAACAGTGATGTAAGGCATGATGGGATTGGGCACGATGCTCTCCTGCGCTAAAGCAGGTACATAGTTCTATTTAAAAGCTCCTTCTTTGACTAAAATGTGGAGGGTGCAGAGGGTAGATACTTTTCACACTGGCCAAGACCAGTGCTTCCAGAACCCATGGTCCAATCTAACTTCAGGGCTTCTTATGCTATTGCTCTCCTGCCACATCACTATATACCCCAGGCCCCAGAGATGCTCAGGCATCTCCATGACAGGGGGATGAGGATAATTTATCTTGGAACTCAGAGAAACAGTGGAGATCTAGCTTCAAGCCAAGGTTTGCCTCCTTAAATCTTCATTTTTGTTTTAGGATTCAGCTATTCCAACATTGATTGAATGTAGGTACAGCAGTCCCCCCTTATCTCCTGGTGGATAGGTTCCAGGACCCCCAGCCTGACACCATGGGTAAAACCAAACTCTGAATATATTACGTTTTTAAAAAATTATATACATCTAAAAGGTTTAATTTATAAATTAGGCACAGTAAAATATTAATAATTATACATTTGTCCCATCTTAAAAGTCATTTAAAATTTATGAATTGTTTATATCTGGAATTTTCCATTTAATACTTTTGGATCACAGTTGATCCAGGGTAACTGAAATCACAGAAAGTGAAATTTTGGATAAGAGGCAACTGTATATGCTTCTTCCACTCAAGGGAAAATTTCATCTTCTAAAGTCCCACACCCAAGAATTTAATCCATTGGTTGAAGTCCATTATCCAAAATCTCGGACACCAACATTCTAATGTTGCCCATGTTAGATCTGTGGTTCTCCATCCTGGTTTCACATTAAAGTCACTTGAGAAGATTTTGATAAATAGCCCTCATGCCCATATTCAGTAGATTTGGAATTAGGTTGAAGTTTTTCTTTTCCTGACTATAATAAATCCTAGGGTAACATTGGTCCTTCTTAATTTTTATTTATTTATTTTTGACACGGGAAATTGAGTCCATGGGCATACTACCATGAGCTACATCCCCAATCCTTTTTATTTTCAGACAGAGTCTTGCAAAGTTGCCCAGGCTAGTTTCAAACTTGAAATTCTCCTGCCAGAGCCTCCCAAATAGCTGGGATTACAAGAACATGCAACCATGCCAAGCTGAGCAATATATAGAAAGCAAGATTTCTTTTTGCCTTTGTTGCTTTTAAGTCTGTAGTCTTCTCCCAAACCTGAGTGCCCATCACAATACCATGATGAGGTGTTTTTTTTTGGTGGGTACCAGGGGTCGACCTCAGGACCTCGCGCGCCAGCAGGCGCTTGGGCTGCTGAGCGATATCGCCGGCCCTTTTTTCGTATGTGGGTTCCGGGAGTTGAACTTGGGCCCTTGCACTTGCCAGGGAGGTGCCTAGGCTGCTGAGCTATCTCACCAGCCCCCCCATGATGAGGTTTTAACATATGTAGGAGGCAAGGCCACCCCAAGATATTTAATTGGTGTTAACTGGAGGTTCACACTCAGTTGGATTTTTTAATTAAAAGTATTATTTTTTAAAAAATAAATTTTATTTTGTATATTGGAGGTTTATATTATATTATGAGATACATATAGAAATTTGACAGTTTATGATCATATGTATTTATGGGGTATGATGCAATGTTTATATATACATATACAAAATATGGAATGAATGAATACATTAACTAATCAACATACTCATCACCTCACTTTTCCAAACAAGCTATAATTCTTGAAAGGCTACACTTTCCGTGAAATAGCAAGACAAAAGAAAAATGTACCAACTGGTAAAGGAAGCTTGCTTATCTGAAATTGTTCAAAATTAATTCAATCTCCGTCTGGTATTCTTTTCTATATCTGAAAAGCTGTGATTAAAAATAAAAATGACTTATTCTTCCTTTTCCATATTGTCACTGATATTTTCAACATCAACCTTGTATTCATATTACAAAATGAGTTAGAAAGTATATTTTTTCCAGTCTCTTTGACTGGAAGAATCTATATATGATTGGAATCATTTTTATTTTGTTCTCATATGCTTCCTAGATTAGCATTTAAAATTATTGGGTCTTATATTATTTCTATTTTGAAAAGTACATTTTAATCAACTGGTTCTATTTAATGCTGTCATATATATATATATATATATATATATATATATATATATATATATGACACCTACTGAAGCTACCTACTGAATCAGCTTTGTTGACTTGCTGACATATTCTGGTTTCAGAATCATGTCCATTCTATCCTGATCTGTACCAACAAAATGCATTTTAATACTCGTGAATCCAGAGTCCAGAACCTCTGTTATAAGTGTTGCAGAAAGGTTTCATAATGATGTTTACCAGAAGACATGGCAATAACTTTGGACATGCAGCTTGCTCCTCATGATACACAGATTCAGGTTCTGAGTCCCATACATGCACATCACAAGTAAGGTTCTGGCTGCAAGGGAGAAAATGAGTTTCCATCTTTCTAGCCTTTAGATTTGATTCATAAGAGTTAAGCAAGGTTATTGGATATATGATTAACATTGAAAGGTCAGTTATAATTTACCAAAGTGATAGCATGTATATTGGCATAAAAACCTAAGATACCTGAGAATTAGCCTTATAAAGTATATGCATGACCTCTTGCAAGATGGGATAAAGTTTTATTGGAAGGTAATAAAAAGTCTAGGTAAATGGGGCAATGTGCTATGTTTATTAACGGCCAGTGTTAAATATCCTAAACATATCAATGTATCTCATATTTTAACTATAATTTGAAAGAATTCCCTGGAAAGTCATAAAACTGTTTTTCAGAGAATTTGAAACAGTTAATCTAATACTCCCAAAATGTTGGAAAGGACTAGGTAGAGGGTCTTGCCCTATCAGACACCAAAATATATTAAAAAGCTAGAGTAAGACAGTATGGCATTGCCATAAGGAAAGACAAAAACACAGAACAGAAGAGCAGATATAATACAAATACTTAGAAACGATTTGTGGGAGAGTAAATCTTGGAGATCAGAGAGGGAGGAATGAGCAGTGAAGTGGAGCTGGGTTAATTGGTTATTACTGTGAGGAAAGAAAACTAACCACAACTGGTATCACATCTTGCTCCTGAATAAAAATCAAGGTCTCTTAAGCACCTGGGTGTGAAAAGCAAATTCTGAAAGTTTTCAAAGGAAATATAGAACAATTTTCTATTACTCTAAGGTGTGAAAACATCTCTTAAGACATAAAAAGCACAAAAAAAGAAACTAATAAATCTGACAACATTAAAGCTAAGAGCTTTTTTGTATCTGACAATCCATAAATAAAAAGAAAGTAACAATTTATATAAGCATCATAAATAGACAATGCATACTGGAAGAATGTTTCGGCTCACTATTGTTAAGAAAAGGCATATGGAAAATGTGCCATACAATTTCATATTCATCACATCAAAATCATTCACATGTCTAATACTACTAAGTGTTGGCAAAAATAAGACCAAATATTTCTAACACAAATATGTGAGTATAAATGGATGTAAACACTGTGGAAAAGAATTTGGAGACTTCTTAAAAATTGAACTATATTTGTACATTTCATCCAGTAGTGATACTCCCAGGTATATATCCTAGAGAAAACCTCCTATGTGCATAAAAGCAGATAAGCACAAAAATGTTCCTTCTAAGATCACCTGTGATTGTAAAATTTGGAAAACAACTTAAATACTCACCAAAAAAAGAATTAATGCATTATAGTATATTCATGCGCTGTACAGTTACGAATATTTCCAAATATTTTTCACAGTAGCACACATAAATATTAACATTTGTACAGTACTGCATTCTGGTATAATCTAGAAGGATTTAGGGTCACTTGTGTATAAGATGACCATACATACTGAGTTGCCCAAAACAGTACTGGCTCTCTAGGACTCTGGTAATTCCAACCTATTGTGTCAGTGTGATTATTAACAGTGGCCTTTGCACAAAATATTCTAGTTTGAACAACCAAACATTGTGTGGTCATCTTTTGTCTGTGGAGCACAAAGAAACAAACTGTTACTTATTGTTATCTCTTATAAACATGGTAAAGATAAAATATAAGTAGTATTACAGCTATTAAATTTTGAATTCAGACAAAATAGTTTTTTTGAACTTTAATGAAAAACTAGAATCTATTCCCATTGTTAGAAATGTTTTTTAAAATGTAAAATTGTTACTCATATATCATTCTAAAATGGGTAAGTCAAAGATTATATCTAATTCATCAATGAGGGAACCAGTAAGAAGTTAAAACAAGTAAAATGAGAATCCATAGACTCTCACCATCACAGATGGTAAATGCTGAGTGAATTTACTAATAGATGCTAAATGGTCAACAACCAAAGAACAATAAAATGTAACATTTGGAATCATTTCTCCTACATGGGAAAAATTCAGTTATATACTTGTGGAGCAAAGCTCTTCATATTTTTATGAACAGGATCACTTACATTATCATCAACCAAGAAGAATTTCGTCACCATCAGCCCTCTACAAGATATCTTTCTTCCTTAAAGAGTTGCAAAATGGGTCAAAGGCAATGAAAAGTACAGATGTAGCAGTCAACCCAAAAGTCTGCCAGTCAACATCCAGCATTCTTGGAAGAGCATCTAAACACCTTTCCGCCAAATTTATTTTACACAGAACTAACATAGTATAAAATGTGGCATTCTAATTTGTAAGAATGTCCATTTGATAGCATTAATTTTTACTCATAGAAGCATTCAGTGTGTAAGCTTTTGTTCTTGTGGTTACCAAAGTATTTGGAAACAAAGCCCAATGTCTGTCTTTTCAGCTGTACAATCAACACAAAATATGCACAGTATTTATCCAATATCTTGTTTCCCAGTATTTATTTATTTATTGCTCTCAATATTTCACACTCAGTGGTTGGTTTTGGTATGTCTTTGCAGAACTAATAATGTTCTGCAAAGAATTTCTCTTGAGGGACTCTAATTAGTGCTGTTAACGGAGCACTCTTAAAAATGTCTGCAGATTCACCCATCTGCAATAAACCCATTTTGCTTTTATAATTTTTTGGATCAGTGTTGTCCCAAGTTATACAGTATCTTGACAGTGAACCTACTAGCAATTATTTAATAGTGGCACTTCTTTCCTTTTCTCTGCTTCGTTAGTCCAAAACACAGCATTGATAATTTCCATTCAGGCTAGTAAAGACAGGAACACAAATTGTCTCAGGCATTTTGTGATCTTTAGCTATGAATTAAATAATCTTGCAACTAGTTTCTGTGAACAGCCTTTTTCTGATTTGGGGGAATGAAAAAACTTGGAAAAGTCTAACTGTTCAATGTATATCAGAGGAATGTTTTCTAGTGCAATGCAATTTCTTTCCTATTCTGCACGTTAATAAGGCATGTAAGCCTGAGGAACAAAATAATTAGTAAAATACAGGATTCCAAATTTGAGAACTTGACTTACATTATTTATTTTAAAAGTAGGCTTGCCTTGTGAATCTGAGACTTTATAACTTCTATAAGAAATTTATCCATCATAATGGAAAGAAATCTATTTAAACATTTATTACTTGAGGAAAACCTAAGCTTTTTAAAACTTCAGGTAATTACATTTAAAAATATTTATTTGATCTCATCTACACTCTTAAGGATTTTTTAAAAAAACTCAT
This sequence comes from Erethizon dorsatum, assembly GCA_028451465.1. NCBI lineage: Eukaryota > Metazoa > Chordata > Mammalia > Rodentia > Erethizontidae > Erethizon > Erethizon dorsatum. The sequence goes on along the minus strand of CM051823.1, from coordinate 135,964,035 downwards.
AAACACATTTAAAAAAAAATGTGGGCCGGTGAGATATCTCAGCGGCATAAGCGCCTGCCTGGCAAGCGCGAGGTCCTGAGTTCGACTCCCAGTACACACATAAAGGAAAAAAAGGGGCTGGTGATATCACTCAGTGGCACAAGCTCCTGCTGGCAAGCAGGAAGTCCTGAGTTCGACTCCTGGTACCCACATTAAAAAAAAAAGATGTAGTAGCTAGAACCCAAGAAAACAATTTCTATATGATTAAAATTTATTTGAAATTGAGTTCTGAATCTGTGTGTGCTCATAATTACTTTTATTGAGTCAATGAAAATGTCTTCAATTATTATTGATTTTTAGAAACAAGCATTATTTTTGAAAACTAAATTACAAAATTATTATGTTTCTACTAGAAATCAGACTTTCACTCACTGATAATATGAAAAGTCAAACATATATAAAGGATTATAAAATTCTCCATTCTTTCATTGTCATTTTCTAGAAGGCTGATGAGTACTTTTCATATCAATCCCCTAAGCTTACTAATTTTCTAATTTTGTTTTCTTAATTATACTTTTCATTTCTAGAAGCTTGTTCTTAAATTTGTTTGATCTTTCCGTAGTCTCTGGCTCTTTAACACATTTGTAGTCTCCTTTATGATCATACATGAGACATATTCATTTTATGTTCTGTGTCTGACAATTCCATTGTCTTATTTTTTGTGTGTCAGTCTGCTTCTGCTGCCTTTTTCTTTCCTGATTCTTTCTTATGGCATCTTGCTTTGTAGGTTTGCTTCAGTTTTTGTTTCTTGTTTTTATTTTTTACTTTGTGTCTATCATAGTCTGCTTTAACAGAATAACCGAGACTGGGTAACTTATAAAAAGCAAAGACTTATTTCTCTTTATTGTGGAAGAGTTCAAGATCAAGATGATGGCATTTGTTAAGTGCCTTTTACTACATCCTCACATTGCAAAAGGTGGAAATGCACAAAGGGCTAACACTGCATCTTCACATGACGGAAGAGAGCCAAACCCCTCCAACAAGCTCTTTCTCTAGTGGTGACAATCCTGCCAGGAGTCTCTGCTTATGACCTAAACCTCTCCCTTTAGGTCCCAACTACCAATACTGTTATACTGGAGATTAAATTCCCAACACATGAATTTTGAAGGGGACAAAAACATTCAAATGGTAGCAGTGCCGAAATTTCTTGAGCCTTTAAAAATGTAACTTCTGCCCCAGGACAGTGCGGCTAGCAAGAGAAGTCTGAGATCCACCCTTCCCTCCCTCCACTGGTAGGACTCAGGGCCTTAGCAGTGCAGTAGGACCCTGGCTAAGGCATACACAATGGACAGGCAGAACTAGAGGCATGGAAACATCCCATGCAACATTAGCAATACAAGCCAACAGATGATCTCTAACTTTTCTTTTTGTTTTATTCTACTCTTCCTCTTTCTCGCTTTCATCAATTATCTCACTTGAATTTATGATACTTTCATGTGAGTAAACATTGCCTCTTCTCTTTCTGGTTCACTTCAAAACTCCTAGGCCTTCTCTTCCAATCCTTCCCTCCTGTGTCCTACAATTATCCAAAACCTGGATGATCATCCTGTGCCCTCCAACCTTGCTCCTACTATATTTAACCTCATTAATCTCTCCATCCTACCCACTATCCTCTTGAAACCCCCCCCCACCAACAACAGTGTAAAATCACTCTACTAAGTGGGAAATCATTGCATACAAGTTCCTGGTATAAGTTGGATTATAATTATATTTCTCTAGACCTTCTTCATACAGTTATAGATATCAGGCTAATAGTTACCACAGTTTGTCAGTAGCCAGTCTGTACTTGAGTCTGTTGTTATCACCAACTGAACTACTTTAACCAGGATGTCATACATGCTATAAACAGCTTTTCCCCCTTGTATAACAACACTGCAATTGTAAGGGGTCCTAACCATCACCATAGTCCAGTACCAAGGAATGAGCCTGAAGTTAAATAGATAACAACTTCTCAGAATTAATATATTGGAAAGGTATGTTCTTGGGATAGACATAAAGACCAAGAACTACCTACATCTAGAAGATATCCATAGGAATAGACACCTCCTAGGAAAGCCTCGATACCAGTGATAAGGCTACCTAACATAAGAAATCTACAAGCATTAACACAGAAAACAAAATAAAATAGAAAATGACAAGATGAAGAAGTAAAATGCAATCCCAAATGCCCAGCCCACCCAGGGCAAGTCCAGAGCAAAAGAGATAGAGGAAATCGGAAGCCAACAAATGGAATTCCCTGAAACGATAGCAGCAGAAGTGAAAAAAGAAATGCAAAAAGAAATGACTATCAAAATAAAAGACATTAAAACAGATACAGATAAACAAATAGAAGAGCTCAGGAAAATGATGAAAACCATGAGTGCCAAACATAGACAAGAAATGGAATCAGTGAAACAGATCCAAACAGAAATGCAGGAGATTAGAAACTCTACTGAAAGTACGTGCAGCAGAGTGAATGAAGGTGAGGATAGAATATCAGCTCTGGAAGACAGGTTTGCGACTAGCAACCAGGAAGAGAAAGATATCTTAAAAATCACAAGAGACCACAAAAAGTCAATCTAACAGCTGCAGGGTGAAGCAAAGAAGAATAACATAAGATTGACTGGAATCAATGAGAAAACTGGAAATAGTGCAAAAACCCATTAAAAACCTCTTCACAGAAATAATGGCAAAAACTTCCCAAACATGGATAAAGAATTTGACATTCAAATAAATGAAGTATATAGAACTCCAAATAGCCATGATCAAAATAAATCTACACCAACGCATATAATAATCAAGATCCCAGAAATTCAACACAAGAACAGAATATTAAAAGCAGCTAGAGAAAAGAAACATATCACCTATAAAGGAAAGCCCATCAGAATCACAGTAGACTTCTCAACACAAACCCTCAAATCAAGGAAAGTTTGGAATTAGGTATTTCAAGCCCTAAAGGAAAACAAGTTCCAACCCAGATTGATGTACCCTGCAAAACTATCTTTCAAAATCGATGGAGAAGTAAGATACTTCCATGACAAAGAACAACTGAAGAAATTTATGACCATCAAACCAGCTCTATAGAATGCTCTGAAGGACATATTAGAAAGAGATAATGAAGACCACAAACACATGAACATCAATAGAAAGAAGGCGCCAGATAGGACAAGCAATTAAACAGGGGAGAAAGACAGGGAACAAACAACAGGAAAACAACATGAAAAAGAAAAGCCAATACATATCAGTTATAGCCATCAACATAAATGGTCTCAACTCACCAATCAAAAGAAACAGACTGGGCCGGTGAGATGGCTCAGTGGCGTAAGCACCTGCCTTGCAAGCGCAAGGGCCTGAGTTCGACTCCCGGATCCCACATATAAAAAAGGGGCCGGTGATATCGCTCAGTGGCACGGGTGCCTGTTGGCACGCGAGGTCCTGAGGTCGACCCCCCGGTATCCATAAAAAAAAAAAAAAAAAGAAACAGACTGGCAGAATGGATCAAGAAGCAAGATCCAACCATATGCTGTATTCAAGAAACATATTTAACCCAAAAAGAAATTCATAGACTAAAAGTCAAAGGATGGAAAACAATTTTTCATGCCACAGGAACCCAGGAAAAAGCAGGGGTGGCTATTCTACTTGCAGACAATGCAAACTTTAAGCCAAAACTGATCAAAAGAGACAAAGAAGGTCACTACATACTTGCTAAGGGAAAATTCCAAGAAGAAGAGACAACAATCATACATATTTATGTGCACAACACAGGTTCACCCAACTACATAAAACAAATATTAACAGACACGAAAACCAAATAAGCACTAACGCAATTGTAGTAGGGGATCTTAATACACCATTGTCACAAAGAGATAGATCAACTAGACAAAAAATCAACAAAGGAATATTAGAATTAAAACAAGCCTGTGAACAAATGGACTTAGTAGATATCTACAGAGTGTTCCACCCCAAAACATCAGAATACACATTCTTCTCAGCTGCACATGGGACATTCGCCAAAGTAGACCCTATATTAGCTGACAAAATGTGTTTAAGTAAATGTAGAGGAAATGAAGTCATCCCATGCATACTATCTGACCATAGCGCAATGAAATTGAAAGTCAACAACAAAGGAAATCACAAAAACTACATTAACACATGGAAACTAAACAACACCCTTCTGAACAACCAATGGGTCACAAAGGAAATTAAAGACAAAATTAAACAGTACAATTAAACAATAACACTGATACAACATACAGAAACTTATGGGATGCAGTGAAAGCAGTCCTACGAGGGATATTTATAGCGATGAACTCACACATCAGGAAAACAGAACAAGCTCAAATAAACAACCTAATGTTGAAACTCAAACTTGTAGAAAAAGAAGAACAAATCAAACTCAAAGCTCATACGAAGGAGGAAATTATAAGGATAAGAGCAGAAATTAATGCATTAGAGACTAAGAAATCAATACAAAAAATCAATGAATCAAAAAGTTGGTTCTTTGAAAGAGTAAATAAAATTGATAAATCATTAGCCAGCCTCATCAAAAAGAGGAAAGAAAAAACACAAATTCAAGCAATTAGGAATGAAAAGGGGAAAATTATGACGGGTCCCACAGATATCCAGGAGATCATCAATACCTACTATGAAAACATATATTCTAATAAGATGGAAAACACAGAAGAAATGGATAGATTCCTAGACACAATTGAATTGCCAAAATTAAATAAAAAAGATATAAAAATTCTAAATAACCAGATATCAGTCAATGAAATTGAAAATGTAATTAAAAATTTACCAACAAAGAAAAGCCCATGCCGTGGTGGATACAATGTTGAATTCTACAAGAAATTTAGAGATGAACTAATGCCACTAATGCTGAAACTCTTTAAAGAAATTGAAAGGGAAGCAGTTCTTCTAAAATCGTTCCTGGAACTAAGTATTACCCTGATTCCAAAACCAGAGAAGAACCCAATCAAAAAAAGAAAACTACAGGCCAATCTCCCCAATGAACACAGATGTAAAAATCCTTAATAAAATACTGGTAAACAGAATGCAGTAAATCATCAAGAAGATTATATATCATGACCAAATAGGATTCATCCCAGAGAGGTAGGGATCTTTCAACATATGCAAAGCAGTAAGTGTAATACACCACATTAACAGAACCAAAGACAAAAATCACATGATCATCTCAATAGAGGCAGAAAAAGCATTTGACAAAGTCTAACACCCAATCATGATAAAACCCTACAGAAAATTGGAATAGATGGTCTTTACATCAATCTTATAAAAGCCATCTATGACAAACCAACAGCTAACATCATATTAAATGGTCAAAAACTGAAAGCTTTCACTCTAAAATCAGGAACAAGACAAGAATGTCCACTATCACCACTCTTATTCAGTATAGGAAACATTAGCCCGAGCAATTAGACAAGAGAAAAAAAAAAAGGAATCATGATAGGAAAGGAAGAAGTTAAATTATCATTGTTCACAGATGACATGATACTCCACATAGAAGACCCCCAAAACACCACCAAAATACTTGTAGATTTAATATCCAAATTCAGTCATGTAGCGGGATACGAAGTCAACACTCAAAAATCAATAGCATTCCTAAACACAAGCAACAAACTCGCAGAGTGAGAAATTAGGGAAAGCACATCCTTCACAGTAACATCTAAAAAAATTTAAAACTTTGGAATCAATCTAATAAAGGATGTAAAAGATCTGTACAGTGAAAATTACGGTACCCTAAAAAAGGAGATTGAAGAAGATATCAGAAAATGGAAAGATATTCTTGCTCTTGTATAGGAAGAACCAACATTGTGAAAATGGCTCTACTCCCAAAACTGCTATACAGATTTAATGCAATACCAATCAAAATACCATTAGCGTACCTCAGAGATCTAGAGAAAACATTCCTAAAATTCATCTGGAATCAGAAGAGGCCTAGAATAGCAAAAGCAATTCTGGGCAACAAGGACAAGTCAGGGGGCATCACAATCCCTGACTTGAAATTATACTACAAATCTACTGTGATAAAATCAGCATGGTATTGGCAAAAAAACAGGCCTGAGGATCAGTGGAACAGAATAGAAGATGCAGACACAACCCCAAACACATTCAGCCACCTTATCTTTGACAAAGGAGCCAAACACATTCACTGGAAGAAAGATAGCCTCTTTAATAAATGGTGCTGGAAAAACTGGCTTTCTACATGCCAAAGACTAAAATTAGATCCATGTCTATCACCATGCACTAAACTGAAGTCAAAATGGATGAAAGATCTAAATGTTAAAATAGAAACACTAAATTTACTGGAAGAAAAAATAGGTAGAAATCTCAAAGACTTAGGTGTAAGCAGAGACTTCATGAACAAAACCCAGACTGCAAGGGAAATATTACAAAGAATCAACAAATGGGATCTCACCTTATGAAAAAGCTTTTGCACAACAAAGGAAATTGCCAACAGAGTGAAAAGATAACCCACAGAGGAAAAAATTATGGCCAGTTGTCCCTCAGAAAAAGGACTTCTATCTAGAACATATAAAGAATTGAAAAAAATCAGACCCCCCCAATTCAAAGACCCAATCCAAAAATGGGCATCTGAGATCAATACACACTTCTCAGATGAAGAAACACAAAAGTCAAATAAATATATGAAAAAATGTTCAACATAGAGAGATGCAAATTAAAACAACCCTGAAATTCCATCTCACCCCAGAAAAAATAGCTATCATCAAGAAATCAACCAATAACAAATGCTGGAGGGGCTGTGAGGAAAAAGGAACTCTTCTCCTGTGTTGGTGGGAGTGTAGACTGGTACAACCACTGTGTAAATCAGTGTACAGATTCCTTAAAAACTAGAATTAGAGGTCCCATTCAATCCAGCTATTCACCTTGGGTATCTTCCCAGAAGAATTAAAAACATCGTACCACAGCAATATATGTGCACTCAAGTTTATAGCAGCACAATTTGTAATAGCTAAATCTTGAAAACAACCCAAATGCCCATCAACCAAGGAATGGATAAAAATGTGGTTTTTTTATATAATGGAGTACTACTCAGCCATAAAGAAGGATAAACAGGAGACTTTTATACGTTAATGGATGCAACTCGAGACCATACTCATAAGTGAAATAAATCAGACCCATATGTTTAAACATCATATTGTCTCACTAGTGTGAGAAACTGAACAAGTTAATAAAATCCAATATGTACAGTAGATATTGTAAATTGGGAAGAAACTGTTCAAAAGAAAAGACAAACTGTGATGGGGAAAGGAGAAAGGAAGAAAGGGAAAAAGAAAATATATATTTATACACAAGATAGTTAAAATAGTTGTACAGATAGTTTCTCTTGGCTCATTGAAAACAAAGGTTTTTGCTAATGTTGTTTGGACAAGATATTATGCCTATATCTTGTACTCTGAATAACTACCCTGAAGACAACGATATGCAATGTATTAATCACTGTAACTCTCCCATTAACCTGTTTTGAACTGTTTTATTGTTATTTTTACTTTTTTCTCTTTAAAATAAAATAAAAATAAAGTAAAAATGTAATTTCTTTGAGGTTTCTGTTGAAGTAATTTCCTCCAAAAAGATTTGCATGTTTTGACAGATACCCTGGGAATCCTGCTAGCCTGGAATCACTGTATGCTAAATTCTTATCTTGAGGATTTCATTTAGATCATCCAAGCATTATGAATTCAGGTTTCAAACTCCCATAGGGGCTGACCATTTACACATTCTCAGGGCAGATATATTTCCCCTTGATTCTAAATGCTAAGGTTTGAGGGAATTTCCCTGACAGGTCCTCTGGTATAGAGGTCAGTTCATTTCTAATTTACATTTACACTAAGGATGCAAATTTTTGGAGCACTGGATTTATGGGGCAGTGGGAAACTCCTAGTAGACTCCTCATTTTTGGTAAACCCTGGACTTTGTCTACTTTCTCCTGAGTCCAGAGGGACTCTATCAACATAGCTTGATTTGGTGTCCTTCAACACATGATCTAAAACAAAAGCTGTATATGGTGTGCTATTTACCCTCCTGGGTTCTTGCTCTCACTTGTACGAGTCAGGGTTCTCCATAATTAAGAAGATATATATATACTCTCTATCTATTATCTATCTATCTATCTATCCATCATCTATCATCTATCTCTCTGTTTGTTATTGTGGAGGCTTGAGAGATCCAAAATCCTCAGAGTACCGCAGCAGGCTGGAGCTGCATGGAAGAGCTGCAGTTCAAGTTCAGAAGTGATCTGCAGGCAGATCTCCCTCTTCATCCAGGGAAGTCAGTCTCTTTCTATCAAGGCTTTTAACTGAATGAAACCCACACACATTATGAAAGATAATATGATTTACTCAAAGTCTACTGATTTAAAGGTTAATCTCATCTTAAAAAAAATAAAACCTTCACAGAAACATGTGGAAAATGTTTCTCTAAATATTTGAGTATCAAACCCTAGCTGAGTTGACACATAAAATTAAACATCACATTTGGTTTTCAGGTTTGTTTGTTTGGATATCTATAATTTGCTTTCTAGTTTTTCAATGCATTAAGAAAGTATTTTTAAATAAGTCTTGTAGCAGTCTTCCATTTGAGTGTAATTTACATATAATAAAAGTACACAGAATTAAAGGCACTGTTTAGTTAGTATTGACAAATGCTTAACTTCACACAAAACAAGATGCATAACACTTCCAAATGTATAATATGTCTAGATGTAGAGAAAGGCATCATTTGCCTTTTTCCAGTCTTAACTCCACCCACCACTAAGAGACAGTTATTTCTGATTACTATCACTATAGACTAATATTCCCTGTTGTTGGATTGAAAGCAAATAAAATCAGAATGCTGTTTGTCTTTTGGTTTTGAGACTGAGTCATATTGTTTAGTATATTAGTTATTCATTGCTTTCTTTGGTCAGAGGGATTCCATTATATGGATAAACCATAAATTATTAATCCATTTTTAATTTGTAAATATTTACATTTTTTCCAGATTTTGACTATTATGGAATAATCAGCTATAAATATTCTTGTACAAGTATTTCTTATAAACATATGATTATTCTTCTTGGATAATATCTAGTAATGGAATTTCTGTTTTATAGGGTAAAAATATGTTTAACTTTATAAGAAACTGTCAATTATTCTCCATAGCAGTTATACTATTGTACATAACCATAAGCAATATACCAAAATTCAAGTTGCCCCACATCCTTAACATATATAAAAGCTAATTAAATCATTTTATACTAGCCAAAAAGGAAAATAAAATTAAATAATAAAAATAATAACAATAGCATTTAGAATAGCGTAAAATATCAATTATGTAGGAATAAATCAAATGAAAGATTTGTGAACAACTACAGTGAAAACAACAAAGTATTTTTAGATAATTTATAGGTTTAACTAAATTAACAATAGTCCATTCATGGTTTAGAAGCAATGCTGATATACAGATGGTTTCGATGGGCTCATGAGATCTGACTGAACATGTCTATCCTGACTTCAGATTCGACGACATCAGGTTAATAGCTTGATATCAACAATAATGGGCATATCGATGCTATAGAAATTATCAAATACTATGAAACAGTACCTTCCTCCCTCCCACTTAGCCCTTTGTTAACTTTTTTACCAGAAAATCACTAATTGAAAGATACGATATTCAATATAAGTATCCTCCACAAATTGACCTAAAGTTTGCACACAGTCCTAATCATAGCTCATCAGGATGTTTCAGTTAGGAAATTGATAAGCTAACTCTAACATCTATACAAAAATTCAAGGGATCTATGTCAACACACTTTTGAAAGGAAAATATTGAATAACATATTCATTGACTTCAACATTTACTATTGATAGTATTTTCATAACCCTGTTTATTTTTTTAGATTGGTAGTAATGTCCGTGTTTCTTCTCTTGTTCTAGTGATTTGAGCCTTCATTTTTTTCCCCCTTGGTCAATCTAGCTAAAGATTTGTTAATCATATCAAAGAACCAGCTATCGATCTCAATGATTTTCTTCATTTTTTGTGATCTATTTCAGTTTTTAAATCCATCAGAAAACTTAGGTGACAGAGAAAACTGATTTTCCAAAAGTCTGAGAAATAAGGAAATACAGGGAACCACTGCTTATTGGAGCAGAAGCCTGCTTCTGAAGCCAATGTGATACATCATATATTTGACTAAAAACTGCAAGCATACTAATCCATAAAAACAATAACAATAACAACAACCACAAAAATAAAACCCCCACAACTTAAAGAAACAGAACAAGCATTATAAACAGACTCAGATATGCAAGACATTGTGACATTATCAGACTGGAATTTAAAATAAATATGACTAACATGCTAAGGGGGTCATTAAAATGTGAACAGCATGCAAGAATTGATGAGTATTATTAAGTATAGAAAAGGAAACACTAAGGAAGGATCAAAAAGAAATTTTAGATGTCAAAGATATTGTAATAGAAATGTCTTTAATGTGCTCATGAGTAGACTGAACACAGAACAAGAATAGATCAGTGAGCTTAAAGATGCCAATAAACACTTCTAAAGCCCAAATGCAAAGAGAAAAAAATGAAAGAGATAATGGAAAATATTCAGAAGTATTATAAAATATATAATATGTGTATAATGAAAGAAGAAAGAAAAAAGGAACAGAAGAAAATTATTTAAAGTAATAATGACTGATAATTTTGAAAATTAATGACAGACACCAAACTATATATTCCAAAAGCTCAGGCCATACTAAACAGGTTAAATGCCAAAAATTATTCACCAAGGTATATAATCAAATTACAAAAAAACATTTTGTTTTCAATGTGGAAAAAATCAAATGCAAAATAAAATCTTGAAAGAAGCCAGAGTGGAAAATAAAACAAAACAAACAAACAAACAAACAAAAAACCACCTTATTTATAAAGGATCACAGACAAGATTTACATTAAATTTCTCTTTAAAAATGTTACAACCAAGAAGAACACGAAGTAAAATATTTAAATCATAGAAAGAAAAAAATCTATCTAGAATTCATCACTCAATGAAATTGTGTTTTAAAACTGAAGGAAAAATAACAATTTTCTTGGATAAACATAGATTGAGGAAACCTCAATAACAGGAAGTTTTCAGCATAAACAAAGGAGACCAGAAAGCAGTGGCATGACATATCCAAATCTCAAAAAAATGTGTCAACAAAAAATTCTGTATTCAGCAAAGACACTTGGCAAAAATGATGCAAAAGTAAAGATCTTTTTCTAAGTACGTAGAAACTAAGGGAATTTATTGCTAGCAAACCTACCTTATAAGAAACACTAAAGGAAGTTTTTTAGGGTGAATGCAAATGATCCCAGATAGTTATTTCAGTCAAAGAACACCAATAAAAGTAATTGTGTACTTATTTTTTAAAAGTATAAATTAATACTTTTTTCTTTTCTTCATCAGTATATTTGTCAGCTTCTTGTTAGTACAGTAAAGTAGTGAGGCAAGTATTTCTCCTTTTAAAAGGGAAAGGAGTTTATTTTGCTCACAGTTTTGGAAGGCAGAATTCCATATATTAACAGCACTGTCTTTGTAAGATACACCCCCAAGACTTTATTTTACCATGGTGGGAGTGTACCTGTATCTTCTATCTATGTTGTCATTCTTCCTCTCCTCATGAAGCCATTAAGATTCAACCATAAGGTTTACACTTTAATGACCTGATCTAATCACTTCATAAGAGATGCCACTTCATATCTACTAGAATAAGACAGTCAAATAATAGCCAGTGTTGGCAAGATGTGGAGACATTGCAACCCTCACACATTATAGATGGGAAGGTGAAATAATGTGACTCCTTTGTAAAACAGAATGACAGCTTCTCAAATGATTAAATACACACTTACCATATGACCCAGAATTCTATTCCAGGGCATATACTTAAAAGAAATTAAAACATGTAAAGAAAACTTGTACATACATTTTTATGGCAAAAGTATTCTTAGTATTCAAAAGGTACAAACAACCCAAATGTCTGTCAAAAGATGAATGAATAAAAAATGATATATCTGTACCATGAAATATTTTTCAGGCTTCAAATGGAATGAAGTATTGATCAAAGCTACAAATATGAATGAATCTTAAAAATACACAAGAATGAGAGAAACCAGTTATAAAATACCACATATTATGTGATATAAAATGCCTGAATAGGAAAATCTATAATCTGAAACAAGTAAATCAGTGGTTGCTTAGGTTTATTGGAGGGTTTGTTTGAGATCTAATGGGATGACAGTTAATAGATACAGGACTCCTTTTGGAGTTAACAAAAATTTTTCTAAAATTGGCCATGATGATGGCTATATCCATCTATGCATACATGAACAGTATATCTATGAAGAGTACATCTAGGAATATATTAAATACCATTAAATTGTATTCTTCAAATGGGTGAATTTAATAGTATGTATAGTACATTTCAATAAAACTTTTTTTTTTTTTGTGGGTACCGGGGGGTCGACCTCAGGACCTCGCGCCCCAGCAGGCGCCCGTGCCGCTGAGCGATATCACCGGCCCCTTTTTTTGTATGTGGGTTCCGGGAGTCGAACTCGGGCCCTCGCGCTTGCAAGGCAGGCGCTTAAACCGCTGAGCCATCTCACCGGCCCAAAACTTTTTAAAAATATAAAGAAACTACCTTCAAAAAATGTTGTGATGCTCCTTTTTCTGTATTTGTTGAAAATATTTCCCTCATTCTTTCTTCCTCCCTTTTATCCATTCAGCCTTTTAATAAAAATAAATTTGTTTTATTTTTACTTAATATTATTCCACTTCTTTAGAGTTTTTCCTTTTCCTTTTTGAGTTCTTGAGTGAAGTTTTCCCTCATTTTTTTCTTCTCACAAATAAGAATGATATACTCCTGTTTTCAATTTAGCATACCTAGACAACTTTAAAAAACTGAAGTAGAAACCATACCATATCCCCTTCTCTAACAATGAACAGTTCTTAGAATATTTATGCCTCGTCATGCCCTCAAAAAATTATTTTGCATTTAAATTCTGTCTTCTACCTGATATTTTTCCCCCACATGTCCACCTTTACTGTTTTGTTTTGTTTTGTTTTGTTTTGTTTGGCATGACATCATTGCTTACCTTTCCAGGCATGTTTTCATTTACTCACAGGGCCATCATGGATCTCTTATCTGCTCTCTGCTTTCATTTTGCCTCTTTGTGATATTTGACCTTTAAGAGTTCCTAGAGTAAAGGTGTTTTGGAAATGAATTCTCTGGTCTTGATCTGAAAAGTTCATGTTTGTCGCCTGCCTGGCAAGCGCAAGGTCCTGAGTTCGACTCCCGGTACCCACATAGGAAAAAAGGGCTGGTGATATCGCTCAGCGGCATGGGCGCTTGCTGGCACGCGAGGTCCTGAGTTTGACCCCCGGTACCCACAAAAAAAAAAAAAGTTCATGCTTGTTCTTAAAAGTTTTTCTGAATGTACAGTTCTAGATCGGTAGCTATCATCTGTCTTCACTTTGAAGATATGGATGTACTGTACTGGCTTCCAGTGTTACTGCTGAACAGTCACCTGTGTCTCGGTTTAATTGTTGTAATTTTAAAAATTATTTTTTAAAATCTAGCTGCTGAAATCTACACTGAAGATATTATCTCTTTGTCTTTCATAGTCAATATTTTTACTGTCATCTATATATAGATGCCATTTATTTCTATTTGTCCTAGTTGAAATTCATTGAGATTCCTGGAAATCAGAATTTATCTTTAAGTAATTTTTGAAAATCATCAGCTATTATATTTTTGAATATTGTCTTTTCCTCCCATTCTCTCAAATTCTCTTTTTCTTTTGAATGCTCATGAGGTGGCTGTTGGACTTTTCTACCCTTCAGATCCCTTTAACTCCTGCATACCTTTCACCGCTTCGAATTTTCTGCTGCATCTTGGACAATTTCTTCATGTACATAATACAACTATGTACAATCTGCTATTACACCTTTCCTTTTTAATTTTTAATGATTAAATTTTTAATGTAATAGTTTCTTTTCTTGGTGTCCCTATCAATTTTAAAAGTATTTATACTATAGGGACTATTGACACTACTAATGTTTATCCAGTCATTTTTCCCCTAGCAGCAGCGCTCACAACCCACTTCTCACAACCCCACAGAGCTTATCTCTCAGTCTCTCTGGCCTTTGTGTGGTTCTTGGTTGTGCTGCCTGAAGAAAGCTGTCTCTAGAAACATTCAGACTTGAACAAAGGGAGGCATAGGCACTGAGACCAAGCTAAGCCAGACAAAGCTGTGGGACTTCTAGAGTCCTCTGGGAAAGTCTGCAGACTTTAACAAATGCATGAGCAGACACTGGAGGAACTGCTTTGTTCAGTCTGCTACATAAATCCTGCATTGGGGTGAGGGATCTATGTTCAGCCCTTGTGGGAAATGAGGGCAGCAAAAACACAGCTTGATGGTCTAATAGGATCCCTCAGACCAAACCCTCATGTGGCCTGGTGTGTAAAGTCATCTGAGAGCAAGAAGCTCAGAGGTTCAAAAGGATAAATTCTGTCATTCATATGCATTTTCTCTCTTTTTTTTTTTTTTTTGTGGGTACCTGGGGTCGACCTCAAGACCTCGCGTGCCAGCAGGCACCCGTGCCACTGAGCGATATCACTGCCCTTTTTTCGTATGTGGGTTCCGGGAGTTGAACTCAGGCCCTCGCGCTTCCCAGGGAGGCGCTTACGCCGCTGAGCCATCTCACCAGCCCCTGCATTTTCTATAAATATCTTGCTGAGTACTTCTGAGAAAATTTCAGAATACTTTCTCCTTTGATTTTTCCAATATCACAATCCTAAACACATTTTCCACCATGATGCAGATACTAATTCACTATATTCTCCAAGTAACAATGGACTAAAATCCACTTCAAGTGAGAGGGAAGCAAATCCTACTTCTTCCACAGAAAGGGAGGGAAGGGAAAATATTACAGCCATTCAACAACTTTTTCATGAGAAATTCTCTTTGTTCTTTCACTTCAACATTTTGCTAACCTTGGACCTAAAGATTGCATAACCAATTTGAAATTCTGCTTATGTGAATATAAGAGCCCTTGCCTTTGATTTTTTTTGCTTGGATTTTGGTTTATTTCCTTGTATCTATGGAGATATTCACTCAAACTGAGGGAGAAAGAGTCCCATTCTAAAAAATCCATGACATGTGCGTGATTACATGCTAATTGAGATCTTAATTCTCAAACAATATATTTTATATATTAAAGAATTTTAAGTATTTTGTTACATTCTAGACATCAAGGGCATACAAAAGATGTAATTTAAAAACAATGATATAAAATTATATATAAACAAGAAATTTTATTTTCCTTCCCATGCCAATTTATTATTTTGCACTTCCCATGTTGGAGACCAGAGCTCTAAAACTAATAAGGATTCGACTTTATTTCTAAGTTACCAAAGCTATGCAAAATTTGAAAGAATTTCAAAATGCCACAAGCTTTTAAAAACTATAATTCATAAAAGGTATTAAATCTTTTTTATTGAAACTCCAAGGAATGGATTACAAAAAAATCCCAGTAGCTATCAGAAACAAGGAAATTTGGACTGTCCACAGGCACCTTGGTTGCTATTCTTCCACAGATTTTGAAAGGGATTGTTAAATATGCTTGTATTTCATGATTTGAGAATTTTTAAAAATGTGACTAAGCCTTGGGTGGTAGACTCCAAGTTTGTACAGTATTCGCTGCTGGCATTTCTCTGAACTGTGTGTTGTACACTAGAAGTTATATCAATAACACAACTCTACTCTATAATCATATATAGGAACTACCGGGTGTCATGTCTACCTAAAGCCATCAAACAGCTTTTCTGAGGAAAGGATTTCAGTTCATAGAGAAATTTAATATAGATGGTTCAGTAGTTTTTATTTAGACAAGTTATGTGGTTATGGATATTATCAGAGTTGCTAATCTACAGAGCAGGAGAGATGATCAGTAACAGATCTGCTTTCAAATGTCCTATTTCAGGTAAGTACCTCTTTTGGGGAAAGCAGATTTTAGTGTTAAAAACTCTATGAAGGCATCAGTTTCATAGGCTCTTCTTTTTATTTTTCATATTCTCTTTTTGGAAGAGTAGCAGAGTAAAATATGTACAAGTAGCTGGTGAATTCCTCAACATCCTTCATACTTCTTTCTTGATATTTTTAAATCACTTAAATTTTATGCACCAAACTTAATTCTGGAAATCAGCAGAACTCCTTCCCTGGCCTCTAATTTGATCTGAAGATTCCAGTGTGTATCAGATTTTCATTTAGTCTTAAGGTAATTATTTTTTGCCATCTCTAACGTGGATTAACTTCAAGTTACCTATTTGCTCTGTAGACTTTAAATATTTTGTTAAATGCCTGTGGATTCTAGCAGTATATTTCAATGGATTTAAGCAATTTTGAACATCCTCTCCTGTTAAATAATAATGACTTTTTGCCATAAAGTGCTTCACTAATATTAGTTAAGACTGGATGGATCATCTATCAGCTTCTGAGAAAGATCATTATCCTCATGTTTTTAAATTATAAAACCAAGGCAGAAATTTTAGGGCATTTGCTGAAAGCAGCATTATTAGTCAGGTAGAAATAGAATCTCAACATTTTCCAGTCCCTGCTTTCGAGACAATTTTAGAATTCTGTATACTGTTTCCTTCCTCTCCTTTTTTGTAAGGAGAAAGGAATACGTTTTTAAAGGAATATACCCATTAATAGTCCTAAACATCTCAGGCTTTTTGCACACGTGAGTTATCTAGTTACCAAAAGTTGAAAACTTTGGAATTTACCTAGTTACTCTTGAAAAAAACAATAGTTGTCGTTCAACCCAGATATAGACAGTGGACATTCAAGTTTAAAGCCTTACGCCTTTGCATCTACTTCTACACTTCCCCCTTTAGGGTAATTTGTGCAAAAAGGCAAGGAAAGTCATCATTATCATTACATTGTTTATGCCCTAATTCCTTTAGAGAAAGCGTCCCTCATCTCCACCTACCTCTCCATGGGTCATTTGAGGCATTTCCAAATTGAAGGAATTGCACACATTTTTCTGTAATAGATAATTTGGCCAAAGGGTGGGTTGAGCCCACCCAACGTTGCTCACTTTCTTTCTGCCTCCATTGAGTTCCGGGTGGGCACGTGCAACTCTCTGAGCATAAAGTGTATTTTTACTGGTTTGAAGGCATGTGGTGCAGCTCTGGGCAAAGCTCTGAAAGATAATACTCACGGCTACCGATTCGGCTGGTCATAAAAGAACTCAAAAACAAAGAGACTGAATTAGAAAAATCTGTGAAAAGAAAGAATTTAAAAAGAAACTGAAAAATTAAATCTCATTATTATAGGGAAGAAGGTAGGAATTTATTTCCTAGATCTTATATCATCATCACAAATAGATATTTTTCACTTTGTTTTTGTAAGCTACTACAGAATCTGGCTAAGTGAAAGATATTTTTTTATTATTATCAGGTACTGATTTTGAGGAAAGATCTAAAAAATAGAGGAAAGAGGTAGCGAATGTTTTCAACATCTATATGTTTGAGACATTTCTATATGTAACTCTGAGTTAGGTGTTTTGGGTGATATACAGAACTGTAGCATGTGATTTCTGTTCTGAAACGACTGGAGAACACATATGTGTAAGTAGGAACCTGTATAATAATGAAAGTCTTTGAATTGTTAGAATATAATCAAATAGTCTTTTGGAGAATTTGATATTTGAAACTTCATTTCAGAAGTTAATTATAAGTACTGTCATTAGTCATTCACATCACTTTATAAATTGACTCCCAATTAACTTCAAATTCTTTCCATTGTTGATAATAGTAGTAGGAACAAGATGAAATTGAAGCGGCTATGTTTTGTAAGCAACATGATAATATTTTTAAAAACAAAATATACTTAAAATATACATCTTCCTTGGGCATGAGCCCCAGTAGCTAATCAGTCTATTTCGACCTTCTCTCCATGTCACCTCTGAACAGGTAATGAAAGATTCATTCAGTCTTCACTAGTATTAGTCAAATATTCACAGTGTTCAAAAAAGTCCTTGTTATTTGATAAAAAGATGTATTAAAATTATTTAATTTTTAGGGAATGTATTACTATTGTCTGTAGCCATCTTATTAAATATTATGTAATGCTTCTAGAAAAAATGCATGCTTTGAGGCATTTAATCCCCTCTAAGGACGGCAAAAAGTCATCACCTTTTGAATAAACCAGAGCTAGCACATGTAACCAGGAAAGGCAAGGTCCTGACTGTCAGAAGAGCATCAATGTGCGGAGAAAATGGAGGCGCAGAAGCTGGGTTCCCTTCAGTGGTTTTTATCAGGAAAAAAGGAAAGAGAAGAAGAGAGAGGGGCAAATTCTCACAGGACAGACTGCAAAAGACTGAAACCTTTAGAATGGAGCCTTGATAACAGAGAAACCGGTGGCAGAGAAAGAAAGTCTCAGGGAGCCGTGCTAATGGCACAAGGACCCTAGTTCATCCTTTGGTGTCTCCTTTCAACAGGCACTTTTGTATGCTGCAGTGAAATCTGCCCCATGGCTTATCATGTTCTCACCCCTCAGCCTCGTATAGGCTGGGTGGCTAGATATCACAATAGGACAATTTGATATAAGATGCTAGAGAAATGCAGTGAAAGAGTCAAGGAAGTCTAAAGAATAACAAAAGCATGTTTCTAGGATACTGAAAAAGGAGGAAACTTTCTTTGGAGCAACAAGCAGGACTGTGCACGTAGTGTTAACATGTGGCTATAGGTGTCAGTCTTCCCTTTGAACATCAGTCTGGGTATATCAGTTGGTTCTTGTATCTCTCTCTGCTTACAATCCTTAGAATCTAAGTAGTAGTCATATAGTCTTTTCATGTAATTTTTTGCTTCCTTTTTTAAAAATCATGTTTTCAAAACAGCTTATCGTTTCAGATCATATCCTGAATAAATTATGTAAACCAGTATAACATTTATAAGTATGGTGTTGCTTTCTAAATCACAAGAAACTTATTGAATATATACACCACATAACAATCTATGTATCAGAGGGCTGGATCAAATTTATTACAATATGTTGTTACAATATATTGGCCTTATTTTTTGCTTTAATCAATAGTTTATCACTGAGTCACAACTCTTGTAAAACTCAAATTTGGGCTAGGTCTACAAAGAAAAAAAATGATAAATAAGCTTTCCTTTCTTTTGCACCTTCAGGTCAGAAAATGAACTACATCACGTACAGTGGTCTCCAATTGGCGGTTGGGGGCAAGGTTGGAATGATTCACCTTTTTTTTTCCCTACACTTATCTTTACACTCACCTACCCCTGTTTTGAAAGGTGAGTGTGCCTCTGTCTTAGTCAGCTCTGTCTACCATAACAAAATACCAAGTATTGGTGCTTTAAAAGCTTGTCTTTCTGCTCTCTGGTGTCTCTTCTTATAAGGACACTAATTCCACCTGGTCAGGGCCCTTGAGTTAACTCTAATGCCCTGCCAAAGGCCCTGTATCCAAACAACATCACATTAGGAGCTACAGCATCAACTTAGGAATTTGGGGGGATCCAAACATTCAGAGCATAAGAAGTACTCAAGAGAAGAACCAGTGAGCGGTTTTGCTTCTCAATGATTCAGGCAATTATTTCCTGAGTTTATGTCATTTAGTTCAATACATCAAAATGAAGGGTCCACTGTTATTTATTTATACCTAGTAACCTAAGTTAAATGGGTAATATCTAGTGTAGCCTCTCCATACTGACCGCATAGTCCATTGCAAGTAGGATAGAAGCTAGTATGTAGATGATAGGGATAAAGCTATCAGACCCAGGATGAGAATAATAAGGAAGTTCAAAGGATATATATGTTCTAAAATCAGAGAATAAGTAATACCATTTTTGCGTCACCATTCTGTGCCATAAGGAGTTGGTACCAGGTATTTTTGTGTCTACCACACTACAAAATATTTCACAGTATGACAAAGATGTCACAATGAATTAATGGTATTTGTAGAATAGTCAAATTTTCCACATAGGAAAACCCCAAAAATTGATTGTTATTGCAATTTATTATACATGAAATCTGAGTTATTATAGGAATATTTGAAAACATAAATAAAACCAAAAACCAACCCACAAAAGATAACTATAATGAATATATATATATATATATATATCCATATATGTATTTAAGATAAATATAATAATATTCTATATACAATGCTGTAACTTGTCATTCTCACTCAACAATGTATCACAAATAGTTTTCGAAATCACAAAATAACATTTGCATTATATAACTTATTACAGGACATTTATGTTGTTTTAAAGTTTAACTCTATTTTAAAGAAATTGTGTTGAACATAGTTCATATATATTTGCACTTTTGAGCAATTATATACTCAGAATACCTATAAATTAACTTAATGGTATAGAAGAAATAAACAAACTTGTTTAATAAGTATAAAATTCCCTCTGAAGAAAGTCAAGATTTGTTTGTCTAGTAATCAATACAAATGTGTATTTTCCACATGCATAGTAATACATTATTATGTAAAATTTATTTTTCTTAAGAGAAAAAAGTTGTTCAATTCATATGATTTTGATGACCAGTGAGTCTAAATAATTTTGCATACTAAATGACTACTTGTATATTTTATTTTACAGAATATCTTTTCATCTTTCTGATCACTATTTTTGTTAGAACAGTTGGGTTTATTCATTTGTGTCAAATATTTGTATATTATTTATTTTCTGCCTTTTTCTTTTATTTTGGTACTGGGAATCAAACTCAGGACCTTGCACTTGCCAGGCAGGCACTTGCCAGGCAGGCGCTTGTGCCGCTGAGCTATATCCCCACCCCTCCTTTTTCATTTTTAAATTTATTTCATGATAGAAACTTTCAAATATGTACAAAACTATAAGGGATACTGAGAAATGACATATTTTGCATAATTTTTTCTTCTCAACTCATTAATTTGTGGAGTTCTCTTAAAATTAAGTGTATTTAATATTTTTGTGATGAGAGACCTATCTTCTTTCTGAATTTTATTTTCCTGTGTTGCTTTGGGAGTTGATGTATCATCAGAATGGAGAATGTTAGAATGAACATTCAGTTTCTAAAAGTAGATCCATTTATCAGTTTTTTATTAACAAATAATGAAAAAGATGATTACCTACCTGAATTGTCTACTCTCACTATAGTATTTCTCAAAGCTACAAAGTTTCCTTGTTTTTTCTTTTTGGAATATGTTTATTTTTCCAAACATCAGTGCCCAATCACTATCTTTGGGTCTGATACGTAAGAAGTAGTCAGAATTATACAACTTTATTTAGGGCATTCTAAAATATGCTGAGAAAAGAGATCTTTGTTATCTAAAGATATAAAAACAGTATCTAAGCAAAGTGAGGCTTACCCCAGATTGCTCAGCAGGCAATTAAAGAAACTGATGGCTAGAAAGAAATGCCTTAAATTGCATGTTTGAAAGACCTGGGAATGCTAATGTATACTTCCTTCCTCTCTCTCACCATAATGCTTTAACTGTTCAGAGTTTTATAAGTTGATAAATACATGAACAGATGTGTTTGCTGAAATGTTTGAGGGTGTAGCTTTTATGGCTCTGGCACTGAGTTCTCCCCTTCATGCACTAATTGCCTTTTTTCTAAATATGTGAATTATTAGATTTTTTAAAGCATGGTTTGTTTTCTTTTAAAAAATGCCATTTCTAATTTGTATTGATGCTAATGGGAGCTTTACTATAAGACCGTATTTGTTAAAGTTTTGATTGACATACAGATTAGATTTTGCAAGTTTGCTCTCACCATTTGTAGTCTTTTTTTTAAATAGAGAATCAGGAACATTATGTTAAGGAATAAAATAACAGTTTTCAAATAACTGAATGTATTCTCTCCAAACTATATTTACAAATCATTTCCAGAATTTTTTAGTTCCTCGCATTCTCCCCTAAAATACAAGAGCAAAGGAGCTGGATAAAGTAGCTTTAGGGACTCAGACTTTGTCCTTTATCTGGCTTTTCAACCTAGCTAAATGGTGGACAGACAGCTGGCAGAAACTGGTTCAATAAGAATGCATAAAACTCAGAGTTACAACCTGAAATGTTAAACCACTGGAAAGACCACAAATGCATCCACTATTCTGTAAATGCATCCACTATTCTTTGTAATTTCACTTAGCAGAGTAATAGATGTTCTCAGGTTTTCAACTTCCCCTTTTGTGGAATAAGTGGGTCAGCTTTTCCAAGGCTCGGGGGCAGTCAAGTTGATCTGCAGAATCTGTTCGATTAGGTCAACCTGAAACTGCAAGAAGCAGACGAGATGATTTGGAAGCAAATATCATTTCAGTTCTGGATCACAATGACATCTGTTACAACATATTATCAAACATAAAACCCCACATGGTGCTTGAAATAATGCAAGGAAAGAAAAATGCTGCAAAATGCAAACCTTTTGGATTTTGTCACAAATGAATAATATTTTAAATCAACTAGCTGATGTCATATTTGTGGATAAAGAAAATAAATACATCAGAATGTGACAATTTAACTAATAACTTAATTGGATGGGTTTCTTCAATGGCTATTTTTATTTATAATTGGCAGGTTTGTTGACCTCTCTTCAACATGAAAAGTACCCTGCACTGGGCTGTCTCCTCTAGGAAATGATGCAATTGAAATAGATGTATGAATGCAAAATACAGGCAGTGGGAAAACATGACATGACTGCCAAAGAATATTTAATCACTAGAAGATTGATTTTATTCCCAGGTCTTTTACTTTTCTTTCTCTTCCTTTTAGTTGCTTTTCAGCAATTTCACTACTCAGTAATCATTGAAATAAGAAATCAAGGAAATATTTATTGAAATTTGGAAATGGGTTTTTATATTCAACCTTACTATTCTACTCTTTTTAGAGTTGATTTACATGAATTTTGTTTGTTTGGAAACTCAAGTCTAATACAGAATTAGAGGTGACATGAAGGCGAGACCCATCAGAAAGACAACAGGTGCGAGTACACATATTTAACATTTACTAAAATTCATTGAAATGTATACCTAGAGAGGATAAATTATAGTTATGTAAGTTATGTGATAAAGCTAGTAGGAAAAATAGACTGTCTTATAATGGTAGGCGATATGCCATCTGAGCAGCTTCCTTATTTTTAATAAAAATATCATAAACATAAAGTCTGTTTTCAGTTTAAATGGCACAAACAAATGTTTGCATCCATCTATAACGGATGTTGTATGTGAAAATGTAACAAAGGGGGATTTATGTAGCTTAAATCTTCCCAAGGACAAGCGGCTGGAAGAGGGACACTGTTAAGCCACTGGTGGTTGAGCATGACTTCCCCACTAGTAGGCTGTGTGCCAGTAGTTGCATTTAAAACAAAAGATGTAGTTAGATTAATTCTGAAGACATGTAAAATTAAAATTTGTATTTTTTGCTGAGTAGGGTTTATAAGTTTAACCTAAGATCCAAGAAACCAGTGCTGAGTTTTTTATTCTTTTCAGTTTTCCCAAAGAGCTCTTAGCTGTTCTTCCAAATAACTGTTCAAGAAACAACTAAAAAATATCATTTAGGGGCCGGTGAGATGGCTCAGTGGCATAAGTGAGGGCAAGCGAGAGGGCCCGAGTTTGATTCCCAGAACCCACATACAAAAAAAGAGCCGGTGATATCGCTCAGTGGCATGGGCGCCTGCTGGCGTGCGAGGTCCTGAGGTCGACCCCCGGTACCCACACACACAAAAAAAAAAAATCACTTAGGAGTACGAAATTAATTGCTTGTCTATTATTCTTATGTGGCTCCTAATAGCCCTGGCTACAGAGGTATGTGGGGGTTTTTTAGTTCATTTTTATGCAAAATGTTAAGTGAAATGCCACTGGAAAATATAAGTAAAATGTCAAGTAGGGAAGCACAGAGAATTTTCTGCCCATGATATTTAAACAACATTGTATGTAGCAGACAGTTGCATTCATGGTAAAAATAGGGTGGATTCTCTCTATATGAATCTTCCCCATAGAGCAGCACTTTGACTAAAATTGGAGTTGAAAATTAGGCATGGGTATAAAATGTTCAGTTTGCTTGCACTTTCCATAAGCATAGATAATTGAACCAGCATCCATGGTTCTATAATCCACAAAAATAAACTCATTCATTGTCTCAAATTAGAGAAACTCAGTTTGACCTGGCAAAGTCTGAGAAAAAGTATTTAGAAAAAGTCAGCTGTATTAACCACACAGTAGGAAAAGGGAGACATTTGTTTGTGCCATTTAAACTGAAAACAGACTTTATGTTTATGATATTTTTATTAAAAATAAGGAAGTTGTTCAGATGGCATATCGCCTACCATTATAAGACAGTCTATTTTTCCTACTAGCTTTATCACATAACTTACATAACTATAATTTATCCTCTCTAGGTATACATTTCAATGAATTTTAGTAAATGTTAAATATGTGTACTCGCACCATAACCCAATTTCATAGCATTTTTGCTGCTCCCCAAAAAATCCCTACCTTTTCTCTCCATTTCCATCTTAAGCAGCAGGGAACTACTCTCTGCCTAGCAGTCACTTTTCTGGATATTATGCTAAAGACTCCTTCGTGTTCCTATTCCTTCTGGGGCCCTACTGAACTCTTTGGTTAGGACATGCTTTCTATCGAGAAGCATTATTGTGTGGAAAGCTTAGCACTCAAAAATTCCTTTCCAAATCTCCTTAGGAAAGCAGTATGATAAAAGTTTTAGCTGTGGATTGAGGTGTACATAGGCTTAAATTCTAGCTCTAAAACTTTCTGTAAGGGTCATTTTCCTCATAGGTAAAACTATGGTTATTAGCATATGGTATTAGACAATGTCACTTCCTGACACCAAGTGTACACTAAATATAAACTTTACTTATGATCATACCTAAACTTTCTCACCAAAGAAAGTTTATCATAATCTTTTTTAGTATACCCTAATTTTTGACCCTGGGTTTGATTTAGAATTTTTTCTGCAATCCACTGGAATAATCTTCTTATCCATTTCCTTTGCATTTAATGTAGGTCTCTTGGGATGCTCACTAAAGAATAGCTACAAGTCATCATCTGCGTAAGATCATATCATTTCCTGGAAACATTCTGACTTTAGCAGCAACACATATTTGAGTGATCATGATTGTTTTGTGGTTGATACAAAGAAGACTTAGTCGAGGAACTGACAAGTTTTTGGAAACAAAACAATTCACTGGAAATCAAAGATGAATTAAATACATACCTACCAGTAATGAGACTCAGCAAATAATGCCTTTTTTGACCAGCTACTTTGCTTCTGAATATCTATTGAAAGGACCTGACTCTTAAATGCAGAAAAGATTTTTGGACAGAGAAACTTAGCCAAACATCAGTTATTTCTAGAAATAGCAGCAGGTGGCAATTAACATATTCCTTAAAGATGAACGGAATTTCAAGAGGCAGAAAATGGCAAAAAGTGAAATAAACTTCAACTTCTTTCATTCACTTAGGTTTTATTCATCATATATGTAAATTCCTGCTTATATCAATTAGTGTTCATTGGGTTTTTCTGAAGTAACAAATAATACCAAATGTTAGAAGTTTATAAAAACAATTTCTTATTCATAGTATTGTTGTTGTTCTTTAGTTTTGTTTCTTCTGCTTTCCTGAAGTTCTGGGCCTTGTTTGTTCTATACTCAGGATCCGTGCTGACCAAGCAGTCTGTCTGCGGGACTCAGCAGCCTCACAGCAGTGGGAAGCAGAAACCATGCAATGTCTATGGGTTCTCTCTCACATCAATTCTCACATCCCATTGGCCAAAGAAAGTTTTGTAGTCAAATATGCTGTCCAGTGAGGAGTTTGGTAGAGATGGCCCGCTGAGTTTCTGAGGAAATAATGTAACCTATCTTAGGCCTACATTTTAGCCTCCGTTTCAAGCTGTGAGCTTGAGACAAACTTGCTATTTTCAAGGAATGTACATTTCATAAAAGGATGGAAATAACAGCAGTACCTACTAAAGGCAGAACAAAATGGTGAAGAATCTTGTAAATGAATATATGGGAAGACAAAACTGTAAAGAACAGATCAAGAAAGGCCCCTTGAATGCCATATTGTAGAAAGATTGGATTTATTTTTAAAATCAATGGAAATAACTAAGTCATCCAAGGTACAGCGTGATGGTGTATTAGGGTTCACTAGAGGAACAGAATCATTATAAAATATACGTATAAGTGATTCATTAGGTAGGATTACAGAATCAGAAGGGGGAAGAGTTCCAGTCTCCATCTGTGGAAACGGAGGTGGAAGAATCCAGTGGCTGGATTCCTCTGCACACTAGAGTGCCGGAGGATCCAGTAGTAGTTGAACATTGAAGCCTGGAAGCTCACTGCAGAGTTAGTGAAGTGAATCTATTCTGGAAAGCCGAAGAGTCGGCACTGGAAGGCTGAAGAGTCTAGGCTCAAATGAAGTTAATATATCACAATTAGTGATCACAGATGGTTAGTTTTATGTGTCAAATTGGATAGGTTATTGTACTCAGTTAGTTAAACAAGACAAATTTAGGTATTGCAGTGAAGGTATTTTGTACATGTGGTTAATATCCACAATCAGTTGTCCCTAAATAAAGGATGTTGGTGGGCCTCCTCCAATCAGTTAAAGGCCTTAAAAGCAAAAATTAAGTTTTAGTGGATAATAAACTTTGTCTCAAGACTGCAGCATAGAAGTCATACCTGAATTTCAAGCTTGTCGGTATGCCCTATAAGTTTTGGACTTGACATTTTGCATGGTTGCGTGAGTCAATTTCGTAAAATCAATTACTCTTTAGATATAAATTTATATATATATATATAGCTATATATATGTAAGCTACTGGTTCTGTTTTTCTGGCGAACCCTGAGTCATCACAGGGTATAATGATTCAATGCTTTATAGATAGAAGAGATATTACAAATTAGAATGGAAAGAACTTGCTAACTGCTCAGGGGTCGGAATGAGAAGAGATAAAGATGAATACAGGCAACTTTTGTTTTGTAAGAATTAATTCTGCTTCTATTTTTTCTTCAAACTTTCTCAATGCCTATTCTTTATTTTTATAATATGGTATTGCATCGCTAATATCCCCAATTTGGTTATTATTCATTGTGACATGCAAACGTAAAATAGGTTATAAGTTCCAAATATAAATTATCCCCCTTAAAAATATACTCCTCCTCAATTCACCACTAATTGCTCTAAAACTTGAGTTTTCCTAAAAGATGGAAAACAGAGATATCTAGGACCAAGATCTAAGCAAGTAGCCCTATAAAGGAGTGACTTTTATTAAACTAATAAATGCCTATGCTTTGATTTCTTTCAAATACATTAAAGTTGTGTCAAATGAGTGATAAAATATTAGAATTTCTCAGTGGTCCCCATAATTATCCCAGGACTGGTGAGATCCCATCAAACACATCTGAAATTCAGGAGGAGAAAAGGCTGTGTGTGCATACTATGTCAGTCCTGATCAATTTAATTCTTTCATTCCTACTCTTTGCATTGCCTATTTCTGTAACTCTTCAGTTTCTCTTACAATTTTATATGATTCCAGTCTATAACTAAGTCAGATATTTTAGGGGAATTATCACCATTTAGTATTCAAGAATGCATTCACAACATTAGATGAAGTTATAAAATTGACAAATTTAATTTTTGTCATATCCCTCTGAGAATATTTGCTATATTCTGTGAAACAGGAAATTTAAAGAGTCATGTATTTTGACTAGGAGAGAAAGAAGAAAGAAAGAAAGAAAGAAAGAAAGAAAGAAAGAAAGAAAGAAAGAAAGAAAGAAAGAAAGGAGAAACAGGCCTAAGAAGATGGAACTGATAATTACCCTGATTTGACCATTACACATCGTACATGTATCAAACTATTACATAGTATTTCATAAATATGTACAACTGCAAAAATGTCAATAAATCTATTTTATGTTAAAAATTATTAAGTTACAACCATAGACAAAGCCCTTTCCAATGTATTATGAAACTACAACAACAATATAGAACAGTAACAGCAATATAAGAAAATGTATACATTATCAAGATGTTAAAATTTGGCTTCAAAGAAAATTTTGGTGCAATTGAATCTCCTAAAGGTAGTGTTCTGCCTTTTGCAGACCCCATTTCCTTACCACTGCTTATAGGATCATACCTAAGTTCCTCATTATCACCTGTGGACATGCCTCCTCCTTATTACTTCAGAGAGTTCCTCCCCATTCTGTTGATAGTCTGCTGCAACGATACCAGACTATTTTTAATTTTCAAACACATGATCTTTCTCCCCGAACTTCCCTAGACCAGTTTATACTCTGTTCTTCCAGTCGCTGTGAGCAAAATGTGCAGACATCATTGAATACTCCATTCCATATGCAGCTGTCCTGTAAATTTGATTGAATTTGCTTTCAAGATAAATCCAGGGCCGGTGAGATGGCTCAGTGGCATAAGCGCCTGCCTGGCAAGCGCGAGGGCCCGAGTTCGACTCCCGGAACCCACATATGAAAAAGGGGCCGGTGATATCGCTCAGCGGCACGGGTGCCTGCTGGCGCGCGAGGTCCTGAGGTCGACCCCCCAGTACCCACAAAAAAAAAAAAAAAGATAAATCCAGAATCTAACCGGTTTTCATTATCCTGACCATCCTTGTCAAATCCGTGTATTAGAGTGAAAAAAAAAACAATGTGAGACTAAAATCAAACAAGAATATTAGCCCCTCATTTGGAGAGAACCAGGTATATTCAGATCAGAGGAGTATAAACTGCTAAAGGGTCTCTGTTTGTTGTATAACCAAGTCTCTCAGCTCTTCAAATTCTTCTAAATTATCAAAGGTTTTAGTCATTATCTTCTAAATTTAGTATAAATATCTTATTTCTTCAGGGTGTGTGTGGGGGTCACCTATGAATAACTCTTGTGATTTCCAGTCTCTTTTTTGGTTAGGTTTAGAGATGTTTGTGCCTAATCTTCCATGTGGTAACAATAACAGCCAATAAAGTTGGCATCTTGATCTTGGACATCTCAGCCAGAACTGTGAAAAAATAAATTTCTGTTGTTTTAAGCCATTGAGTTTGTGGTATTCTGTTACAGCCACCACTTTTTTTTTTTTTTTTTTTTTTTTTTTTTTTGACATTTGTTAGGTTTCCAAGGCTGTGCTAGGTACTCAGTCATATCTCTAATTCCCATCATATTCCAGTGATTGGCATACCATTATCATTAATGGCCAGCTTTATTTTATTATTATTATTCCCTTTTATGGATAAGCATACTGAGATTCAAGAAAGTTGTCTGAGCTCCGTGACACTTGGCACCTACTTCACAGAGTTTCCGTTTAAGTCAGTCTGGCAGGGAGGCCAATCTTACCAATAGTTTAAGGGTCCAGTGACAGCAAACCTTAGAGCTTTCAATGATATGAATAGACCACTGCAGCATGGGTGCCATAGGTTCACCATCACTGATGTAAGCTGTTCCCAGGCACTGAAGAGGGAGTTCAACTGGATAGTTTTGAAGATCCCTGCTCATTTACAGTTAAGTGAGTCTAGAAAGTTCTTGGTGATTTTTGGCTAAATGCTTTACGTACATTTGGAGAAAACAGAGACAATTTTTCTTAATGAGCAGCGCTAGGCAGAACCTCGAGCTTCAGTTGCCCGCTGTGGTCCTTGTTACAGGGGAAAGGTCACTGATAGCTTTATGAGAGGTCACTGATCCCTCATGCAGATTTAAGAAATTCTGAATGTGGGTGAAAAGATCGACTCGGTTGATACTAGCATTGGCCTGATGATACGATATATACAGGTATTTTAAAGCCATGCTGGACTGATCTGCTGAGGCTGCTGTTACAGAATATCATGAACTAGGTAACTTAAAGAAAGGAAATTTATTTCCTCACAGTTCTGAAGGCTGGATCAAGTCCAAGATCAAGCTGTAGGCGGGGTTTATTCTCGTTGAGGCATCTCTCCCTTACCTGCCCACGTTCTCGCTGTGTCCTCACATGGCCTTTCCTCTGTGTAAGTACAGAGGGCTCCTCAGTTGCTCCTCTTCTTACAGAACATCATTCCTATCAGATCAGGCCTCCATTTTTATAACCTCATTTACTTAATTAACTCCTTAAATGTTCTATCTCCGAATACAGTCACAATGGGGCCTAGGGTTCCTACATAGGTATTGGGGGAGGCAGGACATAATTAGGTCCGTAACACATACTAATGATCTTTCAGTTGACTTTTGTAGTATTACTTCAGTTTTTAGTTTCTGAATAGTAGATAATATATATTCACAATTGCACTCTGAATATTGCTAAATTTAAGAGCTACAAACCTAAACCATGCATGAATTTATTATTTATTAAGACAAATCACTTAGATGGCTACTGCTTGCTGGTTTTTGCATACTTGTTAGCTAATATGTAAAGTTACCATTTTAAGGGCACAAGTATAAATATGCCACATAATGTATAAACTTGAACTATTTAATTTTAACTGATATGGATAACTTTTAAGTGGCTTATTATTTTGTATCATTCTTCTGTACTAACAACAAAATCATACTACTTTTAAATGTCAGTTAGGTTTTAGTGCAAATCATTTATTAAATGTTGTATACTCAGTTTAAATCTTATTGGGTAACTAAACATTAAAGTAAAGGGGAAAAATCTATATTGGCCTAATTTGAATTATATGTTCTTCTCAACAAATATAATTGCTATTGACTGCCTAAAGCACTATTGTCTAAGTCATGAATAATCATAAAACATTACAATTGGCACAAGAAGAATGGATTGAAACCCATTAAAAAAAAAAAGAAAAGAAAAAGGCAAGCACAAAGTACCAACAACCTCCCCCACTTCTCCTCTTCCTAAAAGAATAAAGCCATGCAAAACACAATGACTTTATTACCTGAGAAAATGTGCTACATAATAATCTCTAGGAGCTTCATTTATTATAGATAGTATTTCACTTCAGGTTTGACATTTTATTCTGGAATGAAGCTCACTTGTTACTAACTGTGTCATAAAAAAAAAAAAAAAAAAGATAGAGACCCTTAGTACCATGCCCTCCCTTCTCATTAACTGAGTTCTTAATTCAGAACTAAGAATACAGATTGTTACTTTAGCTGAATAATTTTCCAGAATCTCCAGAAGTTGGATGTCACAAATGTCACAAGTGGAATATTGTGAAGAGGAGTTAATGCTTAAAATCAATAAGCCTCTTGCCTGAGGGACATCTAGAGCCACTTTGCTGAGTATATTTACTAAATTATCCTGCACTCAGCCCTAGGCATCTGGAGAATAGGTTTCCATAGAGTCTCACACAGGAGGTGACATTAGGGTAACATAAAACACATACAATTCTAATATCTGGGTAATTTGTTGAAAATTCCAAAGATTAAACTGAAAGTCAATTTCCTTTAAGTCACAATGTTAGTTTCATAAATGAATATTATTAAATATACATGCATATTAACAAGCATGCTTATATTATTCTGTTTCTATAGCAGCATGCAACCCTTAGGAGTGGTTTCTCATCCTCAACATTATTGCACTTGGGGTGGATAATTTTTTGTCCTGTGGGCTGTCCCGTGCATGCTAAGAGGAGGGTTAGTGACATCTCTGGCCTCTGTCCAATAGATGACAGTAAAATACCCTGGGTTACAACAGTAAAAAATGTTTCCAAACATTGTTGAATGTCCCATGGGGGGACAAAATATGTCTTTTCTTCCAACCACCTGCAGCTTAATACCCTTAGTTGGAGAACTACAACCTTCGAAGGTAAGTTCACTGCAGGATGCAGAGCCAAGGTAAGTCCTGTTTTAAAAAACAATCAGATGCATTTTATTCTACAAAACGTCCCAGCAGCTGTTGAAAATGAGAGGCAGAAGCAGCTCAGTGCAGTAAAGCCATGTTTCTATTTCTCCCTTTGATGGTTCTCTTCCGTAACTACAAAGCCCCTGGGGGACGACTTGAAGTTTTCCATGATCAATGGTAATTAGAACTCTGATTGACCAAACTAACAGCAATCAGATAAACCATTTAAGGTACAAAGAATTCTTGAGCAGGAAACAGAGCTTAAAAGTTGGCTGGTTATGCTGAGGTTATACCTAGTTATAAAGAGACCCTCAATTCCCAGGTAGAATGTATGCTTCTCACCTCTGTGTTTTGGAGTTATTTTCTGATCCTCACAACAACTTACTAATTTTGCATGTCGATTATTTGCTAATGTATATATCTGATCACTGGCCTGTGTGCTTTTGACAAGTAGTATTTCTCTATGCTCAGCATATGGGGAAGAGAAATGATTACATAAATATTTGCTAAATAAGTGAGTAAATATTGTATCCGATGATGTATTTAACATTTATTAAGTATTTCCATAGGTTAACATTGTTCTACAACCTTGGAATGCACAGATAAATTACCATTGACGCTGATTCTTTGAGAATTCACCCAGAGTAGTGAAAAAAGACCAAAGTCAAGTAGTTGGAATGGAATAGGTTTTAGAAAGTACTAAAGAGCAAATTGTAGGGCACTGCAAAGTGTAACTAGTACTGAACTCTAGTATTTCAGAGTGAAGAAAGCAATACATAAACTTAAATAATGCTTAATTTTATAATGCATACATACATCAGAAGGGAATTCTATATAAAATTATGCCTGGAAACACTAAAAAGACCTAGAATCTGATTATTTTCTTCTCCAAACACAGAAATAGGAACAGAATCCCTAAACAGAAAATATAACTGGAATGAGAGTTCAAAGCTCTGAGCTCATGCTCTAGGCGGAGGTACGTGGCAAATTGCTTAGGCTCCATATTTTAATGCATACCTCTACAATTGAGTTCTAATGCTGCTCTAACAAATTATCGAAGTGATTTAAAATAATCCTAGTTTAGGTTTTTACAACTGTGTAAGTCAGAAGTCTGGCACAGGCCTCGCTGTACTGCAATGAAGGTGTCAACTGGGACAAATTCCTAGGCTTATTTCTTCTTTCATCCTCAAACATAGATGCTCAGCCTCTTTCCAATCCTGTGTCCATTGTCACATCTCTTTCTTATGAAACTAGGAAAATTTCTTTATTTTTAAAGATTGTGATTAGGTGGGGCCATTCAGAATAGCACACAATAATCATTCCCCTCTCAAAGTCATATACTTAATCACATCTGCAAACTCCTTTTGCCGTGTGAGGTTCACAGTTCCTGGGACTGGGAAGCACACATATCTAGGGAAGCGTTATTCTGACTGTTGCATGGATGAAGTGAGATTGTCTTAGATATTTCTAAAGATAACTTCACACCTGAGCACCTGCACCTGCAGAGGACCTGCTTCTTCTGTTCGTGCACTTCCCACATGGAACCCTCTTCTTCAGTCAAGTAAGATCTGCTTCCACAGAGCTTCTTTATTTGTACTTTGTCATCTTTGATGAGAATTTAAAAAAGAAAATGAGTACAAATGGAAGCATAAATGAATGATTTGTCTACTTATTACTGTTTTCTCAACATCTGAGTTTGGTGGAGTACCACTGAAGATCCACATCAACAGGAATTTTCATTGGCCTGAGATGTGTATGATTAAAAATAAAAATATAGATAAAACAATCATTGACTACAGTCCGAGTGCCATAGTGACAGGAGCAATTCTTATATAATAAATATAAAAACTATTTCCCAAGTTGACAAAGATGCCAGGGGAAAATGCTTTTGTTTCATTTTGGTTTTTGGCAGTTCTCAGCCTTTTTTTGTTTTTGCATGTAAAATGTTGATGCCAACATTTTTTTCAGTTGTGGGATGTTGAAAATATGCGTAATCCAAAAAATACTCTTTGGATTTGAGTTAGTTGTGATGGAAGAAAGGAAGAGAGAAGTTGAATGATATGGTATTCTTTGTATTTATGAAATGGCCTGAAATCATAGCATTTTCTTTCTAGGAAAAAAAAGAAAAACAAATAGAGCCCTCCACAGTTCGCAATTTTTTAACCAGGAAATTCTGGAACGCTTGTTATGTTTTTCTTATCCTCCTCCCTAGCTTGACAACTCTGTGGGAATTACTATATTTTGAAAAATACTATTTGGACATTTTCACTGCTATGTTTTCTTCTCAGAGATACCTGTTTGAAACCGAGTGAAGAAAACCATTGAATCAATAAGATAATTCTACAGTCTTAGAATTTTAAAGATTAAAGGCACCATAGCGGGGTTTCAGTTCAGCTCTCTGTACCACACGGATCTGCTCAGTAACACCCTGTGTAGATGTATGTCCAAGCATGTTTGACCTTCTCCAGTTCATCCCCATGGCAGTTTCTAGGCCCCTCCCTTTGGATGACCCTGACCAGGAAGCACTGTAACTCCTCACTGCTTTCTTGAACAGCACCTAGTATGAGGCCCAAGGTTCTTGCTGAGATCTGAGCTGTGTGGAACAGAACAGGTCCGTCATCTTCCTTATCCTCAACGCTCTGGAAATCTCTTTTTCCATTTACATTGGCAATCACGTAATAATATTAACACACAAGAAGCCTGTAAGCCTTCATCCATGTGAAGGTGATGGTGGGTAACCATGTCTGTTTTACGCCTGGCTGGGTTACTTCATATTTATCTGTTTGTATTTCAGTCATTAAAATGGGAAAATTCAGCCAGGAGTGATGGTGCACATCTGTAATCCCAGCACTCAGAAGGCTAAGGCAGGAGGATCGCTGTGAGTTCAAGGATAGCCTAGCCTACATAGTGAGTTCCAGGCCAGTCTCAACTACATAGCGAGACCCTGTCTCAAAAAAAAAAAAAAAAAAGGGAAAATTGTAACTGTCATCCAATTTGTTTCCAATTCCTTCCAATGACATCATGGCCACCAATTTGGGAAACCAATTACTTCCTGTGCATTGTCCCTGGCACCCTCCTGCTGGTGGTGTCATCAATGAGTGTGGCTGCTAATTTACTTATGTCTGAAGGTCTGGGGATAAACCCTTTTAACTGCCCATCCTAGATCAATCTGTCCCTCCAACAACATGAGATACCTGGCCACATGCTTTGTTGAAATCCAGAAATACACAATTTTACCATTATTATTAATGAATACATTTTATATTTATTTTGCTACCAGCCATAAAATTACAACAGAGTTTAAGACGCAGACTTGGGAATAAAAAATCCAAGTCCACTAAAATGGCAGAGACGTTTTCCTAGCTACCTATCACATTGTCTGAGTTATGATTCCCACAAGCTTTCAGCTTAGAAGAAAATCGTGGCTGCCTGTACAGTGATGCTTCAAATTCCTTTAATTTGTAGCTCTCACTTAATTAGAAGTAAGCTTTAAATTAATGTATGTGGAAAGTTAACATATTGACATGATATCACACCAAAGAAGAAACAACTAATACCAGATATTTTCCTGAGCAGATTGGATTCAGGATGGTAAGGTGTGGATGAGAGAGGATTGTTCCTAATTTGGCTCTGTAAATAGTTTGTGACAATTTATTTATCCATGCAACTGAATTGAGTGGTTTGGGGCTAAAATTAGAACGAACATGGCATGTGCTTCGCAGTTCCTGAGGCAGCTTCTTCTCACTCCCCCCAAGGTACTTTTGAAAATACAGAAAAGATGAAAAATTTCCAAGAAAATGTGAAACTAATACTGTCATGGCATTAACTGTCAGTATTTTGGAGAAAATTTCACCAAATACAACATTTATGGAGGGGAATAATAGAGAAATCTAATCAGGTACACTGCCAGATTTTGCTGCTTGGAGGAGCAAACTTACCCCTGGGAAGACAGGCTGGCGCCTCATTGCTCCCTCGCTGCCTGCTTCTTGGACCAGTATTCTGAGTATGAGGTACCCACCTAAACACTAGATGTTCCCTCTGAGCTGCACGGGTGCCAGTTTCAAGGTCACCTGAATTCTACCATGCCCATCCACGAACAATTTCCTTTTAAACAATTTATTAGACTTCAGGGTGAAAAATAGGAGAGATCTAAGAGGATCGGTTGTGGTACCTAGACTCAGGGAAGCAAAGTTAATAAGTCAGAGGAGATGGAAATATACCTAAATACTTGTTCAGCTTTTCCATGTTCTTAACTGAATGACTGTCATGCAGTATTTTTTCAAAATGCTTTACGCTATACTACCTTAAAGTATTCTGAGTCAACTTCTAAATAGTTCCACCTAACCTCGATTTTGTCAATCTTTGCATAATTTAGTTGTGATCCTGTGAAATATATTTTTTTAAGAAAACACCCCTTCTCAAAAAATATAGGTACTTGACCCTTATCCTTACCATGTGAATATGAATATGAATATGATCTAGGCATCAAAACCTGAGCTAAGTGCTGATCTTACCAATGTGTACTTTAGGTTTATGTCTGTCGCATGGAGGGTCCTATTCACCTCCAGCTGAACAATGAATAGGAGGAGCAAAGAGAGGCTAGACTCCCTGCTGATTAACAAACACGAGAACTGTGGATAGAACCCCTCATTTTAGGAGAAGGAAAAAGAAAAATACAATGTAGAGTAATTTTTTCATCATCCTGAAAAATCTACCTCTGGAAGTGATTTCACAAGAATTCTGAAAGTGTAGCAAATATATTTGCCTCTTCAATATGATAGAAAAATTTATGAGCTCCGTGAATCAGCAACCACAAGAGTAAGAAAAGGTTGTGTTATGAGAGAATGAGGCTGGATGAATTAGGTGGGGTCTCAATCATTAAACTAGAATTAGTGTTGGAAGCAGTAAAGAATAGAATTGATGTTGTAGAAAGTTGAAACACTAAGGTGGACCATAATTTTGAGCTTTCCTAGAACGCAGAAAAATAAATATAAAAAAGTAGTAAGAAAATATGGCAGATAAAGAATTAATAGGAAAAAAACTTACTGAATATAACTAATGTGCTCAAAAAGACAAGATAAAACTTAACCAAAATAATCATACACTTGAAGTAACTAGGCCCTTCTTGGATCGAAGACCTATGTTTTCAGATTCAACAAATCCCGACCAAATGAATAAAAATGTGTTTGCTTAAAAACATCTGAGGACAATATTTAAATGTGAAGACAAACAAAATATCCTAAAACCATCTCACATGGTACGAAACAAAGTTTAGTTCTAAAGGAAGACATGAGGCAGACCTCACTGAGCAATTTCATATGCCAGAGAACAATGAGGAATTTATGATAGAAATTTGGAAGCAGAGAAGAAAGTACCTAAGATTTTTATGCCAAAGCAAGTAGTCTTTCATATGTGACCAAAACCAAGGACCTTCTTAGAAAGGTAGTTATGAAATAAGGATAATAACATAGATTTTACATAACCATCCTGAGGACTACATGAAGTCATGAGTGGGAGAACAGATGACTGCCATCAGGTTCTGCATAAATGTAGGCTTTTCTGTTACCTGAGAGACAATTACACATATTAATAAAATAAGAAAGGAACTAGACATATGACAGATCCAATACACATTGATCTTTGTTGGACTTTGAAGAGTGTTGCATGGTTTTAATCAGAGGCCTCTCCCTCAGAGCACAAGCCATTTGTCTTCTGGTGCTGGGATGTGATCAAGTGGCTTAAATGTTCTGAGCCCCCATTTTCTTTTATGCAAAATAAACTATTTGGGGCTAAAATATTCTGGTCTTATTAAGCCATGGCATTGAGGATTCTGAGGATGTATGGGCAGATTTATTATTAATAGGGGTTTTACTTTAATTTTAAAAATTTTTCTATACTAATTTTTAATTTACAGGTACACAATTTACTTTAGGTAGACATGCGGGGCAGGGTAGATAGGTAGTGGATTTCATATAAATAGGAATTGGACAGATTTAAAACTGCAAAAGTCTAGTTGGGTGTGGTGGTGCACTCCTATAATCCCAGCAGGAGGGTGGGAGGCTGATGGGTGAGGATCGAAAGTTTGAGCCCAGCCTGGAAACTTAATGACTTGGTAAGGCCCTATCGCAAAATTTAAAAAAGAAATTAAATAGACTGGGATGTAGCTCAGTGCAAAGACTTGGTTTAATCCTACAGCTAAATCTTACAGCTAAATAAATAAATAAATAAATAAATAAATAAATAAATAAATAAATAAAATGCAAAAAGGCAAAAACCTATTAAACAAATAATTTCTGAGTGTATGTATATAACGCTTTAGCTTTTGTATTTAAGTCCAAATAAAGGTTTAAAATGCACTAGCCCACAATAGCATATTTTCAGGGTAGATGGGAGAGGATATGGTTATAACAGGGTTAAAGAGGAGCACAGTGAGATTTGTTAATGGAATCTCTACGTGGATTGTGTAGAAACTTAAAGCGCATTAATAATAAAAGACCTGCTTTAAAAACTGACCTTGTAGTCAAAAGATACGCACTTGTATCATTACCAATTAATGTGTTAGGTAACATAGCTTGTACTTGGAAAGCAACAAGGAGGAGTATCTAAATGATATTCACACATCTTAATTAGTGTCATTAATAGTTCTTTTGCCATCTTTCATGAAAGCAATGGCATTACACTGCAAGCATCTTGTTATAAGTCAAACCAGCAAGTTAGATTTGAAGCCAAGTCCTTAAAAGTGGTTTTAAGTTATGGTGCCTACATGACTAGAATGCTTCTCTAGGGTCTCTTTCGAGCTCCAGGACTCAGGAAAGAAATCCATGGCAGAGCCAGCCCTGAACGTAATGACTCACAGGCAGCATTGCAAGAGCTCTGTGGAATCAGAGTGCAAAAACATCAGGAGAAATATTAAAACCAAAGTTTTTCCTTAACCCTTCCACGATTGACCTGTGATTTTGATAATCTTGGTGGGATAATAGAAATATTTCATCTATGAATTGAATATGTGCTACTGAACAGCTGAAGGGAATTTGGAACAGGTTCTGAAACTCACTGTGAATGAAACCCCACTAAAAAGCATTATTGAAGAATGTTTGTGCTTTAACTTATGGTGTGGCATATCCAAGCTGGCATAATTTAGGATCCATTCTGTATGGGATGCATGTTAATTATTTTCCCTTTCCTAGAAACTATAATCCACATAATCTATACCTAAAAATAAGGTTAACTGTTGAGTATTCTAAAAGTACAATATCCCTTCCGAGGGGTTGAGTGAGGGAACTGGCAAACTACAAAATAGGATGAAATAAAGAAGAAAAAATTTTGATGTACGTGTATCTAGTCTATTATTCCATATAAACTGTGTAATTATGAATACATTTATATTTTAAATTAAATATTTAACATATACATGTTTTTTCTAATATTCTTATGCCATTAAAATTTTTCAAAAGCAAGATCAATATCAAATAACCTATTTTTGTGGATGTGCAATGCCTTAGGACATTCCGACTGCTATAACCCGTTACTATAGACTGAGATTGCTTGTAAACAACAGAAATTTCTTTTGTTACATTCTAGTGCAGGGGAAGTCTAAGATCAAGAAGCCAGTGGATTTGGGACTGGGGAGGGCCTGCTTGCTCGTTCAGAGAAAGTTGTCTTCTCATCATGTCCCCACATGGCAGAAGTGGACAGGGTGCTTCCTTAGCTATCTTTTATGAAGGTATTAATCCCACTCATGAGGGCTCGGTCTTTGTGACTTAAACACCTCCCAAAATCCTAAATCCTGCTAAATATGTTCATAATTTTTTCAATTTGATTTATTTT
This sequence comes from Erethizon dorsatum, assembly GCA_028451465.1. Taxonomy (NCBI): domain Eukaryota; kingdom Metazoa; phylum Chordata; class Mammalia; order Rodentia; family Erethizontidae; genus Erethizon; species Erethizon dorsatum. Next base: position 135,924,321 of record CM051823.1, on the reverse strand, counting down.
ATTAAAATAGGTTTCCGGAAGCATCACTGTTAAACTAAAGAGTATATCCACCCTTAAGACCCTTTCATACATACTGTTAAATTGTCCTAAAAAACAGAAACAATTTATACTCCTACCAATTTTACATGGAGGAGTCCAACTTCGTGAACTTTTTCACTTTTGATTTTGGATTATGATTATGATTACTGAGGATACTGGAGATTAAACCTAGGGCCTTCACTCTGAGCTACATCCCCATTCCTTTCAATTTTTTATTTTGAGACAGGATCTCACTAAAATTCCCAAGTTGGCCTGGAACTTCTCATGAATTTCCTGCCTCAGCCTCTGAAGTGCTGGGATTATAGATGTGGGCTACCAGGCCCAGCTCTTGCTTTCATTTGATGCTATGTTTCATTAATAGTGAAGATGAATATTTTCACACTATTAGTTCTTTGTGTTCTTTCTTCTAATAATTATCTGTTCATATTCTTTTACACACAAGTATAGTAATAGTAATTGTTTCTTGGGGTCAATTGAGTCCATGTGCTTTAAAAATATTTAAATTTAGGATTTTAAAATGAAAATGGAAAGATCTAGCTTTCATCCTACACTATAGGATGAAAACAACATCATTAAATGTGGTTCTATAAATAACTAATCACACATAAGAGAGCGTGGCAGAACCCAATTTAAAATCTCAACGTATGGGCCGGTGAGATGGCTCAGCAGCATAAGCGCCTGCCTGGCAAGCGCGAGGGCCCGAGTTCGACTCCCGGATCCCACATACGAAAAAAGGGCCGGTGATATCGCTCAGCGGCACAGCCGCCTGCTGGCGCGCGAGGTCCTGAGGTCGACCCCCGGTACCCACAAAAAAAAAAAAAAAAAAAAAACCTCAACGTATTGTGCAATGTTCTGTGGTTTGACCATTTTAAGCTCATTTGTGGGCTACATTGACAGTTATTTAAGGTCAGTTGATTACATATCCAGAATTAAAACAGTTTTGGGAATCATATTAAGGATGATAATAGAATGATTATAACTAAGTATGTCTTACAATACCAACAAACATTATTTTTAAAAAACAATGTTTACAACTTTAACAAGGACCGCCCCCACTTTCTCAACCCCACTAAATCTGTTTACTGCCGTTCCTCTTTTTTCAAGTAGCACAGCAACGTTCATTTGCAGGCAGCTCTTTGCTTCTATTCCAATTTAAGCATGCTAGACACTTAAATTTTCCATGGAATTAATTTTTGAGTGTTAAAAATACAAAATAAAATTTATGGGGTTATAATTTTAATTATATTCATACATCTTCCTTATTTTTGTATGTAAATGAAGAATTAAGTTCTAAGACAGCTATCATAGCAGCAGCATATTATAATGTACCTCATGAAAATTTTTAGGAAATATAGCAAAAATTTTCTCTGAAAATATCTCCCTCCAACAAAATGGAAACTCAGTGTGAAAGAAATTTTTGAAGACAGCCTAACTTTGTGTCTATACTTATAAAGGTATAGAGTTGGGTCTTTCTTCTAAAATGTTTCATATTTAACTGAAAAGCCTCATTTTTACTTATCTTTAACTGATCTGTTATTTTCACGTTTCCTTACAAAACAACTTTGTTATCACAGTCTTCCCTTCTGAGACACATGCTCACCTCCTACTCGGGTACTAGTCCTAAGGTTATGCAGCTTAGCAGCAGGGGTTATTTCTTTCTTCTCTTCTACTTATAATTGTTTTAAATTTGATCTACCATGTATTTCCTGTGCATCTTATTTTTTTTAATTATACTACATTTTTTTGTTATGTGGCAGAGTTGACTCAATTGAGCATACTATTCTATTTAATCATTGACCAAAAGAAATGTATGCATTCACATTTTATTCCAGTTCAAATAACTGATCATCAAAAAAATTCTAATTTAGCTATGTCTCTCAGAACTGCTAAACAGAGCAAGAAATTTTTAGGAGAAATGCCATACATATGACCATAAGTAGAAAGCAGTCTGCCTGTATCCCATGCAAAAATATTTTCAGGGGGCTGGTGAGATAGCTTAGTGGCATAAGCGCCTGCCTGGCAAGCACGAGGTCCTGAGTTCGACTCCCGGTACCCACATAAAGGAAAAAAGGGGCTGGTGATATCATTCAGCGGCACAAGCACTTGCTGGCAAGTGTGAGGTCCTGAGGTCGACTCCCGGTACCCACATAAAAAAAAAAAAATCAGACTACTTATAAATAAATAAGTAAATAAATAAATAAATAAATACAATGTGGCTGGAACAGTTAAATGTCTTCTTGTTAACATATCTAGTTAATCACATTTACATATTTAAAGTGTCACATTAGGTTATGCATATATGTGTGCATGTATATACACACATCGCCCTTTTCCACTTTCACCTTCCATGAAAACAATTAAGCATAGCCATGAAAAATCTCAGGCCCTGGATCAGGATCTCCATTTTTAACAAGATTCCTGGAGGATGAGTATGCACAGTCGAGTTTGAGAAGCATTGCTGCAGCGCACATCCTCTTTACTGCTAAGTGGAATTTTTAAAATAGAGCATTCTCTTAAGTATGAATCCAACATTAAAAGTTTTATCTCAGGTTACAAATAGCTTTATTACAACATTAAAAATTTGTGCTGTGAGAATATTTTCATGCACAGCATAAGAACTGATTATAATATTTCTTAAAATGCAGTTTAATTGTTGTATTAAGATAACATCTAGTCTTACAAATGGGGAGATTTTGTCCACAAAAATGGCTAAATGTGCATTAAATTTATCTTGTAGTGTTTTAAATCTATTTAATTAGGTGATCTCCATGAGCATCCAAAACTAAGCTTATTTGAAGAAGTTTCTATGTAACATGTTTTCTCCAAAGAATACCCAGTTGTTCAGAAAAAGAAGTCACTGAGAAAATATTCAGTGATATAAAGGTTTGTAAAAATTTGGAAACAAAGGAAAGAAATTTTAGGGTTGCTAAAGCCGTGGACATACAGTTTCTATTGAATGTATTTAGATATACTGTAAATACTGACAGAGTAATTCTTCTCTTGCTTTGCTTTGGGATGTTCAAATGCAGTAGGTCCTGATGGGACCTTAGCAGCATAGCTGGAGACAGATGCATCATATATGCACATACACACCTTTACAAAATAGACATCCAGTCAACTCCAACACACACACATGCTCCCACTTCCACACAAGCAGACACACACACATACACACACAGCACAAACACATTGTAAGGGGAAATAATGTGAAGTCCAGATGTCTGAAGAATCCAGCTTAACATTAATTTTAACTAGACATCAGAAGCTTCAGATGAATCCTGCTCCTCCTGAAGTTAGATGGCTCGCTCCCTTGTAATTCACCAGAACTGATCAAGCTTCACAGTGTGATTCCACCATGCCTCTTTTGTTTCTGTTGTTTTTCTCAATCTTGCTGGCTAAATAATGTAGCAAACCTAATAAGTTCAAATAAAACTTCTGATTGGTTTGCCAGCAGTTTAACAATCTAGAATAATTTACTGATCTCAGAGACTTCATGTGAGTCCATAATGTTTAGACTAGAAATAATAAAATGCACTCAATTGATTAAGCTGTTTGTAGACGTCTAAAAATTAGCATATTGTATAATTGCAAATATTTTGTAATTACCAAGTGGGGCTGATAAAAGGGTTCAGTGCTATTGACTCCTGGACTGATAACCTTGATGAGAGGAGAATCTCAATGACAGGTGAATTCTCTGTGGGCTGAATACAGAGTAGGCCCAGGATGCAGAGCGCAGCTGCTTCTGTTGCCTGTTTTTGTGAATGTTCCGGGATTCCCCAAAGCTCTGCTCTGTGGAGGTCTGTGCTGGGGCACCTCACAGAAGCGTGACTCTGTCCTATGGAAATACCCTCAGTCATCCTAGGGTAGTTTCTTCTTTGAATTCCTGGCGAGAACCGAGACGATGAGAACTGAATCTGTAAAAGCATGGAGTGGCAGACAACTTGGGAGTCTCACCAGAGTTTTCTAATGAGGCTGTTTTGCTTCTGTTTGTTTTAAAATAATTCCTCACATTTGCTAGTTTAGTTTTGAAAGACTTTGATTTATTATTGTTAGTAACACTTCAACTTTCTAAGTACCTCTGACACAATATTGAATAGAAATGGTGAGATGTCCTCATCTTGTTTCTGATCTTATGGGCAAATTATTTAACGTGTTGCTATTAAGTATGATATTAACTGAGGAGTTTTTGTGGATAACCTCTCTCAGACTGAGTAAATTTCCTCTGATTCTTAGCTTTGTCTGGCTTTGGTATCAGCACAAGTAATACTGGCCTCATAGAATAAGTTAAGAAGTACTTCCCTTGTTTCCATATTTTGGAAAAGCTTATGATGATTTTAACTTAATTCTTCCTTTAAAATGTGTGATAGGATTCACCACTGAAGTCTTCTGGGTACTGGGCTTTGTGGGCAGTTTTAAAATTACAAGATGCATGCTTTATTTTTTATATGTTACTAATTACCCTGAAGGTAAGGACCAAGACTGGAACAAGTCCATCCAAAAATAGTTTCCACAACCGATTTTCCAAGAGATGTTCACTTTGAATGGCTCTCCAGACATGTTTGTTTCATTGACCTGAAGCCTGATTTCACACTTGTTTGAATAACTAATTCTTTCTATTACTAGGCACTATACACACCTGTGTCAGCTACTTCTTTTGTAACTTCTCAGTCTTTTGCTTCTTATTTACTGCCACTTTAAGAAGTGACTGACTTGATAGAAGAGTCAGACTCTGAAGGTGTATAATGAATTTTCCATTCCAATAGAAGGGTTTTGGTAAATGAAGGTAAGAAAACCACTTAAGCTTAAACACTTGTGAAGGCTACAATTAGCTCTGTGTTCAAAAGGTTGGGAGTAGTCTATTGTGGATTCTTGTCTAGATTAAAACATAACTCTTTTAATGGAAAGTTTCAGCAGAAAAACAGATGATATGGGGAGATAAATGCTAAGGACATTGGCAGAAGGGGAAGCCTCATGAGTTTGAAGTGTTTGAATATTTAGACAGGCATTACATACTAAGTCTTCACTTTTGGATGTAACAGAGTCATGCCAAATTTATCGTAGTAAAACATGCAAGCTGGAATTGGAGTTTTTGTGACCTGCATTTATTTCTGAATACATGTTTGATAGGCAGAAGAGACAGAACACATGTGTTCATCCATTTTGAACTCATTAACAAAGCAGAAACATTAGTAAAATATGTCTTTTGCTGGTTTCTGGAATGCAAGAGGGAACAATTAAGCTGTAAGACACTCCAGGGTGGGTATTATGACCTAATAATGACATGCCCTGGCAGTTTTGACTGAGTGCCATTAACTGCCAAAGCACATCATTGCTCGTCTGGAATATGCACCCTGGAGTGTCTTATGGGAAAGATATAAATGTTAGTTCCTAAAGAAATTCATTCAGCAAAAGAAGATACCACTGCTCCAAGAAGGGAAATATGTCAACATTCCTTGTTAAGTTTAGTGTTTTAAGCCAGACTGAATCAAACTTTTCAAGCATTTACCCAGGAAAAAAAAGCAGTACAGCGTAACCTGAAAGGAAGGGGCCCCAGGACGTGAGAGGCGAGGACTTGTAGTCAAGTTCTGCTGATTTCTCTTGTCCTTTTTTTTGTGCTTTGTTGTCCTAACACACATATTCTCAGTTTTTTCTCTTTTCTAGTAACGTTAATGCTTATTTTATAGTATATTTAGGAAGTAAAACAAAATAAAAATACTTTAAATTTACTTACAATTGATCTGAGCTGCTTAATAGACATACAATAGGATATAGTAGGTAGCAAACAACCTGAAGAGCTTTTAAAAACAAATTATCAAGTGGATGAATGTTTTATTTTTAAGGAAGAATCTGACACGTGTAAGGATTTTGAGCTAAGATCTTTTTTCAAGTTGACATTTGCAACTGGCACACACTGCCTATGCTCTAGTTAGTTCTAGACTTTCTGTTAACATGGAACCTCCTTTCTTTTTTAGTATATGTGCTGCCAAAACAAGCACATGAACCTCCTTTCTTGGCATGATAAAATACACAGTTCAGGACCACACAGCCATTCATGAGTAGAATGATATGGAACTGCTGTTTCCCTTCAATTCAACATGTCTCTTGAGACCAGGGGTAGAAATTTTGGTTAAAATAAGATCTCTATTTGAATTCTATCACTTGGTTTTTGTTTTTGTTTTGTCTACTTATCTAACTCGTTCTTTCATTATGAAGGCATTGCTACACTTGGCAAGATCTTCCCATATTTCCTTTTTGGTTGTGCACACAACGCGAAGAAAAACACTACAATATTTATTTTGCTCTATACAACATTGGTAATCCCTATAGTTACCAAATTAGCAGCAATAACATTTATGCATTAACATTCATGAAAGAGAGATAACAATGTCTAGTGTTTATGTGCTCATTATGTCAGCACAATAAATGAAAGATTATTATATATCTGCATCCCTGGTAAGCACATGCACAGAAACAAGTGTACATGGATTGTCCATTGTTTGAAATTGGGGTTCTGTACAGTGCATGAAACACATGATATTAATGGATGAAACTCTCTCTTGGGAGAAAACATAATTTTGCCAAGTTGGGATGATAACGCAACATCATTTGTTGCCCCTCAACCCCATCTCATGGGTCAGTTGTCTTTCTCTACTCATGAGCAAAGCACGAAACTGTACTTCTACCCAGGTATTTTGCAAATTTCCTAACCAGGGAAACACATGAGGCAATGTGAAAGGTTACATACAAATTTATCACCACCATGAAAAACAAAGCAAATACAAAATTCAGGAAAAAACCCAATCTATCTTCTCAGCAGCACGATCATGAATTTTTTTTTCTTGCATCTATCTACATCTCTTCTTGTGGAGAGCTTAAGGGATAACAGGAGGGCTGCTTGATACATAGAGGATGGCTATGAGGAGAGAGAAAATGACACATGAAGAGGTAGTGGAATGCCTGGAGGAGAAGCCAGGTATCAGATATCCAGTAGGAAGCTTAAGACTTACAGGGAAAGAGGCTGCTTTTGTTTGTTTGCTGTTTTGCTGTTTTGATCTTTATTGGATGAACAACATACACTAAGATGCAAAAGGACTTAGTGAATCCATTTTTCTAAGAAGAAGGGTACTGAGGAACAGAGAGGAAAGGACAGAAAAGAATGGTAGAACAAATTAATGTGGCATGAATTTTTTTCTGTATGAAAGCATATGTGTACCAATGTAACTTAGGGAAATATAAATGTAAAATGTATGGCTCTTGCTTTCTAGGACTTTTCAATGTATTGGAGATGAGCTAAGCATAATAAAAATAGCATTAAAGCAGCATAAATTGGGTAAGTGCTGTGGGTGTTGGGAGAGTGGGAATTAACTAAAGCTCTGAGGCTCCCTGGAGAGCAGGATGTGGTGAAATCATGGAAGAAGTAATCACAAGTAAAGCTTTAAAGAGGACCTAGCCATATATCCATATAGAGTTGGATTTGCACAAATGGGAAAAAAACATCAGGGAAGATTCTGGTAAAGAAGTTGAAAATAGACAGATATCGAAGACACAATAACAGAGAATCTCATAAAGTCAGCTCAAAGTGACAGAAGCTCAGGATCGGGGGCTCATCAAAGTCGTCAGCAGGCAATCACCCCTACTGGGGAGAGCCACTGAGGAGAATCACAAAAGCCCTTTTAGACTATGATGGTTAATTCCATGTGACAACTTGACTGGGCAAAAGGGTGCCCATGTAAACGATAAAGCACTCCTCTGGATGGGTCTGTGAGGTTGTTTCCAGAAGAGATTACCATTTGGAACAGTAGATTGAGTAAATCAGATCCACCCTCACCTACCTGGATGAGAATCATCTAATTCATCAGGGGGTCTCCCTGGATAAAACAAAAAGCCATTGGGAAGATGAATTTTTTCTCCTTCTCAAAATAGAACATTATTCTGCCCTCAGAACTTCTAGCTCTTGGGCCTTTGGAATCCAGGCCATAGAGTATTTCTCCATCCCATAGTTCTAAATTCTTCCTCCTGGGACTGGGATTTCCAGCTTCTGCTCTCCTGTTTTTCACTACTTTGAGCCCAGATAGAATCATACCACTGGAAGGCCTGGTGCTCCAGCTTATACATTACAGACTGTGGGACTTCTTGTCTTCCAAAATTACATGAGACAATTTCCCTAACAAATATATATATATTTGTATCCTATTGGTCCTGTTTCTCTAGAGATCCCTGGTGAATACAGGAATACAGGTGGGTTATGAAACTAAAAGTATTTCAAAGATGGAAACACAAAATAGAAATTCAATTACTAAGCCTGTGATAGGACAAAGATGGATCTTTTTATCTAATCTTTATTTTGATTTCACTGTGACATCCAGGGATGAGGAAGGTTAGGGATCACTGAGGTGAAAGACAGGTAGATTGGAGCTTAAGGATGGGTTGAAAGCTTTGGTTGAACACTGCTTCTTTGTAATTGAAATATACTCAAAATTTAATGATTTGTTTTTCTAGGCCATATAAAAATATCTGTATCAAAATGTCCCTCTATCAAAACAATCATATTAAAATATCAGGGAACCAGCATGAGACCATTGCAGAAGCTCTGTTATTATAGCTGACATAAAGGTTTATGGCTAAAATAGTAGCAACGCTGACTTAATCCTGAATCTCAAAGCACTAGCTTTATTAAATTAAATCACTCCTGCCTAGGTAACAATGTATGTAGGTCCTACCTATCCAGGAAAAGCTGAGGCTCCAGGTGAGAGCTAAACTGAAGGCTTTGGTTCTGAGCCATTAGCAGCTATGGTTTCAAGTAAATACCTCAGTGCTCAGGACAGACCTTCATTCAAGATAATTGAACTTTATTCCCAGATGGAAACTGATGGGTTCATGCCCATATGAAAGCTGCTTGGCCATCATGGCAGCACTCTAACATGGCAACAAGCCCAAAACAACAGCATATCACCCACTTCCTCCTCCTTCTTCCCCAGCCCAAAATAAACTTCCTCTCCCCCTTTCACGCACACTCCAAAAATCTCCCAATCCCCTTCCATTATGTCACCTTGCCTGCTCCTCCAAACTCCACCCCCAGCTAAACCCAATAAATGCTTTGTCCCACAGCCACCTCCTCTGAGGGTTCGTTGCATCTTACTGCAGCCCTCCTGCGCCCGCATTAAAGGCTTCTCTCAACATTTTCTTTGTCTTTACTTGTGCCAGACCTAACAGAAACCTACAGCAGCAAAAAGTAGAGTAATAAATGAAAACATGAATCTACATATTAGTATCTCTATAAGTGCAACTTTTAAGTTTTAAGGTAATTTAAGAAAGTACTAAGAGTATAGCAATACTTTCTACTAATTTTTTTCTCTTAAAACAATATTAAACTAAAAGAAAAAAATTTACTTTAATGATGACAAATGGTTAATATCCATAGTTTATAGGGAGCTAATATGGATTGATAAAAAATACTAAAATCTTAAATGGTACATGTGTTTATTTACAGCACAAATATACATTGAATCCTATTTATGCACAAATAGTGCTAATGTCTACTATACAGTGAAAAGCAAGGGTGACATGACCGCGACCTTTTGAAATTTACAATTGTAGCCAGCAAATAATGTCAACAATTTACATAAAAAGAAAATGCAATACTTAAAGTATGAAAACTTTGCAGTTCCTAAAATATGTACTAGAATGTGAAAATTAATATACTAATAACATACATTTTTCTTTTGAACCAATAAGTCTGTAGTAAAAATAAGATAGTTGAATGCTTTATTGTTGGAAGTATAATTTGTATAACCATTTTGGAAAACAATTTGTCAAGATACTTCAAAAAGCCATAACATTTATATATCTTTAGCCAGTAATTTCACTCTTGGAAACTTATCCAAATATAATAAAACAAAAGGAGAACTTATACATGGCGCTATTAATTGCAGCACTATTTGTAATAGCTCAAAATTAGAAACAACCAGAATGGCTATCAATAGAAAAGAGTTAAACTGAATTATGGCACATCTGTTGGATGGGAAATAACGTACCTATTTAAATGAAAACTAGATGATTATATAGCCAAATGGAAAGGGCTTATAGTAATAATGCAAAAATAACTAAAATTGACTACATTTATGAAAATACATATGCATTTGTAAAGGAAAGGAGAAATGACAATATAAAATTAAAATAACTTTGGGGCCGGTGAGATGGCTCAGTGGCTTAAGTGGGAGCCTGGAAAGTGCAAGGTCCTGAGTTCGACTCCTGGTACCCACATAAAGGAAAAAAAAGGGCCGGTGATATTGATCAGCTGCACAAGCGCTTGCTGGCAAGCGCGTGGTCCTGAGTTCGACACCCGGTACCCACATAAAAAAATAAATAAATAAAATAAAATAAAATAACTGTGTTAGAAAATAGGATTATGTAGTTTGAGCTCTTCTATTATTCTTTTTTACTTGTTTGTTTGTTTGTTTGTTTGTTTTTTGGTACCAGGAATCAAATTAATGACCGCGTGTTTGCTAGGCAGGTGCTGGGCCACTGAGCTATATCCGTGGCCCCCTATTATTATTTATTTTTTTTTTTTTGGTGGGTACCAGGGGATCGACCTCAGGACCTCGCGCGCCAGTAGGCGCCCGTGCCGCTGAGCGATATCACCGGCCCCTTTTTCATATGTGGGTTCCGGGAGTCGAACTCGGGCCCTCGCGCTTGCTGGGCAGGCACTTAAGCCGCTGAGCCATCTCACCAGCCCCCCCATTATTATTTTGACAAATGGAAATTGAAAGACTCAGTAGCATATGTGAAAAAAAATGAGGCAAATCAGGCAGAAGAAGTACTGTTTAGGCTTGATTGCATCATATTGAAACAATCCTACTTTGGCTCAATTATAGGATATTACCAGAAAAATAAAATAAAATAATTTTCAGTGACAAATGGTTCAAATCGTTGAGAGTTTTTCCACTTTGGGAGGAATTTTAACAACTTTACAGAGGCAAAAAATTGAAGTATGATTTTGTGAAAGTGAATAAGAGGTTGAGAACTGTGAGCCAGAAAGGTTGATTTGGGCTGCACTGAAGGATGAGATGAAGGAGTGAACTGGAGGCTACAGACCGTACAAAAGGGCATTTCAAATAACTGCAATGAGCACGTGGGTATGAGAAATGAAAGGTTAAGATAAACCTGAGATGAAACATAAAGAAATTGACATGCTAGGTCATGACTGGACATGGTCTTTTCAATTTGGGTACAGGAAAAGTGGCAGTAGCAATAACAGATATAGAAATTGGAAACAATTGGCCTTTTACCTATCTCTTTGTAGGTGTCTCTAAATCATGTTAGGACCTTTCAAATTATGAAGTATCTCTCTTTCAGAAACACATAGTAGAGATGCCTGGTATTAGATGACTTGCTCTCAATCCTGCTTCCTATTGCCTTTTTGAATATGGTTCTCAGGAACTCTCCTTCCCTTTCTTTCTTGGACTAAGCACTTCTAGCCTTTTAATGTTTTGATCCATACATCAGTTTTACCTGAGCTAAATGTTACACTTGTGAGATCTAATTACTGGATGCCAAAAGTGGATCTCCCAGAACTACTGAATCAGAACCTTTTAGGAATAGGCTAAGTGTGTAATCAAACATGCATGTGAATCATTTCACCTAGCCCTCATTCTCACCAAGAAGGAAATCCAGGCCAAGATATCACTCACCACATGCAGGTTTCCTGACTCTAAATCCTTTCTCTATGGCACCACCAAATCTCCTTAAATTATCTGTTTCCAGAACTTGAAATAAACAAAATGAACTTGGAAAGTATTTCCTTTTCTTTTTCCTTTCATAATAACAAGCACCACTGCACAGTTACTCATAAAATGTTAATTACTCTCCCATTCCATAACATCCTGATTTTCAGTTTAAACGATTAGCTTAAAACATTAGGCATTTCAACAATAAAAACCTATTCCCTTTTCAATATACCTTCAAGTTTTTATTTCTTATAAATATTCAATTCAATATTTCCATTTGTGGTGTATGTTTGCTAATTTACTGGAAGTTGATTCTATTCCCCAGAAATGTCACTTGGGTGGCCCTGCTGAGCTAAAATGGAGAGTTTTAGTACTGATTTCTGAACTCTTAGTTCTCTATAGGATTCAACAGCTGTTTGCTTTCTTTAGGGTATTTGTGAATAACTGTAATTTCAAGACTATTCAGGTAAGATTCCTCTTTGAAAATAGAAGCTTTCCTTAAGGTGGGATTCATATTTTTTAAAGGTAAAGGATTTAACTCAGCTAAGATAATTACCCACTATTCATGCTATTGGTCACCCAGCATGGATTCATCTTTCATCAAATAAAGCCATAGCATGTTGATAGATTAAAAACCCAACACAGGCATTGCACATCCCCAGTTGATTACAAAAGGACTTGGCCAGCAAGGTATTTGTGAGGAGATTTGTTAAATATCTGCGCAGACTTACTCATTTTATCTCTGTGAACTTTCAAATAAGAATGAGAAAGACACCATTGTTATTATTGATAATGTAGAAAACACTCTCATCTTCACAGGCAAAGACCATATTGTCAATAGCTATTCTGAATACAGCAAAGACATCTCATTGCCTTCAAAAGAGTTGTGGAAAAGCCCAATAAAACTTTGGAAATAGATTTTCAGGAGGACTGCAATTAATATGGAAAAAACAGACTTCTCCTCCAGCAGATAAACATCCCATAAGAACATCTTAAGAGTTGTTTTGAGCTCCACACAATGCAGAGGGTAAAATTTAATTTATTAACTATCAGATTGTCTCATAATCTGTTCGAGAAATTACTAGTGGATTTTGGGGTACAAATCAACATTACCCTGGAGTCTAGAAAATACAGATCAAAGACAAATTCATACCTACTTAAATTAAATTGTTTTTCCTTTGCTGTAGTCTCATCAGCTCCAGAATCTCAGAGGCCTTCAGATATGATATTGTCACATGTCCAAGTGTAGCTGCTAACACCAGTGTTGCAGCCAGATGTGGGGTACATTGAGTCAGGGAGCAGATGAGATGGTGCACCAGCCGTTTGCTAGGATGGCAATAGCATCTAGTTTCTTTCATTTGATGCCAGGTTGCAGGATTCCAGGGAATCTGCACAAGTCCCATTCAGGTGCCAGGAGTCTAAGTAGATCTAAATCTGGGGAAGGGCTGGGCTTTGCAATCCTATACATTCTGAGCAACAAGGAAGTTTTGATTTGGCCTTTGGGGGAGAGGAAATGTCACAACAGTGTACTTTTCAAAACTCTGGAGGAGGTTCTAATAGACAACACTCTCCCAACCCTCATTTATTCATTGATCCTTAAGGAGGACTTTTCAGGTGAAATTTGTTCTTTAGATCTCTTAATCTTGAGAGAGACCTGAACTGTTTATTCTTGTTTATAACATAAATTAATACAGGAAAATCTCTTTTTATTACTTACTTAAAAGTATATATTATCTCATGAATGTGTCCACTGATACAAATTAATTTATCATAAAAGGATTTAAGACCACGGTTCTCAACTCTAACTACATCCTGGAGCAGTGGTGGCGAACCTACAGCACACATGCTGTAGCAGGCTGTTCGTTTCACTGAAAGCTCTAAAAGGTTCACTGTCAGTGACCCAGAGTTACGGGGAGGGGGGACATCTCCAGGCACAGGATGCTTTGCAAAAGCGTAACTATAGAATTCTATTTGGCAGCCAGGGTTGAGATTCAAGAGGTTTTGCTTTCTGGTTTTCAGTATTTTTGTTTAGCATTGAGAGATTTATTTTTCTTGTGGTATAGCAGTTAGTCTTCAAATTTTCTCTCCAATTCATTAAGTACAGGAAACTAAAATGTGCAGGGTGGAGAGCCAGGAAGGTGTATCTTTATTCTGCTTAGACGATTCATTGATGTTATTATTGATGTTATTTACTTCCTGGGTAATCTATGTTCCTAATAAAATATTATGCCTTCACGGTATATCCTATGCACTGTTTCCTCTCACAGTTAGTGTAGTAACAGTTAACCATTACCCAGGAATACCACTGTGATATCAAAGATAAAGTTTATCTGTAGGTGTGCAGATGACTGGCATCAGGGTGAGTGAGGAGTTCCATGTTTCCTTCTATCTTTCTTAAACAACATGCTCCAACAATTCTTTTTCCCCAGTAATTCCCTATTTGTTAAGGAAATAAGGCCGCTTTGTGTAAGATAAACACAGAGTGAAAGAAATTCCAGATATGCATCTTAAAGAGCAGAACTAACAACTTAGCTATGACTTAATTTAAATACAATGAAAGGAAAGGGTGTCTTGTTCCCACTGCCTGGCACATGTCTACTGCAGAAGTAGTTGCACACCGGTTTTTGGAGTCAATTATAAGCTTAATCACTGTTACTAATTATTGTTTGCTCATCATTCTGTAAGAACAATTCAGTATTTCCCTGAAAGCTGCTCTTGTTGGGTGATGTATTTGCCAGCTTCAGCTCTAGGTGCCAAGTGCCTGGCACTTAGAAATGGTGAGACAGCAACACGAACCAAATCCAAATGCAGAGTAAAGCTAAGAGAAGGGCTCATTGCAGAGGGGCCAGCTGCACTCTGCAGGTCTGGGACACCTTCTCTGTGAAAGTGTCTGCAGGGCAGGATGGTCACAGCAGAGCAAAGCCTGGAGGATAATGGTTGGAGATGGTCACTACCTCTGCAGCTCTACCAGACCACGACAGTTGTCATTAGTAACACCACTGCAGAGAGTACATGGATAATCCATCTACACAGCACCCAACATCTTACCTGCCCAGTCTAATTCATTGTCCCTGGGAGACCTGTGCAAGTACCTATCATTACCATACTTAACACATGGGGACATGAGGCTTAGAGAGGAAAGAAAGCTTAGGCTGCAGCCCAGGTAAACTGCAAGGTAAGATTTAAGCCCAGGCCTGGGTGAGGTGGAACCCATAATTTTAATCACTGCCCTGTGCATTCCAGCACATTTATCTTGCACACTCAGAGATTTCACTGAAGATTTCTTTGGGGGATAAACGTGATAAATTACAATATTTGAGATCTGTTGAAACATTTGTTACAGGATTTTAATGGAAGCTTCCGGAAAGCATTTTCCATCTAGTTTTGGAACTGACTCTGGACACTGAGTTAGGAACGATTGCCTTGCTTATGAAAGACTCTCCATCATGTACGAACGAGGCTTTCCACTTTCCTACAGCCAGATCTGAGAGATAGCGTTCTAATGAATTCTCTGAAGAGGCTGTTGCAAATTTGTCCTTTAGAGCTCACATATGACACTTAATTCAGCATTCTTAATTGGAATTAAAATGCTGGATATAGTACAAAGCTAATGGCATTTACAGTGGCTGGGTTTTACACTTGCCCTGTCACTGAGGTGGACTCAGCAAGCTCTCTGGGCAGGGCATTTTTCTGGCCTTTCTCATTCTTAGTACTACATTTTTTAGAGATGCTCTTTAAAAGTACTTTATTTTTTTGTTTTCATCTTCTGATACTGATGACTGAACCAAGGGCCTTTTGCACTGAGCTACATCCCTAGCCCCTTTATTTTTGAGAGAGCATCTCAAAATGCAATCCTCCTGACTCAGTCTCCCAGAGTGCTTTACATGTATGCCACCATACTGGGTTGCATTTTACATTTTGTTTCTGTTGTGGTTTGTGTCTAGATGTTCCCCCAAAGCCTAATGCAGTCATAGTTTTTTTCAGAGGTGGCTGAATCTAGAGTGTGTGATTGATTTATAGTGCAATGCTGGGATTAAGGGTGTTGGGATTAGAAATGGGCGACTGCTGGATCAGTCCACTGATTGGATTGCCACTGCCCTAATTCCAGCAGTCTGGATAAGATAGAAGGGGCAGAAAGAGGCTTGCCCCCCCTCCACCCCCTTACTTGTTGCTTTGCTACTTTCTGCCTGCTATGACTGAACTCCTCTGTGAAGCCACCCTACCTTGGAGCCAGCCGATTATGAACTGAAACCTCTACAAACTGTGAGCTAAATAAACCTTTCCCCCTTTAACTTTGGGTGTTGGGTATTTTGTCTCAGCAATAAGAAAAGTAACTAAGACGGTTTCATTCAACACTGAGCCTTAGGTGCTAATTAGTGTTTCTGTGTGACAGTCAGTCTGTCTTTCCCTCTATCTGTCTTTCTCCGGGTCTCTCTCTGAATGCTAAGCCCTTCACATGATAGCTTTTGTTTATTTTTGTTTGGTCTCATTCTACTCTTGTACTCTTCCTATAATGTTGATTTTTTTTCCCCCTTACATTCTTTAAATGTTTGACCTATGTTATATTTTGTACCCTTTTTGTTGTTCTTTCCTCATACATGGAACTCATCTCTTCGCTCAGGGTTTGTAAGTTCCCCATTACAATGAATTCCAGGTTCAGAACAGCATAGTTATTGGGGGCTCCTGGACCATAAGCTGTACTGGGGTAGAGACCACCCACAGCACATTCTGCATCCAGAGCCACATGCAGACCACAGAACAGTGCTTGGAGCAAGAAGTGCTCATGGAGTCACACAAGATTTAAATATGAAATAACATATTGTTCACAGGAACTCCTCATAACAGAGTACTTTGGGAGATTACCAAAGACTGATTCTAAAATTGCTTCCGAGCCATTGGAGCATCATTGAAAGAAATGTTTAGTCTTTTGCCAAACTACTTTTAAAAGGATGTCACTTGCTTTGGATTCGTGAGTTTTGGCTAAGTAGTTTTTGAATATCAAAATGTTTGAGGCAACTGACTTAAAAACATTTATCTAACTTATATAATTTGGGCAAGAAAAAAGCTTTCTTTTAAACTTTATGCTTAACTCTGAAATGTTTCAAATATACAACAAAGTATAGAAAATAACATCTCAGACATTCATGTATGTGCCATATATTTAACAGTACCACATTTTCTTCATTTTCAAAGAAATAGTGTTGCTTATTGCTAAAGTTCCACCCAGTGCTTTTGCTTTATTCTCAGTAGGTGCTAGTATTTTGAAGTTGAAATTACATCCCTTTCCTATTTTGTATTTGGCCTTTTGAATATCGTGTGTAGAGCCCATACAATACCATTGTCTGAAAATTTTACAAAAATGATGTCATACTCTACATTTCCATCCCCTACTTTTTTTCACTCAATATTTTGAGATTTATGCATGGTGATATATGTAGACGTAGTTCATTTAAATTGTCTGTAGTATATCACTTTAGTAATAAACCAAAGTTTGTTTATCCACTTAATTTTCAGCTTTTCCACAACTATAAACAATGCTGTAAAGAAAACCTTACAAACTTAGTTTATTTAATTTCTTTTGTGTGTGTATACAAGTTTTCCTGGGCAGAGTTGCTTGGTACTAAAATATGCAAATATCTAACTTTACAGAATTCATCTTGTTTTATTTATATCTTTCTCCCTTTATCTTTTAGGTAGCCTTCCATTTTATTTACTGTAGGTAATATGCAGAATTTTTTAATCAGCTGACTTGGATTAACAAAGTTTAACTTAATCAACATGTCTACAATCTTTCTGGGTAATAAGACTTTAGAAAGCTTTGATTCCCAATGCCTTTCTCTCTTTTTCAATGTTATTGTCTAGTATCTTGGTTCTATTCTGTTTTTCAATCCTCAGAAGCAAACATTATTTCTAACACAATTATTTTAGTCACTAGACATTTGCTTATATTTGCTCATGTGTATCACATTTTTAAGAGCTCAAAAATTTTCTGAAACAGTTCACCTTTATTCTTTATTTCTTTACTTTTGGTGAAAGATTAAGCATTAAAATCTCTGATATAGGGGCCAGTGATATAGCTCAGCGGCATAAGCGCCTGCCTGGCAGGCACGAGGTCCTGAGTTCAACTCCTGGTACCCGCATATAAAAAAAAAAATCTCTGATATTTTATCTAAAAATATTTAATGTCACACTTCAATAATAATTTCATTAAACATAAAATCTAGCTTTCCTCAAAGACATGAATATATGATGATTTCATTATCTTTTGACATACTGTTTTTGTTGACAAGTCTACTGACATTCTAGTTTTTAGTCCATTGGTAGTGAGTTGTTTCATCTCTCCTTTTAAATATTTTTTCAAATTTTAAATTTTTATTAGTTTCTTCTTTCACTCTTTAGACATTTTTTATCTTTTTATGCAGTTCAGAACTCTTCGTGATTTTTCACTTGAATACATCTTCCACTGATAATGTAAAATTTTCAGTTTTATGCATTTGACATTTTTCTTTCTCTTCCTCAGAAACTTTCATATGATAGATTTTTTTAGCTTTTTATCATGAGCCACATATAACATACAAAATACAATTTATATAACTAACAAAACTTCCTTTATTCTTTATATTTTAACTTATCTAATTATTTTATGAAATAACAGAACAAGACCAAGTTTAATAATTAAATACAAACACTTTCATGTCTGCTTAAGAACGAGAAATGCCTGTTTTCACAAGCACACACACATGTGAAGGTTTGCTGACTTACTATTATTGGTAACCACTTCATATTACTCACCAAGCATGGGTAATATCAGATACCCACAGGCTACAGTTGGACTGTCCATGGCAGGTGTGGGAGGAAGAGTTAGCACTGGGCTGTGCCCTCCCTACGCAGCCTTCAGTTGCCATCCACACATTCTATGCTGGAGCACTGAGCAAAGGCATCATGAAAAATATTGGTAAAAATCTCCTAATAATGTTAAGAAGTTTACAATCTTGGGGGTCCTCATTATTGTGTCCGGGTTACACTCAGCCCCCTGACTTTAGGTTTGACATGCCTGTCTTAACCCCTCTTCTATATTTCCTGTATTTTTGCTTTGTCCTGTATTCTTGGTAATACCTCAGTTTTATCTTCAAGTTCATCAATTCTTTCTTCAGCTGTATCTAACTTATTGTTTAAATTACCAGCTGAATAACCAGGTCTTTACACTTTATTGGAGAAGTTGAAATTAAGATAACTATTCTGCCAGGCAGAGTGGCAATATAGACTGAAAAACCTAAAATTTTCATCTTTTTAAATTAGGCAAATAATCTTCTAGAAATTTCTCTAAGGAACTCATTTGATAATTTATTCATATCATGGCAGTAATACTTATTTCAGTGGTCCTTACTATATAAAATAGAAATGTTCATTGTTAAGGAAATGCTTAATATTCACTATCCATAAAGTTAATACCATTCAGACAGTAATGTTACTGAACAAAATATTATGGAAAATATTTGATGTATTTAAATAGAATAAAGCATGTTACAAAGGAATATCCATAATAGGAACATATTTTGTGAAAAGAAAAACAGTATATTAGCAAAGAAAAAATGTTATTAAGATATACTTCAAAATGCTCATTCTAACTCTTGTCATTTCTTGTTGAAGGGGTTAAGAATAATTTTCTTTTTTTTTACATAATTATTCCAATTTTTCTATAATACCTGAATTTCTTTTGTTAAAATCAAGCAAAACTGTTTTTGCAATATTTATCTTTTGATAACACAAATAATAGTTTTAAACAAAAAGAAAATCGAGTCCTTTGAAAACTAAAGAAGTTAATGAAGTAATTAAGATATTATGTGGTATAATTTCAGTTCAATTTGAATTGATGAAAATGAGATTTATTGTGAAGGCTGACCTAGTAGATATTGGGTCACATAGAGAAGAAAGGCAAACCAATAGATTCCAAAGTTTTATGACCAGAACACAGTGATGTTAGAAAATGAGAAATATAAAATAGTATTTCTGAACATATAGACCCAAACTATACTTTATTCTTTTAAGGGTCTATCTAGGAAAATCTGCTTCAAAAAACCAACTGATTTCTCTGTCTGATACTGCTCTTTCATGACTACAAATGATAAAAATGAACTATTCATTCATGAATTCAGCAGAAGGTACTGAGCAAGAATTTTGTGATATGTACCATTCCAGGACATAGGGATATATTCACGAGCAAACATTCCAAGATTACTAATAAAATGTAATCCACCTGTGGAATGTCAGACTCTTCTTTGCCTAATCTCCCTGCTTCAATTCCTTCAGAATGCTTTCAAAAGGAACTTCTTCAAAAAACTTTCATCTGTGACCAATAACCCCATCTTAGGTTCCTAATGCCAAGTCTAATGAGTTGATTTGCAGCAGCCCAAAATATTGCATGATGATGTCATTTTGGCTCAATGGAAAACAATCACATACTTGATTAGGGATGCCTGGCACGGTCTCTGGAGGGAGAAGTGTCAGGAAATGTATTAACCACACTATGTCTCATCGCATTTCCTCCAGCCAACCATGGATCCTGCTTGCTTTTATTAGTGCATTCTGCTTTAAAAGCACAGCCTCAAAGATATCTCCTATTCACAGAGTACCCAAATTAAAGAAAATACAGACATAATACAAGCTGACTGGAGAGTACCATGTGTATATTTTATCTCTTGATGAAATTTAAGAATCCAACCTCTTAAGAGCTATTGTGCTTAGTATGATGCCTTTTTTCCTGTGAGAATGAAAAGAGGTAATGGATAAAAATCTGTGCATCATATAAATGTTCTTTCAATCTGTCTGCCATTCTTGTTGGTCATTGATAGTGAAAACTTTGATATAGGGGTTTTGGTTGTGACCCCAGATTATTCTTCCATTTGTCTCCAGCTTCCTGGGTTTGACCTGACTCCAGGAGGAATGCTGTTATGAGGAGTTTTCCAGCCTCCTTCCAGTGAGTAGGCTGCTATGGATTGAAGTTGCCTCGAGGCTGAGGTTTTAGTTGAAATAGCTGGTGTGTGTGTGTGTGTGTGTGTGTGTGTGTGTGTGTGTGTGTGTGTGTGTGTAAGTGGTCAATGTTCTGAGATTTTTCCATAAAATATTCACAAAAAATAAAATTCTTTAGCTCGTGCCCTGTAGGGGCATCAGCTGGGGCCACTGAGGAGTGCATGACTGGGCTTCCCTGTCCTAACTTTGCCACTTCCTGTGCATCTGTAATTATTTATAAATAAAAAAGCTAATAAATAAATCATTACTTTCAAAAACATGCTCACATTCAATGTCTTTCATTCTTTTAAATCTTCTATCTTATGTGACCAAATTATAGATCCTTATGAGCATCAGTGGAAGAAAAGTAAGTGCTCTCCAAGAGGAAACGTGGTTTACAGTGACATTCTGCAGTGAAGCCTTTCCTGGACAGGTGGAAGAAATGGGTCACCGCGCTCTAATTCTAGCCTGCAAAAACAAAAGACTTCAAAGATCAGGGCTGGACATTTCAAAATTTTTTTTCCATTTTTAATTGACTGAAATAGTTGGAAACAAATGCAACCTTTTTAACTTTTTTCTGAAAAATAGTTCTTGATCTAGATAAAAAGTTCTAATGATACATAATTTATCCTGCTCAGAATTTGAAGAACTTAATGAAGCTTTTCCCAACCAGATTATTTTGAAAATCTTTTGTTGTTCTCTCTACTTAAATATGTCTCACAAAAATCTCTTCAATGTTAAAAAGTTCTTGCTCCCTTATTTGAAAATGTATGTATTCTTTTTTTAAATTTACATAGACCTCAGGACTAATTTTTCTCAATCTTTGTATGTGTACTTCTCAAAATCCAAAGCTAAGATGTTTAGTAATGGGCAAAATGCCTGAGGTCAGCATAGAGATAGGCAGGGTGAGCACAAAGTTAAATATTTAAGATCTTAGATATTGCCATCTGCAGGAGAGCTGCCTGTCTTAACCTCCTATCCTTGAAATGGGCCCCAGAATGCTCACACTTCTGTTTTGGCCTTTTCTTCCATTTCTGATACACTATATCCTAAACTTGCTTTCTGCTGCCCACTCTGCTTCTCTACTCTCCCTGTTCACTTTCTGACCCATCCACGTAACCCATAAGCCCCAGCAAGCCCCATTAGCTTTTGGTCTTCTAGATCCTCAACTGCTGGCAGAATCCATCCTCAATGGAGAGACTTCCCAAGATAGGCTGGACTCCCTCCTGGATGCCTAAAAGAATGATGACAAAGAAGAAGCTTAAATTAGATTAAGAAAAAAGTCCAGGTGTAGTGTTGGAAGCCTGTAATCCCAGGCCTTGGGAGACTGAGGCAGGAGGATTGCAAGCTCAAGGTCAGCCTGGGCTACATAGTAAGATCCTGTCTCAAAACATAAACAAATAAAAAAAGAAAGAAAGAAAAAAGAAAAAAGAAAAGAAATGAAACCCCTTATATTTCCAGATGCTGATTCCTGTCTCAGTTGATTTTATTTTTTCAGTACTGGGGATTGAATTGAATTGGGACCTTTGCAGCGAGGCACATTCCCAGTCTTTTTACTATTACTACTTTTTATTTAGATACAGGGTCTCAGTAAGTTGCTAAATTGCTTAGGCTAGGTTGAAATTTGTGATCTCCTGCCTCAGCTTCCCATAATACTGGGATTATAGGTTGTGCACCATCACACCCAGCTTCTTTTACTGACTCCTAAAGTATTTGCTGAAAAATCCTGAAAATTCCCTTTTCTATGACACTTCTAGCACTTTCTGCAGTGATTACTCGGATAGTACTTGAGACACAGACCTTCTGAAAATGTATTTCCTAGTTTGCGTTTCCAGTCCTTTGCAGCTCCATAAAAAAGAAGCACACCAAAATATAAACTGGATGTTTGTGTCTTCCCAAAATGCAAATATTGATATATTAATCTCTAATGTAATGGTATTAGGAGGTGGGGCCTTTGGTAGGTGATTAGGTCATAAGGGCTCTACCTTCTAAAATGGGGCTAATGCTCTTATAGAAGATATCTTTAAGATCGCCCTCATCCCTTTCACCATGTAAAGACACAGAGGAAAATAGGTACCTAAGAAAGAGCCCTTACCAGACATAAGATCTGCTGGGTCTTAGATCATGAACTTCCAACCTCAGTAACTGTGAGAAATAAATTTCTGTTGTTCATAAAATACCCAGTCTAAGGTATTCTAGTACAGCAGCTCAGAGAGACTAAGACTGTGAGCAAAGGGACAGGTCAAACCAAACCAGCCAAACCAGAGCAAAGAAACCTCTGATGATGATGTTCGGTGCATTAGACTTCCCATTCCTGTGTGTAAAGGCCTTGATACTAAGCATACCAGGCTAAGAGGAAGTTAGACTTACTTGGAGTCAGTCCTACTCATCAGGATAGTGTAGTGGGATGCATGCAGCAAGAGCCTTTTTCCAAGTTTGGAACCTACTGAAGAAAAACCACAAAGATTGTATAATTTGCCTTTGGTTTCTTAATTTCAAAACTGCAGAAGTGCAGGTTGGTTCACATTTATTAAAGCAGTACTTCTCATCTAAAAGAAATAAAAGAGACTTCAAAATAAGTGCTACTAGGATGAGTTGCACAGTAAAAACCTCTTTTAATTGTAAATGGGAAGAAAAACCTAATCAAGATTTATACTGGATATATTTATGACCTGCTCTATGCAGCACCCATAATGTTATTATAAATTGACTACAAAGGCAGTCTCAAATTTAGGTGCAAGTTAAATTCTAAAAGTTTATGTTTTAATTTTGTTAACAAAATGTTACAAATAAATGATGTTAGTTTCCAACATTAATACATAAATCTGGATTAATTTATAGTATGATATAAAGTCTGTTAAACTCAACCTATGTAAATACTTTGTGATGGTGTAGCCAGCTACTTAGTTTTCTTTTCTAAATTTATCAATCATCAACTCTAAGTTAATTAGGGGAAAATGTAGTGGTTCTTCTTCAAGAAGTCTGTAGAGTGAACGAAGTAAAAACAAGATGTGGATAAAGAAAGTGTGACCCAGAGAAAGTAAGTAAATTATCCAAGGACACACGGCTAATAAGGTAATAAAAGGATTCAAAAACAAACAAGTAGGTTTCAGAGTCCCTGTTCTTAGTCATTATGAATCTATGCCACATATACTTGATATAATTCAAATCGACTGCTCATTATACGAAAACCTCTTGTTAATATTCTTCCACAGACCTAAAACATTTTAGATCTTATTAAAACAACTCCGCAGAATTCATCCACCAATACAGATAGAGTAACCCAAAATGACACATTATCTTCCTACAGATAGTTATTTTTTTAAACATTGATGCAGTCAAGAGTGTACAGGTCTTTAGTCTAAACAAAGCTGCAGGAGTATAAGGAGACAGAAGATGTTTCAGACCAAGGAGACTTGGTGGCTTTGTGCTGGAGCTTGGAACTATTGTCCTTGCCCAAGGAAGGATGGCAGGGCAGGACCCTCCCTGAAGAGGGCACAGCTTAATCAAATGGAGGACATTCTTAGGACCCAATGAGTAGCTTCATGAGCATGGGAAGAAACCACCCAGAAGAGCAACAGAAACCAACATGTTACTGTCAGAGCACAGACAGGGGAACACTGGTAGAGAATACGATGCCAAGATTATTAATGAGTATGTCATATGATCCAGGATCTCTACCTTGCTGAACACAAGATAGATTACATCCTTTATTTCTCCTCAATCCAGCAATGTTGTCATTCTGTCACAGAAGATTAAATCAGTCTACACCAGTTTGTAACAATGCCAGTGACCTGTTCTTCTGTAGATATCTGAAAATTGATTTTTGCATGATTCATTGGATAATCTTTTCAGTCTAGAAATTATTAGCCAATTGTTATTTGGATTCTTTTACTTTTGGATTAAGGGAAACAAAAAGCAGTACATTATCTCTTTTTTGGCATAAGACACCTAGGAATTCTTAAAAATGAAACTATTGGGTTTATGATGGCTTCTACCAGTCCTTAAGGTTCTTTGCTAGCAAGCATCAGAGACTATAGGTAGGACAAATTGTGTTTCCTAACCACCATCTGCTCTTATCTAGACTAATATTGTTTTCTGCTCCCTCTCTCTATGAGCTGTCATTTTCCTACAAAAGCTGTCTATGCATATAATCCAGGAGATCAATGAACCCATTGTGCTTTAGGATCCCTTTCTCGAGGAAATTTCACGATTCTAATTATTTAACATGAAAATGTAAAGAATGAAATTTTGCATTCCATTACACTCTAGGGAGCCAATAAAGGAGCAGGAAAACAAGCAGCAAAATAAATAGGAAATGCAGCATTAAAGGTGGCTTGAGCTCTTTCTCAGAAAATGAGAGATGTGCAGGAGAGTAATTTTGAAACATGAAACACTGTAAGACCCACTGATGAGTAAGGTCTGATAAGTAAAGAGGAGATCTTCTTTATCCCAATTATCTGGGCAATAATCTAGCTTTATCAAAGTGCTGTTTTTCCTTCACTATTGTGGTCTCCACTGAACAGAGTTTTTTTTTAAACCGAAAACTAGGCTGGCCAATAGCAGCATTACCAAGAAAGCCATTTTTGTCTTTAATATTACAGCACCACCTATTTTGCAGCACTCCCAATTTTAATCTTCCCCTGCATACTCAAGTAACCCCTTTGCCCACTGTTTTCCCTCTCAAGGGCTCTTCTTACCTTTAGAGGCTTAGTTTGTTTTATTGACTATGCTATCCCTCGACCAGATGTATCAGCAAATTGTTAGGCTTATGCAAAACCTCATGCCGAAGTAAGAATCCCAGCTAATATATTCAAAAGCAGATTACGGAACAGTCTTTATTTTAATTGCATATATATGTAATTAATATATATATATGTCATTTAATTCTCAGAAATGCCTCATATTGTAGGTGGAATGGAGGGCCCTACATTGTAGATGAGGAAAGTGATGCCCAGCAAGGTTAACTTTGACCAAATTCTCAAGTAGCCAGGTCTCATTTGACCTCACATAATTCCTGTCCGTGACACAGTGTGTTTCCTTATTTCAAATAAGTTTTCAGGAGAAATATTTTGTGCTTGAAGTTTTGCTCTTTCTAGTTCGTTAAGAATGTTACTTTATTAATTTATTCCATATGTAATTTTAATTTCATTGAGAACTTTGAGGCTAGAATTTCTCAAAGTCTTCCTTGTGCCCCATGCACACATACATCGTCCTCTTTGATTACTACCCCTAGCTAGGGTCGCCATTGCCTCAAAGTCCATGGGGAAAAATATGGAATTACTCAAGATCCTCAAAAAAGTTTTATTTTTTAATGAGATGGAGTATACTATGATCTTTCTTCAATGAAATACTGATAAAAGAGGTAGCTAACCTACTTTTCCATATTACTTTAACCTAAAAAGAGAAAACAGATACTTAGGTTTAAACTACCTTGCCCTTTTGCCATAGCTGTAGTTTTCTTTCAACAAAAACAATATTAGTATATGAGAATTATACAAAAATAATCAAGTGAAATTTTTCATGTAGTTTTATTCTGTTTACATTTACATTTATACCTTTAGCAAAGTGTAGCATAGTGCTAATTTTCATATGTACGATACTCTTTGGCTTCAGCAGGTATAGGATTAAGAATTAGCTGGAGGATTTCTTTAAGGACCACATTGTCCTCTATTAGCTACTGAGAAATACAGTTAATGTAGGAAAGTAAGATAAAAGCTTAATTCTTTCCATTTACGTGTCACTTTTCAGAGAAGAGTTAGTGCTCCATTTACTTCTCCTTGGTGTATGATTAAATTGTGCTTATGGTTTTAAATTTGTTTTTGCTTTCTTATGTCTCTTTTTTGTTATAAGCTAATAAGTTTTTTTGTACTGCTATGTTTTAAACCGTTATATTCATCATTCTTATTGATGCTCATACTATCCCATCTTGGTCAGTGAGAGGCCCCAGATTTCTTTGTCGTATCACAAAGTAATATGACAAAGTCTCCTGATTTGGGGTACATTAAGAAGTCCCAAGCTTATCTTGTATTTACCAGCCAAACCTGGCACAATCAGCCATATGTCCAAGAAGTCCTCCTTCTTTTGATCGAAGTAGTATTTAGAGCCCAAAATCTGAGCCCTGGTGTGTTAACTACTATTGAGTTGTCCTGTTCAATGGACAAAATTAAGAAATAAGTATATTGGAAAGAAAATAAGTTGAGTTTTTATTAATATTTTCATTTCTAAGTAAATATTACAAGAATTTAATTCTTTTGTAATTATATCTATCTTTTATGCTGAAAATTTTAATTCCTAATCACATTAACATGATTTTATTTATATCTAATTATAATAAATAATTAGATTTAAATAATTACTTCTATTAACATTAACAATTATGCTTCTAAATAAAGTCTAAGATTTTCTTCTGTGTTTTTATAGACACAAGAAAATGTACATCAGTAAGAATGTATAGGCAAAATGGTGTGCTCTAAAGTGCTTGAAATAATTATTTTCTGTGTGGTTATGACATTAGCTTAATGTACAGTTGTGCTAATTTATTTTAGTCTTTTATAAATTTTCAGCAATCTCTTTTTTCTTCGCTTTTTTCCTTTTGGATTTAATTTTTACAATATTAAACTATTTAATGGAGAAATTCTACTTCAGGCCAATTTAGAGAAACAAGGGCTGGATTTGCTCTCCTAAAACTACTAAAAATTGAACAAAATAATTAAAGCAATGCTTTACATAATACTAGATATCAGGCATTGAAGGGACATTGATCCCTGAGAGAAATAAAATGGAACCTGTGATTGACCAAGTTTACTGAGGGGAGATCCTAATACAGGGAGATCCAGGCAGGATGTGACAGACTTCCCAAGTTGATGAACAAGAGCCATGAATTCAGGAATACCAATGTGGCTGTAGATTTCAATGTGGAGTATATAAGAGGAAAGAGACACACAAAGAGAACTCTAGATACAAATGGAGGATCCTTCTCAAGTATTCAACAGAGAGCTGATCACTGCAAAATTGAAACCTTTTCCAAAGCCTGGGAAAATATGTCCCAAATGATTAGAGGTAATAGTACTCAGTGCACACTTAGCCCATATTCCCAACAGCCACCCTGCCAAACTTGGTAATTCATGGCACATTTGAGTACCCAGAAGGGTGTTGTCTTAATAGTTGGTAATTATTAGCTCTCAACTAACCACTGTTCTGGCCCTACTGAATAATAGAAAAGCATGACCCCAAAGAATCAAACTATTTCCAAGTAACTCAATGCCATCCCAGATGAAAACTCAAGAACATTGAGAAGAAGGCAAAGATATCAAGCAACAAAAAGGGTAAGAGTCACAACATATGGCCTGTATTAAAATGTTACCAGGCATGCAAAGAAGTAGGAAAGTAAAATCTGCCAGAGAAAAATACAATAAAAATTTATGCAGAAATGACAAGGATGTTAAAATTAGTAATGAAGGACTTTTAAAATTCTATTTTAATTATGTTCTACTATATGTTTAAGAAGTTAATGAAAGATATAAAACATATAATTTTTATATTGGGTTCAATCTCTAACACTACAAAGAGTTTGATATTGTACTTAAAATATACTGGACAGTATTAACACCAAATCAGAATTTGCAGAAGGAAATGTTAGTGAACATTAAGATATAGTAGAAATGACAAAATAAAACACATAGAGAGAAAAACATTTTAAATAAATACATAGACCATCGGTGAGTCATGGAAAAACTTTAAACAGACTAACATACATGTAAATGAATTGCTGGAAGGAGAGAACAACACTCAAAAACAAGAGTTGAAGAAGTAGTAGACAAACATTTTTAAAATAAGAGGAAAGTATGAATCTCTAAGTAGTGGATAAACAATAAACCTCAAGTACAAGATTCACAAAGAAATGTGTAGGAGGATATAGTAAAACAGCACAAAACTATGATGACAAAAAAAATAATGTTAAGAGACAACTAACGAAAAAAGAAACATGCAGAAGAACGAAGAATAGGATGAGGACCAGTTTTTCATCTGAAATAATGCAAGCACATTGAATAAAATGAATACAATGAATAAAAAAGGAACAAAATGGAACAAAATCTTTAAAACACTGGGGTGGAAGTTGGGCTGTCAACACAGAATCTTATATCCAACTAAGGTATTCTTCCAAACCAGAGAAATATTTTTTCAGTCAGATAAATTTCAGAATTCATCTCCAGCCTTATATACTACAAAAAAAAATTAAAAGAAGGTCTTTATGTGGAAAGGAAATGGTATCAGATAAAAATATGGGCCTCCAAAAAGGAACAAAAACCACTGGAAATGATAACTATATGGTTAATGACTTAATTTTAAAATATATGTTAAATAGTCACTGTTCTAACAAAAAAGACAATGCAATGGAAGATTTCACACACACACACACACACACAGATATATATGTGAATATATATGAAATGTATGGCAATGATACCATAAGTCCAGGGAGAAAATATTTCATGTATCATATATCTAATAAAAGAATTTATGAAGAGCTTTTAAAACTCAATATTAAGAAACCAAATAACACATTTACAAAGTGGACAAAGGGTTGAGAGATGCTTCATCAAAGGAGAAATATGCACCCAAAAGCATTATGAACATCTTGATTTCTGAAATGCAACTTCGAGCCACAATGACATGACACTAAATGCCTACTTGAATGATTAAAATTAAGACTGATCTTCCAAATGCTAGTGGGATTTATAAGAACTGTAACTCTCACACACTGCTGCCATTAAGCAAAAAATACAATCACTTTGCAGAACATTTCCCAGTTTTTTTTAAAAGTACAGCATAGACCTATTCTATGACCCAGTGATAAGATCCTTGGTATTTACTCAAGAAAAATGAAAGCATATGTCCATACAAAACCTATAAATGAGTGGTAGTAGCTTTATGTGCATTAGCCAATACCTGGGGTGGGGAAAATGCAGTGACTGGATGACCATCAGTCCATAAATGGATACATTGTGATATATTTATACAGTGGACTACCACTCGGTAATAAAAGAAATGAAATATTAACACATGAAAATGTGGATGAAACTCAATTACGCTGAGAAAAAATAGCCCAACGAGAAAAAGATTATATACCCATGCCACAGGATTCCATTTGCATGCAACCCTTGAAAATGCAAGCAAATTTTATTGGCAGAATGAGTGGTCGAAGAAGGAAAGGTCAGGACTGGGGAGAAGCTGAGGAACATTATTACAAAGGGGCAGGAGGAAACTTTGTGGTCACAGATACATTATTATTTTGTTTATAGTGGTGGTTTCAGGGGTATATATCTTAGTCAAAATCTGTCAAACCATGTCTTTAAATAAGTGCTGTTATACGATCATTATTCTTCTTCATAAAGCCATTTTAAACCTAGAATAATTATATGCTATTTCCAGAGAAGTCTCACTTCCTTCTAAGCCCCTGTACTCTGCGGCTTAACTCTTCCTTTAAGTAATCATTTGTGTTAGTACAATATTTTATGTGTCATTTCAATGGTCTTTTGCACAAATAAGTAAATCTATGTATATGTATGTTTTCCTTATTGTACCCCATAACATCATCATACAAACACACACACGTGCACAAACATGCAAGCATGCACTTTTCTTTCTTCCCTTAGCAACGTATCCCTGGAGATTATGCCGCATTGGAATATAAAGATTTTCATCCTTTATTTCCATATTTCTACAGAATTACTCTGTATAGATGCACCAGGGCATAGTGAACCAGCTCCTTGCTGAGAAGCATTTGAGTTATTTCCTTTATTTTGTTATCACAAATAATAACAAAATGAATAACCTCATCCACAAATTTTTTTTATTTTCAACACTTTATCTTTGAGATTGATTTTGAGAAGTAGGACAGATGATAGGTCAAAGGGTAAAGACAGTGGTAAATTTTCTGTATATTGATATTCCCAAATTTAACATTCTTGATTTCAGTTATTCTGGGGCTATCTGGAAAGACAGGAAAGTCATCATTTGTTATTTTGATGAGGCCCAATTTGGAACAATGCAATCATTTAGGTTTATGTGCAGACGCTAGTGACTTGGCAAGTAAATTAGTCTAGCTCATTGTCCTGTAGGCATCTATTAACTCTGCTTCATAGTTTGTTATTTCTTGCAGGATCCAAGAATGGCCCTCAAGGGTCCTGAATCCTGGGCCCTCTAGGAGGTACTTCACCTATGAAATTAAGCTTTGATTATTCTCAGGAAAATGCTAGAGTTATTACCAGTTAATTGTATCTAGTAAACAAGCTTTAGCCAGAGCTTCCAAAAGTTATGCCAGTTACCAGCGGGTTGCGAATCTCCTAAGGATGGGCAGTAGCCTGGAGTTTCTTAAAGGATCAGACACGGTCTTTGCCTTTGTGGGATCCTTTCAGAAAGCTGAAGGTGAGAGGAACTTGCTTTTGAATGGGACATCTTGCCTCTGGTTGCCCTACTCTCTGTAGCTATTTGTGACCAAATAGATCCTTATCTCCTTTCCGTATATGACAGGAATGTGTGTGTCCTTTGTGTGGTTCACTTCATGACTTTCTGCTGGCATTAGACAGTGGGCATAAGGGGGGGATCAGAGCTATACTATTTGGATTTGAAATTAGCATCACTAGCTGTTAAATCTTAGACAGCTTACTGAAATTCTGTTTTCAATTTCCTCCTTTATAAAATGGAGGTAATTGCAGTGCCTACCCAACAGGGTCATTGTGGGAATTAAAACACATAAGAAGTTCTTAGAATGATGGCAGGCACACAGTAAGCTCTCAATAAATGCAAGCTATTATGTCTATAATGACCATAATCTTGGTACATCTATCCACTGATTATGCATTATGCAAATTTAAAGGATATTTTCCATTGATGTTTGAAATTTGGGGATTTTCTAAGCTGGCAAAGAGGAAGCTTTTATAAATAGGAGTCCTATTATACACACAATAAATCTATACTTTAAGTTACAAAAGCTATGCAGTGGCTAAAATTAGATACCAATTCTTCCTCTTGAGAAATTTGGTCTAAAGGAATTCCGTGTTCTCACACAAAGTTGAAATCTTCTTCTATGACCTCCCAAACTTGAAATCACTTTTGGACCAGTCCTGGCTGTTACTAAGATTTTTCTCTTAAATTCTTGCCTGAATCACAACATTTAAATATTTAGTCATTGTCAGTCCCTTTCCCCCAGAAGTTTTGCACCCCTCCATCATGCTCTGAAGACCCTGGCTGTGTGTTATAGCTTGTCTTTCTCTTTCTCTTTTCCCCTTTACAGCTGCCCTGTTTTCCCTGGGGGCCCGCATTGTGCTGGATTAGCACTACCCTTCTCTAGCTGATGGCAATATCAAGACCTTTGTATGGCTTGTGTTAGAAAGAGTAACTTCCTGCTTAGAGTCTTTCCTGAAAACAAACGCTGCACTTGTGTAACACGATGACATTTCCTGTTTAGTCCCATTAAATATCCCTGGTAGCTGTAGCTTGCCAGGGTTGCCGCTAAATACTTAATGTCCCTGTAGGTGACCCATTATTCTCAGGGCCGCCCTGTAGAAACGGAGAAGACCATGACTGGTTTCATCAGGACTGAAAGTGTGTGTGTGTGTGTGTGTGTGTGTGTGTGTGTGTGTGTCTGTGTGAGTGTGTGCAAAATACTAATACAGTCAACATATACTGATGATGGATAGGTAGATGATAGATAGATGATAGATAGATGGAACAGCAATTCCTTTTAAAGGAGATTTTTATTTCCTATTAAATTCTTATTGAGAATGGTTATGTTGTTTTTACTTAAGCATTCTGCTCAGGTGGAGTCAGAGAGAACTCCTTGTAAGATGGAAATTTTAATGTGTGTGGTGCATTTTAATCAGTTCACTTTTAAATATCTGTGAAGTGCCTGGATAGAAGAGTTAAATGCATGTAGACTGCAAATACTAAGAGATGCCCTTTCTACTAAGAATCTTAATTTTATCTTAAATGTGTAAGAGTTGTCACTTGCTTAGAAGGAAACCAACAACAGAAAGGTAATCTCCCCTTAGAAAGATGCCAGATGCACATTAAGCACTCAATAAATGCAATCTATTGTTTTCATAGTGACCATTATCTTGGCATAACTACCCTCTGAATATGCATTATATGAATTAAAAGAACATTTTTCAGTTGTTTTTGCAATTTGGGAGATTTTCTCTTTATAGTTATTTATATTGTTTGCAACTTTGTAAGAGTTCCCTATTAACAACATAAAAGTTTTAAAAAACATGGACTTGAGTTCCATTTCTAGCACTCATGGTGTGAGCTTGACTTATGCGGCAGTTTTCTTTTCTTATCTTAAAATAGAGTTTAAGAAAAGTTATCTTTGTAGCTGTTTACTCCTGAAATACTGATTGTAATTTGTAAATTGAAATCCACCTGCATTTGGAAAGTAAGACTCCTATGTGACTCATTTCACATCCTTGTAAGAAAATGTGCTTGTTCACTTTCCTTCTTTTGTTTCACCCACAGACATTATCCTCATTCTTATGAGTGACCTTTGGAGAATCTCATGTCGCCCTGTAATGTGCAATCTATCTCCTATGAGTTTTGCTGTTTCTGCACTGGGCCATGGCTGCCCTACCTGGAGCCAAGAGAAGCTGAAATTCGAGAAGAATAGGAGCTGAATACAGTCTACACATAAACTGTGCACCTGGCTGCAGTTCTCCATCACCCCACAGGAAAAAGCACCTCCTTCATCCAAGTAAGCTAGTGGAGACCCTGTATCTTCCCTGAACACAAGCCTAGCCCCAACTCGAGGAGTCATGAGGTTCAATATATTAGATGCTTCTGGTTCCCCTGGAACTACGAGGCTTGAATTATGAATTCCAATGCTTACTATGCAAAACATGCACAGTTACTGAAATTTTTAGAATGGTTTCTCTTCCAGAATAGACTTAATTGTACTTAGATTAGTGGGTTTTCTGCCATTTCTTAGCCAGTCTTTCCTACTTGGCTTACACAGTATGGACAACCAAATATCATAACCTTCACCTTAACTCCCAATCCCTTTGTCCTTTGCCTATAGACTTAGCATAAGGTCCACCAGGGAGAAATAGGGGTGGGTGTGGATACTGATGGAGAGAAAGGGAAAGTCGGAGCAATAGGAACATTCGGTCACTAGGAAGGTGTTTTATGTGGTGGCATAGGAATAATGCTTTTGGCTCTACCATAACCTGAATGATTTACACTGAACACTTTTAAATACCAAAGGAACTTTAGATTACTGAAAGATTTTCCAAGTAATCTGACATCACAAAGTAGCTCATTGTGGATCTGGGAATTGGGCCTTCTTCCTTGTTGATATGTGAATGATGATTTTGTTATTATATTTCAGTGAATTGTGCATTTATTTAGTATCTCTTGGTTAACTTGTATCTAAGTAACCCTGGAACTTTGACAAGCTTAAGCCTTTGAACCTGAAAAGCTGACAAGTGGGCCCTGGGTCGTAGTCAATTTATTGTGGTAATTCTGTGCAGAAGGTAGGTGCATAGCTAGTTCCCTTTGCCAATATCTGTATCTGGAGAAATCCATAACACATACTGAGTGAAGTCTTCCAGGACAGGGGTTTTGTTGTTGCTGCCTGGAGTATCTCTGTTCACTGTCCCAAGCTGCTATATTTTCTAGTATTGTGGTAGAAAAATGTGTATTGTTTAGGGGCTGGAGTATTATTATTATTATTCAAGTAATAAAATAATGCCTCTTTACCAACTCTCTGACACTGCCCTTTATATTAACAAAACATGCATTATTCCTTCTCAGTCTAATTAATATCCTGTTTAATAGGTATCTCACTTCATGCTAGATTCCAGCACTCTTTTCAAAAGCAGCATGCTTAAGAATTTCTAATTTAATTGAGAGCAGTCTTAAATTAATTGTATAATTAATCTTGTCAAATTAAGTAACATTTCATACACTACCTTATTAAAGAAACTTGAATGTTTTAAATTGCCATGCTATTAGGTATTAATAAAGAAGTTCTTCTTCTGTATTGTTCTGCTTTATAACACAAAGAAGGTAATTGCAATATAAATTGCAATATAAAAGCTAATTTCTATAGTACATTAATAATTAGATACACATTATTTCCCATTATATCTTTTTTTAATTCAATGGATGATCTTTTTTAAAAGAAAGATTATTCCCCAATGCCAGGATTTAACTATTGTATCGATGATTGATTTTAAATGTGGACGCTGGCACATTCTTAGGAGTGATCTAATTAAACCAAAAACACATGGCCGTAAACAGCAAGTGTGTCAGCTAAGGAGAACTTTAACCACTTGGGCAATTGGTTGCTGTGATGTTTATGAATAAGCAGTCTGTGTATTTCTGAGATGTAAGTGAAGAACTCTGATCATTGATAAGTCCTTGGGGATTACAAACTAGAGAGTTTTCATATCTGAAACCAAGGGTCTTTCCTCCAGAGAGAAAGTTGGGGGTGACCATAAAGACGGTGCCCATAAACAGGGATTATAAATTGCTGATGAGCTCTGGGATGGTCAGGCAGGAAGGGAATACTTGTCTGATCAATATTTTATGAATAGATAGAACTAACTCTCAAGGTCAAAAAACCACAGTTTCTTAAATTCTGTGAGCACATCCATTTTTATAAATATTTGTCTTGAATTTTAAGTTTCTGGCTACATGCCAATGCTAACTTCCAAAAACCATGCTTGAGCAGGCATGAAATCTATGCTAAAGTAATCCAGAAATATTTCTAGCAAATTAAGATTATACCTTATTTATTTATGAATAAATAGTAATAGCATTCATGAAAAATTGGGACCAAGTCCACAACTCTTACCAGGCATTCAAAAATTCTTTGGCAAACTGAATAACTACAAAACTAGATAAATAGCTCAAATAAATAAAAATACAGCATTTCTGGTTAGCCTAGTGAAAATCTTTTATTCTAATATTATTTTCCAAATTTCCTTCATAGTGTTTTTTGAAAATGGCCAAGTAGCTTAAAAGTAATTTTTCTTCAGAGAAAAGTGAAATAATATCTGTCAAATTCCTTTTTTAAGAACAATTCCAGAGCAATAGAAAAAGTATAAAAATTTTTTACTTTGAAATTTGAAACAAATTTGTTATGTGAAAAATGCATCTAATGGACTAAATTCATCGTATTTTACTGATGTCGATTGTTATTTATCATATGATTCTGACTATGGTCACCATTAGTCCTATTCACAAAAGTTTTTGCTCTTTCTCCTGAGCAAATTGTAAGATTCGTTTTTCCATCTCTTGGTGGTTGGGTATCGTCATTTCACATCCTTTGGGTTATGAAATATAAGAGGAAGTAATTCATTAATCTGAGATTAGTTTTTACAACCTAATAATATGATTTCCCACATTCCCTTTTCCCTGCCTCAGCAGATGTGGAAACAGAGAGCAGGGCCCCTCAGCCTGGATTCCTGAAGGAAATTAATTCAGAGAAAAGTCTGAGGAAACCACTAATGAGCATGTGACACAAACTCATCAAGAGCAAGACAGTCAAGTGCTCTTCCAAGCTACTGAGACTGGGGACTGGTCGTTATAAAACCACACAGAGCATATCTTGATTGTGATCACATCATTTACCATGTACCACAAATAAGCCTGAATACTGGGGAGGAGGAGTGGGTCCATAGGTATGAGGGGTAATAGGATGGGAAAACTGACTTTAAATGTTGGAAAGGCATTGTTTCTCCATTCTTAAATTTTAAAATCATCACTAACATTTCTGTAAATTCTTTTGATATTTTAGAAAACTAGGCTCACCTAATTTAAAAAAAATAGGGGAATGAAATATGTGTTGGGTAGAACTTGAAAAAACACATTTAATCCTTAATTATAATGAAGGTCTTCTATAAGAGGTATTACGGCATAAATAGGATTTTGGTCTCATTCAATGATAATTTTAATAATGTCTTACTGTTCTCAAGAGTTATACTTACTTACTATAGAAATTTCAGTCACATAAAAACACAGAAGATAAAATAAAGTTTACCTTTCATTTGACCAGACTGAGTCAATGTACATCCCTTTGTCTATCATGTAAAAGAAATTACAAATATGCACATTAAATTTGGGGGTAGGAAGCATTTTCTTAAATTATAAAGCATGAAAGCCCTCATTTTTATTATGTCATTTTCTCCTACAGGCCAGCCCACCTCTGAGATAATCCCGTTAACATTTCCTGCTTTACTATGCTTACACTTGTGCACCTTTCTCTAAATTGTCTATCATTATTGTTATATATTAACTTTTTTAACAGAACTGATTTGCTCAGAACATGTTCTTAAGGCAGTACACAGCTCTCAGGTAAAATCATGCCAGTTCACAAAGAGGTGTTTCACTGTTTTAATGGCTGCATAGTATATATTTTATATACAAAAAGTGTGCCTCCATGTATTTAAAAACAAAACTCTTGTTTTTTTAACCAAACTAGCTTTCTGGATATGGATATTCATACTGTCCATGTGTTTGGAATCTTCTTTTTCTTCCTTCACTGATTAATGTGATCTAGACTTCCTCACCATGGTGAGCTCTTTTTAAAATGCACGTGTTCTATGTAACAACTTTACACCATCCTTAGGTCCCTTTACACCTCCCTCTTCTCCACGGATAGGTAGGTAAGTGTGAGAGTGTCCACGGGTGCTTTCTAATTGCAAAGCCAACAGGTGGAAGCCTGTAGATTTTGTCAGATACGCCTGGGCAGAGCAGAGAGCTGTATGCTTCTGCTGTGGTTGGTGGTGTCCTGCAGAGGAGCCCTCCTGGGCGGTGGCCTGTCTCCTTCTCATCCGCTGCCTTGTCAGATGAGCGCACAGCTTTGCTTGAGATTGACTCCCATCCTGTGAGATGTACAACTCACTAGTCATTGCCCTTCTGCCAGCAAAAAAGACACTGGAAATATCCTCAGTTACAGGTAAGTGCCAGAAATAAGGATCAAGAGTCAACAATTTTGGCTCACTGAAGAGTCTTACATGTGTTAATTCTTCCAGTTTTCAACAAGGATTTATATTCAGTGTTTGCAAACATTATACTTAGGGCTGATACCTATCATTTCTTTTAAGGGTACATGTTACTTTTACTATTTATAGCTCTTCACTTCATTTTAAAAATTAAGTTACAATAAAAATAGGTTTTGCATGTACAGATCTATATATTTTTAACACAGTGTAGACTGAAGTAACCACCATCACAATTATGATACAAAACTGTTTAGTCACCTTCAAATCCCCTGGGTGTCCCTTTGCTAGCCTTTTGTCATCACATCTTTTCACAGCATCTAACCCCTGGCAAGTGGCCTCTTCTCCATCCCTAGAGTTTTGTCTTTTCATGTATGTCATACAATGGAATCACGTAGCATGGAATGTATTGGGTCTGCCTGCTTCTTTCACCACTCGACAAATGCCTTTTATATTAACTCAAGATGTCTCTGGTATCAATAGTTTATGCCGATAGTATTCCACTGTGATGATGTGTCACAGCTGATTCATTCATCCACTTAAAAATTTAATTTTTTCAACTTTAGGCAATTATGAATGCAACTGCTATACGCATTCATGTGCACATGTTGATGTGAACATCACTTTCACTTCTTTAGGGTATGTTACAGTATAGATTAAAAAAAAAAAAAAGGACCCATAAAACTCTTATGTGCTCAGACATTGGGCTTTTGAAAATGCTTGGATCACAGAGAGCACTATAACTAAATGTGCTGCAAGGAGGTGGGGCTTACTCAATAGAGGCGGGTCACTAGGGTCATGACCTGGAAGTGTCTCTCTCCCTCCCCAGCTCCTCCCTTCTCTTTCTGCTTCCTGGCTACCGTGACATAAGCAGCTTTTCCTCAGCTATGCCCTTCTGCCTTGCTGTTTCCCCCTTAGAGTCAGACCATGAACTGTGAATGTGAGCCAAAATAAACCCTTCCTTCTTTAAGTTGTGGGAGTCAGGTATTGTGTCTTAGTGGCAAGAAAGTATGAAAACAGGGGAAATACCCAGGAATGGAATTGCTGAGTTTTATAGTGAAGTATGTCCAACTTTATGAAAACCTGCCAGGCCATGCCCTGCTTAGGTGTGCTGTTCCACATTCCCACCAACAAGGGCGCATTCCAGTTGCTCTGCTTTGCTGTCACCATTTGACATTGTCACTGTTTTTTCACTTTAGCCATTCTGATAGGTATATAATGATGTTTAGAGTTAACTTTGATTTCTCTGATAGCTAATTATGTTGCCCATCTTTTCATAGTGTTTTTGTCTTCCTTATGATCTTTTGCCTTTATTTTTCTTAAGTTTGGTTGTTTGTTTGCTTCCTGTTGAGTTTTAAGCATTCTTTATTTATTGGATACAAGGATTTGTTGGATGTATGTTGTGCAAATACCTTCTCCAAATCTGTAGATTTTCTAATTTTCTGAACAGTTGCTTTCACAAAGCAAAAATATTTGTCTTTGGTGAGGTCCAATGTATCAATTACATAAAGGTTTGTGTTTTTATTTCATGTCAAAGAACTTTTTATCTAACTCTAGGTCACAAAGGTTTTTTCCCTTGTTTTCTTCTACATATTTCAGAGTATTCGTTTTTTGTTTTTTGTTTTTTGATTTTGATAACCGGAGTCGAATTCACGACCTTGTGCTTGACAGGTAGGTGCTGTGCCACTGAGCTATATCCCCAGCCCCAGAGTATTAGGTTTATATGTAAATCTACAACAAATATTAATTTCTACAAGGTGGAGGTATAAATGGAAGTTCATTGTTTTTCACACTACTTGCATACCAATTTTAGTGTCCAATTTTTGGAAACGCAGTCCTTCTCCAATGAAAAATCTTGGGTGATGTATTAAAATTCAATTGTCCATAATACCATGGGTCTATATCTGGGCTATCCATTCTATTCTATTGACTTATAGGTCCATCTCTTTGTCAGTATCCCACTGTCTTATTTACTTTGCTGTATAGTAAGTCTTAGAGAGTAATTTAATTCCTCCAGCTTTATCTTTTTTTTTCAAAATTGCTTTGGCCATTCTGTTTCCTTCACTTTACCCATAAATTTCACAACAAACTTTCCCTTGTTACAAAACATTCTTACTGGGATTTTGATAGAAATTGCATTAAATTATAGATCAGTTTGGGAGCAATGAAAATCTTTAATATGTTGAGTCTTCCAGTCCATGAGAAAGGTGTATTTCTTCATTTATGTAGATCTTTTCTAATTGTTTTCATCAGCATTATGTATTCAGCCTATAGGTCCTGTGCATGTGTTATTAGATATATATATGGAAGTATTTTATTTCTTTTGGTTTTCAACTGTCCATTGTTAGTACTATATATGGAAATATTGATTTTGGGGTGTTGACCTTCAACCCTAAGTCACTACTAAATTAACTTGTAGATGTTTCTATATAGAAATTCCCATGGGAATTTCCATGTAGGCAGTCATGATTTCTGATAATAAGAACAGTCTTATTTACCAATTTTTTGTCTAGATAGAGCAAGATTGTTCTGTCTAGAACAACATTTTCCTTCTTGTTCTCATTTATTGTACTGGCTAGGATATTTACTACAATGTTGACTAATAGTCATGTGAGAATTCACCTTTGCTTTATTTCTGACTTAGGTGGGAAAATATTTAGTCTTTTATTAGTAAGTATTATGTTAGCCATGGGTTTTGGTAAATAAATGCCCATTGTCTGGTAAGGAAGTTTCCTTTTATTCCTTTCATCTTGAGTGTTTATATATGGTGGTTTTGTTTTTATTTTTTTTTTAAATCATAATGGATACTGAATTTCACCAAATGATTTCTCTACATCAATTGATATATTTGTGAATCATGAGATTTTACTTCTTTAGACTGTTAATATGATGGATAACAATGATTGATGCTCAAATATTAAACCATTCCTACATTCCTGTGATAAACGCCAATTCATTGTAATACATAATTTGCTATATTCACTTTGCTAAAATTTTGTTAATTTTTTTATCAATATCTGTTGGAGAAACTGGTTTGTAATTTTTTTCTTGTAATGTTTTTGCCTGAATTTTTATCAAAGTAATGCTGTCTCCATGAAATTTATTATTATTTCCTTCTATTTTTTGAAAATAGTGCAGAAATAGTTTTATTTGTTAATTTTTTTGGTAGAGTTAACCTGTAAAAGTATATGAATCTGAAATCTCTTTTTTGGAAGTGTTTTAAATTATAAATTAGGGCAACCCATTCGGGACCCCTCCTGTCTCTCAGGAGCTATTCTTATTCCCCTTTCCTTTTCCCCAATAAATTTTCCTACTCTTAACCTCTATTGTCCCTTAGA
The DNA here is from genome assembly GCA_028451465.1 of Erethizon dorsatum. NCBI lineage: Eukaryota > Metazoa > Chordata > Mammalia > Rodentia > Erethizontidae > Erethizon > Erethizon dorsatum. Next base: position 135,883,206 of record CM051823.1, on the reverse strand, counting down.
ATTCATTCTTAGATTTCGGGGAACACGATCTCCATGTGTGGGACACCTAGCAAGTTGGGAGTTACATTTATTTCCCCCATATCATTGGGAGATCCTATATCATTTGGAGGTTCCACCAACATAATTGTAAGGAGACTTAAAGCTATGCGCCTACTGAAGACAAGAATATTTGGCATCTATTCAGGGCCTTTAGATAGACCTTCTGTGGTCCATCTCTGACTGCTGATTGCAATTACGACGGCCTTCACCGGAAGTAGCCAGAATGGTCTTCACCCCTTGCCCACTCATGGCAGTCAGGGAGGAAATATTATAGACAGCTAAATTGGGCAAAAATATTATAGGCAGTCATACAGGACTAGGCCCTTAAGAAAGTCAGCGAAGAAAATGAGAACACATCAAAACTGTGGCTGGAATTTCATCTGAAGATTAAATGGCTAGATTTACATACCTCCCTAAGGGATAAATGGAAATTTGAGATTATTGGTACCACCCTTGTGAGATTTCCCATATCAATAAACCATTATCTCAGTAGGGGTGGGGTGGGCCATCCTTTCCCACCCACTAAGACTAAAACCAAGACTAAGACTATAGATTATTGATCAAGGTTAATGATGTCATCCATGTACACTTGCTAAATGACCTGTTTTCCCATTGGATCAATATTACCTAAATGGCTATACTTGAAATCTTATTGGTTGATCATAGTTCTGACCCATGTTGTACCCACCTTGTGATTTTGCTTTATAAAATTTCTTTTGAGAAGTGGGCTCATTAGTAATCCATTCAGGACCTCTCTGTCTTTCAGGAACTATTCCTATTCCCCATTCCTTTTCCCCAATAAATTTTCCTACTCTTTTGGTTTTTCTTTTTTTAAGAAAACACTTATAAATTAAATTTCTCTAATAGTTCTAAGATTATTGAAGTTATTTCTTTCAAGTTGGGCAAGTTTTGCTGGTGGTTTTCAAAGAATTAGTCTGTTTTACCAAAATGTGTGAATTTACATGCACAGATATGTTCATGGTATTCTCTTATATTTATAGCGGTTGCAGAGTATAGAGGTATGTTTTCTTTTATTCATGATATTGGTAATCTGTGTCTTCTCTCCTTTGTCATTATTGCTAGAATTTGTTCATTTTATTGATCTTTTAAAAGAATCAATACTTTTTTCATTCATTTTTCCTGTTGGTTTTTTGTTTCCAATTCATTAATTTCTATTCTAATCTTAAAAAAAAAATGTCTTCCCTTAGTTTGCTTTAGGTTTATTTACTCTTTTCTATTCTCTTAAAGTGAAAATTTAGATGTTTTATTAAGGACTTGTTTCCTTTGCTAACACAAACATTTAATACTATGAACTTCCCTCAAAGTACTGCTTTAGCTTCGTCATGCAAATTTTGATGTTTTATTTTTATTTTCTTTCAATTCAAAACACTTTCTAATGCCTGCTAATACTTTCTACTTGATCTACGGGCTATTTACAAGGGTATTTTCAATTTACAAGTGTTTAGAGATTTTCTTGTTATTTCTGTGTTACTTATTCTAGTTTAATTTCATTATATCCAGATAACTTATTTTATGATTAATTTTAATTATTTCATGTGTGTTAAATACCCTCCCAACTCTCACTCCCCCAGGATGAGAACTATTTTGGTGAATATTCCAAGTACACTTGAGAAAAGTCTATCTGCTGTTCTTGTTGGGTGTAATATTCTGTAAAGTTCAATTAGAGCCCATTGATTGATGATGACATTTATTCATTCCATATGTTTGTTGATTTTCTGACTTCTACTTTTATAGATTACAGTGAGAGTAGCATTGCAACCTATAAACTATAATTATGGATTTATCTATTTCTCCTTTAAATCTTTTCACTTCATGTATTCTGATGTCTGTTGTTAGTTGTATACATGCAGGGGAATGTTATTTTGTCTGATAAATGAACATTTTCATCATTACATAATGTTCGTCTCTGTCTCTATTGTTTTTCTTTGTTCTGAGATCTACTTTTTCTGATATTAATGCTACCACCCAAACTTTGTTTTAATTAGTCATCACCTGTATTTTTTTTATATTCTTTTACTTTTTACCCTATCTATACCCTTATATTTCAAATGAGTTAATTACAGGCAACATGTTCTTGGGTCATTGTTTTTATTAATTCTGAAAATCTGTAATTTAATTAGTGGTCTTAAACCACTCACATTAAATATAAGATTTTATCTGTTTAGATTTAATACATTATTAATTTTGTTTATTTTTTTCTGCTTTTTCACTTCCCTTTTCTATCTTTTTTCTACTTATTTTGGGCACTTTACAGTATGTTCCATTTTAATTTGTATTGCATTTTAACCATATCCTGTTGTATAGATGTTTCAGTGGTTGTTCTAGGGTTACTATATACATACTCAAATTTGTACAGTCTACTCAGAGTCAATATTTTTTATTTGAAGTGTTACTCTGACTCAGGAACCTTTCTGGGGCTAGAGTCATCCCATGATTCAACTGAAGTCAAAAGAGCTGCCTCCAAACTATGTCTTTGGTTATGGGTGGGCTTTGGTTCTCTGCAGACTGGTAGAGAGAGGGCTTCAGTTCTCATGTTCACAGTACATTAGCTCGCTTTTCCCAGGGTGAATGGTGTATGTAGGGGGAGAGAACAAGAATGTTTGGGGAGACTACAGGGGGTCACTCATGGCTTTTGTAATTATCATTATCACTTACTGCTAGGTACCTAATACAATGTTACCTAGGCTGATTTGATTATTCTCATTCCAGAATAAGTCAGTTTATGAATAGCCTATTGCTTGTGGTTCTAGTCCCGGTACTCATGCTGCTAGTAAGAAGCTGATTTTAAATTTTTGCATTTTTCTTAGGCTTCTTCATAGCTGAGAAAAGTTCCACCTATTTCATTGAAACTTACAGAAGAATGAATAAAAGGAGTCAAGAGAATCTGCCAAATTGTGGTATATTTTAAATATCTGTGTTTACTTAGTTAATGCTTTTACCAAATACACATAAATGTAATAAAGGTATTTATAACCTCCTTTAAAAATACCTTAACTATTCTAAATGTGAGGTTTTCTCATGAATATAAAACCCAGGACAAATAGCCCTGTGGCCTGTCCCTTCTAATAAGCCAGGGAAGTAACTGGGATGCCACTTAATTTTTCAAAATCTACTAGTAAGATTCACAAATCCATGTGTCTGTAAGTCAGCAGTATTTCCTGCTTTGGTGTTCTGAGGGAGCCCACGATGTGAGAGCTAGTTGCTTAGCAACACAGCTCCTCTAGTATGCATGAAAACCAAGGGTGCTTGTCTGCCCCTCTTGGTCACTCATGACATTTGTGTTGAAGCTCAGTAACGAATTGAGACCTGGCAACTGACCAGTCATTCAGTGGCATTTATTGAGTGGTCCATTCTGCACTGGACCTGCAGATAAAAGAAAAGAGAAGGGGCAGCTCTTAAGGTTAGAAGTCTCATGATTCTGCCATTCATGATTCTGTGACAACCCATTTTTCTCCCTCTCCCATTTCATTTAAGCATATGTATTAAGTTCTTTTAGCTGCTTTAAGGTGATATTCCTGAGTGAAATTCTGGTATCTAATTATATTTTTCCGGCAAATATTTTGTGCATGCAGTGCACTCTGAATCAAATATTTCCTATTGGTTTTGGGAAAACAGAAGCTCAGATCCCAATAATTTCCCTGTACCATCTGAGCAAAACCTTATGTCCCAGAAAACTCTTCCTGACTTGAGCACAGGCTTCATCTTATTTTCCTTCCTTTTGTTTTCTTCTCTTCCTTGTTTAGTCACCTAATTGTGCGTAGTTATTTTTTAAACCACTTGAAATTATTTTTGGATAAAAACAGGTGACATTTTAAGCAGGAAAGAAAAAAAGGAGGAAATAAATGTGTAATCCTTGTGAGAAAGTCTTTTGGTAGTAAGAATGTGTTTGGATAAACTAGAGGCATCCATGATGGAAATGTTGCTCTGTCCTCACAGGGCATCCATCACTGCAGTGTGGGCCATGTGGCCAATAGTCAAATGAGTTTTAAACGAGGTCCAAATATGTGTCCATTTGTCCATCACTTAAAGCCCAGATTCACTTTCAGAGAGCATAAACACAGATACAATTAACTCTCTTCTTTTTCCAATGATTTCCTCTAGTGAGAAATGCTATCCATAAGTGATATTTAATTTTCTATAATTAAGTTTTTCTGATCCCTACAATGTCCCCCTTCATGTACTTCTGTATATAATCATGTCCATAGTAAGCACTAATATACCTTCGAATCACAATATAACCTAATATACCTTCGAATCACAATGCTGTCTCTGAAACTCTATAAATAAAATGTGGAGTATAGTTTTGAATACATTTTAATAATCTATTACTTAAAAATTGTGTATACAGTAAGTGACTATTAATGTAAGTATCCTTCCTCAGCTACTGTAGTAGATAATGTAGGCCTTATAGATTCCATGACAAAGTTAAGACTTCCTCATTCTTTATGACTGTGGATGCCATTTGGTTTTGTGTACAAAGAGCAGGTGATTTTATTCCATTTGCTTTTTCTAAATATCAAACTGCCTAGAGGAGTAGTCTTTGTATCAGTCCCACTCCTCTTTTCTGTTCTGGAATAATAGTGAACAGCTTTTTGGGAATGTCTCTAACATGAAACATTGACCTTGGAAAGCCAACACATACTTTGTTATGTTGGACAGACATTAGGGGAATGCTCATCAAGAGTCCAGTGCTCTCATTCTGTGACATCTGTATTGGATTTCTTCTACTTATTTTTTGAAAAGAAGGCAGTCCACAGTAATCAGAAATTTCATTATCTTCTTTTTAAATGCCAATCACAACTGCTATGTATATTTGATATATTTCCATTATAAACAGTTTCATTCACTCCTAAGGATTACAGTTCACTGACAACTGCTCACTACTATCTTCTATTCAATATGTCACTAGCAATTACAGAAAGAACCAATTTACCTATCATTAGACATCACAGAGTAAACATATTTGAAAACTCAAGGAGGGGAAAAATAATATTAGGATGGAAACGGAGTCAAGGGAAACATTACCATGACAAACTTGATCTTTAATTTGAGCATCCACCTAGCAATAATACAGACATCCTGTTTTTCCAAACTGCAGAACAGGCTTTAGACTATTTTGAAACCAATTTGGTTATTTTTTTATTTTTTTTTTTGTGGGTACCGGGGGGTCGACCTCAGGACCTCACGCGCCAGCAGGCGCCTGTGCCACTGAGCGATATCACCGGCCCCTTTTTCGTATGTGGGTTCCGGGAGTCGAACTCGGGCCCTCGCGCTTGCCAGGCAGGCGCTTACGCCGCTGAGCCATCTCACCGGCCCAATTTGGTTATTTTTGTTGTTGTTACTAGTTCATGTATTCTTAGTAAGAGGTCAGTAACTCATATACTTTGTATTTGATTTTAATAAGCTTCAAGAAATGAAGGTAAGATTTTCCCATGCAGACTTTTCTTCCTCTGGCAAATAAGCTCTAGACTAATGGGACAAAAGGAGAAGTTAATTACCAATTCATCTTTCATAGGAAACCACAGAGAAAACATGAAATTAGTTCATACATGATCAGAATTTCTGGGAGATTCATTAACAGCCAGAAAAGCCTACTGATTGAATACCTCTGGTCCCCATACCTTTGACAGGGAAGTTTTGAGAGTACAGAGTATAGCTAAAAATTTAGATTGCAGTGAAATTGGGGGCTGTGTAACGTAAACATTTTGGGCAGACTTGTATGATCATTCTTCACACCCCCTATCCACATGGCACGGGGGAGTTCAGCAGAGACAACAGAAAACTTCTGGAGAAGGCGTGGCACTACTGTGAGAAATTTAACTGCATAATTATATCTCATGAGCTTCGGCAGGAGGCAGCGTTTGACAGCAAATGTGATTTGACCATGTGACTCAAGCTGTACTACTGTTTAGATTAGGACTAAAAAAAGTAAGAAGACTTACAAGAACAACTGTATATAAATGTTAGTAGTGGGAAGAGAAAATTGCAAGTTCTATGATAATTTCATGGACTTTCTACTTTTTTTATTTCCACAGATTTGATTAGTAATAATAAATTACATATCTAAAGGAATTTATAGTTCCTCACACAGTACCTAATTTGATACTTACTCATAATTCTGTGAGAGCAGGTATTATTATTGCAATTTTACAGACGAAGTGAAACAGAGTAATTTAAAAGACTTAATAATGATAAAATTGTAGAGCTGGAGAGAAGCTTGAAGAACATCATTTAGCTTGTGAAAGATTTTTTTCTTTTCTCTTTCTCTGTCCCTATTTGGCCAAGAAAGTTTTTTTTTTTTTTTTTTTAACAGAATGTTCATGTTAAAAGCTTACCTTATAAAATGGTTAAAGTGCTATTTTATTTGCTCTTATGTTCAAATTTACAACATTTTTTAAATAGAAAATGAATGTGAGAACAATGAGGCTGCTTTAACAAACTCAAAATTTTAAATTGGTTATGAATATCAGTAGATTATTATTTTTTTCACAAAATTTTCCTTTACTTCCTTTATTTATACATAAATTGCATGTATTTCCTATTTCATGTTTATTTCTGTAATTTTTAGTTGTATATTACAGAAAATTGTCATTTGTGTTAATTAAGCATGTAGGTAGTAACCTATTTTTTTTCTTTTAAACAGATTGCCTTATGATTTCAGAGTATCATTTAATTAACATAACCCCAAATTCAAAATATGCACAATTAAGAAACTTTATTTTAAAGTTGAATTGGTAACACTCTCCAACTATCAGTCTCTATCATAAATATAAAAACCACATGGAAAATATCTCAAATGTCCCATACAATTTAATAATCTTGCATAATTGGATATTGTCACAACACAGAAATTCATCCATTTCTGTCACACAAATTACTATGGTGCTGTGAAAAGATCATGCAATAAACAAATTTGACTCCAACCTCTCTCAGCAATTAAATATACATGCTGTGTCTGATAAGAAAAAATGGCCAGTTGAGTATGTCTCCATATATGCTCTTGCCTGGAATTCCACTAAAACAATAAGTGAATAATTTTAAAAAAAAAATAATTCCTCCAGGACAAAGAGAAGGAGTGAAAATACAAAGGCTGTTAAGAGATACCACCAAATTTTGCGAAAAGAGAAAGCTAAGGATTAGTAATTGATACAGCAGAACAACAATGACAACAAAACATGAACTACTCATTTATGCAAAGAAAAATAGCTTTGCAACCCATCCTACAAAGCCACAGAAAGGCCCCCATGGAGAATTGGGTGAAGTGCAAAGTGGTAGGAGATTTAAGGCAGAATACAGAAGGACTGACCGATATCTGTGTAAGGAATGATCAGATAGGCAGACACTCTTTTTTTTTTTTTTTTTTTTTTTAGGTTTTCAGATACACTGTATTTTTTTTTAAATTTAAGTTTATTGGTACAATTTAAGCATACATAATGACCATATTCATTATAGGAATTTGTATCTATCCATGATATATCTTGATTCTTTTTTTTTTTCCCCATTCCCATCCCCTTTCCAAACCCCCTTTCCCATTCACAAAGTTTTCATTTTACCCTTCTTTTCTCATTTTTTTCTTTCCCTTCCTTCCTTTTCCCTCCCTCCTTCCTATGTCCCTTTTCCTTTTAAACAGTTTCTTCCTATTTTACGTTATCTATTGTACATTCATGTTCTTATTACCTTTTCAGTTTCTCACACCAGAGAGATAATGCGATATTTACACATTCCTCTACAGGCCAGTGGCAAACACACCTTGGGCTCTGCAACAGACCATAACTTCATGCTCTGGAAAAATTGATTTGGTAGCAAGTTGGATGTGAATATATCCAGTCCTATGGGTATTTTTATACAGGGCAGCAAGGATTGTTCTTTAGAAAAACTGAATCTTTTCAGAACAGACCTGCAGAAGCTGACATTTACATGCCTTCATGAAAATGCAAGTCCATGTTTTTAACCACTGTAGACCACAGCTTCCTAACAATAAGCTCTGTCCATTCAAGCAAGCTCTTCCAGTTAACTTCTGAATGGCAGCCAAGATTGTCACAGAATAGGAAAGAATCCAACATGGAAGACAGAAACCAAAGTAAACAAACACTACAAAAGACTCAAGAAACAAACAAACTTGGTTGTGGGGCATGCCTATAATGTTACCACTCTGGGAGGCTGAGTCAGGAAGATTATTAAATTCAAATCCAGCCTGGGAAATTTGGTGATTTAGCAAGACCCTGACTCAGAATTTAAAAATTGAAAAAAAAAAAAAAAGCAAAGGCCCTGGGTTCTGGGTTCAATCCCCAGAATGGGGAAAAAAGTAACAAACAGGGACAATTCAGGGAGCAAAAGAAAACTCCAGATATGCCAATATCAGAATAGAAAAAAAGAAAACATTCCTCCGTTTCATGAAAAACAAGGTTGTCAAAAGAAATACTCAGAGAAAAATTATTAATGGTCGTTTGTCAGATACATTGGGAAAATAGTCCAATAGGTATATAGAAAAGCAAGCAATAAAAGCCAAAGCAATTGCTAACCCCAGAGTAAGATTAAGTTAGAGAAAGAGAAAAAGGAAGGCAAGAAGAGGAGGGACGGGGGGATGGATCCAAAGGACCAGGGTTAGAGAATGGAGAGCAATACAGGAAGGGGAAGCAAGACAATGCTTGCCTCAGCAGAAACAGTGCTTACAAGTCATAATAAATCAAATTCTTTAACCAAGTTTCAAACAAAATGATAATATAACTTCTTAGTGGACAAAGATAGGCAGTTAGAGAGAAAGGATTTTTTCCCACTTCTTCCCAAGAAGTCAGTAAGTGATGTCTAAAATAAAGATATAAGACAGCAGACCATAGTAGAAACATGTGTCTACAGACCAAAATTGGGACAGTGTGGAACAGGGAATACTTGACACTTCTTATATGGCTTTAGTGCTATTTGTTTTCTTTCTTTCAAAACTACATGTCTGTATTACTTCAGTATACAAGAAGTAAAGAAATAAATAAATAAGCTTCAGAGATAAGGGCCAGCATGGAACTGGTGGATGGATACCAAATTTGTTCTCTATTTTGGGGAGATATACATAACTTATAAATATTGTGAAACAAAGTATAGAGGGAAGACTAGAAAATAGAGTTAATAGAAACTCATGAATTTAGTCTAATAAACTTGATTTTATTTTTTTATTTTTATTACTTCTTCAGAAAAGGTCTTGCTGAATTCTAGGCTAGTCTTGAACTTGCTAAGTAGCTCAGGCTGGCCTCAAACTTGCAATCTTTCTGCCTCCGCGTCTGAGTGATAGGATTACAGACATGCGCCACCATGCCTGGCTGGAACTTGACTCCTAGTGGTTCTTCTGTAGCAGTATCCCTCCATTATCGTGACAGGTTTGTGGTCATTTAGTTGCTCCCACAGTGGGATGGAAAATTACCAAGTGTTCGTGGCCCACTGTGCTTGTGCTTACAGACTAACACTATACCATCTGCATTAAACTAATTCTAAAGGAAACGCAATGGCCCTCAAAAGTCATCTTGCAGGGAAGTACTTTGTACTTCACAGTGATCAGTTCTGTATTAGCTCGGGTGTCTCAAACTTAAAATACGCATACTCTGGTTAAAGTACAACTATTGTGTAGAAAAGCATGCCTATTAGTAGACGTTATGCTATTATCACTGATAAATTATTTAATTACTAGCTAGCAGGGAATCAGGACTCTGAGAGAAGGAGACAAAGGATATCCAAACACTGTCATGAAGGAAGGTCTTGCTTAAAATAGCAGGAAACTGGATTAATCACAGAGTGAATGTAGTGATTAGGCATTTGATAGAAATCAGGTTACTAAAAAGCAAAAACAGAGGGGACTCAAATAATAAAATGGAACTCAAGGTTATCTTCAACTACCTTATAATTTTTACTAAGAGTAGCTCTTAATATCTGATTAAAAACAATTTTTGTCTGTAAATCTCTTTATAAATCTATATTTTAACATTAAATATGCAAGTATAGTGTTCCAAAGACAAAACTGTGCTCAACCCAGCCTAATGTCAGAAACGTTCTCCCCAAGAGGCAAAGTGCTGTTCCCAGGCTGTCCTCCGAAGCATTAGCCATCATTATAGGTTTTCTGAACTTGTAGTAAATTGTGTCATTCCCAAAAGCAAATTGAACATTTTCCTGGAGAAGGGGAAAAGTTGACACTAATAATGAGCTATAATGTTCCAAGAGAATGCAGTTAAACTTTTTGTTGAGAGGACAATTTTTTGGTAAATAATAGAAAATAATAGAAGAGATTTAAAGTGAGGCCAAAAGTGATAAATTATTAACATGTATTCTTGATTATCTAAGAAGTACAAAGAAAGCAAATGTACATGTTTCTAACATAGTCCACATTTTTGCACATGGACAAAATTGAGATGCATTTCCAGGTCCCAAACTGATATCCTAATCAAAAGTACTAGACCTGGGATCAGGAGTTCCACCTTTATCCTCACCCAGCCTCTCCAAATGCCTGTGCGACACTGTGCATATTATTTAGTGTAAATGTTTGTTTTCTCTGCCAAATGTACTTGTCCTTGGGGAGCAGAGAAAGGAAAACTAGGCTAGATTATGGATGATAATCTACTCTACAGTTAATGAAGATTCATGTATAAGTGTATGCCATGCTTTAACCTTCAGATATATTTTTAAAATCCACAATTAACATTTTATTATGGTTGATACAACTGGTGATTTTGACCTTTTGAAACCTCCCCATTTTGACAAATTAATGAACCATTTATTTGCTAATACTCCTGATTTTGCAGTGACAAAGCTATAGATCTAGAGAAAGCAATCATGGAAGCATTACTTTATTAAATGTTCCCATTCTCTAGGCCAGAGGACTAATGTTTAATCCATTACCTCTTAATTGTGCCTTTGTAAATGCTGTGCAACTTTGAATACATCTGGGTCTGTCTCTCCTGTGTCTTTGTCTGAATTTAGGTTTGGAAGAACAGAGATAGCAGGGGGCTAGTCTATCTTTCAAGATCCAACCACTTGTTCATTTATGAACTCAATAAAGGATGCATGGGTAAAATTCAGAAGCCAAATCATTTATGTGGGAAAAATTTAGTATTACTGGATAATACTGAGACTCAACAAATTTGGAAAAGAAACATAAATTATTCAGTGGTACCAACTAGTATGGTGTTTTCTCAAGTACCTGCACTCACCACTCAGTAGAGTGACATTGAAAAAGTGAACATTAGTCCCATTTTCTAACCCAGTTTATTGTGTTAAATATTATGTATTCCAAGGTTCTGGGGCCCAGGAAGTTCTATCAGTTAACACAGCCCGTGGAGGTTAACATCAAGTACAACAAGTGGACCTACTGTCTTCAATGCTAACTTTAACATGGACCTATTGTCTTTAATGCTAACTAATTTGTCCATAGTTTTAACCAGCAAGAGAGAAGATAAGGTAGAACCAGTGTGTATGTGTCATTAACATTGTATTTCATTAAATCTAAGAAATCACAACATATCAGAGGTGCTAAATTGTGAAGAAAGCAAAACTTCTCCAATTTGCTAGAACACAGTATTTAAAAACTCTAAATAAGTGCTCACTTCAGCAGCATGTATACTAAAAACTCAAAAGAAAAAGAAAAAACAAAAAAGAGGATTGGGAATGTAGCGCATTGTGAAGGCCCTGGATGTTCTTCAAAAATAAAAGTAAGCACTAATATGTGGCTATTGGGTTGTTTCAAATTCCTTGGGATTAAGGACTCCCTTCTGAATTACTTTAGTGATGGCCCAAGCTGATACCATTTTAGGATTTCTCTGCTGTGACAAATCTCATTTCAATTTTAAAATGCCTAGTGATTACACAGTACTATTTACATGGTGCCCCTTTTAGCTTTTAGGTCACTTATATTTTGTCAATCAGTCCTACAGTGTTATTTATTTATCTATCACTTAATAACCATGCAGCAGAGAATAATTTCTCTGGCCTAGCATGGTAATTTGTACTATAATATCACCCCTGCTGCTGTAAACTTGAATTCAGCCACAGCTATGATTGCTAAAATTAAGATTTCTAGGTCATTTTTCAGCCTCTCTGGTTCCTGTCTTTCATCATTTCATTCCACTTCATCTTCTTCAGGGAACTATGGCTCATCAAACACATGAGTAAAGGAACATACCAGTATTTTCATTCAACATGTAGTGCATATTTGACAAAGCAGGTAACATTTAAGTACTTATGTAAACTTGAATTTAATGCTGCAGTGCTATGTATCTGGTTAGATTCAGGCAAATGTGAGAGGGGATATTTTTAGAATAGTAAGTTACTTCTAGAAATTCCTGCATGAATACAAACCAAATGAGGTGGGTGTTGTGGCACATGCTTGTAATACCAGCAATGAGGGAGGCCAAAGCAGAGGCAGGGAGCTTGCAAGTTTGCATCCATTTGAGCACTTTAGTGAGGCCTTGTCTCAAAATATAAGTGAGTGAATGAATGAATGAACGAATAAATGTACCTATGTAGGCAGTCTAGGGATATAGCTCAGCTTTAGTGGACCACCCCTGTGTTTGATCCCTAATACTACCAAAAAAGGGGAGGATGAAGGAAAAAAAATCAATATAATTAGCTGAAAAAAACTAAATGCATCCTGGAAAGAAAATAAGTAATTATTCGTGGTAGGATTTCTCCAAGAGGTAATGACATAGTCTTTTATTTATTTATTTTTTTTTTTTTGTGGGTACCGGGGGTCGACCTGAGGACCTCGCGCGCCAGTAGGCACCCATGCCGCTGAGCGATGTCACAGCCCTTTTTTCGTATATGGGTTCCAGGAGTCAAACTTGGGCCCTCGCGCTTGCCAGGCAGGCAGTTATGCCACTGAGCCATCTCACCGGCCCAATGACATAGTCTTTTGAAAAGAGATATTTTTCTTTTTTCTTTTTATTAGCTGTTGTATAAGAAACAATCTTTGAATTGCACCTAATTAAGCAGAATATGGATAATGGTTGGGCTAGTGGTTAGCATCATCTCAAAGTTCATTGTAATTGATATTTGCAGTATGAGTTGCAGTGTATGTGAAAGAATTCACCACTGAGATGGGAGGTACAATTGCTGAAATATCAAAAGCGTGATCCTTTATTTTTCTGGACTCATTACTTTTCATTTGTTATTTTAAAAGTGTTACCAGATAGCTTGTTTCTAAAAAAGTGACTCACCAACTAAACATTACCAGGCTAGGGTTGCTGACCTGTTCTGGAGTTAGATTCCAGATTCTTCTTCTTTGTTCTGTCTCGAACAAAGAACTGGACTAAATGAGCAAAAAGCAGTGGCAAAGTTTACTTGAGAAAGTAAATGTGAAGAGCGGGTAAGAAACTGGCTCTGCAGAGCGAGCTTGGGTGGAGTAAAGAGAAAAAAAGGCTACGAGCAAAGATAGAAGTTCCCACTGCCTCTGGGAAACACAGCATGGGTTATTGTGGAAAGCTAGCACAGTAAAGTCTTCATGGCGTTGATGTGTCCTTTTATGCTAAATCTAGAGGAAACCCACCGGAACTTCTACATATGGGTCCCGGGAGGCAGTACTTGGATCCCAGCGTCAGAATGTCAGTTCTAGGCCATCTTGCTAAAATCCTGCCAGAGTTCTCCGGAGAGGTCTGCGCGCAGGGCTTTGGGAGCTGTTCTGTGCAAGTGTCTGGGATCTTGTAGTGAACAGGTCATGGCCACTCACCCAACCAGTTTTTGCCACACGCTCATCTCCTATCTCAAAAGAAATTCTGAATTCCATTTCTCTTAAATTATTCAATATTTTCAGTGAGAGTCTATGGTTATAGATTTCTCCTTGTTTTGTTTCTCCTCTTGGGGCTAAGCCTCTGAGGTCTCTATTTCTACCACTGTGAGCTTTTAGCTGGTGGGAATGGATTTACTATAAGTGAGCTTTATTGACCTAAAATACATGAATCTTATCTGCAAAATAATTGAAAATAAGGGATTTTTTTTTTCATTCAAATCACAACTGCAACTTTAATGAATGCCTTTATTGTAGGCCCTCATAGAACAGAGGGATTCAAGGTTTTTGGATTTTTCTGGTGCCAAACACAGAGAAGTGGACAAAACCCTGAAGTGTTGCTTGTCATAAGATGCAGATGTTAGGTATCTTAATAGCTACTTCATAGCCATTAAGCCACAGCCATTAGCCATTAGCCCACAGCCCACAAGGAGGAGATCCAGCAGAGTGAGAATTCCGAATTTGAAATCTACTTTTAACACCTCCTGGTTGGATTTGGAACAATCATTCGCATTTTCTAGGATCTCTGTTTTCTCATCTAAATCAGAGGAAAAATAACAACCCTCTCTTAAATATATCACGAATACATTTTAAATGCATAAAACCTTCATGTTCCTGAACTGCACATAGTCAGCATACAATAGATGTTAGTTTTCTTCTCCTTAGATTAGAAGGACTACTTAACAAATTATAAAGCTTTATGTGAATGCAAGACGTTTTAATTAATATTGTGTTGCTTCAGGATTCATATTTTTACAAAGGAGTTTTAGAAAGCAGAAAATAAATTTAGTCATTGTCTTACAATACCTGCCATAATATAAGTACACAGTAAAAGTCATCTTTCTCACCATGTTTCAAACTTTTTATCACTTATTACAACAGATACATGTCAGAAAAGAAGTTTGTTACTTCAAAGTAATTCTCTCTCTCTTTTTTTTCTCTGTTTTCTAACATCAAAAGTATCCCTTTGAAAGTTTGTATCATGGTGGAAAAAGAAATACCCAATCCAAAGCTCCTCCTTTTCTTGAACAAAAATGAAGATTTTTGTCTTCTAGAGTTCAAAGGGAAGAACTGCAAAGTTGTTCTCATCCATTTTGTGGAGTCTTTAGTCCTGGGTGAGCCCTTCTTGAAGTAGACATGAACTTTATGCTTGCAAATACTAATCGTGTTTTTATTTTCCATCCTTACAGATCTTAGAACAAGGTCTGCGCTGAGTACCTTGTGCAGGGTCAGGATAGGGTATCTTTTTTTTTTTTTTTTTTTCGGTATCTTTCTTGGCTCCATCATATTGACAAAATTCAGGATTTACAATTCATATGAATCCTGTGCTGAATCATTTTAAACTTCTTATTCCTACAGAATCAAAGAAGTTATCTTAGAAAATTCTAAGGCTATATTTCTTTATATTTTATGTACATTTTATCTTATTATAAGATACATACTTCAAAACAGACATTTTTATTTTATTGGCTTGTTCAATGGCTTTTCATAACTGGTGACAGCATTTTGGAAGGAGATAACACACACAGTCTTTCTTTTACGTCATACCTATCTTCTCCACATAATCCCTTTGTAACTTCAGTGATCTGCTTTTGGATACTGGATTTGTTTTCATTTTCATGTAGAATTGCAGGTCTAAAAACTGATTTAAACTTAGAAATTAGACCACTCTTTTCACTTAATGTGACTCACTAATTTATAACCCTAAAAAATAATAGAGATTTTTAAAATATGTATTTAAGGTATATAAATACTTACTTTAACACTATCTCTTAAGTAGGAAAAGAAAAAAAGAATATTCAGTGACAAGGTGCACATTTCTTGTGTAAGTCATTTTGCTCTGCATGACTTTAGTAATATTTACAACACATAATGTCTCATCCCTTACCACTGTGAAATTTCCATGAATTCCAAGTGTGACAAAGATAAGTTAGGATCATATGAGACTAAGCATTATACAAAATCAAAATGTATTATCACTTGTTTGGACATATTATCACTTATTAGAACGTCTACGGGATATGTTAGTTATTGGTCTAGGGAGTCTCAGTCATCATACTGATCTCTAATCAAAGAAACCTAGGAAGATAGTGGAAATGCTTAGAGAAGACTTTCCCTTTAAAAGAGTCTTCACAATTCTTACAGATTTTGCAATATGTAAAGCAGGAACTGGAAAACTCACGAAAATATATAAAACTATAGGGTATACTCATCATATCTCTTAACTAACTAATGTATTTCTGTTTATGAAACTACATAGTTTCCACAGAATAAAAAATGAGATTAAATAAATGTTTTTACTGTATCTGAGATATGTCACTTATTTTTTCCATTTTCATTAATGCACATATGATCCATGAAGCATGATTTTAAAACAAGCACCCATGAACCTACCACTTAACATCAGAAACATAACCAACACTTAGTAGGTTTTATGGGCTCTTTTCTCACACCAGTCCCTGCCTCCATCTCAGAGATAATTCTGATCTAAATGTTTATTTCCATTTCATTGTGTATATTTACAAATGATTGCTGATATATTGTTCAGCTTTTTTGCTTTTGAATTTAATAAAAAATTCTATATGTATTTTTAGCATCTTATTCCACTCAACAGTTTCTAAAATTTATTGAAGTCAATTAATATGTCTGTAGATCACTAATTTTTGCTCATGTACAGTATTTCATTAAATGATTATATCACAATCAATCCATTCTTCCACTAATGGACATTTAGTTGTTAATAGACTTTTTCTTATCACATGCTTCTATAAACAATGTCATAAATGTCTCCTTGTGTAGGCTTGCAATAATTTCTTAAGGGTATTTATTTAGGAGTGGATCCACTAGGATGAGTGTGTTTTAGCTTGGATTCTGCAAAAATCCAGATCGTAAGACAAAGACTTGGGTGCATGAGTATATTTAGGAGGTTATTCTAGGAATGTCAGTAACAGCATGGGGGTGGGGGGCAGGGAAAGAAGGAATGCCAATAAATGGTGGATCGATGAGTGGTTACTACTGGGGGCAACTGGAACAAATTCCACTGGGAAACTTCAAGGACTGTTAAACCTATCTCGAGGTTCCTATTTCCTCTGAGGGGCAAGACAGCTTTGCTATTTATCAACCACTTCCTACCCCTCAGTGCTCTGGGGGGAATTAGTGCTCTGATATTTCCAGCCTGTCCCAAATCCAGGCTGAGCATGTCCTGGCTGATGCACAGGGAGCCTTAGGCATTGGTGGGCCTGTTCATCTAGCCTCCAGATTGGGTCAAGGCATTAAAGGGGGAATCACTGACAGTCTTTAGTACATGAGGTAGACACGCATTTAATGTTGCAAGATAGTGATAAGTTGCCTTTTACTCATTTTATTTTATTTTTTGAGGTAGGCGCTTCCTATGTGGTTCAGACTGGCTTTGAACTCACTGTCTAGCTCAGGCTGGCCTCAAACATGCAGCAATCCTCCTGCCTTAGCCTCCTGAATGCTAGGATTACAGGGGTGCACCACCACATCCAGATAAACTGTCTTTTAAAGCAGTTTGGTCAGTTTAAATTCCTATTAATAATGGATAAGTGATCTTGCCTGACATCCCCATTTTATTGTTAAAGTTTAATCTTTTACCAGTCTAACTATTACATTGTATTTCTAAAAAGAACTTTATTATATATCTTTGACTGAAAGTGAGATACAGCATCTTTATATAAGCTTACTAAACATTTGCATTTTCTACCCTCCAAAATACCTCTTTAGGGGGAAAAAAAAAATTGCCAGCTATTCCTCAGACAGAAGACTAATATCTAGAATGTATAAAGAACTAAAAGAAAGCCCCCCCATAAAAGACTCAATAAAAAAAATGGGAAAGTGAAATGAATAGACACTTCTCAGAAATACAAATGGCTAAAACACAGGAGAAATGCTCAACATCACTGGCCATTAGAGAAATGCAAATTAACCAACACTGAGATTCTATCTTATCCCAGAAAGAATGCCATCATCAGGAAGTCAAATAATAACAAATGCTGGTAAGGCCAACAGGAGGGGGAAAGAATCCTTCTACATTGTTGCTGGGAATGTAAATAAGTACAACCACTATGAAAATCAGTATGGAAATTGCTCAAAAAACTAAAAATAGAAATTCAGTTTCACTCAAGTATTCTCCCTCTAGTTATCTTCCTGAATGAATTAAAGACATACTACAATGATACATGCATACCCATGTTTATAGCAGCACAATTCATAAAAGCTAAATCTTGGAAGCAGCCTATATGTCCATCAACAGATGAATGGATAAAGAATGTGGTATTTACAAGCAAGGGAGTACTACTTTGCCACAAACTTGAGTCATTGTGGGAAAACGAATGAACCTTGAGGCCATAATATTAAGTGAAATTAATCCGGCACACAAGCTAGAATATTGCATAGTTTCTCTTATATGAGAAACCCAAAGTATAAATGAAGAGCAAAATAAAAGATAGATAATAAAAAGCAGGGAGATACATGTTTCTGGAATAGGAAGGGATCAAGAGATGGGGGGAGGAAAGGGAGGAAGGAGAGGGAAAAGGAATGAAAAAAGGAACTAAGCTGTGTTATGTACATGTGCAAACACCGCACAAGGAATGTAAACATTATTTACTGCAAACATGTACTAATAAAAAATAAATAAACTTTGGATCACAAAAAGCCTCCTTATATCCTTCAACTATTTTATAAATAGTTTTACATATTTTAAGTAATTTTTAGAAATTATGTTTTGAATACTAATTTGACAGTACGTATATTTGAAAAGAAGTTCTTAAATTTAACAAAGTTGAATTTATCAGTCTTTTATGAAATCTGCTTTTTATGTTCTAAGAATTATCTATTTCAATATAAAATGTTTCTATATTGTAAACTTTTAATATTTTGCTTTTCAAAAATAGATATTTAATCTTTCTGGAATTTAACTCTATGTATGTGGTGATGAATTTTAATTTTTTTTCTTTGCTTTGTTTTCTTATGAGTAATCAGTTTGCTCAGTATCACTGATGGGATGCTCCATATTTCTCTATTCATCTACAATACCACATCTGAACTAAGTTTCTTTTTTTTTGGTGGGTACCAGAGGTCGACCTCAGGACCTCGCGCGCCAGCAGGCGCCCGTGCCGCTGAGCGATATCACCGGCCCTTTTTTCGTATGTGGGTTCCGGGAGTTGAACTTGGGCCCTCGCGCTTGCCAGGCAGGCGCTTACGCCGCTGAGCCGTCTCACTGGCCTTGAACTAAGTTTCTTGATGTATGTTGTTCTCTTTTCCCTGCATAAATACCTCACTGTTCTAATTACCATAGCCTTATATATAGTTCGGTATGTGTAAAGTCAAATTTCCTTACCTTTTTCTTTCTTATAGAGAGCTTTTGCTAGTATTGGTGCCTTTGTTCTCCTGTATAAACTTTAGAGCCTGCTATTGAAGCGTGAAAACCTTTGCTGGGATTTTGACTGTAATTGCATTGAATTTAGACACCAATTGAAAGCAATTGACATGTTAACAATACTAAATCCCTCTCTGTTTATAAAAAGGTTATCTTGATGTTTATTTGTGTTCCATTAATTGTCTTTAAGTAAGGTTTTATATTATTTGTTTTTGTTTTTTGTTTTTTTTTAAGTTCACTATGTCAGGTTAAGAAGATTCCTGTCTCCTCCTTCTTTGTAGGATTTAAGTCTTCTATCATGAGTGGATGTAATACTTTATTTCTGCATCTAATAAGGTAATGCACCTAATAATAATAATATGACTTTTTCTTTTCTTCTTTCATTGGATTACATTCATAGATTTTTTTCATTGAAAAGCAACTATTATTCTGTTATGATAAACATGACTCGTTCATGATATTCTGCCCCTCTGAGTAATAAGTTTATAGTAGGAAATTAAACAGTCAGTGTCCTTACATTCATGAAGTTACATTCTAATATAGGTTGGGGAGAGAAAATGATAAACAAGTAAAGAGCAAGTGACATTATGCAACATCAGCTACTGGTATTCAGAAGAACAGATACATAATAGCCACTTCCCTTTACTCAAAACCAAGAAGATACCTGTAATCAACTGAGATAAAATATATTTTGCACATGTATGTGAATATGATATGATGGTTAATCTTGACTGTCAACTTGGTCAGATTGAGAAACAATTAGGAAATTAGTAAATCACTTTTCTTGGTGTGTCTCTGGATGCTTCCAGAAACTACTGGCATGTGGGTCAGCAAACTAATGGGGGACACCTACCCTGAATGTGAGCAGCACCATCTAATAGGGTGGGAACCAAATTGAACAAATGTAGCAGAAGAAAGCCTGCAAACACAGGCTTTCTGGTTTTCTTGCTTCTCTGCTTCCTGACTACCATGAGGAAAGCAACTTTCTTCTACCATGCCCATCCACCAGATGTTTCCACCTTGCCACAAGTGTAACCACGATGGAACCAGCTGACTAGATACCAAAAACTCTGAAATTGTGAGCCAAAATAGCTTTTCCTCCTTTAAGTTGTTTTTCTCACATATTTTGTCACAGCAACAGAAAGTTTACTAATGTTATGACATTGTGCAAGAAATCACTGCATATAACATGACTGATCCAGGGGCCCATAGGAATTGGACAAGTTTAAAGAACAGAGAGAAAAAACGCTGCAAATCAGTTTAGGAAATAAAAGTAGGAAGAGTTGCACATTATATACCATAAAGTAGTAGCCAAACTGAATTAAAATTATTCTTTAAATTATTTTTCTGTCTTCATGCTTCTTAAAGCCCTGCTTTGGACATTTTCTTCTTTAGAGTTTACAGAATAAGAATAAGGAGTGGTAAAGGGAATTTGTTGCATTAATTTCATGAAATCTCTATAAAATAAAAAACCTACAGGGCAGTTATGCTGTCTATTTTTAAAGTACCCAGCAACGGGACATCAGTATCTATCAATATTTATAAACAAGTTTATCCTCCTCACATTAGTTATGAAATAAATATCCCCCAGGCTGTTCTGGCTGTGGTAGATAAACCCAACATATCTTTCTATGTTGTGGCACAGGATTCTGGAACTGCATACAGAGTAAAGGAAAGGGCACAAGTTCATGGCAGAAAAAACCCAAGGGGTCCCACTGAAGAACGTGTGATCAGAAGAACAGGTAGCATAGCATAGCTGAAAACTGAGAACACTTTCAGCCAGCAGTGCAGTACTCTTTCCCACTTGTGAAAGTGAGAAAGTAAAGAACGGATATGATGTGTATAACTGGGAAATAGCCACAAGAATTGTGTGGACCATGAATGGATTTTCTCTTATCAAAAGGAAATGAACCATAGCGTGCACTGTGTGGAGGGCTTCCACCTCAGGGAGTACTGAGATGACGTCAAAGCCCTAGAGACACTGTGTAAGAATGTGCAGCCGAAGGTCAGTTTTGTCTGAGGTGCTCTGGGAGAAGACACAAAGGCACTTTGGTCAGTATTCTCCAGGGAAACAAAATCAAGAAAATATATTGAGATTATAAGAGATTTATTATGGAAATTGGCTTACAAAATCCTGGAGTCCAAGCCCCAAATACGCCCTCTATAAGCTTCAGGATAAGGAAAGCCAGTAGTATAATTCAGTCTGAGTCAAAAGGCCTGAGAATCAGGGCCATTTCAGTTCATAAATAGATCCAAGCTCCAAGGACAAGAATGAGAAGATGAATGTTGTATCTCAGAAGAAGAAGAAGGAGAAGAAGAAGGAGAAGGAGAAGAAAAAGAAGAAGAGAGACAGACAGAGGTAGAATTTCTCTCTCCTCCAGGGTTCTTATTTCTTCCAGAACCAACCTACAGACACACTTATGAATGTTTCACCAGCTGCCTGGGCATCACTTAGCCGAGTCAAATTTCTACATAAAATTAATCATCACACTTGTCAATAGTCTGTGAGCCTGATCTTCAAGTGCATCTCAGAGAGACCCTATACTTAGTATAATTGTGCATGCTTCTGCTGACTGCAATTAGAAGAGACAAAGGGATTTGGCGTCCAGTGCGCATTGGAGATGAAGAATGTCAATGCAGCAAAAAGAAGAATTGGTGCTGGCTGGGTTCAGAGGAGGTAGGAACAGTTTGGGACAGGGCAGAGAAGCTGGTCTAGGTGTGGTCTGTAGGTCAGCTTCCAAAAATGCCACTTACTGTCTGTGAAAACCCTGGCAGCATTTCATTGGCCAAGTGCCCTACTATTATATTCAGTACTTTGAAGTCAGACCCACATGGGTTTAAATTCTGCCTGATTGCGCTAGTTGCATGGTTTAGAGGCATTATTGAAACTTTATTTGTCTCAATTTTCTTCTTATCTGTACAAACCTACCTCACTGTGTTGTTTTAGGAGTATGAGGCAA
Source organism: Erethizon dorsatum (assembly GCA_028451465.1). Lineage (NCBI taxonomy): Eukaryota > Metazoa > Chordata > Mammalia > Rodentia > Erethizontidae > Erethizon > Erethizon dorsatum. Next base: position 135,861,032 of record CM051823.1, on the reverse strand, counting down.
AGTAATTTTACATCGAGTGGTCACCAGAATGCTTAGCGTGGTACTTTGGAAGGAGTTCCTGGGTCTGGAATTCAGGGGTAAGCTCTGTGCAGCATTGAGCCACAAAAATCCATCTGTGCATTATACTTTCCTCCTGGCCTTTGATTTCTTACAGATGAGGCCTAAGATAAATAAGGTACATTTAGATTTGCAAAAAATGATCAAAGGTCACCCAATCAAATCTCTGACTAGTATTGGTACCACAATGCTGTTTTCTATTTTCAGCTTAAGTAATCTTAGTGAAAAGAGGTCTATAAACCTGCTATACAACCATCTCATCTTGATGCCCATCTTTAATAATTAGAAGTTCTTTTTAGATGAGCTGCATTCACTTTCCTGTTACTTAGTTCAGCCACCCCGAAGCAACACAAAATAAATATCGCCCTGCTTCCCACATGTGCTGCAGTTGAACTAGGATCTTCTCCCCTAGTGTCAGGGATTGTGAGGAATTGACTCGCAACAAAGAGGAAAAAAAGGAAACCTTGGGGGATACTCTTATTACTAGAACTGCTTAAATTGATTTATAGGGGACATTTAATGAGAGCAGAAATTGAAATTGCACTTGACTGAATTTAGGGCAGGGAAATTTTATTAAGCAGCCAGAAGGGGTGCAAGATACTTTAAAGAATAACGAAAAGATATAAACCCTGCCCTTAAGGTGCTTAAAATCTGATTAATTTAACCATGCTAATGACAAGACCAGAAAGCCTAGGTGAGAAAAGAAAACAGCACAGATACCACCAAAAGAGAAGACCTCCCACAAGTCTACATGTGCTGAAGCTAAAAGATAAATTTTTAAAATTAAAATGATTTATTATTTCATTATTAAAACACTTTATAGCCATTGTAAGGAAAGAAAAAATTAGCAAAAATGAGAAACAATAGAAACCTATAACTCCATTACCCAAATACAGCCAAGGTTAATTTTGTAGTATATATGCCATGGGAACATTTTCCATATATCTAATATGGATTTTTGTGGAATTACATTATCCATGCTATCTCATAAAATGGCTTTTTTACTACATTTGTTGTGATTATTCTTTAAAATTGGTATTCATATGTGATGTGTTTAATTGCTAACTGGTATTTTATTAAAAGACTGTGTCATTTTTTATTTACCCAGTTGTCTAGAGTTGAACAATTTGGTTATTTCAGAATTTTGCAAGTATAAATAGCATTTGTAGCTAAATTTGTGTGTAGACCTAATTCTTTCCTTAAAATATATTTCTCAATGTAGAGACCGAGTGTGTTGAGTCAAAGCATGTGCACACTGTTAAGTTTTTGACAAATACGTTTTTTGATAAATAAGCTTTTTGATAAATTCAGTGCCATGCTGAATTTCAGGAAGATTGTCCTATTATAGAATAAAAGGGGCAATTTAGCCATCATTTACAGATACTGTGAATATTGTTATTCTTTAAACATATGCTAGTTTAACAGGGGACATATCATATGCCATTGTTTTAACAAAATTTAGCTTATTTTTAAAAGTAGCCTTTAAAAATGATGTTTATGGGCTAGTGAGATAGCTCAGCAGCATAAGCGCCTGCCTGGCAAGTGCGAGGTCCTGAGTTCGACTCTCAGTACTCGCATAAAGGAAAAAAAGGGCCGGTGATATTGCTCAGCAGCACAAGCGCCTGATGGCAAGTGTGAGGTCCTGAGTTTGACTCCTGGTACCCACATTAAAAAAAAATGATGTTTAGTCACTTTCCTTCATGAAATGCATCTTTTTATATACAAATTATTACTATTTTCTATTCAACAAATATTTTTGAACATCTACCCTGCCCACATACCGAGGTTCTTAAGGATACGTTAGTGAAATAGAAGTCTCTGCCCTTGTGGAGCTTATGTTCTACTATGCATCTGTATGTTACATTTTTACATGGAAAGGATACCGACACTTTTACCATATTGTGAAACTTTTTAGACCTTGGGGACCATATAATAAAACCATGTCCTATGTGAGAAACCAGAGGAGGCCCATGGAGAGAAAAAGATGTGTCCAGGTTCATGGTAGGTTAGTGACACAGAGCAATGTCAGGTGTGAGGGCAGTATCTAGTCAGATAACTGAAAAAACGAAGTCCTTTCCCATTCAGTAGGTTTTTTTTTTTTTTTTTTCATCATTATAGAAAGAATCCCTAATTTTTGCAGGATCTTTCTGCACTCCAAGCATGGGTGGAACACTGTACCTGCCCCAGTTCCTCCAACTCCTCTTAAGATAGGCCCAACTACGATCCACTAAACCCTGGGCAAACTAGGGCCTGGAGGACAAAGCTCAATTACAGGCTATCATTTTCAAAGACTTTTTATATTTAGAAATCAAAGAAATCCAGTTAAAACAATGGCACATGATTTGTGACCTGCTATACTCACAAGTGTTAAATAAAATAATGATACTTACATTATAACTGGTAAATCACAACACTTTTACTCAGTTCCAGGTCTGTTGTCTCCAAAGCCACCCCTGCACTGCTCTTGTCTCCAGCCTGCTGTAGGTGCAGCTGTTGTTGTGGGAAGTGTGTAAGAAAAGGGGAGGCACAAGTACAAGAACAGCAAAGCAGTTATAAGTTAAAACACTGCAGACAGGCTCTGTCATGCACAGGGCAGTCAACCTGGAGGTGATTCAGAGGAGCAGTGTGTGGAAGGGAAGTGATCTTTGGAGAACTTGGCCTGCCCATTTATTTTGCTCATCCTCCTTTCATCTTTTCACTGCCCAGTGGCCCAGCTTTTTCTCCATCCTCCACCAAAACCCTCTTTCTGATTCTTCTGCCACATTAAAGTGCAAAAGGCATGACCACTAAAGGAAGAATTATTCAACCAACTAGTGACATTTCATTCTTAAACAAGTCAGGATCTGAAACTAAAGGGATTAAGCACTAATTGCAATTCCAGGCATCCACTTTCATTCGTGATGAGACTAGTTCTTTCTTTGTTTCTTTGTCTCCTCCCTCCCCTGCTTCCTCCCTCCCTTCCTCTCCTCTTACCTTTGCTCCTCTTCATATCCCTCCCTCTCCTCCCCTGCCACCCCCATCCTTACCTCCCTCCCTCCCCTCCATCCCGCCCTCCTCTTCCCCTCCCTCTCCCTCCCTGTTTGTACTAGAGCCTGTAATGAAGACCCAGGCATCACACCCACCCCCAAGCAGACCTACTTCTAGAACTCATCTTTTGCCAGAATGGTAATGTTACATAGAAGCGTAGGTCACATTCTGACAGGGATTCTCTCAGGAGAGTGGGGTGGAACTTGGGAAACAGCAACACTAGAATCACCTGCTCTTTTCTCTGGAGTGAGTGAACCCCTCTGCCAGCCTTCTCCCTTCCGGTCTTTTCTCTTGCCCTGCCCAGAGAACAGCAGCTCCTCAACTCTATCAGCCACCCACTGTCTTTGACCTACTCACGTGTCACCTCCAAAGGCAGAATACAGAGCAGACAGGTTGTCAGTGACAGGCAGAATGAGCTGGCAGCTTCATGTCACCCGAAGTCTGCAGTGGAATGGTCTCACCGTGAGACAGAAAACTCACAAAGGCCTCCACTTGAGGAATGACATGGCAGATAACATTGACTATGTTTGTCATCAAAGGAGAAAAGAAGGAAACACATGGGATTAGAGAAATGCAGGCGAGTGGAAAGCATGCATGTAGATTTGCTAGTTTTGGCACAGTCTTATACAAGGGTAGTACTTGTTTAGACCTAGACCTAATTGGTTTTATTTTATTCATGGTGCGGTAAGATTTTTAGAACCTCCAAAAGCTAATGCTGATAAATATTTTAGTGCATTTTCATCCCTATCTAGAAGAATTTCTTATTTGTTTAATTGCCTATAGTGCTCTCCTCAAGTAATGTGTGTGAGGTGAGACAAACTCAAACAATTCAGCCAAACACTAAGAGAAAATCCAAAAGTGAATTGAAGCAAAGGACATTTAAAAAGCAGCATAGGTATGTACAAAACCAAGAGCAAATGACGCAAGCTGAAATGTAACTTGCAAGCAATGAGGCAGTAAGGAGCTAAATGATGTAAAAGTGCTTAAAAGCATGTTTTTTCTAGGAAGGCAGTAGTTTACTATGAGGCAGCTTTTGCTTATGATGTTCAACTATGTTGTTTTCTGGGAGAAGGACCGTTGTCTTTATTTTCAAAGATCATCACTTTAAAATGTTATGAAAAAAATGCTCTGTTTATTCGCAGATGAACAGTGTTCCAAGGAGTAATTAGTATAAAATTTATTCTGTTTCAAAACCTTTAAGCAGCCATCCACCTCTCTTACAGCACTGGGCACCCTTCTCAGTATAGCTTGAAAGCCAGGGAAATGCAAAGAGTGTATCTGGACCATTTGAGACCATGATGGTTACCAGAACCCTTGGAGAAAGAGGACCAAAGAAAGAAGTAACAAGAGAGAACCCCATCAGATTACCTGCCATGAAGCCAATGGTGGAATCCCTAGGACAGGAGGTAGACTGATGCTGGCCCTTGATGATCAGGCAGCTAATATAAACCATGGCCTTGAGATACAAAAAGAAGAAGAAGAAGAAGAAGAAGAAGACGACAATGGGTAAGACCAAAAATAACAATGAACATGAGGCCACTCAACACCATGCAGTGATAAATACAAGAATGTGGGACAAGCCAGTAACCAGAAGAAAATGGTCTTCAACACAAATATTCACGAGCTTGGGGCCAAAATACATATAGAACAACAAAAAAAATTATCCACTTGAAAAATTTGGCAAATTCTATGATAAAGAATTTTGCAGAAGTCGTTTTTAACCACAGAAAGAAAAAACTTAAATTGCCTTAAAAATACCAAGCATTGGCAATGATGTGGCACACTTGGAATGCTTACGTGCAGCTGGTGTGTGTGTCCATTGTTACATACTCTTTGGAAAGCAATTTGTCATTATATTTCAAATTTTTATAAATGCATACCTTTTGATCCAGTAATTTCATTTCTAGGTATATAATCTGGAAAATCATTTGCACATGTAACTCAAGTATATATCTGTCAGAATATTCCAGAAGCATCATGCTTAGTAGCAAAGATGAAGGGTGGACCTCAGCAGAGGAATGGAAAATTAAATTGCAGAATATTCTTGCAACAAAATATTAAACAGTAGTGAAAATTAATGAATGATAGTTGTATTACTCAGCTTTCCCATCACTGGGGCACAATACCCCATATCCACAACTTTTAGGTCTAATTGGTTTATGGTTTCAAGGCATTCAGTTCATAGTTGGCTGGCTCCAAGGTATATCATGGTTGAAAAAAGCTGCTTAGTTCATGGCAGGGAGTAAGCAAAGCAGGGGGATACCAAAGGGACCAGGACCAGGTATAGTACCTACCCAAGGTCATGCTTCCATGACCCACCCAGACACACCCAGAAGTGTAATGTACTAATCCCCTACTTGGCTCCCAAGCCAAACAAGTTGACGATTAAGCTTAACCATAGCAATAGTTACATACAACCACCTAGACAAATCTTAGAAACAATACTAAGTGAAATAAAGTATGTTACTGAAGGTTTGAAACTGAATAGTAGTATTTTATAAAACCTCAAAATTTAGCAATGTATATACATGTTGTAAAATAATTTTTAGAAAACATAACACTATCCTGAAACATTAGTTTTAATGTAGGCATAAAAGAGATATAACACTAATTTGAAAACCTAATATGGAACATATGTATTTGCTAGCAAGTCTTTCCTCCCTCTGAGCATCTATTTGCTCATAACACAACTTAGCATAGCATAACATAACTCAACAACATAACATAAGGCAGATATGTCACTAAACTCATTAAAAAAACATATCATTTATTTGGGAGTCATTACCATGCCATAGAAAATGACTATTCTAGTAACATCATCCAAGGAAATAATAAAGACTAGAAACAAGACAAACTTTGTTGCTGGACATTGAGATGAAGTGTGCTAAGCACCCCTTTCAAGAGTGGTTATCAAAGTGAACTATACCTGAGTATATATGATGTAGCGATAGGTGTGAGTGAATTAATTGGGTGGAAAACCCCAAGTTTTCCTGTGGCATTATGTGAGTTCTCAATGTGTTATCTACAGGCTCCCAAGTTAAAGATTTCCACTCCACGTTAAGATAAAAACACTAACTCAGGTGGATGGAAACCAACCTACTCACAACTTTGGTACCAAGGTGTAGGGAACTTTTCTAAGACAGCTGGTCCTGGAGTTTCACAGCCAGTATCCAAATGGGGAGTATTTCTTTTATTTGTGTTGCCAGATAATTCATAACTATACAAGCAATGAAGAGTGTTTGATGTAATATAACTCTCACTGATTTTTTCTTTTGCTATCTTATAAAAGCTTGATGTTAATGTACAGGAAGGAAATTCCCAGTATCCCCCAAACATTTTGTTCTAATAAATGATTCTTTGTGTTTTGAAATCATCTAGTTGTTCTCATAGGTCTTAAAGTTTTTAAACACATTCTATTAAGAATCATGATTTAGACTACTAGTTGATAGTTTTGTAAGCATACTAACTTCTCTATAAACATTACCAAGTAATTTGAATTAAGAAGAGAATGTGACCAACTCTGTGATTTTCTCCATAGAGACTTAGAATTATTCAGGCTTTATTTTGTTCTAAGTACAGGTTTTGCTTTTTTTTTTTTAAGGTGCATAATCAAAACTTAGTTGCTACACAAATCTAATGGAACCATGTTTCATTTGCCACAGAAATGGACAGGTAATTTAAAGTACGATGGAGTTAATGGGTGCCAGTCCATGTACCTTTGCATGTAAGAGGGTGTTCTCTTCACAGTGAGGAAATGCAGTCTCATAGACATAATAAAAGTTCTATGTAGAGAGGATTTGAATACCAGCTAGTCTGGTGGAAATGTATGGACAAGAAAGATCTCAGCAAGAAACCTAAAAAAAAAAAAAGAGGAAATAGTTACTACCTTGTAACAAACAAATAAAAAAAACCAATATTGGAATTAAGCAGTCCTGGGACCCTAAAAAGCTGTTCTTCCTGTAACAATGTAGATGACTGTATAATAGAAAGCCATGTCCTTGGGACCATGCTGTGAAACTGAGCTATCCTGGAAAACAAGGCATAAAGATAATGGGGCATGTGGGTTCTAAGTAGTTTGAACCTGGGTGTGAATTCTAGCTCTATCTAATTGACAGTGAGGAATTTACTTCAGTTCTTTCCGACTGAATCTATTATCTGTATTTTCCAGGGTTATAAAATGCTTGTATAAGACAATGTTTATGAAACTTAGCTTTTGACCAATTAAACCCTGAGAAAACACCAGTATTGCTATACTTAAGGGAAGAGAGGGCTCTGTTTAACAGGATACACTTTATGTATTTACCCCCTTGCAAAAGTAGGAGCAGGGTTGCTTTGAGACCTTGTATTTCGCAGGAGTAATATCTGTTTTATTGTACCGCTTTTTAAATTTTCTTTATCTTTAATTCCCCTTTACCAAGTTAGCCTATGTTTTATTTTCCTTTTGTAAGCATAATTGAAATCAGCTTGAAGAAATCAGGCTGCACGCATTGCCCAGATTTCATAGTTCTAATCAACGGTTTGTCATTTTTGTATCTACTTTCTGATCTCAAAAGCCTGATCAAGAATGGCATCTCCCAGGGTTTGTCAGCCTTCCTTTCACTTCCCTGACAGGCATCTTTGGAAGTGAGCCAACATATCGTTGTTTTAGACTGTCGTTTATCCCATGTTTTCCTTCAAAGATACGGTCCTAAAGTTTATCTTATGGTATTAACCGTGGTAGATATCAACAATAATACTTTTTATTCTAACAATTAGTCCTGTTATCCTTTAGACAAAATAGCTCCCTTCTGGAGCAATCTTTTGGGTGACGAGTAAACAGAATTGTAGAGAAAATAAACATATATATCTTCAAAACTAGGAAAAAAGACAGTAGGAAGAGATATCTCTCTCCTCACCAGGAGCAGAGTGAAGCTACTTATTTCTAACATAAATCCTTTGAACCAGCTCTTGTTTTACATAATTCATAGGCTTGCTCTTTAGCACCAGATTTGTGGCCATGTACAAAGGTCATAGCTAGAAGAGTACAAAATGTGTAAATCTGAGGGCGGAAATTCTTTTTCCCATTACTTATTTATCAAACAGGTTGATATCAGATAGAAAGCTTAGGTGTTGTTTTGCTTTTTTTCCTCCAGTGCAAATAATCATCTCTGCATCCTACCTTGTTAACCTTTTCTGTTTATTTCTATTTCCTTGTGACTTATTATAGTTGCCAGTTAATCACAAATATATTAAAGATTTCTTTTTAATCTAGCAGTCTTCATTGCTTTTGGTTTCTAGGAGAACAGTTGTGCTGCGCTAAAGAGAGTGTCCAATTACACTCTCAGTAGGGAAAACCAAGACATCAGCAGTTGACTCTGCTTTTGTCTAAAGTATCAAATGGGAAAGCAAATTAGGTATCTAAAAATAAAATTAAATTTAAGATTAATAAAATGGAGCTTTGACTTTTCTCATCACTGATTCATTTGTACTTAATGACACAGACTGACTGGATAGGTAATTGTAGTAAACTCTCTTGAAATACATTTTGAAAAATGACTGATCCATTCTTTCATAGAGGATGGGTAAAATGGGTGCCAAGAAAACAGGGAAATAAAAGACTTTTTGTGCAGCTATCTATTAATTTATTTGGAATATTGGTTTGCAAATAAAAGGCCAGAGAAAGGCGAGTTAGCCAGTGTTGGGTGTGTCGATATATAAAATCAATCATGTTTTTTTGCTCACAGAGTTGGACATCCCAGATCAAATACGTGACACATCAGAAAAATAACACCAAAAGTTTCTTTCCAAAAACTCAATCCATTTTGTTTTAGTTAGAAAAACATATACTTTAATTACACTATAGAACACTTCTCTCTCCTTAGATGTTTTACGTGTTTCCTCTTTGCGTTTACAGACACTCCAAGTTTCAAGAACACAAGTTATTAGTATCTCGTACCAGCTGCACACTTCCTACCTTTTCCTCCTCTACCCACACCTGCTCCTTCTGCACCCTCACCCTCTTCTCCAGCGCACGACTACCGCCAAATGAATAGAAACTAATCTCTTAAGGGGTAATAGCGCCACCTGAAGGCTTTCACAAGAAACTGTCTTATTCACTGTCTTCACCATCTGTTATCTTCCCCTCAAGTTACTTGCTCTTAATATATCTTAGCACTTTTTCTAAAACCTTCCTAAGACACAGTTGTTGTTCTTCCACTAAGTCAGCACCAGGAATCCATATTAACAATAACAATAATAACACAGTTGTGTTTATGAAACATTTCTTTTTGGAGAAGCTGTAAGTTGTTTAAATGGTTCCTCTTTGTAATAATAATAATAATAATGAAATTCATTGAGAGCTAGGTCATCTTCTTAACATATATTAAACTTATTTAAATGGAGCTCATTAATTGAGCAACTTCTATGACTCATGTAATACTCTCCCAAAATTGAATGTGAGGGTTGTTATTCCATTTGAATTTAGTACAAAATTTTGGGGAGAAACTAAAGATACGAAAGATAGTTAAAGGAAAACTAAATTATATGTTGTCGCACAGAGAAAGAGAGAGAAAGAGAGTGAGCAAGTGAGAGAGAAAGAGAAAGAGAGAATAGCTACTGTAGTGACAGAATTTGAAAGAAAATTGTCTTCTGTCTTCTAGTCTTACAAATAAATCAGTTAATAGATTCTTTGTTCACAAGAGTAAATCAGCTCTTCTAATTTTTTTAATATTTCTCAGACCCCTCACCACAACAATTCAAATCTCTGTTGACAAGGGTTTATACATTAGTCACAAAATCTGCATATATGTAGGATCAGCACAGAAAACTAGCAAGAGCTCTGTTCCATGGAGAAATTACGTATAAGAATAACTCTTCCTGTGAATTCCAGGCACCCATAGATGCCAGTGTATCAGGCAACAGTCAACTTCTTCCCCACTCACATCAAAACATGATGTGAGCCCCTGGGAATGTTTACATACCAGCTAAAAATTCCTGTAAAACTCCTATGCAAGTAAAGTCATGCACCACCTCATCAAATTCTTCCATGTGGCATCAATAATTTTAAAAATTTTTAAATATTTTGTTTATAAAACACTATCCTAATAGCTAGAATTTGATAGTTTCCATTTGAGCAAAAGTAAACTCTCTCAAGAAATGGTAGCTTTCTAAACAAAACACGAGAGCGATTTCATAATTATTTTTCAAAAGAGACACTCCATGTAGGGAGGAGTAAAAAGTTCTCCAGCCCTAAGAACAAGCATCCTGTCTTGCCTGATCTCTGCTTGGAAATGTCATTAGTCACTGATGAGTGTTCAGTTTGGTCCATGGGTCTTTATTTCTCTTATCTTGCAGGTAATTGATTCATTTATTTCAATATTTGATTTTCTCTTTGCAACCTATTTTTCTCTAAGATCTATTTCCTGTGAAGATAACAGTTGGCTGGTTTGGTTTCTCCCTGGTGACCTCCAGCCTTGCTGTTGCTATTGACTCCGTATAACATCTGGCTTCTTCTAAAAAGGATTCTAGAACAGCAGATCTCTTTCATCTTAGTTAAACTTGTAAATACCCATACATTTTACTTTCAATTAATCTATGTTGTACAATGAGATTTTTTCTTTGCTTTCTTTATATAATTAGTTTTAACTTAGTCAAAATTTGTGCTTTCAAAAAAAAGAAAGAGATTGAGACAACTTCCAGTAATTGCAACCTATGTTGTCATTTCCCAAGAAAATGCACAGATGGAAAGACTAGGAGTCATTATTTCAGCCCATGCAGCTGCAAGGAGCTTTTATGGGACACCTGGAGCCTGATTCTGAGTGCCCTGAATGTCATCGATCAACTCAGAGATCCTTCAGGCAACCAACCTGGATAATTATGTCTTCCTTCATGAAGTAGGAACCAACTCTTGCCCCCCCATTTTCCCCTCAACTTTTAACTTTTTTATAATTTCAAAATTTTTAAAAATTGCAACGATAGTCTTGGAATTCTTGTATACAACCTTTACCCAGATTTGACAGTCATATATGTGTTGCCCCATTTTCCTTCTCCTTAGTGAATGTTCCATTTGTACTTGGAAAGAACATGTATTCTGCAGCTGGTGTACATCATGTTAGAAATATGGCAGAGATAATATATGAGTATAGCATAATATATAAATTATGTTATCTTAATCACTTTCCTCATTGCTGAAACAAAATGTCCAACGCCCACAATTTAATAGAAAAGAGGTTTATTTTGGCTCACAGTTTCAGAAGTTTCAGTGCATGTTTGGCGGGCTTAAGCACAGACACAACATGGCAAAGGGGCATAGCAGAGAACAGCTGCTCATGTGATTGTAGCCATTAAGCAGAGAAAGAAGGGAGGAGCTGGGGAGTAAGATACATCCTTCCAGCCCTCTCACCAAGGACCTGTCTTCCTGACCAGTCCCCACCTCCTAACAGCAAATCAGGTACAGCACTTCCATGGTCTAATCCTCTTCCAAAAGCCTGCCTATTTGCACATGAGGCCTTTGGGTGGGGGGGCATTCTCAGTATAAACCACAATATATGTTAATTGGCTTATAGTACAATTTAAGTCTTTTATGTTGTTTCTAAATTTTATCTGCCTTTTCCAACATTACCTAAGAGAGGTGTATTACATTTTTCAGCTATATTTGTAGATTTATCCATTGTTACCAGTCTTAGTCTTTGATTCATGTATTTTGAAGCTCTGAAATTAAGTACATATTATAAGATTGTTATAACTTCATAATGTATTATTAAAAATATTCCTTCTTATCTGACATATCTTGTACATTTACCCATTCTACTAGTCTTGAACATTATAAAATATTTCTCCATTTTATTATCTATGCAATCTAAGGAATATTTCTATCTGTCATGACATTTTTGATAATGTATAATTTGTCTGATATTAATAGAAGCATTCCAAAATTTTATGATTGATGTTCTTTTTCTATCCACTTATTTAAATTCATCTTAATATTAAACCATTCTTCTTATAAACAGCATACAGTTGAGTTTTGTTTTATTTGATCCAATCTAATCCTGGTGACTTTTTATCCATTTTTGTTACATTTACATTTAATAAATTATAGGCTTGTTTATGTTTTAAATCTTCTCCCTTGCTATTTGTTTCTACTTCCCCCATATGTTTTTATTTCTCCTTTTTTACTTCTTTAGCAAGATGCATACATTTTTATTATTCCATTTACTCTCTGCTAATGACATTTTACCATACTTTTTTCTTTTTAAACATTATTTTAATGGTTTCTCTAGAAATTATAATGTAAATACTTAAGTTATCATGGTCTATCATTTACTATATGAACTTTATAGAATACTTCTTTCATTGATGTGTAAACACTTTATAACATTGTCATGGGCTCTAGGTCTTCAGCGGGACTCATGCAGGACATTGCCATGGAATCCAGGCCCTCAGCTGGATTATTTGAGTCTCTAGTGCATGGGCAGATCTCTTGCACTCTTCTACATTTGACTTTTTGTGTGAATATTATAAAATAATCCTATAAATTATGTGTCCTGTAATCTATTCCCTTGCAAACCCTGACTACAACAGTTGCATATGAAATTCTCATCGACTTTTTTCTTATTCCTTAAACATGGGATTCCACCCTTGCTTGTGTCTGATGTGAATTTGTCATTTTTCTTATGGTTACTTTCCTATATGGACAGCATGTCTTTCTGTGTTTCCTATACGGACAGCATGTCATGTTCTATGTCATTTTTCCTTTACATCAAACAAGGTATTAAGCTTCTCAGTTGTTGGTATTGGCTGGCCTTCAGAAGGAAAGGGGCTTCTTCTTTGTTCTGACCCCTGCAGAGTTGGTCGGTGGTGCAGATGTGTGGACATCTGGTGGTGGATGGCTCTATCCATTTGTCTGAAACATGCAATCTTTCAGTGACATTGCAACCATGACATAGGCTAGGGACCAGCTTCACAAAGACCTCCAATCATGCTCCAAAACTTCAACTGTCTCAGCAACTTGCCTCCTTCTGCATGCCTGTCTTTCTATCCTTGCTATCATAGAAGTTTATTTTTCCTGCATTGTTCAGTGTAAATACTACACACTCAAAATTACCCACATGTAGCAGCATCCAGGTCACTGTGTACCAGATCACTGCTACTAGGAGTGTATCTCCTACTCCTTCCCAATGCCGAGACTTATTTACATGGCAGTCCTGCTCATTACCCAGTGGCTACCTGCTTACCAGGTGGTTGCTTTCTCTTTATTTCATGACTATGGACTTGTTCAGCCCAGACCCTAAGAAAATAAAAATAAAATAAAAAACAAAATAAAACCACCTCTTCTATCCAGCAGGCTTCAACCATACCTTGAACAATGTGTTTTTTCTTCTTTGTCTATCTTCATTCAGTCCCAAGTTGCTTTTAAAATTATTTTACAACCTGTAGTCTTCTATCATAGCTTAGTCTTTTGTATTTATCTTCTGTTTCAATCACTTGTGATTTTGGTCTCTTTAGTAGACATAAACCAATACACTTGTTCTCAAGTTCATTAATCTTTTTCACTGGTGTTCAATTTACTCTTAAATACTGTACATACTGTACAATTTCCATTTCATGTTTGTATTCTAAAATGATAAAATTTCATAGTTTTTATTTCATAGTTTTTATTTCATAGTTGAGATTTCCTTTTTGTTTGCTTCTTGCGCCTATCTTTTCTTCTAACTTTTTTTTTTTTTGGTGGGTACCGGGGGGGTCGACCTCAGGACCTCGCGCGCCAACAGGCACCCGTGCTGCTGAGCGATATCACCGGCCCCTTTTTCGTATGTGGGTTCCGGGAGTCGAACTCGGGCCCTCGCGCTTGCAAGGCAGGCGCTTATGCCGCTGAGCCATCTCACCGGCCCTCTTCTAACTTTTTATTCTCAAAACTTTGTGTATGCCTAGAAGTGTTATATGCTAAATATTGTTAGTGCTGCATATTTTAGTTTTTGTATTCTGCTGGTTTGTTGTTATTGTTGTTGCTGTTGTTGTTTTCCTTTAAAGAATGCCATCTTTTGTCCTGGATATTTTATCTTGAGATTTGATTGGGGACATTGATTGGGTACCTAGGGGTAACACAGCCTTACTTTTAAGGTACAGCATTTTTGGGATCTCAAACTTCACTCTGGCTACTTAGAAGCACATATTTCCCAGCGTTTTCTAAACTATATTTTGATTTTCTGTTTACAGCACCCAAGTATTAGCTGTTTTCTTTTATATCTCATCACTCTACAGCATACACAAGTATTTAGTCATAAGCTCAATGGATCCTGTGAAGTCTCCTGGGCTTGCTGTTCTACACGGTTCTTTCTCTCCCAGAACCTGCTTTTAACAGCCAGCTCCTTGGCCTCATACCAACCTGTTTCTTCCACTCAGAGAAACCACTGATCTCAATTGCTTAGGTATGGAAAGAGTCTTTAGAAAAAAAAAAAAAAAACTGAAGCCAAGGTTGAGAATACATTATAGATTTTCATTCTGTCAAAGATCACAACTGTGCTCTGCCTGAAAAAAATTGTTTCATATATAGCTTCATAGAATTTTTTAAAATAGTAAAGCCTATGCCTGTTGTTTTAAAGGTTAGGATTGAAGTTATTTTCCCTTTAAAGAGTTTGTGTGTTTGTTTTAGATTTCCTGTCACAAAATAAAATTTTCTTGTTATAAAATTTGTAAAAATAAATAGAAAAGCACAAAAGAGAATATTGTTATAATTCCAACATTCAAGGTGATTACTGCTAGCATTATTTCTGTCTTTTCTGTATACATACATGTATGTATAAGTAAAATTGGATTCATATGTCATTATACAATATCTACTATTTTTATATACTTTTTCCATTCCAGCCTTATTGTAAACTCTTTTCTATGTCATAAAACAATTTTCCACAACCAAAAGGACAGTACAGGTTTTGACTAGTAAATCTTTCCTGAAATGCAAACACCACCAATAGAATTATAAATGGCTTAATATCTGGAAAAACTCTAAGGTTTTCCTTCACATTTTAAAAAACATAATATCAAATGAATTAATCTATAATTTACACGGTCCTGTTTTATTTTTTCTTCTGGTTAGTTTTAATGTTTCCTATAAGCCTTGTATTCTAATGACGTTTCAAAAATTAAGCTAAAACCATTGCAACTGAGTCATTTCTGATGCCAAGTTGGCAAAACCGCTGAAGTTTATGGTACACAGTTCAATGCATCAAACAGCCTGGTTTGTGTTCATTGCCTAAGTTACCATGGTATCTTCTAAATCATAAAAACCTTGCAATGTAACTGAGGCTTTAAAGGAAGGAAGCTATCATCAATTCAGAAGTAATAAAAGGTCAATCTGTTTCATGGCTGTCTGCTTTAAAAATCCTTAAAAAGAGACAGAAAAATATCTTTTCTCTCCCTTTCTTTTCTTCTTCTTCTCTCTTATTCATATATGCAAACACATACAATTAGTTGCTAAAATCCCAGAAAGTGGGTTTTTATCTAAGTCTACACTCTTTCAGTGTTTATAGGAAAGTGTGAATGAAGGAGTTCCAAAGCTTCATGGCGCAGAAGCCACCTCTGAACTAATTTCACTAGCAACACCACAGCTGCTGCTCAGCCACCTTTGAATTGACTCAATATATCCTGTCTATTTGGGTGGATGTTATTGACTTGCTTCATTTGTCTGGGCTAACAGGATCTTTTTGGAGTTATAAAGAGTACTGGAGATAGAGGAAAAGAAGCAAAAGGAGAAAAATAATAATTGGAAATTGTTACACAGATCCAGAAAGCCACTTCCCACAATGTTTCTGTTCTGATTAGATTATTTTGGTATAATGAATCTGTGCACATTTTTTGCTTCCTAAGTTACATAGTATATACCTTAAAAAAGAAATTCACTTTGTTTGTAGGGACACACCCAGTGCCTTGATCGCTCCACCCTTCACCCCAGCTGAAGTAATTTGACTTTTATTTAGAAGCTTTCTACACATTTGATTTTTATTAATACATTGTTTTATTTGAGAACTGCAAATTTCATCCTTTAAATTTTGCTTTGCATAAAGAAAATATTAACTGAAATTAATAAAAATGATACATTTGCATGTGTATGACTCAGTCGAAAGACCTGTATTCTTTCAATAAAGCTGAATTTGTCAGACATTTCTCTCTGCTCAGTCATAAATCAGGTAATGACATGCACACGGCAATTAGATCCACAACATCATACTAATTTTCATTTTGGGCTATGACAACCCATTATTTTAAAACATTCTATAGGCTCTAATTAATTATTGAAACACAATTAAGGAATGGTGAATCGTTTTACTTATGCTTTTTCCCCAACTTGATATAATTTTTTGCATTTAATACATGTAAGTACACATGTGTTTCAGTAACATTCAGATAGTGACACCTAGATTCTAGCTACAGTGATCTGCCCTTAAGAATATACAGGAGATTGATTGTATGTTATATTTTATAATTTTCAAAAGCCTATGTATTGCCTAAGAAGTCTGAAAATTTTCAGAAAAGTAGGGAATTTATGATCACCTTTGTTCTGGCAAATTAGTTTTATTTGAAGATTTCCCCTCTATCCATACAGTGTGGAACACTTAGAAGTCATTTCTCAATTCAACTACATTCTTCTTTTTCTTTTTCTAAATGTTGGAGGTTTCCTGAGGTCACCTTCCAATCTCTTTTCTCTAGCAACATTTACTCCCTTGATGAGCTTGTCTATTACGTATTCTTAAACATCATCCATGTGGAAATATATTAGTTTTGTATGCTGCTGTAACAAATTGCCCCAAACTTGGTGGCTTAAAACAACAGAAATTTATTTTTTCACAGTTCTAGGGACCAGAAGCCCAGTCTCAGCATTAATAGGCTGATGGAAAGGTGTTGCCATTCCATGCAGGGGCCACAGGGAAAAATCTGTTTTCTCTTTTACCTTCTAGGGTTGGCAATTTTCCTTGTCTTATACCGCATCACTTCCATCTGTCTTTGTTGGTTACATTACTTTCCTGCTTCTATGTGTGAGAAATCTCCTCTGCTTCTCTTATAAGGACCCTTGTAATGCCATTAATATCCACCCAGATAATTCAAAATAAATTCTCCATCTCAGGATCTTCAATTTAACCATATCTGCAGCAACCCTCTTTCCAAGAAGGTAACTAACTCAAAGATGAGGACTTGATATATTTGAGTGATGATGATGGGAGTTTAGTGTGCAAGAGTTGATAATTCAGAATTTCATGTCTGTAACCCCACATGTCAATACTCATATAAGAAGGAAACTGTGAGCTACCAGGTCTCTCGTGACACCTGTCTACCCCTTTTCCCACCATTCCCTCCATCTTCACATCACTCCCCAGTGCCTGGCATGCTGACTTCTCTGTAGTCTGATCTCAGAGCCTTAGACCTGCTTCTGTCACCTTACTCCAGTCTCTCCTCAAATGTCACCTCTTTTGAGAAGCTGTCTCTAGTCACCTACTTTATCCCCAATTCCTCCACCCTCTTTCTTCTTATCTCTTCTTCTCCTTCACCCCCCTCTCCTTTCCTGCTATCATTCTCCCATCCCCAGGTGTCTCCTCTTCATGCAAAATCACTTTCATCTGTACGAGGAAGCTGCTCAATTTACAGTAAGCATTCATGATACACGAAGTACACAAAAAGTCCCATGGCCATGACCAGGACAATAGAATACAGTTATTAGTGAATTAATAATCCAATTACCATAAACTATTTCATGCAGTTAGAAAGTAAAATGCACATTATAAAACAAGCCACAAGCAATCATTATAAGAAATAATATCCAATTTCTTCTAATTTCCTTTTAAAATATTTCTGCTTTGAGAGAGTTAGCCTTAGACAAAACTGAGGTGTAGAAATAAACATGCCTTTAGGTACCTAATTTCATGTTTTCCTGAGTTCTTTCTTCATGCTCTTTTCCTTACACCAAACCTCTTGCTCCAAGAAGGCACCTTCAGTGTTAGCTTTTGGGTTTTTTCTTCTTCTTCTTCTTCTTCTTCTTCTTCTTCTTCTTCTTCTTCTTCTTCTTCTTCTTCTTCTTCTTCTTCTTCTTCTTCTTTTTTAGTTTTTTATTTTGAAATAATTGAAAATTTGTGAGAACTTGTAAAGTAGAAAAGAAAGGTCTCCTGAAATCTTCAACCTCTATTTTTAGTAAGATTCTTTTAGAGTCACAAGCAAGGGGAATACTTGTTCTTGCTGTTGAATTAAGGGGCTCTGACATCTTGTGAACTGATGCTAGTTCTGAAAACACATCGGGCTCGAGGGTCTTCTTGGACAGTACATAGCGATACCCTTTCTTTGTGCAGCTAGCACATCCTGATCTGACCTTATCAGGGAATATATCTGCAAACACCGTAATTGCCTGCTTGCTTCTCTCTCATCACAGGTAGACCAGCTATGTGAGAAGAGGGAGCATATCCATTCTGTTCTAAGACAATTCCAAACCCTGGCAAGTGCCTGGCCACACAGCTGGTAGTTAATAATCATGTGCAGCTACAAGCAGACAAGCAAGCCAGCTAGCTGGCTATTTTGAGAGGCCAAAGGATAAGTAAATTCATACCATTTATTAATGTTCTTGTTTTATTGCAGCCCAGATTTGTAGGCATTCTTTATATGCAGTCTGTAAATGTTAGATTGAATTTATGTCAGTAGCTTCTAGCTCACAAATGAAAAAGAAGATGCAGCAGGTGTTTGGGAATTGGGATAGTACAAGGAACTATCTTGTAAATATCAGGTTGGGCCCTAGTTACAAAGCTTGTATGACCTCTTTTTTTTTTTTTTTTAAGAAGTTTGTGGTAACGATTCTAAGCACAGACTGAGGTGGATAGTAAGAAAGAAAAATAAGGCCTGTGATGCTTTTTGTCAGCCTAAAAATAATTAAAACCCAATAAAAAGCCAGTCTTGAGGTTTGTAGATGATTATAAAGCCTGAGCAGGAAAGACTGCTTTACATAAAGCAGGTTAACTTTCTCTTCTTGTAAGAGAGAAATAAACAAAAGGTCAGAGAAGCTATTTTTATTTATTTTCAAGGTGAATTCATAGTCCTTATCTACTTATCATCTAAAATAGACTCATCATCTCACTTTTGAGCAAGGCCCAGGAGATCAATGTCACCCTGAGTAGGTCCTCACTGACTGAGGGCGCACCATTCAAGGCTCAGAGAAAAATAACAGGTCCCATGGCTACAGGGAGTCGCCAGGATCTTTTGTCTCTAGGTCAGTGCTGTTTTGGATAATCACGTAGCCATCTTTACATGACTCCAAGCAGAGAAAATCTGGGTTTTAAAGAACTGATTGTTGCTTTGATTTTTTAGAGCTATTCATTTCAAAAACCCAGAGCAAGACCCTGTAGTTACAAACTTAAGTGAATCAGACAATTGGATAAATATACACACAAAGAACAGGACCCACTGGGAGCTGAAACTGTGACATTTTATAACACTATAATTTATAACTTGCATAGCTACAAAAGGGACAGTAGATCCTAAATTATCCTTTTTAAAAACATCGTAGTGCACAAGTCATCTCTTCACAGAGAAGCCAGTGAGACACTGATGTTACTGCCTCCTCTGTAAGGAGCAGCTTCTGAAAAGACTGTCCCTGACCTCATGACCCTCACATGGATGCGGGTATTGTCAGTCCTTTGGTTAAGGATTCTTGCCACTCCCAGCCACTTGTGGCTCTTCATTCTTGCTGCATGATCAGCGTGATGTTTTTGTGGGAACCAGGTCTCCTGATGTCTGATTGCGGGGCACCAACACCACCCGTCAGCCCTCGCCCCCTCCCAGTTAATGACAGCTGTGCCACACTTTGCAGGCTGCCTCAAAGTGTCCTTGAAGGATTCTGTTTCCTGCTCTATTTCCCATTCACAGTGCTTATGTAGGTCGACCCAAAAGCACAGGATTTGCCAATTGCATGTTTCCTGTCTTGCAGAATGTTAGTCATGCCTTTGCCTCATATTCTTTCTTCTCTGTGTAGTTTGAGATTGCTGACCACAGAGAGTTCCTGGTTTAAAATGGGGCTGCGTTTCAGCAGTTTCTGTTTGTTTTTTTTTTTCCTTTAATTTGTTGGAACTTGCACACAATTTTCCTTTAAAACAAAGTAAGAAAGGTTGATTAAGTCCTTGGGTCAGCCTTTCCAAATGACAGGAGCTAGAACTGAAATATTATAGATGTGCACTGAAAAAAATATGTGTATTGAACATTGATTAAAAAAAATGTATTTCAAGCTGCATGTGATATATACTGACATTAATGACAGCCAGATGAGAGAGGCAGGTGCGGTCAGGGCTAACCTGTTAATCCACAAGCCCATTGGTTCAGGGTGGCTCTGAGCAAAAGTCTAGATTTTGAAACAATGCAGCATTTCATAGTTTCTAAAGACAATGAGACAACACTAGGCTCCAATGGGAATTAGTGTGGACTGCCAGCAGATGAGCACAGCATAGCAACATAGATGACATCAGGCCAATTTTGTATCTGCTAACAACTGGAAGTATTGGTACTTATAAATGTGGCATCTGAAGGTCTTCAGAGTATGGAAAGCATTGGTTATCCAAGAAGCCCATTCCTACCTGATGACCACTTGGAAAGAAAAATGTTTTCTATTCTAGCAAGAGACATTCTTCTCCCACTAAATTCTATAGTACAATATTTTTCAGACTTTCCGTACTATAAAAATGGTTTGCATTACTTGTTAAAATGTAGATTCCTCAGTCCTCTTTTGGGACCTATTGAATCATAATCTTATAATCATGCGATCAATCTACTTACAGATGTTTCCAGAAATGGTGATACCTGGCCTACATCACATAAACCTGTAACCTATCATTTGATTCCTGCACATCGCTTTTAGAAAAAACATAGAGTAACACAGCTGGCAGACAAAGAGTTGGGCATGGGCAAGGATGGGGTTGGAGGAGGCTCTATTCCTCCTTCACAGTGCCAAATGGAAGGTGTCAGAGGGAGGTTTACCCAGTTTTTTCTCAATGAACACGTTAAAATTTCTCATGTGCAACTTAACAGTGGGGTATTTTCATAAGTTCTAATGCAGTTCTTTGGGTATCCCCCTGACTGAACTTATGACAATTGGTTTTCTGTGCTCATCTTTCCCTGCAGAAGCCCTAATGTTTTAAAGCTGCAACACGGTTATCTATTTTTCGACCCGATAATTTACAGGGATTTTATTCTGATGACTTCGTGGTAATGCGTTCCTTGAGTTAAGAATTAGCATTGCTGCACAGTGGTCAACAAACATTTATTGAGACCTTATTATATTTAAGCTCTGGGTTGAATGCTGGTGGCATACAATAAGGAATAAAAATACACATATTAAAAAATTCTTTAATTCATTTAGAAAGGAGAATATAAATTTAAGAAGTTCCTAAGAGACATAGGAAGCATGTGAAACAAAGACATTGCCAGGCTGTGGCAGTCAGGACGGCTATATAATCCACAGGGTGCCTAGTTCAGCAATCACTATGGATTTCGGGACAGTGATAGCACCACATCCAACCAAGTATGGGGCACTTCCAAACAACAAGTGTGTGTGGCTGCAGAAGCCGGAAGCTGGCCCTGGCAGCAGGTGACAATCTTTGAGAATTTGAAGACTTTGAACTGGTCTTTCGAAGAGGAATTGGGCCAACAAAAAGAGTGAGAGGAAAAGATCTGTAAGCTTGGGAAACAGGAGGGACAAGGCAGCAAGATATAAGCTGGTATTCCAACTCTGGCAGTTTGCTGCAATCACTGCAATTGGCCAGAAGGTCCAGGTTAGCATTGACAGTGCCAAGTCATGTTGATAGCAAGCATGTTTGACCCGCTGTAATGGCACTTTCCATCTTTGGTCTTTCAAAATGGTAACCCTAGTATCATCATGAGGAAAACATCAGACAAGTGCACACTGAGAAACATTCTGCAAAATAGCTGACTGGTACTTAAAATTGTCACAGTCACCCAAAGCCAAAGAAAACGAGAAGCTGGCTTCTTGTAAACAACATATAGTTTTTTCTTTTTTATTCAGTGAAACAATGTTTCTTTGTGTTCGTATATTTAAAACATTTACATTTAAAATAAACTTAATATAATTGGATTCATATTATTCATGTTTTAATATTTCTCATTTTTATTTCTTCTTTTGCCTTCCTGACTATTAGTTGAGCATTTTATGTGAGTCTATTTCATCTCCTCTTAGCATATCAATGATACTTTTTTAAAAAATGTAGTAGTTGCCCTAGAGTTTGCAATATATACTTTGATGTAATGCCCATTGACTTCCAGATAACACTATATAGTTGTCCTAACTTATCCAGTTTTTTCTTCTCACGGGTTCAGTTATCTATAATCAATGGTAGTCTGAAAAATGTTAAATGGAAAAATTCCACAAATAAACCACTTATGCTTTGATTGCCTGTCATTCTTGGTAGCAGGACAAAATCTCATGCTGTCTCTTTCCTCTGCCCAAGACATAAATCATTCCTTTGTCCAGCTTATCAATGCTGTATATACTACATACAGTACATATCCTATAAACCCACCTCTTCATCACTTACTAGCCAACCCAGTTATCAGATTGACTACCACAAAAACACTTATTTTATGTACTGATGACTCTAAAACACGGTAGTAATGATGCATGCAATTTGTATAGATCAAAGAAGAGCCATAAAGAAATCTTTTTAAATGAAAAGGCAAAAGTTCTTGACTTAATAAGGAAAAATTCATATATTGAGGTTGGTAAGATATATGATAACAGATCTTCATTAAATTATGAAGAAGAAATTCATGCAGGTTTTGCTGTTGTACTTCAAAGTGCAAAAGTTATGGGCACAGTGTATGTAAGTGCTTAGTTAATGTGGAAAGGTCACTAAATGTCCTATACATATAGGAAAAAACATTGTATAGGGTTCAGTGGAATCCATTATTTCAGGTATCCAATGGGGGTCCTAAAATGCATCCTCTACAGAAAAGAGTGGACCACTGTAGCGCTTTGTGTGCAATGTAGTTCCCATACAGCAGAGGTTCCCAATTCCTCCCTCCCATATTTTATGACATTTTGGTCATTCATTTAATTTATGCATACGTTATAATTACCCAGTATATCTGTAGTATTATTAGTTTAAAAACACAGTTATCTTTTAGATCAATTAATAATAAAGAAAAAGAGATATTTTCTTTATTTTACCTTCATATATTCCTTCTCCAATACTCTTCTGGTTTTTATACATTGTGTGTATAATTTATTGGTGCATTATAATATTCCTTGTCTCAGAAGACCTTTTGTTTCTTTCAACGCTAACCACTTTACTCCACTCTCTTTCTTCTCGCATTATTTCTGACTGGAAATCCGCTACCACTCTTATCCTTGTTTTTCCTTCTGGCTCTTCTTGAGATTTTCTTTTTGTCTTTGTCGTTCTTGCAGGTTGAATCTGAGATACCTGGATGTGGGAGTTTTTTGGTTTTTGTCTTGTTTGTATGTTTTCTGGGGTGGGTGGTATTTATCTTGCATCTGCAGTTGGTATCTGTCATTACTTTTGGAAAATTCTTGACCATTATGATTCTTAGTATTTTTTTTTGTTCTTTGTTCTTTTTTTTTCCTTTTGGCATTTTAATTACAAATTTAATCTATTTTTTGAAATTGTCTTCTAGATTTTAGATGCCTTTTTTTCATTTCTTGTTTTCTCTTGTATTTCATTTTTGGAAACCTATATTAACCTATTTTCAAACTCACAAATTTATTCATTAGCTTATTCCACTTTACTTATTCCACCTTACTTATGCATCTATCACATTGTTTATTTCTGTTATAATTTATTTTATTTTTAGCACTGTATTTTTGTTCTTCCTTAGAGTTCCTTTCTCTGCATACATTATCCACCTGTTTTTGTGTGTTGGCTTCAGTGGATCCCTTTCATATTAATTACAGATATTTTAAATTCCCTGCCTGATAATTCTAACATTTGTGTCATGAGTTTGGGTGTGATGATTGTTTTGCTTCTTCAGACTATTTTTCTTTGCCTGTTAGTATCCTTGTAATTTTTTAGAAAACCAGACATAATGTATGGAGTAATAGAAATTAAGTTAACTAGGTCTTCAGTACGAGATTTTATGTCAAATGGCTAGGACATGTGCTGTGTCAATTATTTGTTGTAGCTCTAATGGCCAAAGCTTCAAATAACTGTCCTTTTTTTGTGTCTTCTTTTGGACTACCATGAATTCTCAGAGAGAAGCTGCACCATACAGCTCTTTCAGCTGAAATCCACTGTTATTATACTGCATTTCCATTTGTGTGTTGGTGTGATAGGGAAAGAGAAATGTTCCGATAAATCTTAATCTTTTAGAAGGCCTATTTCCCTGGATGTGACTCTCCAAGTGTTCCCCTTTCCCCTTTAGAGAAGATAGGAAAGCTAGTGGGGGCTGGAGTAAAAGAAATGCTCTTCCTCCAGATGGGACAATTATGATTTTTTAAAAAGCCCTCCAAAGCCTTTGTTCAGGAGAATGCTCCAAGTGCATTTCATTATGCTTGTTCTTCACTTCCCCTTGCCCTTGCAAGACCCAGGAGGAACTATTTCTCTTCCCTTTACCAGAGAAAGTGGAGAGGCTCCTAGAGGCACAATCCATGAATGTGTAGCTAGCTCCTGAGGCTGAAGTTTCTAGGAGTTTCTCTCTCAAATACTCAATCAGGCATAGTTCCCAACAATTCATCCAAATCACTATGTAAGCATTTCCACCTGTTTATAGCTCCAGCTTCTGCTCCATGAAAGCACATCTTAGCTATGGTTCACTGGATTCACCTATGTCTCTAGATTTCATGATGGTGACATACCCCATGACCTCAGTTCTCTGATCAGTCCAAGATAGTCATTGACTTTTTGTTTGTTCAGCTTTTACTTGTTAGAAGGATAAAAGGGACAATCCATATCCTTAACCTATTAAGGCTGAAAACAGAAGTCCATGTAAGTTGCTAGAGATCTATAAATAGTGCCAATATGTAGCCAAAGTGAAGGATCACTGAAAGAAAAAGAAAAGGTTTTGAACACACCTGGGTTTGAGTAGGATCTCTGATCCTACTCTTAGTAACTGACAGTTAGCAACTATGAAAAATTATTACTCTTTCTGGAACTTAGTTTCTATATCTATAAAATGGGATACATTCTATATTACAAGGTTCTCATAAGAATTACAAATAATTCAATAAAAAGAGTTTTGCAATTATTGGTGTATATTAGCTCCTCATTTCTTTTGTTATAACAAATGAATGCTTATTCATTATTAGGTGTGTCTAACAAGTAAATCTCTATTGGCTCATTTTATCTACAGAAAACTTATTAAGATAGAGTCTAGTACTTATGGGTGAAGAAACTGGGGCACTGAGAAATTTAATGACTTGTTTTCAATTTTACACAGCTGATAAATGGTGAAGCTGGCACTTGAACCCATGTAATGAGGCCCTGAAGCCACTAGTCATATTTTGTACTCTGCTCCCTTGAAAGGATTTCCACTGCATGTTTAGAAGCTAGTGGCTAGGTTGATTTGGTTGAAAAATGGTTCATGTTGGGGTAGTGCTGGGTAAAAACTGGTACATATTCCCAGTAAACTTAACTGAAGTAATACAGGATAAAGCTATTCTTAGAAGTAATGTCTCTACCTGTAAAATGTGTAGTATTTGAAACCTGTGTTAAGAAGACTTTCAGGCTGCTGACGTGAATTGATCTTCAGTTGGGAAAATTGTTGTATATAGCTCTTTCCCTGTAAATTCAACCAGCAATCCACACTTTAGCACAATTTTTATTATATAATCTTACTTTATTATTAGAATAAATTGTTAATGTTGAAATTGTTTAATATAGTCTGAATTTGATAAACTTCCTTTATACAACTCTGCTTAGCCTGCATACCTCGTTTGAGTACATTAATTAAGAAAAAAGATTTTAATTCAATCAACTACTTTCCCCATATGATAGCAATTTTAAATTTTTAGCCAGGTGTGGTGGTGCATGCCTGTAATCCCAGCACTTGGGAGGCTGAGACTGGAGGATTGCAGTGAATTCAAGGTCATCCTGGGCTGCATAGTGAGTTCAAGGCCAGTCTAAGCTACATAGCAAGACCCTGTCTCAAAACAAAAATTTTAAATCATGAAGCTGAATTGCAAAAGGGAAATATAATAAATAAGACTAATGGGGGATTCTAGTTTTTAACTAAATACAATCAATTAGTACTTATACCCATAATCCAATATTAGCACATGACAATATATTATTTGTTGCTTATATAACAGAATTAGTCATCTTTTTATTATTTTTGTAACAGCTTTATTGAGATAACATGTCATTATTACAGCATTCTCTAACAGAATCCAAAACTCAAATCTAGGATTACAAGATCTATCTTAAATGGAAGAATTGATTTTATTAAACATGCTGAACTGAAAGCTATCTGGCAATGTCACAAATTGTCAAAACTAAAATCCTTTTGCAGTAACCATTTACATTTTATTTGT
Organism: Erethizon dorsatum; assembly: GCA_028451465.1. Taxonomy (NCBI): domain Eukaryota; kingdom Metazoa; phylum Chordata; class Mammalia; order Rodentia; family Erethizontidae; genus Erethizon; species Erethizon dorsatum. Next base: position 135,834,451 of record CM051823.1, on the reverse strand, counting down.
CATTCTGCTGCAAGTCATGTTAAAGCAGATGCCTCATCAGATGGCAAGATTTCTAAGTGTTTAGATTATGATAAGTATATAAAGTGAACATAGATTTCAAAAGCATTCTGAATGATTATTTAAAATAAAAATGCTTGACATGCTGAATTGACCAATATCCTACTAATAGAATCTTCTGTTGCTTGCTGTTTAGGGAATTTTGAAAGGCTTATCTATATCCAAAATATTACTGGAGTTCCTTCAATAGACCTAGGATACAATCTGTTCTGATACTTTCATTATACAAAACAGTCATCATTGTAAAATGTATAGCTCCATCATAACCTAACATAACACAGTGATTTGCAATATGGTGATTACCACTGTGATTTGATTCATTAATTCTCAGTAACAGTTGTTAATCAGCTCATTAAGCAAGCATTATACAGAAGATTTCAACCAGGAGAACCTCTTAAAGACCACTAAATTTTTCTTTGCTGGGGGAGGAAAAGGGAATAGGTTTAATGCCAGAGGATAAATTGATCAATTTTGACGAAGTTTTAAATAATTATTCTTTTAATAAAAACTACATAAATTCTGATCATTTGTACCTTTTTCATAATAAAAAAATGTTCACAATCAGAAAACTCTTCTAGGCCGGTGAGATGGCTCAGTGGTGTTATCGCCTGCCTGGAAAGCGTGAGGGCCGGAGTTCGACTCCCAGAACCCATATACGAAAAAAGGGCCATTGATATTGTTCAGCGGCACGGGCGCCTGCTGGTGCATGAGGTCCTGAGATCGACCCCCAGTACCCACAAAAAAAAAAAAGAAAACTCTTCTAATTTAGCCTCCCTGGATTTTACAATTATTTTATTAAGATGTAGGAAGAAATTCTGGCCTTGCGTCTCACATTCCATCAAAATGTAGACTCTTTCTCTTGTTTCTGTAATATATACTTCGGTAATATGTTCAGGTATTTGAAATATTGAGAATTAAATTTAGATATAATTTTATTATTGCTTTAGTTGATTTTAAGCAACTTGTTTTATCTTGAAATACATGATATGTAAATACCTATGTAGGAATAAAGTGTTTTAACAATAACAAAAACCTATGACTTATTTCCTAGTGTACAAAGAAATTTAATCCTCACAAAACCTGAAGAAAGATGTTACTATTTGCTTTTACCACAAGAAACCTGGAGCTCAAGTTAAGGGACTGGTCCAATTGGAAAGTGTGTATGTTCAGTGTTTACAACAATCCCCATAGTCTTTCTAGAAAAACACATGGATTTTCTCAGTAACTAACCAAAAACTGGCAACCTTCCCATGGGGAATATGTCTTCCTGTTGTTAAAAAGAAATTATCAATGCCACTTGTTTAAAATATCGAAGCTTCATCCAAGGTGGGCTACTACAATGGGGAGAGAGGGGATTGGGCACAGCTCCAAATACAGCAAGGAAAATGATGATTTATAGTCAAGAAGTGTGGTGGGAGGTCAGTGGATGGAAAACTATTAAGAGACAAGGTAAGTGCTAAACTGACCTAACAGGATTTTTGTGGAAGGCAGGCCAGGGTGATATGATATCAAGGGTGATGAGAGCAAGGGTGAGGGATTTCTGTTAAACTGTCTCAGCAGGATTCTTGCTGTAATTGGAATAAGTGGGCCAAAAGCAGATCCCAAATTGGAGCTCTGTCAGAAGGAGGACTCAGGAGCCAGCTAGAATTAAGGAGAAAGAAATCTCATGCTCCTTATATGGAAACATGCAGGTTTTCTCAGTACCTGATCAGAAGCTAGCAGCCTCCCCATGGGAATATGTCTTCTCATCCATAGCCAGAAGGAGACTTAAGTATATGGGTAAGAGTAGACTGGTTAATACTTAGGAGTTAAGTAGTATAAAATCGAACTTCAAGGAAAGCTTTTATGGAGTACCATTTACTTTTGGAAGCACAAGAATGACCCAAACTTCCAATGCACAGTAAGTAATCTGTCCAGGATCAAAAAACTAAATGAGGGCCGGTGAGATAGCTCAGTGGCATAAGCACCTAACTGGCAAGTGTGAGGTTCTGAGTTCGACTCCCGGTACCCACATATGAAAAAAGGGCCGGTGATATTGCTCAGCAGCATGGGCGCCTGCTGTTGCATGACGTCCTGAGGTCGACCCCTGGTACCCACAAAAAAAAATAAAAAAATAAAAAAATAAACTAAATGACTGAGCAGGCTTATTGAATTACAGCAAATCAAGCATGTGCCTGGAATTACTTCAGTAGGATTCTGATACCAGCATCTTCCACCATTCTAGGTACAACATCACAGTAAGGATGACAAGCATGTGAAGTGTTTCCCTTCTAAATGAGGACACAGTTTCTCCTAATCGCTTGCCTGTGCACACATGCCATGTGTATTTCATGATCCACCTGGCCACTTCCATCTCTTAAGGGATCTAAGAATGGACATTGAAAATAAATTGAGGATTTGCATGAAAATGCAGCATTGGTGAATGCCAAATAAAACTACCCCATTTATATAAACCAATCTAAGTAGGCATTTTACTAATTTAACTGAATTTTAGTTTCCCAGGGAGTGATTTAATTGATCGGTAATAATTGAGATTTGTCAGTGGCTGGGCCTTTTGGGCATTCTGCTTTTGGGCAGTTTATTTACTGAACAGTGTCTCATAAATTGCAGATGAGCAAAGTAGCATGTTAATTAGTCATTATAAAATATTTGATATTATTTCAATATATACTTTAAATAAACATAGACAGTATCACACTGAATGTAATGAATTTTTTTTAAAGAATTTCAGATAGCATATATAAAGCCCAAGTTTCTGAGTTAGTAGAATGGAAATAGGGACAACACTTGAAAATTTAGCCTACCAATTTTGATGAGGATCTTGTTCCCACAGATTCTGTTTTTTAAGTCATACAATGTCTAACTCAGTCCTCAAATACAACTTCATAGAACAATAAGTATAAGGATCACTTTATGAATTGTCAAACTTCTAAAGGAAAAATAAGTTACTGTTATATTTTAAGTGTCTCCTGACTACCTCTTCTTGTATTCCTACCTTCATTTGCTATGCTATCATGCTTTTATCGCCAGTTACATTTTGTTCACTTTATTCTAAATATATTACTTCCTTTGACTCCTGATTAAGTCAAAAGCTGATATTTCATAGAGGATAATTTGGGAAATTCTTCCTTAGAGGAGTAGCCCATCAAGAAACTAACTTTTCCTTCTAGGTTGTTCCAGGGAGGCCATTGGCCACCAGCTAGTTGGTAGGAAGATATTCTAGAGGCTTTGAGTGTGTGAGTACATACAGTTCTGAAGGCAGTCAAGTTTAGGTAAGAAACCTACACTTTTTTTTTTTTTTTTTTTTGCTAGTTGGTGTATGGGGAGGGGAAGGAAAGTATTGTGTTGCTCCATTATGGAAAACCAAGTCAAGTTGACTTGTTAAACCTAAAGGCACAGAGACAGTTGTCTTTTGAGACCATTAGTCTTGACAGGTCAATTTGACTTGATTAAGAAATACCTAGCAATCCAGGTATGGTGGTGTATACCCATAATCCCAGGCTTTAGGGGTTGAGATAGGAGGATTGCAAGTTTTAGCCCAACCTGGGCAACTTAGCAACTTAATGAGACCTTGTCTCAAAATAATAAATAAATAAATAAATAAATAAATTTAAAAGGCTGGGTATGTAGGTCAATGTAAATGCCCTGGGTTCAATCCCAAAGTTGGAGAAAAAAAAAAAAAAAAAGATGAAATGCTTCTGAGTGTGCCTGGGTAGGTTATGGAGACATGACTTTGCATACTACATGGTCATTAACCCCTTCCTCTGTGGAATTGTTCCTGTACCCTAGGAATCTTGGCTACCACAAAGTAACCAGCTTTGCTCAGCTGCACCCTTCCACCATGATGTTCCTGCTTTGGAGCCAGGTAATCATGGGCTGAATCCCCCAAAATTGTGAGCAAAATTAAGTCTCTCTTTTTTTATATTGTGGGCATCAGGTACTGTGTCTAAGCAATGTAAAGCTAATACAGAAAACTGGTACTGGAGAAGTAGGTTTGTTTCTGTTATTGTACTTGACTATGTGATTTAGAAGCTGTTGGAAGTGGTTCTCAGAAGGAATTTGGAAAGTTTTAGAGGTGTAGGCTAAGAAACCCTACACTGCTGCAAACTGAACCTCATGAGCAATTCTAGTCAGAGCTCAGAGGGCCAGAATCCTGACAGGAATACGGTAAAAGTTAGGCTCAGGAGGTTTCATTTAGGAACAAGAACTTCACTGGCAATTGTTCTAGAAGCCAGGTGTATTACACTCTAGAAAAAAATGCCGACATTTTGCCCATGTCCTGAGACTTTGAGGAAAACTCAGGTTAAGGTCAGTAGACTGATTGATCTATTGGAGGAAATTTCAAGGTAGCCCAATATTCAGCATGTGGCATAGTACTAATGGCTGCAGTTAGCCAGATATATTGTGAGAACTGTGGGCAAAAATTAAACCAGAAACATTTGAAAATTATACTTTGGTCCCAGAGCAACCCTGGGTAAAGTTGGGGCCAAAGGAAGTGTGGCTGCTGATGAGATTAACACCATTAAAAAGAAACCAAGTAGTTTGTACAAGGATAACAAGAAAGATAAAGATATCTCAGAAATTAGCAAGACTCCACCTATGGAAGCCTCAAGGGCACAAAATTATAAACATTTCATTTGAGAAAAAAGTCTCTTGGATGCCTGCTTGAGAAGAGCATCCTAAGGAATTGGTTCCCCAGGATTTATTTCACTTTTCTCAGCCATCCAGGCCCTCAGAGGTCATTGTAGCCATGGTCCAAGAAGGCCTGACTACTGCTTCCTCTGACAGCAGACCTTGGAGTCATCCAGGACATGTTGGTTTTATCCTTGTGCAAAATGCAAGAGTTGCAGGGTCAGAATGGCTTCCACCCAGAGTGCAAAAGAAGGCCTAGAAGGACAGGCAAGGAGCCACTGAGAGAGTAGGTATGTGAAGCTGTTATAATGAAGTGGAAGGTACAGTGGAGACCCCAGGAAGAAGTAGAGGCAAGGAAAGCTAAAGCCAAGAGATAGGCCAAAGAGATGGGGCTCCCTACATCCTCTGGAACTCAAATCTCACCACCATGTACCCCAGATGCCAAACATGGAGGTATAAGACTTAATGTTTCCTGTGCTGTGTTCATGATTTGCTCCTATTCTTTCCTATCCCTCTTTTCTTCTCTTTTGGAATGGGAATGTTTACCCTGTGTCACTGTATTTTTGGATTATGTAACTTCTTTTTATTTTTACAGGGGTTCACAGCTGAGTTTGTCTTGAGTTTCAGAAGAGACTTTGACTTGGTTCTTTGAAAGATGCTAAGACTAAGAACACTTCTGGGGAGAGAATAACTGTATTCCAGTTTGTGCATGATAGTTGTATCATGTTAGGTAGAATTATGAACTTGCTATTATATTTGGAGATTAAATGTGGTTTAAGGAGATATGTCTGGTTGTCAAGTTGACAAGGGTACACTGTGACCATTAATCATGATACAACAGTTTGACTGGATTAAGTAATGTACAGGATATTAGTGTAGCTCATTCTGGATGTGTCTGGGTGGGTCACGGAGGCGTGACCCTCGGTACTATCTAGTCCCTGGCCCCTTCTTCTTTGGTGTGTTGCCCTGCTGTGATTCTCAGCTACTATGAAGTAAGCATGTTTGTTCCACCACGACCTTCTATCATGATGTTCCTGTCTTGGAGCCAAGGCGATCATGGAATGAATCCCCTGAAATGGTGAGCAAAATTATGCCTCTCCTCACTTAAATTGTTGATGTCAGCGATTGTATCTTAACCATGGGGAAACTGACTAAGATACCTTTGCATTGAGGTTTATTGTGTCTCCCTTATGAACCAGGCAAATAAAAGGCTAAAATGACATGGAGTGAGTTTTGTTTATTTTACTCTAGGTAGAGAGATAGATGATAGAGATAGAGATAGAGATAGAGATAGAGATAGAGATAGAGATGATAGAGACAGAGACAGAGAGAGATAGAGATAGAGATGTGGCAAATCTTTTAGTCTAAAGGAAATTAATGGAAAAGATAGTTTGTGTTTAAGAATCACATCCTGGCACATTCCAGAAGAGTCCTGGTCATTAGGAAATACAGACCCACTTTTTTTTTGAATCTCTGGAAAGATACCATTTGACCTATCCAGCCAGTATTAAAGACATAGATTATATGATTACACAGTATTATAGCTGTTTGAATCATACAAGTAAAACTCACAAGCTTGTTTGATCTGAGCTAACAAAAAAGCTCAAATTACCATTTTTTATTATTGTAAAATGTTTACACCAATCTGCCTGCAAAAGGCCAATTCAGGGTTTAATGGGCAAATGCTGGTGCTGGAGAACTTAGTTTGGATTGTGGGATGAAACAGTCTGAGAGCCTAAAGCTTCAGCAAGGAGTTTTAGAAAATCTCATGCTATAGATTAAAAATACAATCAATTACTGAGATGAAAATTAAGGCTAATACCACCAGGGGGTAGAGTTCTCACTCATAATGATTCACGGGGTGGGGTGAGTAGAAAAAATAATCAATAAAAATGTTATTAACTTAAGGTTTTCTGCTTTGATGTAGAATATTGAAGATACAGAACCAGGATATCTGTGGCATAAACCTCATATCACCTGTGGACTGCTTCAGGCTTCAGTGAAAAATGGCTTATGTAAGATCATATAACAATAATTCTCTTCCTTTAAGAGAAACACGTAAATATTGCTTAACCTTATCTAGGTAATTTAGTCATTTACTGGGATGATTATTGTATAGTGTAAGGAAGGCCTTTACTAACTAAAACCAAACCTAAGCAAATCCTTCAACTAATCATAATTCATGCTCCCACTTCTAGGAAAAAATAGGTCAGTCATAAGAAAACAAGCTGAGATCAAAGATTGAGTTTAAAAAAAACAACTTCTAAGATTCATACTACATTTTTCTAAATAATTAAAAGGACTTTATTTTATACCTAATTACATTCATCCTCAGCCATCAGTTTCCTAACACATTTCAAATGATTTTTCAATAAAGCAAGAAATAGTGTTGTGTTAATGAGGATCTTATCGGAAACCCAACCCAAGTTGGATCACGTAAGTGAATTCCACAGTTGAATTTGGCTGATCAGACCCTGCTCTCCATCTTTTGGCTCAGCTCTTATGTATTTGACTTGACATTCAGACTTTGTGTTGTGGCAAAAATAACTGTCAGCAGCCCCATAACTAGCTTCTCCTACATCCAAATACAGAGGAAAGAAGGAAAAAGTAGGTATCTACCTCTCTCTCAGCAGTCACATCAACAGCCTTAGGATACACATAATTGGTATTAATTGAGTGTCTGTGCCCAAGAGCCTATGACTGTCTGATGGAACAAATCCAGGACAGCAAATACTAAATAATACTAAAGTTATTAGGCACTCATTCAATCATAAGCTCTTTGACCATATGGACTCCGTTCTTATGGTTGTCTTTCTACCCACCATTTCAGATAATACCTGGCACATAGTAGAGACCAAATAAAAGTCTCCTTAGCTGAAGTAATGTTTTTGATTAGGTATAAAAATGACAAATCTGTTGAGAAAAAATTTGAATTTGAGTTGGCAGCAGGAAGCCCAGACAGAAATGAATTTCAGACAGGGGTTACATGAGATAAAAACATCGTTTCTTGTTTTCCATGGAACACTAATTCCTTGAAATGTTTGGTGAGGAAATGAGTTTGGGAAATGATGATTTTTATATCCTTCCCTTGTTGATTCACAAGAGTTATTACCATATTAAAAACTCTGAGAATCCCATGAGTAATTAAGACTGGTTTACTTTGTTATTAATGTTCCCAAATTTACATGTTGAAGGATTTGTCATAGAATTCATTTGAGCTGGAGTTTTACAAAGTAGGGCTACAGAAATGACTATCAATGTGGTTGGCTTTGGTTGGCAATGGTGAATTTTCAGACATTATTAGGCCATAAAGAAAAAACTTTAAGCAATATAAATGTTTATAAGGAGGGATTTATTAAAATAAATCACTGAAGAATATAATACAACAAAACTGTAGAAGTGTTTACTGGCATGCAAAGAAATTCATGGTATGTAATACATATGAAGTATGTTATAAGCCAAATGTCTATAGTTTTTGGTAAATAAGGAGTAGATAGCTATTTGCACATAAAAAAACTTCTCTGAAGTTGCACTACAAAAAGATAACAAATGGGAAAGTGTTTGTGGCTGATTTTTATTTTCTTCTTTGTATTTTCATGTTGTATGTGTGTTTTTGGCTGTGTGTTTCTGTTTACTGACCATGATTATGTATTGCTTTTATAAAAAAATTTCTTTTGCTCAGTTTAATTTGTCTCAAAACTTATATAGTATTAAGTATTATTGTCCTGCTTTGTGTGCTTTCCTTTCCTAATTTGAACATAAATTGATGCACTTTTAACAGCAGGCACTATTTCAAATTCACATGCCTTTATTCTTTCTTCAAAAATAAAACTACTTGTAGGTGCTACAAAAGTCAAAAAGAAAGGCTTTCAGGCAGAGCACTTCAAAAAGTCCTCAACCAAATCACATTTCAGCTGCCTCAGTACCAGATTTCAATGAAGCGCATGAATCAGGACAACCTGACATTAACATCAGTCCAATAGAGATGTCAAAAATATAGGGTACAATTAGGAGCTGAAAAATAACAAAGTGATGGGATATCATCAAATCACAGCAGAGATTATAATAGCACTTGATGCTAGCCACCTAATGAAACTGATTGAACAATTCAATAGCTTTTATTTCAGGAGTGAACCAGTGGGGGTGGGGAAGGACCTTCACCGGCAAGGGAAAGATGGAATCCTTGATAGAATACCTTCAAAGGGATCTCTCCTGTAACAACTGAACTGGAATAGTACTGCAACGTTCTGGGGTGAGCAGAGGCTTGTACTGTGCATTATCAGGTCAAGGGTGCAGCAGGCAGAAAGATCGGGTGTTTACATCTAATCCAGATCGTGAATAAGGTCAGTTCATCATCCAGGGAAGGCCCCAGAGACAATGGAAACCTCTCTCCCTTGGTCTCAAAACTGTTTTCTCTCTGTTTGATGTTACATCTGAATAAAGAAAGAATTACTCCCTAGATATGAGAGAAACATGCAGATAATGGCACGGAAATTGTCTTGCCTTTTTTCCAATGGAAAAGTAAATGACAAAGCCTTAGTATGACGTACAATAGCAAAAGTACGATAGGATCAGTTCTTACTCAAAAGTTTGGGAGCTGTGGGGGGGCAAATGCTGAATGGGCTTTTTTCACTAATACATTATTATGAACAATTTCAACATATAGTAAAATTGAAAGAATAATACAATGAGCACTCATCTGCCCCTAAGCTAGATTCAGGATTTGTTTATATGTTCTCATAGTTGATTTATTTACAAAGATGATCAATCTGTTTTCCTGAACCACTTATAAGTAGTTTATGGGAATCAAGACATTTCATTTCTAAATTCTCCCTTATGCATCTCCTTAAAAAAAAAAGAATCTATCTATATAAACAAATGATCACTATCATAGCTGATAAAATTAAGGAAAAATCCCTCATGTCATGTAATTTTTTAACCCATACAAATTTCATTACATCACTTGTTTTGCTTTAAAAATAACTTCTAAAGATGGTCTTTTAAAATCAGGACCCAATCAAAGTTGTTAGTCTGCATGTGGTTTTCTTTCAATATAGAAATGGTCCCTCCATTTTTTAACCTAATGAAATTAAGTTTCTGATGTATTCTGACCAGTTGTCTTACAACATGTTCCACATTTTGAATTCATCTTATTGTTTATTCCAGATGTTTTGATTGTTTCTTTCCATTATACTTCCTATTAGTTGCTTGAAATTTGATTAGATTCATATTAAATATTTTAACATAATATTTAAGAGATGCACTTGACTTTGTGTCATATCAAGCATATACTATAATGTTGCTCCTTACTCTTGGTGACATTAGTTTGATTAATTGAGGTAGAAGTGAAGATCATTTCACTGTAAAGTATATTTTTTGCCTTTTGCAAATCTATGTGGTCATATTCTAGGTCTTTTGCAACCATATCACTCCAATTAATACATTATCCATTGATACCTGGCACATGAATCAACTATTTCTTATTCCAAAGAGCGACTTTATGATTTTATCACTATTTCTACATTTATTGCATGGTATTCTTTGAAGCTGAGGAATATAACAGAGCTCAGAGTCTCTACAATGCCCAGACTACCGTACAAAATTAATTGAAATACAAAGAAACAGAAACTGTGACCCATACTCAAAAGAAATTATGGAGCCAACCTGCAATACTAGAATTAGCAGCCAAGAATTTTGAAACATCTAATAAATCTAATGTTCAACAACCTAAAGAAAAATATAGTCATGATAAATAGGAAATCTCTGGAGAAGAATGTAAACGTTTTTAAAAAACCAAAGAACAAATTTGGAAGACTTACAGTTCTCAATTGAAAAACTGACTGCAATGTTTTAATCAAAAGAATGGAGTACTGGCATAGGATAGATAGCTAGATCAATATAACAGATCTGAGAGATCAGAATATAGCAGATCTTCCTTTTATGGTCAACTGACTTGCCACAAGCATACTAGCAAATGATCCTGACACATCTGGTTATCTACATGCAAACAATAACAAAAAAAAATTTAGAATTTTACCTCACACAGTACACAAAAATTAACTCCAAACGGACTATAGACATAAATTTGAGAGCTAAGACTCTTAGAAGGAAATCTAGAAGGAAATCTTCACGATTTAGGGTTAAGAAAAATTTCTTAGATGTGACATCAAAGTCACAAACAATAGAAGAAAAATACTGATAAATTAGTTATGAAAAACTTTGTATTTTAAAAGGCTATTAGGGGGCCAGTGAGACAGCTCAGCGGCCTACGTGCCTGCCTGGCAAGTGCGAGGGCCCGAGTTCGACTCCCAGAACCCACATACGAAAAAAAGGGCCAGTGATATCGCTCAGCGGCACGGGCGCCTGCTGGCATGTGAGGTCCTGAGGTCGACCCCCCGGTACCCACACACACAAAAAAAAAGCTATTAGGAAAGAAATGATAAGTCAGACTTGGGAGGAAATATATATATATATATATATATATATATATATATATATATATTTTTTTTTTTTTTTTTTTTATCCAGGACACACACACAAAAAATCCCTTACACTGCAATAAAAAGACAACTAACCTAATGAAAAGAAAAAGAAAAAGAAAAAATGGGCAATATCTGGAATAGATGTTTCACCACAAAGGATATGTAGAAGTCCGGTAAGTACATGAAAAGATGCTTGACAAAATACCACCTCACATCCATAAGAATAGTTATTATTAAAAACAGGCAACATAACAAGTGTTCAAGATCATGTAGAGAAATTAGACCCTCATACATTACGAATGGGAATGTAAAACGGTATAATCACATTGCAGAAAAGTTTATCAGTTTCTTAAATATTAAAGATAAATTTATTGTTTGGCCAAAAAATTCTGCTCCTAAGTATGTACTCAAGAGCAAAATGTATGCCCACAAAATATTATGCTTTAATGACTATAGCAATATTATTCCCAATAGCCCTAGATGAAATCAACCCCAAATGTCCATCAATTGTGAATACAGTAGATAAGTAAAGTATGGTACTTTCAGATGATTAAGATGTATTTAGCCATCAAAATAAACAAAATACTGATACATGATACGAGAAGAATGAACCTCAAAATCATTATGCTAAGTCCAAGAGACCAAATGCAAAAGGTCACATATTGCACAATCTATTTATAAGAATGTTCAGAACTGGCAAATGGTGGGCAGATCATTTATAATTATGGGAAGATTGTTATGTTGGGATGGGGTGGGAATAGGGATGACTTCAAATTAGCACCAGGTTTCTTCGAGATGATGAAGATGCTCTAAAGTCCTTTGTGGTGATGGTTGCACAACTCTTGTTACGGTTTCTAACTAGGTGCCCCCCTCAAAGTCTCCTGTGCTCAGAGGTAGGACCTTTGGGAGGTGCTTGGATCATGTGGGCATGATAATTACCTGACTTGCTGTTAGGAGGTAGGGTCTGGTTGGAAAGGTGGGTCACTGGGGGTGTGGCCTGGAAGGGCTTATCTCTTCCCCTGCCCTCCCTTCACTCTGTCTGCTTCTCTGCAGCTGTGCCACAAGCAGCTTCTCCACTGCCATGCTCCTGTGCTGTGCCGTACTGCCTTGCAGACAGCCAACATGGACTGAAGCCTCTATAAACTGTGATCCAAAATAACCGCTCCTCCCTTAAGTTGGGGGTGTCAGGTATTTTGTCCCATTGACAATGAAAGTGACTAACTCTACAACCACATCAAAAATCATTGCCTTATATACTTCAAAAGAATAAGTTTTATTGTATGTAAACTATAACTCAATAAAGTTGTTTAAACTAGAACTAAGTGAACGTTTAGAATTGAAAGTACAATTTAAAAGTTAACGTATTGACAATAGCAAAAGAATTAGTGAACTCAGATGTGTGAATAGAAATGATCAAACTGATCAAAAAAAAATAAACAGAACCTCAAAAGTCTGTGATATAATATCAGAAAGTGTACTTGGAGCCCCAAGGAGAGAAAATAAAAAATAATATTACTACTTGAATAACACAAATAGCCATAATTTTCTAATTATACTAAAAGACGTGCACTTACAGATTCAAGAAGCTTAGTGAATCTCAAGTAGACAACATACGACCACAGAGAAGCCACATCAGTTCTGGGCACATCAGAGTCAAACTGCTGAAAAGCAAAGATAAAAGAGAAAAACTTGAAAATAATCAGAGATACAGGATAAATTACATGTAAAGAAATAATGATATAAATGATGGCATTTTTTACAGTAGAATAAAGAATACCAGAACATAGGGGAATAATATCTTCAAGGTGTTGGAAATATATTTATAGGTATAAACTCAAAATTTTATGCCTAGAAAAATATCTTTCATAAATGAAACAAAAATAGTCATTTCAAATAAATGAGGCCAAGAGAATTCATCACTAGCAGACCTGCACTACAAATCAGTGGGAAAGGGAGTTGTTCAGGGTGAAGTGAAATAAAGGAAAGTTATATTTTTGGTAAAAATGAAAAGTACTAGAAATTATAAATATATGAGTAAATATTAATGACAATTTACCCCATAGCATCTTTAAAATGCAAATAAGTTATTTAAGAAAAATTTTAACACTGAATTCTGGTATCTATAATATATATAGATACAGTACATATGATAACCAAGCAAAAAAAGATGGAACAAATGGCCTTATAAAGCTCCAAATTTTAGTATTTGAACTAGTACAATATTGACTCTAAAGAATTGTGAAAATTCAAGAATGTTTACTATAATCTCTATAGCAAACACCAAAAGTAATGAAAAGAAGGATAGCTTTTTGAAAAGCTAACAGATAAATTAGAGCTTTAAAAAATTATTCATTTAACTCCAAAGGCATCAAGAAAGGGAGAACAAAGGTTATATGGGAATCCAAAAGCAAATAGTGAGATGGTAGGCTAAATCTCAACATATCACCAATTACATTAACTTTTAATTGACCAACACTCCAACTAAATGACAAGATTAACAGAATGGAAATCAATGCCCAATTCTGAGATTCTATACCAAACACACTTATGAAAAATATAAAAGTTGTTAGTAAAAGGGTGAGAAATGAGGATGCCAAGGGCATATGTATATGAGATAAAGTTGACTTTGTGAGAGATATTGTATTTCAAAATTATGAAAGAGTCAAATCATTGGGAAGAAAAAGCAATCAGAAGTTTGTGTGTAATAGAGCTTCAAAATACACAATGTAAAATTTGACAGAATTAAAGGAAGAAATAAAGATATCAATAATCAAGGATGAAGATTTTAAACCTGTCCTGTTTAGGAATGATAACTGAGAAAAAACAAAATCAGGAAGGATGTAAAAGATCTGAATATGACTGTCAGCCACAATTACTTAAATTATTTTTATAGTGTAATATATCCACAACATCATAGTATAATTTATTTACAAACGAGCAATGTACTTTTTTAAAATAGATCATATGTTTGCCCATTATGCATGTTTTAACAAATTTCAAAATCCCTAACTATACTAAAATTATACACGAGAACAAGAAAAATAAAATACCATCTAAAACATTTGGAATTTAAACAATACAATTTAAAATAAGCAACTGTATCCTATCAAAATTTTCCTAGTCTTTAAACCAATTTATCAGTTTTCTTAGTCTAATCCTCTATGTACCTGTCAACTAGTCTAGCTAAATGTTATCCTCTACCTAAAAATTCTTCTGACACACCTCTCTTGGCCCTTATTCTCAAAATGTTAATTCCTTCACTTGTTCTTTTAGAGAATTTTATTTCTCTCTATGGCACACATCACCTGGGTCTTATTTACTGGTATATTTTTCTATCTCACTAGAAGAACAACTCAAAAGACTCATAGCTTTTGTTTTTATTGCCAGGTCCTGGTGCAGAAGAGATACAGACCCTAGATAAAATAATTATTTTAAAGAAAACTAAAGAGGAATAAAAAGAAGGGAAGAGAGAAATAAAGAGATAGAGGCAGGAAGAGAAGAAAAAATAAAAGAAGGCAAAAGGAAAGGCAGAAAGGTGTGCTTGAACTCAAAGAAGTCAGCCTTTGTAAACTATAATTGTATGTAAATATGATAAACTATAATTGTGTGATTCTAAACTCTCAAAGACAATTTTTATTTATTTATGATTATTTATGTTTTATTGATTTTTTTTCTTTCTAATCTAGAAAGTAATTTGGGGTATTTTTCAAGAGCTAGAATATCATCTCTGGTGTGAAAAGAGTAGGACCTAAATAGGTTGTGTTCATAACAGACCCATTTTTTAAAAAATAATTTTTCATACCTATCTCATGCATTTAGCTACATAGTTTCACAGCTAACATTTGAGTAAAGCAATTTTAAGGGCATCTAAGTATCAGCTACTCACACTGATTTGAGTTATTAAAGGATGACCTGGTACCGATAATGAAAATTTATTTCTCCAAATCTGGATATATCTTCTTGGGGAGAAAAACACAGGCTATGCAGCACACAGATGAGGTTGCGTACTTCTTTTCACCCTAAATATGGTCTCAGTGACTTTGATGCTAAGAGGCACTGGCTTTGCTGAGGCTTTATCCTACAAAATCTGGACGGGGTGTGACTTGCGAGTCATTTCTCCAAAGGTGGCTTTCTGAAGTTTAAAGTTTTATATCAGTTTATGCTGTGGTATTGATACAATTATTTTAAAAGTACATGTGGGATTCTTCTAGGAGGAATTATGCTTGATCTTTAAGCAAGGTGACCGCATTATTGATTATTTAATAAATAGCTTTTGTCTACTTCCCTCTGTGAGAAGGCACTTTTAGACTTGGTTGCAAATAGCCATGCACGCCTTAGGATCTACTTAAGAGTAGGCATCAGCTCTGTCGGTGCAAAGCCCTTCCATATGTTCCCCATTTATTTCACAAATATTGTGGAGAACACTGACCTTGGTGTGGGGTTTCTAGCTCTAAAAGCAGGCTGACTCAGGAAGACAGAAGGATGAACACCGGGGCCAGTAGCTCTTCATGACAGTTTCATGTGGTGAGGGTTAGCATGGGGCAGCTTCCGAATTTTCACAGTTCCTAATTCAGGATGGTTCAAATTGCAATTTTATCATCTTACCAAGGTGTGAAAGTGATACCATTCAGTAGAAACAAAAATTTCTTTTCTCCCCCTTCCGGTGTCCCCCCATACGGAGAATTCAACCCAGGGCCTTTATAGTGAGCTACATCCCAAGCTCTTTTTATATTTTATTTTGAGACAAGGTCTCACTAAACCACTAAATTGCCCAGGCTGAGATCAAACTTGGAATTGTCCTGTATCAGTCTCTCAGCGTGCTGGGATTACAGGCATTTCCCAGCGTGCCTGGTTTATATTTTGAATTTTGAGCTCTAACATTTTCCCGAGCTTCCAGTATGTTGTACAATCCTGTCCTGAAATACTGGGCAGTGTCAGCTGATGCAGCTCCCAGTCATCTGCCAATCCCAGGGGGAAACCACGGGAACTCTATGATGTGCTGTTTTACTGAGCTTTGGAGCGCAGTAGGACAGGTGATCGCTGCATTTCCAACCTAGGTTATTTCAACTTATGACAGGTTTGTGGGAAGGTTGAGGAGCACCTGTATTAAAGCAGCCAAGAGAAGATTTCTTAGAAAAACAGCATGTAGACTATGACCTCTGTGGTGGTAGAACTCATCCTTTCAAAAACTGTCTTCTCATAAATAAGGTGTCACTTTCACAACTTCTTTCCTCTTATCAAATCTCTAACATCCCCGCACCTCTCCCTTTTAGCTGATGGGTATATTTCATGTTTATAAAGAAAAGACAAATAATTAGTATGTCACTTGTGATACCCAGTCCCATCAAACAACCTGCATTGGCAGCCACAGAGCCTGCCCTGAACAGGGGTCTGGAATCCTCCATGACCTTGCTTCCCTTCACTCCAGCAACATCAATCAAATCATCTTCATGAGATCCTTCCCCAGGGCCATCAATCATATCTTAATATTAATCATATTTAAAACAACACCCACCCCACCCCCACAGCTTCTTCAATGTATTAGTTATCCGATTTTTCTTTTTTGTTCTTAGCAAAATCTTGAAGAGGATTATTCAAAGTCACTGCCTTGTCTCTCTGTCTTCCATTCTCTTCTTAATCCATTTTAATTGGTCTTTTTTTCCTCATCACAAAACATACATTTCTTACAAAAGTCACTGAAACCTCTTTTATCAAATTTGTGGCCTGCTTAACTTCGTGGCAATAGGTGGCATGGTTTACCACTCCCTGCTTCTCTGATCTTTCCTCACATCACATTCCACCCATGGCCCCAGCTTCCAACTTCCTTCTCTTCATCAACCACTCCATTTCATTCCCCTTTATTGGCTCCTTCTTCTGTTCCCTGTCCCTATAAATATAGGAGCATCTAAGGTTTGGTCTTTGTATTTTCTATCTATCCACATTCTGGCCCAAGTGATTTCATTAAGTCCTGTGACTTTAAATGGCATCTACCTATTGATATCTCTCTAGATCATAACCAGACATCTCCTCGATACACCAGGCACTTGTGTCCAACCTCTGGCCTAAAGATCTACATGAGTATTTATTCACCTCTGTGATAGACAAACATATTTTTCTCTGTTCCCATTAATACCAGTGACCTTGGGTTGAACATGTGTCTTCTAGAATTTTCTGAGAATTTATCTGGGATGCATATTCAGAATCAGGATTGCCAGATCACGTGGTGTACACATGTAAATACTGTATAATGCAAGTATAACCAATTGCTGTCCCGAATTGCTACAGAGACATAACTTTTCTATCCCTGGGGTAGGAAAGCCTGGCTGCATATTAGAATTACTTAGAGAAATTCTTAAAGTCCAGTCAACTAGGCTGTACTCAGACTAATTAAACTCGAATTTCTTGGGGTAGGAATGGGGCAGCAGTAGTAGTTACAGATTTCCAAGTGATTCTCAAATAAGGCTGAGAACAAGGTCTACTTCCATAGTTTTACCAATACTTGCCTTTCTTCAGCCTTCAAATTTTGTCAATATTTGAAGTGTTAAGTGTTGTGTCATTATTTTAATCTGTGTTTCTACAGGTATCCTTGTTATTCTCAGTATAATGAATCAGTTTTCTCAACACTGTCTTTTTTTCCCATTGATTTATATCCTGTACATTGCCAAGACACTTAAAGCTGGAATCCAGTAAATCTATTTATTTCAGCACATCTCATACAATGCATATTTCTGAAAATGTTTTCAGACAGGTCGTTTCTATCATAATTGTTAAATTATTGCACACACAGCATATTGTGTGTATGTGTGATATATAGAGTGTATATACATGCCTGTATGCACACGCATACAGTTTGCTTGCCTGGAATATAGTTTTGTGGCAACCTTTTATTTTGGAGGTGAAATAGTCCAGTATTGTATAAGTCAGTATTCAGTGTCAGACAAATCTGAATTTGAATTGTGGCTTTTTTATCAGCTCCATAAATTTGAGCAAATTGCTAATCTCTGCCTGGGCCTCAGGTTCCTTGCTGGTAGAATGATGATAATAACTTAGGCTACATATGTTTATTGTGAAGATTAAGTGAGAAAATGCAGATAAACATGGAACACAATGCCTGACACATTACCAATGCTCAGTAAATGGGGGTTTTTGTCTTTGCTATTCTTTGTGCAACTTTCCATGGGAGGTGCTGCGTAACTCTGGGGTTCAGATTCCTTGTTCATCAGTGGTTAGAAGAGATGGTGTTGCTTCTTTTGAGAGAAGAATCATCTGTGCATATTTTGCAGGTCCCCTTGTAGCTCACAGTGGTTGACAGTAGCTTGACATTATACTCAGGCAATGATTAAAGCAGTCTTAAATTTATACAATAGAATGACAACTATGCAACTTGAATGTCTTCAATCTATAAACATAAGTTATTTTGAAAAACAAGAGCGTTAATAATACTTGGAGCTCAGAGAGAAATTACCCTTCACAAGAACCTGCTCTACAAACACCACAAACTGACTGAAGATTCTCAATGATTATAGGACACAGTCCAGGGCAATGGGTTCCCAAACCTGGATCACCAATACATCAACTGAACTATTTCTAGGTGGTCTGGGTCTTCCTATTTTCAAAGAAACCAGAAATCTAATTTTTCAAAATTTAAATGTTTACATGTACCAAAAATTGTTACATGATTGTCTGGGTGAACAAAACATACCTAGTGGTCAAATTAGGCCATAAATCATGAATTTCCAACCTCTCCTTTTTCTCCAGGGCACCCTAGTCCTGCTGGCTTATTGGGAAGAAATACAACTGGACCATGCCATTTTAGTTCCCACTTAGTTTTATTTTAATTCTCATCCTCACGCTGTGTTATGGGAAAGGTTCTGTGTATCTCAGGGCTCTTATCTTTTTTCTTTTGTCATTGTACCTCCCACACTTTATTATAATATCTACCTTAGAACTTATTTTCCCACTACTCAGTGGTTCTTTAAAGATTACATTTAGATCTTAGTACTTTGCACAGGGCTTGACACATTTTAAGAACTTAAAAAAATACTGTAAGATATATGAATGACTAAAACTAAAAACATCCTTAAAATCCTATTAAAAGTTAAGAAATATCGTTTTGCAAACCATGTCAATTTATTTTGCCAAATAATTGTCAAATGAACTAGTTTGTTGACTATACATAAAATCTACATAAAAATTCCTAAAAGACTTTATGAGAAAATTCATCTCTTCAAGTAGAAGTTAAATATTTTCCCTTTGATCCAAAACCAACCATAAAACCTTTTTTCCTCTGCTGCCAGTAAGCTCAGAGGTATATTTAGCACTCAATTGTAATAATTAATTCCTTGCTGAAACTGGCTCTTTCCTTATCCTTCTCTTTCCCCCTAACATTTTTCATTTTGTTTTAATTGTTCTGTTTGTTAGTTAGTCAGTCACTTAAGTAAAATATTTTATGGAAGCAGGGAACATAGAAATCATTAGAAAACAATTACAAAGTAAAATATACAGCAATTTGCTTCAGGACAAATACACTCCAGAGACTTCATCCATTTGGCAATTAGCATCCAGCAGGTTTTAGCACCCATTTGCCACCTGTTCAATAGTCTTAGCTTTGAACTCCAGAACACTACATGGCATTTGTGGTTACAATGAGGGCTTGGTTTCTATTGTAATAGTGATCTAGGTGCTTGGGGCTGAGGGACAGATTAGAAAAGTGTAATACATGGACCCTGCCTACATGGAAGCTGTCATCTCATTGAAGAAGATTTTATAAATGATAATTAATAGTGAATTATAATTGATATATTAGTTCAATAGGGCTGCTATAACAAAGTCCGACAGATTGGATGGCTTAAAATAACAGAAATTTATTATCTCAGAGTTCTAGGGGCTAGAAGTCCAAGATCAAGGTGTCAGCAGAGCCATTTGCTCCCTGAAGACCTTGGTGAAGAATTTGTCTTATGCTCATCTCTTAGTTTCTGGTATTTATGGCAATCCTTGACATTTCGTGATTTATACATGTATCACTCAAATCTTTGTATTCATTATCATATGGCCTTCTCTGTGTGTCCAGTGTCTCTGTCTGTCTCTGTGTCTCTCTCTTCCTCCAAAGACACCAGTCATATTGCAGTAAGGGTCTGCCTTATCCAGTATGACCCCCATCTCGACTTATATATTAATTACATCTGCAAAGACATCTTCCAAATATGGTCAGAGTCACAGGTGCCAATGATTAGAACCCCAGCTTATCTTTTTGGAGGACATAATTCAATCCATACAGTTGGCATATGAATAAATATACCAAGAAATGTAAAACAGACAATTAGAAAGTCTTTAAAGAGAGAAACCGGGCCTTAATAAACAGCCCTTCTAACCAGTTGGTACTGTCGTAGGAGCGGGCCCCACTGGAGAAAGCTCTGAGATGCTTATTGTCTGAGTCTTGCTTTCACTGAGGGCATCTGCCTGTTATCCTGCTCACTCCCTCTAACTCATCCTTCCTTCCAAACTGACTTGCCACGATATCATTCTGTTTGGGGAGCAATCTCATTTCAGCCCTTGGCATTCTTTGTATGCTCTGCGTGTTGGGTTTTTATCAGTTTTGTGTGATGAGAAATTTCTAAGGCACTTTTTACAGAAAGCCCTTCCTTTACTTGTGTCCTTATCTCTTATTGCTATCACAAGCTTGTGTGATAGATTTTGCCAGCCTTAAATTCATAGGGTTCTCTGAAATAAAAAGAAAATACATGCATTTTATTTTTTTCTGCTGCTAACAGTTTGTGTGCAAATATACAGAAACCATCAAATTATATTCCCAACTATCAGCCTGTATGCAGTTTATATGGATTTGAAACAAGACTTCACTTATCTCTCTTTCCTAATGGATTTTTTTAAAAAACTAGTCCTTGCTGGTTTTCTTTTAGGGATAACACATTCACTTCCTTTTTATAAAGCTTTATCATAAGCATCTCCATTCTTTTTACTGATCAGGTAAAAGTGGAACTTAAAATCTACTTGTCTCCCATGCCATGTCCAATGAGCAAAATAGATATGCAAAAATCTCACTCTCCCCACTCAAATAAAAATAAGGAAATTAGAGAATTACTCACTTATTACTGTTTGAGGTATTTTAGCTAATTTTAATTGTAAGAACCTTGTTCAAACATGTATTTTTGTTAGACATAATAACAGTTATCATCAATTAACATTTTATTTGGAGTTGTGTGGTGGGCTGGTGAGATGGCTCAGCGGCGTAAGCGCCTGCCTTGCAAGCGCGAGGGCCCGAGTTCGACTCCCGGAACCCACATACGAAAAAGGGGCCGGTGATATCGCTCAGCGGCACGGGTGCCTGTTGGCGCGCGAGGTCCTGAGGTCGCCCCCCCCGGTACCCACAAAAAAAAAAAAAAAGAGTTGTGTGGTATTTCGCTAGGCAATAATTGAGCAAATTATGACAAATGCTATTTTTACATAAAAAACCTGTTGATGAAGAATTATAATTTTATGACCTGAAGTGTATTTTGAAACTAATAAAGCAGAAAAGATGTTTACCTCATTAAATGGAAATCAGAATTTAGAATACAATGGGACTGAATATTTCCATTCCTGTATTTAAATCCTCAGTTTCATCTTGAGGCATTAATAAACATGGTTCAGGTCCTCATCCTCTTACACATAAATGCTTTTAACAAACTCTTCTAGACCTTCTTTATTCCTGTCAACACCATTCCAGAGTAGTATTAAAATATCACTCTATTATATGTGGGTCATAATTTACAGTTCATCTAGCACGTCTCCATCCCTTTTACACATTGCTAGATGCAGAGGAGTCAGGTGGCTGGTCCTGGCCAATCCTGGCCATGAGTTGCAGACCTTGAGTTCCACTCAGACTTAGAGTGTAAGGGGGTGGGTAGGGCACACCCCCTGCTTTCCTTTGCCTCCTAGCTCACCACCATCCTATTTCTATCCTGCCCAAAAATTTGCAGTTTTCTATTTCCTCTCACATTGGATTGGATGCTTGGCATTTAAAACCTTCATAACTTTTTAAAGTATCTACATCTTCTACTGGTCTTCAGTGTCAGTTAGCATTACCCCTTCACTGCTGCCCAAAAGCTATCTAGAAAAATTCTATTTTTTTCATCATCTCCAATTCCAATCTTTCATCCTTCCTGGACCTTTAGAACCACAGTCTTTTATAACAATATCCATGACCACTGTAGCCCATACTGATACCTTCTATCATAGCACTGACTATCCCCTAGCATTTAAATTAGATGCCACATTATTTAGCATTATGCCTACCTCATTTACATGTTGCTTATGTGTGTTAATTTTATTCTTTGAACCCAATCATAATGCCTTTGAGATAAAGACTTTGTCTTGTTTCTCTTCTATTTTGCCCATTTACATACATTCTTTGATGATTGATATTTGATTGATAATTTGTATATCTAAGTTCCATACTTTTTTGACTCCAAAATATAGTTGGATACCATATAAGAGTAAAATGTCTAAGAAGGAACTATAGTAATGCAATAACTCTAAATTAATATTTATATTCTATTGTGATCTCTAAAATCCTTTAATATTACTAAGTGTTCATATGGTTTTGACTCACTTAGGAATGGAAAAATTGTAGATTTTTGTACAATCCATGATTTTGTTTTGACAATTGTGTATGAAAGGTAATTGTCATCCTTGAACCTCCTGCTTTACCTGACTAAACATTTTCCAGAATCATTCATCTTTAGGAGACTGTACTTACTCTTGCACCATGAAGCTCTGGGTTCCGTTTGTTTTCTATGAGCATCTCATGCACTGTTTATCAGTGACAATTATACCACTTTATGGAGACAAGAAGTTGAGACCTCTCTTTTGCTGATGTATTTAAGGAGTCTGGAGAAAAATGCTTTTAAGTGGAGTGACCTTAACTACATAGAGTTCTTTGGGCGCCAAAGGGGAAAAAAAGTTAATTCCTGCCCAAAGCTTCATTAAACAGATGCTTTGTGAGAAAGGCTAATAAAAGTACTGTGATCCCATTAGTTTCAGGGGAACTTTTGTGCAGCAACACCTCAGACAGAGCTGTTGGTCCTGCTTTATCAGTAAAGCATCTTAGATGCCCAGTTAAATGGGACTTCTCCCTGGCTCTAACTGATGCTTTAGAGATTTTAGAACATTAGCCAATGGCTGACTACCTTTATGGGATTTATGCATCACTGCAGCCACAAAATCAAGTTTTATCCTCGAATTTGTGGAAGGTCCATAATAAATTAAACCTTTCTCCTCTGACTCCTATAGATTTGAGGATTTGGATCTTAGACATACTAACATTTGGAAAACCACGGTGCCATGATACACTTGCTAAGAAATTAATCCATGTCCAGATATTGTCATGTGGTCTCAGAAAGTTCCCTATAAAGTTCACTTGTTTTGTTTTCTCCTTTATTTTCCAACTGAGCTCGGATTTACATATAGTGAAAAGCGTAATACAATATATATGATGAATGCCAAGCCTCCACGAAGATCCAGAATTTGGAAGACTTCCTCTGACCTTGCCGATTCACACCATCACTATCCCTCCATGTGCTCTTTAGATACATGGTGGACGAGTTTCAGACTTAAAAGGATGCAACATGTGGGCATCAGAATGCCTCAGCAAATACACTTACCAAGAAAATTTCTGAAGAATGCCCAAGTTTATTTGCATATTTAAGAACAACATACAATAAGTTTGATACCACCCTACGCGTAAGTGTACAGGTCTCTCCTATACTATCTATACTATATCTAAATGAGTGTGCAGGTAAGTGCTACCTACTATAATAATACCTTAAAGTCTTAATATAAGTGATCCAGCTTTCAGATTTATATTTCTAGCACCTGTGTACCACAAGACCCTATTTCTAATAAGTCAATATAGCATATGAGGTTGCAATTTTTAAATTATATTATAATCAGTGCCTTATTTTATAAACAGTATCATCTAGAAGGTCTATTGCTTAAAAGTCCAAATGTTTATGGGCCTAAAGATTGAAAACTTTAAACACCAAAAATACTCATATACTCATATATAAAATATTTAAGGGTTAATGTGGATATGTTACTTAATTTAGCAAAGAACCTATATAATTTAGTGAAAGCAATAGAAGAGTAGCCATTTTAAAACATATCCTATTGTGATTTAAAAAGGAAAAAGAAGTAACCCCATTCCTAGATACCTGCAGTGCACAGGAAATCAAAACTAATAAAGTTAACACCATTGAACCACGGCACCCACAAATGCTGGTCATGGTAGG
Source organism: Erethizon dorsatum (assembly GCA_028451465.1). Lineage (NCBI taxonomy): Eukaryota > Metazoa > Chordata > Mammalia > Rodentia > Erethizontidae > Erethizon > Erethizon dorsatum. Next base: position 135,809,994 of record CM051823.1, on the reverse strand, counting down.
TATCTCAAATATTTGAAAGACTGTCATGTGAAACAGGAGTTAATTAGATTTACTCTGTTAACTCTGCAGGACAGCCCAAAGAACAATAAAATGAAGTTCTAGGGAGGAAGCGAATCTTTTGCCTCAATATAGGAAAATGTCTAACATTTAGAACTTTTCGTAAACAGGTTAGCTTTGCTAAGTAGGAAACTCCCTGTTTCTAGAAGGGTTTAAATAGTCAGGATAACCTCCATCTGGACTAATATGCGTGGAATCTTATCTTCAATGAAAAGATGTACTTATGTATCCTCTAAATCCATTCCAACTCCAAGATTGACTCCTTAAACTTGGTGGATGAGAAGATATAATCCCATCTGAATCAGTTTGTTTATTTTTTAAATTCTCTGATAGTTAAGAAAGAATTTTATTCTTACTTCCAGCTGTCTTATGTATTCCTTCCAATGGGGAAAAATGAATTTTAGAACTCTTCAGTATTTTCTGTGATATGATTACCTCGGGCAGTGTTTCAAGTGTAATTAAAATTCTGTTTGCATTCCTTCAAATACAGATAAGCGTTGCAGAGTGTGGTAGCTCTAAAGAATCAGATTTGGCCAGTTGTCTAATCAAGACTGGAAACAGTCTGAATTATTCAGGACTCATAATATTGAAACTCAGACTAATTTCCTGTAATCATTGTTATACTTTAAACTATGAGGTTACGCATGTTCTAGAGCCAGTTTGTGGTCTCTTCAAAGAAACAAAGTTGAGGAAATCATAGCAAGGATTTAGCTATTTACTGTGTAGATATGGCTGTTCTAACAAAGCAATCTGGATTTTATTTTAAAATAAACATTACAAATGTGTGTTCCAAAGCCAGGCGGAGACTCACTTCCATATCAATTGAGTAAAACAGAGCCATAAAAATATAGAAGCCTATTGCTGCCTTCCAAGAGTCAGTAAGAATAATAACTCACATTATCAGAAAGGGCAGTACGAAATTACTCGTGCAAACAACAAGTAAAGACTTCTTGCTTTTCCTTTTTGCCTTCCTTGCTACCAATTTAAGATCAAGATCTTAGAAGGAATTACATTCCATCTTAGGTAGAACTGACAGCAACACCTTTTCAATTACCAGCAGGTGACAATAGAACAACAATGTTAGTGGTTTTTTAAACAAGGTTATTTCTTGCTTTACAAAGGTGACTATTTATAAATGACTGAACGAGATCGCTAACAAATAATATTACTCTTTTCAAAAAATATAAATGCTATAGCTTAGGATACTGGTCCATTTAATTTACACTTTTCTGGTTTCTTCAAGGCCTAGGAGGGAAGAAAAGTCACTCTAACAGGATTACTTGGCTTTAAAAATATTAAATACTAGGTATTCATAATAGGTCCAAGGGGATCTATTAAAATAAACATGATCATTATGCATTTCCATTAAAGGAAAGCAGAGTTCATGATTTCACTTTTGTTGTTTTTGCGATGGTCATAATTCTCAGAATATATTTAAATATTTACATATGGGTAAATGGATGACTATGAGTAAAATATTTAATTAAATTAATATAAATAACTGATGCATATTCTACAAGGTAGCCTCATCCCAAGCCCATAGTTTTACTTTTATATTGTTTCCATCTGCTATTCTAAAAGTCCCAAATAATACCCAGAGGATTTTTGTAACTCAAATATAAAACTCTCTTTTTCACAGGTTATTCTACAACTTAAATTTGTACTCATATTGGTATTAACTCCTGTTTTCTTTTTGTAGATTTGAGTTTTCAGTGAAGTTATTTATATGTTAAAAGCAGCCTTACCAGAAAAGGATTTCAATGGGTTTCACATTATAATTCTCAAAGACAGATACAAAAATCATCCTGTGCTCTTCTTGGAATATTTTTTCTAACAACTCCCAATTTGGGGGAGCATTTTTAAGACATGAGTTAATGTTCACATAGTTAACTTAGATTATCTCCCATTGAGTTGAAGGTTTTAACGATGCCAAATTATCTCACCACCTTTTTCCTCCCTTGATTCCATTAACCTTCGTATTTCAGAGCAATCTAATTTTGGATAAATTGCTTTCCTGTGTTTTGGCTGCTAGCTTTTGACAAACGTGTTTTAAGTTTCACTCAAAGGCTAATTTTTCTTATTTTAACCACCAAATGCTTTACAAATTATGCTAGCAAGATGTCTTTTATTTCTCAAGTTTAGTTACTGAGAAATTATAATTTTCTAAAGCTAAAAAAAGCTTGAAAACTTGATACTGAGCTAAATATCATTGACTAGATTAAATTGTAAGACTCTATTATTAGGAAAACTTGTTCTGAATTATCTTCTCTGATAATACTGTGAAAGTATATTAGTGACAATGACCAATCTTTAGAAGTTCTTTTTGTTTGTTTGTTTGTTTTTGGTATGGGAATAAAAAGTTAGTCGACTCTCCATTTCAGAAGTTGTCAGCTAAACCCATTTACGTATGAACACACATTCTCTCCCTCCCTCTCTCTCTCTCTCTCTCTCTCTCTCTCTCTCTCTCTCTCTCTCTCTCTCTCTCTCTCTCTCTCTCGTCTTCTCTCCTTCGCCCCACCCTTGGGTAAAAAAAGAAAAAATAGAATGATTGGATTTATTTATTTTTTTAAATTACTAGTCATTTAGGATACTTACAGAAGAAAACACCTATTAAGATTTATTAAGTAAAATGACATTGTATGAGGTACCGTGATTAATAAAAGCAAATAAATAGGCATTTCTCTTAGCATAATCATCTGTTTAGGGAAAGAAACTGGTCCTCTCTCAACTAAACAGGTAATCTGTCCCGAGTGAAATGTGAGTAGTAAGAGCACTATAGCAGTGGCTACTAGTCTTGGGCCCTTTCTATTGGATTGACACTAGACCAAGAGTTCTATTCAATTATCTAATTTGATCTTCACCACACTCATATGGGTATTGGGATTCCTATTTTACAAATAAAAAACAGAGTTTAAAAGGTTTGTTTGCCCAAGGATATATAACTAGTACACAGTTTTTATTTAAACTCAGACCTGACCTGAAAGCCCATGTTTGATATTTCTTGTTTAATACTAAATTTCAAACTATCCTAAATGTAGTATTTCAAAGATAGGAGCAATTACTTTCAGGAACAAATTCATTGCCAAGTTGGAATTTGTGTTGAAAAAATGAAGAGCAGTGTAAATGATAGGCATAAATACTGAGGAATCTATTATTTTAATAGGCAATAGAAATATTTGCCTTTAGCAAAGAATGAGGTTGAATGTACCTAGATATTTGGGGGCCTACAGTTTAGCTAACATGAAGTGGGCTTAGAAGAAATGGATGAGACAAAAGGAAAGACAATGGGTAGCTGTGTGTTCATTATTAGGAATCTGACACTTTAGAAGTAGTACATAAGAATTATTCACAAAATTTAGCCCTATGTAAATTGAGTTTAGAAGAATCTCAAATCATCATCTGAGGCCAGTTATATTCTTAGTCCTGTTTTTCTTCTCAAGTGAACATTCATTATTGTAAGAAGAAATCTCTAATTTGTATTTCTTTGCAAAGAAAATATCAAACTTTTAAATGCTTTAATATATCAATTTTAGAATTTTAAATAGAACATGTGTTGTATTTTAGAATATTAAAAAGATATATTTCAGAAATACCTAGAAATATTATACCAAAATTAATGATGGATTGTTTATTCATATAATCTCATTATTCATAATTTCCTAGAGAAAATTTGTCGGTTTTTACTTAATACTACGATTTGTCGTCTGCTAAGAAGGCCTACATAACTACTAGGGGAAAGGTTTATTTCATGGCAAAAATTAGGTCTGTTATTAATGACACAAACCTCTTGAATATCCATAATCCATTTGGAACTACTGAATTATTTTGTTTTGTCGTTCCAAAAATAGAGAATTTTTTTTCACTGCTAAAAGTCATCCCAGGGCTGGTGAGATGGCTCAGCAGCGTAAGCACCTGCCCAGCAAGCGCGAGGGCCGAGTTCTACTCCCAGAACCCACATACGAAAAAAGGGTCGGTGATATCACTCAGCGGCACGGACGCCTGCTGGCGCACAAGGTCCTGAGGTCAACCCCTGGTACCCACAAAAAAAATAAAAAATAAAAAAATAAAAGTCATCCCAGGGGTCAGTGAGATAGCTCAGTGGCATAAGTGCCTGCCTGGCAAGCGTGAGGTCCTGAGTTGAACTCCCAGTACCCACATACGAGAAAAGGGCCGGTGATATCGTTCAGCAGCACGGGCTACTGCTGGCACACAAGGTCCTGAGTTTGACCCCTGGTACTCACAAGAAATAAAATAAAATAAAATAAAATAAAATAAAATAAAATAAAATAAAATAAATAAAAAATAAAAGTCATCCCAGTACAAAAAATTGAAAATATACAAATGGTTGTATTGGTAGTTATTTCAAAATACTTAATCCTTTATCCATTCTAAGAATTTAGTTGCTCATAAAGAAAAGTGTCTGCATTCAATACCACTTTTTTTCTTTTTCACGTTTTTAATTACTTAGAAATATTTTGTGAGGATAAAACTTGTCTGCCATACCACTGAGTTATAGACAGACTTTAGATCTCGGTCATTGGAAGGAATATCATAAACAAGCTCAATCACGCATGAAAGCTTCTAATGGAATTTAAATATAAATGCAATTTACTAGTGCCAGAAGTGCAAAATTTGTATTAATTTCCATGGCAAGTGCAGGGTTAACAAACGAGGGGGAAGAAAACACTGGGAAGCAGTTTTCAGAGAAGCAGAGACACAAGCATGAAACATTTCCCTGAGCATCTCTGAAATGGGGGTTGATCAAGCAATTAATATAGTTAAAAACACAAAAGCACACTTGGATCTTAATCTACCTTAGGAAAGTGATCCAAACCAAATACGTAAAATTGATTGACTAAGACGACTTTCCAGTGATGTGGAAAAGTCTCATAAAAATTCAGAAATGGAATGCAAGGAACAAGGTCATTCGGCCCTTCCTGTCAGCACTGAATTATTTCATAGTGATTAAATACAGTTCAGTTAACCTGAGACGGAGTTCACTTTCACTAATGAATCTACACTGAAACTCCAGTTGGAACAATAACTTTCTAGTTTTTATTTTCTTTCCATTTTACTCCATACCTTTATAACCACCCCCAGACCAACATTTGCTATTATAAGAGAAAGTGTTAAAGATTGGAGTCAGAGTTCTTGCCTTTTATGAGATTAGTTATCAAAAGTACAAAATGGTATCGTACAGTGTAATTCCAATAAATTCACACTTGACTTATCTCAGTCTCTTATCCTGGCCAATGTTAGCCAATAAACTCTGGGAGTCTAAGGACTGTGTCTACAGTTACTTACCCTCGTATCCTTGGTACCCAGCATTTGCCTTAATGAGTGCTCAATTAATATATGTTGAGAAAAATAATGAATGCAGACCATGCCTCTATACTTCACAAATTGGCTGGGTGTGTTATGTAAGGCCACAGGATAAATACTACCCATGATATTCAACTCTTCTGAATGTTTGAGAGGGAAGTTAAGTAATTTATTTAAGGAAGTAGGTCTAGGGCCAGGGGTATAGCTCAGCAACACGGTGTTTGCCTGGCAAGCGCAAAGTCCTGAGTTCAATTCCTGGTTCCAAAAAAAAAAAAAAGGAAGTAGGTCTATATGAAAACAAATTTGGTTATTTTATGTATAGAATGCAAAATTTACATGAATTTCCACAATTAAAATTTAAGATTTCAAAGCATTTACCAGCATTGGCCTCAGATTTCTTCCCCCGCCATAAGAGATCTTCAGAGAAAAGCTCAACTAAGTGAAACATTGGATAAATAAAACCCAAGGTGTGAGCCTCAAAGAAGACAGATTCATGCTCATCCCTACAGGTGTTTCGTAACTCACAAGGTTTGAGTGCAGACCCTGATATGATGTGAAATAGGATGAGGATGGTGATCCATGCTGTATCCAAAACAGCATGCCTGGAAAATGTCTGCAGCATTTTCAAGGGCAAGGTGACCTATTGTCACTATTCCAATGCAGAATGACAAGGACTGCAGGCCTGGTTGAATTGGGAGGCTTTGTCATCCCTGCGCTGGAGCCCTGACCCCAAGCCAATGTGGAGAGGCAGAGAAGCCCCCCCTAACAGGGACTCCTAAATGTGAACATACCTGGCTGATTCTCAACCACTGGGTGTTTATAATGTTCAGTCTTGCCCTCACCAGCACCACTGGAGCAAATGGAACCATTGCTGGCAGCTGTTGGGTGGTTGCAAGACAGCTGCGAGGATGAGCCAGAGCCTGTTGGGCACCTGTGCAGCTGCAGCAGGATGTGCACAAGCGGGCTTCGTGTGCTCAATTCTCGGTGCTGCTAGCTGATCCTGGAGATGCTGCAGGACACTAGTTGATGGGAGCAAGTGCCTCTCTGCAACCCAGAGGCCAGCAGCCTTCACGGGACACCCAGCTTTGTGCATTTGCACAAAGCCCATGCTCAGAAGGGCTTCGAGTGACTTAAGTTCATGCCCTGTTGTTAAGATCTGGAAAAATCACAATTTTATGTTTGAATTTGTGCTTTTTAAATGAAGTTCCATGGAAGAATGTAGTGTGCACACATGCAGAGAAGATAAGATGCCATATGATCATGGGCTTGTCTTGGATACCCATTCACAAATGGTCGTCACCGTGTCCCTTGGGCATGGAATTTCAGTGGACCCTTGGTGGATGGAGTTCAGAGAGTCTCAATGTGATCATGGGTAAGTGTATTTCATCTCTAACTAAGAAAGTAGGGGCCTGACAGACCTATGTGAGGGCCACTCTTTTCAATAAGAGCTTCTTTCCAATGCAGAAAGGTGATGGTGATCTCTAAAATACACAATGACGGAGATCTGGATTATGCCTGTTTTTACTCATGTTACTTCCATACATTAACCAGCCAGGTAGAATGACATGGAAGGACAGAGGCAGAAATCAACCTGTCTCTCCTTACTGTCAGTAACCAAAGGTTGAGAATGTTGTTAAAAGGTGTAAATGCAGTTGATTTAGTTTTGTGCAGAATTTCCACTGCTGTGGTAAGAACTAAATACCTATGCATGTTTGAGTTTGTACACTGTTTCTAATTTTGGTGATTCTGTGTACTAGTTAAATGTGCATGTATTACAGTTAAAAATGGCAGTGCACAATATAAAGACTGAATGATAGAGATTTAAAATTTTAATTCTTTACCCAGTACAAGATTAACAAATAAAAACACTGACAAGTTGAGAAAAAAAGACCATGGGAGACAGAAAACTGTTTATTTTACCATTTTAAGGGCACATTTTTCCTTTTTCAAGAAGGGGCCCACATTTTTATTTTTCAAATTTTGCAGCCAGCTTTGTCTGGAAGAGATAGTAAGAGACCATCTACTTCTTCTCTGTGGTCTGATTAATGATGTGCTTATATAAAGGCTCTCAACAGGATGAATTCATTAATGTTATTTCTGCCCAACCAATAAGCATCAGCTTCTAAAAGCAGATAATCATAACAGATGTGGGAAAAGAGAGACTAAAGTTCAAGGCCAGCTCACTGAGTTCCATTTAATCTTCTTAAGCCTTCCCTAGAAGATAGATTACTTTATTTCTATTAAATCATATATATTTCTCCAAATGCTTTTAGATACTGATATTTTAAATAGAAACCTTGCCTATTTCATCAATGTTATGCAACAATCATGGCATCTCCTAATGGTATCCATGATATTCACTGGTACCTAATTTTAAAAATACATCACTGGGAAGCCTGGAGCCATAGAGAAGATAATCATGAGAATTTTCTGCAGCATTTAGCTGATTCCCTGGTTTAGGTCCTCTGTGTATATCAACTATCTTCATTTCCAATCTTCTGATCGAGTTTGTGTGCTGACTTGGTGGAACACTGTACCTTTTTATACATGTATATCAAGATCATGGCTAGCTTCATCCCATTTCTAGATTTCCGGATGGAAGAATGATTTTAATGCTTTTGGTTTCTTGTTCTAATAATTCTCCATCTCTCCAGTGTCTTCTAACACCATCCTCAATTTTCCATTCAGCACAGCTAGCCAAAATGGAGGGAATGCCACTAAACCAAAGATCAGATTCTGTTTAATTTTCCCAGTGATGAGGAATTGATTAGTGAAGGCACCATTCACTTTGATAAAGTACTTTGTGTTTTATTTTCCAGGTTTTGTTTCCAGTCAACACAGGAGCTGATGAGCTTATTTTATAACTATCAGAATTCCCTTCTCCCAGAAGTTTCCAGATCAATAGGGATGAGATCCCCAAGTTGTCTGCTGACATTTAAGAAAAATGGTGACTCTGTTATGCCTCTGTGATCTAAAGTAGGGGTCAGCAAGCTTTCTGAAAGGTCCATACATATTTTAGGCTTTGTGGCCTCACAATCACCAACATGTAAATGAATGAATTTTGTGGTGTGTGCGTGTGTGTGTAGGGGTGTGTGTGTGTGTGTGTGCGTGTGTGTGCGTGTGTGTGTGTGTGTGTGTGTGTAACAAAAGCAGATTGCAGGCTGGATTTGGTCCACAGTTCATAGTCTGAGGCTAGAGAGAAATTCTAGAATTTTATGTCCTGGAAAATTCCTTGTTTTATGTCACTTTTTCATTCACTATTCATCTTAGAATCATATATTGCCACTGTTTCTACTCTCAGCTCTGTAGCCTTTTTATTTCAAGCACCCTAGTTGATTTCACCTAAATCTATGGCCCCAGTGACCTCCCATCTGCTTTGGTTTCTCTCACAAGGGCCAGAGTCATTTATCAAGTTTCCTAACTGTAAGTCTCCACATTTATTTCCCAGAGGTAACCTAAACTCATTTATTTTGAAGTGTTTAAAATATAGATCATTGTCTTTCTCCATGCTGAGCAAATGCTCTAGTTGGTGAGTTGAATCATCCAGTTTCCCATTCAGATTCCATGCTCTAATCATTATTAAGCCCATTGACTACACTATGTCTTTCTTTGTCCTTCTTTATCCTTTTCTCCTTCTCTGGGGTCCTCCCATCTTTTATTTAATCAGCCTCTACGATCAGTACTTGGCCCTGTCACTTCCCAGTGCCTCAGTGATCTTTTAGAAATGCTTATCTGATCACATTTCATAAATCCTTGAGTGGATACCAGTATAACTCCTCATCTCAGAATGGTATATAGGGGCCCTGATGACATTGCCCTTGCCAGACGTACATGCAAAGGGAGAGAGACAAATAGACAGACACTGTTATAATTAGAAAATGCAGAATCATCCAAGTTCTGAAATCACAGAAACAATATTCTGAGAGCTTTGTAGAGAGTGAAATCTTAGTACATACCAATATAATGGAAAGGTACATTTTTCATTACCAGAGCCAAACACTAATGTGGAAATAGCTAACTGGGCATCATTTCTACCGGGATAGGTAGGCCCAATGTCCTACCCAAGGACTAGAGGCATTTCTTCACCTGGGATTGATCCATCAAGACTCTTAATCCTGTGAGACAGGAGCCAGAGGAGACACAGTCAGGCTTCTTGCCAAGGATAAGCAGTTCAACCACCTCTGGCCACAAGTAGAGAGAAGCATATGCTAAGTGCCAGAAGGGGAGAGAGCGATGGAAGTGCCTCACTGGAGGAAAGATGACACTTTCATCCAAAAGGGAGTGAAACAACTATCCTTGCCTTATCTGGTCTGTAAGAGTGGGCACAGGAATGAGTCCAACATCTGGGACTGAGACCCCTCAAAATATTTCTGTGAACATTTTTGAATCATTTTCTTGTTTGGGGGCGGAATGAGGAATAATGAGAGTGGAAACTTTCTACATTCCTTAACTGGCCAATCTCTCTAGCATTATTTCTCAACTCTCTCCTAATAGCATCTTTTGCTTAGGCCATGAGGAGCACCTTCTAGAGTAGCAGTTGGACATGATGTCCCAGCTCTTGGACATGGCTCACCCCTGATGCCCCTGGTGACTGATGCACCATTCCCATTGACCCCCATGCTTGTGGCTTCCTTCTTTGAAGACCCTTCCTTGGTGCATCCAAATAGAACTGTCCACACCCTTCTTTTTGCCACAGTTAAGCCCACTAAAACATTTTTAATTATTCATGGCTTATTTTGTTTATTTTATAATAAGTCTGTTTCCCCCACTAAACCTTAAAATCCTACATAGCAGGAACTTTGTCTTATAAGCCTTTCTACAAGAATAAGACAGAATCTAGTACATTCTGAATCTTTAATGGAAATGTTTTGAATGATTGGCAAGAGAAAAGGGAAGGGGAAAAGGATGGAAGGAAGGAAGAAGGAAGGAAGGAAGGAAGGAAAAAGAGGAGGCTATAGCTGATAAATAAAGCTTGGATGGGAATTTTTTAAATTTTAATGTTAGAGTTACACTGCAATTTTCTTTATAAAGAGCTAGAAGGCTGGTAATTCATATGGTTGGAGATACTTATTATCTTAATCACCCCAAACACGTTTTCACTATATGAATTTTGAGAGGTATGGAAACCACAAAGAAGAATCTGGCCAAGATTTTGATAGTATGAGAATTGTTTTAGACGTATTATTCACCTTTATTTCCATGTAACACATTTAAAATTTTGTGATTCCTTCAATGGTCTCTATATTGAAAAGAATGCAAATATGGTATTTCCTATATGCTTATTCCCTTTATTCATCTTTACTTATAATGATGCTTTCAATATTTAATAGTTTGTCTGTATCTCTGTATCCAATGTCACCTACCATGTTAGGAAGCTTTATATTTCTGAAGGTTTACTTATGTTTTCATCTCTTTACCTGAGATCTACCAATTCTTGATGTTTATAAGCTTAGTCAAATAAACAGTGAAATAAAAGCTTGTTTGTTTTGTATTTAAATAATTTTACAGTGTAAAAATGATACGCTTTCCAAATATTTCAATTTATGCAGTGATGACTGTAGTGAAATTGTGTTATATATCATAACTTTATATCCTTTACATTGAAAGTATTTTTGTTAATGATCATGTGAGTATATTAAAATCCTGGACTGTTTCTCCATAATTGATGGTATTAAGTTATAAAGGTAGTATTGGTCTTTTCTGATAGTTGTTACCCTGTGTTTATGCAATTATCCCATCAACTATATATTTTTACTGTTTTGGTTATTGGGTTGTTTTGTTTTGTTTTGTTTTGTTTTGTTTTGTTTTGTTTTTGTAGTGAGGATTAAACACAGGGCCTTTCCATAATGTTCAGCACCTTCTTATTTTTTATTTTGAGGCAAAATAAGTTGCTAAATTGCCCAGGCTGGACTTGAACTTGTGATCATTCTGCCATAGTCTCCCAGGGTGCTGGGATTACAGGAGTTCACCACAACATGCCCGGCTTATTTTTACTTTCAAAGTTGTTGAAATAGATTTTAGAGGTTACATGAAATAAGAAATTTTTGTACAATAATTATAATAGTTTTGCTTTACATTTTATAGATAATATTATTTTATACATAGTATTTCCCCAATAATTTGTCATTCATTCTTTATTCAAAATCTTAGGGCCAGTGAGATGGCCCTAAGTGCTCAGCGGCACAAGCGCCTGCCTGGCAAGCACAAGGGCCTGAGTTCGACTCCCGGAACCCACATACAAAAAAAGGGCCAGTGATATCACTCAGGGGCATGGGCGCCTGCTGGTACATGAGGTCCTGAGGTCGACCCCCGTTACCCACGAAAAAAAAAATCTTATTAGTTATTGTACTTAATTCAAATAAGCAAAACAGTGATTAAGTTTAGAGGCTCTTGAATCAAGTTCAAATCCCTGGTTCTCTGCTTCATAGGTAAATGCCTATATAATAAAGATAAATCATTCTAGGTGATAATAGTCATTGGATTGCTGTGACGGTTGAATAGGAAATTACATGTACAATGTGCAGTGCACACCAATAATGACTTCTCAGGGCATGTTAACCATTACCAACATTTCTGGATGCCAGCCGGATGTTATGTACATTGGTTTCCGTTTTATCTTCTCTGAATAATAATCCCAGAAATCAGCAATTTTTACCTGTTTAAGTTCAATAGCAAAGCTATTTCCTAGAGGCCTTAAAATTGCTATTGTTTGGAAAAAATCAATGAGGCAACATGAGTCCATTTCCTATATGACTGAATGGTAGCCAATATTCTGGCTGCATTAAGAGCAATTTGACATAAAGTTATTTCCACTATAGCTATATCCCGTGTGGAGGAATTGGTGGCATACTGTCTGGAGACTTCCTTCAACTATCTACATAAGACTTTAAGTCTCTACCTTTGACAAAAGTAAAGGGAGAATCTAGGGAGCCAAGGTTCCTGGTCTTGCAGGAAAGTGATTTCTGCTGTCCACATCCAAGGGGATTCAGACATTCGTCTAACATAGTTCTGTCCCCACTGGGAACTCAAACCAAATGTTCCAAGCCTGGGAAGCCAGTGAGGGCACTATTTGGTTTCCATATGATATGTTCAATGCTATAAAAAGTCATTGGTTGGATATAGCATGGAAATACTTTGCACAATTATCGGCTCACTGATACGCCCACATCCTTTCCCAAGCTCTAATCATGCTTTATAAAAATTCTAGAAATAATGGTCAACTTTTGAAGCAAATTTGTCTATTTGGAGCTTAGCTTTAGATTATTTATCATAATAAGTTTTAGATAGGTTAATTAATTAAATGTAACAAAGAGAAAATAAACAATGGCAAGTAGTCAAAGAGCTAGAAAAAATTATTTGTGACTTGTTTTCCCATCTTTGAATGGGGAAAGGGTTTCTAAATTCAGATACAATTGACTAGATCCCAAAGGAAAATGTGGACAGATATAATGAACTGTAATTCACTTTTTAACTTTAATATTTTGAAATTTTAATAAATTAGAAGAAATATTGGAAATGTTTGGCCAAAGTGGCATTAATTTACCATTTATACTTTTATACTTTATAAACCAATAATAAATTGCATTATTCTAAATTACAAATGGGTTATTTTAAATAGATGTGTATGTGCATGGGGCCTCTTTTAGGGACAGTATTAATAACTACTGGATGGAATTCATGAGGATTGAATTTGATAATAAATGTCAAATATTAACTCCTGACTTAATTACAGTATTAGGTATATTATTTTTTTGTATCATAAGATTTGTGATATATCCACCAGTAAGGTTAAAAGTTTTTATTTCCTATGATTCTAGAGACCACAGCCTAATGAAAAGATATAATAAATGTTTAACATTAACAAGATTTATTACGACAAAAGACAGGTTGCCATTAATCCCCCTCTCTGTCTTTTCTAACGCACTCCATTGTTCTTTCCACTTTCCGATGCAGTTTGGAAAGTCTTCTTTCATAAGTGTCTTTGGTTGTGCTGTCATGGCTGCCTCAATATCCTGAACTGACTTAAAATGCTTACTTTTCATTGTCATTTTGACTTTGAGAAAGAGCCAGAAGTCATACAGTGCAGTGCTAGATCTGGTAAATAAGCTGGATGAGGATACACCATAATATTTTTGTGAGCCTGCCTTCCCACTGGATGGCACTCTGCAGCGGCATTCACCGTATCTTCAGTTATACCTCATGAAAACACTTATGAAAAAGGACTTCCAGAACTGCTTCAGAAAGCAAGAAGAACAATGAGACAAATGTGTTTGAAGCAAAGGGGAGGATGTTGTTGGGAATTAATGGTAATATCTTTTACTGTAATATTTTTTAATTAAATACCGTATATTTTGATCATCCATGTACGAATAAATTTCAGACTTCTAAACTTGAAGGGGATCTAGAACAAACCATCTCTATGCTAGATTGAAGCACCCACTGCAGTTTGAAAAATGATGTATAAATAATCTATGTGTACATTTTACCGAAGGATCTCACTCAGGTCTCCCCTAATTGAAACACAAATGATTCAACAACAACCAAGAAGCAAGCTTTAGCATTATTATCCAACCATTCCAAGGAATAAAAAGGGGGACGTACTCACCTCTCCTTGGGGTAGCAATGACAGTGGCTTGTCAGTGGTCTCAAGCAAACAGCAATATAAAAAAAAAAAGGTCCCTAACCTACTTACATGCATCCTGGAATATCTTGTTACCTCAAAGGATGGCATGAGAGTTTCTTGAAAATTTTCATTTTAATACAATTTGTTTGAACATTTAACTATGTTTCATTAAATATAATTAAGAGAGTCTAGCAAGACAAAATTGGACCAATAAAATATTGGAACCACTACTCAGAAAAGACACCAGAATCATTGGCTCAGTATAGAACGAACCTCAGTGGCACTGACACAAATTTTTTTGCCTAATATATTCATTATATTTCTCTACATTTCCATTTTAATTATCATGAAGAAAAGGCAGCAACCCTTTTGCCAAGTGTCGTAATTTATACTTGCTCTAGCAAGATAAGTAATACCACTCTAAATACATCATAAACAAAATATTTATTAGGAAAGCCTCATTAGCATGCATTTCATTCTGATAATAAGGTTTAGGAATTTAAATTAATGTCAGTGTTATTTGAGAACATGGCTATTAACATTTAATAGTATTTAGCATTTATATAGTCCATTGTGTTGCCAAAGTACTTCAGTCATTAATTAATTAAACCCCAAATTATCATTGTGAGCAGGTTCAGCTCATGGTTTCTCCATTTATAAAATCATTTTGTTTAGTATTTTAACTTTTCCAAGTAGGAGTGCTCAGTGAAGGTAGGAATTTTCTTGAAAATTCTCTCTTGCAGAGTGACATAGTTTACCCATACAGGCAACCTCAATGTCTATCTGTCAAGGATATTCTGCTTGAAAACTGTAAGGATCAAAGATGGGTGACTGGCAGAAGAAAGGGCTCTTTAAATTGTCGAGCAAGTGCTTGGATCCCACACTGCGGCTGCTGGTCCCCCAGGCCCCGGCATCATCACACAGGGACTACCCCAATCGAGGGTTTAAAACAGATGTAATACTTAGACCATGTCACAAAAAATGCCCTTTGATTCAAAATAAAATACACTTGATCCAGAAAACACACCTGGGTGTTTAAAATACCCACTTGAAACCACAGTGAAATTAATCTGGCATCATCACCACTGGGATGGTTGGGCCCATCTGGACAGGTTTTAAAAATGCAGGCTAGAGGGGTGGCCAGGCTGCCCATGAGAGATTGTCAGCCTGGAATATTTCCAGTGGGTATTGGTCCCCTACCGTGAACAGAATGTTAAGCAAGCCACTGAGCATCCGAACCCTCAGAAGTCATCAGACTGCTGTGTCCTCGGCTTCCTGACCCACCCCAGCACCTCCTCACATGGGAAGTAACATCACTGACTTACCTTTTGGACGCTGAGCTGCATCCTTATGCAGGGAGCGCTCAGCTTTGTTAAGCGTCTCAGGACTGTTTCTTTGCCTCATACTTAGATCGAGCAGAAGCTAATTCCTAAGAGTCTATCCCTAAGGGGCCAGGACAGAGAATTCTATCACCTTCCTCTGAAGGATGATTTTATCTACGCTAAGCTGAGAAAAACCCTGGAAACATTCAGCACTGATAGGAAAAAGCTTAAATTTACTATCAGCAGGGGAAAAGGAAATTATTACCATCCATCAGAGCGGCGAAGAGTCAGGAAAAGAGTCTCAATGCAGTCACCCTGTGGGTCCGAGCCAGCCTTCTCTTGCTGTCTACTGTGTTCACAAATGCCTGTTTTCCAAGTACAACCAGATGCACTGGAGTAGTCAGGATAATGGTCTACATCTTCAGTGGTCCAGAACCTTCAAGGTGGGAGTTATTTTGTACACCAGATCAAAGCAAATGTTACAAAATTATTTTTTTTTATTTTAAAGAGAAGAAAAAAAACAAAACAAATCAAAAGAAGAACAAATTTTCAAAACAACATAATAGGAGGGTAACAATGGTTAATACATTACGTATTACTATCTTTAAGTTAGTTATTCAGGACACCAGACATTAGCATTCAATTGTCCAAACATTATTGGCACAAACCTTACTCTTCAATGAACTAAGTAAAAATGGTAGTGTATCTATCTTAACCATCTTATATATATATATACAATTTTTTTCCCTTTCCCTTCTTTCTTTTCCCTATTCCAGTCTCTCTTTCCTTTTGACCAGTTTCTTTTTGATTCACCATATCTATTGTATATTTTGGATCTTATTTACTCTTTCAGTTTCTCATACTAGAGAGATAATACGATGCTTACACATGTGCTTCTGGTTTATTTCACTTATGAGTATTTTCTCGAGTTGCATCCATTTACCTATAAAAGTCTCCAGTTTATCCTTCTTAATGGCTGAATAGTACTCCATTGTATAAAAATACCACATCTTTCTTATCCATTCCTCAGTTGATGGGCATTTGGGTTGTTTCCAAGATCTGGCTATTACAAATTGTGCTGCTATAAACATGGGTGCACATATATCGCTGTGGTACGATGTTTTTAATTCTTCTGGGAAGATGCCCAGAAGGGGAATAGCTGGGTCAAATGGGACCTCCAACCCTAGTTTTCTGAGGAATCTCCACACTGACTTCCACAGTGGCTGTACCAGTCGACACTCCCACCAACAGTGAAGAAGGGTTCCGTTTTCCCCACAGCCCCTCCAGCATTTGTTATTAGTTGATTTCTTAATAGTAGCCATTCTTTCTGGGGTGAGATGGTATCTCAGTGTTGTTTTAATTTGCATCTCTCGAATGACTAGTGATGTTGCACATTTTTTTGTATATTTGTTTGCCATTAGTATTTCTTCATCTGAGAAATGTGTATTCATCTCAGATGCCCATTTATGGAGTGGGTCTTTAAATTTGGGAGGTCTCATTTTTTTGAGTTCTTTATATGTTCTCGATAGTAATCCTTTGTCTGAGGAACAGCTGGCAAACATTTTTTCCCACATTGTGGGTTGTCTCTTCACTCTGTTGGTGGTTTCTCTTGCTGTGCAAAAGCTTTTTAATAAGATGAGATCCCAGTTATTGATTCTTTGGTATAGTTCCCGTGCGGTTGAGTTTTTATTCATAAAGTCTTTGCCTACACCAATGTCTCCAAGGATTTTACCTATCCTACCTTCCAGCAGATTTAATGTTTCTGTTTTAATATTTAGATCTCTGATCCATTTTGAATTTAGTTTAGTGCATGGTGAAAGATATGGGTCTAGTTTTAATCTTCGGCATGTGTAGAGCCAGTTTTTCCAGCACCATTTATTAAAGAGGCTATCTTTCTTCCAGCGAATGTGTTTGGCACCTTTGTCAAAGATAAGGTGGCTTAGTATGTCTGGGGTTGTTTCAGCATCTTCTAATCTGTTCCATTGATCTTCAGGTCTGTTTTTTTGCCAGTACCACACTGTTTTTATCACAGTAGCTTTATAGTATAATTTCAAGTCGGGGATTGTGATGCCCCCTGCCTTGCCTTTGTTGCCCAGAATTGCCTTTGCTATTCTAGATGCAAAAATCCTTAATAAGATACTGGCAAACAGAATCCAACAAATCATCAAGAAGATTATACACCATGACCAAGTTGGATTCATCCCAGGGATGCAGGGATGGTTCAACATACGTAAATCAATAAATGTAATACAGCATATTAACAGAACCAAAGACAAAAATCACATGATCATCTCAATAGATGCAGAAAAAGCTTTTGACAAAGTCCAGCACCTTTTCATGATAAAAACCCTACAGAAAATTGGAATAGAGGGTCTTTATCTCAATCTGGTAAAAGCTATCTATGACAAACCAACAGCCAATATTATACTAAATGGCCCAAAACTGAAAGCCTTCCCTCTAAAATCAGGAACAAGACAAGGATGTCCACTGTCCCCACTCTTATTCAACATAGTTCTGGAAACTTTAGCCAGAGCGATTAGACAAGAGAAAGAAATAAAAGGAATGATGATTGGAAAGGAAGAAGTTAAATTATCATTATTTGCAGATGACATGATACTCTACACAGAAGATCCCAAAAACTCCACTAAAAAACTGCTAGATTTAATAAGCAAATTCAGTAGTGTAGCTGGATACAAAGTCAATACTCAAAAGTCAATAGCCTTCCTGTACACAAATAACAAACTTACTGAAAGAGAAATTAGGGAAACAATACCTTTCACAGTAACATCCAAAAAAATGAAATACCTAGGAATCAACCTCACGAAGGATGTAAAAGACCTCTATACTGAAAACTACAGTACTATGAAAAAGGAGATTGAAGAGGATATCAGAAAATGGAAAGATATCCCTTGCTCCTGGATAGGAAGAACCAATATAGTGAAAATGGCCATACTTCCAAAATTGTTATACAGATTTAATGCAATTCCAATCAAAATTCCAACAGCATATCTCACAGAATTAGAGAAAACAATACGAAAATTCATTTGGAAACAAAATTATTTTTTTAAGTAAAATGTTCTCAGCATTATACAACCACATAAATCCTAACCATGCTACAAAATTATCATTTTGAGGGACTGAATTTCCTGTGGTGTAGAAATCGTTCATTTTCCATTGGTCTTCGCTACCTTGTTACTAAGTCGAAACAACACTTGAGACCTTTATTTGCACCAAGGGAGAAAAATAGAGGAGGAAAAGGGAGAGGAGAGAGAGGGAGAGAGAGAGAAAGAGTGCTCGGCCTCAGCAAATGCACTGCTCCAGGCAGGTGTACTCTGTTTGGCTGCTCTGTGTATACACTGGCTGATGTCCCAACCTCTGGGTTTTCGTGTGAGCTGTTTCCATTAGTTGAAATGCTCATATATTTTTCAGTTGCTCCTAGTGCATTGTAAGATCCTTGAGTAGATGGACTGGGTATTACTCACTTCTTTGTTCTCTACAGTGCGTGCATATAGAGCTTTCTGAACATGGTAGGCATTCACAAAATGCTTTTTAAAAAGAATTGGCTTAAAAAATTAGCCAGTTTTTTCCACACTTGCTACTGAGAAACAACAATGAATTCTGACACATTTAGTCTAAGGAGAGACTTGTAGCAGGAAGTTTTATTCAAGGTTTTTTTTTTTTTACTTTAGACCTAACAGAAATATGATGGCTTCTGGTCAGAAATAGGTTGAATGTTAGTCAGAAAGTCATGAAAGGAAAGAAACTAGCAAGGAAAGTTAAAAAAAAAATAAAGGAACTCGCTGTATTTAGGGAATTTCTTGGACAAGAATCTTCCAATTAGAAAAGTTCCGATTAATGTACACAATTAATTATACAGTTGTGCCCATGGATGAAAGAGCCAATCATACATGTATGAATGGAAAAAAGATCTAGTAACTTAGATATTAGTTAACTCACACAATAAATATTTTCTAAACTGTGGAAAATTTGATTGTAAAATTTGCTACCTCCAGGACTAATGAATTGTTTCAATGACACATTTGAATCCCATGGTTATTGTGTCTAAATTAGCCAACAGGTGGCATTACTGTAGCTGAAACACACACACACACACTTAAACTGGAGTTATAGTTAAAATGTTTAGTGTTTTTAAAAATTTTGGATTATATTTAAAATTGTTGTCCTCTTAAACAGAATACATAGGATAAAGACTTATGCTATTAAGAGTGAATTTAATTTGGTATTTAAAAATATGTGCATTATGTTTCTGTTTTGTGCAGAGAATTTGATTACATACTGGGAAACCAGGACAACAACAACAAAAAAATGTCTGTCTTGGACTTGAGGAGGTCATCTACCTAGCAGAAGGGACAGATGTGCAAACAACTAACACTGTGACATGCTCCATAATAATGGTAGGAACAAAATTCTGTGAGAGCACAGAATAAGAAACAGTGTATCCTGCCTAAAGATATTTTCAAAAGGAAAAGCATTAATAGTTAACTTTTGAGCTAGGTTGAGGGAGAATGGCAGAACTCTGCAAGAATAAAGGTAAAACAATAAAATCTGTGGTGTTTGGAGAGACTGATAAGTGCTTGTGTTGAGACGAAGGGTACATTAAGTGACAGGGATGGTAAATCCAAAGGCCAAAAACTTACATCAATAAGTCAAGCAAGGGTTGTGGGGACTGAAACAAACTGGATAGTGGGTATGTTTTCTGGAGAGGCTGACAATTCCACAGATCTAACTTGTGGCTAGAGCCAAAATGCTGGCCCACACTTGGGATTTTAGAAAAAGATATTTCGATTGACTGTGTGGAATCCAACAATATTTAATTTTTCAAAATTTATTCAGAAATTTTAATTCTATGCACCAGTCACACAAAACAAGTGTGAGGTTGAGTGTGAGCTGCAGATGGATAGATGGGGGGAGGCAAAAGAGGGGTAAGAGGGAAAATGAAGTCCTAAATGTGCTTCACCTTTGTGAGTGGTAGAGATACTTATTATTTTGGTTGTAGTGATGTTTTCACCACCTATATCTGTCAAAACTTATTGTACACATTAAATGTGTGCAATTGATTATAGATCAGTTGTACCTTGATAAAGCTGTTTTCAAAAGTTAAAAAAAAGAACATGCCTTTCAGCATCATACAGTAACAAATTCAAATATTTGTGTGCCCTACTCCCAAAGACTTTCTGACATCACTTACCTCATGCGCTTGATGCTAGGTGGCTCAGACTACCAGGCTGTGAGCTATCACATTTTGCTTGCAGGCACTTGACTTGGAGAACAGCCCAGAATGCAAAGAACAAAGAGAGTAAAAGACATGAAACCTGACTTTCAGTCTTTGAGTGTTCTAAGTCTCTTGCTTGTAAGAAATTAAAAACTAATAGAATCATCTGAGGTAGGAGGAAAAAAGACAACATGGGTAGGATAAATATGGAAAGATAGAGGCAAAAAAAAAAAAAGAGTACAACAAATCAAGTTTGTTTCAGCATTTTGTTTTAGCCTTCCACTGTATGGATTTTTAATTTTTTTTTTCACATGCCTCCTGAAATCCTTACTTTGGACCCATCTTGGGAAGTCTAAACCATGATGTGAATAAATTGCTCTAAAGTTGAGCAGATTATTATTAATCAGCTCACCCTCCAGGAGATTATGAATTCAGCAACAATATGGCCCACTTAAGACAGGAAGAGGGTCCAAGGCTGATTTGTGGTGGTGAAATTTTCTGATGAGCCTATTTTTCCTCTTTTTCATAAGCTTAATTAATTAATTACAGTAGTATTTTTCATTTGATTATGTATAATACTATATGCTCCCTCTTGAGAAATATACACAAGCAAAAGAAACAAGTTCATAACTGATCTCTCCTATAAGCAGGCTCATCAGGGATTTATATCATCTCTTCTTTCAAATGAAGTTAAATTCCATAAGAGAAAAAGATTACATGGATTTTTTTCTCCCACTCTTCTTGAGTGTAAAGGAAATGATGGAAAATTAAAAAGAAACATTGCGAATTATATTAAATCTTTGTAATTTGTGAGCTGCTATGTTAGTGATGAAACAGTGTCTTAGTATAAATTCTCAACACAATGGATGCAATTCTGCTTGGTGACTCATATTAACATCTATAAGAGCTATGCCATTAAAGTCCACACATCACATGAAAAATTATCTTCACTGGATGTTAAACCACAAGAAAAGATGGCAAATGGGAGGCAAATGTGTAGGAAAAATGATAGGTAATAGGACATACCAAAGCTAAGCGGGTAGGAAAGTTACTTGGAAATGAACACTGGTCAAACAGTTATATTTATAGATGCTCAGCAGATTAGCTGCAAACAGAGGCTACAAGGTCTGGTGGACTCTTTGGCTGTGGATCTTTTATTTATTCACCTTGTGGCCTTGAAAAAGCAATTGATTTCTCTAAATTGTATCTCATGATGTAAAGTGAATATAGTGCTAAGTATTTAATAAATGTGAAATAAAATTTAGCTGATACTATTACAGATTCACAGGAAATATCTTTAAATATTGTTTTATTCTCCCAACTCTTTCTACAAAAGAATACATAGAGGATAGAAATATAATACTTTCTAAGTTCCCACAGCTAGAAACAGAGTTAGCTGTAATAGAAGAGGAAACCATGAACTTCTATATCACTGCCTGAGAGAACCATGTTTCTGCACCTTGATGACAAAATTAGTCTTAGGTTTTAGGGGTTTTAACTTATCAATAGACATTTAGTTACTTCAGGTTTTTGGCTATTATAAATAAATCTTCTATGTACATTAGTATAGAAGTTTTTCTTTAATTTTATTTTATTTATTTTTTTTTTTTTGTGGGTACCGGGGGGTCGACCTCAGGACCTCACGTGCCACCAGGCGCCCATGCCGCTGAGCGATATCACCGGCCCCTTTTTCGTATGTGGGTTCCGGGAGTCGAACTCGGACCCTCGCGCTTGCCGGGCAGGCGCTTAAGCCGCTGAGCCATCTCACCGGCCCCCATTTCTTTAATTTTAAAAACTAGTTTATTGATGTTTTTCCTTTCATATGACATGTTTCATATTTGAGACATCTTTTCCTAAACTAAAGTCAGTGATTTTGTCATATTTTTGTCATATTTTTATTATACAAATTTTCCAATTTTAAGTCTAATGTTCAGGTACATAATCCATTTTGAGTTGACTTCCAGTTATGATGTAAGATAAGGTTCAAGGTTCACATTTTGCTTACGGATATCTCAAGATTCCAACACATTTGTTGAACAGATTATTCTTTCCCTATTAAATTTCTTTGGCATTTGCTTTGAAAATTGATTGTCCATGTATGTGTGGGTCTGTATCAGGACTATCCCACTAATAGATGCAATCATCTTTTGATTATCTGTGATTTTCTGTGATTATTGGTAGCTTTGTAACAAGTGCTGAAATCAGGTGGGAATAGCTCTTTACTTTGCTCTTCTTTTTTAAAACTATTTTGGCAATTCTAGACTCCTTTCATTTACATGTAAGTTTTCTAATCAGCTTGTGAATATCTATAGCAAACATGCATGTGGTTAAAACTGTGTTAAACCTCTGTCAATCTAGGTAAAAATTAATATCTTAAGACTAGTCTTTGATCAATAAATATTCTATATCATTCTATTTATTTTGGTATTTTACTTTTCACTGTGAATTTTTGAGTTTTTAGTAAAGATGTCTCATAAATCTTATGTAAACTTATGTCTAATATTTTTCTTTTTTTAGGATTCTTCATTTTAATGTTCATTATAGTGTATAGAAGTTCCATGGATACTTACATAGAATCTATTCTTCAACTTTGCTCAAGTTACTAGTTGAAGGATTTTTTCTGTAATTTCCCTAAAATTTTTAACAGAAACAATCATATTATCATATTTGCTTCTTACTTTTCAACCTGGATATCTTTCATCTCTTTTTATTTTCTTATTGCACAGACTAGGACCAGTTGTAATCTATAGAAAATAAGTTTAGAGAGCATACATCATTAGCTGATGTGAATTTATCTGATTTTCCTTTCGATCCTATCAGTATTGAAGCTCTGCTGTGAGCTGCATAAACATGTACCTCTTAATAATGATCTTCATTATCTTTGGTAGTATTCTTTGCTCTGAAATTTATTTTGCCTTATATCAATATATCTACTTTAATTTTCTTTTGGTTCATGTTAGCATAATACAGGTATATCAGTTTCTTTACATTTGCTTAACCTACTTGTTTCATATAATTAAAATTGGTATCTAGCAGACACTTCTTTTATAATTCAATCTGATAATCCCTAGCTTTTAATTGAGATGTTTGAAGTAAACACTACGAATGTGAATATTGATTTGCTTGGGTATTAGTCTACCATCCTGCTATTAGCTTCACTTTGTGCTATCTGTCCTTTGTCCCCTTTTTCTTCTTTTCTGCCTTCTTTGGAATGAGTTGAGTATTTTTAATGATTCCATTTTATCACATTTATTAGCTCTTAATACCATCCTGTGTATTTTTTATCTCAACATGGTACTTTTTTAACTCTAAAAGTTTAGTTTGGTTCTCTTTTTACCTTTCCTACTTCTCTTTAATGTACTTGTCTTAGTCACATTCCTCATAGCTAAGACACAATACCAGACACCCATAATTTAAAGGAAGAGAGGTTTATTTTGACTCACATTTCAGTCTGTTGTTGGCCGGCTCCAAGGCAGGACACTAGGAAGGGAGATACAACTTTCTGGCTCTCACCCACATTGACCCTTCCAACCAGGGTCAAAACTGTTTTGGCAGTCCTAAATGTCCTCCAAGGACCCCATATGCTCATCAATGAGGCTTTTGAAAGGTGCTTGGATTATGGTGTCAGTGTAACTGACTTGCTATTAGGAGGTGGGGCCTGGTTGGAAGAAGTGAGTCACTGGGGTCATGACTTAGAAGAATCTCCTTTCTTGGCTTCTTCCTTTATGCTCTCTGCTTCCTGTTCACCATGCTGTGAGCAATTTCTTCTGCCATACCCCTGAATCATGTGTCCTGCCTTGGAGCCAGCCAACCAACTGTGGATTGAAACATGAGCCAAAATAAATCTGTCCTCCTTTTAGCTGTGGATATTGAGTGTTTTGTTCCACTGATGAAGGAAGTTACTAAGACACTGTCTGTTGCATTCTTTTCTTTCTAGTACTCTACTAAGTTCTTCTAGCAACTTTGTGCTCCCCAGATTCTTATCTCTGTTTCCTCAACTGAGGATACTCCATACTCGTTTTGGGTTCCCATTTCTATGCTGTAGGCAGGTACCTTAGTTGAGGCACTCAGCTGAGAGTCTCTGAACATCACCTCGCACATTTTCTTTTCCTTGAGCATCACTGTGCAATACTGCCTGTTACCTAGAAACTGAAAATCATTGTTTCATATACTTTTTCTAGGTTTTCAGTTGTTTGGTGTAGAAAAGCAAAATTGACCCCTATTTCTCTTTCCCAGATAGAGGCAGAAGTCTATGTGTTCAATTTTAATGAAAAATAAAAAACCATGACACCAAAAGTAAATAAAAAATAAGTTTAAGTGAAATTTTCACTCTTAATAATATTCTAAATTTTTATATACACATACAAATGGCAAGTAAGGAATCCTACAACTTGCCTTTCAAGTCACAAAAATAGATTTTTATCATTAGTTTAATGGTCACATGGCATTCTAGTGAGTGTATGTAATTCAATTATTATTTAATTCATCTCCTTTTACTGGACAGTTAGGATTTCCTAACTTACTGACAACTTCCAAGGTATTGTGATAAAACTCAGTAACTCATACCTATAGTCTTTTGCTTATTGCCCTAACACTGAACTGATTTTAAAACTCTAAAATTTTCTAGGCTACCAACCATGTTTGTTCTATGGTTTCAACTCATACATATTTTGCTGGAATTTTTAAAAAGGAAAAAGTTGAGAAAAAAGACAATTGATTGTGACAGATGGTGGTCTGACCCAAGATTGATAAAATGTGAAATTTTCATCTTTAGCTCAGTATGAACTCTCTTTGGGGAAATTGAGGTTTGTAAAGCCTCATTTGGATGAAAATATATGGAAGAAGGTTTGCACTGCAAGTTTATTGGCTAAGTAAGTAAAAATGCACAGTACGTTGGAAAGTTAATTCAAGTTGGTGCTAGAGGCAATCTTAAATGAATACAGAAAATTTTAATGGTAGATTGTGGCTAGAATTGGCTTTGGTGGGAGCCTCACTCTACATTTGAGTGGCAGTTGGTCTAGCCTGCTGAAATAACTTGACAACCTAATCCATATCCCAACAGATGGATATCCCTGAGTTTGGACCTAATAGTTGTGTTTTACAGAGTCTTAGCAGAAAGCCTCGGATTATAGGATAATGAAAAATGAATAATACAGGTAGAAGTGCTATTGAGTTAGAGTTGAGATATATTAATAGATAGCGAGGTGAATTTGTAATACACTAAAGTAACCTACATTAATATATTTTAAATTTGCAAAGCTTAAAAAGACAAATAGGTTGGAATATCTCCCACAGGGGAAAAAAAAAAAGAAAAGAAAGAAGCATAGCTCAATGTTTATACACCAATAATGTCAATTAATTTTCTATGGGCTTTACTAAAAGGTTATACATTGATATCTAGACAGTATAAAGTGTGAAAATTGTAAGTGGGAATGAACTGCACAAGTCTTAAGAAAATAAGTTGATTTTTTTCCCTAGCTTTTAGATTCTTTTAGTTCTGTGAAATTACTAACTAGTTTTCCTTTGGGTATTTTGAGCTCTAATGATAAGTAAAGAGACATAGACAAGTTCCTTAGAAAAAAAACTAAATTAAAATTAAACAAATTTTAGTAGAAATTTATTACAAAATTAGTACAGAAAAATCAGACAAGTGAGGAATCATAACACTGAAAAAATTTCTAGGAAAAAGCAGAGGTTGTGGAAAAACAGAGATATCTGAAGGAAAAAAATTGTAACAAATATCAAATGAAGAAAGCCAGCCACATCAGTGATGAGCTGTGTGGTTAAAGAGTTGTCTTTTAAGTTTAGGATTAACCATGATTAATCCTAATTAACTGCTTCATGCCAAAAGCAGAAACAATTTACTCAAGCATTAAGCTTTGGTAATGGCAACTTTCTAAAGATACGATTAACTGTTATTCTAATTATTCATCCAGTCATTTTCTATATTGTTAGTGTTTATCCATTACACCGGCCAGTGCTTACTAGAGAAAGATTTAATGCAAGATATACAAATACAAAGGAATTTACAAGATTGGCTTACAATGGCCTCCCACAGAGCTGGGTGTGGAAGAGTGCAAAAGATCTGTCCGCAAGCTGGAGGTCGGAAAGATCCAGTCAAAGGCCTGGAGTTCAGTGTAGTGTTTCCTGTGAGTCCACATCGGGAGGCCGAAGGGTCTGCAATGGAAGGCTGAAAGGTCTGCTCTGGAAGCCTGGAGACAACATTCAAGGTGAAGGCAAAGACTGGCGCTCTCTGAAGAAACAGAAGCAAGCCTTTCTTCTTCTTTTCCCTTTTATACCATTCTGGCGACAATCTTTCCTAGGTTGCGTCTTCCACACCCAGAACTATGCTGAACCAATTTAGTTGGGTGTTTTTTACTTGACACAATCAGTTAACTATCACATCCATGATATTTAGGGTGCAGCCAGGGATAGCCTACACACTTCAACCAAGTTAAGTGCCTCTACATTTCTACATAATTCTTTTTTATTAGTACATGTCTGTAGTACATGTTTACATTCCTTGCGGGGAGTTGGTACATGTACATAACACATCTTAATTCCTTTTTTAATCTACTCTCCCTCCCCCTTCCACCTTCCTCCAACTCTTGCTCACGTTCCCATTTGAGAAAGATGTATCTCCTTACTTCCTATTATCTACCTTTTATTTTGCTCCTTAATTATAATTTGGGTTTCTCATGAAAGAGAAACTATGCAGTATTTAAACTTGTATGCCTGATGTATTTCACCTAACATTATGGTCTCAAGGTGCATCCATTTTCCTACTAAAGATGCAAGTTTATTTTTCTTTATACCAGAGTCATACTCTGTTGTGTGCAAATGCCACATTTTCTCTATCCATTAATCTGTTGATGGACATAATTCTAGAAACACTATTATCTTGGTTGTTAGTATCCTTTCAATGGTTTAACATACTTTAAACCAGACTATTTTTGGAACATTTTTAGGGAGAGATGTTTTCTTTCAAAATAGAGGTGAAGAGGGAGAAAAGATAAGGATTGTGATCTAAAAATAATTCAATAAACACAGATAGAGCATCTTGTAAATACCAGAACTTTTCCCTTCCTTCCTTTCTCTTTTCCCCCATCACAGTACTAATTATTATTACTGCTTTAAACTCTGTTTTATTGTTATTTTATTTTTTACTCTTTAAAAGAAAAAAAAATATATATATACATATATATACCAGAACTGTGCTGTATTCATCACGGTGCCCTCCTTCAAAGAGCGCACCATGCACAATCCACCAATATCCTGTATTACAATTCAGCCTGTGTCATAATATAACTCAAGAAAAATCCAGGTCCTCTAAAACCCCAGAAGAAAGAAATAATGAGGAAAATTACATCTGAACCAAGTCTTTCAAAAATGAGTAAGAATTCAAGAGCTGGCCGGTGAGATAGCTCAGTGGCATAAGTGCCTGCCTGGCAAGTGTGAGGTCCTGAGTTCGACTCCCGGTGCCCACATACAAAAAAGGGGCCGGTGATATCGCTCAGGGGCACAGGCGTCTGCTGGTGCACGAGGTCCTGGGTTTGACCCCTGGTACCCACAAAAAAAAAAAAGAAAAAAAAAGAATTCAAGAGTTGAGGACGACTAGAACATTCAAATGGTAGAGAACAGAAAGTGAGATATGTGGTAATGTAAAAAGCCAAGACCAGCGTGTTAGGGAAACTCACATGGTTCCATGTGCTTGAGGCATGGGTGGTTATAATTAGGGCTCCCTCTGCTCTCAAGTATTTTCAGATTCTGTCTGGTTTTTTAAAAGAAGTTGTCAGGCGTAATACTTTTTCATGTGTTTATCACATGATTTTCTGAAAGAGACATGTTAAAATCTCCCCTGATGATTGGGAATCTGTTTCTCCTTTTAGTTCTATTAATTTTTGCTTTATGTATTTTGGGCTTTAATATATATACAATGTATACACATTCAGAATTTAGGGTTGTTATACTTTCTTGGCAAATTAAGTTGTTTATTATTATTAAATATCATTCTTTATCTCTACTTAGTGATCTTTTCCTTAGCGTCTACTTTATATTACTATTGGTAAACTAGCTGTAGTTTGGTCAATATTTTCCTGAAGTATCTCTTTTCTATTTTTCATTTTTATTGTTTTTCTGTATCCTAATGTATTGGTTATGTCCTTTGTAAACAGGTTGCACTTGAGCTTTTTTAAAATTTTAGTTCGTCAATCTTTGTATTTTAACTAGGGCATTTATTTTTTATGTGCTTATTGACTTTATATATACTATCTTATTATTTGTTCTGTATTTATGTTATCAATTGTAACTTTTTCCTTTCTATGTTGTTGTTTTTGTGGTGGTAGTGGTACTAGGGATTGAAATCAGAGTTTTTATATTGGGCTATATCTCCATCCCATTTTTTACTTTTTATTTTGCGGCAGACAGGGTCTCACTAAGTTGCCAAGTTTCCTAGCCTGGGCTCAAATTTGTGATCCTCCGCCTCAGTCTTCAAGAGTACTGGGATTATAGGTGTGCACCACCACACCCAGCCTTTTTCCTCTTTTTTGTTTACTTTTGAAATTTTTTTTATTATTATGTGAAGAATTTTTTATAGTTTCTTAAGCACTGAAACACTCTGAGGGATTCCTGATGGGATTCTCACTTCCAACCAGATGTGGAAAGGCCTCTATGTGATTGTGTTCCAACTTTATTCCTTAGCAGAACAAACCGTTCTTACTAGAATAATCCCAGAATTCAGAGTTATATGTAGAGCAGTTCAAAATATGATAACAATGTGATACCCTGCCAGCCCATGCTTGTCCTTTGAGGAGTATCTGGCATAACCTTAAAGGCATTCCAGCTACTGCCAGTTACATGACCTTTGGCACTAAGTGTATGTGAGCTAAAGAGTGCAGTGCAAAACCAGCAACCAGGAGCTATGGAATCCATTTATCCACAGAAGAAGACAGCACAGTCTACAGGGAAGGCAGTGGGCACCATAATTAGGAAGGTTTTATTTCAAAGCTTTATGTTGTCATTTCTACATGTATGACCCTCATAAACCTTATTTTCCTGTCTGAGCCTTTTTTAAAAAAATTCTTTTTAGGAGAAAATCATTTGTGCCCCAATTAAGCTTTTGTGTGTGTGTGTGTGGGTACCGGGGGGTCGACCTCAGGACCTCGCGCGCCAACAGGCACCCGTGCCACTGAGCGGTATCACCGGCCCCTTTTTCGTATGTGGGATCCGGGAGTCGAACTCGGGCCCTCGCGCTTGCCAGGCAGGCGCTTATGCCGCTGAGCCATCTCACCGGCCCCCAATTAAGCTATTTTAATCTAAACTCTAAATCCCTTTTCCCTAGCCCCATCCCTCCCACCCTATTTGCTTTTTTTTTAAATATGGGGTAAAACATTTAGTGCTGTGTATTTCTTCTGGTGTTTAGAGATAATATCTTATTTTATTTATTTTTTTGTGTGTGTGGGTACCGGGAGTTGACCCCAGGACCTCGTGCGCCAGCAGGCGCCCGTGCTGCTGAGCGATATCACCGGCCCTTTTTTCTTATGTGGGTTCCGGGAGTCAAACTCGGGCCCTCGCGCTTGCCAGGCAGGTGCTTACGCCACTGAGCCATCTCACCGGCCCCATAATATCTTATTTTAAAAGGACACTATATTTGCAAACGAAAGTGGAAAATAAAGTACTGATGGCTATGTGTGTATAGTGGCAGGAGGAGGTGACTGTCTCAAATAAGTAATACTGTCCGCAGTTGGAGAGATAGGAAGAAAGAATGAGACCCTGAGTAGTTCTAGAACGAATCTGAAGAGAAGAATTACAAGGGATTCACTTAACATAAGAGAGTTTGAGATGAGTAAAACTAATTTTTTGAGAGAATAGAGCATCAGAAAGAAAAACAAAAAAAGGATAAAACAGATGCAAACATTAGTAGAAGAAAGGAAATGACTGACAGGCCAACTCAAATGTTGGTCACTCCATAGCAAAATTTTTAGGAATTGTTACAATACAGGAAGGCTGGACGTTAGAGATCTTGCTTGTAAAAAAAGAAAAAAAGAAAAAAAAAAAAAGAAAGAAAGAAAAGAAATTGTGTAAATGAGAACATTTTCCTGGACACTACAGAACTGCTGAAACATTAAGAGAGTTAAATTTAAGATTATGAAACAAGGCCGGTGAGATAGCTCAGTGGCATAAGCGCCTGCCTGGCAAGCGCGAGGGCCAAGTTCGACTCCCGGAACCCATATACGAGAAAAGGGCCAGTGATATCGCTCAGCGGCACCGGCGCCTGCTGGCGCGCGAGGTCCTGAGATTGGCCCCCCAGTACCCACAAAAAAAAAAAAGATCATGAAACAAGCTATTAAACCAAAGAAGAAAATCTTCAATAAAATAAATTTAAAAGGAATTGTAAAATCACTAAAATAGAAATATTGATTATCACTAATTTTTATCTTACTGAAATTTCATATTATAAAAATTAGCTAAGTATGTTTTCAAAGAAAATAGTAGCCAAGTAATAAGGAAAAAAATGAATTTTAATATGAATTTTAATGTTTTACAATGCCCCAGTCTACTTTATGAGTTATGTATTTCATTTTAATGGAAAGGATTTTTAAAGAAAAAAACATCTTGTAGTAAACAATGTTTGCAGTGTTATAAATCTTTTTATTTGTGTGAGTGTAGAGTTTAACAAGCAAGCTTAATATTTTTTAATCTGTGTAATATAGTCCTTTACAAATATGTTCCTAGAAGTCATTTCTCTCCCTTGGAGCTGTTTTTGATATTTGTCATGTGCTCATGTTCTCAATAATTGCATAATTGCAATGGCAAGGGGATTGGTGGTTGGTAATTGTTTAATGTATTGTATCATATGCATTTGCATTAAATAGTATTTCAGGATTGATAGATATCAGCATGGTAGATTACATCAAGTAGCCCAGTACAGGAAAATATAGCATCTTAACTTAATATTGTTTCAATAGAAAAAAATCTTAAAATATTTGGCTTACCAGAAAATATTCTTAATACAAGTCACTCATTTTCACTGTAGATGAGACACATCTGTCCCACGAACTGGTCTTTCATAACCAAAAATTCACACTCGATGCAACTCTCCTTCACTGAACACATTCATAACTATCCCTCAAATCTCCAAGTCCCTACTGACACCTTCCCTCCTGGGAGGCCTGCGGAAAGTTTTGTTGTTTTCTGTGTTATGCCAGATATCATTATCACTGAGTATTTCAAAACTTTCTCTAAGTTAGTCTTGTTACTATCAAGTATCTTCTAAAACCATGTGTATTCTGAAAATGCTTTCCCTTTTCCTAGGCAATATACTGTCCTATATCTCCCTTTATCTCTACATAAAAAGTGGATTCTCATAGTTCCAGTAGGATCTAGGGCAATTCTCCCTCCGACATTGGTAAACATTATCCCCATATGAAAATAGATTCACTGGCTGTCCATATTTCTTAAAACTGTGATTCAATACTTACCCTTAAGTAAGCCAGTATGCTTTGAAATATGAAAACCTGTTGTACTTTTTTTGATAATAAGCAATTTAGGGTGAACTCAGAATTTCGATTGCTTCTATAGTCAAGGGTTATAAATAAAAATCTGATTCATGATTCAACATTATGCAGAAATAAAAGGTATTCAATTTGGTGATGTGCATCTAATCCAAATTGATTGCGTTCTGCACCACTAGCATTGCAACCACTAAATTATCATTTATCTTTGCCTGTTAATAAACATTACAGATTCTGCCATTGTGCTTTTAATCCTTTTGACATTACTGTGTCATCCTCATGCACCTTGAAATGCTAACACTGGATAAATAACATTACTTCTTAATGCTAATATTGCCTCTCTGCTTTTACTATCCCAGGAGAGCCCAATCATTTTGTCACATTGAGTAACAATGTGTGAGGAAAGAAGAAATACAGCCAAATATTCAGGACTCCACAAATCTTACTAATATGTTGCAGGCCATCTGAAGCAAATGTGAAGGGAGACACAACATAAAATAAAATGAAAGCCTGCCAATTTAGTATTATTATCCAGCAGTGAATCATTCTATCAATTCATGGAGAACTCAAGAAACTGTTTTAGTAACAAAATATTTTGGTTGATATAACCCAATCACCATAGCAGGGCTGCACAAAAAAATTCATCAGCAAGTAGAAATGAGAACATAACTAACGTGCTACTCATATGAAATAAAAAAAACCTAAAATGATTATTGTTGTATTTTTATGAACAATGAACAAATAATTGATCACAAATGTTCCACATTGACTAGATTTAGTTATCTAGTTAGACTAAATTAAAAATTTGAAGATCAGAAGTTAATCAGCATAAAAGAAAATTGATAATTTTTTTTAAAAGCTGGAAAAAGTACTACCCAATATGAGATATCAGAAGTGAGATTTATTGAGGGTAATGATATACTATAGAAACAGAAAAAGTAACAATAGAAAAATACGAATCTGGAGACATTTCATAAAAGAGAAAATTTTAATACTTCAGTTACTAAATTTAGAGGAACTAACCATGAGAGTGTACATATTCTTTGACCCTTGGTCATGAGTCTGGTGCTGCTTTTCCAACCATTGTTAACACACACTAAAGCAGTAAACCTCCTTCCTGCCCAAAACATTCTCAAAATGTAGGGGAAGAAAGAACACTTATAAGCACAAAACAGAAAGAGAAACTTGAACAAGCACTAAATTGTATGTTGCAAGCTACAAAGCTGTAAAGTACAACAGAAAGTGGGGTACCCTGTTCTTTAAAGGTAAGTTCATAAAACTGAATTTATGCCTTATATAAAGACAACATTCATTTTGGTTGCCCATATTTTGATTGGCTTTTTATTTTGGAGGTCTAATTTACTTCTTAGTTCTTTAGATATTCTTGATGTCAGTCCTCTCTCTGTCTGAGTAATAGCTGGCAAAATATTTTCCCATTCAGTAGTTTGTCTCTTCACTTTGTTGGTTGTTTCCTTTGATGTGCAGAAGCTTTTTAATTTGATATGATCCCATTTGTTGATTCTTAGTATCATTTCTTGTGCTGCTGGGGTTCTATTCAGGAAGTCCTTGCCCACACCTATGTCTTCAAGAGTTTCACTTATTTTATTTTCCAGAAGATTTAGTGTTTCCATTTTAAAATTTTTATCTTCAATCCATTTTGATTTTAGTTTAGTACATGGTGAGATATTTGGGTCTAGACTCAATCTTCTCCGTGTGGATAGACACTTCTCAGAAGAAGTACAGGTGGGCAATAAATGCATTTTAAAATGTTCACCATTACTAGCCATTGGAGAAATGCAAATTAAAACAACATTGAGATACCATCTTACTCCAGAAAGAATGCCTATCATCAAGATATCAAATAATAACAAATGCAGGTGATACCAGAGAGAAAAAGGAACAAATTCTACATTGTTAGTGGGAATGTAAACTAGGACAACCACTATGGACATCAGTATGGAGATCCCTCAAAACCTAAAAATGGAAATATTATTTGACTCAGCTATTCTGCCTCTAGATCTTCCCAAAGGAGTTAAAGTCATATTACAGTGATACATGATACCCATGTTTATAGTAGCACAATTTATAACAGCTAAATCTTGGAAACAACCTATATGTCCATCAACAGATGACATATAGGATAAAGAAAATGCAGTGTTTATACACAATGGAGTATTACTCTGCCATAAAGAAGGATAAATTTGATGCATTTATAGGTAAATGAATGGACCTCAACACCATAATGTTAAGTGAAATAAATCAAATGCACAGGTTTAAATATCACATGATTTTTCTTACATGAGAGACCCAAAATATAAAGAGCAAAATAAAAGAAGGATAACAGGAAGTAGGGAGAGCTTTCTCAAATGGGAGGGGGAATAAGAGATGGAGGAAGGAGGTCAGTAAGGAAGGGAAAGGGATTTTAAAAAAGAGAATGAAAGGGAAAAATAGAAATGAGCTTTTGCAAATGGGAAGGGGAACAAGGGTTGGAGGGACTAGAGAGGAATGGGAGGTAAGGGGGACAAAAAAAGAATTAATATGTTTTATGTATATGTACAAACTTCCCACAATAAATGCAATAATTATTTATTGGGAACATGTACTAATGCAAATGGGAAAAAATAATAAATTCAGAGAACTGGGCTGAAAAGTCAGTGGTAGGGAACAGTTGGGGAATGAACACTGCTCTAAATAACTAAGAATATGGATCTCTAAGGAAAGCAACAGAACTAGAATAAATGAAATCTGTTTTATGAAACATTAATTGAATCAATAAGTTTAATAAGTTTTAAAAGATGCACACCTATAAATAGAAGGATAGAATAAAAGATGAACTAGCATGAAAAAGAAGGGAAATGAACTCAGGAAAATAAATATATGTATGATAAGGAAGGCTCCATTTAAGAACAAATCCCTCCTTCCCTTTAACAGATTCTCTATTCAAAAGAAGAGGAAGGAAGAGAAGCAGTGTTTGTTTATTCTTGCATCACATGAAAAATGGAAACAAAGCTCTTTGCTTTCACAGAACAGGTGAAAAACAAAATATCTTGGTGGTGAGGGAACTGGGGATACTGGTACAATTGTTGGGAAACTCATTCTGTCCTTTCTTAGAATGTGTTGAATCAAGGCTGCAATACACAGCTGATCATAACTGGCCCCTAGCAAGGGTGATGCTGTAATTTATCATCTAAACCAACACACACTGTAGCGTCAAAGGAAATGCTCAATAATTGTGCCATAAACTTGACTGTTCCCAGGCAACTGGAGCATCAGGTCACTTGTCTTGTGCTCATCACCACCCATGTGAATCCCCCGAAAAAGAATGGTGTTTCAGGAAGCCAAGCCAGTCTCTCAGCCTGAGCTAAGCAGCCAGAGGATGAGCTCCAAGCATTTCAGCAATCTTGAGTCACAGCTCAGACAAACCCTTGGTGCAGAGATCCAATTGTGAATTTAAAAGATGGAAATGAGGGAGACTGTATTAACATTTGAGTAGTGAGATTTTTCTTGAGAACAGGGATTCAGGCCCTGGCCTAAAATTCAAGGAGTACAAACTCCATAAAAAGACAGGGCCCTAGTCCTGTCAATGGAATGGAATAGATACATTTTGTGGAAAAAGAACATTGAATGGGAGCCAACCCAGGCATACAAACTGTGGAATGAAGGGAAAAAGTGGATGATCCAGAAAACCAAGGCCACAGTGGGGAGGCAAATGTACAGGTTGTTTTGGGGATTGGCGATTGGGGACTGGGCAGAGAGGATCCTGTTCAGGGATGGGAAATGAAGGAGATGTAAGGCAGCAGCCCACATTGTTAATTTAAAGCAGAAATGCTATATGATAACCATTTCTTTTCTTAGAACAATAATCTGCAACAAAGGCTACATTACAGTCATCTCTTTATAAGAAATAAAAATGGTTGGGCCCCACAAAGCCTCTAAAATCAGAAACTGAGGGTAAAATCTGGGGAATGATATTGGAAATATTTGAGATGATCCTCTATGGAAGGAAGAGTAGGAAGATGGTAAAATTTAGGACAAAATCCACTCCTCTGGACTGATTTTACTCCAGAAAGAAAAGCCCATTAACGCTGTAGAAGGAAGAGAAGGTATGGCAACTAGGTGACTAGTAACTCTCTCCGGGTAGCTCATGAATCAACAAAAATGAAAAGGGAATCTGGTCGAACACCTACTCCAGCTCTCTGCAAACGTCATTCCAAAGGAGCAAATGACACCACCCACAGAGACCAGTGTGAAACACAGAGAGCTTTCAACCTCTGCCGAACTCACCTACAGCACATCAGTAGTCACACAAAGTTGGGTTTATATACTAACACCATGGGGAATAGGAAGTGAAAAGTTTAGAGATTTAGGCTTGTGTTAGGCCTTTTTAGAGTTTAAGGAAGAAGGGGTTTGTTGCTGTCAGGAACTGGTGGTGATTCTATAATGCAGTATTTTGCTTTTATCTAGAAAGCAAGAAGAGTAGAGCAGGGTTAAAACCACAATTGATAGAGAAGCAGCAGACAACCATGTTACCTAGGAGA
Source organism: Erethizon dorsatum (assembly GCA_028451465.1). Taxonomy (NCBI): domain Eukaryota; kingdom Metazoa; phylum Chordata; class Mammalia; order Rodentia; family Erethizontidae; genus Erethizon; species Erethizon dorsatum. Next base: position 135,773,386 of record CM051823.1, on the reverse strand, counting down.
GGAGGAAACTCAGTAATTTTTTGTGATTTATACAGTGTTCTTCTCATCTGGGCTCAACTGTGACAGCAAAGGGTCTTATTTTCAAGTTTATGCACAGAATGAGTTCACCTGGTTCTAATATTCAAATTGTCTAAGTAGGGAACATAGTGGCTTAAAAATGCCAGGCCTGGGGCCGGTGAGATGGCTCTGCGGCATAAACACCTACCTGGCAAGCACAAGGGCCCGAGTTCGACTCCTGGAACCCACATATGAAAAAAGGGCTGGTGATATCGCTCAGTGCCACGGGCGCCTGCTGGCGAGCGAGGTCCTGAGGTCAACCCCGGTACCCACAAAAAAAAAAAAAAAATGCCAGGCCTGCTACCAGATGGTAGCTGTCAGGGCTGCTTTTTTCTTTCTTACCCAATAAGATTACCACATTTTATCCTCCTGGGGAGAATACTGAGAAGCATTCAAGAGATCAGGACATAGTCACAGAGATTTCTCTGAAAAACTTAAGTGAGAATGCCACAGTCTCAGAAGGGGAAAGTTTAGTGCTCAGGGACTTTAAAAATCTTCTATTCCAATCTGGGCAGGCAGCACTGTCTCCTTCTTAGGTCTCACCACTTCCAGTGTAAATAGTCCCTTTTCTACAGTCCTGCACTTGAGCCCAAAATGGGTGCAGGAAGCTTTAACGCAAAATGAATGGATCCATTTATGGAATAAAAAGCATTTCAAAAAAATGTCTTTCAGAGCTCTTTTCTAGTAGCTAAGTCAATGATTATCTTATCTCCACACCTGAAGTAGAAATTATAAGCATTATAAAGGAAAGACAGATTTACTCAACACCCAATTTACTTCTTTCATTACACTTTTAATCATCTAATACCAATTGAATTTCTATTTTATCAAGAATATTTCATCCAAAACAAAAATGAAATAAATATATATACCAAGGAGTTGAGCTCTAGACCCATAAGAAGGCCAGAAAGCACAAAATAAAGATGATCAGGGGCCGGTGAGACGGCTCAGCGGCTTAAGTGCCTGCCTTGCAAGCGCGAAGGCCCGAGTTCGACTCCCGGAACCCACATACGAAAAAGGGGCCGGTGATATCGCTCAGCGGCACAGGTGCCTGTTGGCGCATGAGGTCCTGAGGTCGTCCCCCCGGTACCCACAAAAAAAAAAAAAAAAAGATGATCATATGGCAACCTCTGGCCTCCTTGCGGCAACCTGTAGTTGATTCTGAGAGAATGGATGACTCAGTGCTCACTGCTCTATTTACCACTCCCACAGTAGAAGGTTCTGTCAGGGAGTAAAACATTTCCAAAGAGGAGAAAACCATTCTCCAGTCAGGAATATGAGAAGTTCAAGGCTTCAGGCTTGACAAATCACACTGCCTGTTACTGAAAAAAGTAGCTATCTTGAAATTCTGTGGGGAAACAATTATGATGAGCATTCTAAGGAGAATGTACTGAGAGAAACTTTCCAAGACTAGCCTTGTGAATGGGACTTTCCATGAGGAGACTTCTGAGAGAAAACTTCTAGAGAGAATCCTCTGGGGAATCTTCCAAGGGGAACTTTCCATGGGGAACCTTCTGAGCAGAATCTTCTGTGGGGAAAATTCTGAGAACTTCCCATGGGGGACATTCTGAGGAGAATCCTCTGTGGGGAAACTTCCATGAGAAACTTTCTGGGGAGAATCTTTTTAGGGAACCTTTTGAGGGGAACTTTTCATGGGGAGCCTCCTAAGAAGAATCCTCTATTAAAAAAAAACTTTGGAAGAGAACTGCCCATGGGGAAGCTTCTGAGGAGAATCCTTTGTGGGGAGCTTTCTGAGAGAGAACACTTGGGAATCAGATAGCTATGAACTCAAGACTTTTGATGGAAACACATGACGGATATTTGCAGGAATTTTCTGCCCAGCACAGTTCCCTCTTCTGCTAACAGCTCCCTGATTTCCTTAGGACACCATACTTTCCAACATTTAAATAAAGAATCAAATGAAGCTGCCTGGAGTCCCTGGCTCCCCAGTGGGCACCTATCTCAGGCCTGGCCATTCAGGGTCATTATCTAACTAGATAGAGCAACTAGCTAGAGCAGTTTTTTCATGGGCAGCCAAGGGAATCCAGAATGCCAACAAACTCAATTCCAGGACCTGTGTGTGTGTGTGTGTGTGTGTGTGTGTGTGTACTGTTGACACAAAAGCATCCTTTTGGACTGGCCACAACACTGACAGAATATTGATACAGAACCACTAAAGGTCACTATGTGGGAGCCAGTCTGGGGTTGAGTCCCATTTAAGTGAAGTAGAGTTGAAAGAGAAAATGAATAAACACCAAGTTCTTATAAGATAAAACTAGAGCCAGCCATACTTGGACTTTATCCCTAGAATATTCAGTTAAAATTACTTTTTTGGGGGCCGGTGATATAGCTCAGCATAAGCGCCTGCCTGGCAAGCGTGAGGTCCTGAGTTTGTCTTCCGGTACCTGCATTAAAAAAAATATTACTTTTTTATGGAAAAAAGGTAAAACAAAATTTCATAATAAAATAATGGAGAATAACAATAGTTAATACATTACATGTTGCTAAAACTTTAATGTAGTTGCTCAGGGTGCAAGATATGGGAATCAAAATTTCTCCAATCAATATAGCACAAACCTTCCTTTTTAATGAACTAAGAGACACTGATAGTATAACTGACTTGCATTTTTCCCCTTTTCCTACATTCCTTTCCCCTTTCACCCATCCTAGTTCCTTTTTCCTTTTGAACAATTTCTTCCCATTTCACAATAGCTATTCTACATTTTAAGACCTTATTTACTCTTTCAATTTCTCACACAAGGGAGACAACATGATGTTGACACATGTGAGTCTGATTTATTTCACTGATGAGTATGGTCTCAAGTTGCATGCATTTACCTATAAAAGTCTCAAGTTTATCCTTCTTTATGGCTGAGTAGTACTCCATTGTATAAAAATACCACATCTTTTTAATCCATCCCTCAGTTGATGGGTATATGGGTTTTTTCCAAGATTTAGCTATTATAAATTGTGCTGCTATAAACATGGGCGCACATATATCACTGTGGTATGATGTTTTTAATTCTTCTGGGAAGATACCCAGAAGAGGAATACTGGGTGGAATGGGACCTCTAATCCTAGTTTTTTGAGAATCTCCACAATGATTTCCATGGTGGTTGTACCAGTCTACACTCCCACCAACTGTGGAGAAGTGTTCCTTTTTCCCACAGCCCCGCCAGCATTTGTTATTCGTTGATTTCTTGATGATAGCCATTCTTTCTTGGGTGAGATGAAATCTCAGTGTTGTTTTAACTTGCATCTCTCAAATGACCAGTGATGTTTAATATTTTTTCATGTATTTATTTGCCATTTGTATTTGTTCATGTGAGAACTGTGTATTCATCTCAGATGCCCATTTTTGGATTGGGTCTTCGAATTTGGGGGGTCTAATTTTTTTCAGTTCTTTATATGATCTAGATATAAGTCCTTTTTTCTGAGGGACAATTGGCTAAAATTTTTCCCATTCTGTGTATTGTCTTTTCATTTTGTTGGTGATTTCTTTTGATGTGTAAAAGCTTTTTACTAAGATGAGATCTCAGTTGTTGATTCTTTAAAGTATTTCCACGCAGTCTGGGTTTTGTTCATGAATTCTGTACCTACACCTATGTCTTCAAGATTTCTACCTACTTTCTCTTCCAGTAGATTTAGTGTTACTCTTTTAATATTTAGACCTTTGATCTGTTTTGACATTAGTTTAGTGCATGGTGATAGACATGGGTCTATTTTTAGTCTTTGGCATGTACACAGCCAGTTTTTCCAGCACCATTTATTAAAGAGGCTATCTTTCTTCCAGTGAACATGTTGGCCCCTTTGTCAAAGATAGGGTGGCTGAGTGCGTTTGTAGTTATGTCTGCATCTCCTAATCTGTTCCACTGGTCCTCAGGCCTCTTTTTTTGCCAGTACCATGCTGATTTTATCACAGTAGCTTTGTAGTATAATTTCAAGTCAGAGATTGTGATGCCTCCTGCCTTGCCTTTGTTGCCCAGAATTGCCTCTGCTATTCTAGGTCTCTTCTGCTTCTAGATAAATTTTGGTAATGCTTTCTCTAGTTCTGTGAGGTATGCTAATGGTATTTTGATAGGGACTGCATTAAATCTGTATAACAATTTTGGGAGTATGGCCATTTTCACCATGTTGGTTCTTCCTATCCATGAGCAAGAGATATCTTTCCATTTTCTAATATACTCTCTGACTTTTTCAGAGTGCTATAATTTTTAATATATAGATCCTTTACTTCCTTTGTTAGATTGATTCCTAAGTATTTCATTTGTTTGGATGCTATTGTAAAGGGTGTGGTTTCTCTAATTTCTGTCTCAGTGAGTTTGTTATTTGTGTATAGAAATGCTATTGATTTTTGAGTGTTGACTTTGTATCCGGCTACACTACTGAATTTGGTTATTAATTCTAGAAGTCTTTTGGTGGAGTTTTTGAGATCTTCTACGTAGAGGCCCATGTCATCTGTGAATAATGATAATTTAAATTCTTCCTTCCCTATCCTTATTCCTTTTATTTCTCTCTCTTGTCTAATTGCTCTGGCTAGTATTTCCAGAGCAATAGGAAATGCTATTGAATAATAATATTGAATAGGAGTGGTGATACTGGACATCCTTGTCTTATTCCTGATTTTAGAGTGAAAGTTTTCAGTTTTTGTCCATTTAGTATGTTGGCTATTGGTTTGTCATTGATGGCTTTTATCAGATTGAGATAAAGACCATCTATTCTGATTTTCTATAGAGTTTTTATCGTGAATGAGTATTGGACTTTGTCAAAAGCTTTTTCTGCATCTATTGAGAAGATCATGTGAATTTTGTCTTTGGCTCTGTTGATATGGTGTATTACGTTTATTGATTTGTATATGTCGAACCAACCCTGCATTCCTGGGATGAATCCCACTTGGTCATGGTGCATAATCTTGATGATTTGCTGCATTCTGTTTGATAATATCTTGTTGAGGATTTTTGCATCTATGTTCATTAGGGAGATTGGCCTGTAGTTCTCTTTTTTTGGTTGATTCTTTCTCTGGTTTTGGTATCAGGGTAATACTTGCCTCCAGGAATGAGTTAGGGAGTATTGCTTCTCTTTCAAATTCATTAAAGAGTTTGAGGAGTATTGGTATTAAATCTTCTCTAAATTTCTTGTAGAATTCAGCCATGAATCCGTCAGGACCTGGGCTTTTCTTTGTGGGTAATTTTTCAATTACATGATCAATTTCATTGACTGATATTGAGTTATTCATAATTTTTATATCTTCTTGATTCAACTTTGGTAATTCATACATATCTAGGAATCTGTCCATTTCTTCTGTGTTTTCCATCTTATGAGAGTAAAGATTTCAAAGTAGGTAATGATGATCTTCTGAATTTCCACAGGATCTGTAGTGATTTCACCCTTTTCATTCCTTATTGCATGAACTTAAGTCTTTTGTTTCCTTTTTTTGATAAGATTGGTTAAGGGTTTATCAATTTTATTTATTCTTTCAAAGAACCAACTCTTCAATTCATTAAATCTTTGCATTGTTTTCTTAGTCTCAGTTGCATTAATTTCTGCTCTGATCTTTATAATTTCCTCCCTTCTATGGGCTTTGGGCTTGACTTGCTCTTCTTTTTCTAGAAGCTTGAGGGGCAACATTAGGTTGTTTATTTGAGCTCGTTCTGTTTTCCTGATGCAAGAATTCACTGCTATAAATTTCCTCTTAGGACTGCTTTCATTGCATCCCACAGGCGCTGGTAAGTTGTATTTGCATTTTCATTTGATTGTAGACATTGTTCAATTTATTCTTTAATTTCATCTATGACCCATTGGTTGTTCAGGAGGGTGTTATTTAATTTCCATTTGTTTATCGAGTTCTTGCGATTTCTTTTGCCATTAGTTTCCAATTTCACTGTACTATGGTCAGATAACGTGCATGGGATAATTTCAATTCCTTTGCATTTACTTAAGCATGTTCTATGGGCTTGTATATGGCCTATTTTAGAGAACATCATGTGTGCAGCTGAGAGAATGTGTATTCTGATGTTGCTGGGTGGAGCACTCTGTAAACATCTACTAAGTCCATTTATTCACAGGATTGGTTAAGTTCTGATATTTCTTTGCTGATGTTTTGTCTGGTTGATCTATCTATTTATGACAGTGGGATATTAAGGTCCCCCATTACAATTGTGTTGTTGCTTATTTGATTTTTCATGTCTATTAATATTTGTCTTATATAGTTGCGTCACTGTATTTGGTGCATACATATGTATGATTATTATATCTTCCTCTCGAAATTTTCTCTTAAAAAGTATGTATTGACCTTTTTCTCTTTGGATCATTCTTGGTTTGAAGTTCACATTGTCTGCAAACAGAATGGCTACCCTTGCTTTTTTCTGGGTTCCTGTTGCATGCAGTATTGTTTTCCATCCTTTGACTTTCAGTCTACGAATTTCTTTTTGAATTAAATGTGTTTCTTGTATACAGCATATTGTTGGATTTTGTTTCTTGATCCATTCTGCCAGTCTGTTTCTTTTGATTGGTGAATTGAGGCCATTTACATTGATGGTTATAGCTGATACACACTGGCTTATCTTTGTCATGATATTTTCCTGCTGTTCCCCTCTGTTTAATTACTTGCCCTGCTTGGTGGTTTCTTTCTGTTGTTGTTCTTGGCATTTTGGCCATTTTTTGTCTCTGTCTAGAATAACTTTTAGTACGCTTTGTAGATCATGAATTTCTTCAGTTGTTCTTTGTCATGGAAGTATCTTATTTCTCAATTAATTTTGAAAGATAGTTTCACATCAATCTGGGTTGGAAATTGTTTTCTTTCAGGACCTGAAATACTTCACTCCAAGCTCTTCTAGACTTGAGGGTTTGTGTTGAGAAGTTTGCCATGATTCTGATGGGCTTTCCTTTGTATGAGATCTGTTTCTTTTCTCTAACAGCTTTTAATATTCTGTTCTTGTGCTCAATTTCTGGGATCTTGATTATTATATGTCTGCGTGTAGATTTGTTTTGGTTATGGCTAATTGGATTTCTATATGCCTCGCTTATCTGTATGTCAGATTCTTTTCCCATACTTGGGAAGTTTTCTGCTATTACTTCTGCAAATAGTTTTTTTATGTCCTTTGTGTTGACTCCCACTTTTTCATTGATACCAATTGTTCTTTTATTATTTTTCTTTGCATCGTCTTGCAGCTGTTGAATTGTTATTTCCTGATCTTTTGTTATATTCAAGAGCTCTTTCCTTTCATGATCACTAGCCAAGGTCCTGTCTTCAAGGTCTGAAAGTCTGTCTTCAGTTTGTTCAAGTGGTTTTGCCAGCTTTCAATGGAATTTTTAATTTCCTGGATATTGGTTTGAATCCATTTCATGCATTCAATTTCTTTCCTATATTGATCATTCATGGTTTCCATCGTCTTCCTATTTATTTATCTATTTTTAATCTATCTCTACTCTAGATTTGCTGAGCAATTCCTTTATGAATGTTGACATTTCTTTTTTTACCTGAGAGATTATTTCTGATCTGATTTCCTCCGTAGCCTTATGGATTTGTTTCTTTACTTCAGCTGCTATCATTTCAGAGATGTCAGGTGTGTGTCTTCCATTTTCTTCTATCTAGTTGTCTCCTTGTCTTGTTCTGGATGGGCTAGAGATCTGAGGTTGCACTTTGCTTCATCTTGTGATTTTCTATTTCAAAAATTTTTATTTTGCTTTCTGTGTTGATCCTTGTAAGTTTTTGTAGTAGTAGCTATATCACTAGTATCAAGGTCTTTCTAGATAAGGTTTGCTCTTCAGGGATGTCTTTCATGTGTAGGAGGTTCTTGGTTTGTGTGTGTCCCAAGATCCTACCTTTCCAATTAATTAAGAGTGAGATGTTGGTATCTGTTTGGCTTAATCCCCAGTCGTTTGGTGCTGGGGTGTGGTGAGGTTATTATCCCAGAACTTCCCACTGAAGTTCCCAGAACTTCACTGTTACAGAAGTGAAAACAACTGATTAAAACAGATACGACATCCTAGCTAAAGTAGTATAATTAGCTCTTGACAGTATCATCAAACACAGTTTAGAAACTGAGAAACTGTGGTAACAATTAATTTTGTGCCTTTTACCATAGGAGCAAAAGCTACAATTGTATTACAGAACCAATTGTAAATTGGGAGCTTGTATGCAAAGTGTTTCCCTTTGCTAGAGTGGTTGTACCCTGTGATGGGGAAATTTAAGAAAGATAGTGGATAAAACAAAGATAACTGAAAAGAAAGTAGAAGCCAGGCTAGAGGACAAAGGATGATTACACAAGCTTTGGGAAACTAGAGAAGAGGGCAAAAGAGAAAGAATGAAGGAGTAAGCAAGGGATTATCTGAATTTAGTCTCTCGGTCTGGGTGATGGGATTAGTTTTCTGTGGCTGGAGTTCTCCCCAGCTGTTTAGAAAAGAGAAAAGTTATAAGAAAAAAGAAAAAGACAGAAAAAAAAAAAAAGAAAAGAAAAGGAGAAACCCCACCTGCCTGCTTCTATTCTGTGTGTCTTTGTTCCCAAGCACAAAGCTACTTCACCTAACTTACCACCTATTCAGTCATATTGTTAATGGCGCTTTTGACAATTTCACACCACTACTCCCTCCTGTCCATCCTGTGCACCCCGGCTGGGGGCCCTACTCTGAGGCTGACTTTCCCACCAGTCCCTGTGTCTTCTCCTACAGTTCACCTGGATCCCAGCAGCAGGGAAGGGAGGCTCCGGTCTCTGGTCCCTCCCATGCTGTTCACCTGGATCCCAGCAGCCACAATGGGAGGGGCCGGTCTCTCCAGTTACAATTATTTTAAATTGTAATTTTGTTTCTGTATGTTTAAGCCAATTTGAGTTGTATTTCTAAATCGAATAGAGCAGCAGCATAAAAAGAAAAACTTCAAAATAAAAGGTTAAAGTAGAAATTTTCAAAGGCTTAGCTTATCATCTATCCTCAATAAATACATAAGCTTCTGTATTTGTTTTTTTTGTTTTTTTTTTTTTTGTGTGGGTACCGGGGGGTCAACCTCAGGACCTCACGCGCCAGCAGGCGCCCGTTCCGCTGAGCGATATCACCGGCCCCTTTTTCGTATGTGGGTTCCGTGAGTCGAACTCGGGCCCTCGCGCTTGCCGGGCAGGCGCTTAAGCCGCTGAGCCATCTCACCGGCCCTAAGCCTTTGTATTTGGACCAGGCTATTAAACAACCTTTTAAATTTATTGATGGAGTAAGAATGAATGATGGTAAATGAATATTTATTAAATGTCTGCTGAAGAGAGATTTTTAAAAATTTTATACTATAAATTGACTGTTCAAAGATAAAAGGTTTATCTTATGTGTAGCTGTTTTATTTATAAGCTTCTATCTACAGATACATGGGAAAAATAACTACAATTCCAATTCTGTTTGATTAAGTCCATTATGTTATAATATAGGCCATCCCTCTGAAAAGAATTACTCTTGGATTTTGAGACTTCAATTAGCCCCAAGTGTAGAAAGTAGGTGACTTTTTCGTGCCTATAGGAGTAGAATAGTGTGATTTTTGCCTTCTAGGGACTGATGGTAGAAATAGGAAGCTGAAGCAACCTCTTAGTTGGCCTGTCTTGAACAGATCAGTGTTCAGTGGTGTCCTTGCTAGCTCAAAGCCACCTAGGTTTCTCCTGTTGGGAAACCTAACCTCCATCCCCACACCCTCCACACGCACCTTGGGTTGACGTATGCCATCCATTCACTCCCTGCAAGAAAGCCACTATGGTAACTGCCTTGGACCAGCTTCTCACCTACACTCCTGTGTGACTTCTGGATTATATATATGCCCATTCAGAAACAAGGGCAGACTGAGAACATGATACAGAAAGGCCTTCATTTGCCTGGCTGCACAAAGCTATGTTGCTGTAACCGTGTAGGACGATCTGAAAGTTAGCCCCACAGTATCCCTAATGAGTATAATGCTATGTAGTGGGTCATCCCATTGACTAAAGACAGAGAAAAAGGGAAATGGGAGAACAAATCATTTTCTCTAGGCCATATTCCACCTGGAAAATGATCACTTTGCTGCATAATCTTGTTTTGATTGGCTTTTCTTTCTGCTTTTTAGCTGTGACAATTATCACTCTAGAAAGAAGAATGCTGAGGTGAGCCAGGGCAAAACTCTCACACTTGGCAAAATACAAAAAGAAAGTATATTAAATATTTGAAATTATTCTCCTGTTATACCACAGAGGTGCTATTATGAAGATGTTTTTACATGTTATCTTACTTAATTCTCTCTATTCTCCAAAGTTTTTTGAAAATAATGAACAATAGCCCTACAAGATAGATATCATTCCATTTCTATTAATGAGAAGATGAATCTCAGAAAAGATGAAAAATTTTGTACAGTTCCTCACAGTTAGAACGGAGTCAAATTGGAATTTGAGTTTACTTAAATCAAAGTCCACATTAATGATTAAATATGACTCAAGTCTGGGAAAAGGGACAGATAGATTTTATGAAATGAATTTACAAAATTTCCAACAGGAATGTTCCAAGATTTGAGTCAAATAAAATAAAATATAATGAGGATACACGTACAATGATAATTTAGGTTTAAAAGTAATTTGTGTCTGAATAGGATGGAGAAGACCAGGCTTGGTAGCAATTTGAGTACACGGATGTGGGCAGTGTGGTTGGTAAACTGCAAATTCCATAGGAATCACCAATCTGATATAGATGCCAGTCAAATAAAGAAAGAAAGGAAAAGAAAAAAAAAGAAAAGAAAGGCATGTGTTTTCAGTATTTTGATAGGCTGTCATTTAAAGAGATTTATAATTTGTTCAAGAATTGGATATCTCAAGAAGGAAAATTCTGAATTAACATAAAGAAAAACTTACACTAAGTATGAAATGGATATCTGGGAAAGCAATGAGATTCTCATCCACAAATAGACCAAGCAGAAGCTAAGAAACATCTATATTCATGAAACACATACAAAATAACTGAGATAGCGTCAACCAATCTAGACTGGACACTTTGACTAGAGACTTCCATTTTGCCTCTCCAGATCCATTCTCCTCCTTGCTCCAGCTGAGCAGAGTTTATCCCCCCATCCCTCCCACATCTCTTCCTTCTCATGAGGTTGGCTGAAATCTCCAAAGGTCACATGACTCTCTCTGATCCTATCCACATGAAAAGAATTTGGGTCCAGTTACTGTTCCTACCCTTTGTATCTGTGGCCTGAGAGTATAACTGGTAACAGCACTGCTGCCTACTTGGATCTTGTCCCCATATTTGTAAACTGTCCTTTTATTCAAATCTTCTCAAATTATGCATTATGGGTCATTTTCCTTCTGGAACCTTGATGGACTCAATTTACATTAGTGGAAATCCAAAGGGCCTATAAACTATCCATGGAAAGATGCTTAACAGTATTAATAATTATGGAAATGCAAATAAAACCAAAGGGATATAATTTCATGCCCACAATAGCAGTAACTCTATAAACTAATAGTGGGAGAGTAATTTGTCTCCACCACTTCAAAACTTAATTTGACATTACCTAGAAAAGTTGAAGAATATGCTTCATTTATGATTTTGAAATAAGAAAAGAATGCACATTCTAAAAATGTTGGTCTAATATAAAAAAAAAATCTGCAAACATATAGTCCGAATGTCATGGTGAGAAGAATGAATTAATACAGCATGGTATGCTCACACAATAAAGTGCTATCTAGCAATTTAAAATAAGCAAATAAACTAAAGGTGCAAAGATCAACATAGTTGAAGTTCAAAATATGCACTAAACAAGAAAGCAATTTGCAAACCTCTTCATTCTATAAAATTCATAGGCATACAAAACAAAATGGGATCTTATTTAAAGCATACACACATATGCGGCAAATCCATAAAGACAAAGGAGTGCTAGACAAAATAGTCAAGATATTGTTTGCTTCCAACATCCTGGAGACTTTGGAGAAGTATCCCAGAACTCTCAGGAATAGTTAAGTCTTTTTCTTAAGCTGCAAGGTATTTTAATTATTGTTTTGCTTTCTATGTTTGCTTTCATCTGTTTTAAATGTTCTTTTGTATATATTCAAATTTTAATGAAACTATTAAAAAGGAAGTAACAAGGCCACCATAAAAACTTACATGGGATAAATATTAACAGTTAATAAGAAAACTATGACACTGTTTATAGTGGTTTTATTGTGCTTCCTAACAAATGACCACAAACTTAGTGGGTTAAAACACATGTTTATTATCTCACATATTGCATGTGACAGAATTCTGGGCACACCAAAGAGATTTTTTTAACAACCAAATTCTTATTGGACTCTATCCGTTATTGTCTGTCATTGCTTATTTTCTTCACCACACAGCTCAAGTTTGCAATTACTTTCTTGTTCATTTGTTAAGTATCTGTGTTTCTCCCCATTCACAGACTGGAAGGTTCATGAGGACAGGGACTGTGGAAAAGGTACTTTGTTCATCATGCATCACTGGCCTCCCTTTCAGCTAGGGGGCACCATGGTAATAGCTCTGGCCAATGGATCGTGGAAAAACGTGACTTTGGACATTTTTGGACTGAACAGTTAACATCCAGGGTCTCTCCTATTCCATTCTTCCCCTGCCACTGCAAATTTTCAATGCTACCTCTACAAATGATAGAGCCACAACTAGAAAGAGGGACTGCAACCTGCCTCCAACTTCTATAAACAAGAAATAAACTTCTGTGATGTGTTGCCACTGAGAGTGAGAAATCAATTTGACAACACAGAATACCCTATCCTAGACTTTCAATTTACTTCTTCACCATACCTTCAACATTTAAAAGAGTGTCTAGGACATTTTAAATGCTCATTGACATTTGTTGAAAGAAAGGAAAAATAAGAAGAGAGAAGAAAGGGCAGGAGAGAGGAAGGGAAGGGTACAGAAGATATGGAACAAAGAAAGGAAGGAGAGAGGGGAGAGGAAGGAAGGGAAGGGAAGGGAGGAAGATATTACCACTGCATAACTTTAACGTTCAAGCTGCTGCTCATGTTTGTACCCTGGCTTCTCATTCTCCATGTATGCTCTTATGCAGCTCTGTGCATTCTCTTCCCACTGTTGGCAGCCATTAGACCTAACTGCTTGTTCTATAAATTGCTAGACATTTAACTTTGGGAAAGTCACACGTTTATTTTCTCTCTCTGATACTCCCAATCTGTAAAATAGGGATAATGACATTTGTCTTGCCTACTTTGCAAAATTGTTGTGACAAAATGTGTAAAAATTCTCCAAATGCTTTATAAACTATAAATTAATAAACAAGTAGGAAATATCACTGCAGTTTTTTCCCCCCTTTGGCTTTGCTTTGAGCTAAATAATTAAACAAGAAAATTACAAAATAATGTTGGTGAGTAGGAAATAAAAGAATGAGAAAAAAGTAGTGCAAAACTAGGTCACAATAAATATATTTCTATGTAGAAATATACATTTGATCTAAGTACAGCTAAATCAAGCCTATGTCTTACGTATTTACTAGTAATAAATTTATAGGTTTAAATTATCTAAAATGCCTATAATATAGAAGGAAGAATATTCTATTAAACAATAGCTTGTATCTTTTTCTCTCAGGTCCTGGGTTGCCATTTGCCAAAAGGTTTGGTGAAGTTGGAGCAATGAGGTGTAGGAATATTGGCCTGTTTAAAGTCATTAGCAGAAGAAAGCTTGGAAATCCAAAGGGTGGCTCAATTCTAGTTATCACATCTGATTTCTCCTCCAATTTTTAGGGAAAATAGCAGCTGACAAAACCTGCAGATACATGCTAAGAAGACTGGAGGATATTTTTTAATCTAAACAACAAAAAAAAAACAAAAACAAAACAAAACAAACAAACAAACAAAAAAAAATATATATATATATAAAAGAAGGGATTGTGCCTACACATGTATGCGAGAAACACATCCAAGGGACTGTGTGTAAAAAAGAATATGTTTAGTTCTAAGGAGTGGGTTGAGCTACATTCCCAAAATTAGTCCATAAATTCGTAAATTCTCTTTTGTATCTAGTCTGTGTCAGCATGTTAGCATACTAATAGGCTGAAATTTTCCTGAATTCTGAAAGCCACATCCTAAATTTTGAGGTTATGAATGTTATAAGTAACCAAAAATTCTTTAATATATGTTCCACATTTTAAAAGTTTGTTTAACATGTATTCAGTACTCACTGATGAATGAATTAGACAAAAATGATAGAAACCAACAGAAATCATGAGTCTGTATACTTCATTGAGAAACTGATTCTGCAGTTTCTCTCAGCCGTAGGGCACCAACAGACACTCCTCACAAGATAGGCCAGCCTTCCTATGCATACTATTGTCAGACATAAACATAGTTTTCCATTTTTGAGTCAGCTGATTCCTGCTCTACATTGTATAATGATCTCTCTTGGGTTCATGATCAAGCAGAAAAGTAGTGAATTTTCAACAAAATGTCTTTTTAAAATTTTTATTTATTTATTTAATTTTTTGTTAGTACATTTGCAGTCATCTTGGGTAGTGGGTACATGTATATAACTTACTTCTTTTTTTAATCCCTTTCTCCTTCTCTCCCTTCTCCTCTAAGTCCCCTTCCCCCATTTTCATTCTTGTTGATATTATTAATTTTAGCTCATGTTTATGACATATAAAGTTTACATTCATTGAGGTTATTAGGTTCCTGTACATGGCCTATCTCTATTCTTCTTACTTCCCTTCCCTCTCCCCCATCCCCTCACCCTTATTCTCCTGGATGCTTTTCATTTGAGAGAGGTTAATTCCCTTGCCACTTCTCTCCATCCTTTATTACACTCTTTGTTTGTACTTTGCCTTACTCAAATGTTCCTACACCTATGACTTCAAGTGTTTTACCTATTTTATCTTCCAGTAAGTTCAATGTTTAGATTTTAATGTTTAGATCTTTGATCCATTTTTATTTTTAATTTATTACATGATGAAAGATACAGATCTAGTTTATATCTTCTGGAAACAGATACCAAGTTTTCCCAATTTACCTTATGCTATAGTGTAGACTTGAAATGTCTTCCAAAGCTCATGTGTTAAAAATGTGATCCCTAGCTTCATGCTATTGGGAGGCAATGGAGCCTTTAGGACAGGAAACATAGTGAGAGGTCTGCAGGCCACTGGGCTATGCGCTTGAAGAGGATTATGGGGCACTAGCCACCTCTTTTTCCTTTCTTTTGCTTCCTAGCCATGAGGGAAGTGATATTTCCCCCACCATGCACCAGGATGTACCACCATGCCATAGGCCCAGAACCAATAGGGCCAACCAATTATGGACTGGGAGCTGAATTAAAGCTTCTTTCATATAAAATGTGAGCTTCAATAAACCTTTTCTCTAAGAAGAGAAGGACTTAATTTTCTTGGGTGTTTGTTATAGCATTGGAAAGCTAACAAAACTCATTAATAAATTTATTTAGCAAATTTAATGTGAAGCACTACATTATATTAGGGGTATATTTTAGTGTATGGTGACTATAATTCACTTTTGGGGTCCTAAGTTTTGGTTTTTTGTTTTTTTGGTTTTTTTTGTTTTTGTTTTTTTTTGTGTGTGTGTTTTTATCTTCTTGAGACAGGGTTTCACTATGCAGTTCAGGCTGGCCTGAACTCACTTTGTAGCCCAAGCTGGCCATGAACTCACAGAAATCCTCCTGCCTCAGCCTCCCAAGTGCTGGGATTACAGGGATGCACCACCACACTCAGCCTAGGGACCCTAAATTTTAAATTGGCCTGACTCTGTAACCAAGGGCAACTGAATTAGTGGTTTTCACATTAAACATGAGTAATCAGTCCTTCCAGTTTCTTAGTGGTACTAATAAGAGCAGTAAACATAAAGAAAATAATGAAATTGATGTTATCTCCACATTACCACATTTAATTTACTGTTGATAAAGTGAAGTCTGAATTTATGGTCCAAACTCAAAATTAAGTCACACAAGGAAGAACACTATTGTCAATGCTTTGATAAAACTTCCTTTGCCACTTATTAGTCTAAGCTAATATCTAGGCCCACTCTTGCAGATGCTTAGATAACCTTTGGCTCATGAATGCTGTTTCCCTGGAGTATGTCTATACTACCTCAATATCCAGAAATAGCTCTTTGACTTTTCCTGAATCAGAGGTCTCATACCCTTTCGGAGCTGCCCACTGAAGACTAGTTTTCGGCCTGTCATGCGACTCCAGCTCTTGGCTCATTTGCAGAATCTGAGTTTGAGAGGTCAGAGACAAGCTCATTAAGCCTTTCTAAGTTCAGATGAATTCCCATCACATTTCTGGGATTCCCTTTGATAATTCAGCCCTTAGGTACTCTGTAAGGAAGTAGCTTTCCAGAATTCTATTACCATATTTTTACAACATCAAAAAGTTTGTATGTACAAGTATAATTTCTATCAAGGGAGAATAAACCACCAAGTTTCTTGGAAATTTTATGGAGTTGCAGTTATTATAGCAATAATTTTATTATAATAGCTTTTATTAACTTTTTTGTTATATTTACAGAGTTATCTTAGTAATAAAAACATATTTTGAACTTTAGAGTTTAATAAATGAGTTCGTTTTTTGGACTATCTCGTCCAAACAAGTACTACAGTTGTTTAGTTATACTTTATCATTTACTTATTGGCTTTATTATCCCACAGAGTGAATGCCTGCCACTTGGAGGCTCTTCCTGGGCCAAATGGGGTGGTATGAGGGACGGAAGTAAGCCCCATTCAACTAAACAGAAAGTTCTGCCATCCTCCACAACTTTCAATAACTTCTTTCAGACCTAAACTGGCAAGGAATTGCAGTATTTTCTGTGAAAAACATGGATACCTCCAGTTTCCAAAATAACAAGGCTGAATCTGTGTAACATAAGACAATTGAGGTAAGATAGATTATCAAACCAGACTATCAAGACTTCAGATTAGAATGCGGTTGGGCTGTTCCCATGTCTCAAATTAGCCGGACCACTTGCAGGTTGTACTGGACTGGCTGCTTTGCATATACAACCTGCAAGTACAACTACGAAGGACGCTGTGATGCAGCAGCAAATCCTGCACATCTCTGGCATTAATTTTTATCATGTAAAACTGGGTGAATCCTTGCCTCACTGGGGTAGTAAGAGAATATTTTTCTGTCTTTTTGGCTTCAGTAAACACTCAATGAATATCTGCTAAAAAAATGTCCCTTCAGGGCTTACTCACACTTCATTTTTGAAACTATCAATGGAAACCTAAGTATATTTGATCGCATAAGACAATATTTAACATTTTGACACAATCTAATTCATTCAAATTAGGTAACCCATTACCCATTAGGTAACCCATTAGTCAGCATATGACTGAGCATATTCTGGATGTCATGTCCTGGCTAAAACATCTTGAAATTGCTAAGAAGAGAAATTCACTATAAGAACCCTTCCATCTGTTAAGGAAAGGACTGCTAGTTTAAAAAAAAAAAAAAAAAAAAAAAAACTTCCTCCAGATCCTTTAGTCTATAGTCTGATCCACATGATAAAATTTTCTTGGTGAGTGACCTGGTTACAAATATTATAGTTCAAGGGAGAGATCAGATCCTGTGCACAACTGTAAACCTTGTGCTTTTCATTTCATCATGTAGGAAAACTCTGCTATGCAATGCATTCCATTCTTTCCAGAGAGGTAATACAGGAGCTGCCTTCTTCAGACTGTATTAAAAATTATTTTTAAAAAATATTTTACTGTTGTGTACTGTCATGGTTTAAATACAAAGTGTCCCCCAGAGACTCATGGATTTAGAACTTGATCCCAGTGCAGCACTGTTCAGAGGTGGGATAAAGAGGGAACTGACCTCTTCAATGGATTAACTCAATTGGTGAAGAGGCTATCAGGAAGTGGATCAAGTTGGAGGAGGCAGTTCACTGGAGGACGTCTTTGAAGGGTGTATCCTGTCCCCGGTACCTTCCTCTCTGGCCTTTACTCTGTGCTCTGCTTCTTAGCTGCCAAAAGTTGAGTAGTTTTTATCCACCACACCCTCTGCCATGATGTTTCTGCCTTGGGGCCAGCTGAACACAGACTAAAACCTCTGAAACTGTGAACTAAATAAACCTTTCCCCCTTTCAGTTGTGCTTGTCAGGTATTTTTTTCCTTTGTATTTTGCAACAAACAGTTGACTAATACATGTATTCTAGAAACGCTCATTGTTTTTAAATATAAAATTTACTACTAATGATTTAGAATAAGAAAAAAAAAAAAACTTTGTTTATATTTTAGAGCTGTTTTCCCCCAGATTGACAAGTGAATGATGTGTGGAACTGGAAGTCAGCCTGTTAGAGTCAGTTATTTACTAAGAAGCATTTATATCACATGTCTGCTAGAGGTTTATGCTGTCCACATAAATCTCTATACTATTTTGTGTAATATATCATAAAATAAAATATTAGGCCAATGATTTTACACTTTATAAAACTGGTCATTTTCCACATTTTCTCAGTGTTGTGGGGTGGGATGGGCAGTTTCTTTAACTAGAGATTAAAATTGTTGATATAACTCAGATTTAAAAAATTGATGGTGGCATGGCACTTTCTGAACACAGAAAGTGTTAAGGGGTAACCGTAACATAACCCTTTCCATCTGAACCTCTCAGCTTGACTGTCTTTTGTCTTAAAGTATCTTCTTTAAGTTTCATATTCTTGTTTTTTGTTTGTTTGTTTGTTTGTTTTTGTTTTTAATATGCGGGTACCAGGAGTCGAACTCAGGACCTTGCGCTTGCCAGGCAGGCGCTTATGCCACTGAGCCATCTCACCAGCCCCATATTCTTGTTTGTTTTTATGAATGGAGGAAAGCTCTAGCAACCTCGGTCACCTGAGATTCCAGATGTCTCCTTAACTTTAACTGTGAATACATGTCCACTTGCATAAGGAACACTGTGTAGACTGGTAGGGACAGTGTCACCTGTGGTGACTGTTGAGAAGCATCACAGAATATCAACAGCCCTTACCAAGCCTTTGCCTTTACACGACACCTGGAGACGAGCACACAGGGACAACGGAGCTAATGAGTGCTGATGCCAACAGCAATGAAATGAGATAAAAACCTCATCCTCCCAACAGTGTGGGCTTAGCACAATTGGGCTATATTTTATTCTCCAGAATTCAAAGTTTTGTTTTAAATTCTGCACATCACAGCCATACTAAATATCCCCTTAGACAAGACACAGAGCTGCTGAGTAAGACCCCTGCAAATCAGCAATGCTTTTTCATAAGACCAACATCCATAATTTATATCTGCATACAATTAGCCTGTTTACATTTATACATTTTCTGCTCCCTTTTATGTGAAATATTCCACAAGATACTTGGTAATGCATTCAGAATAACCTTTTTAAAATAAGGACTCCAGGACCAAACTGTTTATAAAATCCAATACCTAATAAATACTTTATATGAATAAAAAAGTGTTTTCTTCATCAGAAACAGTATATTTGTATTTGAGCTGGCCTCACTTGTCTTCCAGGCCACTGGCCTGGCATTTACACACCTTTATTTTTTAAATGTATTCAGGAAAAAAATTATTGCTATTCTACTTCCTGGTGGTTGTTTGCTCCCAACTGTCACATCCTTTCTTTTTTACCCAGCATCAGATCACTATAAGAATAATTTTTACTACCATGCTGTTTGACCTTGGCTGAGTCAACACCTTGTAATAATATGATGGAGAGATTTTTAAAAATCAGTTATTCAGAAATTTAGTATTCATGATACCAGTATTCTGAATTTTCTCAATATATTTAACTCACTAGTTGAATTTTATTATTGAAAGTATATGCAGCACAGAGGGCATTTAATCCATTCACACAGGTTAGATAGTTTGCTTGCAGTGGTCTGGATGGTAGTGGCTCCACCATGTTGGTACCTAGGGAGTAGGCCAACGAGCAAGCCCTTCCTATTGTTACTTCAATGATCACCCTTCTTCCCTTCCTGTTGGCCAACTGGAATGATACAGACTTGAAATGAAAGGAGCCATCTGAAGCAGATGTCAGGATTTGTAGTAACTCTCATTCTTTTCTGGGATAGAGTGAGTCTTTAGCAAAGAAAAGCCTATTCCCGAGTTGAGCCTGGCCATGTCAAATCTTACCCAGACACTATAATTCTGGAAAAAAGGGAAGGTTCAAGGAGTCACCTTACTGTGATATTAAAAAGGGCCTACTGCAGAGAACCAACCTTCCATATGGGACTTAAATGAAACTTACAGATGCCTGCCCCCTTGTTTACTAGAACAAAGCCAAACACAGATTTCTCAAACTCCCTTTCTTTGCTCATAAATGAGTAGCTGAACTGTTATCCTTCAGTTGTCCGTTGGACAAACTGTGTTCAAATTTCTCTTCTCCTGCAGGTCCCTGAGAACAGACTGGATTTAAAGTAAAACATTCGGGCCGGTGAGATAGCTCAGTGGCATAAGCGCCTGCCTGGCAAGCGCAAGGTGCTGAGTTCAACTCCTGGAAGCCACATACGAAAAAAGGGCCGGTGATATCGCTCAGCAGCATGGGCACCTGCTGGCGTGCGACGTCCTGAGGTCGACCCCCAGTACCCACAAAAACAATAAATAAATAAATAAATAAATAAATAAATAAATAAATAAATAAAGTAAAACATTCTCTGATCTACTATCTTATCAAGACACTATTTCAACCCACTTCCTCACACCCTGAAGAGAAGGACAGCTTTCATAAATAGAATAATGTTGGGTTTCAAAACAGACACATTTGTATTTCTCTTATTGCTAACAACAGTACTTACAGTGTTTTTACAGATGAAGGCCAATTCTTGAAACCAAGACTTGGTGCTAGGTTCTTGATGGATTGAAGTGTCAATCTTTGCCTATTTTAAGCCTCCCTTGCATTGCCCAGAACACTTCAGCTACAAATAAGCCCTTCCTAGTCCCTGAGCCATTCTTAAATGAAGCAGAAGGCAGCCTGAACTCCTTAGCTCTTCAACATGGGATATGAAATTAACATTGCTATCTGGAATCAAGCTCAGCATCATAACCGTCATAAAGCAGATGTATGACAAATCTTGAATTTCCCCTTGATGCCTATGTGTCCTTTCCTCCAAAATAGTAGCCTTCCTCTAGACCATGTCTTTTTAATACAGATTAAAATAGACTCCAGTCTGACATCTTGCCATGAGGTCAGACTTTATCTTCAAGCATCCTACCTAGACCCTAACCCAGAAATCACATCACCATCTCCTGCTTGATTTTGAGCATACCAACCTCTCTCCATTCCTTCTGTAACCACCAGTTCATGGCACTGGTTTCTCCAAACCAAGCCTGAGCTCCCCAAGAAACTTTGGACAAATTCATTCCACCTGATGGCTTGCTCTAGCACTAGGGAAGTTTCCCCAGACCCTAGTCGTTGTCATGCTCTGGCTTCCCCAGCCAAGCATGATTTCAGGTCTTCCAGAATAATTGCATAGACTATAAACTGCTTATCAAAATTTCCTGTATCAGACATGTTTAACTGCTAAAACCCTGTAACATTTGCCTTTTATTCTATGTGTAAAGTATCTTTAAAAAAGAAGAGATATAGTATAAAAGCCTTGATTTATTGCAGCTGTTTGACAGAGAATAAGAAAAATAACCATTAAGGTATACACATGACTTTTGAGAATTTAATATCATGAAAATATCCGTGCATACAACATAAAAATTAAAGAAATCACTGGAAAGTTTTGACTTGCAATATCTCCTGGCATCTTCATTAATTAACTCATTTCTTCAGCTATCCATCTACTTATTCATTAAAATAATTACTATTATGCTTTCTGTATATGTCAGGCACTGTGTGGATATTTGGAAAGTGAACAAGGTAGACCAAACACCTGCCCTCATAGAGTTTGAGGGAAAAAGTATTTAAAGAGGTTTTAAATATGAATCAATTTGATATGCACATAAATTATAGGTTAAGTTGTACCTGTCCAGGCAAGAAACTACATTTATTAACATAATGGGCTAGAGAGTACAATTAGCAAGCTTCCTTCTTGAGTTCATGAGATTTTTTCTTCCTTGGCACTAAAATCTATGCAGCTGTGAATTTTCTTTCTTAATATAAAACCTGGAGTTCTCCTTCCTTTCATTTCAGGAAAGGGAAATCAATGCCAATGCTCACTATTAGAAAAACAAATGAATAGGCATGGTTGACATATCAGTGAAGGAGCATAGCTGTTTGCCTTTGACACATGTCAGTCAGTGTATGATACACATCAGTAGGAAAGGACCTTAAATTCTTTGACATATATTGGAGAGTTTTTCTTCTGAGTGTTGGAAAATTCATTTTGAAGCTGTCAGTGGGATATAAAATTTTGCATAAATAAATATATTTACCCTTGATTACATTTTCCATCGGGAAGAATGAGTTAAAAGGAAATGGATTAATTTATTTTTCAGAAGGAACAATATACACATGAAGGAATCAGAAAGCATTTCGCACATCACCCCCAAAGACCAGGGCTACTGTTCATCATTGGTATGTTTGTTGTTTGTTTATATTTACTGTGCTTGTTCTAGTAAGATGGAAAGCAGCTGCCTCTCATTTTCATAGCTTTCAACATATACATACTATATTTGTTTTGTGAGCAGTAATTATAATTATTATATTCCAGCTCATAGCGTATGATGCTGCAGCCACTTTTAGTCCTGCTTTTTTAATTCATCGTAACTGAGATTATGTGTGTGATTCTTCATTCATAGGCAAAGAAACTGTAAAGCAAACCCACCCCTCAAAAGCAAAACTGAAAATCTGCAGGCATTAAGAGATTAGGAGGAGAGAGAAGAAGCAAATTTTCAAGAGAAAATCAAATGTATTTTAAACTCTCAAATTATTGCTGCAAACCTGAACTGACCCAAACATATCAAATGTGATGTTAGCTTAAATAGCATCCAGCTCCCAAGTTCCCATGATAAAGATTTGATAAAATGTTGGAGTAAAGGGGAAGATTGGATATCAAATCCCGTAATTCTCAATTGTTACTTTATGGATTTCATTACAGTTTAATGAAATCTTTAGACAATCCACGTAGATATTACAAACATTAAAAAATTGTTCACTATTTTAAGGGAAGCCTCAAATCCTTCCACGGACCCTAGGTTCAGAAAATAAAGACCTTGTGTCATTTCTGAGCAGACAAGGAAACCAAAATATAATAGAACAGTAATTTCACCAGTATCACCCAACCATGACTTTATTATACTTCTAAAATTGGATCTACTTCTCCCCTGAGATGGAAATATAGTATCACTTCCATCAAGGTAAGAGTAAGAATTCAAAGAAATTACAAAGCTGAAAATACATGTTCCTAGGTAGGTAGATAATGACAGATAATACAAGGGCTGATCAAAAAATACAGTGTGTATTTAAATAAAAAATGAGTTATTACATTAAAACACACATTGCCATTAATCCCCCTAAAAGTACTGCCCTTCCATTTGGGCACACTTATCTCATCTTTCTTGCCACTTTCTGAAGCAGTGCTGGAAGTCCTCTTTCCTGAGTGGAAGTATGATTTATGAAGTATGATCAAAGCTACAGTGAATGCTGCTGCCGAGTGCCATCCAAGGGAAAGGTAGGCTTGTAAAAGCATTATGGTGTGTCTTCATCCACTTTATTTAGCAGATCTGACACTGTGAAATTTCCAGCTCTTCTCCAAAGTCAAAATGACCATGAATAGCAAATGTTTTCAGTCGATTTAGGGCATCCAGGCAGCCATGTGTTAACTTTCAGAGTGCTGAAATTTAAATACGAAGTGGGAAGACTTGTGTATTGAAGACCTGATCTCCAATTCAGCAAAGTTCAGAGATGGACGTTAAAGAAGTGACTTAATCATAAGAGTTTTAACCTCATCATTGGACTGATCCTTTGATGGGTTCATAACTGAATGGGCTATTAGTAGGTGGGACCTAGTAGGAGGAAGGTCATAGGGGACATGGTCTTAAATGGTATTTTGGGACCCTGGCTCCATTATTTCTTCTCTTCTTTCTCTTCTCTTCTCTTTCTTCTCTTTCTTCTTTCTCTTCTCTTCTCTTCTCCTTCTTCTCCTCTCTCCTCCCCTCCCCTTGACCCCTCTTTCTCCACCTCCTTCCTGGCTGCCATGATGTGAGCAGCTCTCCCAGACCCTTCTGCCATGTTTCTGCCTCACAAGTCATGGAGCCAGCTGACTGTACACTGAAACTATGAGATGAAATAAACTTTTCTTTCTTAAGTTGTTATTCTTAGGTATTTTGTCACAACTATGAAAATATGACTAACGCATGAAGTTATTTGCTATGTTTCCTGTATTCCTTTTCTCTCATTGGCCTTCAGTGGATGAATCACGAGAGAAATGCAGGAAAAAGTGGAGGCATCATAGAGAGACCTAGAGGATGTGATAAGTAAGGGACAAATCTGAACTTACAGTTCTACTTTTGTAACACAAATCTACATACATAAATAATAAAGAAAGCACTAACAGCAAGAAAAACTCATAAAAACAGAGAAAAAATGTTCATAGCTGTTAAGAAATAGACAATTTTTCCCCTTCTCTCCTCTTCCAATAATTTTCAGTGTTTTCCTGGCTTTCTATAGTTTAAAATAAGAATTTTTCATAAGAAACATTTAAAGACCAATTAAATGTCCTAGAGATAAATAGGATATTAATTCAAAACTCTAGAATAACAAGTGACACAAAGAGAAATATTGAACAGGAGAAACCAAAAATGTCACAATTCAAATTTTGAAAGAAAATGGTCAGTAGAAAGGTTCCTTGTTTAAACAAAGGAGAAAAGTGAGATAGGTGACGCCACCTAAAATTTCAGATTAAAGTTAACCAATGAGCTAAGAGGAGATGTGATGGTGGAAGAATTCAAGATGTTCTAAGAGTATTAACAAAAGTTTCAAAAATCTTGATGTTGTGGGATAAATACATTTTATGATTATTTTGTAGACTTCAATGATTGAAAAGCTTACTAATAGAGATTGAAAATTGAAAGAGATTTGTTTCTATCTGATGTTACAACTGAGTAAGATCTAGGATATAATACCCTATCAAAACCAAAGGCCATGCAAAGTACCAGACAGCTTCTTCAAAGAGTTTGTGCTTCAACCCAGCTACCTCAGAAAATGTATCTCTCTGGGAAACAAAATACATGGTTGTGATATATGAATGTCACTTATTTCTAGACTTTTCTGAGTAAAACAGACATAGATACTTATGGGCCTTAGGGAGAAAAAGCCATTGATATTAATTAATCTAAGGAGTAAAAAGCCATGTATAATAATCTAATTATGAAAAAATATTAAAGCTCCACCTTTGGGCTAGTGAGATGGCTCAGCGGCGTAAGCGCCTGCCTTGCAAGCGCGAGGGCCCAAGTTCGACTCCCAGAACCCACATACGGAAAAGGGCCGGTGATATCGCTCAGAGGCACGGGCGCCTGCTGGCGCCCGAGGTCCTGAGGTCGACCCCCGGTACCCACAAAAAAAAAAAAAAAGCTCCACCTTTGCTTAATATTAGCCCCCTCTTGTCTTAGTCTGTTTTGTATGGCTATTAACAGAACAGTAATTTGTAATGAACAGGTACTTACTGGGTCAGAACTGTAGAGACTTAGGAATCCAAGACCAAGAGGCCAGCATCTGGAAAGGGCCTCCTTGCGCCATTATTCCAAGGCGGTAAGGCAAAGAGAAGATGAGAGAGAGCAAGCTGGATTTGCAGCCTCAAGCCCCTTTACAATGGGCATTACTCCATCCATAAGAGTGGAACCCTCATGACCTCAGCATATCCCATTAGGACCCACCTCCCAACAATGTTGCACTGGGGATTAAGTTTCCAATGGATTCTTTTTGGGAGACACATTGAAACCATAGCACCTGCCTAGGATGCCATGAAAACTACGGAATGTGTTCTATTAACTATGAGTGTATAATGATGTTTGGGCTGCATTTTTACTTTTGCCTTTATAAATTAAGATGAATGGTGGCTAGACATTGGATGGGAGCAATCTGGACCTAAGCAGCTATGACCAAGGAGAAGAAACAGTGTTTTCCCCAAAGAAATGAGCATTTCCTGAACAAGAGCTCCCCAGCACTGCTGCTGTGGAGTCCAGCTGGTCACCCTGACTAAGGCAAAGAGTCCTGCATCCCCTTTTTGATGCATCTTTCCTTGTTCAAGCCAGTGGTTTCATGTTCCTGGCCAATACACAGCCACCCCTCACCCTATTTTCAAGGAAAAGAGAAAGGGAAGAGTAAGAAACTAAAGGAATTTAAGAAATTTTTTTCCTGGGAAAGGTCTTTGAAACATCTGACAAAAATATTTCCCTCCATATTCTCCTTTCATATTATAGCCTTTGATGAAAAATAAAAATAAGAACTCATTTTATACACATAAAAGTTCACTTTTCATCAAAACAAATCCTGGGATAACCAGGGTCAGTATTTTCTCCAACTTAGTTTGTCTTATATTTTATATGTATTCAAGTTGATTTGCCTTGCCCACTCAGAATACTAAGTTTTTTTTTATTATTGTCTTTTTTTATTACTGTCTGGTCTATCTTTTTATCTTACTTTAGACTATACTTTGAAAGCAAATAGCCTTTGGTGAATATGAACCTGCTAGTGGCCATTCTATAAACCAACAACTTCCCTGTTCTTTCTCAGCATGACCCCATGTCTGCCACCTGAGGCTCAAGCCACAGATGGCCAAAGCAACTTTGAAAATGTAAATGTTTGTAGAGTTGATATCATAAGATATTTAATAATAAAACTGTAAAAATTTTGATACTTAGTAAGAATATAGTAGGTCTTACAGGATGTTTAACATGATGTCCATAGTCTTACTCATCTTTTGATATGCTATACATTTAATGTGTTTAAATTTACTTGTAAAAACATTGAAAATTTCCACATGAGATATTTTATTAAAATGCTACTTTGACACTGTAAAATATAGGGCAGTAGCACAATATATTCTTTAAAATCACATTTGCTTTCATTTTGCTTTTCTAACAAAAGGGTAATGTATAGTCAATTTATAAAAAGTAGGAAACCAATGTTAAGAGCAACTTTCAAAAAAAGGAAAATCATGACTCTAATACTGATATATAATGAATGCTTGTCAAAATTTTATTTAGCCTATTGATTAAGTGAGGAAACTAGAACAGATGTTATAACCAGTTCAAAGGAAACATCGAAGAAGCACACATTTATATGAAGTAAAGGAACACTGAAATGAATTTATAAATGAACTCAAACTTGTTGTGCCCATGGAAGGGAAGGTTGACAAATGAACCTCTACTAAACTGAATTAATTTGCATGTCTAAAGACAAAAATTTGCATTACTCTCAGGTATCTACACTTTACAATAACTGTAAAATAACTCAAAGGCAATGAAAGACTAAAATCAGATAGCTCAGAAAGGTGCTTCTAAATAATGAGCACTTGTCTACTGGAGAATTCCTGAGTGATCCTTTGCTTTTGCAAATTCTTTTTTTTCACAACAAAGAAGAGTAGGAAGAAAAAGTGAAAGGGAGGAAGGGAAAGAAGAGAGAAAGACAGAAGAAAAATAAACAATAATAATAAAGACAGGTTAAATCACAGGGAACATTTTGGTGGGTTGTTTTTTTTTTTTTTTTTTTTTTTTTTTTTTTTTTTTTTTTTTGCAAATCGATCTCACTAGAGTTGTTCAGGATCACCCTGCATACTGTTCCATAGACTATTTTTTTTGCATTTAAAAATACTATTCAGGGGGCCGGTGAGATGGCTCAGTGGCATAAGCGCCTGCCTTGCAAGCGCGAGGGCCTGAGTTCGACTCCCGGATCCCACATATGAAAAAGGGGCTGGTGATATCGCTCAGCGGCACGGGTGCCTGTTGGCACGCGAGGTCCTGAGGTCGACCCCCCGGTACCCACAAAAAAAAAAAAATACTATTTAGGAATAGTGAACATTTTCTCATATCACACGCTCTTGTACAAGTGTTTACATAACGTAGATGTACCATAATTTACTTAACTAATGTACTATTATATTGCTGAAATTTTAAAAGCTTTCTTATAAATAACTAAACAAGAAAAAAATCTCAAGACAAATATCTTTATACACATCTCTAATACCTTCCTTAGTAATTCTTAGAATTTCTTGATCAATGCTACATGCATTTTAATATGTTTTGACAGATGATGCTAAATTGCTCTACAGACATGCTGTACCAACCTTAAAATCCTGCTAGCTTTATAAAATTTTGTTCATTTCTCCAGACCATAGGCAACACAGAGCATTATCGCTGTTCTTAAGCTTAGCCAAATTTGTGGGCTGTCTTAGTGAATTTCTGGTCGCTGGGACAATATACCCAACATCCACAACTTAAGGGAGAGGTTTATTTTGGCTTGCATTTTCATTCCATGGTTGCCTGGCTCCTGGATAGAAATGACATGGTAGAAACACCCAGGCAGAGGAAAGCTGCTCATCCCAAGACAACCAGGAAGCAAAGAGAGGAAGCTGGGGAGCGAGACATACCATTCCAGGTCACCACCTCAGTGACTCACCTCCAACCAGGATCCACTCCTAACAGCACATTCAGCTATTCAATTCATCAATAGATGAATCCATTGATAAGTATAGCACCTCCATGATCTAGTCACCTTCCACACAGATAGGAACTTGGGGCACATTTCAGATCTAAACTACAACAAAGCTAAAGTTTCTTGTTGCCTTAAATCTGTACTGAGCTCAATTTCATATTATCAAAAATAATTTTTAAAAACATCTTGAGAATATGATTGGAAGGGATGAAAAACAAATTATTCTTCCCTCTCCTTTCCTAGTTTGGCATAGCTAAAAACTATTGACAACTAAATGAAAAGATATTTCAAAAAGACAAGACCAGCCTAAAAGTATACTAGCATACCTTAGAAATTTGACTTCTAGGGCCGGTGAGATGGCTCAGCGGCGTAAGCGCCTGCCTGGCAAGCGCGAGGGCCCGAGTTCGACTCCCGGAACCCACATACGAAAAGAGCCGGTGATATCGCTCAGCGGCACGGGTGCCTGCTGGCGTGCGATGTCCTAAGGTCGACCCCCGGTACCCATAAAAAAAAAAAAAAAAAAAGAAATCTGACTTCTAGAAACTTTCAAGGAAAAAAAAATCTAATGTATTCATGAAAAGAATTATAAATTGTGAAATTGAAAAGCAGCATCACCATTTTATTGGGGAGAGAATTTGTTTAATTATGAGGCTTTAGCACTTCTGATTTAGTGAGATAAAAAGCATCTGTGTACTGAATTATACATAAAGGGAACAGTTGTAGCTTCTTCTTGCCTGTGTCTACTTGTGTATACTGTATAATTTAGGCCTTAACATATTTGAATGGCTTTTTTCCTTTATTGTTCAGAGGTTAAATGATTACCTCCCCACCTCCCAGAAGAATTTACTGTTTTATTTACATGTGTAAGCTGGAATATGGTGGCTCCAGTTTTGTGTCTATAAGGAAGACACATAAGTATATTTCAAATTTGTCCCTGACATCCTAGAGCATTTCCCTCACGATGAAAGAGAATGACATGAAAATATGTGATTTTGGCTGGGCGTGATGGTGCATGCCTACAATCCCAGCACTTGGGAGGCTGAAGCAGGAGGATTGCCGTGAATTGAAGGCTAGCCTGGGCTGCACAGTGAGTTTAAGACCAGCCTGAATTGCAGAGTGAGACCCTGTCT
Organism: Erethizon dorsatum; assembly: GCA_028451465.1. Classification (NCBI taxonomy): domain Eukaryota; kingdom Metazoa; phylum Chordata; class Mammalia; order Rodentia; family Erethizontidae; genus Erethizon; species Erethizon dorsatum. The sequence goes on along the minus strand of CM051823.1, from coordinate 135,743,650 downwards.
GAAAAAGAAACAAGCAAACAAAAAACAAACAAACAAACAAAATATATATATATATAAATAAATATATATATATATATATACATACATATGATTTATATACGTGATTTTGTTATGCAGAAGTCAAGCAAATCTCTATACTAGATCCTAAACATGATCTTGGATTTAAGGAAACTGACTTTATATCCATTACTTCTCCTGGTAGATTTTCCTTCCATTTGGCTTAGCCAGGTATCCCAGTGAGGGGCCACAGCTGCACAAGCCTGAGAGAACATTATGGGAAGAGACCATATCAGATCAGGGTTCACACCGCCATCCAGAGCTCATTCAGCTGGCGTTTATTGGTGATGGTGCACAACTCATTTAACTCATCAGAGCCATCATTGTCTTCTCTGCAAAATGGAGCCCGTAAGTGCCATTTAAGGACTGCTGTGATAAGGGACGTACACATCTTGCGTAAGCTGATACACTAATAGAACTCTAAATTATTAGGAGAAATCTGTTTGGCACTTCTAAATGAGTTAGGGATAGAGCAATTCCTCATTGGGTTTGTTGGAGACACAGTAATTGCTCTGTTAAAATGAAAGAAAATATAAGCCTACATGTGTTCTTAATTTGAGAGGAATAAGGCTCATATTTAAGAAATAATCAAAATATGGGTTCTTCAACTGATATAAAATGAAAATCACAAGTTTGTTTCAAAGGGCAATATTAAAGTCTTATGCTGAAAATGAATTTCAGAGAAAAAGAAAAAATATGTCAATAGCTTCTTACTGAGGGGGACTGAAATCTCACACTGTACTATTATCATTAATTTTATGTTAATAGGGTTTGTTAGCTTAAGTTTCTACTGTTACATACGCTTTGTGGATTTTTGAGTTGAGGGATTAGCTCTGGCCTATGGCCCCTAATTGGATACTGTCTAATTATTAATATTCATTTTTCCAAAGGGATTTGTTTCACAGAATTAAAAAAAGTTGATGAGTCGACGGTAGCTACTATTCCCCTCTGATTTATGAGTATGAAAGAATATATAATTCAAGCATGACCCTCATAAACAACCCCAGTGTCATTATTATAAAAGAAGGCTCAGTGTTCTCCTCCTATGTCCTGCTTTTCAAAATATTGAGGGTAATAGGAATTACAGACTCAGTAAATCTCACGTATTCTTTTGACAAATTTGTGGACTACTATGGATTCCATTTTCCACCAATAAATCTATGGTAAAATTCTCCTTTATTAAAATTTCAGTAGGAAGGGAAAGAGCTATGTTTTCCTTCTCTTTATAGAAGAGACAATTCTACTGAAGATAAATTATCCTTCATAACCAAAATATAAATGGCCTGTCATCAGCATTTGAAGAAGAACACTCCGTGAAAAAAACAGAAACAAAAAAACTCCATGTAAATTAATGGCCTTTTTTTCAGAACTGGTAAAAGGAAAGGAAGAAGAAAAAGAAAGAAAGAAAGAAATGGCAGTCTGGGCAGAAATATTCATAGGCGAGATGAAGAAAATCAACCTGGAGAAAATCAAAATAGTCAAGATGAATGATAGACAAAATATTAGTAGGAATTTTGTCTGGAAGAGGCAGAGTACCTGTCTCCATACAACTATATATTTCATTTTCCATGGTCACACATACTGAAAGGAGATGAAAGAAAGATGTCTCTCGTGATAGAAATACTGTGCTTGGTTTTTATTTTCACCTGGTTTAAGTAAAGTTCTGTGAATTTTTAGATCAGTCACTTAGAGAGAGAGCTTACCTCATAAATTTTGGCCAGAAAGATGAAAAGATGACATGCCTTTAAAACTCTTTTTGTTTTTACTTTTAAAATGATTTGTAAAAAATGACTTTTCCAAAAGGTAGAAGTAATCTAATAGTAGGAAGTTGATTTACCTGCTGTTTATGGAGAAAATATTGATGAGGCTTCCTATTAATATACACATTAAAATTAACTTTTTCTACTAATTGCTTTAATTTCTGTGCATCATTTCTCTATCGGAAGCCTTACAGGTGTCAAGCTCAAATATATTTACATTCATTCCTCTAATCTGTACCAAGAACTACCTGCCAACTAACTGTGAGGGACCACAAGCAAGTGACAGGAAGTCTGGGATTTAGAGTCTGAAATCATGCTTATTTCATAGCAGCAGAGGGACCCGACATTCCCCCAACAGGTCTTAAGGAATTATGAGAAGGTGTTAAAGAACATGTTGTCAACTGTGTAATAAGCTGTCTCCGGGTAAGTATTTGAAGAGTCTATTACATGTCTCCTGGAATCATATATGTGAACATGTATGTGTATATATGATTCAGAATTTCCTAAGTGTTTGTTTTGGAATCTGGATCCTTTAGAAACTGAATAATGCAAATTTAGAAAATAGTCATCATAGTTCAAAATTTCATCACTGAAAATCTGGATTAGAATTTTACAAAGCCAAATCTTCTTTTTTGCAGTTAACTTGCTCCTCTATGCCATTCAGTGACACTTTGTCCCAGATCATCTGCTGTAGGTTGGCTCCTGAACCAAATGTGCTGAATTATGGATCGGTTTGTTTGTGCTTCCCAGCCCCAGCCTTGGCCTCAGATCATGAGAGAGATGTGAATTTCCTGAGAACACGTTGAAGACACCTGTACATAGACTGATAATAACCCAATGTTTGGACTCCGAAAACAGTTCTCAATTCCACAGCTGCATTTGGCCTGGCGGTAGGTAATACCCTGCTTAAATCCAAAGTATTTAACCTAATGGATTATGAAGGGGAAATCTTAAATCACTAGAACTAAAACTTCTTCCTCCTAGTTGTATGAGGACCAGTACTGGTCCTCACACAGCTAAGGACTAATCATGACAAGTGAGTCTCCATTAATCCCTCTGGAATATCCACTGTCTCATTAGACTGATTCTGCTGATGTTGGACAAAGACCTGTCATGACAAGATACCACTCTTTGGATATCAGCTCAATAGTAATGAACCAACTTTTAGCATAATAGTGTTTTCTTCTTAATTTTAAACTTTTATTAAAAGGCATATGAATCTAATATCAGATAGAATTATATTAGAATCATTTCAAAAGACTTTACCTAGACACAGAGATACTAGATTTTTATGGACAGTGAATCCTTTTGGAATAATTTGTATGTAAGTTTACTCCTTATGTATCTACTCAACAATCTGATTTACAGAGTTACATTTTTTTTTTTTTTTTTTTTGTGGGTACCGGGGGGACGACCTCAGGACCTCGCGCGCCAACAGGCACCCGTGCCACTGAGCGATATCACCGGCCCCTTTTCCGTATGTGGGATCCGGGAGTCGAACTCGGGCCCTCGCGCTTGCAAGGCAGGCGCTTATGCCACTGAGCCATCTCACCGGCCCCAGAGTTACATTTTTAATCCAAAGTTGTATGCCAAAGCTGCTCCTTTATTACCAGTTTCTGTTTTAATTCATGATGAGATTATATTTATGCATATTTATGAGATGAAACAAGATATTTTTGTGCAACTTAATCCTATCTCTAGCAATTTTTCAGCTGCACCTCATTGTCCCATGCAAACAGCTGGCACCTTCTCTGGCACAGTTAGAAGGCCTTTGCACATCTGCTTACTACATACTTACTGCAAGGCCAAAGAGCAGATAGATTCAGAGCATGAACTCTAGAGGCATATTTGTGATTTCTCCACTGGTAAAGTGGGAGTAATAAAAGAACCTATCTCAAAGAATTGTTTTGAGGATTAAATGAGTTAACATAATCAGAAGACTTGATCAGAACCAGACAAATTTATAGAGAATATTTATAAAATGAATATTCACAAGTATAATTATTTTCATGTAACAGATGGTCTAGCATTCCAGAGCTGATCTGCTAAGAAGGTTTAAGTGTATTGGTTAAGAGCAAATACTCTCAATCTAGGCTGTGTTGATTCAAATTCTACTTTCTCTGTTATGAGCTATAATCTTAGGGAAGTTACTCAATCCTCTATATTCCAGTTTCCCCATTAAGAATGCTAACTAGAGTACCTACTTTATAGACTTGCTATGAGGATTAAATGATAATTTTCCCACTACTACATTATTATTACAGTATCCACACCCTACAGAGCATTAATATTATAATCCCTGTTATCACTAGTAGTATTAGCATTACTATCACTATTATCAACTCTTCATAGTCATGCAACTCTCACCCAACCCTCATTTTCCAAACCCACCCTGTGCTAACCAGGTTAACTAACTCTTCTCTACTACCTCTCCTTATCATGGTAATAATGTTATATCCCTGCCTATGATATCTGGTTATGTCTCTCTTATGAAGCTCCATGAAGGCCGGAGGACAGGTCTGGGCTTTGCCTACAGTGTTTCCACAGGCTTTTAAGGATGAGCATGTGGTAGGTTCTCAAAAAGTCTTTGTTCAGTGTACAGATGAATTGTTTCAAGGCTCTAATTTCAATTAGTCCTGCTAACTTGAAGACAGATTTTGTAAGATAAGTGGGTGGTGCCAATCAGTATATGGTATTATGAAGTCAAAATCTATCTGCCCTAACTCCAATCCCAGGAACCATCCTCACTCCTGTCCCTCAGTCCCCTTCCCAAGGCATATCATTCCCCTTCCCGCTATAGATTCAGGTAGCTCCTCTTCTCTCTTTGATTCACACAACTATGTGATGTCTCGGAGCGCCCAACCTGCTGCTCTGTTTTAGGATCTCACTGTAACCAGCAGATAAGACCATCAGGTTAGAAAATCCAGCTTAATTGAAATTGTGAACCTTGTCATATTCAAATAACAGAGCTAAGCAAAAATTCTAGCCTCTCTTCACCCAGCAAAATAAACCAAGGTTAAATAATTAAGCTAAAGGTCTTTTCACAGAGCCACAACAGAGAGGAAAGGGAAGAAAATATTTACTGAAATACTGTTCAGCAGAGAAACAGGAAGAATGGGTGTCTCATTTTCACAAGCATCCAGCAGGCGAGAGGCATAAAATCATACAGTTAAATCACAGAATTCTAACACTTTAAATCATGCATATATACATACAAACAAGATGTTTAAAAAATAAGTGTAACCTTATTTCAAATCATCAGTGCTTCCCTACAGAATAACTTTAGTAATTTAGTCCTTACAACCTTGGCACAGTTTCTATAAATGTATAAGCAATTTTAGTCTCAATTGTGAGATACTACATATATAAGCTATATTTTAAATGTCTATATTTTAAGCATTAAAGTGTTTCTTATGCTCACAAATCAAATAAATGTGAAATTATAGCTCATAAGAGGCTATTTTGAGACCATTGGTCATGCTTCTGTTGGTTTGGCCAGATTTGAATTTCTGATATAACCATTCTATAAAATTAAGTTTTAAAAAAAATATCCAGAGAACTGGAAATTATCTGCAACAACCTGGCTAACTTTTTTTTTTTTTTTGTGGGTACCGGGGGGTCGACCTCAGGACCTCGCACGCCAGCAGGCGCCCGTGCCACTGAGCGATATCACCGGCCCCTTTTTCGTATGTGGGATCCGGGAGTCGAACTCGGGCCCTCGTGCTTGCAAGGCAGGCGCTTATGCCGCTGAGCCATCTCACCGGCCCAGGCTAACTTTTGCAAACTAAATTTTGCCCAATTTGCCAAGTTATTATTATAGAAGTTTGTTTTTGCCTTTTTTTTGGTACAAACTTTTATTCTTGCTTCACCTGATTTTTGCTATCTTCCATTGCTGTAAGCTATTGGTAATAATCTAGCTTAACATATAAGGATAAGTAAGTGGTTGTAAGCACTGAATGATGAATAACAGTTAAAGCTAAAGTTCAAACAGATTACAACTCCCCTCTTAACAATAATTAATTGAAATTGTTTAAAAGGACATTGATGTAGAAAAGGAAATGAATTTTGGAGTATGTATTAAAAATATAGATTATTGACTCAGCAAACCATAATGGCCCTTTCATTATCTCAGAGGCTATTGTAAGAAAACACTTTTGGAGAGTTTTTAAAATGAGTATTATTGAACTGATAGACCACAATAGTTCCAAAGAGGGCATTAGTATCCATCTTCAAGCAAGTATTTATATTGGTTAAAATCATTATTGGCGTTTGTGCATCAAATCTTCTTCAACTCTAGTGCAGAGGCTGCATGAGAAAGTGATCCAGTTATGTCTATTTAGAAGAAAGTTAAACCTACTCTTCTTTATCCTCTCAAAGCAATGAAAGTATGTACTGTAATAGATTTATTTCTCATTAAATTGTATTGAATGCCTTTCTTCCTTTGATTTAAGCCTCCTTTTGATGCCAAAAATAATGTAATGTAGGCTTTTTGGTAAGAAAATTAAATTGATCTCTTCATGAACTTGTTGGATGGTTATATTGAGTGTTTGTGGCAGTAGGTTCCTTTCACTATCAATTACTTGGAGCTAGCTAGAGGTTACCTAAGGTTATCTTTAATATCAGCCTTAACTGTTACTTTGTGGGTGTAACCACTCTAGTTTCATGCTTCACTTGTTATAAATCTGCTCACCTGAAGCAACAGAGAAATGCAGACAAACTGCTTAAGTCCACTGTGTAGTGTAGTGCTAATGGGAACTTCATCTGGTCCTTGCATTTGACAATCTGAAACACTGATGGCTTGAGAAATAGATTGCTAAAGGGGACATAATATCCACGGTCATTCACATGCATCCTGATATAAACATCTGTTATGGGCTTACTAAACTCCAGGCCCTTCAAAGGCAAGGTTATGTCTTTACTGGTTCCTTGGGTTCTTTGATTGTCAACATCAGAAATCAATTCCGGTTAAATTAAGGGAAAAGGGATTCATAGAGATGGCAAAAGAAAATGCAGAAAGAAAAGGTTTGGAATAAGCAGAAGTCAAGAAGCCCTAGAATGTTTTAGAGGCAGAAAGTTCTCTGAGGCCCTCTTCTCCACCCCACCACCAACATAGAGGCCCAAGGACCACTTCTAACCAAGTTTCTTTGAGTGTGTCACTCCCCTCAATATTTATCAAGCCACTGACTGATGGCCTTCAGGCCATGGACCATCACTTTGGATGTCCTGAGGTAATGATAGAAAAGATGGGAGGAAGAAGTCTTTGTGGAGCCCTTGGGCTTCTGTGGTAGGACAGAGCTTTTTGATTCACCACCTAACAAAGTTTACAAAAGTGAAGGGATGCTAACACTGAAAAGGAAATCAGGGTTTTTCTACAAGGAGGAATGGTTATTATTTGACCAGAAATGTCCACGCATAGTAGATATTCAGTAACTATTTCTTAAATGGATAAAAAATGACTGATCAGAAAGGAGAATGAATGAATGAATGAATGTGTTATTGTTAAGGAGATATATGAAACCTTATTTTATTCTGTTCCTTTCCAAAAGAAAGCATGCAATGGCAATAATAATCACAGCAGGATTCAAGTATTTCTTACCTTTGGTGCAGAGGCAGTCAGATACTTTCTGTAGAACAAATTTATACCAAACTCTATTTTCTGATTTATTTTCATTATGAAATTAGGAAAATGGGCAACTTATAATAATATTGACTCCAGAAAATCCTAAAAGTGAAACAGATTTATAACAATAATATGTTTTTAAAGGTCTATAGTTTTTGTTTAAAATGCTAATAATATCACTTGATAGGTTTAGAATTATTTTTCTCCACCACATTCCAATAGAAGCTAATTTTCTTTCTTTTTAACATACTGATAGGGTCGGTGAGATGGCTCAGCGGCGTACACACCTGCCTGGCAAGTGCGAGAGCCCGAGTTTGACTCCCGGATCCCACAAAGGTAAAAAGGGGCCGCTGATATCGCTCAGCGGCACAGGTGCCTGCTGGCACGCGAGGTCCTGAGGTCGACCCCCAGTACCCACAAAAATAATAATAATAATAATAATAAATTGACAGTAATTTATTGATAATGCTGTTAGTAAAAATTATATTACAAAGAACCATATCTTTTTCAAAAGTTTATATTGCTTCACTGTTAATACCTTTTATACAATTTTCCCATTCTGATTGTTACACGTGGACATGAGAGCTATGTGAGAAGAAATGGTGCCAGCATCATTTAGGGAGTTGGGAAGCCTTCCCAAATCACTGGCCAATGAACGCGATGTAATATGAAGCACTGATTGGGTAAACAGTCAGATAGCAAACTTGTTACTTAACATGTGAGTTTCTTATATACCCCCTTATTTTAATAGAATTTCCACTATGTGCTAAATCGTCTTTCAGGAAAACAAAATGGAAATGAAAACACACAAGAAGAGAAAGGGAGATAAATATGATAAGAAAATTGATAATACCCAATGGGAAAGGAATTCACATACAGTAATATGTGATGCTTACTGGCCACTCACCTACCCTTCTTATTCGCACAACAAACACTGTGTACCACATAAGTAGGTTATAGCCTCCTATCCATTAAGAAGTTACTTTTTTGGTCTCTTGTTCATTGTGGTGAAATTCTGCTCCTGCTGTAAGTTTTGCAATCTGCTACCAGGGAAAAGTATTAGGTAGCACCATCCATGCTGTTGGTCAGGTGGTCCTTAATGCAGCTCTGTCCCCAGTATTGGCCAATGTATTGGCAATGTGGCCCAGTTTTGCACTTCCTAAGTCTTTCATTCTCCCAGCACATCATCTTCTCGTTTCCAGTCTTATTACATGAGTTAATTCTCAAATACAAATTTCATAGTGTCATTCTCCTATTTTGAACATCTCTGTATGTTTCCACTTCCCCTAGAATCAAGTTCATTTGCCCACTTGCCTAATTCTTCCCTGCTCTCCACCATTCTTAGCTCTCAAATGCTCACTCCTGCCTGATTATTGGTGCCTGTTAGGGCTTACCTTGTTGATTTTTATGAGATGAGTATTGGTTCAAATAGATTCCCTGGCAAGACTAGAAAAAAATACTTTGGCAGGCTCTTCCAATTCAAGGAATGCATTCACGTGATAATCTCAGTTCTTTGGGCACTATCTTTCAATCACTTTTTTGACACCATCGTGTTTGAATTGAAGATTGCAAGTTCCTAATGCTGGATACTCAGTGAGGTGCTTCTGATTCCTTTAAATCTACAACCTAAATTATTATAATTTGCTAGTATTGCCAACGTGCCACTTTTTTTTTTTTACTTTTTCTTTATACAGCAATTAAGACAACAAACAGTTACTCAACTATGCTAGATGCTGTACTAGCGCTATGATTTCATTGTGTCCCCAGAATTCATGTGTTGGAAACTTAATCCCTAGTGCAACAATTTGGGAGGTGGGGCCTAAAAGAAGTGATTCATTCATGAAGGCTCTACCCTTACGAATGGATTAACATTAGTGTCTCAGATGTAAGTAATTTACCTAGAAAATGAGTTGTTAGAAAAGTGAATTCTGCCCTAAGTTTCTTATGTGTTTTCTCTATGATACCTTCCACCATTATGATGCAGCACGAGGCATGATATAGTCCCTCAGTCTCAGACTTCCCCGCTTCCAGAACCATGAGCCAAATAACTTCTATTTAATAACTACCTTAGCTGTCCTATTTTGTTGTAGCAACACAAGATAGACTAAGACAGAGATATAAGCAAAATGAGCAGGTTTTGTGTTAAAAAGAGTTTAAACCTCATTTATGATTCTACCTTGGAAGCATAAAAGTCTAGATCATCTCACCCTGTAAATTTTTTGATTCACCTGCATGTAAAAATTAAAAGCAGAATAAAAATACCTATTATCAGCTAGGCAAAAGTTCTGAGTATTTTGGCAGCATAAGAAGAATTTCCATATTTGTGCTAAATGATACCTATTTACATCATACCCACCTGTAGAAGTTTTGATAGTGAACTTTAAGAAAACAATTTTAAATCTGAGCATTTATTCCCCTGGTAGAAGATCTGGATTCTCTTTACATCTAACCAACAAGCTTTTCAAAAATACCGAGATGGTAATTTCTGAGAAATTTCACTGAAATTTCTTAGCTATATGCAAAAAAGTAACAAAATAATCTGACAGATCTATTTGGGTTTCAAAGGTAATAGCAGCTCTTTGCTCAAACTGTTAAAAGTCCTTATTGCTAGAACTTTCCTTCATGCTGAATAAATGTATTCATTTTCACAGATTTTCAGCTTTCTTTCAATAAAACCGTTGAACGAAAGGTAGAGCTTCCTAGTTGTAGTTCAGAATTAATTATTCACACTAGATTTACACTAATTTGCATGAAATTCTTATTATTTTGGGCAAATGTAGTTATTGTTTATTTCCAAAAAATATTTCCCCATCATGAAAACACAAAACCAAATTCAATCAGAAAGCTTAATTTTTAGAACAATCATAATCTTCAGTGATTCATCTCCCTAGAAATGAGAAAAACAGTTTAGTGAGTTCTGTCAAGGCAACAAAATGTTCATTTTGATTGGACATAGAGGAAATAGCTCTGTTTGAAGATCTCATTAAGAGCCACCTGCTGCTTTAGTAATGATAGCATAATTAAAATGTTATTCTCAAATTCGGTATTACTTAGACATTGTGGACAGAAAGAGAAAGCTGATTAAAACTATCAAATTTGAGGCTAAGGTAGCAATTTGTAAAAAGGGTGTCCTGAATGTGTTTCACAAATGCCTCAGGAAAATGCCAAAAATACTGTTGATTTGGAAAGGAAATGGATCCAGTTATCCAGCCTATGAGCCCTCTGCTCTGGCATCGCCCACCAGCCAGCGCTCTACGTCCTTTGATACACGCCTCCTTTGACAGAAGACTCCTTAATTATTATTTTTATATTAAATGATTTACTAAAACATTTTTGGAAAAATTGAACTGCATATATACCAAGCTAATTATTTCAATAACAAAGATGTAGAGTTGTAGCACAGAAATAAATTAGGAATTCCGTAGGGGAATCATGAGAGAACATGTTGTCCCAATTCAACATTAGCACTAAAACCTCAGTGAATCCAGCGTTCCTTCTGTATTAATGTGGTGGACCCTGTAAACAACATAGGACCCATAAGCAATGAACTGCCAAATCAACTAGCAATATGGATTAAGCGTAAGCCACTTAGTGTTTTAAATGCCGTGAGTGGTGCAGAGGTTACTTTTTCTCCTCTGTTTTAACACTTTATCTCCTTCCCAGGTGATGTCCACAGTCATTCAACACCATAGCCATGCATATCTCTGACCTCTCTCTCCCTCCCTCTCTCTTTCTCTCTCTCCATATTTCTACAAACTTCTTTAGGGCAGAGACCATGTCTAATATCATGTGCAGGTGTGTCACAATGCTACTTCATAACAAGTGTTTAATAAACAGTTCTTGAAAGTTAATAGAAAACAAAACCCTTAGATTAGAGTGAAGGGCAGGACATACATCAATGGAAAATGAAATAGTTATTATGTGTCTAATTCACCAGCACAGATTTTCCTTTTCGCCTTCGTGACAATTTCATGCATATGTGAACAATATGTGGCCCAAACCACATCCCAGTGAGGCAAACACCAAACTGACTCGCTTTTGGTATTCCTGGAAGCTGCACTTGGCTTTGATAATCTACAGTCATTTTTCAGGTAACTGATGTCAAGTGGGAATGTGCTAGGGTAGAGGTGGTCTGAGCTGTTTCAATCAATGTCAGGAGTGAAATTCAGGGCAACTAACAGATATATATTCCTTGTCTTCTCCTGGTGCTGTGAAAATTGATCTCTAAAATGCTTTGACTCGAGGTGAAAGTAGCTGTATATCATAAAAGCAGCCTTGCAAATATCCTTTCACCCAAAGTAAGTAACAATTTTCGGTGGGCAAATAGGAAAGAAAATTTATCTTTATTTTATGATCTTTGGCTATTGGAGTAGAGAGCAAGCTAGAGAAACAGTTTTCTTTATGTTTGTGATTGCTTGCCAGCCTGGATTACTTCTTTATCTTGTACATAGTTGTATGATTTCATGCATCATCACTTTATTCATCTTCTCCCATTCCAGGCTTTAATAAGCTCCATGAGAAGGGAATGATGCCCAGGGATGCCCCTGGCCTGGAGTAGCTACTTAATATACACCTGAAAGGAAACTGGTACATCTGGGATATGCCAGTAAAGAGGTGTCCGTTACTAGGATCAGCCTGAAGAGGGTGCCTTGGGGGTCAGTTTTCCTTTAGATAATACACAGTTTTCTCAACCACAGAGATTACACTAGGGGAAGAAATTGAACTGAGTGTTGAAAACAAGTCTGTAGTTTAGAGTAAATTTCACGAGTTCACGTGGCCATATTTTGGAGCTACTTCTCAACCGGGTCTAGAAGTAGACGGAGCAGCATTTAATAAGCACTTATCCCAGCAAGCCCTGGTGCCAAGCTTTAAGTATCAAAGAAGAGCAAGACCTTGTCCCAGCATAGCAGCTGGTCCTAGGGTAAGGCAAATGAGGAACTATTTTGAGGCACAAAATTTATTAGGGTACTGGGAAACCTCCTGCAGTCAAGATAAGCAATATTTTATTGCAATTTTTTTTAAAAAATAAAATTAATGCACAACTCAATGATGAACAAAATGTCAGCATTTTAAACAGACAGGGTTGGTAACAGGGCTGTGCTGAGCCACACTGGAGCCTGAGGCAAAAAGAAAAATCAGGAATACAGATCTTGCCTTTATTTAAAATGCATATATTTTGTTCATTATGAAATTTCTGTCATTGATTTCTATTTTTTTGACATATTACATTAAAATATGATTTATTTTGATCCCAGAAGAGTGTGGATGCCATTTAAGTGTCATGCCAGAGGACTTTATCTCTCATCTCACCCTCATCCTGCCCTCACCCACTGGGACAGAACAAACACTGAGGGCCAGGTTGTTGATTGAGATTAGATGTGTTTATGGCCTGGGGCTGCTATAGGTGCCCAGTTCTTTTGGTCCATCAGTATTCGAGGAAAAAGTGGTGACTCAGTGGGGGTTGCTGGAGGGTTAGGCAGTGATTTGAGGTTAACCCATTGTGCCCATGTGACATGGCTTGGTGGGTGCAAAGGAATGAGTAGAATATGAAGAGGCAGGTGGAAGCTCACAGCATGCTCAGGGAAGCCCAGGCCAGAGGGCTGCATGAGAAGGAAACCATGCAACAGGGAGTGGGGCTGCACATGTTGTGGTTTAGAGTGTCAGCAGCTGCAGGCCCACTGGGCTATAGTGTATCAGGGTTCTGTGTTCCACACACAGAGATAGTAAGTTCATCTGACAAATAGCTCCATGCTAAGGGATTCAGTGTGGGCCACCTGCCTTCTCTTCCTTTCTATTATGGAATATATTTTTCTTGTGGCTTTCCAAAAACATGTGTTAATCCAGAAACATGATTCCAGAAAGTGGGAAATTTGCTTGCCTGAGGATACTGGGGATTTGGTGTATCCATCACTGTATACCACCCAACACCTGTGCAAAAGGCCTGTGGCTGAGTCCTGTGCTCCAGACAATGAACACTTTAGAGTTAGTTCTCTTAAACGGTTGGCTGCATGAGGAGTACTGAGCAGCATGGCTCCAGGTTTGAGAGAAGAAGAAAAAAGAAATAAGCATAGAACTTTCTCTTAGTATGGGGAGGGATTAGGCTCACTAATGTGAGAAGACCATCTTAAGTGACAATATTGTTGATATAGATAATAAGGCTGTAGATTTGTGGGATGGTTGAAAAAATTAGAAATGATATTCAATGTATGTTTGTAAAACTCAGAGCAAATTACTTAAAACCTTTCTCCGTGGTCTCCGGTCACCTTACTAGGCTCATTTCTTAACATGCTCTACTACAGCCTTGCATCCATTCTGTGATCTACTCAACACAGCCCTGTCCCCCCAAATCATCATGGTTTGCTCATTCTGTTTCTTCTGTCAGCAAACTCTTTCTGTTCTCCCCCCAGGCAATCTCACTCATCTGCTTGGCCTGGGCATTGGGTCCTCTTTTGAGAACCCTTCTGGTCCTTTCCCCTCCAGTATGGTAGAACTGATATTAAGCTTTAGAACATACTCTTAGTATTATTTTTCAAGTAAGGATCACAATACTTGTTACACACTAATTTCCATGTGATGTTGATAAGACTTCCATTTGAGCCTTGATTTACAATGGGGTTATATCCCAATAACCCCATCATTAAATGAAGATATAAGTCAAAAATGCATTTAATAAGATGATTCCTGATTCATCACAGTTGGGTTTAAGTTTTTTTATTCTATGATGATACAAAGCTATATGCATGCAGTGGAAACTGAGCTTTGAAGGCAGCACCTCTTTCATGGTGCTGAACAGTGAACAGCAGCTCCCATTCAGCTTCACAATCACAAGAGAAAACAATGGATACACTGTCATCCTTGGTGATCATTAAGGGACTGGCTTCTGGACCTTCACTGTACCAAAATTCAAAGATGCCCAAGTCTCTTGAATAAAATCGTGTGGTGTTTGCATATAATCTATTCATATCCTCTTATATATACTTTAAATAATCTCTAGATCATATATGATAGCTAATATAATGTAGTTATCATGTGTATTGTTTAGGAAATAATGAAGAATAAAAGCTTATATGTGTTCAATATTTTTTTCCAAATATTTTCTTTTCCTCTCTCTCCTCTCTTGTCTCTCTCCCTCCCTCACTCACTCCTTACAGCGCTGTACTACAGGTCAACCCCACAGCCTTGCTTATTTCCTAAATATTTTTGGTCTGGGTTTTGATCTGAACATGCGCATCAGCTATGACATTTGGTAAGTTAGCTGTATGAATGAATTTTTGGCTTACTATATTTTCAACTTCAGAGGAGTTTATCAGGAAGTACCCCACTGTGAATTGAGAAGAATCTAAACATTTAACCTACCAAACCTCACAGCTTAGTATCACCGTCCACTGTGTAATATGTTATTTCCTCTCCTGGTATCCAGGCCAACTGGAAACTGTGATTCTGAACTACCACTACCCAGCATCAAGAATTAGAGAATAGTACCACTAGCCTAGAAAAATTCCAAAATTAAAATTCATAGTATTGTTTGTACTGAATGAGTTTTACTTTTGCACCATCCTAAGGTAGAAAAATTATATGTCAAACTGAAAAATTTGGTACTGTTGGTTAGATAACAGCCTACTGAATAAAGTCCTTTCGTTAAAATAATTTAGAGACTTTAGCAAAGAAAATTTAAAATGACTACCATGTTGCACAAATCAATGGATGAGGAGTCAAATTAGTTGAGTGGTTTTTTTTAATCCAGAAAAGCAAGCTAATTTACTAGTAACTATTTTCAGAAAATTGAGTGAAAAATCATGATTAGTTTGGAGTCTCACAAAATCAGATAACTCTTCACTGCCAGGGCCAAGAGAGAGGTTCATAGAAAATGTGTCGATATATATCCAAAAATGTATTTCCAAACATCCACCCAAACCCTGAGATAGCTCGTAGTGGAAAGCAGGATGTTACAGAGAGAACCCCAAAGTCAGAAACAAAAACAAAGCAGAACGAACAAGAGCTTGACTTTTTTTTTTTTTTTTTTTGTGGGTACCGGGGGTCGACCTCAGGACCTCGCGCACCAGCAGGCGCCCGTGCTGCTGAGCAATATCACCGGCCCTTTTTTCGTATGTGAGTTCCGGGAACCAAACTCGGGCCCTCGCACTTGCCAGGCAGGCGCTTGTGCCGCTGAGCCATCTCACCAGCCCCAAGAGCTTGACTTTTAAAATCACATTTTAGGTCCTATCTTTTACTCCTTTCTCCCAAATGTCACAAGCCAAGGGCAAAACCTGAGTCTTGAGATTTTCAGTCATTTGTCACTGTTTTATTACAATCTTAGCATTGTTTAAAACACCCGATGTAGGGGGTTTTTTTTGTTTTTTTTTTTTTTTCCTTTTGGTCATGAAAATGGATGTGTAAGTACAGAAAGACCATGCATATGATTAGCATAATAATGGGAAACCCGCACAAAGCATTGGCTCATCTTGACTTCTCTGACCTTCAGCACTTTAGCTGGAGTTAGAAAATGGCTCTGGGTTTTTAGCCTTAGTATGCAAAGGTGGGTGGAGATGGCATAATTTCGTGAAATCATTGCCCTCAGAGAGTGACAAGGTGTAAATTTCCAAAATGTTTGAAATTTCCATCACCTAGCTGAGTCTGGGTGTGTTGCAATGCATAGCACACAGCTCTAGTTAAGGATTTATCTCAGGCTCCAAGCCGCAGGCCAATGAACGCCAGTGCTGTGAAGGTGAAAGGCACACAGTCTCCAAAGCTAAAGAGCCATCCACATCAATTTGCAGCCAGCTAAGTGGCATCAGCAGTGGGAGAGCTATTTACACTCCCTTCCTAGCTGAGAATTATGGTGCTGTAACTGAGAGGGAAGCAAAGGGAATTGAAGGGGCTGCTCAAAAATATAATGGTCATTTATGGCTAAAGTACCCCCATAACAGTAGGCCTCTCACTTTCATCTGCAGAATACTTGAAGTATCTGCAATGAAACCCAGACGCACACACAACGCAGGCCCCCTGGAGACCTTCTGCACCATGCCCATTCATATTAAGGCATGGGATGGCATTTTCTTTGCGTATCCAATGGGACAAAGCCAATGGATCTTCCTGAATTTTGTCCTCAGTCTTCAAATGCTGACAGGGAGGGTTCAACTCACCAAGCAAAACAAATAGAGGGAGATGGGAGGAAAATAATTAGACAAAATTTATCATGCAATTCAAGAAAGTACTGTATTTTGCAGCAGTGTAATTTATAGTATTACATTATCAAGATAAAAATTTGTTTTTGTGACAAGAAATCACACCATTACGTGTTGCATCTGTATTATTTTTTAAATTAGGCTTTTTAATTACACAGATAAATTATGTATGTAAGAATTCCACTTTGAAAATTTTATACAACATGTCATCTAAGATCCCATTAAGTGTAAGTGTTGGGATCTGTTCTTCTCATATCTAACTAATTGTTCCTAGGTAGTAAGAGTTAATTCTTTCCTAGGTGACCAGAACACCCTGCTGTGTACTGTCACAGACTCATCTGTTTTACTTACGAACAACCCTATTTACGGAATAAGGACACATTTGGGTATCCAGGGTTCTGCCAGGCTCCACTCAAGGGAAGCTGTTCCAACTTGAGAAAGTAATAGGGCTACTTTGCTTGCTTGGTTCAGTATGATTCAGGAGAAAGCTGCTTTTCCCTCCCAGTTACACATCCCAGGAGATTTAGAGCAGGCAAAGAAGTCAAAAATATGAAGTCAATCTGAAGTTAAGGTTACCAGTATAGGGAGATATCTTAGTCTAATACACTGGGGGGCAGCAGAGATTTGGGAGCCCATCACACCTCCTTGGATCTCAGTTTCTTCACCTGTGTAAGTTGTTCATGTAAAGCATGATGTTAAATGGAGTAATTTCTATGAAAGACCAGCCCAAGGCCTTACTACATGTACTACAAGTACTACATGAGAGTAATTATTCATACCATTTTGTTTCAAAGCAGTGATTTAAGACCAAGTTCAATCAGAAACTCTTCTTTGGAATTCCTTATTTTTCAAATGGCCCATGTGAGCTTCATATGATGTATTTATCAGTAGAGAATGAGTTTAATACTGCCCCCTTTTTTGAACCATGCAAGAAACAGAGACGATTTGGAAAAATGTAAGCTCAGTGGTCACTGAAGCATCGTGAGCTATCCTTCCCATCATTAGTTAGTTGCAGGCAAGGAGATGACAATTCCATATACATCTACTCACTGTTCCCTTCTGCAGATGGGGTATGGATGCCCTGAAGTCAGTAAGGAATGGAACAAAGAAGACATATTCCCAGATGATCAAGTTAGGAGAATATGCCTGAAAAAAGTCATACATTATATAATGCAGTTTTGCCTAATATCTTACATTATTTTTATGTTTCCTGCCTTTGAAACCATTCCCTGAACTTTTCAAAATTCATGGCTCATGTTGAGGAATATTGAAGACCTAGAAAACTCATGAGACGATTAAAATTTACTTTTCCTCCTGCCAAGTTATCTTCCAGTTAACCAAAAAACTTTGATTTGTTTATCAGTCATATATTTTTATTAAACATAATCTCCTCAAAATTAGCAAAATTTAAAAGTAGTTGAATTTCCATAAATGAAGGAGGTGGAGAAGATAAATCACCACAGAGAAAAAAAAAAATCAAAGGAAAGCACATGTTTTCAGGCATAAACAGCTGCTTTGGGTCTGAGCATATATGTATAAGAGAGGAACTCAGATCACAAAAATAGGCTTTCAACACAGAAAACTGTAATTACGTAAAGAAATGACTAAGAAGTGAAAGGTGTAATGCACTAAATTTTTCACACTTGGTTTTCAAACAAGAAAACCTGAGACAGGAATTTTCAGAGAAGAATGAGAAGAGATTTTTTTTTTTTTTTTTTTTTTTTTGCTTCCCGTGTTATAGGTCCATTACCAAGAGAGAAGATAGACTGTATTATCTTCAATAGCAGAACAATTGTAACACAAGAATGGGGTTAAAACAGAACTCATGTAACTCAGCCTTAACCACTCAATTACAAAGAGAGGAAATATGCTGAGGGAAGTGAGAGGAGAAAACTGATTCAGTTATACCCAGGCAGGACTCTGCATCCCCATTTGCAACAAAATTGCTAAATTCTCCAACTTCTAAGAAATAAGGGTGCAATTAAAGTAATTTGCCGTTATAGGTGGAATGATCTAAACAAAGCAGACACTGAAATAATTTTGTGCCATTACAAGTGATGACATAAAGATTCAGATCAACAGTCATGGTACAGATGAGTCAACTTCTGACCTCCCTCCCCACCCAACTTTTCTGAAGATTCGCAGCCTACAAGGCAATTCAGGCCTTTGACCTGTTTTCATGCAACTTGCCAGGAAAAGAGGGATTGTAGTACATTTTTAAATGGTTAGAAGAAAGATCAAACAAGCACGATATTTTGTGACACCCCCCCAAAACACTATATGAATATTGTGTGAATACGAAAGTTATATGAAATTCAAATTTCATTGTCAATAAATTTAATTGTATTGGACTCAACCACACCCGTCCCATGCTCTGGGACTGTCTTTGCTCCATAACAGCATGATTAAGCAGGTGTGACAGGGACCAATGGCCCACAAAGACTGAAATATTTACTATTGCTTCCTTTACAGGAAGTTAGATGACTTCTGGCTAGAAAACAACACAGGCTTTAGAATCAGGAATATCTGCTCCCATTTCCAGCTCCATCACGGCCCCACTATCACCAGACCTTAAGCAAATTAACCTTCTGAGCCTGTTTCCTGATACACGAGCCAGGAGACTACACAGCAGATGCTTTTGGATGTCATCCAGCCGTTTCTCCTGTCTCCCTCTCCCTCTCCCTCTCAGGAGACTTGCTTCCTCCCATGCTGAAAGAGAATCACTCCTTTGCTCTTATCTTGATCCTCCAGTCTTCCCTTAGGTTTCTCCTCATCACTCTTGCCTGTAACTCTGCACTGAGGCAGATGCTTCGATACCTGTATTTCCAATCCTTCCTCTGGGTTTTCAGCGGAAAGTCCCCCCTGCCTCTGGGGTATCTCCTCTTGGACATCCTATGAGCACTTCAAATTCAATTTCTTCCAGGCAAACAAACATATCCTCCCCCTCCAAAACTTAACACCAGTGAAGTAACAGGAACTTAGTAGACACATAAAATCTTTTCCTACTGTTGACATTTCAAGGTATCGCCAAATTTCTGTAGTCCTTGAGATACGAGAACCTGAAAGACACACCTCCCTCCTCTATTCTATCGCTTTTCTTCTCTTGGGACTAATCAGCTGGCTTCTGACCCAGTTGCCTTTCCAGAATGTCAGATTGGAGATTAATCTGCCAAAAATCCATATCAGCACACAATCCTAATGTGATCATATAATTCTCTGACTTGAAAGTTTTCTACAACTCACTAATGTGTCTCAAATTTAGTGTAAATCCCTAGCCAGGTATCAAATCCATCCCGAATTTCTCACAACCTATCTCTTTAATCTCCGCTCATATTGCTCCCCTTCATATGCACCACACTGCAACCAAACTTGACCATCACTGTTGCCAGCCATGCATTCCCCTTTATCCTGTCCCTCTTGTGGTCTATGTTCTTCCATCCACCTGGAACACTCTTTAATCTAGCAGGATCCAAACATATCAGTCCTTTGGCATTCTGATTAATACATGTATTTCAGTGGAATTTCCTGATTGTTTGGAGTCCTAGATAATTGTCCCCTCCTCCGAAATCTCATAATTGACTTGTTCTCTCACAGCATTTGCAATCTTCTTTCTTGGATTATAACACTATGTTTGTATGTTTCTTTTTTTTTTTTTTTTTTTTTAATGTGGGCATCAGGAGTCGACCTCAGGACCTCACGCTTGCCAGCAAGCGCTTGTGCCACTGAGCAATATCACCAGCCCTTTTTTTTCCTTTATGTGGGTTCCAGGAGTCGAACTCAGGACCTCACGCTTGCCAGGCAGGCACTTATGCCGCTGAGCTATCTCACCGGCCCTGTATGTTTCACTTACAGATAGGAACAGTATATTGCAGGAAGTCACAGTGACTTCAATCTCATTCCTTCCCCTTCCCAGCTGTCTGAATCTCAGCAAGTTATTTAATTTCTCTTGCCTCTGTTTTCTGACCTATATAATGGGCACAGTCATGACTAGCAGATCACATATTGGGGATATTAAATGAGGTAATCTGTATAAGGCACTCTTCACAGAATGTGCCATGAAAAGGTAAAATTTTTATTCTACTTTCCTTTAAAGGTATTGTGTCTTCACCCCACTGATAGAAATTAAGCAGCTGTGGGCAGGCTGTGTTTTATTTGTGATGGAATCTTCCAGGAAAATGGCCTTAAATTAGGTACTCAAAAAACCTTTGCTCTGATGAACTGCAATAATGGTGAGATTTTAATCAAACACAAAATAGTGTTTATATGAAGTCTGGAGTATAAGTTGAAAGTAAAATTGAATAGCTGTGGACACATAGATTAAAAAGCACTTAGGAGTATTGTGTGAATAAAAGTAAAGATATTAATTCTTTCTGATTTCATGAGCTCATTAATTAAGAAAAGAAGATACTAGACAGTGAATTAATGAAATACAATATGACCTTGGCAAAAAATTGATTATTAAATTGATCAAAACGTTCTTCACTGGTAAGAAAAGAGTCCAAAGTAAATTTTTGAGCTTCCAATGATCAGTCATGTGACATTTTAAAGATCAGTATCTTTCTTAGATCTACTGGGGAATCTCAGTGGTTACTATCACCTGAGGACTTCATTTTGCAGAGTGAAGAGTTCTTTTGTAAGATGCTGGGGTCACAGCTAGGGTGGTTTCTAGGATCTGTTCTTGTCAGAAAAAAGTGAGGCTTATTGGGAAACTTGATGCAAGTTTATGAAGAAACATTATTTGTTGAATGAAAAGGACAAAGAACTATTGATTTACCATAGGATTGCATAAAAATATCACAACTAAAATTAGCCTAAGGGACCTGTATAAAAATAAATATACTCAAAGAACAAAATATATGATCCAGAGTTCTAAATATACACTGAGTTGTGTGATTATACATTTCTTGCAGTTGGCCTTGTAAATTAAAATTTCACACATCCAAGTTGAATTTGCATCAAATATTCCATGGTTCAGGTTTTTAACCATTTGCCAACTAATAGTCTGCCATCAACTTATTGTTGACCAGTAACACCTAAGGAGGAGAATGACATTATTACCTGTAAAGAAATCTGAAATGGACATAAACTCTCATGAGGATCAGTGATTAACTTTCAAGATTTTAACCTTAGATGAGATTTTAATGTCTATCCTGTAAAACTACATATCTTTCTGTTGAAGAAGGGAGAAGTGCTGTGCTTTGGAAATAACAAGAGCGGAGCTGTACACCTGGATTCTAGAGTCAACTCTCAGTGGATCAGATGACTGTAGGTAAGTTCCTGTGAAGTCCTTTGTGTGAAAGAAATGGCCTTTGAGGAGTACTCAGGAGCCAATATACACCTAATAAAGAAATGAAACATAAAACCAAAGGAGAACAACTAATTCTTTATATCTTCTTAGAAAATTCTGTAGTTCATTGCATCTAGGAGCACTCTGAAAGAATATAAATTCTGAGAAATGCAATAGGATAATAACAAATGAAGCTCTTAAGCACCCACTAAGCCTGGATTTAAGATGAGTGTTTTACATGCAATAATCTTTTAATTCTCATAGCCTACAATGGAGCACCATTTTACAGATGGAGAAACAGAGAGTCAGAGGTCTTAGTTGCTCAAGATCACAAAGGTAAGTAAAAAAGCACAGCTTGATGTAATGGCCATGCATTATTGTCTCACTTATTGGCAAATACATAACACATAATAAACACTAAGTTTATATGTAATTATGAAAATAGAAAGGAAGCATTCCTTTCTAATTGCCAAAGCTGCTTATGTCCTAGGATTTTACTGAGTGAAAGAGAAAAGATTTTGCTGTGATCAAAGAGAAAGTTGTGTATATCTGAAGCTCTTTCTTGAGAAATAAATTCCCAACTATAGTTATAGCTTGTAGGGACAGAACATATTCTGGAAATGCAGCTTGTTTTTGTACAACCAGACATGATAATTTATTCAGCTCTACCAAAACATAAAATAATAATACTGGAGCTAACTCCAGTATTAAAATCATGCTCAACCCAAGGGGAAAAAAGGAAGGCAAGTTTAAGAGTAGTTTAAATTGGATTTAACCCCAGTATTATGGTGCTTAACAAACTGAAAGTCATCATGCACAGGACTTTCATCTTAATCGTGCATCCTCGTGTCTAAAAATACTTGCTGATGAGACTTAGCACAGTTAGAGATGCCTCTTGAAAAACTACTAAGGATGCTTGTTAAGAATTCACGTGTTTTGATCAATACTTCCTCCATTAATAAATGAGACTTCTATTTATCAGAAATGGCCTTCTGGGGATATAGATTCTGTCCTTATTCCTGTTCAAGGCCTTACAATTATGAACATTATCTTCTGTATTTAAAAAGAAGAGAAGCAAACCTTTTAAACACAGCTAAAGTGATCTCTTTTCCATATTCTATGCAGATAATAATACCTTCATAATTAAAGTACTATTATTACTATTTAATTGTCTGTTTCATTGTTTAATGAATAGGAACTAGTTAATTATGGTGATGGGGAAAGACAAAGGACAGTTTTTGAATGGGGGATGCAAATCTCTAGTTTTTATACTGTGGGCTGAAAATTGCTTTATTTATACTTCTGAATATCAGAACCTAGATTCACGCATCCTGTCAAATTATGAATCTCTTTCAACATGATTTGAAAATGTGTTTAAGGACTTTTTCCCGGTTTTGCATACTTGAATGATATCGCATTTATCTTTTGATAGGTTAGAAGGGCTATTCTGGATTCATTCATCAAACAATGCTGAGAGTCAAAAGGTCAGAGCATCTTTTTAACCACTCCCCAGCAAGGACAGTTTTCAGGCAAATGAGGTCGAGGACTCACAAAGCACACTAAGAGGACAACACAGATCAACTACTGATAAAACTCACCCCAGCAGCTGCCCCTAGATGGGGCTTAAGCCTCACTGTTGCTCTTCAACCTCTGAAGAGATCTAAACTTTTATGCAGAATTAATTTGATAATTTTGCCACCAATGGCAGAGTTACACTTGTGTGATTTCATGGCTCTGGGTTCCATATTGCATGGTGCTTTATCATCTGAATAGGGCTTTGCAGTTTCCAAAAGCAGTTTTACATTTCTTCTGTTTGACAATTTCAGCCCATGAAATGGGTAGTTCAGATATTATGTACATCTTACAAGTTAAGAAACAGAACCAAACAAGTTAAATAACTGAATTTGATCTTGTGGCTAAGGAATAGTACAGATACCACTCCAAACTTCCAGAAAGATGGATAATTACATAAACAAGTTATCAATGTGGTTTGATTATCAGTGTTAATGTTTTGCCAAACAACAAAGCGAGGTATAAGTGCTTGTGGAGCGCCTACTTCACAAGCCTAATCATCATCGTGTAGAGAGGTGTTGAGAGTCACTGTAAAATTACACACACAAAAAAAAAAAAAACTGCAGAAATTTGGAAACATGTCTCAGTGCAAATTGTTCTCAACCCAAAATAGATGTATCTGAGCAGAATTTGTTATCTAACTCGGTACTTGTGTTCAGATATATACTGGTACCTCTGGATAGGAGATGGAGAGACCAAGTGGCACTTCTAAAAGATATCTGCAGGGGAAGGGAATTAATTTTCTTATACAGGGAGAAATGCATTTTGTAGGGTGAAATTATTTTTCTTGAATTTTGTTTCCCTCAGTAACATGCTAGCAAAAACACCTCTACCAAGGCCGCCACTGCCACCAACACATGATTTTTACTGTTCCCCCACCCAGGCTGAAAGTTACACAAGTCAGACTCACCAGATGTATCAGAATCTTCTGGATGAGCAAATGCCAAGAAAGGTGGGAGTGGATTTGGAAAAAATCCAATATGATAGCAAGTACTTATTAAGCTGGAGCTTCTTTAATGAGAATCTTACATGTTGTCAATGTGACTAGTGTGAATTTCTCCATTTAGCAGCAATATCACAGAGAAAATACCTGAAAATTTTGGTCCCAAATATTGATCGCCACAGGTTTTCATCTGACATTTTCTTGGAACCAATACTTACTTGTGCTTAATATTTATTTTAATATGAGCCTTTGCTGTTAGAAAGTTTGGTATTGTTTTTATGTGTAGCAATACACATTAAACTAGAAGGTGCATATTGATGGTACTCCGTTCCTGCGATACACTATGTTTAGAAAGCATATTTCTGTCAATTTTTGTTCCTTCCATTCTATTAAACAGTAAGAATTCAGAGATGATGATTTTAGGAATCCTTCTAGTCTGAGAAGAAGTGAAAACTAGATTTTGTGGTTTTCTTTAAAGATCCAATGATTAAAATATAATCCTGATGACTTGCTGGCCAACTATAATACTGCA
The DNA here is from genome assembly GCA_028451465.1 of Erethizon dorsatum. Taxonomy (NCBI): domain Eukaryota; kingdom Metazoa; phylum Chordata; class Mammalia; order Rodentia; family Erethizontidae; genus Erethizon; species Erethizon dorsatum. The sequence continues at coordinate 135,718,694 of CM051823.1, read as the reverse complement.
TAAAAATTATTTTAGTGGAATTATTGGAACTTTTATTACACTATTCAGCTCCTACATACAATTTAAACAAATCAATGAGCTGACACATTATAGACACGAAAAGTTGTCTTTGAGGCATTAATTAATATTTTTGTTTAATGACACTATTATGATCTAAAATATATACTCCCTCAAAGCTGATGCTTCTGATCATAACCAATTCTTGTAACCAAATAATATCACCCATTTCCAGATTTGTTCATTTTTGCTGCCCAGATCATACAAATATAGACTTTGTAAACTCAAGATGTAGAAGGAAAGGAAGTGTTCTCTATCTCCATTTACTGTACTTTCTGCATCTTTATTTTCTTGACTATTCTAAAATTTGTAGCCAACAGCTTTGTGATGAGTGGTCTTTGACTGGCAGGCACCTATCTGAATATTATGGAAGTCACAGAGTCAAGTAAATTCAGAGAACAGATGGAATTCAGGTATGGACCAAGGAGGAGAGCCAAACTCCCAGGGAAAGGGGAAGGCATGGAAGGTAGGCAACATCAGGGAGAATGGACAACAGGACTCCCTGTTGATGAGAATCAACCTAAGAGAAATGAGGGATACCAGGCCATCTATGAGCTAAGGCATGAGAAAAAAAAGATAATACTTTAGTCTTCCAGAGTTGGGATGCAAAGCAACATAGTAAGCAGGGTACAAAAAGTTCTTGGTGATATCTATGCCAGAAAAGTACCAATTAGAGTTCTGTGTATGCTTAGAGCACATATGGACTAGACTCATGAACAGGATAGGTTCTTGGGTTTAGCAAAGTGTAAAGCATGTAGCTGGGGTAAGTGATACCATAAGGCTTCAAACATGGAAACGCTAACAGTGTATCAACAATGCAGGTGGGTGCTTGGTTTTATGAGGTCCTTCCTCTTTCCTTTCCATGGTTTTGTATACAAACAAGTGCATTTGTTCCCTTGTCTGATTCTGAAAAGCAAAGTCAAGACTAATGAAAGTCAGGCATTTTGAATAAGCCATTTATTCTATTTCAGGTTAAATTTCATGGAATTTTATGACTGAAAAACTTGTTACTCAAAAATCTTATTGTTCTGAAATGGGTAAAATTGAATATGAAGTTAGTAGATGAGAGTTGGAAAATATAAATTGGGATTGTAGAGACAGCAGAGGCAGCCTATAGGAAGAGAGGTTGAGCTAGCAACACAAACATCAGAAGCATGTGAAGTAAGGTAAATATTCGTGTGAATGCTCACAGAGTGATGAAATCCATTTGGCAGAGATGGACCACCAAATAATTGCAAATTTTCCTTAAATGTCTGACTTATCTGGCATGCCGCATAAGATAATGAAGCATATTCAACTATAAGCACATAGTCTCTTACTCTAAGACCTTATTATTCAACTGTAAAGAAAGAATTTGTGTATCATCTATCAATCAATCTATCTATCTATCATCTATCATCATCTGTCTATCACCTCTGTGTCTGTCTGTCTGCCTGTGTATCTATGGGAATCCACTAGAGCTGGAGTTGGTGATATTATGTCTGAGGGATAAGTCCTGTGAACAGTGGCAGGGGAAAGGGTGAGCTACAATTTAGGATGAGAAAAATTTCCTAGAGCTAAAGTCCTAACCATTTTGATACATGTTTTTCTATAATATTATGATGTTATTGTTCTCTTGACCGATGGGAGTGGAAAAGAAAGACGGGAAAAAAAGATGGAAATTTTGGGATATCATTGCAATGATTGTTGTGGTTAAAAAGAAAGACGTGAGATCCCAACTTTTCTAGTAAACTAATCAGATATGACATAGCTAGACTTTTGATATTAGTTCAACATTCCCCTTTCCAAATCATCGTCATCACCAAGTTGGCCCATTAATCTCCAGAAGGTATCAGCCAACCTACACTGGCTAATGAGACAAAAAATCAAGAGTAAAAAAAATAGTTATAAATGGTCCAGGGCTACTGATAACCCAGACACACTACAAACATAAGTACAAAGCCTATCAGAGGAAACCACCTTCAAATTAAGCCTTAAATAATTACTATAAATGAAGGTCTTGTGGAAAAAAGTTACTATTGGAAACTACAACATACAGGAAGGACAAAGGCACGTAAGCAAAAATTAGGAGAAATAATTCATCAGCAGAATCAAAACTGAAAAAATACTTAAATATTGGAATTATTAAACAGAACAAAAAACCCATATACAGTATGTTTTAGGAATATAAATACATTTAAAATATGACAAAAGAAGAAACAACTGTAAATTTAGTCAATGAGATTTGAAAAATATTCCATAAAACTTTTACAAATTAAAAAATAAAATTAAAACGATAACATAATAAAATGGAAGCAATATAATATACATGAAAATACAACATACAGAGAAAATAGCAAAAGGAAATATGAAATTTATAAAAATACAAAAAGTGATGTTGAAACATCAATTAGTTTTTAAACTATACTAGATCTTGCTGAAGAGATAATTAAGGAACTGGAATACAGAGTTCTAAAGGAATTACTGAGAATATAGCAGCCCAGAGAAGAAAACCAAGATGGAAAATAAGAAAGAAGGGTTCAGAATGTAGAATAATGTGGTCTAAAACATCTTTATTCAGAATTACAGGTAAAGAACAGAGAAATGGAGCAAAAGCAATGGTCAAGGAAAAAGGTGGGAAATTTTTATAATTAAAGAAACAGCATGCATTATTCATTAGGTACCATAAAAACAAGTAGAATAAATAAAAAATAAATCCAACCTAGGTGCATCCAAGTAAAATAATAAAATGGAAGCCAAAATATGCATATATATGCATATATATCTATATATTTATCTATCTATATATATCTTGATCCCCTTCCCCTTTGAGAAAGACCTACCTCCCTACTTCCTATTATCTTTTTTTTTTTTTTGCTCTTTATCTGTACTTTGTGTTTCTCATTACATTAATTGATTTTTAATCTTAACTCAACTTTTAATCTAGGTATAAATTCAGTTCACATATGTTGTTTTATCTTTTGCTACATGAGTAGATTCAGTATGATTGTATTTTGATCATATTTTGACATATTATATATGTATACATACATATTTCCATACATATTTCCATATGTTTTTTTGTGCTAGCTGCTTAAGATAAGTATATTATACTCATTTTATTATACAAATCACCATTTTCAATAAAATAGAAAGATAAACCTGGTTGATGTAGCTGATAAAATCTTTAGAAGAAAATATATATACTCAAAATATTATATTTAGAAAACACAAAGCTAAAATTAATGAGCTAAATATATCAAATGAGAAGATGGAAAAATCTAAAGGAGAAAGCACAGAAGTAGAAAGAAAACAATTGAAAAATCAAAAATGAGTGAACCAGAAACATAAAATATGGTAGAGAGAACCAACAATTCAAAAAAAAAGTAGTTTTTTTAAAGGACAGCTAAAAGTTAAGAAAGCTCTGGCAAGTTCAAACAAGAAAAAGAAAGATGGGAAAAATTAACATCAAGGACATGAATTAGTATTATTTATAAGAATCAGATATAACTACAATAGAGCATAGATCTAAAAGGTAATAATAATTATTATAAAATAGCTGACATTTATTTTCTATTTGATATGTTTTATGCTTACTCCAACAGTTTTATATATAGTATATGTCATTTTATTCAATCCTCTTGACAACTTCCTGAGGTGGGTATTTTATTCTGTACACCTTTGTACATTAATGGCAACACTTTTGAAAACTGAGGAAAAATTAGTAAATTCCTAGAAAAAAATATAATTTAGTAAAAATTCTCAAAAAGAAATTTTAAAATTTAAGAGGTTATTTAAGAAGTTGGGTAATTAGTTAAAATTATTTTACTATACAATAAAAATGTTTATTCCATTTTTGGGGGGTTTTTTTTGTGGGTACCGGGGGTCAAACTCAGGACCTCGTGCACCAGCAGGAGCCTGTGCCACTGAGCAATATCACTGGCCCTTTTTTCGTATGTGGGTACCGGGAGTCAAAGTCAGGACCTCGTGCTTGCCAGGCAGGCGCTTATGCCACTGAGCTATCTCACCGGCCCGTTTATTCCATCTTAAAACAAACTTCTACATATTGGGAAAAAAAAACTTTACAATACATTTTATTAAATTATGACATCCAAAAAATTGAGAATGAAAAACTAGAGACTATTTGGAAATGTCCTAAACAAAATACAATCATACTAAATCTACTCCTGTAGCCAAAGATAAAACAACATATGTGAACTGAATTTATACCAGGAATAAAAGGTTAAGATTAAAAATCTGTTAATGTAATGAGAAACCCAAAGTATAAATAAAGAGCAAAATAAAAGATAGATAATAGGAAGTAGAGAGGTAGGTCTTTCTCAAAGGGGATGGAGATCAAGAGTTGGAGAGAGGGCCGGTGAGATGGCTCAGCGGCATAAGCGCCTGCCTGGCAAGCGCGAGGGCCCGAGTTCGACTCCCGGAACCCACATACGAAAAAGGGGCCGGTGATATCGCTCAGCGGCATGGGCGCCTGCTGGCGCACGAGGTCCTGAGGTCGACCCCCAGGTACCCACAAAAAAAAAAAAAAAAAAAGAGTTGGAGAGAGAAAGAGGAAGGAAAGGGAAAGGGGATGAAAAGGAACTAAGACATGTTATGTATATGTACCAACTCTACACAAGGAATGTAAACATATGTACTGTGAACATGTACAATATAAGGAAGGACATCAAGAGATAAATGCAGAGGAGAGGGAGGGAACAGGAAGGGGATGGAAAAAAAGTAATTAACTGGTATTATGTACATATACCAATTCTCTGTAAAGAATGTAAACGCTATGTACTACAAACATGTACTAATAAAAAACGAAAACAAATCTATTAATGTAGTACACCACATTAGCAGCTTAAAGGTGAAAAATAAAACATGTAAGCATTTAAATAGATGAGGACAAGCGTATCATTTATATTACAAGCCCTACAAAATGACTGTAAGATAGATATCCTCCACCCATAGATAAATCAATAATAACTAATAATAAAAACCACTGACTTTGTAAAATGCTGGGTTTTTTTTACTAAAAATTATGTTAAGTGGTTAAAATTTTATTCCTCATTGCAATCTTAAAAGCTATGCACTATTATGACCTGTAGCTCACAGGCCAATTATTTTTCTACTCAATTTTCAAAACCCTGAATCTGTGGCAATATTGTTCTTATATTTTCCCTGCCCAATAATGTAGGATAGCTTCGGCCATGAATTAAAATAGTTTTAGTTATGCAAGATTTAGTATAGAGCTACCAACACCAAGAATTTTTCATTAGATATAGGTCTAATTTGAAGCATTTCAATTAAAAAGAAAAGTCAGATATGTGCAGTTGTAATGGGTATATATACTATCTTACATCTAAAAGATGATGGATTTTTACTATTCTTTTTATACTTTAAGTATTATGTACACTAGGTTTTTTATTACCTTTTACAAAACAAAACAAAAAAGGAAGCACTTTGAATTATGCACAAATAGATATGTGAATTTCATTCCCATACACTGTATCTTATTATAATCTTTCAGCCCATAAAGTGAATGCTTTCAAATGCAAAATATAAAAGTATTCTACATAGACTATTATTTCAATAAGTAGATGTTAATATGAATTACAAAAAACAAGTGATAAAACCAATATCCATAAAGCTGATAGAGCATAAGATCTTGAGAATTTAGCATTTGAAATTTAAGACTTTATTTTCAAGCAAAACCAAAAGGATGGCTCAGATACAGCCCAAGAAAATTATATGAACCAAGAATCTATGCCTACACTATATTCTTAGAAATGCAATGTAAATAGGTATTTCCACATTTGACCATGTTTCCAGGTTATAGACAAACCCTAACATTAAAAAAATTACTTCAAATATTCTAGAGCTTAATTTATTTTGTATAAAAGCCAACCTAAAACCTTTCTGCAGTTGTTTCTTGTGTGTGTGTGTGTGTGTGTGTGTGTGCATGTGTGTGTACATATATTTTCTAAAGTGCTGGCCAACCTTAATGCATCTACTCCACCTTCTATGTCTAGTGGATGCTTTTATGCTTTTCTTGCTCCTGGGATGTTACCAAGCTTTCAAAATCTTACTTAGGTGATGTGAAGAATGAAAAAAGAAGTTATATATATCCTTTCATGGCTGCCCTTGTAATGTGCAACACCGAACATCACTTAGGATTTAAGGGCCCATAAAATAGAAAGCTCGCTTAACCCCTTGACTGCTCGGTGCCCACAAGTTGCAGCACCCTGCGATATTGGGATTTTGTGAGTGTAGAAAGCTGAAGCATGCTCAGCCTTAGCCACATATATTCATTCTTTTATGGTAACCCAGGTCAGAACCAGCACAGGACTTTCTTAATTATTTTTATTTTCTTTGTCTTTGATACTGTTCCTAGAGATTCCAATTTTGAAAATCAAAATGTCTACAATTAGATAATAATTCAGGAAATTTACAACAGGAAATACAAAGAATACATTTTCTTTCATGGAACAAAATAAAAAAAGAATACAAGGCATTTTGAAACAAGTCAGAAACATCAATAGTAGCGGCATACATCTTCTTAAAAACGGCACAAGTAGACTATAACAAGTTTGGAACTTTAAAAAGGAAAAGAAATCAATACTATTGTAAGTATGACATGGTATCATTGTAGCAAGGTGCAGATATGGGGTGTACCAGGAGTATTAGCCCTTTAAGACTGTATGAAAAGTTCTAAGGGAAAAGGGGAAACTGACATTGGATGAATGTCCTAAAGGGAATCCTAAGAGAGGGTGAATAAGCCTATGTGAGCCTCTTTTGCAGCTAAGACTCCAGGGACTGCCCCTCGGAATGCTTTGCCTTCCTCCCTGAACTTATGATTTGATTATACGTGGGCTTACATGACCTGAAACTGTTTTATTATTTTTTCATGTGACTACTTCAATTTAAAGAATCATTGCTTCTGCTCTGCACAAACCACTAAGTGGCTTTTGCTGATGAATAACAGACAGGGATTACCCCACAAAATGTTTACATTCTTATAGGAGGGATATGAAAACTATCAGAACAATTATAATACAAGGCCACATTCAAACATAAAATAGAAATAAGATACAGCTGCGCTTGGATAGTGCTCATTTATGGTTTAGGCAATATGCTAACATGTATCATCTTATTTGGGCTCCACAACATTCTTGCACAGTACATATGGCGTCGGGGACACCTAAAGCTCAGAGAGATTATGGGACCATTCTAAAGTCACATAATTTGTAAACTGCAGAGCTGGAACTAAACATTACTACTCTTATTCCTAGCCCAGTTTTCATCCATTACATCATGGTGGATATGTACTTATTACATATTTAACACTGTACTCTCCCCTAACGAAGCCACATCCAGGTTGTGAAGAGAGAAGAGACATGGGGAGAAGACAGAGACAGAGGGAGAAAGATAAAGCGGTAGGGGTACGGAGGAGCATCGGAGTACAGGGGGTGTAAATGAGTTTCTCCTCCCTTTTTCTTGTACTCACTGAAGTTCCAAAGGTCTCTTCAGTGGTCAAGGGTTTACTCGTTCTACTTAATTTCAGACTTACTTCTTCCTTGAAAATATTTCTCCCATGTCTGAATTTCAGAAATTTTAAAAGAAGCATTTTAACTTTGTTTAAAGTTGTTTTGCCTCCTGCTATCTAAAGCTTAGTTGAGTCCTCCATCTTATCTCATCTCTCTTTGTCCATAAACTGAATTCTCTTTATCCTCCAGAATTTTCTATGTCCTGCTCTGGAATTAGGTTGCTGATGGAGACGTGTAAACTCCTCCAACACTTTAAGAATCCATATACCTATTTGGAATTTCCAGAGCCACATAGTCTAAATTTCAGTGTCTTCCAAAGAATTATCAATTGTTTAAAAGGTTATTCCCACAGCCTGTTTATAAGATAAGAAGCTTTGATCACATAAAGTAATTGATGAGTGCGAAAATTGAGTAATTTATAATCTTTTTATTTAATAAATCCATGAGCAAAATTAGAAACTGTACAATACAATATTAATGCTTACAACTTTTAAAGATAATAATAAATAAAACACTGAAACCTCATTTTAACTCTTAACCATTTTAATGAAGGGAATATGCTCTGCATGCCCCAGTTTTTATTAAATAGATAACAACATGCTGTGAAAATTAAAATCCATCTTACTGAAAGTGAATTAAAATTTGGGTGATGAGTTCTTTTTCTGAAAATTATTTTTTATTTTAGGACATGACATAGCACATGGAAGAGGTCATTTGTGAATAATGACTTTGAGTTATGTAGATTTTGCCATGACCTCAAGTTTAAAAGTCATCTTTATGAGTGACGTATCACTGCTTGGGAGGCATTTTCAGCTTCTTTGCCTTGGAGAACAGAACAGAAGGGAGATGTCCTCAGATCCTGGTTCACCTTGTAATAAGAAGTACCTAACTTCTGACTGGGGTCAATATCTCAACCAGAAAACTCAAGATGAGTTTAATTAGCCTTCATGGTTTCACTTCTTGATTTCATAGAACACGGCTGTGAAAGTCATGTCAGTGACTATCAGTTTCCTGCCTGGGTCAGCATTTTGTGACTTCCAGGTTCCCATTTATTAGTGCCACCTCCTATGCTGTTACCATCAGGACTACTGAGCAGGCAGTGCTGCTGGGATAATTGTGTGGGATGCGGGTGGAGTTGGACATTCCTACTCCAGCTACATTCCTACATTACCAGTTGGGACAGGTAATGTACAGCTGCAGGCCTCTCCCAGTGAGGCGTGTTGAGCATTGTCTGGCTTTGGCTCAGGCTTATGTACTTTCTTTGGCAAGTGGGTGATCAAGGAACAGACTCTGATCTGGAAAGCTAGGATACAGCACACATTTTTCTCAGGAATCAAAGAACAGTAGAATTTCCCCTGTATTTTCCTGTTACTCTTCTTCAGCTAGTGTGCATGTACCAGGCCACTCTTAGAAAACGATGGAACATTGATCCACTGTGTTGAGAACTGAACTAAAATGTATCTGAAACAATAATTTCTTGTCCTCATATCCAAGATGTAGAAAGCTTAACAATGAAATTTGCATGTGTCAGGGTGTTTTTGTTTTGTCTTCAGGAAATGTATCTAGACCTAACAAAAAAAATTTAGATCGTCTGAACCACGATATTTCTACACCAACAATAGATATGCCCCTAAGTGAAGAAATAAATTACTTGATATAAATGTGTGGAAAATATTAAGAAAGTGAAATATACGTTAAAAAAGTAAAAGATGACATACGAAGTTATCTAAAGTGATTGTATAAATTGACCTGAAAGTAAAATCCAAAAAATCACAGGCAAATTTTATCAATAAAAGAGGAAGTTAATTTCTGCTCATTATTTTTAATTTGTGTGGCAAATTGATCACTATTAAGATTTTTATCAATGTAACGAACACCCTAAATCTCTTCTCAATGTACAAAAACCATTAAAACCAAAGGGTAAAAGTAAAATTATTAGAAATTTGATCAGGTAGATTTATTTACAACACACACACGCACACACACACACACATACTTTGGATTTGAAACCTTTAATCAATATTTCTGTCTTTTTGTCTTTCCCTTCTAGTTATACAGGTGATTTTCTGGATGGATGACTTGCAGAAGAGAATATGCATGTACTTTTACCTTTTAGTGTTTGACTTGATTCCTAATCTTCCTATGCTGAGACAATGTAACAAACCAGAGAAATTTAAGCACATCAGGCACAAATGCAGTTTGGCTGAATTTGTGACAGAGTGACACAGAACAAAGATCACCAGATCAGTCACACTGCTGCATCCTAAGTGATTGAATTATGTAGTATCAGAATATGTCATTGTGCTCTTAAGTTGTTAATCATCAGCTACTCTTTCAGTGACAAAGAAAAGCATGAAAGAGAAATAAAGCAGTTAATTAAACTGTCAATACCATTCTCTTTAAGAATTTGTAACCTATAAGAGTACACTAGACATAGCAGACTTGATGTCCAGGTATTTTGTCAATACTTTTAACTCACTAAGAAATAGTGTAACATCTTGCAATTCGTTTTTGACTTGATTTATCCCATATTTTCATTGGCTTGACAGGACTCCAAAATCAAACTCTCCAGAGAGAATAACAGTGCCTCTATTGCCTGTGCAGTCAAAAATTTGGGTTGTCAGAGATCAGCAGTACATAGGCAGTCCCCGCTGTTCTATATGGTCCCTTTTCCCACTCTGCTCATTCCAAGTGTCTAATTAGCAGCTACACTTATTTCTCATTGCCTTTAGCTCCTCAATCAAGGATTTCTGCTGAAGGAACCCTGCTGCTGGTGCTAGAATTTAAAAAAATCATGAAACTCATATTCATGTAATCAGCCTATAAACACCACTCCTTCATCACCAAGGGAAAACAGGATGATTTCCCCCTTTCTCTTCCACGTTCACTACTGAAATGATCCTTATGTTACTTTCCCCCTTTGTGTCTGATCTTGGTAATTCTTGTGTAATGGTGCACATAAAGTTTTAAAGAAAGAAAAAAAGTGAAAATTGTAAGGTCAAGTGAAGTTTCTGTGAAGTCTGGAAAATTAGGCAAATATTCATCTTGTTGTCAAGGATACCTACAGTCTTTACAAAATGCAGTCTAAACAAGTCACCCTGAAAACTTCAAACTTGGAAAGAGACAAGCAAAATTATACTTGCTGGATATCTAATTGGTTATTTGAGCTAGTGCATTTTACTATAGGTCAAAGACGCTCATTCATTCAACAATGGTTAGTGGTTCCCAATGTGCCAGACATCTTCCTCAGCTCTGGAGATGAAAGAATGATCAGTACATGATCCACGCGTCTAGGAGTTTATGGCAGAGACAGATAAGAAACAGTCAATTAATAAGTGCAGTGTGAAAGGCACCAAGCATTCTGGGAGATACAGGGAAGACTATACGTTTCCTAATAGACTTGACTTCTAACCTATGTCCTACACGATGAGCAAAACTTACAAAGGCAGAAGGAGCAGCACTTCTGGAAGGGTGGAATAAAGATCTTGAGGATTCACACCTGCATTAAAGCAACAAGGACATCTGCAAAAATGGGCAAAGATTGCTTATTCAGAATTTTGATAATTAACCAAAAGGTTGCAGTAACATGAGGTACATTACTCAAGAAAAACACCTGAATGTCAGTAAAAACAAGTGCTGGGGTGTTTCAATGTGGCTTATCCCCGTTCTGTTCTCCCCAGATCCAGGATAGGCTTGGGGACTAACATCTCATAACCATGAGAGCTGTGAATTCCAACTTTGGGACCTGAATCAGTTTGGGTCTCCCCAAAAGCCTCATCCCCAGAAGACTGTTTCTACTTGACCTGTATGTTAGCTCCCTAAAAAGCTCATCTTCAGGACTCGTCATTACTGCACTTCACTCAGTTGTCATTCTTCAAGCATTTGTAGAGAACAATTAGAATTATTTGCTTAACATCACAGCTGCCTGAGGTAGTAAGTCAAGTTGTAACTAATAAGATGTGCAAAACACTTAGGAAAAAAACTGGTAAATGAGCTATATAGACAGTATTTAAAGTCTCCAACATATTCTTGCAAAGGTAGATGGCCGGGTTCACAGGCAAGACTGTGTATAGCTCGGGAAAGACCTGTGAAGTTTCTGATCTCTCATCTCTGACTGACCTTGAAGCTCTGTGCATGAAGGAAGTGAGAGATAAGGCTGAGTTGTGAACTGCCTGCAAGAGCATTAAAGGCATGTCCCAATAGTCACACATATAGAGTTCCTCTGCTAGTCCAGGGCATTCTTTGATTCCTCAAATTAAATGACCAATAAGCTAACCTAGCAGAGGCATCAGTAGTTTCAAACAATAGACAATATACAGAATTAATGCTGGTAATTCATAAATTAAAAAATTATAAAACAAATAAACAAATCACACAGAATGGGCAGATGGATGGAGGAAGATTGGATTTCCAGACTTGACATATCATATTACTTGGAATGTTCAATTTTCAACAAGAATTCATGAGATATGCAAAGAAATAGGAAAACATGGCACATAAACAGAAGAAAAGGCAGTCAATAATATATATCCCTGACAATGTCAAGATATTAGATTTACTAAACAAAGACTTTAAACCAACTATGAAAAGTGTGACTAAAGAATTAAAGTAATTCATAAGTACAAAAATTAAAGAAAGTACAAGAATTCTATTTCACCAAGTAAAGGATATCATAAAAGAGATAGAAATTATTTTAAAATAATCAGTATAAATTCCAGTGCTTAAAATTATAATAACTGAAAAATTCACTAGGGAGAACCAACAGCAGATTTGAAATGTCAGGGAAAAGAATTAGTTAACTTGACAATAGGTTAATCAATAACCCATTTAGGAACAGAAAGAAAAAAAGAATAAAAAAATGAAAGCCCTACACACTCATGAAATAACAGCAAATACACCAATAAATGCATGATGAGAGTCATGGGAGAAGTAAAATATACAGGAATATTTGAAGAAAAAATGCTGAAATATTTAAAACAATAAAGATCAAAAATGTTTCAAGATTGGTGAAAAATATTAATTGGGCATCTAATAAACTCATTATACTCAAAGTAGAGTAAACTCAAAGAGATCTATATTCACAAACTGCATAGTCAAACTGTCAAAAAGAGAGACTATTGAGGAGACTTATCAAAACCAATGGGAGCCAGACGCAGTGGCATGAGGCACTGAAAATGCTGAGAGAAGAATTGTCAACCCAGAATTCTACACCCAGCAAAGCCATCCTTCAGAAATGACGGAGCAGTTAAGATATTGTCAGATAAAGAAAAAATGAGAGAACTAGTGACTAGAAGATTTACACTATAATATTTAGCAGAATTCTTCAATCTGAAATAAAAGAACGCTAAATAAGTAGAATACACAAAAAGAAAACAAGAGGCTCAGCAGAGTAAGCACATAAGTAAGTATAAAGACAATTTAAATGTATTTTCACTTTAACTCTTCTATCTGATTTGAAAAACGTGCATAAAACACTATTTATAGGGGCCGGGGATATAGCTCAGCAGCACAGCACCTGCCTGGCAAGCGCGAGGTTGCAAGTTTGATTCCCGGTACAAAAAAAAAAAAAAAAAACACTATTTATAAAACTGAGTTGATGGGGACACACATGTATAATGATGTAACTCGTTTGACAAATAGCAGCATAATGAAGGAAGGAACAAAGTTATATAGGAACAACATTTCTGTATACTATTGAACAAAGGTCATGTTTATCCAAATTAGATTGTTTTAAATTAGGAGGTTAAATGTGAACCCCTAGCACTAAATGACTACTAAGAAAATAACTGAAGACAATATAATAAGGGGGTGGGTGTTAAAATGGATCATAAGAAAATGTCTATTTAACATGAAGAAGGTAGTAAAGAGGAATATCTATATGTATGTACTCCAACCACAAAGGGATGAAGTTAGAAATAACTATCAAAAAGAAATTTGAAAAACACAAAAATGTAAGGAAATTAATAAACACATGTCTCTGAGGAAAGAACCAAAAACCCAGAGGATATAACTATGACACTAGCAGACAGATCCTGGAACCACAAAGGATTATTCTCAGCCTGGGAAACCTCATGGAGTTTACACCGTTGGATTTCTAAATTGCTTGGGACCAGTAATTCCTGTTTTCCTTCCATTTTCTCCTTTAATGAGCTTGAATGTCTATAACTGTTTTCCTATGCCTATACCATCATAGCTTTCTCTTTAGTTTCATTGGTCCACAGATTGAGAGGAGTGTGTGCCCAGGATGGACTGTACCCAGAGTCTCAGCTGTACAGAACTTAGATTCAGATGATGACATCTGGGACTTCTGAGTTGATGAAATTGTGAGATTTTGGACTTAAATTGATGCTGCAATGGATTGTGGCTTTCAAAGACATTGTGGTAAGGTGAAATGTTTTACATTTTGTATGGACATGAATCTTTGGGGGTGAAAGAAAGGGGCTGCATAAGCAAAATAATAAGCCAACAAATTTACCCATCCCCTAATTTATACTACCCATGAATGTTACCTTACATGATGAAAAGGACTTTGAAGATGTAATTAAGTATATGGTGTATGCTATGTTCTTATTTCCTAGTAAGCTAGATTTCTATGGGGCTTGCTAGTTGCTGCTAAAACTTTGAAGTCCCTGGGTTTTGTATATTGGCTTTTATTTTTCAATGAATTGTATAATTTATTTGAGGCTAAATTCTTTTTTTTTTTTTTTTTTAATTTGGGTACTGGGGGTCGACCTCAGGACCTCGCATGCCAGCAGGTGCCCATGCCGCTGAGCGATATCACCGGCCCTTTTCTCGTATGTGGGTTCCGGGAGTCGAACTCGGGCCCTCGCGCTTGCCAGGCAGGTGCTTACACCACTGAGCCATCTCACCGGCCCCTGAGGCTAAATTCTTGATTGGAACACAGCTAACAATGTATGGTCTTTAAGTGAGACAGAGTGCTATCATCTTGGCAAAAACAGTATTCTACATGCTGACATGATCATGAGAGAACTATAGCTTAAATTTTTTAAGTATTGTTTACTGTAACTTTAAAAAGTTTAAACATTTCTAACATGAATATTATATATGGTTATGTATATATTAAAGAATTGAGATAAACAGATGTCTATTATTAGAGTGATGATTAGGTATCAGAAAAATAGAATTCTAGGTTATGTAAATAGGATCAATATCACTTTCAATGTCAAGAAAAAGGCCTCTATGAATCCTGGATGAGAATGTGTACTGCTACAATTTCTCTCCCTAAAGCTATACTGTAGAGAACTTTTAAGGATCTGAGAGTTAGTCTTTTTTTCAAGCTAACAATTATCTTGCCACAATTTCATGGATCCTGGAAGAAGCAAAATTTCTCCTGGTTTAGAAGCAAAGGACTTTATAACTCACAGCAATAGTGGTTGCCAAAGTGTCAGCCTTTTTCCCAACTTCCCTTCCCACAGTGGGAGGTAAAGAAGTGTAATCGATGCCTTGTGGATCGCAATATGGAAGAAGGACCCAGAGATGAGGGAGCACAATATTTCATAATGGGCAATAAGCATATGCTATTTTTATTCAAAGCAAATACTCTTCCCAAACTGTACACAAACCTGCTTCACCCTGCAGGGAGACACTATCTCTTAACTTCCGAGACTGTTCGTTAATCTAACATCCTTAAAAAGAGAGTCATTGAGAAGCATCGGCGCCTCTACTCTCATCAAATGCAGGACACGAGAGACCCTTGGAGAACTGTTTCCCAATATCCAGTAAGTGAACCATTGTTTCTGAATTTACATTTTTTTTCACCAAAATATCTGGGCATACAGCTTTCCTAGAAAGTCTGTCATATAATTTGAGGAAACATGTCACTATTTATAGTCTTTATACTTCTGGGGTGGTCACACAACAGTATTAAGCTTTACTGCAAATGTAGTTGAGAATATCTTTCTTCCTTTGATGAAGATATCTTCCCTAGAAATATGGCCAGCCAGACAATAATGTTCCCAGAGATATTAGTATCCTAATAGGGTTCTGTAACAACTTACCAAAAGCCTGGTGGCTTAAAGCAACAGAAATGCATTCTCTCATTGCTGTGGAGGTGAGAAATCCCAAATCAGTTTCACTGAGCTAAAATCAGAGTGTCAGCAGGCCATCTTCTCTCTGGAGGCTCTGGGGAGTATTTGTTTCTGCATCTTCCATCTCTGCTAGCTGTCAGCTTATGTTGGATTGTGACCATGTCACCAGACTAGTTCTTTCATAAATGGGGTTTCACAGACTCCTCCTTGATTTTTGGTTTAATAGAGCCTTCTATTTCTTATGGTACACATTTGTGTTATCAAATTTGAATTAAAAAATTATATAACCACGTGTACTTTAACAGTGGAATTTTCCAAACTACACATGATGATTCCAAGAATAGGTTCCAATGAATAATTAATAAGTAAATAAGGAATAAGTTATCATTTTCTCTTATATTGTCTTTTGACATAAAAGAATAATTTTAATGACAACACAAAAACTTAGTGAACAAAGATAATCACAAAATATACCAGCAAAATAGAATCTATATGTGCTATACATTCTGAGAAATGTTTCATTAGGCAACTTTGTCATGTGAAATCATAGAATGTACTTAACAAGAATTAAGTGCCTATGGCATCACTGGAGGACATACTCTTATGTGATCACCACCATATATGTGGTTTGTCATTGGCCAAAACATTGTTATATGATGGGTGACTAATTTGCTGGGCTAGACCACATTTCAAAATCAATACAAACATTTGTGCAATGGTTCTCAAAATTTCATGACCATAAAAATCACTAGCCAACAGAACTTGTTAAAATATAGATTCTTAGGCTTCCCAATACAAATTCCAGTCCAGTAGGTTGTGAAAATATTCATAACTCTCTGTTGTAAAAGATAACCCATGGTAATTCTGAGGCCCATGGTCTTTCCATGAGTTGGAAATCACTGATGACGTATGTACCAATCCCAAGTGAGACTTCCCACTCAGTAGAGATGCTGGCCAGGAGTCTGTACACCTAAGCTATTGCAATGCCAGAGTCCTTGGGTGAAGGCAACCTACAGATCAAGCTTTCTCTTACAGTGCTGTGAAACAGCCACAACTCCCATGGAAAATATCACATATAGCAGAAGCTCTGTCAAAACATCGAGATCTCATTCTTGTATTCATCAGTTCTCCGGTATCACTTTACATGGCCGGTAGTTTGGACCTTTGAGACTATTAAACAAGGTTAGCTTCCCAGAAAAGTTCAATACAGCTGCTCTCTGATGCTGAGGTCAGTTGGGTCAGAGTTTTATGCATCTGTACTTAAGGACATAGCCTGAAATCTGATAGCTGGAGAGAAAACTCTCTTGGATTCCTCTGAGAAATTCCAATTTCACAGACTAGGAACATCACTGAAAGCCACATGGACTATAGGCAGGGGTCAGCCACAAGTAAAACTGTGAAGTATCTAGTGGACAGGGCAGCACTTGCCACTCCAGGTCCATGTAACCCCTGTTCTCTTCCCTTGGAGGATCAGGAACAAGTAGAACAGCTTTGGGGGAGCTTTGCAGTTTCTTTCAAATGAAACAAGGGGTGCAATGCCTTTTCACTACATCTCTGTGCTGCACCCATAAACAGGGGTCTCACCTGCTGGAAATCCTTCAGTTTTCCTTCCATAGCCATGAAGACTAAACTCTTTACCCTGGCAAGCTTATACGCTTTGCCTTATAAGATCTAATAACCTTACCTAATACCCTTACCATTCTTTGGTGATGAAATTTTTCTCCTACTTTTACCCGAGTCTAAGCTCAGTCCTCCATCTATAACCCACAGACACAGTCTTCCTGACACCATTTCAAGATTTTGAGCGATGTGGATAACACCGTCTTGTCCTACAAACCCCGTTTCCATTATCCTAAACATCTTCACAAAGTGTCATTCACCTGCACTGCAGTGTGTAGTCTCCTGAAGGTGACCAGGCTGGCCTGTACCCATGAGGCACCTAATGTAGAAGTCTTACCTCAAGTATTTCCGGGTCCCCGTTTAACATTTTCTCCCTGCATCTGTCAGTATCACAGTTTTACCTCAGTGGCTTGTCTTTCTCTCTCAACTGTGAACCTCTAGAAAGCAAGACCCTTGCATGGCTCTATCATATAGCAAGTATTCAGCAAAACTTTGATGGATGGATGAATGAATAAACAAATCAACTAAGCAATCAATTACCAGGCTTTTAAATAGACACTTCCATATGTGAAGAACTGAGCCCCCAAGACACTCGAAATCAGTCAACAGTTAGTATGAGGGAGTGATAATGAGCCTGAGAAGACTTCTATCAGCACAAAGTATCATACCACAGGGAAACCTTACATTGAGCCAACTGTCTTCATTGGCAATAAGAATGACAAAGCTGTCTTTGGACTCTATTCCTGCCGATAATTAACAGAGGTGACTTTCCAGCTATTGGCAAGGTTCAGAACTGGATAAATAGGCTCTCTCTGTTCTTCAGAAGTCTGGCAGAGTATGTCAGAAAACTCAATGCTCAAGAAAGAGGTACAGTCTAGAGATGATGGCTTGTCTTCACAGTGGCATTGAAATGTGGATTTGTTGGACATTTTCTACCTAGTGTTGCCACCATTGTCTTTAAGATGCATAGCATGAAGCTCCCGGCAGGACCACAAGCGCTTTGTCCTGGACATGCACCGCTGAGCAGTTTTGAATTGGAGCTTTGCTACATACCTGACAGGATTAATGTCAAGATGGTTGACAGCAAGCCCAAGAGCAGATGTTGCCTACTATGATATCAGTGCTATTTAAAGGCAGGTTGAGAACATCACCTATAAGAATTCCCCGATGCACCTCTTGAAAGAAGACCCCTTTTGAACAAAAGTTTATGGGTTATTCTGTATGCCTCTTCACCCTTTGCCATTAATTGGAAAGATGCTAACTTAGAGACATGTTCTTCTTCACCTCCCAGAATCCATAACTGAAAAAATGGTAAAAAAGAATTTAATTTTAAAAAATCACTTCAAGTTTCAGGCCCTTTTTCTCCCATTTGACTTTAAAACATGCAAGAATATGCTCTGAGAAGCTTTATGTGTAAAAATAGAAGGCTTAAAAAACAGCATAGAAATTCACAGTTCAAAGCAAAAGGAACTAATTAATAAGCTGCCTTCCTTTCTCCTTTTTTTGCCTTTTCTTCCCACTGAGCAGCTCTAAATACTTGATGTTGAGTTGGGTTTTTATTTTTATTTTTTTAAATGATCGCCTATGTATCCTGCAGACCGTTCCTCGAGATATATTGGCTGGGTACATAAACAGCTGGTGTGCTCCAGGGGCGGCGTATATTTTATTCTGGATGGAACTCATGATAAGAAACTGAATTTAGAAAGCATTTTGTAGGAAACGAAAGTCAGCCACTGAATAAAATACAAAGAAAGGGCTTTAAAATGTGTTCTTATTCATTAGAATTTAATGCATCAAAAGTTATCTTATGTCTAAAATAAGAAGGACAAGAGTAAAAGAATAGGCTTCACAAAATGAAATCCCCTAAAGACATTTATATTTTTCCTCCAGAATACAGTAAATTCTAAAAGATAAATAATTTTCCATGAAGTAAATGTATGTTTCAAGAATAAACAGAACCAGTCCCATTCTGCTCTGTTCAATCCACAGCAGTGCATGTTTAGCCTTCTACTGGAAATATAGTTCGGCAAACACAGCTCATGTCATGGAGGAAAATTGAATTTTAATTGATTGGAATCACTGCTTTACTATACAGGTTACCCTGTGGTCCCTAACAAAAACACACAGCCATAAAGGTCCATGTAAATGATACTTTCTCCTGTCTTCAGCTCCAGAGAGCAGAGCATTTCCTGTTCTGTCCAGCATCCTGAGTCCGGAAAGAATTAATCCACAAATATTAAGAGGAGGCTAATTGATAAAGGATAGGATATAGGAAACATCTGCATGCTTCTGATTTGTGAGGGAAAGGTGAGTGAGAAAGGGAATGCTTTCAACAAAGAAATCTACCACCTCACTACACAAAATCTTGGAAGCAGCAGCAGTAGCTGGGAGTTCATTGGAAATGCGTAGTCTTAGGCCCTTGTTCTGAAGCAGAGCCACAGAACCAGAACCATAATCCACATTAACCAGGTCACCAAGGTGCATATGCATGGTAAGCTTGAGAAGTGCTGATCTCATCACAAGGACTTTCCTCCAGGAGCTCCTGGGCTTGCTGAGGAGGGAAGGGAGAGATGGAAGGAGAAAATGAAAGTATAAGGTAGGGCCCCATTGCGTCTAAATGGATGGTGAGGACCTCGGAAAATTTTTGAGACTCAGCGGAAAAAGAATTCAATGTCAAGGTGAGACGATGCAAACAAATACAGAATGGAAGTGTCAGCAGAGGAGATTGGGAAGACAGAGGTAGAGGGAAGAGGGTATCACCAGAGGAAAGTAGGCTGGGTTTATTCATGACACCCAAGGGAAGCAAAGACACAGAAGGGGACAAGTAAGACCTGCTTAGGGAGCAGGGAGTATCACAGAAGGGAAGCATTCTCTAACCCTCTAACATCCCAATGTACCTGAATGTCTGTAACATGCTGAGTTTGCACAGAGCTTTCTCTCGATGCACTTAGAAGCATGTAAGGAAAAGTGAATATTATGTACTGAGCTTTGACCACCCCCTCTTCCCCAAGACATATGTGAAAGCCCTAACTCCCAATTTGACAGTATTTGGAGACAGAGCCTTTAAAGAGGTGATTAATTATGAGACATCATAAGGGTGGGGCCTTATCCAAAAGGCTGGTGTCTTTATAAGAAAAGGAAGAGACACCAGAGAAGCACAGGCACGGAGGAAAGACTATGAGCAGCACAGCAAGAAGACTGCTGTCCCCAAGCAGGGAGAGGCCTCAGTAGCCCTGCCTGCACCTTGATGTGGACTTTCAGCCTCCACAACAAAGACAAATACATCTACAGGGTTTTCGCTTCCCAGTCTGTGGCATTTGTTTGGGTACCTTAACAGACTAACACAATATAGCTAACCATCGTGGGCTATTTATACTCAGATTAGTGAGTGAATTCTAAAAAGTGAAATCTTGGAAATAAGTGAAATTTCTAAAAGACAGAAACTAAAGATTAAAGAAAAGAAAATCCAGCAGTATTAATATTAAGAAATTAATGAATCAAGAGCCACATATAAGACACCAAATAAGGAAAAGGGAAAAAATAAGCTGAACAAAATTTGAGAAGAAAATCAATGTAAATTCATATAGAATTAAAAGGTACAGAATTTAAGATGACATTGCCAGTAGTTCCAAATGGTGAACAAGCAAAGAATGAGAAAAAGCATCAGGATTAACAATTAGGAGGTTATTGCTAAACTTGAATGCATATTCAATATTATTGGCTATTATGGTTTGTGTTCAGATGTTCCCCCAAAGTCTCATGCAGTCATGGGGCTGGGGGGACTTTTCAGAGGTGGCTAAATGTAGAGTTTGTCATTGATTGTGGTCCAATGCTGCAATTAAGGGTGTGAGTGCTACACAACCCTAGGGTAGGTAGCCTGTATACAATATAAAGGACAGAAAGAGGTTTGTCCCTTCCCTTTTTGCTCTTGTTGCTTTTGCTGTCTTCTGCAGCCATGAACTGTTGCCCTTCTGCCATGTGCCACCCTGCCTTGGAGCCAGCCAATTATGGACTGAAATCTCTACCAGCTGTGAGCTAAATAAACCTCTCTCTCCTTTAACTTTGGGTGTCAGGTATTCTGTCTCAGTAATGAAAGAAATAGACTAAACTAAATTGTATAGATGTGGTTCAGAATTTAATGATTTTATAACAGTTAAGAGAATTTTTTTTTTTTTGATCAGGCCAGAGTAAGCAAGAATCCAGTAAAGAAAAAAAAAATGTTTTATTCCTGGATGAAGGTCAGTGTATATTGGAAGAGAATAAACAGACAGGACACACAATGAAAAGAGAGAAATTAAAAATATTGGGGAATGAAATAATGGGTAAAAAAGAGAGTGAGGACTTGTAGTAAGACAGTGAGCACCAGAAAGGAACACAGTTCCAGGAGAGTGGTTGGCTTTGGAAAGAAGAAGTGTTTGTTCTTTGTGAAAAGGCAGAAAAGGAAATAAGGGCAGATAAATAGAGACTTTGTGAAGAACAATAGGGAAGTACATACCTAAAAGTCTTCATCAGAGAAAAACATAAACAAAAGACAGTACCTGAAATATTTTGTTATAATCGGCAATTTAATAGTTTTCTACCATCACAGAGG
This sequence comes from Erethizon dorsatum, assembly GCA_028451465.1. Classification (NCBI taxonomy): domain Eukaryota; kingdom Metazoa; phylum Chordata; class Mammalia; order Rodentia; family Erethizontidae; genus Erethizon; species Erethizon dorsatum. Next base: position 135,696,849 of record CM051823.1, on the reverse strand, counting down.
ACTGAAAGGGCAGTATATCACTGACATAAAAATGGAATTTTTAATCATCCCACATAGCCCCCTTTTCTAGAAACAATGTTATGCAGCATACTTGCCAAGAGAGAATAAACAAATTGCTTATTCAGCAGTTTGAAATATAGCATCTTTTGAATATTTCATGGCAAGGCATCAGGTATAAAATTTCAGGAGTTGAAATCTGTAGAGTAATAAGAAACTGGAAAAAATAAAGAAAATTATCAGCAAAAAGCTACTGTAGAGAGAAGCCAAACAACTGAAATGACCAACTTATGGCATGAAGATGGAACCATTTATTGTAAAGCATGGAGTCAGAGGCTACAAAGGCAGTCATACACACACACACACACAATTTGACATTTTTACTTCCACCTAAGGTATCTGATAATATGGGACTGCCTAATCTGACTTAAATCTAGTTTCATAGTGGACAACAATAAATTCAGTACTCAATTAAACATAGGCTTTAGGTAATTGTTGTAGTCAGGGTTTGCAAGGGAAACAATACAATACAGGACACATAATTTTTAGGATTATTTTGTAATAGTCACCCAAAGAGTCATATACAAAAAGTGCAGGAAATCTATCCATACACTAAAGACCCAAAGAATCCAGCTGAGGGCCTGAATCCTACAGCAGTGTCCTGTACGAGTCCAGCTAAAGACCTAGAGCCCATGGCCATGCCCTCACAAGTCCAGCTGAAGGCCTAGGGCCCACAACAATGTCTCATGCAAGTATATTTCACGGATCTGCGCTGGGAAGGCCCAAAGGTCAGCGGTGGAAGCTAGGAAGTCTGCACCAGCGGGATGAAGGACCTGTGCCAGCAGGCTGAGGGATCTACCCTAGATCCAGGAAGTGACGCTCAGAGTAAGGACCAGAGCTCCCCCAAAAGGCACCACAGCCATCCTCAGTGACAGTGAGGTCCCGAGCTCCTCCGACCATGAGAACAGCCAAGTTCCTATCAGGAAAGCCAGCGTGACAAGCTCATCGAGGAGAACTAACATCAGCCACTCTTCCTCTCCAGTTCTCCTTTTTATGTTGTTAGCAACAGTCCTCACGTGGGCCCTCCACACCCAGCACCATGCTGATTCAGTTCAGCTGGGTTTTACAAGTTGACCACCAGTTGTCAATCTGCCACAGTAATGAAGTTACAAGTATTTTTCTTAGATTTTTTCATTCATTTATTTTGTCTTCTAAAATATTTACTCACTGGAGCATAGAAAAAAAAGGCATCTTCTTAACAACTTTCTCCTACCTCATCTTAAAATAGCTACAAATATACTAAAAAGTTCCTGACCTCATGGAATCACAAAATATCAAGCTCAAAGGAAAACCTATTGCTGGAGTCTGGAAGAAATTCTTAATAAAATACGGCCACTGGCGCTGGATTAAGAAAATTATCACTGACCTATGTTTCACCACATGAAACCAGACAGCCCACAGAGGAAGGACCAGTCAGATATCCAGGATCTGTGCTTTTATACACCAGATATTTGCATTATATTGGGCAGGACTATAGCCTTGCTGTCATCTTTATTTGGCGATTTCATGTGGTTTAAGGAGACGCATATGTGTGACAAATTGACAAGGAGTGGATTTGTGGTGGTGAATTTTATCTGCCAACTTGACTGGTTGCTCAAGTAGCTAGTTAAAACATTATTTCCGGGTGTTTTTGTGAGAACATTTCCAGAAGAAATTAGCATTTGAATCAGTGCACTGAAGAAAGAAGATCCACCCTCACCAGTATGGGTAGACCTTGTCTAATCCACTGAGGGCCACAATAAAACAAAAAGGGGCTCTGATCTGTCTTGCCAATCTACCCCATTCCCACCCATTCCATGAATAGCATCTTACTCCCAAGGAAAGGGAGTTCTGGCTGATGTGTGTTACCAGGATTTTGGAGAAGCCAAGTATGAGGATAGGGGCTTTTAATGGAAGAAGTGTACTGTGAGATTTCTCATGAGCAGGTCTTTGGCTTTGTCTTCCTGTTCACCTGCTTCTGCCCCCCTACATGGGTCAGGTGCACATCTGTTATGTCTAATGTAGCCCATAGAACCTACTCCACACCTCCCACACGGCCACCCCAGGATTCCTCTAAACTTGCACTAGGTTTAATTACTTAAAGTTAATATGTTAGAGATTTCATGGTTACCTTTAAAAGTAAAAAAAAAAAGTTTGTAAGTAAGTAACAATATATGTTTGTAAGGTTTTGAAAAGATACATAAGCTAATTTTTATGAGGTAGACCATTTTTTTAGTTAAAAAAGCATCATATGAAACTCTATAATTTAACTATCCTGTTCTCTCTTTTCTGATATCAAAGACTGACAAATACATCATTTGTTATTAGTGAGAAAGAAGGGTTTGGGTCAATTTCAACCCCTCCATAACTCCAAACCCAGGGAAATGTAAGAGACTGTATGATAAAACTCCATTTAACAAAACAGTATGCCACATTAATAACTTAGTCCTTCTGGCTTATACAACAGAATATCATAAACTGGGTGGCTTATAAACAACAGATATTTATTTCTCATAATTCTGGAGGCTAGAAACGCCAAGATCAAGGCAAATCTGATGTCTGGTGAGGACCTGTTTCCTAGTCTATGGATGGTAACTTCTTGCTGTTTCCTTACATGGTGGAAAGGACAAGGAGTCTCTATTGAACCTCCTTTATAACATCACTAATCCTATTCTTGAGGGATCCACATGACTTACTCAACTCCCAGAGGTCCCACCTACTAATGCCATCACCTTGAGGGGTAGGATTTCAGTATATGAATTTAGATAATAGCAACAATATTGGATCAAATTCCTTGTTATTGGCTCCTATAGTCTCTCCAGTTTAAAAAAATTAGTTTAGGGCCAGTGAGATGGCTCAGCAGCATAAGTGCCTGCCTGGGAAGTGCGAGGTCCTGAGTTCGACTCCCAGAACCCACATACGAAAAAAGGGCCAGTGATATCGCTCAGCGGCATGGGCACCTGCTGGCATGTGAGGTCCTGAGGTCGACCCCCAGTACCCACAAAAAGAAAAAATAAATAAAAAATAAAATAAAAATTAAAAAATAGTTTATTGGAGTCTAGAAAAGAAGGAAAAAGTTATATAATTTAAGGTAATTGTCTGAAGAATCTATCTTACTATTCAGGTAGATATGACATGCTTATAAAAAGGTATTTTATTTTCTTTAAACATGAAAGTTCGTATTTTACTATGTCTCAACTGATATAATTACAAATGAGGCTTAGGAATGTCATTCTAACTGCATAATTTTAAGGAATATATTCTAACATAGAAACTAGACATTTTCTCCTGCAAATCAGCCCAAGCCCTAAAGATCAAACAAGGCTGAAAAGGATCTTGGAAAGATTCAGGACACAAATGAGACCTCAGACTTTCATGTCAGTCAGGCCTGGGTTTGAGGCTTGGTTGTGCCACCTATGAGTTGTGTAATCTTGGAGGAGTTATGTCTTCTCTAATTCTGTTTCCTAATATGGGACTAATATTAAAACTTCTCAGTGTAGATGTGAAAATTAGAGTAATGAAGACTTAACCAGCACTTGGCACAGAGTAGGTTGTTGGTAAATATTGACCATGACCCATTGGTGTCTTTTTAAAAATATGTGTTATACTTTAGCAGATGGAGGTGAGAAAATGCCCACAAGTTTAGGATTTATGGTGCAGACTCATTCACAAATGTCAGATCACAGAGTAATCACACTTCTCATGAAGCCTAGAAAGGAGAGAAACTGAGCTTCACAAAGAGAACAGAAACATTCTTGAGATCCTGGAGAAATGGTATGGGTGGAGGCTGCACAGGCAAAAGAAGAGATGATTGTGTCTTTCAAACTGCAAAAGCAACTGCTCTTTTTAAGGTCAGATTTCCAAAAGGAAAATGCCTTTTACATAGCACTGCTGACAACATAGCTACTTGTAGACAGAGCTATAATTTAAATGTGGAATATTCTGACACTTATTTATATTTATGAAACTATTATGATTCCTGGACAAATACTTTAATTATGATCAAAAGATATCAACAGAAAGAAAGAGATATATATGGAGTGGGCATGCCACCTGCCTTTTAATGAGGCCTCCTTCCTATCAAATGACAACCACACTTCTATATCTTTCAGCTACTTCTAGAAGCAATGCAGTAAGTGAGAGTCATGGAGGGGAGTCAGTGATGATTTAATGTGTCTTGGGTATATAGACATCAAAGTATATGGATTGGGTGAATGGCAGGAAAACACTGAGCAACAATGAGCCCTGTACCTTCACAGGCGGTGATGGCTTGTATGGACTCTTCCAGTCCAGAAGGCCTTAAGAAAACAATGAGATGCAAAAGGACATGGCTTCCAGGCGTTGGGAACAGATCATGATGAAAATGGGGAAGGATGAACGAAAGAAGGATTTCAAGGAAGCTAATGCTGAGTAGTAATACAGTAAAATCTCCCAAATTTAATCACATAAAATGTGGTTGCTAAGAGATCAAACTGCACAAACTAAATCTATGCTCTACCTGGCCACTGTATAGCACCAGATAGTGATGGTATCCACTGCATTCCACTTCACTGTTAAGAGACTATTACAGGCTTGTGATTGCCACAGACTTTCCAGGATAGTGACACCAATTCCAGTGTCTTCTGGGTGGGTGAATTTTGTTTTATTTGCCCAGTTTAGTGAATTTGAACTCAAGCAATCCTAAGAACCAGGTATGTGTTTTTTCTTATTGGACTTGACTTTCCACTCCTGGCTTAGTACTCCCAAGAAGACACAAACTTTAATTTGTTCTACTTGAGAATCCAGCTGTACAGAAGATAGAGGCAAATCATTATACAAGAATTAGCATTATTATGAAACAAATTGTTGTGGGACTTACACTATTTATATTCAAATTAGTACAGTAAATAGAAAGATCAATCTACAGAAAACCGAATTAGTGATGTTCAATAAGTGTCAATACTTCTCGAGATGTGAAGAACAAAGAGACAAAGAAAAAAGAGTAGGGAGTGAAAATACAAGAGAAAAAAATAAAAGTTAAAATTGCGCAGAAACAAAATTACATCTTAGATTTATACTTGTTTCTAAGGAATATGAAATAATTAGAACAGACAAGAAAGTCAGATATAATTAAAATCATTTTAGTCAAATAAACATGTTAATACAGAGACTGAAATAATTTACTATAATCCAGACAAAATCTAATAATCCCAATTTAGAGGTATGGTAAAAAAAAATGAAATTAGCAAAAGGTGGGTAAATATCTATCTTAGTCCAATTTTTACTGCTATAACAGCATATCACAGATTAAGTATTTTATAAAGGAAAGAAATGTATTTTCACAATTCTGGAGGTTGGGGAATACAAGATCAAAGTGCTGCTCTGGAAGGGCTTCCTGGCTGCATCATTACATGGTGGAGGGCATCATATGGTGAAGAAATCTTCATAAAAAGAAGACAGAAACAAAAGAATATGTGTATGACAAAGAGAGCTTTTGTAACAAAAGCCACTCCCAGTGATAACTAAACCAGGCCCACAACAAAGGCACTAGGTGGGGCCCTCAAGACCTAATCATCCTTAAAGACCCCACTTCCCATTCTATCACAGTCTCAATTACATTTCACATGCATTTTGGAGGGGACAATCAAACTTTAGCAATATCCTGCCAATGACTGAAATGACTAAATGTGGAAAGGTTATTTGTCATGTACAAATTATATAAATTAGGCATGCTTCTCTGAATTTCTGCATTCTAGAAAAATGGAAGAATAATAGAATTTTGAAAGGCAAATATGAAGCCTCAAGAATGTTATACTAGCAGAAGATTTTGATGCTTCTGTATGTTTGTATGTGAAACAATAGAAACACATTTCACATATATATATATATATACCTTGTAAAATATGCCAACCATTTATCCCTCTAAAAAAAGAAAAATGTTTTCCATCTGGCCACGATTCAATAAACAAATACGGGAAAGTTGTTACATATAAAGACTGCTGGAAAGAAGTTGATAGCTAGTTAAATATAGATTCATGTCTAGGAAATTATAGCAGTAGTATTTATATTCTCATTAAAAAGAGTAGAAAGACCTCTACTAGTGGAATGATTGTTTTTCATCGGTCTAGTCAATGTAATTGGATATAAGAACAAGGGGACATGTCATCAAAAGAGAGTAGATAGCGTTGTCATTATTTATATTTTTTGTTTACTTAGAAAATACAAGAGAATCAAATTAAGACTATTAGAACTAACATAAAATAATTCAACTGGGCAGTTGGAAATGAAACGAATATATTTAAAAATCAATAATTGTCCTACATACTAGCAGCAGCACCTTAGGAAACATAATGGAAAATGATAGCCCATTCATAATAATAGATGTACAGTAAATACTACAGTGATTAATAGTGGTATTATAAAAAGATTTCAGAAAGTTTTTTTATAATAAACCAAGAAGACATGATAGACACACAGCTACCTGAATTCTTCCAAAAGAAAACAGCACAAATAACAGAGAGAGAGAAAAATCAGTAGATTCTGTTATGTAAAATCTAAAACTTCTGTGTCTCAAAATGTATGTCTAGTTCTAGGAAATAGTAGAGGTTTTGTTTCAAATTCAGATTACCAAAAGTAATCACCAGAGCAAAAGAAGTGATGCACTTGGCTTGTCTGCTTGTGAGCCTTATGTAAGTGGAATGATGTAGCATGCACTTCTGTGCGTGTGGCTCTTTTCACTCACCATTGTGTCAGTGAGGTCAGTGTTGTGGGTGGCTTCAGTGGAGCCCACTGCACTATCATGTTCCAGGGTGACTGGAAAGAGGTACGGAAGGAGACTCTGGAGAGCTGCCAATGGTCTGCCCTCAATCTGATCTGGTGCTGGCAAAGGTGTTCAGTTTGTAAACATGCACCATGCTGTGCACTTACAACCTGTGGGCTTTTTGTATGCATAGTATTCTTCAATAAAAGATATATAAATAAAATTTTAAATGACTCTTTTAAAGCAAGGTTAAGCTAGTAATAAAGTAAAAGTAGACAACAGGAAATAAAGAGTAAGAATAATTCCGCAGAGAGAAATAGGTTCTAGGGATGCCACAGGAATTTTCCAGCCGCTGGTAGATCAGGGTCTGGGTTTTAAAAGGTGTATTAGCGTAGAGGAAAAGAGCAAAAAGTCTGGGGCCTAAATAGAGTATAAAGTCTGGATCAAACCCTATATAAATCCCATCCCCTCTAAAAAGTGATACCTCCAGTGGATAAACTCAGGAAAACTCAGACCACAGAAGGCTCGCCAAATGCCTATACAGAAGCTTCCAGCTGACACTAGATTTTACATTACTTTTGTGGCCTGAAAAATCCAAATCAAAATTTTATTCCAAGGTACCTGACAAAGCAAGAATAAATCATTTCTAGTGCAACACTCTTTAAATTCAGTTTTTTAAATATTCTATACATAAAGTCCCAAGAGTCATTGTCTCGCAACCAAAAGCATTAACAAAGAAGCAGAAAAACACCCTTCAAAAATAGGTCTACAAAGGCAGTAGGAATTAGAATGATTGAAAACAGATATAAAAGAAATAAAATTAAATTACAGAAATAAAAGACGGGTATGATAGTATAGTTAAGAAAGACAAGAATTTTAGGGCTCAGGAAATGATACCCCAAAGTGAAGGCTTCAGAAGCAGTCACCAAAGCAAAGTTTCTTTCTGACTTTCCCTTGATTTCCTATCTCTTACCCTTCTTTCTTACCTAAGGCAAGTCATAGAAACCAGAACTCCATTTCCCCATACCCACCTCAAAACTTAAAAATTTTACTTTAGCCTGCTCCCTACCACTGCCACCCTTTCTGTGTCATAGTTGTCCATTAATAAATTCTCTGATTTAACTTGTTTGATTGCAGGCCTTAAGCCTCCCAGAAAGCGTCCTGCCCCCTGTAAAGAAAGAAAGAATGCTTCACGGAGGGACTAAGAAGGTTCTGGACACACAGGCCTTGCTGGCTTTCCCCACTCGATCTATTCCTGTTAAGGCAGATCCTTTTTGTTCAATTATATTTTTATATGGATGTCTTTGCTTTATTAAACTTCAACATAAAAATGGGTAGTTCACCCTGAGTTTTTGGGTCTTCATTCCGAAGTCTTCCTTGACGTATAAATCTATAATCAAATACTGCATTTGTTATGTTTTTCTCTTGTTAACCTGCCTTTATTACAGTGGTTTCAGTCATGACACTTTATGATGGACAGAAATGAGATTACCCCTTCTTCTGGCCCCTACAGGACCATCAATGTAACCAGGGAAATATAAAGAAACAAGTAGAATATCTAGAAATAATAAATACAATTAGTAAAATTAGAAACTCAACACAAAAATAGCATATTAGACTCTGTTAATAAGTGAAAAAATATACTAGGAGAGGAAGAAACAGCTAGAATGCACTATGGAGTCAAAGGGTTAAAAAGCATAAAAGAGAGTTCAAGCAATATGGGTAAAATAACAAAGTCCAAGGCAAAATTCAAATACAGAATGGTTAAGAATATTCCAGACTTGCTGAAAAACAACCCTCAAATTCAGAAATCCCAGTGAAACACAAACAAAATGAATAAAAAGAAAGCTATGCCTAGAAATATTTTCATGAAACAATAAAACTCTAAAGACAAAGGAAAAATACTACACCTTTATTCATGCTGAAAGAAATTCAAAATACAACTACTTTAAGATACTTTTTTATGTGTATCAGGTTAGCAAAATCTAAACATTTGACAAAATACTCTGCGGGGAAGGCTGGAGGGAGAGAGGCTTCTCATATATTGCTGGTGAAGATGCAAAATAATATAAGCCCTGTGGAAGAAAATTTGATCGTATCAAACATATCCATGCATGTTTTTGATCTAGCAAACTTACTCCAAAAAACAGTCCTCAAAGATATACTTGCAAAAAATATTAAAGGTGTAACAGAGGCCTACGAATTAAAACAACTATAATAGAAAAAAAAAAAAACCTCAAATACCCACCCATAGGAGATTAATTAAAATGTAACTAAAAATTTTTTAAATAGAAGGCTGAAATGAAAGTAATATATATGTACAGAAGGAGTTTACATTTCTTTATTCTTTGTTTTGGATATTTCAAGTTGGACCTATGTCTGTATTTTAAGCAATTATAAAATAAAGTAAATTTAAAACCAATTATGAAAATTGAAGGTATTATTTAGGTTACTAAAATTACTTATGAAAGAGCTCTAACATAGCCTACAAAATAGAATTAACAAGTAAATTTGTAGTTTACATAATATAACTAATAAAGAAATTTAAGTTTTCCAGATCAATAGACATTAGCAATAAATACAAAAGATATATTAAATAATGATAATATATATATATAGCAGCAACAAAATAAGCCACCTAAGAATAAATCTTAAAAACTTACATAAAAGTAGGAAAAGTTAAAAGATGTCAAAGAAAACATAATTGGAAAAGAAGGCAAATGTCTGTTACTTTTCTCAGGTCTGAGAAAAGTTCCCGGTACCTACAAGTTAAAGAGTAAAACTCACAGTTTGTAGGGGTTTCAGTCCATAGTCTGCTGGCTCCAAGGCAGGATAGTATGGCAGAGGGGCATCACAGAGGAGAAACAGTCCACGGCATGGCAGGCAGAAGGCAGCAAGCAGCACCAGTAGCAACAATAGCAGCCTTTCCCTTTTATCCCATCCAGGGTACCAGCCTTTTGGGTAGTGTCACCTAGAACTATGCTAATTCTAATCAGTGGACTAGTTTAGTACTGCACCACACACCCTTAATCCCAGTATCACACACTCTAGCTCCAGCCAGCTCTGAAAAGCCCCACCTATGAGGGCATGAGACCTTGGGGGGACATCTAGATAGGAGCCACAACAACAGATAAGGAGACATTATTAGTCAGTTTCTCCTAAAAAAAAAAAAAATTTGAGAAATTCTAATATAAATACTTACAGGTTTTCTTCAGTTTGGGTATTTTTAAACTTGAAAAGGTGATTTATAAATTACTATAGAAGAATTAAAAAGTTGAAGCCAAGAACATGCAATTTGTCCTACCAGATAGTGAGACTGATTATAAGGTACTGAAAAAAGGATGAGCAAATAGGAGGAATAAATCATAGCACCTAAAAGTGTGTGCATGTGTGTGGTATGTGTGTATATACGTGTGTATCCAAAAAAATGCCAGAATGAAATCATAGATCAGCTTAAAAAGAGAGCTAATACAGCAAATTATACTGGAATAACTGTTAATCTACATGGAAATTTTTTAGCAAATCCCTTCCTCAAACCATATACAAAAACAAATTCTAGAGTGATTAAAGAGTTACATATAATGATTAAAAACTAACATTTTTAGAAGATGATATAAGAAGATATATTTACAACCTTCAAATAGAGAAAGTTTTCTTAAAAGAGGCACAAACTATTCAACAAAAATCAAAGGAGTCAGCTATTTTAAAATCAAATTTCTTCTGTTCAGAGAAGACACATAAAGAAAAAGGCACAGAGAAAGTAACAAAGACAACTAGAATAAGATATTTGCAAAAATATAACAAACAACTATTATTCACAATGTATAAAGATCTTACATGAACCAATAAGAAAATGCACACAGAAGAGGTAACATGAATGATAAGTGAAGGAAGGATTGCTGAGCTACAGGTAGTTAATATGTAAGAGGGCTCTCTGCCTTCCCTCTTTATTTGCCTAAAAGTGGGACAGAGATTTACAAACACAATATGCCCTTCTACACCATCCCTCCAAGGACAGGCTAAAAATTCTCCTTTACAACTTTTATGAGCTCAGAGATGGCATCAGAACGAAATGGGAGGAGACTTTCTTTTTTTTTTTTTTTTTTCCCAACAATTTTCCCATCTGCAAAACTCTAGGACTGCTTTTTCTTTGCCCTATCCTTTTTCTAAGATTTCTTGGTCTTTGTTGAAGATGATATATAAACTATACTCTAAACCACTGCTTTGAGTAACTTTTGAACTGATGTTTCTACCCTGTGATACATGATGCAGGTATTAATAAATTTGTTTGTTTTTCTCTTCTAAGTCTGACTTTTGTTACAGGAGATTGTACCAAGTATGAACTATGGAAGCTGAAGAAAAAAATATATATTTTCATGCTTCCATCAACATATACAAATTGAAATCACAACAAAGCACTAGCTCAAACCATTAAATGCCAAAGATGGAGAGCAATTGAAGTTCTCATACATTACTGAAAGGATTATAAATTAGTGCAATCAGTTTGAAAAGCAATTTGGTATGGCTGAACAAAGATGCGATTGAAAATATATAAGGATGTCCCAGCAATTGTCTCTTTTAATTGTTTCCATAAAAACAAACAAACAAAAAAACCAAATAAACAAAAAATGCCAGAGCACGTATGCCAGATGAAAGCCACAAGGATGGCCTGCGCTGCTAACATTGTTTATAAGAATATAATAATGTAAGCATTCACCGATGACATAATAAAAGACAATGGAAGTGAATGTCTATGGCTTCATGCATTAGTGTAGATGAATCTGAAACACAGTGATATCTTCACTGTCCAACTCAATGCGTTTCAAATTCCTGCTCGAACACTGAAAAGTTTGAGAACTGAACATATTTTTCCCACAAGAAATAATGGAAACCCAAATAATTGGTTCTGAGGCCCAAAAATTACACCTATAAACTCATTTATCCAGGACTTCAACAAATTTCACAGTGATTTATTTCTTTAACTCTATCTTGGTTCTGTTTGCTCTTAGCTTTACTGCTGATGTCACTAACTTTCTTTGCAGCCATGGTTATGATATTTTATGCAAATAAAACTTTAAAGAAAAGCACAGTGACGAATGTTGTAATGCACTAACATAAGCACCGTATGTTTTCTGGAGGAGAGCAGCGCTTAGACCGAAGCGTCGTCACCCCTTTGTGTCTGCAGCGAGACATGACGCGTGGCTCACTCTAGGCTGGTAGAGGTTTTTTCAAGTCAGATTTTCAGTTCGACCTATGAACACTGAGCAGATTTTTTTTTTTTTTTTTGAACTTTGCTGTTCGAGTAAAGTTCGAGCTTGCAGCTATTCAACAACTGAGGTACACTGTATATACATTGCGCATACATACAATATTATCTCATGTATACAACTGCCAAAGCAGGTGAAATTGTATAGTGTTTATTATGTAGCTGTTTTAAGCTATAAAAAACAAGGCACCAATTCATACAAATTTTAAGTTAATGATTACCTTTGGGAGAGGAGAAAAGTGATAGGGAAACAACATACCAAGGACCTTAAAGTTATGCTTATGTTTTTGTTTTTTAAGGCTATTTTGGAATCATGGATATTTATTATCCATTAGTTTTCTCCAAATTTCATACACATAATACATGTATATATATATATATATATATACATAAGCTTTTAAGTATATTTAATAATAGAAATAAAGATATTTGTAATGTATATAGCACACTGAACCATATAAAGCATTAATAAAAATTCTACCATTAGAAAAAGGTGAAGTGGCCAGTGAGATGGCTCAGCGGCGTACGTGCCTGCCTGGCAAGTGTGAGGATCCGAGTTCGACTCCCAGTACCCACATATGAAAAAAGGGCTGGTGATATCGCTCAGTGGCACGGGCACCTGCTGGCGCACAAGGTCCTGAGGTCGACCCCCGGTACCCACAAAAAAAAATAAAAGAAAAAAAGAAAAAGGTGAAGTGAATCAATCTTTACTCCTTTTCTAAAATGGAAATTAAATAACAAGATAGAGTTTTTCATCAGTCAAACTGAAATTTTGTTTTGTTTTTATGAAACTATTTACGGTTATTGAAGCAATTGTAGTTTCTCTTACTGCTCATGGGAAAAGAAATTGCTACATACTTTCCAAAAGCAGGGCCAGTGAGATGGCTCAGCAGCGAAAGTGCCTGCCTGGCAAGCGTGAGGGCCCGAGTTCGACTCCCGGAACCCACACACGAAAAAAGGGCCGGTGATATCACTCAGAGGCACGGGCGCCTGCTGGTGCACGAGGTCCTGAGGTCGACCCCCCGGTACCCACAAAAAAAAAAAAAAAAAAACTCCAAAAGCAACATATTTCTATGGTTATATTCATTTACTTGTAGGACTGTGTTTATATTATAAGGATGCGTATTACATTACTTATGATATATAATATAATGTTTTTATAACATTTATAAGAGCAATAGATTAGAAACTAAAAGTCCAGTAACATGGAGAAGATTAAATTATGATAAGCAATATGATAGAATATTGAATAACATATAAAAGTCATGACTTTAGAATAAAGCAATGGAAAAGTCTGATGATATATTAAATTAGAAAGTCAGATACCAAACTGTTTTTTTACAATGTGATGTAGCTTAAAAAACTGACTCCCAAGTAATTAATTATGCTGTATGTATAAATTAAATATACATAAAAGAAAATGGTGAAAGGAACAATCCTACAATATTAACAATAATAATATCTGGGTGATTAGATCTTGGATAACTTTATTATAGTTCATTAAATGCTTCTATAATATCTCTTTCTCTACAAGTGCTGTACTCTGTATATCTTTTCTTCTATAACAGCATGCATTTATAATACAAATTAAATTTATTAAGATTTAAAAGTTTATGACTAATTCCAATATGCAAAAGGCTTTGAGAACTAGGGCGAGAATACAGCAAGCAGTCCACAAGTCCATGTGAAGTGTAAGTCTAAGACTGTTTCGGAACATGCATGGTGCCAGGTTAAACCTGCAACATGCCGTAGGAGGACACGTTTAAGCATATAGCATTTATAATTAGAAGAACGTACTCCTTAATGTATTCTGTGTGTGTACACACATGCTAGTGTGTGTGCATGTGAGTTTTAATTCAAACAGAATCAAGTTTCCTGGAAATGCCATTATAATGAAAAGTCCATTTTTTGTTGTTTACTGGCTTCATTTCATAGGTCTAGATTACATAATTTTAAAGTAAGCCTTCACTCAAGTCTGTATTTTTTTAGATTGATAACCACAAGGATCCTTTTTTCCTTTAGAAAAATTGACTGTTCTGCTTCAAAAGCAATAGGAGAGTGCTGCTTTTAACGTTAAAATACTATCTGTCTGAACTATTTTTGTAAGTTAATTATTAAAAATCATATATTAATTAAATGTGCTAACCAGTTTTTGGTGACACTGTGAAATCTAACATTTTCACAATTTATATGCTAGAGAAAAACAACTCCAAGGTGACAAATATCCTTAGGTTAAAAATAGAATCGCCCTCTTGTGACTGATGAGAGGAGTCATGATTGTTTTCATGAATGTGATAGAATAATAAATACATGGAAGACAGCCCCATAGTAATATCTGTTGCACAAACAAATGATAACATACATCAGTATATTGATTATCTGCTGTAAGGTTGGTCCACAGTCAATTTTCATTCAATAAACACTTATCGATCTACTGTATTGAGCAACATCGTGCTACAGTGGGGGATGAGGAAGGAGGTTGGGGCTAAATGCCCCTGGGGAAGGAGCCGGGACACAGTGTGTCTAGGAACAACACAAGAAAGGAACACTCAAGTGCACATCTCAAGCAAAGTCTTGGAGTGGGACAGATTCAGCTTCATCCATCAGAGGGATTCTGGGGTGTCAAGTATGGTCCCTATCTGCCACTCATTGGCTAAGGACCACCCCCAGGAGACTTAAATTCTCTTGTCATTTGTCTTGTGGCAAGGCTGCTGCAGTAGCTTGAGTGTATTGGAAGAGAATTGAGAGTGGACTATGGTAGACAACAGAGCACTGTCCTAGGGGTCTAGGTTGAAGTGTGACAAGCTCTGCTCCAGAAACCAGACAGCAGAGGAGACAGAAAGGAGAAGACTGAGACGTGGCCTCTGTCCGCAAATTGACTACAGTCGATGGTGGACATAAGAGAGACACAGGAGTCAGCTAAGGCTGGAGGCTAGTGAGATGACCCCTGCTTGGGGGGAGACGGACGTTCTGTCTCGGCCACTCAGCTACCCCACTAGGCCCTGAAACATTTTTCCTCTTGTGCACATCAAGGACCGCAGGATATCTGAGGGTGAGTTTTCACCACCAAAGGTCATGTTCTTGTAAGTAGTTTTTAAGCTGCAAATTTCGCAGTGACAAGTACCACGAATTGTGATACAAGACAAGGCAGGAATTGTGTGTTCATTGTGAAGGGTAAAGGACCCAAAGTAGGGGCAGTGGGAGCAGAATCTGAGTCGATTCCTAAAGTATGAATAACATGTTAAGAACAAACTGGAGAAGGAGAGAATTCCAGGGGAAGAGAACATTATCAGAAAGACCCAGATATATGCGAGTCCATTGCTTCGACTTTCCCTCAGAAAGATGTGCCTTTCTGCTTGGTGAGTCCCCTGCTGGCCTGACCCCTCTACAACCTGGGGAGTTGGGTCTCATCTCATGGCCTCTCTTCTTATTCTTCCTCAACCTGGAACCTCTTCTCCCACTTCTACGCAAGGCTCATTCACTCCGTATTACTTTCAGGTCTTTTCTTCAAAATCATTTTCCTGAGGATTCTGCCTAACAGGGTAGCAAATACCTGAGCAAAATCAAATCCAAGATCCAGCCACTGAAGCCTGCGTTAGACTTGGAAAAATTTTGTGGGTGCAGTAACTACTATCTCTTCTGGCTAAGAACTGAGAATTTAGAACAATTCCCAAACCAATTAAGAATTTGAATCTCTCATGCTAGCTTTTCTTTGTCTTTTTGTTCACAGTAAAATCTTACTTTTTATTATTTTTGATATAAAATACTCTAAACTCAGTAAATGAATGTGTAGCTATTAAAGTTAGGTAAAAATATATTTGTAGGGCCGGTGAGATAGCTCAGCGGCATAAGCACCTGCCTGGCAAGCACGAGGTCCTGAGTTCAATCTCCGGTACCCACAAAAAAAAAAAAAAAAAAAAAAAAAAAAAATATATATATATATATATATATATATATATTCGTAGCCTGAAATATGAAATATTATGACACAATTCAAACTAAAGAAACTTATGTTTAGCAACCAGATATACTTTTAAATATTTTTAAAATATACTATATATATTACACATGTACTACTAAGTCTTATGAAAAGTTTAAGATCCCAAATCTGGCATTACAAAAATGTAAAGAATACTGTACATAAAAAATTTCAATTACAAAATGATTTAATTATGGTAATAATTGACACTTGAATATTTGAATGATGAACACTTGCAAGGCCATTCCTTGTTTAATCCTAGTGGAGTTCTAGGCTAGTTATTAGCAAGAGGAAACTGAAGTCAAGTGGCAGAGGTGATGCAGCCAGAGTGTGCTCAGGTCAGATCATAACTCGGGTCATCAGACTCCAACCTGCACTTCTTAGATCTTGTCCTAATGTCTCATTTTATAGAAATTACTTGTAAATGTGTATTCATTTTCTAGAAGCCTTATTAATAGTTCATAGCCTCAAACATAGAAGACAAAGACCAAGCAGATTAAGGGAAACTGTAATTGTCATTGTCCTTTACTCCTCTTTTGGGAGAGGGAATACTTTATTTGATAATATATTTTATGGTAGACCATCTGCATCACCATTCTTCATAGACCAGGCGTCTACTTCAGACACCAGCCTGCTCAGCTTTTATCATCCACTGCTTAGATATCCTTCATATATTAGCATGATTTGAGAGAGTTTTTTATTTACTAACAATTTATACGATAGAGAAAAGCAACTCCAAGGTGACAAATATCCTTAGGTTGTATCTAGAATTCACAAGAACTGGGGTGGAGTCCTGTGACTCTCATTACCATGTATCACAGCTCTAACTCAGCCATGTATGAGCATCCTGGCCCTAGACAATAGATAAACATTTCACTTCATTCTCCACCTTCAAATATGTACCAACTCCAGGGCAGGGGGAGGGAGGAAGAAGTCAATTCAGAGAATTATTGATTATTAGCCATCTTCTCTACACCAGCATATATTTGTTAGTTGTTTTATCTGCATTGTCTTATTCTCAAAATAAACTCAGGTGTTAACTTCATTACCTTTATTTTATAGATAACAAAGATCTGAATGTAGGTGTGTCCCAAGCCAATATTAATCCTCCCTCCTCTTGAATCTACCCTAGAGCTGGAATCTAGAGTTCACATGTTACTCATTCATCCCTTTGTCTATTCTTTAGCAAATTTTAAGTATCCCTGCTAAGTGATGTCAGCTCCAAAAGCATAATATTTGGGAACATTTTGACCTCCAAGGCTCAACAAATACACACACAAAAATAGATAGGTTCATATTAAAGAAATAGGGTGAATATCAGTTTTGAAAGACTTAACATGATTAATAAAAATGTGTCAATCAAAGGAGTAATGGTCTGAGATATAAGCCTGGAAGAGAAGGCTGCTTTCAGTGAATCCAAGCACCTGCCAGAAAAGGGGTTGCTTGGCCAAAGAAAAACAACCAGCACCATTCCAACTCCCTTGGAAGTAAGATTCCTGTTACTAAGATGAATGTTTCAATCAGTCTTAACCTTGTGCCACTACACATTTGGATTGTCTAACCTCTCATCTTGGTTTCTTGTTCACTTAGCAAAATTTGCTGACAATTTTGCTTTTAAGTAGACATGTCTACCCATAGAGAATATGCTGGCCAATATAAATATTTTAAATATGTGTGACAGGTATACCTCAAGTTCATAAACTGGCATCCCACTTAACTATCAGTCTTGAGATCAGAATACCTCTCCAGGTGTTGATGAAACCAGGTTTTCTAATCTTGGTATGATAAAGGACTGAATTCACCAAGACTGTCCCTTGAAATACAGTCTTCTGGCAAACATTTAGAGGTCTGCTATGATGGTTAATTTTATTTGTCAACTTGCCTGGGCTATTATACCCAGATATTTGGTTAAAGAGCAGTATAGATATTGCCAGGAAGGTATTTTTTAGATATAATTCACATTTGAATCAATAGACTGTAAGTAAAGCAGATTATCCTGAATAATATGATTAGGCCACATTCAATCAGATGAAAGCTTAAAGGGCAAAGATGAAGGTTTCCTAAAGAAGGAACTTAGCTTTAAGATTGCAACATCAACTCTTATCTGGATGCCCTACCTGCCCATTATCTACAGATTTCAGCCTCAGCAGCTGCTGTAATCATATGCACCAATTCCTTAAATCACTCTCTCTCTCTCTTTCTCTCTCCCCTACATCCTCGTTATGTTTTGTCTTAACAGGCTTGTGCTCTGAGAAATGTATCATTAGATGATTTTGTCATTGCAAAACAAACATCATTAAGTATACTCACAACGATCTAGAAGGTATTGATCAATCATTCAACATGACCTTTTGATACAACCAAGAGATGCAATAAACATGATGTTTATAGTAAACATTTTTTATAAGTAGAAGTACACTCTTAAGTAAAGATAAAATATGTTGTATAGTAAATACATAAACCAGCAGTATGCTCATTTTATCAAGTATTATATACTCTATGTAATTGTACCTGCTATATTTATATGAGTGGCTGAGAGCAGTAGGTATTTTTATACTAGCATCACCATAAACATGTAAGTAATTCACAGTACAACAATATTATGAAGACTACAGATCATTGGACAAGAGGAATTTTTCAACTTCATTATAATCCTATGAAACCACTATTGTATATAAGTCTGAAGTTGACCAAAATGTTAATATGTGGCTCACAACTGCATAGATGAGATAGCTACTCTCTCTGGATGGAAAGTCTTCTTTTGCCCTAAATTCTATGATTCTATGCTCTATGAAAGAGCATAAAAAATAAACCTTTATTATATATAAATACATAAAGTATTAACATATATAAATTTTGAGATTAAATATATTTATAAAATTACATGTACTTATAAAAATTGATTCTATTTCTCTAGAAAATCCTAATACACCTCTCCTGCAGTCTTCCAATTGGGCCAACTACCTTTCCATCAAAAAATGCTTCAACAAGGTTATTGTTCTCTCCACTCCTTCACCAAATGATAGAAGTCACGGTGGGAGCTCACCTTCGGCCCACACGGAATAGTTTCTTTTGGTGAATAGAACCTAGGTCTCTAGGCTCTTGCTCTTGTTCTTTCATAATGATTTTTATTCATCACTTATCTCCAAATGTATTTTTGTTCTCCTTTGAACTGCTAATTCTTAGCCCTGAACTCACAGTGGTTTTACTATTAACTTGCAATTGGGGATCTTGCTGCCTTTGGCCTTTTAGTTTTTATGGTGAACATGGAATACTCTAACCATAGGCTTTGGCATCTATTCCCTGCTAAGAAGTTTTTCCTGAACAGTGCATCATAATTTTAAAAGAAAGGTGACATTTACATGTTTTCTTAGACCCCTCAAGGTTTCCTTTGGGAAGGAAGCTACTGTTAAGCTACTACTGGTTATGCTCTTCAATAACTCTTTATTTAATTTGAAATCATAAAAGCCTACTAATTTTCACATTTTCAAGTGAACTTTGCTAGCTAATCTAATTGGATTGCATGAAAAAGAAAAAAGTATAAAACCCTTACTAGTTTTACAGCAGCACTCTGGAATGGGTTCAGGTAGGGCGAGCTTTCTCTGACCCCTGTTGACACACCAATAGTTACTCACACCTCCTTAATTAGACTACTATCATTTCTAAATTTCTACTTTAAACCCAATCAAATGTAAGTTGGTCTCACTGTATATTTCCTGCAATGGTTATGAGGTTGTCAAACCCCTGTGGAATCCATACTTAGGGATTATTGAATGTCATTCTGTTCATGAGTCAAAAGTGGATTCTGAAATAATTTAATGGACCCATGATATATTCATTTGAAAGGGAAAAGAAATGAGAAATAGTCACTCTTGCCTAAGACCAAGATCACATAGTTATTTCTGAGTCCATGTCCAAATCTCAATTGTTCATCTCAATAATAAAACACTGTGCAAATCAACCAAGTTTGCTGACTCTGGTTGTCATTGGCTTTATTTTCAATGGCCATGAACAAAGGATGTTGGATTTTTTCCCTTTAGTCTCATAAAAATTTCATCCACCAGCAAAAGTAGGTTTAGTTCGACATCTGATATTTTTTGTTTTTGTTTTTTTTTTGTGGGTACCAGGGGTTGATCTCAGGACCTCGCGTGCCAGCAGGCACCTGCACTGCTGAGCGATATCACCGGCCCTTTTTTCGTATGTGGGTTCCGGGAGTCGAACTCAGGCCCTCGCGCTTGCCAGGCAGGCACTTATGCCTCTGAGCCATCTCACCAGCCCTGATGTTAGATAATTTTTAAGAGGTGTATAAGGACTTGGCTCATCAGACCTTTAGCAACTATGCTGGGCAGTCTATGTGAACTAGATAAAAGCTGACCTCATGATGCTGTTTGTCAGATTCAATTGATGAGATTCTGTTTGAGAGATAGAAAGGTCTGGAGGTAAAACGTAAACTGTACAGTCATTCACTGACAGACATTTTCATGAGCATGAAGATAAAATTTCTAAAGCAGAAGAAATTCAAGATAAGTTTATGGTTGAGCATTCCTTCACAGTTCTAACCATGTTATGTTTTGTCTTTGTTTAAAAAGATGTATGGTCTCCTGGCTATATTCAGTGATATGTGACCTAAACTCAGTTCTCAAAGGAAAATAGACACTTTCCTACAAAGTACCACCCTATGCTAAGTGGACATTTATGAGCTATTAATCATGTGTCCAATTATTTTTTGTGTAACATTTAGCATGTATTGCCGCATAAAAATATAACTGTATTACCCCCTCAAGCAAGCAGGCAATCAAAATCTCATTCAAACACATAGCCTCAGCCCCATTCATAGAAGAGGGGATAAAAGATTGATTAAACACATTCCCAGAAGCCATCTCTGAGATACCATCTGACACAAGACAGTACTTACAACCACAGAATTCCCTGGTTGCCTTCCTAGAATTAGCTGGGGCTGCCCATTTGGTTAATTTGTGTTTATAGGAGAGTTAACCTGAATTCACAATTTCCTCCATGTCTCCTACAAACAGTGCACCAGCACAAACTTGAAAGCTTTAGAGGTCAAGGCTTACCAATGCAAGAGGGGCTCATTAAAGCTGTAGGAAAAATGTTGGCTTGCACACAAATCTTCACTCAGGTCTAATTCTAATCTATATGTTTAACAGCTGGTAAATCCAGACTGCTGGAGCCTCTTTCTCCCAATACAGAGAAAATTAGCTTTTTGACATGAACATGTAAGTTGTTGGTAGTATTATAAAAGGAGCATAAACAAGGTCTTTTACTAGAAAAATGTGAAGAGCTTCACCAGACCACCCTCCTGGATATGATGCCATACGTGAACCTTTGTATCCCAGTAGGGTAGAGACAGCTGGGGAAAGACCTCATCCTCTGGGGTGATCCCAGCTGAGTTTTAGGAAGATGTGGTAGTTAGTGCAAAGGAGTAGGAATTCCCATCCTTACTAATAAGACATATTAAAACAATGAATTACTTGGAAAATAAATACAAATAATGCATCTTTTTAAAAAAAATCTCTAGGGGAGTTTCTAGTAACATAACACCATATGTCAAAGGCTGATAGTGATGTTGTAGAAACTCTTTAATATATGTTGAAACAACAGCAGTGTTTGCAGTGCTATATAGGCAAAAGAGTAGCATCCTTATTAATCATCTGTGAAACAATTTCTATATTAACTACTACAAGAAGTCCCATCTCACCTCATTTTATTGGGTTTTCAGAATGAAATACAAATACATACATTGTTTTAGGTCATGTAAGCATTCCTATTTTGTTGGAATGATATGGATAAATACCCAAGGGACATATTTTTTGCTTTTTCACTTATACACTATATATTGCCTAGGAGTCTTATTTTGAGCACAAATGGACAGAATTTCCCCCCTGATGCCATACTTCTCAAAGTCTTTTAATTCTGTTGCTAAGAAGATAACATTCTTATGGATGAAAAGAGAGTTTGTCTTTTTTTACATTATTTATTTGAAAATAATTTAACAATGGAATTTCTTTTTTTTTTTTTTTTTTTGTGGGTACCGGGGGTCGACCTCAGGACCTCGCGCGCCAGCAGGCGCCCGTGCCGCTGAGCGATATCACCGACCCTTTTTTCGGGTGTGGGTTCTGGGAGTCGAACTCAGGACCTCGCGCTTGCCAGGCAGGTGCTTATGCAGCTGAGCTATCTCACCGGCCCCCAACCATGGAATTTCTGATGAGACCATCACAATATTTTTGCTCATGATTGTGCAGGATTATGTAAAAAATAATGACAGTGTAAGCTTTCAATCCAATATCATTATAAAAAGCCCCATCTGAAGGCTTCTGGAGATAAGCCTTCCCCATTTTTTGTAGGATATTCTTTCATAAGGAAGTTAACGGAAAAGGGAGAGAATTTTAACAGACTAATATTTATCTCAGTGGTGTAAATCTTAAAGACAAGGAGTCCCAGCAATCCTCAAGTATAAGTCATCAAAACAGTAATTCAAATGAAGCTGGGGTGTGCAAAGTTGTAGCACTGCAGGCATATAAATTGCTGTCACTGGGACAATAGGGAAGGTCTTGGGGCGAGACAATCTTACTATGCCCTTGGAGATCTCCAGAATGTTAACAAGATCACCATTGTCCTCTTTTCAATGAACGTTCTGGCCTTTTGTGTGTGGGGTTAGGAAATCCCATGACACTCTGTGGAGCTTGGCGGCTGTGTGCACATTTGCGTTCACTCACTGCTGACTTTATTTAGACAGGTGACTGTAGTGATCTGCACATTAATGGCATATATTGAAATTTAGGAGAGCCACACCACACGGGATGAATTTTACCGTATGTAAATCTTAAAGTAAATTTAATTTAAAAATCAGAAGAACCAATTCATTCAATTTGACGTCTGAATAAAGATCGAATTCCCTTTTCCAAGCACTGCTCCAAAACCTGTTTACTGTTGCCTCAGATGCTGGGCTTCTCTGCTTCAGCATCTGTGCCTCCTGCCTCCACAAAGCTGTCTCTATGTTGTGGTTTTTTAATTAAAATATCTTTTTCAATATTGCCTACCTTAGACTTCGATACCCATTTTCTCATTCTCTTTGGTCTTGTTTATAATTTACGGAGTGGGGTCCCAAAACATTCCTTTGGAGCAACAAATTATCTCTATCACACATATTACAGTGACATTTGCTAGGGGTAGGAAAATTAAAATTATGTAAACATCTCTCTAATGGAGGAAACTATAGTTATTTGAAACTTTGCTTTTTGTTTGACATACTTGCAGCTTTGTCAAAATCACTCTAGTCATCTATTTTTGTCTGTGAACTGTTGCCTAATATAGAATAAAAAGGGAGATAGAGTGGAATATAAAACTATTGATATATGATACTTTAAGAATACTAGAACTTCTCTTACTGGTTATGAAATTGAGCATCAAGTGACATTAAGAATCTCCTTTTAGGGCCGGTGAGATGGCTCAGCGGCTTAAGCGCCTGCCCGGCAAGTGCGAGGGCCCGAGTTCGACTCCCGGATCCCACATACGAAAAAGGGGCCGGTGATATCGCTCAGCGGCACGGGCGCCTCCTGGCGCGCGAGGTCCTGAGGTCGACCCCCCATACCCACAAAAAAAAAAAAAAAAAAAGAATCTCCTTTTATAACACTGATTAGGTATGTGATGTGGGCTTATATTCCTTAGGAAAGACGCCTTTGGGGGCTGTCTCATAATTGATAATCAAAAAGGAAACAGGTAAACTTGAAAATATTTCCTTCATTTCATAACAGACTGTACAAATACAGTTACGTGGACACACTTTTAGCTCATCATTTTGTAGGTGTGCCAGAGTGAAATATCTTTGTATCAAACATGATATCAATAATGTCTCAGTCAACAGAATGAAATACAGACATTTACTTTAAACTGAGAAGAAAGTGGCATGGAAACAAATCTGTAAATTCCTCTGAACTTATGCCTCTGAGAGGCAATGAAATATGTGTAAAATATTCGAATTCTGTCCCCCTTCCCTGATCCTCCCACTTAGCCATGTTATTTTCTATGGGAGCTTGGTCCTTTTTTATTAAGCTTAGCTTCTTGAGATTTGAAGGCCAAAGACATACGGATGTTACACATCACAATCTCTAACCACTTTAGGAAATTACAGCAACTGCTATTTTACTGTGAATCTCCAGTGTTTGACCAAGATATTCCTTAATTTAGCTAATGCTCCTTCTCTAAACACTCAAACCAACAAACTTCAGGAGAAGTGACAAATACCAACCACTCTTTTGGATCTGTGTGAGCTATATTAGTTTTCTAATTAAGTGCTGCTAGTCTGGAGTCAAATATATACTGACAAACCTGTCTTTTCATCTCTCCTCTGATCTAGACACTGTCATAGCCCTGTCACTACCTGACTTGAAAGTTTTCCACTAGTGACACTTTCCATTTCCTCCTGTACTGCACACTTTTCTCTCTTTTCCTTGGGTGATAGTTACACATTGGCATTTTCTAACACATAGCACTCACAGCAACAATAACATTCAAATATCTAGGAATAAATGTAGCAAAAAGCCCATCATGGTAAAAGTTATGAGTCTTCCTAGAAAACCAAAACAGAAAATGCAACTTAAAATATGGGAAGAGTAAATATTGTAAAAGCTGTTGGCTCTCCCAAAATTAATCTATAGGTTAAAACTAATTTCAGGGCCGGTGAGATGGCTCAGCGGCATAAGTGCCTGCCTTGCAAGCGCGAGGGCCCGAGTTCGACTCCCGGATCCCACATACAAAAAAGGGGCCGGTGATATCGCTCAGTGGCACGGGTGCCTGTTGGCGCGCGAGGTCCTGAGGTCGACCCCCCGGTACCCACCAAAAAAAAAAAAAAAAAAACTAATTTCAATCAAAATTCTAAAAAATAATTCATGAATACTGATAAACTGAAAATTCCTATGAAAGAAAAAAGGGAGAAAATATCCACAACAGTTTTCAAGAAGAAAAATGGAGGATTTTTTTTAATATATATTAAGAACTAATATATACCTGCAGTACTAGAAACAGGGAGAAATTAGTACATGGATAGACAGAAATTCCACAAATACCGAAAACATAGCATAGAAACAGATCCACATATAGATGAGATCTTGGTATATGTCAGAGATGGCATTTCAAATCAGTGAAAAAAATTAAGAAATTCCAACAAGGCAACTGATCCTTCATACACAAAAAGATAAAATGTGACTGTTAACTCACACCATACACTGAAATATATCCCAGAAGGATTGTTACTTAAGCATGCATTGTTTTTAATAAGTGTATATTATAACAATGAATACTTTTAATGAAAAGTAGAGCTGTAAAGTATTTAGCATAACTTTGTGGCATTGGGGTGAGGAATGACTTCTTAGATAAGATGTAAAAGCATATCTAATACAGAAAATTTCATTAAATAGAGCTCCAATGAAACTAAAAATTTTGGATTTGTGAAATATCACTGTTGAAAAAATAATTCAATTATGAGGAAAGACATTTGTATTCCCTATATCTAGCAAAGCACTTGAATGTAGAAGATGTGAAAAATACTTGTCAATCAGTAAGAAATTGATAGAGAAATTAGCAAAGGATATTAATAAGCAATTCACAGAGCATGAAATCTGGGTAGAAATTAAAAATATGTTAGCAAAATTTAAAATGATACCAAATGCTGTTGAGAGATGATGAGAACGCCTAGTGGGAGTGTAGACTGATAATTTTTGGAAAAAAATTAGCAATGTGCTATACAGTTTATGTTTCTTTTTTTGTTTTTCCTTTTCCTTTCTGTTTTGTTTGCTTTTTGTTTTTTGAGACAGGATATCACTATGGCTGACCTTGAACTTGCTATGTAGCCCAGGCTGGCTTGGAACTTACAGTGATCCTCCTGCCTCAGCCTCCTGAGTGCTAGGATTACAGGCATGCACCACCACACCAAGCTTCAGTACACTTTAATTTATAAATATTCTTTTATCAGTAAATTTTATTTCTGAATAACTATCTCAGAAAATATCTCCACATCTGCAGAAAATATATACAAGTGAAATGATGTTTGTTACTGTGATGGCTAATTTTGATAGTCAACTTGATAGGTTTGAGAGATAACACAGGAGATTGTTTTTGTGAATCAGAAAATAATGATATGGCAGAAGCATAAGCTTGAAATGTGAGTACATATTCAAAATTTTTCCACTAAGCTTCTGCCATTTCTAAAAGCACATATAACAAGTAGATGGTGTTCCTCTGCCCGATCTTCAAGGTGGAATATGCCCCAAACCAACTCCTGGTATAATACTGCCCTACCAACATGCCAACCTGGAGGTTCAGAACTGAGTCACCTACCTAGCTGAGATAAGTAAAGTATGAATTTCTATTACTTTATGTCTTCAGTCATATCTCTTCTATTGCTAAATTTTACATATTTATGGTAAAGTTTGAAGATCTATAATCCATTAAAAGAATATCCATGTTTCAAGAGTCAGATTACCATGAATTTGGAGTAATTTGGAAACTACTGTTGATTAGTTCTGATTTATATTTGGAGATAAAATGAATCCACTTTCATAATTCTGAAGACTAAAAAATGAATTATAAATATGAATCAAAAGAAATTCTCTAAGATGAAATGTGAACACTGAAGGTGAAATCTCCCAGAAGTATCCCTGAGCTCTTCATTCATCATAACCACTAAAAATGGGAGGGGATGCTAAGATTTGTGGAAGAATTGATAATCTGAAGCAATGAATAATTTACTTGGAACTGTCTTCTGGCCAATGCCTGGTTTGTAAACTATTTCTTTATCTCAACCTTTGGGAGATACAAGAAAAACATTTATATCCTATACTGAGTCATTAAATAAAGTCAAGTGAATAAAAATGTAATATGAGGGCCGGTGAGATGGCTCAGTGGCATAAGCACCTGCCTGGCAAGCGCGAGGGCCCAAGTTCGACTCCCGGATCCCACATACGAAAAATGGGCCAGTGATATCATTCAGCGGCACGGGCGCCTGCTGGCACGCGAGGTCCTGAGGTCGACCCCCAGTACCCACAAAAAAAAAAAATGTAATATGAAATCTTAAATTGTATTCAAGAAAGTGTCAAATTTTATAGATGGCACTATTTAGAAAATTACTTTTTTCTCTTAGAACCATAGACTTCAAATTTGAAATTTTAGGATTTGTGACTATGAAATATTAAAATTATAACAACACTGTTCTCTCCAATATACTGTACTATCATATCTGTAAAAAATGAGTGAAGTTTTATACATACACAGTACAAAGAGGAGTTCACTGACAGCCATATGAGCATTACTGATGACCAATATCATGAGCTTGGAATAAAAAGAACCATAATTTTAAAATAACAATTTTAAAGAAAGAATCAAAATAGAAAAGTATGCTCAAATATTAGAAAGATTATTACAGTGTGAATACAGAATATTTATGTTGAATCTTGTTTTAAAAGAACAAAGTGATTGGCCATAATTTGCAGTCTCTACAAAATACAGCTGCCTTGTAGCAATTTTATTTCATGTAGCAAAAAGCTCAGACATGTCAGCTGAATTAGGATCAGGTACTGCCATCACAGAGCAATACAAAATTCCACATCAGGACAATGGTAGATTCAAGACAATATGGCGAGTACAATGCAGTTCCTATAAAAAGCACAACTTCTTACTCTCTCTGTCAGTATTCAGGGCTACACTAAAGGTCATGTTTGCTGCTGCTTTCTGTTGTCCTTAACCACTGACATTTTAAAAAGTCTAAATGCACTATGCCTTGGGACTCTTTTGTAAAGGGGGCTTTACAAGTGTAAAGAGATGTTGGTACAACCTTTATTTGACTTCTGACTATCACCTCTGGTTCCAAGTAGAACAAGTTTTGCAGCCTTTGCAGAGTCCTTAGCAGTCCCCACATTTCCTTGGGGAGTCCATATTCCATCTGGCAAAATCATCATTGTAATTTGTCAAAGCAAGAAGAATTGTGCCTCAAAAGCATGTGTTCTAAAGAAATGGAACTGTGTGCCTGGCTGCTCTAGCATCAGCACATTTAAAAGCCTGCTGTAAATGAATGATCAGCTGGACAGAGAAAACAGTTTGGGGTAAATATGAGCTTTTGCTGTTCTATTGCAGGAGGATCCATTAAAATGGAAAATGGAAGGGGGTTTTGCTATGCAGGAGATGTGTTTCCTGAGTAACATTAGTGCAGACGCCAGAGCCTGTCTTAGCTCAAGATGGAAATCTGCACTGATAAAGAAAGGGTCAAAGAACCTGATTTGCATCATTAATTTTCACCTTTTCTTTGTAATAACTGCCTCAAAGGAGCAGCCAACAACAGCAACACAACATGCTCAGTGAACAGTAGTCTGTGTGTTTCCACATAGTAAATAGAATCAAGCAAGTTGACCTCTTTCCAAGAGATGTGTTGTTGATCTCTTTTTGGAGTTGAAAATACAATAAATATCTCAGAACATAATATCCAAAAATGTCCCAGCTACCAACCTCTGCCACTAACATTCTTGACCGTGAACTTTAGTGACAGATGAGACCCAATGTCAGTCTGGCTCTGCCGCTTAAAGAAACTCTGAGCCTTGGGCAAGAGTTTTCAAAGCTTGCATTCCATCCCCACATCTATTACTCTCTGCTCCACAGGACCATAAAACACATTGAACACTTAAACATTTCTGCTTAATATGCTTGCAGTAAATGTTAGTGATTATTAGTTAGATTTATTGATATCCCTTGAAAGAAATGGAAGTCATATATAATGAAAAACAAATATACAATAAAAATAAAAGAATACAAACGATGTAAGGCACAAGAAAAACTATTTATACCAGAAATACAATTAAAAGGTAAGTTTTGATCCAGGCACAGTGGTACACACCTGTAATCCCAGCACTTGGGAGGCTGAGGCAAGAGGATCACTGGGGGATTTTAAAAAATACACACCTGTGCATAAATAGAAACATGTTAATCCTTGCTACCTTTGCATATAGCCTAAAAAAGGAAAACAGAAATTCTTTCAGGAAACTCCAATATAATTTTCATGGTTAGACTGTTAGTCTAATAACAGGGAATTCTATGCAACTGCTCAGCACTCAAGACTTATGAGTCTCTAGCCTTCACAAAATAATTGCTCTACCCCTGGATCATTCTTTCCTTTTAGCTAGAAGACCTATAACTTTTGAGTTTAAGATTATGCAGTTCCCCTCCAGGGCTGCGGAGAAGGGTGCTGTGACTGTGTGGAAAAGCCTTCTCCCTACATGTATTGAATAGGCAGGCAGTGTTATACATGCCTGAGCCAGTATAGAAGTAACCCCAATACACTCTATATGATTCTATCTACAGTAAACAGAATTATCTGTCACTGAATATTTGTATATATAATTGCATATAAAGATGAAAGATTAACTAAATTAAATGGTCATGAGGATAACAAGTCAAAAGTTTATTTCATGAGACAATCCTGTGTCTTATGAAATCATTTCATAAGATAATTCACATGTGTAAAAAGCATAGCATAGACCACAGCAAATAAGACTTGAAAGTGAAGTCTAGAAATAATATACAGTTTTCCTTCTGTATCCATAGGGGATTGGTTAAGGACCCCAAGGCTATCAAAATATTTGGATGTTCCAGTCCCTGTTATAAAATGGCATAGTATTGGCATATAACTTACACATATCCTCCTTACATTTTAAATCAATTCTAGCTTACTTATAACAACTAATCCAATGTAAATACTATGTAACTAATCATTATATCACATTGTTAGGTAATAATGACAAGAAAAAAGTGTATATGTTCAGTACAAATGTAATTTTTAAAAATATTTTCTACCCAAAGTTGATTGAATGCATGGATGCAGAACCCATGTATATGGAGGCCAACTATATTTCCTATCTCCCTTGCATATTGGACTTCTGGGGATTCCATAACAAATTAACATAGAGCGGGTAGCTTAAACAACTGAATTTATATTTTCTCACTGTTCTAGAGACTGGAAAGTCAAGATCAAGATGCCAGTCCGTTTGGTTTCTGGTGAGCACCCTCTTCCTGGCTTGCAAACAGTCAGCTTCTTGCTGTGTCTTCAAATGATAGGGAGAAAGAGGTCTCTGGTATCTCTTCTTAAAAGTACAGTCATGTATCACTTAAGAAAAAGGATGTATTCTGAGAAATATGTTTTCAGGTAATTTAGTTATGCAAAATTCACAGGGCATGTTTACAAGAACCCAGATGGTCTAGTCAACCATTTGACACTGCCTCAATGCAATCAAGAGATATACTAAATGTGAGGTGTGTAAGCCTGCTGCCAGCATAATACATGCTGTTTTATAGTAGATATTTTTTAATAAACAGAGGGAGTATACCCTAAAATAACAATAAAACTACAGAATGGTAGATATGTAAACACAGTTGTTCATTATCAATTATTATGCACCGTACATAATTGTATTCCTATATTTGTGTGTGACTGGCAACATAGTAGATTTTGCACCAGCATCACCACAAATACATGAGTAATGTATAACACTATGGCATTAAGAGATCACTAGCAATGGGAAGTTTTCAGCTCCATTACAATCTTATGAGACCACCATTTTATATGCAGTCCATTGTTGACCCAGTGCATGACTATACATTAATTCTACTGGGTGAGGGCCCTACCCTTATGACCTCATTTAACCTTTACTACTTCTTTTGCCTTTGACCTCATTTAACCTTTACTACCTCTTTTGCCTTTATTATCTCCTATACCTTCAAATATAGTCACATTGGAGGTTAGGACTTCAGTGTACGAATTTGGGAGGGACAGAATTCAGTTGGTCACACTCTCCTAACACAAGATAAATAACTACTGATAGTGTCTGATCCCTTTTCTGGTAGGTAAATGAGTCAATTGAACTATGAACAACCCTTGTTGGTCAGTAAGAGAAAGTTGGAGCACCTAGAGCCAGGATTCTCTCATAAAAATTTAAAATGTCAGCCAGGCAATATTAGTACCTAAAATAGAATTCCTGGTGTGGAGTATCCTTTATTCTTGGGGAAATTCAGGAGTACCGAAAATAAATATTTTCATATTACAATATAGAATGGAAGTCCAAGGCTCTTAAAAGTGGTATGGGGGCAGAGAATGGCACAATGATAGTCTTAACAGTTAAAGTAAAAGGTAATGTGAACAGATCCCAAGGATGAAGTATTACCCTTAGTAGCTAGAATTGTATCTATTTCTCTATGTGAGAGCAATTTAGAGCACAGGATGTAAGTAAGCAAATCAATTGCCATTGTTGTCATTGTTCAAGGAAACTCCAGTATAAACAGGCAATTTTATGGAATATTCCTTAGGTAAATGAGATTATGTTCATTTAAAGTAGAAGGAGCTTCTTGACTCTTGAGACAACAAAGTACACTAGTGTGAAGTACATTGCCCTTCACATGGTGCAAAATAAGGTCTGGACTGTACCAGCTATAAACAAAACTCTCAAAAGATAATAATTGACAATAACAAGGCAAACTTCATGTTGACAAAACAAAATTTCCACAGCATTTTGGTATGTAGTATAACATTTAACTTTCCCCAGATCAGAAGAACCCCAAGAGAGGGACTAATTTCTAAGAATAATAAGTATTTTCAAACATTATACATTTCCCATCCTTTCAGTTCTCCCTTTGTTAACTTAATGGTTCAATAAATGCCTATTTAGGGAAACAATTAAATCCCTTTCAAAATTTCTGGGGAGCATATTTCTTTCTCATTTGTTTTTTTCCCTCAAGTTATCAGTATTCATCTTTAATGTTTCTCTCATCTATACAAATATATCTGTGCAGAACTTTTATACCAAGACCCTTCCTGAATTTTGTTAGCTCCATGTATGAAAGTTAAAACTGCCACCTTGGAAAGTTAAAACTGCCATTTGCTCTAAATGGGATTAATTCGGGTGTAAGTATGAAGAAGATTGTCAGGGTGCACGTCCTTCTTCATGTTTGTCCCCAGGTCTTTTTTCCTCCCCCATTGCTGAATTGAAAATGAAGCTGAGCTATAATCTCGCTTGGCAGAAACTGGTTCCTTCCTTTGATAAACATCTAAAATGCAAATGAATGTGAGTACAGCTCTGAAAGAGGAAGCACGGGGTTTGACAAGAATCTGGAGGGTAAAAAGAACTTTTTGACTTAAAAGAACTCTTTTTGTTCATATTCAGTATTGTTTCCTGGAGAAAAAATTTTCCTCCACCAAAAAACAGAAAAAATTCTGCTACATCAAAATGCAGAAGCATGAAAAACTGATGAGCTTTCAGATTGTCCTCTTTTGCATGCAAATCATATCAGAAGTTCTCATTAGCATAAATGCATGAGCAACTCTAAATGCTTTTAATTTCCAATCTCAGCCAGCAGAGGAGTAATTTGTCACTGTCAGGGTGAAAATCTAAAAAAGAAAAAAAGAGAGAGAGAAGGACTCCACGCTAAATTGGAATCATATAAATTTTTGATTTGCTAATTGACTGATGCTGCAGTTCAATCAGCTGCCTTGAAGGTGTAAATAATTCAATGTACAGTCAGAAATAAAAGCATAATGTGCCACTACCGAAGGGATATTAGTATTCAGTGCAGCAGGACACACCTGACCATGTCTTTTTCATAGATACCCTCTTTAGTCAAATTATAAGTCTTCTGCAAACTACACTCATATAAACCAATAAAAATATCTCTCGTACACCCCAAGTTTTGCAAGTAAGAGACATTAGAACTGAGGAAGCAGAACTCAGCAATCTTTAGCAGTGAGCACCCCAGCAGGTTTCAATCATGGCTTTTTGAAGCACCTTCCTGTAGTAACTCACTAATGCAATCATAAAGGGAAAAGAGGAAAAAGTGCCCAGGTAAAAATCTTCTTCCTACTCCTGCTCACTTTCAGTCAGTCCTTTCTTTTAATCAACTGCCTTAAGTGTCACATGTAAAATGTATTTATTGCAAAAAAAAACCTCCTTGGGGCAGGCTTGATAGGGATATTTTAGAGGCTACTCCCTGTGGTTTATTTTTATTAGGTAGTTCTATAATATTAATACCTTTACCTTGAAACGTTTTAATTTACACTGTCCAAAAGTTAGCTTATAAATCTCTTCAGGAGTGTTGCAGGGCTGGGGGTATAGCTCAGTGGTAGAGTGATTTCCTAGCATATGTGAAGCCCTGGATTCAACCCCAAGCAACCCTCCTAAAATAGCTTAATTCAACATCCAATGGAACTCATATGACTAAAGTTTCATCTTATTGGATCTGTATTTTATCACATGTAATTGACATTTATTTAATAATAATCTTAAGCAGGAAAATCAAGGAGCTGTGCTAAAACCATGCTCAGGTACTTTCATTACAAAAAGCTAACAAATCTGGTTCTAAAGTGAAAATGCTAGTGGAAACTGACACTAGAAATTAACTTTAAACTAACTGAGAAATGATAAAGGCTATATGTGCCAATGTTCAAGTGGATTCATTTAAACTATATTTTAGTTATGAGATACAGAGACCAGACCTAATTAATGAATGTATTTAAAATCTATAACGAATCACACAAGCCACTGGAAAAACTGACTTGTACATAATAATGAAGTGTTCCTACTAGGAAAGAGAATTCAAAGCTAAGATTTATAAACTTAATTCAGCAATTAATGCATAGCATGAAAAAATAAAAGATAGTTATCCCTCCCTAACATTAGCTTATTGCTAGCCCTCATGCTAGATTCTGACTCAAATCCTATTTCTAAAATTTATTCTTCAACAACCCTTCTAATTATTCTAGAGTTGTTTGGAAGTTTCACAGATAGCTACTCTTTAATGCCACATAGACAAACAGAACAACTGTTACCTACTATGTGTTATGGGTTGTTTTTCTAAATATCCCTACACTTCTTGACTTTTTGTATTTGTCATTGTCTCTGGGGAAACTCAGAACAATAAAACGAGGAGGACAAAAGTATGCAACTTTTAGCTTTTGAAATTAAAGTAAGGTAACTCAAGAACTTGAACTTCTGAACTTTAAAATCATTAATCACTCACACTATATTTATGTTAGAAACCATCAACCTGATTGAATGTATGATCAATTAAAGCCAGTTTTTGTTTTGTTCTGGTTTTCTTCCTGCCCCAGACCAGATTAAATAACCAGAAATTTAGAAAGAAACATAATGAGAGGTAAAACAAAGCAAGAGAATGAATCTTAATATACAAACCAACAATGGCTGGACTATATGTGACAACAGAACTTTGACTCACACCCTGCAGCAACCTACCCAACAAAGCAACAATTTACCTATGCCATGCAGATGGCTAGGTGCAGTGACAGTTAGCTGGTGGAACAATTTAGAATCCTGTTTATGAATGTGTTACCACTTGAGGGTAGGAGGTCTCTAGTGAAGTAAGGCAGGGATTCTTAGTCCTCTTGTTGGCAGCATTACTTTGGCATCGAAATGCAGTGACCTGGTTTGCAGATGATAAATAACTAAATTAGACAGTTTGTAAGCTGGATGAAAGAGTTAAGTTCAAGAAAACAGTTGCCAATTTACAATGAAAGACCAAAACAAAGAACGTGACATTTAGCCCAGATTAAATATAAGGCTTTGAATTTTTTGAAAAATCAATTTTATGAGTACAGATCTGAGGAGACAAAATGATTTATGTAAAAGGCGGCTAGTAAAGTTTAATTAATCATGAGCTCAGTATAAACAAGTAATGTGACGTGGCTGCTGAGAAAACAAAGGTGATTTTTCTTTTCTCTTGAAATGTCCCTTCTTTGATGTCTTTCAAACTACAAAACCAATAAATGTTTGTTGTAAAAAGTGGAACCAAAAGGAAATTTTAAAAGGTTATATACAGGGATATTCTTTGTTATTTCTTTGCACTCTTGTTATAAGACAGGCACTATAACCACTGAGCCACAGGGCTACATTTTGCACCCTTTCTAAAAGCAATGAATCATCTACCCAAAATATCAGTGGTGACAAGGTGAGGGAACCCCACATTATATATACCTTTTTGACATATTTCTCTGTATATTGTGTGTCCTGATAATTACATCCAGGAAATTTTGTTATACCAGAATTTCCTCCTCTCTAAAATGGGGATACTAATAGTTATGACAATGACATAAAATCAGACATGAAACATCTAGACCAGTGTGGAAGGAAATCAAGAGGGGCCCTATTAAGAGTGAGCCTTTATGCAAAATGTCTGCAAGAGAAGGAGATGTTCTGCCTTGGAGAGGAAGGGGTGGTTTGTAGTGGTTTAGCAAAGAAAAGTCAGCCAAAGTTCAGGAGTTTGTGAAAGTTGCCCAAGAAGAGTTCTGCAACTGGGGAGGTGTGCTCCTGTAGACCAGGAGGTGTGGGCTGTGCAATTCCAGTTTTATCAAGAGTAAGAAGAATGAAGAGCTTGGGGCCAAGGTTACTTGAGGGCTAGAGATTTTTTTTCTAGTGGTTCAGGACTTCTTGGGCTGGCCAATGGAATGTAGTAGAACAGCCTGTGGTGGATCATGCTCTGTTCTTACCATTCCTGGGCAGATTCTCAGTCACGGTGCTCTCTTGACCAAGGGTGGGCTTTCCCTTGGGCACTGTAGCTTGCTTTTCTGGAAGTAAACAAAAATAAGCCAAACTAGAAATGCAAAGACTGTTCATTGAGAGCTTGCTATAGCAAGGTAGTGGGCCATTATCACTTATAGTCTGGCAGATACCCAAAGCAGCTGAGGGAGAGAGAGGTCTTCATAGTGAAAAGGGGTGCTCCTGTTGTACCCTGACAAGAGGTTGTTGGCACAAGGAAGCTGGAGGCAGCTACCTGGAAGGAGGGCATCCTATGTGATTCATAAGGGTGCTTTTTTTAGCTTTTTCTGGTTGATCTGGAGTTGAAAGTGGAGACAAAATTAGAGAAGTTGTCAGTTACTTATCAAACCCTGGACATTTTAGGTCGATTGTTACAGAAGTTATTGTGTAGCTTCCCGGATTGCTACTAAACACAGTAGGCTGGCTCCTTGGGTTGATGCCCCAGACTGCTTGGGATTGGTGTTCTCTACGGTTGCGTACATTTTGCCTGGCCATAAATTATGGCTTTAGTCACCCACCTGACGATCCTCCACCTTTATCCTCCTGAAATGAGTGACGACCATAAAATGATTCTACACACAGAGAAAAATTAATTGGAGCTTAAAAATATCCTACCTAGAGCACAGGGAGGGGGAGCATGAGATGCCTAGGTGGGACCTTATCTGTGTTCATTAACAACACACATGAGTTAAATAATCCTCTCTTTTACTCTGTAAGTGCCTGCTATAAAGAGCATTAAATTGGATGTATATATATAAGGGAAAAAGTTAAGATTCGGGAAAACAGAAATAGTTCTTGCTAAATTATCCCATTTTAGAAAATCGAGTTTTTATCATCCACAATTTTCTGGAACTAGGTCCATGCACTGTAGCTTCTCAAAAGTTGCAAACAGTGGTTGTGTAGTGATAGAGATTTCCCTCACAGCCCACCATGTTATATTTTGGCCCTGGAGCGTGTATTTTCTTCTACCAGTAGCTTCCTTTACTATCTATTTCTTTCAGCTTCCACCTTGTTAAGTGATGATTTTTCAGACTTTGAGAAGTCTATGATCTCACCCAACCTCTTCTTTACACCAGGTTAGGCCCCTATGGAGTTCTAAAAGCAGCCCAAAATGGTGCATGGAATATCTGGCATTTGAAGTATCCCAGAAAATTTCACTCACCTATTTCCTCGTCTGGCTCCTCCACTGGAGGATGAAATCTTTAAACACAGGAACTCCAAATGACTGTTTCTCACTTGTTCGTCACCTTATACAGTATGTGGTAGACACTCAGTTAATATTTGATGAATGAATGAAGAGATGAAACTGAATTAATACACTTAAAACAGATGTTTTGTGACTTTTTCCCTTTCTTGGGCTTCAATTTCTTTTAAAACAACTGTACTAAAATATCTTTCCCATTGGAACATAATTTTCCTGAATGGCACAAGCTTTGCAGGACTGAAGCTGGAGGTTTGCATTCTCTCAGTCACCTATTAGCATTATACCATCTGTTCCGAGCAGAGGGCCTCTCTTTCCTTCTTCGCTCTAAACACAGCTATAAAGGATCTTTTTTTGTCGTCGTTGGCACTTTTTGCAAGCCTCAGCTCACTCTGGGCATCACCCTCCAGAAAGCATTTCTATAAATTTGCATATTCATCATTATTTATGTTCCACTCCTTTCATGTCTTGTATACGTCATTTTCCAGCCTGAGCTCATCAGATAATCCCTCAGCAATCACACAGTCACAGGAGGTTTTGCACACAACACAACTTGCTTTTTTTATCAGGAATGTTTAGCAGCCTGTATTGCACCTGTATTGTCAGAAATTTGTTTATAGAAGGCACGAGCTTTATTTTCTTAGATATGGCCTTTGGTCATAGAATAATACTGATATTTTTAATAGATATTTAAGATTACTTTCCTAAAACTTGTGATAAATGTTGTTATTCTTGACTATTAACTATTTTTCCCCAAAAGTTCATATGAATTCTATCCACTTAGACTGTTTTTCATATTTATGCAATTTAATAATTATTTGTAAAATCAAGATGATAGAGACTATAATTTTGTTTTGCTCATGTGTTTTAGCCAAATAATCAATCAATCTCTCTTCCTTCTTTTTTCCTTCCTCCCTTTCTTCCTGTCTTCCTTTCATCTTTTCTTCTGTTCTTTCTTCCATTCTTTCTCTCTTGTGCTGGAGATCAAAACTAGGGCCTTGTATATGCTATGCAAATACTCTACCCCTGAACTATATCCCAAACCATACTTGAGTAATTTCTTACCAAGTGCTTCAGTTTCTCAACCTGTAAATCAGAAATAATTGTACCTACTCATATCAGCTTTATACTTCTCTTACATAATAGTTGTTGAGCACAGGAGTTCTCAACCAGAGTTATTTGGTTCCCCAGGAGATACTTGGCAATATCTGTGACATTTTGGTTTTCCACAACTACAGAGATTTGCTAAAGACATCCAGTTGGTAAAGGCTGCTAAACATTCCACAACAAAGATTTACCTAACCCCAAAGTGCCAAGGTTAAGAAGCTCTGGCAATGCAAATCCAGTGAAGACAAGAGCCATGTCAACCATAATTGCTACTGTATACCTGGTGCCTAGCCCTGTACATGGTACATGGTGGGTATACAGTAAAGGTTCACAAAAAGGGGTAGCTGAAGGAATTAATATAGTGCTAAATAAAGGTCTAAAGGCTACCTGAATTCAAATGTCAAGAGGAGAACTACAATTGGTAAAGAAATCACAGCCTGAAGCACACTTTTATTAACCATTGTTCAGTACCCTGTGCCCAGAAAGGTTTGCCATTAATAAGAAAATAGAGAAGCATGTAACCAAATAACTTCAAACATACATAACCAGTGGAGAACTGGGGAAAGTTTAATAGTGTTGGGCTGAGGGTGGAAGGAAGGAAGATCTTATCTGTAGTGTTTGCTAAGTTCTGTGGCATAAACATTTCCACCATGGCTGTTTTCAAGCTACCAGTGTGATATAACTCAACTAGGAGCTGGGAAGAATTACTTACACTCAGCTCTCCTATGAGCCAGCATGCCACTGGCTTCACCCCAGTCCTCTGTTAGCATTTACCATCACATGTACACTGCGATTTACATCTTACCCTCACCAAACCCTGGTGCTGAAATATGCAATATTAGACTGTATCAAATCTAATAAAAGAATCGAAATAACTACTGTGGGCCTGTAGGTCCCTTGTGGGCATGAAAAGTCTATAAAATATTTCAAGTCTGTGGTTTAAAAATACTGGGATTTTGCTTTGAGACCTTTAACATCCTGATGGAAAATGCCGAAGTTGTGTTTAGCCAACAAGGACATCCTCAAACCATGTTATGGTAAACCATAGGTGTTAACTAGTAAGAGTACAAGTAGAGTCAAACTGGGGCCCTCGCGCTTGTCAGGCAGGCACTTATGCTGCTAAGCCATCTCACCAGCCCCCTATCTCCTTGATTTTAAAAATGTGCCTGCACATTTCACTTGCTTTTCCATTTAGATAGAATTTAACTAGTGTAACAGACCTGGTGGTTGTGCACCTTGTAACCTTAGTGAAATGCCCAGAATTCCTTTCTCTTTATTGTTTGGGATAAAGAATAACCATGGGAGATGTGTCTGTGCAAGCTAGAAGGCAGAGGACAAGCAGTAGCCATTATGTTCTTAAGGTTGCATTTTTCAATATATATAATTTTTATTAATGCGTATTAATTTTACAAAATACAGTGGTACCTCTGTTCACAAAACTTAATTCAGTCCACAATTCTGGAAAAGATGGCCATATTCATGTTTGTGTGGGAAAGATGGCCTCAGTTGTGTCTGTCACCAGAGGCAGAATTCATAAACAAAAAATTTTGCCAAACACTTCTGTTTGCAAACCAAATTGTTCATTAAAAAAAAAAAAGCATCTGTGAACCAAGGTGCCACTGTATTGAGTTTTATTATGATATTTTCATGTATTCATGTAACATATTTTGATCATATCCATTCCCCCTTACACCCTTTTTACACCCATCCCCGTCTGTCTTCTGGCCTAATTCAGTTTTGGGATTTACTGGTACCCATAGTTTCCTGATCCCTGCTTCCTCTCCTCCTTTGGCTCCTCTAGGCTGGGA
Source organism: Erethizon dorsatum (assembly GCA_028451465.1). Taxonomy (NCBI): domain Eukaryota; kingdom Metazoa; phylum Chordata; class Mammalia; order Rodentia; family Erethizontidae; genus Erethizon; species Erethizon dorsatum. The sequence goes on along the minus strand of CM051823.1, from coordinate 135,657,115 downwards.
CAAGGTCCATAGGCCACTCTTTGGTGAAGAGCACCAGCTTCTTCTGTAGATCCCCTTTGGAGTCCAGGCTGGAAGAAATGAGAAACATCACAGATTCTAGTTTGCCCTCATAGATTCCAGAGTGTTCGGGAAGCATCTGACTTAGCGTTGCTCACTCCTACTTCATATATCATTTTTCTTTCCAATTACCATGCTTACTGCCTTGAAAACACAGGTCCCTCACCAGACCCAGAAGCAACAGTCTTCCCTGAACTTCAACAGCCCACTATGGCCTGTCATTCACAGTGGGTGAACCCTAACAAATACACTGTATTTGTTTCATTATTGCTTCACAGTTGTTATCTCCCCTTAACATATAGCAATATATACCTGTTGGAAGACTTGCTTGAGCTCTAATTGATATAGCAGATTTTTATAGGTGCTGCTTCATAGAAGTTCTCTCCCCATACAGCAATACATATTTGTTAGCACTTGGCCCATATCCCTTCATCCCTTTGCAGAGCAAACCTACACTCAGTTTTTGGATGTTCCATATCTCCAGGCATCTCTTTACCAGAATGGCATCCTTAGCCATATGAATGTGCTTGACTCTCATCTGAGGGAGGACAGATGTGTTAAAAAATCAGAGCCACAGAAATGATCCCCAAGCAATTAAAGATGGCAATCAGTGGATAAGTTCTCCCACTTCCTAACCCTTCTTCAGTATAATTCTGAAGTGTTTTCCACCCAGTTTTAGTGAGGCACTCCTCTCATTGTCCTCTGTGATGTGCTGCTTATTACAGCACATTCTATTTTCTCTCCCTTTCTTGTTGTACTTTTCCACTAGTATGCAGCACTTTTCCGATCATCTCCCAAATTACACCAAATCTTTCTTTCAGAATCTGCTTTTGGTGAAACTTAAACCAATGCAACCTTTAACAGTGTTTGTATTTTTCTTTTAAAACAATCATATTCTTTTTTGAAAAATGCAAAAATATAACAGCCAGTTTTTTCAGACAGGGTCTCATTGCGTTACCCAGGCTCTGCCCTCAGTCTCCTGGCTCAAGTAACCCTCTGATCCTTTTACCTCAGCCTCTAGAGTAGGTGAGACTACAGGTGCACATAGTTGCTGTCTTGTGTTTCAAGGTCATTATTTTACCACAGTTTCTTATAGAAAATTGAAGACAAATTTCCCAACCTTTTACAAATATCTACTTTTTATTCCTCCCCAGACTCATAATCTATGTGTCATCCTTGCATACTGACTTTAGAATTACAGAGGCACGAAACGTTTTACAGGTGTAGAGTGATCAGGCCACAACTACCTGCATAAACCAGAACTTCACAAGGTGGTGACAGCCATGTGGAAAATGAAGCATAAAGGTATCGATGTCGCCTGCTATATAACAACCAAATTTGAGGAAAGGCTGAGTAGGCAAAGTCAGCTTGAATTCCTACTTTCACAATATATAATATACAATATATACAATATATGTTTTTGTAAATATATTTACTAGATTTGCTTATCTTTAAAAAAATACCATCTATGTCAGAAATAGATGTTTCGGGTAGCTGAGTTCTTATTCCAAATAGATAACAAAAGTCAGAATCATTTCATCTATTTCTTTTCAATATTACCAAGAAAATTATTATCATAGAGAAGTCCATGATGAGGGCTAGTGTGTTAGTCAGCTTTGATAAATACCTGAGATAATCAACTTAAAAAGAAAAGGCTTATTTTCACTCACAGTTCTGGAGATTTCAATGATGATTGGTTATCCCTGTCACTTTGGGGCCAGTGGAGAGGCAGCAAATCATGCCAGATGTGACAGAGGAAAGCTATTCATCTCACATCCAGGTGTGAAAAAGACAGGAAAAGGAAGGAATTGGTGTCCCAATATCTCCCTCAAAAGCACAACCTCAATGACCTAACTTCCTCCCACCAGGCCTCACCTCTTAAAGATTCTACTACCTCCCAGGATTACCACAGGCAGGTAAGCAAGCCTTCAACACAGGGACCTCTGGGGGACACTTACCCAAGCCATAGCAGCTGGGTGTGAGAAGAATAGTTTGGAATAACAATGATATATGCTGTTCAAATATTTATTCCTATTTGCTTCTTGGTTTCTCTTTTTGAACCAAATGACAATTGTAATAATTTTATTATACTAACAGAGGATGAAAGAGAAAGACTCAATCACAAGGTAGTTGATGATCCAGAAAATATGGTTGGGTTGGGGAGCTCGACTTTGGAGGTCAAATAACAATATGGCCCAAGTGAGACAAAGACTCCCATAGAGGGTCAACACACCAAGTGTAGATGAAATATTGACATCTTCATTCAACAACCCACCACACATCCCAAATACTCTCCATGTAAGTAGAAGGGAAGTTTTCTTTTTTCATCACATTCTAGCAGAATCAATTAGCAGACTTATATTAGAAGCCAGAAATTGATAAACAAAAGCTATCAATATGCTTATTTGCAAAAAACAGAGTGATAATAAATGTTGATTCTTTTTCTAAGAAAGAGATTCTAACACTCTTTAAGCAAATTCCCCTGTGTGTGAATGGTTCAACAAGAAAGCTCAAAATAAATAAGTTTTTATTATTGAAGGGATAGTCACCAATGAAAATAAAAGTAAACATAGGTTAGAGTTAACAGCTAAGAGTCATCCATGTGTATTTAAATCAATAATTTTCCCCCTTAAATAACTAAAACAATTGTTTCATACACTGTTGGCTTTTTTTTAAACAAAGGCCATTACCACCTTCCCTCTATGAAATACAATGATACTTTCTAACTGCAATGATAGGGATAACATAAATGTAATAATGAGTATTAATAATAAATGTAATAATAAATATGGCTTTAAGTACATCACTGGGAATCATTTGAAACTAGGGTTTTGAATAGTAGGAGAAATTCAAATTTACTGTATTAGATTGTATGGTATTAGGAATATTCAGGGATTCACTATTTTGCCAATGAGTGATGGCGAACCTTTTAGAAACTGAGTGCCCAAACTGCAACCCAAAACCCTCATATTTATTGCAAAGTGCCAACACTGCAATTAAACCTGAATACAGAGGTTTTACTTTAGAAAAAACAACTGTTATCTGATGTGCGACTGCTGGGGTGATTTGGCTCATGTGCCTAAGGAGAGGTCTCCGTGTTCCCACACGTGCCATAGGTTCTCCACCACTGCTTTAGAGTCTTAATTCAATGGCCAATTATAATTATGCACATCAAAAACCCTTTCTGTAATGTGGAAGTGAACTTTGTTTTTCCAAACAGAGGGAAAGAGAGAGAGAGAGAGATTCCAATACAATTGGAGTGCACTAAGTGTAAAAGAATTATTTGGGAGATGCCCTTGTAATTACTCCAGTTTTAATTTATAGTATCCATTTATTATTTCCACTGTTTTGTTTTCTGATGAAAGCTTTATGCTGTGCAGAAATTCAGCGCAATGAGGCAAGTCTAGTATTATTCTTTGTTATGCTGGGTAAGTATCCAATCTGTTTTTTTATTTATGCTAAGCTATTGTTTTAGATGATTCTTAGTTTTTCTATAATACTGTGGCTCACTCTTGCAGAAATGTATGTAAATGTTTTTATTTTCTGAAAAATGGAAGATAAAATCATATATTATGCTGCTCTTGCAAAAAAATCATTAAATTTTGCCAGAAGCAAAATAGTTGATCTTTACCATGCTGTTGTATATGAGTACTAATTTCCCATGAAGCATTGTCCTATAATAAATAGAAAGGCCCTTCTTTGATGCCAAAAAGCTGATGACTTTGATAATGCAGCAAGATGACCTCTATTTCTTTAAAGGATCTGTTTAAGGAAAACACATCTATGGCTTTTTTTTTTTTTTTTTTTTTTTTTTTTTTTTTTTTTTTTTTTCAGGAATACCAGGGATATGAGCCTTCCTTGGGCAGATTTAATTGTAACAGTAATTAGATGATCATCTCACTCACTAATTAATTATAGAATCATTAAATGATAGGATTGAAAAGGACCTTGAGAAATCAGCAGAGTCAGCACCTACACTCTTTGTGGGGACCACATATAAACTATTCTAGACCCATGGAAAACTGTCTTATTTTTCAAATCTTAGCAAAAAGTTGCATCTAGAACCTTCTTTCATGACCTAGTCCAGGAATGATAAAATCCTTCCACTACTCCTTTATCATTTTCAGAGTAGCCTGAGAACACATCTGATACCCACCCTGAGTTAGCCCCTATTATTTTCTTTCCCCTAAGAACTGTTCCCTGTCTTAGTTAAATACACCCACTGCTTCTAATGTATAAGCAGCAGCCTTCTTTTTCTTACCTTTTAGTTGCCATCACTTATTCCAAATTTTCTTAAAATGTCCCATATTTTCCATTATTTCCAGAACTTGTGCCTTGAAGATGTAAAGCTATAATGAATGCAGAATGAAAGAATAACCTCTGACAAAACCTACCCCATGCCAAATTATGCAGCACAAGAAATTTGCTTTAATGGCCATTCTGCCCACATTGAATAGCAGCAATGGAGGTTAGCTTTACATACCAATTCTATTTCTAATTGCTATAATTGCATGTGCTATCAGTATGCATGATTTATAATTTCAGTATCAGCTATATATATTGGACTCTTAAGAATTTATCTGGGTACAAACAAGTAAAATGTCCCTAATGTTAAGTAGGGTTTTAAAAACTTGGCTCATAGTATGTTGTTGCCACAGATAGTGACAATGATAATGATAATAGTAATAAAGTGTATGTATTTGCACTGACTTTTATTTGCGTCAGTAATTATATTATTTTTGCAAAAATGAAAGTGTTACATTACATGGCAACTATCCTATCAAATCCTTGCATCATGTCCAGAAATTGTTAAACTAGAGTTTATCTAGTACATTCAAGGAAAAGCAACAAGGGCAGTGTGATTAGAGAGAAAAAGAAAACAGAGTAGATTATACAGTAGAAACAGAAATGAAAGCACTGAGGTAGTGTAGGTCCGTATGTGACAATGTAAGAACTTCAGCTTTTACTTTGAATAAGATGGGAAGCCATTGGACAGATTTGAGCAGAAGACTGACATGATTTGACTTTGGCATTTAAACTTGAGCATTCTTATATAAAATAAATAAGTAAAAATACAAGCAAACAAATGAGTTAGAAGGTTACTGGGAATATTCAGATACGAGATGATGGTGGCTCATACCAGAGTATTGAGGGTGTTGAGACAGTATCAGAGTTTTTGGTATAATGTGAAGGTAATGCAAACAGGACTTTCTGATGGACTAGATATAAAGTGGGAAAGAAAGAAGACCAAAGAGCACATTAGGTTTAGGAGATGATTGAATTGGAAGAATTAAATTATCATCTCAAATATATTTTTTCATGTTATATTAGAAAGACCATCTAGAAAGTCTACTTAATAAACCACTGTGTGAGTCTAGAATTCAGAGAGAACCGGCCAAAATTTGGTATTTAATGCCACAAGATTGGGTGAGATTGTCAACAGAGTCAGTATATTTAGATAAGAGGTGCAAGAAGCTCAATGTTCAGAGGTCAGACAGATGAAAAGGAAAGGAGATTAAGAGGAGAAAAACCAAAGAAGTGGATTTTCTCAAGGAAAAAAAAATTTTAAGTTTTTCAAAGAAAAGGGGTTGATTACCTCGTCAAATGACGCTAATGGGTTGAATAATATGATTACTGAGAACATGTCATTAGATGTACTAACCTGAAAGTAACTCATGATGTTGAAAAAAGCAAGTTTAGTAATTTGGTGAAACTGAGTTCCTGGTTAGAGAGGGCTCAAGAGAGAATAAAAAAAGAGAAATTGGAAATGCTAAATACTCTTTTGAGCTTCTAATAATGGTAAGCAGAGCTCTGGGATGGTAACTAAAGGAGGATGTGAAGTCAGCAAGGATATTTCTTAATGAAAGAAATCATAACATACAAATGAAATTAATCTAGAAGAAAAAAGGGAAGAACTCAATTACCCAGGACAGAGAATGAGATTGCTTGAGCTGTAAATAAACCCGTGGAGGGTTTGAGCTACATCTCAAGAAGGAGACAGTATTTAGATAGCCAAAGATATAGTCAGAGATTCTATCAAAAATTAATAAACCATGGTCAGAAGCATACAAAAGAAATATACAGAGTATATTTCTATATATGGAACAACTGAGATGAGGTTATAAGAATGGAAGTTCAGAAAGCACATTATAGATGTGGAATACCAGACATTCAAAATTTACTTTTCATTAGGAAAAATCTGAGATCAAATTGAGCTAGTTAACAAGTTATTCCCATCATAAAGGTTGTACTGAAAATATATATTGAAACTAATAAACAAAAATTTGTCATTTGAACAGGATTTTATTGTACCTATACACTGTGAAGTTGACAGAAGTGGGACCATTATAATGATAAAATATTTAGCTCCCTAAAGATTCATTCATTTACCCAAAGTTACAAAGACTTTAACCATGAAATATTATCTAGAAGACTAGAAATCTGTATTTGAATCCAGAATTCTGATTCATGCTGCAATTTCTAAAATGTGTTGGTATAGCAAAATGTGTCTTTTAAAAAGCTTTTTAATTGAAAGTTATATTCTAAATTGGAGAATAATCTCTACAAACCAATCCTTCTGGGGGAAAAAAAAAAACTAAACTTTGAACAAAGTACAGTAGATAGCTGAGAATTCTGAGCTGTAGACAAAAGAAGTTTAATGTGGAGTAGAGAAGAACTTGAAGAATTAGCAACTACTGGTATAAATCTGAGATTATCTCACTTCTTGTTTTTCTTCTGCTCTTTTTTTGTTGTTGTTATTGCTGTTGTTGTTTAGGCCATAAAGCAGTAAGGTACAGCTGAGTACAAGCCCAACAGAAACTCTGATGTCTTGCTGGCTAAAGAGACCAGAGAAAAGATCCCAAGCAGTCACTGGAGAATAAATGGGCTATGAGAAGAGAGCCAAGGATGTATGCTCCTTCATTTTGTGCAAAATCACATACATAAAACAGGATCAAAACTGTACAGTAAAATGTCAAAAAAAAAAAAAAAACTGACATGAGATTTACAGAATCATCCAAAGAAAGTAAAACAGCCCTCAAATCTGTGTCTAACTGGATTGGTAGTCTAATGAAAAGAAAACAACATTCTGCATAACAGAACCCAGAACATAGAAAACATAACATTCACTAGATGCAGTATAGAATACCAAATTAATCAACATACAAGGAAATGGGGAAAATGTGAGCTATTCTCAAGAAAAAGACACAAACATTAATTTTGAATGAACCAAATTTCAGAATTATCAAATGAGCCCTTTTAAATAGCTATTGTAACTACATTTCTATAGATTGTTTTTTTAAGTACTCAAAAGTACCTCAAAATGAATAAAAATACAGAGAAGTTTAAGAGAGAAACAAGAAACTATTCCACAGGATGAATTTAATATCAGAGGGAAAATGAAAGGTAAAAAGTCTAAGTGTTTGAAGATAGAGCAAGATAAATATTCCAATATGATGAGCAGATAGAAATAAATGGATCCTCAGGAAACTGTACAAAAGCATCAAAAGGTCTAATAATATTATGAGAGTCCAAGGAGAAAAGAGAGAAAATAAAGTAAAAAAAAATAAAATGCTTACATGTAGAATGGCCAAAATCTTCCCAAGATATACGAAGGACATAAATTTAAATATTGAAGTTCAAAACACTCCCCCAAAAGATACATTAAAAAACATGTTTACATACATTACAGTTCAAATGTAGCATATAAAAGATATGAAGAAAAACTTGAAAGTAGTCAGAAAAATGAGAAGAAGAAAATGTGCCACCCATATAAGGGATCACAATGCAAGCAACTGCAGATTTCTCATTAGTAACCATTGAGGCCAAAGACAGAGAATTAATGAAACAGTGAAATTAAATTAAATGCGGAATACTTTACCAAGTGCAAAATGTTGTCAAAACTGAAATAGTAATGATATTTTAGGACCCAAAAACTATGTCACCAGTGGATCATTTCTGTGAGAATTTCTTAATACATTTTCTCCGGCTGAAAATAAATGTATCCAAAGAAAAATTTGGATTTTTAGGAGCAAATTAAAAGCATCAGAAATGGTAAACATATCATATATATATGCAATAGAATACTAGTTGGCTGAAAAAGGAACAAATTATTGATATATGCTACAAATGGATGAATCTCAAAACAACTATACTGAGTGAAAAAAGGCAAAAAATATGATTCCATTTTTAAAATTCAAGAAAATAGGAACCCATTTATTAGTCATTTGCCAGGGACAGGGCTATAGGAAAAGATGGATTGCAAAAGGCCATAAGAAAACATTTTGGGGTAGTGGAAATGTGTCATATTTCATTCTCGGAAGTGTTAATTGATGGGTATACACAAATGGCAAAACTCATCAAATTAGTGATCAAAATATGGGGGCTTTATTGCATGTAAATGATTCTTCAATAAAGTTGGAAAATGCTTGTAAAGGACCTCATCCGGGACTAAAAGTAATCCAGTATAGCTAAGATTATAAGAATATATTTAAGGAACCTGAAAACATAACCAAAACAAATAATTATAGATGAAAGGTGTTCTAATTTTGCTCAGCTATGCAAACAAAATAAAGCCACACGGCTAAAACTTTACACATCAGTGGTTCCTGCTTTGGCTCAGCTTTTACTCAGAAGCTCCATTCAGTTTATATTTCCAACAGGAACACTGTGACCATGACTCATTCTTCAGTCAGAATCATCAATGTGAGGATAGTAAAGCTAACAGACTTGGCATCGTTTTCCTACGAGGGGAAAGAAAATCTCAGAAAAACAGCACTTCTATTGAGAGTACAGATGTTAACTTTATTAAACTGCAAACATTCTCCTCCCCCTCCTCCCTTTCTACATTTTCTGGGCAATATTTCAGCTAATAAATGATCTATTTCATACTTGCAACCAGACAATTAAATGCCTCAAACATCTGTAATAAAATAGAAATTACAATGGTAAATGCCAGCTTCCTTTGGATTTTTAAAAAGAATTTTGATTTTTTCCTTTCACAGAATTGTTTATATAAACAAAATATCTTTGTATAAAATGTTAACTTGTATTAATTAAAACAATATGTCTCTCGAAGAAGTAGCGGCCAAGCATCAAACAACTTGAAATTTATTCTCATATACTTTTAATATGCATTCTTCTGGAAAAGGCAAAAACAGGGGTTTTCTAGTATCTATATCAGTTAGAATTCAGTATTCACTGGTCAAACAAATTACTTTATATTGATATGTTAATTAAGTCCTTAGTACATAATACTCATCCCTAGTGTGATGTATAAATCTTGTTAATGAAGAGGATAAAAATAGCTTAAAAAATGAGCATAAAGTAGCAAAAATATTGTGATGGTGAACATGACATAGCAGAATACATCATTGTATATGTAAGGCTGTTGGTTGCTTTACTAGTTACAATGTCTTACTCTAATCAGATCAATAATCAATAAAATATTTGTACTGCACAGATATGGCTTAGAAATAATTTAACCTTACTTTGTAATTTGTGCAAATGCTAAATTATAGGAATAGTGGGATTGGATCAGAGTTAGAGTGGAGTGGGTGCAATTATCCTGAGGCAGCAGTACAGATAGACACGAAAAAGACAAAAAATGAAAGACCTGACATGCTCCAAGTCTGATAATCTCTGCCCAGGTGTAAGATTAAGGCCAATGTAAAAAGAGCAAATGAAAAGACAACCAACCATATTAATTTATGCTAAACCAGACTAAGAAAATTAACCTTAGTCTAGGTTAGCATAGCAATGATTCAGGCTAGAAATAAGGCAATTTAAAGAAAACAATCTTCAAAAATGCGTGAGATTTCCTTCACAGAAATTATAAGCTTTAACTCCACAATTACAATTTTGTTTATGCCACGAACTACTAATTATCCTCCGACATCTAATTTTCTTCATCTTCTGCTATACTGGAATTCCAGATTTTTAACTGGCATCCTCCCTCGTAGTTAGTTGTGGCCATTTGACTAAGTACTGGACAGTGGGCTAGATGGGCAATTGTGCATGTAAATTTGAGGGAGGTCCTAAAAGACAGAAATACCTTTCCCTTTTTTTTTTTCTTTTCTGCTTGCTGGAATGCATGCACGGGAGCTGGATCTGAAGCAGGTATTTTTGCAGAAAGTGACTTTAGAAATGTTCATACCAGCAGAGGAACAGAAAAAAAAGAACTCGGGTCTATCCCTGCAGTTCTCATGAAACAGAATCACTGAAGCAACCCTACCTGCCTGCATATAGTCTTTAAAGCAAAAGAGAAATAAACTACCTTATTTAAGCTACTTTTATTGAGAGTTTACTCTTCATTTTAGCCAAATTTAATTCTAGTTGATCAAAAGCCTACAAGTATGATTACCTCAATGGGTTAGTAGACTGATAGGAATAAATTTCAGAAAAAGTACTCAATGGGTGTTTTTACTCTTTGAGACCGGAAAGAATGTAAGAAGAAAGAAAGGCATCGGGCTCTTTAGTAGAGACTGGGATGATGGGAAGGGAAAGGAAAGGAGGAGTGTAAGAGAGGTAAAAATCCTGAAGACAAGTTCTGGAATTTTTTTTTTTTTTTTTTTTTGTGGGTACCGGGGGTCGACCTCAGTACCTCGCGCGCCAGCAGGCGCCCGTGCCGCTGAGCGATATCACCGGCCCTTCTTTGGTATGTGGGTTCTGGGAGTCGAACTCGGGCCCTCGCACTTGCCAGGCAGGCGCTTGTGCCGCTGAGCCATCTCACCGGCCCAAGTTCTGGAATCTTAAAGTACATTGAGACAAGTAGAAGCCATGAGCAAATGCCTGTTCCTGTGCCCCTTCCTTCTTTCCTGCAGGTACTATAAACACATTTCCAAGGTACAGTTCCTTAAAGTTCTATTCATTCAACACAGAAAGATGGCCACAGGAATAAATGACGTGGACTATTGGACAAGCTCATAAATATGCATTTGTATGTTATAGAGCTGACCTGAAGTAGTAGATCCTGCCATCAGATTGGCTGGGTTTGGATCCACCATGTATGTCTGTGTGATTTTAGCCAAGTTACTGAACCTTTCTGATCCTTGGTTTCCTCATTGTAAAACAAGTTAATAATAGCACAAATTATTAACAACTGTCTTCCTTGAAGTGCTTAAATATGTCCCAGCATTGTTTGATAATACTGATATTAAATACCATTATATTTCTGAGCTCCAACAGAAGAATTAAACTCATGGGATACTATTATTTCTGTTGTTGGTCAAACAAATTTCTCCCTCTCATATCACCTCTTCCCAACAGAAGACTGTAGGCCCCAAAGGCTGAAACGGCCCATCCAGAGCACATCTGGGCCTCCAAATGACTGTGTGGAAGGCTGTCCTCCAACTAGAACCACTGGAATTTGCATGAGCAAGAAATGAATTTTCACTGTGTTTATGCACTGAGATTTAGAGACTTGCTTACATGCCATCTGATATTGCCTCCTCTGGCTAATTGTTCAATATTAGTTTGCTAAAATTGCTCTAACAAAGTAACACAGAGGTCCTGAGTTCGACTCCCGGTACCCAAATACAAAGGAAAAAAGGGCTGGTGATTTTGCTCAGTGGCACAAGAGCCTGCTCGCAAGCGCAAGGTCCTGAGTTCAACCCCCGGTACCCACAAAAAAAAAAAAAAAAAAAAACTAACACACAGAGTGAGAGGGAAGGAGAACAAGAGATGGAGGGGAAAGGGAGAAAGAGAAAAGGATTTTTAAAAAAGAGAATCAAAGAAAAAAATGGAAATAAAGCTTTTTAAAATAAAGAGATTCAAAGTTGGAGGGAATAGGAAGGGATGGGACAGGAAGGGGACAAAAAAACTAAAATGTGTTATGTACATGTACAAACTCCCCACAATAAATGTAATTATTATGTACTGCAAACATATACTAATAAAAAATACATTAAGTTAAAAAGATGAAATGTAACCATTTTACAATCCTGGAGGCCAGCAGTCTGAGATGAAGGTTTTGGCAAAATCCTGCTCCTCTGAAGGCATGAAGGGAGGATGTGCTTCAGACATCTCCCCTAGCTTCCAGGGACTCCTTGCCTTAACGCAACGTCACTCTAATCCTCACATGAACTTTCCTTTCACCATGCTACTTGAAGATTATGTGAGTGTTTTTGCATGCAAACTTCCCCTTTTTGTAAGGACCCTAATTATATTGGATGAGAACCCATACTAAGGACCTCACTTTAACTTGATTTCCTCTATAAAGTCCCTATTTCCAAATAAGGTCACATTTTAGGTACTGGTAGACCACACCTTAGGACTGGTATACTCCCCTAACACCTAACACTAATATAACATTTTTATCCATAACACTAATATAATAGCTAGCTTTTGCCTTCTCATCTGTGCTTAAATCTACAAATGAACAGAATGTGAAATGTCAGAAATGAACCCTATCCCATTCTTCCCTGGTTATTATTAAGCTAGAGAAAAGCCCATGCTCTTAAAGTAGTTGATCTCCTACCAAAGCTACTAGTCACCTACAGTTTACTGTGCATATGAACGGATATCCATAATTTTCTCTTCACTCTGCATTTATACACACATTCTTGTAAGTCGGTGATGTGGATCTGTCATTTCTGGTCACTCAAATCTCAAAGAATCATGAATAAGGTTCTGAGAAGTAAAGTAAATATTTTTAGAACAGTATTAAAGACCATAATTTATACCTGTTATAACAAAAAACAAACTACCATTTTATTTCTATATAACGATGATAACAAAGGAATACAGTTCTAATAAAAAAAACACTTGATGTCAATATTAAGAATATTCAGCCAGGCGTGATGGCACATGCCTGTAAACCTACCACTTGGGAGGCTGAGGCAAGAGGATTGCCACAAATTCAAGGCTAGCCTGAACTGCATAGTGAAACCCTGTCTCTAAAAGACAAAAAAAAAAAAAAAAAAGAACATTCAAATACATAAAATACGCCAACATAATCGACCAAAATCAAGCAGCATACAATTTTAAATGGCATTGGACAACTTTTACATCTGTGCCATGTATCATATTCGATACACATTGTAAGGAGTGCAAAAAAAAAAAAGAATTTCTGGAAACTAGGTCCACATGTTTGTTCACATATTCTCTCTTGTTGACATCCATAACTTTACAGTCAAGTTTCTCCCCAATAAACTGCCTTTCTTACAAACTGATTATAGATTTGTGATAGTTTATTGTCTAAATGTTCATATTTGAAACATTAAATACTCACAGGAAAGCTCCATTTTTCTCTATATTAACATGTATTGAAAACTAAAACAGCTTAGATAACTGCTTTCCCTGCCAGCAAAACAAAGAGGAGGCTGACCAACAGCTCATTCCTGTAATTCACTTTTTTAAAAGCCAAAATGAAGAAAATTCAGGCTGTAGGCAGGCTATTGCATGGATCCATCACATTTGAAGTCTAATAAGTTTTTCAAAAGCACAATAAAAGAATAGAAAACCATTTTTATTTGAATAAATTCTACTTCCACAAAAATACAATTACCAAACTCCTTCAAAGGCTATTTAGTGAATACCCCAAGGATGGTTTTTAGTTTAAAACTTAGAGAAGAGCTCAAAAAAACTGTTCAGATAGAAAGACACAAAGAACTCTATTTACAATAAGAAACAAGTTACAGCAAAGAAAGGCAAAAAAAAATTACCATACTTGATTGTTGATTTGTTAAAAAATAAAGTAGCCAGGATAAAAATGAGAAATTTTCAAATATGGAAAATATTTTCAAGAATACAATACAAAGACTTAAAAAAGCAAAAATTCTTGACAATACATAAAACTACCGCTTTTATATTTAAGAACTATTTTCTTTTCTTTATTGCTTCATTCCTTCTGCCCACAGACATAAGCAGCTCTTCTGAAGAGTTTCCCTTTGCAATGAGATACTTTTGATTTTCCTATCATTGTTCACTTTTTGTCATCACCACAGTTTTCAAGTGTGATGTCCATACTTGCTATTTTCATTTGCTCCTCATCTAACTCTTCCTTGGCCCTTAGTGATTAAATTTCTGCAACCACTCTCTTTTCAGTATGCCACTCCCCACAGCTTCCTCTCAGGACTCCTCCTTGACATTTTTTATGCTGGAGCTCTGCTCTTAGTTAGTACCTTCTTTCTCTTTCCTTTCCTGGTTCCTTCAACAGGTCTCTAATTTACATCTTTGTCTCCTCACTCTCTTAATATAGCCATTTCTACTGAAGGTCTATACTCAGTTATCTTACCTTTTTCCTGTCTCTGCTAGATGACCACATGCACCCCAAATCTATATTTCTGGTTTCTATTACTCTAACTCTTCATACGCATATTCATCCAAGTATTCTACCAACACTCAAACTTGATATGATAGTAGCCCTACAGTCCTTTGACTTCTGCCTCACCATGCTTGTTTAATCTTGAGGTTCCCATTAATAATATTTTTCTCCATCCACAGATGACAAATTTGACTCACTACCATTTTCCCACGTAGACTCTTTATCTTTACCAGCTTAGCTACTTTAGACAACTTCTGGTTTTATTCACTGATATATTCAGGAGCAGCCTATGCAATTTTTAACTGTACACCAGGTTTTCCAGGCTGAAGGTATAAAGTTAAACACACCAGGCATGATCTTTATCTTTGATTATTTTATTAAAGTCATAATAAGTTTTAAAATAAAACTTGTAACTTTGATGTAAACAATGAAGGGTATATATGTGGGGCTGCTAGAGCAAATATTTGGGGGATTGATGTAGCTTAGGAAGTCAGAAATGGTATCACTGAGAGATGCCTGAAGTAAAAGTAGGACAGTGGGCGAATGCTAAAGAGTCTGGATAGGCTGGCTGGCTGGCTTCCCACGTTCCCAGTAACTTTAGCCACAACTCAGGACAATTAGCAACAGTGACGATGACAAAATTAAGATTTCCTTAATTTATTCTTTTAATTCTCCCAGTCCTTACAACCAACAGATTATTATGATGGTTAATTTTAAGTGTCAACTTGACTGGGCCATAGGATGTCCAGATATCTGTTCAAGCATTATTCTGGAAATTTCTTTAAGAGTGGCTTTAGATGACATTAGCACTTCTATTGGTAGACTGGATAAAATGGATTGCCTTCTCAAAAGTGGTGAGCCTCATTTAATAAGCTGAAGGTCTGAATTGAACAAAAGGGATGACCCTTCCCCAAGGAAAAAGGATTCTTCCTGCCTGAAAGATTTTAAAATGGGGCATTGAGCTGAAACCAAAGCACTGCTTCTTCCTGGGCCTTAATCCTGCTGGTCTTCAGATCAGAAACACACCATCAGCTTTCCTGGTCCTCAGACTTTCAGACTTAGAATGAAACTACGCATCAGCTCTCCTAGGTCTCTATTTCACCAACTCACCCAGCAGGTCTTGGAAATTAATAACCTCCATGACCATGCGAGCCAAGTCCTTCCTTATAATAAACTCTGTGTGTGCGTGTGTGTGTGTGTGTGTGTGTCCTTTTGTTTCTGTTGTTCTGGACAAGCTTGACTAACACAGTTGACAAAGATTTCTAGTGAAATTTCCTAATGTAACCTCTGCAATTGTTTTTATGTTAACCCACTGAGAATGAGCAAAGTGAATTGAGTACCCGCTGACAGTGAGTATATTTATAGGATGCCTTTTGTTTTCATTGGGAAATAATATAGATAAATTTATAAAGATAGAAAGTAAGACTTGGTACCAAAAAAATAGCACCACAAATCATTATGGGTAAGCCATTTTACATGAAACAAGATTAGCTTACTTTTGCTTCTGGGAGAAAATAGTAGGGTAGGGAGGGAAAAAACAAGGAAATGAAGAAAATCCAGCAATCAATGATATGGAGGAAGGAAAGCCAGAAGCCTAAGAAATGACGGTATGAGAGAAGGCCTGACAGATTTGGACAGATTTGAAAAGCCAGACGCTCAGGGTTCGTCACTAGATATCTATGTGACTCCACGGCAGGCTCTCATGGGCTTTCCTTTTCCCTATAGAAAACCATTTCACTTACACAGCATGTGGCCCTGGACCTCTCCCAAGGCCCAGGTAGGAAATGTGCATTAATTTAAACCCATCATTGTAATTATATTCATTTTTTCCTGACTAGTTTAGACATGGGCATATGCCAGAACTGTGGCTCCTGGAAAAAAAAAAAAAAAAAGTAGTTAACACTTTTTCAGAAATGTTTGATATGGAACTCTTCTTCCCCTTTCTTGCCCAAACAAAATTTCGGCCTTGACAGGGCAAACTTGAAAAGTTCACCAAGCTTGGAACTTCCCCATCACAAATCTTCTTATGTGAGAAAAAAATTTCTTTATGCTTTTCATTTCTTACCCAACTTTACTGTTATTTGCAGCCCAAGGCAATAGAACTAAAAGACAGTTACTTGTCAGTAACCTGATGAAAGCAATGTATAAAAACTGCTGAAAATAAACTCGTTTAATATATTCTGGACTGAAAATTTTATGATGCATAAAATAATTTTTTAAGCAATCATACCATGTTATCTACCAGAATATAATTTGTTAATTTATTTAAATATCTATTTGCTAATAAAACTGCAAGATATTCATTATGTATGTTTTTAATGTCCCTGAAAAGTAAATAATGAATAACATAAAAATCATTTTACATTTACATAATATTCTGCATATTGCTGGCTAGTAAAAAAATCTGTGTAGGACATGAAATGCACCCTAACCCATTTTACTCCTAAAATTATAATTGAATTCCCAAAGTATTTTGATTTAATTTTTCTGTACCTCTAAGGATACCTTCCCATTTTCTTTAATATGAGGAGGGTTGTTCATATTCTATTAGCAATGTGTATTTCCAAGCTAAATTAGCCCTTATAAGATTATGATAATTACAGAAATAATAACTTTACTGTGTTCTAGGTACTGAGCTAAACAACCTGCTTAGACTATTTCATTTCAACCTCACCCCTTCCAATCTTTCAGGTGAGAACCCAAGACTTATATTCAGAATAATGAATTTATTTGTTTGTAAAGCCATGGGATACTGAAACATTTAATAAATTATTTTTTAAAACATCATAAGACCAGTGAAACTAGAGTTTAAAGCAAAAATTATTTTATAAAGGGATTCTTCCTTTTTTCATTTATTTTAGGAAAACTTAAAAAATTATAACATAATTTGATCTCTGTTTTAAATATTTTAGTAACATTAATTTTTGTTGAATAAATATAGAATAAAGATATCCTGAGCCGGTGTGATGGCTCAGCGGCATAAGCACCTGCCTGGCAAGTGCGAGGGCCCGAGTTCTACTCCCGGAACCCACATACGAAAAAAAGGGCCGGTGATATCTCTCAGTGGCACAGGCGCCTGCTGGCGCGCGAGGTCCTGAGGTCAACCCCCAGTACCCACACACACAAAAAAAGATATCCTAAAATATTATGTAAGATAACAAATAAGTTAAAAAAGACTGAATTAAGAGACAAGTTTGTTACATTTATATTTATAGAACACTATATAGCTCCTCTGAATATCAGAAAACTACATGATGTTAAAATTTGATGTTGGTCTATAGAAGTTCATTTAGATATTTGGTCCAATATTCATTTAGAATAGTTTTTCAACTTGTTTTCTTGAAATCTCTGGAGATTCGACTGCAAATCTCAAACAATGAGAGTATACATGCATTTATGGAATACAGGAAAAAAACTCAGCCAATTGTGTGAATTCTTAAGAAGACATATTACTGTGGACTGTTTTAATGAATGTCAAATCTATTTCCTTACACTGAGAGTTTCTGTAATTACCAAATTGATTATAACAAAACCCATCTCTGTAGGGATATATTTATTGCAAAGGGCTACAGCTTTAACATGCATGAGCCCTGAACTACTTGTGTTAATGAAGTATAGATGCTTTACATGCAAGAATTATCTTGGGCCGGTGAGATGGCTCAGCGGCTTAAGCGCCTGCCCGGCAAGCGTGAGGGCCCAAGTTTGACTCCCGGATCCCACATACGAAAAAGGGGCCGGTGATATCGCTCAGCGGCACGGGTGCCTGCTGGCGCGCGAGGTCCTGAGGTCGACCCCCCAGTACCCACAAAAAAAAAAAAAAAGATTCATCTTTTCCTTGCTGCACCGCAAAACTTAGTCTGCTCATTTGAGCCAAAAAATAATTTTTACGCTAAAAGCATAGAGTTCAAAGTTAAAGTTGAAGAGTTCCCAATTCTCAGGCTCAGCAATTTTGATAAAGGGAATAGTGCCTTTTTAGTAGAAACAGAATGTAACATAGGTATGGAACTATCCAAAAAAAGCAATGAAATCATTTGATATGAGTTGTATTTAGTAAATGCATAATGGCTATCAAGTTCACCATTTCCTTGTCTTGATTCTCACAATTAATCTTATTTATTTCCACTGTAAAATCTTCCCCATATATAATTATTAACCAAAAAGAGACTAAAAGAAACTGTAAAATATAATTTACAAATTTATAAAGATATAAAACAAAGCTTTGCAAATAAGGAGGGGAAAGGGGGTTGAAGGGAGGGGAGGGGAATGGGGAAAAAAAGAGGTACCAAGATATATCATGTACAGGTACAAATTCCCTATGATGAATATGATCAATATGTATATCTAAATTGTACCAATAAACTTAATAATAGAAAAATTGATAATAGCATAGCAACTGATCCAAAATAGAAAACTAAAACACATATTTTGAAATATGTCTGGGACCACGTACTTTCATCTCTTCTCCCTCACAGAAACTCAATAAAATAACCATTAAAGGAATAAAATGCTATAAAAATACAAGAACCAAGAGAACAAGAGAGGAGAACAGTAAATAAAACTATCATTTGGAAGATGAAAAGCAGATGACTAGTAAAATGGAAGAAGCTATAACATCCAAGCTTACAGGATGGAATATCAGTGAGAATGGTGCCAACAGATTTTACAGAAACCCAGAAAAGCTCAGAATGTGAACTAAACAGGAACTACACACAGTAAGGATGACGCCTGGCACTGACATGGGAGCATTAGATGAAAGTGCATGTATAGAATAGTCAGACCAAGGTACCACAACCAGGCCTTGCTTGCTCCATCTGTCCACACTCTAACGGAAATGGAGGAAACCCAAATGCAATTCAATAGAGAAATCAAATCTGAGAGACCAGACTTCTGAGTACTAGACACAAGAAAGAACAGAAGTAAACAATGGAGACCAAAACAAGGTGATAACCATTGTCTGAATGTTTGTGTCCCCCTACACCCAAGTTTATATCTTGAAATCTAATTCCCAGTGGGATAATATTTGGAGGAGGGGCTTTCAGAAGGTGATTAGGTCATGAGGCCAAGCCTGAACGAACAGATTAGTGCTCTCATAAAAGGAGACCCAGAGAATTGCTTTGCCTCTTCTTCTACGTGAGAACAAAGCAAGAAGGTGCCACACCCATGAAGGAGGAATTGGTCCCTCGCTAGACACTGAATCTGTCAGCACATTGATCTTGGACTTCCCAACCTTCAGAACTATAACAAGTTTCTGTTATTTATAAACTTCCCAGTCTGCAACAGTCTGAAAAGATTAAGACAGGGACTAAGTGAAATTCTGAATATGAGATAGGAGGAAACAATCCCTGTCTCTCACACTTCCAAAAAATTGAATAAGACAATAAGGAAGAACACTAGGAAATTGAAAATATACTGAAATAGATTTTCAATAATAGGATGAAAAGTACAGTTTCAAAAAATCTCTCATAAATGGGAACAAAAAGACATACATAGCTAATAGGACAGAAAAACTGAAAATCAGAGGCCCTGACCAATAAGTCTGAATTTGATTGGTAGAAGTTCTAAACTTAGGCAGCAGAGAAAATGCAACAGGAAGAAATTATGAAAGAAATACTACAAGAAATTTTCCAAGACCACATCACTAAAAGAAACAAATAACTACAAAGTGGCATAAAACCACATAGTAATAAAATTTCATAACACTGAAATAAAAAGTGTAAATATTAAGTTTCCAGAGGGAGAGATAGACACACTAAAAATCAAGAATAAGAAAATTGTGCACAAAGATGTTCACTGTATCTTAATTCAGGAAAGCAAAATGCTGGAAACAATGACAATATCCATAATATTCAGCAATGGTAGCACTAAATTCAGCAATTTAAGAAAAAATGATCTACTGCTACACAGAAGAATATAGATGAATACGAGAGACATAATGTTAAGAATAAGCCAAATGCAAAAAGTTATGTACTATATAATCCCATTTATATGATGTTCAAGTGTAGGAAAATACAATGCTAATAGGAACCATAAAAGCAGCTAGATATACTAGCCAAGAATGATTTACTGAGACGGAACATGTGTAGAAGACCTTCATGGGTACCAGAAATATTTTATGTAAACTTAATCTCAGTAAAGGCTCCTATCCATAAATAACAATTCACTAAACTATATATTTAAGATTTGTATACTTCATATCTAAAATATCTCACTGAACTTATTGTTTTAGAAAAGAATTAACAATGGCATTGAGGTTATTTACAACATCATTGAAAATTAGAAGATAGGAGAATACTGAGTTCAAAGTCCCGAAGAAAGATGATTTTTCAACTTAGAATTCTATAACCATTGAAATATTAATTTTAAAAAATCCTAAAATATCTCAAATTTTACTTCCTCGGTACCCTCACTTAGAAAAATAGCATAGGCTATGCTTCACAAAAGTGAAGTAATGCACTAAGAGAGAAAAAGTGAGAGACAGACAGAGACAGAGAGACAGAGGAGACAGAGACTCAGGATCCAAGAAATTAGATTAACATAGAAGAAACAAGGGATACCTCCAAATGATACAAAAGTGAAGGGTCAAAATATAATGATAGCTATGTCACAGAACTGAGTGATGCCACCCAGCTTGTTAGGACAGAGGACAGGAGAAGTAGCAAGATAAAAGAAATTGAAGTGATAATTTTTCTGATGCCTTCACCATGGAGCACTAGAGAACAACTGGCAATAGTAAATAGGAAACTAGGGAGGGGGTTGTTTTTATGAGGCATTCTACTTCCCTTTCCTCTTCACAAGAAGAAAAAGTAAGACATAGCATATAACTTGGGTCAGAAGTGAAAAATACTTAAAAATTCGCAATATATATGTAGAGAGAGAATATTGATTTAAATGAAAATAGTTATAACTACATTGGTAGGGTGGGCAATGAGAAAATGAGGGGAAGTGAGAGATGGCTAAATCCTCATCTACCATCATAGGCAGTCAATGGGTAGTAACTAAACTGATAAGCAAAAATGGCAGATTAAGCATGCTATTGTAAAATAGTAAGTAAAAAATTGAATGACATTATCTTTGGGGAGCACACCGAAACAACTGTGGAAAAAAAATTGCTGTTATTGGTTTTTCAGGACTATTTGACTCTTAAAATATGTGAAAGTAGTACTGACATTTTAGAAAATAAAAATGAAAAGGCTACAAGCAAATTTTGGAAGGAGTAAAGAGAGTTTTACTAGATGTTTTTTATTGGTGTTATGTATAACTCATTTGTTACAAAACCTCCTTTTGTTACTTAAAGTGTTTGAAAATGCTGGCTGTGCCCTCTCTGATGAGGATGGTTCCCCTTAGGATTTTCTAACCTTAGAGTGGTGCAAAAGCAATATGCATTCAGTTGGAACCATACTCTGCTCTTTTAATTTTGATCTTTTCCTGGGCTAGTGATGCGTAATACAGTGCTCTCACAATTTTGGCTGGCAGCAGTGATTTTGGTTCCCAGTCAGCCACGGATCAGAAGGGGAAACAGCTGATACTCTACAGTGCACTGTGTTGCTAGGGGAAGATGTTCCACAGGTTACGTGTATCAAACGCATTTTCAGTTTTCAATGGTTTTATCAGGATTTTATCTGATTGAGTTAAAAAAGACAATAAGCTTTCTAACTTATCATGATGGCAAAACCTGCAGAGAAAGCATACAGAAAATTTCAGGTTATGAATATAGATGGAATTTTGAAATAAAATATTAGTAAATTTCAGTTATGAATATAGATGGAATTTTGAAATAAAATGTTAGTAAATTAAACATAGAATTATATAACAACAGTGTAGTAAAACTAAATAGGGCTTATTGCAACATGATTCAATACCAGCACTTGGACGTTACTTATTACATTTAAAACTTGAAGGAAAAAATAATATAATTATAACCACACGAAGAAGATGTATTAGATGACATTTAGAAGCCCCTTATTAATAAAAAAAAAGGTAAAATAAAAATCAAAGGGTACTCTCAATATATGATGAGGGACATTTTCCAGGAACTAATAGTAAATATACTAAAAGAAATGTGTTGCTGTGAAATCAGAAGTCAGGAGAACCCATTACCAACATTATTACTTAATTTTGTTTTAGAGGTGCTAGCTAATAGTGGTGGTGGTAGTAGGGATATCACATAAATACAGAAAAGCTAGAGGAAAGAAATCATCATTATTTGTAGTTAGGGCTGTATATTCAGAAAATCTAAAGGACTGAAGTCTTATTAATAAGGCAGTGCTGGGAAAAAATTCCTCATGGGTCTTTCATATTTCTACATGTCTTGCTTTTGTTCCAGACTGTCTTCACATGGATGAAGGGACAGTAAGCAGCCATGGGATGGACAGATGGTGCATCTCTCTGGAGCAGAAGGTAAGTTTACTGAGCACCCAGTAAAATAAAGATAATATCTCACTGCAGACCAAAGTTCAGATAGGTTTGCTTGCTGTTAATTATAAAACTTGGGGTTTCCTAAGTTTCGGATTTCTTGCTGTGATGCACACTATCTGCATACACCTGGGTTGCTCAGGTCTCCCCTGTGGGAGTTGACGAGAGCAAGAACAGGAAGTGCACGCTACAGGCTACACTGTGAATAACAGTTCTTTGCCTCTGATTCAGAAGCAGTAAATTTTTAAAGATAAGGTTGGAGAGACAAAGGCAGGTCCTCAGTGGCTGGTGACACCTGGAAGAAAGGAGACCGCCCATGCCCCTGAGACACCCAGTAAGCCATCTCCTGTTTTACTCATTCTGAAGATGTTTCGATACGTCTCAGGCATCAGCCTGCTCCTACCTCCCTAACAGTGAGTGAAAACAAATAAAGTAACTGAACTAGTATCCCAAACTAAAAGATGAACAGGTAACAAGAGTCATCAAGTGATGTATAAAAATTGATTACATTACATGAGATATCTATTTGAGGAAAATAAAAGTGCACACTCTACAGAAATGATAAGGCAAATGGAACAAGCCTTTAAAATAAATATACCAGGGGCCAGTGAGATGGCTCAACGGCATAAGTGCCTGCCTGGAAAGCGCGAGGGCCCGAGTTCGACTCCCGGAACCCACATACGAAAAAAGGGCCGGTGATATGGCTCAGCGGCACGGGTGCCTGCTGGTGCACAAGGTCCTGAAGTTGACCCCCAGTACCCACAAAAATAAATAAATAAATAAAATAAAATAAATATACCAAAAATCTTCATATTCATCAATTTCTTTAAAATTTAAACAGATTAGAATTTGACAAAAACCAATTTGTTTCAATAGTTAAATGATCAATAAAGAGAAAAGTATTGAGCCTCGAGACTGAACCAACAAACGTTTTAGAATGACAAAAGGATTATAAGATTAAAATTATAAAAGAAGAGGCAAGAGGTATGGAAGGTAGGAATAGAAGTCTTAATACATATATCATAGGATTTCATAAATGAAAGAATTAATAAAGAATGAAGGACATTACTCTAAGAAGTAATGTAGAATATTTTCCCTGTATTCAAGAAAAAAATAAGTGTTCAGATTAAAGTAATTCATCTAGTTTAGAAAAGAAGTAATTGAAACACACACACACAGAAATCCTAAACATATCATCACTGAATTTCACATTATGATGAATGAATAGAAAATATTAAATCCTTTAAGAAGGAATAATATACAAAAAAAAAAAATCCAGATTGACATGTCTCCTCATTAGCAATGTGAGATGAAATTGAAATGATGTTTTCAAGATTCACAGGAAGACAAGCAAGCAGGCTTGTGCTGGCTACTTGGCATCCCTGGCACAAGGGTGAGACCACTCACCAACTCCAGTTCTCCATTTTGCTTAATGTTGACATAAGGCAGCAGAGGTGCAGACTAACCAATTGACCTAATCCTGGACAAGAACAACAACCAAATGCTGCCAAGGCTGCTGGGAAAAAGGAGCCCAACATTGTTGGTGGAAATGTAAACTAGCACACCACTATGGAAATCAGAATGGAGATTCCTCAAAAAGCTAAAAATAGGAATTCCATTTGACCCAGATATTCCTCTTCTAGGTATCTTCCTAAAAGAGTTAGAGCCATCATATTACAGTCATACATGCATACCCATGTTTATAGCAGCACAATTCATAATAGCTAAATCATGGAAGCAGCTTATTTGCCCATCAACAGCATGGATAAAAAATGGATAAAGAAAATGTGGTACTTACACACAATGAGGTACCACTCTGCCATAAAGAAAGATAAATTTGAGTCATTTGTAGGAAAATGGATGCACCTTGAGACCATAATGTTAAGTGCAATAAATCAGACTTGCAAGCTTAAATATCATATGGTTTATCTTCTGCGTGAAATTTAAAATATAAAGAGCAAGATAAATAACACAAAAAAGATAAATAATAGGAAGTAGGGAAATAGATCTTTCTCATAAGTGAAGGGAACCAAGAGATGGAAGGAGAGAGAAGTGAAAAGGGATGAAAAAAAGAACTGAGTTGTGTTATATACATGTACCAACTTCACACAAGGAATATAAACATTGTGTATTGCAAACACGTGCTAATGAAAATAAAAAATTAAAAACACATTTGGGAATTTATTTCAAAAAATAATCTCATAAGAAAAATAACTATGAGTGACATCCACATGAGCTAATCATCATATGTGAAGCAAATGATATTTTTCAGAGGTTTAAGGGCTTATAAAATATATACTCAGAAATGTTATAACACTTTGCCAGTATATCCTAAAAAAAAAATTATTCCAAGAGTCAGATATAGTGCAACTAGAAAGAGAAATAAAATACATAATTTTCAAACTAATAAAGAAAAGACAAAAAGCAATAGAACATGGTAAACACAAGAAAACTAAGCTAGAACCATATAAAGAAAGAAAAGAGAAAATACAAAGTAAGAGAATAAGAACTGGGCCAAATATACAAATAAGAATACAACTATGAGTGGTTAAGTTTTTCTTTTAAAAGACAAAAACTATAATTTTTAATTCTAGCTATGTGTTTTACATCAAACACACCTAACTCAAAATAGTAAAAATTATATAAGTAGAAAAAAATTAGCCAGATGATTTTAAAAAGAAAAAAATTAGTAAATTAAAGAAAGAAAGAACACAGCTGAGGCGAGTCAATAAAAGATTTTTAAAAGTGCAAACCAAAAAGCAATAAAAGAAACAAGGGATATTTCATAGTGTTTAAAAGAAAATTTTGCTTAGAAAATGTAACAGCCATAAACTCCATGAACTCATCCATATTTTTAAATATGCAAAGCAAAATTGATAGAAATACAGGAGAAATTGACAAAACTATAGCCACAGTCATGATGGATTATTTTAATACACTTCTCCCAAAAACCTATAATCCAAAAGAGGAAAAAATAAAACTAGAAAATTTAAATTATACAATTAACAAGCTGGATCTTAAACATTACAGTGAACTTTGTATTTAATTTATAGAGAAGATACTTTTTTTTTTAAACATCCATAAAACATTCTCAAAAACTGATCATAGGGCCGGTGAGATGGCTCAGCGGCTTAAGCGCCTGCCTGGCAAGCGCAAGGGCCCGAGTTCGACTCCCGGAACCCACATACGAAAAAGGGGCCGGTGATATCGCTCAGCGGCACGGGTGCCTGCTGGCGCGCGAGGTCCTGAGGTCGACCCCCCGGTACCCACAAAAAAAAAAAACTGACCATATATTAGGTTATAAGGGAAAGTACAACAAATTCCAGAAATTTGTTATCATACAAGCAACGTTTATTGATCGCAATAAAATAAATGTAAAAGAAACACTTTAAATGATAGTGACAAAGCAGGGACACTGGGTATCAAAATCTAAGGGATACAGCCAAAGTAGTGCTCAGAGGGGGAAAAAAAAATCCTAAAAGTGTTTATTAGAAATTGAGAGTCAGTGAAAATATATTAATAAAGCTTTTCAAGAAAGAATCCAGGTAAACTTTCAAAAAGAAGGGGAAAATAATTATTAAAGACAGAAATTTAAAATATAGAAAAATAAGAGTTGGCCGATAGAACCCTAAAGTGGATAAAAAATATAGTATTGGGGTGAATTTGTTTTTAGATCTCCCCAAACCACTATGAAAATAGAGAAAACCAAAGATGGATAAAAGAAAGTTATCTCAGGAACCCTCAACTGGGCAGGGCCAAACTGAACAGTTCTAAGACTGCACTGCATCTCTGCAGAAGGCAGCATTGGGAACAGCACCAGTATCAAAAATCTATGGATGCGAACTGTTAATCTCAGCAGACAACCTAAGGACAGCAGCTGGAACCAGAAAGGAAAACTTCAGGACCCACTCCTAGGTGTAACCAAACCCACACTGCAAAGGTCTGATAGCACTTGGCCCACCCGGGCATTACAATTCACAAAGCTAGCAAACTAAAGCTGCATTGCAAGACAGCACCTTCTATTGCAGAGAAATAGCTGGAATGACATCCAAACTAAGCAGAACAAGCTCAATGGAAACAAGAGAAAGTGAAGGTGCATATAAAAGTCAGGAAGGAAAGCAATGAACACAAATTGCAGAAAAGGTGAGGCTACATTTTCCATCATGTGTAAAAATGAAAAGATTTCTAGAACTATGAAGGGGGGAGTGTGAAGAAAAAAGCTACCCTTTCCTTCCATAAGTAAATGAATGCTTGCATTACATAAAAAAAATAGAGAAAAAGAAAGAAGTTCGAACAAAGGCCACATAAATTTACTGTAAGGGAGAAGGGAGCCAGATAGTATCTTTATACACAGTGCAAACATTGGCAGAAAGAGAAGCCCTACAGATAAAACTGAAGCCTCATGTTTTAACACAAGCCATGCCAGCATCTCCAACAGTACAAATCTGAATTAGAAAAAATTCACAAAGGAAAGATTTTAGAAGATAAAACTATGTAAAGAGGTGGCACAATTAATGAAAGGTATTATTTGAAAACCATATAAGAAATGAAGAAGACCAGAAAGAATGTAAGAGCTAATGACATAACAATGCCTGAAAAGAACCAGAAGATGGAATGGAGGGAAATTTTTAAATCTATAAAATATAAAGAAACAGATAAGAATTGAAAGAAATGAATAGCTTTGACTTGTGTTTTAAGAAAAGCTGACATGCACGAGAAGAGTCCTCAAAGATCAAAATTTGTAGTTAAATTGCAATTCAAGAAGAGTTTTCTGGGGCCGGTGAGATAGCTCAGTGGCATAAGCGCCTGCCTAGCAAGCACAAGGTCCTGAGTTCGACTCCCAGTACCCACATATGAAAAAAGGGCCGGTGATATCGCTCAGCAGCACGGGTGCCTGCTGGCGCACGAGGTCCTGAGTTCAACCCCCGGTACCCACAGGAAAAAAAAAAAAAGAAGAAGAGTTTCCTGAACTACAAAATGGCTTGAAACTATACATTAAAGAGACACCATATGTCATTGAAGACTGGCCCAGAATGGCCCAAATTAAGACATGATGTGTTATGGTTTGTGTCTAGATGTCCCCCCAAAGCCTCATGCAGACATGAGGGGAGCAAGCTTTTCAGAAGTGGCTGAAAATAGAGTGTGTGATGCTGGGATTAAGGATACGTGATCAGTTCACTGATTGGTTTGGCACCACCCTAATCCCAGCAGCCTAGATAAGAGTATAAAAGAGGCAGGAAGACACTGTTAAGGTTGCTTGTTGCTTTTGCTGTCTTCTGCAGCCGTGAATGATTGCCCCTCTGCCATGAGCCACAGCACTTTGGAGCCAGCAGATTATGGACTGAAATCTCTACAAACTGTGAGCTAAAAAAAACCCTTCCTCCCTTAACTTTAGGCATCAGGCATTTTGTGTCAGCAACGAGAAAAGTAACTAAACCATGATGTATTAAAACACTTGACATTTAAAAAGAAAGGGGAAAAAAGCTCTTAGGTCATCCAGGCAAAGAGGTGAAATCACTTATATGAAAAGACATCAAAATTTTGACACTATCTATTTATCTGTGGAACAAAAGCTTGAAATCAGTATAAAGAAAATAGTTTAATACATAATGACTTTGACATTAATTTAATATGTCCTTTTTCTTAATTTCAACTTTGCAACCTAGAAAACATTTAAAATTTAAGTTGAACACATCATTATTTTAAAAACACATTTTCTAGCTTTTTCCACTGAAAATACTTTTTAAAACTTACCATCTCAGTACCAAAGAGCATTCTTAACATTGAACTGTGGTTCTTAAATTTATTTTCCAGAGTTCCTTGGGAAAATGGGTGATTCCAGGTTGGAACAGGAAGTATACTATATGAGTGATACTTGTCACACTAGAAAGAAGAAAGTCATTGAAGGCCACTAAGTTTATCTCAAAAGGATTTGGAATCCAACCTGAATAAGCTTTCATAGGCTAACAGGTTGGGCAATTGAAGCAACAATAATAACAACTACAATCAATTTAAACATGTCAAATATCTTGATTTATAAACATATAGTGATATATTTTAAAACATTATTAACCTTCCAAACTCATAATTTTGAAAACTGGTAAGTAAAGAGAAAGAATCAAATATTTATCCTGCATTTCCTGTAGGGTCTAACGTCAAGGTAATCACTGAGGATTACCAAGCATTTACAGTAGCACTGTAGTAACAACACATAAGGAGGACGGTCGGCACTGAGGGGAAAATGCAGCACACTATAAAGTAGGTTTGCCAAAATCAAAAAGAAAAATTAAAACTGAGTCTGATCTAACCCTCAAGTCTCACTCCAACTCATAGGCTACAAAAAGGACAGAGGGAAATATTACGTTTTATTGCAACTAAGAAAAGCTAAAATGTGGAAAACTCCATAGGACAAATCAGGCAGTTTGTTCAACAGACAAATTGCAGTGAAAGAGTTGGAGAGAGAGCCTGAAGATTGAAGATTTAAAATAAATGCCAAGCATTGGCAATGATGGATGTATCTGGACCCTAATTTCAACTGTGTGTGTGTGCATGCG
Source organism: Erethizon dorsatum (assembly GCA_028451465.1). Classification (NCBI taxonomy): domain Eukaryota; kingdom Metazoa; phylum Chordata; class Mammalia; order Rodentia; family Erethizontidae; genus Erethizon; species Erethizon dorsatum. The sequence goes on along the minus strand of CM051823.1, from coordinate 135,627,829 downwards.
CATGTGCACGTATACACAGATGTGAGATAATCTGAATATACGAACACTGTTAATATTTGCTAGTAATTAATTATTTCAATACTTAGGTGTGATGGAATTGTCGCTATATAGTTTTAAAGTGTAACTATTATGCAGAGATATAAACTAAAATATATGCATTAAATATTTATATTTGAAATGTTATGATGTCTGCAGAGGTATAAATGAAACAAGAGTCCATACTGATGATTGTTGGATCCAGGTGATAAATATACTGATTCACTAACTGTTCTTTCTACATTTGTATGTCTAAATTTTTTCCCAATAAAGTACTTAATTTAGAAAAACTAATAAGCATAATCAAGACAAGTATTTTTTTTCCAAAAGGACAAAGTAAATATTAGGAATGAAAAGAGAAACTATATAGAGTTTTTTTAAATCATAAGTATATATGCATTAATAAATTTATAAATTATTTAAATTAGCTGATTTCTCAAAGTTAGTTCAAAAATAAAATCTTGAGCAGAGCATCTTTATTGAAGGAATTAAAACCATAAATATACAATTCCTGGGGGAACTATTAGGCATGCTTAGCTTTATAGTGGAATTTCATCAAATTTTCAGGAAACAGAAATTTTCCGTCTTATAGAATCTCCCCTAAATCAAGAATAAGGATAGCTTCCCAAATCAGTAACTTTCACATTATAAATCTAATAAAACATTAGGAAGACTCATGTTAAATGAAAAAGTGTGTGGTGTCCACAAGCATAGCAGTATTTAACAGTGTACTGAAGGTTCTACACATAATAATAATAAAAGAAACTAAAAGAACAAATACAAGAAAGGAACAAATGTCATGATTTGAAAATATGAAAACACAAGAAAATCAACTGCAAAACAACTAGAATAAAAGAGTAAAGAAATGTTGACCACTGAGCATTCACATGGCCAAATCAACATCTCCTTCTTACAAAAAGATAGATTGGAGCTATGGAGGAGAAATAATAACCTTCAACCCTTGAGAGTGATCGAATTATTCCACTGAGTATGTATTTCTTACCAATACAAATGACAATTTCTTAAAGCAACAAGAGATGTTAAAAAATGAAAATTAAGAAATCCAAAGAAGGGCCGATGAGATGGCTCAGCGGCTTAAGCGCCTGCCTGGCAAGCTCGAGGGCCCGAGTTCGACTCCCGGAACCCATATACGAAAAAGGGGCCGGTGATATTGCTCAGCGGCACGGGCACCTGCTGGCGCGCGAGGTCCTGAGGTCAACCCCCCGGTACCCACCAAAAAAAAAAGAAATCCAAAGAAGAAAAAATGAAAAAACAAACTTATGTGGTGCTGATGACAAGGTCACATTTGTGAAATGTGCTTCTATCTCCTAAAAAATAAGAGCTATATTCAACCCTTTTTCTCTTCCCCCAACTCTCCTGCCACCACGCAAGCTGTAGGCATGTAAACCATGATGCCGAACCTGTCCCTACAGACATTCCATAACTAGCTTTTCTTTGTTCTCCGCATATAGTCATTTTCAAACTCTCCAAACAAGCAGTCCAGTTAGCAGATATTCTCAAGAGACTGAAAGAGTAGAGTTCTCAGCTCTAGCCACAATGACAAAATATCCTTGAGTCTTACGTCTTGTGTTAAAATGAATTCAAATATTATATTATAAAAGTTACTATAGCTTTCTGTTTTAATATAAAAGTACTTAAATTACCTAAACTACTTGAAAAATCTTCCCTCCCACAAATTGTGATATGGAGGTCCACCAGGAAACTGTGCTCATTAACTCTACAACTACAAACACCAGGTAGGAAGGTGATTGTGTGCTTGTATTCTCAGAGCTGAAGCCCTTTTTATCAACCAACATGTCTTTTCCTTTTCCTAGCTCTTCTTTCTAAATGTTTTTTAAATTGGCCTTAAATAAATGTTTGCTGGGTTTAATTTAGCGGAATTTCTTTCCTTGCTTTTAGTGCTCCCAATAGCCTGATTATCCCAGCCTGTAAGAAACTAAGAAAGTATATTTAGTCAGAATTTTAACATTGTTCTTTGTCCCAACCCTCTGTCCTCCCTTCCCGCCCAGCAACAGCCTCATCTGTCACTAATTAAATGATCAGCCATGGCTGGAATTTGGATGCCTCACTTCCAGTCTAGCATGCTTTATACAGCCAAATTATCTCCAAAATCATTTGAAAAGGTAAGGAGAAAGAATAATGTACTAGGAAAGAACAATAAACTTGATCACTTCTGGATAATGTGAGCAAAATGGAATTATTAGGAAGATATTATGAGCACGCTGAATTGACAGAAAGTTGGAAGATACAGCCTTGAAAGCAAGCAGAGAGAAAAACACCTTAGCACTGGAGGGAGGCTCCAAGGGTGTTTCCTTTGTGGGAGCCAGTGCTGTGTCAAGACATGGCCTGAATAAATGTTGGAGACAGCTGTTTCCAGTCTGCCACGTAGCAGCATCTAGAAGGGCCACGCAATTGTGCCTTGGCTAGGAGCAGCCACACATCTGATTAAGGTTTCTAGGCTGTACCATCCAATGCGGAAGAAACAATTCCCCACAGAGAAAAATGAAGTTCTCTTAACAAATGGAGATGCAAGCTGAGGGACAAAAACAAAAGCAATACCACCTGTTTCACAGAATTACTGTGACCAGGGAGTGAAGGAATGTATGTAAAAGTACTTTGTAAATTATAACTATCTCTACAAAGGCATTATGATTGGTATTTTCTCTTCAAGGTAGCATTTAACAATTCTATTTAATAGCTTGGCTCTATTCATTTTAATCTCTCTCTCTCTCATAGAGACCAAAACAAACCCAAATACATGAATGTGGGTGACACAAAGTAAAGACAAGACACAAAAATTTCAAAAAATTATAATTATTACAATCTGGAGGAAAGAATAAAATATTACTAAATGAGAAACAGAGGGAAAGGGAACACACAGAAAGAAGAATCAAGGACACAAGAAAGACTTCAGAAAATAAAAAGAATAGTGACATATACTTTCAAAACAAAACTAATAAAAAGGTATACAACATGGACAAAATCTCCACTAAAACATAATATGAAGATAGAGTGTTCAGAATTAGTAAAAATATGAATATAAGAGGACCTTATAAGGTGGTCCAAATGTGAATAATGTGAGTTATAGAAAAGACAGAAAAAAGGGAGAAGAATTTATCAAAGAAATAATTTAAGAAACCTTCACAGCATATGAAGTCATTAATTTAAAGAAGGACACACAGCATGACCAAAAAAATACAATTTAGAAAGACTATTATCTCAGTGTATAATTATGAAATATCAAGGCACCAATGATAAAGAGAATGCTATCAGCTTTTAGGGAAAAGTTAAAAGGTACATACAAAGGATTAGGAATCAAAATGGCAAAAGAAATTTCAAGAACACTGGAAGCTAAGCAACAATAGAAAATAACTGCCAAATTATAAGGAAAAAAAAAAAAACATTTTTCACACTGAAGCAAACCAGCTATCAAATGTGAGCACAGATGAAAACATTTTCAATTGTGAAAGATTTAAAAAGAAAAAAGAAAATTTATTTGAATTGTAAGCCAAATTTTGTTCCCTAACAAAATCTATTAACACAAAACCTAATATATTGTCATGCATTAATCATCATGAACTGCAGGATGGTGCCTGCAAGAGCTATCCCCAGGGTGAAATGAGCTAAAATTTCTCCAACAGAAGGGAAAAGGTCAAATAGTCTTTGTATATTAGCATCCTACTGCTGCTGTAACAAATTATCATGCATATATCAGCTTGAAATTACAGCTGCTTATTATCTCCAACTTCCGAGGTCGAACATCCAGGCTGGCACTACTAGCTTCACTGCCCCAGTGTTCACAGAGTCAAACTCAAGACATTGGCTGGCTGGGCTCTAACTAGAAGACTCTGAGAAGAACCTGCTTCCATACTGATTCAAGTAGGAAGCAGAATCCAGACACTTCGGATAGCGGGCTGAAGTTCCCATTTCCTGGTTGGTTGTTGGCTGGGAGTCACCCTAGTTGCTGGAGGACTTTATCCAGCCTTGCAGATATCCCAGTCTTTCTCAGAGGCAGAAAGAACATGTACGCACAGAAACTTCAAGCTTAGAATCTCTGGTTTTCTCTTCTGCCATACCTCCCTGGCTCATAGTATCTTCCGCCTTCTTCTTTTACTCTCAAAGCCTCCCTTGATTACATAGTCCCACCTGGAAAATCCGGGTTATTCTAAGGTCAGCTAATTAGTAATCTTAACAACATATGCAAAGTCCCTTCACAGCAGCACACCACCTTTCACAACAGCACAATAGCAGCAAATATTAGTGTTTGGTTGAATAATCAGGAGACAGAAATCTTGGTGGGGAAGGGGATTTTTAGCATTCTACCCACCAAGATGTGTCTTTAGGCAGTGACCAGGAATTCTAAAAATTAAAGTATTAGAGACGATTACATTACTACAAAATGTCACAAGTAAGAAATTCAGAATGATTGCTTTGTGGCTCCAAATCATTTATAATTTTCAAAGTCCACCATTTGACCAACATCATACTTAAAGTCCCTAGCTGTATCAGTAATTGGTGTAACCAATGATGAAGAAGAAATATTTATTTACATTTCTAATATATAAGGCACTCCTCAAAAATTTCAAATAAACATTTTCAGTCATACCTCACACCTGATTCTTAGGTATTAGCCTATCTCTAAATTCCTCTATATTAGGTTTTATGGGATATAGTTTCCAAGGATTCAAATATACTCAAAATCTTTGTAACAAAATTCAATTATATTTTGCATTCTAGTTCTAAACAACAAAATTAACACATAGCACAGAATCTAGATTCCTCATTTTACCCCATATGCAATATTTGATCCAGTCTACAAACTTAGAGGCTAATCAGCAAATATTTGTTGAAGACCCACAGGGCAAACAGTATCATATCTAATCATTTGGGAATATACTATTTTATTTATCATGTATATATATATAGAGAGAGAGACTGTTCCCATCCTACTGTCCTAAAATATTTCAGAAAAAAGGAACATGTATAATCAACATAAATAATGTTTTCAAATAAATATGTACCACGATATTAAAATGTGATAAGAAAGATGTTGGTAGTATTGTCGTAACTTGCAAAAGAAGAAGTTTAAATAGTAAGCTCCAAAGTGACTGTAGGATACATGAATTTGAGCACTGCTGACAGGAGGTTGTTATTTTGTATACTGAAAGCATATTGAGAAGAGCAGGAGAGCTATGGCAATGAAGAACACCGCAGCTGATTTACAACTCTATGAGAGCTGGCCTGGAGAAAGAGCCAGTCTGATGAAAAGCTTTGAAGGCCATTATTAGTAGATTGTATTTGATTCAGTAGACTGTGAGACTCTCTGACACAGTTGGGAAAAACAGAGGGATATAATCAAGGCACCCGGCCTGAAATAAAGATTTATCACAGAGTGCAAAAGAACTCAAAAAACCAGACTCTAAAGCAAGGAGGTAGATAGAATAACCTAGTAACAATTTGTCAGTGGTCAGGAGATTGTGCCATGGTGATGGTAGCAAATGATTGGATGATTTGATGGTTCTAAGTGGGAAGAAGATAGACTTAGGTAAAGATAAAATCAGATTGTGCTAGAAAAATAGCACAATGACCCTGTAGTTTCAAGGATATTTATTTCATGAGATGCCCAATTACTCTTCCTAATTCTGAAAAAAGTTTGTTATTTTTATTCTAACATTTAAAGGAGTTTAGCTTTATATCTTTCCTACATACAATCCACATTTTTCCATTAAAAAAAAATTTCCCAAGCACAATTCACACTTTTCATATCTAGTACGCAGGGAATCAGACAAGTCTTCTCTAAGCAACTGCTAAACTGAGTCTGCAGTATGGAAAGAAGTCAGTACTGCTTAAAGGAATAGCATAATCAGATCTGGGTTTTACAACAGTCCTCCAGGGTGAAGAGTGACCGGAAATAACAGAGCCTGGGTTGGCAGTTAAGTGACTTCTGAAGTACTATCAAGGAAAAGAGTGGTGGCAACTCGTACTATGGTAGCAGTAGTAAGAATGGGGAAGGGGTATCCAAAGTAAATTTAGGCTTCTAGATTTAACTACTGAGGTCAGATTTATTGTGGGGAAGTTTAGGGAATACAATAATGTGTCTGAGAAATGTTGAATTTGAGAGGCCAGAGGGACTTGGTTGGATATAGGATGGGAAGTTGGCTCTCTGAGGCTTCAATTTTACAGAAAGACCCAGAGTCTTGGGCAGAGAGATTGCAACTGGTGTGAAAGGCATGTATGCAATCACACGGGGAGATCGTGATGAGTGAGAAGAGATGAGAAACCACACAAAATCCCAATCCCAAAGGGCATCCCTACTTAAATATGCCATCTCTGTTGTGAACAAGTGGAACAACGGGAGAGATAATGCATATCTCAGACAGCAATCACTGGCTTCCTCAGAATGACTTATCCTGGGATTCTCAGGAAATGAAGCCAGAGTTAATGCATTCATTCAACACCCACTTTTGTCCCACACCCCATACCAGGCACTAAGACGATGCTCAGAATCCCTAACTGAAGATTAACCTCCAGAGTGTTGCTCTCAAGATCTGTATCTTGAAGCTGTGGGTTGACCACATAGTCCCAAATCAAAAGTTTTGTTCGGGACAGACATTCTTAAAGGTCATTTAGAATAAAAACACACCTCTATGATGGGTGTAAATTTGCATTGTACTCAGTTCAGCTGTCACTTGGAGAAGACTTTTCTGAATCCCTGTGGATTATTTCAGTATGATTTGTAGCTAGCTAATTTACTGGGAGGAGTATTATTTAAAATTAACCTGTGGAGGGTTCTTTGTGGCTGATGGAACTGATTGGTAATATTTGCCCATAAAAATGTCTACATCACTTTAGCACTTTTATATTTTGTGAACCTGATCTCAGAAATCTCAGACAAGTATCTAACAAGGAATTTCCCTTTGGATGGCATTTAAACATTAAGCATAGGGACACTGACAGTCTACTTGGAAAAAAAATGTATTTTTGCTATTGTTCAGTGCAAATATTAGTTAATCACTGTATACAGCTAAATGCCTATTTTGTTGACACATATGGAACATGAGAATCATGTGGATATTGTGTCCCTCGCAGTAGTATCTCAGATGTGGAAAATATCTTCACAAAACATGTTCACATGCAGTTCCTTTAATCATCACAGTAATATGTTAAAATCACTTCTACTTTACAGAAAAGAAAGTTGAGACTCTAGAAAAGTGATTACCAAGGCCACCCAGCAAGCATATGGCAGAATGAGGACAGTCTGATTCTAGACATTTAGATCTCAAATTAATTCTAACTAAACCAATATTCTAAGCACCCAACATATGGCAGCAAATAATTTCATTCTCCATGGTAGTCATACTATTCTAATTTCTGGTATAGATTTTTCCCCCTTTTATGTGTTTATAATCCTTCTTCCTGGCCTTTTCATTAATCTTTTATGTGATTTAATTATCTTTGCTTTAAATCACTTTTTGAAAGAGGTGGAGTATCATAAATAAATTAATAAATAGACACATAAATAGATAATAAATCTGAGGTTTACTGACTCCCTTGGCAATAACAAAAGCTTAAAAACATTTTTAGATAAAAAACAGTGAAAATATAGATATGAACCAGATTTTCACTGTCCTCAGTGAAAATACATATTCATTGCTATTAATGAAGATAATTTCCAACTAAAATTAATCCTAATTCAGAAAATAGTCCCAACTGTTCCTGACAGTTACCCCAAACTCAGAGAATGTTTCCTTCTCCTCTTGATCCTCAGAGACACTTAGAGAAGCAATTTGGAAGGTCTAGCATTTCTGTAATTTCAAAAAAGGAGGAAAGAAGCTATGATAGCAGAGGCACGATAGGGAATTGATCCTAATTTCAACACTCACCCTCCTCCCATCGCTTCTCCAAAATCACTCTTCTTAGCTCTGCTGTATGTCTTGATCCTTTCTCATTTCACTGACTTTCACTATTTGTAATTTTAGCATTTACAGGTTATCACTATTCTTTAATAGTTCTTTAAGTAATTATAAATATTACTGAGATTCATTGATTCACCAAGTATTTTTTAAAACCTGCTACATATGAAGCACTATGCTAATAACTGGTGATATAGCAACAAAAAAAATCTAAACACATTCATGGACGATGATGTATGATCAGCCATTCAGAAGAAGTTCTCCATGCTGGTTCTATGAGCTGCTTGGTTGGTTATTTTTTATGCTTCTTGTGGTAGGTTGGTGATATATGCAGGACCCTGGTGCCGCTCTGCCCCAGAACACAGTCCCTGGGTGACTTTACATCCCTAACGGAACTCCAGGGACCATCTTCCCACAGTCTTCCTAGTGCAAACCTTGCACAGTCCTGGCCTCCTGCCCACAGCAGCACTCTGCTTCTCTGAATACCTGCCAACCAGCCTTGGCTCACCTCTACTCCCCAGAGCTGCAGCTCTGTGGACTTACCCTAGAAGCCTGTTCCCTCTTTCCCCAGGCCTGTGCAATCTAGAGAACTTTTCTACCACCTAGTGGCTGTAACCATACCTTTTCCCATAAGGTATGAACTGCAGCCTTGGGGTACAGACACGTCTTCCAAATTTGTCTTTTCTGGAGTCCTCATCTTCAGCCCTAGGGCATTCTTTCAAGTTCTCTTTGTACTTTTATAGTTAGTATCCTATCATACCTTCACAATTATTTATAATCAATTTCTATTCTTCATATTACTGTGTGATTTCTGTCTCCTGGCTGGACCTAGAATGACACAAGGGGGTTTTGAGACAAGGTATCAGGAGACTGGCTGATGGTGAAAGGGATATGAAAAACTGCCAGCAAAATGCTTTACTAATTACAACAGCTTAGATAGAGCCTAGCTGAACCTCAACAATGAATGCTTGTCTTCCGTCTCTCCATCTACACTGTCCTCTTCTGACTGGCACCATATATTTAGGACTCAAGTGAGAAATTAAGGGGAGGGGGGAGTTAACCTTAAAATCTAGCTCCATATTTGTATTACATTATCTTTGCAAAACCTTTTTACACTCCAAATAATCAGCTTACAAACTGATAAGTAGAGGACATTAGAAATGTGGATATGGGGCCGGTGAGATAGCTCAGCGGCATAAGCGCCTGCCTGTCAAGCGCAAGGTCCTGAGTTCAAACCCCAGTACCCACATACGAAAAAAGGGCCAGTTATATCGCTCAGTGGCACGGGCGCCTGCTGGCGCGTGAGGTCCTGAGTTCGAACCCCGGTACCCACAAAAAAAAAAAAAAAGAAATGTGGATATGTCCTGTTTTAGCTACCACATTTTGAAAATCAGATTAAAATACTAAATTCTAAAAAATTCAAAGGGAAAGCAAATTGACAAGACAGTAGGGGCAGATAGAAGGAATGTGGCCTTCTGCATCACATTAAAACAATTTAACTTTTATTTGACTACTTACCAGCTGGTTATCCTGAGTGCATTCACCCCTGGGAATCTCAACTATAAAATGGGAAGAATCATATCCACCCCAAAGGTTTCCCATGGGAATGACATAGTATGGTGCATGTAAAGTACATTTCACACAGTCCGTGCTGCTAAATACATATCTCTTTCTCCCTCTTTCTCTACATGAAATATATTGTTTTCAGTGAGAAAATATATTTCTTAAATATATTACATCTTTGAAATATATTACAGTTCTTGTAATAGATTTTCTGTATTCTACCCAAACACGGAAACTACTTGAGGCATTATTTCTACCTATGTTTGCCCTGTGAAGTTTTTCTTGAGGGGGAGCAGGTTGAAAGAGTTACATCTCTCTGATATGGCCTCTCTAGTGGCAGCCAGCTGCTCATAGTTGGTCCCCCAAACAGCTTGTATCCAGCAAGACCCTTTTCATACCACATGCTTTAGGATAGACACAACTGCAAGTCTCCAAGTGTGGCATTATACATGTTTTCTTTGTCATGAGTTTAATATAATTTCTCTTGCATATGGGATTCTGTGACTTCTGTAAGTGATAAAGTAGATTTGGTCTTCCCTAGAGGAAGCCTGTTTATGGTAGAGCTCATTCTTCTTTTAGGGTGAGAGGAAGGATGGGAGGAGTTACAAGGAAGTGCCAAAGAAAAATATGTCAGAAATGTTAAGTCAAGAAATGCTCAGAGATCTGGCTCAGAGCCCAATTAGGATGGAACAAAGATATATATAACCTACTTAAGCTAAAGAATCCTTAATTAAGCCACTGGAAAGCCAAGGGTTTTAAAGTTCAAAGGATATGTAGACAACTGTCAAATTCTTTTCAGAAAACATGATAGGAGAAAGAATTCATAGGAGTGATAGACATAAATAAAATTCTGAATGAAACCTTAACATAATTAAACTCCAGAAAAAAAGAATAGGGCTTTCTATAATATTTTTTGTCTGTCTATCGGCTTATCTTTTATGATGAAAGAGTTTCAGTGAGTATTTTTGTAAAAGTGCACATCTACTTCATTTATAGTAATTACGTTTTGGTTTGAGAAGTTGTAGTAGTTACATTTCTGAATGACACTAGTTCATAGTTATTTGAATTCTTTCAGGAAATCTTAATCCTTTGGAATACCCCAGGGCCAAGATTGCTTTGACAGGACTCAAGCTACCCTTGGTTCCAACTTATATATTCAAATTTTACTTGACAAAGCGTGGAATATTCTTGTAAGTTTTTACCTTTTTTTGCAATAAGCAATTAAATAGTAGTAACAGCAATAAGATGGCCACCTCCTGGATCTCTCTGGATCACTAATGGCTGCTTCTCTCTATCCTTTGATCCAATCCCTCTTCATTCACACAATCACTGACTCATTTTAGGTTGTCATCCTCCAGCTCCCAGTCTGTTTCAAAAGCTTCCTGTAGTATTTTCCTTCCACCAGTCCTCTTATAAACGGCACTATCTTACCAACTGCAAATCCATTTATGTCACTCCCAGCCATTCTATAAATGACTGTCCATTACCTTGCCTTTTTCTCATGTGTCTGAAGCCCTTTATAACAGGGCTCTGTCTGTCATCTCAGTAGCTCCTTTCACTCTTCCAGAAGCTTCTGCCCCCCACATTGAATTATTCCACCTTTTATGCTTCTACATCCCTGCCTATACACGAGCTCTCCCCTGCATGGGATAACCATATAAACTTGCTTCAAGACAGTCTAGTAATTGCTACTCTGTCAAATTAATATTAAGCTAGAGAAAAGACTTAGAGCTGTGTGGGTAAGAGCTCATCCAAATAACCAAGTAGCAGTTAAGCAGACCTGAGTCCCAGGAAGCCACTTAGTGACCATCTGTTGTTGCTTGAGCACAGCCCTTGGGAGTCTCCCTCCTTTACTACAATCCGTTTTTCATAGCATTTCTTACAACTACAATCAGTGCTCTCCCTGGGAGGAGGTCTAATAAATACAATTGCACCAGCTTTTAATTGTCAAATAATGCTTTAGCACCCTTAGTAGAATGGCACCCTCGAAAGCTGCCCATCTGATCAGCCCCCTTATCCACAGTGACGAATTCCCATCCATTCCTCAAGATTCAATTAGCACATCACCTCTGTGAAGACTTTCCTACTTCATCCCCAGTTCTCTAGCAGAATTAATTAATTTAATAGGCACTTTAAAGGCATACTAATAATACATCTCAGTGCCTTATGATTTCTATTCTAAGTGCTTTTCAAATTTCATCTCACTTTTTCCTCGCAGCAACAACTTCCCAAGGGATCTGCTATTTTCTGTGCCTTGTTTATAGTCAGGAACCCTGTTAGAGAAATGATAAATGATACAAGAGGGATTCAAAGTCTAGCAGACAAGCTCCAGATTGGTTCTTAGTCTGTTTGCTTAGTTATTACTTAGTGTCTTTTCTACTCATTGTCAGAACATCTTATAATGACTTCTATTTTAGCAGCCATCTAATCATACATTAAGTATTCATATATATGTTGGCTTTTCTTTAGAGTTCGAAGTCCCTAAAAGTAGAGCTCTTATCCATATGTCTGTCTTCAAGAACTTGCTTGGTCTCTGTATATTATAGTCATTCTCTAAATATTTGTGCTATCATGAATGAATCTATCAGTTGTAATAAGTGAAACCTGTGTTTGGATCCCTGTATAAGAATCCAAGAAAGGATTTCCTACATATACTAAAAAAGTTGCATTCGCATGGGGTAATGGAGAATAACAAAGTATTTGGTCACTTATATCTTCAAAAATCAAAGCGAATTGGTTAAATTATAAGACTTGCTAATGTTAAAGTCAATTATAAATTTGCACGAGCAATAGTAAGATATTTTCCAAAGTGGCTTTTATAATGTAGCATATAAAAGTATATTAGTAAGAAATATTTTTGGTGCCGTCAATATAATTTTTAAAAGGCAAGATGATTTTCTGATAATCCCCTCTAAAAGAATTATTACAATGCAAAGATAATTAAGGCCAACCAGGGAGATAAAAACCTTCAAATTCAAGATGTGAAGAAATGTCAGAGGGTGTGAAACAATTGTTTTAATTTTTCCTCATTTGTAAATTTATTTTATGCCTTCAAGTGCAATGTAAATTATTTACCAAAATTAGCTGCAATCATTTACAGGGACAAGAACAAGCAAATTCACACATAAACCTGTATAGTTGCTTTATTTGCATATAAACTGTGCTAATGTCTAATTAGAAAGGTAACTATGGAAGTAAACAACGCTTAATGCTGTAAAAAAGAAAATCCCTACTCCCTCCTTTCATCTGATTTAAAAAAGTAAAGAACATAAAAATACAAGTAGTACAAGGGGGAAAAAAATACTCTTATTTGAAAACATTTCACAAGCTATGTTTCAACACAAAATTATGGAAGACTTTTATCCAGTTTTTAATTCTCTGTACCCATTATCATCCGAGTTACACAATGTGCTAGAAATTTTATTTTAGATATGAAACATAAACTCTTGTGAACAGTCTGAACTCCTAGGCTCACTTCATGTTACAAAAGTGAGATGGTCCCTTTCCTTCTGTGTAAGCTGTTGGTCCCACAAATTCCTTCGACCTTTTGTCATGGTCTCAACCTCTGTGATTCCTTTTTTGTTTGTTTGTTCGTTTAATGTGGGTACCAAGAGTCGACCTCAGGACCTCACGCTTGCCAGCAAGCGCTTGTGCCACTGAGCGATATCACCAGCCATTTTTTTCCTTTATGTGGGTACTGGGAATCAAACTCAGGACCTTGCACTTGCCAGGCAGGCGCTTGCTCCGCTGAGCCATCTCACCGGCCCTGTGATTCTTATAGACAAGTACAAGGATAACTTTCGAGCTAGCAGACAAAATTCCATGAAAAGTGCTTTAAATGAACCACCTGAGCACTCCAGTCTATTATTGTTAATTAATATTTCCTTTTCGGTCTGATTTCAATTGCCTCTTCCTTCTTTCCCCAACCTAGGACAGGTAGGATCAGTACCTAGCCTGAGCCTGTAGATTCCATTTGCATTCCTTATTTTATGCTTAGTGCATATCTTATGTAATTACAAGCACAAAGGATTTCAAATGATGGAGAATTTTCTCCATGGCACTGAAGGCAGATCTATGAAGGAAAGAAGATCCTTTTTGAAATCAAACTGTCATTGAGTCACATTACTCCATGGGCACATCTAAAGGTGACCCTGAGAAGAGCTCCACTACGTTGTGGTCAAACCTTAGAAGTCTCTTGTTATAATAACAGCAACTGCTTTCCCTATTTGTCACGACCATGTCCCGATTTAAAGAAGTCATTGTGGATGTCACTTCAGAGATTGTTAGAGAAACCGATGTACTTTTTCAGATGACAAACTAAAAGTATCCAGCACGTTCTTGGTGAGGTCTAATTTCCAATCTCAGATTTAAATATAGAAACCTAACTGTTATCCTACGTTACCTATGCCTTGCATGTACTGGATCTTCATGAAGATTCTGTGTTAAATGAATCCAAAAAAGTAATATTATTGTTTATTCTTGGCCTTGGACCTCCACTTTCTAGAACCGTTATACCTTTGTGTGAATGCATGAGTAGACAAATATGTGAAAGTAACTCTGAATGTGTATACAAGCATAGTTTATGGGAGAAGGTGGGGGAAATCCTTTTGGTTGTTAAGCTCTTCCAGGTGAATGTCATTCTCAGGAAACCTCAAGTTCAGCAAGCCGCATACATACAAGGGTGGCAAGCCCTCCTCGGAGCCAGTGTTAAAAGCTAAGTCAGTTTATAAGCACTGCCATGCCTGCGGCTTTAACTGTGCCTGTAGTTGTAGGCTAGACTGCATTTCAATCAGTTCGAGTTCAGCTGTCTGTTTTATTACACCCAGGCCAGTAACACTTTGGGGATTTTTAGTCCCTTCAATGACAAATGTATATTCAACCACTTCTGTGAGCAGCAGCCTACAATGCAGGTCACCAAAGGACAACAAACTGAGTTGGTATGTCAGAGAAATGATCAGAAAAATATCTCCATGGGTGTCTGCAATTGCCTTTACTTCCAATCTTTTCAATCTTTGGGAAGCATGTGAAGTTGTTTCTTTCACGCCTTACAAAAGGAACAATCTGTGTCTCTTAAGAAGGAATGTCTAGTGAATTTCTAGCAAAACTGTATACAAATTTCACTCATTTAGATGGCAGACAAAGACAAGCTTTTTACACTACCTAATGTGGTGGTTGGTTGGGTGTAATGTGTTTTAATACAAATCAAGAAGGTCTATTCACAAATGCCACTCTGAGATTCTCATTTCCCAAAGCCAAAATAATTTTCCTGAAATCACATAACGCATTAGCTATGTTTAGCAAGACACTGAGAGAAACTCCCTGCCATTGTGTTGTCACTTAGCCAACACAGTCGAGAGAAAGAAAAACGCCTTCCAATGAGAGAGGTGCCAGGTGTGCTGACTCAGAGCAGACGCTGAAGTGGCCCTAATATATTTTCACTCCACTGCCTGTCCCTGTTGTTAAGGCCCAAGCTACACTGATGTACCCAAATTATCTCTGCGTAGTCCTTTTAGTTCATAAAGGAAGTAGAAAATTTCATCATCTCATCAATCAACTGTAAACTCTTTCTGCTGACCCTGAATCTGGCTCCATCTGTTATAAAATTCCAATTAATTTGTGCGAGATGCAAATTTTACTTAACGGAAAGAAAGTCTGTGAAATTTTAATTGTTGGCCTTCACTCGTGGCCCTCCCACTGCAGAATTGCACCTTCAAATACACATTGTTAGAGAGCTGAGTGCAACGGTAGCTTTGGATTTGCTTTTCTCAGCTCTTGTGCTTGTAACATCAGGAGCTAATCACTTGACAACGAATGTCAGAGCATCAAGAGAATAGATGCTTTTAATGTCTGTAGCATTTTTTAACTATTTATGATGTGCATAGTTTTCCCTACACTATCTATGTCTTGGATCTAAGAAGTAATGTACCTTGTTTTCCATATTAGGGTCTGCATACAGGTCCACTTGACAAAAACCCTGTAGCCAGCTCAGTCTAAAGCAAACTTGGGTGAAGACAAGCCTCCTCAGAGAACAATCAAAGATAGTTTGCTTTTCTACTGTAAAATTCACAGTGGGCAATAAGCCCATGTTCAAATCAATACTCACTTAATACCACATTTGTTCCCAGCAATAAACATTAAAAGGAGGCATTGAGTGTTAATATGTCAGAGCCTGAAATGAGTATATATAGATAGATATATCTATATAGATATATAGATATACATAGATAGATACAGAAAAGTTATAAATATGTATCTTGTGTGTGTTACTCAGTATTTCCCTTTCATATTTTTTTGCCAGGAACCTGGTAACACTTCAAACAATTACAGAAAGAAAAAAAATCATCTTCAGGGAATATCCTTCAATAATAATTTGTTTGAAGGTGCACACAATGCTGTGACGTGGTTTTCTCTTCTTCAAGTCTTTGCAGCGACAGTCCTCAAATCCTCTATCACAGGAGCAGATTTGGTTTTCATGTGTTGCTATGTTATTAAAAATAGCTCTATATTGTAAGTTCAGTTCATTTTTAAAAGAAAATTGTGGTGCTGTTGCTTTACCCGTGATCAAACCTCTGAATGCTCTTTAATATCCCATTTTAGGGTAGAAAATACTAAAAATCATTTTTTTATGAATCAGGTATGCAAAAGCTAAATTATACTAGATTTCGACTTCGTTGCCCTCTACTGCCCCTTACTCCAATCTTAAATCTTCCCAAACCACCACCTAATTCCTAAGAAAATTCCTCTCTCCCTCTTCAGCTATCTTCAGTCAGTGGGAAAAAACGGCTTAATTAATTAATTTGTTCCATGAATTAGCAATTAATATGCCACAACTGTCAAAGACATTTGCCTCATCCATGCAGATATTTTATCATTGTGAGGCCCATTCTGCCAGGGATTTTATGGCTTACAGAACACACAGCCTTGGGCAGGATTCACCCAGAGTTCATCTTTTCCTGAAGCTCTTGGTAAATTCCCTTTGTCATTCCTAAGCTTTCATTTTGTTTTTTAGCCTTTTCTTTCTTTTCCCTTGCTCATTCTTGCCTGAGCTTTTTCCATTTTCTTAGTATTCTAAAAGGACCAAATTTTACCTCCATAGATGTTATCCTTTGAATTTTATTTTCTATTTTATTAATTTTTGAACTTCATTATTTTCTTCCTTTTGCCTTCTTTGCCTGTGCTCTGCTGTACCCTCTTCTTGAGTTGGCTGCTTTGTTCTTTAATGTGTAATTTCTCTATTAGACTTATTCGGAGGTTGTATATTTCCTTCTAAGAAATGATTGATTAATATTCCTCCAGCTTCGATGTGTGACATTTTCATTAATTTTTTTGTTTGACGAGTTATTTGGAAAGGCATGTTTTATTATTTCATTGTCTTGATTTCTAAATTTATTGGTTACAAAAGGCAGTCCATATGATACTGATTGTTTGGTATTTGAAGGTCCGATTTTGGGGCACAGCGAGTGATATCTTGCACCTGCTTCATGTGACTTTGGCAGTACATTCCATAACTGTAGTCTGCCAGACTCTGTATATAATCATTAGACAAGCCTTGTCCACAATTGCTATTCCAATTCTATGATTTTATTAAGTTTATGCCTTAAATATTAAAGCATCCCAGATAAGTGTTAAAATATTTCAGTGTAATTGTGAATTTGAAAATTTCTACTTAAAATTCTGATAATTTCACTTCATAAAATTTGAAGCAAGATATGTACAGGTGGAGAATTGCTATATTGTGCCTAACAACTATTCCTCTTATTATGACATTTTTGTCTTAAAGTGTGTTTTGTTGTGATAGTCGTACAGCTACTCTACTGTTGGTTATTGTTTTCCTTGTATATGTGTTCTACCCTCCCTTATTCTCAGTCTTTGTAACTGTTTTAGAAACACTAAAGGGCATATAGGTGATTTTTAAAAGAATCTCTGTTCTAAACAATTCTACCAATTTACATTTACTGTGATTCCTGTTACAGTAAGGGATATAGGTGGCTAAAGAACATGAAGTTTACATGGCAGTGTAAAGGAGTACAAGAAGAGAAAAAAAATGGGAGAAGAGAGAAAGAAGATGAATTTAACATTAGGCTTGGTGATGGTCCAGGTTGTCTACTCACATAGCCACAAAGAATGCCTGTCATGGTAGCGATGAGCTTCCTTATGGATCAGGTTCTGATTTTTAGTATAATTCAAGACTGAAAGGAATAAGGGGACCTTGAGGGAAGTGGTTGAATGAGATCTGAGCAAAGAAGGTACAGTGTGAGCCAGGAATATCTTGTTCTGCCAGAACATTTTCAAGATTACTGGGATCTGTTCAAAGGACATCAGAGTCAACTTAAAGAGGTTCTTTAATGGCCAAAATTGTGACAATTTGAACACTGAAAAGAATGATAACTGCTTTCAATTGAACCACTTGGAATCCATGAAATCTGTGTGTAATGACAGAAAAACTTTCTCAAAAAATAGAAAAAAGTTTAAATGCATTTGTTATCAACTTAGGTTATTCTTCAAACAACTCTTCGAAAATTTATTAAATTAAGGAAAAATTAAGCTTTATTATTATTATTTTTTTTAATGTTTTGCCCTTTCAAGCA
This sequence comes from Erethizon dorsatum, assembly GCA_028451465.1. Lineage (NCBI taxonomy): Eukaryota > Metazoa > Chordata > Mammalia > Rodentia > Erethizontidae > Erethizon > Erethizon dorsatum. Next base: position 135,609,708 of record CM051823.1, on the reverse strand, counting down.
AGACCTCTATTTTAGGATAACCAGGTAGTCTGTTGATGGAGCAAATACTTCTACCTTTTAGAAGAATGCCAGGTAATACATTTAAGAAAGAATGATGGGGGCCGGTGAGATAGCTCAGCAGCATAAGCTCCTGCCTGGCAAGCATGAGGTCCTGAGTTCGACTCCTGGTACCTACATACAAAAACAGGGGCCAGTGATATCGCTCAGCGGCACAGGCGCCTGCTGGTGCATGAGGTCCTGAGGTCGACCCCCGGTACCCACAAAAAAAAAAAAAAAAAAGAATGATGGAATTAGAAATCATCACTTTATAACTTAGAATGAAATTTTTGACTCAGGGAAAGATTTTCCATTGCTGTCAACATGAAGTAAATGCCCAGTGAAGAACTGAAAACGCTTTTGTTACCGAAGGCACCCTACAAAGTCACAAAGGAAAAATATGCCTGTACGGTGAAGGGCTCACCATTTATCACCATGAAACTACCACAAGAGTGGACCAAACCCACCATCATGCTGGAAAAAATTTAATGCGTTTCCTGGTTTTATAAAAGATAAAATACATGACATTTAAAAAGATATAGTCAAAAAAAAAAAAGCAAACAAACAAAAATGCTTACCTTGCATTCATCAATTCTTTATCCAGCTTCCACATTATAGGAAATAGAAAAAAAAAGAAAAGAAAAGATTATCAATACTCATAAGATTGCAGTAAACAAATCCATGAGATGAGCCTAGTCTGATTTCTCCAAAAGGGACATGCCAAAGAAAAGGGGAAAATTCTGGAATGAAAAAGATGTGAGGGAAGAAATAACCAGACATCATGTAAAACTGTTACACTGTATTCTACTTAGGGAAAAAAATTACCTCCGAAGAACATTTTCTGTAACAAGGAAGTAAAATTTCAATACACAATGGATATTGATATTATCGGTTATAATAGTATTTTGGATACATAAGGAAATATTTCTATATTTTAAAGAAGCTATCTGAAACATAAAAATTAAAACAAAATTTAAAAATAAAATAAAAGTTGTACAAACAAAATGTATATTCAGCATACCATTTGGTAATGTGATATCAATTTGTTCTGCTATACAAATAACTCTCAATTTTTTAGGGAAAAAATGGTTATTTTATGAAAAGACATATAAATACACACATTCTAATTCTTTTCTTTTACTGTTTGCCCTTAATTTTAATATGCACAATAAAATGTATTAAATAAACATAATAAAGTGTAAAGTTAATTAATTTCCCTACATTCTTCATAAGTAATACAAAGCCTTAGAGAAAGCTTCACCCCAATCCTATTCTATTGATCTTGTTATTGTTGCTCTGTTTTTCAGGTCAACCTTGTGTTTAGAACTAACAAATTCATTGTCACTGTCACCACTATCATCATCATCATCATCATCATCATCATCATATTTAGATTTCCCATATGTTAACATTTTGATAACTTGTCAATGTCAGTCCTCCTTTTTGGGGGTTTACAATTCTTGTCATTCTTCTTTTAATAAGTGGTAAATTCTCCAATTTTTTTTTCTGAAAATGTCTTTTAACTCCTATATTTATACCATAGCTTAGCTGGGCATGAAAATCTAATTTAAGATTATTTCTCAAAGCTCTTTCAAATCTTAATTCTTTGCTTCCTGCTTGCTTTTATTGTAATTGGTAAGTATAATGACAACTTAATTTTCATTAATTTGTAAGTTGTTTTTTTTTTGTTGTTGTTCCACTTTTTTCACTAAGTATTTCTAGAAATGGAATTCTCTTTATCTAGCAAGAAAATTGTTGTGCTTCTTGCATCTGAAAATTCATTATTTTGGAAAATCTTTAACCAGGCAGCTTTAAACTTTACCTCTCCTGCATTCTTACTACTTTCTCTTTATTTATCTCCTATTTATTATGTTAAAACTTGTCATTTTGTTTTCCATATCCTTTAGCTTCTCTTTTATATTTTCCAACTCTTTAGCTCCAGGTTGCACATTGTACAATTCCTTTAAATGTATCTTACATGTTACAAATTCTGTGTCCAGCTATCTAATATGTCTACTAGGTTTCTTGTTTCAAACATTGCATTTTTAATTTTATGAAAAGCTATGTTTCTTTCTATAAAATCTTTATACACACTAATATTTATTTTATAGTCTATTTGCAATCCTTTAATCTCAAATTCTTGATGTTTAATATTCTTGTTCATGCTATATGCTGATTTTTGAGCATGGTGAACCCCTTTGTGAGCTTTAAAATATTATATTAAGATCTTATTTTTCGGAAGATGAGCACTTTGTCATTGAAATCCCTTATGATATGGGTTATGAAAGCATTCCTTGTGATTTTTCCTCTGTTAGGAGCTTCAGGGTTATCACTAGCTTAGGACCATAGTATGTTAATCTCTTATCTTAGAGTTTCCAGACAATTCAGACAATATAAATTCAATCTTCAAACCAGTGAAGGCTATGTCTGCACTTACCAATTCCCACAATTGAATCTGAAATACAGAATCATCTTTGTCATTTTCCTGAGCTGGTAGGTAGAACCCTTCTGAGATTACCCTTCAAAAAACATATAGCCCTTTGAGATATTGGCTTTATAATGCTATAGCAGCATCAGTTGCACCTTTCTTCCCTGGTGAGCCCCAATTTCTCTTACCTTTAGATAAGTTTTTGTGTGACAGTTGCAGGTCACACATTTATGAAACTGGTTTTCATGTTTCTCTTCTTTCTTTGTCCCTGTACATACTCCCTATCAGTTTAGATATATATATTGAGAGGAATTTTCATTATTATTTCATTATATCTCATCTTGTATTGCATGTATTAGTTGCAGGTAGGTTTTCAAATTACCTTATCTGCCATAGTGTCAAAAATAGAAGTACTAATTTTGGTTTTGTTTTTCTTTTATATTTGCATGATAAAGATAAATTTTCCTCATTACCCTGTACCATTTTTACTTATATTCCAGCAGAAAGAAAAAAAGAATGAATTTATGTATACTACCGTTGAGTCTTTCATGAACATATGCCAAAGTCAGTTATGTTTCTCTGAAGTTCCTGTTGTACAAACTTTCAAACTCTGCTACTATTATTTCATTGATCTATATCTGGGCAACAAATTTATTCCTCAAAAAGGAAATTAGTCAAAGGAAGAACTGTCTTCTCTCATTTAAAATTTTCCTGATTTTTATATGTTTATCTTTATTATTATCAGCTTTCATATCTTTGATATTTCTGCATTTTTTATGCCTTGGGAATTACACTTGATTTGTCTGTTATTTCTCAGACATCTTCTTCAGTATATTTGTTCTCCTATTCTTACCTATCCCACTGGAAGTTAAGCCTTTTTTTCTTCTTTTAAATCAATGATCTAGGAAGGTCTTTTCTCTCCTGATTCTACTACAGTACCTAAATGTCCAGGTACCTTATAACAGCATTAGCTACTTTTGCTGATTCATTCCTACTGGGCTCACTGCCTCAGATTCAGTATTTTTGTCTTTTACAGAACAGATTGAACGTTATGGTCATCACGATATGTTCAAAATTCTGCCATTTCTTTTTATAGAATAGTATGTGCATCTTCCTGTTCCACTTTATGGCATCAATTAATTCTTTTCTGGAGATAAATAGTCCTCTGATGCTGAGTTCCTGATGTCCCTACTCTTTTTCTCTTCAGTCTCTGACTTGTGTATATACCATGTGCCTGATTATTACTTGCTAGACTAAACTTCCAGAATTCTGAATTCAAGGTTTTCCATCAATTGCAACTTCCTCTTTTTACTCTTTCCTTCCTGTCTTCAAATTCAGGCTTATTGAATGGCCTAACATTAAAGTTTATTTCAAATTCCCAAAGAAAAATTCCTATTTTTGTTCATAAAAAGTATTTTGTTTTATTTATCCTATTTATTGTTACTATATTTAAAAAGACATCCGTAATACCAATCATTAGCATCACTCCATAGCCATCTGGGAAGAAATAAAATATGTATAATCAGTAATCTTTTCTTCCCCAACTCCATCATAATTACACATGTAGTATTATTCTTTCTCATCTCCACCATATGTGTGAAATAATTCTATTATCTTTTACTTTATCAAATAAGCATTGTCTAGAATAAAAACAATTTCCATGTCCTTACCAGGAGAGGAGCTATGAACCCCTTAGCAGGAAGAGATCTAGAGGACAAATCAATTAATAAGTACAAATTACAATTAATATGTGACAAGCACCATGCTACCAAAGGCAGAGTTCCTGCCCTAGAGAGTCCTATCACTCTTTGAGAGGAAAATGAAACACTGTGGGGTGTGTGTGTATGTGTGTGTGCATGTGGGTGTATGTGCATGTAGATGGAACCATGGATGACAATCAAAAACATTTTCAGAAATTTAAAATAGTCGTATTTTGATTTAAGAATCATGAAAATTCTACAACGCTTTTACCACGTTTTCCTTTTCCATGGTACTTGAAAGAGATACAGGAGGACATTAGGTAAATTTTTTAAATGATTGATTGTTATGGAAATGAAGCGAAACAGAAGCCAACTATTATTTTTTGAAAAGCTCACTGCTAGTGTTGCTCAGACTTTATCAGGCATTCAAAGCTAAAGCTAAAAGACTGTTTATTTTTTAAAATTGGTTTTCATCATGGTGCATTCTTTGAGGCCTCTGGTTCTAGGACTGCAGTACATTCAGAAGATGCAGTGGGAAGGCCCTTGTGAACATTGCCCAGCTCTTTCCCATTGCAGAGTACGTTCTGGAACCTGAAGCTGTCCCAGCGCCTGGGATCCACAAGATGGCAATAGTGTTCACCTTTTTTTTTTTTCTTTTTCTTTTTCTTCCTTTTCTTTTTAAAAAAGTTAATTTCCTGACACTGTCACTAAATTATCTTTTTTCTTAAAAGATAACAATTTTTTTCTCTCCTGAAATATTTCTTCATATGATTAACAATGTCTCATTTGATATCTCTGCAAAGACTCCAAATAGAAGAGTTATTTCCCTATTCTTTATATCTGTGTTTGAAAGCCGATCGCCTCCTTTCTCAAACATGAATATCTCCCTTCTGCTGTCAGACCCCAAAGCTACACTGTCCAATACAGTCATTAGCAGCCACACATGCTATTTAAATTCCAGTTAATAAAAATTTTTTAAAATTCAGTTAATTACACAACCTATATCAGGACAAGAGGCTACCATATTGCAGAGAGCAGATATTAAAAATTCACATCGTCACACAAAGTACTCCTGGGCCCAACTAAGCCATGATAATGCAAGGACTTCTATATATGCCCAGGAACTGATATGTACAAATGGTATCTTGCTCTATGACATTTCTATTCTGATAAAGAAATGGCACTGCATAGAAAGATAAAATTACAAAGTAAACTTTCACATACCTTTGTGCACATTATACTTTTGGAGTACAGCAACATCTTTTAAAATACTCACATGTGGGCCATGTGTTTAGGGTACAAAATACATTGGCACAATACTGGGTATCTTCAGGGCAGCTATTGGTTCCTATTTTATTTTTATTAATGAAATCCAGCATAGCACAGCTGTAAAGGAACCTGGAGTTCATCTGATCCAGACTCCATGGAAGACTCCTGAGAAAGTGAAACCATAGAATTAGGTGAGTGATACAATGAGATGTCCCCTGGTCCAAGAGACCAAAAGCAAATTCGGTTCTGGTGATCGTGGTGGAACTTTCCAGTACATAAATTTTATTGCACAGAAAAGGGATTGGAAAAGGTTATCAGCAAGTTTACATTCAGTTCTGACTTTCTATCTTGTATCACAGTCAGTGTCAGTATTCAAAGACATTTCAAAGTCACAAGATAAAAACAATACATCTACCTTGAGTATTAAATTCTACTCAAAGATTTGAGGGGGGAAGTTAAGTACATTGCCTTGTACGTGATTTAAAAACTATCTTTTTATCTCTAAAACTGCAGATGTGTTATAGAGAAGATAAAGCATGAAACTACAAAGAAATACTCTGCCTGCAGTGGACTGTTTGAGATACACCCCAAACCCCTTCAGGAGTTCTCATTCATTCTTTCTTCCTCGAGGGATAGTTTTTAAACATTTGAGAAATGCTTTAAGAACCAAAAACACAGGAGTGAAAAGCCTTCCTACAAAAGTTTATAGATTCAACCTCAGTTTGATAAAGTCTGTCAGTCCAGATATTTTATTTTATTAAATCAAAAACAAGAATAAAATTATTTTCTATAAAAAATAAAGTAAGGATGTAGTGATTTGTAGTGATAACAGTGGAGACTATAACAGAAATCTGGAAAAAAATTACTAAATTATATTTTTTAAATGTACTCAAATTTTCTGGAAGCTAACTAAAAAGAAAATAGTGATATCATTCTCATTTTATAATAAATGAAGAAAAAGGTTGAATAAGAAAATAGATAAACATCAAAAATTAGACAAACCAGAGGGATCAAATGCAAATGTATTTTACAAGAAACATTAGGATTATATAATAAATATGAAGTATAATGACAATTTGGCAAATGATAGAGAAATATTATTCATAAAGCCATTTTTAGGTTGACCCTGAATAAAGATCAAAAACACGTGCTGTATTGAACTTAAAATCTGTCAAACCACTTTTATAGAGTTAAAAATTAATGTATTCCTGAATATGGTATTTGAGTGGTTTAACTTATAATAAGGGAATGTGAAAATTAGAAAATGAAATGAATGCTGTCAATGATCACAAAAGGCCAAGTGCTGCCTTTTGTTTTGCACACTAAAATGCCACAAATGCCAAAAGAAACCCATAATATACCAAAGGGAGTGAGTTGTTTGAAACAGAAATGTTACTGGAGAACCATTATACAGATGCTTGCTATCCCTGAAAAGAAACTACCAACGAATACTATTTATCCAAGATCCCATTGTAAACTAAGATGGGAAAACATTGGTAATATTTTTCTTAGATTTTTAAGCAGTATTAATGATTGGGTACTGAGCAGTGTGTATTTTTCCTTATTTTATACTGTGCAAACAACGTATTACATTTAGCATCTTAATTTTTTTTTTTTTTTTTTGGTGGTTCCAGGGATTGAACCCAGGGTCTCAATATCACATGCTAGGGACTCTACCACAGAGTTACATGTCCAGCCATTTTTAATTTTTTAAATTTTGAGACAGGGTATTGCTAAAATGCCCAGGCAGGCCTTCAACTTGCCATCGTCTTGCCTCAGCCTCCTGATAGCTGGGATTGCAGAAGAGTATAACTGTTCCTGGCCATCCTAAATATTTTAAGTATACAGTGTAGATTAACTAAGTGTATTTTCATTCTTTTTTTTTTTTTTTTTTTTTTTTTTTTTTGTGGGTACCGGGGGGACGACCTCAGGACCTCGCGCGCCAACAGGCACCCGTGCCACTGAGCGATATCACCGGCCCCTTTTTCATATGTGGGATCCGGGAGTCGAACTCGGGCCTTCGCGCTTGCAAGGCAGGCGCTTAAGCCGCTGAGCCATCTCACCGGCCCGTATTTTCATTCTTGTGCAATACATCTCTAGAATTTTTTCATCTTGCAAAACTGAAACTAAACTTGTTAAACACTAATCTTCCTTTCCTTCTCCCCCAGTCTATGACAACCACTTTTCTACTTTCTATTTCTTTGCATTTGACTATTTCGGACACTTCATAGGAGTGGAATCATACAGTATTTGTGCTTTTGTGATTAATTTATTTCACTAAGTATAATGTCCTCAAAGTTCATATATGTAGCCTGTGACAAGATTTGCTTCTTTCTGAAGGCTGAATAATATTCCATGGTAGTATAGATATATGCTATATTTTCTTTATCCATTTATCAGTCAAGGACACTTGGGTTGCTTTCACTTCTTAGCTATTGTGAGTAATACTGCAATGAACAAGTGTATACAAATATCTCTTTGAGGCCCTCCTTTCAATTTTTTAAAATATATATTCATAAATGGTATTATAGGATAATATGGTAAGTCTGTTTTTAGTTTTTTGAGCTACATACATACGGTTTTCCACAATGTACTCCCACCAAGACTGCACAAGGATTTCAATTTTTCCATGTTATTGCTAACACTTATTTCCTTTTCCTTTTTTTTTGATAGTGACCACCTTGATGGATAATATTCACTTCTGTGCTGTTGTATCTACTATGGCAGTCAACCTTTTCATAGGAATATTGTATAACAAGTCACTAAAGATGGAAGTTGCTTAGATGAACTGAATTTTGGCTAATATCAGAATTGTAAGGATTGCAAAAGTCTTAACCCTCTACATGGAATGAATATGAAGTAATGTAATAATCAGGAGTAGTCAAATACCAGTGCCTATGGTATATAGTAGTGACCATCACTGATGTGGTAGCAGCAGTACTGTGAGACAATACTCTGGGTTTCACAGTCCTGCTTCTACGACTATCAAGTTATGGGATGTGGGACAATACCTGAACCACTCTGATTCCATTTTCCACACTTGTGATTTAGGAATAATGATATCTACCACGTGGCCCGTCGCTAGTGTGAGGATTAAATTAAAATCTATACCTAAAGAATCTGTACATAATATGCTATCAACAAATGTTAACTTGTTTTTCCTTAATCCTCAAATCTATTTCTCATGCAAGTTAACGTAGTAAGAGATCAAGACTTAATTTTTTAATATAAGTCAGATATGAAGTTTCAGAAGACATTTGGCAATACAATAATTTTAGAAATACTTATTATAGTCATATATAAAAAGTATATCTATCAGAAGTTATCTTGGCTGATGAGGGGTCTTCTATTCCAAACAAAAATTTAAGTCGTGCCTTCTGGAGAAATGTTTCCTCAGTTTTTAGCTTTAATGTAAGATGCTAAATCAAAATGTTGTTTTGAGTGAAATATTTTGGAGTCTTAAGCAAATAGATGTGAGAATCTATACTCACAAGCCCAGAAAAAAAAAAAAAAAAAAGAGAGAGAAGGCTTTACACCATGTCCTTGGCAGTCTCCTGGTCCATTCTACATAAAAAAGGCAACGTACTTATATACAGTATCTATATAATATCATATAATTAGTGTTGTATAGATAAGCCAGAAGGGTCTTCCAAAAACATAAACATAAATCACATCACACCTCTATCAAAACCTTCCAACAGCTTCTTATTCTAATAAGAGCTAATAAGATCTAAATCATTCTGCTGCAGGAACAGGGATCTTTTGCTTATTCACTGCTTTAAACTCAGAGCATAGAACAGTGCCTAACAGTTACCGAGTCCTTAATAATAACATACTGAATAAATATTTAAGTGACTTAAGGAATAAATACAGTAATCAAATTGAAAGAATTTTCTTCATATCCCTGGAATCTGCTTAAATGCTTATTTTTCTAGGATTTTCTTAACTTCCAACAAAGGTCTCAAATGGAGTCAGGAGACCATTCAATCCCTAATGATGGAAGTTGCCACGTTCTCTCTGATGTTTGTATCTACAATCAGTGTAGATAACTTCCCTAAAGACTGTGGGCCCGCACATTGTAACTTTTTAACTCTCCCCTGGAGGAAAGATCTTATTTTAACTCAGCCACTAAATTGATGTACAAACTCAGAACAGGAGTGCTGGGGGATGATCAAGTTCAGGATATAATCAGTACTTTAAACCCTATCTAAAATGCTGTTCTCATAGATGAAAACTAGCAAGGATACATTAAATAATCAATGTTAACAACGTTTTGCTCCTTCTGTATAAACAATGTTACCTCAAGACTTATCCAACGGGGTTACAATTAGCTATGTTGAACTGTAGCTTTGAATTTGATCAAACGTGTCTCTTTTTGGATAAGATATAATTGCAAGAATAACAATGTATAGAAGAACAATTTTTCTAAATCAGGGAATCAAACAATAGAATTTTATTAGGACCATTTCTATTCTGGACACTCAGAGCTTCTAAATTTACTGGATCAATTAAAACATGCCTCAAACAGTTTAACCAGCTCTCTTAGAATTAGAAAACTGGTCTTATACATGCCCATTGGCAGAATGAGAGAGAGAGAGAGAAACATAGACACAAACACAGACAGAGAGAACTTGTTTGCCAAACAGTCAAGTGAGGAACTAGAAATTAGATTCTACTTTAAAATTAGATTCTAATTTAAATTAGATTCTAATTTAAAATTGGTCTTATCAGTATTAACTCTAATAATTGCAACCAAGAAGTTCTAAACTCTATTATGCATTCAGTAGAGTGATTCAGTATTTTAAAAAATTTATTCTCTAAAAAACAAATAAAAAGAGAAAGGTTACTAGGTTGAAAGATCAATAAGTGAAATTTAGAAAAATGAACTCAACATCTTAGAACATTGCTTTCAGAATAGAAAGTACACATATATCACTTGAGAATCTTGTTTAAAAATGTGAGTTTTCATTCAGTAGGGTTGGGATTGAAAGTCTACACTTATCAAATTTACATTGATATGGATGGTGCTGGTCCATAGTTCATATTTAGAGTAACAAGGCTTTAGAACATGTTCACCCAAAGGTCTACTTCGCCACATTGAGAAAGATGCCATTCATACAATGGATGCAAATAATGGTTTTAGAAGACTTTTGCATCCTCTTTAGCTCATGGTTAGTTTATTGATGTGATTATGACTACATTTTGGGAAGGAATCATTTATTATTATGCTATAATACAAGCTCCCTTCATGTCAAAAGTGAAAATCAATGGTTCTTTGTCTGGGGTTACTGTCTTGAGTCTTCACTGTTTGAGCTCTAGAGCTACAGGATGAGTTTGTTTTTTGTTTGTTTGGTTTTGTTTTTGTTTTTGTTTTTATTTCCTAAGCCCTTTTCACATTTACAGGAAAAATAAATGGAAGAACGTGTAGCAATGCAGTGTAAAGCTCAATGCTCCGAATGATTGTCATAACTAGAGATCCACTGGAAGAATCAGTGCTGTGTTAGAAGTTTGTCTCTAAACAGGATTTGCCCACTCAGCCTTGACTCTGGAAGAGCTGTGGAGTGTGATGAGGCCCCAAGGAAGGCAGGAAAAACACCCATCGCCTGGAGTCCTGCAGCTCGGTGCTGAGTTGCCTCCTTCACCAAGTGCCAAGAACCATGCTGGGCCATTGTGATCATTCATGTCTCTCCCAGGGCACATCCAGAGGCTGTGCATTCAGCAATGAGAAATTTTTAAAAAGGAGCCCATCATATGACAGAGTTTTGCCAGGCGAAAACACTAAATAAAAAGTTCTTTGACTTGCTAAAAATTCTGTACTTGAATAAAATTTATTTAATTTTGAGTTTTCCCCACAGAGTTCTGCTGGCATGCCCTGCCATACTGCATCAAAAAACAAAGCAAAGTCAGTCATTTCCCTCACCACAGATTGAACAGAAATGCAACCTGGAGGAAATGTTTCTGGAATTAATCCAGAAACAGCACTTCACTAGGTAGAGTAAAGAGAAGACTCACAGACCTTGGAATTCGGTGGCTTCGGGGTTGACTCACTTGTTTAAATAACAAACATAAATTATGTACCTTGTAATATCATAGTTCTAGACAAAATTATATTGGCTGTGATATATCAAATTGAATTTTCATTGAAAATAATTTATTCTTTATTCAGTGATAGTCAAGGTCAGTGTGACTTGCCTGAATATTGAAGAATATATAGAAAAGGTAGGCACCTTGTAATAGGTTGGGCTGGAATCCTACTAGAGTGGAATGATAGGGGAAATTGAGGGCTTACGGAATATTATTATGGAAGAAAATATAATGAAAGGCAGAGGTCCAAGCAATTAGCTTTAGGGAAATTTTATAGTTGGGGGCAGGTAGAAAGCAAAGAGCCATGATAGATTGAGAAAAGAAGTGGTCCGAAAAAACCCAAAACCCAGGAGAATGTATTGGCACAGAAACCAAAAGAAGAGAATGGCTCAAGGTGCCCAACAGTGGTAAAACACTCAAGAAAGCTCAAGAAGTATGAACATTCACATAAGCCATTGGATTTCACAAATAGCTGGTTATTATTCTACCTTGAGTGTGTAATTAATTAAATATAATTAATACTCAATGAAAATGAGGTAGAAAGGTTACACTGAAAGGGTGAGGTAGTAGCAGGGAACTGGTGAAGTTCAGTTTTGTATAGAAGAAATTAAGAAATAACAAAATTCAGGTTTTTGAGAGCAGGACAGAGAAAACACATTTATGTCAATATAACAGGAGATCCCTGCCAGTTTTCTGGCTGTGGTCTTGTGGGCACAGTTGATGGTGGCAGTGCCATTTCTGACAAGGATGAGTGGGACTAGTGTTAGGACAGGGGAATATTCTGAAATAGTTGAGGAATTAATCAGAGAGGGCACAAGACTGCTGAGCACAAGCATAGGTAGATTTGGAGTTCGTATAATGTAGTACAGGAATTATCTTAAAACACACCTTATAAAAATACTGCTTATTTCTTTGATTCTGTTAAGTCATTAGTTGCATCCCTTGGACTATATCCTTAGAAAACAGTGTTAGAGGAAACTTCTCCTAAACAAACACCACATTTTTCTGTATGTGGGCTGTTCAACCAGAGTGAGATCAGCCAATAGGGAAGGAAATGTGGTAAGAAAGAGGCTTGGAGAAAGTTCTCTTCCAGCCAACAAGCCATGACTTCCCTTACTGACACACACTATGATCGTCACTTCCAGTTGTAAACCACCAGCCTCTCTTCGCTAGTCTTCGATGGGAAATAAATGCATAAATAACCTATAATGTCCCCAGCATTATATAGCCAACAAATAATAGATCAAAATTCCAAATCTCTTGGTTTGAGACTCAATCCTGTGTCTGTAACTCAAATATATCTCCCTGTTTAGCTTGGCTTGTAACAGAGACCAGAAAACACTCAACATTTGATCTGTTTGGTAATTGGTCCACAGAATAGAAAATCTAAGAGGATTTGTCGAAGGAATGTGTCATCATTTTTAAACATTTACTATATTCAGTAAAAATGTTATACAAAATAACTCTCATAAAACAATTCTGTTGATTATTTTATGAGGCCTAGTTATCCCAAAAAGACTGTCTGATTACCAGTTCTACCCTGTCTTATGAGCAAAACAGTGTTCAGGCTGCTAGAGCAAAATGCCATAAACTAAGTGGTTTATGAACAACAGAGATTTATCTTTCACAGTTCTAGAAGCTGGAAAGTATAAGTTCAAAGCAGAATCAGTGTCTGATGAGGGTCTGCTTTCTGACTTACAAGTGGTACCTTCTTCTTGTGGCCTCATATGGTAGTAGAGGCAACAGCTTTCTCAGGACTCTTATCCGGGTACCAATAGCAACAAGCAGGGCCCCATTCCCATGACCTAATCACTTCCCTAAGGCCTCACCGCCTAATACCATCATCACCTTAAGCACGAGGACTTTAACATATCAATTTAGGAACAGGGATCGAAGAGAGAAAGGCACAAACATTCAGATCATAGAATACACAGACCAATTCATGATTTTTTTCTTCACTATAACTTGCATGAATTTATATTATCCTCAGATAAGGATATGTTCCTGCCATCTAGTATGTACATGCATGCCTTGACCCTGAGTATTGTTGGCATTGAGCCACCCAAATTGTATTATCTAGCATACTTTCTGATGAGTATAAATTGAAGCAACTTATGACCTGCTTAAGGGTATAGTTTAAATGAAACAGTGTCTTCTAGCTGGTATGGGATTAGCTACAAATTTGGAATCATTAATATTATGTTCAAACTATCTTAGTTAACCCTTGGTGGCAGGGGGTTAAGGAACTATTACACTGAAATACATTTAGTTTAGAATACAATCTCACAAGAGTGTATCAGTATTGTTGGAATAGACAATGCTCTAACAGTATTTCAAAGAAAAGGAAGGAGACAAGAACAGGGATTACAAAGTAGGGGGATACACTGGTACATATCAAACATGTGCCAAACATTCAGAATCCTGGTCAACAATGAGTTTATGGACAAAGCCATTGGAGTAGTCTAAGATCATTTACACTGGCCAACCACTCAAAACAAAAAATTAGACAAGATTTGGAGATGTTGGCCACTGGCTGGTGTTGAATGGATGGCCTCACTTTGCATGACTTAGTTTTTTATGTGGCTCTCTTCTCCCACCAAGGTTAGCTGGAGAACATTATCACGGTGAAATAAAAGAAAAGAGGAAGGACTAGTCAAGAGATTTTTCCAGTTTTTGTTCTTATCTAATTTGCAATTGTATCATTATCTAAAGCAAGTCTCATGTTTAACCTCAGAGTTGGTGTGGGAGGGCACTACCAAAGAATGCTGGTACAATTTACCATCAATACAATCAATATTCCACAGTGAGGAGTCAATATCAGGGCACTGGCAGTTCAGAGCCAAATGATGAGGTCAGGTAAGCACATAAACCTTCTGAAAAGTATAGGCTGGGATCTGATTCATGCAAAGAAAGTATTGAGTTTGCAAATACTTGTTCACTTGCTCAACAGTAATTAAAGAAAAAGACCATTCAAATCTTGACTGCACATTTCCACCTGCTAAGATTTAAGAATGCAATGTGGGACATTTAGGATAGATATAAAGAAAAGCTTGCTGACAATGAGAGTTGTGGAACACTGGAATGGATTACTAAAGGAAACTGTAATTTTCTTTTTTTTTAAAGTACTTAAAATCAGACTAGCTGCATAGTTATCTGGTATGTGTTCTTGGACAGAAGCAGAAAGATGAACTAATTGACCTTTCAGAGTCCCTCCAGACCTATTATTGTCACGCCGAACCTATTCACACAGAGGAAGAAAAAGTCTAACAGCCTGCCTTTTATTCCTACCACTTAACACACATTTATTACAGACCCTCTCTGTGCTCAGCACTTTGCTGGGTACAGGGGATGTAATTCCAACCTTTAAGGAGATCATAGGCTTTGGTCAAAAGGTGGAGCAAAATGCTCCATCTACATCTGTGTTAATACATAGGGTGATAGAGGATGCTATTTAAAACAGTGAATGTTTTCAAAGGACAAAGGATACTGTGAAAGGAAAGTTCCCTTACCCTGGGTCTCTTCCTATCTTTTGTGCTGGCCAAAGGAGCAGAGGCTTTTTTGTTCAACTCGCCCTATGCCCATGGATGGCTTTGATTCAGAAAAAGGGGCTTAGAGCAGAGGTACAGGTTAGGAGCCGAAGAGAGCTGTTTTCTGCATAATCAAAGAGGATTTGGTTCTCTAGGAAAACCTAGGTGAGAATGGGAGAGGATCGAGATGGAATAAGGAAGGAAAAGGTCCAGTATTATATGGGGTAATTTGGCCAGTAGGAAATTTCTTGTTTCGTGGTGGCTGTTTAACAAACCTAACAAAAGTGATTTATGTTCAAACAAGTTAATTAGTATAGACTCATCTCTCCCTGCTTCTCCCTGCTGAGTACAATGAGAAGCCCTGAAAATCATGCTGAAGAAAATCAAATAACTTGAGAAGTGGTAAGAGGAAGGCAAACTGATTTGGGACCACAAGAGAGACAGGTTATATTATATCATATTATATTATATATTATATTATATTATATTAATCAACTTATTCTCGGGGTCTTTACAACCGCTGTCTAACACAGGAAGGTGACTCAGGCCCAGCATTTCCCATACCTAAAACAGAACAGAAGGTGGCCAGATAGTCCCAGTGACAATGGGCTCTAATGGGAGTTCTGCACACAACATCAAAGGCACCAGGCAGAACTATAAGAAATGGAGCTGACACCCCAGTGACAGTGGGAAACCAGAGTAAAGTCTCTTCTTCTCTCTCAGTCGCCCCTCTTCATCCAGAGATGCCACCTGGTGGGGACACTGGACTGCCAGAAGGAGGACGGCCCCACAATAAGCAGGAAGCTCGCCTAGTCCCATAGATCAGGGATTCTTTCCCTTCATTCAGAGGTACACGTGAGGTGACAGGCCTGGTGACTTTTCATCAGCACCCCAAGCAGCAACAGTAGGGACAGCAAGAGCCCCAACAGCCAATTTAAAGAATAGCTAAAGGAGGTTCTTTGACAGAAGCAAAATGAAAATGGAAGTTTTACTAAGCAAGAAAAGAGAAGAAAAAACAGCAAAGAAAGCAATACAATAGAACGGTTTTTCTTCATGAGTCTTTTAGATATGTGCTACAATTGAACAAAAACTATAACGTCATCTAATAACTACAACAATTGAAAGTGGAGGAGATAAAGTGACTAAATGTTGATACCAGCAGTCTGTGATAAATTATACATATTGTAATATATTGTAATACCGAGAGTAATCACTAAGAAAACCACAAGAGTGATGATATACTCAAAGTACTAGAAATACACTAAATTAGAATTCTTTTGAAAGTTTAACCCACAGGAAGGAAAGAAACAAGAAAGAATAGAATAAGAAACAGCGACTGAAAAATAAAATGTCAGACTTAAGCACACATTAAAAAGACTTAAGCACTAACACATTAAAAATTAGATTAAGGATAAATTGTTTAAGTACAAGAATTAAAAATCAGTAACTGGCAGAGTAGATACAGGAAAAATCCAAATATATGCTATTTACAAGATATTCACTTCAAATTCAATGACATATGTAGGCTGAAAATAAAAGTGTTGAATAAATGATATATCATGAAAATGTTAGTTTTAAACAATAGGGGTGGTTACATGAACATCAGATAAGGTAGACTCAAAGAAAGGCACTCCATTATGACAAAAAGATAAATGTACCAAGAATACATCCCAATGCCAAATGTGTATACACTGAACAACAAAGCACCTAAACAGAGGAAACAAAAGTTGATTGAACTGAAAGAAGAAATAGACAAATCTACAATTATAGTTGAGCCATCAGCACCTAACTCTCAGCAACTGATAAAACTGCTAGGCAGGAAAGCAACGTGGATGTCGAACAGCTAAGTGATACGACCAAATTGACCTACATAGAACCCTATCCCATAATATCCTCTTTCAACGTGCTATTGGAACACATACCAAAACGTACCATGTTCTAAACTAGAAAACAAAACTTTGACAAATGTAAAAGAATGAAAATTATAGTTTGTTCTCTAATAGAATCCAACCAGAAATCAATATAAAAAGACAGCAAAAAATCTCTAGTTGGAAATTAAAGAACAGGTTACAAATAATCATAGGTCAAAAAGGAGAAAAATTTTTAAAACACAGAGAATTAAATGAAAATATATCAAAATGTATGGGATGCAGGTAACACAGTGCCGAGAGGAAAATTTATATCATTGAACCCTTATATTAGAAGACAAGAGAGGTCTCACATCAATAATTAAGTTTCTACATCAAGAAACAAACAAAAAAGAAGAGCAAAATAAACTCAAATCCAGCAGAAGGAAAGAAACCATAAAAATAAGGGAAGAAGTGAAATCAGAAAGGGGAAAACATAAAATCAATGCAACAAAAATATATTCATCAAATAAAAGCAAAGTCAATAAATCTCTAAAAAGACTGACAAAAATAAAGATACAAATTATTAATACTAAGAATAAAACAAAGAATAACTGCATAAAACCTGTAGTTATTAAAGAATAATAGGAGAACAGTACAAACCTGTCATATCCATAAATTCAAAGACTTGGAAGAAATGGAGCAATTCCTTCAAACCCATAAACTACTAACTCAACAAACAGATAACCCCAAAGAGTCCTACAACCATTAAAGAAATTGAATTTGCAAATAAGACCTACAAAGAAAATCTTCAGCACTGATTGGTTCACTGGAGAATTCTGTCAAACATGTAAGAGTCGACACCAATTTTACACAACCTCTTCAAGAAATTAGAAGAGGTGACATTTTCCAGCTAAAGTTATGACTCTGGTACCAAAACAAAGAAAACCTAAAAAATAAATTTACAGACCAGTATCTCTCAAACCTAGATGCAAAAATTCTCAACAATATATGAGCAAATCGAGTGCTAAAATATACATTAAGAATCTCATTATAGCCACTTAGAATTTATTTCAGTTATGTAAGGCAATTTAACATTAACAAATCAATTCATGCAATTCACCATAGTAATAGACTAAAAAAGAAAAGTACGATAATGTAAGTTATGCAGAAAAAGTATCTGACGAAATCCAAAACTTTCATAATTTAAAAAAAAAAATCAACAATTTAAGAATAGAGGGTAACTAACTCAGAAATAGACCCAACAAATACATTCAACTGATTTTTTTTTTTCTTTTTTTTTATGTGGGTACCAGGAGTCGACCTCAGGACGTCGCACTTGCCAGCAAGCACTTGTGCCACTGAGCGATATTGCCAGCCCTTTTTTTTTTCCTTTATGTGGGTTCTGGGAGTCGAACTCAGGACCTCATGCTTACCAGGCAGGCGCTTATGTCGCTGA
Organism: Erethizon dorsatum; assembly: GCA_028451465.1. NCBI lineage: Eukaryota > Metazoa > Chordata > Mammalia > Rodentia > Erethizontidae > Erethizon > Erethizon dorsatum. The sequence goes on along the minus strand of CM051823.1, from coordinate 135,591,358 downwards.
GCTATCTCACCGACCCTCAACAGATTTTTAACAAAACAGCAGAACCAGTTCAATGGAGCAAGGCTAACCTTTTTAATACATGATGCTAGAGCAATTGAACATATTTAAGAAAAAAATTGAAACACACTTGTTATAAACTTTACCTCAAAACTCATCACAGACTTAAATATAAAACATAAACCTACAAAATGGTTAAAACAAAACACGAAAAATAGCACATACACATAAAAGAAAAGACTTCCTCAACTCAAAAAACCGAGGAGCCAACTTTTATATGATGCATAAACTTTATTCTATGGCCTTATCCCAGAGACAAATGAAAACATGCTCATATGAAAACATGCACATGAATTTTTATAACAGCTTTACTCATAATACGCAAAAATTGGAAATAGTCCAGATGTTCTCCAGTGGGTAAGTAGCCCAACAAACAGTGCTACACCCACACCATTGAGTACCATTCAGTAATACAAAGAAACAAAATGGTGAGACATAGAGCCACACGGATGAATTTCTAAGAAGTTATATTAAGTGAAGAAAGCAGATATTTACATAATGTTTGATTCTATTTATATAACATTCTTGAAACAGCAAAATTATAGAAACAGAATAACAAATTAGTGTTCCTCAGGGATTAGGAACAGGAACTAGGATAAGAATGTGGTGTGACTATAAAAAGGCATTATGGGAGGTCCTTGTGGTGATAGAAATGGTCTGTATTTGATTGTGCCAATTTCATTATCCTGGTAGCAATATTGTAACATAATTTTGCAGGATGTTAACACTGGGAGGAAACTGAGTAAAATTTTCAACTCATGGTACTATTTCTTACAATTGAATGTGAATCTATAATTATATCAAAGTAGAGAGTTTAATTTTAAAAGTTTAACAAGAAATGAGCAGAGTCAGGATACAAAATTAACCTTTTAAAATCAAATAGCTTTTCTATATACCAAATATTAAATAACAATGAACGAAATCAGGAAAAGAATTCCATTCACTGTAGCTTAAAGTAAAATAAAATAAAATACCTTAGAATAAACCTCACCAAGGCAGTGAAAGACCTCTACACTGAAAGTTATACAATACTAAAAAATAAAATTAAAGAAGATAGTAGAAGATGGAGAGCACTCCCATTGTTTATGGATCAGCAGAATTAATATTTTAAATGGCTATATATTTAAAAGCAATCTATTGAAGTCTCCCTCAAAATTCCAATAACATACTTCACAGGACTAGAGAAAACAATCCTAAAATTCCTATAGAAACACAAAAGACTCACAGTAATGAAAGCAATCATAAGCAAAAAGAGCAAGGCTGGAAGCATCACAATACTCAATTTCAAATTATACTACAAAGCCATAGTAACAAAAACAGCATGGTACTGGCACAAATATAGATACATAGACCAATGGAGTGGAATAGAAAACATAGAAACTATCCCACACAAATATAGCCATCTGATTCTGGACAAATAAACCAAAAACATATGTTGGAGAAAAGATAGCCTCTTTAACAAATAGTGCTGGGGAAAATGGATATCCATATATAGAAGATGAAAACTAAATCCCTATATTTCACCTTGTACAAAAAAAATCAATTCAAAGAGGGTCAAAGACCTAGGTATAGGACCTGAAACTTTGAAACTGCTGGAAAAAAAAAAAAAACAGAGGAAACACTTAAAGCCCTAGGCATAAGCAAAGACTTCATGAATAAGACTATAGTAGCACAGAAAATAATAGCATTTATCAAGAGTAGGGACTATATCAAATTTAAAGCTTTCTGCAAAGCAAGGATACAACTTTCAGAGTGAAGGGCCTACAGATTGGGCTTTGTCAGAAAATCTTTGTCTGATACTCTTTTGACAGACGTTTAATATCTAGAATATATAAAGAACTCAAAAACTTAACAGCAAGAAAATTAAATAGACTAATCAATAAATGGGCAAATGAATGAGACAGACACTTCTCAGAAGAAGTATAGATGTCCAGTACACATGAAGAAATGTTCAACATCTTTAGCCATTAGGTAAATGTAAATCAAACTACACTGAGATTCTATCTCTTCCCAGCCAGAAAAACTATCATCGAGAATACAAAAAGCAATAAATTCTGGCAAGGGTTCAGAAAAAGGCAACACTTCTACACTGCTGGTGGGAATGTAAATTAGTATAGTCCCCAAGGAATTTAGTAGGAATTTCTCCAAAAAAAGAAGACAAGCTAAAAACAGAACTATCCTATGGCCCAACCACACCCAGTCCTTGGTATATAACCTAAGGAATTGAAGTCAGCATACTATAGGGTACATACACACCTATGTTTAGGGTGGTACAATTAACAGTAGCCAAGCTATGTAACCAGCCTAGGTACCTATCAACAGATGGATGGTTGAAGGAAATGTGGTATATATACAGTGGAGTATTATTCAGCTATAAAGAAGAATGAAAATGTATGGATGTCACTGGAAATCATCATATTAAGTGAAATCAGAGATTCAGAAAGATGAATATCACATGTTTTCCCTCATATGTGGAATCCAGAAAACATGACATGAAAGTAGAAGTGAGACTATTATTAGACAAGAGGAAAGGAATAAGGGGGAAGGGAAGGGGTAAGTAATGGGTAGTAATATCAGGATGGATATGATCAAAATATATTACATGCATGCATGAAAATACCACATTGAAACCCGATATTTTGTAAAATTAATAGACACCAATAAAATATATTTTAAAAAGAAACAAGCAGAGTTCACAACAAAGAAAATGTAAATGACACCCAAAAATAAGGCAAACACATTGCAGGGTGTTATGGCTGGTGTCTAGATGTCCCCGCAAAGCTTCATGTGCTCATAGGTGGAGCTTTTGGGAGCTGGCAGTATCTAAGGTGTGTGATACTCGGATGAAGGATATGTAGTACCAAATTAGTCCACTGATTGGAATTAGCATAGTTCTGGGTGTGGCTGATGGATTTACTGAAGACAGAAGCCCAACTTCTGTGTCTGTGGCACAACCCAAATGGTCTGTAGACTGGGATAAAAGGGAAAGGCAGCCTCACTTTTGCTACTGCTGCAGCTTCTTGCTGCCTTCTGTTTGCCATGCCATGGACTGATTCCTCCTCTGCGATGCCCCTCTGCCATGCTGCCCTGCTTTGAACCAGCCACCTATGGACTGAAACCTCTACAAACTGAGCTGAAATAAACCTTTTCTCCTCTAACACTGGGTGTCAAGTATTTTGTCTCAGCAACAAGAAAAGTAACTAAGACACAGAGCATTTGGTTTTGGATAACATAATGCAAAATATTATTTCCCCTAAATTATTCAATAAATTCAATGATAGGCCATTAAAACTACAAATTAGATTTGGGGGATATAGTGAGAAAAGTCAATTCTAAAAGAGAATAATTTGGTTATGTTTATTGAAGTTCCCTGTTTCCTATCATCTAGATTTTATTTTGCTCTTAAATTATTTATACTTTGGGTTTCTCATATAAGAGATACTGTACCATATATTTAATTATATACTTAATTATTTATACTTTGGGTTTCTCATGTAAGAGATACCAAACTATATACTTCTGTGTCTGACTTATTTCACATAGCATTGTGCCCTACAGATGCATCCATTCCCCTACAAGTGACTTAAATTTATACTTCTTTATGGTTGTATAGTATTCTATTATGTATACATACCACATTTTCTTTACCTATTCATCTGCTGATGGGCATACAGGCTGCTTCCAAGATTTAGCTGTTATGGATTGTGCTGCTATAAATATATGTATGCACGTATCACTATAAATATGACATCTTTAACTCTTTAGGGGATATATCCAAAAGAGACATAGCTGAATCAAATGGCATCTCTATTATTAGCTTTCTCTACTTGTTGACTAAAAAATTTCATTTACAGAAATTTATCCCACCAAACTTTCCATGATACGCACATGGAGGCATATTGAAATAGTACTCAACTATAAACATCTTGACTATTAATAGCTAACTAAGTAATACATTATGGCACACCTCAATCAATAGAATATTATGCTTCTATTCAAAGAATAAAGCATATTTATGATGTTCATATCAAAATATTTTGTCACATGAAATGCAAGGTACAAAATGTTGAGTATAGTATACCATTTCTTTATAATATAGGATTAAGACACATATATGGGGTTGCAGATGTGTAAAGATATTATACAAGTATCCAAAAATTACTCATAGTATTTACTTCTAGGCAGGGTAACTGGGGATCTCAAGCAGAATATTTTTCACTGTAAAGCCTCCTATACTGTTTACAAATATTAACATATGTACTGCTTAGGTTTTCTTAAGTATATTCAAATAATGAACTGAAGAAATACTCTGGTTACTAAAATGTTAAAACTATCTACTTATGCATTTTTATGTTGTTTGTATTGGTGCCATGATGGGCCCTCTCATCTGTGCAAATCACAAATCTTTACTAAAAATCCTACTTTATGAGATCAACCTGCATTAATGTTGTTGTAGGGTACAAGAAGCATCAAGGAAAAAATGAACCATGTTCCCCCTATGTGTCAACATCAGGACTGAGATTGGAGCCACAAAATGAAGAAAGAATTCTCTTTTGGCAGAAGCAAAAACAGAGTCACTGTCAACTTTGAAAATATAAACCCCAGCCTCTCCATCTCCATCTCCTCTTCAGTGAAGTCACTGAACTCTTTCAGGGCCACATGTAATTATTCAAACTTATTTCATCTGAGTCTCAAAGAAAGCATTCCTTAGCTGACCACTAGGTGCAGCATCATGACATATATCTTGTTCTACATTCTATGTCCAATTATAGAAAGAAAGAGTGGAATGAAACAACCAAAAACTACACATGCAGAGTTCCCAAAAACTTTCTAAGATAATGCTCATTGACAAGTGTTATTATTTTAATTAACTTTTATTTCTAAATTATAATAAAAGACTCATGTTCCTCAAATACAAGTAGTTTAAAGCACCTATACTATTGTTTGCAACACACCAGCAGCCACTGGCAAATTCAGAAATGGAATGCCCCATGAGCTGAGCCCTCCATGACAAATTCTGCTCCCAATCTCATGACAGTAGCAGTGAGTGAGACAGATGACTCACAGCTCTCATACATTATGATTTTTCCCCATTAGCTATTTATAGGGAAATCTTTTAAAAATGTATATGCTTAAAAGTTTAAAGTGTGCTACACAGGATGTTGCATTGACAAATGGATATGATATAGGTTACTCAGTTCTTTTACTTCAGACTTAATTTTATTGCCAAAGGTAACGAAAAATATAGATGTCTTCAAGTTCCTGATCCAAACTTTTAGATAAAAAGAGATTTTTATTTCTAGATAAACGAACAATAGTGTCCCAAATCCTTAAATAAAAAGATGGGCAGTTTTACATAGGGAAAATATAATAGAACAAGAAAATGCACTTCTTATAAGGCTGCTTCAGACCTAGCAAAGGTGTGGTATTTGGAGATTCAGGAAGAATATTCAGACTAAATGGAAAGAATGACAAAAATATCAGAAGAGGAGCCAGTCTCTATGGACTGCATTGCCAGCCTTGTTTCCTGTTCTCCTCTCCAATGTGGTCTTACAAGCGGCACAATAATGAGATTACCTTGGTGACCACCATATTGGACTTCAGTCTGTCCCGTTACTGAATTGGTTTGACTCTAGCTGATTCCTAAGTTGCATAAGTTGATGCTCTGAGCTGGAGAGGGGCTTTCTACACAATCAAAGGATGTATTTACTTGTCAAAATCTTACTTCATCCAGAAGAAAGTGTTTATAGCCTATGCATTTCTTAACATTAAGGACAAAAGATCAGATCTTGCCCTACCATGGAGCAGCAGCCTTAAGCTTTTTGAATCCACTAATTTTTCCTGAAACCAACAGTACAATCCACTTGGCCTCAACCAGAAAGGCCAAAACTCATTCTCTAATACTGTAATTTATTGTGAGTGATAGGGTCTTCTTATCCTATATTTAAATCCTTGTAGTAAAAAAGATGCAGGAATTGGTAATATTTTAACTTCTGTGAAACATATGGCTTGAACCTGAAGAACAAAATGCCCTAATGCGTGTAAAACACAAGTATTTTGAAGATCTAATTTTTTTTAATGTATTATCGGTTTCACTATAGTACTTGGCTTACTATGTGAAGGATACCAGCAAACCATGGGAAACCAAGTCTGAAAGATGTCAGAGGAACAGTACATGATGACACCACATTTAATTCAAAAGATAGGTTAGGTAAGTCTAAAGTTATGACCAGCTTTTCTTTTAAGCACCTCCACACATGCAACCAAATTCAACTAACCTCCCTAAATATTTTCACTTTCTTTAAGGTATTTACTAGTGAATGGGGTGACCAGCATAGCGAATTTTTCGGGTAATGCAGAAGATTGCAAAGAGAACTGAAAGAAAGAAGAAAAAAACAAACCAGAATCACCATGGGGAAGAAGAGGCAATGATTTATATGAACATTTCACCAGGAAGATTGACTGTATACCATAAAATCTTCTTTAGATACTATGACACTGTATTAAGGAGATTTAGTCTTGTAAAAGCAAATTGTGGACTAGGAGTAGTAAGACGAATGTTTCCACATCAACTAATGCCATATTAGTGACCTTGCACAAGTCATTTGGCTTTGTCCTAATTTCCATATCTATGCAATGAACTCCTTAAATTATTTCTAAGCTCTGTACAAAAGAAAATATGCTCCTTAAGTACTAGAATTTAGAATTTTTAAAAAATATATTTTGGATATGGTAACACATTGACTATATATTGTTTCCTCTGAGAAGTTTTATGTTTGGTCTTTGCAAAAATAATTCTTGTAAAAACAATGAGACACCTGATTTTTTCTAAAGGATTATACATTATTAAAGGTAGGAGAGGAAGACTGTAAATGTTCATGAATAATGACAATCTCTAAGAATCTTGTTTTAAATTATTCACTCTTTCAACAAGCTGATAATATTTTAATTTAAAAATATCTTGAGGTGTTATATCAGAAGCCATAACACCTATGATAATCTTTCATCAAATGTGAAGCTTTGCAAAATCTCAGTATCTCCATCATTGTTGCTAGTTCTAGAAATTTTCCTTATGCTACCATTGCATTCTTAGGTTTATAACTTATTCTTCTTTTAGTGACAATAATGCATAATAGATGTTAAATTCAAGTTTTTGAGATGAGCAACTGATATGGATGCTTCGTAGAATATTTGGAAAGTCCAGATATCATCTAAGATTCTTCAACAATTTTATTCAAACCTAGTACTGGTTCTGATTTTAACTGAAGAAGCTATCTATTGTCACTCATGTAGCTTTGGATGAATGAGTTTTAATTTGACCCTCAAGAGTCAGTCTAGCCAAATAATAACAATGAAAATGCATGAGAACAGCAATTTCAACCTGGCTATTTCACAGACAAGCTTATTTTATGCATCAATAGCAAATAAATCAAGAAATTGGATGAACTTGCTGAATGTCTTTCACTGCTCTAAGTAAATGCATCTAGCTAGAGTAACAAGCAGTTCTGAAGATTGGAGTGTAAGCAGAGAAGAAATATTGATTGATTGCTTTATTTAGACTAGAACTGTAACACCACCTATTCGAGGAATTTAGCATATATAGCTAGGCAGTACCATCTTGTTGCTATAAACTTAACTGCAAGGTAGATTAGATGCTGGTGTGGGGAGTCTGGTTTTATAAGTTAAAGCCCTCTCTAATAACAAAATAGCTCCTGCTAAAGGCATTAACTTTGGGGAGATACAGATGACTGCTGGCTGGTACACTGGATTTCTATTAATCCCACACTGTGGGGCAATTGAGAATTTGTGGGAAGATCAAAATTCATAGGAAGGCGTTACTTGTTTTCAATGAACCTTGCAGACATTTTAAGGAGGAAGAATAGCTACATCAAAAACTCACTTCTAAATGCATGCTTCATTTTGGAGGCCTGGGTGGTGTACACATAACAACGACTCTCTGACCAGAGCAACCTTCTGCTCCCCAATCACAATTCATCTTACTCTTCTAACAACTCTTTCCCAAATAGTAATAATCAAAGAACCCTTGACCTGTAGACTAAGAGCCAGTAGATATTTTAATGAACTAAAATAACATAAAAGAAATAAAAGAATAGGAAATACCTGAGTTAGCATTATACCTGCAGTAGTGAAGAACTGTGCTGAGTTCATTTTATGATTGATGGTGTTTCAATATTCCAAGCACCATCTCCCACACATACATGGCTAATGCATTTGCTCTACTGCAATCTTAAGATCCGGAGAAACAAACTTTAAGAGGAGAAATTAAAAATTCACACACTGGCTACCTGACACTAAGAAAATTGTATTGTCCTAAGAACAAGAGTAACTCTTGATATTCAGAGAGTGCGAAATCCCGAAAGCTCTGTGCGTCTACAGATTGAGGCACAGCACTAGAGTTTACAAATACATCCATATAATGAAATGAGTTTGGTGTGGAAAAAATAAGCTCAAATGACTTCTCTGATTCCTTCAAGGGGAGTCACTTTGACCATTATAACCAGCAGAGAAAAAGCAAAGCCGCTTTCTGATGGAGGGCGGCCGGCTCTACTGCTCCTGGTTAGATGACTTTTTCTGTGCAGCGGCCTCACAATGCATGAGACTCAAACTACTGCTATAGAAAAATGATAAATTACTGTAGATCCTGGGGCTTGAGGAGGGTCACTTTTAGATGTGGCCGTTCAAATTTATTTTATTACTGTGAAAAGCTTGTGGGTATTTTTTTTTATCAGAAGCAAGTTGTTCTCACAACTAACTTGATCTAAACAGTTGTAATATGATTCAGAAGTATAGAATTATTTGGTTATATTTGATAAAAAATCAATGCAAAGCATTTCAGTGTGTACATATTACAATCGAATGAAAGGAGAAGTTTGATAACTTTAAAAGAAAACTATGCACTATTACAATATTAGAATAGAATTAAAATGTGGGTTACAAATGTCTGGATGCAATGCCCTTCTAAGACTTTCTTGTGAAACTGATAATAGCCTCCATTTTCCTCTGCAACAAAAGTGCCACAGTGATTCCATCATAATGCATCCTTTTAAACACCACAATCCTTGCCCTAAGGACTACAGAAATAGAAAATATGTTCTCCTTGTGATTTTTATGGCTTTCAGTGACATTGAAGAAGGTGAGAATTTTTCTTAGGGATATTTTGCAGTTTTCTGGGACATCTCCTTGCTCCATCAGTTCCCTCTACCTCTACCGTGACACATAACCCACTAACATCATCTAGACATCATGGAACTGGAATACACGCCCCTCATGCCCCCAACCTCACACCCCAGAGAGACACAGAAGTCCCACAGCACATGTTCACTAGTTAAGCTGAATAATGAAGCATGCACATATTTGGCTATTTCTAACCATTCATACTTAACCACATTTTTCTCATCTATGGCCCTGAGAAGCATAACCAACCCATTGGCAGTAGCTCAGAAGTTTTGGGGGGACTTTCTGTTTATTTGTTTTTGTTTTTGCTTTTGTTTTTTGATCTGTGACAAAAATGAAAATCAAGTTGGGAGGTTTGAGCAGGAAGCCAGTACAGCTCCACTCCATCATGCCTACGGGCAATCTAAGTGCATCTCTGAGATGTTAAAGTGGGAATAGTTTATCGCTTCATGAAAACAGGAAAAAAATGAGCACAGTTACTCTCATCTCTTACAGTACAATAGGAAAAGAAATTGAATAAATACGCTGGATGCCCAAATCACTAGACTTCATATTTGAAATGACTGAGTGAAAAGAGTGTTCTTAGAAAAGGTTTTCCAAAATGGGCCTGTTTAAACAGATTGTTTCCTCAAGCGAAACTACAAATTTTGATTTATAAAGTGCGAGTAGTTATAAAAGTGCTTTGGAAAAGGCTTATACTCTTCAAGGCAGGGAATCTGATAATATCAGCTGGTTATTTTTCTAGAGAAAATGCTACCTCCAGCAAGTTAGGCTTGAGTAGTTACACAGGAAATCACTTTTCCTGCTAAGGAGAAAGAAAAAAAGAATTCAGTTCTCTTAAGCTTTCCTTCTGCCCATGTCAGAGAAGAAATATCTAGGTGGCACAAAGCTCCTCTGCCAAGGTTTGAACTGTTGTAGCACAACACAAGAAGACTGGTAAAAGTGTCCTTGTCCCAAAGGCCACTGTAGTGTTGACTTTGACTCTGTGGCTCAGGGTGTCACACACCCAGCAGTTGTAGACATGGTTTTTGTCCTCCACCATGGATGACAAACTCCCTGTACTTCGTCTAGATTTTTCTAGCAGTAATATTACTGCTCCTTTCTTATTTGCATTGCCAATACCATTTCTTCTCAAAGCATGTCACCTGTTCATTTTCAAGATTAAAGAGAATTATAAGCTTTTTATATCAAAAGTTGATTTTGATAATTAGATAATTTCCCCCTTTCACACTCCTACTTTATTTCACATGCTTTCTAGTTCCTATAAAAATCCAAAAGAGCATTTTATTGCTTCAATCACATTTTGTAAATAAGAGAAAATTTGGTTTTAAAGTCTACTCTGAGTTCGGAAGTAACAAAAACTAAAATAGAAAGTCCCGTTAAGTAAAATCAACCTAATGAAAAACAAATTAGATTTCAGAAAATCTTTTTCTCTTTCTTTAAACAGCTCCAACTAAGAAAAATTTGAATTTAATTGTATAGCCTATGAAATTAAAGTCATTTAGTGTAAGGTAATTCTTTATTAAAAATAAGCTCTGGATAGTGGCTTTTAAGAGAGGAAGAGGAGTTATTGTTTCACAGTAGGGACATTTCCTAAAGTAAACATAATTCATTCATATGCAAAACACTGCTGAACACTTATATGAACAACTTCTATGGAATAAGAAAGCATTGTCAAAGCTTCCTTTCATGAAGGGTTAACTACTATAGGAACTGCCACCTGCTGTACACAACTACAAAAATGAGGCAAGACATATGAAACAGATGTTTTCACATAGTAGACAACAGATGATGTAGGTCAGTGATCCATGAAAGAAAGGGGAAAATAAAATAATCCCTACAGTCACCCCAACTTACTCCATGGAAACGAGATAGGCAAAAAATGCTTGTCTCTCTCATCTGTTCTGCTCAGGCTATGGGAGGGTGTGACTTGGCCCGTGAACCCCGTGCCCCTCCCGCTTGGTCCCCTTGCACCACACAGGACTGGGACAGTTTGCTTCAGTGTCCTTCCTGACTGTTTAGCAGTGTCCTTCCTTGCTATCAAATTGCTATTCTTCACTCCAACATGAGTGCAGCCAGGCCATGTGAAGCTCCTTCCTCTCTCCAGCCACTTCAGTCAATACTATTGCATTTTTGGGAACACAGAGAGCACCCAGGAGTAGCTAAGATCCTGAAGGGAGAGATCTGGGGCCCTTATTTGCATACCCAGGATTCACAGTAAGCCTTCCAAGAGATTCCCTGGTTTGACCCTCACACTCACTGAAATAGGCCTTTGAGCTGCTACAAAAGTAGCATTTTCCAGACACTTTTTGGGTTTTAGTCTAGGAGCCTTCCTTTCCATGTACTAGCTTCCCTGTAGATCAACACTGGCCCTGTTAAGATATACTCACTTCGGTGTTCCTGTAAATGTGGTGATTTATTTCCCAAGTAGTGTGGGCTCCAAAGTTCTACAAATCTATAGAATGTTTATCCTGAGTACTGTGGACAGAATGAATAAACAGAGCTGTTAACCCTGAAGAGCTCCAGAGACCAGCAGCCAGTGAAGGCCAGTGGCAGTAACCCAGGACCTGGCAAAGGCAACCTATGATTCATGATTTCCATCTGAATCAAGCAAAAGAATCTCAGCTGATGGACAACAGAAGCAGTTTCTAAGACCAAAAGCAAAGAGATAGCAAGTAGAGGGTGGAGATCTCAATATGTAGAAGAGGTAGGGTTTTGGGGTTGGAGAAGCCAGAGTGTCTACAACTTGTAGAACAGAAATAGTGGGGGAAGGGGCTGAAAAAAAAATGAACAAGAGAAAGAAAGAAAGAAAGAAAGAAAGAAAGAAAGAAAGAAAGAAAGAAAGAGAGAGAGAGAGAAAGAAAGAAAAGAAAAGAAAGAAAAAGAAAGAAAGAAGGAAAGAAAAAGAAAAGGAAAAAACAAAGGAAAGACAGAAGAAAACTTCATAAATCACTGTAGTATCCATTCAAGTCATTGTCTGAATACTGGTCTGCACATACATAGGAAATGCTAGGAAAAGAACTATAAAGTAAAGGGTGTATAGTTAATTAAGAAATGGCAGGAAAGGGCCGGTGAGATGGCTCAGCGGCGTAAGCGCCTGCCTTGCAAGCGCGAGGGCCCGAGTTCGACTCCCGGATCCCACATATAGAAAAGGGGCAGGTGATATCGCTCAGCGGCACGGGTGCCTGTTGGCACGCGAGGTCCTGAGGTCGACCCCCCGGTACCCACAAAAAAAAAAAAAAAAAAAAAAAGAAATGGCAGGAAAATTGGATGGGGGATGGTACAAATACATAACAATAATGACATGGTAGAATTAAGCCAAAATATAGCAATAATTACCTTTAATAGACTGTACATTGTCTAAACTCTAGGAGGAAGCAAAAGTGAGATATAATTTAAAAATCAACTAAAAAGAATCAAAACCCAGTTATACGCTCCCTCCAGGAAACTATCTTTAAATATAAAACACTCAAATAAGTCAAATGCGAAAGAATGGAAAAGATATAGCATGAAAAATAATTAAAAGAAAGATGGAATGGCTATACTGACACCAGACAAATAGAATTCAGAAAAACAATTATCACCAGGAAAATATGAGGGACATGTTTTTAATGCAGTACTAGGAGTAACTAGGGCCTTTGCACTGAGTTACATCCCTAAGGATCTCCCTAAGTACCTAAATCGTCCAGACTGGTCTCCAACTTGTAATCCTCCTGCCTCAGCATCCAAGAGTGCTGGGATTGTAGGCATGTGCCACTGCACCCTGCAGGAGGGACATGTTATAGTAATAAAGAAGTCAATCTAATACAATCCTAAAAGTGTACATATCTAATACAGACCTTTAAAATACATAAAGTAAAGATTAAGAGAACAGAAGTGAGATAGAGATAAATGAAAAATTATAGTTAAATGTCAATGATGTTTTTTCAATAGTTGATAAAAAGTAAGTAGAGAAAAAAATCATTTAATTTTTCAAGACCTGAGAAACAACACTATCAACCAACTTAACCAAACTGAAGAATACATCTTCTCCAAAAATAATACATATTTCCTTCAACTATAGATGGAACATTCACCAAAAAAGACCATGTACTAAACCATTAAACCAATCTCAATAGTTTAGAAGTACTAAAAGCATACAAAATATGTTCTTTGACCACAGAAAGTTTAACTAAGTCCCCCCAAAAGAAATTTATCTAGAAATATTCTATTTGGAAATTAAATAATACTTTTCTAAATAATGCATAGGTCAAAAAATCACAAAGGAAATGAGAAAATACTTTAAAATAAATGGAATACAGCATGTCACTATTTGTGAGATGCAGCAATAACAAAGCATAGAGAGAAATTTATAGTATTAAACATGTATATTAAGCAAAGCAAATCATTCTAAAAGTAATTATACAAGAAACCAAATCCAAAGTTATCAGAAGGATGTAAATATTAACAAAGATCTATGAAATAGAAAAGTCATAAACAAATAGAGAAAAATCAATGTAAATCAAGAACAGGTTACTTAAAACAAAAGAAAAATGTAAAGCATCAAAGTTTGAAATAAAAGAAATGAAGCAGGCATAGTAGCACAGAGAGAGAGAGAGAAAGAGAGAAAAGGATAAAGGAAGGGAGAAAGGAAGGAAAAAAGAAAAGGAGGAAGAAAGGAAGGAAAGAGAAATGATACCACCACTGATTCTAAAGACACCAGAAGAATAACAATGAAATATTAGAAAATGCATACAGATTGGAAAAGAAAAAATGAAATTGTTTCTATTTACAGGCAATTCAGTCATCTATGTAGATCCTAAAGAATGTAGAAAAGCTTCTAGAACTAATAAATGCATTTAACAACATTGCAAGATATAATAACTGTTTTAAAATATCAATTATATTTTTATATACTAACAATAAACAATTGGAAATCGATTTTAAAAGAAATAGTAACACAAAATAGCATTAAAATTAAAGTATTTGAGGATAAATTTACCATAAGACCTAATTACTGCGAACTAAGAAATATTGCTAAGAAGAATTAAACAGGAGGTAGTTAAGGAAGCAATATACCATGTTAATGACTTCAGAGTCACTATTGCAGAGATAGATACAAAATTTGCCCTAAGTTGATCTCAGTATTCAATACAATCAACATCAAGATGCGAGCAGGGTTTTGGGTAGAAAGTGATGAGCTTATTCTTAAATTTATATGGAATTTCAAAAGCTTTACAATAGTCAAGCCTATTTTGAAAATGAATAAGAAATTTATATAAACTAAATTCAAATTTTACTAATGTCAAAATTTGAAGCTACAATAATCAAGATAGTGTGGTATAAGGACAGACATAGAGCCTGAGAACAAAATAGAGTCCAAAAAATAAATATCATCCACTGATTTTCAACAGAAGTGCCAGAGTAATTCAACAGGAAAATGGTACACTTTTCAACAAATGCTGCTACAATAACTGGACACCCATATGAAAACAAACAAACAAATAAATAAATACTAACCTTACACCATATACAAAATGTGATTCAGAATGAGTCATAAGCCTACATTCTAAAAGAAAGAGCACAGGAAAATTTTTGTCACCTTGGGCTAAGCAGAGATTTCTTAGGACAGAAAGAACAAACCAAGAAAAATGATGAATCGAATTAAAATGGCTGGGAATGTAGCTCAGTGCAAAAGACCTTGCTTCGAATCCCCAGAGCCAAGGTTGATGAATTTCATAACATTGAAAAATTGATCTTCCAAATATAATATTAAGAAATGGAAAGATAAGCCACAGACTTGGAAGAACCATTTCCAAAACTTTATCTCATAAAGGATTTGTACCCCGATATCTGAAGAGTTCATAATACAAAGATAAGAAAACAATCCAACAAAAACGGGGCAGAACCATGGGGATCCTTCTTAAAAGAAGGTGATACACAAATGGCATATAGGCCCATAAAAAGGTGCCTAATATCATTACTTATTAAGGCAATATAACTACTACTATATATCCACGGCATTAGTCAACTTTCAATTGCTGGTATGCAATAACTGACATACATACATTTAAAGAAGAAAAACTTTATTTGGTTCATGGTTTCAGAGATTTCAGTCCATGGTTAACGAGCTCCAAGGCACACATGGCCAAACATCAGGGCAAAGGAAAGCTGTTCAAGTAATGGCATCTGTGAAGTAGAAATCAGAGGAAAAGCTAGAGAGTGAGAAAGGACAAGGGATCAGATATAGTTCCCAAGGTCATACACCTGTGATCCACTCAGAAATATGCTTTACTAATCTCCTAGGTTTCAAGCCAATAAACCTGACAACCAAGACGAACCATCATAGCCACTAAATTCTTTAAAATTCAAAACACTAAACCTACCAAATGTTGATGAAGATATAGACTAACTGAATTTCCTATGTTACTGCCATGTATAAATAAATTTAACTTGCTAGAATGAATTTATGAAATAGTTTGGCAGCTTCTTTCTAGGCTAAAAAATACACTTGTCAGTGTATCTGGAAACCCACTCTTTCATGTTTACCCAAGAGAAAGAAAAAGACTTATATCTGAAGGCTCATAGTAATTTTATTCTTAATCCCTCATAATGGAAACAAGCCAAATGTGCCTCAAGTGGTGAATGAATTAATAATGCTCTGACCATAGGAGGGGATACTACTAGGTCATAAAAAGAAATTCCCTACTGATAGACCACTCAGCATAGATGATTCTTAATAGATTATGCAAATCAAATAAGCCAGATACAGAATACTACATATTATATGATAAAAGCAAAACTATAATAACAGTAAAGTCAATATAGTTACCAGAATCCAGGACAAAGGGAAGGATACAATGCAAGGAACATAAGACAAATTTCAGGGATGATAAAAAAGTTATATTTTTATTTTAGTGATGCTTATTCAACTTCATACATTCGTCAAAACTAATTGAATAGTACATTTAAATGGATTCATTTTAGTGTGTAATTATACCTCAGGAAAGCTTCATTTTAAAAACAAATTGGAAGAAAATATAATTAAAAAGAAACCATCATCATTTATTAAAACATCTGTATTAAAAATTGCTCTCATTTCCTATTATTGTGCATCCTATTGTTGTTTTATATCTTATCAAAAAGGGAAAATAAAGCTACTGAATCCTGATACTATGTGGAAAGACTTTCAAATGGCATAAAATTAATTTACATTATAATAAGAGTACTTTTCAGTAACTGCTAATTTCTTAACCAATTGATATATGTTCAAAGTGTAAAGAGTACACTTGGATGTTTATCTTCATTGTTAATTATTAAGTTTGACATACCCACACAAATGTCAGTGTTTACATTTGAAATATAATTTCATTTAGATTTTTCTTTAAAATCTTTTTCAAAAATCAATGTCATTGGTTTTACATACAATTATAATTTTAAAAACATTGGGGTAACATCATGTTTACCTTTTTGCAGTTTCACTTCTAGACTTCTTTGTCAAAATTTGAAAAACAAATGTATTGATTGGAGTAGATTTTCCCTACTTTGTTTTCAAATTTATTGCAATCAATCCTGTAACATTAAGCACACTTCCTCATCAATATGAAAATTAAACTTCAGGGACTGACCCTATAAATAGATTAGAGAAGCAGAAGGACACTGAGAATAAGTTAACGACATTTCCAGATAATCAGGCCCAATAAAAATGTAGTATTTGAATGTGTGATATGCAGAATAAATCAACTTCAGAGGTACCTTCTAAGACTTTAAATGGCTTATACTGCACAAGAAAAGAGTAACCTGAAAAGTCTAAATCCTGATCACTTTATGGCGGCAAATTTTTAAACTCTTTAAGTGGCTACTGCAGAGGTCTAGGAATTGGAGATGAACATGCGTGTACACATACACACACAACCGCAACTTCATTATCAAATAAATTAAGATAGTATTGAATTAAACAAAATAACACCAGTTTCCTTATGTCAGGACTTCTCAGAATCTAATACACTAATCTAATATGCTAATATGCGTTGCAATTCTTATTGGAGAAAGGCACATGTTAAATAGAATGTCTTCAATTTTTAGACCATGAATTCTCTTATCAAAGACTAGCTATTCCAATTTATATTTGAAAAACAAACTTTAGATAAACTGGATTAAAACAGTGTTTGCTTCCTTTCCTAGAGATACCTTTTCTTAAATAAGTTAGCATACCCTTTCTTAAATGTGTAAACCATGTCTCAGTCGTTTCATGGATATGTTAGTTCATTCACTTTGCTTAGTAAACATTAGAAATACATAATTATTATGTTGTTTGTTTTATAATAGTCTCTTGGAAAGTGTTTATTTGTGTGTATGTGTATGTAATTTGTTTTAAATAAATAATTAATTATACAGTGAGTGCCTATAATTAAGCTAATTTTAAATGGCCCTAACTTGTTCTTTAAAACTAGGCAAAGCTAGTCTGGTTATATCAAGCAGACATATCCGCTTATCAGCAAAAGGACATTTTTTCTAAACAAACAATTATTGGGAGACAATTACCTATGAGTTTCATGTGTTTCAGAATGTCTTGAGACTGTATGGGCAGGTTTTTAGGCATACTTTTGGAGGACATTTGTACACTGGCGGTCTTGGAAGATATGGTGTCTTCCTCTAGGGCACAGGGCTAATTTGCTTGCAGTCTAGGATATAAAGATAATGTCTCTTTTCACACAAAGATGGGGCAGGTTTGCTAGAAGTCCCCTTTGAAAGAGGGGTCCCTGAACTCCATTTAGAAGCCTCAGCCATAAGGCCAACCTACTGCATTTGGTGAGTATCCACATTGGCTGCTCCATATCATGCCTGGGAGTTTCAGAATGCAAGGGAAACGCTGTGAAATTTGAAGCTCCTGCTAGGCCATGAGTAATAATAATACCCTTTGTCTCTGACCCAGGAGTCTCGTATATTTCCAATCATCCATGAAACTATGACAGGTAAACTTATTAGCTTGCAAACAAGATAAAAATCTCGGGCTCTTCATACTTCTTGACAGTTATAACATTTACACTGATGTGACATTTTCAGGTAAATATCTTCCCATGTAGCATAAAAGGTTTGAAGATGTCAGTGGAGGATTGAATGACACAAAATGGGAAAGTTGTAAGGAGGCTCGGTCTTACTGAAATTACCAAATATATAGCATTGGTTCCCAGGGACTTTCAACATAAGAAACAATAGAAATGTCAGAAAGAATATGATAGAAACAAAATTTCAGAATAATGTTTTGATTTCATGGCCCAGCTGTACCTTTTACATCATTTATGGGCCTTAAAAACAGGAGTGGGTGGCTGGAAGTTAGAATCTGGAAGAGTTAGGACAAATATAGTCTACAAGTCTGCAAAAAAAACTATTCAGAAAATGCATTCAGTATAATGCATTTTCATTTTGGATACCTGGCATGATAAATGTTTACCTTGCTTGCTTACAGTTCTAAAATGGAAGGAATGATTGAAAATATACTTTACAGGAATAAGTTGCAGAACACAAAATTCCAGAAAAGTGAATGCGCTGGGATTAAAGAAATAAGATTGTAATGTCTATACTCATGCTTAGAACCTAACAGAAAATTCCTACATCATTTTGGTTTTTAAATTTATTTTATTTTTTAAAACAAAAACTAAAATCCCAAACTTTGGATTATGAAACCTCTC
Source organism: Erethizon dorsatum (assembly GCA_028451465.1). Lineage (NCBI taxonomy): Eukaryota > Metazoa > Chordata > Mammalia > Rodentia > Erethizontidae > Erethizon > Erethizon dorsatum. The sequence goes on along the minus strand of CM051823.1, from coordinate 135,572,435 downwards.
TGCCTTGTGATTGAAAATTGTGGTAGGCAGAATAATAGTCCCATAAAATGCCCATATTTTAATTCCCAGATGCAGAAATTTATTGCAAAACATGGCAAAAGAGAGTTTACAGACGCACTCAAGGTAACAAGCTTTAAAATGAGGGGATTATCCTGGGCTGTCAGGTGGATCTAACCCTACATTTTTTCAGCTAAATGCAGGAGAGATACATCAGAGAGGAAGCTAAAGACATTTGCAGCAAGCGAGGGACTCAACACATTGTCATTGGAGGAGCACTGCATTAAACACATGGAAAGCAAAAAGGCAGCCTCTATGAACAAGAGACCTCACTCCTACAACTACATGCAACTGAATTCAGCCAATGACCCACATGACCTTGGAAGTTTCAGACTCTCCAGAAAGGATCAGTCTAATAAAATTGTAAGCAGAGAACCCAGTTGGGCTACATTCTACCAGGACTTGTGACCTACAGAATTATGAGATCATAAGTGGGTATTATTTTAAGTGTTAAATTCATGGTTATTTGTTATGGTAGAAATAGAAAATTAATACAAATACTGCACCCCATCTAAAACCACTGGCAGAAGATTTACATGAAGCTTTTACTCTGGAGGACTTATGCAGTGATGACCCAGTAACAAACCTATGAAAATGTTGCTAGTTTTTAATTCAAGTGCTGGTTATTTGCCTACAGACATTAGTCTAGTAAATGAAATAACTTGATGAATAATTGAAACTTTGCTATTTGATACCTTTTTAATTATTCAATAACAAAAGAGAGTAACAGTATCATTGCCAGAGAGTTTAAATAAATGCTTTCTCCTGAATTTATTTAACTCTTATACTATGACCACAATGTCAAGGGTATCAGAGCTGACAGTGAACATTAGAAAACTTCCTTTGAATTACTCTTTTGGTTGTCTAACATAAGGTCTTTGTGGGTTAGTGGAGCAGATAGGTTAATATTTGCATCTTGCCCAGCAAACGACCTAATCCTTTTAAAAGGATCTTTCTTGTCACTTTTGAGCTAAATAAGTTAACTTCTGCTTGAGAATAGAATTATTTGACAAGTCTAAACAGCAGGATTGGAGTATTGCAGTATTGAAGATGGTAGTAAAAATGATCATTGGTTAATACACAGCAAGATTACAAATAGTAAGAATGCTACTAAAGAACAGCAGAGAGGATTGGTCTCTCTAGGGGATCATAAGTGATTTAGGATGATCACAGTTACTTATTTGGTAGCTCTTAGTTAATACTCCAGAGGACGAAACATTTCAAAATCATTAACAGGTCTTAATGATTTTGTTTCTCTATAGGCTTCCATTTAACATTACAGTACATCGGCCAATAGTAACAAATTACGAAAACATCATTCCACATGCATATACTCAGAAGCAAAAGATTCTGTCCATAGTCAATCTTTTGACATCATGATCATCAGTAAGAACAAAATCAGGATAGAAATATGTGCTGGTGTCTCCTTTAAAAATGTTCTACTCAGCAGAACTGGGCAGAGAACACTGAGGTGCCTACTAGAGAACACGCATACTGACAATAACAGAGCCTGTTAGCTCACTTCTAACCTATGGACCTCCAATAAAGGGAAACCAGAGAAATTTAGTGAGAAAATAGAAGTTATTTTCATACTGAGTCAAAGTTTAGTTTTAAAATTGCACCTAGACATCAGGAAAGGGCAAACTTATGGTGAAGTCTTAGGGCTCAATGTCATGTAATCTTTTTTTTATCCTGTTTGCAAGGACAACATCAAACTCATCTCAAGTGGATAAAAACTTTTCTTATTCAAAAAAGTCCTCCAGGGCTGGTGAGATGGCTCAGCGGCATAAGCGCCTGCCTGGCAAGTGCGAGGTCCTGAGTTCGACTCCCGGTACCCACGTATAAAGAAAGGGCCAGTGATATCGCTCAGCGGCATGGGCGCTTGCTGGCACGCGAGGTCCTGAGGTCGACCCCCGGTACCCACAAAAAAAAAAAAAAAGTACTCCGGAAAAGGGAATGTCAGTGTCCTAAGGTGATTCGCACCAACAAAACATTTTCACAATATTTCGTTTTATATATAGCTCAACTGCTGTAAACTACTTCTTGAAGAATCACCTAATAAAAAGTGATTTATCAATACCTACTATGGTTCCATTCTTTTTTAACAGCTTTATTTAGATATAATTCTGTTTTAATGTAGAATCTTTAGGATGCAAAAATCACCCATTCGGTGATTAGGAGAACCACAGATGGAAGTAAAGATTTTATTACTTAGATCCTGGCAAATACATGGCATGCCTGGAAGCCACACTTGCATGGAGATCAGGGAGCACATGGAGAGAAACAGAGGGGCCTATAGGCCAACAACTTTGTTAGATCCAGGGTATTTATCCAAACAAGTTTCTCACTGGAAGTTTTAATTTGTGAGTTCAAACAGGCACAAGATCCAGGAGGTCACACTGTGACTACAAGGTGGTTACTGTGACATATCTGCACAGTTTTTACGTGGCACATGAGGGTCAATGGGATCAGTCCAGCAGGCTGCATCTGGCCATCTTATAGGGATGTGGTTACCAGGGAGCAATTGTGTAAGGTAGATATCTGGATGGACCACTTTGAGAAATAGGGGTAGGAGTAATGGGAACTGGAAATTATATCAAGGATAACTGAGCCCTGTTTCTGGTTGAGTCAACAAAGAATTATCAGTTTTCACAACAGATTCACGTATCAAAAAATCACCCATTTGAAGTGTACAATTCAATACTTTTATGCACAAAGATGTGCAACAATTACTAACAATCTGTTTAGAATATTTTCATCACTCCACATAGAAACCTCTATCCATTATCAGTCACTCCCCTCTTCTACCCTTCTTTAGCCCCTGACAATCATTAATTTTCTTTGTATCTGCATAGATGTATTTTGAATTACATATATCTTATATATAGATATATAAATCATGCAAGATATGATCATTTATGATGTACATACATATATATCATACAAGGTATGGTTTTTCCGATTCAAGTTTTTCACTTAGTATAATGTTTCTGAGGTTCATCTATGTTGTGGTGTGTATCAGTACTTCATTTTTTATGGCTGAGTAATGTTCCAGTCTATGGATACACTACATTTTGTATATCCATCCATCAATTCACTGACATTTGTGTTGTTTCCACTCTTTGGCTTTCAGGAACAATGCTGCTATAATCATTCATAGGTATGTTCTTATGTTGTGGATGCATGTTCTAATTTCTTGTGAATATACAAATGGCAAGTACTCATCTAAATCTACCAGTGAAATGATAGATTATATGGTGTGGGTAACATTTTAAGGGACTACCACATTGCTTTCTCAGAGGGCTTCACAATTTTAAACTCCCACTAGAAGTGCCCTGTACATCCTCACCAGCACTAGATAATCCTTGACTTTTTTATTATTTTCATCCTAGTAGATATGAAGAGCTATAACTTCATTTGCTCCCAATGAACTATTATGTTGATAATCTTTTCATGTGTTTATTTGTCACTTATTATTGTTGGAGAACTTTCTATTTAAATACTTTGTCCATCTGTTAATTTGGTTATTTCTCTTTGTTTTATTATTATAATTGTTCTCCATAAGAGCTGGATACAGATACAATACTGTATATAAAATTTGAAACTATTTCTCCCATTCTATGGCTTATCTTTTCACTTTGTTGATTATATTATATTCACTACAAAAATCTTTAATTTTGGTGAACTGTGATTTATATGTTTTTTTCCTTTCCCATTTGGACTTTTGGTATTTAGGCTAAGAAATCATCCCCTATCTCAAGGTCATATAGATCTACCTCTGTTTTCCTCTAAAAGTTTTATAGTTTTAGCACTTATATTTTAGCATCTGATGTGCTTTGTGTTAAATTTATGCATATTTTTAGAAAAAGGTTTAACTTACTCAATTAGTATGTGGATATCCAGTTTATCCAACACTACTTAATAGTAGGTTACTATTTCCACATGACCTGTTTTGGCACCTTCCTCAAAAATCAGTCCACCATAAATGTATGAGTTTATTTCTGGACCATTAAACCCATCCCACTGACTGATATATTTTATCTTCTTGCCAACACTTCACTTTCTTGATTATTATGACTTTGTAGTAAGTTTGAAATTGGAAAGTGATGCCTTTTAATGGTGGTTTTCTTTTTCAGGATAATTTGACTATCCTCAGTTCCTTGAGATTCTATGTGAATTTTAGGATCACCGTGTAAATTTCTGCAGAAAAACAAGCTAGAATTTTCATAAGAATTGTGCTGAATTAGTAGAATTTGAGAATTTAACAATACTAAGTCTACTCATCCATTAACATAGGATATCTTTTTCCATTTAATTAAATCTTCTTTAATTTTTTGAGAATTCAAAAACATTGCATTTCTTAACCATTCAATAGCTGCAAGGTGATGCAGAGAAAAATAATGTAAGAATAATTGGTGTCAGTGAAAAATCAGGAGACAACACAAATGACATTAAAAAAACTATTTGCAGAAGTATTAGCAGAAAATTTTCCAAGCATGGGAAAAGAATCTGACATATAGATAAGTGAAGCATACAAAACTCCTATTAGCTATAACCAAAGTAAATCTACACCCAGACATACAATAATCAAGATCCCAGAAATTCAGCACAAGAACAGAATATTAAAAGCTGTTAGAGAAAAGAAACAAATCACCTATAAAGGAAAGCCCATCAGAATCATGGCAGACATCACAACAAAAATCCTCAAGTCAAGAAAAGCTTGGAGTGAAGTATTTCAAGTCCTGAAAGAAAACAATTTCCAACCCAGATTGATGTGCCCTGAAAAACTATCTTTCAAAATTAGTGGAGAAATAAGATACTTCCATAACAAAGAACAACTGAAGAAATTCATGACCACCAAGCCAACCCTACAAAGACTACTGAACGATATTCTAGACAGAGATGAAAATGACCACAATTCCAAGAACAACATCAGAAAGAAACCACAAAGCAAGGCAAGCGATTAAATAGAGGAGAAAAGCAGGGAACCAACAGGATGAAAATAGCATGACAAAAATAAGCCAGTGCCTATCAGTTATAAACATCAATGTAAATGGCTTCAGTTCACCAAAAGAAACAGATTGACAGAATGGATCAAGAAACAAGATCCAACAATATGCTGGATACAAGAAACACATTTAACTCAAAAAGAAACTCAACAACTGAAAGTCAAAGGATGGAAAACAATACTCCATGCAACAGGAACCCAGAAAAAAAGCAGAGGTAGCTGTTCTGTTTGCAGACAATGTGAGCTTCAAACCAAGAATGATCAAAAGATATAAAGAAGGTCACTACATACTTGTTAGGAGAAAACTTCAAGAGGAAGAGATAACAATCATAAATATGTATGCACCAAATACAGGAGCACTCAACTATATAAGACAATTATTAATAGACATGAAAAGTGAAATAAGCAATAACACAATTGTAACAGGGGACCTTAATACCCCATTGTCACAAAGAGATAGATCAACTACACAAAAAATCAGCAAAGAAATAACAGAAATGAACCAAACCTGTGAACAAATGGACTTAGTAGATGTTTACAGAGTGTTCCATCCAACAATATCAGAATACACATTCTTCTCAGCTGCACACGGGACATTCTCTAAAATAGACCATATACTAGCCCATAGAACATGCTTAAGCAAATGCAAAGGAATTGAAATTACCCTATGCATATTATCTGACCATAGTACAATGAAGTTGGAAATTAATGGCAAAAGAAATCACAAAAATTGCATAAACACATGGAAATTAAATAACACCCTCCTAACAACCAATGGATCACAGATGAAATTAAAGAAGAAATTAAACAATATCTACAATCAAAAGAAAATGCAAATACAATATGCCAGAACCTGTGGGATGCAAAGAAAGCAGTCCTAAAAGGGAAATTTATAGCAGTGAATCCTCACATCAGGAAAACAGAACGAGCACAAATAAGCAAACTAATGCTGCACCTCAAGCTTCTAGAAAAAGAAGGGCATGTCAAGCCCAAAGCCCATACAAGGGAGGAAATTTTAAAGATCAGACCAGAAATTACCACAATTGAGATGAAGAAAACAATACAAACAATTAATGAATTTAAGAGTTGGTCATTGAAAGAATAAATAAAATTGATAAACCCCTAGCCAACCTTATCAAAAAAAGGAAAGAAAAAACTCAAATTCATGCAATAAGGAATGAAAAGGGTAAAATCACTACAGATCTTGTGGAAATTCAAAAGATCATCAATACCTACTTAGAAAATCTTTACTCACATAGGATAGAAAACACAGAAGAAATGGACAGATTCCTACAAACATATGAATTACCAAAGCTGAATCTAGAAGATATAAAAATTCTGAATAACCCAATATCAGTTAATGAAATTGAAAATGTAATTAAAAACTTACCAACAAAGAAAAGCCCAGGTCCTGATGGATTCACTGCTGAATTCTACAAGAAATTTAGAGAAGATTTAATGCCAATACTTCTCAGACTCTTTAATGAAATTGAAAGGAAGCAATACTCCCAAACACATTCCTGGAGGAAAGTATTACCCAGATACCAAAACCAGAGAAAGACCTAACCAAAAAAGAGAGCTACAGGCCAATCTCCCTAACGAACATAGATGTAAAAATCCTCAATAAAATACTCACAAACAGAATGCAGCAAATCATCAAGATTATACACCATGACTAAGTGGGATTCATCCCAGGAATGCGAGAATGTTTCAAGATACAAAAATCAATAAACTAACACACCATATCAACAGAGCCAAAGACAAAAATCACATGATCATCTCAATAGATTCAGAAAAAGCTTTTGATAAAGTCCAACACTCATTCATGATAAAAAAAAACTCTTCAGAAAATCAGAATAGATGGTCTGTACCTCAATCTGATAGAAGCCATGACAAACCAATAGCCAACATCATACTAAATTGACAAAAACTGAAAACTTTCACTCTAAAATCAGGAATAAAACAAGGATGTCCACTATCACCACTCCTATTTAACATACTTCTGGAAACATTAGCCAGAGCAATTAAACAACAGAGAGAAATAAAAGGAATAAGAATAGGGAAGGAAAAAGTTAAATTATCATTATTTGCAGATGACATGATACTCTACATAGAAGACCCCAAAACTCCACCAAAAGACTTCTAGAATTAATAACCAGGGCTGGTGATATGGATCAGTGGCATAAGCACCTGCCTGGCAAGCGTGAGGTCCTGAGTTTAACTCCTGGTGCCCACATAAAAAAAAAAATCAATAACCAAATCCAGTAGTGTAGCTCGATACAAAGTCAACACTCAAAAATCAGTAGCATTCCTGTACACAAACAACATACTCACTGAGGGAGAAATTAAGGAAACCACACCTTTCACAATAGCATCCAAAAAATGAAATACTTAGGAATCAATCTAACAAAGGAAATAAAAGATCTATATATTGAAAATTACAGTACTCTGAAAAAGGAGATTGAAGAGGATATCAGAAAATGGAAATATATTGCTTACTCATGGATAGGAAGAAACAACATTGTTAAAATGACCATACTCCCAAAACTGTTATACAGATTTAATGCAATTCTGATCAAAATACCGCTAGCATACTGCACAGATCTGGAGAAAACATAGCTAAAATTCATTTGGAAACAGAAGAGTCCTAGAATAGCAAGGGCAATCCTGGGCAACAAAGGCAAGGCAGGAAGCATCACAATCCCTGACTTTAAACTATACTACAAAGCTACTGTAATAAAATCAGCATGGTACTGGCAAAAAAAAAAACCAGACCTGCGGATCAGTGGAACAGATTAGAAGCTGCAGGCACAACTACAAACACACTCAGCCACCTTATCTCTGACAAATGGGCCAAACATGTTCACTGGAAGAAAGATAGCCTCTTTATTTTTTTTTATTTTAAAGAGAAGAGAAAACAAAACAAATCAAAAAAGAACAAAATTTCAAAACAACATAATAGGAGGGTAAAAATGGTTAATGTATTACATATCATTATCTTTAAGTAAGTTATTCAGGATACCAGATATTAGCATTCAGTTGTCCAAACATTATTGGCACAAACCTTACTCTTCAATGAACTAAGTAAAATTGGTAGTGTATCTGTCTTAACCATCTTATATACATATATACAATTATTTTCCCTTTCCCTTCTTTCTTTTCCCTATTCCCCTATTCCAGTCTCTCTTTCCTTTTGACCAGTTTCTTTTTGATTCACCATGTCTATTGTACATTTTGGATCTTATTTACTCTTTCAGTTTCTCATACTAGAGAGACAATACAATGCTTACACATGTGCGTCCGGTTTATTTCACTTATGAGTATTTTCTTGAGTTGCATCCATTTACCTATAAAAGTCTCCAGTTTATCCTTCTTTATGGCTGAATACTACTCCATTGTATAAAAATACCACATCTTTCTTATCCATTCCTCAGTTGATGGGCATTTGGGTTGTTTCCAAGATCTGGCTATTATAAATTGTGCTGCTATAAACATGGGTGCACATATATCGCTGTGGTTCGATGTTTTTAATTCTTCTGGGAAGATACCCAGAAGGGGAATAGCTGGGTCAAATGGGACCTCCAACCCTAGTTTTTTGAGGAATCTCCACACTGATTTCCACAGTGGCTGTACCAGTCAACACTCCCACCAACAGTGAAGAAGTGTTCCTTTTTCCCCACAGCCCCTCCAGCATTTGTTATTAGTTGATTTCTTAATAACAGCCATTCTTTCTGGGGTGAGATGGTATCTCAGTGTTGTTTTAATTTGCATCTCTCCAATGACTAGTGATGTTGAACATTTTTTTGTATATTTATTTGCCATTTGTATTTCTTCATCTGAGAAATGTGTATTCATCTCAGATGCCCATTTTTGGAGTGGGTCTTTAAATTTGGGAGGTCTGATTTTTTTGAGTTCTTTATATGTTCGCAATAGTAATCCTTTGTCTGAGAAACAGCTGGCAAACATTTTTTCCCATGTTGTGGGTTGTCTCTTCACTCTGTTGATGGTTTCTCTTGCTGTGCAAAAGCTTTTTAATAAGATGAGATCCCAGTTGTTGATTCTTTGTGATAGTTCCTGTGCGGTTGAGGTTTTATTCATAAAGTCTTTGCCTACACCAATGTCTTCAAGGGTTTTACCTATCTTACCTTCTAGCAGATTTAATGTTTCTGTTTTAATATTTAGATCTCTGATCCATTTTGAATTTAGTTTAGTGCATGGTGAAAGATATGGGTCTAGTTTTAATCTTCAGCATGTGTAGAGCCAGTTTTTCCAGCACCATTTATTAAAGAGGCTATCTTTCTTCCAGTGAATGTGTTTGGCACCTTTGTCAAAGATAAGGTGGCTTAGTATGTCTGGGGTTGTTTCAGCATCTTCTAATCTGTTCCATTGATCTTCAGGTCTGTTTTTTTGCCAGTACCACACTGTTTTTATCACAGTAGCTTTATAGTATAATTTCATCAGGGATTGTGATGCCCCCTGCCTTGTCTTTGTTGCCCAGAATTGCCTTTGCTATTCTAGGTCTCTTCTGATTCCAAATGAATTTTAGGATTGTTTTCTCTAATTCTGTGAGATATGCTGTTGGAATTTTGATTGGAATTGCATTAAATCTGTATAACAATTTTGGGAGTATGGCCATTTTCACTATATTAGTTCTATCTATCCAGGAGCAAGGGATATCTTTCCATTTTCTGATATCCTCTTCAATCTCCTTTTTCAGAGTACTGTAGTTTTCAGTGGATAGGTCTTTTACATCCTTTGTGAGGTTGATTCCTAGGTACTTCATTTTTTTGGATGTTATTGTGAAAGGTATTCTTTCCCTAATTTCTCTTTCAGTAAGTTTGTTATTTGTGTACAGAAAGGCTATTGATTTTTGAGTATTGACTTTGTATCCAGCTACACTACTGAATTTGCTTATTAAATCTAGCAATTTTTTAGTGGAGTTTTTGGGGTCTTCTGTGTAGAGTAACATGTCATCTGCAAATAATGATAATTTAACTTCTTCCTTTCCAATCATTATTCCTTTTATTTCTTTCTCTTGTCTAATTGCTCTGGCTAAAGTTTCCAGAACTATGAAGATAGCCTCTTTAATAAATGGTGCTGGAAAAACTGGCTGCGTACATGCCAAAGACTAAAACTAGACCCATGTCTATCACCATGCACTAAACTAAAGTCAAAATGGATCAAAGATCTAAATAATAAAACAGAAACACTAAATCTATTGGAAGAGAAAATAGGTAGAAATGTTAAGGACATGGGCTAGGCAGAGACTTCATGAACAAAACCCAAACTGCATGGAAATACTTCAAAGAATCAAGAACTGGGGTCTCATCTTATTAAAATGACTTTGCACATCAAAAGAAATCTCCAACAGAGTGAAAAGAAAACCCACAGAGTGGGAAAAAGTTTTAGCCAACTGTCCCTCAGACAAAGGACTTCTATGTAGAACATATAAAGAATTGAAAAAAATCTGACCCCCCAAAAATTCAAAGACCCACTCCAAAAATGGACATCTGGGATAAATACACACTTCTCAGATGAAGAAATACAGATGGCAAATAAATATATAAAAAAATGTTCGACATCATTGGTCATTTGAGAGATGCAAATTAAAAGAACGCTGAGATTCCATCTCACCCCAGAAAGAATGGCTATCATCAAGAAACCAACCAATAACCAATGCTGGCAGGGCTACGGGGAAAAAGCAACCCTTCTCCTCTGTTGGTGGGAGTGTAGACTGGTACAACCATTGTGGAAATCAATGTGGAGACTCCTCAGAAAATTAGGATTAGAGGTCCCATGGACCCAGCTATTCCCCTTCTGGGTATCTTCCCAGAAGAATTAAAAACATCGCACAACAGCTATATATGTGCATCCATGTTTATAGCAGCACAATTTGTAATAGCTAAATCTTGGAAACAACCCAAATGCCCATCAGCCGAGGAATGGACACAAGAGATGTGGTATTTTTATACAATGGAGTACTACTGTGCTATAAAGAAGGACAAACTCGAGGCTTTTATAGGCCAATGGATGCAACTTGAGACCATACTCATAAGTGAAATCAATCAGACTTGCATGTGTGAACATCATGTTGTCTCCCTATTGTAAGAAGCTGAAAAACTAAATAAGATCCAAAATGTACAATAGACACTGTGAAAGGGAAAGAAACTGCTCAAAAGGAAAGAACAACTGGGATGGGGGAAAGGAGAAAAGAAAGAAAGGAAAAGAATATATATATATATATATATATATATATATATACACACACATGAGATAGCTAAAATAATTATACTACTAACTTTTAGTGCATTGAAAAGTACAGTTTGCGCTTATATTGTTTGATCCATTTTTCATGTCTATATCTTGTAATCTGAGCAACTACTTTGAAGATAACAATATGCAATATATTAACCATTGTTAATTTCCTACAGTCTTGCTTTGAAATTCTGTATCATTATTTTTATTGTTTTTTCTCTCTAATTAAAAAAAAGATTGTTCTGTTTTATTGTTAACAATAACTAACAATAACATAGAAATTCACCACCCAAAAAATACACATATATATCATTGCTTTTGATCCAGTTGTACAATGTGTGGAAAATAAGACATCTTTTATTTACTGGGATGAATGTGAGCTTTAAAGAGTTTCAGTGATTTTCCTAAGGTTATACAGCTGGATTTTACAACTAGAAAGGTGCAGTGCGCTGACAAACTGAAGGATGGTTGGCTCCTGACGCTGCTGAGAGTCCAAGCTGCTGCCCCCTTCTTTGGAATGAACGTGAAGAAGTAGCATTTGTGTCTGAATCAGGGTGTGAGGCTGGAGAGTGGACTTGCCAGAGTAGTGAAGAGCATATCTGGTCCTGGGATACAGAAGGAAAAATAAGGCAAGTAGGCTGAGCTGCTGTCAGAAAACACCAACTCCTACCGTGAGAAGAACAGTTATGCCTGACTTCTTTGCCTTCCTCTTTTGGGCTGACCGTCATCAAGCACAAGCCTGAGGTACTAGCAGAGGGGAAGAAGTGGCCAGCCCTCTCCAAAACCCATTTCCAGGAGGAAAGACAGTAGCAGGTGATGCCCAAACATGGCTTCTGTCACACTACATCCATCTCTCCAGGAAAGCAGCCTTGGAGAGCTACTAGAGATATTCTCTACTGATCATTTTTCTCCTTTTTTTTTTTTTATTTTTTTTTTTGGTACATTTCCAGCCCTTTATAATTTTTTTTTTTTTGATACAAGGTCTTACTAAGCATGGCCTCTAACTTGCAATCCTCCTGTCTCAGCCTTCCCATCCCCTGGGAGTACAGCCATGCACTGCTGTGCCTAGCCTAGATGATGTTACTTAATAGGCTGCCTTTGTATGTCAGGCACAAGTAAGTCTGGTCTGCCTGCAGCCTGTTTACACAAGAAATGTCTGTGGGGGATACACCTAAGGAAAATACCTCACTTCAAAAAATTTTATGCTGAAAATAAACTACAATCCTTCCCCCTGCCCTCTGGAAAAAACTTTTTATTTTCCAAAGGGCATGTTGCTTAAAACATTCCAACCAAGGCTGTGCAGAGCTCTTCAAAGGGTCTTCCATGGCTGCCCTTGGGAGACAGTGCCAAAACACATTAGATTTTGAAGCTGTAATTTGAAAAAATGTTTCTAATTCAGATTCTGCAGTTTCCTTTGGTAAATTCCATGGCATTATTTCTTGTTATACTTCCTCTTGGCACAATGCATACTCCTATCTTTCGTTTTGCCCTTTGGATGGCAGTCAAAAGTTATTGCATCCTTCCAATTCATCACTTAGCTGAGACAGATAAAGCATATTGAGTTATTTCAGGCACTTTCTTTAGGCGCAAGTCCTTAATATGATCTCTTTATCATCCCATGCATTCTTCTGGGTAAAGATCTCAAATTTGAGAGGCCCTTGAAAATCACCTTAGACCAGCCACACAGTTGATATCTAAATCCCCTCTACCCAGAAGACCAATAAAACAAACCCCAAGTGGCTACATTGCCTTAGGAAACTCAATGCCCTGTGAGTTGACCCCTTCCATATTTGAATAGCGATGATGTATTGTCTTGTTTTGTTTTGTTTTGTTTTGTTTTGTTTGTTTCTTGTTTTGGTGGGGAAAAATACCTCTGGCTTCCAACTCTTCCTCTATGCTCTGAAAGTCAAAGAAAAGTCTACCTTTTACAAGTGCAGCCAAACAAATACTGAAAACAACTTTCAAGGTCGTTGAATGTCTTCAAGACTCCAGCTAAGGTCAGGAAGAGAGGACATACATAGTTTTAACTATGAAGTGATCAAATAGTTTACCTGCCTGTTCATCAGTTTAACTGGAAAACATAAAGAAAACATCAAGGTACTATTTCTTGAAATAATTCCATTCTCTTCAAATCCCTTTTTTCCACCCCTGTCTTACTTGTTCTCCCAGGAGAGCTCTTTCCTTACACTTTTCCCCATCAGTTACCTATAATATTTTCTTTTTGTCCTTACCGGAGTGATTGGTCAGAAATCTAACATGTGAATTTGGACTAATAAGTGAATGTAACAGTGTAACATAGCTTAGCCTTTTCTGATAACATCATTATATTATATCAGAAACCTTACTATTTAACATGAATAAAAACATGATATTATAAATATTAAATGATTTAGTACTTCAAAAGGAATTAGATTATGAGATCTGGAAAGTGCCTTTGACTCTTTTAAAGCAAAATTTTTGTTACCAGAGGTGGGGAAAGATGTTGGAAGGAAGAGATAGCGAGAGGATGGCTAATGGTACAGGGGTGCAGTTAGATTGGGAGAATAACCTCTAATGTTCTATAGCACAGTGTGGTAATTATTGTTGACAAAAATTAATTGTATATTTCAGAACAGCTAATAGCATTTTTAAATGATAAATGCTTGAAGTGATGGATATGCCAATTAACCTGATCTGATAATTACACATTGTATATTTGCATTGAAATGTCACACCATACCCCATAAATATGCATAATTATTATGTGTCAATTAAAAATTGTAGATATACACAGTAAATTTTATTTGTCTAGCCTATGACCAGTGCTGGAGAATAATAGCAACATGTCTCAAATTCTAAAATAAAACTATATTTCAAAGGTGAAAGAATTGCTTGTTATTTGTTCTGAAAGATGACTCAATACATCTGGCATAAGCTTCAAATCAGCTCCCACAAATTGCATTTGCATCTGGGAAGTAAGAAGCTTATCATAAGCATTCTTCTGTGAATAATCACCTGTTCAAGGAAAAAACACTCTTGACAAAATTTTTACATGCAATTCTAAGAATTCCTTCATCATAAGGGCCCATTAACTCAACTGTCTATGAGTAGAGGACTCCAGAACCTTCCTGACTAATGGAAGTTAGAGGTTTCTCAGGAAGAAAATGCCACTGCTTAATGTGATTACCTTTCCCAGTGAGGCATTTAAAATAAGACAGGCAGTTGGTGGTGTGCTGGTGTATGCCTATAATCCCAGAACTGTGGGAGATTTAGACAGGAGGATTGAAAATTTAAGCCCACCCTGGGCAATTTAGCAACAGTCTGAAACCTTATCTCAAAATAAAAAATAAAATAAAAAAAGCACTGGGGAAGTAGCTCAGTGAGAAAGCCCTGGAGTTTTGATTGCAAGAATAAATAAATAAACAAACAAACAAACAAATAAATGTGGGCTGGGGTGTAGGTCAGCAGTAGAGCACTTGCTACCATGGGTATGGCCCTGGATTCCAGCCGCAGCATCACAAAAAGTAAATAAATATACTGAATAAGACAGTGTGTCTCCCTGCATTTCCTGCCCTTCCTGCCCTGATTCCATCCCCTCTCAATTTCCCTGCCTTTTTCTGTTCTTCCAATAATATCATTTTACTCTCCTGCCTCTGCTGGATTGATCTTTCCCAATCCAGTTCTGACCTACTCAAAGAACTCCAGCAGGTTCTTTTGCTTCCAGAGTAAAAGCCAAACTCTCACCTGGTAATTCTTTATTAGCCATCTTAAGCCCACACTCTCTGCAAAAATCCTCTGATTTAGGTAGTGGTGACCACCATCCCTTCCTCCTCCTATATGCACATTTTTACCCAGCCAGGATGTCCTTTCTTACTTGCATTACCCTTCGCCACTTCTTTCCAAACATGTTTGTTCTACCTGCCCACCAGTCTAAAGTAAGGACCCCAGGAAGATTTTCTTGCTACTGTTCATAATGTCCCCTTCTTAATTCTCAGGAAATTTATTTTTGCTTCCTTTTCTGAAATATTTACATACTCAAATGTCACTATTTTATCATCTTCCTAATTGTAATGATCTCCTTCACCAGAGTCTAGTACCATGCTTGAATCTAGTAATGCTCAATAAGTGTTTATCAGATAGCATAAACCAGTAACCTGAGTTTATTTATGAATTTAAATTCCAAACAAAAAAATAACCGATGTCTGATGTGTGTGTGTGTCTGTGTGTGTGTGTTAGTTTTAGATTCTTAGGACACTGACCTTGGACACTTGATACAAAAGATTCTATAATTATATTAACCAGTCCTTTGTTATACACACTTGCTATTAAAAGAAAAAGAAAAAAGCTCATAATGTCTTTCTGTCAAGTTTTAGTGCTGATAAGCCACACTGGAAACTACTTTGCATTTCCTTTGCTGCTAGTTCTCTCAGAACTTTTTATTCCATTGGTGCTATTGCATCCCTCTTAACATTTCTGTCCTGTTCTCTTAAAGGCTTTAGAGTTGTTGTGAAATATCATTATGCCTTATAATCAGTGAGAAAAATGGAACAATTCAATTTCTGACCAATATAACTCTGGATAATCCTCCTTTGCTGCTAATTCTAAAAAGGACCTGAAAACACAAAGAAAACATCAAAGTGCTATTTCCTGAAATAATTCCATTCTCCTCAGTGCCTTCTCAAAAGTGTCAGCAGAAGCAGAAGAAACGAGGTGCAGCTTCCAGGAGCTAATGATAGGGTCGATATCCAGGACTGCAATAATTGAGTTTTAATGTCTTGAGCTGTTCCTTATCATAAATCCTCTATATGTAAAACTCAATCCTCCACTAGGCAAGATTAATGGTTAGCAGTGTATATAATATTTATTAAACCTCTTTTTATGTTGCTTGGCAATCTGTGCTATCATCAAACAAGCTGAAATAATTGACATTTAGCACATCAACCTGCTTTTGACTGAGAAGCATGACATTCATGTAGATAGTAAACATTTGGCAATTGCTGTAAATGTCTCCAAATTTAACGTCATGACCTTTTCTCAGGTAAATGTTTTTGGATAAAATGTAAATAATGATTCACTGTATGTCAAATACCACAGTATGTCAAATACTGTGCAATGTCAAGTTTACAGTCTTGTTACCCTCCAGAGGTTCATAGATTGGTTGACCTGTTGCTTCTTATTTATTATAATTCATTGGTTTTTCCATACCTATTTCACACAATATTTCAGACTAAGAATAAGTGTGGTTTGGTTTCATTGTGTAATTAAATGAAACCTGGCATTTTAAAAATCCATACTCCAGCATGCAAACATGAATTCTATTTCAGAGGCATCTGAGTACCAGGATATATAACATCCCTCAGAATCTCTGGAAGTAGTAACTCCCATTTTTCAAATAGAAAGTAGGACTAACGGATTAAAGGGGCTTATCCTTTCACCTTCCAACATTTCCAGCTCTTCTCTAATCATATAGCAAATGCTAATGTTATCAAAGCATAATGTAACTGTGTCTAATCATGCTACTCTATAAAAATTCATCTTGTTTCATCAATATGAAAGGAGTTGTTCCGATTAAGAGTCTAATAGGTCCTTTCAACTGCATCACTGTATTTAAATAGTTTCCCTAAGAGGAGCTACACACTTCACATGATATTCCCTTAGAACACACCAAGTCCAAGGAACATTTTATGCATCTTCCATTCCTTTAGTTCAACAAAGTATCTCAGAATATTTTGCAACTGCTGATGTGATTCAACTAGAATATTTTAATGTAGCAATAGAAATAAGTATGCATTGATGTGCTAAGGATAAGATTAAATCTATTTAAATTATTTTCTAACATTCGAAGCTAAGACGAGTATTTTGGTGAAATTTCTAGAGAGATTTCTGGAAGGGAACATAGTTAATTGGTTAAAATGCAGAACAATTAAAAAGACCCATTCTGTGCTTGGTATTCACTTTAAATTTTCAATCATGTTTTGAAAACACTCTTTTAACAGAAATCTATTGAGTGCTTACTAAATGAAAAAGACACTGTGAACAAAGTGACTTGAGTTCTGAAGAAAGCATCAAGGCACCTTCCTGCATACAGCACACAGTCTGGGGGAAACTTGGTACTATGTGTACCTTCTCTTTGTTTCCACAATATCAATTTACATTAAAGCTACTGAAAACTAAAAGACCATTTTTTCCAACATCTTCATTTCAGACTTTGAGAACTTTAGCCCCAGAATTTATATGATTTGGTCAAAGTCTCACGCCCCTGGTGACAGAAAAGTCATAACTGAGTTCTCACACTTCTAGGGAACCCTCCCACAAGCCACTTCATTCATTCTCCATACCTCTTAAAGTTACATTGCAAAATGGCAACCATATAAGAAGGTGAAAAAGTTATCTGATTCTCATGTAATAATTCTATCTGAAAACACTACAAACTCTCCTTGTACATTTTAGGACTAGAGTCAGATTATAATTAAAGGAATGACAATAATTATCATATCAAACTCTTTTATAATACCTCTTACCTGACAGGACTGTTTTTAAACTTTTTACCTATATTAACATACTTAATCCTAACAACAATGCTGTGAGGTAGGTTATTATTATTTCCACTTAACAGATGAAAAAAATGAGGCACTAAGTAAAGGAACTTGCTCTTAAATAAAATGTTCACCAAGTTAATGAGTCAGTGCAGCCATTAAAAGGAAAGAACGGGCCGGTGAGATGGCTCAGTGGCACAAGCACCTGCTGGCAAGCACGAGGTCCTGAGTTTGACCCCCAGTACCCACATAAAAAAAAGAAAGAAAGAAAGAACTCGTGGAGGGATTTGATATAGTAATGTTTCTGTAGCCCATTGAAAGGTGAAAAATATATATGCATGTGTTTCTATTGTTTACTTTAATCACCAGGGAATTCTGACAAAATATATGTTATGGCCTGTGTCTAGATGTCCCCCCAAAGCCTCATGAGGTCATAGGTAGGGCTTTTTCAGAGGTGGCTGGATCTAGAGTGTGTGATGCTGGGATTGATTCATGGTGGAATGCTAGGATCAAGGGCACTAGAATTAAAGGTGTGAGTGCTACCCACTCTAAGTAGCATGGATAGATATAAGGCATAAAAAGAGCTGTGGTCGTCCCTTGTTGCTTTGCTACTGTCTGTCCACCATGAATTATTTCTCCTCTGCAATGCCTGTCCACCATGCCACCTGCCTTGGAGCCAACTGATTGTGGACTGAAACCTCTACAAACTGTGAGCTAAATAAACCTTTCCTCCTTCAACTTTGGGTGTCGGGTATTTTGTCTCAGGAACGAGAAAAGTAACTAACACAGTACTTTCTAGGTTTTTAACCCTAACTTTTGATATTTCAATCAAAACATCCTTGGGTGGAGTTTACTCCATGGGTTCATAAATAGATCATTCTTATAGGTACTTCTGGTTCAGATTGCCTGTCCTCATGCAACTGAGCTCAGCAGGAAAACAATGCTCTAACTAACTTTTAGGAAAAACCATATTAAATTATGAATTTCCATAATGTTAATATTCTCAAAGCATATTTAGGTCTTTTAAACAACTAAAACTTATGTGGAAGGTAAACACCTCTGGGCCGGAGCAGAACTTGCAGCCCTTGCTGACACTGGACATCCATGAAATCTCACATGTCACCACATGTCACCAGAAAGACAGTGTTGAGAATTTTAATTGTTAATCCTTGATTTAGACCATTGAACTGAAATGCCCTTTCAGGCTAAACTAAATTTTAAATTCAATTCACTTGAAGAAGTTTACTGGTGACCTTTGAGAAATCAATTGCATAGTATCCCAAGAAAAAAAAGAGATGATCTAACGCCCCTATAAACTGATGACCTGAAAAGACACATGCGATCTCTACTAAATATATCTGAAGAACATTTTTCATATTTAAAGCTCAATGACAGCCTGTATGTCCTAATGGGAAAATTTTAGTCCCCATAAAAAAGTGATTGGAGTCATGAACACTGAGAGTCAGCGCTGAACAGGGTACTTTGTAGAAATATTTAGCTATTTTTATAAGCTCTCTGTTGACCTTATTGTTTTGACAACTTGAATAAAAATTAAAGTCATTTTTATTACAATCTTTACTCTAAAAGCAGGTCATTTTTCTCTTTTTTTAAGGTGAGAGTAATTTTCATATAGATAAAACTTTAGAGATAGCCTTGGAAACAAATTTTTCAGAAGGACTTACAAAATCAAAGCAATTGTGATTTGTCATAACTGACCAATGACTTTTCCTAGAAGCCCTTAGTCTGACTATGTGGTCTCCCTCCCAGGGCCCTAGGATCACTGAACATCGAGACTCAAGATTCTGTGGCTGAATTTGGTCTCCATTATACTTCTTATCAATACCAATGGACCTCCCCAGAGGACAAGCAACTTTCCTCTCTAGAGCCCACTGATAACCCAAGGTAGACGCCAGCATTTTAGCTAAAGAAACAGCAGCAATCCTTTCAAATAACTCTGTGATTGCTTGTAGTCATCAATTTCTAATTTTGGTGACATTTACTAAATTAACAGTTTCGTCAGCAAGGTAAACAACCAAGTACAAAAGTTACACCAAAATACAACAATAGCTGTCTGATAGTATAAGCTTGAAGGAAAACTGAGAACTAGTCTAGAAGATAATGACCAAGGGGTTATGATGCCCCAAATTTCATCTCTTTTCAAAAAATATTTGTCTGTCAATTACCCTTACACTCTATAAAGGACCACTTACGCCCCACCTCTATCTTGCCTAGCCAGCAGTTAAGCATTGCTTCTCAAGACAACATTATATAAAGAAGTTATGGATAATATATTGCCAACTTCTACCACCTAATAACATCATGTATTTTTTATAGATTGTTGGGATTCGCAAGTTGGAGGCATATCCATTGAGATGGATAATGGTTGTGCTCTTTTATTTTATGTACTTAGCCTTCTTATTGAGAACTGCATTAATCTTGTGTTTTATAATGGTGAATGCCAAAGAGGTGTCTATTCCACTCTCTGTTTAAAAAAAAATCTTGTTTTGGCTTCTAATGTACTTGCTCCTTCCACTTATCTAGTGCTTAGACATTTTTATTAGTGTAATTGTTTTTAGAAGCATAAACCAAACTCTAGGATCTAAGAAAACAGAAGTTCCTATGAAGCAGATTTATGATCCAATATGAGAATTTCTTGTACTTTGAAATTCAGTCTCCAAAGTCAAGAAGGATTTGATGTCAGGATGTTTTTAAATCATTTTCTAGAAGAGATCTAATACAAGTGCCTGGAGACACTAAGGTTCCTATAAATGGAGTTAAATTTCAGATTAATGTGCATTGATATCAAGCAGTATTAGGTGATTTAACCATCATTAGCTTCAAATTGTTATACAGATTAAATAGCTATTTTATTCTAAATGCAGACCCAATAGCAAAACACAGAACTATTATTTAATTGTTTTAAATGACTGTGATTTTGAGTATTTCTAATACGACATTTTTCCCTCAACTCCTCTACAATAAGCAATGCTGCTAATGTAAGAACAAGAGCCAGGGGGCCGGTGAGATGGCTCAGCGGCTTAAGCGCCTGCCCGGCAAGCACGAGGGCCCAAGTTCAACTCCCAGAACCCACATACGAAAAAGGGGCCGGTGATATCGCTCAGCGGCACTGGCGCCTGCTGGCGTGCGAGGTCCTGAGGTCGACCCCCTGGTACCCACAAAAAAAAAAAAAAAAAAAAAAAGAACAAGAGCCAGTCAGTGTAAACACACAATTATAGTAGAAAAGACAGCTTAAGCAGAGACGGGGGGGGGGGGTTGTAACTGCAAATCTATAGTGTCATCCTGACAATTTCCTTCTTTGCAGAACATCAGAGATGGAAGGGACCTTAAAAGATTTTCTAGTCTGGCGCCTTTATTTTACACTGAACAATCTGAGGACTAACATGCTGCTATTTCAGGGATAAGATGAGGAAAGCCAGGCTTCTGCCTTCTACTAAGTTCTTTCTACCTGATCATATCCTATCTATATGACCATAGAAAACCAAAGCAGTTGTGTACACAGCAGTTCCCCATTATATCTGGGGGATATGTTCCAAGACTCCCTAGCTGATGCCAATTCTGTCTGTACTGTTTTCTCCAGTAGGATTGCCACATAGTACCAGAATTAATCTGTCCTTTCATGTTTGATGATCTGGGATCTCCTCCAGCACTACACTTGTGCACTTTCGAGTCATTATTCAATGAAATAAAGGTGACCTGCATTGCAATACCTGATAATTGAGATGATAACTGAGAAGGCTATTAAGTAACTGGCACATAGCAAATAATTTGTGAATGCACTGGACAAAGCAGTGACTTCTGTCCTGGATAAGACAGAGTGCAACAGCATGAGATTTTTCTTTTAATTTTTTTCAATTCATTTTTATTGGTACATTGATATATTTTTATTGGTATACTATATACAGCCATGTATAGTGATCACAGGCATCATAGAGAATTTGTACCTGTACATAATACATATTAATTCTTTTTATTCCATTCCCCTTCCATCTCTTTAACCCTTCTCCCCTCCCTATTTACAAAATTTGTTTCCATTATTTTCCTTCAGTTCTTTATTTTAATCCCTGTTCCCGTCATTTCCTTCTCCCACCCTCTTCACTTGTTCCCCTTCCCATTAAGCATTTTCTTCCTACTTCACAATATCTATCCTCCATTTTGCCCTTATTTACCCTTTGGGTTTCTCACACAAGAGAAACAGTGAGATATTTAAACGTGCTTGCCCAACTTATTTCACTTAAAATTATGTTCTCAAGGTGCATGCATTTACCTAAAAATATTTCAAGTTTATCCTTCTTTTTTTTTTTAATCTATTTATTTATTTTTTTTAAAGACAACAAGTAAACATTCTCATGTATTAACAAACTCAAGCATTAGAGAATGTACAAATACCTTTTGGAGAAAAATATTACTCAGTATAAGATTAAGCCATGTAAAAGCTAGGTAAAAATAGAAGACTAAGGAATGGAATAGTCACAGTGAAATTGCATTTTCATACTAAGGAGACAATATGATGTTTACAGATGTGCATCCGGTTTATTTCGCTTGTGAGTATTTTCTCGAGTTGCATCCATTTACCTATAAAAGTTTCCAGTTTATCTTTCTTTATGGCTGAATAGTATTCCATTTTATAGAAATACCACATCTTTTTTATCCATTCCTCGGTTAATGGACATTTGGGTTGTTTCCATGATCTAGCCATTACAAATTGTGTTGCTATAAACATGGGTGCACATATATCACTGTGGTACGATGTTTTTAATTCTTCTGGGAAGATACCCAGAAGGGGAATAGCTGGGTCAAATGGGACCTCCAATCCCAGTTTTTCGAGGAGTCTCCACACGGATTTCCACAGTGGTTGCACCAGTCTACACTCCCACCAACAGTGGAGAAGGGTTCCCTTTTCCCCACAGCCCCTCCAGCATTTGTTATTAGTTGACTTCTTGATAACAGCCATTCTTTCTGGGGTGAGATGGAATCTCAGTGTTGTTTTAATTTGCATCTCTCGGATGACTAGTGATGTTGAACATTTTTTCATATATTTATTTGCCATTTGTATTTCTTCATCTGAGAAGTGTTTATTCATCTCAGATGCCCATTTTTGGATTGGGTCTTTAAATTTGGGAGGTCTGATTTTTTTGAGTTCTTTGTATGTTCTCGATAGTAATTCTTTGTCTGAGGAACAGCTGGCAAACAGTTTTTCCCATGTTGTGGGTTGTCTCTTCACTCTGTTGGTGGTTTCTCTTGCTGTGCAAAAGCTTTTTAATAAGATGAGATCCCAGTTGTTGATTCTTTGTGATAGTTCCTGTGTGGTTGAGGTTTTATTCATAAAGTCTTTGCCTACACCAATATCTTCAAGGGTTTTACCTATTCTATTTTCCAGGAGATTTAATGTTTCTGTTTTAATATTAGTTCTTTTATCCATTTTGAATTTAGTTTAGTGCACGGTGAAAGATATGGGTCTAATTTTAATCTTCGGCATGTGTAGAGCCAATTTTTCCAGCACCATTTATTAAAGAGCCTATCTTTCTTCCAGTGAATGTGTTTGGCACCTTTGTCAAAGATAAGGTGGCTTAGTATGTCTGGAGTTGTTTCTGCATCTTCTATTCTATTCCATTGATCTTCAGGTCTGTTTTTTTGCCAATACCACACAGTTTTTATCACAGTAGCTTTATAGTATAATTTCAAATCAGGGATTGTGAAGCCCCCTGCCTTGCTTTTGTTGCCCAGAATTGCCTTTGCTATTCTAGGTCTCTTCTGGTTCCAGATGAATTTTAGGGTTGTTTTCTCTTATTCTGTGAGATATGCTGTTGGAATTTTGATCGGAATTGCATTAAATCTGTATAACAGTTTTGGAAGTATGGCCATTTTCACTATATTGGTTCTTCCGAGCCAAGAGCAAGGGATATCTTTCCATTTTCTGATATCCTCTTCAATCTCCTTTTTCAGAGTACTGTAGTTTTCAGTGTAGAGGTCTTTTACTTCCTTTGTGAGATTGATTCCTAGGTATTTCATTTTTTTAGATGTGATTGTGAAAGGTGTTGTTTCCCTAATTTCTCTCTCAGTGAGTTTGTTATTGGTGTACAGGAAGGCTATTGATTTTTGAGTATTGACTTTGTATCCAGCTACACTACTGAATTTGCTTCTTAAATCTAGCAGTTTTTTAGTGGAGTTTTTGGGGTCTTCTATGTAGAGTATCATGTCATCTGCAAATAATGATAATTTAACTTCTTCCTTTCCAATCATTATTCCTTTTATTTCTTTCTCTTGTCTAATTGCTCTGGCTAAAGTTTCCAGGGCTATGTTGAATAAGAGTGGGGACAGTGGACATCCTTGTCTTGTTCCTGATTTTAGAGAGAAAGCTTTCAGTTTTTGTCCATTTAGTATGATATTGGCTGTTGGTTTGTCATAGATAGCTTTTATCAGATTGAGATAAAGACCATCTATTCCAATTTTCTGTAGGGTTTTTATCATGAAAAGGTGCTGGACTTTGTCAAAAGCTTTTTCTGCATCTATTGAGATGATCACATGATTTTTGTCCTTGGTTCTGTTAATATGGTGTATTACATTTATTGATTTACGTATGTTGAACCATCCCTGCATCCCTGGGATGAATCCAACTTGGTCATGCTGTATAATCTTCTTGATGATTTGCTGCGTTCTGTTTGCCAGTATCTTATTGAGGATTTTTGCATCTATGTTCATTAGGGAGATTGGTCTGTAGTTCTCTTTCTTAGTTGGGTCCTTCTCTGGTTTTGGTATCAAGGTAATGCTTGCTTCCAGGAATGAATTTGGGAGTATTGTTTCCCTTTCAATCTCATTAAAGAGTTTGAGAAGTAGTGGTGTTAGGTCTTCTCTAAATTTCTTGTAGAATTCGGCAGTGAATCCATTGGGGCCTGGGCTTTTCTTTGTTGGGAAGTTTTTAATTACATCTTCGATTTCATTGATTGTTATTGGTTTATTTAGGATTTTTATATCTTCTTGGTTGAGCTTTGGTAATTCATATGTATCTAGGAATCTGTCCATTTCTTCTGCATTTTCCATCTTATTAGAATACAGGTTTTCAAAGTAGGAATAGACGATCTTCTGGATTTCTGCAGGGGCCGTTGTGATATCACCCTTTTCATTCTTAATTGCGTGGATTTGAGTACTTTCTTTCCTTTTTTTAATAAGGTTGGATAAGGGTTTGTCGATTTTATTTAATCTTTCAAAGAACCAACCCTTTGATTCGTTGATTCTTTGTATTTTTTTTTAGTCTCCAATACGTTAATTTCTGCTCTGATCTTTATAATTTCCTCTCTTGTACGAGCTTTTGGCTTAGCCTGCTCTTCTTTTTCTAGAAGTTTGAGGTTCACCATTAGGTTGTTTATTTGTGCTTGCTCTGTTTTCCTGATATAGGAATTTAATGCTATGAATTTCCCTCTTAGGACTGCTTTCATTGTACCCCATAAGTTCCGGTATGTTGTACTGTCGTTATCATTCAGTTGCAGAAACTGTCTAATTGCTTCTTTATTTCATCTGTGACCCATTGGTTGTTCAGTAGGGTGCTATTTAATTTCCATGTGTTTAGCAAATTCTTGTGTTTTCTTTTGCCATTGATTTCCAATTTCATTGCACTATGGTCTGATAATATACATGGGATAATTTCAATTCCTTTGCATTTACTTAAGCAGGTTCTATGAGCTAGTATGTGGTCTATTTTGGAGAATGTCCCATGTGCAGCTGAGAAGAATGTGTATTCTGATGTTGTGGGGTGGAACACTCTGTAGACATCTACTAAGTCCATTTGTTCCGAAGTTTGGTTCAGTTGTAATATTTCATTGTTGATTTTTTGTCTAGTTGATCTGTCTTTTTGTGACAGTGGAGTATTGAGATCCCCCAATACAATTGTATTAGTGCTTATTTGGTTTTTCATGTCCATTAATATTTGTTTTATATAGTTGGGTGCACTGGTATTTGTTGCATATATATTTATGATTGTTATCTCTTCCTCTTGGATTGTTCCCTTTACAAGGATGTAGTGACCTTCTTTATCTCTATGAATCATTCTTGGCTTGAAATTCACTTTGTCTGTGAAAAGAATAGCTACCCCTGCTTTTTTCTGGGTTCCTGTCGCATGGAGTATTGTTTTCCATCCTTTGACTTTCAGTCTATGAATTTCTTTTTGAATTAAATGTGTTTCTTGTATACAGCATATTGTTGGATCTTGCTTCTTGATCCAATTCGCCAGTCTGTGCCTTTTGATTGGTGAATTGAGACCATTAACATTAATGGTTAAAACTGAAATGTACTGACTTATCCTTGTCATGTTATTTTCTTGTTGTTGGCTCTCCCTCTTCTAATTTTTGTTTTCCCTCCCTCTCTTTAATCATTTGCTCTGCCTGGTGCATTCCTTCTGTTGGGGTTTCTGAAGTTGTAGTCCTTGTTATCCTTTTCTAGAATGTCCTTCAAAACATTTTGGAGTGCTGGTTTGGTGGTTATAAATTTTCTCAGATGTTCTTTTACTTCTCCATCAGTTTTGAAGGATAGTTTTGCGGGGTACATCAATCTAGTTTGAAGATTATTTTCCTTTAGAACTTGAAATACATCATTCCAAGCTCTTCTTGACTTGAGGGTTTGTGCTGAAAAGTCCGCTGTGATTCTGATGGGCTTTCCTTTATAGGTGATTTGTCTCTTTTCTCTAACAGCTTTTAAGATTCTACTCTTATGTTGAATTTTTGGAATCTTGACTATGATATGCCTGGCTGAAGATTTTTTTTGATCGTGGCTAATTGGAGTTCTATAAGCCTCACTTATCTGAACGTCAAATTCTTTTTCTCTACCAGGGAAATTTTCTGTGATAATGTCTGTGAACAGTGTTCTGATGTCGTTTATGCTATCTCCTGCTTTTTCATTGACTCCAATCAATCTTAAGTTATTCTTCTTTGCGTCATCTAGCAGCTGCTAGATTGATTTTTCATTGTCCCTTGCTGTTTTTAAGAATTCTTTCTTTTCATGATCACTAATTGCAAGCCTGTCTTCTATATCTGAGATCCTGTCCTCACATTGGCTTAATCTGCTACAAATACTTTCAATGGAATTTTTGTTCTCCTGGATATCTGCTTGAATCTGCTTTATGGAGTCCATTTCTTTCCTATGCTGAGCATTCATGGCTTCCATCATTTTCTTAAGCTCATCTATTTTTTTGTCTGTGTCTGCTCTAGCATCCTTAAGCATGGTCTTCATTGTGGACATTATCTCTGCAGTTATCTGAGAAATTATTTCTGATTTAAATTTTTCCAGAGCCTCATTCAACTGCTTTGTTGTTACCACTTCAGAGATGTCAGGTGGGTGGCTTTCAGTTTGTCCCACCTCACTGCCCCCTGGGTTTGCCTTTGGTGAACTGAATGTGTGGGGTTGCATCTTGTTTAAGTGTCGTCTCATTTTCTTTTCTTTCTTTAGTTTAATTCCTGGGATGCTGTTTGTAAATTGCCTATGATAGGTTGCTTTATTGCTAGTATTTCAAACTCTTAGGAGATTCTTGGAATACCAGGAAGAAAAGCGCCAGTCAGTGTGTCCCTCTTGGCTGGTGCTTCTCTGTACCGCGGCGTCTCGCGTTACACCGCCGAGGTTCCCACTGTAGCCGTGGATGGAGTGGCGGCCGCCCTGAGTTCTGAGCTCAGCTGCTGCCCCCCCCACAATGGCGCCCGGCTAGTGGCTCTCACGCGCCTGATGGCTGGGTGTCAGCACTCACCACCAGTCAGTGTGTCCTTCATAGCCGCCGCTTCTCTGTACCGCAGCGTCTCGCGTTCCTCCGCAGAGGTCCCGCTGGAACTGTGGATGGAGTGGCGGCCGCCCTGAGTTTCAAGTTCAGCTGCTGCCCCCCCACAATGGCGCCCGGCTAGTCGCTCTCTCGTGTGGGATGGCTGGGCGTCAGTACTCACCGCCAGTCAGTGTGTCCTTCACGGCCGCTGCTTCTCTGCACCGCCGCTTCTCGCGTTCCTCCGTGGAGGCCCCGGGGTGCGCCGTCACCGCGTGTCTGTAGATTTGAACCGCTTCAGTCACATCGGGATTCCCGACACAGGAAATGGCGCCGGAGGCCACCTCCTCCTTCTTTGTTGGAGTTTCTCTCTTCACTTTCTCCGTGGGCCCCAAACTGCACTTCAGATCTTTCCTGGGTCCATGGGAGCCACTTCCCTCTTTCTTGTCCTCCTCCAGTCACTATATTCCAGTGTCCGGATGGCGACTTTTGGAGAGGTTCACTGTCTGCTTCTTACAGATCCGTCATCTTTTTCCGGAAGCGAATTAACTTTCAAGTTTATCCTTCTTTACAGCTGAGAAGTACTCTGTTGTATTAAAAAAAATTTTTTTTTTCTTTATCCATTCATTTGTTGATGGCCATATGGGCTGTTTCCAAGATTTAGCTATCATAAATTGCGCTGCTAGAAACATGGATGTGCATATAGCTCTGTGCTATGATGCTTTTAAATATTTTGGAGAGATTCTGAGAAGGGAAATAGCTGAATCAAATGGAACCACTAGTTTTAGTTTTTGAGGAATCTCCACACCGATTTACATATTGGTTGTGCCAATTTACACTCCCACCCACAGTGGAGAAGGGTACATTTTTCCCAACAGCCTTGCCGGCATTTGTTATTGTTTGATTTCCTGATGATAGACATTCTTTCCAGAATAAGATGGAATCTCATTGTTGTTTTAATTTGCATTTCACAAATGATCAGTGATGTTGAACATTTTCTCATGTATTTATTTGTTGTTTGTACTTCTTCATCTGAGAAGTGTCTATTCATTTCAGATGCCCATTTTTGGATTGAGTCTTGAAATTTGGGTGGTCTGACTTTTTTTTGAGTTCGTCATATATTCTAGATATTAGTCCTTTGTCTGAGGGACAGCTGGTAAAAAATTTTTCCCACTATGTGGGTTCTGTCATCACTGTAATGGTAGTTTCTTTTACTGTGCAAAAGCTTTTTAATATGATGTGATCTTGGTTGTTAATTCTTTGTAATATTTCCTGTGTGATCAGGGTTTTTGTTGATAAAGTCTTCTCCTACAACTATGTCTTCAACAGTTTTACTTATTGTATCTTCCAACAGATTGTTTCTGTTTTAATATTTAGATCTTTTATTTAGATCTTTTAGATCTTTAATATTTAGATCTATTTCCATCTTAGTTCAGTTATGGTGAGAGATATGAATCTAGTTTTAATCTTCAGCAAGTGGAAAATCATTTTTTCCAGCACCATTTATTAAGGAGGCTATCTTTCTTCCAGTGAATGTGTTTAACCCCTTTGTCAAAAATAAGGTGTGCTGGGAGTTCTTTCTGCATTTTCTATTCTATTCCACTGATCTTTGGGACTTCTTTTGCCAGCACCATGCTGCTTTTATCATGGTAGATTTGTAGTATAACTTCAAGTCAGGGAATGTGATGCCCCCCTTCCTTGCCTTTGTTCCCAACATTGGTTTTACTATTCTAGGTCTTTTCTGGTTCCATATGAATTTTAGGATTGTTTTCTCTAGTTCTGTGAGGTATGTTGTTAGTATTTTGATTGGGGTTGCACTAAATATGTATAACAGTTTTGGAAGTATGGCCATTTTCACTATATTGGTTCTGCTTATCCAAGAACAGGGAATATCTTTCCATATTCTGATATCTTCTTTGATCTCCTTTGGCAGAGTACTGTAGCTTTCAATATAAAGGTCTTTTACTTCCTTCATTAGATTGATTCTTTAGTATTTCATTTTTCTTAATGCTATTGTTTCCCTAATTTCTCTCTCAGTGAATTTGTTATTCATGTGCAGGAATGCTGTTGATTTTTGAGTGTTCATTTTGTATCCTGCTACACTATCAAATGTGATTATATCTAGAAGTCTTTTGCTAGACTTTTTGGGGTCTTCTATGTAGAGTATCATGTCATCCTTTCTTATCCTTATTCCTTTTATTTATCTCTCTTGTCTAATTGCTCTGGCTAATGTTTCCAGAACTATATTGAACAAGAGTGATGATAGTGGGCATCCTGCCTAATTTTAGAATAAAAGCTTTTAGTTTTTGACCATTTAGTATGATGCTGGCTGTTGGTCTGTCATAGATGGATTTTTATCAAATTGATATAAACACCTTCTATTCCAATTTTCTTTAGGATTTTTATCATGGTGGTTTTGGATTTTGTCAAATGCTTTTTCTGCACCTATTGATATGATTGTGTTGTTTTTGTCCTTGGTTCTGTTAATGTGGTATATTACATTTATCAATTTGTGTATGTTGAACCATCCCTCCATCCCTGGGATGAATCCTACTTTGTCACTGTGTATGATCTTTTTGATGATTTGCTGCGTTCTGTTTGCCAGTACCTTATTGAGGATTTTTGCGTTTATGTCTATTAAAATATTTGGCCTGTAGTTCTCTTTTTTTGGTTAGATAATTCTCTGGATTTGATATCAGAGTAATACTTGCTTCTAGGAGTGACTATGGGATTATTGCTTCCCTTTTGATTCCATCAAAGAGTTTGAGGAGTAGTGACACTAGATCTTCCCTAAAGTTCTTGTAGAATTCAGCAATGAATTCATCAGGACTTAGGCTTTTCTTTTTTTGGTAGTTTTTTATTATTTCTTCTATTTCATTGATTGATATTGGATTGTTTAGAATCTTTATATCTTCTTGATTCAGCTTTGGTAATTCATATGTATATAGGAATCCATCCATTTCTTCTGAATTTTCCACCTTATTTGAGTACAGGTTTTCAAAGTAGATATGGATGATCTTCTGGATTTCTTCAGGATCTGTGTGATTTCCCCCTTTTCATTCCTAATTGCATGGATTGAGTCTTTTCTTTCCTTTTTTTTCATAAGGTTGGCTAAAGGTTTGTCTATTTTATTTAATCTTTCAAAGAACCAACTTTTCAATTCACTGATTCTTTGCATTATTTTCTTAGTCTCAATTGCATTACTTTCTGCTCTGATTTTGTAATTTCCTTCCTTTTATGAGATTTGGGTTTAATTTGTTCTTTTTCTAG
Source organism: Erethizon dorsatum (assembly GCA_028451465.1). Classification (NCBI taxonomy): domain Eukaryota; kingdom Metazoa; phylum Chordata; class Mammalia; order Rodentia; family Erethizontidae; genus Erethizon; species Erethizon dorsatum. The sequence continues at coordinate 135,541,576 of CM051823.1, read as the reverse complement.
AAGTTTAAGGTTCAACATTAGGTTATTTATTTGAGCTTATTCTATTTGTCTGATGTGGGAGTTCACCACTGTACACTTCCCTCAGAGGACAGCTTTCATTGTGTCCCATAAGTTCCAGTATGTCATATTGGCATTATCATTCAATTGTAGAAACTGTTTAATTTCTTCTTTAATTTCATCTGTGACCAATTAGTTGTTCAAGTGGGTGTTATCTAATTTCTATGTGTTTATATAGTTTTATGGTTTCATTTGTTATTTATTTTCAATTTCATTACACTATGATCTGATAATATGCAGGGGATAATTTCAGTTCCTTTGCACTTACTTAAGTATGTTCTATGAGCTAGTATGTGGTCTATTTTGGAGAGAGTCCCATGTGCTGCTCATAAGAATGTGTATTCTCTTGTTGCTGGGTGAAACACTCTGTAGATATCTAATAACTCCATTTGTTCAAATGTTTGATGCAGCTCTGATACTTCTTTGTTGATTTTTTTGTCTAGTTGATCTGTTTGTGACAGTGGGTTGTTGAGTTCCTCCATTACAATTGTATAGTGTTTATCTGATTTTTATATCCATTAGTGTTTATTTTACATAGTTGCATGTGCCAGGATTTGGTGCGTATGTATTTATGATTGTTATCTTTTCTCCTTGGATTGTTCCCTTAATAAATATGTAGCGACCTTCTTTGTCTCTCATGCTCAGTCTTGGCTTGAAATCCGCTTTATCTGCAAATAGAATAGCTAGCTACTACTGCTTTTTTCCAGGTTCCTATTGCATGGAATATTATTTCCATTCCTTTGACTTTCAGTCTATGAATTTTGTTTTGAGTTAAATATATGTTTTTGTTTTTGTTTTTGTTTTTGTTTTTGTTTTGTATGCAGCATGTTGTTGGATCTTGTTTCTTGATCCACTGTGCTAATTTGTTTCTTTTGGTTGGTGAATTGAGACCATTTTACATTGATGGTAATAACTGATAGACACTAACTTATCCTTGGCATTGTATTATTTTCCTGTTGTTGGTCCCCTTTCTTTCCCTTCTACTTAATTGCTTGCCTTGCCTAGTGGATTCATTCTATTGGGATTATTGCAGTTGGTGTCCTCATTGTCTCTTTCTAGAATATCCTTCAGAACTTTTTGGAGTGCTGATTTGGTTGTCATGAATTTCTTCAGGTGTTCCCTATTATGGAAGTACCTTATTTCTCCTTCAATTTTGATAGATAATTTTATAGGGTACAACAATTTGTGTTGATTGTTTTCTTTTAGGAATTGAAATATTTCACTCCAAGATCTCCTTGACTTAAGGGTTTGTGTTGAGAAGTCTGGTGTGATTCTGATGGGTTTTTCTCTATAGGTGATTTGTTTCTTCTCTAGCAGCTTTAAATATTGTGTTCTTGTGTTGAATTTCTGGAATCTTGACTAGCATATGCATTGGTATGGTTTTGTTCTGATCATGGCTAATTGATGTTCTATATGCCTCACTTACCTGTTTGTCAAATTTTTTTTTCCATGCTTGGGAAGTTTTCTGCTATTACTTCTCTGAACAGGTTTTTTTATGTACTTTGTGATATCTTCTGATTTTTTCATCAATTCCATTTAATCTTATATTATTCTTCTTTGCACCATCTAGCAGCTGTTGGATTGATTTTTCATGGTCCCTTGCTATTTTTAAGAAGTCTTTCATTTGATGTTCACCAACACAGCCCTGTCTTCTAGATCTGATATTTTACCTTCACATTGGTTGATTCTACTGTGTATGCTTTCAATAGAATTTTTAATTTCTTTGATATCTGTTTGCATCTGTTTTATGGCATCCAGTTCTTTCCTAAATTGGGCATTCATGGTTTCCCTAAGCTCCTTTATTGATATGGGTGTGGTAGTATGAAGAAAAAAGAAATAGATTATAAAAAATAAAGCAATAGTAGATGCATAGAATGTGATAAGGTTGATGTAGAAGGTCCTGTTAAGGACCTCAGTTCATGAACTTGATTCTTTCCACAATTCTGGTTTCAAACTGAGTTGGACATGAACTTAAACAAATTCAAATGGTTAGGTTCAATGTTGACCATCTGGGGAAATTTGATTTAGTTCTCATCATCCAATTTGGTTTGTGAAAAGAAATGTGGACAAAATTGAGTTCATGAACTGAGGTACCATTGTAAGAGGAAATTAGTGGTATTAGATAACAGTAACAGAGATGACCACCTAGAAAAAGGATAATAGGGAGTGGAGATTAAACTAGAGGGAAATAAAATAAGAAAAAATATTAAGGGAATAAATTGAAAGAGACAAAGTGAGAAAAGACAGGGGAGAGAGAAAGAAAATAAAAGGAGGACTTATTCAAACAAATAAAACAAGGTAATATTAAAGGAGGTAACAAGATAATGGGTGGTAAAACTCAAAGCTCCAGCAAAAGAAAAACAATAGTGAAAAATCAAAACTGTATTAACGATGGGGCAAAAAAAAAGAAAAAAAAAGTGAGAAAAAAGTTCCTGTGTGTTATGGCTTGTATCTAGATATCCCCCCAAACCCTCATGCAGTTATAGGTAGGACTCTTCAGAAGTGGCTGGACCTAGAGTGTGTGATGCTGGTATTAAGGATGGGATGCTGGGATTGATTCACAGTGTGGTGCTAGAATTAAGGGTGTCCCACCCTGGATATATGGATAGAATATAAGGAACAGAAAGAGGGCTGCTATTGTCACTGCTTATCGCTTGCTGCTTAGCTACTTTGCTGCTTGCTGCCTTATTGCCTTCTGCCTGCCATGAACTGTTTCTCCTCTGCCATGCCACCCTGCCTTGGAGCCAGCCAACTAAGAACTGAAACCTCTACAAACTGAGAGCTTTGATAAATTTTTCCTCCTTTAACTATAGGTGTCAAGTATTTTGCTTAAGCAATAAGAAAAGTAACTAAGCCACAATGCATTTCCAGAGGAATGTTTACTTCCCGGTCAGTAGTGTTTAATCTTACAAATCATATTCCTCTGTGCTCCTCCTTACAGTCTGTCAGTTTGTATGGAGGCTACTCAGCTCAAGAGAAGCTCTTTCTGTAATCCCATTTTTGGCAGCTGTTCAAGCTGGTGAGCCTGACCAAGGAAGGTGTGGACCCCTGTTTCTGAGGCTCCTGCTGTGGATTCCTTCTGTTTGGGGACAGACACTGGTAACCTGATATGGATTCCAGTGTCCATGGGACAGGCTCCAGACACTATGCAGAAGCTCCTGTGGACTTTCAGACCTGACTCTCAGTCCTGTAAACTCTCAGAGGAGAAACAAATCTGCCCAAGACTAATGTGGGGAGATTTCTACATGCCCAGAGTATGTAGGGTGTGGTACCTAGGGTATCTCATAGGTGTCTGGAAAGGCAGAAAAGGCAGGCCCTTAACTCTTGCTGCTCATGAAGCAGAGCACTGGCCTCTTGCGTTAGGCAGGGCCTGGGTCTGGGGCTCTGGCTGAATGCAGGTGGAGACTCTGCTGTACCCAGGATGCTTGGAATACCCCATGTAAAGCCTGGTTGCCCAGGGAATGGCATTTGATGTCAGACAGAGATTCTGACAGGTCTAGGATTGGAGCAGGGCAGTGAGAGCTCAGTGTAGGTTCAAGTGAGTCTGGACTCAAACCATACCATTGTTAGCTGTGTGCCAGATGAATGTCCTAGTTTGCGTGGGATAAAATGCAGGTTCCCAGTGGAGACTCAGGTGTGCTCACTGTCCAGTACTGAAGACTCCCAACACAGGCAGCAGTAGCTTGTTTTTGCTCAGAAGGCAGGTGTGGGGAAGGAGCAGTTCCCTCCTCACTTGCCCCTGGTGTTTGCTAACAAAAAAATGCTGCCAGGCTCCAGTATCCTCTGTTTGGTGAGGAGACACTGAGGCAAAGGGCTCATATACCCCAAGTCTATTCTGTGTTTCATGACTCTGCCACACTTCTTGGACCCTGCCAGCTATTTGAGAACTTCTCAAAATGGTACTGGGCTTGGGCTGAGGCCCTGCAGGCAGTCCTGTCTGCTGCTTCGCCTCTTTTAAACTCCTATGCATATATTTTGTTTCATCTACAATTCTTTTCTTTCAAATTGATTTTGTGCACTAGGATGTATGTCCCTCCTCTTCTTCCAATTACCTGTGTTTTTAGTTGATCTTCTCTGAGTCTCTCAGACATCACTCCTCCTATATTCCACTATGATGGAGTCCCAGATTTTCTTATGATACTCAAAATGGCATGAAATTTAATACTTACGAATTATTTATTTCTGTAATTTTCCATTTAAATATTTTTGGACAGTGGCCCCACAAGTGAAACCTTAAAAAGCAAAGCCCTGGATAAGGGGTATTACTGTACTTTATGACAATTTGAAAGACCCCATGATCACTATAAGGGAATCTAATATTAATATATTTTAAAATAAAGGCAGGTAAAACCTAAATTGCTTTGTCTGTGATGTATAGTACTAACCAGTTTAATTTTCATTTTCTTTTGTTTCATTTTTACTGATGATTCATGGAACTTATTGTTACAGTTCCTCTTTTGGAAAGTGTTGTTTTCTGACCTTTGTTTGTTGTTTTCAGTAAGGGTGCAATTACTTTGTATACTTAGCTAAAATTTGATTTAAGACTTTTCCATCTTCAGCTATGCGGATAACAACTTCATGAGATTTGAAAGCTTTTACTCCAATAGCCTCAATCAATTGCTTTCAATTTGTTATGTAAATGAATTTACAGATATCTAAATGCCAACTCACAGCAGTAAAGAAAACCTGATAAATCCTTAATGACTGCAACCCTTATTAACAGTCTATGGTCCCAATGAGAACTCTTCTTGTAATTTAAAGCAGCAGCATAATTATTCCATTTCCCATAAATGGCTACTGCAATGATACCAAGTTTGTAGTTTGTCACATGGATGGCAGCAAAAGTACATATGTAAATGTTCATTTTTAATAAGTCTGATACATTAATGGGTATTTTCCAGCAATAACAATATGGAATATATTTATGAATGTGCAGGGGCATTTACTTAATGGCACACATTAAAACATTAAATAAGAAGTAAATATGGAAGACAATGAAGTACAGCATACGAATAATAAAAAAATTCTTATACATTTTATAATCTTAGCCGTACTACTTCTATCATTATTCATTTGTGCCATGTTTTTATGTCAGTGGCAAATGTCACCACAATCACATACTGTGTGAAGAGAATCACTTCTATCAATGTGTAAAGTGGATCCCTTAGGTAATAAAGGCAAAGATGATAAACCCCAAATTGATCAGCATATGCATATCTGGAAATACTTTGGAGTCCTACTTCTGAAATATTAGTATAAAATAGCAAAGAATGGCTTGTCTGATGTCATCCCTTTAAGTTAACTTTTCATTATTTTACTTCGAAGTCTAAAGTATTGATAATGAGGTGATTCATAGAGAGTGATGACAGTAACCTTTTACCTTTGCTACATCTTGAAAGGTCATTTGGTTTTATGGACTTTTATAGGCACTCGTTTCAAGTAATTGTGTACTATATTTCAGTGAAATCAGATGTATAATGCCAGAAGAGGAAAAGATACTGTAGCCTAATTTTACCCTACATCTTCCAGATTGAAGGTCACAATGATGCATTTTCCACAATAACATAGTATGCTAAAAGAATTATATCTTGAATGTATCCAGAATGACAGACAGTGGTGTAGTAAATCTAACCTTAGTGGTCCTCATGTTGGCTCCATAACACCATGGGTTTTGTTCTACAAGGTTGCTCTCCAATTGTCTATTTACTGGTCTGCAGCCTTCTCTAAATTATAAGCCCCTTGAGATGGTGATTGTATCTCATTTCTCACAGAATCCCCATGTTCCTTTCGGATCTCAATACTGCAGTGCCTTGTACATAGCAGGCATGTGAACAGCATTTGTGGAACTGGGGGAAAAGAAAAAGAGGGAGAAGATAAAGGATGGAGGAAGGGTGGGAAAAAGGAAGAAAGAAGACAGAAGGAAACTGCAATCTTTTGATAAACTGAGACCACACCTTTTGAAGTTCTAGCAATGACATACATGTAAAGGAAATACTAACTTCTAGATGAATATATTCATGTAGATACTGATATCAAGAGAAGGCATCAGCCTAGTGTTCCACTGCAATGAAACTTAGAGAAAATTCCTCGGTTGCAATATATTTGGAGTTCCATTCAATTAAATTAATTAAGCATGAGAACATACTCATCATTGTTTTTTAATAACTTCAGAATGCACAAGGAGTGTTTATTAAATGTCTAGTATGGGTCTGATATTATGCTAACCACTAAAAGAAGAGCAAAAGAAGTTGAACTATCATCCATTCATTCAGCATTTATTGAGTATTTAGTAATTTGCCAGATGTGCTGAATGTTTCCCCTGCCCTTGAGATAATTACATTGCTCCTGGGAAACCAAAGCATACAAGTATAAAATAGAACACAATGAAAACACTGTGATAAACAGAGGCCCTCCTTAATAAAGGTACTGTTACCAATATTTAATAAATGTTTGCTATGTGTGTCAGGCAAGGTGCCAAACATTTTACTTAGTATAAGTAAATATTATTTTATTTAATGTAAATAAGTAATGTATTGTTTAATGTTTTTTTCTATTTAATGTTCACTATATGTTATATTCACTGTTATTGAAATCTGCATTTCATAGCTGAAAAGTTCAGCTCAAAGGAATTAATTAATTTGCTGTGTTAGTTTATTCAGACTGTTATAACAAAATAATATAGACTGGATAGGTTATAAACAGTAACAGTTTATTTCTGTCTGCAGTTTCCTTCTGTCTTCTTTCTTCCTTTTTCCCACCCTTCCTCCATCCTTTATCTTTTCCCTCTTTTTCTTTTCCCCCAGTTCCACAAATGCTGTTCACATGCCTGCTATGTAACAGTAACAGTTCCAGAGGCTGAGAAGTCCAAAATCAAAGTGCCAACAGGTTCTGTATCTGGAAAGTGATTTTTTCCTCATGAAAAGTTGTCTTCTTTAACTTCACATGGTGGAAGGGGAAAGGGAGTTCTCTGTGGTCTCTTTTTATATGAACAGTAATCCCATTCATGAGGGCTTTACTACCATAGCCCCATCACTCCCCAAAGACTTTTTCTAATACCATCATCCTGGGAATGAGGATTTCAACACATGAATTGGGGTAGAGGGACGTAAACATTCAGACCATAACATTGTCCATATCATCAGCTAATAAGCTAAGCCAATGGTTTTTGTGCCTCTAAAGTTCATGCCCTTAAGCACTATGCTTAACTACTTCTGATCACCTGCCTACATTTTTGTATGTAAATAACATAGCCTAAGAAATAGAGATTCTGTCCTGGTTAAATTATAAGAAAAATTTCATAAAAGGCATAATACTTGAAATACAGACCTTGACATGCTGTCATGATTTATGTGATTTGAACAGATGAAAGAAAGAGTTCATAATAACAAGGTGGAGGAAAGGAACAGTAAGTCCAAAAATGTCAATGTGGATTTATGCAAAATGATGAATTCTATCTAGGAGCAGATAATTTAATAGAACTGAAGCTTTTGGTTGATAATCTGCTAGGACCAATAGATATGCCTAGGATGACAAGTAAGAGTTCATGAACTACCAAACCAACCTCTCCCCTGGCCCATCCTCACTTACTTTATGACACAAAGTTCTGTTTATTTAACATTTAATCAGCTTTCTCCTCCCCACCTCTACACTCAAACTATGGTTTAGGGGTATTCTTCTTGAGGTTAATGCTCCAACACTAGCTTTCATTGTGACCTCATGCAAATTACTAAATCTCTCTCTAATCCTCAGGCTTCCTGTTAGCAAAGTGAGCATGGTAATAAAACCTTTCTCACAGACTAGTGTGCCCATTAAAGGAGACAATACATGTAAAGTACCTACCTACTTCAGTACCTGGCAAATAGTGCAAGCTAGGAAAGGACAGAAAGTTTTTTCCTCTACCTTCCTAGGTTCAGTTGCTGAGGGCCCTTAAATTAAATTGACATAAGATACATTAAAAAGGGGAGAGTAGATTTAATTCCATACATAGTTAATATTTTTAGTTTTTCCTATGTTTGTTATTCCTCAATTATTTGCAGCTCAAAATGATCCTTATTCTAAAGTAACATGTTTCTGGATTAGATATTCTAGTCCCCTTCAAGCTGAATATATACTAGCTTTACCACATACTTAGCTTGGCTCTTTATGACCTTCCTCCCCTGTAATCACTCTCCTAAACTATCACTAGTTATTTCTCCAAAACTGCACCTCTGGTCACTTTACTCCGCTGCTTCAAAATTTCCCAATTATTTCTTGTTGCCTGCAGAATGAAATCTGCTTAGTCTAGACGGCTTACAAGTCATTTGTCTATTAATAGACTCACTTAATTTTAAAAGTAAGTCCTCTAGATATACCACAGCAATGACAACCACAACAAATTAGGTAACTGTGACCTTATGACTGGATTAAGAAATACCCCGAAAATTAGTAAAGCATAGTTCTGTTGTGTCTGTGACGTGTTTCCAGAGATGACTGGCAGGCAGTCCAACGAATCGAGGGGATAAGACCCACACTGGTTGTGGGTGGCAAAAACCAATAGGCTTGTAGCCTGGATGGAATAAAAGAGGAAAAAAGGGAAGTTGGCACATTTCTCAAGAGCTCCAGTCTGTCCCAGACTAGTGCTATATCCTTGATTCTTCTTGTTCTATGGCTTCCATATTCTTGAATGAACAGCTACTAGATCTGTGTCTCCTTCCTGCAGATGGCCATTGTGGACTCTCCCGCATCGGATCCTGTAAGACTACCCAATAAATTGCATAATTATACATATATTTCCTATTGATTCTGTTCTTCTAGCAAACCCTAATCAATACAGTAACCAAACTCTAGAGCTCAAGATGAAGTTCTGTGCCATAAATAGAAATTTGGATACTGAGCATATAGATAAACTCATGGGCGTGGTTGAGGTTGCTGAGGGAGAGCATGAAGTGTGAGAGAAGAGATCATGAGTATGTGGGATTCCAACATTTAAAGAAGAGTCCACGAAGAAAACTGATAGGAACAATTAGGAGAAGTTGAGTGGGAATCTGATGAGGTCACCCTTAAAATCATTGGAAAAGAAAGCAAAGACAGAGAAAATGATTAGCCACACAGTAGAAAGTCATCAATGCTATATGCCATGGCAGCAGTGGAAACTTGATGACAATAGCTTGAAGAGAGAACAGAAAATGAGAAAATGAAAGCAGAGATTATAGGTTACGTTTTTTAGGTACTGAATTTTCAGTAAAGAGAAAGACATAGATCTCCCCAACCCATCCCTGAGTCGCCAAGGAATAGATTTTTCTTTAAAGGAAAAGCTGCATTTGCTAGTTTTCAACCCTGGCTACTATCAGAGTCACTTCACACTGCTTTATGAAATAATGGTGCCCAGGTCAAATGCTGATCTAATTGATTTTAAGGTCTACCTGACACATGTATTTTCTTTTTTAACTTCAAAAGTGATTCAAAATTACAGCCGGATTTGAGGATCCTTACCTTAGGCTATAAGGAAAGAACCAAGCACAAGCCTCCCCCATGGAGGAAATTTGTGGATGCCTGCTGCATGTGTAGAGGAGGAGAAAAAAGTCTTCCTTCCAGCCTTTTTAGTTCTCAGCTGGGACCCGGTATCAAAGAAAGACCAATAATAGATGTGCATCTCACATATACACGGGAGAAACTCAGGGAATGAGCAGCTTGAATAGATGGTTTAGAGCTCTGGCTTATGTAGCATCTTCAACAAATGTTTATAAAATTGTAGAAAATGCTAAGATGAAGAAAAGTGGTTTTAGACCTTAAAGAGTACCAAACTGTGGGGAGGTAAATATATGAGAAACCAGTGGTCAATAGAGTGGTTAGTAAAGTTTGCTATATAAATTTCTCTGTTGCCACCTCCAACTAATAAGAAATCAGTTGCCTCCAGTGACTAATTCCTGTCCTTCCTGGTACAGAGGGTAGAAGGGACTTTGTATATTCTGCTCTTAGTCAAATAGGAGGAAGACAGGGAACTTCTCTTACATCTGCATCTTCCCATTGGCCTTCAACTCAAAATAATCCTTATGCCAAAGTGACATATCTAGGAGTAACATATTCTGGTTTCTTTCACACAGCAGGGACTTTTAGAAACAAAAATTATTATTTTAATGTACCTACGTTGCACTGTGCACAGGAATTGATAAAGATCATCTTAATGTATGATTACAATCAACCTATAAGAAAATTATAATTATCCTCTTATTTGGTAATGGAAGCTGAGACACAAGAAGATTGGTACTTTAACCAATGTCAGCTACCTGCTGAAAATAGAGCCAGGATCCACAAGAACCCAAGCTGTTTCCCACCACAAAGGCATGATGACTGGTGATACAGAAAATCAAATAATTAATTCCTATGGTTACACAAAGAAAGAAAAACATCCAAAGTGAAAATTTGACGATATAAAACTAACTATATTGTCACTTCAGAAGCACCATGCTGTAAATATCCAAGGTTATCCTTACATCATTTGCTGGACTATATACTGCAGAAATTTAATTCACAGATCCAGCATAATTCAGACAAACCACCAGACAGATAATTAATTTTGCTTAAACTAAACCTGAACCTGAATGGCATTTCTATCCTACCTTCCTAAGTGACCCAAAACTGAATAGATGCAATGACATAAACCTAAATAATGATTTAGTAGAGCAATTACCAAAAGTTTAGACTTTTCTTCTCAATTAGATACATGAAAAAGAGTTCAAAATTTGCAGGTAAGTGAAAGTTTGTTAATTATTCAAGACAGGTGAACAGAAAAGTATCGCCAGCTGCCCTGAATTGTAATGCATAACTAAAATTCATTTCACTGGATGCATATACATACATGTATGCAAGTATACACACACACACATACACACACACACACACACGCACAAATCATGCCAGTCCTCAAGTAGACGTAAACATGGCAGATTGGTGTGTACATGTATAACAAAACTCACATGCACCTTAACTTTGAAGGGCTGAGATCAATCACAGCCCTGTGGTTGCACTGATAGCCGCAGCATTATAGGATCAAAATAAAGTGGATTTTTTTTAATTTGTAAGTGACAGGATGAAGAATATTGTGGATTTTCCCCACCAGACTGTAACAATATTAAGGTAAATCAAATTTTGCACCTCATTTATTTAACAATGTCATTTTTCAGTTGCTGTAGGGATTTTTAAACTCTAAAAATACAAGGCTTCACAAATTTCCCAGAACTTATTTTTGAAAAGAAAAAAATTGTTAGCTCATGAGCACTTAATTATAATTGGCTATGCTTCTTTTCTTTTATTAAATGATAATTTATGAAAGACTGCTTCAAGATGGTCTAAAATGCTGCCTTCAGAAAGACTGAAGCAAGGGAATATGTAATCATAATGTAATGTAATCAGAATATTTAATTAACATGCAATCATACAAGGAAGAAATAGTCTCATAGCATTGGTATTCAAAAGTCAACAATGGGACTCTTGCAAAGGCTATATGTGCTTTGCTTTAAAATATTTTAATGGTGGTAACATGACCTTTTATAAAATATTTTCTCAGTGATTCTTTTATTTCAAATAGAAAATTTTAAACCTGGCCTAGAACTTCATGTTGAAAAGCTACTGTCTGTGGCTTTTAAATCAACTCCCTCCTTACATTTCCCAGCTTCTCCCAGCCTCCCCATCCCAATGCTTCCCCATCCACACCCTCCTCCATCTACCCCATACATTTCTTTTTTCTACCAAGCTTTGGAGTTCTATTTAAGGCTATCCTCCAAAATCAAGGCTTTGTTATTTTAAATTTCTAATTAATGTTTTTCCAATTTAAGGGTCCATAAGAACATATTGAAATTCAATCATAGGAAGTCTGTAGGGAAGCAGGGAGGACAAATCATTTTGTCCATCAAGTCAATGGCAAAAGACAGGTCAAAAGATGAGTTTGACTATGAATCATAAAGATAATACTAAGAACTATAACAGGGAATATAGCTCAGAATGAAGTATATTTTATCCATTGTCCTATTCATGAATATGAGGTGGTTTAAAATTTATTGTTTTCTTAAAAGCTGTAAGTTTATTTCCTGTATATAGCTCCTTTGATACATGTGTGAGTTTCTTTAGGAAGGTACCTAGTAATTCGAGCACGGTATACCTAAACTCAAATCAGCTACACATTACTGAATGGCTTTCCAGAGTGGTTATAACATTAGCACTCCCATCAACAGGTTATAAGAGCTCCTTTTTCTTTTCTTTTTTGGAGTGCTGGGTATTGAACCCAGGACATTGTACATTCTAGGTAAGTACTCTACCACTGTAGTACACTCCAGCCCATTAGTCTAGTTTTCTAGAGGGCTTTTTGATCTTTCTTATGGATTTCTAGAATTTCCTTGTATTTTTCCTATATTAAAATACTAATCCCATAGCACTTATACATGTTAAAGCATTTTCTCTCCCTTTTCACATTAGTTTAACTACAAACTTGCATACACACACACACACACATATATACACATATATACATTCTTTAATTTTAGTGTGGTTAACCTTATCAACCTTTACAGTTGAGCTCTTCATACTTTCCTTAAGACATTTTTTTCCATTCCCAGATGATAAATATAGCTCCTGTATTTTTTTTTAAAGAAAAAAAAAATAACTGTTCCTGAAGAGAAGTATTTTCTTTCAAAGAATGATTCAAGTCAACCTCTAGCTCCTGTATTTTTGTCAAACAGTTTTTAAAAAAATTGGTTTTGGCAGTTTTGTTGTTGTTATTTGTGGATATTTTTGCCTTTACACATTTAATCTTCATAGAATTGATTTGTATGTGTATGAGGAAGAGACCTAATGATACATTTTTCCTATACTGAAAGCCATATAACATCTTACAATGGATTGAATAGCCCCTCTTTCTTCTCATTATGTTGCAATCTCTCATCTAGCATAGGTTTTCTCATAGGATGAATCTATATCTAGATCTATATTCTATAACATTCACAAATGTATTACTATCCCAAACAATATATGGTAATTTCCTATTAAATTTTATTCATATATGTATGTTTTATATTAAACTTTATATTGTCCTAGTACTTGATAAGGCAATTATCTGTCCCTTCCTTGCTTATGTATCTTTCTTTTGTTTAATTTTGATTTTGGAAGAGCCTTGGGTATGTTTGAACTTTTTACTTTTCCATACTAAATTTTAATCTGTTTCTCAAATTCCAAAAAATTAGTGGTAAGATTCTGAATGTACTTGTACTGAATTTAAGGAATTTTTTGGAGAAAAAATGATTTTTTATGATTTTGAGTCTTCCCCATTTATGGCATAGGTATATATGTGGACTGTTTTAAGTCTATTTCAATATTCTTCAACAAAGATTTGCAAGTTTCTCCATAAGACCAACATATCTTTTGTTAAATTTGTTCCTGGCTATCTCATAAATTTTGTTCCCATTGTTTATGGGATTTATTGATTACATTTTAGAAATAGGAAAACTATTAATTTGAGTACATTATTATATAAAAACTTTCTTAAAGTCTTTTAATAGTTATAATATCTTGATAGTTGATTCCCTTAGAACATGTATGTAGTTCAGTATTTGCAGTCTTTTTTCTTCTTTACAATCCCATAAACTGAAGTTCTATTTCTTGTCTTAATTTGTTGATTAGATCCGTGAGAACAAAGTCGAATGTAATAATAATTACCCTTGCCTTGTGCATTAAAACAGGAATGTTGTAGAGTTTCATCATTATGTATAACGTTTAATGCAGCTTTTTGTTAGATGCTCAGCATAAAGAATCAACTTTATTCCTAGTGTAACTTTTTAAATCATAAATGAGTACTGGTTTATACATTGATTTTTCTCCATCTATAGAGATGAGCATATAGATTTTGATCTAAATTTGCTATTATAGTGAATAGTAAGAGACTTTCGCATCTTAAAAAAAAGAAAACACAATCCTTGCATTTCTCAGATAAACAGTATGTTATCCTAGCACATTTTTGTACACTTCTTATACTCAACTTGCTAATAAATTTTTAGAAATTTTATATCAAGTTTCAAAAACATTGTTTAGGTTCTTTTTAAAATTTCTTTATTTAGCCTAGCCATCAAGATTATACTAGGATAAAATTGTTTTTGTAAGATATCTCTTCTAAATGTTCCATAAAACTCTATCTTATAAAGCTGTATAGAGCTGGTGCCTCTTCGTTGGATCAGGAAAGGACAGGACGGAATTTTGACTATTATCTCATTTCTTTAATCATTACTATTTTACTCAAGTCTTCTAATTCTCCTTGAGTACACTGCATAAATCTCCATTTTCCTAAAAATTATATATTTTGTCTATTTTTTCAAAATTTATATATTTGTTGATAGTGTACTCTGATGCTTTAAAATCTCTATTTGTTGGGTTAGTTGCTTTGCTTTTATCTTTTTTTTTGTTCCATTTATCTTTCAATATTTTATGCTATTATTTAATGCCTATCATATATTTATTTTAAAGTTTCACATCGATTACTTCTTTTTCTAGAACTTTTGGCTGTGGAAAATATTAGAGACGATATTATGAACTCCCGTGTACCTGCCCCTTTTCAAAAGTAGTAAACTCTGAGCTGGTTTTTATTCACTTCCTAACCACACCCCCCACATCCTACTATCCCTTAGTTATTGTGAGGTTAAAAAAAAAAATCAGACATTATTGCATTCCACCCACACATCTTGCAGTTTAGAGCCCTAAAAGATGAGGGCTCTGAAAAATATAACTACATTTACATTGTCATTCCTGCATATATAAAAAAGTTTAATATCACCAGATCCATTCAGTGTTCAATTTTCCTTGTTTTCTCATAATTTTATAATATTATTTTCTATCAGGTTTTTATTAAGGTCCATAACTGGTTAATATATTTTAAGTGTCTTTTCATCTATAGCTTTCCTCCAATTTTTGAGTTGTCTTGTTGTTTAAAGAAATTTTTGTTCTCCTATACAGCATTTCTTAGTCTGGAATTTGCTATATGCATATTACTTAAAATAACCTTCTATATCTAGGATTTCCTGAAAATTATTGGTAAGCTCTATAAACCCAATCAAATAAAAGTTCAATATTTCATTTAGCAAGAATGCCATATATTATGCAACATGAAAATTATTGGTAAGCTCTATATACCCAGTCAAATAAAAGTTCAATATTTCATTTAGCAAGAAAGCCATGTATTATGCAACACGAAAATATATGCAATATCTGGTTGAATTACTTTTTGTAACATCAGCAGCCAGTGATGAAAAATTTCCTAGAACTACTCAAATTGCAGTTAGGGTTATGAGTTCATAAGCTTGAATGTAGTACTCCCAAAAAGAGAAATTTATCTTCATCAATTATGTGACTACTCTAGTTACAGTTCAAACTATAGAACAAAAAAAGTAAAAATGTTTGATTCTTTCCCTTATTCATCAATTTTTAAATTTTTGAGCTGTATCTCAATAGCTTTCAAACATGCTAATCTTTGTATATTTATGGATTCACATATCAAAACATATTTCATATGTTATAATCTTTATTGATTCTCAAAATGTTCTGGCCAATGAAAACTTTAGCCCTTAGATCTCCTTGGCCTGTTATTTACACTCTTTGCCAACTTTTTGAATTCTTCATCTTTTAAACTTAATTTAATTTAATTTAAAAAAATTTTTATTACTACATGTGTGCAGTACATAATGATTACATTCATCATGGGGTGTTTGTACATGTATGTAACATCATAACGTATCTTAATTCTTTTTGTTGTCTTTGTTCCCTTCCCTTCACATCCTTCCCTGCTCCTTCCATTTGCAAAAGCTCTGTTTCCATTTTTTTCTTCAGCTCTATTTTTTAATCCTTTTTCCCTTCCTGCCCGCCCCCTTCCTCCTTGATTTCTATTATGACTAGATATTCTGTGCTCTTATAAATTCCTTGTGCTGGAAAATCCGCACTCAGCCACTTCTCTGTGATTTCATGGCTTTTATTGATAAAATGGCATTTAGAGACCATACTGGACAGGAGGAGTGCTTATTTGTCCAGGGATGCTTGATTGATCTTTTTCCCCCCTAGACCTTTTTAATGAGCATAGCTAGAAAACAATCTTTTAGATGAAATGACTTTTTACTGATAATTCTAATTCAAATCCAGAGTTTCTACTGAGCCTTATTGATCTCACATCTGCATCCTTTTATCCCATGCTGAAAACCTTGGTTCTCAATGACACCAACATAAAATTTTCATTTTCTTTGTCTTCAACACATCTAACACTCAGAATAATATTACCATTAAAAGCAAGTCTTGATTCTTTTTGTCCTACAAATATATATCTCAAAATGTAGGCAAGTTTTTTGGGAAAATAACTGGGAATATTTCCTCTCTGTGTAGTTATTGCTTTATGATTTCCAATTGTTGAGATGGTAATTATCCAATTTCCTGTTTGTGGACTGTTACGCTTTGTACTGAACCTTGTATGTATTAAAACTTCTATATGTAAGGTCATCTTTAAGTCTTAAGAGAAACCCAATAGCAGAGGCTTAACTTCTTTGCGACATTCATCAGTGCCTCTGCCTAGATTCTCAAAAGTTTCACTGGTTATGAACTAGTTTTAGATTCACTTGTGCCTCCATGATTCATCAACTTTCCATATAAATTTAGAGTTCCAACTCTCAAAGTGATTCCCTTTCCTTTCACAATAAAAATGAACTGCTTTTTCCAGATTTACAGGTAAAAATATTTCCATTCCTATTAACATATAGGACAGGTTTTCACAGTTTCCTCCATTAGGTAGTGCTATGGTTTGGATATGGTTTGAGTATTGAAATGTAACCATCATCATGAAGTATTAAGAAGGTGTAAACTTAATCTGACTATGGTGTTAAAAGGTAGAGCCTCTGAGAAGTGTTTCAGATTAGAATAGTTTGTCAGGGTGCACACTTCATGATTGAATCCTAGTGGGTTTATAAAAAGAGGGAGACAAGAAGAGACATATATACAGCCAGGCATGTGCCTGTGTCTTGCCACATGATATCTTGTGTTGCCTGGGGACTTTGCCAGAAAGAAGGTTGTTACCAGGTACCACCCCTTAACCTTGGATCTCCAGAACTGTGAACCAAAGAAAGTCTTTTCATTAAAATTTACCCAGTCTGTGTATCATTTAATTATCAATAGAAAATGGACTAATCCCAGCAGGAAAACCAGTTACCATCTCTTGAGTGTTCCTGGGGCATCTTTAAACTCCAGAGCCTAAAGTAGATTTCCATCCTAGGACACCCTCCACTCTCGCGCCCCTACTACTGTTTTGTCCTCCTCTTCGTTTAGGTTCCTGGGGTCTTCCATTTTTGTCATAAACCTAGTTATGTATTTTTCAATTTTTAAAAATATCACAGATGGCATTCCTGTGTATTTTAGGACATAGGTGGGCTCTATGAATCTATTTAAGCCACAGCCTAAACCAGAAACCTCACAAAGTAAGCTTCCACAGATGTGTTCACATAAAACAGAAAAAATAGGCCAAATCTGGATGCTGTTCTCATTCAGGTATTTTGGTAATAGTAAACACCTGAATAATTATCAAAATCCTCACCTGAAAACTTGAGCTTATGTCAATATAGATTCGGTTTAATTTCTGGTAGTTATCTCAAAAGATTTTTGAACATGTAATCTCTGCTCTGTCCTATTTTGGCCATGAGCGTGACACTTAAGCTTTCAGTGACCCAGTGGGAATGCTTTACTGTGTGCTAGATGACATGACTTTAACTGATGCAGATATGCACACTTTAAAGTATTTATCATACAAGTTTGAAAGCCTTTTTCTTCTGAGAGTGCATCAAGCACCTTGTAGGAGCATTATTTTATCAGTTCATTATCTAGCCATTTGTTCTGAAGGAGACTTCCTGTCTTTCCACATGCCTTTGCATTTAAGCTACCACCAAGTCCCTCAAATTTAGTCCTCATCTATTCTTACTGTCTAAATTTTCTTTAAAGAGAGAGAATTGTATCTTTCCTATACTTTCTTTTTATATGTCTTAAATATATCTTAATATAATTTAAGGAAGATATTAAAAATTAAATTTATACCTCAACAATTTGATTTGTAAGCTAAAGAGACAAAGTTTTACAAATGGAATATTTTTAAAATAAATCATAATTAATTAACTGTACAAATATATGAAATAAATTTGGATACAGAGTTAGATGCCTAATTACAGTTCAGAAAGGTTAGAAATTATAATACTATTTTTTAGCTTGGTTAATATAATATTATAATTGGGGTTGCTTTGATCAGTGGAAATGTCAGAGACAATAATTTTTCAAGCTTGGGTGATTTTGAAATCATACAGTTATGAGTATTAGCAACTTAATATAAAATGGGATGCTGTCCACAAAGTTAAAAGAAATTATTTTTGTCATAATAAGCTTTATTAATTTAATTAGTTGTGTATATGGTTATATTCATTTGAAAATGAAAGCAGAGTGGTAGTTGATAGATCTAGTTCTTGAACGAAAAAATGCTCCTTGATATTAGAATATTTCCATAGGAAAAATGTTGGCTTCCATAAGTTTTATTATTTCATGTTGCAGATTTTCTAAATTTCCCTTAAGTCATGTTTTCATTCAGTAAGCATCCATGTGGATCATCAGCAATGTGTTAGGGACCACCATTCCTTGAGTTAACTTTCATGTTTCCTCTCGGGGACTATGGCAGTGACCTTCCACTTTGCTTCCAGGCTTTCAGCTACACTGTCCCCAGTCCAACTTCCACATTGACTCCCAGATCATCTTCTGCTGTAGCAGTCCGGGCCCAGTACTGCTGTGTTTCATGCTTTTATAGCCCTTATCATTCCCTACACTAGTAGTCCCAAACTGGGGGTCTGTGATCCATGTCCAGCCAACAGATACATTGCTTGGGCTTATAGTTTTATAATTGCTTTAAATAGAATTTGCTTCCAAATTTAAAAGTAAGGCAAGTCCATATAAATTTCTGGAAATCTGACTTTCCTTCAAAAATTGAAAAGAAAAATGCTGTTCCACTCTCCTTCTGGAGTTAAGCAGGGGCTGCCCGTTTTAGATGAAGTCGTCAACAGTTAGTTGGTCTCTAGGAAGCAGCCTAGAGCCTCTTACCTGGGATTTGAGTCTATGATCTCTGACAGGTCCAGATCCAGATGTAGTATTTTTCCTACAAGATTGTGATGGGCTGAATTATAGCCCCCAAAGATATGTTCACTGAGCACTTCAGAATATGGCCTTATTTGGAACAAGGATATCTGAGAGTATCCTGTATTAAGGCAGCTTTCTGTAAAATGACAAAGTAAAACAAGGAGAAGACACAAAGACACAGAGAGAAGCAGGCCATGTGAAGACAAGACACTGAAGCCTTGGTCATGAGCCTGGGTACTACTGGAAGGTGGCAGAACCTTTAGGAGGTGAGGCCTGGTGAAGCAAGTTAGGTCATCCAGAAACAAACCCAAGCATACTGAACTACTTGATCTTTGACCAAGAGACCAAAAACATACTGGAAGAAAGATAGCTTCTTTAATAAATGGTGCTGGCAAAACTTACTATCCACATGCAGAAGACTGAATCTAGACCCATATCTCTCACCATGTACTAAACTAAAATCAAAATGGTTCAAAGATCAAACTGTTAAAAAAAAAAAAAGAAATATTTAATCTGCTGGAAGATAAAATAGGTAAAACTCTTGAAGTTATAGGCAAGGATTTTCTGAACAGAACCCAGGTTACACAGGAAATAGCACCAAGAATCAACAAATGGGATCATATCAAATTAAAAAGCTTCAACACACCAAAAGAAACAACCAACACAGTGAAGATACAACCTACAGAATGAGGAAAAACTTTTTGTCATCTATTCCTCAGACAGAGTGCTAATATCTAGAATTTATAAATAACTCAAAAAAACTTACAAACCCCCTCCAAAAGAAAAGACCCAATCTAAAAAGTCAAGTGAAATAAATAGACCTTCACAAAAGAAGTACACATGGCCAATAAATACATGAAGAAATGTTCAACATTCCTGGCCATTAGAGAAATGAAAAGTAAAGTAATACTGAGACCCTTACTTTTGTAGAAAGAATGACTATCATCAAGAAGTCAAATAATAACAAATACTGGTGAGGCTGTGGGGGGAAGGAAATCCTGCTACATTGTTGGTGGGAATGTAAACAGTTACAACCACATGGAAAAAAGCATGTAGATTCCTTAAAATGCTAAAAATAGAAATTCTATTTGACCAAGCTAGTCCACTTCCACGTATCTTCCCAAAAGAGTTAAAGACAACATATTACAGTAATACATGCATACCTACGTTTATAGTAGCACAATTCATAATATCTAAATCTTGGAAGCAGCCTGTATGCCCATGAACAGATGAATGGATAAAGAAAATGTGGCATATATACACAATCAAATACTATTCTGCCATAAGAAAGATAAACTTGAGTCATTTGTAAGAAAACACATGTACCTTGAGGCTGTAATGTCAGTGAAAGAAATCAGAGACATAAGCTTAAATATTGCATAGTTTTTCTCAGAAGAGAAACCTGAAATATAAATAAAAGAGAAAATGTAAGAGAGATAATAGAAAATAGGGAGATAGATCTTTCTCAGATGGGAAGGGGATCAAGAGATGGAGGGAGGATGGAAGGAGAGGAGGAGAAGAGTATAAAAAAAATTAAGATGTGTTATGTACACATGCCAACTCCCCATGAGGAATATAGTTATTATGTACTGCAAGCATGTACTAATAAAAAAAAATTTTAAAGAAAGGCATAGAAGGAATTCTCTATCACAGCCTCAAGGGAATCAATACTGCCAACACCTTGATTTTAGATTTCTGACCTCCAGAACTGTAAGAGAATATAATCTGCTGTTTGAAGCTGCCAACTTTGTGGCAATTGGTCATGATAGCCCTGGAAAATTTATAAAAGACCCTCACTGATTTGGTCCTGGTTACTTCTCCAGGGTCCTCTCTCACCCTTCCTGTCTTCATGGGTACCACTGTTTACATACTCACATTCCCCTCCATCTCTGTGATATTGTGGCTATGTTTGCAATCACTGCTCTCCCTACAGGAGACCCTTCACCTCTCTTCTTAATTAAACTTCAAATCATTGACATTATTATCCTCCTTATCTCTGGGCCTAAACTGAGTATACTGATGCTCCCTGGTGGCAATGCCATTCCTTGCACTACCACAGTGGTTCCCCAACCCTTTGGCAACAGGGACTAGTGTCATAGAACACAATTTTTCCATGGATAGACAGGCAGAGTGGGGGAGGTAGGATTTCGGGATAATTCAAAGGAGCCCGAAACCTAGATCCCTCACACGTACATTCGCAGTTCACCGCAGAGTTCCTGCTCCTATGGAAATCTAATGCTGCTGCTGATCTGACAGGAGATGGAGCTCTGTGGTAATGTGAGCAATGGGGAGAGGCTGTTAATACAACGAAGCTTCACTTGCTCACGCGCCACTTACCTGTGCAGCCAGGTTCCTAATGCGCCACAGATCAGTTGGGGGCTTCTCCAGTACCACATCTCCCTTTAATACCTTCCATACAAGGCTAAAGTTACTTCAAGAGCAGGAATCTTATAGAAAAGGTCATATTTGAACTGATCCTTGAAGGGGGTTGCATGTATGAGGCATAGAACTGTTCATTTCACCTGTTAATTCAGCCAATACCCAGTTGTTTTGTGTACCAGGTGCCCTGAGGTCTTTCTTAAGTATGGTTGACATTTCAATCACTACACTTTATGCAAAGCAGGATACTCTCCAAAATGTGGGTGAGCCTCACCCCTCAGTCAAAGGCCTTAAGAGCAAAACCTGAGGTCTTCCAAGTAGAAAGAATTCTCCTAGAGACAGCAATTAGGAACACTGTCTGAGCCTCCAGCTGGCTGCCTGATGGAATTCAGATTCCAGACTGCAATATCAACTCTTACCTGACTTTCTAGCCCATCTTCTGAATGCCAAACTTGTTTTAATCACAACCAGTGTCAATTAAATGATGTGCAGCCATGATGCCTCACCTGTGGAATCCATAGACCTCATCTCCCAAAATGGATTTTTGAACTGAAAAATAGGAGAACTACAACAACTATAGGAACTATAGCTTTTGCAACACCCACAGATTCCAATGACACTTGAATTGGCTGGGAGCTCAGTACCATATGAGAGGAAGAGAGAAGAACCAGACATCAAAAGCAATCCTATGCCCATATACGTATTTCCAACACACTGTCCTCACTGGATTCACTGCTCTTGTTGAAGCTCTGTCTTCCAAAAAATCACTGTAATATGTGTTCTGAGCAGTTACTTTTTTTTTTTTCTTCTTTTAGACAACAGAATTATCAAAAATATGGGAGTGGAAAAAATAAATTTTAGCTTTAAATTATTGAACAAGAACAAGGCATTTCTTCACATTAATTGTCCAATGAAATCATATTCTTCCTTTGGGGAAATTCATATCTTAAGTACAACTTTTCAACATTTGACATTAAATCTACACCTTCTCAAGAACTATGCTGTCAGCAAGGGAGGGCCGAATAGCACCTGATAACTGACCCTCACTTTTCATGGTACTGAAACACAGCTTAACAGCTCCAGTCATTCTGAATAACACTTTTTTCTTTATTGGTTCAAGTTAATCAGCCAGGCCACCATAAAGTGCCTCTAGCTCTGGATGCCAATCAAAACAGATGCATTCGTGCAGATAAGGAAAGTTGTCATGGGAGGTTGTCATCAAGTATCTGTGCATCTTATGTAAAAGTGACTTAGCCAGGCAGGCAGACCATAGGACTGAACAGCTGAGCACCAAGGGCTTGCAACTCGGCTGTAATCTTTACTCACTAGATGGTAGTGGAGTTCCTCAGCGTCTTTGAATCTTCATATTCTCATAAAAAACAGGGCTTATCATACCTTCCTCACCAGTCTGCAAGGGGTAAGCATTACAGAACATGAGATACCTGGCACCTGAAAAGCCCTTCAAATATATCCATTCCATAGGCTTTTGAAGACTAGGAACATCCTCCCTACAGCATGTTCCAGGCTCCTGAGTGAGCTCACAGGACATGATTTTTGCCATTTCTTTTGTCCCTGCCCACTACAAAGTGCAAAGATAGAAAACAGAGGTGAAGTGATGATATAACGAAATTGCCAGCTCTAGTCTCTTTTCTCCACTAGCCTTAACCTAGTCCTTCAGCATTCTTGCATTTTGTTTTCTCCTTTGTAATATGAGAAAATGGTACTACATGATCCTGAACTTTCCCTTGGTTCTTGAGAATCATGACCCTAGGCAATTTTTATTCAAACTATGAGATGCTGCAAACTCTCTCTAAGAAAGTATTACTCAATTTTTTATCCTGTACATGTCCTGTATCATTAGATAACGATGACTATAATAATAGCTGTGTTATTTTTTGTTGTTTATTAAAAATGTGCATTGTTTTGGTTCAGCTTCCTAATGACTTTTTGTCAATAAGATGAATCTTTAAAATGCTAGTAACAAAAATATTGATAGTTGGGTAGAATAGCAACAAACTGTACATGAGATGACAAATGAACAACAAATAATTTCATCCTGAAAGAGAGATATCGGGTAGCCTGCTGAGTGACATTGGCATACCTCAGTACAAATATGCGATGCTTTTTCCAACTGATATTTTAATATCTCATGATTTTACTTTTAAAAATACTACACCTTTGTTTGACATTCCTGTTCTTTTCTGAACTCTGATCAAACAGTCCCACAGTTTGGCAAACTTGCTTATAAAGTACTAGAAGGATTAAAAGTAAACTTTCCAGCTTGTCTAAAAGGATCACAAAAACAGAATATTTCAATAAATATTCATTTGCTTTCGTATTTGCTACCAGAAAATTCATGACTTTTACAAGGAATATTTATTTGCAAGAAGGTTGTTTTATATTATTTCACCTATCCCCTGTCCATTAAATCAAATGGGTATAATTCATTGTTTGATTCTGCAGCGCCTCCCCAACAGCGTGTGATGGAAACAGGCTGGGGGATGACTGAGCACACAGCATGAAAGAGCAGCAGGAAAGGATGGTTGGAAGTGCTCTCCTCATCACAAATATGTGTCTTCAATATTTAGTTGTTGTGGCAGGAAAATGCCAACAAATACATGAACTGTAAACCATCTGGCTTGAAATATGTTCAAATATGAATGTTCATCTTGAAAAATGAAATCTATGGAATTCTGGCATCCACTTTGACTTTTGAGAGATGAACAGCTTGGATATGCAAAGAAGGGATTTCTACACTAGCCTTCTTAAACTTTAAATTTCCCTGAACTCAGAAGTTAAATGATTCACCACCTAGAAAGGAAAACTTCCCTTTTGCTTTTAAACTTTAATGAAAGCCACTGACAGCTTGAAAATCTCTGCCACTGTGTCTGCATAAGGATTTGTAGGGCATTGTCTTATGTGCTGAGAAGCTGAGAAATGAAGGAGGTTCTGTATTTATTTTTTAACGTTGACTAACTTCTAATGTGTGTTAGGCACAATATGTAACATTAAAAGAGCATGAGAATCCTAGTGTTCACCACTTATCTAAGTTTAAAAGTTAAAGTGGTAAAACAGGTGGCTTTGAATTGTACCATTTAGTTTGGAATAAGAAGGGATGAATTAAGTCATTCTGCCTTCTTCAGACTTGGGATTTTCAGGTAACCCAGCATCAGGGCTCTCCAAATGACTTCAAGAAGGGTTTTAGTGACTTGATAAATGGAAGGAAGAAATGTGTTGCAAATACATGTAACAAATGAGGAAGATGAGGAAGTAGGATTAGAAGCTAACAAAATACAGAACTTTTGAGCTCAGCAGACCAGACTAAGAGAGTTGGAGAGGTCTTCCAGCAGCCAGAGACTGGAGGGCAGTCTTTACCGCTTACAACGTCCTCACTCTTAAGTGATCCTTGAAATGTTGCCTCCCCAACTACATCATAAGCTTCCAAGTGACAGAAGCCAGACCTCAAATCCCCATTTCGTTATGCTGTGTTATGCATACAATGACCTCAACAAGTATTCATTTGACATTCTGAGAGTAAGATGAATGGAAAGCACTATGGCACCAGTGAGGAGAGGAAGCTTCAACTAAGTATTATGAACTAATTTTGGGACACAGCCATCCTGAAATGATATTAGGAATTTAGTGGAGAAAACACAGAAGTTTTGAACAGTATAATCCCAGCATGTGTAAAATACAAAATAAATAAAACCATGATACTCTTAATTCAGCAAAAGTTAGGATATTGGTGATAAACTTCATTATATTTTCTTTTTAAATTAGACATAATTTTATGTATATGCTTTTATTGTGGTAGTACTGGGGATAGAACCTACACACTGAACTATATCCCTAGCTCTTTTTTATTTTTTATTTTGAAACAGGTCTTCCTAAGTCACTAACTTCGCCAGGCTGAGCTTGAATTTGCAATCCTCCTGCCTCAGCCTCTCAGAGTTCAGGGATTACAGGAGTGAGTCACCATTCCTGGTTTGTATATGTTTTCTTAACTTTTTTCTTTTATCCTGTTTTTTCTTTAAAAATGGAATTTTTTTCAACATAAGATTTACCCAATATAATCACATAATTATCATAATAAATGCTCCTCAAAATAATCATGTAAGGATTTGGGTTTGTATTTTTGCATTTTTTTCTATAGTTCTTAATTTCTTTTTACTTTAATACTTAGGAAAAGGCAAGAACATGCTTAAGGCTTAGAGAGGATAATTTGGCAGTGCTATTTTTATACACTATGAATTCTGCTAAATCTACAGGGAATTTAGATTTTAGTATGCAGCAGCAAAAAGCTACTAAGGTGATCAATCTTGCCCTTGAGGATCAAAGTGTTTCTTCATTGGGTGAACTGATTAAGAAACTAACAAGAACTAAAAGGATAATAGAGTAAGTCCAGTTCAGGAAGGTAGCATGGTTTGTACAGAGTTTGCATTCGTGTATACAAGCAATTAACCTACCTTTGTCAACGTATTTGTTCTGTTTCACCTCTACTTTTTCCATTATAGGAGGATTGTCATTTTGAGCTTTACAAGGGAAAAATAAAATCCCACATCATCATTTGTAGTAGAATGGAAGAGCCTATGAGTATACTCATTTCATTAGGAAGACAGCACCTTGGAAAAAAATGAGGCAAATGTCATTTCTTTTGTTCTGAGACAATTCTGAGAAATGAGATGGACACTACTAATTAGCAATGAAAACAATTAGATAAAAATAGATCAAATTCTGAGCATTCATATAATTTCAATGGACTGTTCAATTTCCTTCCTCCCTAAATGCAACTTAACTTGCTATTGACAATTATTAATGCTATTAACTTGTCCCTAGTTCTCTGGAAATAAATCTGTCTTGATTTGAAGTTTTATCTGTACAGATTCCTTCAATGAAATCAAAACTGAAGCAGAACTTTTGGGTATGATATACATCTCTGAACTTTCACCATGTAAATTAAGGAATAATGAAAGCCACGTGATGCTTTATTATAAAAACCGAGTGCATCTATGAAGAATCCAACAGTTTGGACTAAACTGCATTTTAGTGTGTGATATAAGATATGTTTTGTGTCTTCTGAGGGCTAATTCATTTCAATACTACTGTATAAACCAACCAATGGTGTTATCAAATTATTCTTAAATATGGAAATAGAAGTTGAGAAGAAAATATATGTCCATCAATTACACAAAACTTTAAGCTCTGAATAAATTTTAATATAATTAAAATTTACATGTTTCTTTGATGAGTGGGCTAAAAATCATTCCAAGTGTAAAAAATAAGATAAATCTATCTATCTATCTATCTAAAGTCTATAAAAATAAAATCTATGAAGAGTTAAGGGATGAGTTATACCTTCATAATACAACTATTAACCACTTTTATATGCTACCAATGTATAATAGCAATTTTAATACAATATAATTTACATATTCAAAATAAAGAATAAAAAAATCACATTTTAGAAATAGGATGAAGCTGTAAAGATTATTGGTTAAACATAAAGCTTTAAATTATACTTTTACTGAAGTACTAGAAATATTCTGAGCAACTAACAGAATAAATTTGACATATCATTCTTTAGCATGTGTTAGCTTCCTGTCACTGTGATAAAATACCAAGCATAAACAATTTAAAAGGAGGAAATGGTTTTTTGGCTCATTGTTTCAGAGACTTCAGTCCATAGTCACTTGGTACCATGGCTTTGGGCCTGTGGTAAGACAAAGCATGTGACAGAGGAGTTCTGTTGACCTCATGGTAGTTGGGAAACAAAAAGAGAGGAAGAGAGCCTGGTCCCAGTATCCCCTTAAATGGGACACTCCCAATGACATAACTTCCTCCCACTAAGCTCCACCTCCTAAATGTTCTACCACCTCCCAGCAGTGCTACAATCTGGTGACCAAGCCTTTAGCACATAGCCTTTAGCACATAGCCTTTGGGGGACATTTGAGATCCAATCCATAACAAGCAATAAACATTTCTCACTTATAATAGTGTGTGAAGAGTACAGAAGGATGGGAAATTTCAACATTTCTTCATACTCACTGAATCTAAAATAGAAGATAGTATAAAATTGTGGATATATTGTCTCTGAATTAACTTTTATAACCCAACTGAATAAAGCCTCTAAGATATGTAAATCCTAAGTACCTCAGAAATAACAAATCATTTCATCATGGAAGATTATTGGCTTAAAGAAATTAATATGAAGATTTTCTATCTTTTTATTTCTTATTGTTAAAGAAGCTACTGAAGATATTTCACTAACTGTATTCTAATCTTAAGTTAATACTGTCAAAATATCTATGCTTTTATATATTTCTAAAGCAGAAAAATGTGATATGTATGTGTACCAATCCCTCACAATGAATGTATTCATTATGTATTGTAGACATGTACTTAAAAAGGTCTATATAAAAAAGAACAGAAAAAAAATCTCAAAAACTCCCACTTTCATCTTAATTATCTATAAATTAAAATAAAATATTTGTGCCAGAACTAGCCAGAAATTTGCTTCCATTGGAATAACTGCCTACCAGAATATACAAAATGACGAGGCTCATATGCAGCCACTTCTCAGATGGCCAAAGTATGAAAAGACATATTCTTGCTTACCTCTTGGGTACACCAAGTAGAATTAGAATTAGGAATTCCATCTATCCCACCAAAAAAGAGCTTAATTTATTTTTTTATAGCACACTTTTAGATTTACAAGTTTTCCTATGTGATTTCTTTTTAGAATATTGTTTTTCACCATTCTGAAATATCATTTAGTCCATATTTATTTGGGCCTCACTGTCCTCTCTAGAGAGCTTTTTTTGAAAGCAAGAGGAAAAGAAGAAGTAAAAATAAACAAACTAGAGAAAGCTGAAGTGAAAGCACTTTGCTGTATGCAGCTTTCAGCAGTTAGGTTATTTCTTAAATTTACATACAGACTTATTATCATCTTCACTGCAATCATGTAGAAAATGAATAGGGTATAAAGTACATGAGGACAATATAATAAAATGAGCTTCCTTTTCTTATGAAATCTTTGAAGAAAAGAATCATTAGACAGAGGTGTGCTTTGTATTTACCCAGGTCATGAGGCATGTCACTGTGGTGATGTGCCTTTGGCAAGCAGTCCTTAATTAGAAATTCTTCAAGAGCTGCTCCCACTAGGTACTTCCCAAGACAAAAAGATGAAATAATTTAGCAGGGAAACCCTTATTAAGCACACAAAATCCAGGCGCAGGTGACTGAAAGGAATAATTGGCTGATAGCAAGAGAGGAAAAGTGCCATGATGGTGTGCTGGATATTCAATGAGAGTCTCTCCATCATAGTGGTAGTAAGTATCATATTTTGTTACTAAGCTTTAAATATGCCCATATAAAGAGGCTCTGATATTTTAGAATAATTTGTAGAGGAGCATTAAAAGTCTTGAAATATTACTTTAGTTAAAAGACTAAAACTTATTAGAAAACACTTAGCAGATATATTTAGTGTACCCTTATAGAATTGTGCAAAGTTGTTGTCGGATTGACTTCGTTTTTAATTATTTTTAAAGTCAAGTGGTTTGTTTTTGCATAATATATGCATAGTTTTGGTAAATCACATGAAATCTTTGAATTAGTCAATGAAATTGGAATCTTCGCAGAGTACTTTAGAGAGTTCCTCCTCCTTCTTCTCATCATGTTCAAGTAATGTTGACTAAAGAAGGTCACATATTTTTCATTACATTACTTGAAGTTGACCCATATGAATTTAAAATCTTTATTTTATAAACTTAGTAACTGCAAGCCCCTGCTAAAACTAATCTGGAAGAAATAAATACATGGAGCAGTTCTGATTAATCTTGAGAAGCTTTTCATTTCATTTTTAAAGAAGAACCCGAGGTGATTCTGAGTAGAGGAAAAGGTTGAAGATGGTATCGATTGGGTCTCTTCTCACCCTCTCTAGCTCTCATGGCTTGGAGTGAATTTGTATCTGTTCATTGACACATTCCGTTGGTATGAAGAGGAGAAGTCTTTCTTTTATACACGAGTTATTCTGGGTGTAAGTAGACTTGGCGATTGTGCATTATTGTTTTAAGAAACAAAATACATTGCATTTCCCAAGCTTCCTTGTTTTCACTGCATCTCTTTTTGTTTCTTCACTTGTGGACAGTCGACTTTGGCATGGGCACGAGCATCTGCACTGTGCCTGAATTTTAACTGCATGCTAATTCTATTACCTGTCAGTCGAAATCTAATCTCATTTGTGAGAGGAACAAGTATGGTAAGTACTAAAATATTTGAAAGGATCTCAGTTTTATGACTTACTAATGCAAGTGCTACTGAAAACAAAGATGTACTTTACTATAAAATGTCCAGGAATCTTGTTTAAACTTAGGTTTGTTTCACAGCAAGAGAGAGTAGAATAGCTAAAACTAAAAATCAGTAATTGATACATCTAATTTGAGTTTTGCTTTTGCTATTGGCTTCCTACATGACACTGACTCATTGCTCAACCTTTTCCTGGTGTATTTGCTCCCCGGAGATGGAAACATTATAACAGATTGGACTATTACCATTTCTGGTTGAAAGAAGACAAATAAGCTGTTGACACAGGTGCCACCCAGGAAGCATCTGAGTTCTGACCACAATCGCAGTCTCAGCACCTGGATTTCAGCATGTCAAGTTCGACATCTAACAGTAGTAATGGGACATTTTCTACTTATATAGGTTTCACTGTACTTACCGGTGTTTCCTGTTGAATAGAATGATATACAGAAAATAAGACTTGAACAATCTTTGCTAGATGTTATAATTTATGATATAATTATGATTTTTATGAATATTAGATACTATAGATGCACACAGAACCTTTTTTGTATAACAAGGAATGAGTTATAGATTATATTAACCACATAGATGAGGACAATGTTCATCACCTTCATTTTCTAAATAAAGAAGCTGAGTAAGTGTAGACACTAGGTTTATTCAAAAGTTTTGAGTTATAGCCAGAGAACTGCCAAGTCAATTATTTTTATCAAATTGAAATTTCACGAAATTAAGTATAATAATAATGTTTTGTTTTGCTGTTTGCCTAGTTGCCACTGACTTTTGTATCCTCTACAGGATACTTTTCAGAGCCACAGTCTGAGTCCCCCCTCAACTCTCATGATGCTGTTGTCACTGTGATTGTCCCCTAAATCAGACTTTTATTTATTTATTTTTTGTTACTCTAGTGCTGTACGGGACCTTGGAGGAGGAAACTAGACAAAAATCTCAAATTCCACAAGTTAGTCGCCTATGGGATAGCTGTTAATGCAAGTAAGTACTCATTAATTACACGATGGGTTTTATAATATTTAATGTTTAACTTCATAATACCGTTTTAATTCCCCCTCCCTAATCTCACCATTAGGTAAAAAAATTTTCATCTTCCATCTGACCACATAAATCTTATACAAATGGGTTTTTCAATTTCCATTTTAAACATTTCTGCTAGTTTTTCCATCCCAAGTCCTCAATTTACCAAAGTAAAGTTGGTGAAATTTCCTTTTCATTTGTGAACAATTTGGTTAGTTGATAATACAATGATAAATACCTACTTGAAAAATGGACACTTTGTTATTCAACATAATTCACATCAGAAATAAAATTGATCCATGCTCAAAATCTCGCTCATAGGGCCGGTGAGATGGCTCAGCGGCGTAAGCGCCTGCCTTGCAAGCGCGAGGGCCCGAGTTCGACTCCCGGAACCCACATATGAAAAAGGGGCCGGTGATATCGCTCAGCGGCACGGGTGCCTGTTGGCGCGTGAGGTCCTGAGGTTGACCCCCCGGTACCCACAAAAATAAATAAATAAATACATAAATAAATAAATAAATCTCGCTCATAATCATAGGAGAATGACTATCAAATGGTATCAGGGAAAGTAAAAAGAAAAGAAAGATCATGTGAATTAGATTCTGGGTAGTATTGAGCTAGTGGATATAAGAGGATCTTGAAAAGATACGAATCTTTATTGGCATATAAAGTGTTATTGTTATTATTATACTTCTAACTCAAGAAGGCAGTAGAAATTAGCATCCAAGGCTAAGGTGAGATACTTGTAGAAAAAAGAGGGACAATGACCAACTGGCTTATGGTTTAGTTGGAAAACAAAGACATTGAAATAGAAGGGTATCACAATGATAAAGAGTTATGATTCAGGACTATTTCCCTCAAACTAATTTAACTATAAAATGTTTTCCTCATTTGTTTTTATCTTCTCATGCATAAAAAAATAGCAGAGTAAAAGGAACACTCAAAACAAATGCGAATTTAATTAAGCAACAAGACATGACAGACGGTGCCCAAGTGCCAATTAAAACAACTTTGGGTGTGCAGTGAGACATGAGGGGAAGATTTTCCCCACTGACTGTCTTCAACACCAGATTAAACAAACCCAAGAAGTGATTTGCAGAATGCCTTTGTGGTTTGTTAAGAAATCGGTTTAAAAAGATACGATGTCCTACAGAAAAGCAGCTGAGGGATAGAGGGCAAAGAACGAGGCTACTTCCCCTCAAGTCCCAGGTTACAGGACAGTGTGAGAAAAGCCTTTGGTGGGTGAGTGAAACCTAAGGAATAGGACACCAGGGAAGCAGGTTTTAGTTCAGCAATGCAGGTCTTTTCCAGACCTTGAAAATCATCTGAAATTAGAGTTAGAGTAACCCAAGGGTGCTGAGTTCTTCTGATTCATTGTAGGTGGTGCCCAAATAGAGAACAGAATGCGCCTAGACAGCATCGTCAGAGAAGGAACTCAAAGAATCTCTAGGTTTCCTTTAAAAACCTCAAGAACCGAGGCCGGTGAGATGGCTCAGCGGCTTAAGCGCCTGCCGGGCAAGCGCGAGGGCCCGAGTTCGACTCCCGGAACCCACATACGAAAAAGGGGCCGGTGATATCACTCAGCGGCACGGGCGCCTGCTGGCGCGCGAGGTCCTGAGGTCGACCCCCTGGTACCCACAAAAAAAAAAAAAAAAAAACTCAAGAACCCTTCATTTTGCATTAAAAGCAGGGGCATAGCACAGTGAAATAACAAGAATATTACCACCAGAGAGTAGCTTAAAGGCAGAATCAGACTCTAAAAGAAAGTTGCAAAGACAGTATAGAGAAGAGAGGACCGCCATCAAAACACATCAGAAAACGAAGTAAAGAATAAAGAAAAATATGTTTTGTGGTATATTTTTCCTCTTTGGGTATATATATTTCTTTATGTGCAATCATATATCAATAGTATAAATGCATCAGTAAGTAAATCTATTGAACATTTCCCATATGCAGGATACTCTGATCGGACCTATAGCCTTCTGACACTAGTGTGGTCAGTACTGTTTTAGATGGAGTGCAATTAAGTGTGGCAACAGTTGACTAGAACCAGATGACCAAGTTATATTATAGCCTTGCTACGGGTTAGTTGTCTGATCTTAGATTAAGTTTCTTATGTCCTTTGTGGAGTTAAAGAGCAGTAATACAATTTATCCAGCTCAAAGATATGTGTAGATTATTGTTAGGACTGGAACTATTTCAAAAGCTGTAGAATACAAGATCATTCACTTTCTGCTATTGCAAATGAAATCAAATCCAAATTCCATAGTATTACAGACAGATTCTTCCAGTCTAACCCCTGCCCCTACCCAGTACATCTCTCACCACACCCACCTTGCTTTTCCCACTGCATCCATATCCAGAGCCTTCTGTGCCTTTTCTCATACTGACCCCTTTGTCCAACATGCTCCACTTCTCCTTCATCATTCTCCCTGGGTCAGATATCACCATATCCAGAGAACCCATTGCCCAGCCCACCTCCCCCTGCAGACCCGTCGCTTTCAGGGCTCATGTCACACTTCTTAACCATAGAATGAAAATTTTCAGACTCTGCTTGGTCTCAGGGACTGAGACCTCATGTGTCTTGGTTTCCCTGGTACTTGGCACATAACAGGTCATCAACAGATTTGGACAAACCTGAGGATGAGTAAGATTTGGCCATTAGGGAAGAGAAGTTCAAGAATCACTGGAAAAGGTATAAGAAGAAATTGCTTTAGCTGTTCAGGGAGCTGGGAGCAGCTTTGGGAGGATGAAACAGAATGTTAGGAGTGAAGTGATTAAAAATAATACCATCATTCAAGATAATAAATGCACGTTCTGCTGCAGAAGAAAACAGGATGTTCTCTCTTCCTCTTTCCCTCACAAATCCCTGGAGAGCATCAAGTATTCTTTGCAACTCACTTCCTCCTGAACCCCCACTGCTCTGCAGGGTTTCCAACCATCTCCAGGGGCTCCACCAGCTCTCAGAGCTGTGTCTGAAAGCAAAGTGCTGCTGGTCCCCACCTCCATGGCAACCAGCACTGCTGCTGTGGTTTCCATCCCAGGCAAATGCAGGAGGGTGGAGAGAGAGCTCTCCACTTCTCCCAAACCCTGACAAAGCAATTATTACATTTCACATTAACTAAGAAATGTGGCTGGCAACTGTGCTTTTAGGGGAAAAAAATGCTAAGCCCTGGTCTCATGGATATATCTTGCTTTTCACATTTCGTCCTTCTGGTATATTCACTAGGGAGCAGCTGCAATGTCCCTGCGCTTGTTTTATTAGCCTTGCCCATTATGCGGCTTTTCAAATAGCCGGCTGACTTAATAGAGGTATGTAACCTTGGAAGAAATGCATCCACATGGAAGTTTGCATGCCAACCTCTAATTTCTCATCCATTCCCCTAGAAGTTGAACTGTAGGCTTTAATTGGTCAGATCATTAAAGGATGTAATTAGAGACTGGTGGAAGTAGGCTAGGGAGGAGGAGGGAAGAGGCAAAACAATGGTATCTATAATCAAGGACATCACCGAAAAGGCAGTGACAGGAGCCCTTCTTCTTTTGGCTTGCTGCCTTCCTGCTTGCCTGCCTATGATAAGAGCTGCTGAAGCATTCTTCAGTCACTAATAAATCATTCTGGGGAACTATAACCCCACTGGTGTAAATATCGTAGTTGCACAGCCTTTCCATTCTTATTAATGTGGATCTTTCTGGGTTCCCTGTCTATAGTAGGCCTTGAAGACTTTTCAATTGAAAAGTAGTACTTTGAACCTGAGTTTCCATCAAAGGAGGCTGTAAATAGTGATCCAGGCAGCTCTTTCCGGCAAATTCCATGGCTCATGCCTGCCAGGTTTCAGGGGTACGCAATTACCCTGAGTGCAGTCCCTAATGAGTTACTAAAATTAGTTTACAAACATCAATAAACAGAACAGGGGCAGGTTGAGAAGAGTGAGCTCAGCATGAAGGTACTGAGAAAATAAAGATTCGGAAGCCCCACAGTAAGAAAGGGTCCAAAGGCAAAACTTTTCAGGGCCTGACCAGAATAAAATTGCAAGTAACAATTTCTGCTTGGGATCCTGGGAGCTCCATGAAGGCACCACCCCCAATCTTGAACAACAAGATTCACAGATGCATGGCACCAAAATCATGGATTGTCCTACAAAAATCAGACCACAGATTTGAAAATCTCATCCAGATTCTGGCTGCAGAAGCACAGCCAGCATTTGTCCCTGGGTCCTTGTTTCCAAAGGCTGCTTAATTAGGAGGTGGCTAACTCCAAAATGACTGTTATCACTGACAGGCAGGCAAAGAGACAGTTAGAACTGACCATGCTTCCAAGATTCCCCTCAATTATGTTTCCTTTGATCTCCAGAAAAATGAGAAGAAAAGGAAACTTTTTCAGGGCAACTGGCTCTAATTGTATACTTTATGATATTCTAGTTCACTGTTCAATTAAAATCACCTTATTTGAACTCAGAAGTTCACGCACCAATTAACTGTGTATTTGTACTGTTTCCAAGATTGCTACTCTCTTTTGAAAGTAGTTTGGTGAGAAAACAAAATTGTACAAAGGTCCAAATATAGCACCTTTTCACCTGGCACATTTGAGTGGGTGATGGAAGTGTGCATCTTGAGCTGTTCTGAGGGCATATCAGTGTGTACCAGGGAAGGTCCCCAGGGCACCAGACTAAGCTCACCTGAGGAGTTGATGGGATTGGATTTACTGTAACATCAAGGGCTTTATCTAAATTAATGTTTCTGAAAACAAATTAAAACAGGAATTTCACATCTGTATTATTTTCATATTAGTCTACAAATCCCATTTGGATGATAAACATTCCCGGTTAACTTCACAGAAATAACAGGAGCCACACAGCTGGAAGGGAGCTAAGATATGTACAAAAGGTGATCGAAACATACAGTGAATATTTATATTAAAAAGAATCTATTACAGTAAAAGACACATTGCTATCAATCCCTCTCAAAATACTCCCCTTTATTTCAAACACACTTATCCCATCATTCTTGCCACTTTCTGAAGAGTTTTGGAAGTCCTCTTTCATGAGTGTCTTTACAAGGTGTGATCAAAAATATGGTGATTGCTGCTTCTAAGTACCATTCCATGGAAAGGCAAGCTCATAAAAACACTATGGTGTGTCCCCACCTGCCTTATTACCACATCTGGCACCATGCAACTTATGACTCTTCCCTAAAGTCAAAATGACCATGAAAGGTAAACGTTTTGAATTGATTCAGGACATCAGGCCACGACATCATAACTAAAGAACTCATGAAAAAGGACTACTTTGGAAAGTGGCAAGAATGATGAGATAAGTATTTTCAAAGTAAGGAATATTTTAAGGTGGCATAAAGGCAATGTGTCTTTTACCATAAAAGTTTTTTTTAAATTTAAACATTCACCATATATTTCAATCATCTTGTAATTTTGTCCAATTCACCTCCTTTCCAGATGATGAAACAGAAGCTGGAAGAAATTAGGTAACTAAGAAGTATCCACTTCAGTATTCTTTCTGCTACAGACTAGCATTAAACCCAGTAGCATGAACTGATGTTGATGACTAAGAGAAAGAAAAATCAAATCACATCAGCATTTTATCACATCTCTAAAGCAACTGTCACCACAACATAGATGGTATGGTTATTCATATGAAAAAGACTAAAATATATAAAGGAAAGAATAGAAAATATGATGTCTGAAAAAAGAGTGAAAACAAAGTCTCCCCTGGTGACTATCAAGTCCTAACAGTCCTGGACTTAGTACCTGGTATCTTTAGTTCAGAGCCAAGATCACAATAAAATTACGATAATATCTAAGAGGGAAATAAAATGTTTAGACAAACAAATGGGCATAAGCAGTTTTCACTCTGAAAATTCCTGAGATAAATAAAATATTCCACTTTTTTATCCTATACCTTGTAAAATGAAAACAAAAGAGAGGAAGCTGAAGCAAAGGGACATTTAAGATACGAATTTTAAAGTATATGAAAATACTGGGAAGAATAGTGTTCAGCATATTCCCTGGGAAGCTACCTCTTGAAAAGTATCTTGGGCTTTTTTATCCTACTTCATTAGTTTCCTCGTCCTTTAGGAGAGACCTGGCAATAAGAATAAATAAATAGTTCAGTGTTTTTGTTCATTCAATCCACATACTTAAATGTTGTCTAACAGTGTCAAATTCTCATGTAGAAATCAATCTAATAGAAAACAGATTGTGATCAACAACTCATTGCATAGAAGAATGCTATAAAAATAGAATAATAAAAAGGAGAATTTATTCTGTATTCTCTTTCTGATTGTCACATGTGGATTATGCAGTGGTAAAGCAGTCCTTTAACTTAATGTGAAACTTGGCTTCTGTTATGGCTTGTATCTAGATGTCCCCCCAAAGCCCCATGAAGTCATAGGTGGGGCTTTTTGGAGGTGGCTGGTTCTAGAGTGTGTGATGCTGGGATTAAATTGTGTGATGCTGGGATTAAGGGTGCATGATTATTAAATTAGTCCACTGTTATCTATATGTCCCCCTAAAGCCTCAGGTGGTCTAGGTGGGGCTTTTCAGAGGTGTGTGCTGCTGGGATCAAGGATATGATGCTGGGATTGATTCATGGTGTGATTCTAGGATTAAGGCTGCCCAATCCTGGGTGTGAGTGCTATGCACCCTAAGGGTGTGTAGCCTGGACAAAGGGACAGAAAGAGGATCAATGCTTGTCACTTGTAGCTTACTACTTGCTGCTTGCTACTTCACTGCAGGCTGCCTTCTGCCTGCCCTATTTTGCCATGGACTGTTTCTCCTCTGTAATGCCACTGTGCCATGCCACCCTGCCTTGGAACCAGCCAACTATGAACCAGAACCTCTACAAACTGTGAGCCAAAATAAACCTTTCCTCCTTTAACTTTTTTTTTTCCTTTATGTGGGTACCAGGGGTCAAACTCAGGACCTAGCTCTTGCTAGCAGGCACTTATG
Organism: Erethizon dorsatum; assembly: GCA_028451465.1. Lineage (NCBI taxonomy): Eukaryota > Metazoa > Chordata > Mammalia > Rodentia > Erethizontidae > Erethizon > Erethizon dorsatum. The sequence goes on along the minus strand of CM051823.1, from coordinate 135,503,688 downwards.
CCGCTGAGCCATCTCACCCGCCCTACTCCTTTAACTTTGAGTGTTGGGTATTTTGTCTCAGCAACGAGAAAAGTAATAAGACATCCACAGATTGGTTTAGCCTAGTTCTGAGTATAGTTAATGGGTGGGGCCACCCTGGATGTGAGCACCACTTCCCAAAAGGCAGATAGCCAGAATGGATATAAAGGGACAGAAGGCAGGCTTGCTGCAACCATTGTTTGCTGCTTGCTGCTTTGCTCTCTCCTGCCTGCTCTGACATGGACCGTTTCTCCTCTGTGATGCCCCTCTGCCACGCCACCCTGCCTTGCAGCCAGTTGACTATGGACTGAAACTTCTACAAACTGTGAGCTTAATAAACTTTTCCTCCTTTAACTTTGAGTGTTGGCTATTTTGTTTTAGCAACAAGCAAAGTAACCAAGATAGCTTCCAACTCTTTAAAATGGAACAGCTCTGGTCCCTGTGTGAAGAGATTTAGCCCATGGAGGAAATCAAAGGAAGCGAGGAGCAGAGACATGGGGGTAAAAAGGCAGAATGAAAAGGAACATTTATGCCAACCAACAATGAGAACTTCACATGCCCTGATCAGTCATTAGCTTTAGGAACAGTTTGATTCTATGTCAAAGACTTCAAGTAAGCCATTCAAAGAGTTTTATCTAAGTTCATATCAGAAGCTACTCTTGAGTAAACAGTAAGGTATACTAATTTTTAATTAATCAAAACAAGCAACACAGCCTCAATGTCAATGCCTGGACTCTGAAGTCAATAAACAGGATTTTAACCCGCCTTCTCCATTAACTTTTTGAATATTAGTCTGTAAAATAGGACTAATATTTGAGGATTAAATCTGATAATACACCTAAAGTATTTATAACACTACCTGGTGTATAGTAAGCATTCAACTTTTGTTAGCTATGAGATACATTGTTTATTTTGTAAAGGGCTTCAGACAATTATAGAAAATAGCAATTAGACATACTGGTGAACAATGTTTGTGTTCAATTTAGCAAACATTTCCCATTTTGTGTATATTGTATTGGAGATGACTGCTGTTAGATGAGCTTTTCTAGATTTGTGGATTCTGGACTAAATAAGGCAGTCCTTGCATAGACATGGCTGTGTCTATTGACAAGATTACTTGTATTAGTCCATTTTCCATAACTATAAAAAATACTTCAGGATGAGTATTTTATAAAGAAAAGAGATTTGTTTAGCTCATAATTTTGAGGTAGAAATTCCAAACAATATGACCCAGTTCTGGCAAGGGCCTGGATGACTGAATCATACCATGATAGACAGCACCATGGCTAGAGCACATTGAGAGGGAGACCGCGCCATGAGACAGGAAACCAGAACACAGGGAGGGGCCAGTAAGGACCTCCCACTAGCCCTACCTCTTAAAGGTTTCACTGCTTCTCAGCTTTAACATATGGATGACAAAGCTTCTAACTTATAAACCCTTAAGAAACAAAGTACAACCAAACCAAAACAGCATCTAAGGAAAAAATATACAATCTGTTGGGCATGAGCCTCACTGAACTCATAAGGAAGCTGTAAATATCACTGATGGAAAAATGCTATCATGTCCTTTGCTTTTGATGAGCCTCAACTAAAAGTATGCTTGACTTGATTTTCAATTTAAAGGCTTTAAGAAAATATACCAAATATACATATATGTCTCCAATCTATGTTGAATCAATTGATTTCCTGACCCTTTACTATCTCTCTACCTTTCTGTAATTTCACAGTCACTCAGCAAATAATTACTATGTACTTACTGGTGCTAAGCAATGTGCAAGGGGCTGAGGCTCCAAGGAAGAGTAAGTCTTGAGGAATCGAACTCCCTTGGGGTCATGCAAATATAAATGAATATTTGTAACAATAATTTCTGAGAAATGCTATAATCAAAGTACCACATGTGCCTATGAAATTGACAAGTGTGTGGTAGAAAACAATTTCTGAATTGGGTCTTAAAGCATTGGTATAATCTTGCAAAACAGAAAGGGGACTGACTCTGATGGAAAGAAGGCAAGTAACAGAGAAAAAAATCCTGCTAAAAAGAAGATGGTATTTCTAAATAAATATGTAGCTAGGACTATGGGACCAAAATGACACAAATATTATTAGGAGTTTCTGCTGGTCCTATTTTTCTCTCATTCTACCATACTTTATCCCAAAGTGAAAAACCTCAGAATATTCTATAACCCACCCAAAAGGTGTGTAGATGATAATAATAGTAGGTCCTGCAACTTCTCAGTGTGGGTACAGCAAGAAGAAGGAGGAGGAAGAGGAGGAAGTGGAAGAGGAGGAGGAGGAAAGAGGAAGAAAAAAGGAAGATGAAAGAGGATGAAGAAGGGGGAGAAGAAGAGGAGGAGGAAAAGGAAGTAGAAGGACATGAAGAGGAGGAAGAGGAAGTAGAAGGGCATGAAGAAGAGGAGGAGCAAAGGAAGAAGGAGGAGGAGGGGAAATCAACTATGAAGTAATCTATACCCTGGCTAATAGAGTTCACACTTCAGTTCACACTTCAATTTGATCCCAGTGGCAGGCATCAACTGGGCACCCAGCTGGAATGCCAAAGCAATAGCATGTGGTGATCTAGATGTTGTGACCACAGTCTTCCCAACAGATTTCACAAGGCAGGAAAGAGTCCTGACATCAGACACACCATCCTCAGGCTAGGTGATGCTTTGTGGGCCTTTTCTCTTCATCCCGAACTTCAACAGCACCAATTCTCAGAACTAGAAAGCAGCTTATTTCTAAAGAATATAGAAAGGGTTTTTCATTCCATAAGTACTTGCTTATTTCAGTACAATATGAATAGCACATGCAAATATGTGTATATGTTGATGTATAGAGGTATATACACATATATGCTAAAATGTGTAGAGCAATGAACAGAAAATATAAGGTCTGAAAGAGAATAAAAACAATATTTCCTTGCTATCAATGATATATGTCATGTAAGTATATATATATATCAGTGTATATGATGGACAGTGTTCTAGAATAATGCTTTCTGCCTTAAGGAAATTCTATATTTATAGCTATATCCATGTATTTTCTTTACTTAAGAATTATATCTCACAGATAACTACATTGTGATTTCATAAGATTTATTTGACTTCCAGAATGATTATATGCTTAGAATTAAATTATGATGAATTGAGAGTTATGTTTCTTAACATAATTAAAATGAATGTGGTGAGTCATACACCATGTGCAGAAGTATTTGATCCACTCCAACCAAGACACTGGGAAAGAGGCACAAATAAATCACTATTCCTTGGAGATTACAAAAATCAAAACAGAGAAACATTAACACAATGACACAGTATTTTTGAGTAGCTACAAAGAACAAAATCCATATGGTCCCTGTCTAATGTTGTCTCCTCATCCTTAGCCATCCACACTGTGGCACATTTGTTCAATCTGGAGCGCTTCCGCTTGAGCCAGTCAGAGGATTCCCAGGGACTTGTGGCTGCACTTTCCAAACTTGGCAACACCCCAAATGAGAGTTACCTCAACCCTGTCCGAACCTTCCACATGGTGAGTTCCTGCATGTTAACTAGTTGCCCTTCTGAAAAATCTTTCCTTTTCCCATCCCTTCATCAAAAACAATACATTTCAAAAACTTTCAGCAACAAGCTGGAGAGTTTTTGCCAAATGTTAACACCAATTTCACCTTTATAAAAAAAAAAGTTATTTTTTCAACCCTTATGCTGAGAGGTTATGAACAAGGAGAAAAACATGTGCCACTTAATTAAAATGTAGATGCATTACTTAAGAAATGCAATAACCTGTTAAAGCCCTAATATTTTTAAATGTTAAGAGCAGCTTATGATCAGATTTTTTTCACTGATGTTAGACTCATAAAGACTAAGGTGCCATCTAAATCCAGAGACTATAAAATGGATGTCTTCATTTTTAATTTGCAAATTGTTTTCTGGATCTCTTCTCCTATGCCTCATATTTTGGCACACGTAAATAATGGGTTTGCCAAATCAGATACTGGGCAAAAAGCTAATTTCATAAGAAGACTTACATGGCTAGTGACACCATTAATGCTAATTTTCTATATACACAGAGCAACAGAACCTGTGAGGAAGAAAAAAAAAAAAAAAGCAAAAATATAGCCCCAGAAATCCCCCTTCAGAGATAAAAACATTCCTCTCAATTCACCGCTTTCTTTTTGTAGTTGATCTAAGTCTTTTTCCATGTACTACCATATCGGACTATGTGTCCAGCACAGTGACCAAGTTTTAAAAATCTATATTGCCCACGTAAAGCCTTAAAACAATATGCTCCAGCAATAGATATCTGTCCATTATTATCTGGGCTATCACTGTAAAAGTGGCCTTTTCCTCAAATAGCTTTCCTTGATAGAAGAAAATCCAAAGCCTTTTTGGGGGAGATTCATCCCTGTCAAATTCCTAATTATCCCAGGATGATTTTCAGTATGAAGCCATTGATCAAGTTGAGCTACCTTTTCTTAACTGACAACAATTAGAAGCACAAATTTCACAGTTATAAATCAAAGCTACAAATGCCCTAAGCATGTGAGAATGCCCTGTTGTCACTTAGTCGAGTCACAGCATTTTTCTGAGCACCTACTGGGGTTAATGCTCTTCCCCACGAAGGTGCTGGAAATTCACAGCTACGCAGGCCCAAGAATAAATCTCAACATTATGAAAAGACTATATAATAAATAGTATTTATCATAAATAACTTTTAAAGCAATTGAACGATATAATTAAGCTACTCCCAGCAGAGTTATTTCAAAATTTTAGAAGCAATATACTATGTAAGTACTAATTAAGCTTAGAAAACCCTCTAATTTGGGGTATTTGGAGAGAGATGAGTATCAATAACAAAGTGTACATTACAGAGCATTCCAAAAGAGATGCATTGGGATTGCTTTAGAGAGGATTCATTGCAACTCAAACTAGTCTATAAATCTGTTGCTAGAAAAAAAGTGAAGATTTGCTTTAATAGTCAAAGAAGAATGATTTGAAATTAGCACATCATATGTTGTAAATGGATTTCTAAAATGCCTGAGTGTACTTGCAAAAAATCTTTTAAATGTTTGAGACATACCCCTTTCAATTTTATTTCCATTTCTTGCTCTATGAAGAAGAATAAACAATGGCAAAGTCCCTATCCAAATTACCTCCAGATCTCAAAGCAGCCCAAATTAATGAGGTTTTACTGACAAAAGATATAGTGTGAGTTTATTGAGCTCACGGTCGGCTCAACGATAGCAGCACAATGTATGAATACTAATGACTAGGCAAGAATATGGGAAACCCACCATAAAAACAAAATGCTTTATGATTCACATTTGAAAAGGCTATTTAAGTGTCCTTTGCACTCAGGGGTCAGAATTCTGGCCTTTTGAAAGTATCCACAAGGCAAGAATAGCTGTACCTTTATTGACCACCAGGATTTACTGAGCCATATTTCAGGCCCCCTGAGGCGGTGTGAAAGAAATGCAAGTCATGGTCCTTCCAATTAAAAAGCAAGAGCAAGGAATAACTACCAGAGGAACAGAGTATGTAGCTGCTTTATTAGGAATACCCCTGAGGGACCTCTCAAAAACGTGTTTATTAATGTTAAAATGCAAGTAAGCACAGTGATCTACATTTTCATTTTTAAAATTAAAAACTTACAACAGATTTACTTTACAGCACTTTATCTTAAAATGCTCTCTTTATATTTTATGCTAATTTCAATTCAGCACAGTAACTTTGACATGAAAATTAATTTATACAAGTGGAAAAATGTAATTATTGTCATGGCATTTTACAAAATTTGAGCAAAGCAAATGTCTACTATAAGACAGGGGAAAAGGAAGGGTAAGGAAACTCATTTCTTGAGTTATACATGGACCCTTTTGAGGTTAATATGCTTCTGAGTATGGCTCTTGCTTTTGACCCTCAAGCACTGACACTAAAAAAATGCAAAAATGTACTAAGATATTAATGTTGTGGCATTCGTTTCTCTTAGAACACAGTCACTGGGTTGCTAACAACTATAGCAGGCATTACTGGCTTGGTGATCTCTCTGGCTTTGATCTTGATCGTGACTTCTTCAACCGAATTCATCAGACAGTCCTCCTATGAGTTGTTCTGGTGTACACACCATGTTTTCATCATCTTCTTTATCAGTCTGGCTATCCATGGGTTAGGGTAAGTCCGTACTATGCTCAGTATTTTAAAAATTTTATCTCTATGAACTTCAAAACAATCTTGGAAAGTCCTTTTGATGGAGGGATATAACATGCAGTGATTAAAGGACACATATGTGAAAACACATTCACCATGACAAACTTCTTTTTGTAACACAGAAAATAAGCTACATAGGTGGGGTAGTATACTTAATTTTCCTAGCTGACTCTGTTGGGACTCCTGACACGTTTATCAGATTCTAATGAATGCTGGATGACAGTAGATCTATGTTTCATTCAGTACCTGTTTCTTCAATCCAATTTATGCGGGATTAGTCAGGAGATATACTTTTGACACCAACACTTCCCTTCTGCTTAACCAAAACCATCAATTCGGCAGCCTGGTGTGTGGGAGGGGACAGTGTGGGGACAGTGTGTGAGATGGCCACTCCGATCTGAGCTACTCACTGGAGTGGGAAAAATCCCTTTGAGTTCTCTCAGCTTCAATTTCCCCATTGATTGCTGAGGTTCTTCTTTGTTCAGACATCCCAGAAAATGTTATACTTGGACCGTTTTGAGGATAATATACTCAAAAGATGCTGTTCAGGCATTCAACACCTGCCTGATAACTGTGCATCCATTCATTTTGAAGCTGCACTAGCGTCTGGGTATTTGAGGGTGTACAATGTGTTTGCCCTCAAATAAAGTGTTCTCAAATTCTTTAAATATTAATTAACAGCCATGAATTAATTAGTCAATTACTACCTAAATATGACCTTGTCCCTTTTAGTTATTTAATAAATAGACTCTTTTTCTTGTCCATGTTACAAATTTCAAAGCACTTTTGTATGCATGATCAGTTCAGAAGGTATAGTTATCTCAGTTCATAAGGAGGACCTAGATGGATGCTCAGAGGGTTAAATAGGGCACTTAAATTCCAAGATAAATGAATGGCAGAGTCAGACCTAGGACACCAGCCTTTAGACAAGTAAATCTCTACTCTTAACAAACCTTTGAAGAAAAGAACAGGACCTCACTTGTTCTAAGTTAAACCTTTGTTGTCCCCTGTGAGAATGTTCCCAGTGACACTCAAACACTTGTATGGGTTGCAAGCAGCCCTTTCTCTGTTTCCTATACCAGCAGAATGCTTCTTCTGCTCCCCATTCTCTTCTCATTGCTGAGGGTGGAGGTCATGGATTGGAGGGGGCTCCATTTCTCTGCAGACCCAGAAGAGCAGGTACACAACTGCAAAGATGACCTGGCCCAAGAAGGGACATGCCTTAATGACTGGAAGTCCTACTCGGGACCCTTCTGGGATTTGCACTTCCACAAATCAATTGCTTGCTTCAAACTCCCTCCCTGCAGGAGATGCTCCTTCCTTCCTCAGCCTCCCAATTCCAGAAGGGGTCACACATTTTAGCTGCCACTCACTGCCTATGCCTCCCTGAGAGCTCCCCACCATCCCTCGGCTTGTCTGCTACACACACATTGTGGAAGAGTTATCCGAAGAGGCATATTTTACCCTAAAAGGCTGCACTTCCCTCTGTTGATCCTTATAACCTGCTCTGCCAGCCTCCACCTTCATGCTGCTACATGGCTAAAGGCCTTCTATTCTCTTTCCACTTAAAAGTATCTGCAATTGACTCTTCAGAGTGTTGAAACCTCATTTCTTTTTTGTTTGGAGGGCAAGGAAGAAAGTGCATCCCGACCTTCCACCCCAAAGATTGCCCGTCCTGTCTTCTACCACTGATTCTTCTCCCAGTGCCACTGGGGCTGTTATCCCTGATATCACATTTCTGAGGCTCTTGATAGTCCATGGTGTCTTGAAGACCCCAGAAATTATATCTGCATTCCCCTAAATGCATGTCCCTTTCACTTGCAGCCTGGTGCATTCATTGCAGAAGCACAAGAGGGTTTCCATGGACAGTGTTTCACTGGAGATATTTTTCAAATATCCAAATAACATTTCATGAGATGAAACTTTTTTTAGTTATTTAACCTACTTGAAAGGTTTATTTTGGCACAAGGGTCTCATTTAATCTTCCCAGCTTGAAGTATTCTACAGCTCCTGTTTACAGCAAAAGTAATTTGCAAATTCTATACAAAATGCTAAGTAAAAGTGGGATTATTAGAATGTGTTAAAGCCCACTATTCTACCTATTACGGATAGTGCAGATAGAAACATTAAAAATGTTTTAAAAATGTAAAAGATAATGAATGCGCAGATTGAATTATCTGGAGCATCTTTTAGATGATATGAGAAATGTTGCCTAATGCCTGAGAAAGAAGGCATTGAAATTTGCAGTCCTTCCTCTGGCTCTATTCATTAGTCACCCTTCTATGCCTAGGCATCATTTGTGCATTAGAGATTTGCAGTTAGTTTTGCTCACTGAACTTAAAGGGGATGTTATCATGTTTAGATGTGAAACACCCTGGACAAAGGCCAGAATGTCAGTTCTAGCTGACACAAGGCTGTGTCCAAGGGCATTGTTGCTCCTTTTCCTATGTCCTATGATATAAAAGGGGATTGCTTCTCTGCAGGCTACCCAGGACATAGTCTGTAAAGTTTCTCAGCCTATGAGCTGCTTGTTTCTCAAAATAAATCAATGTGACTTATTCATAAACATCTAGGAATTGAGCAACTCCCAGTTATATGACCTCCACATCTGGTGCTTTGCAGCCAGAGCACTAGTAGGTAACCTTGGAAGTTCGTGCCAAAGCGATTTGTCAAAGGTCAGTCACAGATGCATTTGTGATAAATATAACAGGATTACAGGACTCTTCATCCAGTTCTCCATTCATGAAGCCTAGCTTCTCTTTCCACTCTTAAATTTATCTACACAGTTCCAAAGATATACTTCATAGTGACCTATTTTGACCCTGTCAAACACTAAGCCTGCCAGTGGTCACTGGGAAAAGAAAATACCATTATTCAGGGCACTTCTTTTGACTTCTTCACTTGAAAACTTCTAAGTTATCAGAAACAAACTAAGAAGGGTAGAAGTTAAATCAATCTGCAAAAGAACCAAATAGTACAAAGTTAGCCAATTAGCCCAAATCAGCAATCAGGACAAGATGAAACCTAATTAAATTCAACGGTCTACAAAAGCATGTGTTCAAACAATTTCCTTCATTATAAATTCTCTAATATAGACACTTTCAATTTAACACAGGGTACCGCAGAGGGGCACTTCTTTTCTGGGATCTTCAAAGTTATCCAAAGCTTTTTAAATGTCTATTTTTAAAGATGCTGAGAGAAATGAGTGACAGCTTAAGTTTCAAGAAATGGAAGTGTTGTTTCAGAGCCCACTGTAGAATACATAGTTGTGGTATAACAAGACTACACGAAATCAGTTTGATATTGTGTGTGTTTTTTTCATAAGTGGGATTATTCGAGGCCAAACTCAAGAGAGTCTCCTGCTACACAATGTCACCTTCTGTAGAGACCACTATGTTGAATGGCAGGCAGCTGGCCCGTGTCCTGTGCCTCAATTTTCTGGCAAGGAACCTTCGGTAAGAATGAAACCAAGAGCTTTTAAAACTAACTGTCCTCACAGTTAAAATAACTACAGCTTTTATATGCTTGAAGAAAGAACACGCCATTTCACCACTAGACAAAGCCAACTCTTTATTAAGTGTGCTAATGGACAAATCAAGTTATGGATAATTTTAAGAGATTTACTGCCAAAAGCACTCTGCTTAGCTTTGAAATGCGTTCTTCACTTACATTTAACTGTGGATGCCTGATATTGTGGGGATTCATCCCAGCACAAAAATGGCTCTGCACTTCTGGCATCTTTAGCTGCCTGCCCCCCTGAAAACTGCCTTTTCCACTCTGCAGATTGATAGCATCAATTCTCAACCTTGGATTAAGTCCAACCAAATTAGAATCATGCCCTCTTTATAAGCTTACCTTCTTCCTTTCTACAAATTTAAGATAGAAAACATTGGGGTGTCCAATGTATTTACTTCTTGTACTAATTAAGCTGTTATAACTAAAGTGAAGATAATGTAAGCCAAGAATAGACTTAATTGGGCCGGTGAGATGGCTCAGCGGCGTAAGCGCCTGCCTTGCAAGCGCGAGGGCCCGAGTTTGACTCCTGGAACCCACATACGAAAAAGGGGCCGGTGATATCGCTCAGTGGCACGGGTGCCTGTTGGCGCACGAGGTCCTGAGGTCGTCCCCCTGGTACCCACAAAAAAAAAAAAAAAAAAAAAGAATAGACTTAATTAATTGGAGTAGATGATGATGTCCACAGATCACAAATGTAAGATTTCCTGAGTATGTTATAGTCATTATAGTTGGTAGCATAAGCAAATAGTAATAATAATCTTATTAACTCTCCTTTAGTATCCTTAGGATAGTGTAAACCTTTGGGACAGCTGGGTGATGCGTGGAAGAAAATAAATGAAGCTAATAGATTAAAACTAGGAGAAAGCAAGTGCCTAAGATATTTATGATAAAGAAAATGGGGTAATAGAATATAATAGCACAAAAATGCTGGGGATTTAGGAAATTAAGTCATCAACATAGGAAGAATATAAATAATTGCTTTTGAAAAAAAACTCATATATATTAATTTAAGCACCAGACTTTAAGGATAAAACTACTGGGAGTAATGCTTAAAACTGATAGAACCAAAATAGATGTGCCCATTAGACTGTGGTTCTTTTAAAGGCCAGTATAGATTGTCTCCGCCTTAAACTCAACTCTCAGTAGCCACTATCCAGCCTGCATATTAATGAAGAACATGAATGTCTCTCTAAAATTTTCAGCCACAGCTTCTCCATAAAAAAGTCAATACTCTCCCACACTTCATGAATACAGACCAGGGCCCACTCCCAGCAGCACATGCCGACATTAATTATCATTAAGAGGGGGGAACTTCCCCATCTCTCTGTTAACTCTCCTCTGCTACACCTCCTTGCACACCCAAACTCAGAGTGTCACTCTTTCCCATTATTTTTAATGGATCCTGATTCAGAGCATGTGTGGGCTGTGCAATTATTGCTTGGCTGAACTGTACAGTGTTCTCCCTGATGTCTTATAGACACTGAATCCAAAAGGCATCCCAAGGACAAGGAAGTGTTCCTGTGCTTCACCGCACCACGTCTACGTGGTCTTCTTTGCAAGAGTCCATTGTTTCCTTTTTGCCTCCCTTAACTCAGTGCATTTTCTGAATGTTTCTACTGAGAAAATATTTATCAATTTGCCTTTAGTGGTACACTGCTTGCAGTGTTGGGGCAGAGAATGCTTTGTACATACCTGGTATAGTCTTAACTGATCAAAGAAATTCTCCTCCCCCACATATCTAATTTCTCCTTTCTATTCCATGCTCTCCAGCACACACAAGTCTCCAGATACCAGGATAGCTCATGCAATCCAGTCTCAAAGGATGCCCAGTCCTCCTTAGCCAAGGATGTACCATATTTCATTTAACTATAGTATCAACAAGTAACAATGATAAGGTTGGTTTTTTTTAAATATAAGCAAATGATGTTAGTGGGAAGGAGTGAAGCTTTAACTGAGGTAGAATCAATTCAGTGAACTTCTCCAAGTAGCCATTAAATGCTTGCATTTCACTAAACAGAATTCAGAAACATAGGTCCTGCCCCAGGAGATCTTATTGTCTAGAAAAAAAAGAGGCTATTCATAAACACACACATAAAATAAAATCAGAGCCAGCATGTTCTTATTTTCTGGTAGGAATGAAAAACCAGGAGTGAAAGTCGGGGAAACAAGTTTCATTACTGCTGCTTTTAAATCAACATAGTTTTATTTCTATCATAAAATACTCACTGTACCGTGACTTTCTGAGTATTTTGAAGAAGAAAAAATAAAGCCAAGAATACACACAGTATTTTTGCATTGAAGAAACTTACTCTAAATAATTCTGCCCCTTTTTTAATAGATGGGGAATCTGGGGTTCAAGGAATTTCAATTTCTTACCTGCGGTCAGAAAGGGCATCCTCAGCAAAGCCACATCAAGAACCAAAGCTTCTGGCTGTGTGGCCATGAACCTTCTTCTGTACACCCTGGATCCTTTGCACTGAATCTTTGAACTTCCTTTAAGACTTACATATTTTGTAAGCTCTCCACTGCTGTCTACAAGTACATATCCCCAACACTGTGTTTATTGCTGTGAGTAAAGCCAAAGTATTCGAGGGTTTGAGGGAACTTAAATAATAATTTTCTCCAGTCACTTCCCATTTTACAAAACAGAAATTTTGAAAATAATAAGACCCAAGGTGTGTATGAAGGCACAGGTTAGGAGATAGTAGTCCCAAGCCCAGAAATAGGGTCCGCCTAGTCACATGCCCTTCCTGCACGGGGGGCAGGAGCTCCCTGTCTTCACTCGCTCTTGTCTATCCTGGTCATCATGTCTAGGACAGTTCTAATATTCATTTCTGGTAATATCTCACCCTCATTCCTTAAATTCTAAGACTATTACAGTGCATGTAAACTGGGCTATTTCCTCCTGGAGCAATTTATATACCAGAATAAAGATAGCACTAAGAAGTAATAGCTTGCATTCTTCTTCTCAACTAACCATAGAAAGAAAAATAATCCATTCTATTTTATCAGCATGGAAAAATCAAAGACTATGGCTGATTTGACACCACCAAAATGAAGTCTGTGATATCCAAAATGTTCTAAAGGGGGTATGAACTATTATTTGTAAAAATGCATAGATTGTGTATTTTTGCAAATCTCTCTCTCTCTGTCTGTCTCTCTGTCTCTCTCTCTCTCTCCCTCTGCCCATATAAAAAGAATTGCATTCTTCCTATCATTTCTGTAAATATCCAATTCTTACCAATTCTTAAAACCTGGTTTGTTCAAGCATATGGGAGCTGAGGCTTCATTCAGTAGATCCAACCCAATCCTACTGCTGCTGCCTGCTTTCTCCTCATTCTGATCATCTTCACTGCCTTGCCCTAGAACAGGTGGACAAAATGTTTTTATTCTTTCTGCCATTTTGAACACTTCGTTCAACCCTCACTGAGGCAAAAAAGAATAAGTGGGTCAAATTGCTTTGTGTTGTCTGCATAAATCTAGCCTTATTAGGCAAACAAGAGACCCCCAGGAATAAAAAGCAGAAGGGGTTAATGTAGGTGAGAAGACACAACAGGCAAACAGAGCCAGAAATAAACAGAAAACAAACGAAGAAAGACAGCTCAAAAGAAGTAAAATTAATGCTAAAGAGCTTATTATCTGTCAGCCTAAGAGTTGTACAGGACAACCAGTAAGGAAATCCTGAGTGCTAAGTGGTGAACATTTAGCAAAAAAGGCTGAGTCCAAAAGAATGAGATGCCATTCCTGCTGCCAAGATCCTATTGGAGGAGTGAGGATTTAGAATACCAAGAAGGAAATTTAGGGACATTTTCAAAGATTTGAGGTCCAACCCTGGCTCTCTTGAGATCTAGTTCTGTCTCTCTAGGTAATTTGAACCCTTCCCAGAAGGTCAGGTTTTTCCTTCTTGAAAGATTAGGACTAGATTTCCAAGAACCCTTAACATCCTAAAATTCAATGAGTTCATGAGTTGCTAATGTAGTGTAAAACAGCTTCAGGACCAATTTTAATGCTGGCTGGGAAGAAATATGATTCCATTTTCATTATATGGTAAATGTTTGGAGGAGGCAGTCCAGGGTCCTAGAAAGAAAAAAGCTGTGAGTCAGACAGAGCTGAGTCACATTTTGGTTGGACACCTTGTTACCTTGATGACCCTGGATGAGGTACTTGAACTTACTGAGCTTCAGTTTCCTTTCTGTAGAACAAAGAAAATACCATATGTCTCTTAAGATTGTTTGGTATCAGACCTAATGTAAGTCTTCAAAAATTTTAGGCACTCATTCCTTCCCCTTTACTGGAAGAAGATACTTCGTGTTGTACACAACAGCTGGTACAAGAATGGCCTGCTGATAAACTGATCATCTGTAATGCAGATTATACTCATGAAAGGTTAACATAGTATCTGATTTACTGAGAAAAAAATTTTCAGCGCCTACTTAGGCAGACAAATGTTGATGTTTTTGTTCTGATTCTGTAACTAAGATTTAAGTTGCTAAGAAATTAGCTTTATATTTTATTCCAAATAATATTGGTTGTGTGTGTGTGTGTGTGTGTGTTCATTCAAACACATTCCCTAGTTGTAATGCATTGTTGGCCAAATATATTACTACTTAAATTTTTAAATATAATTTTCATGTCCTACATTGGCTGAGTAGTGCTGCTTTGTAAGCTTCTGACTTTGGCTGAGTTTGGGAACATTTATGACCCTATCATATGCAACATAAACATCAATCCACTTTCTTATTTCTTTGCAAATTCAATTATTTCTAATTACATAAAGGCATCATCGATGAAGTAAACATAAAAACGAATATAGGAGAGTATAATCTCTTAAATAAGCTTGTAGACTTCAAAGAATAATTGAATGTTATAGTATTTAATAGAAGGAGACATCTTTGTTGTTGATAACTGGGCCCAAGTTAAAGGAAAATGTCTAAACCCCATCATGTTATATATTGATCTGGTTCAAATTGAAAATATTTGGATTCTATTTTCATTTCCTTTTTTCTCTCTCTTTTTCTGCTGCTCTCTGCAGGCTTGGAAATGGTTTTTGGGCCCTGTGTTCGTGTATGCATGTGAAAGAATAATTAGGTTCTGGCGATTTCAACAAGAAGTTGTTATTACCAAGGTATGCGTGTAGCTTTATGTCTGAATAAAAGCCTGAGTGTAGATGAAAATTTTTTATTAGCCCAAGTTTTTAATTTGCCATTTTTATTGCAGAACTGTCTGTAATTTAGAGGTTCATCTTCTGTTCTAATAATTGCTTGTATCCTGAGCATCTTTTAGTGTGACTAATTTTACTGACGACAGGGATCAGACTGGTACACAGAATTCTGATAAAGCTTTATGGTATGGCACTAGAAATATCTGTATTTCTCTTTATTCTGGTTTTTCACTAGAAGAAAAAGCAGAAAGAGAAGAACGCTTTATATTGGTCACATTATCTTGTTTCACCACATAAAGACGCAGATTTTGCAAACATACAAAGAGTACATAAACATTTTCAAGCATGCACACTTTCACCTGGGATTATTGAGCAGGGAACAAGAAAACAGTCACAAGATTCAGAATAAGGGAGATGCAGGGGGGTTCAAGACAGAAAGGAAGAGCATATATGGCACTCAATGAGTGGAGGCATGTTGATAGTATTTCCCAGTCTTGTTATCCATCCTCACAGCTCTTAAATTTTAACCTCATGCTGAAAGAAAATAGGAACAGAGAGACCAAGAAAAAATATCCAGAAGACTGAAAAATTACCAAATATTCTACCTCCACTAGTTTTTTAAATTTCTTAGAAATAATTCTCTGCTAACCAAAACTATACTGCTTTGCTAATACAATTTTAACAGAATACTACATCCCCTTTGCTGTCTTCAGGAAAGAAGATGTATAGAAATTCCTATTTCACTTTAAACGGTTTTTGCATTCTTGTGTTTTAAGTCAAGCACCAAAAGATGTCAAGTTGTATCAAAACTCAGACAGTAAAACTCATGGAAACCTTCTAGGGCTGTTACTAAGGAGACCACTTAGAATATCAGAACAAATAACAGAAGGGAGAGGGGAACTAATGATGAAAGGCTGTGAAATGCTCTTCTGAATGGAAAAGTACTGTCCTGATTATCTATACACTAGACTTTGTTCTCGTGCTTCTTGCCGCAAAAGAAGACACAAATGACCTGGAAAGATTTTTCAGAAAACAAGATAAAAATCTTCCAAGAAGAAAATTAGAGTTCTTTCCTGGCATGAGCAAGTTATAAACTCTAATAAAAGGTCTAGAACCCTGGCAGGATGCTTCCTTACATCTAAAACTAAACCCTAGATAGGACACAAGACTTACTTAACTAAAACAGAAGAAAAGCAAATAAATTAACAAAACATTTCAGAGTGAGTTGGAAGATTATTTTTTCACTCAGCATGAATAAATAAATATCCATGTTAATTCACAAGGAATTGAGAAAAGATCCAGATAATTAACAAATGAGACAAATTCTTCCTAGAATTTTTTAAATGGGGAGATAATATGATGAGCCATTTTAAACTATAAGCACAATATGTAATAGGTATAACGTGACGACTTGTATTCTCTTGGAACTGGTTAACTCTGCTGTGGGAAGCCTGGCATTTTGAGACACAGAGTCACATGCCGGGCACCACATTGTACCTGCCCAAATGTCAGTCATAGCACTCAGAAGGATAAACTTCATTCTTGCCTAATTGCAAACCCAGACATAAAAATGGTGACAAATATTATTGGCAACTAATAGCCAATGGTCTAAGTAAATCATACCATCAAAAAAGCTAATTTTAAAAATCTTACATGGAATGAAACCAATCTTCATTTCTTATTCCTTCACTTGAGTAAAAAAATAAATGATTGTCTTACTCTAATTTAGGTGGTAAGTCACCCATCCACAGTCCTGGAACTTCAAATGAAAAAGCGTGACTTTAAGATGGCACCAGGGCAGTACATCTTCCTCCAGTGTCCAGCCATCTCGCCACTGGAATGGCACCCATTCACCCTCACTTCTGCACCCCAGGAGGACTTCTTCAGTGTGCACATCCGGGCAGCAGGAGACTGGACAGAGGCTTTATTTAAAGCATTTGGAGCAGAGGGACCGGTCCTCCAGGTGCCCTGCAGCCTGCCAAGGTTAGAGTCCATGTCTCTTTTATGTCTCAATCACAAGACTACAAGCAGTAAAGTATGTTAATGCATCAACATGCTACCACATTTGGCAGTATCTTTATGTTAGGATATAAGTTTGAGTGCATTTTTTTAAAAACCTGAGAATCTATATAAAAAGTATAATTTAGGAGACTTCCAGGAGAAGCAAGTACATTTCAAAAAAAAGAAAAAAAACACAAATGTTCAACAAAAGTAGGCAATGATCCAGAAAGAAGGAACATTTTGCTTTCCCAACTCTAAAGCATCTCTTGTCTAATTATACACTGCTTTCAGTGAGTCAGGCAACTCTTCAAACTCTTTTCTATCACAACCTGAGGTTCTCAAATGATGTTTGTTATAGTTTGTCTCTGGACAAAGGATTTTATGTTCGTGTCCAATTTCAAGGCCTACTCTGCTCCTGTAAGACTTTATCTTAATGGATTCTTTACCTCTACAATGCTATTTCCAAGTAAAGACACATTCTAAGGTACTGGGTGGGGTTAAGACTCCAACACTTCAACCAGGGGATACAATTCAACCCATAGCACCACCATAGTCAGAAAAGCCTGAGCACAGGACAGAAGTCCCAGGGGAAATTATGGCTCCTGGCTCTTTTTAATAAACAATGGCAGAGGGTCAATTCTTATTATTATTCAAGATTACTTCTAATTCTTGAAAGAATCTGATATTTCAAAAGAAACATCAAGAGATTCCTAAGTCTGCCATCCTTAGAGGACAGCATCTATTACCTTGGGAAAACACAGTATCAGCACCTTGGGAATGGAAGTTCCTGAGGGTAGACATCATCCTTCCTCTTGTGTATCGCCAGGCACTAATACAGTGTCTGACACATGGTGGGTACAGAGTGACAATAAAATAATAGAAGAAGTAAATTCTGGATGCAATAGGGTTTCTTTAGCTCATTTAATTTGGCAAATATTTATTGGTAACAAGTACCATTATAAGTTTAAGGCACAGAATCTAATCACAGTTGGGTGTGGTGGCACATGCCTGCAATCCCAGCATTCAGGAGACTGAAGCAGGAGGATTGCCACAAGTTCAAGGCCAGCCTGGGCTACATAGTGAGTTCAAGGCCAGCCTGAACTACATATCAAGACCCTGTCTCAAAAAACAAACAAACAAACAAAAAGAATCTAATCAACTTGTCCCTTTCCCTTTCCCACTGGATACAGGACTGTAAGTATGTCACATTGGACTTGAGTGTGTCTAGTCACAGGCCTTCATTTCAAATGTTGGTGCCAAAGAATGACATGATAAACTGGGCATGATGACACATGCCTATAATCTCAGCACTCTGGGAGACTGATGCAGGAGGATTTCAAGTTCTAGCACAGCTTAGGGTATGGTATCAAGCCAGGCATAAACATCCGTGCAGACCAGACCAGGACCCCTAACTGATGACATCTGACTATACAAATAAGAATAATTTCTCTTTTTTATGATGGCTAGTAAGGAAGATAACAGAAGTCCAAGGTTCAGCGTGCATTGCAAATGTGTAAAATTAGGAATAAAGTAGGTGTGCACACATGCATGCATGCACATGCACACATATTGTCTCACTGCCTCCCTGGTCTCTGCCCTCTCCTTGGCATTGCCAAGATCCACACTCTCCATCTATTTGCTATCCTGGCTTCTGCTTCGTGTGTATACAGCTATGGAGTCTGTCCGCCCCCTTCCCTTCACAAGCCAGCTAGCGCTTCAGTCTTCCCACAAGGACTTGCTGGGTGCTTCTCAGCAGTGTTTACTTTCTGTCTGTGGAGTGCATTACCCAGTGTGAAGCCTGACAAGATTTGCTCCCCAAGATCCTCCATGGGCTCATCTGCTTCACCTCCTATTCCTTCACGGATGTGGTCCTTGCACACAATTATATGTATTTATACCCTTCCCTTCCCTCTCGCCTTCCTCCATCTCTTGATCCTCTTCCCATTTGAAGGGGATCTATCTCCCTACTTCCTATTACCTCTCTTTTATTTTGCTCTTTATTTATATTTTGAATTTCTCATGTAAGAGAAACCGTGTGATATTTAAGCTCGTGTGTCTGATTCATTTCACTTAACATTATGATCTCAAGGGATCTTCACACATTCTTGTTTTCAAGTATTTGCAGCTTGATTCCCATCCCAAGTTTCTATTTTTTTTTTTTCAGTACCAGGAGTTGAACCCAAGTCCTCACTAATGTTAGGCAAGTGCTCTACCACTGAGTTACTTTCTCTAACAATGCAGATTTGATTGATCTCGCTCCAGTGTCCTTGTGTCCTGCTGGCTCCTTGTGTATGCTTAATGGCACCCCACCTCCCACTCCATTAACCTTGCAGTCTCCTCCCTTTGAACTGAAAACCATTGACTCATCTGACGATCATTTCTGTGGGGCATGTGATAAAATTGTATGTATATGTATTTATCAAGTATAACGTGATTTTTGAAGTAGATCTACATTACATGCATGTGTGTATATTATGTTAAATCTAGCTAGTAAGCAATTATATTGCCTCACATAGCTAACATTTTTGTGATGAGAGCACTTAAAATCTAGTCTTTCTGCACTTTGAAGATTATATGTCATCATTAACCATGGTCACCTTGCTGTACATATATATCTCCTGAACTTCTTCCTCCCATCTAACTATAATTATGTATCCTTTGGACATCATCCCCCCCCACTTTCCTTATAGCCACTTCAACCTCATAATGTCCTCCAAGCTCATCCATGTAGCACAAAAGATAATTTCCTTCCTTTTTTCTTTTTCAGGCTGAATAGCATCCCATTGCATGTATATACCACACTTTCTACATCTGTTCATTCATCAGTGGCCAGGCTTCTCATGTTTCATACTCTCTGAGCCTGTTGACCTCACTGCCTTTGCTGTCACTGTCCTTCCACCCTGAATGCTGTCCCCTCAGCTGTCCACTCAGATTTCCTTCTAGTGAGGTTTTCTTTTCCCTCCCAATATGAAATGACCTCTAGGCATCACTCAATGGGCACATTTCCCTGTGCCTCACACAGGCCAGAGCATATAGCAGGCACTCAGTGTATGCTCATGGAATGACTGAAAAAAAATGAGTTGTTGGAAAAATGCAACATTCTGTTATTAATTTGTTAATTTTGTTAAATTAATTTGCCCTCCATCTCTACATATGTGCAGGCATATGTACTTAGCAGAAAAGTCTCAAAATAAAAACTAGAATTTTTTTAAGTTTTCAACATACAAAAGATCAGAATTCTATTGGACTAGCTTGGATGATTTTATAGTTCAGTATTGTTTTAATTCGGCACTAAATTAGCCATATTGGTGACTACCATGTCTTTTCACTGCTCTGGACCTAGTAAGGATTAATTTCATTCTATAATCCAAGAAAGAAGAAAGAGGTGAATAAGAAGCCAGAAGGAGAAGAAAGCCTAGGCAAAGAGCTAGGGAACATCTTTCTCTGAGCCCAAGAAAAAGGACCTTTTAAAAGCCTATACCTTCTGAAGCAAAATGAAGAATTTCTCAGCATTGTCACGCAAGTGTCCAGCAATTCAACCTGCTACCCAGAGCCAGGATGGCCTGGGTTCAAAGTCCAAGATTGTGTATGACCTTGGAAAATGCACAGCATGCCTTGACTCCGTTTCCTCCTCTGCACAATGAAGATGATAATAACAGTACTTAAGGCCAGGTTTAGGATTAACCATAATATTTCATATAAAAGGCCTGGCACAGTGCATACAGAGCACATGCTAAGCGCTCAAAAAAAGTTAGCTACATCTGTAAAAAGTGGTGCATACCTTAATCCCAACACTGTGGGAAGCTGAGGCAAGAGGATCACAAATTGGAGTACAGCCTTAGCAAAATCTTGTCTCAAAATAGAAAGTTTTTGGGCCAGTGATATGGCTCAGAGGCATAAGTGCCTGCCTGGCAAGCACGAGGTCCTGAGTTCGACTCCCGGTACCCACATTAAAAAAAAAAAATAGAAAGTTTTTTAAAAGAGCTAGGAATGTAGCTCAGCATGAAGGCCCTGGGTTTGTTCTCCAATACCACACAAACACACACACACAAAGTTAACTACGAATATTACTCATAAAGTAAGAAAGTTCATATGCCCCACAGAAATGACGATGAAAGTGATGGTCAGATGAGTCAATGGTTTTCAGTTCAAAGAGAGGAGACTGCAAGGTTAATGGAGTGGGAGGTGGGGTGCCTTTAAGCATACACAAGGAGCCAGCAGGACACATGGACACTGGAGAGAGATGAACCTAATCTGCATTATTAGAGAAAGTAACTCAGTGGTAGAGCACTTGCCTAACATTAGTGAGGACTTGGGTTCAACTCCTGGTACTGAAAAAAAGAAAAATAGAAACTTGGGATGGGAATCAAGCTGCATATACTTGAAAACAAGAATGTGTGGATATATCTTGATATCATCATGTTAAATGAAATAAATCAGACACATGAGCTTAAATATCACATGAGAAACCCAAAATATAAATAAAGAGCAAAATAAAAGAGAGGTAATAGGAAGTAAGGAAATAGATCCCCTTCAAATGGGAAGAGGATCAAGAGATGGAGGGAGAGGAGAGAGAAGGGAAGCGAGGGAGAGGGGATGAATAAAGAATTGAGATGTATTACGTACATATACCTGGTCCCCGCAAGGAATGTAATCATTATGTACTGCAAACATGTACTAAGATAATAAAAAATAAATAAAAACTGAAAAAAAAATGTGCGCAAAAGAAACCACTTCAGACTGTGAGAGGTCTTAAAAGATAGGGGAAATTTGGCCCCCAAAAGAGTAATGGGTGTTATGGCAGCTAGGATCCACTAGAGGCCTGTGATACAGGAAAGGAGAGAGACCCGGAATGTGTTTCTCAGGAAGGCAAAAGGTGAGAGCTGTCAGGAGGCGGATTTCAGTCAGACACGATAAAAAATCATCTCGCGCTCACAACTGCAGAAACAGATCGAGGTGCTCTACCGTTTAGTGTGAGGATATGATCTATTATCCGAGAAGTGGAAGAAAGGGTACTCAATCTCAAAAATGTCAAAATTTATTATATATTTTGGTGGGCTTTAGGACTCAAATTTCCTTTGGATTTAATTGGTAGGATTTTTAAATTGGTGTCAAATAAATCTCAAATATGACTAATAAAAATAATCAACAATAAGATTTTAATCTGTGAGAATATTTCTTCCTCCCTCTTTCTCTTGATTTCCTTTATCTAATTATTTATAAAATAATCTACATTGGGCTAAGAGTCTAACCTTTTCTAGTTAATGACCTTTTATTTTTATTCTTCCATTTCCATATATCAATATGTAATAAAGCCTTATTAATTAAGACTAACAGGAAGAGAGTTAATTTGAATTATTAGGAAGTCTTGAATACAGAATATTTTAAAATAAATCCAATTGAACTTTCAGGAACACATAGTAAAGCGCAAACAGGCCACCTCCGGTGCCTTCTACCATGCTCCTTAGGGAATGATTATGAATAACTTAGAAACCTTTAATTAGCATATCTTTGTTCATATGTAAATGTGTACTTTTGGAATAGTTGGGGTTATTTAATACAGTCTGCTGACTGAAATATTTTAAATATTCCTTTTATAATTGATTCAACAAATTGTTTTTGAGCAGCTCCATGCTGGGCGGTGTGGGAGGAGATCAACACCAGGCCTGGCTTCTACTGCCATAGACCTGAGAATGTAGCAATCAAGACAGACATAAATCAGGTCACACAAACACACACACACGCTGTAAAATTACAACCACAATGAGGATTATGGAGTACATGGCATTATAAATTATATAAGGGGATTTAACCTAGTCTAAGAAGTCCAGGAGGGCTTCCCCAGGAAATAATGATTGGATGGGATTTAATAGAAAGGTAACTATTTAAGCGTGTAAGGGAAGATGGGAGAATTGGGGCAGAGTATTCCAAGTGAAAAGATTATCACAGGCAAAGACCCTGTGGCAGAAGGTACTACGGTGTATTTAGAGAATAGAAGAGAAACCAATGTGGGGAGCTGGTAATAAGGGACAGAGAAGCATCCAGGGGCCAGTCCATGAAAGACCATCTTATTTATTCAAGGAATATGCTTTATCCTTATAAAGAAAAATTTCTTAAACAAAAAACATCTTGGCATTCCCTGGCTTTATTATCACAGATTCTGAATGAGCATAATCTGGATTAGTGAGTTTTAAAAGTTAGATATAACTGAAAAGAGTTTCAAAATAACATTTATTCCAAACTAATGGCTTCCATTAGGTCAAAATTACGTAAACATACTAAGATATGTGATCAAACAGTGAAAACATAGAGAATTATGTTAGGAAAAGGAAAGACAGGCCACCTAAATCACCTAGCTGCTTCTCCATTTCCCTTTCCTCTGGGCTACATGATGCTGGGAGCCAAAACACACCCCATAGAACCATAGGAAAAGCATGCCAAGTGGAAAAGGCAGGAGCTACCTCAGGAGAGGTCAGGCTCCATCCCTCCATGCTAGCGTCTGGCCAGGATGACCTGGTCTTCCTGCCATGAAGCAGATCCCAAATCCTCATGCTTACCCAAGCTCAACAAAATAGGACAATTTTGAGCATACAGACAACCTCTCTGCACACATTTGCAGGCACACCTTCAAAAAGCACTGGCACAAAATGGTTTGTACTCGAGAGCAAGGTGTTCTCAAAGTCAAACAGGCTGCCTTCTGTGATTTCAGGCTGGCAGTGGATGGGCCATTCGGGGCCACTCTGACAGATGTATTCCACTATCCTGTGAGTGTGTGCATAGCAGCAGGGATTGGAGTCACTCCCTTCGCCTCACTTCTGAAATCTATGTGGTACAAATGCTGTGAGTCACCAAGCCAGCTGAAGCTGAGCAAGGTATGGAAAAATCATTAGTTCACCCTTCCATGTAGTTAAAGGTTCATTGTCCTTATATCTATCATCTGCCAATTCTTGGGGAGGATTTTAATTAACTATGAGGGATAAACTCAAGGGTCCTTAACTATACTTATGTTCTTAAAAATCTCCATTCGGTATCACATTTATGAGAAGGGTTATGTCTAATCTTGTTAAAGATGACAAGACATAAATTTTATTGCTTCATTGCCATTACAGGACATGTAATTGCTCATCTCAATAAAATATGGACAGGCTGCAAATGGTGATGTGACTGGGCTAGAGTTGGGGACATTAACAGGCAGTCTTCCTCTTAGTCTCTTTTAATAAATACCATGGTTACAAACATGGAATTACACCTCTTTCTTTCGCAGCCACTATTAGGATACATTGGCCTGCTTACATGGGTGTTGCCTTCCAGCTCTAAAGCTCTCTTTTGTCATTTCTTGCATGTTCTCTAACTAGATTTCTTCCTTCTTTTGTCCTATCTAGATCCTCCATCCCATGCTTTAACTCTGTAGGAGTGAAAGGAACTTTCTTTCCACCCCCTGAAGGTTTGATAATTTGAGTCTATAAAACAGACAACAGGATGGATTAGCAGAGAAAAGGCATTCGGATTTATTAATGTGCAAGCACATGAGAGCCACACAAAGTATAAAACTCAAAGAAGGGCCAGATGGGTGAAGCTGAAATTCTCTTTTCATAGGGGAGAATGGAGCGGAGGCTGCAGGCAATTTTAGAGAAGAGTAAATAACTTTCTAGGGGAAGTGAGTGGACCCAGGTCCATCTGGTTCTTTCCATGATATGAGCAACACATAGTGGACATGAGACCTCCAACCTTGCAGAGCCCTACTGTGGTCTGTGATAGCGTAGGAGACTGTGGGGTCTCTGGTCACAGACTCCGCACCTGACTTCCGCTCTCCCCAAAGAATCTGCCTGATTCTGCCCTCACCGAAGAACTGCCTTCCGTGCATCGGTTCACCCCTAACAGTCCATCTCCAAAAGGGAGTTTTAACAACAAATAAGACAAATAAATAATGTGGGAATAGACTTGTACTGTTCAAAGGTGGATAAAATTCTCTAACCATTAATTATATCTGCCAAAGATATAAGTAGATTACTAGTACTAATACTAATACCATCCTAGATTTATCAAGCATTTATTACCTACCAGGTGGCAAGCTGGGCAATTTATATACCCCACCTCACACCATCTTTGTAAGGTACTTGCCATTTTTATTCCCTTTTTACAGATGAGAAAAACCAAAGCCAATCACAAAGCAAATAAGAATGATAGGACCATCTTATTAAGTTGTCATAATAATTCATCCAGCTAGAGCTCCCCATCCCTATTTTATAATAAGGAATCTGAAACACAGAAAACTAGTGAATACTAGGACTAGAATTCGAGTCTAAGTCCTTCTGGTTTCAAAACCCATCTCCTTTCCTCTGCACCACAGGAAATATAACAAAGCAAGCAGAATGGCTACTGTTTTGTATTTCTGGACCTCAGGACAAAGCATTGTTATGGTTTATGATGCCTTCTCAGACTACTCAAACACTTCCTTTCCTCTTGCTGTCTACCAAGGAAAACCCACTTACAGAGGCAGCTCATTGCTTCATGGTTTCCATTACACTCAAGGTCACATCGTGTTCCAAACAGAGATGGCGTGGCTAGTGTGTCTCACATTCATCTACTTCTTAACAATATTTTTCAGCACCTACTACGTGCCAGGCTCTCTTGTTCTCACATGAAAAGTCTATTACACCCAATTTGCAACAACTGGAGTTGCACCTTACAATAGCCTCTCCTTTTTCTCTACCTCCATTGCCTCTTTACATTCCTTGTCTTACATCATTTATCTTTATTTCTGGTATTAGGATTCACAAAATATCTTATTTCCCTTAGCAGATTATGAGGTCTCTGGAAATGTTTCTCTGGCCATCTTCATTACTGGATATATATGAGCTGTGGGGCCACTGAGTCAGGGCCAGGGAGCATGTTCCTGATCTCCACTTCAAAGCTGCTTTATGAAAGAAGAGAGGTTTTCATGCTATTGAAATTTTAGGCTGAGAATTATACTTAAGATCCAATTCCTAAGAGTCCACGTGCAGGAGAACAAGTTTAAGAAGTTTTTCTCTTTTAAACAAATTTTGTGTGTGTGTGTGTGTGTGTGTGTGTGTGTACAGCTATCATTAGGCTTATGTAACTAATATTTGTTGGGGCCACCCACATGCTTTTGAGATATAAATACTACTCCTTCCACTAACCTGTCAGCATCTATATAATTTTGAAAGTGCAGCAGAGCAAAGCAGTACATATTTATCTAGCAGCTTCTTCACAATTTCAAATCTGGGCTACAGTTTTCAGATTGCTGTCTTTTGCAACAAGAAGAGAGAAATACATCATAGGAGTCCAGAGCTGGAATTTTAAGTGAAGATGGTTAACTATAATTCAATAGGATTTTCTTCTCCGTGTATGAGGTGCCAGTTGGCACAAAGGTGTAACTTTTACATACCAGCCTGCAGCTGCAAATCTACACATACGCACACGCACACACACACACACACACACACACACACAGAAATGCCCCAAACTTTCCTCCATTTTTACCTTTGCAAACCATATATTCTTTACCCTTCTCCTCTGAATGTAATTCTAAGTAAAATGCAGGCACATACCCAATGAGACGCCAGCTGTTCTTTTGGGGTCATAAGCAGCACTTTCTGCTTAAACCTGATGTGTTTTTGTTTTGTTTTGTTTTGTTTTGTTGGTTTTTGGGGAGGTTATTGGTACATTTTACATATACATACTGATCACTTTCATCATAGGGAATTTGTATCTGTACGTGATGTATTTTGATTCTTCTTTTTTCCCCATTCCCCTCCCCTCCCCTCAACCCCTCTTCCCCTCCTTATTTACAAAAGCTTTGTTTCCATTTTTTCCTTCTATTCTCTTTTTTTTCTTGTCCCTTCTTTCTTTTCCTCCTCCCCTCTCCCTGTTCTCCTTCTCACTTGAACATTTTCTTCCCATTTCCCAAAACGTAGTCTACATTTTGTTCCTTATTTGCACTTTTGGCTTCTCACACCAGAGAAACAATGCGGTATTTAAACATGTGTGTCCAATTTATTTCACTTAAGAGTATGAACCTGATGTTTTAAAAGTTATTTGTTTCTATCTTTTTTTAAGATAAAGGAGAGGGTGGGGAAAGAAATGGAAGAAAGGGGTCAGGGAGAGACCCCTGAGAAGGCAAAATAACAGTAAGTATAATGATGGCTTGCTGGGAACAAAGTGAAAAAAAGTTGCAACATATTAAAGGATATTTTCGGGCCAGTGAGATGGCTCAGCAGCATAAGCACCTGCCTGGCAAGCACGAGGGCCCGAGTTCGACTCCCGGATCCCACATACGAAAAAGGGGCCGGTGATATCGCTCAGCGGCATGGGCGCCTGCTGGTGTTCGAGGTCCTGAGGTCGACCCCCGGTACCCACAAAAAAACATGAATAAATAAAAATAAAGGACATTTTCAATGCAGAAGTAAGAGGCAGATGAGAATATTGTGCCCCTGCGGATGAGGGAGGGGTGCAGGTGGGGGAGAAGTCTCTGACGCAGCTTGGTAGAGGTCAAGCACTGAGGGGTATAAATGCCCTATAGCAATCAAAGTCCTCCAAGTCCTACCTAACGGGCATGATTAATTCTACATCATACTCGATTTGTGAAAAGAGCTCTTGAAAAAAAATAGGACAGTTTGCTTGTGCAAACTGTCAAAATGATGAATGAAATAGGTGTGTATGAATGGGGCGGGAGGAGGAAGACTGCTGACATAAATATATTGGCTTACACATTTTAGTTCTCCCTAATATCACAGCCATGTAGATGGAACTGAGGAAATGGGCAACTGGAGGATTCAGTTCATTTTCTTAATGCATATGTAATCTTCAGACTACAATAAAATAGATCATAGAAAAACTGAGATAATCTAATTTCTCCACAAATTGTCTCTCTTCATCAACTCAATAATAGATAATGGTGATAATGGGTATTTATAGTGTGTCCCATGCAAAATGGCCTTTGGGTTCTTAACCTAATATAATAAACAGATAATTCAAATAAAAAGACAGCACAGACCAGTGGGGAACGAGGGAAAGACGCCAAGAAAGACAAAAATCCATACTCTACTTAAAGATATTAATAAAACAAAGAAGAGCCTGCTCTCTTTTCTAATGAATGAAAAATGCATTTAATTTAATCTGTTTAGTTTCAGGAATTATTTACTTTCACTTTCCCTCACACTGGAGCTCTGGCCACCCCTGGTACTGATCATCTCTCCTAACCACCCGGAGCTGTAATCAATTGAGCTGGGTGGCACGAGGCCATGCCCACATCTCCTGAAGACACATGGGTTCCCTTCTTTCATTAAACATGTCAGAAGGCTTAGTACCCCACTAGGCTTCACCAGTGTGCTGTGGGGCAGTACGAAAGTTAATATTTTTAATATCTTGGTTTATTAACCACACAAGCCGTACATGATTACAGCCTCCTTGTAAACAATCCAAATAAAACAGATACTCAAAAATCCCCTTTCATTCACTTCTTCCCCACACTAACCACTGCCCCAAAGATCCCCCCATGAAGGAAGTCAGTGGGTCTTATTCAACCGTTCACACATACAGAACTATATAGTACATGCATGCAGGGTGTGACAGTTAAATTTGATTATGTCAACTTGACTGGCTTTAAAGCTGCCTAGGGAGTTGGTTAAGCACATTTTTGAATATGTCTGGATAGGTCATAGAGGCATGACCTATGACCCTCTGACTCTATCTCATCCCTTGCCCCTTCCTTTTGATAATATTTCCCTGCTCTGCTTCCCAGCCGCCATGCACTAAGCAGCTTTACTTCACCACGCTCTTCCACCATGATGTTTTTGCAGTGGAGCTAGCCTACCATGGGTTGAACCCCCTGAAACAATGAGCCAAGTTAAACCTCTTCTTCTTTAATGTGTAGGTATTGGGTATTGTGTCTCAGCAACAGGAAGGCTGACTAATACACAGAGGATGTTATTTTTACATAAATGTCTCTATGCATTTGTGCTGTGGAAGGAGAGAGAATGCCCATTTTGATCTATTCTCCCTGAGCTACTGAACAATTCTTACAGAGAAGCCCAGACTTGGGGACCATGAAAATTAGACACTCAAGAGACAGCACAGCATTGTAAGTGTCACTGAAAACTAGGCCCTCTGTGATGGACATGGATGAATTGGGTCAAGTGGTTAATGCCGGGGAATGATGTAACAGTAGAGGCCTGTGCCAGGTCACACACATGGAAAAGCCCAATGCAGAGTCCTACAGTGGCCTTCTACATTATCTAAGCATTCACTATAGGAATGTGAGGTTCCTTCTGTTACCATGAAAGTCCAGAACTTTCATTATTTTACTGCAGATGACTTCTACTTAGTAAAATCTTTTAAAGTAATCTTAGGTATATTGAACCTTAATATTAGCTGCAGAATTCTGAAAGTTATGCTTTACACTAGGAACTGGTTTTAAGGTTTATTTTATTTTTGGAGACTCAGGTGGGGATAGGGCTGGAAAGCAAAGATCACAGAGTAGTAGCCTATTGTTTGAGACACTTTATCTGCCATTGACCAGGTCCTATGTATGGCATGAAATGCAGAGGTGGAACTCTTATGTCACTTCACAGTGAGTGACCTCTACCATTAGAAAGATGAAAGTCAAAGTAAATATTCTTTTTTTCTGTTCAAAGTATTTTTTTTAATTTTCTTTTCTGCCTGAAGCACGTCTACTAGGCCTATCCATTTTGTTTCCATAGTCTCTGGTACCCAAGCCACCAGTGTCAGCTATAAGTCAGTTATGAAGGGAAAAATACACAAAACCATTACAAGGAAGCAAACTGTATAAAGGCTTGGCAAACCCTAAGAACACTGGCACACAACTATGCCAAAGAAAGTAAGGACAGGAATAATTTCCGTTTGAAAAGAGAATGAGTGTGGAGGAGGCTAAGATATGGGCACTTTTCAAGTAAGGGAGGTTGGGAAAAATTTTCTTTTAATGCAAATGTTTTGGTTTATTGTTCATATATGAATGTATTTGAGGTATATTCCTTGAAGGGTGGGAAGTAATAGAAAGTAAATCAGTGCTTTTGTTCTTCATGAAATGCCAGCTTTCACGTTCTGAAATAAGACAGCTTACAGGGGACAAGAAGAAGGACAGGTGCTAGGTGAGCAGGGCAGTAAATTCAGTCAATAGAATCAGTCAACAGGTTTTTCACCTCCTGGCGGGCAAAGCAAGGTAAAGTGAGGGCTATTAAGGTACCCAGAGAATTTTTTAGGTTAAGTGCCTTTCAAAGTGAAAAGAAGAAAGGCAGTGGTATTCATTGCCCACATAGATACCAAATCAACCGCTTCTCAGCTTCCATTCTTCCTCCCTTGCCTCCCACACTCTGTAGTCTACTCTCAACACATCAGCCAGAGCGAACGGACCCCGGCCGCAGGCCTGTGATCATGACCAGCCTCTGTAGACGTGCAGCAGTGCCTCCTGTCTCTTGCAGTTCTACAGTATCAGGGCTTCCCCCAGTCTCCCCTCCTCTCTCCTGCATCCCCTGCTGCCCCGTCTCCAGCACTAGACTCCAGCCACACCCACTCCTGACTCTTCCTGGAGAGGTCCAGTTAAGTCTCCCATTCCTCCTTCCTACCCTCTGCAGAGCTCCTCCCTAGCCATGTGGCTTTCTTGTCACTTCTAGATTTTGCTCACATGTTCCTCCCTCAGTTAGGTCTCCATGATCATTCTACTTACTACTGTGACCCTTCTCAGCCTGCCTGATGTTTGGTGTTTATCACCATCTGACATAGTCTATAGTTCAGTATTTGTTTATCATTTTTCTTCTCCCTCTGAAACAGAAAGCACAGGGACAGGGATGGAGGAGGGGCTCTTATCCACTTTTATTGTTCCAGAATACAGAATGGTAGAATAGCCTTACAGGAAGTATTCAATAAAGATTTGTTGAGTCTGTGAATGAGTAAATGACAAGACTCCACTGTCCAAATCCAGAGGGAACCATTGACTCAGTTCGGCATTAAAAACCAACTGCCAGGGCCGGTGAGATGGCTCAGCGGCATAAGCACCTGCCTGGCAAGCGCGAGGTCCTGAGGTCGACTCCCGGTACCCACATTAAAAAAAACCCAACTGCCATTTGACCATTTGATGCAGCTATATCTTTCCTTAGTATATTCTCAAAAGAATTAAAAACATCATACTATAGTGGTGCCTCAATAGCCAAATTTATAGCAGTGCAATTCACAGCAGCTGAGCTTTAGAAACAGCCTAAAAGCCCATCAACAGATGAATGGATAAAGAAAATGTGCTATATATGCACACAATGGAATATTATTTATCCATAAAGAATAAAATTATGTCATTTGCAAGAAAATGGATGGAAATTGAGACCATCATCCTAAGTGAAACAAGCAGGACTCAGAAAGTCAAATGTCTCATGTTTTCTCTTACATGAGAGACCTAAAATATTAATTAATTAATTAATTAAAGGAAAGGCGATAGGAAACTAGAAAGTACACTCTCGGCGATGGGGAAAGCGACCAGGTAGAAGGGAGGAGAAGATGGGGGGAAAGGAATTGAAAATGATTAAAACTGTTTTATGCTTGTACTAATTCTCCAAAACAAACCTCACTCTTCTGTATTGCATTCATTAAAAAAAATGCTTCAGTGAATGCTCTTCTGTATTCATTATAATACTGTAGTCTTTGCCCAACATCTGTTTCTAGAATAAATACAATTTAAAATAAGATTTAAAAAAAGAGAGAGAGAGAGAAAGTCTGCTGCCAGAAGGGGCTACATACCTGAATCTCTAGGAAGAGAGCCTCCTCTTGGTGAGAGCCAATTAAGGGAGGCAGTTCTTTCAGGACAAAATCATGCTTAGGGACTGAGAGATTATTTGTACTGCAGTTAATATCTTAAGTGCCTTTTGGAACAGGAGCTGTCCAGAAAATACCTTCTAATTCTTGAGAGAAAAGGTCTCATCCTCGCCAGCTTTTGGTCTTCCTGACTATTGATATTATAACTTCCTGTATAAACCTAAAGGGACTAAGCATGATGTTGATCCTTGAAATACATTCTGTGATTTTTCTTTTCCTCGTGAATTTGATCTGTTAATTAAATATCCTCTATAAATCTGATTATAAGATTGTGACCTTGCAAGCCAGCTGGCAGAGAGGGAGGGAGGAGTACACTGACTACTAGGGGAGATGCTTCTAGGTGGGGCCATACCAGGCAGCACCTGGATTTGACACCAGCCCCCACAGATGTTGATAAGCCCCAGAGCAGCCTCTGGGGAGAAGGTGCTGGGGATGGGGGGAAGTAATGAGCAGCAGGGGGTAGGAGTGTGAGAAAAATAATCCAAAGAATTAACAGATTTCTCTCCTGTGGTTTCTTCTAGATGCAATTATCTGAAACTCCAAGCACTAAGCCTTTCTTTCACAAACCCAAACTACTCTTGTCACCTGCTATTTTCACTCAACACTGAGAGATTTTTAAAAAGAAGGAAAGAAACTTCCTAGACATAATTTCACTACAGCAGTTGACACACAGGCACAGCCCCCATCTACCAGCTTTCTTGGACACTGATATGTCTCCCTGAGAGCAAATTTCTGGCCTGTGTGGCTGGATTCTGCAATTACCATAATCCCCATTCTCCAGAGGCTATGGCTTGTGAAGTGGATTAATGCCCAAGCCTTTGGGGTCTCTAGAGAGGAGAGTTGAAATCTCGAGCTTAGGTCATAAGTAAAGATGAAGGGGGTTGGTCTAGCGGCTTATCCCCCTTGGGGAGCAGTGAAAGGCACAGCTAGTTATGATTATTAATCTTGTTCAGAAGAAGCACAGCTAGAGGTGTGGTGAGTTGATCCTCAACCAGAGGAACTGGCACAGCCACAGGCTGCTGACTCTGAATTCACTCTGGGCCTTTTCAAACACAGTGTGAATTTTTTTTTTCAAAAGAAATCATAGTGTGGTGGTTTGTTCACTTGCAGAGAAAAGCATATTATTTTGCAGAAGTGCCCATTTGGGCTCAAATAATTTAATAGAGATAAAGTAGTCTGTGATTATCGGCACATTATGGAAAGAGGGACAGATCAGTTCTGCCTTCTCTCTTCACAGGTGTATTTCTACTGGATTTGCCGGGATGCACAGGCGTTTGAGTGGTTTGCCGATCTCTTACACTCACTGGAAACACGGATGAGTGAGCAAGGGAACACTCACTTTTTGAGTTATCGTATA
Source organism: Erethizon dorsatum (assembly GCA_028451465.1). Lineage (NCBI taxonomy): Eukaryota > Metazoa > Chordata > Mammalia > Rodentia > Erethizontidae > Erethizon > Erethizon dorsatum. The sequence goes on along the minus strand of CM051823.1, from coordinate 135,470,594 downwards.
TTTCTCACTGGTTGGGATGAAAATCAGGTATTGATAAGACTTGAAAATGATCATTATTGCCTGATTTGCTTAGTATGGAGCAAAGAGAAGAGGGGCGACTTCGATAATGAGCTGTATAGTTATCTGGTTAGCATAAAAGAATTATTTTTATGTTCTTAAAAGGGAAAGGAGAATGAAATAAAACCAGATTGGAAAGAACTATTTAAGTTATAACAATAAAAGAACTCACGGTTATCTTACTGAGGAAAATAGAAAAGAAGATAAACAAGCTGGGCTGTAAAAAACAATCTAGAGATTGGAAATCCTAAATAAATTCACATTTGTCATTTAAGAGTGACCTAAGTAAATATTATTGACTGGTTGTATTGTCTGTTGAGTTCCCAGTTGGTTCTAATTCTATGTTTTGAGCTGTTCAGAATTAAACAGAAAAACTTCCAAGTGTTTATATTCAACTTTTTGTACTGAAAAATGTGTATCTCCAGAAAGCAATGATGGATGTATGCTTTTTCTAGAGATTTCTTTTTCTTAAGGTGTTCTTTAAAATTGTGTGCACATGTATTTATTTACCTAAGACAGATATGGTCTTCTGTTTGTGTAGGTGTTCTGTGGTGCATTGTGTTAATGAACTATTAGGATTGAGATTATGAAAAATAATGTACATCAAAACATTGACTATGCTAATATTTCAATTTTGATAAGATTTAATGATGATTATTCTGTCTGAATCTAGTTTAACTCCTCAAATATGGGCATTAACAATGAAGTAATTAATAGGTTTTAATCAACACTTCTGTAGTAACTATCGTTGATAAATATTTTTAAGGAAAATGTATTTAAACCAAGGAAATTTGCATTCATCACTAAATTTACAAATTAATGCACTGTATGTGTCACACACACTCACATCTAACATCATAGTGTCTCTTCTACTTTTCAACCAATTGATCCCAAATGTCCACTCAGGTATTTTCTGTCATTTGGGAGTTATGAGACTTGGGTTCTTCTGAGAACTGAAGTCGATTTTGTGACAACACAACCCTATCCTCTTCTATCTCTCCATTTCCAAGAATAGAGTATAAAACATATTTTTTCTGAATACAACTAAATTAAAACATATCTTCTTAAATTTTTCTCATGACATGGTGGAAATTCTTTAGACTCCCAAATTTCAGGCAGGAAATCACTAATCTTAACAGTTAAGAAAAAATAATTGGTGCATTCCATCAGTAAATCAAGCATCAAGAGGCTGTTTTAGAAACAGCCAATTGTTAAACTGAATTCAACAACCTCAAAATGGCAAAATGACAAGAACAGAAGGAACAGATGGAAGAGGTACTATGAAGGGCAAATCAAAAGAGTTTGGAGATTAATTGAACATTGGGCTGAGAAATATGGAATAAATATAATTCCAAATGTTTGAGCATCCATAGCTAGCAATACCACAACATAAGTAGGGAAGACCTTTTTCCTATCAAATAATGACCAAACTTTCCAGCAAGTATTTTAAGGTCCTTTCCAACCTTAACAAGCTCCATCATTTTCCTCTGGCCCCAAAGCTGCCAAAGGATGTGACATGCGTGCTTGAATCTCCTACTATGCATGTTTACATCTCCATATCTTTGCTCACATTCATCCCTCTCCACTTCCCAGACATGTCATTCCATGCCTTCTGCCATTTTCCTACCCTCCCTTTGCCCAGAGTCTAATTTCCAAATTGTTTTCCAAGAGTAGTGCTGTGACCTGGGGTTGGACTTGCCTGATGGCATCTTGCAGCCTAGATTTTGTGGATTCCTGTCTTCCACGGTCTACTGACCTCCTAGGACAATTTCCATTATTTTCAGCTGAACCTCCCCTTCTGTAGCTGTTTCCTTAGACTAGGAAGAAGGCCATCTAGGCAAATCAGGCTAACAATAGGCACCTGAGGCATAAGTCGGGTCAGCAGAGCCATTAACAGACTATCAGAATTAGGAAAAGTCAGAGGGTAAAAGCAAATGGAGTGTCAAAAGGGAAGACACAAGAGTTCACGAGCTGGTGATGAGTTCTGAGGTAGAACAAAGCACACAGATCCTGAGAAGAGAGAACAGAATGACTACTAAAACTCAGCAAGGGCTGAAATAAATGACAGAAACTTAAAACATGGTCATGAGAGAATGATACACAACAGAAATTTATTTATTGGTCACTAGTGACATGATGCTGGATGGATTCAGATTGGGCACAAAGCTCCAAGCATGCCCCCTTCTGTACTCTGGCTAACATGTACTGTGTGCCAGATTCAGTATCCTCCTAGTACTTGAAATCTAGGAGTGTACAGTAAGCCCTCCATGGCCACAGGTCCCAAATCTGTGGACTCCACCAACTGAGGACTGAAATCATTTAGGAAAAAACAGTGTCTATACTACACATATGCAAGCTTTTTTCTCTTGTCATTATTCCCTAAATAATAGAATGTTACAGATATTTATATTATATTAGGTATGATAAGTCATCTAGAGATGATTTAAAGTATATGGAAGGATACACGTAGGTTATATGCAAATACTCTTCCAGTCTTGTCTAAAAGACTTGGGCAACCACTGAGTTTGGTACCTGCAGGAAAAGGAGGTGGTTCTTGAACCACTTTCCCTGAGATATAAAGGAACGACTATACATCAAATTGTTTCAACCCAGTAGGCAGATGAGTATAAGACCCAGCTTCTTCCTAGATATTTCATAGCACTTTAATCTGGCAATGCCCTTCTCAGATTCCCAGAGTTTAATATCAAGTGAATGTGGACAGCAGGTGGAGATTAATTTTTTAGAAGTTTGGCAGAAAAAAGGAATACATTTAGTGTTGCTTTTCCTTACCATGTTTACTGTATTACTCTCATCCTTTCAAGGAAAAACAGTCTTTCTAAATTAATGTCATTGCACACCTACTATATATAAGAGGGTGTTTTGTTCCAATAAGGTCCAGTACAAACAGAAATGAGGCATGATACTTGCCCAAAAGTACAACATCAGTGATAAGCATTTCTAGCCTATAAAAAAAATTGTATTAAACCTACAAATGAGCTCAATAACTCCATGCTGTAGTTATAGAAGACTCCTGCTTTTGTTTTCTAAATGTTATCTAACACCACAATTGTTATTTTAGGCTATTCACATAGCTCTACATTGGGATGAAAACGCAGATGTGATTACTGGCTTAAAGCAGAAAACCTTTTATGGGCGACCCAACTGGAACAGTGAGTTCAAGGAGATAGCCTACAGCCACCCTAGGTAAGCAAGGCTGGCTCTCCTACTGCTGCCTGCTGGGAAACTCCCTGGAGAAGTTATTCTGCAGTCATTGCTGTGCATCTGGTTTTGAGATAAAACGTCTACCTTGGAAAAGATGGTCATCGTCTATTTCAGGAACAGCAAACCTGTCGTAACTGGCTGACAGCCTCTTAAAATTATCGATTATGTTGAGATTTTTCACACTTAACCTCAATTTAAAGATGGTATTTCTTAAACAACATATGCCTTCAAGAAATCTTTGGTGAGTATAGTTATCTCTAATTACCCAACTGGAGAATTCACTATATCCAACTGCACAGAGTATGTAACTTTTCTAGCAAAAGCAGAAAGAAAATGTTGTTAGGACCAAGCTGAGATTTAGGGTGGTGGCCCAGGACTTGGGATCTGGAGCCCAAGCATCCAGATGTAGTTTCTAGCTCTGCCACCCCCACTGGTACACTTTGACTAGTTACCTATCCTGGTTCTGACTCAGTCTTCTCCTCTGAAAACTGCAAATAACAGTGCTTGCCCCCAGTGACAAGAATAAATGCTCAAATGCTAGTCAAGTTCCTAAAACAGTGCTTTCTGCATGATACTCAGTAAATGCAAGCTGCTGTTAGCACTGTTATTGTTATTTCAATTATTACTATTATTATTTTCCTTATATAATATACTTCAATATAGAGAAGAAAAAAACATTTGCTCTAGGACCTCAAAACTTAAGTGAATCCTGTACATCCTGGTTCTGGAAGTTTCTAGCTATGTGACAGTGGACAAGGAAGCTCATTTGAGCTTTTGTATTCCATTGTAAAATATGGATGATAATAGCTTTTGTACCGCATTGCAAAATACGCACTAACAGTGTTGTTTCCCTAACTTAAAAAATACATAGTATGTTAAAGAGCTTAGTAAAGTATAAAGCACTAATACAAACAGCTATCGATGCTACTGTAAGTCTCCCAAACCAATCTTTGTTCTGAACCCTTGTGACCTACAACTCCTGAAAGTCAGCGTGTCCTACTATTGTCTCCATTAAAGAACAGTTTTCAAATTTGAGGAAAGATCTGAAGGAAGGAGGGACTGTGCCATGTGGAAAATTGGGAACAAGCACATTCCTCTGTTCCTGGCATGAACCAGGAAGCCAGACGAGATGAGAGGGACAGTATCAGGATATGGCATTTAGAGGAGGTAATGGGGACAGTCGCTGGTCATCATAAGACTTTGGGTTTTATTCTCAGAGTGCAAGTCACTTAGAGGTTTGTTCCCAAGAGTGGCATGGAGTCACTGTGGCTGCCATAAGAGAATAGATTATAAGGAACCAAGGACAGAAGTGGAGAGTCCAGCAAGGAATAGGCAGTGGTGGTATCTTGGTAGTAAGAAGGTTCAGCAGTAGAAGTGGCAAGAAGCAGTTGGATTGTGGACTTTTTTTAATATTGAGCTAATTATGACTTACTGATGAACTGGATGTGAGGCATGACCCATGCTTGAATGGAGTTGCCACTAACTAGTGTAGCAATGACTGTAAGAATTGCTGGTTGGCAGACATGGATAAGGAGTTCCATTTTTGACATCTTTAACTTAAGATGCCTGTTATATCTTCTGACATCCAGTAGGCAATGAATGAGTTAAGCTTTCAGGGAAAAGCTCAGCTTGAAGTATCAGCATGTAAACTGCTTTTGAAGCTATGACATCAGGACCAAAGAAGCAAATAGAGACTGACAAGAGTTCTAAGAATCACAATATTTGGAGAGTAGGGGAACATGCTTTCTACATCAGGTCACAAAGTAAATTATATATTACTCATATACACCTTTTTAATCATGCCACATGGATCCTCTATGCCCTAAATTTTTTCTGTTTCCTTTATTACTATTGAAAAAGCAAGACTAAATTAAAATCTCCTAGAGTATTTGGCCACTTTGCCACCATCCATAATTTCCCTATGCATTTTCCTTGCATTTCTGCTCTGTGGTCTTTCTTCATAGGAATTATGCTTCATTAGGCTTTTTATAGTTCCCTAGTATTTTTTCTGTTCCATAAAATACTTTTCTGGTGAGTATTATTCATCTTTTGGTCAGCTCAGTTCATTTTTATATTTTTTATATTATCCTTGTGCTAGGACTATGCCATTGTATTCCTTTTTTATTGCCACTGCATTTGCAAGACTTTTTTGAACAGTTACATGAAGGAGGTTAGGAGAGGAGCGAAGTATAGAAAGAGTGACCAGGTAGCCATCCAATGTTCATAAACATCTAAGTTCAGTTTCCTCCTTCCATGTGAAGTTACTCCAACTTCAACTGTCCCATACCCTGTGAGACCCCTGTCAATTTTCTGTGTACTTTGTCCCCTGGCAGCCTGTCTGAACTCTGTACCCAAGACAAGAGTATCCTATGAGGAGGTTCCAGACTCCTGAGCACACAGCCCAGAAAAGAAACAGGTGAAGGAATGTTTGTGGAAACTTCCTCCTGACCTTGAGTCAGCCTGAGAGAAACAAATTTCCAATAAGAAACTTCAAAAACAAAAGGCTAACTTTTAATTGCAGGGTTAGAGGAAAGAGGGCTGGACAAACTACACGATCTTCCAATCTCTTGTCTGCCCCATGAGCTCAGCCTCAGATGGTCTGTGAGAGCTGTCACCCCATGGAAAGAGGTCTTGAGACTCTTCCCAGGCACTACACCCGGAGTTCCCCCTTGTTCTATTGTGCCTCTCACCTTGGCTCTTGCAGACAGTTGGCTGAGATCCAGCCCTGGAGCTCTACCTTCTCTCCACGCACAGTGCTTCCAACCCATCCTATCCCGGAGCCTCAGAATTCAGTTCCTCTGGGCTCCCACAAAGTACCCAGCCCTGGATCCTGAATTCCCAGCTCCTCTGCACCCTGAGAGTCACCACTCATTAACTAATCCCTACCCTGGCCTTGTGAGGCACCAACATGAGATAATTTCATCTGCAGTTTCCTTTAAAAGCTTCTTGGTACAAATTAACATGTTAGAAGCTCATGTGTGACAACTAGGTTTTTTTTTTGTTGTTCCTATTTTTCTCCTTTCGGGGAAAATATATTTTTGGATAAATGTTTTACACTCAAATTTCAATTACCACAAAATGAATTTTCTCACTTTTCTGGCTTGAACAGACATATATATCTTTGTTTTAAGTGCTTTCAGATAGTCCCAGTCTTTGTTATGATTGTACCTTATCGACATCTCACAGTGTATTTGTTTATTTTTGTTACACCTGAAGTTTGCAGCCCAGTGGGGAAAGCTTTTCAAGCCAAACCACTTAATTATCTCTCTTCTCTCCAAAAGTGTGAGCCAGAAACACAGAGCGTCAAGAGACTGCTGGTAAAACTGGGTTTGCACAAACTCGGCCCAGAAAATTATGTTCTGCAGTGCTGAGAAGTGAGCCTATCCAATTTTTGCAGGGAGTGAGGAGTAGAAAACAGTTTTAAACTGGGAAAATAATATTGCTGTCACTTCACTGCTGCCCTTGTCAGGAGTGTGTTTTTTCCTTTTCAGAAGCCATAATCAATGTACACAAATGCACTTAAGGCCCAGTTGCATTTTTCTGCACAGTAGCTCTGCAAACTCTCTCTATGATGGATGGCTTCATGTCTTCCAGGGAAGAAGAGGCTCCTAAGGTTTCGATGTCACTGAATCAAGCCACTGTGGCGTACTCCCTAGCCCAAAACATTTTTTTTTTATTTATTTTTTAATGTGGGTACTGGGAGTTGACCTCAGGACCTCACGCTTGCCAGCAAGTGCTTGTGCCACTGAGCAATATCACCGGCCCTTTTTTTTTCCTTTATGTGGGTACCGGGAGTCGAACTCAGGACCTCACGCTTGCCAGGCAGGTGCTTATGCCACTGAGCTATCTCACCAGCCTCCAAAATATTTTAAATATCATACTTGTAATAGCTTTAGTCTCTAGAACACAGCAACTTGTTATATAGCTTCAAGCCTCAATGTAATGACTACGAGACACATAAAGGCAAAGTCAATTATTGTTTCTTCCCTGGGATGCCAGGTCTCTAAGAAAAGGCAAGTCACTAGAAGAAGTTTAGCACCGCTCCTCCTGAAGACTTTTAAAATGACCTCCTTAAAATAATTTTTGTTTTCTGCTGTGTAAAAGAAGATTTATGTTTAATGAAGCTTTTAATGAAGAAATCTCGAAAGAGAATGCCAATAAAATCTAATTTTTAAACAAGAAAATCTGATATAGAAAAGTATTCCAATATCCTGGCCTTTGTCCAGATAGAAATGAAACACACAATCCAATTACTGTTCTGCACAAAGGACAAAGTAACATTAATTTTCTTCAAGATGGTTATTAAAGAGATAAACAGTATGCTTTCCCCTTACTATGTCAAGGATATGTTTGTTCCCAAGCCTACTTGGCTATTCTTACAAGACAGATTTATCCTGCCATTAGCTCATATCTTTTGGCAAAGATGGGTCAGAAGGAATTGGGGGGCTTGTCAGAAAAGGTTCTTTGTTCTTGAGGGCCTTTGAAGTAGGCTCTCAACCATTTCTATTCAGCAGTGCAAAGTCAAGGATTCTTAGGACTTACTGTTATAAAAACATGTACCTGTTCGCTCAAAGCTAGAGTTTGTTCTCGTCCTAAGAAGAAAGAGTTAAATCAAAAGAATAAGGGGAAGAGAGGCAAAAATATTTTTTTATAGAACATGAAAAACAGCACCAAAAATAAAGCTTGAAGGGAAGCAGATCAAAGAGAGCTGGGCAAGCTCTAAAGGAACCAGAAAATTGCAAAAATAACAGTAATAGAGAAACAAATTGATGGCATCAAAATGAATACAAATAAGGAAGAGGGAAGAAAAATTAAAAATAGATCAAAGACTGGAAGCAGAGAATAGGAAAAGTGTATTCTATTATTTTTTGTAATTAATCTTGGTAATTATATCAGCTGCATTTATGAAAATATGAATATAATTTCAAAATATAATCAACAAATACTAAATAGATGTATAAAAAAAAAGTGTTATTGCTACGCCCAAACTCACATGCATGTGACAATTATTGTATGTTACTTCAGTTAGAAGTACAAAAAAATACTCTAAACATAAAAACAATTGAAATAATTCTCCCAATTAAAATGTGGGAGCCTAATTAAATGCATGCATTGACATCTCTGTCTTACTGATCTATAGAAATGTGTCCTTTACAAAACTGGAAGCTGTATTTCAGTTTTTGTAAATACTCTCAATATGTTCCCAAGCTTTAGACAAGTGTTCAGAAATCAGAGGATCATTTCCAAGAAGGTAGACAGAATGAAAATAAATATATATTTTCACATCCAGCTATTTTTTTTTTTGACAAACACACATTGTACATGTACTCAACCTTCTGAATTTGTGGATCAGCTGTTTTTAATTAATTGACTAAGAGGTTTTTCCATAGGGCTTCAGTCTTTGATCTTACACTTCAGATAATATTTATAGTTTGCTACTTTTGATTTATCTGCTAATAATTTCACTATGCCTTGTAGGTGTAAACTTTATGTAATTAATTACCTTTAAAACTTTAAAGATTTAGCCATTTTTTTGTAACTTCAGTAGAAATGTTTCTTTTATCTTGAAAGAAAAAAATAGGGAATGTAAAAGCACTTCACTGTGTTTTGGAATTGTTCAACCCAACACAGTGATGAAGAAAAGTATCATCTTACCATATGATCAGGGGCTTCTAATCCATATTGCATGATATATTTTAGACCACCCATTGTTTTCAGAAATGTAAAAATACCTTTATACTAAATTGAGTAAATGTGTCCATCTGGAACCACATTTGCTTATGTGCACACCCTTCAATTCTCATTTCTACATGCATATGTGCAAAATGTTTTTAAATGATATTTTTAAGAAATTAGCATTCTGATTATAGCACACAGGGTCCCTTATCTAACAGGATATACTAAACATCCATTATGTGATTAAAATGTTCAGAGAACTCAAAGAAACAGACTTAAGTGGAAATCCAACAGATGATAAATTATAGCTTTTGAGAAAAGTAAAGCCACCATAAACTGATGATGGGGACATTATAAGCATATTTAAATAGTATTTTTCCACCAGGGGGCATCCAACTCTCTGCTTACAACCAAGTAAAGACAACAAAAATTACTGCAATGACTTCATTTGAGGTAGGAGGGATTAAAGAGGTAAATCAAGTTGGAATTACCATTACCCTGCAAAGTCTCTTTGATGACATTATCCATCAAATTATTAGTAAAGGCAAAATACTAAGGTATCCATGTATGTGTATATTTCAGTGTTTTACTGGAGTAAAACAGGTAAGGGTTGTAAAAAAAAAGGCTTACCATTTTCTGGGATCCAATGCTAAAAGTCACCTGCTTTCTTCTTTCTCCACTGTTTGACTATAATCTCCTGAAGTGGGGGGCAACAGCTTTATCTGTGCACCCCAAAAGCTGGCATAGTGACCACCATGAGCAAATAGAAAGATAATGAGATGGAAGAGGAAGCTATGACAGGAGTCCTAACAATACAGCTCTGTCTGCCAAAGAAGATGGAGTTGGTGGAAAGTGGTCAAAGGAGTCACATAGTGAACGTTGTTAGAGACATCTGTGGCTCCTAAAGGACAGCTGAGTAATTAGGACACAGAAAAAAGTAATGCAGTAGGCTGCTATAAAATGGACTGGGACATAGGTTTCTTAAAAAAGGCTGGCCAGCACAATTATCATCTGTGGTTATGAAAAAGAAGGTGTTGTATAAAATATAATTATGTGATAAATCATTTGGAGGCCTTTTAATGAAAAACATTCAGTAGGAAAGATTAAGCAGAAGTTGTGTCCATTGTCTGAAACAGAGTTTGTAGCTTTTGGTGCCTTCTTTCTAAGCATCCATAAATCCATGGGAAGCTTCTGTTTATCGATTTTATTTGCAGAATGCACTCAGGGTATAAAGTAATTTGATTTTTTTTTAAAAATAGGGTTTAGGGTCTGCCCCTACAGAGTTATAACTTACCAAGCATAAAAGCCAGCACATAAAAACAAACATACAATTTAAAGAGAGAAGCGCTCACAGCAGCAGAACCTGGAAATCCAGAGAGGTGGTGGGATTACTCCTGGGCACACCCACACTCATATATCTGCTAGGCTGAAATCTCCTGGTGGGTGATATTTTGGATGCTTTTCATGCATGGCATAGTTGAACTGTTTTGAAAAATGCACCAATCCCACAGAGAAGAGCACAGTAGTTATTTAGCAAATATAGAGGAGGGATAGAGGATTTTCTTTATTGTTTATCAGAGCTAAAAATAACACTGTGAGTGTTAACCATCTTTGCAATTCATGTGAAATTTGTCCTTTTCTCATCAAAGTCAGCAACCCAGACTGATCAATGCCATTAATATTGTCCCTGATCCAGCTCCTCACATGTGTGCAAGCTTTGTGGTTTGCAGGCTATAAACTGCAGAATAAATAGTGCCCCCTGTTGTTATACTTCTTTTGCAGAGAATCCTTTTTTTAATTCTAAGCAACTGAGGGTAATTAAGTTTTATAGAAGAAGTTTTTTCTTTACCCCATTAGGGTTCTGTTGCACTTGTCCATTGCCTCATGAAAGGAAAACAAACTGCCACATCTGTGTCTTTACTGCTTTGTGGAATTCTCTGCTTTGCGGTTCACATGATGCTTCTGTGATCAAAAATCTCCATAGTTGGAATGATAAATGCCAAGGAGGGTAAACGAGGCAAGCAACAGAATGCCTTCTGTGGGGACTGAGATGTGCAGAAAGCCAGTAAAGGGAAAAACTTTCAGCTGCAGCTGAAAGCAGACAATAAATGGCCTTTGTGAGACTTTTTGGTGACTGCATAATCATGACAGTTATGGACTCTGAATATAAAAAAGTATGTACTTAGCTGTACAGTGTGATAGCCACACTTCAAAAAGGCAGAGGAGCTGTGAACCACTGGTGATACCAGTGTACACCTGACAGCCAGCAATCAGAATAACCCTTTGAAATTAAGTCTTGTAGGCAGACCATCAAAGAGCACCATCAGCTGCTGCAAACAGCGGCTGTGGCTGTAAACAAAAGGGCAGTCTTAGCGAGTTGGTAATAGGCCAGTGGGCATTCTCTTTGGTGACATCTATACTAATGGAGAAATACCGCCACCCTTAACAGCATCTTTGTTGTTTCGTTTTGTTTTGTTTGTGGGTACTGGGAGTCGAACTCAGGACCTCGCACTTGCCAGGCAGGCGCTTATGCCGCTGAGCTATCTCACCGGCCCAGCACCTTTGAAATGGATGCAAGGATACCTCTGGGAGTCAGGCACCAAGCAAAGCTGTGACTTCTTATTGGGAAGGGTCTTATTTGACCCATCTAGCACTCAAAATGTTTCATTTTGCTGATCCACATAAATCTGTAATCGCCTGTGAGTTAATGGCTTATCTTCTGTTCAGCTTTGTGGAGCAGGCAGAGACCAGCCAATTGCATGTGGGATAAGACCATATATAAGCTAACAAATACCAAGAACTCACTATGTGCCAAGCACAGCTCCAAGGCAGGACCTACATTGTCTTGTCCAGTCCTCACAGAGATTCTAAGAAAGCAGAAGAGCTTCTAGGAGCTAGAAACTATACTGCTGCCTTATACCATGAGTAATTGAGGGCTTTAAGAAGACAATTAGTGTGCCTAAAGTTACCCAGCCAACAAGTGGTAGAACCAACCATTGCCTTTTACTCCTATAAATACCTTAAAATTGTTTAAGTAATATTTTCAGTAGGAAGTATTTTCTGAAAAAAGTTCTTTCTCAAATTTAGCCATGGAAATGATACCTTCGAAAGTTGCACTTATATATTTTTAAACATATTGTTAAGGGTGCTTGTCTTAGTCACTTTCTTTGTCACTGGAACAAAATACCAGGCACCCGCAACTTAAAGAAAGAAAAGTTTACTCTGACTCACAGTTTGCAGAGGTTTCAGTCCATAGTTGGCTCTGACTCCAAGGCAGGACAGCATGACACAGGGGCATGGAAGAAGAGAGCTGCTCACTGCAGGGCTGTGAAACAGAGAGAAAGGAGGACCTGGAGAGGGAGACAAACCCTTCCGGGTCATGCTCCCAGTGACACACCTCTTCCGTCCAGACCCTACCTCCTAACAGCAAGTCAGCTATAAACCCCCATTTTCCAGTCACCTTCCAAAAACCCCACCTATGAGCACATGAGGTTTTTGGGGAATATCTAAATATAAACCACAACGCTGCTGTTAGTTCCACTTTTTAATAAATTCTTTTGAATGTGATTAAACCATCAGCTTCTACTAGGGTGACTATAATTATGAAATGCATACTTAAAATATGGCTATGCTTCTATATAAGCTAGGAGAACCGTGCTACTATATAAGCTAAGATGAACTAGGCAATATATGCATTTCCCAATAAAAGCCACATGTGACTAAATTGGGTGTTATAATGGTCTGGTCCTGGATCTGAAGAATTTCTGAGTCAGTGTTTCTTAAAGTATGGTTCACAGGATCATTTGTTTCACTATCACCTGGGCTTCTTGATAAACATGAATTCTTTGAATTTGAGCCAAGGAACCTACATTTTAATAATCTGTCTAGATGATTTTGTACACAGAAAAGTTTGAAAACTTTTCATCTAGAGTATCTAAGTCAGCTTATCCCAGATATTGGAAAAGTGCTACAAAGAAGAGTAATATTCGAGACAAGCGAAAAAGACATGTTCTCTGTCAGTCCCTACAGACACTGATGCACCCCAACCCCAGGAGGCTGCCTGAACCCTGCCCCAGTGTGAGATTTACGCACAAGCAGAGTCACAAGGGATCTGAGTAGCCCTGAGGCAGTCACTCCACGCAAAAATAGCTCTGCAACACTATTTTCTGGTTTGTCTGATTAGAGATGACAGTGTTTGGGTGACTACATTTTCAGCACTGTCTTTTTCCCTTTCCATCCCTTCTTCTTGGCCTTCTTTGAAAATTAAAGTAATTCCAATAGGAGAAATAAATCAAGTTGCTATTACTTTTGTATAAATTTTATTATCTATAAAAAAAGACAAGGTTGAACAGGATGTGAGTAATAACTAACCCTTTTCAAACCCTTTTGAATGCATTAGCTCATCTTTTCTTCAATAAAACATACAATTTGTTTTATATATGTGGAAACTACCATCTCGTGCCTTACCCAAGACCATGTACATGAGAATCAATCCAGACATGTATTCATTACTTCAGCGAAGGTGTGTTGATTGTCTGCCAAATGCCAAGCACTGTACCAGGTACTAGGATTGCAATGGTGAGTAAAATAGATCAGGCTCCTGCTCTCAGAGAGCTTACATCTAATTAAAGATCCAAGATGATGCTAGACAAAGTCACTTCACAGAAATTCCAGGTGGAATCACCTCTATCTCAAATCCTCCTGGAGAGTAATTCCAGCTTCAGTCTTCTTGGCTTGCCAGATATGTGTGATTCTATAATGAGAGGGCTCTGGGAACCTGGGAATGTGTATGGTGCTAAAATTAGAAAAGGGACTCTGTGAAAAACATACAACTACAACCACTTCCCTCATGTTGTAATTCTGTCTTGGGCTCTGACTGGCCTTGCTCAGTAACATTCTTTCTTCTTCTGACCCCTTCAGCAGCAGTATTGGTGTGTTCTTCTGTGGACCCAAAGCCCTGTCAAAGACACTTCGAAAGATGTGCCGCTTATATTCATCAGCTGATCCCCGGGGTGTTCATTTTTATTACAACAATGAAAGTTTCTAGGTGTTGGAGGTAAATGCATGCATTATGTAGGTGGATGCAATCATATAGGTCAAGGGTCAGAAGACTTTTCCCCAAATAGTAATCATTTAAGGTTTTATGGATTGTATGGTCTCAATCTCAGTTTCTCAACACTGCTAGGGTAAGGTGCCCAAGCAGCCACACAAATAAGAACATGAATGAACAGGCTTGGTTGCACTCCAATGAAACTTTATTTGTGGACACTGAATAGGAATTTCATATGTTTATGTCATGTAATTTTTATTTACAACCACTTAAAATGTAAACATCACAGTTAGCTCATGTGCTATCCAACGTGTATGGCTAGATTTGGCTTGCAAGACATAGGTTGCTGACTTCTGACATAGGTCATCTTTCCCAAACTTATTTTCATGCTTAACATTACATCCAGCATGAGATGCATACTGCTACTTGGCTTGAAGTCTCCTTTAGAAAACATTTCAAAGTTACTTCACCCTGAAAGCAGACATCTGCCTTGTAGCCAAACCTGCTCTTTTCTGCTTTAAATTTAAGCCTCAATGCTTTTTTTTGTTCCTCTGTAGACTAGAAAAGTCACCAGTGAGGGTTACCTTATATAAAAGTCCTTCATGTGCTTGAAAATGATAATGACACCATCCCTTACTGATCCCTGTCTAGTCCACACAATACTAAATTCTCAACATTTCAGGCTAGGGTATAACATCCTTGCCCTTCAATCGTTCTCATTGCTCTTCTTCAAATCACTTCCATTTTTTCACTTCCTCCTTAAATGTGCTGAATTAAGTAAGACATAACGTTCTAATAGAATTTACACTAGCATTGGTAGAGGAATAACTTTTTTCTATCTTGTATGACATACACACAAAAACTAAATTCTGTTTGCCTTCCCCTTTTTTTCTTCCTTCCTTCCCTCTTTTCTTTTTTACTGCCTTTTTTATTTCTCACTCTCTTTTAACAAATACTTTTCATTACTATCACATTTTGGTCAATGGTCATTTGACACTTAAACCCCAATTCAACTTCTGACTTACAAAATAACAAAGACTTTTTAAAAAATTCTCATTGAATCAGTCTTTCCATACCACATGGTGATTTTACCCTCAAAGTGTTCTCTAAGTATTCCTTACATCTTACTGTTTTGTTCTAGTATGGATTAATGTTTTAGAATTTTTCCTTCTAATAGTTCTACAGTGTTGTGAAGTTAGCTCTGTATACCAATACTAATATGTAGCTTAGTAGTATCTACAGATTTAATTAGTAATATCTCATATCTCTCGTTTAGGTTTTCAATTAAGCTATCAACTTAGAAGAACTCTACCAGGAATTCCTCTGACTGCCTGTGCATATCAGTGTCCAGCTGGGAACTACTTAATGATAACTGGCTATTGAGAACAGTACACTGCACCACATTTTCTTAGCTTATAAATAACATGTCACATACAATAGAGCAAAAGCATTTCCTGAAATTAAATTCAGTATGTTTTTAAAGTGCTTATTATCTTTGCCTACTGTCATTCTGTCATAAAAGAGAATTAAATTGTTTTGACATGATTTGTTTTCACAAAATCATGCAACCACTTAAAATCTTCCAAATATTTATAAATTATAAACATCACCCATTTTACATTATCCTCAGACATTGATATTAATTATACAATTAATTTTTAAGGTATATCTCAAATACATTCTAGGGGGAAAAGTTGTGCATACACAATAATGTCTCAAAAAACAATTCTACTGCTCTGCATTGGAATTTCTCAGTATCTAGAAGTATTGTTTGATGCAGATCATTTAAATCTATTAATTTTAGTATACCCAGTCATTCATGTAATTATTATTCTATTCAAGTTTGGGTTAGTCTTTACAACTAGAAATTTCTGCAGTCAAATCTAACTTTTTGTTTAATAGGAAAATTAAATGTATTAAAATGTTTTTTACTTGGTCATATTCAATTGTTACTTTTCTTTTCCTGCCTATTTGATGATAAAATGTACTTTTTGAATATCCAGTTTTTATCTAATAAGTTAAAACTTTCTTCTAATGAAATAAAATTTTAAAAGTAGATTTTACCATTTTTTAAATCTCTGGAGATGCAGTTTAAACTTTAATACCATTTTCCTACAAGCCATGTAGAATCTGACCAACCCCAATAAAAAAAAGTCAAAAATCGGTACATTTCTTTAATTCAGCAGTAACCAAGTAAAAACATGTACAGTTAAGAAAGACATAGTTTATTTAAAATACGAACAGAAATGTAGCAAAACTATAAATTCATTTAACAAAAAATGTTCAAGATTATTTGATAAATGAATGAATGCTTCCAGGAAGACATTTTCAAATAAATACAAGTAGCATGTTCCTAAATGTGAATACTACAGATAATAAAAATATCAATTTTTTAATTAGTAGCCTAAATGAAATTCCAACCAAATTAAATTCTCTTAAGTTTTTTTTGATAGGGTAATTACTCTAAAGTTCATCTACAAGAATACATGGAAAAGAAAAGCAAACTGAATATGGAAAAGAAAGGAATGGAAACAAAAGGAAAAGACAAGAATGGAGAGGAAAGAAAGAAGAGAAAAAGGAAAGAATAGAAAGGTTGGGAGGGAAAGTAAAGGGAAAAGAATGAAAGAGGACAGAGATTCAATATCTAGAAAAATTATCTTGAAAGAGAGGATCCTAAAACAACCAGAGGAATCGCCCCGGAGGAGAATGGCCCCTCCCATCACCTCTCTACCACCTAGACCCAGGTGAACTGCCCCAGAAGGCCTAAAGAATGGCCCCTCCCATGGCTACTGCCACAAATGAGGTGAACTGCCCAGGAAGGCTCAGAGGGAATGCCAGCGACACAGTAGGGTCCCAACTAAAGCACACAGGATGAACAGGCGAGACTAGTGGTGTGAAAAGTCCAAAAGAACAATAACAATAGGAGCCCACAGGTGACTGAGGCCTCCAAGGAACCAGCAACCAGCTTGGGAAGAATCCAGGATTTGGTAACCGGCCCTTTTCTCTCAATTTTTTTTTTGTTTTCTTTTCTCTTCTTTTTCATTTCTTTTTCTTCTTCCTTTTTTTCTTTTTTTATTTTTCTTTCTTTCTTTTTTTTTTTTTTTTGTCTTTTCTAAATGCCTGGGAGAACTCCAGCCACAGAAAACTAATCCCATCCCCCAAACCCAGGAATGCAGGGATGGTTCAACATATGCAAATCAATAAACGTAATACACCACATCAACAGAGCCAAAGACAAAAATTACATGATCATCTCAACAGATGCAGAAAAAGCTTTTGATGAAGTCCAACACTCATTCATGATAAAAACCCTGCAGAAAATTGGAAGAGATGGTCTGTACCTCAATCCGATAAAAGCCATCTATGACAAACCAACAGCCAACATCACACTAAATGGACAAAAACTGAAAACTTTTACTCTAAAATCAGGAACAAGACAAGGATGTCCACTATCACCACTCCTATTCAATATGCTTCTGGAAACATTAGCCAGAGCAATTAGACAACAAAGAGAAATAAAAGGAGTAAAGATAGGGAAGGAAGAAGTTAAATTATCATTATTCACAGATGACATGATACCCTACGTAGAAGACTCCAAAAACTCCACCAAAAGGCTTGTAGAACTAATAACCAAATTCAGTAGCATGGCTAGATACAAAGTCAACACTCAAAAATCAATAGCATTCCTGTACACAAACAACAAACTCACTGAGAGAGAAATTAGGGAAACCACACCCTTCACAATAGCATCAAAAAAAATGAAATGCCTTAGGAATCAATCTGACAAAGGAAGTAAAAGATCTTTACATTGAAAATCACAGTACTCTGAAAAAGGAGATCAATGAGGATACCAGAAAATGGAAAGATATCCCTTGCTCATGGGTAGGAAGAACCAACATTATGAAAATGACCATACTCCCAAAACTTTTATACACATTTAATGCAATCCTGATCAAAATACCATTAGCGTACCTCACAGATCTAGAAAAAACATTTCTAAAATTCATTTGGAAACAGAAGAGACCTAGAATAGCAAAGACAATCCTGGGTAACAAAGGCAAATTAGGAGGCATCACAATCCCGACTTGAAATTATACTACAAAGCTACTGTGATAAAATCAGCATGGTACTGGCAAATAAACAGACCTGAGGATCAGTGGAACAGAGTAGAAGATGTAGACCAACTACAAACACACTCGGCCACCTTATCTTTGAGAAAGGAGCCAAACATGTTCACTGGAAGAAAGAGAGTCTCTGTAATAAGTGGTGCTGGAAAAACTGCTTTTCCACATGCCAAAGACTAAAACTAGACCCATGTCTATCTCCACACACTAAACTAAAGTCAAAATGGATCAAAGATCTAAATATTGGGGGTGGTGAGATGGCTCAGCGGCATAAGTGCCTCCCTGGCAAGCGCAAGATCCTGAGTTCGACTCCCGGTATCCACATACAATAAAAGGGCCGGTGATATCGCTCAGCAGCACAGGCGCCTGCTGGCACACGAGGTCCTGAGTTCGACCCCTGGTACTCACACAAAAAAAAAATCTAAATATTAAAACAGAAACACAAAATCTACTGGAAGAGAAAATAGGTTGAAATATTAAAGACACAGGGATAGGCAGAAACTTTATGAACAAAAACCAAACTGCACGGGAAATACTCCAAAGAATCAACAACTGGGATCTCATCTTATTAAAAAGTTTTTGCACATCAAATGAAATCACCAACAGAGTGAAAAGAAAACCCACAGAGTGAGAAAAAATTTTAGCCAATTGCCCTTCAGACAAAGAACTTCTATCTAGAACACATAAAGAATTGAAAAAAATCAGACCCCCAAATGCAAAGATCCAATCCAAAAATGGGCACCTGAGATGAATACACACTTCTCAGATGAAGAAATACACATGGCAAATAAATATATGAAAAAATGTTCAACATCATTGGTCATTTAAGAAAGGCAAGCTAAAACAACACTGAGATTCCATCTCACCCCAGAAGGAATGGCTATCATCAAGAAATCAACCAATTACAAATGCTGGCAGGGCTATGGAGAAAAAGGAACCCTTCTCCACTGTTGGTGGGAGTGTAGACTGGTACAACCATTGTGGAAATCAGCGTGGAGACTCCTTAAAAAACTAGGATCAGGGCCAGGGATATAGCTCAGCAGCACAAGTGCCTGCATGGCAAGTGCAAAATCCTGAGTTCGATTCCCAGTACCAAAAAAAAACACCAGGATTAGAGGTCCCATTCGAACCAGCTATTTTCCCAGAAGAATTAAAAACATCATACCACAGAGATATATGTGCACCTGTGTTTATAGCAGCACAATTTGTAATAGCTAAATCTTAGAAAAAATGCAAATGCCCATCAACTGAAGAATGGATAAAAAAGATGTGGTACTTTTATACAATGGAGTATTACTCAGCTATAAAGAAGGATAATCTCAAGGCTTTTATACGTAAATGAATGCAACCAGAGACCATACTCACAAGTGAACTAAATCAAACTCTCATGTGTAAACATTGTATTGTCTCCCTAGTGTAAGAAGCTGAAAAAGTAAATAAGATCCAAAATCTACAATAGATATTGTGAAAGGGAAAGAAATTGCTCAAAAGGAAAGAACAACTGGGATGGGGGAAAGGAGAAAAGAAGGAAAGGAAAAGAAAAAAAAAAAAATATATATATATATACACACACACACACAAGACAGCTAAAATAATTATACTACTAACTTCTTTTAGTTCATTGAAAAGAATGGTTTGCTCTTATATTGTTTGATCAATTTTGCATGCCTGTATCTTATAATCTGAGCAACTACTTGGAAGATAACAATATGCAATAACCATTGTTAATTTCCTACTATCTCGTTTTGAAATTCTGTGTCATTATTTTTATTGTTTTTCTTTTTTTCTATCTAAAATTTAAAAAAAAAATCAGAGGGGAAAAACTGAATTACCCACAAGTGAACAACAGGAAATGTGGCAACAACCTTCACAAAAGCATCACTAAACTGATAACAAAATAATATCTTTAAAGTGCTGAGGGAACATCACTATTAATGGAAACTTTGTGCTCAGTGAAATTAGTATTCAAAATTACAATCAAAATACACATATGTCCAAACAGAAAACCAAAATTTACTTTTCTTACTAAAATAACTACTAATGGACACATTAAAGGAAGGAGGAAATCCAATTCATGGGATGAAATAAGCAGTAACCAGCAATTTTTGTCAAAATCACTAAGCATTGACTATGACTGTGAAAGAATATGAGGGGCTACTTTGGAAGAAACATTTTTTAAAGCTAAAACTAAGATACTACACAATAATAATATGAAAGATGGCCAGATGGCACTGGAATTCAGGCATTCTAAGTCCATATACTTATTGTTCAGGAAGATGAAGGAACTGTTAATTAAATATAGCCTTTGTTAAATTCTATAAGTAAGTTAAGAGGGATATCTTTAAAAGGATTCATTGCTTACCAAAATTTATTTTAACATAGCTTCTCTATTCTTGAGTTTTTACTGAACATAAGCTGCTAATTTATGGGACAATCAAGCAATATTTGAAGTTCTCATGAGCGTTGTATTCTGTGCTTTAATTCATATTAGAGAAAATCAGTCTGAGGTATTTTTATTCAACTGATATATGGCTACATCTAATGTTTGGAACCCTATTCTCTTCCTTTTAGAATTTTGTAGACATTGCTGTAGTATTTTCTGTCATTAAATATTGCTGTGATAAAATATGAGGCCAACTTCATTCTCTCCCTTTTCTAATTTAATTACTTTTTTGCCTGGATGCTTAAATAATGCTTCCTTTATCTCTGAATTTCATACTGTTTTTTGGGGGGTTTTTTGTTTTTTTTGTTTTTGTGTGTGTTTACCAGGGGTCAAACTCATGACCTGGCGTGCCAGCAGGTGCCCATGCCGCTGAGTGATATCACCGGCCCTTTTTTCATATGTGGATACCGGGAGTTGAACTCAGGACCTCACGCTTGCCAGGCAGGCGCTTATGCCGCTGAGCTATCTCACCAGCCCTCATACCGTTTTTGATATTGAATATTTCACATAAATTTTTCCTATATTTACAGTGTGATTTTTCAGCAGTATTTTTTCTTTCACTTCAGGAAAATTTTCTTGTATTAGGCCTGTGAATACATTTCTATTTCCTATGTCTCCATATTTCAGATATCAATTATTCTTATGCTGGATCATTTTTTTCTTTTTTCAATTTTGTTAGTTTCTCTAATTATTTTAATCTTCTTTCTCTTTTATTTACATAATGGTTTCCCCCAATTTATTACTGCCCCAAAATCTTTATCTAAAATCCCTGAAGCCAGATGTATTTTGGAATTAAAAATTATTTCATAGTTTAGAAAATAAGGGCATATTCTATATGTTGCATAATATTACCAGTAGAGTCTGGGAAGTGTTCAAAAGTGTTAATGTTTTTTCAAGGAAAACTATGAATGTGAATATTCAAGTAAGTTGAATAAACAAAGATTATAAATATCCTCATCTGTTCAAGACACATTATGCTCCCAGGCGGATTACCAAAAGGAAAAAAAAATCTGTTTTTATAGTTATTTAGCTTTGGAATTTCAGGCTACTGAGAATTTATGCATATTTTGTTCCTTACTGTTTACAAATGTTTAATTAGTTCTGTAAAGAGCCTTGATTTGTTACCTTAGACCTGCAATGTCTCTTCTTACCTCACTCTCTTTTTAATATTTACTTGTTCTCTCTCTCTCCCTCCCTCCTGTTAAGTTTTACCGAGACATAATCCACATACCATAAAATTAACTCATTTATGTGTACCATTCAATAGTCTTTACTGTATTTAGATTTGTGCAACATTTATCACAGTCAATTTTAGAAGATTTTTATCATTCTAAAATGAAAGCCCTTATCCATTAAGAGTCACTCCCCATTTCCCATCAACTGTTCCCACTATGCAACCATTAGTTTATTTTTTGTCTGTATAGATTGGCATATCCTGGACATAGCATATAAATGGAATTGTATAGTATGTAGTCTTTTGAGACTGGCTTCTTTTATTTAACACGCTTTCATTATTCGTCCATGTTATAGTAAATATCAGTATTTTCTTCATTCCATTCTTTTTGTCAATCAATATTCCATTGCATGTATATGCCACGTTTTATTTTTCCATTAATTAGTTGATGGATGTTGAGTTGTTTCCACTTTGCAGTTATTATGAACATATATTTCTGTGCACATTTTTATGTGGACCATGGTTTCAGCCTGGATATTTCACGTTTTATCGACCTTGCTATAGTTTGAAAGAACAACCACCAGGACTGAGTATTGCACAAGAGAAGAAGAAAGTTCAATTTAGTTGGTGAGCAGACTCTGTTAGATTTCCTAAGCCCATTTGTGTCTTCCAAGATTTGTCCCATTGTGTCTTCCAAGATTAGATTGCCTGCTCTGTACCGAGATTTATTCCAACTAAGTGGGCGAGGGAGGGCGTGTATAGTGCATTTCCATGAGGAGACCTGCCCATGTTTTGAATCCTTCCCCTAATCAAGTGTCAAGCTTGGATTCTTCCAATAGAGAAAGTTGTTTCTCTTGATTTCTCCCCTTTTCTGTCTGTACCTTCCCAGCAGAAGAGGGAGACAATAACAATAGCATTTCTCTTTACTTCTAGAAACAAGAGTTTCAGCTGAATTTCTCAGGGTTTTTCTGACTCACTGGTGTAGCCTCAGAGGAACAGAGTGAGGGGAAGCCAAGCCCACTGCTGCTCCTCACTCTGTTCTAGGAGCCTCAGTTCTTTCTCTTGAGTACCAGTTTTAAAAATTAATTAGATCACATTTGTCTTTTATCTTGTCTATTGGTCAATGTGTGTGTGTGTGTGTGTGTGTGTGTGTGTGTGTGTGTGTCTGTGCGTGTAGCAATACCAGTAAACACTCTAAAGTGGAATGGCCCCATTATTCCCTCTTAACACATGCTAACTGGATTATTATTTCCACAACTACTACTACTTTATGGATATACCATAACCTCTACCCAGGATGCGAAATCCATCTCCTTTTTATTTTGAGCAGCAACTCAAATATTTGGCTAATTATCTTTTTTTGAAAACTTCCTTCTTTTGGCTTCTGTGACATAACCATCTCTTTATTTTCATCTCAGCCCTCTCTGCCTAATTTCAAAGTTCATATCTTAGTACCTGGTCATAGACCTTCTTCTTTTTGCTGTATATACTTTTTCTTTGAATATCATACAATTTTGTGGCTTCAAACACCATCTATTTGTGTATGAGATCCAAAATTAAAACTCTAGCATAGATTTCTCTCCTGGATTCCAGTCTGATGCATTCATCTGTCCACTTTACCATTAGAGATATAATAAGCAATTTGATTTTAACATGTCCAAAACCAAATTCTTTTTCACCTTACAATCCTGGTCCTCTTCCAGTTTTTCTTATTTCAGATAATGGCATCATCATCTACACAAATGCCTAAGCTAAAAACATTAAAAACTTCTGAGTCATCTTGGAATTTTCTCTAACCTTCATCATACTCCAAACCCTGTCTCAAATCACAGTTTTATCATTTCATTTGTGTAATCTTTTCCTATAAACATTTCAGAAAATCATGAATTATGCTTTTGGGCCTTCAATATGTACAATAGAAATTTCTAAATTTACATCATTGATTTTGTCTAATCAACATTAGGCAAGCTGTACATACAGTACTTGGAAGCAAAGTTCACTACCCCCACTGGCATGAAAAAAAGTCCTGCTCACTAAGCTTAACCAACCTTTCCCTCTCTAAGAGGTGGATGGACCCTGGTTGAGCTTGTTTTCAATAGCAAGTATCTTCTTACGTATCTACCAGCTATTATCACTCTGAATTCCTCTCTCTTTCTCTCTTCTCTTCTCTTCTATTCTCTTCTCTTCAGAGTTTAAATTGTTTTCCCTATTAATTTTCATAAGAAAATCTGCGTCCTTTATGCTTTGAGACTGTGGGTGGAGACCTGTCAATCATTCCTGCCCTGCATTTGGTAAATATCTAGCAGAGGCTAAAGAGTATAAGTTGGGGGTGAGTGGTTATAGAGACAAGAAAGATGAAGAAAAAGACTCATAAAACTCTGTAAGAAGTTCTAGGCACCTTCTGAAGAGCCCAGTGTGTGCAATCAACCAGAATCAACACAGGCAGCAATTTGAGAATGAACTCTTGTGAGGAACACTGCCCAGGTTTCAGATGCCTCTGTGTTACACACTAGTGGAGCATACTAAACTAGCATTGCAAAGCCTTTGAAAGCTAACTTGATATTTGAGCCACAGTCCACAAAAGTAGGCTGGGATGTGTATATACTGAACCTGGACCTGCCAACTGCCAACAAAAATAGAAGCTCCAAATAAGAAACAGGGTGCCATAACATTGTTCTCAAAATATATAGGATGTAATCCAAAATTTTTGTCATACAAAGAACTAGGAAAGCACAATTTGAATGAAAAAATCAACAGAAGCCAACATCAAAATGACACAAATGTTAGCTAAAGAATTTTAAAGCATGTGTTATAAAAACATTCCAACAGACAAAGTCACTTAGGAAAAAATGAAAAAATAGTCTCAGCAAGAAATAGAAGACATAAAAAAAAAACCCAAATGCAAGTTTTAGAACTCAAAATTCTACTAACTGAAAGAAAAACCTTATTAGATAGGATTCTGGTAGGTAGAATAATGTCACACCCCTTCACCCCAAAACAATTCCCATATCCTGATCCCTGAAACCTGTGACATATAAGGTCATACAGCAAAGGAGAATTAAGGCTCCAGATGAAACTATGGTTGCTTTGAGATTGTTCCCAGATAATGGATAATGCAGATTATCCCACATGACATGGATAGTCTAATGTTATCACTAGCATCTTTAAAAGTGAAAGGAGTCAGAAAAACCAGTCAGAATCCGAGAAGAAGGTGTAACAACAGAAGCAGAGGTTGAAGTGATAAAAGCCGTGGTTATGAGGATAAGAGAGGACAACAGATAATGAATGTGAGTCTCCCCTACAAGTTGGAAAAGGCAAAGAAATTTATCCCCCTGGCCCCAGAGGATGCAGAAAGGAATATGGCTGTGTGAACTAAAACCAACATGGCTTTAGTCCAGTGAGATTTATGTTGGAGTTTAGCATAAAAAAATATATAAAAAATTTGTGTTGTCTCAAGCTGCTAAATTTGTGGTAATTTGTTATAGCCGTAATAGATAACTAAAACGAATCAAAAGGTACAATATCTAAAAGTATCATCTGTCTTCAAAACAAATCTATAAATTCAAAGTAATTTCAATCAAAATTTAAAAAGTTTTTTCATGAAATTTGTCAGGCTGATTTTGTAAATGTACAGACAACTAAGAGATAAGAATAAGCCACGTGAAACTAAAGAAAAGAAGTCATTAGACTTTTTCTATAGAAGGTCAAATAATATTTTAGGATTTGATGGCCACATATGGCCTCTGTCACATTTACTTCTTTGACTTTATTATTCAATTATTTTAAAATGTTAAGCATTCTTAGCTCAAGGGCTGTATAAAAACAAACTACCAGGTGAATTTGGCCCACAGGCCATAGTTTGCTGATCTCAGTATTAGAGCAACATGGATACATTTACAATCATATTGAGGAAAAAAATGTTATAGAAGAATATATGTAATAAAATGAGGTCATTAAAGAAGATTTTAAATCAATCAAAACAATATTATTTATATACACACAGTGCCACACATAATCACGAACATGAGTATATAGAACTACACAGAAATTAGGCACCAAATTCAGAATACTGATTTTCTCTGATGAGAAGAAAGACAGAACAGAAAGAGATGGAATAAAAAAGAGGATTTCAGTGGTATCAATATTTATTTCTTGAACTGGTTTCTTAATTTTTATTGTATAAGTTATAATTTTATATTCCATAATACTAGAATATCCATGGACATTCTAGGACAAATCGTATGTTAGGCCACAAAAAAATTTAAGGGGACTAAAATAGTATCAAATATCTTTTCTGACCACAGTGGCATGAAACAGAGAAATCTAGGGAAAAAATCACAAATATGAGGAAATAAACATACTTTTGAATAACCAATGGGTCAAAGAAGAAATTAAAAGAGAAATTTTAAAATATCCTGAGACTAAAAAAAAGGAAAAAATGGAACCACAGCATACTAAAACTTATGGGATACAGCAAAAATCCTGAGAGGGATATTTATTTATAGCAATAAACATATCCAAAAAGAAGAACGATCTCAAACAACTTAATGTTATACCTCAAGGAACCAGAAAAAGAAGAACAGAGTAAACCCAAACTTAGCAGAAAGAAGGAAATAAAGATCAGGGCAGAAATTTTGAAAAGAGGGTAGAGACTAGAAAAACAATAGAAAATACCAATGAAATTAAAAGTTGGCTTCTGTAAAGATAAACAAAAGTGACAAAACTTTACCTAGACTAATAAAGAAAAAAAGAGAAGACTCAAATAAAACTGGATATGAAAGAGGGAATACAACAACTATTACAGAAATACAAAGGATCATAAGACATTACTACAAACCACTATGCATTAACAAATTATATAACCTGTAATAAAATTATGAATTCCTTGAAACATGCAACCTACCAAGACTGAATCAGAAAGAAAGAGAAAATCTGAAAAACCAATAATGAGTTAAGAGATTGGATCAATAATGGTCTCCCTTTGAAGAAAAACCCAAGACCTGATGACTTCACACATTTAAAGAATTAGTATGAATCCTTCTCAAACTCTTCCAAAATATTAAAGAAGAGGGTGTAATTTCAAACTGATTTTACAAGTCTACCACACATTCAAAGAATTAGTATGAATCCTTCTCAAACTCTTCCAAAATATTAAAGAGGGAGTAATTTCAAACTGATTTTACAAGTCTAGCATTTCCTGATACCAAACCCAGATAGGGACATTGTGAGGAAAGAAAATTACAGGCCAATATCCTTGATTAACACGGAAGAAAATTTTTCAACAAAAACTAGCAAACCACATTTAACATCACATTGGAAAGATCATTCACCAAAATTAAGTAGGATTTATCCCAGGGATACAAAGATGCTCCAACAATTCAAGTAAATAAACAAGATATACCATATTTAAAACATGAAGGAAAAAGTCACATGATCATCCCAATTGAAGCAGAGGAAGCACTTAATAAAATATGGCATATATTCTTGTTTTTAAAAATTCTCAAAAAAATTAAGTATAAAAGGAATGGACCTCAATACAATATGCCATATATGACAAGCCACAGTGAGCATCACATTCAATGGTGAAAAGTTGAAAGCTTTTCTTTAAGATCAGGGACAAGACAAAGGTGCCCATTCTCACCACTTCTATTCGCATAAAACTAGAGGTGCTAGGCAGAGCAATTAGGCAAGAAAAAGAAATAAAAGCCATTCAAATAAGAAAGGGTGAAGTGAAAGTATCTCTGCTGATGACATAATCTTATATGCAGAAAACCTTAAAAGAGTTCACAAAAATCTGTTAGAAATGATAAATTCACTGTACTATAGTTGCAGTTTGGAAAATCAACATAAAAAAACAACATTTTTACACATTAACAATGAACTATCCAAAAATGAAATTAAGAAAATAAACCCATTTACAGTGGTATACCAAAAAAGGGCAGAATTATTTTAACCAAGGAGATCTGTACACTGAAAACTATAAAACATAGGTGAAAAAAATTAAAGACATATACAAGTAGAAAGATATGCCATGTTCATAGATTGGAAGAACTGATATGCTAAAATGTCCACAATATCCAAAGAAATCTACTGATTCAATTCAATTCCTTTCAAAACTACCATGTTATTTTTCACAGAAATAGAAAAACAATCCTAAAATCTGTATGGTACCAGAAAAGACCCTGAAAGCAACTGAATGCAAAAAGAACAAAGCTGAAGGCATCACATTTTTATTTCAAAATATATTATAAAACTACTGTAATCCAAACAGCATTATACTAGTATAAAAACAGATATATCAACCAATGGAAGAAAATAATAAGCCCAGAAATTACCTCAAGTACAGTATTTACCGCTGATTGATTTTTGACAAAAGTGCCAAGAACACACAATAGGAAGAGAACAATTTATTTGATATATTATACTGGGACCACTGGATAACTGTATAAGAGACAACATACAGACCAAGAGAAAATATTTGCAAATTCCACACATGATAAAAGGCTAATATGCAAAATATAGAAGGAATTCAACAACTCAATAGCAAGAAAATAACCTGGTTTAAAAATGAACAAAGTATCTGTAGTGACATTTCTCAAAAGAAGAGCTATAGATGGCCAATAGATATATGAAAAATGTTCAATATCTCTTATCATTAGAGAAATACAAATTAAAACCACAATGAGGTGTTACTTCGCATCCACTGGAATCACTATTATTAAAAGACAAAGGGGCCAGTGAGATGGCTCAGTGGCATAAGTGCCTGCCTGGCAAGCACGAGGGCCCGAGTTCGACTCCTGGAACCCACATATGAAAAAAGGGCCGGTGATATCGCTCAGTGGCACGGGCGCCTGCTGGTGCACAAGGTCCTGAGGTCGACCCCCGATACCCACAAAAAAAAAAAAAGACAAATAAAAAATGTCAGTGAGGTTGTAGGGAAAAGTGACCACTTGTACACCATTGGTGGGGATACAAATTACTAAAGCCTTTATGAAAAACAACATGTAAGTTTCTTTAAAAAATAAAAATAAAATTATCATATAATCCTTCAGTCCCACTTCTGGATATATATCTGAAGGAATTGAGATCAGTATACTGAAGCGATATCTGTACTCCTGTGTTCATTTCAGTATTATTCTCAACAGTGAAGATATGGAAGCAACCTAAGTGTCTGTCAGCAGATGAATGAATAAAGAAAATGTGTTACATATGCACAGTGGAATACTGCAACCCTTTAAAAGTAGGAATTTCTTTTGTGTGTGCATGGATAGAACTGGAAGACACTACTATGTGAAATAAAACAGGCACAGAAAGACAAATTCTGTATGATTGCATTTATATGTGGAATTTAAACAATTTCATCTCATAGAAACAGAAAGCCTCTCCAGAGATTGTTGAGAAGCCAGATGAATGGAATAGGGAAGATGCTGATCAAATTAAAGGGCACAGAATTTCAGTCAGACGGAAGGAATAAGTTTTATTTAGGTATTACAATGCATTGTAACTACCTAATAATAATATATTGTGTACTTGCTGAGCATGGTGGTGCATGCCTGTAATCTCAGCATTCAGGAGGCTGAGGCAGGACAATTGAAGCAAGTTTGAGGCCAGCCTGGGCTACATAGGGAGTTCAAGTCTAGGCAGAGCTATATAGTGAGACCTTGTCTCAAAAAAAAAAAAAAATATATATATATATATATATATGTAGTATATTTCAAAATTGCTAAAAGAATAGATTTTTAAGGTTCTTGCCACAAAAAAATTGATAAGTTGGTAAGGGAGATGAGAGATATGTTAATCAGCTTGACTGAATCTTTCTACAATGTATACATACATCAAAATATCGCATGATGCCCCATGAATATATATGATTATTGTTTGTCAATTAAAAGCAAATAAAAATAAAGTTATCTGAAAAAATCAAATCTGAGGAAACAAAGAGTTTTGGTAGATTTTCGTTGTTTGGGAAGGAATGATGCCTCAAGCTATAGTTGAGACAAACAGGTATCCTCAGTGGACAGTATCTCCCAAGCTCGTCCTTGCTGACATTATGTGCATCTACCCTACAAATTAAAGAGTACTTTGAAATTTTGTACACTTCATTGCCTGAAATCAAGGAAAGGATGTCCAATTTGTCATTGTATCTACGACAGGTGATAGATGTCTCAAAACTTCACAGAAGCATGTAGTGAAGAAGCATGTAGCAGATCCAGGCTGCTCAGCCTCTCCATCCCTACCCTCCTGCAACACCTGCACACTCTTATCTCAATTGCTTTGGGATTCAGATTTTTAGGACTATGCACCAAGGTACGCCAAGCTAGTAAGATGTCTTTTTCTAGTGCCGGCCACAGTCATATTGTATTGTGTTCAGGAAGGGCCACTCCACTCCACTCATTTATTTCCTTTAGACTTTGAAGTAAAAGCCAGAGTATGGTAGAAACTCAGCATGGAAAGCAAATGGAGAAGCCTGACCCAAACCTTCCAAACTACATCTGCTCAGGTCTGGGAAGCTGGCCTAGTCAATGGTACAAAAGCAGCTGGGCCTGCAGATCAAATGTCATAACCAAAGAAGAGCTGTGGTCAGACCACAGTGGATACTAAGACTTCCTAGAGGAGACAGGCAATTCCCAGTAAGACAGAGAACCGGGGGGTAAGCCCGCTGGATCAAGGTGGCCAGGGTCATCATCTGGATGGCCAACCAAGAACCCCGGGGCTGGATGTGGGCATCAAGGGACCCTGGACTCACAGGGGATGGCGAGGTAACATGAACCAAAACAAAGTTCAGTTCCTAGGAGCAGAGCATACAAGGGCCTAGGACCATCACCAAGCTCTGGGGTCTGGGAAACTGGCATTTTAAATTCCATGGGATAAAGTGATAGGGTTGTCTAAAGACTGTCCGTCTGTTGTCTGGATTCCTCCAGGAACCAGGACAAAGCTAAGCTTCTAGCAACCAAGAAGACCTGGCCCCACTCTGTGATCTGGGGACGGTTGCAGAGGGGAAAGAAGAGGACAGTGGTGGCTCCACTTCTGCCTCTCCCACCTGTCCCCTTCCCTGTCATTAATTGTTTACACTCCTTCCACAGCACATTTTTTAGATTCACTAGTAGATACAAAGAAAGAATCACAAAATAAGGCTATGTCATTGTGTTTTTTAAATGGTGCATCTTTGTTTTCAAATTGCTTAAGTTTTTGAAATGCCTACCCAGCCAGCATGATTAATGTGATACATACAGGGAGCAGCAGAATGAGTGTGGAATTACAGTCGGTGCCAGTTCACCTAAAGGCATTTATCTTTTCTTTTTTTCCCTGGTGCCTGCGCTGAGCCTCAGGGTAAGCTGACACTTTTTCTTTTTTTTTAATAAATTAAGCTTCATTTTCTTTTTTGCGTGTGTGTTAAGAACCTTGAAGGGAATGAGCAATGTCTGCAGCCTCCAATACCAGCTGCCATGGCAGGAAAGAGAGAGGTGACAATTTCCCGCAGATTCAAAATGATTGTTTTAATGGGGCTGTGGCGGAGGTAACGAGCACAAAGATATTGTGCTGCCAGGAAAAAGCAGGCTCTCTCTCTTCCCCAGCTTCATGCTACATGATGTAACATTTAGCTTCTGGCTTAACGTGGCATCTCTTCCTTGCTTTGATTTATTTCCACTTTTGCAAATCACAGAGGTATGTTACAGGAGATGCATTTAGAGCTGTTGTTATAGTTCATTGAGGAGCATGGCTGTTCTCTCCACGAGAGGACAATCTAATGTGTATCAGTGTGAGTGACCTAGAATAAAAGGAAAGGAATTTTAAAAAGGGGGTGGAGGAGGAAAGCAGGAATATAGATGTTATGCTGGGATGAAATTGTATTTACCTTGATTGAAAACTCTTTTATTATGAACATAATTTAGAGCAGAATGGAAAAGAGAACTATTGGGCTCCCTGCCTGGCTGGGAGTGTTGCTGAGCACACAGCCGCTACAATAATGTAAGTGCATATGTAATGACTGTGTTATTGTGTTTATATACGAAAGCATTATGCTCCATCAAAGGAAATGAAAAATATCTTCATGGGTTTGCTCAGTCAGCTTCTTTAGCAGAAAATGCTTGGAGGTGTGGAATAGCAACATGTGACCAAAATACAGAGTATAAAAGAACCATACAGACTCATCTGCTATGAAAGTTATATATCTATCTGGAACAGTGAAATGCTGACCAGACCCCGGCCTCCTCAGAATAGTTAATGTTGGGGATTTTACTGTGATTCTGGAATAAGTATGCCTTGAGCATGAATTATGCCTACACAGTTGTATAAGGTAAAATGCTGCATAAGATAGCAGCACTGTCTGCAAGAAGCTTACAGTCCATACTGGGCAGGCAAAACAAATACCCAGAGAGAGACCATTAGGGAGAAGTTTCAAGTGAGTTGCTGAAATAATCCAAATTCTAAGCAAAATATTCTAGGAATTTAGCCTCTCTCTCTCTGTCTCTCTCCCGCCCTCCCTCCCTCTCTCTCTATATATATGTATATATAGTTTTTATAGTATATGATATCTATTTTTACATTTTCTCTGAACAGGCTCAATTAAGAAGTTTCTGTTTCCTTATTTCTAGGACTTTCTCCATCTCAAAGCTACAATATGAACCAAGAGGCAAGAGAGACTGGAAGCACTTGTCTCTGCATCCCACCTGTGTGGTAAGCATCAGCCCATAGACATCTTTCTTGTCAGTTCAACTTGTTAAGGACGCCCCACCATGACACTGTGTCAATTAGTGCAAGGCACTGATGGTGGTACCAAGGGGAATACAGAAAACTATAATTTCTGAGCTTTCTTTATGAACTAGAACGAGGCAAGATGTTTCACCTGTTATCTGCTTCATGAATATTTCACCAAAGCAGGGCCTTGGACTTGAAGTTCATATCAAATTCCTTCTGCTTAGAGGGGGGTTGACACATAGAACATTCACTGAATGAAAGAATAGATGAAAGAATTAATGAGTGAATCCTTACAGCAAATCTATGAGGCATGTCATTATGACCCCATCTCACTAACTCGGAAACTTAACAAAAAAATTTACTCATTTGCCCATAGTCATATGATGAATCTATACATTTACCCACATTCAAGACTAAGATCTGACTCCAAAGACCAGCTTCTTTTCCCACAAATATCATTCCTAAAAGGCAAACAACTAAGCACACCTTAAAGGGCTTACAATCATACAGGGAAATAATACCTCACATACAAAAACAAGAAGGAATTGTCCATGGCAGTACAAGATTAACCAAAAAAAAAAAAAAAAAAAAACTAGCACAGTAAATCCTTTGATGGATGATTGTCCTGGTCCTTCCTTATATTTCTTAAGCCACTAACATCAGAGACTCAGCGCCACACCTATGTCTTTGGGGGAAAGGAAGTAGCTATTAACACACGTTGGATTCTTGTAACAATATTTTTTGCAGGCTAAAATATCCTAAGAGTGAATATGTAAACGAAGAAAAATGTAAGACTTTTAACACCAGCTTACGAAATTATTTTTCTACTCTGCTCTCATAAATTCCTATTAGCAATTCTGGGAATACCCAGAATAGTTATGTCATTGTCCTCTTCTCCTGCACCCACCTGCTATGGTAAGATGTGGCTCCATAAAAAGTTAGCGGTGCCTCTGATGTGAGTTAGACACTACAAATAGGAGTCAGGAGAAAATAGTGCTCGAGCATGAAAACTCTGGGGGGAGATACTACAGCTCTAATCACCGTCAAGAGTGAATGATAACCACAGTTGTGAGGTGTGGCCAATATGACTCAACAATGGAGAGATCAGGCTTTCACCACCTTAACCTGGTAATCAATCATAATTTTATTAATAGTAAGACAACAGAAATTAGGTACCTGCCAATGCTGTGCCAGATGAAGTACAAGTGAAAAGCACCTATGAAGTATTCTTGCCAAAATATCTAACCCAATCTACATGGGTGCTTCAATACTGGGGACAGGGGAGCAGGTTAAATGACACTACGAGAAAATAACCACACAAACACGGGAGGAGGAATGTTACGAACAACAGTTCTGATCTCTTCAAAAGCAGCGGCATGATTTTTTTTTAAATGCAGTGTCAGTACCCTAAAAAAAAAAAAAAAGAAAGAAAGAAAGAGGACTTTTCTACATTAAAAGGTATTTAAGAGACAAAATCAAATGCAACACCTAATTTGATTCTATTTTAAGCATAGGAGCTATAAAGGACATTTCTTGGACAGAATTGGGGAGATTTGAATATAGCTGAGTATTAGATGATATTAGAGAACTGTTAATTTTGTCGAGGATGATAATGGTGGTATGATTATTGTATTAGCTTTCCCATGGCTGAGACACAATGCCCTACACTCACAACTTAAAGGAGGAGTTTAATTTGGCTCACTGTTTCAGGGAATTAGGTTCATGGCCTGCTGCCTCCACGGCAGGAACACCACGATAGAAGCCACTTAGTTCATAGCAGTTGGGGAGCAGAGCAAGAGAAACAGCACCACAAAAGGGTCAAAGAACCATATCAAGTACTGCAAGGTCACACCCCGGGGCATGATTCTCTAGTCTGCTAATAGTTTCTTAACGTAACCAAGTTGACATATCAGGATTAACAGTCACAATTATGTGCTAAATGTTCTTACTTTTTGGACATTTGTTCCTGAAGTATTGAGAAGTAGAATGTCATAGCATTTGTAACGTAAGTTTTAAGTACTTCCACCAAAAAAAAAAAAAAAGCACAAACACAGGAAATGTGAATAGTTATTAGACGTAGGTAATGGGCCTGTGGGTAATTCTTATTTAAACTTTCTACTTTTCAGTCATAATAAGAAAAAAAATTTTTTTTTTGTGGGTACTGGGGGGTCGACATTAGGACCTCGCGCGCCAGCAGGCGCCCGTGCCGCTGAGCGATATCACCGGCCCCTTTTTCGTATGTGGGTTCTGGGAGTCGAACTCGGGCCCTCGCACTTGCCGGGCAGGCGCTTAAGCCGCTGAGCCATCTCACTGGCCCATAATAAGAAAATTTAAAGGGATGATATAATGCATGTGAACTGTTTATCAGAATTCCTGGCCATAGCAAATGCTTATTAATATTGGCTTTTACCATTTTTGCTGTTTTTATTATTTCCAAGCTGTCATCACTGCTCCTGATGCCTGCTGGCATTACCATGAAGGCTGCTGCCACCCACAGTCCAGAGTACAGACATCAGTATGGAGTGTTGTCTCCAGTTCCTGCCTAAGTTGGAAAAGCCAGTGTTGCTGAGGTCTATACTCTTAATAATGCCGCTTTTTTACTTTTTTTTTTTTTTTTTTTTTTTACCTTTTTAGGTGTTTTTTGCTGTTGTTTTGGTTTTTGTCCATCTGAAAGCAACCTCTTCCACTGGACCAGAGTGACAGGCACCATGCCCAATTCACAGACAGCTGCTCAGAGGCTGACCAGCAAGCTGTGCTGCTGAGGGAGTGAGAAGCCACTCTTAGAAACTCTCTACCTCCTTCTTCATTGACTCTTCCCTACAAAAGAGGAACGCTTTGACCTTATTGGTGAATTTGCCCCTGCCTATGCAAGACGTGAGCTCTGCCACATTTCCACACGCCAAAGCTGAACGTTAAAGGCTCAGTGCCCACAGTGGGAGCCTGGTGCTGCCTGTGATTGGTGGTTAGCTTTGTCTAATTCTAACATTCAACATAGATGCCTGAGCCATGTTCTGTAGTAGCATAACAAATCTAACATTTTTTTCTTCCATCTCTTTTATTCCATTTTATCATTTGATTTAGAACTTAGATGGCGAGTAAAGAGGGCTTATATGTCAATTTCTTCAAACCCTCACATCCTGGACAAACACATGAGCCTCTAATTTTTCTATCCAGATAAGCCCCTTCTTAGGTCCTTCATTATAAACAGATACATGTTTTTCATGGAGTGAGTCATGCAGAAATGAACACCCAGCCATGCCTGCATTTTAGGAAAACACAATTCATTTGGGATTTCTGTTCTATGTAATTTTTAAAAAGCTTGATAATATGGATATCACTAGATAGCAAATTTATAGAACTGGGCAAATGGGTTTTATATTGTCTTATAGTTAAGAAATTTTCAAGTTGGAGAACATTCTGAGTAAAGCTGAGTGAAGTATGAAATTGCCACAAGGTCTCCCAGGTGTTCTAATTTTTCTACTTAAAAAATGGAAGAGAACAAAGCTCTACATGCTGTGTGTCTAGAATTAGTAGGGCTCTTAGTAATTAATTTGTTTGATGGTTTGAAGAAATGTTAAAGTAAATTTTATAGTTTCAGTATACATGGCACACTGGAAGAAACCGCACAGTAACCATCTTGAATTCTTCTTTCCCTGATAATTTCAACTCTCAGAAGCTATGTTTCCTAAGACACATTACCAAATTCATAACGAAAAACCACTGATAAAGTGAGTTTTTGTAAGAATAAAAAAATACACATAAGCCAAATAAACTAAAAACAATCATTTTAATCTATTTTTTAAAGTGTGGTAATATATACATAACATAAAATCTACCATTTTAACCATCTTCTGTTGTGATAAAATACATACAACACAACATTTACCATCTTAACCATTTTAAGGGTACAGTTCAATAACATTAAATACATTTACATTATTACACTAGCATCAATACTACTTATCCCAGAACACATTTCATCTTGGAAAACTGAATTCTGTTCCCATTAAACAAAAAATCTTCATTCTCATCTCTCCCTAGATTCTGGCTACCATTATTGTACTTTTTATCTTCATAAATTTGAGTACTTCAGATGGCTTATATAAGTGGAGGTATAAAATATTTGTCTTTTGGAACTAAAGACAATTATTTTTAAGTGGCTTATTTTCTAACCTCAGCCCATCATTTATGTATGCCATGTCATAAGCTTATGTGCCTGATAATCCACCCAGGAATGCCACCAAAACATAAGCCAGGCTGATTTACATTCAGAAAACCCCATATTCTTACTTTTAAAAAAACTAACAGTCACAATGTTAAATAAAGCCTCTGTATCACAGCCTGCTTTTTTGTTTGAAATTAAAATCATAAGACCCCACATTTGCCTGGTGCAAAGAACCTTCTATATACCTCTGCAGGCTTCCTACATGTGGCAGCAGCCTGGTCTATAGGCAGTAGAGACCAAAAAGAGAGTTAAAAGCCAGATCAAAGGGCCGGTGAGATGGCTCAGCGGCTTAAGCGCCTGCCCAGCAAGCGCGAGGGCCCGAGTTCGACTCCCGGAACCCACATACGAAAAAGGGGCCGGTGATATCGCTCAGCGGCACGGGCGCCTGCTGGCGCGCGAGGTCCTGAGGTCGACCCCCCGGTACCACAGGAAAAAAAAAAAAAAAAAAAAAGCCAGATCAAAAAGCCAAAATAAGCAGTTAGGTGTCAGAGGTAAGGCAATCAAAAGAAGGTGACTGTCAACAGTCAACATCACAGACCAGTCAAAACTGAAGCAAGACTCACTATGCATTTTCATTAGTGTCACTGAAAGACAGCAGTGTACCACAGCAGAAGCTGAGCTCTCCAAACAAAATGCGTCTAGTGTAGGAAACATTAGGAAAATATTCTATATTCTCAATTTCTATTATTTAATATCAACATAAAATATTTTAATCATGTTTCTCAATTCGGTTGTCTCATTTCTACCAATAGAGATTCCAAATCCAAAATCTGAGTGAAGTCATACTTAATCTAGGTGTTATTTCTTCTATATAATCCATTGGTTTATTTTTTTAAAACCTTTGTCTGAGGACCCAGAAGAAAGAGTAATTTTTCACCTTAGATAATCACTGCTCTTATGAAAAGTGACTAGAAATAAGAAGTCAAAACCAGCTTGAACTTTGAACCTGAAACAGTGCACACTGAATTGTATGAAACAACCATTAGAAATAGCATTCAGGAACCGATGATAAAGCATTTCTTTTTTTTTTTTTTTTTTTTTTTATTTTAAAGAGAAGAAAAAACAAAACAAATCAAAAGAAGAACAAATTTTCAAACCAACATAATAGGAGGGTAACAATGGTTAATACATTACGTATTACTATCTTTAAGTTAGTTATTCAGGACACCAGACATTAGCATTCAATTGTCCAAACATTATTGGCACAAACCTTACTCTTCAATGAACTAAGTAAAAATGGTAGTGTATCTATCTTAACCATCTTATATATATATATATATACAATTGTTTTTTTCCCTTTCCCTTCTTTCTTTTCCCTATTCCAGTCTCTCTTTCCTTTTGACCAGTTTCTTTTTGATTCACCATGTCTATTGTACATTTTGGATCTTATTTACTCTTTCAGTTTCTCATACTAGAGAGATAATACGATGCTTACACATGTGCTTCTGGTTTATTTCACTTATGAGTATTTTCTCGAGTTGCATCCATTTACCTATAAAAGTCTCCAGTTTATCCTTCTTTATGGCTGAATAGTACTCCATTGTATAAAAATACCACATCTTTCTTATCCATACCTCAGTTGATGGGCATTTGGGTTGTTTCCAAGATCTGGCTATTACAAATTGTGCTGCTATAAACATGGGTGCACATATATCGCTGTGGTACGATGTTTTTAATTCTTCTGGGAAGATGCCCAGAAGGGGAATAGCTGGGTCAAATGGGACCTCCAACCCTAGTTTTCTGAGGAATCTCCACACTGACTTCCACAGTGGCTGTACCAGTCGACACTCCCACCAACAGTGAAGAAGGGTTCCTTTTTCCCCACAGCCCCTCCAGCATTTGTTA
The DNA here is from genome assembly GCA_028451465.1 of Erethizon dorsatum. NCBI lineage: Eukaryota > Metazoa > Chordata > Mammalia > Rodentia > Erethizontidae > Erethizon > Erethizon dorsatum. The sequence goes on along the minus strand of CM051823.1, from coordinate 135,432,080 downwards.
TTAGTTGATTTCTTAATAGTAGCCATTCTTCCTGGGGTGAGATGGTATCTCAGTGTTGTTTTAATTTGCATCTCTCGAATGACTAGTGATGTTGCACATTTTTTTGTATATTTGTTTGCCATTAGTATTTCTTCATCTGAGAAATGTGTATTCATCTCAGATGCCCATTTTTGGAGTGGGTCTTTAAATTTGGGAGGTCTGATTTTTTTTAGTTCTTTATATGTTCAGCCAATATTATACTAAATGGCCAAAAACTGAAAGCCTTCCCTCTAAAATCAGGAACAAGACAAGGATGTCCACTGTCCCCACTCTTATTCAACATAGTTCTGGAAACTTTAGCCAGAGCGATTAGACAAGAGAAAGAAATAAAAGGAATAATGATTGGAAAGGAAGAAGTTAAATTATCATTATTTGCAGATGACATGATACTCTACACAGAAGACCCCAAAAACTCCACTAAAAAACTGCTAGATTTAATAAGCAAATTCAGTAGTGTAGCTGGATACAAAGTCAATACTCAAAAGTCAATAGCCTTCCTGTACACAAATAACAAACTTACTGAAAGAGAAATTAGGGAAACAATACCTTTCACAATAACATCCAAAAAAATGAAATACCTAGGAATCAACCTCACGAAGGATGTAAAAGACCTCTATACTGAAAACTACAGTACTCTGAAAAAGGAGATTGAAGAGGATATCAGAAAATGGAAAGATATCCCTTGCTCCTGGATAGGAAGAACCAATATAGTGAAAATGGCCATACTTCCAAAATTGTTATACAGATTTAATGCAATTCCAATCAAAATTCCAACAGCATATCTCACAGAATTAGAGAAAACAATCCTAAAATTCATTTGGAATCAGAAGAGACCTAGAATAGCAAAGGCAATTCTGGGCAACAAAGGCAAGGCAGGGGGCATCACAATCCCCGACTTGAAATTATACTATAAAGCTACTGTGATAAAAACAGTGTGGTACTGGCAAAAAAAACAGACCTGAAGATCAATGGAACAGATTAGAAGATGCTGAAACAATCCCAGACATACTAAGCCACCTTATCTTTGACAAAGGTGCCAAACACATTCGCTGGAAGAAAGATAGCCTCTTTAATAAATGGTGCTGGAAAAACTGGCTCTACACATGCCGAAGATTAAAACTAGATCCATATCTTTCACCATGCACTAAACTAAATTCAAAATGGATCAGAGATCTAAATATTAAAACAGAAACATTAAATCTGCTGGAAGGTAGGATAGGTAAAACCCTTGGAGACATTGGTGTAGGCAAAGACTTTATGAATAAAAACTCAACTGCACGGGAACTATCCCAAAGAATCAATAACTGGGATCTCATCTTATTAAAAAGCTTTTGCACAGCAAGAGAAACCACCAACAGAGTGAAGAGACAACCCACAATGTGGGATAAAGCATTTCTTAAACTCAAACTACTATGTACAAAATTTAGTAATTAATTCTGGGACCTGGAATTTTTTTCTTATTTTGAGAAGTCTGCCTTCCTGTGCCTCCAATCCTCATATGCTTAGTCAAGGAAGAAATTTTCAAAGTTCTTGGAGGTCTTGATAGATGTAGTCATTTTCATCAACACTTAGAAAGAAACAATTAAAACTTGTCTTAGTCCATTTTTTACTGCTATAACAAAAGATTACAGACTAAGTAATTTATAAGAAACGGAAATTTGTTAGCTCATGGATCTGAAGGCTGGGAAGCCCAAGACCCAGGGGCCAGCATCTGACACACTCCTTCAATCTGGGTCAGCCTATGGTAGAAGACAGAGGGCAGAACGCAAGAGAGCAAGAAGAAGACAATGGCTCCTCTTTCATGAGGGTGGGCCCTCATGGACCTAATCACCTTTTAAAGTTTCCACATTTTAATACTGTTACAATAACCATTACATTTCAAAGGGAGTTCCGGAGGATGCAAACAATCAAACCACCCTAAGATTTTACTTCATAGGGAAGTGCCGTGGTCCTAGAAATGACATCTCCACGTGCCCGTTATCAGACCAGTTGGGCATATCATTGCTTCTAACATACAGTCCACCTTGAAGTCTCAAAATATTAAAAGTCCTGATGACCAGCTACAGAAAATTCTGTTTTTCTATTAAAGAAATGTCAGATCCAGACTGGTTTAATTCAGTTGGTTAAGATCATAAAACCAGAATAAAAATTTTAATTATTTAAAACTTATTTCAATGCAATTTTCATCACACTAAAGAAAAATACCTATATAGTGAGAGCAAGAATTGATCTTCATTTAGAATCTAACTCCTAAGAGGTTCCCAAGGTCACTAACAAAACTTCCACAAGACAAGGGATGCTACTGAACAGAGAAAAGTTTGGTTTATTATATTAAATAAACTAGCTCATAAATAGACTGTATTAGCCATGTTCCACATGCTGAAAAGCCTGTTATAACAAGTATGGTAAATTTCATCAAACAGACCACCAATGTTAGAGAAGATAAATGGTTAAAAATTATAGGGACTCAGTTTGAATGATGGCTGGGTGAATACAAGGCAAATGACTTCAATTCAAACTCCTGAAGTAAAGTAAGTTCTATGAAGAATTTTAAAGATAAACAGATTCTGAAAGTCTGGATTTGTAGACAAGATGATTTAAGGAAGAAGTCTGTAGATCATCAAGAACCAGGATATCTTTGGAGATAAGTAGAGCCTATGTAGAAAAAGTAGGCTGCCATCTGAGGCAAAATAGCACCAAGCTGTCTAAGATATTTTTCAAGTTTTAGAAAGTTTAAAATTAAGAAATGGGGAGGAAAATGGAAGAAAACATAATACCCGAGATTCAAATAAAGCAATCAGACAGGAGAATGAGGGCATATCTTAAAAAAAAAAAAAAAAAAAAAAAAAAAAAAAAGGAATAAAATAAGGATGCCCTAATATAAAAACAAATGGATAGGAGAAACAGTGAAAGACCAATCCATTATGCAAAACTGCTTCAAATAAACATTAAAGATTTACCAGACCAAATGACCATATGGGAACACTTGGCAACAAATGAGGGCTATGATATAATTAGTGTGTGGAACCAGCTAGTCTCTTGCTGCCAAACAAAAATGCTAAGGGAAGGATATGGTGTAGACACACAGGAAGGAAGGTGGCTTTGTTTTTAAAGAAATCTTGAAGAAAAACGTTGTAAAACTTTGTGGGAAAAGAAAATATGATAGAATCACAGTAGAAATGTCATACTTAAAAGTCTAGTTTAAGGGCTGGCAAACTACAGCCTATGAGTTAAATCTGGCCCACTTTATATTTCTGTATAATCTGTAAGCTAAGAATGATTTTCACACTTTTTAATGGTTGAAAGAATTGAAAGAAGAATAATAGTTCATGATATATCAAAATTGTAGGAAATTCAAATTTCAGTATCCATAAACATAGTTTTATTGGAACACAGCCATAATTATTTGTTTATATTTTCATTTATGGCTGCTTCTATACTATACCATCAGAGTAAAGTTGTTGTAATGAAGTTCATATGGCATACAAAGCCTAAAATTTTGTGGTGTAGCTTTTTATATAAAGTGTTTGCTGAATCCCAGTCTAGATAATAAAACAGGGGCTGAAATATTATAAAGTAGTAAGGTTTCAAAATCACTCAAGAAATTCCAATGAGGAACTACAGTGGATTATATCATAGGATGATTTTGACTGAGAAAATTACTTCCTATGAGAAGACATTTTAGAACATAAAGGAAAGGGGTCTCTCTTTACAGAGAGATGGATATGAGGAAGTGTCTTTGGAGAAACTCCATATAAGAGAGATCCTTAACCTATTGAATCTGCCAAAAATAATCAATTATATGCGGCCCAACTTGAGAAGAAATTATGAAAAATTGTGAAATGAAATTATGAAAATAGAAATGCCACAAAGGAAATTTAAAAGTTACTTGAAAATATATTTTGGAATCCTAGAGAAAATGGAGAAAATATGAGGAATTTCTTCAACAAAAACAGTAACAAAACTATACTTTTATCTGTGAAGTTTAAGAAGAAAAGATTCTGTTTTTTGGTTTGTTTGTTTGTTTGTTTGTGGGTACGGAGGGTCAACCTCAGGACCTCGCACGCCCACAGGCGCCCATGCCGCTGAGCGATATCACCGGCCCTTTTTTCGTATGTGGGTTCTGGGAGTCGAACTCAGGACCTCACGCTTGCCAGGCAGGCACTTATGCCGCTGAGCTATCTCATCCAGCCCAAGATTCTGTTTTAAAAGGCTACATGGGCCAGTGATATAGCTCAGCAGCATAAGCACCTGCCTGGCAGGCGTGAGGTCCGGAGTTCGACTCCCAGTACCCGCATATAAAAATAAAATAAAAAAATAAAAGGCATCACAATAAAAAGAAATTTGCCCAAGTGAAAAAATAGAAGGATTATCATACAGAATGGAATAGATGCAAATAAAAAATTTAAAACTAAAATATATATATATATATATATATATATATATATATATATATATATATTCTTGGACATTTCTGAGGAACCAGCCCCAGTAATAAAAACTTTGTTAGAAACATGGGAGGCAGAAAGACAGGAAGGGGAATCAATGAGACCTGATTGATGACCACGATATAAAAAGTCCATGCAAGTCTGAAAAGGAAAGAACAGAATGAATCAGTTTATAAATGAAGACATTAGTGACATTCTCACCCCTAAATTAACTTTTGAAGCAGATCAGTCACAGGTACAAAATCAAATAACAATAAATAAACTAGATATTCTTGGCTGAATCAATAATGAGTTCTGTCACAATTTTCTTTCCCAAAATTGAGTAATCACTGGAAATAAATGAGCTCCTCCTGAGAATTGAGAAGGAACTTTAAGGGTAAAATTTTGGATTCCCTGAAACTTGTGTAGACAAATCAATATTTTTTTCAGTACTGAGGACTGAACCAAGAGGCTTTGCACTGAGCTAGCTCTTTCTCTCTCTCTCTCTCTCTCTCTCTCTCTCTCTCTCTCTCTCTCTCTCTCTCTCTCAGTGTCATGCTGGGCCTAAGCTTCCAATTCTCCTGCCTCAGCCTTCCACAGTGCTAGGTTTATAGATGTGCAACACCACACCTGGCTTAGACAGATCAATTTAATGGAGTGTTGGCAAGTTACTAATGGGAAGGCCAAGGATATGATTCCACGTGCAATTAAGAATATGGCAGAGAGAATAGTTTCTGGAGAGGAAATTATACTCCCTAATATTTTTTCAATATTTTATTAATACATATTTGATGTTCCCTAATATTTTTAAAGAAGTGTGTAGGAAGATAGAATCTACAGGGCACATTCTATTTAAATACTCAATAAGATTCTGATAGGATTCCATGAAAAACTATGCACATTATATAACATTTCTTATTACAAAAGCAATATATACTCTTTACAGAAAATGTGCAAAATACAGAGAGGCAAAAAAATAAAATAAAATTAGAGTCATCCATAATCCAGCTAACCAAAGATGCCTACTCTTATTATTTTGTCATACATTATTTGGGACCAAACATGGAATTTAATTATCTGTTTTATTTTGGAAGAGAACTGACCTTGGCTGCAAAAGAGAAGAGAATGGCAATGAGAAATACTTCTTAAATTGTTCCAACTCACAAATGGATACTAAGACATAACAAGAGACTGTTTACAATAAAATCCTCAGGTTTGCACATGACACTAAGTTCTTTTTAATAATGAAATATTATGCCATTTATGCAGAAGAAACTGTGAAAATTTCACAAGACTGCATATGGGAGCAGAAAACTGGCAGATGAAATTCCTTACAGGCACGTGTAAGCAAGTACATGCAGGGAAATGCTATGTAATACCAATTATCTGGAAAGTGATGGATTCCCAGGATTCAGTCACATCTAGAAAAGGCAGTGTGCCATCATTATAGACTATACCTCAAAGACAAGGCACTGATTCTACTAAAAGATGAAAATAAAGCATAAACCAATACTTCACTCTCTAAAATAATGCTATATTTGTAGCTAGAATACGCTACATTTCAAGTCCTATGTTATCAGAGGCTAAAATGATCCAAAAGTCATCAAAAAACCAAAACAGTGAAGACATTTTCATATGGAAATCAGTGCTAATAACTGGCATTTTCCAATCTGTAAAATCTAAATGGCTAGCTGAAACAGAAATAACATAAAGTCTATAAAATAGTGATAATTTGAGATTAGATTGCAACTCCTTAACCTAAGGTCCATGGATCTTAGAAGGTTTATAAACTCCTTAAAATGGCATACATATTTTCCTATATATATATTTATATATCTGTGTATATTAGTATATAATTATATTACAAATTTATTTATATACACAGTTTTTCTAGTGAGTGGATGAACAGTCCTCATCAGATTCTTAACAAGGTTTATAACCTTAAATCCAAGAACTAGTGGTCTAGGTGGTAGGAGTGTGGCTTCAGTCACCAATTGCTGGGAGTATACTTTAGGTATGAATGAAAAAGCTTTAGAAGAAGTTTACCTTGTAAAAAATAAGCATGTGGAACTCCTTTCCCCCCCAAAAAAATGCCCTCTCCCTCTCTGTCTCTCTGTCTCTGTCTCTCTCGCTCTCCCTCTCTCCCTCTCTCTCTCTCTCTCTCTCAATGTGGATATACATAAAGATATGGATAGATATAGAAAGAGTAAAGTGTATGGCAATGTTTGAGGAAGGTGTGTGAGGCAGATGTCTAAACTTCTGAGATTGGGTCTCTGTTACGGCTTGTATCTAGATGCACACCCCAAAGCCAAGGTCATAGGTGTAGCTTTTTGGAGGTGGCTGGATTTAGAGTATGTGATGCTGGGATCAATTCAAAGCCTCATGCAGTCATAAGTGGGGCTTTTTGGAAGTGGCTGGAGCTAGGGTGTGTGATGCTAGGATCAAGGATATGATGTTGGAATTGATTCATGGCACAATGCTAGGATTAAGGCTGCCCCACCCTAAGGATGAGTAGCCTGGAAAAGATATAAAGGACACAAAAGAAGGTTGTCTCTTGCTGCTTGCTGCTTTTGCTGCCTTCTGTCTGCCATGAACTCTTTCTCCTGTGTGATGTCCCTCTGCCATGCCACCCTGCCTTGGAGCCTGCTAATTACGGGCTGAAACCCCTATAACTGTGAGCTATAATAAACCTTTCTTCCTTTAACTTTGGACGTCAGATATCTTATCTCAGCAATGAGAAAATTAACTAGGACAGTCACCCTGAGGACAGAGACTGAGGTCTGTTTTGTTCTCTACTCTATAATTCCCTAATGCTTAGCATTGGGGCTGACACATAGTAGGCGCTCAGTTAATGCATGTTGAATAGATTTATTAATGTGCTGAAGAACAGCCATGCCTCCCCTTCAGGGAGAGAAAAAGAGAGAGAGGGAAGGTAAGAACAAGGGATAGAGGGAAGGAAAGGAGGGGATACACTGGAGTAGAAGGGGTGCCATGGCTGTTCTTCAGCACATTGATTAATTCATACAAGCATTGGTTTAGTGCCTCCTGTATATGAGGCCCTGTTCTAAGGTCATGTTTTAAACACTCTATCGTGGTGCCCTGTTGGAGGCTGTGGGTGCGTGAACTCCAGGTCTGGCTCTGTGTACAGTTGCTGATAACCCCAAAGGAGAGGCCTCCTCTCTCCTGCCCTCTTTCCCACATGCTCAACTTATTTCCTTATTCGAGTGTCTATGTGGATGTGGCACCACATCTGCAAAGAATTATGCTTATTTGGCCTTGGAAGAACAAGAGGAAAAAAAACCAGAAATGAAATATCAAAGCAATAAAAAGTGTATAAGAGTTTATGAACATAAAACGTGTACAACTGTTAAGTGGAACACTGTCAAGCAGATTAATTAGCTAACATTTGGAAAGTGCATTGAAGATGAAAATTTCCAAATAACAGCTTCATATATTGAGCCAATATCTCATTTGTTATAATTTGATGGCATAAGAAACAAGTCCACTAATTGTTGAGACAACAATTGTGCCCAAGATGGATACAAAGGGCCTTTTGCCCATGGGAAGCTAAGCCCAGCATGGCCCTCCTCTAGGATTTTGAGTCAAGCATTTTTCCCGAGTGTCTGCAAGGTCACCACTGTGGAGCTCTACTTCCCCAAAGCTCTCTGCTTTTTGTGGTCAATTTCCCTGACCCAGTCAGCCCTGAAGACAGCTAGAGGGCTCTTGTGGAGGCTGCTGCAAGACAAGAAGTCTTTATAAGTAAGTCTCGTTAAGATTCTTCCAACCCTAATTTAGATTATGTTAAAATGGAATTTAGGCTAGTGTTCCCTAGATACATAGTATTCTATCCTTTGGTGATATTAAAATAGTGAGCTATTGAGATATTCCTGAATAACAGCATAACAAGAGCCAGGGAACAGAACAGAGAGCTCCCTCCAGGTCAAAGGTGATCTCCTGGAAGCAGGAATCTGTGAAGGGAGAACCTCAAATCACAAACCCCCTGGGTGGCCAGTGGCATGGAAACCAAGTCCTTTCAGTATAATTTGTCTCTGAAAACAACAGCTGGGTTCTACTTGTTTGATATAGTTATACCGATCTCTCTAAAAAGCATTTTTATTTTTACCAACATTTGTTTTGATTTTCTTAAGTTTTATGATCCCTCCTACTACCAAAAGGAACTGAAGTAGCTTACAGATTAAAACAAAAAGCAGAGAACTAAGGCATTTGGGGATGAAATAGTACAAATAATGCATTTCTGTGCTGAAATTCATAAGATGCTGTGCACTTTGGCTGACAAAATACTGGAGTTGAAGTAACAAAAACGCTGAGTTCTGGCTCTCACTGTGTCTAACTGTGTGGTGTTGCTCCATCTTTATTCCTTTGGCAATACAATCTCTGAAATTTTTTCAACCTGGTTTTTTTAAACGTTTAGAATATGATGTTCTGGTATTACTATATCAGGAAAAATGGTGTAGGGGATGTTGTCAAGGAGCCAGGTAAGAAGCTAAAGTGTAATCTGAGTACAGACAGAGTATGGGGGTGGGAGGAGGTACAATAGAAGACTGACAGAAGTTAGAATTGGCCGTGAGAGCAAGCAAGGTGAGGCCAAGCTGATCTTGAGCTTTTGTGCCTGGGAGCAGGTCCTCACCCCTCACCCTGAAGTGAAGCAGGAAATGAGCTCAGCTGTCACATGTGGAGTTTAGGATGATGAGAAAACCTCCAAGTGAAAGTATGGTATAATCATGTCTGGTATGAGCTGGACCCCAGACAAGAAAATAAAGCAGGAGATAAAAGAACTGCATTGTTGGTATTTTCGTAAATGAACAGACAAGGAGGCACAGGAAAGGTAAGGGAGTGGTGGGTGGGGAGCTGAGGGGTGAGGGCTGAATCTTGAGTTTACTAGGACAAGAAGCTAAAACCAGTTTACGAAGCACCAAGCGTCTGTTTCTGTAATTAAATGATCTTGATATTTGCTCTGTGCCGCTGTCTCTAATTCCATCCAAACCTTTGAAAGAAAATGCCTGCTAGAGAGGACACAGAGAGGGAGCAGAGTTCCTGAGGGTCACCACTGAGCAAACCTGGCTCCATTGCTGCTTTCCAGTCTTCGTTCTGTTTCTACTGTGTGTCCCCGTGGTGGCCTCTCCTCTTCCAAAAGCATAGGGACTGCACACCTCCTGAGCTTTCCTGACCAAAGACGTTTGACTCAGTATGTTCATGCAACTGAGTTTTATTTGCAGTTCCCCAAACCTGCTTCTGTCCATTCCAAGCCTGCTCACTTCTAGGGTTGTCTTTTATGTTGTGCACACTGTTGATCTTCTCCAGAAGCCTCGAGAAGGTTAGTCTTGAGTTAGCTAAGGGTTCTTTCCTACTCCTTATGAGGGGCTAAGGCACAGATCCTGGATTCAACTACATAAATCCTCATGGCTTCTTCCCTATAATGATACTCTATCAATACTCAGAGGCAGGAAGATGGTTCCCGAATTTTTGTATGGCATTTACTACTTGCCACTAACAAGTTCCAGACCAGTGTACTATACCAGCAAAATACTTATCACAAAAGGAAAGCACTTTTTTTTTTCCTTTCCCTCTTAATCTCAGCACCAAAGATCTCTTAGTTGGTTTAATTGAAAGAATAATTAGCCTTTATGGAGTATAAATTGGGTTATCTTTTTAGTATAGCACACATACATTATACATTTTAAAATGTATTACATGTCACATAACATATAACAATACATTATTTATAACATATTATATATTCCTATGTATATTAATGTATGAAGTGTATTATGATAAAGTACTTGCCAATGAGGCATCTTTCAGACTTGCATGTTTCAGCAATTGTAAAACATGATGTCCCACAAATCCAAAGCACCTTTTCAGTAACAGAATTATTATAGATAATATTATCAATGTAATTTATGTCATTACAACTTTCCTAATAATATTCATTTATGACAAAAATGTGGCAGTCATAAGACCAAACACAGGAAAAATGAGGTATGAGTGAAAGGAAGGGTAACCAGAGATATAAATTCTACAGGATTTGGCTTTCTTGGAGAATTGTTCACACAGAACATTTCTCCCCAGTAGCTCAGCGGTCTCTGTGGAGAAGATTCTCCCCGTGCTTCCTCTTCACGGCTCTCAGTCACTCATGAACTGACGTCAGTCTCAGGCTGAAATAAGTAAAGCCCTCAGGGATGGCTCAGATACAGAACAGTCACAGCATAGTACTTCTTCACCTCTGCGTGCTCAGAGAGCAAAACTGGGTGTATCAGTTTATGGATGGAGGGGGTGTTATGGAACCTCACTGGCAAGGGAAAAGTAAAAGAAAGAAAAAGGCGTATGTGCATATGTGGAAAGAAACAAGAAGAGTTGTAGAAGCCTCCAGCAAGAAGGGCCAGGGATGTAGATCAGTGGTGCAGTGCCTGCCTGGCAGGTGCGAGGCTCTGAGTTCGATTGCTGGTACCAAAAACAACAGAGAAGCCTCCAGCAAGAGAAGTGCTGATATTAGAAGAATGAGATCCCTATATTCTATACTGCTGATAATTATGGACATCATCCTCTGCCCTCACATATCACCAGTTGCAATCATCGCTCTGTCACCACATGGGATTGGCTCCAGGATCCCTCACACAGTGAGAGTATCAGACTGCATATTGCTAGCATAGGAAAAGATCAAAATTCAGAATTCGAAGTGTAATTTGTACTGAATGCATATGGCTTTCACATCACTATAAAGTTGAAAAATCATTGTCAGTCATCAGAAATCAAGGATCCTCTGTATATAGAAATGCTGAAGAATAATGTATGGCCAGTTCCTAATGATCGTAATATCCCAAGAATTAAATTGTTAATACATGAAAACATACAGACAGCATTAGGCCATCGTCTAAGAAAGGGTCTCTATTCAATACTTCCACAGTACTCAAGACCACTAAAGAACAAGCCAATGGAGAGGGAAAAGGGTGGGTAAGTTACAATTTATATGTTGTAAGTGGGAGACAACAGAAGAGCCGGTAAGCATAAAGAAAAGCTATAGGGAACACAAGATGCCAAGAACATAATAGAGTTCCAAGTTCAGGGTGGTAATGTTTCTAACAGACTTGTGTGGTCAGAAATGGGAGATATCTGGCTGGTTTTGGAGGCTGTTGGCAGCATCTGGTGGAATACAGGACAGGACTTGGAGAGTCACATTCAGTGGCAGGGGGAGGGACAGACAAGCACCCTGGAGATGCAGGCTCTACCACACACTTGTGTCTACTTACTCTTCGAGAACCTCCACCAAGTTAATGACAGTCTCCATCAGAATATCACAGGAGCTCCACTTCCCCAGGCGAGGACAAGAGGTTGCCAAGTCATCAATACCTACAACAATAATTATGCATTTAATAGAAAAAAATTTAAATCAACAAATGTGAATGTAGATAAAATTTCTTGCTTTATTTATTCTGCCTATAATCTTTGACCCAGATCCAATTTAAGGACAGACTTTCAGTTGTAAAACCTTAAAACTTTAATAGCATTCTAGGTATTTTGAATCAATTTATTCAACAAAGATTAATTACACTGTCAGTACTTAAATATCTTAAAGTTTATAGTTCATGTTATTAAAATAATTATTAATTTCTGAAGATATTCCACCCCTCCTTTTTTTCCTCCTAGAGATCTAAGGTTTTTCTCTGTTTTCCTCTTTGGAATTATAAGAGTAGATCAGATTTGAAATGGACATATGGTGTTCCTTCTCAAAGCATGAGCAGTGGGAAGAACTGAGACTGAAAGAATAATAAGATGAGCTAATATCACGATGAGAAATAACACTAAGAAATGCCTTGGTGAGGGGAGGAGATGAAAAGAGTAAGAGAGTTTTTTACTGTGTACACTATACATATAAATAATAATAATAATAACAGCAACAAGATGAGTCAGTGCCTCTAGAGACAAAACAATTCCAGGGAAGAGATTGGTTATTCCTAAAGAAAGCAACAGAGGAACCAGAGCTAACAAATGTCGGATTAGGATTTCCTGTGTCCAAACATTCAGTATCTGTGGATTCGACCAACCAAGAATGGAAAATGTTCAGAACAGCAAAAAATTGCATCTGTACTAAAAAAGAACAGCCTTTTTTCTTGTCATTATTCCCTAAACAATACAATATAATGGCTATTAACAAAGTATTCCCATTGTACTGGGTATAATAAGTAATCTACAGATGAATTTAAAGCATATGGGAGGATATGGGCATGTTATATGCAAATACTACATCATTTTATATAAAGAACTTCAGCCTTTATGGATTTTGTTATCCACAGGGGTTCCAGGCCCACTCCCCCATAGATAAGGAGAGATGATCATATTTAATTATATATAATAATTGACATTGTGTTCAGTTCACGTGGGGATAAGAAGTTCAGAACTTTCTTATTTCAGGCAGTTGTGGGTGCTTTGGGAAGTATTCTCCCAGAGTATGGGGAGATGGTGTGTGGATAGCAAGGGGATCTTCTCTGAATTTCACCAGCCTTAGTCACCCTGGCCTTTTGTTCTTCCATGCTTCTTCTTTTGCAAACTCCCTTCCTCTCTCCTTCTCTCCTTCTTTCACCCTTTTTGTGTCTTCACTCTTTCTTTCCTTTCAAATAGTTATAATAATAAATCAAAACATCCTACTATCACTTAACTGACATAAATAAGGTTTTGGATCCTCTGCTCTTAAAAGCATAAAAACTAAAATAATTTATAAATCTATCTCAAAAACAACTATAATACTAAATTAGTTTATTTAACATAATGATAAATTTTATTTTTTCTTATCTCAGAGACCTTTGATTGAAATTTGAACCTGAAGTAGTTTTAAGTGCAGAGAGACCACAGCTATTGCCACAATGGATTCCTGAAAAACTTCATCATAAAACATCATTGTACAGCAGATTGTGTTTTCCCAAAACAACTAGTTTATAATTAGGGGTTGTGATCTTGGTCAAGGACTCCAAATCCAATATATCACAGGAATGTCACAAAGGAAAAGATAGAACAACTATAAAGTTATACAATTATTTGAAACACTAAGAGTAGGCCTCCGGTCTTATAAAATAAGTAAAAAATACAATATCTACAATGACTGTATAAGGCCTCTTACCTACTATTAATACATCAATCACCTAAAAATGTAATTCTACCTTGTCATAAATTTGACTGAAAAATAATATATTATTTATAGAAAATTTTAAACATTTAATTAATAATAACATATTTGGTTTCCTTGACTTTGGAAAACTTTCCAAGGAAGGAGGTTTTGGATAAATTGAGCCTCCTTACAAACTCATCCAGTGAGAAGGGACCATAGTAGAGAACAATGGGTAGCTCTAGATTGAGTCCTAGTAAATACTTTTATTAACTACTTAAATAAATTAACTGAGAACATGCTAAATAAATTTGAAGGGGGTGCTCCACAACTTTAAGATCTTGGTTAAAATTAATAGGGATTGCAAACTGGAGAGGTGGGAAGACCTAACAGAATGAAATTTAATAAAGATTAATGATGAGAACATCATCTAAATAGAACAATAAACTGTATGTATATATATATATACACACACACACGCATATATACATATACGCGTGTGTGTGTGTGTGTGTGTGTGTGTGTGTGTATTTAGTGAGTTGCTGCCAAGGGAGAGGAGATTTGCCATGGTTTAAGAGATTTAAAAAAAGGGTTAATCTTAGAGAAAAATATAAGCTAAATTTAATAATCAATATTAAAAGTGGACAAAATAGATATAAATGGACAAAATAGGTACATTTTGTAAGTTTGCTGATAAACATATAACAATAAAAGCAGAAATTGTAAGGTCTATGTGTTCTCATAACCCCTTCACCCATTCCAGAAGACACCATAGGTCCTTTGATGTCAGTCTGTTGAGTGCCACCATTGTCTTTCTGTTTGGCTATATGTACCTTGTGTCTTCCATTTCGCCTCCATCTGACCCATCATAAGCACCCAGAAAATGTTTGTTGAATGAAAGAATAAATTAGTGCTCTGTTTTCTAATGGGAAACACTATAGTAAGAGTCAAAATTCCTGAGTTCTGATCCCACGTTAGCTACTCACTGCATTTGGATCTGGAGTAAGTCCCACTGAGGAATCCCTTTCCCTGTGAACACAAAGGATCACCTTTATTACTTCTCCCCCATGTTGGTTTCATGCTGGGAAAATTTTGGACTCCCAACTCAACTTCATTAGATAATATTTCTTGTTCATTTTTCCTTTGAGAGAATTATCATTGACATTAAATTGATATTAATTATTGCTAAGAGTTGAAAACTTACATTTTTATAATCTGTACAATTTATTATGCATATGCATTTCCTTTTAAAAACTGAAAATAGATTGCTACCCTCACATTGCTATTTTCAGCTTCTGGCTTTCAAGCTAGAAACAAGTCTTGAGCTTATCCATAGAGCCTTCTCATTCTAACACCCTTGAAATCAGTATTACTTCAGCTAAGGGCCTAGAGAAGAAATGGCTGGCATTTATAATAGTCTACATGCAAACATATATGATTATGGATAATTATTTGTGAAATCAGAAGAAGTGAAAACAGCAACAAAAATATGAAAGCAATTATCTATTTAAATAGCAACAAGAGGAATGTACTTTGTCCTTTTCTTAAAAATCTCAACAAGCACTTCCAGGCACAACACAAAATTACCAAAGAGATATTGATGAATCCCACCATGTTCTAGAAATATCTTTAAAAGTGAACAGTCCCCCCTCACCAGCCAGAATCAGGAATCCATTTCTCAGTATCCCTGTGTCGTGGGTGCCAGGCTGGAATTAAGATGCTTGAGGGATCCCTAAGGCAGTGCTCCCCAAGGCAAATGACATACAGATGGGAACACTGCTAATGCTATTAGTCGTTAACAAGGTTCCCAGAGAATGAAGAATAAAGGAGAAGAGGATGGATGAGAAGCAGAGCCACAAACACTGCCTGCTGAGAGATGAACAGGAGGAAGTGCTAGAAAAGTGGCCTATGGTTCTGGGAATGCAAAAGCTTGGGACCTTCCTCTCCTCCGGGGGGCCTGCGCTTTCTCCCAGGGCACATGCATTTCCTGCAGGACCCAGATATCTTGGGAAATTCGCTTGTCCTCACTCTGCTTTGGTTACCTTGTTTGCCCACTGGACATCATCATGCAGCATTGTTCACCTTGCCAGGGGGAAGA
This sequence comes from Erethizon dorsatum, assembly GCA_028451465.1. NCBI lineage: Eukaryota > Metazoa > Chordata > Mammalia > Rodentia > Erethizontidae > Erethizon > Erethizon dorsatum. The sequence continues at coordinate 135,416,398 of CM051823.1, read as the reverse complement.
ATAAGGTATAAGCACTTTGAAAACTTGTAAATATTACTAAATTATAAATGATTAAAAACATTTTCAGTGTATTTAAAGCAAAAATAAACACATCTGTGTATCTGGGCTGAAAAAGCACTGTTGTCTAACCCTGAGGAGTGGGCTACTAGTGGCCTTTCAGTCCAAGGACCTCAGATTCTAGGCTGGGAAGGGCCAGCACAAAGCCCGTACCTCATTGCTTTTGTGACAGGGGTTAGGGAGGCAGGTATAGAAGGTGTGCTCCTTCCCAACAATGCTTTAAAAAGCTCCAAATCTTTCATTTCTTTAAAAATATTAAGACTAAAAGAACTGAGAAAAGGAAGAAAGAAATCACTAAAGAAAAAAATATGAGGGTCTTTTAAAAAATGTGAAAGAGAATAAAAAAGGAAGTAAGGAAAAGATCAGAAAGAAAAAAGTATTGAGAAAGAGTAAAAAGAAACTTAGAGCAGATGTGGGGCAACTTGAAAAAGAATGGTAGAATGTGTTAAAAAAAAAAAACTGACTTCACTGAGCACAAGAAGAAAAAGCAATGCCAAATAAAAGGTAAAAGAAAAAAGCACTAAAATGAAAGAGCTATCAGAAAAAAGAAAGTGCCATGTAGAGATAAAAGAGATTTTTTCAATGGGGGGAGAAATCCTCCTAGCATTTTTATTTAGTTAGCCAAGGAAGAATATGAATTCTAGAGGAAAGGTGAGACAAGCAAAGGAGTGACAGTCATATACAAAATTGAGTGCTACTAAAGAAAAGAAGAGAAAAAAGAGACAAGTGATGTTGGCAAAGGAAAAATTCTCAGAGAAGAAGCTTTTGGCAGCTAAATTAGGTTAACAGCCTTGTTGTTAATATCATCCTCAGTTTTGAAAAAAAGCATTTATTGAACACTGAGCCTGGGAACACAGGTAGGGAGAACAGAGCCACTTTAAAGAGGAATGAAGACAAACTAGAACACAAAACAAGTTAACTTGGAATAAAAGCACCAGGAAGCACAAATCAGTCTTTCATCCTGCCCCCTAACACAGAGGAAGCCTTCTAAAAATATCTATGGTAATGAGTGAATTGATGGATAAATGAAAGAACAGATGAATAAGCCTATATAGAGTCAACATTTGCTTGTGTTATCTTGGGCTCCTAATGACAAACGAACAGTTCCTTGTTCCCCAACACCAATGCCCACCTCATTGTAGAGCATCTTCCACCTTTCACTCTGCCAGCAAAAATGACAAAATCTCTGGAATCGTTGGCCTATTCACTGGGGGGATCATCCAGCCCCATTTCCCACTAGGCAGGGGAGATGGGAAAAGAAAAAAGCTTCGGCCTTTTCAAAACATTTATTAAAATACCTTGTTTCTTCCCTGGTAAGTTGAATGAGGTAACACAATCATCCTCTAATAAAATCAACATTGAGAATTTTAACAGCCGTTTTAATGACTCTAGAAAAGGAGAACAATGGAGGTCATGGGGTAAGGATGGCTAAATATTACAGTCTCCTGACGTGATTCAGAGATTTGAGGATTACTATGATGGAGACAACTTAGTTTCCTTCATTCAGGATGTCTTTGAAGAAGTGAAATGTTAGCTGGGTTTTTAAATTTGAAAAAATAAGCCTTGAGGAGGTTATACAAGGAATGAAAAATGCACACCCACAAGCACGCGCACGCACACACACACACACACACACAATTGCACTACACTTACAGAAGTCAGCACTGAGAATGCTGATAGTCACCTAAATGACCCCGAAGGAAGACTCAAAAACTTTTGCCACTCATCTTGACTATCTTTATAATAGAACCTGCTTCCTATCCACCAAAACCTATCACTAAATTTAAGTCATTTTTCCTTTAAGGTATACTCCCTTTCAAGGTAAATACTGTGACAAACTTACAGAGACACTAGGCAATAATTTTAAAAGATTAAATGTGTATAGATTTCAGGCTTGAAAGTATATAGCTACAGAGGATAGTTTCAGAATAGAGTGTAAATAACAGAGAGTGATCCTAAGACCTGGAGAATTTTTCATCAGTTCCCTAAGAGCCAGAGAAGCAAGACTAAGAAGTATGGTCAGGCTTCAGAAGAGCGAATCAGAGCCAGACAAACATATTTTCATGTCAGCCCAGATTTTCAAGTTGCATATTAACTATGGCACATTTAAATAAATGCATTTAAAATCATGACATAGGAAGGTGTGCCTCATTTTAAATTGTCAAGAAGCCCATTAGATAAATAACACAGACTTATCCTTTTTCAAAATATATTTAACTGGAAAGCATATTTGTAAAAGGACTTTGAAGAGTTGTTCTCACTAATGGAATTCTTGAAGTTTGCCATGTATATTATCAAGTTTCTTCTCTATTTAGAATAACCAGCTTTTATGTCATGTCTGCTTTCTTCAGATCTGAAATAATCCAACATTAGAAGAGCTAGTGCAATATTATTGCTACCGTTAACTTTTAAAAAGTCAAGAATTAATATATGTTTCTAAATCAAACACAATTATTTAATTTACTTAATATGATTCATTTTTTTCTTAGCTTGTGCCCCTACAAATTGGATTATCTTCAATTGAGCGGAGTTTAAGCTCAGACTCAAATATAAACCAGGGTCCCAGAATCAGAAATTAAGATGGCTTATCTAAGAAGAAAATAATAGAATTTTCTCAGAATTAGAAGGAATCTTGGCAAACGTTGTAGGCACTTAATAAATACATGCAAATTTGAAAATCCTACTAATAGTGAAAAACTGTATCTTGAAAATTATTGTCAGTTATATATGAATGTACCCTACTCACTCTTTGCAGCAATTCCTGTTTAAACAGAAACTTTCTTATCTGCTGTACAAGACAAAGATTATTGAGAGGTAATATAATCATGAGCTATTTTTGCTGTTAAATTCATTGCCTGAAATTACTTTTTAGTGGCCATGGCGCCTTGAGGCTAATGGAAGGTAGGAGAAAAGACCAGAAGATGACCACAAAAAATGGTGCTTCAAATGGAATGCAGTGAGGCAAAAATGGACCCAAAACATCAATCTACCACCTGCAAAAGATATAAAATGTTATCTGGAACCAAGTGAACATTTTCTTATCAACTTGCTAAGAGCTTCTTTGGGCACCTGTAATGTCTCCTAAAAAGTATTTGCCAAAGGAACTCTGGTGTGAAGGTCCTAGGTGAAGAGCTGATTCTCCAAAGAGATTTAGGTTTTATTAGGTCACCACAGCATCAAGCGAAGGATGCCTTAGAATCTAATAGCTCTATCTCTGCTAAATTTTACTTCTTCACTCTTTCATTCTGCCAAGTAACGTGTATTTAGCAAACCTCCAATGAATCTACTAAGCAATACTTAATGACTTCATGAGCATCCTGTCATTTCTAAATTAGAACAGAAATAAATGTTAGAGCATTTAACCATACCAATGCTAGAAAACTGGGCAGCCCAACTTTCTTTACTTTTTTTCCTAGGAGGTCATGTCTGATACCTGTTTGCTTTGTGGATGGAATATACTTTCAGATGTGGAACTATGATTTAAACTCAACCAGAGCAACTTTTCAAAAAAAAAAAATGGAAGACTGTGTTCAAGTTTTGCATATACATAAACACCTGCTCTATTTGCATAGCCCAGGCTTGCAGGGAGCTTTAATCAATCATTTTCTGTGTGTAGAATTATCCAACCAGAAAACCATTACTTATTTCACCAGAAAAATTTTGTTTTTTATTGCTGCTAGATTCATTACATCCTATCTCCCCACTTCCCTCCTTCCATCAGCAAAGTTTATAGGAAAATATATGAATCAATGTCTCAGTCTATTAACAACATTGGTTTATTTTTAAAATCTCCAAAAAAGGTGAATTCTGTCATTGTTTTTGTCAATGAGCATAAATATTCTGTTGTTACATACCTCTTCATTTGTATTTATTGAATGGACTTCACTGTGCTAGGTGCTAGAAAATTAGTAAACAAATGGAGAAAATTATGGATTAAGTAAATCTAAAACAGTATGTAATTACAAATCATGATGAATGACAGAAGAAAAATAGAAGGCGCTATGTAAAAAAATAAAAAAAGAGGGACCCAATGGAGTTATGGGAGTTGTGGGTGGATCAAGGAAGAAGCAATATTTGAGCTGAGATGTGAATTAACAGACATTAACTTAGCAAAAGGTGGGAAGGAGGAATGGAGAACGGGGTCAAAAGGAGAAGAAAGTTGCAGGCAAAGAAAGTATATACAAAAGGCCCTGAGGCAGGAGGAAGCCTGCTTGTTGAAAAACTAAAAGAAAGTTACGAGGAATAGCACAGAAAGAAAGGGAGAAGGTGGAGGGTTTGCTGATGTCATAGGGAGTTTTTTCTTCAAAAGCAAGTGGAACACATTCAAAGGTTTCAAGGAATGTAATCAGATTCACATTTTCAAAAGCTCCACTGAGTACAGTGTAGGAGATATAGTAAAGCAATGATTCCATTCAGTTAACCTAAAAATTGATGACAGTAGTGCCTGCTACAGGAAAGCAGGGAGTTAGAAAGGAATGTACATGTTCTAGGGATATTTAGGAGGTAAAAGCCAAAGGTCTTCACTATAGTAAATGCATGAATATATTAGTAAATCAGTCTTCAAAACAGTTCATATTTATTTAGTCTTCCTACTTGTCATGCTGGATTTTAGAAAAATTCTCTATGCAAATGGTAGTTTTTACAAAAGAGAAAAAATAAAGTTCTGTTCAGTATTAGTGTTTTATAAAGAAGGCATAAGACCTCTTACATTTTAAGGGCTTATTTCAGGTTATAGATATCTTTATTCAGCTGTTTTTTCCCTATCAATATATTTGTAAGAGGCTGTCCTAGCTTGAATTTATTTCCTTTATTTGTTAATGTGTAAATGTCCACAGCCTCCTTCAATTTAGAGTAAGCTCTGAATCCCCATTCCTCTATGTGTGTTCCCAAGGACTGGTCCTGGGAGAAGTAACAGATTTTATGTAAAATTCTTTTCACAAACAATACTTTAAAAATATTTCATGTTTCCTTCCCAGAGCTTTCCAGAGCCTTTAATATGCTAACATGCATTATGGATTTCCAAGAAAGATCCATAGGACATGTACTCCACAAGACCCATAAGATGTTGAGTAAAAGAGCAATATACCTCTGGGTTTAGCTTGAACAGGGGTTTGCATATAATGGGCCTTCATAATTTGTTAAATGAATGAAAATATAGATTGAGTTACAAACTCTAACACCCACTCTCTCAAATGAGTGGCATCAGAGGATTGGCAGTACACCTTGTCACTAGTGAGAATATCAAGAGACCGAACTTTCTGGCATATGAGATATCTCAATTTTTTAAACTTTTATTTTATTGGTACATTTTAGATATACATAATGATAACATTCATCATAAGGAATTTGTACCTGTACATGACGTATTTTGCTTCTCCTTTTTTTCTCATTCCCTTCCCCTCCCTTGAACCTCCACTTCCCCTCCTTATTTACAAAAGTTCTGTTTCCATTTTTGCCTTCGATTCTTGCACATTTCTATACAAAATTTTATGATTATTTATATTTAATGTCCAGACCAATAAGTACATATGGGCTACCAATTTTCAATTTCTGGGATATTCTAATACATAATAAAATTAACCACGCTAAAAAAGAATTACACTGAACAGCCAGGACAAGTTGGTCTAGTGGAGTAACCAAGAATCCCCCTGTGAAATCCATGAAAATCTTCTTTCCTTTTAAAGAACCCAAACTTTTAAACAGTCAATTATGCAAATTTCTGTTTCCACATTTCAATTTTCTGCTTAATGAAAATTAACTCCCTTGCTGCCTTCAGGCATCATCAGAGACCCTAAAAAGAGATAACTTAACAAATAATATGGTCAAACCTGGAAGGAAATCATTACTTCATTTATCTAAGCACATCTTTCCCCCTGGTTCAGGAGAGATCAGATCATTCAGAAATAAAGAGCAATAGAAAAGCAATCCCATTTGAGAAATCACAATATTACACCAGAGCCAAACACATATATAGCGAGGCAGTCAGAGTTTAATTACATATGGGATCATCTGTGTGTTTTGCCAAAAAGAAGAAATGTCACTACTCGAATTACAGTAATCTCAGTTATTTGGGATCTAATTCATCATTTTATTGGTTTTGTAACCTCAGGGTTTTTTTTCCTTTCTTTAGATTTGTTCACTTCAACACTAGTAGGCATAGGAAAATATACACCTAGTAAATTTATTTTCTTACAGTTCATTAAAATTACACATTTACGCATATGTGCACGTGCACACATGCACGCATGCATGCACACACATACATACACCATTCACATAGGGTTGGGTTTTCTGTGTTTTATTTGTGGTATTGCTATAAAAGGTGCTTTATCACTTATCCTTTGCCTAAAATCTATTTGTGTATCTTTTTCTCTTTTATCATTTAGAAGGCCAGCAAGAATAGTGGAGGAAAAAATTATGGTGGTAGCCATGGTTCTATTTTGTAAAAATCAATTATATTTTTAATGAAGTGTTAACTTGAAAAAATGAGATTTTTTACTGCTAATGGAACCGTGTTTATAATAACACCTCTCTAACCTGAAGATAACTTGTTTCATGACCTCAGCAGTCTAAAACAGATCCAAGAAAATAGAAATGAACTTATCAGTCTATGAGAGCCAAAAGAGATAATAACAACAAAAAATAATGCTATCACCTCATGCAGCCAGGTCAGGTTGTCTTTAAATCCTTTTAAAAGGCTTTCATAAACATAATCTCATTTGATCTTCTTAACAGTGTTAGAAAAAAGAAAGGGTTGGCAATATTATCCCCATTTTTTAGAGAACAAATCTGGGGTTACCATATAGTATTACTCCCTCATCAGAACAATGGTTGGGGTACTATTAATAATTATGCCAGGACAACAAACATAAAAATGATGATCCCAGGCAGGCCAGAGGAATGATCACCCTGGAAATATGATGCCTCATGTCATGTCCTTGCTTAGGCAAGCCCCACAGCCTTTCTCTCTGAATTTATTCACTCCCTGTAATTGCTGATGGGTCTCCATTATGAAGCAGGATGTTACCTGTGGCTGACCAGTGACAAAACCAAAGTCAGCAAGAAGGGCAGGACTGACCTGGAGTCCAACATAGACAAATTAGGCCCATGATCCAAATCACAATGACAAGGGATTTGGTGAACGTGTAGCTAATGTTCCATTCAAATATAAAATCCTGAAAACACAAGCAGTGCCCTGGCTTTGAATCATAGCAATGACAGTGTCCTGGTCTCAAGACCCTGTTCCCCAGCACTTCTGGTCACATGAGTTGGTTAGAGGGATAGGAAATGAGCAAAGAGAAAGGGACAGCAAAGGTGAAGCAAAGAGAAACAGAGCCAAACAGGGCCTGCAGCCAACAAGTAGGGATTTAGCCTGGGCTCGTAGGCAGGATCCTACAGGAAGGAGCAGGTCCTGGGTATATGCATGGCTAGGGCCCTGAAGTATCAATGTCAGACTTAGGGTAGTATTACCAAAACTATTTTAGCTCTGGTTTCTGCTAGGCTTAGCAGCCAGAGGAAGCTCTTCAGTGGCTGCAGCTGGCCAGAAAGGAAAGACATCTCCTGGGAGCCTAGTTATGAAAAACTCCATCCTCTGATCCTGGTCATTGCCTACGGATTGTAAAAGGATGCTGCTGGGCCAGGCACTCTGCCAGTGTCTTATTCTCTTACTGGTACTCCTCATACTCAGTTGCATGGCTTTGGCCAGCTAACCAAAATACTCTGGACCTTATTTTCAACTGTAAATGAGGGGATTACATCCTTTAGATCACAAGTCAGCAAACTATAACCCATAAGTCAAATCCAGCCCACCACCTTTTTTTTTTTTTTTTTTTTTGTGAATACTGTGAATCAAACTCAGGGCCTTGCACTTGCCAGGCAAGCACTTATGCCACTGAGCTATATCACCGGCCCCCACCACCTATTTTTAAAAATAAAGTTTCATGGAAACCTAACCGCTATCATTCATTTACACGTCTATAGCTGCTTTCTATCAACAATGAGGAAGTTAAATAGCTGCAACAGAGACTTATGGTCTGCAAAGCCAGAAATACTTCCTGAGTTGTAGAATATTTACTGTTTCGCAAGAGAAGTTTGCCAATAACTGACTACAGATTATTCTTATTTCTTATTTATTTTTATTTAACTGTTTATTATTCTGATTATTCTAGATTTTTTAAAGCATACATATGTACAAGTAGAGACATCCATATATATAAAATAGAAAAGGCTGTTCCTGCTGTTAGTGATTTTACATCCTCAGCGCTTATACTTTTCTGCCTCTGCCTCTCTCTAGCAGTTTTCTTACTCATCCTCTTCCTCTTGAGGTTTTTCCTACTCCTTCATTTTGCTTCTACTACTTTCTTTCTCTTTGTGTTCACCTTTCTTAAAAACATTTGTCCATAATTAACTCCATATAACTAATAATACTTTAAATTTATACAATAATTTCTTTAGAAAACATAAAGCCCTTTGAAACTACTACAACATGATGTCAAAAACAAAATGATTTTCTAAAAATAAAACAAATAAGCAAAAACAAAATTAAGAAATTTTCATCTTTGTCTCAAGGAGGTCTCTTTCTTTTCCACTATTCCTGCAGAAAATTACTACTGGACTCCTAAATCCATGCCCCACCCCTGCCTCATGCCTGTATGAAAATGCATGCCTGGCTTTAACCAATCTGGTTCTCTGCTATTCATCTCATTCAAGTACCATCAACCTTAAATTTCATCTCTACATCTTTACCTTTCTCTGTCAGCTGTGCATCACCCCCAGCCCTGCCCTTGACCACATCACTTCCTGCTGATTCTGTTTTTTTCATGTTTTCATAGTCTTTTGATCATCCTGGCAGCATTTTGGCTAAATACGTTCTTTTCATATCTAAAAATCCCTCCCATTCTCTCTGATTTTTTCTTTCTACATCACTTTAAATCACATGGCAAAGTTCTATTTTTACCTTTTCTTTAAATATACTTACCCTTGAGCATTCAATGATTCTCATTTCTCTCCCTGGAATACCCAGGTAGAGAATACCCACTGGGCCAATGGTTGTTTGTATTTTAGCAGTAAGCCTTAGGGTTCCTTTCCTAGCCTGCTGCCATTAAGAGGACTAAAGCAAAACATTGAAATAAACCATAATATGTACTTTCCTCTGTGGTGAATCTGAGAACAATCAATCAACTTCAACTGATAACGAGGGACTGTGTATCCCATAATTATAGTTATACCTGCTGCAGTTTGGTGCTGGTAAAGAAAAGAGATGAAGTTAACTTGGAAAGTTTGTAAGCAATCTAGTTGAGCATCTTTCTTATCCACACTGACAATTTTTTTTCAGTACCAATCAAAAAGGATAGTAGGATGTGAATCAGGACACTTTAATCCTAAAACACCTCAATTATGGTATAATCTTAAAAATTTAAAATGAAAACTAACATTTAGTGATCATTCAGTGTAGGACAGCCCATATATACACTAAGTACCGTACTTTATGGAATCGTCACTTGAATCCTAGCAGAGCCAGTGCATACAGTGATTTAGATTGTACACTGCATAAGACTAGCACAGCTAAGAAGACTGTCATATAATGACCCCCTTTATTATTTGAAGAGTTTTCATGCTTTTATTAGGCCATTGTTAATGTCTATGAGTGAGTTATATGTTTATTAAGGTGGAATATATCATATTCCACTTGGATTTACAAAAGAATGATATGTTTATAAGTGTTTGATGGTCTAGCAACACTCAAAGTAACCTGTGTTTCTAAATAAAAAGTTGCTTTTTTCATCGCTGTTCTAATTAGTATCTAAAATTCTTTTTTTAGTCTCTTAACAGCATCAACATACTGCAGTTCATTTGTTTTCTGCAGCGAGTGAGTGTACAGTTCCACTTTAAATACACAGACACTTTCATTATGATACAAATAGTGAGGTAGTAGCTAATATTAATCTACCATTAATAATATACAAAGTATTAAATTGACATAAATTAGAGATTACTATGTAACGATCTGCTAATTATATTAGATCATTTGTTTACTTGTTGCTATGGAAATTTCATAATTAACTGCTATTAAAATTTTTGGCCTGTTACATATCTATTATTTCTAAATTTGATTTTCTAATTATTGTGATTAAAAATTCAAATCACATATTATGTTTAATAATTTAATTTATATTATTTATTCAGAATGATTTTTGTTTGCATAATTATAATTAATGAGAAATATATAAGATAACCTCAAGAAATTTTTCTTTACTTGAGGAATGGGAACCTTTCTGTAATTCACACAAAGGAAGCCCAAGGGTTGGCAGCTGCCCTGACCCTTCCATCATCCCTTCTTGATGAAGGAGGTGTAGGTATTATCTCCTTTTCACAAATGATGAAAAGGAGATTCAGAAATGTTAAACGACCTGCCCAATGCCCTGAAAACGGCAAACTGTGCAGACAAGATTCAGACCCCAGTTTGACCCAGAATTCTACTTAAGCAGCTCAGCTGTCTACCCTCAGAGGAAGTTCAGATGTCCCTCCCCACCCTCAAAGAGGACCATCCTTACCTGCCGGCCTTGTATTAGTCAGTTTGCCTTCACTGGAACAAAATACCTGACACCTGCAGCTAAAAGAAGTGGCTCCCAGCTTCAGTGAGTTCCATCCATGGTTGTCTGGCTCCAAGGTAGAAACAGCATGACAGAATGGCATGGCCAAGGAAAGCTGCTCACCACATAGCAGTCAGGAAGCAAAGAGAGAGAAGGGAAGAGGTCAGGAAGCAGAAAGAGAAGCCACGATGAGAATATCCCCTTCCAAGTCATGCCCCCAGTGACCTGTCAGTTCGGACCAGGCCCCACTTCCAAACCTGAGACTTTTGGGGGACATTTTTTATCTAAGCCATAACACTGCCTAGACAGACAGCTCTGCTACTGATGTCACCAAATGGGCAACAAAAATGAAGTACATTTCTTCCAGAAAGTCACAGTTGTGACAGTGGCCAAGGATCACAATTAGCAAGCTGCAAGTCCAAGCCAACCCTGGATTTCCAAAAATTTGTGTACATTCCAGGGTGGTGAGGTTTGAATGTCCCCACCAAAATTCATGTGGAACTTTAATCCCATTGTGGGGTATGAAGAAGTGGGACTTTAGGAGGTGCTTAGGTTGTCAGGGCCCCATCCTCATGAATGCAGGTTAATTGGCTGTCTTGAAATTGGATCTGTTATAAAAGCCAGGGTGGCTTGTCTCTTTTATACACCCCTGTCACTGTGTGATGCTCTGTGCTGCCTTGCAATTTAGCAATCCCGACCTACAAAAGGCTCTCACCAGATACCAGCTGCAGCCCTGCAACCTCCGACCTCTAGAACTGAGAACTGAATAAACCTTTATTCTTCATAAATTACCTAATCTGTGCTACTCAGTTATAGCAACAGAAAATGACAAACCCACAAGGATAAATGAGAAGCACATTTTGATGAGAAGCAGATCTTGACTCAAATTTTTCCAGAGCCTTTCCTCTCAAGCCCTTGGTGCTCCTCTAGTACAGCAGCACACATCCTGAACACTACCCCAGTCACCAGCCCGTCCAAGCCAGGAACCAAGGAATCAGCCTCAACACCTGCCTTTCTCTCCCCACCGCACCTCTTCACCAAGATTAATGCATTTGACTTCGCAAACATCTCACAAACCCCTCCTCACTGCCTCCACCATCACCTCTTATCAGGATTACTGTGACACCTGACACCCTCTTAACCAGCTTCCCATTACACATGCTAACTCCTCTCTAATTTGTTCTCCCCATTGCAGGCAGATTCACTTTTTATCAGCTCAAGATTTGCACTTACTAGAATCTTTGAGTTACTCTTGTTCCCAGACTTCAAACCCCACCTCACTCAGAAGGTCCCGCACAATACCACAGCCCTCTTTTGACTGCCTCCCCAGATTTCTTCTAGATCCTTTCTAATTCTCAAATACTCCCAGCTCCCACCTTCCCTAGGGCCTTTGCTTGCTGTTCCCTCTGGCCTACTTCATGGCCTCATATCTTTAAAACTCACCTTGCACATCAGAGCCTCCCAGTGTGCCCTCCCTGACCTTGACCTTTTCCCAGTGGCCTGTGGTCAGATCAGGTCACTGTGTGAGCTTCTCCTATATTGCACCTTTTATTTTTCCTTCAGAGATTTTTATCACTAGTTGTGATTATATACTGATATATGGTTATCTAATATATATTTATACTTATTGATTAATGTCCGGCTTCCCCAGTGTTCTGTGAGTTGCCCACAGGGAGTATCCACATTTATCTTACTCACCACTTGGATCTCTGTGCTGAGCACAAAGCATAGATCACTAAATTCCTGTTCAATGGCCAAAAGAACTATGTAGCTTTGAGCTAATTACTTAAACTTTCTCAGTTTCTCTTTGCTCAACTGTGAAAAGGGATAATAACAATACCTGCCTCAAAGGTCTTTGTAGTATTAGCTATTTAAAGCACTAGACAGAGTATGCCCTCAATACAGGGTAGTTACTCATGCTGTTATTTTCTACTACATGCTATGGACTACAAGGATTTCAAATTTCTCTTAGTCCTGTAAAAAAAGACGTTCACACAAACAATTAAACTCTCACTCCAGAGTAAGAGTTCATCAGATTAGCTATCAGACCTGGGTCAAGGCAAAAATATGGATTAGATAACACACAGGATGCCTCCTAACTTCTCAAGAGCCCCAGTGCCTGTGTCACAAGCTTCACACCCTGGGGAGGACTGGCCAAGTCCTACCTGCACAGGCAGACCTAGATTCTACCAGGGAGAATTGACTCCCAGCCTTTAAGAGGAGTGTGTGTGTGTGTGTGTGTGTGTGTGTGTGTGTGTGTGTGTGTTCCTGCCAATAAAGTTCTTCAAAGGCAAGAATCATCTGAAAAATCAGTTGTTTTTCATTTCCATATTCCTGTCCAAATCAAGTAAAGTGACCAAGTTTCATTGAATGAGTGAATGCAGGACTGAATGAAGGAGAAGGAAATGAAATCCCATACAAAGTGGACTGATACATGAAAAAGATAAGTACAGCAAGGGAAACTGGGGTCCCGGGGAAGAAAGTAGAGGAGTCCAGAACAATAGTTTCTGTTCAGAGGGATTCAAAAGACACTGGAGGAAGTGGCACCTCTGTGGGAGGCAGCTGTTTACTGTTCTGCCATCTCCTATTTTACCCCTGGCTCAGATCTTTGAACAGGTGGAGCGATTTCTTAACTGTTATCCGATTCTTCATCTGTAAAATAGGGCTAATGACAGTGACCGTCCTCCATTATGTGGGATAATTAATTAATAATTGAAGGCTCTTTTGAGGGTATAAAGAGTGATACAAATGCTAAGCATTACAATATTTCCATAAAGTCTCTGCTGCCTCTGCATGACACATTCTGCTCTTGGTGCCTTTGATCTGCTGCTATCACCTGAAAATGAGCAAACAATGCCTTTGTGTCATTAAGCAAACGCATAATGAGTGCTATTCATTGTTAAAGGTTACTTAACAATATAACTTTTTTTAAATGGAGAAGATTATGTAATCCAATGGCTACCGTATATTAGTAAAAGAGAACAGCATGGCAAACAGAGCCGTGAGGCCCACATTTTGGCCTTCAGAAGAACCCTGTGTCCACCCATCTAAAGGAGGACAGAATAACTGGGAGAGGACTAAAGGGGAAAACCTGAGCAGAAGAGTCAACTTCAGGACTACACGTGCTCCTGCCATCTCATCTCAGCTCATTTTACAAGAAATACTCTATAATACATGAGGTATGAACGTTTTATGTCCCTGTCTCTTTCTCATGCCCCTGGGTCTTTCTCCTGTCTGTTTACTGGTGGGGAGATGATATTTTTGACTATAACCTTCCTAGAAATAGAAGTGTGTAGCCCTATATTACAAAGCCTGTATCCTCCTCTGCATTTTTCTCTTAATTCTCTCCACAGAAATGGCCCTCATCCCCATGCCAGGGAAGCTATTATTAACCCCAGAAGCTATCCCAAGATTCTAAAGGTAACTCAGACACCCTAGTAAAGGCCACACCCTCATAGGATGTTAAAAAATTCAAAACCTATTGATCAGTTCATTTTATTTAATATTAAAAGATTGGAATAGCATTATAAGTCTCTTAAATGTTCCCTTTTGATTTAGACAAAAGAAATAACCTTCTTGTCCATTCGGTTTAGATTTTATAAGTTTAGACTTTCATACTCCAGCACAGTCTTCAGTCTTCAGCACAAATACAGCCCAAATACAGTCTTCAGGTATTTGGTAATTCTACAAGCTAAATCTTTAAATGTTAGGGTTAACTTTTAAATCATGTTTTTTCAAAAACTATATAAATTTACAATGTACTTCTCTCCCTATCTTCCTTTAACTAATACCCAAAACACAACCCTCGTATACCCCTCTATCTTTTACTGCCTTGACGATAGGGATTTTATGTCTCTTATTTGGCATTGCTGTTTATAGTCATTCCTCCATAATTCTGGTTTTTGCTGACCTGCTTTTATTTCAGTATCCTTTCGAAAAATCTTTTTTCACCATGCTCAGTTTATTCAAACTTTGAAACTATTGGTAAATGATACAAAATTTTTTTTAACATGGAACAAGATCGCCACCCAGTGGCCAGGCTGGGCTTCCCCTCCATACATCCTTCCAGATTATTCTCCTTACATTTTTATTTCACTGGACTGTACCACAGAGATATCCATAAAGAACATCCAGCCCAGCCCCTTCATTTTTCAGATGAGTAAACTGAAGGTCAGAAGGGTAACTTATTCAGTCAAACCCTGGATGCCACAGTAAGACCACTGCCCATAAGAGGCTTTATCCAACGGCAACCCTCAATGTTGGAGCAGACCTTCAAGGGCACCCAATTCAAGTCCTCTACCATACAGATGCAAAATTACAGACTCCTGATTTGGGTGAATATAGAGGGTACTTTGTGTCTTTCAATTATGTATTAAAGAACTGAGAGAAAATTTAGAATAGAAAGTATTGGGGTAAAACGTGGGCATGGTGGCTCATGCCTGTAATCCCAGCACACAGGAGGCTGAGGCAGGAGGAGCACCATGAGTTCAAGGCCAGCCTCAACTACACAGCAAGACCCTGCCTCAAAACACCAAAAAAAAAGAAGGAAAGAAAAGAAAAGGAATAAAAGTAATGGGGTTAAGAAACAGAAGCAGTAGAGTGAGCAATAAAATCAATAGAAATTATTCCTATATCCGGAAGTAAATTGCAACAAAACTATTTAGTACTTCAAACACAGTAACTAAGAAAGAACAGAGTAAAACAATGATATGCTTATGAATTATTTTATAATTCAATTAATAAACTTGAGTGAATCATGGAATACATTGGAGAAAAAGTAAATACCTCAGTGATTTGACACTGTATCAGCCAGTGCTCACTAGAGAAACAGATGTAATGCAAGATATATAAGTATATAAGGATTTACCAGATTGGCTTGCAATGGCCGCCCACAGAGTCAGGTGTGGAACAGTGCAAAAGGGCTCTCTGTGCACTGGAGATCTGAAGGATCCAGTCGCAGACCTGAGCTTGCTCTAGTATCCTGTGTGAGTCCATATCGAGAAGCCAAAGAGTCTGCACCAGAAGCCATGAGAGGACATCCAAGGTGAAGGCAAAGACTGGAGCTCCTCCAAAGAATCAGAAGTGAACCTTCTTTCTTCATTTGCCTTTTGTAGCATTCTGGTGACAATCCTCCCCAGGGTAGGTCTTCCACACCCAGAACTATGCTGAGCCAATTTAGTTGGGTGTTTCTTACTCAAGTTGACACAATCAGTTAACTATCACAGACACCAAATACTGAGATCAATGAATATAATATAAAACCACAAAATATCGCTATAATCAGGACATCGAGGACAAATTGGTTAATAAATGTAATTAATTCAAAATATTTAAATTCAATTCTGTTTGAGAAAATTGGAAATGCCCTACAAATGTATAGATCATACATGAAAAAACAATAGAGGTTTTCCAAGTCTGACAAAAATCCTAACAATTTTTGTTATATGGCCAATAATGGGTTTGTGACACTATTAAGAAAAGTTTCAAAATTATCAAAACCAAAGATCAAATTGCAGTCAGTCCAGGTAAGACTTAGAGGTAAGTCTAGTTCATCCTTCTATTCTGTGCATGGAATACATTCCCAACACATTATTATATCAAGAGGTATCTGAAGTGTTGACTTGCAAAAATGTAGGGGAAATTTTGTCCAAGTCTGAAAATAGTTTATTAATAAGAATATTAGGTTCTTTTTTGTGATGTTGTAATGCTTGTGCTGTTGTTATATATTTGCCATTTTTTGTGATTTCTTTCCTTATTCCAAATGAATATTGGCCATCATACTTAATTTAATATTTGTAATTTTGGGTTCTTTTTCTTAAAGAGAGCTTCCTTAATTGTATAAGCTTCCGAGTCGTTTCTTCCCAAAGCTTCCTCTAACACTAAAGGTGATCTAGTAAGTCTTTTTTTCCATAACAGAGAAGTAAAAGGCTCTATGTTTTCCTTAATAGCTCATAAAGAGTTATGTGTCATGAGATCCCCATAAAGGCAAAGCATGTAAGAGAGTTGCTGGGCATGGTGGCACATGCCTGTAATCCCCCCACTCCAGGAGGCTGAGGCAGGAGGATTGCCATGAGTTCGAGGTCAGCATCAGCTACATAGTGAGTTCAAGGTCAGCCTGAACTGCATAGCGAAACTCGGTCTCAAAAAACCAAAGAAAGAGAGAAAGAGAAAGAGACACAGAGAGAGAGAAAAAACAGTACATGATCTTTAAGATATGACATGAATTATTATATTTTATAACAAATTAAGTTGAGTATATACATTCTTTGAAGACAAAATTACCTTCCTACAATACTGTATTTACTAATAATGTGCAATGCTAGTAGCCCCAAACTTCAAACAAACAAATGGCAAAAGAGTTACAAAGAAAGTCATTGTTAAGGAAAACTGATAGTGATTCTGGGTCAGTGTACCATGTTCCATTTTGTAGGTTTAGGGGCTAATAAAAAAAAAAATGAGACAGAGTTTTATAAATTGCAGATCATAGCCTATTACCAGGCAATAAAATTAATATAAAATGGATTGTAACAATCATTTTATAAAGAAAGAAATTATTAAAATAAAATAGCAACAGAGGACATCACACAGAGCGGTTTTATGAAATTTTGATGTGTAGGAGGTGACTGTTACAGGATTGTAATGTAAAAGGCATTTCTTACTGTGAGTTACAGCCTAAAATGTTTGCAAAATACAGAAGAGAAATACAAGGGTGGCTGTACCTTGAAGCATAAGAGAATAAGAACTGTAGAGACTTTCAGACTGTGTGGTAATTTACAGCAGATTATTTGTAAATTCATTAGAATTTAGGAGGCATTTTCCTATAGAAATAATAGTTTAAGTCAATACTGGATTCCTAGGTAAAACCACAAAAGCCTGTTTAACTTACAAATAGTATGTAAATAATATGATTTTGTAGGCTATGATATGATATGATTAATACAATCTGAGATGATATAATAAAACAATGCAGTATAAATGAACTATTATAGTGACTATAGCCCTAAACCAGCACTCCCATTTCAGTCTCTCCCACTCATAAGACTCTTTAGCAAGCTGTTTTAAAGATCATCTAAAATAATAGGATTTCAGTCACACAACATAATGTGCATATATTTCATAACACTACTTAACATTTTATAATAAATCATTTAAAATTTTGTATTTTTTACTGCCACTTGATTTACAATAAGTGTCACCTAAATCTTTCTGCTGAATTAGAACCACTCACCCTTCTTCACTATCATCTCCCAAAAAGAACAAAAACAGTACTAAATAGGCAAAAATAAAAAGAATTTTAAATAGACAATGGTTAAGATCATAGGATGTATTTGTATTAAACTATAACATTTGTAATTCTGTCCTTAAGATAACTTTTTAGTGTTAAAATTATTGATTTCTCTAAATAAAGAAACAAAAGAATAAAGAATTATATGCAACCGCCAAGCTTAATAAAAATCTGCAGAAAGGAAAGTCATCTTTTATAAGAGCCACAGAATAATAAATGAGCATGTAATCCTCCGAGTTTACTTTGTCCTATGTTATGACAATGAGGGAATTACCACCTGATGATTATTTGCTTTCGATAACATAAGAGAATTGGTCTCAGCACCATACAATTCACATGTTGATCATATATATCTGGGTATACATCTTCTAGATAATTGTGTTCAGATAGGAAGAGAGGAGGAGAAAATTTAACATTAATGAAACACTTACAATGTGAGGGGCACCGCATTTTATCCATTACATGAATTATCCTAGAAGTATAATGAAACACGTATATTTTGTGAAGTGGTATCTATTACTAGTTTCACTTTACAGTTAAAGAAACTGTATTAGTTTTCTGTGACTGATGTGACAAATTACTGCAAACTTAGCAATTTGATACAAATATATTACCTACCCTACAGTTCTATAGTTAAGAAGTCTAAAATGGGTCTCACCGGCTAAAAGCAAGATGTCAGGCAGCATTCCTTTTTATAGGCTCCCAGGAGGGCCTCTCTTGGCCTTGACCCTTCATCTTCAAAGTCAGGAACATCAGACTGAGTCTTTCTCAAGCCACCAACCCTCTGATTCTCGCTTCCAACTCCTTCTTCCACTTTTAAGGATTTTTGTGATTATATTGGGCTCACCCAGATAATCCAGGATAATCTCCCTACTTTAAAATCTGATGATTGGGGCCGGTGAGATGGCTCAGCGGCGTAAGCGCCTGCCTTGCAAGCGCGAGGGCCCGAGTTCGACTCCCGGATCCCACATACGAAAAAGGGGCCGGTGATATCGCTCAGCGGCACGGGTGCCTGTTGGCGCGCGAGGTCCTGAGGTCGACCCCCCGATACCCACAAAAAAAAAAAAAAATCTGACGATTGGCAACCTTAATTCCCTTTTGTCATGCTTGTCACCTAACATATTTATATGTTTCAGAGATAGGGATGTTGTCATCTTTTGGAGACCATTATTCTATCTTCCATAAAAGCTGAGTTCCAAAAAGATTAGGTACTTTGGTCAGTGTTATAGTTTGTACCTAGATGTCCCCCCAAGAGCCTCGTGCACTCATAGGTGGGACTTCTGGAAGAAGAATGGATGATGGGGGCCTACAGCTGACTTTCTGTTAGGAGGTGGGGCCTGGTTGGAGGTGGGTCACTGGGGGGCAAGACCTGGAAGGGTGTACTGTATCTCCCTTCCTGACTCCTCCCATCTCCTCCTGCTTCCTGGCTGCCATGATGTAAGCATCTTTCCTCCACTACGCCCCTCTGCCATGCCACTTCTGCCTGAGAGCTAGCTGAGCAGGAACTGTAACCTTGAGTCAAAATAAATCTCTCCTTTAAATTGTGGGTATCAGGTATTGTGTCTGAGTGACAAGAAAGTGACTAAGACTCCTGCCCAAGGTCATATAATAAGTAAAAAGGCAGAAACAGTATTCTCACCCAAATTTGCCTGACTCTACCACCCATGCTCTATGCTATGCAGTTCATATATTTAAAATTTGCAACAATCCCCATAATTTGGGTCCAATCAGGAAACAGATCTTGAGCTGAATGTGGCAATTAGTGTGGTAGGCACCACACTAGTGCTAGCTACACAAAGATGAATAAAATACATCATTCTCTTTGAAGAGCTGAGAATCTGACAAAGGAGACACTGACACGATATTATCATAGTACAATGCAGTATATGATTATGCAAGTTACATGGCAGTGCAATATGTATTCTGCTGGATTTATGAAATGCGGTACAGTAGGAACTCAAAGTGGGAGGGATCAGGATGAGAGCAGGGAGCATAGCAAGAAAACAGTATCAAGAGGCTTCTCACAGGAGTCAAGCAAGTGTTGGGCCCAGGAAGGTGAAGAGGATTGCACCCAGCAGGGCAAATAAGGCAAGTTCCCTAGGTATTCTTGTAGAATAGCTGGTCTCAGGATACACTAGAGGAAGCAAAGGAAAGCACGACAGGCATGCAACTAGAAGTGAGTTTGGACACAGAATGTGTCAACACTGAATGGCACAGTAAGGGGTTTGAATTTTCTCCTTTTAAATGAGAAACAGAAACCTGGAAAAAGTTTAAGCAAAAGACAAGCATAAGGGCCGGGGATATAGCTCAGTGGCACAGCACCTGCCTGGCAAGCACAAGGTCATGAGTTCAATTTCTGGTACCAAAAAAACAACAAAAAAAAAAGACAAGCATAAGTAGATCTGGCTTGGAAATGTAAGTTTATTGGAAAGATTGATGCAACTATTTCATGATAGATGCTCTTGTGAAGAAATGCAAGATGATCTACACTAAGATCTACCCAGAATGTTAAAGTTTGAGGACCACTTTGATTTTGAAAGTTGTATATTCTTGTGAAAATAAAGTGTACCCTAACTAATCATAGATTATTTTCATTCATTCACTTAGCAAATATTTGTGAAACATCCATTATATAATGTGCTTTGTGCTAGGTGAATAATCAGTTCACAATTTCAACAAGCAGATATTACCCTGTTTTCATGGATCCTACATTTCATTAGGGAAGATCAAAATATATGCACAGAAAAACAAGCAAATAACAAAAATAACTAAACTAGAAGATAGTTGTACTGAAGCAGGCAAACAAGGCTTGAGATAGTTACCAAAGAGTTAGTCTCTTGTACAGAAATGACAGAGTGATATTTAGCCTGAATGTCCACACTGTACTTGTTAAAATATTGAAATAGGATACGGCCACATCTGCCAAAAACAGAGACTGCTTCCAGTCTCCCCATCTACCCCTCACTGGTGCCTGAGCCACACTGGATTCTCCCTTAGGACTGCCTAGAAGTTCTGCTAGAGCAGCAATCAAGGACTTAATGCTTGGCCTAACAAGGGCCTCCAAGATCTTGCTCCAGCTCTATGCTCTCTGTCATCCTCTCTGATTGTTAGACATTGTAAACCATTAGTAGGTCATTTAGCAGACATATATGGAAAGGAAGGGAAGCTGTTTTCCTGAGCCCCTTCTACCAAAATGGAATTGTGCTGATTGATGTTAAGACTCTGTTTTTTGTTTTATGGTTTTTGGGGGTTTTTTTGGACTAGGGATTGAACCCAGGACCTTGTACTGAGCTACACGACCAGTCTAGTTGGCTTTATTTTTGTCTTGGGGTGTTTCGTTTTGTTTTCTTTCATTTGAGATGATGAATCATTAAATTGCCAGATGGGACTCAGACTTGTGGTCTTCCTGCCTCAGCTTCCCAAAGTGCTCAGATAATAGGAGTTCACCACAATCCCTGGTTTAAAACTCTGCTTTAAAAAAAAATAAAAATAAAAGGACCAGGGATAGTGGTGCACACCTATAATCCCAGCACCCAGGAGGCTGAGGCAGGAGGATTGCCATGAGTTTGAGGCCAGCCTGGGCTCCACAATGAATTCAAGACCAGCCCGGACTACATAGTGAAACCCTGACTCAAAAAACAAACAAACAAAAAACCTAAAAGAAACAACATAAAAGCAAAACCTTAAGGAAAGGAAGTCATAGGTAAATTAACTTCCTGTCTTATTAGAATTTGGCGAGAAAATTTATTGATGAGATCACCTTGAAGTTAAGACAGAAAAAGAGACAGTGTTAACCAGCTGAGGAGTGGGTGGTGATTATCTCAAGCAGAGAAAACTGCATGTACCAGAAAAGAAAGGAAGCAGGAGCTTGGCATGTTTGAGGAACTCAGAAATTGAGCATGGCTGAAACTTATCAGGAAGGTAGGTGAAGTCACATAAGAGAGATCGGTTTTTTAGGCCATAGTAAGAAACTGTATTTTTAAGATACAGCTTTTATAGATTTTTAAGAGAATACTCACATAGATGAGCAAAGTGATCTGATTTTCATTTTTAAGATCATTTTGCTGCTGAATACAAAGGGATTATAGTGCGAGAAGATTCAAAGTGTTGCAAGAATGTATGAGAGATGGAGATGCTGACAGTGGAAATGGAAAGAGAAGGCAAGTGTGACATCTACAGTCAAGATGGAACTTCAGGAGTCAGTGATGGAGATAAGATACAGGTGTTGAGGGGAGGAGGCAATGGACCTCTAGGGTTTCAGGGTGAGTTGCTGTGTGGGAAAGTTTTGTGTAAAGGATCAAGCATTTTAGGAAAGAAGAAAAGAGAGAATCTTGGATTGAGAAAGTGTATCTTGAATGTTTAGGTGGAGGAAAAGAAGTCAGCATGTGGGAAAAAGAAAGACACAGGTTTGTTGTAGAAGTTGGGGGAACAGACTGGCCCAAAGAATCACCATGAGTCAACACAGGCTCTAAGGGTAGATACTGCAGTTTGACTGCCTGACTTCAAGCCCCTTCTCTAGCAGCAAAGCATTATGTGAACTTGGACACTCCGCTTCTCTGTGCTTCAGTCTCCTCATTTTAAAAAGGTCAATGCTTTGTGTGCTAAAAAAAACATCAATATGGGGGAGGCACCGGAAGGTGGGCCTAACACATAGTAAGTGCTGATAGGTCCACCTCCTGCTGTTACACATTAAGTAAGATGAGGACAGAAAGTAATCTCTGGACTTAGAATCATGGAAATCTTTGGGAATCTTGACAATATTAGTTTTAGAAGCAAGGATGGAATGAATGGGCCGCAGAGAGAATAGGCAGTGAGGAGGCTGGAATAGCAGGTTGACCTGACTCTCTGGACGAGTCTGGCTGTGAAGAGGGACTTGAAATGGGGCAGTAGCTGGAATAGACTTTTGGCTCAATAGATGTTCAATTTCCATTCTTGTTTATTTAAGATAGGAGACACACGTGGGCTTGTAGAATGCTAGGAGCTGCAAATTCTCCTTTCCTCTCGCTTTCCCTCTTCTTCATTTGCTAAAGAGCTTAGCATGTTATGCCTTGTGTTTAGATGTCCACCTTAAAGCCTCATGCAGCCATAGGTGGGGCTTTTTCAGAGGTGGCTGAATCTAGAGTGTGTGATTGATACATGGTGCAATGCTAGGATTAAGGGTGAGAGTGCTATCCACCGTAAGGTGGGTAGCCTGGATACAATATAAGGGACAGAGGGCCGGGGATATAGCTCAGCAGCACAAGTGCTTGCCCAGCAAGCACAAGGTCCTGAGTTTGATTCCTGGTACCAAAAAAAAAGTACCAAAAAAAAAAAACATATATATATATATATATATATATATATATATATATATATATATGACAGAAAGATGATGCTTGCTGTTAATTACTCATAGTTTGTCCCTTGCTTACTTTGCTACCTTCTGCCCACCATGAACTGTTTCTCCTCTGCGATGCCTGTCTGCCATGCTATCCTGTGTTGGAGCCAGCTGATTATGGACTGAAAGCTCCACAAACTGTGAGCTAAATAAATCTTTCCTCCTTTTACTTTAGGTGTCAGTTATTTTGTCAGGGCAATGAGAAAAAGTAACTAAAACAGCAGCTTTGCCTTTCTCTCCCTTCAAGAGTCTACCCTAACACCTGAAACGGGGAGCTGGTTGAGTGGACACTTTCACTGGAGATGAAGGAAGCTGCCAGGGTAGACTCTTGGCCAAGATGTCTTCCTAGCCCTAGTTTCCAACCTATGGCAAACATAGTATCACTGGGAAATAATCAGAATGTGTCTTCTAGGTCATTTTACCCAATAACTAAAATTCACTAAAGGAATGACTTAAAGTAGACTGTGAAGAAAAGTGAGGAGAGTGAATTTTGAATTTTGATGATTTAGGGGAGCAGGAATAGTAGGGTAGAGGAATATGGACAGCCCAACAGCAGTCTGAAGGTACTGATTCCAGGTGGGCTGAAATGAGAAATACGTATGTTCTAGCCAGTCTGCTCTGGTACTTTCTTTAAATTTGTCTGAACCTACCTCTTATCAGTTAGAGCAATAGGCAGCCAGATGCTGGGAATGAAATGCCACTCACTAACTTGTACAGCTGGACGCAGAGCACAGACCAGGCTGTGTGCACAAGGGCACTGCATTTATCCTATGGCCTAAGACTGCATTTTGGTTTTCAGGGGGTGAAGTAGGGATGAGCAAAGATAGGGGACCTGGGACTTAGGAAAGAGGAATAGATATGATCTCATTTGATAGCCCAGACTTCTGCTGGGGAGGGAAAGGGGGTGAGATGCCCAGGGACTCCTATTTACTCACTAGTCTCAGAGCACCCCATTCACAGAGCAATTTGCTTCCACATTACTTTTAAAACACATGGAAAATCTTCCTTGAAAATGTATCATTGTCATAGCCTTATTTTTTCTTAACATTTTTTCAATTATTATCATTATTATCTAATAAGCAGATAATATGGTAATATTTTTCAACACCTTTAGCACATACGGACTTTCTTCATTCTTAAAACGGTTTGCTTTTTTTGTACATGAAAAAAAAAAAAACCCTACCAATGCTCCCTGACTCAGAAGGGGTACCTGTCTTCATCACCTCATTAAGATACCTGACAATAATTCACAGATCTTTGGGAACAATGAGGAGACTTTCACATACTGAGAGGAATACTGATAAACACCATATTAAAAATAGTGTAACTGTTACATGATTCCCTCAGGCAATTAGCCTTAGTTGCTTGCCATAAGTTGCCCTGCTCCTGTCCCTACAGAATTACCATTTAGGCCACCTGCTCAGAGTTACATTTTTCCTTCTTCCCTCTAGGTAGGTCACTAGATTCTTTTGTGAACAGTGGGCATCAAACAGTCACTTAAAAAAGAAAGAAAGAAAGAAATGTGTGCAAAATGCAGTTCTTAATATTTCTCTAGAGCATGAGTCATATTATACAGAATTATAAAATACTATCAGAAAAGGGCACTTTACATATCATAATAGTCATTTTATAAAGTTCAATTTGGCAATTCCAACCCACATTTAATTTTCTCTGAAAATTCCCAAATGGCAGGAAGATATTGCTCTTTGTGGCTTTCAAGTCTCTTTCAGGGAACCGTAAAGTGACAAGCTTTTAGAATTAGTACTTTTCCCATAAATAGACACTAAATTACTTATATCAAATAAAGTCACATATGCATTTTCATTAAAATAAACACTAAAATAATAAGTAATTTTTCTACATAGCTATTCTGGGATTTATGCAAATTAGAATTCTGCACTATCGTTCAGTATGAATCATTTGTAGTTCTCCATCTTCACTGGTGGTGGGGCTAGTAATTTCTGTTTGAATTACAATATTTTAACATACTAAAATCTATATCTAGATGAAGCAGATACTTCAAAGCTTCAAAACTGATGAAACAGCATACTTCTCTTTTGAGGAATAAAGCTGTTTGCATTAATATATGAAATATAGTACTAAAACACCCCCTGCTGATTTCATAGAATTTTGCAGAGAATTGTGCATAATTTTCTGAAATTAAAAGACTGAGGATTAGATACTTATGATGATAAAAATTGGACCTCAAGAATTATTAAAAACTTGGAAGACTCTCCTAAGATGGAATTTTTTATTCAGTTCAATAATTACTTAACACAATAAAGGTTAAAAATAACAGTATGGGCCAGTGATATAGCTCAGCGGCATAAGCACCTGCCTGGCAAGCGCGAGGTCCTGAGTTCGACTCCTGGTACCCGCATGTTAAAAAAAATAAATAACAGTATAATCAAAAGATCTGATTTCTTTTTTTTTTTTTTTTTTTGGTGGGTACCAGGGGTCGACCTCAGGACCTTGCACACCAGCAGGCGCCTGTGCCGCTGAGCGATATCACCGGCCCTTTTTTCATACGTGGGTTCCGGGAGTCGAACTCGGGCCCTCGCACTTGCAAGGCAGGCGCTTACACCACTAAGCCATCTCACCGGCCCCAAAAGATCTGATTTCTAGACAGAGCTCCACCATTTACTAGCACAGTGACAGTGAGTGAGTCAATGAATATCTTCTTGAACCTATAACACAAAATTGAAATGAGAATTAAGTGAGGTAACAAAGGATATTGCTCTATAAGTGATAAGCCATAACTTCACAAATGAAGATTACTGAAAATGGCATGGTGTAAGACCACAAATTGCTATTTATGTCTGGGGAGAAATTCTCAGGAATCTACAAATTCTGCAAGCAAATGTGATTTTTTTTTAATTTATTTTATTTTAAACTTGAAGCCAATCTTTTAAAAAGTTCTTGTGATTACATTCTGGATCATTTATTCTTTTTTTATGACTCCTGTGCAATGTATGTATTCATGATGACATTAATGTCAAATGGTTCAACTTCAGTTGTTTCCAAGCTAATACAACACACACAGACAGATTTAATATTTAGCTTTCATGTGCACCCAAGTGACAATGACAAAAATTTTAAACGAAGATTTGAAAGTAGTTTGAATCCAGAAAACTGATGAGAATATTCAATTATTACCTAGCACACTACAGCACTGATAAGCTGGACTTTAAAAAAAGAAAAGGAATCCTGCCAGTTAGTATTAAGAGCCATGACTTAATCTTATTTATCAATATAAATTAATAAGATCAGTTGCATTAGTTTTGTAGGTTTACATATATGTTTTAATTGTGTCTTAAATAGTCATATAAAAATTATAAACCTAAATTTATACATAGATTCATATATCTATATATTTAAATAAAATTATAAAATCAACATTAATTAAGAAAAATAATTTGTTGACACACTACTGGAGGGGTGTGGCTAATGAGACAGGAACTCAGAAAAGGCACAGCTCAGTTTGTCTTCTCTCTGTACTTCTCTGTATGACCCTAGGCATGTGAGAAGACCTCATCTCCTTCTATTTCTTCACAGTAAGAAAAGAATACTAATCTTATTCACATAAGAACGCTGCACAGAATTTAAAAATGATGAACATACTCTGAATAAATAAATGCCTTCCCAGGTATACAGTGTGTTGTGGTCAGTGTAGCTTTCAATCCAGAGTTCAGGCTTTTGACTAACCAATGTGACTTTAGGTAAATCAATTTCCCATTATGGAAGTCACTTCCCTATCTTCTAAAGGAGACTCTCACACCCCCTCCTCTCTTCCCCAACCATGACCCTGGTGGCTTGGTCCACCTGGAGGACCTTGAGAGGAATGTTCTGTTGGAGGATGCGGCTCAGCCAGGGGAGGTGCACAAGCCGGCCAGATGAGTCAGGGAAGGTGCTGGACTTTGTGAGAAGGATGTGAAGAAAAGACTCTAGTTCGGAGTCCTCAAAGCCCACAGAAGCTCCTCGCCACAGGTTGAGGAGATGAAAAGAGAGAAGGCCCGAGCGCTGGGAGCTGGGCAGAGCCCCAGACCCAGCCTGACAGAAGCCTACTCAACCGGGAGAAGCTAAATAACAACATCAAGAAGAGATTTGAGGATGACTTTGAGCATGATGCCATGTTTGGGATCCTCAAGAAAGTGAAGCCTTCCTACAAATCTGTGCTGACTGAATGTACCCTGCAGCTAGCGGGGCTCCCGAGGCCTTCAGAGAGCGATTTGAGGACCCTAGTGCTCTTCCCTTCATGCCCCACATCACATCCTGCCCCGTGGGGAGATGTCCAGCAGGTCCCTAGCTCTGGAGAAGCTGGCTTTTGCAGCAGCCAACACACCTCCATTCTCACCACCAGCAGGCTCAAGGAAGCCAGAGAGCAGTGGCAATGCGGCTGGGGCTGCCCCAAAGCCATGAGTTAGCCTTAAAGAACCTTCCAGAAAATCCCAAAAGTCCTGCCAAAGTCTTTCCTGTAGAAGAATTCTCACTGTGACAAGAACTCGCCCAGCATGCGAGTGAAGGAAGAATCGTCACCCAAGAAAGAACCAAAGCCAGATAAGGACCTGAAACTTCTGTTCAGTAAGGAGTCCCAGAAACCGACAACCAACGGCTACCTGATGCAAAACCAGGAGTCCATCATTCAGCTGCAGAAGGCAGGTCCAGTCCACAAGCGCACCAAAGAGCTAGAGAGGCTGAAGAGCCTGCGCGAAGACGCAGTGTCCACCTCCAGGGGCAGTGCCGCCGGCAGGCTGGAGGCCGGCATCTCCGAGGAGAGCTAGGGGCTGGCCGCACGCCAAAAGCCGAAGCCCCTCCTTTAGTTTCACTGTGGACTCTGATCCATCCCTTAGATATTGATTTGTTTTAACCAAAATCATCCAGGCTTTCCTCCCTCTTGCCATAGGAGGAGGAGAAACAAAAATAACTTACAGCACAAGAAGAAAGGAGAGATACCAATGTGTGGCCTGGGAGGCCCAGAAACTGTCAGCCAGTAGATACATACTCTGACCTGTCTTTGAGAAGAATCATGTTTTAAAGAACATGTACAGATATGTACCCACATTCAAAATATTCCACCTGCAAATGGGGAAGAAGAGGCACAGTGGTGACATCACCACAGCTCACATTTCATTCCAGCTCTCTTGAGAGAACTCTGGGACGGCAACGCGAGTCCCATCTCTGTTCTTGCTATGCTTTTTGTTGTTAGAATACAGTAATGCCCAAGACTTGTTCCAAGGAATAATGACATGTCCGAAAGAGTTTTTCCAAATAAGTTTTTTTGTTTATCAGTTCTGTTAGGACCCCAAAAATGTCAAGACTTTCAGCTCGACTGTGCCAAACAGACCACTGCAAGGTAAAGTTGGCAAATGCATCCAGCCCTGTTGTTGAACTTGTGCTGTGCAGAG
Organism: Erethizon dorsatum; assembly: GCA_028451465.1. NCBI lineage: Eukaryota > Metazoa > Chordata > Mammalia > Rodentia > Erethizontidae > Erethizon > Erethizon dorsatum. Next base: position 135,387,682 of record CM051823.1, on the reverse strand, counting down.
AGGCAGTCGCCTGTTCGGTTAAAGTCTTCTGTCCTGGGTCTGCTGTTGTGACTGGGGGACGCGCATCAGGCCAGCGCCCAGGTCAGGCGGGGAAGATGTGTGTGGTGTTCTCAGTTGTTGCTAGTGGGAAAGCTCACCGTGAGGGGGAAGGACCCCCAAAGCACTGTGGAGCCTCCTCTGCTGCTGAACCAAATGTGGTTGTATTTAGGTTTGGGGAGCACTTCTGGTAGGGGTGGTAGCTCTGTGACTGGATTGTCCTGCTAGGAAACCTAACCCACATGGTCCGTAGGTCCCATCTACTGTTCTATTGTTTGGGAGACAAATGGGATTTTAGTAGGGGAAACTCTTAAGGGTCTCGCTCCAGGAGCCACTTCAAGCAGCTTCTCTGAGCAGAATGAGACTGATGGAAAAACTTCACAGATGTTTACATCTATCTCTTCCTGTGGGGAGAGCACTGCTTCCTGTTTCTGCAGCTCTCCCTAGCAGCAGTGACAGAGTGGAGAAGACTGTAGCCTAAGACTTGTCTCTGGGTAGCACCTTGAAGAACAAGATAAACTCAGTGTGGCTTGCAGTTCAGGGCTTGAATCCAGGGGCTCATCTGTCAGCAAGCAAATTCTAAAAATATTTTGAAGAAAGAGAAGCAGCTCTGTAGAAAAGCAGAGGGCTTGATTCAGGGCTCTACAAACTATGGTATACAGCCTCTGTGGACTAAGAATGGTTTTTACTTTTTTTTTTTTTTTTTAGACAGGGTCCTGCTACATAGTTCGGGCTGGTCTTGAACTCACTGTGTAGCCCAGGCTGGCCTCAAACTCATGGAGATCCTCCCACCTCAGCCTCCCGAGTGCTGGGATTACAGGCATGCCCCACCACACCCACCTGGTTTTTACATTTTTAAGGGATTAAAAAAATACAATAATTTGCAACAGGATCCACACATACCCTCAGATAATTACAATTACTAACTGGCACTTTATAAATGTTTGCTGTCCCTGGTTTTATTTAACAACACAGGGTTACCCATGGGCCTGCAGCAAGAAATAAGGCAAATTTGAAGACCTCCTGTGTTTCATTGATACCTCAGACCAAACTGTCTCCTCCTCCCAACCCCAGACCTTGCCAGCCCACCCCCATCTTGCCTCTCTTGTGCTGGCTGAGTAGTTATGTATGTGGGGAACATAGAGGCTTCCCCACAATTCCATCTTGCCCTCAGCTGGGTCAGACAGATTAACCTTCAGTGAAACCAGAAAGGTTTCAAGGCTGACCAAGTTCAGAAAACACATGAATTAGCCACCATCTTCCATTGGCCAGAACTGGGTCCCCAAAGCAGCTGTTCTAGAGCACACTCAGGCAGGGTCTTCAGGAAGACTAATTCCTTTGTCAACTAGTGTGGAGAGTTTTGGAAAACACCCTCTCCAAGACCTTTTTCTCCCTGGCATGATTTTTTTAAAAATATATGTTACTTTATTTTAAAGGAATTTGATTTCCCCCTAGTGTCAATTGAAATCACCTTACAAGGGGATTATCCATCTACTTCTGAAACCCTGTGGGGTTTCCCCCTTATTTTTCAGCCAACAAAAGCATTTTTTCCAAAAAAACTATCAAGTTCAGTTATGTTTTGCCAAGTTAAATTTCATGCAGAACAATTTTTGTGTCAAGATAATTTTTAAAATTTGATGATGAGAGGCTTGCATTGGTTTTTTAAACACATTTATGTAGTAAAGTGCTATATGTTTGAAAACTTTAATTTTGAAAGCCATAATTTTTCTTGTCCAGTTAAAGAATGGAGGTGAGGAAGATTAGAAATATAAATTGGTCTTTGGCAAACTTATCCATTCTTTTTTAGAAGCACGGCTAATATATCAATCAACATCTAAGCAGACCAGGGCTCTGGTCCCCCTCATTAGAGCAAATAAAGCATTCTTGATTTATTGATGGCTTACCCTTTGATCTGAAGGAAAGGATGAAGATTGTTCTTAGAGATCCAGACCTGCTGCCCATAAACATATGGCAAATTTAAAGTGTCACATCAGCCAGGCAAAAGCATTCTGCTAGGTTAGGGGCACCCTGGCAATGACAAATTCACACTAGTAATCAGAAAAAAACATTTGATCTTTAAGATATGCCACAGCTCACCTGGTGCTTTGTATGTAACCTTATCTGAGAAGGAAAATTCCGAATGTAAATGACACAAAAGAGAGGCAGGCAGAGAAGGCAAGGATTGATGCTGTGCGAGTTATTGATTTTGGTGACTGCCATTCTCATTGAATGCCTTTGTTGAATTAAGGAAAGAGGAACATTTTCTAATCAGCCTGACACCAGTGTATTAGGCTGCTTTTCATCCTTCTACCTGGCTTGATTCCTATGGTATGCCTGTAGTTAGACTGAACTTTGCTACAGCCTTGTCTTGCATTGAAATGTCTTCCTGCCAGGTTTTGTTAAGCACAAGTGGGAAACTGGTCATAGAGAAAAGAGACCAGGCTGCCCTGCCTGAAATCTTGACAGTGCCAATTTCCATTTCTTTCTCTTAGAGCTATTTCAGAGATCTCTAGCAAAGTCCCTGGTTGCACAAACTTCCTAAGAGCAGTTTCTTTCTCTTTGCCTCCCCTGCCTCCTGAGCAAGGACCCCTGCCTGTGGACAGCTCACTGCTAGGTATTAGGCCTTCTCCACTACGCCCTGTTGCTCAGTAGTGTACTATGTTATTTAGTAGCTAAACAGAGTACTGCACAGTCCATGCCCCATTCTACTCCACTTGCCTTACCCCCTCTCTGAAGCTCAAAAGCATTCCAATCAATTCTGAAGCCCTCCTGATGTGTCATAGCCCAAAGGATGCCACAGAATGGAGCTGAAGTTAAATAGAATATGGCAACACTGTACTTCTGTATCTTGTCTCAGGGCCCAGGCTTTGAACCCCGTGCTCCCCAGGACCATTTCTCCCTGGCAGAAACAAATACCACATCGTTTAGTTAAGGATCATATTAGGTAATTTTGCCCAAGGTAACTGAAGGGAAGGGAATTTCTTTCTGTTAGCTGGAAATTCTTGGTGCCAGAATTCATTTCATCTAACCCTGCTAGTTGGCTGGCCACCTGGCAGGACTCCCTGAAACAAACAAACCCATGAGGGCAACCATTTTACCTTTGACAAGAGAGCTGGGTAGATCAAAACCTTGGTGACATTTGGACAGCACTGTTCAGGTTCACTTGTCCTGGTCCCACCCTCCAGTTTTCTGTTGACTATAAAATCCAAATGAAGGTCATTGATTTACTCCTATATACAGCCACTTGTTTTGTTATTGTCTGTTCTGCAATTGAATATGAGTCCACCCTGCATGCATCTATGTAAATATGCATATATATATTGTAGCACATGTATCATGTAGAGATACATAGATAGTATGTACAACTTGAGTCAAATTATCACGTACATCATTTCTCTCATCCACACACCTGCTGTGTTCCCTGGGCTACAAAGGAATCTCCTAGACCCATCTAGAGTGACACTGCCCAGTGCAGGCCCCAGGTCCCTCTGGAATCACAAGGCCACCTTGTTCCTATTTGCTGGTCCAGTCCCAATTCTAACGTTCAGCCCCTCTGTGAACACGGTATCTTTCTAATCAGATGGCCCAGCCTCTACCACCCTGACCAGGGAACTTGTTTCATATGATAGCTGGTGTACCCTCCTTCCTGCTCTGTAATTGTTGTTTTATAATTTAGTGCCTTAAAAATAGTTTACACATACCATACTGCATATTTATGTGAAATTGTAAAACTCATCTTTGGTGATTGGGGACTTTGTCTTGTCTACAGTAGTTGGTATGTGTTAGGACTTGAGTTTAACCTCCTCCAGACTTGCGTTGATTCTGCTATGCAGTTTGACCTTGTGTGTTCATGACTACTCGAAGGAGTCTCTAGACACAGCACTGGTTGTTCCCACAGGTGAGGCCCCCACCACCCCATGCTACATCCCAATAAAAGAATGCAATTTGGTTTGCCAGCTGGGGTGGGTGGATGGTGGTGCAAGCCCTTTGCCCTCTGAACCACAACTGCACACTCACCCATTCCTCATCACTTTGGTACTCTTGTTTAATAGATGTATAGCGTCACCCATGCTCCTCTCTTTTTCCTGTTAGTGTCCTGAGCTCTTTTGCAACAAATGTATGTATAGATCACCCTCTGGCGTCCCCAATTAGGAACGCCACCAGACAAGTTACTCTGGTTTTTCAGAAGCTGCAGATGGATTCCGTGTGTTGTGTTACAATGTCAATGATTTTTACAATTGTTTTTCTTCCTTTTTTATATTGTATATTTAAAAGGTGGTATCTTTTGTAGTATAAATTTGCAGAAGATGCATAATGTACCTTTTTTTAAACTTCTGTTGGTGTGTATTGTATATAGTCTGTGTTCTTGTGATGAAAATAAACTTTGTAAAAAAAATAACACAGGCTAAGACAAGTTAGGTACGCAATATGCAGCAACTGCAGAAGTGAGGTTGTAAACACACCCAGCTGTAAGACAGAACAACCAACAAAGAGTTTTGCCTCTTATCACTCGCTTTCTGCTATTCCCAGTCAGGCATCTGAGCCCCCAGAGGGCACGAGCGACATCTCTGTACTCTGTGTTACAGAGCCAGGGCAATTCTGCCAGGCCCCGCCTCGCCCGGTCCACCTGGGCACTCTCTCCGCCTCCCACTTTTATCAAGCTACTTCAGCTGGAGCCTTCACTGCGTTTACACGCATAAACTACCATTCCCAGCTCGCAGAGCCTGCGCTCTCAGCGCACCGGATTTCCTGTTGTGAACGTCACTTCCGGCAGGGGCTTCCGACCAGTGAGCGGTGTACGGAGGCGGGCTGTAACGTCCCAGGCTCCTCCCCTGCCGGGTGCTTTTGAACGTCCGGGTAAGGCCCTAGTGAGGCCTGCGGCCCCTCAGGGGTCATGGCAGCATCCGGGAAACTCAGCGCTCTCCGTCTCCCGCCGTTGCCCACCATTCGAGAACTCATTAAGTTGTTCAGACTACAAGCAGTGAAGCAGCTGTCCCAGAATTTTCTCCTGGACTTGAGGCTGACAGGTGGATGTGTTGTCAGTGCGCCCCAATTCTCCCCGGGCGTCCCGGAGGGCTTGGGCCGGGGTCTCGCGCCGCCCCGCGGGCAGGTTTGCAGGGCCAGGCGAGGGCGTGCAGCGGGCGTGTGGTCAGGTTCTTCCTTTTCTTACCCAGGGCCGTACCTCCCCGACGTGTGAAAGGAATTACTTGCTCACGAGCCCCAGCATTCGGGGCGGGTCGCCGTGGCCCCGCCCAGCCCCGCGCCGTGAGCTGAGCACGCGGCTGTAGAAGGGGTCGTGGGTCTGCAAAGGCGGCTCTGAGCGCGGAACTTCTGTCATTGTTAAGTCAGACGCAGAAATGGGACTGCATGAGGTGACCACTGTGGCTTTTAAAGTTGTAGAATTTAAATTAGTGCAAAGACTTCGTTGATACCTTATTTCAAAAGGGTATCCTTCATAGGATTCATTATTTAAGGGTTCACTTATTAAGTCAAATCCTCAAAGGTGCAGATACGTATTGTGAAACCTACTCTATGCTAATACTGGTGATACTGTAAGGAAGGGAGCAAGGCAGCCTGCCCTGGAGGGGTTTACATGATAGTTTACACTCCCACACCTTTTAAGTCACTTTTTTTTTTTTTAGATAAAATTTATATATAGTGAAATTCAACAGTTTGAGGTGCTTGATTTGGTGAGTTTTGATAAATATATACGTTGGCTTACCTACCCATCCCCATTTCTTAGTCATTTTTCTTGTAAAAGGTGAGATTGCAAGAATAAAATCTTTTACAAATGTATGCACTAATTCACTACAGGAGTACTTACGTTTTGAGATTTTGATATTTCATTCTCCTTGGCTCCTCTTCGAAAGTTAACCAAAAAGCTTATTTCCATTAAATGATACACAGTCCACAAAGAATATATAAGTTTTATGTCTTGAGCACTGAGGTGTGCTCAAAAAATATGACTTTATAAAGTTTTTAAAAAATTATTACAGTAAAGGATACATTCCCATTCAACCTCTTAACCCCCCCCTTCTTTGAACACACATCATTCTTGCCACTTTATGGAGTTCTAGAAGTCCTCTGGTGAAAATCTTTAGTTGCAATATCCTGACTACCTCAATGCCTTGTGTCAATTCAAAACATTTACCTTTCAGTGTCTTTGACTTTAGAGAAGAGCCTGAAGTCCACGGGTCCAAATCCAGTGAATAAGGTGGAGGAGGACACTCTAATGTTTTTATTTGACAGAAATTGCCATAAATGTATGGTCAAGAAGGTGTGATTGTGACATATGGTGAATAAATATTTAAAAATTTATTACAGTAAAAAAACATTGTCATTAATCCCCTCTCAAAATGCTCAAAATACCCCCTTGCTTCAAACACCTCCTGTCATTCTTGGCAATGTGTCCTTTACTGCAATTGTTTTAGAAAATTGAAACATTCAGAGTATCTTTTTATCACCCCTTGTACAGGCTTTATTCTGCCTGTAGCAATTTTACTTTGGATAAAACAGCTTAAGTTTTCTCATCTTTTAATTGTGAGACGGGCCTACTACAAGGGCTTTTAAAAGACCGCCAACTTCTAAAATTCTTTGGTTCTAGCAATAACTAGTACCAGCCCTTTCTGCAGTGATTAGCTGCATTTTACATATAAAGTATCATTCTCAGGGGTGAAAATACATTTTTAAAAAATTCTGCCTTTATATTTTCTCATGTCTTTATTCATGAGTAAATTCCACATTCTAGATAGTATTATCCACTCTTCCTGTGGAAAATATAGTGAAGGGAGGTTAAGGTACTTTGTCAGAGTGAAGGTCAGGTGGGAGCAGAGCAAGACTGATACCCAAGCTTAGTGATTTGACATTGCATTTAATGTTCATCAGTATTTCAGTATACTGAGAAGTGTGAAGGTGAAACCACTGTCTGTGTACTCATAGCTTCCCATCTTTAAAAATGAGAATATTCACTCTGTAATGCCTGTGCTTAATTAATCATTCTTGTTTCCTGTGAGAAGCATTTGGTGGCTCTAAGGGAGCAAAGACTGGCTTTAAATTTAAAGTCGAAGTTCTTTCTCTGCCATTTGCTTTCTATATGATCTTGCACAAATAAAACAATAGACAAGGAAAAATTGGAGTAGTTCTTAGTTAATGTTTTGTAAGAATTAGGTGAGAGAACCATAACAGATAGATGGTTAATGGATGTTAATTCCTTTCCAATACCTGTTAAATATCAAAACTATTTTGGGATTAAAAGACTGTCTTTACCTTTAAGCTTATATGGACAGATTATCAATAACAAGCCAAAGTGGCATTATGTGGTGTCAGTAAATACTACCAAGAAGTGCTGGTATGTTTTCAGGAGCTAAAATTGCACTATCCTTTGAAGCTCAGATGCTCAGATTTTAATATCTTATAGTCAGTAAGACCAGCCCATAGTATGTTTTTCTACAAGTGTGATTAGTTGCAGTGAATCATCAGTACTCTGCTTTTCTATGACTTTAGGTCTGCTAACTTAAATTGACTCATTGGAGACTTAATATTCCCATATTAATGTGCGTATTTGCAATTTTTTTTAATACCAGTAACAAATTTAACTTTTTTCTGGAAATGACCAAGAATTTAAATTTCTCAGTGTTATCACCTAGGAATTTGTTGCTAGTGCCATACTGATCACAAAATAGATGTCTACAGGTAAAATTGAAGACTGCCTGCTCTTATTGCTTTGGAATTATTAACTAGCAATATTGAAGATTCTTAATATGAAAGTAGTCTTGTTTATTCAAATGCTTGATATTCAGTGACTCAGAGAAGTACTGTTACATGCTTATCTAGCAAAGTCTTAGTAATTGATTGTTTTGGTGGAAGAACAGAGAGAAAATTCAGTTTAGCTAAATTTAAGGAAATTTGTCACAATAAAATTAAACAGTGATGTGATACAATATGAATAACCATTAAATGCTGGTTTAGGTTGAGAATTAAGTAAATAAATACTGTATATAAAGGATTTGTTGGTTGGGCAGCAACTGATAAGAATTTTTTATAGATTATTTTCTCTTTAACATTCATATATTGAAATTTGCAAAGATCATCAAGAAGCCTAAAACTTTCTCTTCTCTAGATAAAATTGTAAGGAAGGCTGGAAATCTGACAAATGCTTATGTTTATGAAGTGGGCCCTGGGCCAGGAGGAATCACAAGATCCATTCTCAATGCCAATGTTGCTGAACTTCTGGTGGTTGAAAAGGACACTCGATTTATTCCTGGATTACAGGTGAGGTACTTACAGTGTCTTTTTTTAGGAAGCAAACACCCATTTTAAATTTTAGACCATGATTCTTAAGCCCAGTAACCAAGGATTATGCAGGTTGTTCCTCCAACTGTGGATCTCCAGGCACTATCCCAGAGAGTTTGATCCTGTAGTCCAGAGAGGTCTAGAAATCTGCATTTCTAACAAGCATCTCCAGATGGTTGTTGCTTACAGCTTGAATAAACCTGCTTTATACATTGATGCTAAACCAGCTGTTTTCTGTGGTTTTTTTTTTTTTTTTTTTTGATCTCTCTTTTTGGGGGAGGATCTATTTGCTGTGCATATTATATCCTGTTCCTTCAATAAAAGTAATGACTAGTATGATTTGTTAGCATGACTTTTGAGAACTTCATTTAGATTCAGGAAAGCATTTTCACAAGCAAGAGATGAAGACACATGCTACCCATTCATCAAGAAAGACTATGTTTATGCATTGTAAGTGAAGGAATGAAGTTGTATCACTATGCTTACAGATTTAGGATGAGATTTGAATGGAATGGTATGTGCACCTTTAAAAGCATAGGTGCTATTTTGAATATTGTTGAAATATTGAAGGAACTGGACATATTTCTATGGAAGAAGAGAAGCCTTGAGTGAGGGTCTTCATAGATATTTATCAAAGGTTGGCAGTAGAGAGGATAAGCTGCTTTTGATCTTTTCTAGGAAAGAACTAAAGCAAATAGGTGGGAATTGAGAGGGAGGCAGATTGAAGATTTGAAGTAAAGAACGACTTAAGTTTTTAAAACATTGTCAAACAGTGGGACACATTACTTCAGGGATCTTCTAAAGAGAATTCCTCATGGGGCCACTTAATGATTTAAGGGCCTTTGAGTCCTGTGTAATTCTAGAACTTTAAAATAGCTATGAGCCTTTGGTTCAGATGACTGGCAATTTATTATTTGACTATAATAGAAAAATAAAATTATCCACATTCTTTCTTTATGCAAAAGGACAAGTTGATTTAAAATTAATACATTCTAATACTTATTTGCAAATGTGTTAATGGAAAAATGTTTAATTTCTGTTTGAACAGTTTGAGAACATTGGTTTTAAAATCTAGGACTTTTTGTGCATACATCTGATTTTTTAAGAAACCTAGTGATTTTTTTCTCATCTTGCTTCATCCAGTCTGCCGCGACCTGTGCAGCTCTCAAAGTTCCCAGGGGGAAGGATGGCAAGAGGATGGAGAAATAAAGAAAAGAGACAAAAGCTGAGATCAGGTGGAGCCCTCTCTCCTGATGGGAGGAAAGGAACTGCTTAACCAAAGCAGTGTGTTTATTTATACATTTAGCAAGTTGGTGTCACCTGACACCCCTTTGCCTAGCAATTGCTTGGATTGCCTTGGGGCTACATGTTGGGGGGGTGGCTGGAGCAGCTTATGTAGCCCACCTCAGCTTCTCTTTGTTGCTTCTTTATTGCTCTTTGTTTTCTGGCTGGCCCATCTCGCGGGCATCACCGGGGAGGTGGAGCAGGAGCCCACATGTGATCAGTTTCCAGCTTCAGCTGCTCCCCACATATCCGCCTCTTCTGTTTTTGTAGTTGTAAGTGATGGGTGGCCAGGTTGAAGTTGGAGGAGCTATGTTTGTAGGAATCTGCAGAAAGCTTTTTTGTGGTTATACTTTTCTGCTGGATGTTCAAGACCAAGTTAAAGTGAGACCTGTATTAAATAATTTTTTGCTATCTATCTAGGTCAGTTAAGTCTCCTCAGGAACTACCTTGGAACCATGCACAGCACCTCTTTGTACTTTTGTCAGTGTCAGCCATCTGGATGAGTTACGGCCATTGCTTGACCAAGTTGTTTTCTATGAAAGCTTGGGAGATTTTTTTTCTCTTGGTAACTCTCCTCAGGCACACCATACATCATAAATCACTTTCCTCTGTGGTCCTATAATCTCCTTGATCAGAAGACCAGGGACTCACCGAGTTATGGGATGTCACAGCAGAGGTTCTCTTGTCCTGGGTCCTCATTGACCTTAAAGGGCTGGGGCCAAAATATTGGCTATCCTCTTAAGCCCATCTTCTTAATATTTTGGTCTCTAAACCTCAGTTGTTCCATAAGAGAAGATTAATGACTACATTGTAATGAAGGCAGTGAGCTTAATATTACTTTTTTATGTAAATATCAGGCACCTTAGAACATGAGATAAAACCATTATTTTCTAACAACCATGGATATTCTAATACTTGAATCCCTGTAGAATGTTAACAGTTACATATTTTACAGAAAATTAGAAATCAAAAACCATACATAATACTGCAGCATGACAATCATGATGACATTTTGTAACATAAATTTTCATTTTGACATAACATAACCCTTTTAATCAATCATTTCTATCTAATATATAAAAGGCTTTTACCTAACTTGTTGACCTTTAGTGGGATGTACATCACATAAGTTTTTGTTAAAGGCAGAGGTTTGAATCTGAAAGAAAAGTCCATCACCATAAACAGTCCTTATTTCACACTGTGGAAGACCCACACATCTGCAGGCATGAATACATTTAATACACTACAAAACAATAACAATCATCATAGCCATATGAAAATCTTTGTACAAGAACATCTTTAAATCAAAAATCTTATTGTCTTGAAAACTTAATCTTTTGACAATGACCAACGTAATCATATCACAATAATATATTTTAATAACATTTATTGGGGTATCTCTCAAGACTATGAAGATCATTGGGGGTTTCTGTTAATGAAAAAGGCTGAGATAATTTTTTAGGCAGCTGCTTCTTTATTCACCAAAGGGAAACTCAGTAATTCTCCAAGCCCAAAAGGTTCCCTTAATTACCTTAGCAAATTTTTGATGACCTCTGAGAAAACCCATTTTGATATTATTTTGACCAGCTGGCAACCCAGGTAAAAGCATGCTTTTCAAATCTGTAAATCAATTTAAATTTTGAACAAATGATCTAAAAATGTAAAAGAAAAAGGAAGAGAAAAAATTGTTGAGCTCAAATAATAGAACAGTTGTTAACTGATGGGACAAATGGACAAACATGCACAGACGATCTGTATAGATTGGACAAACAGACATAGACAATCCACCTACAAAATCAGAGTGTACTCAAATATATTCTTGACCAAATTGAATTATAATAACTCGCTTACAATTTTAGAAGTTTATAAGTAGACTAGTCAGATTTTTTGTAAGTCAATTAGCAGAGATCTCTTAAGAATTTGGAAGGAACAAAATCTTTTATCTATAATCAATATATAGCTTTTATTTTGTCTTAAGAATACTGGTAACTTTTGTGTCCCCTTCTTTCATGTAACTTTTAGCTTGGTTATTTTTAAGCACTATCACCTACTCAAACCTTTGATTCCCATTTTTGGTTACCATCTCCTGGGCATCCTGGCTCAATTTCTTTAATTGGCCCCAGGTCAGGTCTAACCCTGTCCTTGTCTCTATTGTGGCGTGGTCTCTGAGGCATCACTGTCATAGGACTGAGCGTCAGCTTCTTGAAAGGTGGAATCAGCTCCTTCTCCAGGTGGTCTTGGATCATGATACAGCCAGAAAGCACGCTCTGGCACCCAGATAGGTTATTCAGCGTTCTCTGGAAAGACACAGGCATACCCTCGGCCCCAAATTAGCACTGGGCTGGGTCCCTTCCATTGTCCAGTATGAAGGTCTTTCCAAAGGACCCTTTTTAATCTTTTTTCCTTTACCTGATTGAGTTGTCTTTTCGTTGCTGTATTTTCATCCTTAGTAGAATTTAAAAAGTTAATAGTATATACTGCCAAGTGAAGTCTATCATGAGGTGTAAATTATATAGGGAAGAATTTCCCCTTTTTGTTTTTGTAATTGAATTTTGAGCATACGGTGAGCACATTTAACAATTTTTTGACCTTGAGGGTTATAAGGAATTCCCGTGGTCAGGGAAATATGAAAAGTTTTACAAAATATTTGGAAAGTAGCACTTGTATAGGCTGGGCCATTGTTAGTCTTTTGTGTATAAGAAAAACCCATATCCTGCCTTTGGGCACCCAGGGCTCCCATTCGCTGTTTCCACCTCTGGCTGTAGCTCCCGCCCTGATGCCTCCTGGCTGTGGCTGAGCTCCCCTGCTGGCGGTGGTCCTCCAGCTTGAGGGAAGGACCATTACCCCTCAGCCTTGCTGTTCAACACCAATGTTTGGTTGGTGGTGACCGGGAGGGGGTCAGTGCCCGCCTCCTTGCCAGGGATGGGCTCCATCGCCAGTTTGGCTGTGTTGGTGCCCCTCTCCCTGGAGGATGCCACAGTCGTTGCTTCTGCAGCCGTGGCCACCATTTTTTTCCTGGCTTTTTCCTCCTCCAATTTGAGCTATCTCCAAGCACAGCGCGGGGTACTGGGGGAAGTGAGTGTGGCTGGTGGGCATGCAGGTGTGGCTGGGGCATCCTGGCTGAATCCGCCTAGGGCCGGAGTGTGGGGCCCTCTCTCTGCTCTGCGGGAGCTGTGCTGCAGTGAGCGGTCTGGGTGGGCGGCCTGATCCACACACAATTCAAAAAAATTTCCTTTCCACAACAAATAATCTCCTGGATTTAAACATGTTTTAGCTATTCCTTTCTAATCATTTGGGGCCATGACCTGTTGTCCTATAAGTTCTATTAAACCTAAGGTAAAAGGGGCCTCAGAGCCATAGGTAGCAGTAGCTTGTTTTAATTTTTTTAAGGTCTTAAAGGGTACAGCTTTATGAATATGTATAACTTGTCCCAGATTATTGGGAACTTGAAGTTTAGTAACAGAGTAGATACATTGAAAACCCTCCATGGACTCCCCCACCTGTCTGGCTTCTTTTAGTGCCAATTGCAAGGGAGAGAAAGAAAACTGCTCTACTCCTTGAGAGGCAGAAGTTCCAACCTGTGACGCAGCAATATTTCTCTGAGCCGAAAAGGCGGGAATCACAGCTTGCGGCTCAGTTAAGGTTATCGGATGGCTGTTATTCCACCATCCTTTTCCTGCTGGGGACTTGATTTTAAAATAGTGCCCTGAGCCAAATCCTTTGGCTCATCCCAACAAACTTACAATCTTTAAGACCCTCTTTAATCAAATTCCGCAAAAGTAAAGTAAATACAGGAATCAAGATTGCAGCAAACAGTTTTGTATACATTTGTGGCTCTTGAGAACTTGCTTGCCCCATGTTCAATGACCGACAAATTAATACACCTTTTTCCTCTTTGCCTCCCGCGAACCTGTTTGTTTGTTTTGGTATCAGGAATTGAACTCGGGACCTTGCACTTGCCAGGCAGGTGCTTGTACCACTGAGCTATATCTTCTGGCCCTAGTGAGCCCACTTTTCTCTCTCTGGCCCTACTGAGCCCGTTTCTCTCATGCCCCAAGTTTAACACCTGATGATGTCAGTGCACTTTTCCCCCTTTTGCGTGCACAATGAGAAGTGTCCCCTCACCCACTATTTCTTCTTACCCTGGTCCGTGTTCAGGCGCCATATGCTGCAACCCACACAGCTCTCAAAGTTCCCGGGGGGAAGGATGGCGAGAGGATGGAGAAATAAAGAAAAGAGACAAAAGCTGAGGTCAAGTGGAGCCCTCTCTCCTGATGAGAGGAAAGGAACTGCTTAACCAAAGCAGTTTGTTTATTTATACATTTAGCAAGTTGGTGTCACATGACACCCCTTTGCCTAGCAACCCATTGGTTGGATTGCCTTGGGGCTAGGTGTTCTCCAGGTTGGAGCCGCTTATGTAGCCTACCTCAGCTTCTCTTTGTTGCTTCTTTATTGCTCTTTGTTTTCTGGCTGGCCCATCTCGCGGGCATCACCAGGGAGGTGGAGCAGGAGCCCCATGTATGATGGATTTCCAGCTTCAGCGGCTCCCAACACCAGTCTTTATGCTTCAAAGAATTACAATATTTAATTTTATCTAATTCTGATAAAATTCATTTCAGATTTATAACTTTATTTTGGGGTTGTCACATGGTATGTATTCTTTGATCAGATGTGAAATTTAGTAGTAATTTTTGTTTTGATCCTTATTATTTTAAGAACTGTGTCCCAGTTGGATGTGGAAGTGAGACTGTTGTTATTTTTGATAAGGTCATGAGATGATTAGGAAAACCTGAATAATGTCATTTGAGTCCCTTCAGGTTTATTCTTCTGAACATTTCTGGACACAGAGAGTACTCAGCTGATGTTTTGTGCCCATACAGACTTTTTAACTCTCAAATTTCCCCATCCGGTACATGTTTGTTTTTTTTTTTTTTGGTGGTGGTGGTGGTGGTGGTGGTTGTTAATGGTGGTACTGGGAATTGAGCCTAGGGCCTTTGGAGTGAGGTATATCTGCATCCATTTTCTGAATTTTGAGACAGGGTCTTGCATCACTAAGTTGCCTAGGCTAGGCTCAAAGCTGTGATTCACCTGCTTCAGCCTCCCAGACTGTGGGAATTATAGTCATACACCATCATGCCTGGCTTGTCTGCAGTTTTTTTAATTAGGCATGAGAATAATTTGAATTTCTGTTTACTGCTTTAGTATACACGTTCCCTGTCATTTGACCTAAAGATCTTCAGCAAGAGACTGTTCAAAAGAGCACTTGCCACCCGTCTCTTCTCAATCATCGCCATCATCCAAGCCCCTGCCTCCTAACCCTCTGCCTTGCTGTACCTCATTAGAGATCATCATTGGACACACTGTATATATGTTCTCCTCATTTGTGTGTTGTCAGATGCACCACTCTAGAATGTAAGTACTGTGAGGGTACAAATTTGAATCTGTTTTATTCCCTGCTGTATCTTCTCTACATATAACAGAACCCGCCCTATAGCAGATAGTCAGTAATGTCTCACATAAGAAATAAGAAGGTTGACTTTCTCTGAAACTGTGTATATCTGTGTATTAGCCGACTCAGTAAATAGCATTGATTACCAAAGTTTTATGCTCTTTTTTTTTCTAAGTATCAAGGCTAATTTCAAGAAAAATTAGTCTACACACAAGGTGTGTTTGATTTCTCATCCATTTCAGAAGAAGCAAAATTAATTCCTACTCTCTTCTGTGTAGGAATGAACTCACCTTAAAAAGAAATGTTGGGCACTAAGTTATCCAATAGGCTTCTTCTTCCTGTAAAGGAAGTTTCAATGTGTAAGCCACTTTCCATTAGAGGTCCTAAGTTAATCATGATACTGAGCAAAGACAGGAGAGTGCTCTCTTTTAAGAATTTCATTCTAGTGATTTCTAAGCTAGTAGAATTACTTTTTAAAGAAAGTAATAATTCATAAAACGTCTTCTAGCTGAAGTATGTCATTTTTACCTTAATTCAGCTGTTAGGATATAATTATCTGGCAGCTTAGAGGAAAGAAAAACTGGTGTTAATAGAGCGATTTTTTTTTTTTTTTTTTTTTCTTCCAGTACTGGGGCTTGAACCATTTTACTGAGCTACATCCTCAGCCACCCCCCCTTTTTTTTTTCCTGAGACAGGTTTTTACTAAGTTCCCCAGGCTGGGCTTGAATTTACAGTCCTCCTGCCTCAGCCTCCCAGAGTGGTAGGATTACAGGCAGACACTACCATGCCTCACTTATCAGTGTTAATTTCTCAACTTCGATAAGTGTGTCATATTTATATAAGATGTTAAAGTTTGAAGAAGCTGGATATGGAAACTTTTTGTACTGTTTCTACAGTTATTTTAAACTAAAAGATAAAACTTAGCAGTTAAAATAACATAAAAATATAAATTACTTAGGGATGAATTTAACAAAAGATGTGAAGGCCTATACATGAAATTTGTAAAATACTGCCCAAATTAAGGAATAAATAAAGGCAGAGGTTTACCACATTCATGGATTGGAAGACTATTTTAAGATATCAATTCCCCCAAATTGTCCTGTGGGTTTATTTTTTGTCGTTGTTGTTGTTTGTTTTTTGAGACAGGGTTTCGCTATGTAGCCCAGGTTGGCCTTGAACTCATTATATAGTTTAGACTGGCCTTGAACTCAATAGAGGTTTCATTCTCAGTGTGTTGTAAAGGCAAGAAAAACTTGTCTGATAAGGAAAGCAGTATAGTGTATGGTTTTATGGTAAAGAACATGGACTTTAGCACCAGACTGAGTGGGTTGACTCAGGCTGTACTACCAGTTCTGTGACTGTAGCGGGAAATTGTATCTCTCTGTGCCTCAGTTTACTCTTAAAAGATTAAGTAAATGCCTTACACTTAGTAAGCAGTCAATAAATCTTAGTTAATAAATAACCAAATTGTTGTCCCTGTCCCTTGGGCACCTCTGGGGATTAAGGATGGTCAGGAGACTGCTAATCTGGCATGAGGTATAAGAGGAAATTAATGTTACTCCTTTGGTGCCCTGGAAAGTCCCCTGTTCTACAGAAACATTGAGGCTTTCTCCAGCTTATCCAACTCCCATTAGACACCTAGGGTTTCTTTGTCTTGATGTTGTAACATTCTGATTTTGCACTTTTTGGTTGTTATTTTCTTAGAGTTTTATGGTTGAGTGGGTTATTGATGCCTTGGAAGGGAATAAGATTTCCTGATACCTCAGGGAGATTAAAGCCTTTGTGGTTTCTTCCCCATTTCTGAACTGGAGTGAATTTCATAAATTGTGTGCTGTTCTTCAGACAAGTATTCCAGATTCTTCTTCAGTTTTTTTTCTGTTTGTTTTAAACATCAGTATCAACAACAATAACTGATATTTGCAGAGTACTTAACCACACTATATTTTACAGCTTTATTGAGATATAATTGAAGATCAGTAAACTGCACATATTGGAAGCATTCAGATTACTGTTTTGACATATTTATAATTGCATGAAACCATTATCACAATCCAGATAATGAACACTATCATCAGAATTACTTATATTCCTTTGTAATCCATCCCTTCCTTCTCCCCTTACCTATCCCAAGAGAATTACTGATCTGCTTTCTGTCTGAAAGATTATTTTTCAATTTTTAGAATTTTATACAAATGGAATTCTTCAGTATGTACTTTGTATTTATTTATTTTACTGAAGAACTAGGAGTAGAATATCTGGGTCCTGTCATAGTTACATGGTAAACATTTACAGAAAACCGAACTTTTATGAGGTGACAATACTGTTTTACCTTTCCACCTGTGCATGGGAGTTGTAGCTATTCTTCATGCTTGCTAAACTTTTGATATAGTCAGTCTTTTTCATTTTACCTATCCTAAAATGAAAGGTAGATAGTATTATCTCACTGTGTAACTTATTGTCTATAATTTATTAGTATTTTGATGGTTAGTTGAAGGTTTATAGTAATAGTTATCTTTTGTGTATAGTACAAGAGCAAATAGAAATTGATGTAAAAAGCCTGATGGCCAGGAGCCAGTAGATGATTGCTGTTTTAATTGTTGTCTTTCCTGTCATCTTATAAAGGACATATAAAGCAACTTAGAGGTTCTGCAGAAATCATTTGTGGTGGTTAATGGGGACTATCAGCTTGGCTGGCTTTGGGGTCCTCTTGAATTGGTGGAGCACACTTCCAGGAGTGTCTCAGTGGGTCGTGAATGTGTGACCCTGGTCTGTCTGGTTCTTGCTCTTTCTTCTCTGGCACTGTTCTGCTCTGCTTCCCAGCTGCCATGAACTAAGCAGCCTTTTTCCATCATGACTTTCTATTGTGTCTTTGTACTGTGATGTTCCTGCCTTTCAGCAAGACAACCATTGACTGAATCCCTCAAAATTGAGACAAATTAAACCTTTCCTTCTTTAGATTATGGGTGTTACGTATTGTGTCTCAGTGACAGCAAAGCTGACTAACACGGAGCTGTTTGGAAAATTCCCTGAGTCTCTGTCATGACATATTGCTTACTTGAAACATGTAACTTATTTGATAAGATGATCGTTAATCATAACATAGAGACAAAACTCCACAAGGAGGCAAAAGGTAGCTTATAGCCAAAGTAATTTCTCATATTGTGAATTATAAGTGCAAAGATCAGTGCTAGAGGCAGGCCCATTGACAGCAACAAAAAGTAACAACTACTGTGGTGTCAGAAAAATCTATGGAAACCAAATGTAAAACCAAGAAAATGTTTGGCTCAGTAGTAAGGGATCATCCACACCTCCTTAACCATTAAGGCTATTGCTTTAAAGGACCAGTGACCCCAAACCATCAAGGAAAGAGAGAAATTGGGTCCAATATCCTTGACTTAAGAAAATTGTATAATATAGTTTCAAAGCATTTCCTTAAGAAATGTTAATACATAAAGGAATAAACATTGAGTAAAAAATTTAATAAATCAGACATCTGATTCCTTGATGATGCCAAGTACTATACATAAGTTTCTACTACATATGTTCTAAAGCAAGCAAACCAACTTTGAAATTATGCTGTCATTTCCCTTAAAAAGTCTGTTGTGACACTATCTTAAATTCCTTTGGAATAATAGCATTCGTCTTTTTTGTGTATGCTTCAACAGAATAAAAATTTTATTTTTCATCTATTATATTCCATATTACGGATTTTTATATTGTTTGCTTTATAGTTTTGCCTAATGCTTCTGCAACTATTAATTTCAACAGCATTTGAACACTACTGTATATGGCAGATTATAACAAGTAATTAATGCTTAGCCCACTATAAGGTGTTGGCTGCCATGAGCCCCTTACTGTGAGAAGGTGGCATAAAATATATAAAATAGATATTTCATATAGATATTTGTTCTCAGAGAAATTTTGCATGAGTTCCAAGAATTGCATACATTATTTTCTCATCAAATTAAATCACCACAAAGCTACCCAGGTACATCACTGTTACTTGCCCCACCCAGGAAAGTTTTCTGACTTTGTTGGTTTTTTTTTTTTTTGGTGGGTACCAAGGGTCGAACTCAGGACCTCGTGCGCCAGCAGGCGCCCGTGCCACTGAGCAATATCACCAGCCCTTTTTTCGTATGTGGGTTCCAGGAGTCGAACTTGGGCCCTCACGCTTGCCAGGCAGGTGCTTACGCCACTGAGCCATCTCACCAGCCCAGCTTTCTGACTTTGAGGAATTTTTTTTTTTAATGATCATAGAAAGAATGTGCTTGTATTTGTTTTCTGACTTTGATGAAAGACATCTGCATTATATTGTTTCATATTTTTACAAAACGTAATTCCAGAAAAAAAATTTCTCTCTTTAAAACTTAATATAATTACTTCTTGTAGAGAGTAAGAGTTATGTATTTTATTGTGCAGACCGTAAGAGCTAATAATCCTGATAGGATTATTAGTGCTCATGTTTTATATATATGCTTGTCCTTTTCAAGGTATGGTTTTCTATTTTCTATTTCTTCTTTTATACTCCTAATGCCTTTTACTCAATGTATCTTATATCTCATTTTGGAAGAATATAGAATTGAAAAGTAAAAATGATAGAGCAGATAGAGAGTATCTGTACAAGTACTCATTTGACTGTAATCAAGTGCCTGCTGCATTCATGGTCGTAGTGGGTGGTGCCTTTTTGTTCATGATGTGGTCATTCCTCCCAGGTTTTGAAGTGTGAGACTCCAGGGTTATTCTCGAAGGGCTGTAATAGTGATCCCACCCCTCCACCGTCCCCAAATAGCATCATCATAGTGAAAACATTTTTCTCAATTACTGGTTGGTTAGAAAGTGTGTGTGTCATTGCAGAGTATCATTTTAGGTGTTTCAAAGGCTGTTTTCTGTAATCATATCGGTTCAGTCCATATAGCACTTTTCCCCCGTAATTGCTTCAAGGCCTTCACATAAGTCAGTGAACACCAGCATTCATTCCTGTTGCAGTGGGGAGTTGGAAAGCAAAACTGAAGCTACCAAGTTGTCAAGGAGGTAGACCTTCTATAGGCTGGATTTGGTTTCTCATTGACTGAGACTTGAACCTAAATGGGAAACCTGAAGAAATACAAATGCAACTTTAAATCTAGGAACATATAAATTCATACCAAAGAGGCAAATTTACATTGTTTTGTTTCAGTCCTAATTACTTAATTACTTGTATATATTGATGTCATATAACATAAGCTTTTAGTTTAGCCTTTTTGTTTTGGATATGCCAATTAGTTTTTAATTATGTGAGCCATAATTATAGAAATATTTTAGCCTTATCTCTTGGTAAATGTTACCATTAAATGTTCTTATACAGTAAGAACATATCCTATTGAGAGCTATTTCCTTTTTAATATTTATTGTGTTGTGTAAGATTTACTTGGAGCTCATCAGATTTTTAGCAAATCATGGTAATTTTAAAATAATCCCAAAGTATATTTACACCACAGTAAGTTATTTGTGCTGACCTGCTGTGGCTAACCATATCAAACTGGATGATCCCAAATAAAATATTTATCCTCCTGCCATTATAAGAATTTCAGCTCTTAATTCTGCCTCATTATAAAGTAAATATTTGCAAGTTTGATCCCCAAAATTTGGGGAGCCAGCTTTCAAAAAGCTAAGTATCATTTGGTCATTCACTTATTTGTTCCTGTATCAGTTAGTGTTCACACGAGGAGCAGATTTAGTATAAGATAGATATATATCATATTATATATATGATGCATATAAATATTTACTAGGTAGGCTTACTGTGGCTGCCTGAAAAGTCAGGTGTGGAAGAATGCAAAAAGCTATCTACACACTGGAGATCTGAAGGATCCAATCAAAAGTGGAAGGCCTGCAGCTCACTGCAATTCCCTCTTCATTAAATCCATCATGCAAAACACACCCAGAACTGTGCTAAACCAATTACTGGACATTTCCTATCAAGTTCACACCACAGTTAACTATCACAATTCCCTTGTAAATAGTATTAAACACCTACTTTGTGCAGGTGCTATTCAAATAGATAGGAAATAGATGCTGCCCTTAATCAGCATGCATTGTTGCAGGGAAAGAAACCTACACATATGTGACTGATACAGTGTTTTGTAAGTGCTATCAAGAATCAAGGACAAAAGAAATAATAATCATGGGCAATGCACAGGGTGCATACAAAGGTAGAAGGAATGAGCAATCTGTGTACTTTGCTCTGGAGTCTCCCCTCTGGCTTCTGCGATGCCTTGTATTCTTCCTGTAAGTTACCTGAAATAGGCATAGGGGGAGAGTGGTAGGAGAAAAAAATCAGCTTTTATGGAGCTATAGAACTAGGACCAAGAGGTGCCCACAGTAGAGTTTCATTTGAGCTTGAGCTCCTTCATCTTCCTTGTATATCCCTAGAGATGTTCCAGAGTCTTACTTGGCAACTAAGTAGGAGCCCAGGTTCTCTGAGCACCCACTGAGACACACTGTGGGAAGAGGGCTACCTTTCCCTTACAATCCACTTGAGCAGTCATAGTTTTTCTCATTGATTATGTTCACTTCTGCAGTATAAGATCAGTGATGCATGTTTTCTATTTTACGAAGGACTTCAAGAATCAACTTGTGTATTGGGTGAGGGGCACATAACACAGTACAAATTTCTAGTTGGCAGAGCCATAGGGCTCTTTTAAACTAGGTACCAATGCTTTAGTACATGCTGTGAGTATGGTGCTAAGGTGAATGAAGTGAAGAAGAAAAATAAGATTAAAATTAAGATTACAAAGGAATCTTAATTCCTTGTTTTTCTCAGAAGATCAGAGAAAAAGCAAGTAAATAATTGAAAGGTAGAAATAGATTGGGAGATGCTATCGTTGAACACATGTAGGATAATTCATTCGGTCGATAGTACCTGTGGATCAAGAAATACTAGGATTAGGCATGCTCTGTTCAGGGCAGTGGCTCAGAAAACCAAGTGGGGCCTGACATTGACATGGGACAGTTTGCTCAGTTTGAATCTATCTGTATATTAAGTTAAAGTCTTAGTAATGTGTAGACTCATTTGTATATATTTAGGCTATGAAGACTTAGTTAAGATCGTTTTTTCATATGGCATATTCCTAATTCCTTAGTATTTCATTAAAATAGCTTTAGTCTGTAATTTAAAAATTTATAGATAGGAGTTGAGTTTATGCTAAACTCTACAGAAATAGAAGCCATTCTGAGGATCAAAGTTACACTAATGTATTTTTGTGAAATTCTAAACTGTTGTACTGTTATCTGAAGTGTATGCACTCATTTTATTGACCTTTTTTTTAACTAGATGCTTTCTGATGCAGCATCTGGAAAACTGAAAATCGTTCATGGAGATGTGTTGACATTTAAGATAGAAAAATCTTTTCCACGAAGTCTTAAAAGACACTGGGAGGATGGTAAGTACCTTTGAGTACTTGTTTTGTTTTTAATTTCCTTTTCTCATTATTTATGTCACAAATATTTATTTTATTCATTATAGATTTATTACAAGTATTATATATTAAAAATTATCTGAACAGTTAAATAATATGCACTGTAATTTTTTTTTAACTTTTCCAGTTCCAAAACTTAAAATCCAGTACTTTTTGGTCTTGCATTTTCCAATGTTCTAGATTCTATGCAACTAAACTTATCATTTGTTCTGAGAGTTTCTGATGAGCAAAAATACCCTGTTTATCTGTGGATTCCAAAAAGCTGACCCATAGCAGGTACCAATAAACAGTGTCCATGAAGGGAGAGTGACTCTATTGACCACTGAGTGCAAAATACAATGGAAAAAAAATAAAAAAGAAAGGCTTGGGTGTGGCTTGGTTTACTAGAATACTTTTTTTCACCATTTAGAAAAAGTAACACTTCATAGTTTACCCCATATTTATACAGTATCACAAAATGACAAGTTTAGTTGCTAGTGGTTATTTTTTTCCATCCACTTCTAACATGTTTCTGAGGTTTTTCTTTCTGGGCATCTTCTTTTTCTCATGCTGCAGATTGACCTATGTCACTCCACTCCTGGTTTTTCACTTCTCCCTGTGTAATGTAGGCACATACATCTTTTTACCTAGCCTGTATCTCTTTCAAGGACATATGGCCCCTTGATAGCCCCATAGGCACTTTAACTTCATCATGTCCAAAGAAAATCTTTTCCTTCAAGCCAATTATTTCATGCCAGAAATATGGACTTTCATTGACTGAACACTAATTAGATAAAATTCTTTCCTCAATAATTCAAATCTCAATTGTGAGAAAATGCTGGGGTTTTTTTTTTTGTTGTTTTTTTTTTGGTGGGTACCTGGAGTCGACCTCAGGACCTTGCACGCCAGCAGGTGCCCGTGCCGCTGAGCAATATCACTGGCCCTTTTTTTTTTCTTATGTGGGTTCCGGGAGTCGAACTCGGGCCCTCGCACTTGCCAGGCAGGCGCTTACGCCACTGAGCCATCTTACCGGCCTGAAAATGCTGTTTTTGAAGAATAAATGGACTAAAAAATACTCAGCCATATCTTTTAATATATTTTTGATACTATTAATATCCAGTTTGATTTTACTCTGAACTAAAATTGTGTTTGAAATTTATCGATGAAATAATTCTAAGTTTTTTTTCCCCTGCAAAACAGATCCTCCAAATGTACACATTATTGGAAATCTGCCTTTCAGTGTGTCAACTCCACTGATTATCAAGTGGCTTGAAAACATTTCTGATAGAAATGGACCTTTTGTTTATGGCAGAACTCAGATGACTTTGACTTTTCAAAAGGAAGTGGCTGAGGTAAGCTCTAACTTTTTCTGGTTGTTTGATCACGTGATCAGATTCTCAAACAATACTACATTTTCACCCCAACTGGGTGTTCTAATACATACTCTGTTATACACAGAGAAACTAGCAACAGCTCAGGTGAAACTTAGGCATATGGGGCCGGGGATATAGCTCAGCGGCACAGCACCTGCCTGGCAAACGCAAGGTTGTGAATTTGATTCCCAGTATTAAAAAAAAAAAAAAAACTTAAGCTTATGAGTATGACAGACAGCAGGGCTGGAAACTTCTAGGGAGAGTGAGTGTGAATGATATGTGTGAGCCAAGAAGGAGGTGCAGTAAATGCAGGGACAAAGCAGCCATAGACACAATCAGAGAAAGACGAAAGCTATGTGTCAGCCATGCATTCATACGTGGGGTTCAGAGAGTGGTATCTTAAAATCGATCCTTTGTGCTCAGTAGGATGATAAAGAATATGATCATCAACTTGGAGCTAGAAAGGGAAGAGGGTGAAGGTCTTACTATCCAGCATATAGACTTTGTCTTAGCCCCCACCTTGGTGATGCCTGCTGTGCCAGCCTCCCCCTGGCAGGTGTGTTCTGAGTCAGTCTCTAGGATGGAAACCTCCAGGCTGTTCACAGGCAGCTCTTGCACTGCAGAGGTTTAAGGAGGGTGTCTTACTTACTTTTCTGTCATTGCTGAGACAAAATACCTGACACCCAAAGTTAAAGGAGGAAAGGTTTATTTAGCTGACAGTTTGTAGATGTTTCAGTTCATAGTCAGCTGGCTCCAAGACAGGATGACACAAGGCAGAGGGGCAACAATTCATGGCAGTGGAAGACAGCAAAAGCAAGAGAGAAGGCAGGGATAAGCCTCTTTCTATCCCTTATATTGTATGCAGGCTACCTGCCCTATGGCACGTGTAGCACTCACACCCTTAATCCCAGCATTGGACCTTAAATCAGTCACAAACTCTAGATTCACCTACCTCCAAAAAAGCCTAAGACTGCATGAGGCTTTTGGGGACATCTACATACAAACCATAGCAGAGGGGAACTGCAAGCCGTAAGTCCACCTCACTCTGATCGCATCTCCTGTCCACTCCCTATCACCAAGGTAATAGTGCTGTGAATTTTGGATTTATTATTCCATTCCATAGTCTGTTATCACATGGAGTTTATATCCATATAAATAGTATACTTTAGTTTTATCTTTTTTGAACTTTATATAAATTAATTCATGAAGAGATGCAGTCTCTTTATTTGGAACATTTTTATAGGATTTGCTCATGTTACTCATAACTGTACTTTATTTATGTAACATATATACCAGCCACTGATTGTCATTTTTTTGTCCATTCTCCTGTTTGAGGACCTAGAATTAGCTGTCATGAATGTTCATATATTCATGTCAGCTGGGACACATGGGCAAGATTTCTCTAGGGTATATGCATCGAAGTGGAAATGCAAATCCTAACTCTTGCTAGACAGTGATAAATCGTTTTTAGAGGTCATTATGCCTATGTATAGCCCCACCAGCAGTGTGCATGAGTTCATTTTGCTCCCTATTCTTGCCAGTACTCGGTATTGTTGGGGTTGCATGTTTTTAGTAATCTAGAAGTAATGGTATATCGTGTTGTATTTGATTTTGTTTCTGGTGGTTTTGAATGACATTGAGAACCATTTTATGTGTTTACTGGACTTTGGGTATGTGTGTGCACAGTTTGCATATCTTCCTGTTGGGCTACTTGTCTTTTCTTTTGGATTCAGAGTTGTTACATATTCTCCATACTAGTCCTCATTATTTATGCAAGTTGCACATTTCCTCTTCTGCTCTTTGACATGTTGTCATTTTCTTTTTACAGGTTCTTTTAAAGATTAGGCATTCTCATGAATGAAGTCATTAGATTATGATTAGTGTTTTTCTGTGTCTTGTTAAATCCTTTTATATCTTGAGATCATGTAGATATACTTTTGTTATGTTCTAGAAGCTTTATGTTTTACCTTTCACATTTGTGTCTATAATCTTTATGAGATTGATTTTTATGTATGTTTGAAGTAAAAATAAGTATTACCATTTTTAACATATGGATCCCAATTAGCACCATTGATTAATAAGTCTGGCATTCATTGATCTCTATCAATACCTTTGCAAAAGCATTGCTTTGATTAGAAGAAAATTATGTAAAATCCAGAGGGCCCAGTTTAGAACATAGAGGAGAGAATCCTCAGGAGGAGCATTCAGATCAGATCAGAGCCAGTTAAGAAGGTGAGTTTGATCAAATACCTATCATCTTTCATATATTGAAAGAATACAGAAGTCCAAGGGAGTTTAGGATTGAATTAGTTATAAATAAATAGGAAACTACTGTAGGGAATGAAACAAATACAGTGGTACCTTGGTTCATGAACACTTTTGTTTGTGAGCAGTTTGGTTCACAAACAGAACCTTTGGCAGTTTCATTTTTGTTTGCAAACTCTACATCAGGTGGTGAACATAACCATAGCTATCTTTCATGCACAAACATAAATGTGGCCATCTTTTCCAGAATCATGGAATGAATTAAGCTTGTGAACTGAGGTACCACTGTAAAAGTTGTAATTATTTGGAGTAAAATATTATTATTTGGAGATACATAATTATTTTAAAAACCTAAGCAAAAGACCTGTTTTAAAAAAATCTGCACAACCTTACTGAAAGTCTCAAAAGTTCACTAAGAAAAATCATGAGAAATATCGTAGTCCTGAAAGGAAAAATGATTAGTGTAAAGAAGCTGATTTTTCCAAATACATAGCTTTGTAGTACATCTAATATAATTATAATCCTTAAAGAATTTCTCTTGAAGTATAGTGGTTATGTATTCTTGGACATGCAATAATATATAAGATACGTTGAAAAAGGAGAATGAGAGACAACTTGCTTTATTAACGTATATAGTGAAGCTTTAACAACCAAAACAGTATGACATGGCAGAAGACAGATTGATGGCCAGATTAGAAGGTCCAGGAGTAGACAAACTGATATATGATAATGGTCAGATCAAAAATTATCAGTGAAGAAAAGAATTATTTAGTAATCTGTGGCTATTTGGTTAACTGTTACAAAAAATATTTTAGTGATTTACTTTACATAAAAATTCCAGTTACTGTATCTTCAAAGTCATGTAGGGTCTGATATGCTGTTAGTTCTATTGAGTGTATTTTTCACTTAAAATATTGTATTTTACCTCCAAAAGTTCTATTTGGGACTTTTTATATCTTTCCTTTCTCTCATTGTGTTCATGCTTTCCTTGGTATTTTTGTACATACCAGTATGTCTAATATTTATAGTAGCTGTTGTGTGTGCTGCTGGCGATGAACCCAGGTCCTTGTATATGCTGTACAATTACTCTATTACTGAATTACATCCCCAGCCCTTTAATGGTTGTTTTAAGATCCTTGCTTAGCAATTTCATTGGTTCTGTCATTTCTGTACCATTTTGCTGATAGATTTTTTTCATCCTTTTTATGGTCCCATTTTTCTACTTCTTTCCAAAGAAGAGATACTGGATATTTTGAACATTTTTTTTTTTATTTAATGTTTTTGAGGGCTGGGTTTTATGGTGTTGGGTTTTTGTTTTTGTTTATTTGGGGCTCTTAGATAAATGCATATTATTTGAGGCATGCTTTTAGAATTTGTCTAATGGATCCAGAATAGACTAATTTGGGATTGAACTCCACTAAGTCATGACCTTTCTAAGAGCTCTACCCAGCACACTTTGCATTTCAAGGCCTTTGAGATTTGTCCCTGGCTGTTGGGAACACAAACTGTTCTTCATCCTGTGTAAACTTCTCTCCCAGTTTTCTTTTTCCAACTTCCCAGGTCTCAGGAAGTTGTACCTCAGGCCTGTTTAGATTAAGGCTACAGAGGACAACCCTTACCTTTGGCTCACACTTTCCCTCTCTTTTTTTCCACCATCCCTTTCTGAGCATTGCAGGTATGTGTATGTATGTGTCCCTGTATGTTGTACATGCCATTGTGTGAGAGAGAGAAAGAGAATGAAGTCTGCCTGCCTTGGCCTCCCCAGTCTCCAGCCCGTCTCCCCCAGAGAGAGGCTTGTGGGGCCCTTTGCACCCCTCACTGTCTGTGCTACAGCAGTCTGGGTTCACCTCCTTTCTGTTCTCTGAGATCACAGATCTTGCTGCCTGTTGTCTGGTTTGTTAAAAATGATATTTCTTACACATTATTCAGCTTTATAGTTGTTTTAGAATGAAACTTTTTTTAATAATCAGGATTCCTTTGAGAGTAGATTATAACTCAAGAATCAATGAATGGGACTGTGTCAAATTAAAAAACTTCTGCACAGCAAAGGAAACAACCAATAGAGTGAAGAGACAAATTACAGAATGGGAAAGTAATTTTGGCATTCTCAAAGAACTCAGAGGACTAATATCTAAAATATATAGAGAACTCAAAAAAATTAAATCACCCAAAATAAAAGACCCAATCAAAAAATGGGCAATTGAAGTGAGTATACACTTCTCTGAAGAAATACAAACAGCCAATAAATACATGACAAAATCTTTAATATTGAGATTCTGCCTTACTCCAGAAAGAATAGCTACCATTAATAAATCAAATAATAACGTGCTAGTGAAGCTATAGGAACAAAGAATGCTTCCGTATTGTTGGTGGGAATGTAAACTAGTACAGCCATTGTGGAAATCAGTATGGAGAGTCCTCAGAAAAACTAAAAATAGAAATTCTATTCTACCCAGGCATTTGCCTTCTAGGTATCTTCCTGAAATAGTTAAAAACCCTATCACAGTGATACATGCCGACCCATATTTATAGCAGCACAAGTCACAATAGCTAAATCTTGGAAGCAGCCTATATGTTCATCAACAGATGAATGGATAAAGAAAATGAAGTACTGCTTTGCAATAAAGAAAGATAAAATTGAGTCATCTGTAGGAAAATGGATGTACCTTGAGACCATAATGTTAAGTGAAATAAGTCAGACACATAAATTTAAATATCGCACGGTTTCCCTTATATAAGAAACCAAAGTATAAATAATTTAAAGAGCAAAATAAAAGATATAGGATCAGGAAGATAAATATTTTGCAAAAGGGATCTACAGATGGAAGAAGGGGAGAAGGGGGAGGGAAGGTGATGAAACACATCTTAACAATTAAGATGTGTTATGTACAGGCACCAACTCCCCACAATGAATGTAGTCACTGGGTGCTGCAAACCTGTACTAATAGTAAAAAATAAAAAAAGAAAAAAAATAAGGTGGAACACAGGTCAGGGTTGCTTATACCTTTTGGGTCACATGGGCTGCACTTGCTGTACAACCAGCCCCAGGGCAGAAAAAGAACAGTATACTATAACTACCTGAGCTTGATTCTGTAGATGCATTCTTCTCAGATAATTTAAGTGTATCAACAGAATTTCATTTCTCAAATCCATCTATCTGTTTGCCTGAGTTCTCCTGCAGCAATCATTTCCAACAAGGATACTTTGCCCCACCCATCTCTAGGGGACATGTGACAGTGTCTGGAGTCATTTTGGCAGTCACAACTAGGGGATTTGTCTGGTGGCTAGCACTAGACAGAGGGTTAGCATGCTAACTCTTAACAGGAGAGCAACCCCGTCCCCCACCCCACAACAGAGAATGGCCCAGTATCAACCCATCTAAAATACCAGTAAGCCAAGGCTGAAAAAGTTGCTTTGGAGTATTTGGCCATAAAATTGTTTTCCCCAAAATGCTGAAACTTTCCATCACAAACTGTCAGACCCTCTTGTGTTATAGGAACTCTTAAGATGATACTGTATTTTCACTTTCTCCAATGTCCTTATGGTTATCTATTCATGAATCTATTGATTCTGTCCCTGTTCATCTGAGTTGGGCCTAGGCTTCTAGTTTTCTTTCCTACTTTCTCAACCTTTAGAAGTCTTGGTTCGGAAGAAAGCCACTCCATTTACATTCATAGCACTTTCACACCAGTGTGAGTTTTTCCCATACCAAGCAATTCTGCAAATCTCTAAACAACAACTGGTCTTCTATACCTAACTAAATTCTGACACTTTCCGCCCCTAGTTAGTTAATGTCATATCCCACAAGTTAGTGGCTCAGTTCCAAAGTGGACTGCCCCATGTCAGATGCCAGTCACATGTCTGGGCTTCCAGTACTTATGAGCAACCAGCTGTGAATCGAGGGATCTTATCATCCCTTACTCAGGTTCCATAATTTCTTAGAACGGCTCACAGAACTTGGTGAGCCTATGTTTAAGTAATGAGTTACCAGTTGGTCTTTCTGGCGAAAAGCCCCACCCTGTGTCACCTCATTAGCATGAAGTCAGGTGTGATGGCGGAGAGGCTCATGAGTAACAGAAGACACCCTTCTCATCCAGGAAATTTCATGGGATTTAGCTCTGTGCAAGCAACCAGGGATAGAGACCAAGTAGGTTCCTAATTATATCACATTGGTGGATTTTTTTTCTTAATTGACATGATTATTATGGTATTCATGTTCTCATGTAACTCAGCGGAGATGCAAAATACTGTACACCCTAATTCTCCTGGGGGAAGCAGCGGAGGAGCAGCGGCCTAGGAGGTGGAGTCACGCTTTCAGTGACTCGGGGCCAGTTGTAGTTATTAATGATAGCGTTGCTGTAACCTTACCGTAGGAATTATTTTTCTTTAACAAAGGTTAATTTTAGTTAAATTTTAGCATGAATATGGAGAAAATTTTGCATTGAGTCTATAATTAACATTTATATTTACAAAACAGAACAAATGTGCACCATCCTTTTTGCCTTTCCCTAGGTCTACAGGATCTAAATCTAAAAATTCAGCTCATATACATTAAAAGACATACAGACAGTATTGTTACAGCTCATAAAATAGAATCAGACTATTCTAATAGACTTAATCTCATCTAACTTCACTTTATACTTGGTGAAACTCAGGCTTGGAGCAGTTTAATACCTTTCCAAAGGTCACGAGTAGTTGTAAGAAAAACTGAACTGTAGTGCAGGTCATACGTTTTTGCTCAAGTTATGATGTTTGAGTTGTGGCTGTTGCAGGACCCGTTGCTTCTCTCCAGTTGGGTCTAGTGTCCACCTCTGTCTTCTTCCATCTCCAGGAGACCTTGCCTGTTACGGTACATCCCCAGCAGTGAGTCACCTTCCATTGATGACATGGTTCATGTCCCTTTTGTGAGGCTGTGTAACTTCTCAGATATAAACTTACTTTTTCTTGTTTTAAAAATTACAAAAAAATAGCACTGTCCTTGTGAATTCATTGAACACTTGTTTTTCTCATTGTTTTTCTCACAACGCTTTATAAGCTCAAGAGTTAGAGGTTTTATTTTACTGAAAAATTAACTGATTTGGTTGTCTGGCCTTTTGTTGTTAAAATCATCAATCTCCTAATAGTAGACATTGAGTTTCATAGCTTTACCTATAATATATCACAAGAAATAGGGAATGTTTGAATGCCTGATAGACTATTTGTTAACTTTTAATTGAAGCCTTTTGTAGGATTTCCTGGCCTGTGACTTGAATTTTTACTTAATAGTTAGGGACAGTTACGTGTGCTGCTTTAGTCTAAGTTAAGATGATGATTTACATGTTTTCATCTCCAAAACCTGAGCATATTTGCAGCAAGGATTGAATAGTCAAGTCAGTGGGTCTCCTAACCTGTACAGGATGCTTAGGGCTCTAAGTGAAATGGACCTAAATGTGTTTTTACATCAAATTAGAACACTTAACTTTATGCCTTACAGGTTGAATTTTAGTTAAAGTGAGTTTTGAGTTCTCTTGAATTCATCAGTAAAAACACACCTTTCAGGTGTGAAGTAAAATATTAGTTATGCAGGGGAAATTCAGGATAAAATAATAATTTCAAAAGTGTGGGCATTTCTTTTGGCTCATTTTTAAATTATAATAATTATGTTCATGCTAGCTTGTAAAGATCTGGTTTGAACTGTGCTATTGGATGTAATGCAGTTACAATGCATTTTGAGTTTTTGACTTTTATTCTGGTAGTAATATTAAGCTTCTTTTTTCCTGCATGGAGAGCTAGAAATATTTTTGACCATTTATTCCATAAGCCTGTGCTTTAACTTAAATCTATATTTCTGTTATTTGTCTTTTTTATTTGCTTCAGAATATATACATTTCTTGGTTTTACACGTTAGTAAGGAAGAATTTACTTTGGGTTATATGCTATAGCAACTCATCACTTATTTTGAATTTACCTTCCCAATAATTTTAAATGTCCTGATACAGATAAAAGCCAGGTGATTAAAAATACAAATTTGGGTAGCATAAAGTAATGGCTTCTGAGTAACAAGATAAATGCTACAAAATTTCCATATTTGCTTGTGAACTTCTTCAGCATCTCATGTAGAACCTGTTTTTTTCATCTTAGTCAAGGCAAAGTTCTAACAAGCCAAATTATGTGGTTTTCATGCCCACAGCAGGTTAGAAGCAGTGAAGTAAAGGGTTAGCATAGTAGTCAGCACATGACAGTGAAGCAAGAAAAAGGAAACCCAGCAGCAGCAAACCCCAAAAGCTCTGTGCCTTTCATGGCTTGGTCTGGGGCCCACAGTCTCATACCTGCCCTGGACTGAGTGCAGTCATTATTGGTACTGCATTTGTAATAGTAACCTTGAGTCATTCACCAGAGGGTTGGAATGTCTTTGCGGCTCTAAGAACACTGAGAAGCAGACTACCTTTCAGAATAATAAGTAGGTCTAATTGCTTTACCCAGTACTCAGCTTTGTCCAGTTTTAATATATTGCCATATTTTTTGTTTCTTTTTTAAAGAAATACTGTAGATATATTTGGAAACTTCTATATCTTTTCTTCCTGTGGGTTGTTCCATGTTAAAATTGATAATCATCATTTCCATGCATGTTTTCTACCTGCCCTGGAGATAACATACAGAAATATATGTACACACACAGCGTAAATAATAGGAGTCATCTTTTTTTTTTTTTTTTTGGCACAGAATCAAACTCAGGACCTTGCGCTTGCCAGGCAGGCGCTCTGCCACTGAGCTATATCCCCGGCAGGAGTCATCTTTTGAAGTTTTTATATAAATAGCATCATATCATACTTATTTTCTGCCACTTAATTTATACTCTATTTTGGGTTTTAAACTACCTTGACAACCCCTGTTATTTCTTTTAACTATTTTGTATTCTGCTGACAAAAATAACAACAGTACATTTATTCACCTGTGGATGGACTTTTGTGTTTTTCTTTTTTTTGATACTACACATGGTACTATACCTCTCATATGAGTGTAGAAACGATTCTCTAGGATGTATTCCCAAGGTAGGCCTAACAAGTCATGAGGATTCATATAACTTCATCTTTACTATAACTTGCCAAATTATGCTGCAAAGTACTTACACTGATTTCCCCTCTCACTAGCATGCCCGAGTGTTCTGTAGCTCCAGATACTCACCATTGCTAGTTCTAGCGGTTTCTTTATTTTTAATTTTTGCTCATTTCATAGATATGAAATTACATCTCATGGTCTTAACTTGTATGTTCCTCCTTTGTAACATAGTTTATGTTACATAGTTTATCCCTTCTTCGAGCATAGTTTTTTATGGTTATGGCTCATTTGGGTAGCTCTTCTATGATTTGCCTTATCATATTTTCTGTTAGTTGTTTATCTTATGATTATTAATGACTAATATATAGGCATTTCTTCTGTACTCTGAACACTAACGCTTTGTTCACATATTCTGAACATGAATCCTTTTGATCCTTCAGATACCTTCTCGCAGTTGTGGTTAGTCTTTATAGTGCTTTAGTATACACAAAATTTTAACTTAAATAGAACAAAATACGTCAGTCTTTTGTAGCTTTTGCTTTTGCATCTTTAAGACATTATTCTCTGCCATGGAAGTCGTAGATACTTATGAAGATTTTACTTTAGGTTATGGTAAAAGGTCAGGACCTACTCTTTCTCCTATAGATACCTAATTTTACCAATATTACTTACTGAATGTTCTAGCCTTTCCTCATTAGCAGTTGTTGTCACATTTATCAGGACCCACATGTGCTTGAGTCTGTGTCGGAGGCTTTTGTCGCATTGGTCTGTTTGTGCCAGTAGCAGTATTGTCTTAATTTTGGTGTCTAGCAGTATGACCCTTCCCAACAATATGCCATATTGTTGGCATATTTCAGGAGTATCTTGGCTGTTCTTAGCCTTAGATAATTTTTATATGCAATTTATGTTTAAAATATATATAATGTATATGAAAATTAAGGTCCTTTTTTAAGCATCCTGCTAGGATTTTGATTTAAATTATGTTGTATTTATTTAATTTGGATATACCTAATTAATTACAAAATAAAAATGTTCGGTTCCTTAAAAGGATAAAAATTTCCTAGTTTTTTACAAAAATCATGTATCAAGAATGGCCATGGGGCCGGTGAGATGGCTCCGCGGCGTAAGCACCTGCCTTGCAAGCATGAGGGCCCGAGTTCGACTCCCGGAACCCACATACGAAAAAGGGGCCGGTGATATCGCTCAACGGCACGGGTGCCTGTTGGCGCGTGAGGTCCTGAGGTCGACCCCCCGGTACCCACAAAAAAAAAAAAAAAAAGAATGGCCAGTCCTCTAAGGGTTCTTGAATATTCAAAGTTTTGTTATATTTAAATAAAGAAAAGCATACCATTAAAAATGTTCATTTCTGTGTTGGAATATTCAAGAAATTAAATATTTAAGCATCTTTAGTTCTTCATTATGCTTGCTAATTTTTTCATTAAATATTTATTGATTAGTTGTTTTATGAAGACCATTCTGCTATAGAATAAAACAGTGATTTAAAAATACTCAACAGTCGGGCCGGTGAGATGGCTTAGCGGCGTAAGCGCCTCCCTTGCAAGCGCGAGGGCCCGAGTTCGACTCCCGGATCCCACATACGAAAAAGGGGCCGGTGATATCGCTCAGCGGCACGGGTGCCTGTTGGCGCACGAGGTCCTGAGGTCGACCCCCCCGGTACCCACAAAAAAAATAAATAAATAAATAAAAATAAAAATAAAAATACTCAACAGTTAATGGTAGGGAAGTTTTCTTGCCTGAGTTTTTTAGTGCATTATACATGATACAATGCGTACTTCCAAGATCCAAGATATTGATGATGTTGGAGGAAATCATATTCCTCATGTTGGCTACATATCATGTGTCAGATATCCTGTGCTTTTATCATTTGTCTCAAAAAATCTAGCATCAGAGATAATGAAATGTTGGCTGTATTCTATTTCATCAAGCCATGCTCAAATTCCTTTCTTTTCCTATATAGAGACTTGCAGCCACTACAGGAAGCAAGCAGCGCAGTCGCCTTTCTGTTATGGCTCAGTACCTCTGCAACGTCAAGCACATCTTTACCATTCCAGGTCAAGCTTTTGTCCCAAAACCAGAGGTAAGTTTCCACTTGTGTTTGTATATCAGAATTTGAATTTCTGTTATAATCTTTGTTCCCCTGAGGATGTGTCATAGGAAATAATCTCTAGGATCTAATTGTTTCTATGCGAAGTGCTGCATCATTATTTTTTTTTTACTTGAGTAGGAGCCATGTACTTTTTAGAATTTATCTCTTCCTTAGAGTGATCAAATGTCTAGGTTTATGTAGTGGTTTAATTATCATCATTATCTTTATCATCATCATCATTCCCTGCTGCTCTTACAAATATTCCAGTATAACAGATAAATGACATGGTCACTCAGTCTTTTAGAAAAGAAATCGAATATTTTTTGTGATTTTGCTAGAGAATTCTAATTAAAGTTGGATCAAATATTATTTATTGAATAGTTTTTTTACACATTTTTGGCGGAATTATAGTAAATCATCTGTGGAAAAACAGTTACACTGCTTACATGAGTAAGTTTTAATTACAAAAACAAAGTTTCTGTATGCCAAATAAAAAAAGCTGGTGTCTGTTTTAGCAAAAGCATTGCTTGATGAGTTATTACAGAACATGTACTATAAAAAGTCATATTTCTTCACTGGATTAAGCGCTGACTTTGAAAAGTGCTGGGCTGGGTATACAACATGGAGGGAGGCACTTCATCAGATACTGAATCTGCCTTCAGGGAGTTCAGAGCCCAATAAAGAATTGAAATCTCTCATTGGTAGTTAAAACTCTCAAATACAAAGTAAGTTTCCTTTACATAATTTCCCCTTCATAAATAACATGAAAAAATTGTCTTATGCGATTATATCTCATAGGTTTAGAATGAGCCCTCTGACTAGTAATGTTGAGTCTGTTGTGTGTCTTGGAGCATCTCAAACATGTTCACCTTCTTTGCTACCATCTCAACACTTCCTCTGCCATTTTGTCCTCCACAGTTAGCTGAGCTTTCAGGTGACCATAGCAATTCATTCACCTTCTACTTCTTTAACAGACTTACTTATCAGCTTTTCTAAAATAGCCTCAGGGAACTTACAGTACCACCTCTCTTCAGTATCTCAAAGTTTCAAAGCCATTATAAATGACTTCTCCCAAAATAATTAGATCGTAGACATAATTTTATGATGAGAACTATCTTACAGGTCACAATCAATCTAAACACATTTGTGCTTTCAAGAACTTTCTCTCCTAAAACAGGTGACCGTACAGTTTGCTTTTTCTTGTCAGGCATGTAAGTCTATGTATAGCCTTTTGAATGGTTATAGACCTATGATATCAGAAACCAAGATCTTGACTTACAGGTTTTTGTTGCTATAGTCCAAGAATCTTTAGACTATCTAAATTTTACCAAGGATATCTTAGCATAGGTGTTAGAATATTAAGCAAAAAGTTCCTCTTGGTTTTAATTATGTAGTCGAAAGTATTTTATCATGTTTTCACATTATTAGCAACTTTATCTTTGATAAATTAACCTATGTAGTTAATTGAATTTTCTTTGCTCTGGTATTAAGGCTCAAGAAAACATTGTTTTAGGAAACTAGCTATGTGTTTAACTCTCTTTATTTAAGGATATTTGCCTCTTTTGGCAAATTAAACACATTCGTAGCAATTTTCTTCTCATGCTTTCATTATGTTGTAAATGCTACATGCAGGAGATTTATTTATAATTTAAGAAAGCAGTTATCAAGAAAGAGAATGTATTATGTTGAAAGAAAACAATATGATTAAATTTTAGTTCTTAAAGAATTTTCCGGGCCAGTGAGATGGCTCAGCAGCATAAGCGCCTGCCTGGCAAGCGCGAGGCCCAAGTTTGACTCCCAGAACCCACATATGAAAATAGGGCTGGTGATATTGCTCAGCGGCACGGGCGCCTGCTGGCGCGCAAGGTCCTGAGTTCAACCCCCAGTACCCACAAAAAACAAAAAAGAATTTTCCTTTGCTCTGAACTAGTTTTACTGTATTAGGAAAAATTAGGAATACCTTAAGGAAAACTCAACAATATTTGACTGTTGGTTATATTGAGTGAATTTTAAAAATTCATTTTCTCAGATTAAAAAAGGGAAGAGTTCTTAACAATATGAAATGAGTTGTGGGATGCATACTATTGGCTAATAGTCCCTTTGGCTAAACCTTTTAAATGCAAGAAGAAAAACAAATATGTTAAGATTAATTATGACCTGTAAGATAGCTCTCATCATAAAATTATGTCTACAATCTAATTATTTTGGGAGAAGTCACTTATAATGGCTTTGAAACCTTGAGATATTGAAGAGAGGGGTTACTGCGAGTGAGTTCCCGGACACAACCACACACAAAATAAGGTAAGCTAGGTACTAAAATAGAGGTGCAGGCACATTCTTGGGGGAGTTGAGAGAGGGAATTAATGCTCAGTAGAAATTTACTAACATTCATTGCTTATTTTCAATCAGAACTCTTAAGAATTAGATGTGAAGAATTTCTTTTGTGATATAGCAGGCTTACTTATACCCACATTAAGATATTTTTCTGTAGGAATCTGCTATTCCTTCTGTGTATGGGTCTTTTGATTAGCCAACTCAATCAAACATTAATGGCAGAACTTTTACTAACATGGAACTCTTCCTAAAGTCCCTTTCTGACTAGTTGGTTTTTAATTCCTGCCACACTTTATTCTGATGAACTTCTCTATCCCTGAAATTTGAACCTCAAGTACTTTTCTATTACAGAAAGACTTCTTAGGTTCTTAAAATTAGACTAATTAGTCTGTTTTGGTGTTTCTTAAAGTACCAGAATGTGTAGGATGTATATCCTAAGTTAGAATTTTTTGTGTGTGTTTTTATTTCA
This sequence comes from Erethizon dorsatum, assembly GCA_028451465.1. Lineage (NCBI taxonomy): Eukaryota > Metazoa > Chordata > Mammalia > Rodentia > Erethizontidae > Erethizon > Erethizon dorsatum. The sequence continues at coordinate 135,349,599 of CM051823.1, read as the reverse complement.
TCTTAAATTATTTTACCAATTGCAGAGAATTTTTTTGAGTACAAATTCACACTTAAAAATGTTTTCATGGAGTGTTTCCTTTTCAAATACTCACTACTCATCCAGAGTAGCTGTCTGCCGTCTCTCTTTCTCTCTCTCTCTTCCCCCCTTTCCCTCTCTCCCTCTCCCCTTCCCCCACCTTCAAATAAATCGTCTTCTATTTAAAAAAAAAATTTTTTTTTGTGACAGAATAATTTGTTTCTTAAATTTCTCAAGCTACTTTTTGAGAATCCACATTCCTTGAGGATCCACCTGTTTCTGGGATTCTGCACTAATTTTCTTTCAGCTAGTCTGCATATTACCCGAACTTGAGAAATACTGAGCTATTAGCAAGTCCTCAAAATTCGTTGGAACCTTTTTGCTTTTATAAACTGTAGTTACAGGCCTCATATTTTGACATCCACCCCACAGGTCTCACTGCTCTGTTGTGCTCTAGCCTAGTGGAAAAATCACTTACATATGAGTTATCACAGGTTCTTTTTGATTTACACTGGTAGTCTGTGGACCTCACAGTGAGCTAGACTTACTGGAATTCCAGGACTCTTAGGAGAACCTAATCAACAGACTGACTTTAGCACATCCAGATAGGGCTTGGAAGGGCTGTTGTGAGGAATAGCAATAGTAGTGCCAGATGCCCACCATATTAGGTACATGGAGGCAGTCAGTGAAAAGTAGCTGTGATTATAAACAAATTATAAACAAATAGTATGGGTTATAATCTTTAAGACATATATACTACTATACTATATATGATTTACCTGTTTATATGTGTGATATACTATACAGAACAAGTTACTCACCCAATGGTACAGATTTAAAGTAAATCAATAAAATTTTAGCTGAATTAATGATAATATATTCATGACATATAAAGAAAAGGTTGGGACATGGGGCATCTACACCTGACCTTTGAGGACAGCCTTTTAGAGCCTTCTACGTGCACTTGGCCATAGCTATTGAGAGCTGATCTTGAATTCAATGGGTGGATGGATCCCCATCAGAGATAGCCAATTTTTTTGCTTTGTGGTTTTTGAAATCAGTTACTGAGGCTGTCCTTGCTGTTGCATATTACCCTCTACTTGAGAATCGTTTGGACATGAGGATAGACTAATATTTTCCTGTTGAACTGTGATTCGTCTGTGTTTGGATGAGTTTCCTAGAACCGGAGATTGAGCTAGAATTTTGTAAAACTGATGTATTGAGAAGGGCTCTTGGGAGAAAGGGAGGAGAAAGCAGGAGAAAAGCTAAACAATAATACTCCTCCTGGAGACACGTCACCTAAGTGCAACAGTGGGAGAAGGGTCACTGGAGCACAAACTGCCCCACAGAGTTGGTCCTCCCCTGTGGACCCCATGCCAGCCAGGCCTGGGCTGGTGGCTGCCTACTGGGAGCAGTGGTGCAGTAGCCTCTCTGCAGAGGCGCCTTCATATCTGTGAACACCCAGTAGCTGGGGGATGATACCAGCCCCATAGATGGAGCTTGGACTAGGCATCATGTCTGGGTTCCTACCTATAGACAGAGCAGTAAGAATCTTCCGTGGCCTTCTCTGCCTTGGTTACTTGGAATTTCTAAAATAAGTTTTACATTTAATTGTTTTAGCATCATTCAGCCAGGATCATTTAAAGCATTTTTCTCTCTTACTTTGAAACTTCAGTCTTCCACCTTTATTAATGGTTTTTATACTTATTTTTACAATTCTATTGTTAGTTGCCTCAAATTCTTTTTAGAAGCAGTTAAGTCTGAAATAAAAGTAAACTAAAAGCCAGTTTTATAGAGAAATACCAGAATCCTTAAAAATGAGATAAGCGGGCTGGTGATACAGCTCAGTGTCACAGCGCCTCTCTAGCAAGTGTAAGGTTCTGAGTTCAATTTCCAGTACCAAAACCAAAAAAAGAAATGAGATAAGCATCAAGTAGAAACAATTACAGTTCTAATTTAGTACTACTTAGGATGTCATAACTGCTCAAGAATATACTAAGCAATCAGCATTACACAACCAAAGAAGGAAGAAAAAGTTTCATTTTTGCAGATGGTAGTCATATATATATATATATATATATATATATATATATATATATATATATATTATACAAAGAAATGAGCACAGGTTAGGTGTAATGGCACATGCCTGTAATCTCAGCACTTGGGAGGCTGAAGCGGGAGGATCTCCAGGAGCTCAAGGCCTGAACTACATAGTGAAAACCAAAAGAAAAGAAAAGGAGGGTTATTTGTCTCACAATTCTGGTGGCTGGAAAGATCATGCAGTGTGGTGCCTGGCAAGGACTTACTTCATTCCTTGGCAGCATCACAACCTGGCCGATAAACTGAAATGGGAACAACTGTGTGCAGAAGAGGCCATATGGTGGGGACCTTGCTTTATAATACCTCATGTACACTAACTCCTGTCAGACTAGCGTTAGTCCATTCACGAAGATGGAACCCTAAAGCGTAATTACCTTCCACTAGGCCCCATATCTTAATGGTTGTATTCACAATACCTTCCATACTGGAGAGCCTTGGGGATAAACCATATCCAAACTACAGGTGTGTGTGTATGTGTACACACACATTCCATAGGTGCTTTGTCATTTATTTTGATAACTTTTTAATCAAAGAAAAATAAATATTTAAATACATTCAGTAAATTAGAACAAACTTTCTTTACCTCATAAGTACTGACATTTGGGCCAGATACTTATTGATTGTGGAGTTTGTGCACTGTAAGTTTAACAGCATCCCTGCTCTCTTCACACTAGATCGTAGCAGTACCTCAGCTATGACAACCCAAAATGTCTCCAGGCATTGCCAGTTGTCCCTTACAGGTTACACTCTACCTCTATGAAAACCACATTGGGTCCCAAAGTGCAGGGTGGCATTGCATGCTTTCTATGCACTAACTGTCCAGTGTGTGTTGTCTCAGGCCAGCTCTGAAAAATGGTGCCATATTTGTTCCCATCTTCACAGGAGCAAACCGAGACTTTCCATGAGTCATGGGTACTGTGTAACCTTTAGGGCTTGCACCCAGGTGGTTTGATTCTGCAGCCCGGTTCACCCAGGCCAAATCCATCTCTCCACTTACTAGCTAGGTAGTGATGGGCAAGTTAGGTAAGTAACTTAACCTCTTCAGCCTCAATTCCTGTAAAGTTCTGAGAATCATGCCCACCTGGTAGTGTTGTTAGGAGGTTTAAAACAGCCAATATATGTGGAGGATTTAAACCAAGACTTTCCTTTGTCACTTACAGTAGGGGCAAGACCCTGAGGAGCAAAGGTAAAACAATCATCTCCCAGGCTAGTTGGAGAAGCCACTTGTAAACTTATAACCTATTCATATAGAGCATTTTCTGAGAGTAGACACAGAGGCCACAAATCTCTGGGGGCATCAGGGTTCAGTTGACAGAGGAGGCCCATGTGAATCCTAAAGGATCCGTAGGGGCTGGGCTGAGGCGAGAGGATCGTGGATGGAGGAATGAACTCGGCACAGGAAGGGATGGTGGGACTGCACACCATTTATTTCATCCTCACTCTTTTCAGTCCATGTACAATTGGGCCTTTATTTTGTAGAAAGTGGCTGCTTTTCTGAGAATTTGAAACACTCCTCTGTCTAGTTAGGAAGAAAATATTCTGTCTTTTTGTTTTTTTGGAGTGTAGATAGTATTACCTAGAATGTATGAGGTGAACTCTTTGTACAGTATAGGACTCTAGGCTGCATAGACCAGACACGTGTGTATATAAATAGACACATTAAGCAACAAGAGAGAATATAGAGGTGTCAGAGCAGTCCTAGAAAGTTAATTTGCATAAAAATAGTCTATCAGAATTCCTTTCAATGTGACATTTTCTTTTGTTTGGGAAATAATATTTTGACTACTCAAAAGGAATACATACTTTTAACTATCACTTTTAAACTTCTGCTGAAATTATTTCCGTCTTCGTCCTCATATGAAATAGTACCTTTTCCTTTTTTGCTATCCCCTTACTAGCTAATGATATTGATGCAGAGGAAAATGATGATATAACAAGTAAAACAGATATAAATAAAATAGTATTTATTTTTGGGTGCACAACTGACAATTATTTAGAGTATCTTCCTACTTCCTGAGTTATTAATGTACGTTTTTCCTTTTACCATTTATTATAAACAATTCCTAAGCATAAATTAACAAATAATTAGAAACAGGTATGTAATTTTTCCTTTGCCCCTGTAGAAAATCTAGTTTTTATTTTCTTAAAATATTTAGATACACATCATGAGGTAATATTTGAATTTGTATCATAAACTAATACTAAGATGTTTCAATACATACCAGATTCTTTTAACCTGTATTTTAAAAGCATTCTTTGTGCTTTAATTTTTACACATCCATTAACTAATTGAAGCTACTCATGTATAAAAGCACAATATTTTTGTTGAATCAAATTTGAGGGGAAAAATGACAACTTATAGTAATTTTTATCATTCAAATAGTAATTTGAATAGTATTATGATAGATAAAGTGGGACAATAATAAATCCAAATTGTTACAGGAGAAATGAACTGAATCTAGAGAATTCTTTTGCTAGAAGCTGGAGTTGAGTTCTTGATCATTTTAAAACAAACATGTATTCTTATCACTTGACTTATATTTAATGTTTTAAAAGTCCTAGAGATTTTAGTTTGTGTTTGGGTTGGCTTTTCTGTGATGTGGCAGCATTTACTTTCTTTCATTCTGCCTAATGTTAGTTTTTAAGGTCAACTCCTATACATGTCTGTGTGTACTTTTATAATTTGAAACTGAGAGTGGATGGATGGTTTGGGCAACACCTGAATGTGGAGTGGGCCATTCTTCTGTTCCTAGCATCACCTTCATTTCTTGTGACTTTAAAACAGAAGCAAGTTCTTCAGGCATTGCCCACCAGATGGTAAACATAGGTAACATTCTTGATTAACACCATGGCTGAGGTACTTTTTAGACTTGGCAGGTAAGGGCTTTTATAAAATCCAATTTAGAAAATGTATCAAGTTATCTTAAAAAGGGAAAAAAATGGTATCAGCTAACTGTCTTACTAATGTAGTCAGAACTTGTTACAGTTGTAAATCTTTAAGTAAAACATGAAAGCAGTCATGGAAAAATAAATCTTAAAATATGTAATTGTATGTGATTGTTACTATTTTAAACTACTTAGTAGTTTTTAAAGCATTTCACACTCTTTGTGGAGGAAATCAAGCATAGGTCTGATACTTGTATCTAAAATAAAGTTCCAGCAAAAGCTTCATTGCATGTGCATTATGTACCTATTCACACATAATCCTTCAGGTTATATGCAGAATTGTTTTCTAACTGACTGGTAGAGGGCTGCTCCTGTTTGGGAAGGGATAACCAAGCTTCTGGATTCTTTTTAGTGTAGGAAATGCAGAAAAGAATGCCAGAGATAAACAGCAGGATTGCTGAAATGAATCCTATATAAACAGCTCCTCCAGGCTCATATTTGTTGCTTTCCGAAACTGTCAGATCCAGAAAGTTCGCTATGATCTCCTTTGTGTACCACACTGTGGGTATGAAGCCAGAGATCCCTGAGGACATGAAACAGACTCCTCCAGCAAAGGAAGCCTGCTTCTTGGTTTCTTGATCCCCTCCTAAGTGAGTGCATTTCATTCCTACTATGGAAATGCAGATCCCCAAGGTAGACAGAACACAAGCCAGGACCATGGTGGCCCTGGCAGCCTGCACGTGGATGGGGAGGGATAGGATAGAGTTTTTCAGCATGCAGCTGAACATCCCAGTGCTGTACCACGTGCAATCCATCCACAGCCCATGCAGTTGTATAATGGCAGTCAAGATGTTGGAGCCCGCATGCACATTCACTTTCCAGTTGGGCAGCAGAGTGGCCGTGAGCACTCCAGAGACCCCAGATATGGCCAGGATGAAAGCAAGGAGCTGCAAACCGGAGGAGGCCATGGTGTTACTCATGTCTCTGTCCTCCTGGAAGGTCTTGATGCTTAACTATGTTGGTGCTCAGTTCAAATTGTAGCTAATTTCTGTGCAGTAGAGAGTCAAATAACAAAAGCTAGGGAAAGAAGACAAAGTCAGGATTAAAGAGAAGAAAGAACAAGTAAACAAAAAAGTTTATCCTTAGAGTAGAAGCCAGAACACCTCTGAACAGCCCTCGCCCTGTGCACACACATGCATGCTCTCACACACAGCAGATGAGGATGCTGCAGCTCAGGAGAAAAGGTCAGGAGGACTCGGAGACTGACATTCTTCTGAGTAGTTGTGCATGGGGGCTGCTTTATGGCATAAAGAAAGGAGTTGTCCACTTTGTTCTTTGGAAAACCCAAAATATGCTGAAAATGTAAAGATACTTCAAATTCCAGCTGTAGGATCCAATAGAGAATTTTATTAGCATTATAGATTTTTTAAAATGACGTTGTTTTTAATGAAAATGCTTTATAGGTTATAATTCAAATACACCTCAGAATAATTTATAAATATGTACTAGACAACATGTAAGTATTCAAGAAATGGTCTTAATAAACAAGCAGTGCCAGGTGCCGTGCGTGTGACCCAGTGGATTGTTGTTCAAAGAGAAAGGAAAGCAGTGGAAGAAAGTCAGTTACTGGCTTGATTCCCCCCATTCTAGGTCATATCCACTTGTACAGTCCTTACCTAGGTTAACACTTGTTTTACTTTAGATACTTGGTACTTGAAACAGGAACAGTTGAGCTACTGTTTTTTGCTATGAGAATATGAGCAGTCCTTCCTAGCTGAGATCAGAATCATTCCTTGACCCAAATGCAGCATTTGACTACAAAACCAGCCATTTGAACAGTTCAGAAGCAATGACAACAAATCTCAAAGTACAGAAATAGACACATCATTGCTTATGTGCGAGAGAATACCAAAATGAGTTAACTCTTTTTTTTAAGTGTAGAAGTAGGAAAAAGATAATACAAACTTTGTGGCTAGCAGTATTTTGAGAAACAAAATCTTCCTATTCCTGTTGCACCATTGTCTATTCCATCTGGCAGTACTCACTTCTTTCTTTGAGAAAAAAAATGTAATGGTTTCTGACATACTGCAATACTAGCTTCTTTTGTCTAACTGAATTAATTTCAAATGATGTACCAGCGTGGTTCTGTCAGATTTGTGTGTATTTTGCAGAAAGTAGGGTGTTCTCTTGATCCAGACAGTGGCTGGTTCTTGATTTTGTGTAACTTCTCTGGGCTTTCAGTATCCTCTTCCGGAAAATGAGGATCTTAGTGCTTATGCCATAGAGTGAGATAAATTGATTCATTTTAAGAACTTAGAAAAATAACTAAGCCACAGAAAATATTCAGTGGTTTATAACTGACATCACTGGTATTTTTTATTTATTTTGTATCATAAGACCATTGATGTTTAAAGACATTTGAAACTTGTTCTTTTTTCCTCTGCTTCCTTAGGATGATTTATTTTCTTAGGATCTTTTTTTTTTTTTTTTTTTTTGTGGGTACCAGGGGTCGACCTCAGGACCTCGCGCGCCAGCAGGCTCCTGTGCCACTGAGCGATATCACTGGCCCTTTTTTCGTATGTGGGTACCGGGAGTCAAACTCAGGACCTCGCGCTTGCCAGGCAGGCGCTTATGCCGCTGAGCCATCTCACTGGCCCATATTTTCTTAGGATCTTAGAGCTGGAAGAAATCTCAGCCATCGTCTTGGGCATCATTATTTTATCAGATTAGGGCACTCAAATAAGAACCCACCCTGTGCTCTACAGTGCCCAGGTCTGTCTTATCTCTTCCTATTTTACTTCATCCTACATATCCTTCATTCATGCCTTTACCACCATACTTCCTACTGCAATTTCCCCCACTGTGAGTTTCCCATGGGAAAAGGAGAAAATGCTGCACTGGGGAGCTAAAAGCATCATTAACTGTTTCACCCACTCCTTTTCCCACGAGAGAAAAAAAAAAAAAAGGACTCTATAGTGCCCAAAGCTTCTATTTTTGCTCATAATTTTGAAATGTAAAGTCTACAATTTTAGAGGATGTTTCCCAAGATTTGAAGTTCTTAAGTGTCAGACTTATCTGTAAACATCAGTGTGCTTAGGTTCTGCTTGCTGTCAGACAGTTCATTTCTGTTTTCCAAATTTATTATGAGACCAAAATAGAACAAAAATTAAAGTTTCTTAAATATAAGAACATATTTACAGTTCTCTAATAGCTATTTTCAAGTTTAACTGGCTTTAGCATTTCAGACTCTAGCCAGCTTGCTAAATTACTGCTTCCCAAACCAAGTGCAGCCTATGATTCTCCAGCAGTGAGACTGCTGATATTCCCTAAGATGTTTCCTTCCTTGCTTGCTTTTTTTCTTTCTTTCTTCCTTTGGTTGAATAACCCTATGTTATGAGCCTGTTTTCCTCTTACTAATTATAACCCTTTTCTTCTTATTAACCAATACATCTTATAAATTTCATTGTTATTCAGACCTGTAGCAGCTTGTTCATCATAATCAACAAGTACTGGCAGTGATAAATTGCAGACAGGCAAAATGAGAGTAAATAATATGACATTACATCTAGTTAGCATAGCACTTGCTTAGTGTCGAAGATTGGACTTTAAGTGCTTTCTTCTGCATAGAGAACTTACATAGAAATAATTTGTTCTCTGAAATGAAAGTCACTATTTGTTTCTTTTATATAAATACCTATACTATCGTTGTACCTCTGACACTTTTTTCCTCTCCAGCCACAAACACAATACAGTTTGTGGCCTGTTCTCTCAAATTTTGATGTCATAAATAATAAAGGCATACATAGTATGTTACAATGGTGTCAGTAGCAGTGGCCTTGGTAGAGAAATATTATGACAGTACCCAAAAAGAAAGGGGTGGTACGCACAAACTCAGGTGCGTAAAGCGAACACTTGTGATCCCAGAACACACTGCACACAGGTCAGACCTCAGAATGTTGGATTTATGAACTATCTGCTGAAAGAAATTTTGCAGTGGATTTCATTGAAATGTAAATCCAATTTTCCAGGCAAGATTTATTTCTATCACAAATAATATTTAATAACATATTTACAACTTCTAATTCAAACTAAACAATACCCGAAGATCTGTACTTAGGTCTCTGAGCATTCTAGAAGCTTCACATTTTCCATACCTTTTGTCAGTAGCCTTCACCGTCTTAACTCCACTCTGTCAATTATCTTCAATTATCTTCGAATTACTGTAGTCTCATTTAGGTCCGAAGAAGAGAAACCACATGTGAATCTTGTTTCCGAGAGTCTGAATTGTTTCTATAAAGCTGCAACAAGTTAACTTGAAAATAGCAAATAAAGAGCCACATAGAAATCAGAGAGGTGAAAAATGCTGATGGTGCTAGAAGATAAATACCAGGTTCTCCATCTCATTTTTTGAGCTGTGGGAGAATTAAGAAAGGAGAGGCGGGGAAGGGAGGCAGTTGTTGTTACAACAGGATTTGTCAGAACCTGAAAGCTAAAAATGCTTTTGTGTCACTGCATACAGAGGAAGAATTATTTGGGTGCCTACAAAAAGGCTTTCTTTTCTTTTAATACTCTGTTTTCATTACATAGTTATAATTTATTTTTGAGTTTTTGTCTATGTTGGAAGATGTTTATTATTTTATGTCCTCAGTTAAATATAATCTGAAATATTTTAAATTTTCACTAGTACATGTTTGCAGTACATAATGATTACTTTCATTGTGAGGAATTGGTACATGTACGCAACACATCTCGGTTCTTTTTTATTCCCCTTTTCTTACCCCCCCTTTCTAAAAATTATTTTTGCCAGCATCAGATTCATTTATTTTCTAAGTCTTTATAAAATTAATTATTATAATGCAGATTAACACCTAGACTAAGGCGAAAAAACATGAAACACATAGGACAATTATACTAAATCAAGGCACATTTTTAGATACATTGTCTCTGCTGGATTACAATAACTTCTCTTTTTTGTTTTTTATTTTGCACTCTATATATTGGGTTTCTCATAAGAGAAACCTTGTGATATTTAAGCTTATGCGTCTGATTTACTTAACATTATTGTCTCAAGGTGCATCCATTTTCCTACAAATGACTCAAGTTTATCCTTCTTTATGGCAGAGTAGTACTTCATTGTATATAAATACCACATTTTCATTTCCTTATCCATTCGTCTGTTGATGGATATATAGGACTGTTTCCAAGATTTAGATATGAATTTATTTATTTATGAATTGTGCTTATGTAAATATGGGTATGCATATACCACTGTGGTATGTCTTTAACTCTTTTGGGAAGATACCTAGCAGGGGAATAGCTGGGACAAATGAAATTTGTATTTTTAGTTTTTTGAGAAATCTCCATACTGATTTCCATAGTGTTTGTACCAGTTTACACTCCCACCAACAATGAAGAAGGGTTCCTTTTTCCCCACGGTGCATTCAGCATTTGTTTTGGTTGATTCCTTGATGGTAGCCATTCTTTCTGGTGTGAGATGGAATTTTAGTGTTTTAATTTGTATTTCTCGATGGCCAGTGATGTAGAACATTTTTTCATGTATATGTTGACCAGTTGTATTTCCTTATCTAAGAAGTATCTGTTCATTTCAGATGCCCATTTTTTGATTGGGTCTTTAAATTTGGGAGGGTTTAATTTTTTTGAGTTCTTCATGTATTCTGGATATTAGCCCTTTGTCTGAGTAGTGGCTGACAAAAATTTTTTTCCCATTCTGTAGGTTATCTCTTCACTCTGTTGGTGGTTTCCTTTGCTATGCAGAAGCTTTTTAGTTTGATGCAATCCCATTTGCTAATTTGTGGTATTATTTCTTGTGCAACCAAGGTTCTGTTAAGAAAGTCTTTGCCGGGCTGGTGAGATAGCTCAGCAGCATAAGTGCCTGCCTGGCAAGCATAAGGTCCTGAGTTTGACTCCCGGAACCCACGTACGAAAAAAGGGCCAGTGATATCACTCAGCGGCATGGGCCCCTGCTGGCATACGAGGGCCTGAGTTCGATCCCCAGTACCCACAAAAAAAAAAAAGAAAGTCTTTGCCTACACGTACGTCTTCAAGTGTTTACCTATTTTTGTCTCCCAGCAGATTGTGTTCTAATATTTAGATCTTTGATCCATTTCAATTTTAGTTTAGTGCAAGGCAAGAGATACGGGTCTAGGTTCAGTCTTCGGCATGTGGATAGCCACTTTTCCCAGCACCATTTGTTAAAGAAGTTATCTTTTTTCCAGTAAAAGTGTTTGGCACCTTTGTAAAGATAATGTAGCTGAGTGTTCCTGGAATTATTTCTGCATTTTCTATTCTGTTCCATTGACCCGCAAGTATGTTTTGTTTTGTTTGCCAGTACCATGCTGTTTTTATCAATGTAGCTTTCTAGTATAACTTGAAAATTGGGATTGTGATGCCCCCTGCCTTGCCCTTGTTGCCCACGATTGCTTTTGCTATTCTAGGTCTTCTCTGGTTCCATACGAATTTTAGGATTGCTGTCTCCAGTTCTGTAAGGAACATTGTTGGTATATTGATCGGAATTGCATTAACTCTGTATAACACTTTTGGAAGTGTGGCCATTTTCACTATATTGGTTCTGCCTATCCAGAAACGGGATATCTTTCTACTTTCTGATGTCCTCTTTGATCTCCTTTTCCAGAGTACTATAGTTTTCATTGTAGAGGTCTTCCCTTCCTTGGTTAGGTTAATTCTTCAGTATTTCATTTTTCTTGATGCTATTGTGAAAGGTATTATTTCCCTAATTTCCCTCTTAATGAGTTATTAGTGTACAGAAATGCTGTTGATTTTTGAGTGTAGACTTTATATCGTGCTACACTACTGAATTTGGTTATTAATTCTAGGCATTTTGGGTGTCTTCTGTGTAAAGGGTCATGTCATCTGCAAATAATAATTTAACTTCCTTTTCTATCTGTATCCCTTTTGTTTCTTTTTCTCATCTAATTGCTCTGGCTAATGTTTTGAGAATCACATGGAACAGGGTATGATATGATAGCAGGTGATAGCAGATATCCTTGTCTTGTTCCTGATTTTAGAGGGAACACTTTCAGCTTCTCTCCATTTAGTATGAGGTTGGCTATTGGTTTGCCATAGATGGCTTTTATCAGATCAAGATACAGACCTGCTATAACTTTTCAGGTTTTTTTAAAATCATGAATGGATGTTGGATTTTGTCAAATGCTTTTTCTGTGCCTATTGAGATGATCATGTGATTTTTGTCCTTGCTTCTGTTTATTGGTGTATTACTTTTATTGATATGCATATGTTGAGCCATCCCTGCGTCCCTAGTATGAATCCTACTTGGTCATGAGGTATGAACTTCGTGATGATATCCTGCTTTCTTGTTTGCTAGTATTTTCTTGAGGATTTTTGCATCTGTGTTCATTAAAGAAATTGCCCTGTAGTTCTCTTTTTTCGTTGGGTTCTTTTCTGGTTTTGGAATCAGGGTAATGCTTGCTTCTGGGAGTGACTTTGGGAGTACTGCTTCCACAGTGATGGTATTAGGAGACAATCACCCCTAATCCCACAGTGAGAGAGAGAAGAATGATTGGCTCAGTTGTGATCACGTGACATTCGACATCATGTACTACTTGTATTGCAAGACATTGCTTTAAAATTTATTAGAAATGTTTGCTTGTCTTGTGGAACATTCACAAAACAAGCTACTTGCAGTCAAAGGTTTTATTGTATTTTTGTTTTTGTTTTCACTTTTCTAGGTGTGGTATTTAGTAAGATACTGTTTTCCTTTCTTAGAAAACTCATGTCTGTGCATTTTCTTTTTAGCCATCATGTTGTACTTTTGATAGACTTTCTTTTATTTCATGGAAATAAACAGTTTCATATATAAATACTGAATGAAGTAGAGTTGAATTGCAGGTATAATAATAACAGCATTGCTGTTACTGCGCAGTAACCCCTCCAGGTCCCTGTAGCACCCTGGCTTGTTTGGCTCCTTGCTGGGAATTGTCATTGCAGACACTGACCTGTGACAGGTAGAGGGACCAACCTGCTCCCAGCTCCGACCACTGCAGAATGAAGCATAACAGTACAGGTATATACAGAAATGTAAGGATGCTGGCTGGGTATGGTGGCACATACCTGTAATCCCAGCACTCCTGGAGGCTGAGGCAGGAGGATCTTAAGTTTGAGCTCAATGTGGACAATTTAGCAAGACCCTGTCTCAGAATCGCTTTGAAAAGGACAGGAGATGTAGCTGTGTGGGCCTTGAGATTAACCCTCAGTACGCCAAAAAGAAAGAGCGAGAGGGAGAAAGGAAAAGAAAGAATGAAGAAAAGCATCAATATACTATCTTTTTATGATGTGAACATTAAAAAATTAAATCTTTTAAAAAATTAAATCTTTTAAGTCTGGAGACTTCTCTAAATAGATTGTATGACCCCTTAGTTTAAATCTCTTGCCTGAACCCCGCCCCCAGACTCCCCAGGTTGTGTTTCCATCTGCCACTTGACATCACCGATGGGCATTGCAGACCTGTCATGGCACAAAACTGAACTCTTCACCATCCCCAGCCCCAAGGCACTGTAATATTTAATTCTCAATCTAAATCTGTGAGGGCAGAGGAATCCACATTTTACAAATGAGAAAGCCAAGCTATAAGAAAGTGATGTGAGTAGGGTAAACAAGTTGTAGTAATAGGATCAAGGCCTAGAACAGCACAATTTTTGAAGCCTTCTACAATGCAGAGCAGTGTCCCACCTCCACTTCCAGAAGAGCACACATCTGGGTCTGCATCTTGTCCTACTGACCACCTCTTTCTCTGGTAGTCTTCGTGAACCGTGGACAGATATTAACCCTGAGTCACTATAGCTTCATGTGTAATGTTTACTTCTCACTCAAGCAAAGTTCCTTTTGGACCAAGCAATGTACAGTAATTTTTTCTGTGAAACATTTTCATTTCTTTTTTTTTTTTTTTTTGTGGGTACCGGGGGGCGACCTCAGGACCTCGCGTGCCAGCAGGCGCCCGTGCCGCTGAGCGATATCACCGGCCCTTTTTTTCGTATGTGGGTACCAGGAGTTGAACTCAGGACCTCGCACTTGCCAGGCAGGCGCTTATGCCACTGAGCTATCTCACCGGCCCTCATTTATTTCTAAGAACAAATTACATGTGATCCCTTAATGTGTCATGTTACTAATGCTAACCTGCATATTCAGACTAGCTTTTCTTTTCCTTCCGAAAGAATCGTTTTAACTGGGCAGTATACAAAAATAACAATGCCATACCTCAGTATAAAGCCTGATGGTTTATGAAGCATTTTCTTTCTCCCTTCAATTTCTCATCACCTGATCCCAGTAGCAGCCTTCAGACAGTGGGACAAGGGTGCTGTTTCTAAGAGAAGCAGCCTGGGGATCCCTGAGGGCCAGAGGAACAGTTGGATGACATTTTCTTTAATAAGGACTTTGAAAGCCACCACGAGAGGCCATGCATGGAGAATGCATTTAAGGACGTCAAGGCTGAAGGCAGACAGAGACTCTGGGAGGCTGTTGTAATAGAAGAGAAGAAATGGAGCTAAGTGGCAGTGGAGTACAGTCTTGTATAGGAGATGGATTCAAGACAGGTGTTGACAAACTCTGGAGACACAATCAAATATGCATAATGCAGTCAGGGTCATCTACAATCTATAAAAAAGAAACCAAAATATTACATCTTTGTTTCCAGTCTGTATTGACACCCTACATTTTGAAGATGCATAGAAGTAGTTTTGCACTTCTGTTTGTTTAGAATATTTTCAAGCAGCAACGGAACATCTGGCTAATGGCAGGTTACCTGTAAGGACACTCGTTTGGAAGTCAGCCATCCAGGGCTGTTTTGTAATTTAAAACTCAGAATTCCAACTTATTCTGCCTTTCTGTTCCTTCAAGCTAAGCTCTTGGTTTTTCTTGGCTGTGAGTGGACTCCAGGATCATACCCATGTTCTTGGTGAAAAGATAAGGGACGAGGTTGTGGCAAAACATTTCATCAGAAAGCAGTTTTCTAGAAATCTCTTATACACACGTGCATATACACACATGCATACACACACACACACACCATTTTGTTTTAATATCTCATTTTGGAAAACTACTTTCTTTGGCCATTTCCAGCCTCAAGTGGGGCTGAGGCATGTGTATCTGGCTTTTCAGCTTCCATGTCGCTGCACCTAGCAAAGATTGGGGCTGGCTTTGGTGTGCCACAAGGCTCATCATCACCACTAGATGAATTGAATCAAGACGGTTTGAGTTTGATTGTGTGATACTTTCCCAAGTGATAGTAGTTGTTCAGTAAGGGAAGCAACTGAGGTTTTTCTCTAGAGTCTGTAGGTCCCACTTACCACACATAACCCATCATGTAGCTTTAGAAAATCTCTGAGACCTAGGCTCAGACTCCAGCCTCTTACCAGTTGGTCTGGGATTAAATTTGGTCTAGGATAGTACCTAGTAATTCTGTTTTTCCAAATGCTGCCCACTTCTAATGAAAAGTTGGCGTTCTATTTAAAACATGTTTTTTTTTAATTTGCTTTTTCTTCAACCTTGAAAATAATGATAGTTCAGAGTAAGATTGTTACCTGTTCTAGTCCCACAAATTTAAAGTGATTTGACTTGATCTTAAAGTGCTTTTCTTCTGACCCAATCTTAGGAAATGAACAGTATCAGTTCTGAGCACTGACAGTTCATTATCTATTTTCCATCTTTGCAGTCATTTTGATTTTAAAGCAATGCTGTAGGCTACCCTAGAGACTTTCTTAACTTTTAAAATGGGTAGTTTGTAGATGAGCTATTAATAGTGAGGACTGTTATAAGTGAAGAATATTACTTGGTTTGTGTTCTTAAATGTCGTATGAAGCCATCCTAGTTCTGTTGACTTTCATAGCAAAGCAATTATGTGTCTATACCTATAGGTTGCATTTCCATTTGCTCTTTGTTACCTTATTTGTTATTTTTTATTATGAGAAGGAATCATGAGGATTTGTTTTTCTGTGTCTTCACTACATAACTTTAGAATATCGTCTTTGAATTTTATGGCAACATTTGCATGGTAATCAAGTGTTTCCAAATTCATGAATAGCATACATATGCATTGCTGTTGTTGCCCTAGCATATTCTTTGTATATCTCTTGGAAGAGCCAAGCATCATCTAACCTGTCCTCATTGTAGGTGTGTCTGAGCTTGTGAGCAATAGGCCTTGTCCAGGTCTCTCCTGGGCCATGCTCTCTTTTGCCCAGCTGGTCTCTTGCATCTCAGCCCCAGTCCCCACTATAGGGTCTTCCTGGGTGGGTTCATGTGGACTTCATGATTTTGCCAAATTAGAGAACTTATAATCATTTGGGAGCATGTCTCCTATTCATTTTTATAACTCTGGTGATAGCTAAGGAGGACAATAACATCTTCTCCCCACCCCCTAGACCTCCATGAATTAAACCAGTAAAATCAACATGCAAAAGATGATATCCTTTTCACCTTTAAAAAGTCAGAATGTCTTTCAGGTCAGAAACAGGAGAGGACGACAGGACAGCATAAACACACGTGAATGAGAAAAACTTCATCAAAAGAAGAGCTGATAGTACACCCCTCAGAGACCCAGTCCCCTGCAGAAACAGGGTCAGTCTCGTAGACTGTTGCCAGTAGCCATTACAACTGAGTCTATATATCCACACTGAATCCATGGCATTGCACAACCATAATAATTGCAAAACCTGCCATTAACAGGAAAGAAATGTACTGAGTGGAAACCTTAAGGGTAGTAGGCACCTTATGTGTAGTAGTGTCTAGTCCATTGGCAGCTGTGGCTCATTATGAATATATTTGCATCCATGTTCATCTGTCTGTCTTTTGATAATGATTTTAACAGCAGTAGCATTTTTTAAGTGTCTTCGAGAGTTTGTTCAGATTGAAACCATCTCTGAGGACCGATAGTTCTGAGGTTCTGGAGTTTCTCTGGACCTGCAAAACTAGGGGCCAAACTCTGGCACCTGTCCAGCATGCTGTCACACTGAGGCCCTGGCAGGGCAGCCCCAAGACTCTTCAGGTAGTTCATATATACCCGGGATTGTAGTGGAGCACACGCCCAGGACAGTTCACGCTGGGACCTCCAGGTGCTGTGCTCTACACACCAAGGGCGTGGTAGAAAAGGTTTTAAAAAGTTTTTTCCTGCAGGATCATCCAGGAACTCTAGATTAAAAGGAACAAGAAATTCTGATAAGTTTTATCTTAATTCTTGTTCCTCTTGTACTTTCTTTAGGATTTTTTTTGTGTGTGTGTGGGTACCGGGGTTGACCCCAGGACCTCGCACGCCAGCAGGCACCCGTGCCGCTGAGCGATATCACCGGCCCGTTTTTCGTATGTGGGTTCTGGGAGTCGAACTCGGGCCCTCGCACTTGCCAGGCAGGCGCTTACGCCACCTGAGCCATCTCACCGGCCCCCTTTCTTTAGGATTAAGTTTTTACTTCCTTGAATTTTTTTCATCTCTTTAGACCAGGAGGCACTGATTCATCTTGTTATTACTAAATGCATAATTTTCATACTTTCATACATGTATTTACATACATAAATATTCAGAGAAAAACTCCCTTATCTTTTCCCTTCACCAGTGCATTGCTTAGTGCCATTTCTCATTGTGACCCACACTCACTCTTTGTCTCAGGCCCAGTTCTTCCACTGCTCATGCCCTGAGAGGGAATGCTGACTGTCCAAAATCTGTTGTTTTTTTTATGATTGTGAAAAGAAAGAAAACCAAAGATCTATAGGAGAAAAAGGTAGTGAAGAAGTTCTGCAGAAATGAATATGGTTACAGTAACGTACTTATTATAAACTCTGAAATAAAGATACTTAGGTACTGAGAGTGTAGTAAATTTTTATTGAATACATTGGTTTGTAATACCTGGAGTGCTTTTAAAGTTTTACAACTGAAATTCTGTCTTTGAATTAGATTTGGGTCAAGGATTATAGACAGGATAAACCAATTCTAAGAAATTTTATCTATATATTTGATTTTTTTAAAGTTTCCTGTGAAACACGTAATTATCATCTCATAGGCATGGATGACCTGCCACCCTGTTATCCTAACCTAGAGAAATTATAGCTTCAAGGCCTGAAATGTCCTGATAGAGACTGTTATTAGCTTGGTGTAGATCTTTGAAGAAGCACCAGCATCTCCAGAGTGCTTATCTTACCTATACCTTCACCTGACACTGAATGTGACTCTCCCAAGTCCCTGTCCTGTGCTCCTCCAGATGCTGCCAACAGCCTTCAAAACCAGACGGATGCCTCCCATTCATGACCACCCAAGTCTGTCCATGACATTACCATTCTGAACTTGGAGCCCATCTGTGTTGTTCATGGCCCCTTATGGAGTATTCCCTGTAGCCTTTTTTTCTTACCATGCCTTCTGTTGTTTCTCACTTATGGGTGTATGTTGGCTGATTAAAAGTAACTTCCTAATCCTTTTTCCTTGCTGCTGGCTTGTCCTTATCCTGGTCTTGAACACTAGGGGAGTATTGAATGTAGCCTCTTTCTTAGAATATGGACTGCCTCATTTGTGTGTCCCCGTATGGTAGTGATTTACCTCTTCGGCATGTTATCAGGAACTAGGCTGTACATTCTTCGTTGTAGCCAATATATCATCCTGATTAGAGATTGGAGTTGTAATATCTAAGATTTGATATTTAATAGCTTCTTAACCCTGGTCCCTTTTGAGTCCCAAGTCTGCCCTGAGCTGATATCCAGTCACATGGTAGACACACTGGCCTGCAGAAAGAGGCTGGTGACATTGAGGAACAGTCAGCTTGGTACAGTGCTGACATTATGATGGGTTAGAGAGGCAAAAACTTTAATTATATATTCTTAATTTGAAATATTTCTAGGTCATTTTGGTGTACTTATGGATCGAGTTTGGAAAGGGGCTGGCAGCATTAAGCTGGAATATTTTAAGTGCACCTAGTTCCTTTATATTGGTTTTTTTTTTAATAATCTAACCCTTTAATAGACTAAAAACTCAAGGAAGAAAAAAAAATGGCTATACTTTTAACCAAGCATTCAATTACAAGTAAAAAGCATTTTCTGTATCTGTTACCATAGTTACTAAGCAGTCTTCCTGTGGTTCTAGAGAAATGGTCTCCATCATTCAGAGTAATTCTGAGAAGTCGGTTTGGGGGAAGGGTTTGAGGAAAGGGGAGACTGAAGGGTCCGCTCTCCCTGAACCAGGAAACCTTACTGGCTGAGCTTTTTTGCCACTTAGTATTACAGAGTCTTCCACTAAATAGTACAGTACTGTGTTTATAAGTGGGAATTTTCTTCTAGCTGCAATAAGTGTTAGCCAATTTAACTGGGTATCAGAATTGAATTCAAACTTTAAATTCTTCTGCTATAGTTTATTTACTTAGGTTGCTGCTGTATTTCTGCAGGGTTTCAATTGCAGAAATGTAAACAAAACAAGTTAGTCATTTCTTGTACTGGCAAGAATCAGCTGTATCTTGAAGGAATGAAATCAGGCAAATAAAGATGAGACTATTATTTTAAAATCCAGGGAAGCCAGAAGTGACACTGTGCTGAAGGGAGATTGCATCCATGCCTGAACTTGGCCTTTGGTCTCAGCAATGTTTGGACATTGTGTAGAGTTTTGTCAGTGTTTCATGGTTTTAGGGTTGCGTAGGGGTTAAATTTTATCTGGAGACCTGAAGGCTGTCTGCTCACTCCTGGTGACTGTGGAATTCCTGTCAGAATTGACTGTCATGTGGGAGAATTGGCTGGACAAGTATAGAGAAGATGAGCTGTAGAAGGTGGCAGAATGAGCTGCAGGCACAGAAATGCCAGTGAGCTCAGATAGTGAAAGAAACCACAGAGAGGAGGTGAGGAGAAGTCTAGAGAATACTCTAGAGCCTTCAGAGACATCCGAAATCATAAAGAATGAGGATGGGCACTTCAGAGTTAGTGGGAAGTCGAATACTTCCTCGACATTTGGTATATGTGCTTCTCCCACTGTCAGCCACTCACAGATTAACTCCTTCCACAGAAAGGTGAAACAGGAAGCCATCTTTTTTCCCTACAGCAGGACTCCCCCTCCCTAAACCCCTGACTCACTTCACAATCCCTTGTCTTCTTGAGTTCCTGTCTGCTCTGTGACCACCAACTTCCGCAATGCCTCTACATCTGTCCAGTGTGTTCAAGTCTAAGGAAAGTCCTGGCTTCTTAGAGTCCTATGGGAAATACTTGTTACTAAATTTGAAAAACTGATTAAGCAAAGCATAGAACACAGTTTGAAAAACTTACTAAAATTTCTTAAGAGCATTTAACACTGTATTTGGATTGTTACTATTCTTTACTGTTCCACCATAAAATCTTCCATAAAGGTGGTGGACATTTGGAGGCATTGTTGGTGAGGAAAGGCCTCTTTCACTGGTAGTTCTTACCCTGCCGTGTGGAACCTCCCTAGCATGTACCACCCCCACCATCTCTGTGATTTCAGGCCTTCCAGCGTGTCCAGTAGGTGCAGCTGCAGTGACTTGAAACTTTGGGGACAAGATCATTGCTTATTGAAGGCAGAAGGGGTCAGATGGCCTGCAAGGCATGTCAGACCTGCATGAAGAGCGCTGTCAACTCTTTCAGGAGCCATGCAGCTGCCCGAGGCACAGCACATATTTGGTCATTTTCATTTCTTGTCCAAGTCTCACATGATAGGCTGTTATTTTTCCTCTATCCTAAAAACAGTCCTCTCCCATCTTCATATGTTACAGGCCATTTTCATAAGGAAGTCTGTAGCCACAGGGATTTTGAGAAGCAGCCCTCCTCAGAGGAAATGGTAACCTGTATGGGATTTTTAAAAATAGACCTTTTGAAAAGCAACATTACAGCCCATGCTGCCTAAATCACTGCACCTCCCTAACCTTTGGAAAGTGATGTTCAGAATGGCAATTTAACAATTCCTGGAGACCAGTGCTTTGGTCAGTCATGAAGAGACGTCCTGTTTTCCAGGTCATGGTCTCTTGTCAAGAGAACTGGTTTGACTCCATTTCTCCCTTTGTCTTTCAATATTTTTCCTTGGAATGTGAGCCCATTTGGGGGATAAAGCTAGGCATAAATCTCTTACCAGATATGCTTGAAAAATTTTATCTTCAGATAATTAAAAAATCTCAACAGCTGGTAGCAGCTTAAATACTGTCAAACAGTGACAATTTTTGGTTGTTGCCATTTTCGGTTTCAATCCTGCCTGTCCCTCCTGGGGCATGTAAAGTTGCTTCCAGAAAGAGATGCGGCTGTGCAGACTGTGTACATGAATTCAGTCCAGCTGAGTAATAAGTGTCTGTACCCAAAATAGGTGGCGTCCTAATTGATACTCTTTCCAGGGAGTTTAGCACTAAGTGGTCCCAGGGGGCTGTCTGCCTTCTTTCTGTTTTGAAGCTCTGCCTTATAGTCAGAACTGCTGCTGCAGCTTTTTTTACTCAAAGCTAACTAAAATGTCTTAATGCTATTATCTGCCTCCTGACTTAAATGAGCATTTGAGTGGATAGTAAAAGGCCACTGTAAAACTGCATTTTAAAATTAAGTGATCATCAGGTCTAGGTCTAGTGGATGTCATTATGGAGTAGGTGCAGCCAGCTGGGGTTTCTGAGTCACCACAGATCCAAAACACAGCTTCTTACACAGCCTGGGAACAGGAAACAGAAGCACATGGAAAAGTGTGTTTGTGAAAACTGTGTTGGCAACAGCCCGTGTTCCTGCGATTTTCAAAGATGAATTGTTTAACTTCATGCCACAGTGATACATGTTTGCTTCTGTTGAAGGTGGACGTGGGAGTGGTACACTTCACACCTTTGATACAGCCCAAGATAGAGCAGCCATTCAAGCTGGTGGAAAAAGTTGTTCAGAATGCATTTCAATTCCGAAGGAAATATTGCCACCGAGGGCTGGGGTAAGAATGCTACCTTCTCTCCTTTTTGACCTTTTGACTCTTTCTCTCCCTCCCCTTGACCTTTTGACTCTTAAACGCACCTTAGTTCAGTTCTTGTGATGGGCAGAACTTGCCTGCCACTGAGAACAAGCAAAGCCACCTTAAATGCCACCTACAAGTTGGGTTGATTTGGTCCAGAGTACAATTGAAAACAGTTGCATGGCTCGTGCTGACCCTGTAGTAAAGAGGCCATTTCTCAGCCTCAGACTGATCCAGGTGACTTTGTACAAGGCAAGCTCTGCACGGAGTTGCTGTATCTCTTCTTTAACATCATCCTGCTGCCTTTAACCACTGGTGGTCCATGCATGATGTCCTTTTGGGTGGCTTGTACCACTGGTGGTACATGCATGTCTCATTGGGCATCTTATACCACTGGTGGTAGAAGTGAGCCAATCATGCATGTACCACCAGTAGTTCAAGCCACCCGGCAGTGAGACATACAAATATGGCCCCATCATGAACCTGTTAAAGACACACATGAAAGCTAGGAAGTAAATATAACTTCTGAGCTTCCAAAATAACATGACAGTCTTCCTACAAGCACTTAGCCAAGGAGTGCCTCTGTTCTACTCATTATTTTGCACAGGCACGTGCAATCCCCATCAGGAACACACAGCATAGTGATTTAAAGCCTTTGTACCTTAGGGAGCCCTACAGTGACTTGTGAGAGTGAAAAAATGTTTACTTAGGCCCAATTAGTCTGTTTAAGAAAGAAAAGCATATTTTTAAAGGATTTCCATATAATATAGTCAACATTTAGCTTCACAGCCACACATTTCTCATTTCCTAAGACTTCCATACATAGCTCCATTTTAATTCTCTTTTGGTCGTGGGAAGTGTCCTTGTATCCCATGAAATTATTTCAGGTATGGCCAGGCAGCTGTATCCTGAAACTACTGCAGCTGCAGAACCCCTTGAAGATTTCATTTGGTAGATGTTAAATCTCAGCTTGCTCTTTGTTAACTCTTACTTAGTATGACTTACACAACTGTACGGGGTGTGACCAAAAAATACTGTGAATGTTTAAATAGTTTCATTGTTGTGGCTTCTTTGATGTCCAAATCAATTCAAAACATTTACATTTTGTGGTCATTTTTACTTGAGGAAGAACTGGAAGTTGCCAAATGCCATATCTAGTGAATAAGGTGGATGAGGACACACCGTCCTGTTTTCACGAGCCTGCCTTCCTACTGGATGGCACTTAGCAGTAGCATTCAGTATATTTTGGATCAACCTCATAAGGACAGCCATGAAAGAGAACTACTTCAGAAAGTGGCAAAAATAACGGCATAAGTTTGTTCAGAGCAAGCGGAAATATTTTGAGGGGTATTAATGGCAATATGTCTTTAGCATAATATATTTTGCTAATTTAAATATTCATTATATATTTTGATTACCTCTTGTACATGTTTATGGGAGGAAAAAAAATCCTAAGAAGTGCATCATGCTTTTGGAAATCTTAGAGCTGGTCTGAGCCTCCAGGTGGCCCTAGTGTTTCCAAGGCAACTTCCACCTAAGTGATGGGGCCATTCATTCCTATACACAGTCCTCTGTACAAAATGAGCCAAATATTGTGGCCCACTTTGACCCGTTAGTATCCTCACATCTTAGAAGCCATTATCAGACTCTTTCCACCATGACAGTAAACTCAGATCTAAGTCCTCTCACCCTGATAAGTGGGGAATGTGCAGTTCCTGCTGAGAAGACCATTAGCCTGGACATCTTCCAAGCCTGTGAGCTCTGTAGAGTCGGAGACTTGAGAGAAGAAAACAGGTCTGTCTTTGCAAATACTTCAAGCAGTTTCACTATTTTAAAACAGTGACTTGGTTTGGTTAGATGAAATTTAAAATACATTGAGTCAATTTTAAAAATGCTTGGAAATAAAATAACTCTGTATTTTTGTATCAACTATTTTGTAACTTTGCAAAACAGGGCACTCTTTTGTGGCAAAGTGTTCCAAAGGTACAGGCAAATTAGAGAATCAAAATTAGAGATTTGTTACATACGAAATAATACAACTTTCATCAAAATGTGAGCCAGCTGGACATGGTGGCAAACGCCTATAATCCCAGCACTCCAGGAGGCTAAAGCAGGAGGATTGCTGTGAGTTCAAGACCAGCCTGGGCTACACAGTGTGTTCAAGGCCAGCCTGAACTACATAGGGAGACCGTGTCTCAAAAAAACAACAAAAAACCCCAACCTACCACCAACACCAAAAAAAATCCCAAAAATGTGAGACAAACCAATACACATTTCTACAAGAATTCAACTAAGCAGATGTTAAACTTACCTTAAAGATGGACGTATCAGTTAGTGCTGGAAAATGTCTTTCCTGTTGTGGACACACCCTGTGAGTCAGGTTAGATCTGCCTCCAGTGGGTCACTGCTGGTGCCTGCG
This sequence comes from Erethizon dorsatum, assembly GCA_028451465.1. Lineage (NCBI taxonomy): Eukaryota > Metazoa > Chordata > Mammalia > Rodentia > Erethizontidae > Erethizon > Erethizon dorsatum. The sequence continues at coordinate 135,325,243 of CM051823.1, read as the reverse complement.
CTGTAACCCAAGAGGCTCCAGTAGCCTCTGCCACTCCCTCAAGGAACAACTGCCAGGAACTGTGTCATTTTCAAATGAGAAGATTAGGAGACAGCATCATGAGTCACAGAATTTAAGTAAATTGCTGATTTTTTTTTTTCCCCTTTCCCTCAGCATGTTATTCCCCGAAGCTCAGCGCCTAGAAAGCACAGGGAAGCTGTTACAGTTGGCAGACATAGATCCCACTCTTCGGCCTACCCAGCTCTCACTTTTGCACTTTAGGAGCCTCTGTGACATATACAGAAAAATGTGTGATGAAGACCCACAGCTTTTTGGTTATAACTTCAGAGAAGAGATGAAGGAAAGAAAAGACAAACAGCAGGAAAAAGAGGAGAAAGAGAGTTATGGACTCTAGATGCCACTTTAGAGGCTCTCGGCCTGACAGGTTGATTCCACAGTGTGGAGCTGCTTCTGTGTGTGCTTATCTTTGCAGAATGGCAATAAAATACCAATGACCAGATGACTTATGTTCCTTTTACTGTACAGCTTGGTAGAGAAAATAAATATCAAGTAAGATACAGTACAAGCTTTTAATATATATACTACATAGATATGACATGTTTAGTATAAACAGCCTCTATTACAACCCTACAAAAATGAACTATCTTCTGCATGTTGTACCCCTAACCCACATTAAAATAATTTAAATATACTTTAAATAAAGCAGAACAGCTCAAAGAAAATGCCCAGAGGATTGGAAAAAAAAAAAAAAATGATCCTTTTGAAAGCTATTAATCACAACTTCCCCATCCTTTTTCCACATAACTTAAAATTAGAATGCAATTTTCAGGATTCTAAGTCATTTTGATACCTGCTCAAAAGGGATATAAACTAAGTAATTTACAGATTCTGACAAGTTTAATCTAGTTTTCTGATCCACAATAAATTAAAATAACTTAAATCTTTACAACAATTTTGTGGGAAAATGCATAATGCACAAAACCAATGATGAATAGTTTTTCTGCAGTTTCCACTTTACCACCAGTTTAAAAGTAAGTGAGCAATGTAAGCCTTATCTGGATGGAATTGTACTATGATTTTCCATGGCCCTCCACTTCATAAAAACACTCCTCATTGACAACTGAAGTTAAACTCTGGACACTGAATTCTCGCTCTAGAACAAAATTGAGATCAATGTTGATATTTTCAGGTTGGCTGTCAAGGGACTGGTGACGAGTCTGCGCCTTCAGCAAAGCTCCTCTGTCCCTCTTGGTGCTGTTTGCTTTTCGTTTAATGGGGCAGAAGTGGGCCCGGACCAGCTTGGGTTGCTCTCCCTTCAGGCCCTCGCCCACCCCTGTACCAGGCTGCTGCTCCACCGGGTGGGCATCAGGGTCCTCGGAGATTCTCAGTCTCTGGAACTGAATTTCGATGTCCTTGGTGGGGCTGCTCCTTTTCAGAGTCTGGTGGTAGTCATCATCTTCATCACTCAGAATATCACTTTCTTTGATGAGACTGTCAGGAAATTCTGCCAAGCCCATGTGGGGGTCCCCCACATGGGGGTCGCCCACTGGAGGAGCTGCGTTCCTGCAATCCTGCCTGCTCTCAGCTGCAGAGCAGCCACTGCTCTGGGTGCCACTGCTCAGGCTGCACTCGTCTGAGTCCAGTGAATTAGTCTTGCTGGCTTCACTGGGCCACTCACTGCTGCAAGAGGTCCTGAGGACTTTGAGAGACCTGGATGACGCTGCAAGGAGAAAAGCACATTTCCCTGGATGACAAACAGCTTATATAGTGTCATTTCTACCTCATAGGGCATAAGATTTAACATCTTAATTAAGATTTTATTTTGTCATCTGACTTTAATTACCATCTATGCTGGCATTTTGGCAAAAATTAAAAACTGCAAGCACAGCAATTTTTTACTTTTATTTGAAATCATATGTTGAAGGCAATCGGCATCTTTAGATTCCCAGAGCTACATTATTTAAATAGAACAATAAGCTACTATAAAGGCTAGATTATTTTTCCAGGGAGTAAATTGAAGTTAATCACTAATAAAATCTAGATTTCATTCTTTTACTTAACTACTGTGTAATCTGATAAGATTACACCATATGTCTATGCATACCTTCTTACCTTGTTTATTTCCCTTGCTGCTTAATTAAAAGCAGAAAAATGTTGTCTCTCATGAGAACTGTCTCTGCTAGAATTTCTAGCCAACTTTCAGATAGTTAATAATATACATATTTAGTTATTTGTGCCTGTGTGTTTAATTTTGTTCTCTTGGATTGAAGGGGAAAAGGGCACTCTCAATTTTAGTGTTTCTGTAGACAATAGCAGCATGTTAGTTTTGATAACCATAGTTTATTTCAGCAAAAGAGAAAAAAATTATACATAAATCTGAAGAGGTCAAAGTATGGCCAAAAAGAGGTTATATGCTTAAGACTAAAATCAAGAACAAAGACAAAACAGCTAATGCACAAAGAATTTCTGAAACTGAAGCTGAAATTTTAGAAACAGGCAGAAAGTTCAAGAACAGCATAGTCTGAAATGATGACTTGCCAACTTATTAAAAACAAGTACATGAGGTTTCTTGATCTTAATTCATTAAGTACAGTGGCACCCAGTTCTCATCATTAATTCATTTTGGAAGGCGCAATGAGTACCAAACAAATTGTTTCAGCTGGAAAGGTGGCAAATCACGAGGCAGTCGATACCCACAGGTTCTAGCTTATGGACTACCAAACAAGTACTGGGACAAAACTTTCGTGTCAAAATGTCTCAAGTACCAAATACAATGAGTGTCAAAGCAGTTGAGTACCAGGGAATGACTTTATTGACCTAGATGCCTGGTGGTGTTTAGAACCCTGAGAATACTGCAATAAGTAAGATAAAGTCCCTGGACTCATGTACAACCTTAGTGGAAGAAACAAATAAGATACCAAGTCTGGACTGTGTCAGCTTGTGAGAGCCAAGAGATTAGGCAGTGGAGGTGGATATGCTTTATAAAAGAGTGGGGGTCTGGTGAGATGGTTCAGCAGTGTAAGCGCCTGCCTGGCAAGCACGAGGTCCTGAGTTCGACTCCTGGTACCCACATACAAAAAAAGGGCCGGTGATATCACTCAGCGGCACGGGCACCTGCTGGCGCGTGAGGTCCTGAGGTCGACCCCTGGTACCCACCAAAAAAAAAAAGAGTGGGAGCAAGAGGAATATTTAGGTCTCTTAAAAACAGTTACCCGGTGATGATTTATAGGAAATAACTTACAGCTGTGTTGTAAGAGCATATACCCTTTTAAGAAACCTCATAATGTCTTGAATAAACACAGAGCTAGCAAAATTCTCACCTAATTTGGCTGAAACAGGAACTCGGTTCTTGAGAGGTACCAGGCGATCCTTACAGGTTTTCTCCAGTGGTAATTCACACTTTATGTGACGCCTGAAGTTTTCCCTCAGAATAGAACGAATCACCTTAACGATGTTGGTTTTGCTCTCACTGTCACTGGTAGGAGAAAGGAAAGAACCATAGTATCATCCCAGGCACTCCTAAGGACATCACCTTTCTCCGTGCTGCCTTGCAGCTTCTAGGCTAGATCAACAGCAGTTTCCCAACCTCTGTGTACCTGGGTTTCATCACTTACAGAAGCAGGCAAGAAGTGATCATTCCAAAATTTGGATACATATATCTAATCGATGTATTCTCCTAGATTCGGAGATACCTTCTGAAGGAAAGGGGTTACCCTGATGTCATTAAAATTCAGGAGGGCACTAAAACTCCCTTTTTTTTTTTTTTTTTAAATAATACGTGGGTACCGGGAGTTGAACTCAGGACCTCGTGCTTGCCAGGCAGGCACTTATGCCACTGAGCTATATCACTGGCCCCAAAACTCCCTTTTTAAAAAAGACATGATTCTTGTTTCTACTGGCTTTAATTTTTGGAACTCAGAAATACCTGCAACATAACTGAAAAATGGTTTCTGGCCGTCCTTCTATTTCTGACTTTATATGGATCAGCTCCCATATGGAATTATTTTCTGTCCCTGCATAAAAGGCAATGGAAACAAGAGTTTACAACTTCATCAAAATGCATGGTTAAGAACACTTGTGCAGTTTAAAATTGAAGATCTAAAACATGGTAATTCTGGAAACATCTCTGAATGTTTTCCAGGGTCAGAGGTTTCCCCCCCCCATTTTAAAATATCTCTTGCTATATTCCTTAATCTTAAGGAATTTTCCGTTATATTTAAATATGTAAAAAATTTTTCAAGCTTTGTTTAACAAATTTAAGGACTCAAGAAAATTAGAATAATGTTGAAAACTATTGATTACAAAAACAAGGAAATAATGAAGGGATGTAATTGGGAGAGAAAAGCTGTCCATGGGCATTTTCTTTCTCCCAAAAGTTTGTCAAGAAACATCAAAACAACCTCTCCTGTCCTCATTTTCCTTGCCTATAATAAAAGACACGAAAAATTATCCCCAACAGTCTTTTTCTACTTTTTTATTCCACAATTCAAATAAGTCTCTTAAAATACTTTCACTGCACAAGTTACCTGCTGAGTTCCCTAGTCTGACTTGCAGTGCGGATATAGGGATCAGCCAGCGGAATTTAAACGGGTCCAAGTCAGCAGAGCTGTGTGCAGGCCGGGAATTGGAGGGCTGTAAAGTAAAAGGCCCAGAGAAAAGGTTAAGGAAGCTCATGTGCACAACAAATAGAAGCCTCATGTCCTCCCGTGTGCAGGGTTCCACGCAGCAGCGCGGACAGCCAGGGCACAGTGAATCGGGTGTGTACCCACTTTTCAAATACCTCCTAGGCTCAGGGGAAAAGCCAGGGTCATGGTTCAGGGAGCCCCAGTTCCCACGTATCTAGGCAACAATATCCATGTTCTCCCATTACTGCTGATAGCTGGTAACCAGAGCTAAGCTATGATTTGGGGGTTTTTTGTCTGGGTTTTGTGGTTGGTTGGTTGGTTGGTTTTGAGTCAAGGTAAAAGGTATTTGAAAACAAACCAAAGTTACACAGATTTCTGTAGGTATGGAACAACATGGGCATTTTCAGGGCTATAAATTAGTTTTCTGTGTAGGCCCCGACATGAATATTTGTCTACATCTATTTAAAAGCAGATATCTTCTCTCTGTGGAGAGATTCAGAGATATTCTGGGTACTTGATTTGGTTGTCCTCCGAGAATAACAACAACAGTGTGAATGGTACATAGCAGGCTCTGCAGTCCAATGTTACAGGAAAAGATAGCCATGAAAAGGTAGCTTTAATTAAAAGTAATTCATCTTACCAGTTTCTTTTTCAGTTTGCAGTTTTCTTTATAAACCAGTATGACAGCTCTCTTAAAAACTAAAGAAAGGAAAAGGGGGGAAAAAAATCTCATTTTATACAAACTCTTCCAGGGTTAAAGTAGAACTGAATGTCTTATTGAACAAAGCTCTTCAAATTTATGAATCTCTTAAATCTCTAAGATCACATTATGTCAAAAACTTGGGTAGGGCTGGTGAGATGGCTCAGCAGCATAAGTGCCTGCCTGGCAAGCGCAAGGTCCTGAGTTCAACTCCCGGAACCCACAAAAAAACAAGAAAAAGAAAAAAAAAACTTGGGTAAATAAACAATACTTTCTTATGTTTTGTTTCTTCTGCCTTCTGTGAAGACGTTCTGCTTATTTAATAGCTATTATCTAAAGAAGGTCCTAGCATTCAATTCTTTGTTTTATTGAAAGTTAAGATTATGGTGTTCATCTCAGTGTCCACGCACTATCTATATACACCTATCCCAATTCCCAGTGAGAATTAAGAGATTTTCTAAATATACCAAACCATTAAAATACCAAGTTTCCAAATTGCAATAGCCTCTGGAGGTCTGCTTCTGTAACTCTTGGGCTGAGTCAAGCAGCATAAGGAAGAACAAGATAGTGAGTATGCAAAGCCATGGTGTTTTAACTAGTTGGAGGCTGGTTATGTTAAGTCACCGACCATCACAGCAACTCTTCTAACACCTGAAATCTAGCAGGGCCGGTTAACTTCATTATTGGCAGTCTCACTTAAGTTACATTCTTCTGAATTGAATACTCACTGAATACTGTGAGCTCAAGGTCCTTTCTGGCCTTTCCTAGAGATAGAAATGGATTCAACCAGGAGACTGTAGAGTGCATCAGAAGTTCTCCCATGGAAAGTTCTGTTACCTAGATTGTAAAAACAGGAAATAAAGATGTGGAAACTCTGGGGTAGATGGTTTCATGTTATATAATGATTGATAAATAAGTGCACACTTATGTACGTGTATGTAAGACGTGCCTCATAAGCAACTCCATGTCCTTAACAGTTCTACCATGGGGTCAGTGTTCATCCAAAGGCCTGTGTTAACACCTGCCACAGATCTAGTATGTTCACTATCTCTCATTCCCAAACTGTGTTGCACCTGCTAATAAAAAATTACCAACACTGAAACTGACCCTAAAGAAAAAAATTAAACTCTGGCTCATTTTCTTGTCATTGTCTACTTAAACTGTGTTGCTTCTTATGTGGCAGCTTTGGAATCACAAGGCTCTAAATTTAGCGATCAGATCAAAAAAAGAATTTATTTATATATAGAAAATGTCATCTTTTGCTTGGACGGTTTTAAGTAAGCAGGTAACTACCAATATTTGATGCTTTAAAAGTTAAAAAAAAAAAATTTAAAGGGAGAGAAGCCCCATATTCCCTCCATATGCTGTCCTCCCTTTTCCATCCGCTCTCCCCTCCCAGGCCAAGCCACCCTCTGTTCCAGCCCCTGGGACTGGTAGACCTCATACCCATGGGAAAGGAAGGAAGAGTAGGGATCCGAGCTCAGTGATACTTCTATCTTCTTTGTATAATGCTACCATAAGGCCACATTTTTAGAACGATGTATTTTATGTTACATTTCTTTCTAAACTATATAGTTTATTGCATACATTAAGGTTAAAAAGAAAATTGTGGCATTTTCCAAAGTCCTATAGGGTCCTCACAGGTCACCTAAGCCCCACCCACCACACATGAGGCTCTGAGTCCAGAGCCCCACAGACCTCCTTCTCTGTGCCACTCTGCTCTGCAACCAACTGGTCAAACACGGTCCCATAATCCTCATAGATCTTCTGCATTTCATTGATGTGGCTCGCTACTTTCTCCATTGCCTTTAGTGCTTCTGCAAAATAAGAAATCATCATCATTGTATTTAGTATTTAAATCTATCCAATAGCAATAATGGAAGAGCGTGTTATAGTTTAGATGTCTCCCTATAGGTTCATGGGATCCTAGGTGGGACATCTGGAAGGTGACAGATTATGGGGGCTTATTGTAACTGGCCTGCTATTAGGAGGTGGGGCCTAGTTGGAAGAGGCAGGTCATGGGCATGACCTGGAAGAATATATCTCCCTTGCTGGCTCCTCCTCGACTCTTTTTGCTTCCTGGATGCCATAAAGTGAAGCAGCTTTTCCTCCACTGTGCCTCTCTGCTATGCTGTTCTCCCCTGGAGCCAGTTGACCATGGACTGTAACCATAAGCCAAAATAAGCCTCTCTTCCTTTAAGTTGTGGGTGTCAGGTGTCTTAGCAAGAACAGAGTGACTAAGATAGAGCTTAAGATTCAAACCAGGATTCAAGATCTGTTCTCACCAACAGCAACATTATTCACGCATAGCTCACCACAGCCTATTATACTCCTGTCGTCACAAAGAACAAATTATCTTCCACCTCAAATTCTCTTTGAAATGAGGAGACTGTAAAGTAGCTAACATTTACTCAGCACTTCCTACTTAGCATGTGTCAGGACATTTATGTGACTCTTTTATCCGCACAGTGACTTAATGACTTAACCAATTTCATTTTACAGAAGAGGAAACCCTTCTGTAAAGAGGTGCACAGTGTCTTGCCAGAGTTCTGGAGAGAAACAAGGGGCACAGCCAGAACTCAACCCAAGTCAGGATGCCTGCAGTATCTGCTCTTGAATTCTGCTTCTCCTCTGGAATGACGTAGTAGAACTGGAACCCACAATGATTTTTTAAATTTAGAATTTATAGATGTCTTTGTAAACACCTAACTGCTTAGAGAAATTATTTGCATTTATACATTGTGTTTATAGTTTGTATAAGCGCATATGATGGACAGAATGATTCTGGTCAAAGTCAGGAAGCAGAATTTCAGTTCACCTCCAAATTCAGTTATTTTTTATACTTTGCTCTCCAAATTCAATATTTTAATTCAGTCAGGAGGGAGGTTTGGGAGTTTTTTAACAGTCCTTATAAAGATCACTGTAATACAAAATGAACTCTTTACACTGCACTTGAATACTAATCATAATTTGTATCACTTACTTGTACAATTTAACTTTCATATAAAAATTTTTTTGTCTTCATTGCTTATAATACCCAAGGTATGTCTGTCATGGAAGAACATGTTTAATTTACTCTCTTCTCATTATTATTATTCAGTACTTCTAACCTGTATAAAGAAATATTTGTCTCCCTAGGAATTTTATAGATTAACTTTTGGACTAGTTCCTCTAGTCCAAAAGAAGCATCTCTCTAATGGATACTCTTCTCTCAAACTACGGGCCTCTGTGTTTCTGTGAAATTGTACTATAGGCCAGTAATTTCAAAGGTTTCAGATGATACCCCATCAGCATGTTCTACATGAGCATAACTCCTCACTGGGCCCTTAGTTTCAGAGCTGAGTTCTCAGAAAAGTCCACAAGGTGGCGCCCTGTGCAGCACATGTGGTCAGCAGCACTAGGCAGCAAACGCTACACAGGTGGTAGAAAAGAGGTCTGATTTTCAATTCTGATGGCACTGTTTACTACCCAAGTAACATGAGCTAATTTACTCAACTCATTGAGCTTAAGTTAACTCTTAAACAGTTAAAATTAGTTTGAGTCACCCTTCCAGAGGAGTTTGGGGCCCTCCACTGAGATCATTTTTACCAAAGGATATTGTCCACTTCTAATGGGATGACCATATCAAGCTGTTTTTCACCTATGAAAGTTGTAACCAAGATGAGTGCTCACAGTAGTGACAAATGATTCAGAACACACAGCTACACAGAAGAACAGATGTGCCTGTAGGCATGGAGGGCAAGCAGCCCCCTTCTCGACCTTACCTGTCAGGTGGTAGTGCTCCTCACTCTCATGGTCTGTCAGGGACACAAGCTCCTTCAGCAGCAGAGGGTACTTGAGCACTCTCTGAACTGGCTTGATAAGGTAAGACTCCAGGGTGGAGGAATGCTGCTTAGTGGGATTCCGGGCATCCAGAAAAGTCTTGAATGCCTTATCAGTTTTAGCTGCAAGCAATGAATAAAAGATCCTTAGAAGAGCACAGCTGGATATATTATACTGTGTGTCATTTATCTTAACAGTTGTTTTCAATCACCCATTTCCCTGGTCCTCCTAGTGCCGTCCTTTAATAATCATCCAAGCACATTAGTGGGTCAAGCACCAAACTATCAAGCTGGGGTTCCACCTCTAGGTCTAATGAGTCCTGGGAATGAAGGAAGCTTACTAGGATACCAGAGTACAGTCCACATGCCAGAGAGCACACCCAGTCCCCATGTGGGAGTGTCTGACTTAATGTATATATATATATTTCATGCATACTCGTGAGGGTTACTGTTACAGGTGGCAAAGAGTGAGTTTAAAAAATTCTTAAAGCCACAAACCAATGTTATGCAGGCCCTGTGCCATATCCTACAAAGAGAGTTACACAGCAGAATGGCCAGTGTTTCTCCCACTGGCCTCGCTAGCACTGTGCTTATCCTGTATTGAAAAGCAGTATCATTTTTTCTTTGAAATGAGTTAGATAATCCCTGAAGCCTTTTCCACAGCTCCAAGCAGACTAAATTCTCACATCAGGGCTGCAGCTGCTTTCTTCTAGGTATGACATTAAAACCCTTCTGGCAATGAGAACTGCCTTTCTGTTCAAGGCCTGAGTGTCATGAAGGATACACAGAAGAATCCAGGTACATTTAGTATGGGTGCCAATGAACACACCAGCTGCCACTCTGGATTCAACCAGTCGACGCTAATTGACCAGCCGTTTGGAGTGCAACCAATCTGAATGAAGATATTTCATTCTGTGTCAAGAAGTTCTGTGTCAGGAGCAAAATTTATAGCATCTAGAACAGTGACAGTGAACCTTTTAAAGCTTTCGGTGATAATAGCCTGCTGGAACATGTGTACCATAGGTTTGCCACCACTGATCTAGGAGATACAGTACCATTTTGGAACATGCCTGCTTAACCAAGTCAATAGTGAAATGATCATTTATCTTTATGACAAAGGAGGAATAAAACATTGCATGCTCTTATTTTACTGTAGACTATGTTTGTGGTACAAAATGCCAGTGGAGTTAGACCTCTGTTTAAAGTGGCTAGAGAAGATAGATTTTGTCTGGGTCTTGTTAATTACAAGCACCCCACAACTCCATTTTTTTAAACTGGGGGCTTCTGGGATACTATGAAATTTGCCTTTAAATGGCAAAGCCATATCAGTGGAAATGGTTAAACACTGAGTGTCAGGATAAACCTCTCCATACCCTCCATGACAGTGCAGAGAATGACCACTGAGAAGCAGCCCCTGAAGAAACAAGTTCTTCCTAAATCCACCAGAGACTTTAATTTTAGCTAACGCATCTTGTGAGTTTGATGGTGGTAGTTTTCAGTAGCTTCTGAGATTTAAGAACAGAGTTGACAAAATAACAAAAAATTATATTATCCATTTCTCCCTACCTCGCATAAGGATTATGGCTGCAAGGTTTTAGAGAATGGAATGCAGTGAGAAAAAGCATTTAAATGCAATTTAACAGTAAAGTGATGCATGACCAAAGCAGCATTTCTGCTCTTAAGGACCTATGTTCACTGCTACCAACAAATTGAAATAAACTGAAAATATTCCCTTTAACTTGTCACTTCCAAGGTCAAAAAATGGAGCATAATCCACTAAAATTGTACTTACCCATATTGTTAAATATGGATTGCCCTTTATTAACAGTTAACACAAAAAGCACGACTATAAAGGTATAAGCAACTCACCTCGCTCAAGAACCTTCTGTACTTTAATATGGTTAGCACAGAATCCACTGTAGAGTTTAAAATGGTCCGCATAATAGAGGAATGAGCCTCCAAGGGAAAATAGCAACTTCTAGAAGGGAAGTAGAAAAAGTCAAATCAGACACGGTTTGCTCAGTATGTGTGTGCCTGGTCCATGGCATTGTCTGTCAGATGCCACAGCACTAATGCTTTAGGAGTCATAAGGGAAGTAAGCCCAGGACCACTCCATTCGCTCAGCAGATGGAGATCCGTCCATGCACTACCCCCATGGACCTTCAGCTTGATGGAAAGATTCCTGGCAACACAGCCTTCTGACCCAGTGCGCAGCCACAGAACAAAAAATGTGCTAAGATACATGCTACAGACATCCCAAGAGTGAACTAACAGAACCAATTCTCAATTACTTGGGATGAATGATGGTCACTATACACTTCCTGGCCCCTTTTCCACTGCTTTCTGCCTTGTCGCTGGAGGGACTTCCTGTCAGCCATGGCACTAAATTGGCCACCTCACAGAAGAGAACCCTCAATCAGGGCATCTGAAACCTACTCTCTGCCCTAGTTTCCCAGGTGTGGAGTAGGTGCTGTTGCTTCAGAAGTTACCCCCCTACACATCCTTCCAGAAAGGTGAACAAAGAGCACATGTGTGGTCAACAACCAGGTGACTCCACAGAGGTGGAGCTGCCCAGACTTCTGACTGCCAGAAGCAACTACTCTAAGAGAAAAAAAATGTAGCCTTTTTTTTACCACCTCCTAGGGAAAAAAAAATACACTAAATTTATCTTGACAGGGAACAACAGGTTCTTTTTCAAGGGAAAAATTTATGCCACATACACCTCTTTTTGCTTTAAGTCCAAGTATAAAAATACTTACTCTAAACTGTGAGGGAGTTTCCAATATATTAAAGTCAGAGGAAGCTGCGATTCCATCCTCCAGTGTCTCCAGAAACACCTTCTGAAACTCCAGCATCTCTGGCAGACTTCCAAAAAGTGACTCCATCTAGGTGAAGGTCGGGTTTGAAAAGAAATGTTAGCCCGGACAAGCTAGAGGCCTGCTTCTGAGGCTCACATGCCAACCACAAGGAAGCATTCCCAGGAAAGAGGCAGAGGCAAGCCCTTTACAGAACAGCACCTAAGTTATATGTAGAGAGACCGCAGCTCTGGATGCTACAATTACTTTCTGTCAAAGATAACTTTTTGAGTGGATATAAAATTTATGGAATTCAAGTTAGGAAAAATAGAAGTCAGCAAAAAATAATACCTGTGATTTAACATTAAAAATGCACGCATTGAGAAGTATATTGGCCATACCTCCTCCCAACACAAAAAGAGCATGACCATCGTTCTGCCTTTTACACTTTTGCCATTGAGCTCATGCAACAGAGGCCACATACATGACTTAGGAGGAGACCACAGGTGGGACTTTCTGAAGACCCTAAACCTCAGATGTTGTTTTGGAATTGGTGTTTATAGCTCCCTAGGAGGTGCGCTAAAAAGCGAACAGACTCTGGCCTGAACAGAAAGTCAGTGAACAGAGAAAAAGTGAATATTTACCTCATCTTGGGTAAGGAAAGTCTCATTCTGAAGTGGCTCCAGGTATAATTCAAAGAGGCAGCTCAGATCCTGAAAGAAGAGGAGACTCTCTTACAATTAAATCTCTAAAATACCCAAGAGATTCCAACATCCCTTGCAGCAGCTCCAAATACTCCCATTAGGAATGATGAAGTTTGTCTTGCTGAAATTCTAACCTAACCTAAAGGTGGTTATTTTTGCTCACCTAATGCAAACGTTAGTACCACATTACCACCATCATCTGAACTCTGCATATTTCCTTGCAGGTTTATCACATACTCCGCTTAGTGTCTTGTTGACAGAACAGCCTGGCTTCAGACCACTGGAACCCTCCTTTCTCTGCAAGGGAAGTGAAGTGTGGCTAGGTATAGCACTGCTGCCGGGTGTGACCACAGCCACTGGGGGTCTGGCTTCCTTTTCAGCGGTGCTAGGGAGCACAGTGCCGCTGTGTCACTGTCAGTACAAGACTGAGGAGCTCTTCAACTCTGGCTTCATATACCAGCAGAATTTCAAACTCCCATGTTCCAATGCAAGAAAAAGCTTCCAAAAATTAGCAATCATGTTTAAAATCTAAGCCATAATCAGGGCTCTAGTCAAGTGGGTGCTAGCAGCAAAGAATAGTGGGAATTCACTGTATTTACAAAACCCATTAAGGTTTTCTTCTAATTTATTAATTTGAAGCCCAGACCAATTTAATTTAGTGATACAAATATAATTTAGAGACAGAAAAGGTTTCTCTTTCATGTTTCATTTATTGTGAAGAATTCTGAGTCCTAAAATCCTAAACATGGTTGGCTACAAAGTCAACTATATTGACTCCCTCATCTTACAAGAGGCGAATCTTCACAAAGCCCAGAGCACTCCCAGAACCTTCATAGTGCCGGTTCTGAGAGCAAGGCCAGGCCTAAGCCGCTGATGGGCTTCCACAATAGCAACTTCCCTCCCTCACCACATTCCACAGCAGCCTGAGATGTGAGAAGTCACTCAGTACAATCTTGGGGAACACACAAATGTAAATTTCAAGGAGCATGCAGGGATTCAGGTTAAAGAATGACAAGGGAAATTCTGTGTTAAATATCAACAGCAGAAATTTTAAAAGAGTGGGGCGCATGTGAATCACAGTGGGCACCCAGTGTGGTTATTTGTACAGACAGTGGCAGTGCAGCAGTCACTCCCATCCAGGCCAGGGGCGGCCGCTCAGAGGACTTACTGCACAGCAAGAGCAGGTCATGCTGAGCTGGGGGTGACAGAGCTTGAAGCCAGGGGCCCTACGAAGACAAAGCGCAGGTTTCTTGCAGAGAACTGAGAGTGGGTTCCTCTTGTCTGCTTGACCACAATACCCACCTCAAAATGCTACCGGCATCACACTGAAATGACCTTCCTAGTGCAGTGTGGGCTCTCTCACAGGAAGGCAGAAAACCATGAGGACAAAAAGGGACTCAGGTCATACTTTCAGCTCTGCTCCTGATTGTGCCTGCAAGAGCTCCATGACTTTTCTCAAAATATCAGAAGGGCTCTGAAGTCTCAGAAACATCCACAGCTCACAGACCTGCTTGGACAAAGGTCACTGGGGATACAGTCTGAACTCCCTGGTGGCCACTTCATCTCTCTACACTGGATGCAAGAGAAGACACAATGGAAAACGAAACTGAATTGTTATCTTTCCCTGCTGTCTTTTCTTTCTCCCCTATGGACCAAAGGAAGGAGCTTTGGCTAATGATAAAGTCCAGGGAAACAGCAGTGATATGAATGAAAGGAAAAGTTCACATATGTCTTGTGGAGAAAGAAGGTATTAGCCACATGTGTGCCAACCTGAACTCCTAGACTGAGTGCCTCACTCCTGGAAGAACATGGGGGCCAAATGGAAAGGATGCCCAACATGCACCCAAAGGTGCAAAGCCAAGCCTGGGTTCTCAGCTGCTGCTTTGTGCCATGCTGTTGTGCTAATTGAAAAAATGAATTTAAAGTAGCTCCAAAGCTTTGGCAAGTACTTAAAGAACTCTGCTTTCTCAGGCTCCTCTGCTCATGAAACGGTTCTCAGACCACTAACTGGAGGCTGACGACATAAAGGGATTCTCAGTACTCAAGACACTCAGCAGCCGCAGCCGCGCCCTAACCATGGAGTGAGAACAACCTGCCTGCGGTCTGCCTGGGCTCTGGGGCCGGTGTCCAGCCACTTGTGTATAGATTACTCCCTAGTTCCTTGTCACCTAAAGTGATCTCTAGTCTCTGTTACTAAAGCAGTACAGACTCCCTCCCACAGATTGCAAATGACAAACTAGAACATCTGTTTCCATAGTGAGAGCTACCTTGGTAACAAAATGAGCCAAGAAACTAAATTTTTTCTGGGTCCTCTCAGCTCTTCACTCTCTCACCCTTCCCTCCCCTAATGCTTCTAGGAGCAGGTGTCTACTTCATGCTTGGCAGATGTCAGGGACAAAGGTGATCTGTGGCCTCTGCTAGCACACAACTTCCCATTAGCAAAGAAGAGTGAATGCCTGGCACTTCTTGTTACCTTCACATAAGACTTCTCCGTGTCCACGAGCTCCTGGATGACTTTCCGGAGGCGGTCTGCATCAGACAGGTGGCGGGCCAGAGGCCTCGGAGGTGGGTCCTGACTCTCCCTGGGTCCTTCCATACTCTTGTTCTGGGTGTCGTTAAAGCCCCTACACAGTGTGGTGATCTGTTCAGCACTCTGGGAGATGACAAGAGGAGGAAAGTAATAATCAGAACACTCACCATTAACATCAACAGCCCACCAAAGACACAAAGTATCTCTATCTGTGCCTGGCACTCACCTGGGACAAAGGCAAGCAGTTTCATTCACCTCAGACCACTCTGGCTATCATTTGAGTCCAGTGAGGATAATGGCGACTACACAATGTCTAGAATTTTCACACATAACACATCCCAGTGTCAAAATAGCTGTGATAGGGCCAGTGAGATGGCTCAGCGGCATAAGCGCCTGCCTGGCAAGCGCGAGGGCCCGAGTTCAATTCCCGGAACCCACATATAAACAAAGGGCCAGTGATATCGCTCAGTGACACGGGCGCCTGCTGGCACACAAGGTCCTGAGGTCGACCCCCCGGTACCCACCAAAAAAAAAAAAAAAAACTGTGATGTGCTTCTTCAGTACTGGAATCAAAGAGGCAAGGTCTGGCTAATAGTCTGCTGTGAAGCTGAGGCTGCTCTGAAATCAAGACATGAGAACTTCCTGAGAGCACACATAGGAAACAGCCTTACTGGGTTCACCCTGTCCCTCAACGTGGGCTTAGGCAGCTTTCCATCTCCCAGACAGCCTGGGAGACTCAGGAATAGTGAGGCAACACAGCAACCTTAGTTACGGTAGATTGCCCAGTAAGCCTGGAGTTCTGCCCTCAAATCTGATGACTGAGCTATGCCAACTTGTGCCAAGTACAGAATTATGAGTGGAAAAAGTCTCGAGCTGGTACATGTGCTGGGAATGGAGTGAAGACCAAAACAGAAAAGAGAGAGAAGGTCCCTAGCCTAAAGGGGCCCAGAGCTTGATGAAAGTACCGGCAGGGGAGCAGATGGCACAAGTTGCTAGGTGAATGTGTGAGGAGGGGCATGACCAGCCCTGTGGGAAACCTTCACAGAAGAGGGGTTAACTGGGTCTTGGCAGTAGCCGCAGGCAAGCTTAGCGTGGGCCAAGACAGCGTTCATTCCAGGTAGGACAAAAATCACTAGATTAGGGACAAGGAGGAGCAGGAATATCTAGGGATGGAGGCACTAAAACTTTTGATGCAAGTTCCTAATTAGATCTGAGCACTATGTGATTATGTTTTCTCACAGAGAACCATTCGTGTGCTCCTGCCATAGGCTGGCAGCTTGAAGTCGCAAATGCATCTCCTCCTTGCGCTTTCATAGTTCTCAGAGTATCTCCACATTATATTCCAAGAGCATCTTGTCTTTCCATCCCGCCCACATCCATCTCCACCCCATCTTACCACAGTCTGGTCTAGAAGCTTGTGGAGGGCAAGGGCTGTGTCTTTCTTTGACATCACCTTACATGCCCAGCTTGGTGTTCATTTTACCTCTCTTACATCATTCAACAAAGAGCAGCATGGTCCCAATATGAGTGACCAATACCTGCAATATGTGGCAACTTTGTGTCTCAGCTAAAATGGCCCTTTCTAAATTTTAGATGCCCTCATGTCTGACTTTGATCCATCATTCTGTGGGGCAAAAAGCTGAACTTGTTGTAAAGATCTCTTAATACTAACTTAATTCACTTTCTTTGCTTGGATATTTCAAAACAGAGACAACTGATACAAGTATGCTGGTCCACCATGGTGGCCTGACACATGCTTTCTATACAAGTTGTCACATGACAAAGTGAATGCCACAAAGCAAGCCAGGCTGCTCTGGCCCACCTTCCCTTTCTGTTCTACCTCCACCCCAACAGTGTCCTCATATGATGAAAATACACAATCAGAATTAAAACTCAACACTCGTCTTCTGCCTTTTAATCAATTCGATGGGCACCAATTGTGAGCTTATTCTGTCTCCAAATAACTAGAGAATAGTTCCTACCCCAGAACAGAAGACTCACCAAGGTTGTAAACACCTAAGTACAGTCTAAGTAGTCTGGAAACCTACACAAGCTTGGGTGGAAGAAATGGAAAATGTAAGACAGTTACACAGATGGAAGCATCACTTTGGAATGGGTTGCCAAGGAAGGCTTTGGCAAAGCGGTGGCATGTAATGTGGTCCTGACAGGAGCCTGGTCCAAGGGAGAACCACAGAATAGCCCAAGTGTTCAGTGGATAACTGGGCTGAGTAACACACAGAGCCTGACTCCTTGGATAGAACTGCTTCTCTCTCATCTTGTGAAGAATCTTGGTGCGCAAGTTAGATCAAGCGGGTAGCAGGTACTAAACCTCCAACTAGACACACAGACACATAAAATAGAAAATAATTTGTTTTCAAGACAGCTCAAAAGCATAAATAAGTACTAATGATTCTCCTTGGACATATATATTTTCCATTTGTTTTTCTTTTTTAAATGTGAACACATGTATATTTCTGGCAATGCCTGTCAGAAGACATATATTTCAGGGTAAGATTTCCAGGGCGGGGTGGGGGCAGAGATGTGGATTTTAAGGCATCAATCAGAATGCAACTTGATTTTTCAAAACGTCTCATGTTTGTAACAACCAAATTGTACGATTCATCTTTTGAAGACACTCCAATGCTGGTTAGTGATGCGAGAGCCTAGTGGCACACAGAACAGTGCAGCCAAAAGGTGCCATCCCTTCCCTTCCAGGACATGAGCCTCTGAGTGAACACACAGGAATATAACCGCAACAGTCGGAATCCTGCCTCTCCTCACCAGTGGACCTCAACGCCGGCCTCACATTAGCTTTGTGGGGGGCTTTCAGAAACACTGTGCTGAGACCCAGTGAATGCGAAAACCTGGGACCCCATCATAGGTATTTTTTAAAAGCTTCCCAAGTGATGCCAATGTGTGACCTGCAGAGAACAGCTGGTCTACCCCTCAGGACAGCCATATCTGCTTGGATTTCCTGGAAGGAGTGTTGACTCCAGGCAGATCACCCTGTCCCACATCTGCACTGAGAGGAGGTCACATAAAAGGTATGTGGAATGAGGGCACGAGGTGGGAGGAAGGAGGCAGAATGACACCCTGAGCCTGGGGTTCTGGCTTAGCCCTCTACTAACTGCTAAAAAGCCCATGATAAAAATACTCAAACTCCAAAACTCCCTTTTGAAATCTCTGTCCTGGGATTTGCACCATAAGCTCAGATAATTTAATTTTGCAATCCTGAAAACGAAGTTTCCAGAGCCATGGAAGTTATATTAAGCTTGCATACACTGTATAAAAGAAGATCTGATGAAATGCACCATAAGTTAAATGGCATCTGGTGAGCTTACAGCTTTGCCTTGCTGGGATGTCAGAAATCACACCTAACGATGCAGTGTTAAAATAACGAGATTTTAAAAATAAAGTATCTTGCCATTTTAGAAAATGAAAATTCATTTTAAAAACATGTCGGGTTCTGAAATTGTTCAGCATTAAATCTACTTTTCAAGGTATTGCAGTTAAGTGCTCAAGTGCTGCGAAGACACCTTTAGCACGTTTAATAGTTTGGCTGTGAACACTACCTCGGATCAGAAGGAGGCCGGGCTCCTGCAAGAAGAGAGTATAGATGTGTTCTGCGAAACTATGGGTGAAAGAAGCACCTGGGTGATTATATTGCAGTTCCTCTGTTCTCAGCAATGGTTATAAAGACTGAACCCCCTATAGGTGGATTCAATGTGGGGTTCATAAGCACTTTCTAGGAATAGCGACAACTTCCAAGTCCTCAGTGTCCTTATTCATGAAAAAGCAGCAGCGGTGTCAATCCCATCAAACATCTGCTACTGGTTCTGGGAGCAAAGGGAACTTACCATGTGTCGAGAAATTGCTCTCCACCAAACATGTGGGGCACTGTCACAGAACTCATGGGCATTTTGTCTTTACTGTGACCCACTGAGGCTTTCCAGGGGCGGGGCGGGGAGGCTTGGGCAGGACCTTCATGGTGTGAGACCCCTCTCCTCTCTACCTATCCACACAGCACTGGCCACTCCTCAGTATCTGGCAGAGCACAGGCAAAGCTGGTTTGCTTCGCCTGCTGCCCGTGTCAACTATGGAGTCAGGGTTCTCCTGGCCCCAGTGTTCTAGGAGTGCAGTCATCCCTGCTCAGAGAGCCGAATGCAGCTACCACGCCTGCACAGACAGTGGGGAAGTCGATTAGGCCAATCCCACCCCACGGTGTGAGGATCCTGCGGAGGAGAAACATGGGCCCACTGAAATGTGGGCCTGACTGGTGTTTGTCTGTTTGTCACAACCAACACTAAGATCTTGAGTTCATTGTGGGCTTCACCATTTTTAAGAGGACAAAAATATTTTCTTTAAAGATTTATTTAAAAGATTAAACAGGGCCGGTGAGATGGCTCAGCGGCTTAAGCGCCTGCCCGGCAAGCGTGAGGGCCCGAGTTTGACTCCCGGATCCCACATACGAAAAAGGGGCCGGTGATATCGCTCAGCGGCACGGGCGCCTGCTGGCGCGCGAGGTCCTGAGGTCGACTCCTGGTACCCACAAAAAATAAATAAATAAATAAATAAATAAATAAATAAAAGATTAAACAAAAACGTTTTTCCTAAACTGTCCGAAAAAGCCGTGATATTGGCCCCTGCCCATTTTTTTCTTCCTTCGGGTTTTTAAGGTTACACTAAGGTTGATCCCTACTTGAAAATGATTTCATCTTATTTATAAAGGAAGAGTGGCTCACTGGGGAACAGATGTTTAAGCATAGTTGTTTTTCTTTTTGTTTCAGTACATGGATAAGGATACTTTCTGCCTCTATATAAAGAGGCTGAACTGTGTCTGTTTTCAAGGAACCCATAAAGCTGTTCTTAAGGGTGATACTTAAACGGCTTGGTATGATCAGGCCCCTTACCTCAGACCCTCTGGAGAAACAAAGGGACAGTCTTTTTCATACCAAATTCGGAGTCACTCCATGATCCTCCTGATTCAGTACAATTCTTTTCAGCAGAAAACCACCTCCACAATCTCCTTTTGACTTGGATTTGTAAAATCTGTTCCCCTGATCACAACAGCTTTGATATTTACTTTGCTCCTAGTTGGAGACATCAGTGCCTGAGGCTTTTCCGTTTTCTGGTGGGCTTTAAAACCCTTAAAAAACAATTACTCAAGGATGAGTGCATTATATCATTGAATTATTTCAAGACTATGACTGAGGTTTTATAGCTGCTGCATGAAACACTGGTGCTGATCAGAAGGCCTTTACCTCGTAGGAGCTGAGCTCTGTCCCATCCCTCTGTCTCAGTGCTCGACAAAGCCCTCTTTTAGGCTCCAAGTACCACAAGCTTTGTCAAAGGCATCTGTTTGTAACCCCTGGGCTCAAAAACATGTCTAGCCTAAGGAAATGGGTTCAAAAGTAATTCACAACTTGGGATAATATTTCACATGGAAACACAAACAACAGCATTTGCAGTGTGTGCTACTTCAGTTCCCAGTTTAGAGGACAAGAATGTGAACTTTAAGGGAAATTAGTAAGAGACTTAACCAACACAGAGACCTAAAGAACACTATCATACTATTGGATTAACTGGTCATGTCACAAGTTGTTCTCTTGGCACATCCCTGGCTGCCACCCATGGCCACGTCCCCTTCCACCATACTGAGCCACCGACTTGTCCAAGACCAAGTCTAGATAATGTCCGCAAAGATTCACCATACCAGAGTATCAGTCAGAAAGGTTAGGTTTCTGCTACTTTTATTGCCACTAAAGAGAATAAAGAAAAAACTGAAACTACATTTTAGGCCTGCGGCAAATGGCCAATTATCCTGAAGGATGATCTAGCCTTGGCAGGGATTGTTCATAAGCTTTGTGTTCTTATATACTGAACACTAAAAAAATTCTTAGTTTATTGTCTGGAAACCATGAGGAGGCTGCATTTCTAAGTAAGTAATCTCAGAGTGCAACTACAGTGTCAGCTGTCATATTCTAGCAAATTAGTTAAGTCAGAAATGCTCCCCTTAGAAAAAAAAGACTAAAAAGTCAAAGGACCTTTTCTCGACTTGCTTTGCACTTCATTAAAGTCATTGCTAATTTATAGGCAGATCTAATGTTATCCCCAAATGTTACTGGCAGACTGAATCTACAAGGACCACAGAGTAAGGTTAGGTGACTTCTCCAGAAAGACTAAGGAGCAAAAACAGAGCCTGGATCTGAGTTGAGGTGGCTCCCCCCTCTAGGGCTTTCCCATAGGACTGAGGGTGGGCCTCTGTCCTGTAGGTCCAATTTCAGCTATCCTGGGCCATCCAATCACAGCCCAACCAGAACTCCAGCGCTACTCCAAGGTGGGGAGAAGAGGGGAAGAAGGGGCGAGGGCAGTATGTTAGCGCCTTGGTGGGAAGGAGTGAGTAAAGCTACATTCAAGGTGATTAATGACATTTGTGTTTGGGGAGCAAATCATTTCTCTTGTAGTGATACGCTGAAAACTCCTGGGAAACAGAGTGAGGTTTTCATACTTATCAAAGAGTTAGAAAAAGCATCAAGAAACACTCCTCCCCACAAAGCCTCATATTCTTTGTTCTCTAGTCCAGACTGTTCTATTTCCAAAGCTTATCCTAGGCAGAATCAGAAGGTAAACTGAAAATAAACATTAAGCTAAAAAACTGCTGGTACAAAATACAATGAGATACATTGCATGATAACTGATTGGTAACCGATAACAGCAGTTACCAGTGATAGAAGAGACCGATATCTATGGACCAAAAAAAGGGATGTGATGTATTAGTAAGGGAAGGAAATAGGTCTCTGTGTTCTGAAGTAACTTTTTATGCATAATATCCTATATAAAAACATGCACGCATAAATTGTTATAAAATGGAATGATACATATATATCATATATAATAATAAGTGCAGTGGTTAACACTGCATTTAAAGTTATTTTAATTTTAATCTTTTGGCTTATCTGAATTTTCTTAGTTTATATAGGGGTTGGGTTTTCATTTCTTTCATAAAATCCTTTTCTATTACTTTACAAAAAATGATTTGAGGCAAGAAAGGCTCTGTAAGATATTCTGTTTCCTCAAGGAATCTGTGACAAATGAGATTAACAGTCCCTTCCCTCATGATGCCCAGAGTGTGGCTGGAAGGACTAGCTTTGAGCAAGGAATCCAGATATAATCGATGCCCCCAAGAAATGTGGGGTCCCCTGAAAAGAACAGAGGGAGACACTCTGGTCAGAGCAAGGCCAGGGGCACTAACACCAAAGCTGAGACTACAAGGTAAGTAAAGTCAGCTATAGTTAGCCAAATGTGGGGCTGGCGAAGTGTGGAGTGTGCAGGAACTGACGGCCGGAGTGGCTGGGGCCAAGGGTTGGGTCGTACAGGGAAACAGGAGAGAGGCAGGGGCCCAGCAGGTGTAAAGAACTGTGGCTGCCAAGGCAAGAAGGCTGTGAGACCATGACCCTTATGTAAAGGTGTGGGGAGAACCCTAGAGGTGAGTGTGACAATCCCTACCACCTAGTGGGCACCTGTCCATGAAACAAGGCCAAGTTTCCATGGCATGATGGCATTTGACAGTAAACACGCACTTGGTCATCCCCAGCCCTGCCCCTTTCACCTGCAGTGTTAAACCGGCATCAACACCAGGGCTTCCCAATATACATACTTTGGCCTGTGCTGTCTTCAGTATTTTTTTTCAAGGCAAAAAGTTTACATAAACAGGCTCTGGAGTTAAAACCCTGGCCATGGCAATTACAAGCCATGTCACCTTCACTAGCTTCTCCCTGACTCAGTTAACACACCTGTAAACCAGGGGTCCCATTTCACAGGTCATTCAGAGGATTCAATGAGGTGAAACATAAAAATACCTAGCATGGTGCAGGGATCAATAAAGTCTGGGGCTCACTGAAAGTTAGGGTTTACATGGGAGTTTAATGCCTCAAATCTGCTATTTTCAGAAGTACAGAAGAATAAATGTTCTCTGAGGGCCCTGCAGGGTGGGCCAGGAGAACCGAATTATATTGCATCAGTCATTTTATATGGAGCCCCTCTTCTCTGCCAGGCTGTGCTCCGAGTGCTGGGGACAGAGGGCATATACAGGTAACAAGGACTATGATGACAAAAAGTAGAACACATAGCATATCTCCAGCAGAAGTGACAAGTTGCTAGGAGAAAATAAAGCAGAGAAAAGGCGCGTGAAGGCCAGGCACAGACGGTTGCAGCTTCCACAGGTTCCAGAGCAGGTGCAGTCTGCCCGGAGGGGGGAGCAGGGCCACTTAGTCTACAGGAAGGGCAGCCTGGGTGACTTGGGGACATTTCACTGAGAAAGCAGGAGCATTTACCTGGCATCTGAGTGTGCCTAGAAGTAAATGCGCAGTCTCAGACAGCACACCAGGAGGGCAGAAGAAGCCGAGGTCATGGTTAGGTGGCTTCCCAGACCTCAGCCCTGGCCAGGCACCTTGCTCCTGGGAAGGAGCAGCTGGTGCAAAACAGGAGCAGCCAGGATGCACCCTGTGCTCCCCGCCTGCTGCCTTCTGCTGTTGCCTATTTAATAGCAGCTTGGTTAGAACTCAGGAATGAATAAGATAAGATCTCCCTGCCAAGGACGTTTCAAGGGCTAGGGCAGCAATTCTACACAACAAGCACCCCTTTACATAAAATATTGGCTGTTTCAGTGTTCCTGATAGAATTTACACAGAGCTGACCTATCTGATACATGCCTGCCGAGCCAGGTCCTGCATTTTCTCTTCCCCATTTCACCTGGAAAGAAACACAGCTGATTTGATGTTTAGACTATAATTAAACCTGCTCATCCACAGAGGGGCATGAAAGCCAAAATGTTACTTGCTTTCCGAATGCAAAAATACGACACCCATGGTATGAAAAGAGGTTTTAATGAACCTGCTCTGAAGTGAACAAGTGAGTTAAGGTGCCTCACTGAGCAGGGTCGTCAGACTATGGTCTGCAGGCCAAACCCAGCCTGCTGTTATTGTATATAAAGTTTTATTAGAACTCAGCCATGCTCGTTCATCTCCATGTTGTCTACTGCTCCTTTCACATGACGTCACTAAGGTGAGTCGTTTTGCTGGTCTACGACATTTACTAAGTGACCCTTCACAGAAAAAGTTTAAGGGAATTTGTTCAGCCCTCCTATAAAGAGACAGACCCAGATCAAAAAATATTTTTTTAAGTTAAAACTCAAAATTATTTAAGTGACATTGACTAGAAACTACAAATAACATCTTAATTTATGTCAAATATAAAACCTTCTAATACACTTTCAACCGTGTCAAAAACTAAAACTAAAAACATCTGAGTACTTGCTTGGCTCAGCTCTAGGGCCCAGAAAATGACGCTTAGTTCTTATAAATGGCTTTTCCTTTATGTTGTGTTGCTTCCCACCCTGACCTCCACCCCCAGTTCTGGGGATTGAACCCAGGGCCTTCATGCTGAGTGGCATACCCAGCCAGCCCTTTCTTTTTTATTTTGAGACAGAGTCTTGCTAAATTGCCTGGGCTGGGCTCAAACTTGTAATCCTCCTGCCTCAGCCTTCCATGGCTGATGGGATTACAGGCATGCACCTCCATCCCCCACTTTGTGTTGTTTTTTGACAGATAGAATGGTTTTTGCTTCCTTTACCGGTGACTTAGGGCAATATCTATAGTAAGATTTTCATACGATAACCCTATACCACTTAACATTCATTGTATACATATTTATCTAATTTAAAAAGTCTCTGAATCAGGCCGGTGAGATAGCTCAGCGGCACAAGCACCTACCTGGCAAGCACGAAGTCCTGAGTTCAACTCCCAGAACCCACATAAAGGAAAAAAAAAGGCCGGTGATATCGCTCAGCGGCACAAGCGCTTGCTGGCAAGCACGAGGTCCTGAGGTCGACTCCCGGTACCCACATTAAAAAAAAAAAAAAAAAAAAAAAGTCTCTGAATCAATATCCTTCAATTTTGGAGGAAACATGTATTTAGCAGGGACTTCTCTTCCAATTCTACCTTCCACTTACTCTTTCCCATCCATAGGAGATTATCCCACATTATAGCTCCCCTTTTTATTCTCTTCCTTTAGTTTGTTCTCACAGCCTATTATTCTGCTAATCAATCACATAAACTGGCTTGAACTTGTGTATGACCAATAGGTCTGGTTTCAGGACTAATGCTTTCATCTAACACTGTGGTTCTAAATGTTTTCCATGTTCACTGCCAGTTTTCTGAAACACAACCTTCTATTACAGTTACGTCCCTGACTTAATTCTTGGCAACCGATAACATATTGCTGAACACTGCAGAAAAGGTCTTTAAATATTGCACATCCTGAGAATTTTACTGAGTTGAGATTTCTGCCTTTTGCATAATGGTTGGATGCTAAAGCACTAAAAAGATTACCTTTGTCTCCTATTTGAAGAACAAGTATGTCACTAACACGAAGAGTAATGACATTCTTGATGGCCCAGAGCTTGGACAAATCTTTCTTAGCCACCAGTTTCAGGGCAAGTAACATGTACACTGTTAACAGAAGACTGAGGACGACAGAGTGAGTCCTAAAACAAGGAGATCCCACAACCTAGGTATAACAAGCTGCGCCCAGCTTGCAGATAGCTCTGCCCAGCAACCTAAGCCTAGACTGTCCCTCACCTAGGTCTGCTCCCCCATCTCTGCTTTCCTCAAAACTGACTTCCATCCAAGTTATAATCCATGTGGGGTCCCGACTGCCCCACCGACAAAAATAAAAAGCAGGGTAGCACCTGGCTCCCAGCTAAAGAGCAAGCTGTCAGCGTTGAGAACAATTGTGAGAGGCTCAAAAGCCTGACTCGGTTGTGCCTACTTCAGTTCCTTGGTGCTAACTGTTGGGCATCTAACATCAGCTCTGGACTGTCCCAGACAGTCATGTCCTCTGCTCCTCTTGTTACTATGCCGACCTTATTTTGGAACATAAGTCCTGGGTCTCCATAGCGTCCCAGATCCCTCCTGCCAGTATGGGAGTAATAGGGGGCTTCACTGTGACACAGACTAATACGATTTCCTCGTTATCTGCTTTTTATTGCTCTTAATAACTAGAATCCTACCACTTACCAAGTAGTCTTTTAATTAGATATCATCATCAACATATTGTTGCCATACAGTGATTTCATCTTAGAAACATTTCAGAAGCGCCCACGGGACAGATGCCGTGAGCACAGCACCACTGGCGGCGTTTCTCTACGCTGCATCTACATTTCCCCTCCAGGGTCTCCCCCACCGCCACAGGCATGCAGCGAAGAAAGCCGAGGCAAACCCAGAGGTTAAGAAGTTCATTTATAAAGCCACCGTCCCTTTGCGGGTACAATTTTAAAGTTATTTTGGATCTGCATAAATGTGATTTCACAAGAAAGGCCTGTACAGGAAAACAGACATTTCACAAAATGGTGCATTTAGACAGTAAAGTTAGTGGTTACGAGTTCCTGACCCCCCTCTCCACAGGCAGGCCGGACCCAGCGTGGGAATACCCACCTCGAGGTCACTGCAGGCCCAACGAGAAGCCACCCAGCCAGCCCTGCAGAGAACAGCATTTCTGTGCAGCAGGTTTTTCCAACATCACTGCACTCATATGAGTCCCCAGATGGCTTTTAAAAAAAAGTCAATAGTCTACTTATTGTACTATACTATTTTAAGGTTATTATACACAACAAATACTGAGCTCATTATTATTCAGGTGAAAATGTCAGATATTAATACTTAGTTCTCTAGGAATTATGAAATTTTCTTTCAGAAATTTCAGTTTGACAAAACTACTGAAAATTTCCTGGTAAGTCGAAATCTGTGAAATAGATTGTTTAAAGGCTAAAATTAAAAAAGCAAAGAAAAGAGATTTAAAAAAAAAATTGTGTAACCATGTTTTTAAATTAAGCTAAAAACTGAACAGTCATGTCCAAATTTCTACCATCATACTCTGCAATTTATCAAATAGAGTTGCTCTGTCTTTAAATCAGTTCAAGAGTATAGTATACCCACATTCTCCATACCTGGCATTTAAACGTACAGCACCACCCAACCCACCCCCTCCTGCAATTACAGGGTGGTGGAGAAACCAGCTTTAAAATCAGATAGAGCTGTATCAGTCCTCCCGCTCTGTCACTGACTGGCTGTCACATACTGGCCTGTTAGTTAATGTCTCTGCATCTCAGGTTCTTCATGCTAAAAGGGCCTAGTAATATCTATTCATAAGGTTGGGGAAAAAATGGGTGTGAGGTGATGTATTTAAAATTCATAGTATATGCTCACATCTAAGTATCAGCAATCTTGCTTAGTGTCCCTTGCCATTTAAAAAACCATTTCACATCCATGGGTGTTGTTTAGTTTCACCTCACAGCCACTAACTCTTGTGGAAATGTAACCTCTTTTTAACTAATAGGAACTCAGGGGTAAAACAATTCTTCTAAAGTCTCCAGCACTCCTAGCCCAAATGTCTTTCCACTTAATGCAACAAGTTAAGACAAACATCTCCTTTCTTTTCCAACTTAATGCAATGGAGGATGAAACCCTCGTAGTTAATTTTCCTGTCCTTCTTACATATCCACTTTCCAAGGGCATACTACAGATGTGCTGTTTGATACAGCCCTGGGCACGGGACAGAGCTGACCCAAAGGGACAGCAGTGCTCAGCCAGAGACAGAGTGCCAGACCTCAGTCAGCATGCTTGACCCTTCCCATCATGTTCTTCAGAAGAGACAGGTGATGGGAGCACAGGTTCTGATTTGGGGGAATGAAGGGGCTGTTTCCTTGCCCAGATTTACTACAAAGCATAAATTCTTACAGAGTATTTGAGTGTTACCATCTATAATCCTTTGCTTCCACTTAGAAGCAGAGCCATCAAGGATGCCCAGCACACAAAGGGGGCAACCAAACCTAACTGCAGTTGCACAACACCCCTGCAATGTGTGTGAGGTTGTCAGCCAGCCCCTCCCCCTGCCCCTCTGGACAGGTGGTATTTGTACAACACCTTAATAATTACACTTACTCCTAAGGTGGTTGTTCCTTTAGGTCTCACAGATCAAGGATGCCTCCCATCTCAACCTGAATACACCCCCTTCGTGCTCAGAAAACAACTAGATTTTCACTTCTAATATTCAGCTGAATAAAATGCTTGGAATCTGGTTTCAACAAAAGTGTAGATGTGGGAGGAAAAATCATAAACATGTAAAACATCAAATCATATTTTAATATCCTAGCAACCTTAATTAAGCATCAGTATTTGCAAGGGCTATTTGCCTTAAGTGAGCACAGACACGAACTGCATATCCCTTAATTACTGTTTTAGTTAAAATTTCTTTCTGGATTTAAGCAATGTGATAGTCAAGGCTCTAACACTACTCTGTCATTCTTTTTTTTTTTTAATAGAACAAAATTTCAAAACAAGATTAATAGGAGGGTAACAATGGTTAATACATTGCATATTGTTATCTTTAAATTAGTTACTCAGAGTACAAGATATCGGCATTCAATTGTCCAAACAATATTAGCACAAACCTTTCTTTTCAATGAACTAAGAGAAATTAGTAGTATAACTATCTTATCTTTTATATATATATATATATATATTTTTTTTTTTTTTTTTTTTTTTTTTTGCTTTTCCCTTTTCTCCATTCCCCCATCCCAGTTTCTCTTTCCTTTTGAACAGTTTCTTCCCATTTTTACAATATCTATTGTACATTTTAGATCCTATTTACTCTTGGATGCAACTCGAGACCATACTCATAAGTGAAATAAACCAGATGCACATGTGTAAACATCATACTGTCTCCCTAGAGTGAGGTACTCTGTCATTCTTTCTGACAGGGTCTCAAAAACAATGATAATCACATAGGGAGCAATGCTTGTCATGTACATATGTACCTGAGACTTTACCACTGTCTAATCTCCACAGTCTTAACACTGACTACATAACAGAAATAATGTAATAAAATTTAAACTAAGACTATTATTTTCAGTAAGTAGCTTTGCAATTTCAATAAAATTTGTAGAAAATATAAAGCAACTAAAGCCCTGTTTCCCAAATGGTAAGAACAGCTGAGAACCTAGAAAATGCGTGTATCTACAGACCTTCCAGCAAAACCAAACCAAATTTAAAAAAAAAAAAGAAAAAGTGACCACAACAGAATGCAAATTAAACTCTTCTTAAATCCACTGACAGAAAATGATCTTTAAACCTCACCTTGGATTACTAGTTTGATAATCAGTCTTTCCATCTTGGTAACTTATCTATAAAAGCATCGCATTCAAGTCCTCCATACTCAAATGAGAAGAGAGCAGAGGTGCCCCACTCTCTCCTGATGCCTAGAAGCCCCAAGCCAGTGTGGCCAGCAAGGCTCCTCTCTGACCACCCCTTACCTTGTGAATGAATGATCCACGAAGGCAATGAACTCTATAGCATCCCAAAGCCAGCAGAAAGCAGTGTGAGAGACAGGAAGGCACAGGCCTCCTCAAGTCATGGAGAATACAGTACATGGTTTCTAAGTAGCCAGTGATGCCCCAGCCTCAGCCCCAGCCCATGCGAATGGCAGGCCATAATCTTCAAGGCAACTGCAGAGCTCAGAGCTTCCTCATCTAACAGCTGTTTTCTAACCTCAGAGAACTTAAGTGGTAGGCAAAGAAATTGAGAATGCAAAGGACACTAAATCCTGGAGAAGGAAGGACACATTGGGAGCTCAACAAAGATATAAGGGAGAAGGAAGTGGTGGCACCAAACCAAAGGATGAAAAAAGAACTGAAGGTTACTTTTAAAACCTCCAATGTTCTCCTTTTTTCTCATTAAAGACGTATGTAATTTTTGTTGCCCTGATTTTTATGCTCTTGTCAAGAACAGCCAGAGACCGATAATGAATAATCCAATCTTTGCCTAAGCTCCAGAGTTGGAGCAAAGACCACACTGGACACCAGTGGTCAGTGCTCAGAGCCCAGGCAGGGTTTCTCACAGCCTCTTCTCCCTCGACCCCATCTCCACACTGTGACACATCAGCCACTCACAGCTGAGACTCTAGAGCAAACTGCAGAAGTGACTCAGAGCAATTACTCAGAACTTATATTCTTTCTAAAAAGTGAAAGCAGCTACATCATAGGCCCAGGGCATTATTCAAAGGTGAGAATCTGCAAAATAGTGAAAGCATAAAAGACACATTGAGACTCAAATCTTCACTTAGTCTGTACAACTGAAGTTCCCACTTGAGTACAGTCTTGAAGCGCACCAGAATATCAAGACATTAAGACCACTGTTTCAAACCTCTTGACAATGGCTAATACCTGAGAAGACCTTTGTAAAGATTTTACTGAACAAATTATGTCTAACAATATCCCTCCCATTGTTGGTACATATTAAAGATTAAATAAGATTTGGGTTGGGGATGTAGCTCAGTGGTATAGCACTTGCCTAACGTGTGAGGCCCAGGGTTCAATCCCCAGCAGTGTGTATATGTATATATGTACGTATATTAGATAAGAGTCAAGGCACTCAAATAGTAGCAAGCCAAAATCAGACTGGGACTGTGCCATTATTCCTTTAAAAGAAAAGGAGCAAAAGCAGCAAAACAGACGTAGCTACTTGCCAAGGTAGAAAGCAGTGAGGCTCAGGTCCTCTTCACCATGCTCTCAGGAAGAAATACAGCAGCCTAACGGCCCCCCCCAGGCAAAGTGTATAAATCATCCCCTCCTAGCCCATCAGATACCTGTTTACTTTACCAAAGAGGTCTATAAAATTTTGGTTTGGGATTGGCATTTAAAGTTTTGCCTTAAAAAATCATTTTTCCCACTAATTACAGAAAATAAAACTTTTTAAAATGCCAAAACACCAGCATATAATGTTGCAACTGGTGTTCAACAATCTGCTGGAGATGTCTAACCCCCACCATCAATGTAATCTATTCTGGTCTCAACCCAATAATTTATTTGCCATGTAGGGGTTGTTATTTAACACTCCTCAATGTCTCTTAGCACATTAAAAAATAAAGCATTAATAGCTAATCCCACCCAACAAATTAGACTTGAAGATAAAAACGAAGTTCAAAACGCCACTTGACTAAACAACGATGATGTTTTTCATATAGGTACTTGATAATTGATTTCATGATGTCAATAATACTAAGTCAGACCCAGACAAAATGATTCAAATTCTTTTAAGTCAGAACTGCAAACCAAAGCTCATACTCCTAAAGGGGAAATCCACAGAAAGTCCATCAGATTGGCATCCTCTCTGGAATTGTATGCAACTTTTTAAATGTATGCATATGAGCAGTTTTCTGGAGATTCACAGCTTTCATCAGGTTCTCAAATGGTCTGTTCTAAACAATTTCAAAAAAAAGTTTTAAACAAGTTTCAAAACAAGTTTTAAAAGCATAGAAATCAGAGAGGTATAGGAAATAAATAATTAATCATCCTGACCTTCACTTACCATTACCTTAAAAACCTTCACAAATCTTAAGAGGTTTTAACCTCAATGAACTGTGTGAGGGACAACAGATGAACAGTTCTAATACAGTTATTCTAAGATTTATGTTTCTTTTAAGGAGCTCTCCCTATTCATTAGGACAAAAACCAATGTCAAGCAAAAGACTGCTTTAGATCAGGTGTTTGGGCAGAAGGACAGGGGGAGATGGCAGAGCGGGGCAAATAGTCCAACGAATACAGAAGCTCGATGACTTATTCTAAGATAAAGCAATTCTCAGCATAATACTTAGGGCAAAAACCTTCATGTCACAATTGTGTCCACCCTGTGTCCAGAAGGCTTCCCCAAGAATGTGCAAGTACCTGCAAATGGGATTTACACTGAGGTTAGGGTTTGTCCAGAGAAATTCGAACTCCCTGTTTTCTTCTTCCCCTAAAACCAAAATTACATTGAAGCTCCATGACTGTCTACCTCTAATTCAGGAAGTTAGAAGGGATGTAAAGATATCGGGGTAGAGGCTGAAAGACATGGTGGATGGAGGACAGAAAGAAAGGAATGACATAGAGAACTTGATGTCCAACCCCACCCTGACTGGTAGGCAGCTGTGGGGACAGGCTGAGAGGTACAGGCTGGCTAGGTGGACCTGGCACCTAGGCTGCAGGCAGCTGGCTGGCTACTCTTTGGTCTTAACCCTTCATTTGCCTTAGAAAGGACAAATGCATCCCTCTTAAACCATGACCCCTGCTATTTCAAAGAAAAGATTGAGTAAGAAGGAGCCCACACCAGAAATAAGTGTATCATTAGGTAAAGACTGCCCTGTCTCTAAGGCTGCTCCGCTCCGTCAGGGTCAAATCTGTGTGGCCTCGGCTCTGGGAAGTCTCTAAGTCACCTTCTTGTTCTTAGTCATCGTCCCAGCAGTGAGCAGAGGGCGTGTGATTATCCCTTCAGCACTTGGGCTGGCTTGACAGTGAGTTAATTTCACAGCCAGGGTTCCACCTGACAAGGCCTGATCCCCGGCCCACCCCACTCTGATTCATGCTGCATCGCTGCTTCTTTGCGACTTCCTCTTGTTTTGTTCTTCCTTTGGGATTCTGGAGATGACTCTCAGGGACAACTTATGTCCAGAAAAACAGAACAAAAAGGGAAAATCTGGAAAAGACTAAGAAAGAAGGCACAGAGCAAAGCAGGAAAGATGGTGCTGGGGGCAATCAAAAAAGAAAGCGAGATGGCTGGAATCCAGCCCTGTGTA
Source organism: Erethizon dorsatum (assembly GCA_028451465.1). Classification (NCBI taxonomy): domain Eukaryota; kingdom Metazoa; phylum Chordata; class Mammalia; order Rodentia; family Erethizontidae; genus Erethizon; species Erethizon dorsatum. The sequence goes on along the minus strand of CM051823.1, from coordinate 135,292,404 downwards.
CAAAAGAACTATGGTTACAAGAGAATGACAAGGGACCAACTGCACTGTGAGTCAGGTGCCATCACCCCATCTCCAGACTGAGAGCCTGAGGGGAACACGAGGGCCCCAGGCCTCATAGAGTTACTGCTCTGGGCTTCCAGACCAGTCTCCTCAGGTTCCACAGCCTCTGCCCTTCCCGTTACTCTGCTCCTTCACATCAGTATAGTCCAAGCTTAATGTAGAAAACACAATCCTCGGCCCATATTTCCATGCAAACTAATAGCCCCCAAGGTCACCCCACCCAAGCCCAAGTCTCACTCAACAAGCAAACACAGCGCCTGAATTTGGACAGACAGCTGAGTACGTATCGGCCAGTGTTCTGGTGATGGCAGTTTCCAGCTCTGCACCTGGCGACAGCTGCCACCTCCCCCACCCCCATTTTCTTTGCTTCTGTCAAAGCACACACTTGACCAGAAGGAATCAGTCATAGTGACAGAGCTAGGGCCGGCTGCAAGAAGCAGAAAACAGTCACCGCCAGCAAGACTTCCTCACACTGCCTTTCCCGTCAGACTCCGTGGGCTGTCCTCCCACAGGACAAGCTCCCTCCTCCCTGCCTACTTTCTGAGTAGCCGCCTGTGCATAGCATGCACTTCCAGTGTCTTAAGGTCACTCCATATTTCTGGTTCCCCCTTAGTAGCTTACTCTCAGACACTCCCTGATATCAATATGAAGATTTAGGCATTTTATCTTTTCTTGCATTTTGGTACATGGGTGACATCTTTGTCCCTGGTGAACAGAGTAAGTGATCCCTGGCAACAAGCAGGACAGACATCTTGTGGTGTCCTCTATGTATCACCCTTGCCCTGCCATATAATGATCAAGGTCAGATGCAAAGAAGCACCGAGCTAATATCTTAGATCTAGGAAAGTGGGAAAGAAAAGAAAACATTCAACTAACTACAAAGAGATCAAATGTCTTTAGGTGCGGTGGTGCACACCTGTAATCCCAGCACTCTGGGAAGCTGAGGCAGAAGGATCTAAAGTTTGAGCCCGGTCTGAGCAATTTAGTGAATTAACAAGACTATCTCAAAATAAAAAGAGCTGGAGTTATAGCTCAGTGTGAAGGCTCTGGGTTCAATCCCCAGTACTGCAGATAGATACATGACTGACTGATAGATAGATTTTTAAAAATTTTAAAAAGACTAAATGCCCTTTCTGCTCCAATGAAAATGGTAGTCTTTTCACACAAGCTCCACAAGTTACTACTCTGTCCTATGTTAGATAGTATTATGTTAGAATGGCAGAATGATACATATGAGAACAAGAGACAAAAACTCAGCCTGATGCTGCCCTTTCTCAAGGCTGTGTCCTCACTGCCCCTCTTCCAAAGGGGCAGTGCCTGCAAGACCTCCTCCACTGCAGCGCCTCCCAGGCCTTGCTAAGAGTCTCTGCACTTAGGTAAGGATAGAGCCAGATTCAAAACGCACTATCTCTATTGAGTCGTATCAACAATGCTTTGGAAAAACTCACAACTCAAGACACTATGTATTAGAAAAATTCACTAAAAGGTGGGCAGGCTTTGTCTTCATGCAGAGCACAAAAAGCCAAGAGGACCTAACTGTTAGCATTCTTGGCTTCTAATTCTTTTTCATCTCATGGAACAGTTCAGGAAGATGTGACCGCTGACAACTCCCAGAAGACTGAGTAGGCAGCTAAGATGTTTGTTAGGCACATGTACTAATTTCACTAACATTTTATTAGGGGACTTATATCTTTATACATGTTTTCTTATCTGACAATGAACCTTCCAGATGAAGAGGCCATTAAGTGAGCTGAAAAGGAAATCACTCAAAAACATGCATCGTGGAGACACATCAAGAAAGGGCAACTTATAGCTTAATAATCTATAAAAAGTTGGATAACTTGCCCCAGATCACATAGTGGTAAATCCTAGTGAACCAGGGTGCAAATTCTGATTGCAAATATGAGGTCAAGACTTCTTCCTAGTGTATCACGCACCGCCTGCAAGGAAGGTTCCCTGGAATTAAGTCGTTATGAAAGACTGTCTTACTACTGGAGAACATCACACCCTAAGTCACTTTTCAGGAACAAAGCATTTGCTTTGAGAATACAATCTCTCTGTTCAGTCAAATAGAAATAAGTTGGATAGCTTGCATTCAGAAATAGCTATATTTTGTTTTAAGAAAAGGATCATGATTAGATTAACCTATTGATTTGCACCATGTAGAAAGACTACTGTTTATAAATAAATTATATTTTAATTTGACCAACAAAAACTTCAAATAATACAAAAGACCTTGAGATTATGTGGGAAACTCAAAGAAAAGTATACACTTGCAAATGCTGGAAAACTAATCGTGGAGTCTAATAACCTCTTCCTTAGCTTCTTAGATATGCAAACTCTTAAAAGCAAGGCATGTGAAAACCATAAAAGGTTGAGCTAAGTGGGTGGGTAGGAGTTAAATATTAAATGCAAGTTATGTTCACACCATGTACTAAAACCTAACCATTAATGTACATTCTTTTCTTCTATTTTGAAAAAATAAACAGGACAAAATACATCTTAAACATGCTTAAATTGCAAAGAGCACAACACACAGCTGTCATGCTGTATGTCTCCAGATTCCCAATGCTCTCTGTTCTAGCAACACACCGCCTACAAACTGCAAAAATAATCACTGCCAAAGCTACACTAGGTGATTACATAAAATTCTCCTTAAAAGCTTTAACATTATTTAATCAAAAATAACAAAATTAAAAACTCTGCATACCTCGTAGAAATTGTTTTTTTCATTTTTGCAGATTTTCTTTTACAGCATTAAGCCCAATATATGCTATGCTCCAGGGAAATAGTACAAGCATAGAATTATTTGCTATATTCAAATTCTTCCTTTCTCTCTTTTCAAGTGTATTTTACAGAGTAAATATTTTCATGGGCCTTTCTGTTATCTTTGTAGTAGAAATGGACAAAACTATTTCAAAGATCAACTTAAAGACATCAGAATAAGAAAGGAAAAGTTGACAATGCCACAGAAAAAGTAGTGTACAAAAAAAAGTTCTCTAAGCCTAAGCTATCACAAATACAAAGATTACCATCAGAATCCCTCTGAAAGAGAGACACATCTTCTTATCTGCATAACAGTCTTGAGACATTTTTAGAGTAAAATCAATATTCAATTCAGAAAAGAAAACCATGCCTTCATTTGGAGCAGAATCTTCATGAAAATCTAAGCCTTCATTTACTTACATGATGTTCATAAAAGGGAGAAATTCAAAGGGACCTGCTCCCCCTTGAAGAAAGGATCACATCCACAGCCGGCTGTAGAGAAGTGTGTAAGGCTCACATTCTCTCTCTCTCCTCCCCAGGCAGTGAAATGAAAAAAATCCTAAACTGCTCTTCCCCGTCACATCCACAAGGACTCCAAGCGCCACCAAGCTCTTCCGCCAAAGCAGCGCAGTGGCTGGGGAAGGCTCACCCCTTCCTTCAGATGCCCACCCCACGCTGTGAGTCTGCCCACTCTGGAGAGGCACCAGGTTATGACAGATGTGGGGACAACAGGGCTACCCAGTGCGCCACGTCTTCACAGCCGCTCCAAGAGCAGAACACAGAACATGAGGAACATTGCTGCCGGGGACCACTTAACACATCTTACATTTCCAAAACAACCCAGAAACTATTTCAACCCTCTCACCCAAAGAGAAACTGTTTTATTCCTTTCAAACTTCCAACTATTACAACAGCACATGCTAATTGCCAACAATACTGGGGGGAAAAATCCCCCACACAGGAAAGGCTGACAGGGTCACACAAAGAGCTGTGACAGTAATAGGCACCCTTAAAGAGAGAGAAGGCAATCAATTATCAACCATTTGCAGAAATTGCGGGGCTGTCAAAAGCCCTGGTTACAGCTGTGCTTCATCAAGCCAGGCTTGGTGTGATTTTCTATGGAAATTATTCCTTATTCTCAATTGTAGAATACTTGTTAGGAAAATATCCCCAGTGGCCCAGGTTCAAATTAGGTTCAACCGAAGTCTAATCTGAAAAGAAGCTAATGACCCCTGAGAAGACCTGGGAAGCAGAGGCTACTTCCTCAGGCGTCAGAAGTCTCTTGTAGAGGACAGAGCACAGAAGGTCCTCCCCGAGCCCACACTGGGCATGCGCCGCCACCCTTGAGAAGCAGAAGGGGACTGTTAATGCATAAGCTGATGTTTTTAAGAGGTTAAAAAATACTACACAAACATTTTTTCAATCCTTAAATTTGAAACTTTTCCTTTGAATTTGCACCCATCGCAGTTATTACTTTGGATAGTCACTGAGTCTTTTTTCCCCAAGAATCAAGTAACCTGTGAGCCACGCATTTTCCTTATTTTTCTTAAATGTGCTGAAATCCATTATTACACATCAATCTCTTCCTATCTGGAAAAAGGTGAAGATGACCTGAGGGGAGTTTGACAGGAACTTCTTTGCCTGCTCACACAGGTTGAGCACCCAACCTAAAAATCTGACATGTAAAATGCCACAAGAGCCAATGCCCCAAGTTAAATTCCATATCTGACCCCATGTGAGGGGTCACAGTCAAAACACAAGTGCGCTAAAACCCTGTATAAAATTACCTTCACATTATGTGTACAAGGTGTGCACAAAACATAAATGAATTTCATTTACACTTGGGTCTTATCCCCAAGATACCTCACATACAATGTAATATTCCAATATTTGAAATCTGAAAGAATCAACAATTGGGATCTTATTAAAAAGCTTTTGCACAGCAAAAAAACCACCAACAGAGTGAAGAGACAACTCACAGAATGGGAAAAAATTTTTGTCAGCTGTTCCTCAGACAAAGGACTAATATCTAGAATATATAAAGAACTCAAAAGCTCAACATCACTGGTCATTCGAGAGATGCAAACTAAAACAACACTGAGATTCCATCTCAACCCACTAAGAATGGCTATTACCAAGAAATCATCCAAAAACAAATGCTGATGGGGATGTGGGGAAAAAGGAACCCTTCTCCACTGTTGGTGGGCATGTAGACTGGTGCAACCACTGTGGAAATCAGTGTGGAGATTCCTCAAAAAACTAAAACTAGAGACTCTATTTGACCCAGCTATTCCCCTTCTTGGTATCTTCCTGAAAGAATTAAAAGCATCATACCACAGTGACATATGCATACCCATGCTTATAGTGGCACAGTTTGTAACAGCTAAATCTTGGAAACAGCCCAAATGGCCATCAACCAATGAATGGATAAAGAAGATACCGTTTTTTAATACAATGGAGTACTACTCTGCCATAAAGAAGGATAAACTTGGGACATTTCTAGGTAAATGGATGCACCTTGAGATCATACTCAAAATAAACAGGACACCCATGTTTATAAACCCATAGTTTCTCTGGTGTGAGAAACTGAAAGTGAGAAACTGAAAGGGTAAATAAGGACCAAAATGTATAATAATATTGTGAAATAGAAAATATTCAGATGGGGAGGAGGGGAAGGATGGAAGGGACAAGAAAAATAAAAGAAAATAGAAAGAAAAGTGGAAACAGCTTTTGTAAATAAGGAGAGGAAGAGGCGCTGGAGGGAGGGGAGGGGAATGGGAAAAAAAAGAATCAGGATGTATCATGTACAGATACAAATTCCCTATGATGAATGTTATCATTATGTATATTTAAAATGTACCAATAAAATTAATTTTTAAAACATTTAAAAATAAAAAAGGGCTGGGGATATAGCTCATTATTAAGGCACTGGGGTCAATCCCCAATACAGAAAGAAAGGAAAGAAAGGAAGAAAGGAAGGAAAGAAGGGAGGAAAAAGAAAAGAAAGAGAAAGAGAGGGAGGGAAGGAAGGGGGAGGGAGGGAGAGAAAAAAAAAGGAAAGAAAGAAGAGGAAGAAAAGGGAAAAGGGAAAGGAAAGAAAAGAAAAGAAAAGAATTAAGACAACCATGTGAGGAAGATGTGAGGCCAGGCAGATACCCCGTGTTTACCAATGAGGAAATTTAGGATCCAATAGATTTTGACTAGACCAAGGGCAATGGCTGAGCTGAGATTTTAACTCCTCTTTTTCCAATATTGACCCTACAGTGGGATGATGGCGGTTGGTTAAAAAAAAAAAAAAGAAATCTGAAACACTTCTGGTCCCATTTCAGTTCAAGGATATTTAACCTGTATTCTCTTTCAACAGGTTTTTTCTTCTGAGTTCTTTGATATGTATGTATGAATAAGTATATTTATGAATAAATGTATTTTATGCATTTGCTTTCTCCCCTCACCATTTTTAACAATTATAAATTAAAGCTCAGATCATCTCACTTGCAACTTGACGGCAGCTTTTACATCTAAACTTCTAAATTATGCTCCAACATTCACTTTGCAACCACTTTGCTTAGCTGTGACAGGCACCATCCTAAAATAGGGTTTGAAATGGCCTTAACAAGCTAACTTTCCACATAACTCTTCCATTGAATACAAATTTTGGGAAATTAATTTCTTTCCTAAGAACACTAATGTGTAACCTAAGCTGATTATCACAAAGAAAAAACCATTTTCCCCTGACAGCCTTAAGTGTTAAGTGATTTCCCCCCCAGGCACCACACTGCTGGTGCCCCTGAGGGGGACACTCACCCCGAGAGCCTTGCTACAGGAGCGTTTCAGGAGCATCTGCTCTTTGAAAAAAACATTTAAGGCAAAGCAACCAAAACACATCTATGTGAGACTGTAGGATCCACTGTGCAATAAAAAAAAAAGGATGAATATTAGCTATGATATTCAAAAGTAAATACCCACCAGAGATAGAACAGAGTAGTCAAGACTAAAAATTCTGATGGATTTCAGTTTAGTCAAAGCACTTACATCCAGGATTATAACCAGAGTAGTGATATCCTCTAGCAATCAGGAAAGGGAGGAGAGATGAGAAGGAGGTAGGAAATGGGAGGTGAGTACAGGAGTAGGAAGGGAAAGGGAGGAGAGCGGAGAAGAGAGGCTGAGTGCCAGGGCTGCTTTCAAGCTGAAAGGCTACCCCATCCACTGCATGATGAACATCATCACACCCAAAGAACGTGCCACGAGGCCACACAGCCGCGGGCCAGCTCCTGGTAGTGTTACTTCAAACCCAACCGGCACCTGACCTGGACCCACTATATCTTTCCTTTAAATATCTGTCATTGTTTAAGTTTCCTCCATTCCTATTTAGTATTTAAGACAAAATCAGGAAATAAGAAAACAGAGTTATAATTTCAAAATCTAGGCTGGACATGAAAATATATCATGTCAGACCACTTCTGAGTACAAGCAGTTAACACAGGAAAGGGATGGACTCGGACAAGCACTGCTGAAGGTGGGGAGAAACTGGTGCCCTGGGTCCTGGCCAAAGGGAAATGTAAAAGGGCACAGAGCTGGGGAGAAAGCTGAGGTGTTACTCAAAAAAGCTAAAAATGGAATTACCTATGACCTGACAATTGCACTTCTAGGTGGATCCCCCAAAGAATAGAAAACTAGGATTCAAGCAGGTGCTTGTACGCAGATGGCCACTGTGGCATCACCCACGATTCCCAAGTAGTGGCAACAACCCAAGCATCTATCAAGAGATGAATGGGTCAACAAAATGTGCTATAGAAACACAATGGAATATTATTCAGCCTTAAAAAGGAATGAAAAGTTGACAAAGGCTACAACATGGATAAACTCTTAGATGATATTCTGTTACATGAAATAAGCCAGGAATAAAAGGACAAACACCGTTTGATTCCACTTATATATGAGGTACTTAAAATTGTCAAACAAAAACAAGCATAATGGAGGTTATCAGAGGGACTGGGAGAAGAGGAGAAGGAGAGTTAGGCTTAATGGACACAGTGTTTTGGTCTGCAATAATGGAAAAGCTCCAAGGACAGAAGGGGCAGATGGTTGCAAAGCAACATGATTATACTTAGTGCCACTGAAGTGTACACTTGCAAATGGTAACCATGGGTTACATATGTTTTACAGCCAGATGATAACATAGCAAAAATAATTTATCTTTGGCTAAAATAAAAGTGGGAAAGAAACAGAATAGTAACTTAACATGACTTTTGGGACACAGGAGCTTAAGATTTCCTTGTCAAAAGTAAACAAAATGTTCCTGTTGCAGGAATGGCATTGCTTGCTTTGCTCTTTGATGCTGTTCAGGAAGTTACAGAAGAGTTCTAAGTCAATGGTTCTTCTTGGTGCTCACCTCAAAAACAAATAAAAAGGAAATTATATTCTCAGAGGGGAAAAAAATGTTTGCATCAACTGCTGGAACGCAGGATAGGAAAATGCGACCTGCTATTTCCCCACCTCAAGTGAAGGTGGGAATTAGCCCTTGCCTGCCTGGTTCTTAGTTTGCAATCTGAACCAGCATCTTACCCTGAACGTCTGCTCCATTTTCTCTCGATGGGTGACTTGATCCAGAGTGCCATCTGTCTGACTCCTTTTCATACCAGTTGTGATGTCAGGGACATTGCTGAAATCTGCAGGAAAAATGACAGACACACATGAACTTGGCCATCTGCAGAGAGTAGTAACGAATGGTTTTAAGGCAGGAAAGAAGAAAACGCTAACATCCTACAGGGCAGCACACAGTGGTCCTTAAGCACTCTGAAGTTACATAAGCATTCCTCCAGTCCTCTGAAACAGATTGGGGCTCCAGCTAACAGAAGAAGCAACTCCTTCTGCCCATTCTGGCCAAAGGAGACCAATCAAAATACTGACTTCAAAGGCAGGCGTGGTGGTGCATGCCTATAATCCCAGCACTCAGGAGGCTGAGGCAGGAGGATCCTTGTGAGTTCAAGGCCAGCCTGAACCGCATAGCGAAACCCTGTCTCAAAAAAAAAAAAAAAAAAAACTGACTTCAGTGCCTTGTTCACTCTTCCCATTGCTGTGCAAAATGTACTTCACTAAGTTCTGATCTTAAATAATTTATCTGAATAAAGAATTAAACACTGACATTTGTTGATATGTCCCTATTTTTTGGCTAAGTGAGGGCAAAGTTATCAGAACATCTTGGAAAATTGATGCAATGTAAGAGACACTTAGAAGTCCACTGTTGGTTCACTTGCAAGTATAATTCATTTTTTAACATCAACCACAATCTCACCTTAAATTGAAGTCCTAATAAGAGCAAACTCTTGCTAACATCCAGAAAAGGAATGATATTTGTGCTAAATAGAGTGCAGGGTTTCCCAGGCTACAACTATACACACATCCCATCCTCAACAGTTCCTTCCACAATTCTCAAGTTAACAAATTCAAGAGAGATGGAAAGACCAGAATCTATGAAAAAGAAACACAGGTTTTCTTCCTAATCCTGACATTTAGTAGACTAATCCCACGGAGCTGTAAGCGCAGCCAGCCTCTGAGATGGCTGAGCCCAAAGGCATGGACAAAACTGCTGACAAAGGGGCTGTCCACACAATGGTAGGCAAGGAGAGTGGACCCCAACAGACCGCTGGAATCTCTGGGGGCCCTGGGAGGCTGACAGCTGAAGGGTAGGAACATGAGCACTTAATCCATGTTGACATTACCACTCACACCACGGGCAATTATAAGAAAAGGTGAGGCCTCCAGAAAACACAGTAGTGGTCTATAAAATTCTGCAGCTCCAATTTCTTCTCTTTGCCTTTCCCAATACCTGGTTCCACCCAGAAAAAGACCATATAATGAGTAGCGTTAAGTTAGCCTAGATAAGGCAGTGCCTACCACAAAGGCAGAAGCCGTCCCTGAGGGAATTTTGAGAAGCAACAGCATTTAAAAGTACTGGGGTTATTTCTCCCAGACCCTCATTCCAGACCTCAGAGGCTGTCTACTGCCCAGCAGGAAGAGTGCAGAAAGAAGATGAGCCCCTCAGCCAAACCCATCAACCACCACTCCTTCACGCCAGCCTCCCTCCTCCAGTATGTACACCTTTGTCTAAGGGAAACCAACTACTTAATTCACAAAAGAAAAACTTGGCCTCATTCCTATGGATTCAGCATACATGCATCTTTCCACCCATGCATTCAGTACACCCTTTCCGCACTAACCATCTTCCAGGCACTGTGCTAGGAATACGAGGATGAATCAGACATTCTCAAGGTCTGCTTCTCACCGGGAGAGAGGTGACCAGTGAGGGAGATGGAGGCAGAGACTTGAGTATGACAAAGCACGAAGAAAGTCAGGCATAAAGGACTGCATTGTAAAAGCTGCCTGAGCAAAGTCTTCAATCTGAAGGATGATTGTCTTAAAGACGAAGAAGACAAGGCAGAGTGGGCAGCGGGGAGAAGGGAGCCTGTGACTGGGAAGCAGCTGAGTAGAGACAAATGGTATAAAGATCTCAGCACAACTTGGGCATGGGGCTTGTTGAGTGTGACAGCAGCACAGAGCACAGCAGGGAGGGAAGGAGGCAGAGTGTCCCAGGATGGGCAGGGAGGGCAAGACCTGGGCAGAAAAACAAGTCAGAACATCACAGCAACACTGCAGGTCTGAGGAATAAGGACCCATAAGAGGAGGAGGAGGGGGAGGAGGAAAAGAAGAGCAAAAGAACAAGCAATGGCAGAGAGTTTGAGAAGGTAGACTCCATGACCTCCTCATTGTCATCTATTAAGTATAAGAAGATACAGAGAAAGGTATCAAGGGAGAGACCTGGTTTTGATTCTTAGGTAACTTGGTAGATGAGGTCAGAGGATGGGGTAGGAATGGGAACAGCAAGCTTAGCTTTAGCAATGCTGAGTTTGAGAAACAACTGGACTATCCCACGGGAAGGGTCAGTGGTGAGCCCAGAGAAGTCTTCACGGAGACATGGATTTGGAAGTCATCAGAACGTACCTGACAGTGAAGCCAAAAGGGTGAATGCCACCTACCAGAGAGAACTTGCACAGTGACACATAAGACAGCCAAGGAGGAAACTCTGGAAACACCAGTGCAAAGGGGTGCAAGTGAGGTGGCCCTTACAGAGACAGACTTTTTTTTTTTTTTTTTTAAGAGAAAAGAGAAGTCTAAGGAAACAAAGAAAGAGCAACATCATGGAAGCCACACAATGTGAAAGAACATTACCTAGGCAACAGAATCAAATTTGCATTATTACTGCCTTTACCTTGTAAATAAAAGGCTTTGGTATTTCCAAAGAGTTACATCAAGCACAGGAAATATGACACACAGTCCGGGTATGCATTCATTCATGATGAAGATTTCCGCAGCACCTACAGTACAGCCAGCAGGTACTAAGTACTGCAGATACGGAGATAAATAAGACTGCGAGTCCTCTGAAGAACTCACTGAGCAAGGGCATAAGGAGCTTTGGAGTCTGAGGTGCCAGATGGATGTTAGTGAAAATAGCATGGGAGATGTCAAAAGTGGGTGCCAAGTGAATTCTGAGTCATTCATTCAATGTCTTCCCAAAACTTCTGAGTTTAAATGTGGAAAACTCCCTAAATCACTGTTTCTTACAAAGAGATATTGCTTTCAGGTGAACAAGAAAAAAGGCATGGCATTACCCTGTAACAAAACATTTGAGACCTTTCCTGTTAGAATGATGCAGCCCCAGAATAAAGGGCTCAGCAATGTATTTGTGAGGCTCCCCCACCACTTTCAGTGCCCCTTAACTCCACAGAGCCTTTGGGTCACAAGGCACCTTTCTGAGACACCCTGGGGATAGCCTCAGGAACCAATTCCCGTAGAGCCTGGTCCCCAGGATCCACGAGGAGAAGGCAGCTCCAAACAGTACCTGAGATCTGCCAAGACAGGAAATCTCAGAGCTGGTCTACCACCCAAATTTCACAGAGGCAGAATGTGTCTGGGTGTACACAGAGCCCATGGTGACTAGCAGTGTGCCAGCGCTGCCCCTAAAGACTGACAAGACACAGGGAGAGCCGAGCTTGATGGTGCCCACGGCTGCTGATCTGGGTCCAAGAGTGTAAACCTGACCAGGTCCTGCATTCCTGCAAAAGGTGTGTGCACTGGGAGTTCTTGCTAGAGAAGGAATAAGGAAAATGTACATTCTGAAAGAATAGAAGCCTAGTTATGAAAAGAGTGTAGGCTGGTAAAATCCGAATGCTTATATACAAAGGTGGTTTGAACAGGCATGCCGTCCGGGGTGCTGGATGCCTACACACCTCCCTACCTACATTCTGCCCACACTCTGAGCAAGGGCTGCTAAAGTGAGTAAATATATCTTTCCCCTCCCTACAAGAAACTGGATTGCACCCGGCACAGCCTCCTCATCAGTACATACACACTGCAACATGTTTCAGGGGCTCTTCTCCCCTATGGGGTAACACTAAGCATTTGCTTCCTGCCCACCCTGCACTCTATGCTGTACAGTATCAACCCCCAGACACTTAACCAAAGAGTGGCTGAAATGACTGCAGATATGAAAAATAACCAATTTATAAACAAGTTAGAGAGCTATTTATATCTATATACCCTTTTGTCTCTCTCATCTTATTCTTTGTGGAAATTAAGTTTGCGTGAAGCTTAAAAATTGAAAAAAAATCTAACATTTAATGCAGCCAATAAAGCTTCTACCTGGTGGTTAATGAGCAGAGGTGCAATACCCCAAGTTTTAGTCTTGGCTCCTCTGTTAGGTCCTGCTCATTTCAATTTGCTGACTCCTACATTCAGACAGGTGCCAGCAACTGAACTCCCACGAACTACCAGGTACTGTGTCAGGTGCTATAATGAACCAGGCTCAGCCATCTTTCTCCTGTAATCAACAAATATTTTTAGAGATGGACAAGACACCAGGCAGTCTGTCATGGAAAATGACTGTCTCTCCCTCTACTGCATGCCTTATAGTTCCTGGCAGACACTGTGGAAAACACAAGGCTTGAGGTATGAGACACCTAGCAATTCAGTTTTTTCCTGAACTATGCGTCAGTACATCCCCCATTAGTGCCACTGTCAGCCAAGTGGCTGGCAACCCCAAGTCCTTTACAATTAAAGGGCAAAACCTGTGTCACAGTGACATCCTGGGTACCAACTTAAAAATAGAAACATCAGGAAATGCTAAAGTTAAGGTCACCTCACCCACGCAGCTTGTAATCTGAATTTAAAGTTTAGAGTTACATCACTCCCAAATCAAACTGAGCAGTTAATATGCACGAGTTCAGGCTTCGCCATTTATTCCTCCTGCCACATAAGAAGCACCAGTATATCCAGGTGCTGAGTCTGAGAGGCACCAGGGGGAAGGAATTCTTTGGAAATGGGTGCCCTCAGGAAGCCTGAGAGAGGGCTTGGTGTGCTAGCATCCCACCTGCAGCCTACTAAGGAAGCACGATTGTCACTTTAGCAGGGCACTACCATGTTTGGCTCATCTAGCTAATGCCACCCCATAAGCCCAGTCTTGCTGTCTTCTTCCTCCTTACTCAACCAGTTAGCATGAGAACAGGCACTGAAGTTCCTCCCAGCCGTGGACACCACCCAGGTGGCTGCCGGCAGACCCCAGAGACCCCAAGAGCTTTCAGCTGTAAGAAGGATGGGAAGGGTAGCTCTGTCTTGCAGCAGCCAGGACCATGCCTCCTTGACTGTGAGACTGGTTCAAGAAAAAGTAATCTGCCCAAAAATCTAAGAATGCCTCCTGAGTCCTTAGAAACAAAAACTGTAAGAGAAACTGAAAGAAAAATGTCAAGATGGTATCAGCCCCTGTGTCTAAAACCAAGAAATGCAAAATGATATAAAACATTTTCATTCTCTCCCCATGGGTACAGTAAAAACATTTTTAAAAATTAACGATGGCAATGACTTAAATATGTTCCCCCAGCATTCATGTATTGGAAAGTTAACCAACTCCAAATAGGACAGGGCTGGGAACTGGGACCTGATGAGGTATTTAAGTCATGGGATTAATGACACTACACAAAAGTCTCCAGGAAGTGAGTCCTTTCCCTCCCACTTTCCACCACTGGGCACCATTCTGGAATCAAAACTGCCAAACCTACCAGTGCCCTTGATATTGGACTTCTAGCCTCCAGAGCTGTGAGCTAGTAAATTTTTGTTTAGAAATTACCCAGCCTTTGGTACTCTACTGTAGCGGCACAAACAGACTAAGCAGTCATAGCACAGAAAGGCTCTGGTTTGATTTGTTGACTAAGGACTCATCAGTAGACTAAAAGGAGGGTTCGTGAGAATGGACATCTTTTTTTTTTTTTTTTTTTTTTTTTTTTTTTTTTTTGATGCCAGAGATCAAACCCAGGCCCTCACCTATACAAAGCACAAGTTCTACCACCGAGCTACACCCTCAGCTACTGGAAACTGTTTTTTAAATCTATGTTTTACACACTTTAAAGCATTTATTAGAGTACACCTATTGTCAATATTATCAGACCTAAAATCCCTTTTTTGATAATACAGTTTTTTACTATCCTGAAATAAAAATCTTAATATAATCCACCACGAAATTTCATATAAAGCAATCTACTGTCCTAACATTAACACAAGGAGAAAAATAAATGGGAAGTAATTTTTAAAAGAATATGTGTTTTAATATGTAAATGGAAGACAAAACCACTCCAGGGGCTCCACTGCTGGCCCTGCAGAGAATCACTATAAGCAGGCCACAGCTCTACTCTGGTCAAGGCATCCTGGTGGTATTGCTATAATGACATAATTTTTCAAAATGCAAAATCTCTTGGCAAAGTTTTGAACAAAATAAAAGACATAGTTCCCTTGATTTATTGGGTTGTCACATCCCTAGAAAATTGAATGTACCCTTTAGCTGTGGAAAAAAATGATTCATGTTTATTTATAAAATAAGAGTGAGCTCTTGCTCAGATCATTATCCTCATATTTTTTTTCCAGCTCCACAAAGGTCCAGTAGAGCAACCTGCAGGTGCAGGACTGGTCTGAGCACTACAGAATATCCAGCCCCCATAGCCCTGACCACTAAATGCCATGGTCCCTAAACCATTAAGCATAAGCAAAAACAAACCCACAAACTACCAAAATGTCACCTGGAGGGCAATGCCATCTCCCCTTGGAACCATCTATGCTTTCTCCTTGTCCAGAACCTTACCTTTTCCCTAGAGCCAGAGGATGCAAAATGTACCAAAAGCACCCAGAAGAGGAGCCTGGTGAACACTGGACCCCTTATTCCCTCAAGAAGATAAAACATGATCACTAGAGCAATTAAAAATAAAGTGTTCAGGTAAACAATGTAGCATTATTTAATTGGGACTTTCAGGTTCAAAATATTTTTAATTGATCACATTATCCGAGAAATCCCTTCTGATTGTGAAAACTATAGCATTATCTTCTGTTATGGCTTGTGTCTAGATGTCCTCCCAAAGCCTCATGCTTTTCAGGGGTGGCTGTGTGATGCTGGCATCAAGAGTGTGTGATTGCTAAATTAGTCCACTGGTCGGTTTGGCATCGTTCTGGGTAGGAGTAAGGGTACCCCAACCTGAGTGTGAGTGCTACCTGCCCTCCAGGATAAAATATAAGGGACAGAAAGAGGGATAGTGTTGTTGCTTGTCGCTTGCTTGCTGCCTTCTGCCTGCGCTGCTTTGCCGTGAACTGTTTCTCCTCTGTGATGCCCCTCTGCCATGCTGCCCTGCCTTGGAGCCAGCCGACTATGAACTGAAACGTCTACGAACTGTGAGCCAAATAAACCTTTCCTTCTTTAACTTTGGGTGTTGGATATTTTTGTCTCAGCAATGAGAAAAGACATCTTCCATGAGTGAAAACTATCTAAAAAATAATATCACAGAAGTTACAAAAGAATACTAAATGATTTGATCAAGTTTTCAACTATATAATCCTCTGTGGCATTAGAGTTTGACATTTAATATATATACTCTCTGACATTTAATATGTATATTCTATTATCTACTCCTATTCAGATAATATAGTTTATGTGAATTATGCTCTTAATTTACTATTTTTCTATTTCCTTATTTAACTTCTCAGAATTTCTACTGTGCAATTCCATAAATGAACAGTATGTAGAAAATCACGAATTTTAGATCAGAACATAAACTCAGAAATGATCCCAAATACCTAAATGTACCAATAAATTTAATAAAAAAAAAAAAGAAAGAAATTATCCCATTCAAGTTCTTTACCTTATGAATCTTTTGGGTGTTTTTCTTAAGTGCAATTTTAAGAAAATATAAATATTTTGGTAAATTAAAGCTGCCAGTTGAAGGATAATAGCATTTTGAAATACGAAATAAAATTTTTTGTTCCGTTCTCCAAGATTTATGCACTATTATAAAACTCTGCATTCATGTTCACAAGACTCAGTTATGGTACAAAAAGCACACTGAACATTGTATTCATTTGCAAAGAAAAGCTTAACATCTCTCAGCTTTTAAATTTTAGTGTGCAAACTTAGCATAGCAATGCTTATTTTTTAAATAATTCAGATTTCCCTAAATTCTGTTCAAGCTTTTTGTTTTAAATGTAGTGGTTTGTGACACTTTTCATTAGTGACATTTGCTGTGCTCTGTCATCCAGGCAAATATTACTCATTAGTCAATGAAACAGAATGAAAAGAAAACCATTTAAAAATGAAATAATAGATATATTATTCTATAAAAGAGAAAAAAATGACTGAGTTGAACAGATTCAAAGGTTAGTCAAGTCCTAAACTGTACTATTAACTAGATCACTATTTAATATTACTTCTAAAATAGATAAAAATCAATCTACTTGTCTCACTATGACTTAGGACTCTTCATTTTTTATTGTTGTTATTCTTGTGTCTAGGGAATTCGGCAGCAGTTTGAATGTTAGTATAAAGCTTGCAGAGAAATAAATTCTATCACAGTATATATATCATGCCACAAAAAATGTAAATTTCATAAATCTTCCAAGTACACTTAACCTGAGGCCACAATCCAATCAGTGATGTTCTTGATATGACAAGCTACACAGATAAAGAGAGAGAAGCAAATGCCCACAATAAATGCTCCTTAACGTAAGGTTAAATTTTGTGATAAGGAGCTTAAGGTGGCTGTCTAACACTCATATTCTTTTTTAGTATTATTTCTATTATTTATTTTAATTATATGAATTTTACTATAAAATATTTACTTAACAGGAAAATATCAATAAAATAAAGTATTAAATTATTAATATTTATTTAGCCAACTTCTTTGGCTTCTATGATCCAAGTCGTCATTGGTAGCTGAATCACCAAAGTTGTAAAAGCAGTTTTTCACATGACATTGTACTGAATTGGGCTAACTCTACAAGAAAAACTGAAACATTTAATAAAACAAATTATAAATGCACAAAAATGTAACGTGGAGCATAAGGTGGATAAAACTCACCTGTTGATAATCTGACACATATGCCAAGTTGGGGGACACAAAAATCCCCCAACTTCCTGTCTTCCCTCCATGCAGCTACTGAGACACACATCCAGCATCCATAATGCAAAAGTAACAATTTTCATTACAAAATTATGATCTGGGTATATTTAACCTAACCTCACTCTTAAGAGCAGGCTGCCATGACCCGTTCGGCTGTCCGGAGGTAAATATCCTTAGAGTCTACAGAATACTTCAGAGCATCAGGAATACAGTAGATGTTTTCAAAGTAGGAATGTGCTGCCAGCCACCAGCACTGACTGCAGCATGCAGACCTTCTTAGAGAGATGGCGGAAGAGAATTTCACCGACACATCCTTGTCATCCTTGTTCTGCACGTAGCTTGACCTAGGCAGCGTGCTCTGCCCCAAGAAAGAAGGCAAAGGGCCTCCCATTGTACCTTATCACAGTGCCAATGAAACATACAAGTCAGTGACAAAAGATATCATCAACCAGGATTCTGGTGCCACCTGGCACTAATTCCCACCCAGGCTTGGAGGATCACCCCACTGCCACACTTACTTGCTTTAGGGGCAGGAAATAGACAATGCCGTATTTCAGATGATTAAAGAATTTTAATAAAGTAGAATTTCAATTCAAAACTTATGAACTACTTACTCAGAGTTGTATTTCAAGACCCTGTGGGAAAAAAAAAAAAAAAAAAAAAACCTAAAAAAAGTCCATACAGGATGGTAGAAAAAAACCTGAGCAACACCTGATTTAAGTAAGTCCTCTTGTTCTACTGCATTAAAATTAGGTAAAATAGAATATTATTCAGCCATAAAGAAGGATGAAGAACTGACTAATGCTACAATGTGGGTTAACCTAGAAAATACTGAGTTAAGTGAAAGAGACCAAATGTAATAAGTTATGTGTTGTACAATTCCGCTGCAGGGTTAAATGTCCAGAACAGGTCAATCCATTGGAACAAAATAGATCAGTGGTTGCCAGGAGCTTAGGGATGTGGAGCGGAGACTGATTTATTATGGGTTCAGGGTTTCTTTCTGAGGTGATGAAAATATTATGGAATTAGTGATCGTAGTTGTACAGTTTCATGAACCTGTCACAAACCACTAAATTGTATACTGTAAAAGGTGAACTACATGGAAAGTGAATTACACTCAATATTTTACAAAAATAGGAATGTCCATGCATATTTTGCAGGAGAGAAATTAGAATTACAGTAAAACTCCACCATAAGTTTGTTTCAAAGAATGAAATCACATGAAATACTAATTTTTACAAGCTCTATGAAAACCAGTATGAACCATCAAAAAGGCACAAGAATGAAGATAGTAAAACTATTCCTGTAAACACTGACCTTTCCCTGAGCTGAGAAAACCCTAGATGACCACAAGGCAAGCAGTTCCTCATTGCCACCCCAGTCCCCAGACAAAGACCAAGATAAGACAAGGACCATGTCAATCCAGTAACATCTAAGTTTGCTTTACAGAAGGGCAAATTATTACTGTGTTTTACTCCATGTATATTAAGAGAGAGATCTTTAAAAGGAAAAAAAGTGGTTAAAAATCCAGACATTTTCCCCATTGTAATGGAAGAATGAGATAAAACAATTCTACCCTTATCTGCAGTTGACAATGACCTTGCCCAAGTCACCAGTGACTTCATGTGTCTCTGCCTTGATTTACCCAGCTGTGAGAGGAAAATGATAATAACACATCTTGGCTCCATCAGGGTGATGTAGGGGATAATTAGCGTTCTAAGAGCTCTTTGTGATCTTTGTATCAAGACAGCCTGCTATTACTACAAAGCCTTAACAAACACCTTCTCTGCGGCAGTCAAGACCTGACTCTATTTAAAGAGGTAATGAGATTCGCTGCAAAATCAAAATGGAATGCTTGATCCATTACTTTTCCTTCTTTACTTCATAAACTTTCATAAGAAATGCACATTCCTACTGTTGTTACATTCTTACGTTAATCCTTTTAAATAAATTAATCCTAGAGAAAGGAAAAAAGCTTAAACTGTTTTGCCCGATCCCTTATTTTAAGAGCAAAGGAAATGGGAGTTAAGAGTAACCTGCCCAAGGTCACATATAATAAAACCAAGAACTAGAATGCAAACACCTTACTCTCAAGCTGTAGCCTTTTATAAATGCTGTTACCCCCAAGTTACACTCAAAACATACTGTATTTTCAGCACTGACCTACACTGGTGATGCAGAAATTATTGTTCCTTCTAGTAATGGTTTTGGTCTATGTATGTCACAGTTACCCAATCGACCCGTTAAAACTGCAGAGCAGGGCAGGTGGGGGACACCAGCTGGACTCTCGAGTGTGCCGGGATGTGCAGTAAGACTCTCTGATGCCTCTCTGGGGCACCTAGTTCTCCGCCAGGCACAGCCGTGAGCCCGCCCAGAGTCCCCTACATAGATGTGCAAGTAAAGCCTTTGGCCCTGAGAATGTCTCCCTACTATTCCTGTGCATCGGTCTGAGGAAGAAATCTGGGGAGCCTCAAGATGTACGCCCAGGATTCCTTTAATCCCTCAGAAACCACTCTCAGCAACACTATCTTACTGTTGCATTAAGAGGGTCCTCATAACTTTCCTTTCATTCAGTAGCTCAATGTGTGCAATGTACCAAGAGTTGTGCTAGCTGCTGATTTAAACATCTTTGTGTTCTTCCAAGTCCCTGTTTTCAATGGGTTTGCAGTGGTAGGTACATGACGACACGCAGACAGATACTGCAAATCATCAGTACTAACTTTGACAACAGGTACAGACAGAATGCCTTTAGAGTTCAAAACAGGGAGGGCCTATGATGCTTCCACTGTGACCTGCAGGCAGCCCCTGCTTTTACAGACTATAATCCTAAAACAGAAGTATGAAACTTGAGTGCTCATCTGCTCCTGCAAATTCCAATTCCTAAGAAAAACTATAAAACTTCTATTCATACTTCACTTTTAAATGCGTCCAATACACGTCTTCATCTTCTTTTTCACCAGTGAATACACACTGACCTAGTCAAGTTCAAAGGATGCCCACATGGGGCTGAAGGCTTGCTGGCTGGGCACACCGACAACTGGCACTCAGGATCAAGAAGCCTAGCTTCTTATAGTAGCCCCCTTTTATCCGCAATCATTTTCCATAAAATAATAATTATGAAATTCAATAAACATGCAAATAATTTTGCTAACACTACTACACAAAGATGCCTAAACTTCATAGAAGCCAGATACAATCACACATCAATGGAAACACAAAAGTCAGAATTAAATTCACAGTGGCAGTTTAGGAAAAAACTATGCATTGGAAAGATAAGTAAAATAGTAGATGAAAACTTGCCCTTCCATTTGGTAGCTTATGAGTTCTTGGCTGGCAACTCTGGATTCCACAGCAAGTCCCTTGGGAGATCTTTGGGAGGAGGGACAGAACTCTTGGCAGAGGACACAAAATAATTTTAACAATTTCATATTCCTATTTCCAAGTAGGTTTTCCCAGAATTACCAACAAGTAACAAAATTGGATAATATTAACTTTGTCACATTTTCTCATTACATGTTAGAGATGCTAAGAGCGACAATAAAAAAAAAGCATAGAAGATAAAAAGATTTATAATACTTTATAATAGAAATGGACAATTTATAATTAGAGTACTCAACCATAAAGAAGGATGAACTGTAGACTTTTATAGGTAAATGGATGCAACTTGAGACCATACTCATAAGTGAAATAAACCAGATGAACATGTGTAAACATCATATTGTCTCCCTAGTGTGAGAAGCTGAAAGAGTAAATAAGATCCAAAATGTACAATAAATATTGTAAAATGGGAAGAAACTGTTCAAAAGGAAAGAAACTCGGATGGAGGAATGGAGAAAAGAAGGGAAGAACGAAAAATATATATATATATATATAAAAGATAGTTAAGATAGATACACTACTAATTTCTCTTAGTTCATTGAAAAGAAAGGTTTGTGCTAATATTGTTTGGACAATTGAATGCCGATATCTTGTGCTCTGAATAACTAATTTGAAGATAACAATGCGCAATGTATTAACCATTCTTACCCTATTATGTTGTTTTGAAATTTTGTTCTATTTTTTCTCTTTAAAATAAAAATTAATATATATATATAATCAGAGTACTGTAGTATCAGAAATAAATTTATGAGACAACAGATTATAACTGGATTGTCTGACATGAAAGGAACTGATGTGCTGTAATTGTATTTTAAAAATTTATTGATTCTTTTTCTTCTATAACCAAATGTATTTACCTTACAGGAGGAGTAAAAAGCTTTAGGCAACCCTTCTTTTCTCTTTACATTAATTTTGATGTATTTTGTAGGATTTTATAGATACATTTTCATTATAAACCATTTCAAAACCATCTGGAAGTAGGTGAGTTATTCTGTATAAACACAGAGGCTTAACAAACATGTCCCCAGCTGTCCCAGCCTGACCCCCAAGCTGCTCCCCATGCAGCACACCCCACCCCACCCCCCACCCCACCCCACCCCCCGCTGAGGGCGGCTCCACCTTCCACTGCGCAGGCGTGGCTGGGAGCTGCCCTCCTCCTTCCCTCAGGCCTACTCCAGTCTCAGCCCCACTCAGCCTCCACCTAGTCTCACAATCCCACTGGTCTGGGTGTGTCACATCTCTGGTCAAATTTTTGTGGGATGGCTCCTGGCTTTCCTCAGGTACACGGGACACCTTAGGATGGTCCCAAGGCTGGCCCCATCAGGTGGGCCTTTTAGTGCTTAAAACAATGCTCAGGGGGCCGGGGATATATCTCAGTGGCACAGCACCTGCCTGGCAAGCGCAATGTCCTGAGTTCGATGCCTGGTACAAAAAAAAAAGACAATGCTCAGATTCATCCTCAGTGTTCTCCCATTTCCCCTCTGTCCCTTCAGAGCTGCAGCACCCCCCTTGTACCCTAGGCACAACACCCTGGACTGTGCAGGTCCTTTGTTTGTTCATTGTTTTGAGACACGGTTTCACTATGTAGCCCAGGGTGGCCCTGAAGTCATGATCCTCCTGCCTCGGCCTTCTGAGCGCTGGGATTCCAAACATGTGCCAACATGCCCAGATTCCTATGCAGGTCCTTAAACATGTCACCTATTGATACATCTTAGTGACATGCAACCAACTACTGTCCCCTTGGCCTGGAAAGCTTTGCAGATGTCTGCAGGGCTCCATTCCCTCATCTTCAATCTTTTGTTCCAACGTGGCCCTTATTCTCCAAGGTGTGATCTGTTTACAACCACAACCTGCCCCCCTCCTGAACCCCCTGCTCTGACCTCTTTTTTTCCCACTGCATTCACTCTCATGTGTATAGCATACGATCTACTATTCATTATGTTATGTTTTGCCTGTTTTCTACTTCTATATACTACAATATAAGCAAGCCCCATATGGCCAAGTCACTAAATTGCCCAGGCTGGGCTTGAACTCATGATCCTCCTGCCTCAGCCTCCCACAGTGCTGGGATTACAGGTGTGTGCCATTATTCCCAGCTCTTGAGTATGCTCTTTGCGGGTGATGTGCACTACCATGGAGTGGAAAACTGTATTTCAATTAGTCGCTGAATTCAGGATTCAGTACAGCAGTTCGTTTCTCAACTTCAAGGTAAAAAAAATTCTCCAACTCAAATTATTTGCACTATGCATTTAACCATAAACAAAGCCCTGATTCCCCTCTTAGCTCTAAGTTTAAATAAACTACAACTGAGATAAAGCATCAGTCTTAGCATTTGTTGAAAAACAAGGTGAATGTTGAAAGTAGAAGACCTGGGAATTTTGTTCCTTTTCACATCCTGGGTTCCTGTTACTCCTCTGCAAATACTTACTGGGTGGTTCTATTTTTACCTGGGGAGTTACAAGCAATAAAGACAGAGTACCTAAGCTGAGGGAGGACAGAGTATCTCCACCTACCTAAGTGCTTGGAGGAAGGGATGAGAAGGGGCCTCTGGGCCTCAGGAAGCCTCACCTCTCAACCCATTCCCGCCCAGCCCCGGCCTTCCCCACCTCTCCCTGGGGCCGTCAGCAGCTCCAGTGCACTTCCCCAACTGGCACCAGAGTGGCCCATCAGCCTACATCCAGATGTGATCAAACCACTCTGGAACTGTTTCCCTGAGGACCCTTCCTCCCCAGGCTGGCTCACCAGCCCCTCTTGTCACCTGTCCCAGGTTACTCCCACAAGCACACCTTTCACAGACTCTCCAGCAGTCCCAAAGGACTCAAAGGACTCCCCAGAGCCAGGCTCCCTGCCCCTCCCTCTCTGCCTCCTCATCCACCTCTGTACCCTTCAGAATTTAACACAAGCGAGCTCCTCTCTGGGAAGTGACCCTGAAACCTGGATGTCAGTTTTCTACTGTGGATTGGGGCAACCTTCCTCCAAGTGCCCTCTGCAGCATCCTGGGGCCACTAAGACCCTTTGAAGGGGTTTCCAAGGTTGGAAATATTTTCACAATATACAAATGTCATCTGCTGCCTTCTCCTTGAGGACATTTGCATGAATGGTGCAAAGCAACACCTCCAAACTGTCCTAGATGCACTTATATGAAGCAACACAGGAAGCCGAGTGTGGTGGCACATGCCTAAGGAAGGAGGGTTGTCACAAGTTCAAAGATGGGGGGAGGGGAGAGAAAAGGAGAGGATGGGAGAGAGGGGAGGAGGGAGGGAGAGACATGTCCTCAGTAAAGCAATACAAAGTATTAATTTTTCTGAATCCTGGCCTTTGTAGACATTTTCTGGAAGTATGTTCAACTCCTTGGTTACATCCCTAATAAAGGACATCGTTAGTTTTGAGAAAAAGCATTTAGACATCTATGCTGCAAACTGAACTGATTATTTCACAAAACATAATTTTTACTCAAAAAACAACTAATAGGAAATATACCCTTCAAAATGAACAAAATGAGCCTTCTAAGAAAACAATTGACAAATTTTTGGATATAATTCTAACTTTCCAGCAAAAGAGAGAATCCCAGATAATCCATACCCACCACTGTCCCCAGTATTAAAGATTTTTTCCACTGAGATTTGAATGTAATTTTTAATATTGTGTATGGAGAATACCCGTATTTGAAAGATGACCCCATACTTTCTGAATAAACAAATGTTACAAAATAATGCATGAGTAAAAGATCCATTCTGAGTATAAGAAATGAACTTGAAATAAATGGATCTTAAAGTCACCAAGTAAGAAAAGTCCACCAACAACATCTCAGATTCCATGTTACAACTAAACTTGAAAGAATGACCATTTTTTGAATTTTGGAATAATACCAAAGAATGAGATAATTATCTGAAAGGACTATAAAAACACTCCTCCATTTTCCAACTACGTTCATCTGTGTGTGGCTGAACTCTCTTCAAATAACTTCCACCTCAACAACACATGGCAACAGATAGAATACAAAAGCTGATATGAGAATTCAGCTTTCTTAACATACACATTGAAAAGATTTGCAATAATCTAGATCAAGGCTACTTTTTCCTTTTGGAGGGGGGACACCTTCTTAAACATATATTCAATGCATTAATATAAAGTTAATTCACTGTTTCTATAGAACAAATTATTTTGCAAATTTCTAGGATAGTAAATACCCCATAGCTGGGCGTGGTGGCACACTCCTGTAATCCCAGCACTCAGGAGGCTGAGGCAGTAGGATCGCCATGAGTTCGAAGCCAGCCTGGGCTACATAGTGAACTCAAAGCTAGTCTGAACTACACAGTAAGACCCTGTCTCAAAAAACAAATAAATAAATATCCCACAAAACTAAAGCTCTTTGAGGTTTATAGTGATTTTTAACAATAAAGGGCCTGAAGAAGACCAACGAGTTTGGGAACTGTGGAAGCAGAGCCATTGCAACAGCAGGTGATGAATGTCCCCACCTCTGCCTCTCCACCACAGTACCCCAAATGTGGGGACTGTGTTTATTCATTTTTGGATCTCTGCCATAAAACACAGGGCTTATTATGTAAACACGAGTTTATTGTCATATGATTCTGAGGGTCAGAAAACCGAGGCCAGCAGGGCTGCACTCCATCTGTAGTTGGGGAACCCCTTTAGGGAGAACTGAGTCCACTCCTTTACCAATGTCTGGAGCCCACCTGCTTCCTTCTTCAGGTTCACTTCTCTGATTCTCTCCTTCCTGCCTCCCTCTAATAAGGACCCTCTGGTGACACTGGGGCACCCAGATAAGCCAGGGTAATGTCCTCATCTCAAGGTCCTTCCCTTAATCCCCTCTGTAAAGTCTCTTCTGCCACATTCAGCGGTTCTGTAGATTACAGATGGACATTTGGAGGGTGGCTACCGTCCTGCTGACCACACTCATGTACTAAGAGAGTGCAGTCAAACATTGCAGAACATACCCCACCATTTCTCCTAATTCTTAAGCTTTTCTAGGGCAGGATGAGAAAGAAACTAAGCACAATGGTTATCCTTAGAAGAGAAATTCAGTTGATTGAGGCTGGAGGGCAAGAGTAATTATGTTTTATTTACTTAACACACACTTATGTGGTCTTTATTATGTACCAGGGACTACCTCGTACTTCCCAAATATTAGCTCATTGATCCATAAAAATCCTAGACCATTTTGAGTTCTAAAACTAAAGCTAGGTTAAGTGACTCCTGGTTCCCGCATATAAAAAAATTTTTTAAAAAGATAGGTTAAGTGACTTGCCCAAAGTCACACAATCAGTAAGTGGGACAGCCTGGAGCTATGACTTGAACCTGGGATGTCCATGCTTTTTACCACTGCACTATAGAGTTTTGAGGGATTCAGCTATCACTGTTTAACCTTTTATACTGCTGGAATGTCAGGCCATGTGCATGTGTTACTAATCTGGAAAACTGAGGATATTGTCAACAATACATTTGTTTCTAAAAATGACAGCTGAAAAGGTACTCGCACTTGGTCCTTTCACATGGTCTCAATTCCTTCATAGTGAGGAATAGTCAGGAATATAATTTCCTACTGAAGCCCATTACAAAAGAAAAAGGATAAACATGGAAACATGAGCAAGCATCATTGGGCAGCCAGCACTCCTAACATCCACAGGAAAAGTGAAATGTTTTTCTTTACTGGTGTAATGGGCCATTAAAGTTTCTCTGTCCCACAGCGAACCTATTTCACAGAACTGCACTCTGTAGAGATCTGGTTCACTCTGTATGCCCAAGATTCTCCACACATCATCAAAAATGCCCATGCATCTCTTGAAAGTGGCATGGCCAGCAGATGTTTCGGACAGTGCTAGTGCTCTCCGACAGTTTCAGATCTTTACCTGATTGATTATATTCACACTTAACATTTAGAGAGCTGTCATGGGACTGGTTTTCACTCAAAACGCTAGCAACCCTTATTTACCAACTTCTCCCGACCCCAGCATTCCTTATCCTCCTTGCTGTGGGGCATCTCGTCACCACTAGCAATCCTTATTCACAGGCTGGCAGGGCACTATCCTGCCTGCAACATCCTGAAAGGTGACCTGTGAGGACGAACTCTTAGTGTATATAGCCTCCCAGTGCTGAGGAGTACTTAGGTTTTATAGGAAATCTACAGTAACTCATTACTCATTCCTTTCCTGAAACATTTTCTTATTTTAAAGGGGACTTTTGATCATTACAAACAAAAATACTGTAAAGGAACGAAGCTATCGTGATGGGGTAACAGAGTTGATCCACTGAGCAGGTTTTCAGACCACACTCCAGTGGTTATTAAATGACCAAACTCATCCTCTGTATTCTGCATGAGGCAGAGGAAAGTAATGCAGTGCTCCGGAAGGGATTCTTCCCCCAGATACACGCCACAGTGTTTTAGATATTCCCCGCATTTCGGGTTTCCTACAATTTGGCCCCAGTTGACTTGCCACCTTTTTCCCACAACCTTTGCTTTCAGTGTCTGCATTCCACGCTGCTGGCTCTGTATGACATCCCCACCTGCTGCCATTTCAGGTCCGTGACCTGTGTTTCTGCAGTGCTCAGCTCAAATGCTAACCTTCCAGGAACCATTCTCTGCCTGTAAGGCCAAGAGTCCATTTCTTCAACTCTGGAGTCCTCTTATTTTCATGAAGACAAAAATTAGAGGAAACCCCCCAGCCACTGACCTCTAATTCCCTTCTCTACAAAAAGTTTTTAGATTTTTTAAAGTGAGTTATTAAAAAACTATTACATTTTGTGCTCTACTGTTGAGAATATACAATAACATCTAATTCATCTTTATGTACCTGCAAAATGTAGCGAAAAAGTCAAATAAGTGAAGAGATGATTGAGAGTAAGGGAAAAAAAGAAACAAATTCATAAACAAAACTCAGTTACATAAGGAAATCCGTGTCCAAGGATGTTAATTCTCTCTACTGCTAATAGAAAGCCACATTCTCATTTCTACTGATGCATTGAAAACTACCTGCAGCACAGTTATAAAGAACCAATCATTCTGAAACCAAAGTCCCAAGTCCTGGTAAAACCAGTATTTCCCAATCGAAAAAATTTTTATTTAAAAAAAAAAAGTGCACCACCCTTCTTTAGGAACACTAATATGTTTTTACATCTGGGAATCTGGGGTATCTGCCAGACAGACTCAGTGACAGCAGTTTTACACACAAACAGAGCATTCTCCAAGCTAAATGCTGTTAGTCATTCTAAACAAGCTATGGAAGCCAAATGCCCTCGCTCTCATAAACAGGAAATAAGTGGGTCTGCCACATCAAGCCAGCGCGGTAATTCTTTCCACTGGTAAAAAGCTACATAACGGACACACACATTCCCGTGAGCAATTCATCCCATAGAGCAAATTTAACTCTAAGTGCCTTCTGGCCGCTTAAGACTGTGTACCACTCAGACGTCCATTTAAAGAGACAGGGATTCAGGGGGTGGGAGGCTCAAAAAGACCCTCAGGCCACAATTACTTTCACCATCTGGAAAGCATCTGCAGGATTCACGCTGCCTCGGTGGAGCAGAGACACAGGTCTATTTTGTCTCCTGTCAAATCTGCCCCCAATCCTAACCAGGCTGCTTACGGCTGGAGAACCCATCAATGCCACGAGAAGCCCAGGGTGCAAAGAAAGACTTGCTCAGGAGCTCTGCGCCCAAGGAGACTTTCCTAAAAGCTGCTGGAACTGTTCAAAAGATGCCAAACACTGGAAAAGGGATTTTCATACATAAATCACAAAAGCAGCATTAACAGGATCCCAGTATAAACAGCTTTGGTCTGGCCAATCCCTTCAATGGTGGCCTTGTTGGCTCTAAAATAACACTGGCCTCTTTGGGGAATTCCAGTGGTAAAATTAATCCCGTCTATAAAAAGTCTTCACAGATGATATTTCCACTCAAGTCAAATATAGCCCATGGACATTTCCTCTCCCTGCTATGGATAACCAGAACACAAAATCAAGCTTTACAGGCAAGAATGAAATGGCCATTCATGTCTCAGGAGGCAAAGGAACTCAGTATTGAACAAGGTGTGTTCCCGTGTGTCCTGCTCCTCGGGACCACAGATGCTAGAGGGCGAGGCCAGTGACTGATGGGAGCTCTTCGCTTCTCACCATGCTCCTCTGCTGTATGGTGCAGGGTCTCCTGAGCTGGGGCTCAGGGGCTCTACTCTGAGCACTTAGAAAGACAATGATAATGAGAACCTGACACCTCCTTCAATCTTCAAAATCTCAGCAGAGCAGGGCTCCCGAAACAGCAAACAGGCTGCTCAGGTTCAGGCTCATGTCTTGCCCACTAGTGGCCAGGGAGCAATGTAAATGGGTAGAGGCCACCCAGGGTCACTCAGTGGCAGTCAGCCACCTGGGCTGGTGAGGGGCAGTGTTTGCACTGCCCTGAACTGCCTGAAGAAGGCGCTCTCGAGGCAGGGCCCAGGCATTCATGTTTTCCTAAACTTGTCAGGTGAGGCTCTGGGCCTGCACTGTGAAATCTGAGACCTATTTCATGAAACATTACACAGACCAAGGAATCTCAAATGCCAACAGGATGCCTCTTTTCTAGAAAAATACAGAGCCTCAAGAGCAACCCACAACCACTTCCCCACCTCTCTGGGACCTGCCACTGTGACTATCACTTCTTTCAGTCAGAGTTACAGAGACAGATCCTTTTTCCCCTACGGCCTAATCAAGAGACTAAAGCTAACATAAATGTCTGGATGTCTGACCAAAACCCAAGACAGACCAAAAGCCCTGAGCTCACGGTAGCTTGTTCCCAGGGCCTCAAACTCTTTTTCCCCCCCTTTCTTTCTTCTAGTATTTAGGATTGAACTCAGGGCCTTCACACCAAGCTACATCCCCAG
Organism: Erethizon dorsatum; assembly: GCA_028451465.1. Lineage (NCBI taxonomy): Eukaryota > Metazoa > Chordata > Mammalia > Rodentia > Erethizontidae > Erethizon > Erethizon dorsatum. Next base: position 135,262,842 of record CM051823.1, on the reverse strand, counting down.
ACCTTTTCTTAAATTATTATTTGTTTTGAAGTAGGGTCTTGTTAAATTGCTATGTTGCGCAGGCTGGGCCTGAACTTGCAATCAGCCTCAGCCTCCAAGCGCTGCCTTATAGGAGTGTGCTGCCACACGCAGCTAAGGAAATACAGGCGTTTTTTTTTTTTTTCCTTTAGTGCTGGGGCTGGAACTCAGGGCCTCATACATTTTAAACACACTCAGGAAGGGAGTCAATATATATTACACTGGGATGGTCAAAACATGCACCAAACAAATACTTAAGGCTTTCTCCTTCCTCCACCTTCTGACGTTCATATAGCTTCTATTTTTAAAAAAGGTCTTCTCCCCCAAGAGCCATTAACAAGCAGAGAACCAGCTTCTCTGAAAAAGAACATAAAGGCTTCCTTCTTTTCAAGTACAGAGCCACCTTCTAGTAATGGAAATTTAAAGGAAGGCAGACTAAAGTGACCACTGGTAAGCATAATTCAAAGTTGCATATACTAAACACTGTTTTACAAAGTCATTTAAATGTTCATTTGCATAAATTTTTATTTTTTACTGTTTTATATTTCATGGCAAAAGCAAATCAAAGTAACATTCAATAAAATATTAAACTGCAAAGGAAAGAGGAAGGAGGAGAATCAGGGTTTCAGGTACCTGCCCATGGGGACCGGACTGGGCATGCTGCACGCATGACCTCCCTCAACTTCCCAGCAGCCCAGGAAGCAGGGGAGAAGCTCATCCTCTAGAAGAAGGCTGCACAACCCAGGACTGGAACCCAAGTCTGACTCAGAGCCTGTGTGCTCCTCCCAAAGCTGCTTCTCAGCACCTCCACAACCCAGGTGTCTCTTGTAAACAACATAAAATGTACAAATGAAAGGCTCGGTCTTTTCTTTTTGAATTTCTCACCCACCCACATCATATTTCACTTTCCCTCCAACCTTCAAAACAGACAGACTTTCTTGTGAGATGTTCACTCCTAGACATCTAACTTCCTTTACAAGCCATGCAACTAGCCTCAAACAGAAGAAAAAGAAAATCCATGTAGGTCAGTCCCCTGGAGCTCAGTATAGGGGGTGGGCGGTAAAACCTGGGCAGTAGGGTGGTGCGCTGTCTGGGAGAATGCCACCCCACAGAGCAGTGTAGCCAGGAACCCAGCAAGGAAGGGGCCAGGGGCTCTCACCTGGCTGGTGGGGACACCCTATCCAGGAAAGGAGCCTGCAAAGACACATGCTGCCATAAACTGGTGGCTACCCGCAGCAAGCCAGCTGTAGACAAGCACTGCCACCATCCCACCACTTAAGCTCTCTGTGCACACAGACATCTGATCCTCACTAAGTTACCAAGGCTCAGACCCTCAGAATGGCCACCTGGGATGAGCAATAGCAGAGCTGCCTGACATACCCAGGACTGCCTCTTTATTCTGTTTCTTTGCAAAAAGAAACAAGCTTAATGCATCTGCTTGATCCTTGCTATTTAAAAAAAGGCAAATCTGTCCCTTTTGCTGTTGTCCATAAGAATTTATTCATGAAACTCTCAAAAATATTATATTTTCTGCAGTGATTACTTATTATGATAAAATACATAGATGTAGAACACAGGTACTGAATATATCCCTCAAGAATAATGAATCCAGCAAATGGACACAGGCATACATTCTATGCAATACTCGGGCTTGTGACAGCAGCCCAGGGTAGCTGAATGATGGCCCTAATATAACCAAGTAATTAATTAGTTCCATTATAATTTTTGTTTTATGACACTCACTTTTATATGCCAATAGTCAATTTAATGGTATTTTAAATTGTAGGACAGACTCAAGAGAGGAGGAGAAGGCGTCAGATACCTTATTGAATCACAAATCTTATAATCGGATTTTTTAATTCCAAAAATGACCTAATAAACTTCCTTTGTAATTAAATTCATCCCAACAACTTCTCTTTTGTGCTCTGCATTCATTTTTGGTAATCACACAGAGATCTCAGTTGGAATCTATCATTAGTGTAGTAAGGTATACAAATGACTTTGTGCTCCCCAGGATAAAAGCTCTACGTGACCAGTGTCCTCCAGGGACATGGCTCTGCGTCAGTCAGAGCCTCCGATTTGCTAGACTGAAACATACAAAACATGGATGAATGACAAGCTCAGAAACTCAAACCTTCACATGACTTCCTCATAGAGAAATTTACTTTGAGAAAAATATACTGGCGTGTAATTTTTCAGTTTCAGGCCTTCACAAAGTTTTGAAATTCGTGACCTACTTTAAGAGTTCACTACTTTTTGAGGAAAGCGGGACCTGACAAATGAGATAAAGAACTGAACTGCACCAGCTGCTCCAAGAGCCAACAGGTCACCACAAAATGGTCTTGCCTTAGACGCTCCTCAGCAAGCAAAATCTCGCCACTTTGGCATTTATACAAAACAATCCGCAATTTTAAAGAATATTTTGTGCAAAAATAATTATTTTCTATTTCATGAAATCACTATAATTATAAAATAAAGGCACAGAATCTTGATACAACCTACTACTCCAGATGGCATCTGTGCTCTCCTCCTAATAAATTAGCGTGCATTCTTTGAGCAGGTTAACTAATCTGAGTTTGCAACCAAAATTGCAGCCTAAGAACTCTGGCCACTGATACCAGTAGTTAAAAAGACAGTGCGAAGCCTCACCATTTGCTGGATTCTTTTTCAAGTTGTCCAGGAATTCCTCCAGCAGTTGGGACTGGTTGGGTGAAGGCAGAGCCTCCTGGTCCCTGGAGAACAGGTCACCGTCTGACCGGGAAGCACACAGTGTTGCTTTTGTGTCCAGAGGCCAGGCAATGAGAGTAAGCCCAACGCTTTTCTCAGAAAACAGGGCTTCCATCTGCTTCAGGTCAAGATCTGACACGGCTTCCCCATTTAACGTCATGATTTCATTGCCCTTTCTCAACCCTGAGAACAAGGAAGGAAAACAGAATGAAAAGAGATAAGATCACTGACAGAAATTTTAAGATGAAAGAAGGTTGCAGACTCAAATGATGTGCTTAGCAGGACTGTTTCCTTGTTACTTTCCCCAAAGAACACACCATAACGTGTGGTAGTTGGATGCCACTGATAACAAAACCAGACGGGCATGGTGGTGCATGCCTGTAATCCCAGCACTCAGGAGGCTGAGTCATGAAGATTCCCGCAAATTCGAGGCCAGCTTGATTTACAGAGTGAGTTGAAGGCCAGCCTGAACTACATAGTGAGACCCTATCTCAAAACAAAGCAAAGTAATTCATGTTGCGCACTCAACACTATGTATGGTGCATATGCAGCTTTAAAAAATACAAGCTCTCTCAAAGCTAACAGTAGAAAGATTAGACTGAACAGGAAACAATTTGGGCAGCCACTCACTAATTGTTCTTTTAGTGCTCTGGTGTAAAGGCCCCGGGAAATAACATTTGCTTTGTCTGCATTTGTCTGTCGCTCACATCCTCTCCCTCCCTCTGTAAATGTGCAGGTACACTGTCTCATACACACACACTTTCTCCACATACATGCATGTTCTGTTAAACTCTAAAGTTTACTTTCTTTATAATCCCAGCATGTAGCCAGGTGTGCTGCCTTACATCCGTAAGTCCAGCACTCTTGGAGGCTGAGGCAGGAGGATCACAAGTTTGAGTTTTGCATGAGGAACTTAGTGGGACCCTGTTTCAAAGTAAAAAAAAAAAAGAGCTGGGCACGTAGCTCAGTATGAAGGGTTCAATCTGGGTTCAATCCTCAGTGCCACACAGAGAGGTATACACACACACAGGATTTTCTGACAAAACTGTAAAAAGAAAATTTCACTAGCCAGACTGTATTCCACAGATTGAGATTAGGAGGAGAAGAGAGACACAGTGCCACACAGACCTCCCCCATACGCCAAGCCATCAGGGAGGACGTCGCTTATGAAGATCCGGCTGAGATGCTGGTGCTCATCCACCTGTGCTGTGACTGCAAACCCTAGAAAGGAAAAGAAAAACACAAGTCTAAATTCACCTCACTCATTCATTTCTCCAACTCAATTGGCAGTACTTCCCGGAACACCCGTTCTCATAAATACAGCATGTTGAGAAACTCTAAATTACAGTAGTTTTTAAAGCACAAATATCTAGCAAGGGTAGAAAAAGAGGAACATGGAGCATGGAAGGTTTAAGATGTAAGAGGGTACAACCTTTTTCAAAAGTTGCAATGATGTATTCATGTTCACAGCAGCATTATTCCCAACAGCCAACAGGTAGAGCCACCCAATAGTCCAAAGAGGGATGAAAGGATAAACAAAATGTGGTCCATACACACAATGGAATAGTACTTAGCCTTAAAGAGGAGTAAAATTCTAGCACATGCTGCACTACGGATGAACCTCAAGGACATTATGCTAAGTGAAATAAGCCAGTCACAAAAAGACAAACATTGCATGATTTCGCTTCTGAGAGCTAACCACAGCTGTTGAATCAGTAGAGACCGTAGGATGGTGGTTGCCAGAGGCTCAGGCAGGAGGGAGTGGAGAGTTAGCGTTTAATGGTACAGCTGGCTTCGGTACTGGAAGATGACAAGTTCTGCAGACGGACAGTGGCGATGGCAGTACATGGATGTGAATGGACTTAATGCCACACAATGGTACACTTAAAAGTGGTTGGAATGATAAGCTTTTCAGGTTATGTGTATTTGATCACAATTTAAATTTTTGTTTTTTTGAGACCAAAAGATAATCTTATCGAAATATATTCACCTCAATATAAAAAAGAAAAGAAAAGAAAAAAACCAACTGTGTATGTGGTTAAATACTTTAAGAAGGTTAAAAAAAAAAAAAAAAAACCTTGGATGGCTACGGCACTGCCCTAAACATGATGCCATGGCCCCATACACATCCCTGCTCTGAAGGCCTGTCCCCTGCCCAGAGAATGCCTTCCCCTCTAAGGCCACGGCCAGGAGCAGATGCTGCCATGTTTTGGGCCCCAAATGCTAGGGCTTCTCTGAGGATCAGAAGAGCATCCTATTTCCCCACGAGCCCTCTGTTCCTCTTGCAGAATCTGGTGGATTGTGGTCACCCAAACAATCTTTGTAAGCTGCTCAAACACAAAGAAGACACACCGATGGCAGCCGTGGCAAGCAGAGTGCGTGGCAAGCAGAGTGCAGGCCAAGAGAAGTAGACAAAAGTTAACAGGGTATCAAAGAAAAACCAACTAACATTTGGGTAAAAACTAATTATGTAATTAAGAAACAAACAGCAAATCTTAAAGAAATTTTAACATTATCAACTTGAACCATTTTAAGGAAAATTATTAGGTTGTGTCAATATATTTCTTAAAATGAAAAGTAGCCTTTTTTTTGGAATTGAACTCAGGACCTCACGCTTGCCAGGCAGGCACTGTGCCACTGAGCTATATCCCCAGTGAAAAATAGCCTTTCTATGGAGATATTCACCAATTATTACCCAAATATTGCCTTTAAAAGACAATAAAAGATAGAAATGAACTTTAAGATAAGAGCACAGTCTACAAAGGGCTTCAAGTCAAGTTTAAATGTAGACCAAAAGAAATGCAAGAATTAAACCCCACGAAGTGATTTGGGAAATGCTGACCTCTAATCATTAACCTCAGGGAAGAGATAAAAAGCAATCAGATTAGAACTTTGCTTAGTTATGGAAGGAGAGATAAGATTTACATTATCAGAGAGAAAGGATGGGGGAGAGGATCAGAGGGAAGGACAGGATTCCAGATGGGAAAAGAAGCTAAGAACAAAGATACTAGGGATGAAAGAACTGTCATGGAAATCATGAGTTAATCTGCTTAGAAAAGCACCTGGCAAACAGTAAATTCACTGAGTTATAACTGCAGCCATCATTCCAAATATCTCATCAGTTTTTAATATGCAATATTTTTAGTTATTTTGGCATTTTTCTCAACATTGATACATACCTTCTTAGTCTCTAATATAAGTAAACAGCAATGAAAAAGGACAAAGTTCAGAAACTAGTATCATATATTCTGAAAATGTGATCATAAAAAAAAGTAGGTCCAAAGACACCAGGGTAAAATAGGCAAAGATAAACCCAGTGGTTTTCTGATGATGGTGTTCCTCACACTTACCAAAGTCACAGATACTCCCAGTCTTCGTGAGCTGCACATCATAAATATTTAGTGGAAAGATTTCTATTTCATCATAAACCTATAAAAGGTAAAAACAGAGAATTTGATATTATGATATCCTAAAAATTATTTTGACACTTTTCATAACAAAAGAAGAACACTGTTAAAAGTCATTTTAGATGAAGACTATCTGTTCCCAAACTAACCAGGCATGGTGGCACACGCTTACAATCTCAGCACTGGGGAGGCTGAGGTAGGAGGACTGTTGTCAGTTCAAGGCCATCCTGGGCTACATAGTGAGACCCTGTCTCAAAAAACCAAATACATACACACACACACACATACGTAAAAGTAATGCACACTTGCCTGCTCTTGCACATATTCATACGGTGCAGGAATATAGCACTCAATGCTTTCACCGACTAATTTCCGAAGCTGAAGGCCATAGTGACTGGGGTCCAACTGCCTCATCTATAAAGAAAGTTATTCAGAGTTTAAGTGTTCTTTCTAAATTCATCACTGCCCAACAGGCTTATCAAAAATCAAAGTAGATTTCTCTAAAAGAATACTGAATAAAATTTGCTGACTTTAAAGAAGAGCTCAAATCCAAATGTACAAGAAGGGAGATACAAATGATTATCTTTAAGAAGGCTTTCTCTAAATGTTATCACTAAAGGCAAGGGACATATTTGTAAGAAATTAGGGTAGAATATATTTGACAATAGAACATATCTCAGCATTTCAGCAAATTACATCTCTTTATGTATCAGTTGCATCTTATTGTAAGTTGTTTCCCATCACTAACCTAAGAAATGTATAAAATGTGAACAAACCTAGGTCCTACAGACTTTGGAATTAGAAACGTCACATTCCAAAACTTTTCAAAAGGAAAAGGCACACAAGCATACCCTCTCTTTTCTCTCTCAACTTTTTTCTCATCACAGTTTTAACAGTGAGAAATTTATCTCTGGGCTACGCTCCAGTGGGGATTAATTAATCCACTACTTCTGACACCCTTTTAATACTTAGAAAACATATCCATATAAGAGTGAATATTATTGATATTGAACAACACTGTTGCTTTTCTGAATAAAAACCAACATATACTGGAGCAAAAGGCAATTAAATTCCTGAGGAAACAAGCTACATACATAAATGTATATTATCCTAAGGTTTCAAGTCCAAGTAACCAAGGAGACCTAAAATTAAACTATCCACGTCTAGTAAGTGGACATGGTTAACAGTTACCAAAGGACTTCCTTTTTATATTACATATATATGAGTGCATTTTCTCTGGAAACTTAAATATTCAAGCTCTAGTATGCCACCTGGTGGTGCAAAAGCTTCTGATTTGTGCTCGCAGCACATAGGTATTTCATCTACATAGACTGTCTTTAAGATTTATCATATATTTCCCCTTTATACTGGCAATAAAGTCCAGTTTGAATAATGAATAAAAATATCAACTCATATCAATTTCCATGAAGGACCTGTGAATGGTATTGAGTTACTTATCTAACTGGAGAAGCATGATCAAACAGTTTAGGATTAAATCAAAGCACTTCAAAGCTTATGCCAGATTAATGTACAGCACCACGTCCAAGTAACTTAAATAGCAATAGACATCAAAATCATTCTAGATGCAAAGAATTTAGAATCTAAGGGAGATAATTCAGGTTCTTCATGGAGCCATAGGATTATGGTCTAACAACTCATTATTTTAAAGGGAAGGAGAAACAGTTTGTAAATTAATAAAGTATATTAAACAAATACACCAATATGTCCCCTAGCATAGAAAGTGAGGTCTTACACATGACCCAAAATCTGAAGACACAGCAGTGCAATGCTGACTATTTCTATTCAGAAATCTATTACTGCAGCACAAGCCATTACCTTGCATGCCAGAGTCAAAATATCTTCCACTCTGTGTTCTGGCTTGATTGTGACAGTAACACCTTGAGTATCCTGAAAGTGAATGTAAGTCTGGATTTCCCAGGTGTTGTCTCGGGGAGTGCCATCTACTGCTGACCCATATAGGTGCAGGAGTTCATCAACCTGTTTTCAGATGTCAGAAGAAAATGCAGACAGGTTGGATGAACAAATGAAGGAAAGTACTGAAAAGCTGTTCCCTTCATTTATGGAGCAGTTACCATAAGTCGTTCCACACCCCTCACGTCACTGGCCTCTTGCACCCTTCTGGGCAGACCAGCCTGTACTTCTACACTCATCCCACACGGAGCTGAAGCCAGCGAGAGTGAGTGAAGTCAGCTGACTCCTGCCTTCTTCCCACTATGCCACTTTGCACCTAACTCAGATGGATGCAACCCATGGATGGGCTCCTTGGTACCGTCTTCCTGCTCTAGGATTGAGGTGAGAAGGTGCTGTGAAATTTGCATCTAAGCTGCAATCCAACTTTCCAGTGAATTCTCACCCATGGCCACTGAAATCTTTCTGCATCCTAACCCTGAATTACACTCAACTTGTTCCAAGCACAATTTTTTCTTTTTTTTTTAAACTAACTCCCAGAGCCGGTGAGATAGCTCAGCAGCATAAGCGCCTGCCTGGCAAGTGCTAGGTCCTGAGTTCAACTCCCAGTACCCACATACGAAATAAAGGGCCGGTGATATTGCTCAGCGGCATGGGCGCCTGCTAGCGCGCGAGATCCTGAATTCAACCCCCGGTACCCACAAAAAAAAAAAAAAACTAACTCCCAGTCCAGGGGAAATTTTTGTTCCTTCCTTCAGCTATTTCACATGTAGACACTCTGTTAAGAAATCCCCCAAAACACACCACCTTCAAGAGTCTTTCCTAAAATAGTTTCCTAAATTTCACCACCACAACCATTTGATGACTTCAAGCTAATATGTTCTTCTCTATAACAAACATAGCTAACATTTATTAAGCAACTTGAAGTGTTTTTCCTCTAGCTCAGTTCTTGGATTATTAGCATGGCAGTAAACAAGTCAAAACATCACAGATTGTACCACTTAACCAGTGAAGTGTGTCCTGGTATAAGACATGAACCTTGCTAAGCCTGAGCTCCCCATTCTGTAAAATGGGACATTACTATTATAATTACTATTCAAGCTTACTACTTAGCAATACAACTTTTGTAAACAAAGGGCGTCCATATATTTGAAAACACCTTATCCACCTGAAAATGTTCCATGTAGATTCAATGCTACCAGATTATACCACTCATCATATATTATACTTATTACTGATAAATGATTTTACTCTTAATTTCATGCATTTTTAAAACACAAACCAAAAGATCCTCTTCTATAGGATTTAAAAACTGTAATACATATAATAAAGAAATTCAAAAGAACAGTTTAGACGAAGCAATGGAAAATCCATCTTTCCGTGTCGTCTTTATGAAAATGTGGTGCTCAACTCTGAAGTGACATTTCTGGATCTGTCGTGGATCTGTCACTTTCAGCGCATTTTCCTGGAAGGAAGATCACAGCCACAATGAATGTCCCCTCACATGCCAGCAAGAAAGAAAGACAGACAGAGAAGCAGATGCCGAGAGCCAGGGATGCCAGGAGCCAGCCTGGATGCCACTCCTCCTGAAGGCTCCTGTCTCACCCAGGTCACATGTTTTCTCGGGCTCATTTTCCCAGGTGCAACTTTTTTTTCAGGTGAAACTTTCAACTGCACAGTGATTTCAACCAGGTGCTTGGGTGACAGCAGGGGCTGCCTTCAAGGGGCAGGCCCCACTTTTTACACTAAGCTTGAGAAGGAAACTAAAACCCCAGCAGAGGTCACTGTGGAGTAAGAAACCACATGAAGAAAAAGGACAGAGGAAATCACAGTCCAGTTGCTGCTATTTAATTCTGAACTTTGGGAACAGAACAGAAAAAGCGTGACTGAGGATGGACCGATGAAGGACAAAAAAACATTACAAATGTGGAATTAATTAATTAGAACCAGATAAAAATCTGTGTGGTACTTACAGATCTCATAGGCTATTTTAAGCTTTGCCCTTTTGGAGAAAAAACTAGACTGATTCCCTCAAGAAGCAACAATGTTAACCAAGCAGAACATATACAAAATGATATACAAATCTACAGCTATGCCTTTGCTGCCCCCCCCCATCCCATCCTTTCCAACTGCATCACAGGAGGCCAAAAGAAATCACTGCTGCCAGTTCACTTACCACTTACAACCACCTCTCAGGCAGGCACCATGACCCCCTTACTTAAGAGCTGAAAAAATAAGGTACAGAAAATTCTAGGAACTTTCTCAAACTCAAACAACTAGTGACTCTGGTTCTGTGGGGATTTAGCTCTGTAAGTCTGGCTTCGGCCTGCATGCATCGACATTATACTATACAGAAAATCAGCCTGGCAGTCAACTCCCAAGCCGGAAATGACCTAATGTTCTTAATTCGTTTCCATTATTCTACTGCATTAGCCATGTTCCATTCAAACAAAAATGGCTCACGTGACATTCCTCTGGAGTGGAACTCTCCTGCCCTGAGACCCATGCCCACTCCAATTCCCTGTCTGCTCTACCAAAAACATGCATGTCCTTCAGCCTTATTTCAAATGCTGTCTCCTTTTTCATGAAGTATCCCCTCCCTTTGCTCCTCCCACCCCTAAACCCACACAATTAGAAGAGCCTATTTGCCTAGGTTCCTGGCATAACATCGAGCAGAGTCCAGCCCCCATGATGGTTCGTTTCAATTGTCCCTACCACCACCACTTCCAGAGATAAGAAGCACAGCAGAGTCTTTGTCTCCCTCACTTTAGCCTCCTTCAGCCCTTACCATGGTACATGCTACACCCAGAAAACACCAGCACATGGCTGCCAACCTGGAGGTGACTAGAAATTCACATCCTACCTATTTTGGAAGGCCAAGGCCATCCATCTGCCTCTGATTCAATTCTTGATGCTCCCCCAAAGTTTCAAGAGGAGAAGTTAACTCATTATTAAAAGGGAACAAGTCCTGGCAAAGAGGAAAGTATGCAGGGATAAATGGAGGGATGCAAGGAAGGACAAACAAATATTCCTATTACATTTAATTGAACACAGCTTTGTACGTACAACTGCTCTGAGGCATCATTTCCTGGGGGCCATGCTGTTGACCTAAGATCTAGTGAATGATAGGAGAGAAGGTGCCTATCAAAGCCAAGGCCATCAAAGATTCAGATGCTATTCAAGACACTAAACAAGGAAAAATTAGATGTAATTTTTGCTGAAACACACACATCCCATAAGTGTACACAATTCAAGAAAAGTAAAAACTAGCTATGCACAGAAAGCATTAAGAATGTGGAATTAATTGCGCTTATAGATCTCCTAGGCTATTGTAAACTTTATCCTTTTGGAGAAAGCGCTGGTTTGATTCCCTCCAGAAGGGTCAATGTTATTCAAGCAGAAAATACACGTTTTAATTTCTTTAAACCAGATAAAATAGTCTACTACACTCTTTCCATAAAAGGAACAGAGAATCTTGAAAATAAATACAAAAACTGGCCCATCTGAAGACTTCTTTTCCCAGTATATCCTTTCCAAAGGTGCAACATTAATCTTGGTAACCATTCATCCAAAATTCCATGGTTAACTACTTTTGTCAAGATTGCTGCATACATACCCTACACTTCCTCTTCCACCCCACCTTACCCCAAACTCCATGCCCCCAGAAAGTGGCCTATTGCTTATTCAAGGTTTCCAGTTCCTAGAAAATACAAAATGGAGGTAGCAAAAATATAACACCAGAAAAAAAGAAAAACCTAGGCCCAATACTGGCCTTATTAGGCTTCGACAGCCTGGTTACCCACTGTCTTTGCACTTCCATTTCTGCACCTTTAAAAAAAGACTGAAAACAGCAGTCTCATGGGGAAGCTGGGAGACGGATATGACGGATGGCATTTGAAAGACATAAACTGCAAAGATTTTCTGAAGTTGAGCCTGGACAGCGACACTATCCTCTCCCAGGCATAATCACCACAGTTCAGCAATAGCCACTGCTGAGAACATCTCTCATTCCAAACCCTGGGGCACCTCGGGGCTGCTGAGGCCAGAACACCTTACAGTCCGGCTCCCACTGGCCAGCCACAAAGCGGGAACATCCATAAACCACAGCCACAGCCACGACACACTAACCGGTTAACATTGCACATTGCTTTAGCTGCCCTTGTGGGGCAACTTGCACAGAAGCACTTATTGTTATCATTATTACATTAATGGTCCTGGAACCGCATGTCAAATGACTTCTGCTTGGTGTGCCGCAGAGAAAGCGGGAACTCTGTGTGTTCTCACAGCAGATGCTTTCCGATCAAATGGCTCATAATTACTAGTTGGATCACTGAAGGGAAGTGAGTAGCAAAATCACAATCTGGCTGTTAAAATGGGCCCACACCACCACAGCTGTTGATAAAAGGAGAGTATTAGCAAGTGAGATGAGGAGACAACACAAAAGGAGTTATCTGCTCTTGGTTTTCTTAATGGTAAAATGTCATAGAGGAGAAAGTGTTTACTTCCTTCTTGGGCTAATGCCCTGACATCAGCTGTATGAAGGGAAGACAAAGACCTGGTTAGCCGTGTGTGTGTGTGTGTGTGTGTGTGTTCGCACGCACGCACACACATAAACCATACCTGTGTGTGGGCCATGTAGAGTTCCAGGGCAGCATTCTGTTTAAAAAGACTGTGCTACAGTCAAGAGCCAGTTGTTTCATTCACATTTTCCACTTGGGAAACCAGCATAAAGGTTTTGTTTTGTTTTGTTTTTCCCCAGTTTGTAGCTAATAACTTCTAAGGTGACAATACTTCATTCACTCGCTGCCACGGAAAGTCGGGGCACCCTAAGCCAGTTTCCAGGACAGAACCACGGCTGCCGTGAGGTCTGCAGTGACGCCTCTGAGGCAGCTGCCATCCTAAGTCTCCTCTGGGATTTGTTGTCACAATCTCCATAACAAACGCTTCCCACCAAACTGTGCGTGAGACTCATTATTACTCATCAAGAAGGAGGCTATGAAAAGCTTTCATTTTTGGCTAGCCAAGGTGTCCTTAAAAAAAAAAAAAAAATCACTCAAATGAGACTGGCTTTAGTCCAGACTTAACAGATTTCAAATTAGGGTGACTCACTGCTGGGCTGTTAGCGATGAACCAATTAAAGTGGAATATTTAAAAATGCGCCCGGCCCCACCCTCACTACAGCCTTTCAGGGCTACTCAAATGGACATAAGTACTTACTGTGTAAAAATAGATGGTTTGTGCAGGTTATAAATATTCTTTAAGAGTGATCAGCAGAGGAAAACTAGTGAAATATTATTCAGCCAGCTATAGGCAGAAGTCCCAAAATACAAAACATAAATAAATCATACCTTCAGTTCTAGCTGCAATTCAATTTGAATCTAGTTACTGAGTTTTTCAGTACAGAAACAATACAGGCACCATTACAATAGTCCCATAAACAAAAGAAGCATCTTCAGGATCCCTATACCAGAAGGGATACTTAGTTAAAACAAAGAAGAATATATAGATACAGGTGATTTAAAAAACAGATGTAGTAACAGTTTCCTCTTACCGCTTATAGCTTTGTTGAAATTTGTCAATTAAATTGCAAGATGTTGTTAACTTGAACCAAATTTGAATAAACACAATTTATTGTCAAAGTCCACTGTTAAGTTCTGCGAACAACAAATGCTCTGATAATATTTCCTAACCTTTAAAGTAAGAATCTCAGACATTTACATAATCCCCTTAAAAAGAATACAACCATAAAACTCTGGGCTTTCATTGTAGATCAAACAGTTCTCAACCACTGAGATCAGATGCTTCTTTTCAACTAGTAAGGGACAACATCTAATATAAACAATTAATTAATAAAATTACCAAGTGAGTATTTTGCCCTTGACAGTGTGCTATAGATGTGGAATATATACATCACCTGAGGATATTCACAGACTAGCCAGACTCGGGTCCTGCTTACGAGCTTTCCTGGGAAACATGACACGCACACACAGTAGGATGACAAATGGGACAAGGCCGGACACAGTAAGAACCGAGCAAATAACTGTAACTCAAGAGCCACCGCCACAGTCAAGTCAGGTACCTGGAAGATGGTGTGACAGACCCGGACTTTGAGTAGCTTCTGCAGGTGCACAGAAACAAAGGGGCTGGGGAGTATTTATTATGAAAAACCTGCTGATTTGATGTCATGATTTATAAAAAGGAAGATTTGGATTTGGCTTCCTAGTCCTCCACCCTACCCTGCTGCCATGGTCAAGTCAGCAGAAGGGGAGCACAAAAGTCTGACTTCAGAGACATATCGTGGTGGGCCAAGCTCCTCCATCACGTATCACACCCTTTGACAGCCCTGAACCCTGGGGACAGGAGCTGATGAGGGGCATGGTTCTGGGCAGAAGATTTCCTAACCCATTTGGGGCTTGTCCTACAGGAAGCAGGACACCTCAGGCTGAGCTGCCACCCACGATCAGTTTCCACAGTGGTGGCGCACTACGCTGATGGGTACCAACCTCACCTGGAGGCGGGATATGCGGCTCTCTGTGCTACATATTTTAGGATCGCTGGAAAGTTCCTCAGTCCTGTCACAGTGTCTGATACTCCACTAGTCCTCATTATTTTCAAATGAAATTCCCAATCCATTAATTTACTAAAGAATATTGCCAGTGTCTATAAAAGCATATTGTTTGCCCAAGCCTGTTATGATTGAATTTTCAACTTCAACAAAGAGCTCAGAGGTGTGTTAGAAACAAAACTGAAGACAAAATGATAGGGGGCAGGGTTTAAAGAAATACATCCCTAACGTGAAACACACTTTAAAGGAAAGAAGTGTGTCCGAAAAAGGCTCAAAGAAGAGGCATAAGAACATCCAAACCATCTTCACCCTAGGCCTAGAACTTCACTTAGAAACAGTTCTGAGGATTTGCTCTGTCAGAGGGAATTATGAAGACTAAAAAGAGACACTGTTCAGCTTCCCTGAGGACAGACACCAAGAGTGCCCTAGAAATACAAAGGCTGCTCACACACAGCACAGAATGCGCCATCTATGAGAAGACCCCCAAGAGTCATGAAAGAAAAATACAATTTGAGAGCCACTAAACTTCAGATGAAGGTAAGTACTGCTAAGGAACAGGGAAGTATAAATGAAAGACGCTAATATGACTTCAGTCATGTCACTAATTCTAAGATGATAAGTTTAGATACCTCCAAAACTAGTTGACATTCAGAGAATCTCTTAGTTTGTCACTTTGACTAAATTTATTTTCAATAGAGTAATGTAAAGATTCTGAATCAGCATTCTCTACTTTACTGAGCATTGTGTCACCAGTGTGAAACAAGATAGCTGCTGCCTCAGCCAAATTTACCTCACTGGAGTTAGTGGAGATTTGAGGTAACTGAGTTCCAGAAAATCCATGGCTGCCACTGGAATCAAATATCTGACAGATATGGGGGGAAAAAGACTAATGAGATGACTGCAATGTTCATTTAGCATCCAATCTTTTTCAGTATTTAAAAATTGCTATGACATTCATAAGACCTTCATTTCATAATTTATACTAATATTCTAACACAAAATTTTGAAAAGTTGCTTTTCTTCTTTCTTCACAAAAATTTAACATATTTTACATTTTTATGATGTCATTTATTATTCAAATCATTCTGAATCTTCATGCTGCTTTTAACCAAGTACTTATTTCTGAAGATGCTGAACAGATCTCAGAGTTGGCAAAGTCACCAAAATCAAGCTTATAATTATTTTTTTAAGGTACATAGAATAAATTTTGGAGAAAGAGATAGCTTAATGTTAAAAGTGGTTATGTCTGGAGAGATTAGGAATCATTTTCAAATTTTTATCTTATAAATTCTATAGAATATTAACATTTAAGACATTAAACCATTCAGGAATACCTACTAAAACAATTTTATTCTGTTATACAAATACCCACACTGTAATTGGTTTCACATCTTTTAAAACAAAAAATGTTCAACCAAATGCTTTTGTTTATCAAGAAATCTTCTGTTGAGAACATTTACCACATATGCTAGGTAATTAGCTGTCTATATCTAAGGAAAATAAGCAAGTTACCAAGTTATTTATTAAGTTATCACTCAATCACACTGAATTGGCTATCTTGATTAAAATCAGAATTGGTTAACGACCTTACTTAAACATCATAAAGTTCAATTCAGAAAGCATTCGCCAATCATTTAGAGTTGACTACAATCTATAATGAAAATGTTTCCATTTATAACAGATGATTACTGTTTACAACTAAATTAAAATATATGTACTATAACTTTAAAATGTGATATTCGTTAGGTATAGGATTATACAAAAACAGTGACCACATAAAAGAAGTTTCATGCAGAACAGACATGGTGGGCCGGTGATATCGCTCAGCGGCACAGGCGCCTGCTGGCACGTGAGGTCCTGAGTTCGACCCCTGGTACCCACAAAAAAAAAAAAAAACAAAGAACAGACATGGTGGTGCACATCTGTAATCCCTGCATTCAAGAGGCTGAAGTAAAAGGACTGCCATGAGTTTGAGACCAGCCTGGGCTACATAGTGAGTTCAAGGCCAGCCTGAACTACACAGTGAGACCTTATCTCAAAAAAACAAAAGTTTCATGTATTTTTGCTGTCTCTCAACCAACACACTTCCCATCACCTCTAACTTCATTGTTTCAACAGGCCAAAGACATTGATACTAGCCCCTTGTCATCTAATTCATAACAGTGAGATAATAAAGTCAGATAATAAAGGTCAAGAAACATGACTTTCTCAGATGACACTGAAGGCATATTCAGAATAATAGCAACCCACTGAAAGTAAATACAAGAACTTCTTCAGACTTAATGGCAAACATTTTCCCTATTCACTTATATGATCAGATCATCTAACTTCATCTTTTCAACAGTTTGAAAAATTAATAATCCTAATACAAACAAATCAATAAAATTCATTAATATAAACTACATTACAGGCATTATGAAATACTTCAGATGTGCATATTCAAAATGTTCTGAACATAATTCACTGTACTTGGCCATATTTTAGCAATAAATGATCAGGCTGATTTTCTTCTTGATAAAATATTTAAAAAGCTATTACCCCCCCTCAAGGGAAAATAGGCAGCAGCAATTATCCAGCAACTCAGGGCTTTGTACGCAGGCAGGTGAGCGTCCCAGCCCTGTACTTCAGGTGCTGGTGAACAGGGGTAAGGTTCAGCTCTCCACGTGTCACCTTCTCATCAGGTAAGTGGGCTGACAAACTACCTGCTTTATATTTTATGGCTTGAGTAAGCAAAAAATCTAACGCTATCAATAGAATTTAGCTACAGTTGCTCTGATGATTATCAATTTTCCACATTCATTTTAATATAATCACTATGGAAAAAATAAGTATTAGTACTACAGGTAATGAAAGGTATAGATTATTTTCTAATAATTCTTATTTTTTGTGTTCCTAAATGCTACAAAAGGTGTGCCTGCCTCTCCGGGCATGCGAGAGCAGACAGAGCAACATGTGTATTTCATGTAGGGGCAAAGGTTATGCTAAGGTTGGACTGCTTTGATTCCTGGACAACTTTCATCCCACCCTTAAAGGATGAGCTTCAGTAGTTTGCAGCGGGCAGAAAAGAACGGGTTTCCGGGAGGTCACTTCAGGCTGTTGCTGCTCCCGTGCTGAGGACTCACCTGGGTGATGGAAGCTCTTTTTTCCTTCCCTTTCCTTGCCAGGGTGTCCAGCCCTTTTAAGGAAGAAAATATGCCCTTCTTGCTTCTCCCTCGCTGGGTCAGTGAAAGCGTTCTTTTTCGAAGAGCGGAGTCATCTCTAGAACATACCTAATTTAAAACACAGTTTCAAAAAAATCTTAAAGTGTATTTTGTGGGTGATGGAGAAAATTAACAGTTGCCCTAACTAAAATAAGCTCTGCTTGCTATAAATACATTTTGATCATCATCAAAGGCTCCTGCATGTTTGATATACCAGAAATGTACCCACCATACAGATATCTCTCATTTAGGAGCACACGCCTAGCTTCAACATTCAGATCTCGCTACAGGAGGCAGCGGCATCAGCAAAACCACCTACCGACCTCCCAGGCTGAGCCAGTTCAAGACATAGAAGCCGCCAAACTAGGAGTGATCAAGGGAAACCCAAAGGGACTCTGGAGTACAGGCCAAGCACCCTTCAGTCAGCTTTTCAGTCTCCACAGCGCTGTTGCTACTCCTCGGAAACACCCCGACCGTTGTTATGAGGGGAGAAAGGCAGGAAGGCAGACACAGATCTGAATGTGTAGTCACTGCCCACGAGCAACCAGATTCCCAGAACCAGCAGCAGAAAAACGCCCGGGGCTCTTCACAGTCTCCTCCCCACCATCCACTCTGGGTGAGCCCTGGCAGGTACTGGGGTGAGTGCAGGCACAGCTGACGGCACCAAGCTGGAGAAAGGGGAGCAGCTACGATCTTCTCTGAAGGCTGCCGTGACAGGCTCCCCTGGAACTTACCAGAGCATGGAATGAAGAAACAGACAAGATGCCCAGCCGGCCGAGGGCCAGCTTGGAGGGGCGGCTGGTGGCAGCAAGCAGGCTCTTGGGGTTCGGTAGCTCCCCACCTTGTAAGCTGGCCAGGTAGCAGCGCATTCTGAACAGATCCATGTGAAATTTCTCCAGATTCTGCTCCCACTGCTGGATCTTAAAGGGCAAGAACGGAGGTAAATAAGTTTGCGTAAGGGCCAGGATTTAGTTCAGCGGCACAGCGCCTGCCTGGCAGGCACAAGGTCCTGAGTTCGATTCCCGGTACCCAAAAAAAAGTTTGTGTGTCACAGTGAAAATGCAATCCCTTTCACAAACCTCAAGGAAAACTCAGTTTCAGCTGCAACTGTGTGGTTTAAATCAGCCTTTTCCACTCCACCCCTTAATAAAATGCACTGGGTCACACAACACTGCATTCAGCAGATGGCCCCAAACAGAAAGGAGGCTGGTGTTCCCGACACAGGGACAACCGAAGTGGCACGATCTTTGGGGAACTCCAACAACAAACCATGCAGACTTAAAATGAAAATGGAAATACGATTTTCCCCTCCCATTACATTTCCCTTTACATTTATAGCCTCTGATCCTAAACTGGATTACGTGAACTGCACGCAGACAGACGCTGGATACCAGAAAGGAGTGGCTTTGCCTTCCTGTGCTTTCCGGGTAACGACTCGAAACAAGATGAAGCAAATGGACTTCAGCGATGAGGACACACGGAGCTTTTAAGCTATCTTAAGTATCTTGGAGAATAACCACCATCTGTACATCTGAATAAAATTAAAGTGTCTAATAGTCATACACACAACAGAAATACCTATGGACTTCTTTCAAAACTGAAGTCACGAGTTAGTGAAGAAACAAGACAAACTCTGGAGACTATGTTCCTTTCTCCAAGGATGTCACCACCTGTTACAAACAGGCATTACCTCCATCTAAATCCAAGTCAGTGGGTGAAGAGAGGCTCTAATGACTTGTTAGCACACCACTCAGTAACAGAGCGGAAAGCCAGGCTTCCACAGTCCTGATGGCAATCTCGCAACGCCAGCAGACTGCCATGGAAGGCTTGTGGTACAGGATTCAGTAAAAGAGCTGTGCTGCTTCCTTTGCAGTGTTTAGCCCCAAACGCACGTTAACCTTCCAGACTAAACTTTCCAGGCTAATCTTTAATTCTCCATAAGTGATCATGTGAAGGATTTCCAACGTTAAATGCTACGTTTTTTTCAGTTTCTCCCCATAGAAAAGTTACAAGTTCTGGGTATTTCCCAGACCTCCTCCAAGTTCTCCATATCTGTCTCTTAGGAAGGCCACAGTACCATTTTCTGCATGAAAAAAACTGACAGCTATGTGACCTAAATAATGTTGCTTCATCATTGTTTGTCAGTAAACAGTGAAATTACAGAGTACACTGAAACAGTCTCAACACCCACAATGAATTGAACCAGGGTCAATATTCTATATATCTTTACTAGTGACATGATCATTTACTGCTATCAGCCTTGAATGAATAGCACAATGACTTGGTAGCTTTTGAAAATACAGATGGCCAAGTCTTATGCCCAAGGAGTCTACCCCTTAGGTCTGAGGTGTGGCGTGGGAAAGCATCTCTTGAGATTCCAGGGCCCAGCCTTAGTGAAAACCACTGTTCTTCATTAACAAGAGAGTTCAAATTACACTACAAATCTCTGCTTGGTCTTTCTATATTATAGAATTTTAGATTCCAAGAGTGATGGGTGGGTACAAACTGATATCTGCCAGAAGCCATGGTGAAAACTATACTTTGGTTCTGTCTCATACATATCTTCCTCTTTAGATTACTCCTAGAAATCCACAATTATAGATGTATTCTTTTGTCACGTAATAGTTCTATACTGAACAATGTATGGAAACTTATCACACCCATTTATACTCAGTGTAAAAAATGTTTGCGAGATATTTTCAAGGAGTTCTATTGAGGGTAGAGAAGAGAAAAGAAAGAAGATAAATGTCACTGGATACCAAAAGGCAAAGATGCCCGTGCCATATATGGTGGAGTAAAAAGACAAAAGAAATAAGATCTAGGTCTACGCCAATCACCAAAAATCAGAGAACACAGATCTCTATGGTAGGATAAGCTATCTTAGCCACACATCTATTCCACCTATTCCGTAAATACTCCAGACAGTATTTATCTTGTTTTTCAAATCATGGTTCTTTATAGAAAGTATCAGTCACTGAATTTATGAGGATTTTTAGTTCCATAAGGGACAATAAAATAGTTTATTTTTCTTTCCACAGACTCAGCCAAGGTGTAGGGAGGAACTGACAAGATTTATAAGTGAAAGTACAGTGAAAACATACTTTCAGAGCTGTGATTTCATTGACAGCAGGGGAAGGTAGAAGGGCTGGATCCATGAGTTCCAAACAGAACTTACAATGTTCAGAAAGTCTGTCGACACAAGCACTGAACCTGCAAAGTACCAAGCTCTACCACACCTGTACTTCTCAGCAGCAGAGACTGCACCCAGCTAGATTCCAAGGCCTCACTCAGGGACATAAAATGATCTAGCCCTTCCAGACTTATGAGGACTCAAACTGATGCCAATGCAGACAATATGCTGGGGACGAGCAGGCTATCAAGTACAGTACCCCAGCAGAGCCCATGAATACGGGTTCCTCTGAATCAGAGCAGGCACCACCCAGAAACATACTTCAGCAACTTTCACTTCAAGTTGCACCCAATCATCAACTTCATTTCTCTTTGTAAGTCCCCAGGTGTTCCGTAGAGATGGAGGTACAAGGTATCTACGATCTTGTTTAGGTGCCTTATTCATCCTGAACATCTTGCAGTTCGATTTTGAACCTTGACATTCAAATTTGGCCTAAATTTTAAATGATGTTAACTAAATGCAAAAATATTTTATTAATAATCCCTCAGAAGGTGTGATAAGAACACATTTTTTTAATGTAAATTAAAGTCGGGCCAGTGAGATAGCTCAGTGGCATAAGCGCCTGCCTGGCAAGCATGAGGTCCTTAGTTCGACTCCCGGTACCCACATACGAAAAAAGGGCCAGTGATATCACTCAGCGGCATGGGCGCTGCTGGCGCACAAGGTCCTGAGTTCGACCCCTGGTACCCACAAAAAAATAAAAAATAAAAGTCAGTTTCCTGAACTGTTATGTATGCTACTTCAGTGAACTTTAATAGTAATAATAATCACTAAAATAGTAATGTTATCTGACAGCACATTTATTAGGGTGTTTCTGGAGTTATTTCCCCTAACATTATCAAAACTAAAATGCCCAAAGTCAATTCCTTTAAACCAAGACTGCTTCCTTCTTTTCTAAATTTCTTACATACTATCCATTATCCCTAAACATGTCTTTATTTTTAAAGATAAGTATCAGGACATGATACTAAAAATGCCAACTGATGATGTCAAGTTTTCATTTCTTTTAATGTCCATGCACAAAACACAAAAATGACATGGATGGAAAAAATTAAAGGAGGTTTTCCTCCTTTAGAAAAGGAAAAATTTTTAACAAAATTACAGGGGGAAACTTCCATTTTTAAATACTGACACAAATTCAATGGAAAAGTTTCCTATTTCTAACATAGCAGTATTCATGTAATGAGCTCAGAGAGGTTATGGTCTGCTATAGAAAAGTGGGAGGGAGAAGAGATGAAGCCTAATGATAAAAATAACAAATGAATCATATGAATAAGTGACAAGATGACAAGCATATTCCTGCCACACCCAACACTTCTAGAAAAATACTTTCTACCATGTAATCATTTAATTGTAGCATTTGGCCAGTTGTCCATTACTAGATTTGGCCTAAAAGATAATTTGATTTTCCTTTTTGGTGGATTAAGATGAAAACATCCATTCCATACTTTCAAACACTAAAACCTATCTTCATAGAAGAAATTAACCAGTGACACAGATTAAACTAAAGTTAACTAGTAGTTAGAACCAGCTAAAGTTTAGAGAGTCAGTTTTTTGTTGTTGTTTTGAAATGCAATTCACTCAGTTTTATAGCCAATGCACATCCAATGAAATCAAGCAGAAAAATACAAGTTATGAGAAAAGGTAAATTAAGGATTCATTTCTAATTTATAAAAAACAATTCATCCCTTGGTTAGCAAGCAAAACATCATCTGATTTACCAAAGTTTTACTGAGCAGCAACAGAGCTTATAGGGAAGGGCACAGATCTGTTTTCAAATCCCAGCTCTACCACTCACCAGCTGGGTAACATCAGAAAATTTACTTCACCGCTTAAGGGTCCATTCACTCCTCCCCTAAATATGTACAATATACAAGGTGTGATTGAAAAATATGGTGAATGTTTAAATGTTTAAAAATGTATTACAGTAAAATATACATTGCCATTAATCCCAAATACTGCCCCCTTGCTTCAAATACACTTATCCTATTTTCTTGCTGCTTTCTGAAGCAGCTCTGAAAGCCCTCTTTCATGAGTATCTGTCTTTAGTTGCACTGTAGTGGCTACCTCAATGCTTGAATTGCTTTAGAACCGTTATATTTCACATTCGTTTTAACTTTGAGGAAGAGCCCGAGATTGTACAGTGCCACATCCAGTGAATGTGAATGATGGACAACACCATAATGTTTTTATGAACCTGCCTTTCAACTGAATGGCACTTGGGAGCAGCGTTCACAATATCTTATCACACCTTACACAGTCACTCACATAACAGGACTTCCAGAACTGCTTCAGAAAGTGGCAAGGATGATGGAATAAGAGTTCAAACAAGGAGGGATTATAATATCGTGTCTTTTACTATAATAATTTTTATTTAAACATCCACCACATATTTCAATCACAACTGTATACATCTTTACCTCACAGAGTTATTATGAAATCAAATATGATGATGGCCTGAGATAAGGTCTCTGATAAGTAAACCAGGGAGGGGAAGGAGACAGAAGGAAGGGTTCAGTCAGCAGGAGGAGAAGAGGGAAGGCCAGAAGGAAAGATGTGAAGAACACAAGGTAAAGGCTGGAGTGAGGCAGACTCCGGAAGAACACCATTTCCTCCAATAAAGAGGAAGAATTCCAAGTCCACAAGAGGCACGGGTGCGCCCACTCACTCAGTAACTCCAGCAAAGCACCAAGAGTTCCTTTGGGAGCTCATGGTTGTAGCAGGCAGCAGCTTAGCCCCTATGAGATAACTATAAAACAAAGTGATGAGAGCAGTGATAAAGACAGAAACCAAGAATTATGGGACTATGGACAGGTCCCTGATGCAGTAGGTGGGAGAGTGTGGAGGACAGCCCTGGAGAAGGTAACGCTTTGGCCTTCACCCCAGATGTGGAGAGGAGAGCCAGGTGATAAGGGAAGAAGACAGCAGCACCTGCATGCCCTGCAGTTACAGTCCTCTCTGCTGAAGACAGGCCTCAGGGGAGGAAAGGAAGACTGAGCAGGAAGTCTGGAATTGCTGGGCAGAGGTATGGTGAAGAGAAAGTCTTGGGGACTTCATCCTGTCAGCAACAAGAGAACTGTTAAGGGATCTGGGATCAGGGCTGCTGCCCAATGCAAGCCCCACCAGTGTCCCATGGAAGATGCACCTAAGGGAGGGCAAAGCTGCAGCTTTCTGCAGTAGTACAGGGAATGACAGTGCCACTCACACCTAACCACCTGCCTAAACATCCAAACTGCCAGGGCGCCCTGCACTGTTCCAGAGCACCCTGCCTCTACTCAGACTGCACCTCTCGGGAATGCCCTCATTGGTTCCTTTTCTGGTTAGTTCTTCATTTTTCAAGAAGTGATTCAGGCATGCCTCCTCCAGGAAGTCTTCCAAGACCTGAGGCTAAATCTCTGTCGTCGTCTTCTCCAGCACTCTGAGACAACATCTGCTCTGAATCCATTCTATCACGCTGAAACTATATGCTCAACTACCTCTCATCCTCTCCGAGAGCACCCAAACACACTGTTTTCTGAACCCCCAGATTGGGCTCGCTGGCCTCGCCCAGGGTGTGCATTTAATAAATACCCAATGAACTAAACTGAACTGTGTTCTCCTGCCCAAAACATTTCCATCATGTCCCTACTGTCTGCTGAATAAAGTCCCAGTCTTCGTCCACGCCTTCATAAACTGGCCTTGACCCCCACCCAAGGCCCTGTCACAGAGTCCAGTCGCCAACAGTTTATTCCCCAAAGTGCTTCCCCCACACACACACACCATTTTATATTTACCGCAAAGCTTCATTCACATTGTTCACATCTCCACAGCTTTCAATTATCTAAATTCAGTACATCCTCTTCATCATTTTAAACCCTGAGGTAAATATTTAAAACAAAGCCCACCAGTTCACAAAATGCACAACAACGCACCCCCCAGCTAAGCTTCCTCTATGTGCCACAGGATCCTGGTAGCCTCACTGCTGCCCTCTCAGCCAGGGCACAGCAGGAACCCCCTCCCCGCAGGAACACAAGGAGACCGGCTGGGGGAAGCCATCTGGGAGGACGCCAGGACCGCCTGAGGGTGGTGAAGCCCTGTCCTTATTTACTTGTTTGAAATAATAAGCAGAAAGGAAAATAAAGTAATAACTGGACTTAATTTACAACGCTTCCTCCCTCAGAACTTCAAAGCCTCTCCAGCATGTGGCCGCTCGGCGTGGCCTGCTCCGCATTGGCTATGCTCAAGTGAAAGCTGCATCATCCTGCCCCCAGAAACGCCCAGAGGCCTGAGGGCCAGATCTTCTGATGGTTTATTTTAAGCAAAGCATGCGACCCATTACTGTATGAAACGTGGCCGTTAATATTGTGATAATGTCTTTTTATTAGGAAAAGGCATTAACAATGATATTTCCTCCACCCACATACTTCAAAGAATACCCACTCGAGAGATCTGATCTTGCATGATGTCATCTACACTGCATTCTGCTAGCTCGGGACACATTATGACTACATCTGAGGTTCTCAGAGTCTCCAAGGAAAGCACTACAAAAACAGAAGTATATAGTGGAGCTGAAATTTTTAAATGCTAAATGGAGAGAGCCCTCCTCGTTCATAGAAGTATTTTAAAGGTAGTTTAGAGAACACTATCCATATGTGGGATGCTTGGTCTCAACCTGTGAATACCTTTGCCTTTGGAGCACCACGTCACAACCTCTGGTCAAAGAAGATCTCATAAGAGCAATTCCAAGAATGTGCCCATCGCCCCCAAATATTTCTTAGCCTTTATGTCTGCAAGTAAAAAGTAAACAGCTCTCTGTATAAACCTTCTGGCAAATGATCTGGGCCTAGTGGGCCCAGCAGATGTCATTCCTGTCACCCACTGCAAAGCCCTGTTGGGAAACAGGACTAAATTATAACCTAAAACATTGCCAATATGGTGAGGAGAATATTTCTAGGCAGAATTTCTGAAGATGAATCCAAATGGTTCCTTTCCAGAAGCACATAAGCGTGCTATGGGAAGGAGAGTGTGTGCAAAGCAAGGGGTGGGGGTGGGGAGGAAGCAGAAATGGTTAGGGGCAGGCACAGAAGAGGGGAGAACTGAGATGAAAATGCAGTAGTAATGAGGGTGGTGCACTTAAAATAAGGTGATCATTCTGTCAAAGAGTGGGTAATGGGCCACCAAGGACAATGATCCTAATATTTTGGAAGACCTCCCCTCTGGGCCACTCAATGGCCCTAGGCCCTTAGATTTGTGCAGGATTTATGCTAAAGCAACCTCCCCTCCCAATCGGAGAACAGCACCAATTGTGACATCAACAAGTCAGGATTTACAAACCATGGGCGAAGGAATAAAACTACACTGGATGAAAATTTAAATGTTTTAAAAACCATTTGCTTGAACTTCTTGTGGTCACAAAAAGGATGGACACACACACAAAAGGATGGACATGGACACAAACACACACACACAGAGGCTGAGGGCCTGTCAAGGTGGCCAAATTTCCCTTTTCTCTCAAACCTAAACACTTGACTTAAACATAAGGACCTAAAAACTCCAAATTGGGTGTTCCTTCTAGGGGACTAAAACATGGCTCCAAAGCTAACATTAAAAGAGCCAGGAAAAGTTAAAGCCATGCTTTTTCCACATCACAGTCGCTACGAGAGGGTTCTCTTTTCAGTGTTTTTGTACATGTTTACAGTGTATAATGATTACAGTCCTCATGGAGAGCTAGTACATGGACATAACACATCTTTTCATCCCCTTCCCCTCCCCTCTCCCTCTATCTCTTGGTTCTTTTCCTTTTGCAAAAGATCTCCCTTTTTTCTATTATCTATATTTTATTTTGCTCTTTATTTATATTTTAGGTTTCTCACCTAAGAGAAATCGAGCAACATTTAAGCTTGTGTGTCTGATTTCTTTTTTTTTTTTTTTTAATATGCAGGTACCGAGAGTCGAACTCAGGACCTCGTGCTTGCCAGGCAGGCACTTATGCCACTGAGCTATATCATTGCCCGTGTCTGATTTCTTGCACTTAACATTATGCACCCATTTTCCTACCAATGACGCAAGTTGATCCTTCTTTATGGCATAGTAGTACTCCATTGTGTATAAATACCATATTTTCTTTATCCATTCATCTGCCACATCCAAGATTAGCTATTGTGAATTAGCTATTATGAATTGTGCTGCTATAAACATAGGTATGCACGTATCCTGAGAATTTTGACATGGATGCCCTGAACGCTCCATGATACTAGACTCTATGAGTGACATCTCTACTAACACAGAGGCTGTGGTGACTGGAACTTGGAAGTTCAGAACCACAGGTGAGATGCCATACAAAGAAAACACCAAGGGGAGGGTGAGATAGCTCAGCGGCATAAGCACTTGCCTGGCAAGCGCGAGGTCCTGAGGTCAACTCCCAGTGCCCACATTAAAAAAAAAAGAAAAGAAAACACCAGGATAACCAACTCTTCAAGCCCTCTGATCTGTCACTACCCTCAACTGAGCAGCTACTGTCACACACACTGCATTGCACAGAGACAGCAGCGTGGGAGGCACAGCGAAGTGGCCTCAGGACCTGAACTCCCAGACGTCAGCAGGCGAGGCAGAGAGAACACAAGCTGTGCTCGGCAGCGGCTGTCTTCTTGTCAGACCCCAAACACCCACCCAACCTCTGCCTGCTTCTAGGAGCATCAGATTCCTTCTCACTTCCATGTTAAAAGTACTTTGCAGTTTGGGGTCTGCTGACAGGTACTATTTAAATAAATGGCACGTCCTGCCTGAGGAGCAGGCCCATTTGGAAGGAGAGGAACTATCCTTAACATTCTGTAGACTTAAAGGAAACTATGCATTCTGGCATACATTTTCCATATAAACTGTCACGCTCCTTTTGTGTCACTGTGTCTGGGCCCTTGTAGCTGCACACCCAGACCAGTGCCATTCCCTGCCATTGCCTTTCCACATTGCAGTCCATCCTCTACACCACCTGATCAATCTCTAAAAACTACTCACTTATGCTCTTTCCACAACTTAGAGCCGGTGATATCGCTCAGTGGCACGGGCGCCTGCTGGCGCGCGAGGTCCTGAGGTCGACCCCCCGGTACCCACAAAAAAAAAAAAAAAAAAGTGAATCCCACAACTTAGAAACGTATGTTCCCCCCTGAAGACAGAGGATAGAAAATAAAACTTACATCTAAGTTTTACATTTAAGACTGCTATGGCCTGAAAGTATACATTCCCCCAAAACTCTAATGTTCAAATCCTAACTGCCAAAGTGATGGTATTGGGAAGTAAGGCCTCTGGGGCAACAATTAGGTCCTGATGGCAAAGCCCTCAGGAATAGGATTAGTGCCCTTATGAAAGGGGACCCACAGAGCTCCCTCACCCCTCCTCCACAGGAGGCCACAGCAAGAAGACACCATCTATAAACCAGGAAGTAGGCCCTCCCCAGGCCAGGAATCTGCCGACCCCTTCATCTTCTTTGTAACTGCTGTGTTACTCTGGAAGTTTTTGAAGAACTTGATTTCTCTATAAAATTTACCAAGTAAAAGAGATGAAAAATGAAGAATATGTTGACCTATCCCCACTCCATTCCTCTTTCAAGTTTCCAAATCATTTAACAACTGATTTCGGAGTGGGGTACAGTAGGCACTATAGCACATCCCCAGATGTTCCTTTAGAGAAAGAATTTCTTTCCCAGGGCTGCTCACAGCTCCCAGATGGAGCCTCTCTGGGAGCTGACCTCACCTAAACAGCTCTGCCTTGACTGGCTGACATCAGGGCACCAAGGCCCGGTCCCCTTGCCATGGTGCACAGCATCACTGACTGGCCCTCCAGCTGCATCCTATGGGACCAGCTGCATCACAGCCCTACTCATTCCTGCCTAGCCCTGCTCCTCACTCCATACCCAGAATCCCTTGAGAGCACTCCCAGGCACACTCCCCATGGGCACAGCTCCATCTCAGCTGCCCAGGGAAACTGGCCTACAATAGGGATGGCAGAAACGTCCCTCAACACTCCTCTAAGTGCTCGGGTTGTCTGAGCAAAGGAGAATAAAATCTATGAGGCTGCTTCGACACCTCTAAAATGCACACAGGGGCCGGTGAGATGGCTCAGCAGCGTAAGCGCCTGCCTGGCAAGCGCGAGAGCCTGAGTTCGACTCCTGGAACCCACATACGAAAAAAGGGCCGGTGATATCGCTCAGCGGCATGGGCGCCTGCTGGCGCGGGAGGTCCTGAGGTCGACCCCTGGTACCCACAAAAAATAAATAAATAAATAAAAATAAAATAAAATGTACACAGCACAGAGACCTCCTATGATCATATATATATGGAATTAGACCATTTTCTTTAGCAGTTTATCTGTTATCTGTTATTAGTTTTTTGGATTCCACCTACACAGGAATAGGTATGTTATACCATTCTTTCCACAGCTGCCTTCTATATCAAAATCTTACTTGTCTAATCATCTAGTGGTTTCGTTATGTACAATTTTGTCCAGAAAGTGACAATATTTGACATAATCAGCCAGGCAAGAGGGCACCACTAAACACGGGAAAAAAAGATTTGGGCACAAAGATTTCAATATACAAGTTGAGCATTCTTAATCCAAGAATCCCAAATCTGAAATGTTCTAAAATCCAAACCATTTTAAGTGCCAACATGACACCATAAGTGAAAAATTTCATACCACGAAAATTTGATTCATTTACAAAATTACTGAAAATATTATATGACATTACTTTCAGGCTATGTGCATAAGGTGTATATGGAACATAATTTCATGTTTAGACTTAAGTCCCATCCAAAGATTTTTCATTGTGTATAAGCAAATATTCCAAAATCTGGGGAAAAAAATTTGAAAAAATTTAAACATTGCTGGTCCCAAGCATTTCAGATAAGGGATGTTCAACCTCTCTCTGTCCATCCACCAAACGTTGTAAAGTGTACTCTATCTCCCATGTCACAAAAGAACAGCCATTAAGAACATGAACTGAGGAGCCTCAGAAACTATTTGTCCCAAGAGAATGACCACCCCAGCTAAGCGTGCATTTGTGAGCAAACGGTACCTGGTTCTCAATCGCTTTCCTGTTCTTGGGGTCGCTCACCACGGACAGCTGCAACTCGGCCATCTTCTTCATCTTGCTGTCCATGTCGATCTTCTGAAGCAGACTTCTCGTCTGGCTCTTCAGCAGCCTCACAGTGTCCTCTTTCCCATGTTTCTTTGCAAAAAGGGACGCACATGCAGAATGTATGGCAGTGACCCAATTCTCCAGCTCCGTCTGGCTGGTGGCCTAAACACAAAGGAGGGGCAAACTGTTTGAAAGAATTGTAACACAATAGTTCTCTCCAAAATGGCAGACTGAGCTTTGATGTGTAAAACCCAGGAAGTATTTGCACTTCATAAAAAGAGTTTAAACTCAAAAACACACCCGGCCAGAGGTGTCCAGAGGGTCTGAGAGAATACAGAAAGCTGAAGACAGACAATAATGGAGCCTTAAAATAGGACAGGAAGCTCTAAATTTGAGGAAGAGCAAATAGCCAACAACAGGAGTGGTAGCAAACCAGGGTATATTCATTGAGGGTTATGTTATCCCACGTAAAAAAGCTGCTTATCTTCAGAATTTTAACAGAAGGAAAGACACTGAGACCAAAATATTAAAATATATAATCTGAACATAAAACTACATCTACTATATGGCCTCAATTATGAAAAATATCAATAAAAGAATATAGAGAAATAATGTACAGTAACAACATTAAAGTCATTGTCTTCAAATATTAGGAACACAGAATGGTCTGTCTCTTCCTGCTCTTTGGCACCTTCAGACACAATGAGCATATACTACTATTAAAAATGAAAAATATTTTATATAAAAAACAGCAAGGAAAGTTTGAATAAAGGATAATGACAAGTGTGTATGATTCTAAACAGGCTGAAAAGCACTTTCAATTCATCTTAAATCCAGAAATATCCACATGCCTACTACACAAGCCATGGAGTTTATATTCTATGGGCCTTGGGATTATAAAATAGGACCAATTGGTAAAATTTCTTAAAACTAAAGATATGTTGCCTGGATCACAAAGTAAAATGTTCATTTCCTACATAGCCCTAAGGGAAGTCCATGAAGATTTAAGCTAAGGCATTACCTGCCCTACAATTCAGGTTAACATCAATTCATTACTTTGCATCAGAGAAGGTTTTAAACAATTTTTCTGTTAAGTGAAGGAAAATCAAACTTCAGGCCCTGATACTTGTAAGTAAAGTCAGTCTGGGGACAGCAGTAAGGCTGCGGTTTACTACTGCTATGCCCAGAAAATCCTGTTGCAGTGAACACTACGGAGATTTCTAGATTCCCAGTTAGCCATGAGAACATTTGCTCTACAGGGGCTCTGAGGGCACAGAGGATCAACTTCATCTGAGATCTGACCCCAGGACCTCGGAGGCTGTCCACAGTCCTTCCAGCCAGACACAGTCTACAGCTGGCATTGTGTCTACATGAAGTACTAGGTTTAGATGGAGAGGCATTTGAGAAGTACTTGGTACTTCCTGGCTATCACTCCCATCTCTTTTAAGTTAAATAATAATAGTTAAAAATCCTAGCCAGGTGTGGCCACATGCACCTATAGTTCCAGCTACTCCAGAGAATAAGGCAGGAGAAAGGAGAATCCTTTGAGCCCACATGTTCAAGGCCAGCCTAGGCAACATAGTGAGAGCTCATCGCAAAAAAAAAACAAAGAAAACAAACAGAATTTCTTTAGCACATAACATGTACACATGATATTATTTAACCTTTAGAGAAATCCTTTAAGCCATTGTTATTAACCTAATTGTTAGAGAGTCCAAACCTCAGTGACGGTTGGTAAGTGCTTCCAGGCAACACACATACTAAACAACAGCACCAGATGCAAACCTACCGCTGACCCAGCACCCAGGGCTCAGCACTACCATGTGCTGTAACGCTGCAATTGCTAGAAAGCTGCTGACAGCCGATAACCTGAATTTTAACATCCTAAGGCCACTTCCACAGGGATGGAGACCTCAGAGTGCTTGGTCACCCGGGGTTCCCGGGAAAGCTTCTCCTCCTGCTACTGGACTCTTGGCCAGAGCCTGAGCTTCTGTGCACATTTGCTAGGATTCCTTAAAAAGCCTCAGCTCTGGGAATCTGGGATATTTTACTCTCCAGATTGTGAGCTACTCCAAAGCAGGGTCATGATGAATCCTCTTTGGGCCCTGGTGAGCATCTCTGGGGCACAACCTGGCACTTCATGGGTACCCGAGAAGTGCCCACTGTACAAATGATGAGACTGGCCATGGCCCCACTGCACAGCAGTTAGCAGAGGCTCACACCTCCTGATCAAATACTAATTCAAAACCTAACAAAGTACTCACTGTATTTCATTTCTACGTTTTGTCACTTCCGTCCCTTCTCATCTGAGCTGTACACATGCCTCTCCCTGGACCCCCCGCCTGCACGGCACGGGCAGTACCTGGAAAAGGTAGACATCTCCAAAGGAGTTGCTGAGGCAGAACACATTTTCCTTCTTGGGGTGTTCTGGGACAGACTGCACAATGCTGTCCTCAGCAAAGAGGGCACATCGTGGGGCAGTGCTCTGGTCCATGGAATTCTTCCCATAGGTCTCGTAAAACAGCAGGGTGCAGCCTGGAAAAGATGAAAGCAAGATAACAATGTTCCCACCACCTGACCTGAAGGTAAGGAAAGGCAAAGGCAGGGGACATAAGTGATGCAGCTGAAAAACAAAACAAAACAAAACAAAATCCCAAAGACCTGAATGAGATGATTATGTAGTACAAACAGGATTAACAAGGAAAAGCTGGCATCTGAAGAAGGCCTCATTGTGCTAGTGTGAACTGGAGTAAGGTGTTATAATGTAACATCAGTGGTAACAATGCCAAGCATGCACTGCTGCTTAATTCCTCCAGGTACTCCACGCAGGCTGGCTCCTTTAATCCCTTTTCCACAAGGCAAGCATGGTTGTGTAAGTCGCTCTCCAGATGAGAGACCTGGGAGAAAGCTCGCACCCACACAGGTCCCACAGCTGGACGGCAACAGAGCAGGGATCTGACCTCAGGCCCAGTGGCCCTGCATCCAGGTTCTTAAGCACAGGGCTGCACTACTTAGGAGACCTACATGTGGGAGGTGGAAGAAAATCCCCTATTCATCAACTACACCTGCGATGCGTGGTAGCAGTAACTAGAAACCGCATACATTGAGGGAACTTTGCCATTTATGAGAAAATACCCAATTTATTTATCCTCTAAATGCCATGTAACTTGATTTTAGTGTATCTTTTACCTCATGGTGATAGGAAATAGTATAATAATCTTATTAATTTAAGCTAAGGAAGAAAAATTTAAATATGCGTGGATTTTAAATATTACTCTAAAATGCTGCTACTTTTTTAAGTACTTATTTTTCCTTAGTAAGCTAATAAAGTATTGCAGGTAGAAGTTATTAAAGGCCTGTTTTAATAATTAGGTAGGAATGTCATAAATATTAGACAAGATTTTGGAACAATTTCATGCTTCTAATAAGCATGCAAGTATGTTCTCTGGAATAGGGCCGGTGTCCCTTCGAACCTCTACCTGAGAAACATTTCTGAGCACCTGTCACATGTCAAGCTCCAACACACAACTATGAATGACGTGGTCACCACCTATGCTCTGCAAAACCCCTTTCAGTTGACAGTAGGCAAGAACGCAGTCCACTCAGTGACATTTTATCCCACTGCACCATGTCCTCATTCATACATGTTTTAAAAACTACTTGACTCTTGTTAGTTTAATTGCTTCCTCTAAAACTAAGTCTTAATATGAACAAATAGCAGAGCACAGAAGCCAGGACAAGAAGACGCCCCAAGCTTGGCCTTCAGAAACAACACTCTCTCCTCCTTCCAATGGCAGTCGGTACAGAGCAATCGCTCCTCCTCGCAAGTAAAACTCCACCCAGGGGCTGGGGTGCAGCTTAGTGGCAGAGCCTGTGCTCTGGGGGCCATGGACTCCATCCCTAGCACCAAGAAACTAAATCAGACACCTCATCTAAACTGGCAGGCTGAGCATGTTCACATATTAAGACAAGGGAAAGGAACAAGAAATTTATGGCCAAAGCTCCTTCTTGCAGGGTCTGAGGCACTCTCTTTCTCCACCACGATGCAGTTGCAAACAATAAACCCAATCTTCACATCAGGAAAGGCTGTTCCTATCTGAGGAACACGCAATGTTTCATGACCTGGGACCCAAGGACCAGGGTAAATGTGACAGAGCCATGCCAGCTGCACTACATCCAAGTTCTTTCCAATAGGTTAACCTTTACTTCCCAGGTTCCCTAACACTGTATTCTAAAGGCCATGATTTGAATCATTACATCTAAAGGAAACAAACGTAAACCCTGAAGAGGTGCCAAGATGTTGCCACACACCCCAAAACCAGACTATAGCCCGATGTGAACATTTCACCTTAGAGCCAGGCCTAAATGGCAGCACCATATGCACAATTTTGTGCCTACTGGATTTAAAGAACAAGAAATCAATCTTAACCCTGTTACATCCATTTTAACACGAAAGAACTGTGTCTCAGAGGGGACACTGGGGTTGGTACAACACAGCTGACCTGTGTTAATGAGGTCTCCTCTTACCCACCCCAGTGCTGCAGCCATTAGCCATGACCTGTGCCCACCAGGCATGGGGGTTAGCCTGAAGGGATGACAGGGGATGGTCTCCTTGCCACAGAAGCAGAAAAATATGTAAAGACTATAACAGTAGTGGAATTACAGCAGAAGAGGCAATAATAGAAATATCACCAGTGGGAAGAGAGCAATCAGTCTCAGTCATTCCTTAAATACACCTTGCCTCTGACACCTCTCTTCCCATACTTTCCCTCAATTCTCGGCTGCTGGGCCATCGCAGGACAGAAACGCTAGCTTCCTAAAGTCATCTGATGAACTTCTCTCCTGATGCTGCACAAAGTATGTTGTGCATTTTGAGGGACATCTTTAATGACCTGTGAACTGTTCATTCTAGGAAGTCTCTGTGAATTGCATGAAAATCCACTCATTGGGAAAGACAGGTATAAAGAAAACTACTCTTGTTAAAAATTTATTATATCCTCCCAACCCTGAAAAATATTTGTGCCCTTAGCATCCCTATACATGGAATGCAAGCAGCTCACCAGATAGTTTGCTGGTAACTACTCTCTACAGAAAACTCTTTCTAATTTACCTATGTAGATATTTGGAGTATAATTTTAAAATTCTGCCTAAATGAACTTACATGTTTTTAACTAGGATTAAACCAAAGAGTTAAGTCCAAACATTGCAACTTGGACTCTAAGTCAAGAAAGTGGAATTTTAACATAATGAATTCCCAGAGGAAAAAGGTGTAGAAAGCCATGTAGTAAAGGTCATGCTGGGAAAAATATCTTTATCACATGCCTAGCCTTGGCTGAAAGGAAATGAGGAATGTGTGTTTGATAACACTTACAAAGCACCCTTTATCCATGCATCTTGAAGTGTTTTACAAGCAAGCTCCAAGAGAGCAGGGCACAGGCAGGGAGATCTTAAAATAGTCAAAGAAAACTCAGGCCCACCCCTGCCCCTGAAGTCAACAGCCAGAAGTTCTGGTTTACCTTCCAGGGTGGACTGGAGGCAATGGACTCTTCCAGCTTTTACATGACACCTGCCTGAAGCTGACTCAATCCCCCCACCCCCACCCACAACAGGATGCTCTGAAAATCTGGCTGCACAACAGTGTTCTCAGAAGCAGGGAAAGCAAGAAGGTATGGTACTGTCTTCCCGCTTGCCCGTGGTTCTAGACGTGGTGGTTGTTTTCGGTGATACATAATCAGCCTGTCCTCCATTTGTCCCATCCTAACCTTTGGAGAATCAGAAGAAAGTCAAGGTCCCTTTACAACACTGAGGCTCACTCTCACCCCAGTTCTTATTTTTATCGGGATAAAGATTCCTAGATCCTTACACCCTCTTCCACGCGATATGGATCAAAATCCTTTCATTGTCAGGGATGGCTCTGCTCTTCCAGGTAGGATATGGTCATACACACCTTCACCACAGCGACCACCCACTGCTGTGGAGATGTACACAGGATTTTCAAAGCAGGCAGGGAAGATCTTTCAAAAGCACAAATTTTTTTTTTTCGTGGGTACCAGGGGTCGACCTCAGGACCTCGCGCACCAGCAGGCGCCCGTGCCGCTGAGCGATATCACCAGCCCTTTTTTCGTATGTGGGTACCGGGAGTCGAACTCAGGACCTCGTGCTTGCCAGGCAGGCGCTTACGCCACTGAGCCATCTCACCAGCCCCAAAAGCACAAATTTTAAGAAACAAATTCTACTTTAAAAAAAAAAAAAAAAAGGTACACGACACATTATGGATTAAGTGCATCCATTCTAAATATCATAAAAGAGGCAGCTTCACCTGTGATTCATAAACAATTCCAGGTGCTCAGCCCCCTACACACACTAGCACCACCCAACAGGTTCGTTTATCTCTCCAGATAGGGACACTTGAGGTAGAGCCTTCTCAAGAGCCATTTTCTTATCTATGAACAAGTCTTCTCCGATTATATTAGGCCCGCTAGGAGAGAAATGGCCAACTCTGACCAGGGAAAAGGAAGAAGACTGTCACCTCCTTTGCAAAAGACATGACACCTCTAATGTTAGAGGTGAGGGTCACATTCTCTCTTTTAAAGCACATTGACTTTTACTTTGGCCTTATTACCTGAGAAACTCATTATGAGTCTGCAAGTCAAACCCCCAAATCTTTCTCACTTACAATATGTTGCAATTATATCTCCCTAGCCTATCTTTGGGTAGCTCTTTGACTTTTAAGCCTGAAGACATAACTTCTTAGCCCTTCAAACTATTGTCTTACTAGATTCATCACACTATTCCAACTTTCCAAGTCTCTTCTGTCATTCATATAAAACTGCCTCCCCCATGTACAAAACCTGAGTAAGTTCTTTGCCTTTCTCAGCCACAATGTACCACAGGATCCAAATCTAGAGTCAAAAAAGAAGACTGCAGTGGGGACAGGTTACTGGCTCCTCATAGCTCACACACACACTCCTCCATCCCAACCAGGGAACGGTGCTACTTAAAATGTATGTTTACCAGATGGGCTTATGGGTAATCAGAACATGATGTCTGCTCTGCAAGGCTTGGGGAAGGTTGCTCATATTTGTAAAATAGGGCGCGAAGGAGGAAAGCTAGGAGGAGGCAATCCAGAGGGCTCCAGGCGTTTCACACGTGCTGTCTACAGATGTGACTCCTGTTTCTGCCTTTTTCCACACTGGGGAAGGGCACCACCTGATAACGAGGGATTTTTGAAATATCACACTTAGATCCTCTGACAGAGACACAGCAGGGCTGTGGAAAGTGCCAGAGCCCATTAGGCTTGGAGGCTGCTCCTCCTGTTTGCATCTGTATAAATTAACACTGTGTGGATTGAGGGCCTCTCACTTCCTCACAAGACATTTAGATTTCCTCAAATCTACACAACCACCATGAAGAAAGCAATTATACTTTTTAAATAGCAATGCTTGAAGAAACTTGTATCATCTTAACAAATTCCTGTTTCTAGTTCCCTCATGGAGGGGTGGGTGAGGAACAGAAGGAGAGAGGGAGGGAGGAAAAAAGAAAGAAAAAGGGAGAGAGAGAAGAGTGGGAGGGAGAAAGGGAAAAAGGGAGGAAGACAGACAGAAAGAAAAGCTGCACTTGGAACTAGGAGCAGAGGTCAGGGATAGAGCACATGCTTAGCATATGTAAGACCCTGGGTTCCATCCCCAGCACCAAAAAAAAAAAAAAGCTGCACTTGCTGGTAATAACAGCTACACTTTCATAGCTCATAAAAGTGAAATGCTGGGCTGGTGAGATGGCTCAGCGGTGTACATGCCTGCCCGGCAAGCGCAAGGGCCCGAATTCAACTCCCGGAACCCACATACGAAAAAAAAAAAAAAAAAAAAGGGCCCGTGATATCGCTCAGCGGCATGGGCGCCTGCTGGCGCGCAAGGTCCTGAGGTCGACCCCCGGTACCCACAAAAAAAAAAAACAAAAAAGTGAAATGCTACAATCCAAGAATCCGGATGATATTCAAGCTATGAAAGATACCATTTTGAAGTTCTGGAAATGTGCAGGATGTGAAATTTAAGACCTACGTTCTCAATAACTAAATTACATTTCATAGTTTATTTAGTTTCACCTCCTTCACACACACGTATATAGAAACAGTGTCAAAGAGTGGTACAGTAATACATAAAAAATAATAAGCAATGGCTTTTAAATTAAACCATGATTGGTTAGACTGAATAATATATATGCAGATAAGTAAGCCATAGTGTACAGATTTGGCAAAGGATTTACGGTAAAGCATGCCCTGAGCTTCTGTACTGAATGCTTCACATTAACTCTGAGGGGTGCGGACCTCAGGGACACCTTCCCACGAGGAGTACAGGGAAGGAAATAACCACCAGGAGCCCTCGGGGAGTTACAACAAACGTGCTTACCCTTAAGTGTTACCCAGTACTGTTTCCACTTCCTCCGAGCCACCAGCTCCAGCTTCCTTTCCTTCTGCAAGGTGACAAGGGGTTTGAAGAAAAGCCACCCGGCTTTCCGGACCACTCCCTGCTCCTTCTCAAAGAGCAGATCCAGTTGCTCCAGCGAGCTGAGTGACTCACTGCTGGACTCGACAGTTTCTGTGGATGTCTCTATGTGCTCAGTGTTGGTCCTGCTCATTTCCAACTCCCGCATGAAATTCTCGTAAATGTTCTGTTGAAGAGGATCGCTGCCAATCGCATGAGTGGATTCGCTTCTCTGAGACAGGATCTGAGCCGAGCCCCCTGGCCACAGGGCAGGCGCCTGAGAGGGCACCTGCACATCTGTGTTCAGTCCGTCAGAGCAGCTGTCAAAGCTGGACCTCGGCTCCTGTGAGCGACACAAGTGATCACTGTCAGGTGAGGGTATCCAAAGCACCCCCTCAACACAGCCTCAGTGTCACACAGTGGTCGCTAATCATGGTGCAAAGGAATGTTCATGTTATAAAAACACACCTGTAATTATCATGCCTCCAAACCAGGAAGAATTTCAGAAATGGTATTGCCCAACCCAATTCATATCAGTGAAGTCAATGCTTAAATAAAATGCCACTGGGTCTCGTAAATCAAACATATATTTAACATTAAGAAATTAGTACCTTTAAAACACAGTAGGGAAGATTTTTAGAATGCATTTCTCTTTTCTTTACAAACCGCGAATCAATGTCTTCCCAGAAAGAATGTATGTTTCTTGAGATCTGTTTTCCTTCTAGACTATTTGAAACCTAGGTTAGAAAATCACTAGTTCCATGGTAGGGTAGAGGGGATAGCTAGGACTTGGTGTTGTTCTGCAAAACCCCACAGACTTCTCTTCTCTCTATGGTAAACACACGCTATGCTCAACTTCTGGCTGACAACCCAGGTCTGGATTTCTTGGCTCAAGAAATCTCTAGTACCTTATTTTCCCAGTTCATACAGTAAAAACCATGCCCTGAGGATTCCTTGTCTACAAAGGATACTGGTTAGTAATTGTAGCTTTTTTTCTTTTCTTTCTTTTTTTTTTTTTTTTTTTACTTAATTTGGGATCTCTTTCATTAAAAGAATATACTTATTCATTTGTTCACATCCTTTTACTTGAGCACCTATTTTATTTTAGGTACTGGGACTACCAAAGACATGATTCTTAACCTTAACATTTTTTTCCTAACACAAAAATCAAACAAGTAGGCCAGGCATAGTGGTGCATGCCTGTAATCCCAGCACTTGGGAAGCTGAGGCAGGAGGATCGCCATGAGTTCCAGGCCAGCCTGGGCTGCATAGTGAATTCAAAGCTAGCTTGAACTACATAGTGAGACCCTGTCTCAAACCCCCACA
This sequence comes from Erethizon dorsatum, assembly GCA_028451465.1. NCBI lineage: Eukaryota > Metazoa > Chordata > Mammalia > Rodentia > Erethizontidae > Erethizon > Erethizon dorsatum. The sequence continues at coordinate 135,222,888 of CM051823.1, read as the reverse complement.
CACCCCCAAAAAATCAAACAAGCAGTTAAAAAATTCACAGTTATACTATAATGGTTGCCTCTTTATTTGGACTAGTTGTACTAAACATAGAGTTGAACATGTAGAGAGTTGAAAACAAAGACTGGTCTAATGTCTATATTGTCATTCAAGAAAAGTAACTGTCATAAAGACTACTCATTGGTAAACAGCAGTAACTAGGTTTTTCAGCAGGAAGTGAGCTTCTGATTCAAAAGGTGCTGACATTCCAAATTTATAGCTTAGAGCAGTGGTGGTGAACCTATGGCACGCATGCAGCAGTGGGCTGTTTGTATTATTGAAAGTGCTAAAAGGTTCAGTATCGCTGGCTTAGATTAAGGCAGCTGCTAAGAAAGGCTAAACACACTCAAGTCTACTCAGCTGCTAGTACACCTCCAATAATATTTCTTACGCACTAAAACAAAAGCGAGGGGAAGGTTGATCTAGGACTATGGATTAAAGGTCTTATTTACAGTATTCCAGTATGGAAAAGTTTGCTTTTAAGAAATACATCCAGAAATCAAGCATTTACTTGCAGTCTTTTGTAGGCAAATCATCACGATGCGATTGAAGAGAATTTCCAAATGCCCGGGAGCTACAAACATCTGAGCCCCAAACATAGCTATTAATAATGAAAATATTATTTTCTGCTGTGTTCACACTACATCCCATAGTCATACTCATTTATACCCTGATGTATCTGCAGAATGAAACAAGTAAACCAGCTGCTGTGAGTCACTTGGAAAAACTTTCAAAACATTTTAAGATTTTTTTTCTTTAAATCGTCACTTTGTTGATCTTCAAAAACTCCTAGGAGAGGAAAGAATACTTCTTATTTAGCTAGTATCAACATTATTTCAGCTATGAATATGACCGTCTGACTCACTGCCCCGGAACACTGGGATCACCTCTGTCACCCTACAAGAGCCACGATGGGGTGTTTCAAAACAAGCAAAATGCTGCCAGAGACAAGCACACAAGTGGCAAGGCTACATGTGACCCATAAACACTCTTGTCATTATTTCTCAGAGTATAGAGACTTCAAGTTTTAGCGCTATTAAATATTAAACCATAACAAGGCAATATTTCCTCCTTGAGAAATGGAGAAATATTGCACATTAGCATTTATAACTGATTCTTCATGCATAGACATGAGTTTTCCCAATCCATAGTCAATTCCTAAAGCTTCAATATATAATCTTAACAGCCAATGATGAATTTTCAGGCTAAAAATGGCCTTTAAGAAACTTTTTTTTAAAACGTCTTCATATCACTTCAGATAGAAACCCTAGTTACTGTGTTGTAAGTGTGAAGGTACTTGTTATATATGTACAAAAAAACACATGATTTCCATTTCCTCCCAATCAGATAACCATAGACAAAGGCTAATGTAACTTGACAATTAGGGCACTGTACCCAAAAGTAGAAAGGAATGCCACTCCACAGAAAAACACTGCATGACCTCACTTATATATGAACCTAAAAGAGTGAAACTCAGAGGAAGACTGGAAAAAGAGGTTCAGAGGGTTAGAAGGTAGGCAAATGGGGTACAATGTCAGTTATGCAAGATGAATACTGTCTGAGATCTAAATGTACATGAGCGTGACTATGACTATAGTTAAAACTGTTTTTTACATTTGAAATTTGCTAAGAGAGTGCACTTGAAATGTTCTCATTGCAAAATAGAGTAACTATGAAGTGATAAATATGTTAACAAAGTTGATTGTTATGATCATTTCATAATACGTATTTATTTCTAAGTATCAAGTTGCAGACTTGGTAAATGTATACAATTTCTATTTGTCAATTACACCCCAACGGGGGGTGGGTGTTACTAACTCCTCAGCAGCTAAAGGAAAACTGATCACCATTCCTCACATTCTAGGAAAAAGTACTAACTTATTCACACCTGTAGTACTTGTCTGTCAGTGCTTCCTACAAAGTATTTCTGATTCTTCCCCAGATACATGGTGTGATAATTTCTCATCCCCTTCCTTCCCTTGAAGTTAGGCATGGCCATATGCCTTGCTTTGCCCAATAAATGTAAGAAATCAAATATGTTGTTTCCAAGAGGAAGCTTTAAAAATCAACATCAAGCTGGGCACACCTATAATCCCACCAGCTCAGGAGACAGAGGTAGGAGGATCCCGAGTTTGAGGTCATCCTGGGCAATTTAGCCTCTGTCTCAAAATAAAAAAATAAAAATAAAAATGGCTGGAAGTATAGCTCAGTGGTAGAGCACCCCGGGTTCAATCACCAGTACCAAAACATTAAGTCAACAGCAATTTTTTTTTCTTCTGCTCTGTCAACCTGAGTCCTAGGGAACCATGTAGACTATGGCCACCAGCTGACTGGGGATGACTGTGCAGCATGAGTGAGAGAACAGCTTTGGGGACTAAACCACAGAGATTTGAAGTTTCATTACTGCAGCAAAATGTAGCCTAGCCTGACTGATACAACTGCAAATTTAACCAGGACAGCATCAAGGTCTCACTGTACCTAAAATTAGTATGAAGAGTTTTTGTGATTCAAGCATATATTACCATCGAGCACATGTTCCCTCTCTTCCTCTCCTCTCTCACTGGTGTACTGGTGTACTATTCCTCTGGAATTGTGTAGGTTTTTCAGATTAATCTGCTTTCAGGCTCTCACTTGCCAGGGAGAATCACTACCTTGCTGGCATGCAGGAATTTGAGAGAGAGAGGGAGAGGGAAGGAGGGAGAAGGGGGAGGTAGTGGTTTGGTACTTTATTATAGAAGAGTACCACAAATTGCTCCCATGCTTAGATTGCAGTTTTTAAAAATCTAATCCCGATGTTTGCCTTAAATTGTAAAAGGAAGCCAAAGCTCTAAACAACAGAAGTGGCATCCTTGCAAAAAATTTTTTAAAAAATTAGTCCCTTTCACACTTACAGGTTTATCAATTGTGGGAACACATGCAAAGTTTAAAAAGCGGTCTTCATAGGCCACTTTTTTTTTTTTTTTATGTGGGTACCGGGAGTCGACCTCAGGACCTCACGCTTGCCAGCAAGCGCTTGTGCCGCTAAGCAATATCACTGGCCCTTTTTTTCCTTTATGTGGGTTCCAGGAGTTGAACTCAGGACCTCACACTTGCCGGACAGGCACTTATGCCGCTGAGCCATCTCACCGGCCCAGGCCACTTTTTAAAAATGCAAAAGTTTTCATCTTATTATTCAATAGTCACAAATAATTAATGGTAGTTATCAACACTACCTCGGCTATGGGCTGAGTGGAAAAGGTCTAAGTTTCACAGAAATGACATCAGCCCTTGTTATAGTTTATATCTAGATGTCCCCACAAAGCCTCATGCGAGCACAGTGGGGCTTTGGGGAGGTGACTGGATCATGGATGCATGATATCAGCAGATTAGTCACTCATGAGTTTATAATTAAAGGTTACCTGGGAGGTGAAGCCTGCTTGGAGGAGGTGGGTCAGTAGGGGTGTGGCCTGGAAGACTGTATCTCCCTCCCTCTTCCTTGATCCCTCTCCTGCTCCCTGCCTCCATGCCATGCATTCTTTGTCTCCTGTGATGCCTCTCTGCTATGCCACCCTCTCTTGGACCCAGCTGACTACAGACTGAAACCTCTAAGGACTGTGAACCAAAATAAACTTTTCCTCCTTAGAGATGCAGGTGTCAGGCATTGTGTCTCAGCAATGAGAAAAGTAACTAAGACAGCCTTGCTTCCCCACTAACTAGTCACGTGCCTTCAAGAAGTACCCTCAAACTCCACGAGCCTTCAGCTCCCTTGTCTTTAAAATGGGGGGAGTCCTTTCTAGCTTTAAAGTTCTTAACCATTCTGTTCTTCATTTTTTGGGCACCCAAACAACTCAGAGTTAAGTTTTCAGATGACACAAAACTGGACAAGGTACTGGGCTGAGCAGTGAGGCCTACATGTGACAGAAGTGGTCAGCCAGGTGGCAAGTGGTCTGCCCTTGGACTGTGAAGCTGAACTCAATGGGTTCCATGGAGCTGCATGTGCACCAGGCCACAGGCACACTCAGCGCAGGTAGGAAATGGGCAGGAACTGGCTCCCTGACAGCATCAATTAGGGGACACAGAAGCTGAGCTGAACACAGGCTGCCTCTGGAACACGAGTCCGGAGGATGGAGATTTTCAGTGTGGGCTGTAGCTCCAGAGTCCCCAGGGGCTATGTCCCCACCATGCTCTACTATCATCAGCTGTTTGGGAAGTGGGAGACAAGAAAAAAAAGGCCAAAGAAATCTCCACTATTTTGTAATTTAGCCTAAGAAGTGATAACTAAGGAGTAAACAAATGACTGTATTTGGGGAAATGAAGAGGTGCTGGAGACAGGCTGGTTATCACCTGTTCTTCATCTGTGGGAAGGAGAAAGGGTACCCATGCACACTCCCAAGGGTGGTGACTGTGGCAGGCAGGATGTAACCAGTGGTCAACGGCATAAACCTGAAATGATCGACTCAGGGCAGGTCCATTATTTTCAACTCTGAAAAGTGCTACACAATTTTTTATATATGTATGTATGTATGTACGTATGTATGTATGTCTAGGATGGTTAAGACAATTGTGCTACGAACTAATTGCCCATCCAAATTCCCTTCAACTCTTTGACTTGTACTGAGCAACAAAGACAAAAGTTTTCTCCCTTCTACAATTAAAAGCAAAAACAAAAACCACCTGAACATCTAACAAATGCCACTGAGTCTTAAAAGGACAAACCATTATTTTTCTTCCTGGTGGCTAAGCCACTTTGTTCCCCTAATAGAACTTCATATAACATGAAAAGTTATTATCATCATGATTCCTATTTTATCAGCATTATATTTTTGTTATTACATGTACCTGGATATAAGACATTTTCAAAATCTGACTAGCTAGCTAATGAGGATATAGCCAGATTACACATGTAGATACATTGTCAATTTTTTTTTCTGATACACCAACTTTAGCAGAGAAATTTAAATTTTCTCCAAGAAATACCAACTTCAGAGAGTCTACTTTTCTAAAAATAACCATCTCTCTCTTATCCTTTTTGCTTGGGCTTAAAGCGCTCTAGCGAAATCCCCAGATAACCAACTTATTTAGGGATTCTCCCCGGCCCTGTTCTTTCTGACAACAGTAGCCAGGTCTTACAATGAGGCCCGCAGAGCTCACACATTAGGACACAGGCAAGCATGGAATTGGGGTGCTGTGGATTAACGCACGTGTCCCCTCAAAATCGTTATGTTGAACCTTAACCCCCAGTGGGATGATACTAGGAGGTGGGACCTCTGGGAGGGAATCAGATTTAAATGAGGCCACGAGGGTGGGGCTATTGCAGAATTAGTGTCCTTATAGGAAGAGGAAGACTCTTCCCTACTAGGTGAGGACAAAGTGAGAAGGCGGCTATCTGAGGCCAAGAAGAGGGCCCTCCCCAGAATCTGCCCACACTGGCACCTTGATCTCTGGCTTCCCATCCTCCAGAACTATAAGGAATCTATCTGTGCAAGCCACCTGGTCTGTGGTATTCCGCTCGCAGACTGCATTCACTAAGACCTGGAGAGATTGAAGTTATGGGCTAAGTGAAAATGTGTATCTCAAGCAAACAAGGAAGAAAAACCCCCACCTCAACAGAAGGTGTGCCAGGTCTTACACTAAGCTCTTCCCTTTCACTAGTTCACCTAGGCCAGGTAACTCCTAATACCATTCCTGTTTAACGGATGGGGAAACTCAGGGACCACCCCCCTCTGTTCTACAGTGTCCTCACCTGGAGTTTCCTCTTCTTCCTTGAGAGGCTTCCTGTCCAGTCGCTGATGCGTCGCATCCTGCCTTTGAGGGTGTCCTTCTTTGTAGTATCCTCAGTTAAGGCTTTGGACTTTCGGCAGGGGAGGGTGAAGGAACTGTACTGGACGGGGTCCCTGTGCTCCACCCTGGAGGGCACATCAATGTCAGATGCAAAAGAGACGCGATTGCTCAGGCTGGTGTGGGAGCCGATATATTCATCAGAAAGGCAGAAGCCAGAGGGGGAGCGGCTCCCCAGGTTGGCATCTTTGTACAGATCCCGAAGAGAGGAGAGGGAAGAGCTTTGGTTGAAAGGCTTTTTGGCATCACCAGGTGGGAAGCTGGTAGGGAGGCTGGGATCAGGTGTGCTGGGAGCTAGGAAGGAGCCCTCCACCTCGCTGAGCTCCCCAGCATTGCCCCAAGGGGAGTCGTACCAGGATGACTCAGAGCTCAGGGAGCTGCCTTTGCTGGAGCGAGGGCAAGAGTCAGTAGGAGAAGGGCGCTGGCTGGCCAGGGAGTCAGCACCAGAGTCCCTCCTGGCTTCTGGCACAGGGGAGGTTCCTGATGCCAATGTAGGTGAGTACCTCAGCAGCTGCACTGGACCCCTGGGGTCCTCTTCGGGCCCTCTGCTGTGGTTCACACCATTGTGGAACTCGACCCTTAAACACCCATCCAGCTTCCCTAGCGTCTTGATGAGCACTCTGGGGCTATGGCGGTCTTCAGCTGGTAGGGTGGGAGCAGCACTCTCATTTTTCCCATAGCAGTTGAGAAGGTGTCCATTGCAGTCTCGTGAGGTGATGTGGTTGTCTGCTGGCTTGTGGTCATCGTAGTGGAAGCCATTCTCGGATGAGAAAGCAGCACTGTTGCCCTGGAAATCATTTCCTGAGGCGCTTGCCCTGTGCTTGGCATAGGTGATGCCTTTGGACACTTTGCATGTGGGCCCACTGAGTCTTGATGAATAAGGCTGATGACTCTTAAAGTGAGAAAGGCAGCTTCGGGCCAGGGACCTGGACTTGTAACCTGCTCCACTGCTCCCATGAGTCCACCCGTGCAACGACTTCTCATCTTTTGCATGAATGCTGCGTATTTTCAGGGAGCAAGGCTTTTGCTTAGCACCAGTAATAGTATTGCTATGATTTTTAGATCCTTGAAGGGTGTACTGACTCTCGGAGTTGCCCATTTTAACCTAAATTAAGTACAATCGCGTCAGTAAAAGCCATGACCTAAATCACATCCCATTATCACTAAACTTTCTAAAAAATAACCTCTTGTGTATTACACAAGAAACAAACAACTTTTTTCTGTGCCTGACCCAGTTCAGGAGTAGAGACAAGAGTTACTTACTGAGTTGACTCTCCTTATTGTGCAAAGCTACTATTTCACACTCATGTGCTAGTTATTTTAAACACATTAGTTGTAGTACAATGTCATTGCAGAATTGAACAGGCATAAAAATCACCTGAAGGCAGAGAACTCCTTCAGGCTTGGTGGTGGCAGGTTTTCAACTGACAACTCCTGAAAAGAAAAATTAAGGGAGAGTGAGTTGTCAGCTCTTCCAGCCTTTAAACTGTCAGTCTAGACACATGGTCCTTCAATGACCAAAGAGACACATTTTTATTACATGTAAGTGACTGAAGAGCTAACGACTCATCATTAGTACTGGGGAATCAGTTCCAAAATCCTCACATACTCAAGTCCCTTCTATATAATGGTATGGTAGTACACTCACACCTTGGTACTCGATTGCTTTGAAACTCATAAAATTTGGTACTCAACGCATTTTAATGAAAAAATTTTGTTGTACTCAACATTTATCTGGTATTCAACACATAAGCTAGAACCGATTGCCTTATGACTTGCTACCCCTTCCAGCCAAAACAATTTGTTTTTGGTTCCAAGGTACCACTGTATTTGCACATAACCTATGCATACCCTCCCAAACACCTTAAATCATCTGTTGATTACTTATAATACCTAACACAATGTAAATGTCATGTCAACAATTGCTACATTTTATTGTTTGGGAAGTAATGACAGGAAATGTCTGTACATGTTTAATACAGACACATTAAAAAAAAAAGTGCATTCAATCTACAGTTGGTTCAATCTGTGGGTGCATAACCCCTGGATACAGAAGACTGACTTCATAAGAGATTTATACACTAAAGCTACATTTGTAATAAACACAACTCCAGGAACTAGACTCTCAGAGTTCTCACATATCACAGAGTATGAATATCACAAAAGACAAGTCCTCAAAAACAAGGCTGAAATTAAAAAAAAAAGGAGGAAAATAAGAGCTCCCATTTGGGACAGAAAAACATTTTAATAAAATGAATCTCTAGAGCTGTCTAAAGACTTCAAGCATCCTCACTTTAGAGCACGATGACAGAAAAGTCCGACGCTGACTTGTTAGAATGTGGACAGCAGAACAAGGTCCCTTCTTCACAGCCCCAGTTAAGCCAAATGCAAAGTGAAATTTGCTCCAAACCTTGCCCCATTTTTCCTTTCTTAGCAGGGCATCGCTCACTATTGCAGGAAAGTTGGAGCCGACATTTCCAGCTAGGTTCCCAGACATAGTAAGCAGGTTTTTAATTCTTTCATATCTAAGAATCTACAGGTACAAAACAGAAGTCAAATGGATTGGCTTTTCTTTGGTGCAGTTATCAAGTTTTTAAAAACAAAATCACAGGACCAAATAATTAAACCATTATTTATTACCTTAACACGGGGATGCACTTGCGATGAACCACATGTAGGTGAGCCGGGATCACCTGCAGTCTGGCTTTTGCTTGGAGAGAGGTTAACAGTCAGTCAGCTTTACATCGTTTGGGGAACAATGCAGCACATTTAAAAAGCATAGAAAACGAATCCATGTGCTCCTCAAAGCAATCCTGCAAAACAAATACAAGAAAACTCCATCAAACATTTCACACGTAGATTATCTGGTGTCCAGAATCACTGTCAAGATAATTTGTGAGATGTCTGTGAGCTGCCTGACTCATAGAGGTTGCCCGGAAGATGTAAAGGAAGCCAGGGCTGTTCTTCCAGTCTCCTGAAGGCACCAACTCAACCCCCGTCTGCAGTCAAACACCTGTCTTTGTTTGAGAGCAGGTGAGAGTGCTCGAGTGAGTCATGCTTGGCTCATCCCTCACCACCACCAGGAAAACAGCCCTGAGACTCACCTGCTGACAAGCTGCAGGGGCGCCTCCTGACAGGACAGGAGCGGCCCATTGTTCTCCACTTGACTAAGCAGTGAAAACAAAGCCCCAAATGTAAAAACCACAGTGAACAGTCCTTGGCTAAAATAAGTTTAGTTACAGAAGCTGACCTCATCAACGACATTAAAACTGTTTTCAAACACATGTTAGTAGAGTGAGAGGCCTGCCTGAGAGGGATGCGGCGGCACGGTTTCTGAGAGAGAAGGGCGGGAATGGGGGCTGCCATCTGGTGACACTGCCCAGAGACAAAGGCTTTATGTTCTCCACAGACCCAGAAAGCAGAGTGAAGAGCCATCAAGAGCGACTTTATAGTTCCTTTCTTTAGAGCCTACTTGTGGCCAAATTATAAAATTCACCATCTTATCAGTGTATAGTTCAATAGTGTTAAGTACACTCACACATTTTTGTACTACCATACCACCACCCATCTCCAGAACTCTTTCCTTTTGCAAAACTGAAATTCTACTCACTGAACAGCAACTTCCTGCTCTCCACTCCCCCCAGCCATTGGCAATCTCCGTTCTATTTCCAACCTATGAATTTGACAACTCTAAGCACCAGGTAATAAAATCACACAATATTTGCCCATCTGTGACTAGCTTATTTCACATAGCATGATGTCCTCAAGGTTCATCCACGTAGTAGCGCATGTCAGGATTTCCTTCCTCGTTAAGACACAACATTCTGTTACATGTACAAACCACATTTTATTTATCCATTCGTCTATGGGCAGATACTTGATTTGCTTCCACCTCTTGGCTATTGTGAATAATGCTGCTATCCATATGGATTGGAGATATTGCTTTAAGACCCTGCTTGCAATTCTATGGGTTCTGTACCCAGAAGTGAAAGTGCTAGATCATCAGGTTATTTATTTCCAATTCTTTGAGGAACTGCCACACTGTTTTCCATAGCTGATGTGCCATTTTACATTCCCACTAACAGTACATGAGGGTTCCAAGGCCTCCCCATCCTCATCAATACGTGTTTCCTGGGTGTTTTTTGGTTTTTATGTTTGATAGCAGCCATCCTAATGGGTAGATGTGGCATCTCAGTGTGGTTTTATTTATACTTCCCCAATGAATACTCATGCTGAACATCTTTTCATGTATTTATTGGTTACTCTATATCTTTTTTGGAGGATTCAGTAATAGCTTTGGAAGTAAATGAGAGGGGAAGCAATGACACCAGACTTAAATTCCTTTTAAAAGGCCAAAGATAAGTCTCCTGTTTGAGTTTATCCACACAAACACATTTTAAGTTGGAGAAGAAAACACAGTCAAATAGCCTTTCCACTTGGGCAGCTGTAGGAAGTCTAATAGCTCATTTGAGTCTATAAAACCGAGGCCAGCATCTAACTAATGAGGCTGAAATGGAGCCTGCTATGCACTGGCCACTTACTTTATAATGGGCAGCTCTCCCACGCATCCAAAAGAGGAAAGAGCCATGGGTTGCCTGGCTCTGTCTCTGACACTGGAGACAGACTGAAAGACCCACCTTTTAAAAGTTCAAATCCTAAGGTGCTGTCTTTTCTCTTCCACTTTTTATTTATTTATTTTTTAACTTAGGGAGTTAAAGGGACTATTGCCTCTTAAACCCATACAATGACATCATCAGAGTGAGCCTGTGCAATTATTTACTTTTGTCAAGACCAAGGTCTGGCGATGACCCCGAAGGGAAGGGCTCCTGACCTCTGTCAGCCCTCGTGGACTGCCAGTGCATACCGCGCAGCCCCCAGCGCCCACACCAGATGAACAAAACTGCCAGCAAGAGGCCAGGCTAGCTGTCAAATGCTCCCCGAAACACAAAGGCCAGGACTCGAAACCAGAGAAGAGCTCTAAGGTGGGGGAGCTATGCACCAGCTTTGGGTTAGGACCTAAATGCATCACACTACATTTGAAATTAAATAGCTTAATCTTTTATTTCATGCAATATTTCAAGAATCACAGAATGAGACTCTCCCCTTCACTGGACACTGTCCACCCCAGGCTCAGGGAACATCTGTAGCACTGGATGAAAGCAGCTTTACATGTTGAAAGGTTGATTTGGACCCCGACTAAAAGCAGGAATCTTCCCTACTGGGCACAGCTGAAAGCCTGCTTCATACCAGGAGGTACAGTACCACCATGATGAAGACAGAACAGCCTGGACGGGGCACCCAGGCAGCGAGGGAAGCGAAGAACAATGTGTATCTTTACAGAGGCCTGATGCTGGCCAGCTGCTTGACATCTCTGGTCAGTGTTAGCCATGAAAAAGCAAAAGCCAAAAATAGACCTAAATGGTAGCAGGAAGAACAATGTATCGACAGGAAGGGTAATTATTGTAATTATCATCCTTTAGGAGTTTCACAAATTGAATAGGTATTTATCTGCCACGCTTCAGCTATGGTTTTTGTGTGGAACTAAGAGAACAAATAAACCAAATTTGCAGTAACCTCTGGCCCCAACTCTCTTATTAAAGTAATTTTATAGTAGTCAAGTTTAAAAACTTTTTTTATTGATTGGAAGGGGGCTGAAAATAAAAAACAACAGATTTCCAGATTTAAAAAAAAGAAATAGTTAAAAAGGGCCTGGTCTCTGAAAATAGCAAGAATGCACATTATGTATACTAACTTGCAATAATACATTTTAAAGTAAGGTATACTATATCCTGCAATAATGTGTATTAATAAGGTTATACTGATATGTTGTAAGGCCCAGAGCTGAAGGAGAGGTGATATAAATGAAGTCACTCTGGAATAAATAATATGGCTCTAAGATAGTAAATATTTAGCACATACTGTTATGCTCTCTATATACTGTATTTTTTATTATATAATAAAATATTAAAATTTAAGTTGGCTACAATCCCATGAATCTTTAAAAAAAAAAAAAACCTTAATTTTCATTCTGTGTATTCCCCTCCAATCCCCACTCATTTAAATATGCGATGTAGCTTTTTAAACTAAAATCACAAGAACGGAAGTTTTTCAGTTTTCAAACTGTGATCAATTACCAAACCAGAAATGCACAGCAATGCAGAGGAATTTCACAAATATGCCATCACAATCCCAACAGCCACTGTGACCTACTGAAAGCCAGAGGAAAATTCCTTCCAGGAGGTAATTCAAGATGTGCCTTATCTTCATCCACCTTGAGCCTGGGTGCGCAGAGGGATCACAATCCCAAAGGCTCTACTCCCAGGAGTGCAGTGTCTGCAACAGGTAACTCGAATCCTGGACTCTGCTCTGCGTCCAGACTGAGCTGGCTGCCCAGATGGAAAACAAGAGGAACCCGCAGGCGGGCAGATGGTGCTGTGAGGCTCCTGGGAGGAGGGCTGGGGGCTGTCGGGTGGGGGCAGAGCAGAGCTGAGACCACTGCACAAAGGCAGATTTATAGCTAGGCTAGACAGGAACTCAGGTCCTACCACCAGGAGACACCAACAGCATTCGCATAAATCCAGAGAAATTTTTGTACTCCACCAGGACTCTCTTCATTGCCCAAGGCAAATCCTTCAAACAGAGCAAAGAGCCATCTAAATAAAGGGGTAACCATCACAATACCTACTTGGTTTCCTTTATTGGGAAAAGTGATGGGAGAGCTTCCATCATTAAGGAGACGAGTGTCAGAATTTAGTCTGGTTAGTGCCAGAGAACATGGGTCAACGTGTCTCTTGTACGGCATATGAGACTCTGGGCAAACTGCTTACACTTTCTGGATTTTATTTTGCCTGTTTGGAACTTGAGGATAAATATATCCACCCCATCTATCTCACAGATTGAGAATCAAGTGTGGAAATAGATGTGAAGCCACCTGAAAAATTGGGAAAGGCGACACAGTACTGTTATTAACTTGGAGCTATAAAGCTAATTTTGTGTACTGTGTCATCAGATTATAACTTCCATTTCATTTCTTTCATTAGTAATCATTAAATATTAAGTATATCTATAGGTACATTTGAAATTTTCTTAGTTCTATTGTTAGCATGTGTCTGATTTTGATCAATTCCCCAAAATTATTAAAGCATATAAAACTACCTAATTTGTAATACTAAAATTAAAAGAACAAATATGCCTCAAAAATCTAAAACAAATGCAGTCAGCTTTGTCAAGGACGCACATTTGAACTCTGTAAATATTGCCAGAACCTGCCTCTCAAGTCAATGAACTGTACTGCAAATACATGAATTGAATACCAAGACTTGAAGGAGCTCAGTTCTAATTATAAGAAGACTTGAACCCAATTTGTATAAAGAAGCAAGCAAAGGAACATCTGTCTCCATAGGAATAGTGCTTAGGAAGAGTAATCCTTACAAATAGAGTGGGCAGAAAGCAAGCTGCTGCCAAAGGCCTCCAAGGCTAAGATCCATTGTTGGGCTCCACTGGTTCCTTTCACTGCTGCAGGACTCCTACCAAATGCACATTAAAGGATGAATGGACAAAGCAAGCTGCGGCTCTGAATGCCTGGGGAGCAGGATCTCAGTGGACAAGCATGGCTGACACTCAACCAAGGGAAAGTAATAAATTCCACAGAGACAATGGCCCAGCATTCTGCACAGTTCATCGCCTTAGTAAGTCAATTTAGTGCAAGTAGGGACTTATAACTCACACCTGTTTTATAAAAACCCTAACATCTGCAACACTGCTTACAGAAGTGTTGATCAAACTATGGGTCACAGTCCTTTGTTGGGTCAGACTCCCTTAACAAATTGATACGAGGACAGAATAGAAGAGAATTAAAATAGAGCAGAGGAGACACTATATACAATAGGCAGAACAGAGAAAAAGCAGAGTGCATCCAGTAAGAGAAAATTATTTATGAAACTAAATTCTTCTGTGTGCTCCAGTGTTTGCCTGTATACAGGGTAGTGAAGTAAAAGTATATATTCTTGAGTAACAGTCCAAAAAAGTAATAAAACAATGACTTAAAAGTTTAAGTAGCAGTTTCATCAGAATGGGGTACATCTGTTCTGATAAGACCTAAAGGCAACCAAACTCTTCAAAAGATTCCAAAAGTCATCATTCAAGACAAATACTTTGGTTAGAAATAGTAGGAGCCAGACAACAAAAAGGACCATTATCATTGATGTGCAGTTCCAGGCACCACCGTTAGGCCCACAGTATTCATGCTTTCCCGTTCTGTGGTTAGGAGAACTATTCCCTGGACTTTCATATTCTTCCTAGGAAAGTTAGGAATGACCTCGTAAAGAAGATAGCTGGGCCTGAAGAATGAGTGGGATTCTGGCAGATGGGAAGAAGGGAAGAAGGGAATTCCAGGAAACAGAAACAGCATGCCTCCACACCCAGGGCTCCTGACAGCTAGCAGAATCCATAAATTACCAAATGAAGTAGAGGAAAACCACAGCTTGCTCAAGGAAAGGTGGTACAAGTGGCAGGGCCTGAGCATGAGTGTCAGGGACAATGTTTGGAGGGACCAGAAGGAATAGTAAGAGGTGAAAGACAGAGAGGGAGGCAAAGCTGGCGAAGCTGTGACAGTCAACTGCCCTCCGCCCCTGGCCCTCCCCCACCTCACAAGACCCAGCAAGGAGAACCACCCCTTCGGGACACTCTGGGACCAAAGAATATGCACCAAGTCAAAGATCAGTGTGGAGGGCAGTCTTGCCAAAGGAGGAAAATGTCCAAAGTGTTATCAGAAGCATGGGGAAATTAAGTAAAATAAAAGCCCTCCATTCAAGGGGGCGAAAATGCTTGAAGCCCCACCCCCGCTGCCCTACTTAGATATTCAGCATTCTGCTGCAGGGTGCTACAAGGAAACCAATGTGAGAAATGACAGGCTCTTCCCCCAAAGCGGTTCATCCACTTGTGTGGGGTGTGGGAGACCATATGGGGGATCAGTAAGGGAGAACACGACAACTTTAACAGTACTGAGTTTATAAAAGAGGTGGTGAGACCAACAGTCCCACAAATATCACTGGTATGTTTTTTGGAATGTCAAGAAAACTGAGCAGCCTAGCTCAATAGTAACTGAAAACATTTCAGAGATTAAAAAAAAAAAAAAACTTTCAAGCAAAATTACAGATTCCATATAGTCGAAAATGAAATAATCCTGGTAAATATAAATCCTGGTAAATATAAAACATTTTCCTTTTCTCCTAGAAATTATCAAAGTGTACTTCATAATTTCCATCCAAGCTGTTCTGAACACAAATTTTATACTTATAGAAACATCTCGATCACCATCTCTGTATCTCTCCAATGTTCCATCCCACTCTGCTATTTCTCCCAAGTCTCCTTCCATCTCGTCCAAAATTTGTCCAGCATCCCAGTCTCAAGAAACCTTGCACTGCTGGGGTGACTAGCAGAACCAAAGACTCAAAATCATCAGCATGACTTGGAAATAACCCTCTCTTATAATGTATGAATATGTTATTCAAAACTGTCAGCATGACCTTTAAGTAACCTCTTCATTAACTTTTACAAGCTCGAGCCATCCCACAAAAGGCAAGCGTAGGCCTGGGCCAGCAGCGCCCAGGCTTCACCACCACAGCACAGGCAGAGATCCAGCCTCGAGGCTACGGCATGAACGTACGGCTTCCTGCAGACGGCGGAGACCTGTGCGTAAGGCACCACCTCAGTAAATTGGAAGCAGACGCTGTTCTCCTGAATTACAACAGGCTCTGTGACCAAAATATACCATGGAAGCTGTACCAAGTTATTCTTGGCAAAATAGTTCTTCATTATATACTGTTTCATTTGAGTTGAAAAATGAACAAGCTTAAACCACATGTTTCTCACTCATTTAAATAGGTGTTTTCCCCAGTCTCGTAAAACTGTAACTTTCTACTTCAGAGAGAGGTGTTGCCCTATTTCCGAGTTCATTTCTATAGGTTTATATCTTAAAGCTACAATATAAGTTGTCCTGGGGCTTACAGGTAAAATTAAACCAATATTGCTGAAGTTTTAGCTTATACGATTATGCACAAATCTGGCAGGATTTTAGCTAACACCTTATAGAAACTTACAGGAAAAAAAATGAGCAGTACTAATAGGTATAGTTTAAATTTCCTAATTTATAGGAATTTAAAATTTTGATACCCAAAGTGCACTGACACCTGGAAGGAAGAAGAAGGGTTTAATATGCCAGGCTCCATACACAGAACCTTACTAGTTTGCATGATCATCCCTGTTTTATAGGTATTTGTAAAGAAAGGAACTTTAGCCTCAAGGGGTTAAATAACTTGCCAAGATCACTAAGGAATAAAAGTAGGATTCAAATTTAGATCTTTTACATCATTTTAATATATACATTACATCAAAATAATTTAAAATTCTACTACATTTTAAAATCTGACATTATCCCATTTTGTTTGTTTGTTTGTTTGTTTGTTTTTTACTACTATTATAGCTTTCAGGCTCCCTTTTAAGAGTAGTTACAGACTTTGCTACATCCCTTTCCAAATTAAAACACCAGGAAAAGTCCTTCTCTAAGGCTGTCCTTTCTCCAGACAGCAAGGGCTTCCATGGCTAGGAATGGGGAGAATAAAGTAAATACTGAAATTTTAAGGTAAGTAAGGAGCTTTAGGAGTAAATTTTACTTATTCTATTCTGCCTTATCAACAACACTGCACAGATGAGAATTTTGTTTTCTTGATACTTTACGTTTCAGTCATTATCCTCAAAACCAAATACGATTTAAAATATTCCTCCCAAGGACTGTGGGGTAGGGCATGGCCACAAGCTGGGTATGGGGGTAGGCTTCTTCTGAGGACCACAGAATAATCAAGGGCCATCTTCTCGAAGCTTCAATTTCAGTAATTTAAGTCATTTAAATATTCCATAATAGATAATCACACATCCTGAAGTAAAATGTAAGAAGTACATTTTTAAGATAACCTATGGGCATTCAAGGCCATTTAGCATTTACTTGAGGTTGCTTCACCTATGTCTCTGCCTTCCTAGGTAGGCTGCACTTTCGCTGATCAATGCAATGAACACTTACGAATAACTAATGTGTACCACTTTCCTTTTCTAGGCCCAGGGGTCACAGCAATTAACCAAACGGAACAACCCAACAGATTCCTGCTCTCATGGAGCTTATATGACAGTGGAGAGGGATGACCAAACAAGAAAAATAAATATATTAGAAAGTGAACAGCACTATGGCAAAACAGAAATTGAGAGAAATGGGGGACCAGCAAGGAGGGAAAGGGAGCAGAAGGGGAAGGTGCTGAGAGAAAGCTCTGGCGTAATGACGGCTACACAAACACTTGCAGTAGGAGGTCATGTGGGTTCCAGGAAAGAGCATTCCAGGCAGAGGTGACAGAAAGTACAAAAGCCCAGAGAAGCAGGATGGGAAGGAGGCCAGGGTGCCTGAAGTACAGTGGGACAGGGGCAGCAGAGCACGAGAGGTTGGACAGGGGCGAGGAGCCAGAGAGCAGTATCTGGAGGGACATTTGAAGCACTGCAGTGTTCACGTTGAGATGAAAGGTCATAACTGGAGGGCTCATGACGGGACTTATCTTTAAAGGATCACTGTGGCTGCTGCACACTGTAGACTGCCCAGGCACGCGGAGACGGGGGGGTACTAGGCTATGCAGTGATTCAGGTGAGAGATGAGGCCGTTATGACTCTGGTCACAACAGAAGAGAGATGACAGCCACAGGACTCTCCAGGGAATACAAGTGAACGGTGAGCAATGTCCAGGACAACTCCGTGACTTTCTAAGCCACTGGAAGAATGGGGAAAGCAGATCAGAGCAGGCTTGGCAGGGAGGATGTTATGGTTTGCATTCTGAAAGTCTCCTAAGAGCCTATATGCTAACGGCTTGGTTGCCAGGCTGTGACACTATTAAGAAGTGGTGGAACCATTAGGAGTTGGTGACTAGTGGAAGGAAATAAGGTCACTGTGGGCATGCCGTGAAGAGATGAGACCCCTTCTCCTTCCTTTCTCTGATTTCTTCCTGACCACCATGAAGTGAGCAGCTTTGGTCCTCCATACATTCTCACCAAGATGTCCTGCCTTACCTCAGGCCCAAAAGAGCCAGCCAACCATGAATGGAAACCGCTGAAATCACAAGCCAAAATAAACCTTTCCTACTTTAAAGTTGCTTTACTTAGGCATTTTGTCACAGCAAAGGAAAGTTGACTGACAGAAGAAATTCAGTGCCGGACATGCTAGGTGTCTTCTGGACATCCAAAAGGCAATACTGAGTGAACAACTGGATATGCAAGTCTGGAGCTAGGGGCGAAGTGGTGAGAGGTGTGAATGTGCTGCTTATACTTATGACAATCATATTAAAACACAAACTGTACACTCTGTAAGTACACAATGGGAAGACAAGAGGTCCTGGGAATCCTGGGGCACCTTTCAGGAAGACATCAAGGAAATGAGAAGAAACACATAAACACGACAGAAGGAGCAGCCAGTAAACTGAATTGAGAGGAAACAAGTGGCATGTGGTGCCTTAAAGTCAACTGAGAAAAGTTCTTCAGAGAAGGGACAGTGAGCAAGTATCAAATGCCTGATTCCAATTACAAGGACTGTGAAGGAAGCACCAGATGTAGCAGATTTTAGCATGTACACCTGACCAGAGTAGACTGAGGATGGAGAAAGGCAGACTTCAATGAGTTTGAGGATGAGGACAATGAAGTGGAGAATTCATTGTTCAAGGAATTTTACTATAAAGGAAAATAAGGGAGCCGGATGGTAGTCGACGAAGGAAGGTCAAAACAGAGCTGCTGCTGCTATTGTTTTGTATTTAATTTGTTTTGTTACTTTGATTCATTTGTGATCCACCTACCAATTTTCAATGGAATTAATTTATGCACACTTTTCATAAAACTCTTACTCTTCCCTCCCTGTTTGTATCATGAGTCTCCTTGGTTTACTATTTACTGTGTGTATGTATTTCCTCTCGCTTGTCTAAAAGACACATTTTTCTACCTTCAGTACTATCACAGAGGACTTTGAAAACAAGTTTGCTTTCGTTCTCTCCACTTTGTTTCTTTCACTGCCTTCAATCATATGGATTTTAGCTTTGGGCGTTACCAGCCTATAACCTCCTTATCTCCAGCTCTGCTTCATATCCCCATACTGGAAATCCTACTTTAACAATTCTTCGGTTGCTAGACGTGTCATGTGTCGTGGCTGAGGATGAGCTTATTCTTGTGCTCCAGGCTTGCCCTAAGGATTGGCCAGCCTATACTGAAGTACCTGATCAGCTCTACCCTGACACTGTGTGCCCTACGTGTCCCTTTCCTAGACTGGAAAGGACAACTTAATCCACCACTTTGCCAGTAAGGTTTATTTTTCCAAAAGTGCCTTACATTACCTTGGCCTTGAAGCCAAAGCTCATCTCTGTGTTTCTATTCCCTTCCATAGCATCTCCTGTAAAGCACAGAGCTAACAAAACCTAAACAGTCTCTACTGGAATATGATCACCAAAAATATAAAACTCTTAATCTAAGGCTGAAACATTAACAGGTTGGCATGAATTCTAATCAAAGCTGTCTTATCAAATAGATTAGAGCAACTTACCTATTTGAACCTAAAATTCTCTGTGACAGCAATACAGAGTTGATGGTCACTGTCTGAGGGCACAACTTTAAACTTCATTAGGTTCCAAGAAAAGCGAAAGTCCTTGCCTCTGACTAGAGCTTTAAATCTGTCTGGTTGGTAAGTAGACAGTAAGAAGGTGAAAAACTAAACCAAAAAAACAAAAAAGGCTAGGAGGAACTCAGAGGGCAGAAATGGATAAATATGTGTATAGGTAGATATATATGCATACATGTATCTACATGTGATACACATATGTACATGTACATCCACGTATGTACATACTGTCTCTATTGATTAATATGTATCAGAATGGAATATACCAAAGTATTCCCAATTAAAGAGTAATGTAAGAAAAAGGAGGGCCGGTGAGATGGCTCAGCAGCATACGTGCCTGCCTGGCAAGCGCGAGGGCCTGAGTTCGACTCTCAGATCCCACATACGAAAAAAGGGCCAGTGATATCGCTCAGCAGCACGGGCACCTGCTGGCGTGCGAGGTCTTGAGGTAGACCCCCGGTACCCACAAAAAAAAAAAAAAAAAAAAGAAAAAGGATTAACGGAATACCCAGAACCTCATCCCAGCTGGGCAACTAACCATCACTGTTACTTTGGACACATCACTTCAGTTCTGTGATTTTTTTCAGTTTTCCAATTTAAAAAAAAGTCTATGATCCATTCATTGTCAGTTCTGAGACCCTATTTCCATGATCCTATTGACTATAGCTAGCTGAAAATGGAGTGTACATTATATTCCTGGGACATGATTAAATCCTAACATTTGTAAGCCTGTTTTAAATGAGAAATTCATTACTCTTAAAATTTAACCATAAATTCAGGCTTATCTACTATCATTATTATTACCTTTTCCATCTTCAGTATTGTTGCTATTTCTTTCTTTTTTCTCCACTTCTCATCAACCCATTATTACCTTGACTTATATGTAAGGTATGTTTAATTGCAAAGGAAAAATGCAAACTATCCCTTAAAAATTAAAAAAGAAGGTCCAAAATGGCCTTGTTCTGAATGTTCCATAAAAAAGTGATTTTTTTATTTCACAGATGAACTAAGGAATCTCACTCACCCTATTTATTATCACATAAGTAACCCTCGCAAGTAGGCCAGACCTAGAGACACATATGGACCCGGTAATGTGCCCTGTCAGATATTTGAGGAGCATGAGCTCTGGGTTCTTTCATGAGATGTTTATGGCAGGAAGAGGTTGCTGAAACCCTGTACTAACTTTGCAGAACAAAATATTGCTCTACTCAGACACAAGCTGGGACCACCAAGGCACAATCACCTGTCTCCCTTAGTGCTAAGAGAGGGTCCACCGTGGAAGGATAACCTCTTCTGGAGGACCCTAACTGTTACGTTGCACCTCCAGGCCTCCTTCCCACAGGCCTGGCCTGAGAGAGGGCTCAGTGAGTTGCTCCATGTGTGCTAATGCCCTGGAAGAAGGCGTTAGCTGCATGCATGCCCAACACTGGGAGCATGGACTTGAGTCCGTATGGACTTCTTCTGTCTACAAGCTCTGGTAGAAATCAAAGTCAGTGACAAGTGCTGTTCTCACTAGAGGAGGCGGCAGGCAGTCCTCGCTCCGTCCCTGCTCTGAATGGCCACTGGCCCTGCCAGAGCAGCAGTTGTTGGATTAAAAGGAAAAGTAATCAATAAAAAGTGACCAGTTATATTAATTCTAACTTCACTCACCCCGCTCACCATTCCATCCCATTCCTAAGAGACATTTCTTTACAGGAAGTGAAGGGACTGGCAACACACAACACACACACAGAGAAGACAGCCATAGTACAACTGAAAAGGGGCACACACTGCCCACCCAAAAATAACACATAGCAGCATTATACTGAAAGCAAGCAGAGTCTGAGAATGGCTGAGGGTGAATGGAGGCCACATTCAGTAAAATGCTGAAACGTGTTAGGAAATACTCCAGCAGCTGTGCAGCCATACTCTTACTTTCCAGAAATCCTAAAAATAATCTTCTAAGTTACAATGACTTCAGTGAAGCTTCCTATTTCTGTCTCTCCACCTACCAATTTTCTGAGAATTACATGCCGGGCCAAATTAATGGCAAGCCAAGGAAGAGCTACATGGAAGCTGGGGCTCCTGCATCAGCGCTGATCAGCACACGCACTCTTGCTCAAAACAGCTCGTGCTCCTTGGGTTCGGTCTTAATAAGAGCAGCCTGGCTTGATGACAGCCTTCAAGGATCACTCTACTTAAACCGATACCCCCTCCCCTCAGATTACAAGGGATACTTCTCCTCTTCCAAAAGTTTGAGTCAAAACTTAAGAACAAACAATACTAAACAGTGAACATCAAATTACAAGTTTGAAAAGAAATTCTTCAACCAAAAAGCCCACTCAGCTAAAATGAAGGCTGCTGAGATTATGTAATACCCAGGAACCTACAAAATCCAATCTCGGGTACATTCTAATTTCCCATTCCACTCTGAAACAACTGACTAGGAGAGATAAGCAGTCATTAATGTTTTAACATGATCAGACTGAGAAATGGCACTTTCCAAAGACATCAGAAAAAAGGAATCCATACAATTAGCTTTTGGAGAATTCTTACTTCATAAAATACAGCGGGCAACTTTAAGAAATCATAAAGCATATAGACACCCAAATTTATAAATAATTCCTGTATACACAGCAGCGTGTGCTGCCTAAGTACAAAACAGTATAAAACAATGTTAAGTTGGCACCCAAGGATATAGCGCCAAAAGGGGCTTTCGCAAAAACATTTATATCGTGCATTTAAAATTAAGTCTCAGCTTCACAAAGAGGGAAATAAACACTTACAGCCTTACCTGTGTCAAAATTTTGGATGTAGCCAATTTTTCTCAGGGTCTTTCAGTTAACAGAGAAAGTTTCACGTAGTTAAAATCTATATCCGCATCCTCCAACTCTCTCTTCCTTCTGCCCATGGTAAGCCAGGAAACAGTGTCTAACGCTTCAAATGCTCAGCCGTTGAAAGCTAAAAACAGATCCTGTGCAATGCTGGATATATTTTTGTCTGCTAGCTACACACCCTCATCATGTTCAATTTTTTCCATTGGTGGAACAGTATGATGCAGACTTAACCAGAAAGTGGTTTTCCAAGGGCTGCCTGAAGTGATTAGCTGGGACAGCCCGCCATCTCGCCTGAGACAGCCGGCTGCCCATGACTGGCCTCTTGTTGGCCTGCATTCCACAATTACCACCAAAGTTCCATACGAACGCAGCTCTACGGTTTTCTGAATAAAGGTTTACTCACTTGAAGGGACTCTCTGCTTCTTTTTTAAGCCCTCAGCAGTGAGAATACACACTTCCCATCCTTGTATTCAGGATGGTAGTAAACATTCTGCTCCCAAAACCACAGCTGGAATGCTATGGTTATAAAAACCCTGCCTCAAGAGAGGCCCTTAGAAATTATTTCATGATTTGCAAAATATTGGGTGTATACTTAGTCTGTGTTCCTTGCTGGAGTTATTTCATTTTTTAAGCTACCTAAACTGCAGGGCCTTACACTGGAAGTCCTTGTTACCTCAACATGGTGCTAGTTTATCAAAAATATGCATTAAATTACCGTAACGTTGTATACCAGAGGCTCAATGTGTTTTTAAGTCTTGCTATATCCTTTCATGAAAAATACCCCAAAAATAAAGCAACATTTTTAGATCATTTTATATTAGTGTTTTGGGGGAGAGATGAGGGCTACTGAATAGGAGAACGGATCACATCTGTATGGTACTATTTAAATTTTCAAAATTATTTTCTATAGAAGAAAAGGTTTTCAAGATGCACACATTCTAAGTGTGCCGATGTACAAGTCAACCTGGACAAACATGTGGAGCTTTGTAAAACAATATTTTTATTATTTTTTAAATGTGAATGGATCTACATACTCAACGAGAGATTCTGCTATAGACAGATAAGCTTTTACTTCTTTACCTAGATGAAAAACTGTCTTCAGGCCGGGGATATAGCTCAGTGGCACAGCGTCTGCCTGGCAAGTGCAAGGTCCTGAGTTCGATTCCCCGTACCAAAAAAAAACTGTATCTTCATATATACATGCACACATCTATATGCACGCAAATGGAATTTTTTCATTTATTGTTTTCTTTTGTTTTCTTTGAAGAGAGGGTCTTGCTTTGCAGTTCAGGCTGGTCTTGAACTCATTATGTGGCCCAGGTTGGCCTCAAACTCAAGTCAATCCTCCTTCTTTAGCCTCCTGAGTGCTGGGATTATAGGCATGCACCACCACGCCTGTCAGAATTTTTTCCACTATGTAGTTTAATACATACTTAAAGGTATGCTTTCTAATCTCAACTGGCAAATAAAAGCCATGACATAAAATCATCAGCCTAACAGTTATAAACATTATTCTGACTGCC
This sequence comes from Erethizon dorsatum, assembly GCA_028451465.1. Classification (NCBI taxonomy): domain Eukaryota; kingdom Metazoa; phylum Chordata; class Mammalia; order Rodentia; family Erethizontidae; genus Erethizon; species Erethizon dorsatum. The sequence goes on along the minus strand of CM051823.1, from coordinate 135,199,007 downwards.
ATAAAAACTTGAATGTGAACACAGAACTAAGAAACTTTTATGCTGGTAGAGTAGACATGAAAAAAACTATGTTGCAACCCCTCCCAGTTACAGATAAAGAAACAGAAGCCTTAAGTAATTGCTCAGGGTCAGAGAGCTGGTCAGCAGCAGGGAGCAGAGGGAGGATGAGGACGCGTCACCTACGGAACCACAGGCCTGGGGACTGAAGTCAGAAGGCTGCCATGGAAACCAAGCCACACAACATAAAATGTGGAAATTCCCCAAATGTTAATCTGGGGTGTGTGTGTGTGTGTGTGTGTGTGTTTAAAAAGACTCTAGGTAAATATAGAAGATGTAAGAATGTGGTTAAGACAAAGAGCTCCTATTCCTTTAGATATAACAGCATCATTTCTATTACTTAAGGAAAAAAAAAAAAGGTAAAATAAAATATATTACCTCGCATAAAAGAAAGCCTTCTATATAACTCTGAGACAGAAAAAGACTTCTAAGTGGGAAGGGGAAAAACTATGCCAGAAGAAAGAAGGAAATTTTTAAAAAGATTATATTTCTCAGGGAGAAAAATGTGTCGGAAGAACAATTACCTGGAAATATAGCATGGCCACAATTTATTTCTGCTTTCAGATTCTAAAACAATTCAAATCTTTTGAAACATTTTGTATTTAGATCCCTCTATGCCAGAACCACCTGTAAGAATGAATTATTCCAATATGCCTTAGATACTTCAAATGGATTTGCACTGTCTGGTTGTTGTTTGTTTTTTTTTTTTTTATTACCTGATGACCACCTAAATAACTTTCATTCTATAAATTTATAGAGTCATCTTGGGGTTTCAAACTGTGTAAGAAAGTTTAGCAAGTTCTTTAGACTTTGAAATTATAGAAAATACTGTCAATTTACTTCTCTATCCTAAAATTCCAAAACCAGCATATTTCCAAATAAAACTAGACTTGGTATTTTTAACGCTTTGTTCTAAGATAATAATATAACACAACATATGTGTTAACAAGCATCTAAAATTAAATTCCTTGGCAGAGCTCTCTGAGAAAAATAAATTACTACTTAAAAAGTATTCAATTTTGAAGCACACAATGCAAAATGACACAGAAGCAAATATAGCAAAGTGTTAACAATTGTTGAATTTAAGTGTTGGGTTTATGGGAGTTCACTGTACAGTTCTCTCTGCTTTTCTGTATTTTTGCAAGTTTTCTTAATAAAAGGTTGGAGGGGAAAATCACATGTATACACATATGCATAGCCAACGATAAGTTAATCCATGAAAACCCATTATTTTACTATGTCTGGTTGAGACTAAACCCAAATTGTTGCTAACCTGATTATAATCAAGGACATGAATATCCTAGATCAGGGTGGTGAACCTTTTAGAGCTTTCCATGATAACAAAGAGTCCGCTGTGCCACCCATGCCATAGGTTCACCACCAGTGTCCTAGACTGTGTTCGCAAAGTCACCTTTAAAAACGTTTCCAGAGAAGAAACGGAAGATGTAAAGTGATAAATATGACACAGGAGCTGAGGGTGTAACTCAGAGGTAGAGTAGTGGCCTGGTATATACAAGGCCCGGGTTTGAGCCAGTGCACCCCCCAAATTTTTTTTTTTTTTGTGGGTACCCAGGGGGTTGACCTCAGGACCTCGCGCTCCAGCAGGCGCCCGTGCCGCTGAGCGATATCACCGGCCCCTTTTTCGTATGTGGGATCCGGGAGTCGAACTCGGGCCCTCGCGCTTGCCGGGCCGGCGCTTAAGCCGCTGAGCCATCTCACCGGCCCCAAATTTTTGAGATTATACGAATTATAATTAAAAATATGCATCCAGGCTTCAAAACCAGTATACCCAGATAAGCAAATCATCTCAGTAATTTTTGTGAGACAGGCTGTTACTATGTATTCCAGGCTGGCCTTGAACTCACTACATAGGCCAGAGTGGCCTCAAGCTCACAATGATCCTGCCTTAACCCCCCCAAATGCTGGGATTATAGATATGCACTACCATACCCAGCTATCGCAGTAACTTTGATGCCGTCTGAAACCTCTTTTCTTTATCATAAAATGGGGCTAATAATAACAGTGCCTAAAGCAAATATAAATAAGTGCACTAATCTATAAATACCTAAAAACTAACAAAAAATGCAAAACTTGTTTTTACTACTGCTGGGATCGAACCCAGAGCTATAGACCCAGCCTCAAAAGACACTTCAAGTACTATGAGCCGTCAGAAATAACATCTCTGCTTAGAATTCAAGAAACTCAACTCCAAACGAGGGATGTGCCTCCATGGTGGAGCACACGTCCAGTAGACACAGGCCTCGGGTTTAAGGTCAGACATAGGATGGTACTGACATAACACCCATCAAGCACCATGCTTTATTGAAAAACTACAGTCAAGTCACAGTTAAAAAAAATTAATAATAAGAACCAAAGACCAAAACTATAGGCTACTTTTTTGCAGCAGGATTCCCAAGGACTAAATGATTCCTCTCAATGTAAACATGCACCTTGATGCAATTACACCAACAGGCAAAAGACATAGCAATACCTCCCATGCCGAAGAGAGCTTTGCCAACCTGCTTCTAACGAAAGCAATAATGTGCGCCTGCAAGAACACAGACCTTGGGCCGGTGAGATGGCTCAGTGGCGTAAGCGCCTGCCTGGCAAGCGCGAGGGCCCGAGTTCGACTCCCGGAACCCACATACGAAAAAGGGGCCGGTGATATCGCTCAGCGGCATGGGTGCCTGTTGGCGCGCGAGGTCCTGAGGTCGACCCCCCGGTACCCACAAAAAAAAAAAAAAAAGAACACAGACCTGGAGAAAATCACTTGCAAAAACGTCCTAGCTGGGCCAGTGAGATGGCTCAGCGGCGCAAGCACCTGCCCGGCAAGCACGAGGTCCTGAGTTCAACTCCCAGTACCCACATAAAGGAAAAAAAGGGCCGGTGATATCACTCAGTGGCACAAGCGCCTGCTGGCAAGCGCGAGATCCTGAGGTCAACTCCTGGTACCCACATTAAAAAAAAAAAAAAAAAAAAACCCTAGTTGAAGGCAACACTAGAAGAAAAGGAAGCATGCAGTGCATTCAGGGGAGAATCCTAAGAAATATTACCTGGGGAGGTGACTTTTGTCTCCATTTGATTAAAATATCCAAATCTAGGACTGGGGATGTAGTTCAGTGGAGGAGTGCTCGCCTAGCATGCACAAGGCCCTGAGTTCAATCCCCAATACCACAAAAAAAAAAAAAAAAAAAAAAAAGAGAGAGAGAGAGAGAGAAATTAACCCAAATCTAGCAAGTCTACTTTTGAAACTAAAGGCTTCCACACAAGCACAGAAAACAGTGAGAGAGTGCACAGGTGGCCTCGCACCTAAAGCACAAATGTAGACTAATTCACGCAATTCATTTGCCACTCAGTTGTGTCCCCAGGAAGGTGGCTCAACATCCCCAGGGCCCAGGCATTAGAGTCCTTCGTGCCTGCCTTCAGATACTGCTGTGTGACATGGACAGTTCCCTTCCCTGGGTCTCAGTTTCTTAATCTGTAACATGGGGATAATGTTACTTGCCTCCCAGGTTAGTGTAAGCAGTAAGGAAAATAATAACTATAAATTATTTAACACAAGGCCTGCTTAAGAATGGAAACTCCAGGGGCCGGTGAGACGGCTCAGCGGCTTAAGAGCCTGCCTTGCAAGCGCGAAGGCCCGAGTTCGACTCCCGGAACCCACATACGAAAAAAAAAGGGGCCGGTGATATCGCTCAGCTGCACGGGTGCCTGTTGGCGCGTGAGGTCCTGAGGTCGTCCCCCCGGTACCCACAAAAAAAAAAAAAAAAAAAAGAATGGAAACTCCATAAGCAGGAGTCTTCTTAAAATGACTTACTGTTAAAAGTCTAGTACTTCAAAAACACCTGGCACCTGGTGAATAAATACCTGTTGGGTAAATGTATGAATGAATGAGAGATGATAGTGATGGTGGCAATGCTGGTAAACATGAAAGGAAGAACACCATTTGCTGCAATCCAAATCTTGATCCCTGTATTTAAAATAAGCCGCCCACACATGACCACCACCCATCAAGCCAAACCATCACCGCATGTCTGCTGAGCTGCCCAGCTGTCCTCCTGGCGTATCCCATGTTCCAGGCTGCCTGGTCTCACGAGGATGCCTGAGCAGTCCACAGGTTCTGCCTTCTGTACCAAGACCCGATTCGATGCTGTTGGCCACAGGCTCCGCCCCCTGTTGCATGGGGGCCACAGGGACAGGGAACCACACCGCAGACGTCCCAGAAGTTGCTGTGAGTTTCAGTCTCATGGCTCACATTTTTGCTTTTACAAACCTTTTCCTGAGCTGGAGCCTGCCCACAGGGATTCTGCATTGTCAGAAAACAGCATCCCTCACAAATGCTGCTGAAGGAAGTACAGCTCAGTTAAACTTAATATTTAGTATAAGTCAATTTCAACAAATCCAACCAAATCTTCACACTGGCAAGCAGAAAGCACAGATAAACACAGTGTGTTAGGAACTTGGGTCCCATCACCTCATGCTACCATTACAAAGGAGTGCCTCTGAGCCTAAAGGGCCTCCCTGTGGAACTACTTTCCCTAAAACTACGCTACTACTTGTGTGGACCCTGTACAATGCCATCATTAAAATGCTTCCAATCACTCAATGGCTATGGAGTAAATGAGAACAAAGTACAGAGCAAAATTAATTCCAAGGTAGAGGTGTTTGCAAAGTCACCGTTGAGAAAATTCAAGATGACAGTACTAGCATGGTGCATTGCTTTAAAGCCACAGAAAATCTGTCTTCTATAATGTAAGCTTTTTCTAAGTGTTTCAAAGGCAGCAAGCTTTCAAAAATATTTTAAGGGCATCAATTATCATGGAAATGAGAGATCTTATGGCATACGTGTTTATAAAATCCAAGTGTGGCTTACGCTACACAAAAATCAAGCCCTAGTCATTTAAACAATTGGTAACTTTTACAAGAGACAGCAAATATTAAGTGACACAAAAATTAAGATTTGGAACTAATTCTTCATAAAAGTTTTCCTTTACCCTGATTTTTTTCTGTAGGTCATTACATCCTAATTAAATATACAGTATTTTGAGCTGGGCATGGAGCCACATGCCTATAATCCCAGCACTCGGGAGGCTGAGACAGGAAGACTGCTGCAAGTTCAATGCCAGCCTGGGCTATATAGTGAGTTCAAGGCCAGCCTAAACCGCATAGGGAAACCCTGTCTCAACAAAATAAAATAATAAAATAAAATAAAATAAAATAATTAAAATAGAATATAAATATACGGTATTTTGACAATTCACAATGAATGATAAATTCTGAAATAGAATGCTTTATAATAAGTGGTGATATGTTTATGGGAATGATGAAATGTATATTAAAATTCATGCTACCAAAAAGAAAACTACAAAAAGAGTTTGCCGATGAAGTCAAAACAAATTTTTGCCAGAAAAGAATCACGCTACTAAATCTTGGCTTATAAATATCAGCTGCCAGATACATCTAATTACAGCATTTTGGAGGCTCACACTGGAACATTTCAAAAGCACAAGTAATCTGCCCAGACCTACACTTTCTATCCAGCCTCTCAGTCAACTCAACAGTATCTTCTTTCTATGGGTAGAAGTGGAACTAATTAAGCTGAAAGCTCCTAATAAATTTAATTCAGAGAATGATCGAATCTAAGTTTCTGAAGAGACCAGACAGGTCATCTACAGTGCCCAACCTGCCTTCTAATTTGAGAACTTCCTATGGCATCCGGACAGATGGTCCACTCTCTCTTAAATGCATTGACTAAATGGCAGTTCAAGTTGTGTTAGAAACCACACTCCACAGGGAAATAAGTACCCAGTCTGTAGTTGAGAACCCCTTCCTGTAATGTCAATCCATCATTCTAAAACTTCCACTAATCAATTTGAGTCTTTCCACCATTATCAACACACTTGCTGCGCCTCTCTTCTACACACCCACCTTCTACACCACTGAACTCAATGGCCCTGGCTCTGCTTGCTCACTGTCCAGCCTGGCTCTGCACTCCTCCTGGTCTACCTTCACCGGGACGCCACAGTCACTCTTACAGGGCAAAGCAAGCAAAAGCAGATTATGTATGCTCTTCCCTAGCAATCATGACAAAAGAAACAGAGTCCTAAAACTTCAATCTGTGCCTCACAAGGCACAGAGCCCACTCACTCAGACACGGGTCCATGTGTTTGGGCCACGGAGTGCAGGAGGGTTGGGGTCCACTGGAGAAGGCAGAATGGAAACCTGTTCCAAGGTCCACACGTGTACAAATTACAGGCTATTCCCATTTCACCAAGAGGCCCAATAACTAATGTTAGGGAAGGAAGGGGAGTTGTGCTGCCAGGCAACTGTTCTCCACGCCCAGAGAGGACTGGAGGGAGGAAATGAGTTGTGTCTGAGACACAAGGAAAATTTAACTGTCCAGATTAGTGGTCACACTCAAATACCTCCAGGGCTACTCGAAATGTCTGCATGAAACAAACCTGAGTACTATATTAAGACATAAAAACCACTTGTTTGCAAATTAGATTTGTACAAGTATTCTTCTGCACACACACACAAAAATGCTCTATTTTTCTTGAAATATGAAACCCTGGAAATATCACTAATTTTTCCCCTACTACTACAAACCCTATAAAACAATTTTTTCAACTTTCTAATATTACTAATGAAAAACAAATTAAGTAAATAAAAATGGCAACTGACACTTCTACTGGCGAGACCACATGCTATCAGTTTTGTTATTAACTGATTAAAAATATAATTTACTATAAGCAAGTCTATTCTTTTAAGTGATCAAGAATGGACTGTTGTTTTCAATGCAAACAAAACAAATGTAATACAAAAAAAAAAAAAATTCTCCAGCTGTGTCACTCTTTTATGAACAGTACCCAACTATATTATTTTTAAACCATGTTGGTAGACGAAATATATAAAAATCTGAATATATAGTGAATAAAATACCAGATATTTATATAACACATATATTAACATACTTAATCACTCTGAGAAAAATACTTTTATTACCCAATCCGTCTACTGGGAAAAGACCACCATTGGAATGAGAGAACCTTAGGGTCACAGTCTCGCCTTACCTTAGTGATTCCTGAAGGTCCTTATCTGCTGAACTTACCTGATCTTACATCTCCAGCTACACACTCCAGATGTGCTCACACGGGAGGTCCTACTTGGTTGGGAGTTTCAGTGCGTTCAATCAGTATCTGACATTCCAGGGATGGAAATTAGAGCTCCCTGGGCTGTGTCTTCTCCATCTGAGGCCCCAGAGGGTTGGCCTAACAGCTGTCCACAAGGAGTGGATCACACAGCAAAGTGCATTTGTAATAATCTACTCAGAGTCAGAGACTGGTGGCCTGCAGGATCCTCATTTATCAGCACTAAGGAATCTACTTCGTCTTTCCCCACCCAGATCCTTATACAAAAAGCAGCTTACAGCTACATGGGAAGGTGTGGATTTAGCAAAGAGATACACACTGACACTGACTTTCACAGTCTTTGAGCTATCAGAGTGCCTCGAACTTACTGGCAGAGGGAGAGTGGATGTAGGACACTTAGTGTGATCATTCAGTCACGCATTCATCCAGAGTGAACTGGCTGGAGAGGTATCTTTGTCACTCATCCAAACAACCCTAGCAAAAGAAAACAAAAACACACAGGTAGTAAGAAACAATTTTTCAAATTGGAATTTTGTAATTAAAGTTCAATTTCTCAGCATTCTGCTATCTCTTGGAATTGATACAAAAATCAAGAAATCAGTCAGGTGTGGCGGTGTAGACCTGTAATCCTAGTACTCTGGGAGGCTTAGGCAGGAGGACCGCAAGTTCAAAGTTACTAAGATCCTGTCTCAAAATAAACAAATAGCTCAACGTGAAGACCCTGGGTTCAGTGGGAGTGGGTGGTCAAGGGTTAAACAATAAACTATAAAGAAAACAGAGGATCTTCCTCCAACATCCTAACTTACTGCTTCATTCTGTAACTTCACATGGCCAAGCTGCTTTACAGACAGACCTGGATGGAGGGCGGGAGGGAGAAGAGGAGCAAGAGTGAGGGAAAGAGAGTTACAGATAGGTGATAGATAAACAGATGGGCAGGCAGGAAGGGTGGGCCTACTGTGACCAAGCCACTACCCCAGGAGCTGCAAACAGATGTGAATAAGTCTCTGCTCCCACTGGGAATGGGGAAAAGCAGTCAAAAACAAACAGAGGGGGAAAATAGGAAAAAAATCTTAGAGACATGCAAAGCAGAGAGATGAGTAATGAGATGGTAAGGAGTGACAAATAGCTAATTTAAACTGGAAGATCAGGAAATGGGTCTTTGGGATGGCAAGTGGGTTTGATTTAGGGAAATGATCCCCTGGGCAGAGGGATGGGTGGAGACCTAGTAAAACTCAGCACATCTTGAACCTTCACCATGGATTATGGAGCAGAATCCAAATGCAAATCAGTAGAGTCAAAGGGTCAAAAGAAAACAGGTAATTTAATTACTATTAAACAGGTACTTTCTCCCCTTCTGGGTATCTTCCCAGAAGAATTAAAAACATCGTACCACAGCGATATATATGCACCCATGTTTATAGCAGCACAGTTTGTAATAGCCAGATCTTGGAAACAACCCAAATGCCTATCAACCGAGGAATGGATAAAAAAGATGTGGTATTTTTATACAATGGAGTACTATTCAGCCATAAAGAAGGATAAACTGGAGACTTTTATAGGTAAATGGATGCAACTTGAGAAAATACTTATAAGTGAAATAAACTGGACACACGTGTGTAAACACAGTATTGTCCCCCTAGTGTGAGAAACTGAAAGAGTAAGTAAGATCCAAAATACACAATAGATGTGGTAAAACAGGAAGAAACTTGTCAAAAGGAAAGAGAAACTGGGATGGGGGAAGGGGGAAAAAGAAAAAAAATTATATATATATATAATATATATAATATATTATATATATATATATATAATAGTTAACATACAAACACTACTAATTTTGCTTAGTTCATTGAGAAGAAAGGTTTGTGCTAATATTGTTTGGACAATTGAATGCTGATATCTTGTACCCTGAGTAACTAATTTAAAGATAACAATACGTAATGCATTAACCATCATTACCCTCCTACTGTGTTGTTTTGAAATTTTGTTCTATTCTTTTTCTCTTTAAAATAAAAATTAAAAAAAATAAAATAAAAATAAACAGGTAATTTCTAGGTCTCCTATAATAGGCAATAATATATTCTTTATATGTTGGATATGTTCCCTAGGGACATATTAAAATAATCAACATAACAGAAAGTACTTTTTTTTTTTTTAATTCAAAATGTGAAACACTGCTTCAGAGAAAGAGACTGTCTTTTACTCCCCACCCCACCACCACCCCCCACCACCACCCCACCCCCGGTACTGTGGATTGAACCCAGGGCCTTGTGCATGCTGGCCAAGCCTCTAGCACTAAGTTACCTCCCCACTCTTTTATTTTATTTTTGAGACAGAATCTTGGCTAAATTGCCCACACTAGCCTCAAACTTATGATCTTCCTGCCTTAGTCTTAGAGCTGGGATTACCATCATACGCCACCATGCCCGACTGAGACTTCTCTTTTCGTAAGGCATGATATCACCTCTGAGATGTATAGAAGACACACAAAAGGTACCCCTTGTCCAAAATGCATGGGATCAGAAGTGTTTCAGATTTTTGAGGTTTTCAGGTTATGGAATATTCACATAGACTTTTTCCAATTACTGCATCTAACTGGAAAATCCAAAACCCTAAACTTTTTGAGTGCCAACATGACACTCAAAATTTCAGATTTCAGAGTATTTTAGATTTCTGATCAGGGTGCTCATTCTTATCACATTATGGCAGCAATGATGTGCTGCGGGGTCACAGCCCTTCATAGAGAACACAGACTTTGGAACCAATAGAGAGAGGTTAGTGTTTGAACCCCAGCTTCCACACAACCACCTGGGTGAGCTCAATCTGGTTATTTACATTGAGTCTCTGGCTTCTTCAACTATAAATTGGAAATGCTATTATCCACCTTAGAGCATTATTCTAAATACTCAATGAGATAATGCATGAAAAGTTCTTAAAGTGATTAAAACACAGAAAATGCTCAAAGCAACAATAAAACACTGCTATTCCTTCACTGTAAATAGTCGATACTGGGAAATGTTTGAGTATCACAATGATTCCTGTTATAGGAATATATCTATATAACTAGGCTTAGCAGAGGTAATAATTTTCATTTAATCAGAAGTGGTGTGGCACATTTAAAACCAATCCAATTCCCTCATTCTAGGGGTGAGAATGTAAAGTTGCAAGAGGCAGCCCGATGTGCCCAAGATGACATAATTAGTTCAGAGAAACATTATAAAATTCTGACCTATTTAGTCAAGAATGCCTGCTTTATGGAATAAACCTCATATTGACATAAAATTTAATTCACTTTGTCATTATCCTAGTAGGGACAAAAATATTTTAAATAAAAACAGAAAACTGAACCAAGCTTCCTAAACTCTATCACACTGAACATTTTTTAAAACTAAGAACTGTCCTTCTACTGATGGCCTGATAGTTGGATATTTACTAACCAAAAAACTATAAAATAGATAATCTTACATCTCAAGCATGTTATTATGCGACAGCTTCCCACACATTCGTTCCAAATGCCTTTCTGTTTCATGAAGGTGATGGCTTTGTATTTTCCATGCTTTCGCATATACTATTCTCTTCTGGGAAGCCTTCTCTGGAGAACTCCTAATTACCCCTCATGACTTGGCTTAAGTGCCACCTCTTCTAGCAGTCTTCCCCATTACCTTCATCCCCCAAAACTCACAAAGTCATCCCTCCGTCCTCCCCCTCCTCTCCACTCTAGCCAATTGCCTTGTGATTAATTTTTTCACATTTGTCTCCTTTGCTTTGATTTTTAATTGCTTTGAAAGTGAAAGATTCATTTTTATCTTTTTTTCGTAGTATCTAGCACAATTCCTTACACGTGAGTGCTTAATAAAAGTAGTATAATAAATCGGTTGGTGGAAAAACTGATTCATCAAATTGTTGATATGACATGATTTCATTTTAGATCAGCCTGCTTTTCAATCACATCACCAAAGTTAAAAATAAAGGGGAAGTTACAGCTAAACTACTATGGTTTACATCTAGATGTCCCCCCCAGGAGCCTCATGCACTCATAGGTGGGGCTTACAGCTGGCTTGCCATTAGGAGGCAGGGTCTGTGGGAAGAGGTGGGACCCTGGGGGCGGGGCCTGGCTTTATCTCCGTCCCTGGCTCCTCCCTTCACTCTCTGCTTCCTGCTCAGTACCTGTCTGTGAGCAGCTCTCCTCTGCCGCGCACCTGTGCCATGCCCTCCTACCTTGGAGTCGGCTGATGATGAACTGAAACCTTTACAAACTGTGAGCCAAAATAAACCTCTCCTCCTTTAAGTTGTGGGTGTCAGGCACTGTATCTCAGTGACAAGAAAGTGACAGAGACAACTATTAATCATTTTGAATTGGAATTATTTTAGACTGGATTACAGAATGTTTAAACGGAAAGTACATTGACTTCAATTCTGCACATTTTGCAGATGAAGACAGTATAAGCCCCCCCGCAAAAAAAATTAATTAGATTTGTCACAAGGAGAACGGAAAGAACTAAAAGTAAAGCTCGGATCCCCAAATGATGATGTTACCAGTTTGACAAATAAGTGGTAGCCAAGAGAACTCTTCTGTGGATCCCAGTGTCCCCTTCACAGCCTTTTCCACAGTCCTTACGAACTCCAGCATCATGTGCAGTTAACCTTCACCTTGTTGGACCACCACCCACAGTCTTCAGCAAGTGGATATTCTCTCAACAATTCGCTGCCACTTAAGGTCATGTTTTAAGGAAAATTAGCAATGAGACCAGTATGACATCTCATGACTATAGAAGGTTTTCATAGAGTCTGTTGAACATTTAAGTCTGTAAGATTCAAGGCAGTGCTAGGCAAACTGTATCTTCAATAAACTCCAGCAATCTATGTTTCTAGTCATACAAAGAACATGCTTGTATGTATTATAGCACATAGGCACAGTGCTTGCACAAAGTAGTCAACACACATTACTTTCTCCCTTTCTAGTATGATAACAAGCCATCCTGGAGACCCAGAGCTCCATGCTTGTAGACATAACATCATGTTAACATGAATAAATTTTTTTCCTTCCCTTGGGTTTTTTTTAAGATGAAGAGTAGATTTTTAGTGCTCAAGATTCTGTCTTCATGCCTTCCTCAAAACTGAATATAATCTGTACTCAAAGTACCCCTGTAATCCCCTCAAAGTACAGAATGTAATCTGTTCTTTCAGTGACATCAAAGAATATTAAAATTAAAAATTTTAAAAGGGGAGACCATCTCTAAAGAAATATTATAGCATTAGTCAATCTGGAAGCCTACTGTCATATCCTGGACGAAGTTCAGAGTTCATAAAAATCTAACTGCTAGTTAACTGAGCAGGAGAGCCTGACGCACTCAACAAACTCTCAACAATGGTCAACAGCAAATTGCTGAAAATCTGGACCTTGAAAATGTGCTCTCCACCTCCACCCAACCCCCAACTATATAAAAACAATGCAATTCTTACTGAGAAATCTTGCTGTCAAATTTGTACCTTCCTCAAGTTATATCCTTTCCATGATCACTATGCCAAACAACAACAAAAAAATACGTTAAAGTTTCTGGGTTTACTTTAGCCTTTTATCAGCTAGGCAGCTTATCAATCCAAGAGACTCACTCAATGTTTAGAGTCAAACAATACAGTAAATGAGATATTTTCCAGGCCTGGTAGGGAGAAACATGACTCTGGTCTCCATTAACCCCTCAATGACCCAGGTTTGTTCAATATGACTGAGCTCCTCCAGGAGCTCCACTGACAGGTATCAATGACTTCATTTCTCAGTCCCTCTGGACCCCGTAGAGATTTCAGGGACATAATGATCAAGCCACTCTGTGACTCATTCCCAGGCATTAGGTAAGACAACATCAAGATGCAGCATACACCTGCAATGACCGTCCTCACCATTCTCACCCACCAACACTAGCACACTGTTCCCACACAAAGATCTGCTGGAATCAGATGCTGCCCCCCAACAAAGCAAAACTGTAGAGTCGCCCAGCGGTCTGCAGAATGTTAGAGAAGCTGCTATTCATGACAAAGGAATGACTAATGACAATGAAAGCAGTTTCAGTCTATCCTTCCATCTACACACACGGAGCACAGTATTGACTGCTTACTATAAATCAACTTACAACAAGGCCCTTGTTATTTATAAAATGGTTCACCTGAAACACCAAAAAAAAAAATCAAAGAACAACTGGAGGCAGAACGAGCTGTATCCATCTGGTCCACTGTATTCCCTACGTCAGCAGGCGCATCAGCCAGTTTGATTCCTGTTCTGAACAAGTCTTCCCCTAGATTCCCATAAGGGTTCATGCATCCAGTGACAAAATCCAAGGATGCAAAAGTTAGTACAGCATGGCCTCAGAACTTATGTATTGGGTATTTATGGAGTTAGTTAAATATAAAGAAGTATTTGTTGAACTACTCATCACTGTGTTAGGAATATGATGCCAACTAAGAAGCTTGATTACAATTCTGTACAGGCTGAAGCTAGTAGTCCATTGTTCATGTCAGCCATCAGCCTGGATTATGATCCAACAGGGTCAGATGCTGTGAAAATGGCCTTGGTCCAGTCTTCAAGCTGACTCAAATGCAAGAAAAACAATGCCAACCCAATAAAAATTACCGACATGTAGTGTCCTTGGTAGATCAGAATGAACCTTTCTCCACTAGGACCATATAAATATTTTACAGCAATTCTACAAATTCTTTGACACTTCTCCTAGGGAGGAAGTGGACAGTCTGTGCTTTCTCCCCTTGAACTTGCTTCAGCCTCCAGCATACAGCCGTGGCATGACCCTAGAGGATTATCACGACCAGAAAATACCAGCTGGTTTTCTTGGGCCACTTGCCCTGAAGTCCTGAGGCTTCATATCTGGCACCGTATATGGTTTCTTTCATCTCCATGTCTACTTGTCACCTAACACCATATTTTCCAGCACATGAGACAATACTTCTAAAAACCCTATCCCATCTCTTGCTAAGACAAAACAGATTGACTTAGCACTGGTGTCTGTAATTTGGCCTCTAGTCACAGGGATAACCCTAATCCACTTCACTGACAGAATTCAGTGGGTGATGAGGAGCCACTTTCTTTATTAAAGAACTGCAGCATTCAGAATAGACCATAGCATTCATGTCCCTCCCCCAAAATTACACACATTTAGTTTTAGGAGAAGATTATGTCACATTTACAACACGTACCACACTTAAAGCAGCATGCTAGACCTATGAAAGACAGAGGAGGTGATAATGATTCAGGACTACTGAAGAGAATGCTATGTATTCATTCACTACAAGAACCCCTTATAATTGTATATTAACTTTTCTTAACTCATTTTTGTATCAAGCAAAGTTGCTCCTTTTCAGTACTGAAGAAGCAAAAGATAAAAGAAGTAATGAAATCAAATGAGGACATCACTGAATAACTACCAAGTTAGCACAATGCAATAGTTTATTAAAGAGAACTTTAGCAGCAGAACAAAACACAAGTAGAAGCTACCCTATTAATAGCAGTTCAGGAGCCCCTTTAGCAAAAGTCAAGGAGGAAAAAAATGGAAAGCATCCATTAATGTAAAGAAAGAAAAAGAGAGAGAGAGAAAGAGAGAGAGAGAAAGGAAAACATGTGACACTTGAAAAGACTGAGGACCAGAAAATGTAGGTATAGAACAAATTTATCAGCATGGTTGTGCCAGTAAATGTGTTTAAACCCATGACAGGTTCTGAGCCATCTCTACAGACTCATGTGTTAAACAGCCCTCAACAAATCCTCACAGAATGAGTGATTCTCGTGAATCTAAAGCCATTGATCAAAGTGAAAGGATACACCTGCCTGCCTGAGCTCTGCAAGGGGGTACCTAGAAATTAACCAGGGACTTCTAGGTTTGTCTCAGAGCTTGGTTCACTTAGCCTAAGCCAGAAACATTCTCCAAAGGCTAAGTTTATCTCATTCTAATTCTAAATATAACCTTCTTGTGTTAGTTTTTTACTGCTGTAACAAAATACCTGAGAACAACAACTTAAAGGAGGAAAGCTTTTTTCCGGCTCACAGTTTCAAACAGTTCAGTCCATAGTTACTTGGCTCCATTACTTTAGGCCTGCAGCAAGGCAAAAACATCATGGCAGAGGGGCACAGCAGAGGAAAGATGCTCACTTCATGGCAGCCAAGAAGCAGACAGAAAGGGAAAGAGCCTGAGAAGGTGGGGACCAGATTTAGTCCCCAAGGTCACATCCCTGTGATCCGCATCCTTCAAGTGGGCCCCACCTCCTAAGTTTCCATTACCTCCCAACAACACCATCAAATTATAATCTCATCAACAGATTAATCCACTGATGAACTGAGAGCCCTCATGATCCAATCACCTTCCAAAAGCCCCAACTCTGAACACATGAGACTTCTGGGGGACATTCTGGATCTAGAACTGTAACAAAGACAGCATGGTATGGAAAAGAAATTTGTGGCTTTTTTTTTCCCCTCAGAGGATGAGTTTATAATAAAGACAGTGTCACCTATGATCCCTTTCATGATGTCTTGAAAGTAAGTAACTATTGAATGAGTAAGCAGGAGAATGAATGGAAGGATGGGTGAATGCAGGAACACATCATTGCCACAGCCTAGACAGGGAGGACCTGAGTTTATCCCAGGGAAGGCTCATTTGAGAACAGCCTCACCTACCCCTCTGGTAGGTGAAGGCAGAGAATGCTGTCAGAGTATGAAACATTTCAGATGCTGTCTTTGTAGCAATATACTACACAGTACTTTAATCTCACTCTAACTTAAAAAAGGCTACTCTTAACACTTGAAGATGTCATGGTGTTTCTAAATAAACTTTTGTCCAAAGTCAAATAGGAGAAAGAAAACTGCTGTTTATGCACTTGTCTGTAAAATGTATAAGTTTATTTCTGAAAATGAAGACCCTGCCAATTTTATAATAAATTCTTTTACACACTCTTCATACACATTTTAATGTCTTCCCATTAATGAACAGTACACAAAAGATAAAGAGGTACCAGTCCACTGAGCAGGTCCTTGCCATACTTGTGTCAATGGTACAGAAATTACAGATAAGGTTTTAAGCAAGGCTAACCAGCACAAAACTGATAGCCACAGGACAGATAACGATGTCTTTCTGGAAGGTGGGAAAAACACTTGACAGCAGCCTACTTTGTTTTTGATTCAGCAATTAATTTTCTAGAAAAATGCACGTGTCAGAGCCCTCGAGGTTACACAGCTGTTCCTGTCTCATTCTGCCTTTGTGAACAAATCAAAACAACCCAAGAAGTAAACAGACATCAGGAACTTTTTGCACAAAGCCAATGCTAGAATCAGCCTAAAAGATCACATTCTGTACATCTGAATTTCCACCTGTGTTGGCTGTAGCTGATAAGTAAGTCATTTCACATTCAGGATCAAGTAAGTCCCAATTAACAGGAAAGTGTTATGGTAGACACTGTGAATGCATCACATAACAAATCAAGCACCGCTCCATTTATCAAAGGGCTTAGAACCAGTTGGGGTGAAACAACCAAGACAATTCAGAACTTACATAAGTAGGTAAGATAAACCGGCCATCTGGGATGAAAGCAAAATGGTCCTATGAAGAAAAATGCCAGAAACTATCTCTGGCTTCATAAAATGAAAAATACCAAAAAGAAAAGAAAAAAATCCATGGAATCTATCTGAAACAGAGCTTTTCAGCAGCAATGACCAAAATGATCAGGTAAAACTTGAGGGAGAGATAGTTTAGATTCATTTTAAAAGATGAAAACACAATACGCCTAAAGGAAAACAGTCACTTCTGTATCACAACAAACAAGAACTTTAAAAAAGTTTTGGAGGATGCATAGAATCCATTTCCAAAGAGAGAGAGATACTGCACCCATTAAATGACAGCAGGCAAGGCCCAAGAAAGACTGCCAAGGACTGATGCCCAGAGGCCTGTTAGGAGGGTCTGAGTGCAGAAAGCACTTCCTGTGGGAGAAAATTCAGGCCAGGGTGAGATGACATCAGGCTGGGCAGAGACAAAGTCTCACTGGCTGACCTAGCTCTGAGGAACACATCCAACTTGGACGTGACGAACGAGGCGGGCCCTGCCTGCTCGTAATGAAGATGAGACGGATAAAGGACACAGAGCTCAGCATCAAGCCTGATGGAACAGCATGGAGGACAGGGAGAGCAGACCACGACTCAGCTGTGGGAGACTCCCGAAGCCCAGCCTTCACCTGCACTTCATTCCTTACAAAACAACCTGCAAAGCCAAAGATGGAAGCCAATGGTCCATGAAATAATGAGAATTAAAGGTCTGAAATATTTCCAGTGGAAGAAAATTCTATGATTACTTTTGTTTAGGGAGGTACAAATAATTTAGATCTAGTAATTGGCCTTTGATGTACATCAGCGCATTTCCTAGGCACTAGCTCATCGCTCTCAGCTTTAATTGTAAAGTGGGTGTTAATGACGAAAACGAACTGAGTAATCCCAAAATGTGGTTGGAAGTAGAAAAGAGTTCATTCATAAGAATGCCAGATCCTAGCACTTTGGGAGGTTGTGGCAAAAAGATCTCACGGGTCCAGCCCAGCCCAGGCAATTTAGCAACTTAGTGAGACCCTACACCTCAAAATAAAAAATGCAAAAGGGGGGTCCTCAGTCCCTGTGTTCAATCCCCAGTACCACAACACACACACGCCATGAGCATATGGACCAACATGGAGAAAGAGTAGCTCAGAATAAACCCCAAGTCTGCCACTTGGTAGTCCCTGACACTGAGTCACTGATTTACCACTCTACCACTGATGTCCCTCTATGTAAAACAAAAATGATTATATCTACCTCCCAGGACTGTAGCGAAAACAAAGCAAGAAAATATCTTTGAATTACCTGATATAGGGCATAGGCCAATTAATAAACATTAAAGAACAAATGTCAGTTTCTCTCTGCTAGTCCTGCCATGAAACTAGGCTTTCTTCCATGGTAAGCAGCACTGATAAAAACTTTGAATTATTTTTAACAAGTGCAATGTTAGCAAGATGACTCAGTAATACCAAGGTCAGGCCTAAATGTCTGTTACTAACAAATACTGTAAAATGTTTTTATAAAGAAAAAAATTTACCGAGGTATAGAGTAGGTGGGTAACTGGTATGTTTAAGGGAAAATGTACATCAAGAAATCTGCACAATCAAGCCTGGAGATTGCTGCTTTGATATCTATAGTAATATTTTTCTAATATTTTCATAATACTTTAAAATTAGTAGTAATTAAATTAACTGGGACATGGAGGCCTCCCCTAATTCCAGGCAAGCATGAGAGCTTCTGAGTGGGCAAGATATTGCAGATGTTTTTCTGAGCTTAGCCTAAGACTAAGCCTATAGGACTGCTATTCTTTAAAAATAAAAAATCAGCCGTCACTAACCAGAGTACTAAGAGTGTGCAGAATAAAGAGCCTCCTACTGTCCTTCCGGCCATCTGGGATGAAAGCAAAATGGTCCTAATGAAGAAAAATGCCAGAAACTGTCTCTGGCTTCATAAAATGAAAAATACCAAAAAGAAAAGAAAACATCCATGGAATCTATCTGAAACAGAGCTTTTCAGCAGCAATGACCAAAATCATCAGGTAAAACTTGAGGGATAGTTTAGATTCATTTTAAAAGATGAAAACACAATACATCTAAAGGAAAACATTCACTTCTGTATCACAACAAACTTCAGAACTTTATAAAAGTTTTGGAGGATGCGTAGAATCCATTTCCAAAGAGATAGAGAGAGATACTGCACCCATTAAATGACAGCAGGCAAGGACCAAGAAAGACTGCCAAGGACTGATGCCCAGAGGCCTGTTAGGAGGGTCTGAATGCAGAGAGCACTTCCTGTGGAAGAAAATAAACTGTGGGGACGTTGAGGAATTAGTACAAAGGATGGCAACTTTAAATGTAAACTTTGTGTATGAAATAAAAATAATTGAAGGGGAAATGATGAATTTCAAATGCTCAGTAGCAGAAGTGTAAAGATGGATTTTACTTACATTGTATTTTTAAGATTTTGCTTTCTGTGATCAACCACTCAGCAATCCATCCTAACCTTCCCTCAGTATTAACCCAGAAAGTTCAAACCAACGCACATCAAATGACAATTACTACACCTAAATTATTTGTACCTCCGGAAACAAAAGTGATCATAGAAATTTCTTCCACTGGAAGTATTTCAGACCTTTAATTCTAATTACTTCAGCATGAATTTTCCTTTTTTTTTTTTTTTTTTTTGAGACAGGGTCTCGTTATGTAGTTCAGGCTGGCCTTGAACTCACTATGTAGCCCAGACTGGCCTCAAACTTGCAGCGATCCTCCTGTCTCAGCCTCCCAAGTAACGGGATCACAGGCGTGCACCATGGCACCCAGCCTACTTCACTATGGAATTAACATACTTCCTATAGATATTTTACTACCTGCTATTTCATAAGCATGAATAACTCAACTTTTATTAGAAAAGGGCTGTAGATGGCAAGGTGGGCAGGAAGAAGACAGGGAATTTTAGCACATGAGATATGTTACAGAGATGTAGTCTAGGAACATAACTTGAACCAGTGGGTCAGGGCCTGAATGAAGGCTCCCCCCCTCCCACATCCTAATTCAGCCCAGGACACTTTGTGCACATACGCCTCCACCCCCAAACCAACTCTAGGTGGTCCTCAACTTAACGATGGTTAAGATTTTTTTTTACTTGATAATGATGCAAAAACATACTCCAACAACCACTGTATTCTTTACTTCCTTTAGGTACAGTATTCTATATACACATGAAATACTTAATACTATTATAAATAGGCTTTGTGTGAGATGCTTTTGCCCAACTGCAGACTAACATAAGTGTTCTGTGCACACTTACAGGAGGCTAGGCCATACTAAGCTATATGGTAGGTTAGGTGTATTAGGTGCATTTTGTACTTGTTTTTTTCAACATATAGTGGGTTTATTGGAATGCAACCCCATCATAAGTTGAGGAGCATCAGAACTATTAACGACACCTTTAAGCTCTATCCTAAAATTTCTAGCTGCAAACTTGGCTCCATCATAGTCTTACCTGATGTGTCTCTCTGCTCTTGGCCCTACCAATTCTCTTTATTATGGATATTCCCTCCTTCACTGTTATTTCATAATAATTCTTTTATCAAATCTTATTCTCACCTCATTCAAAATCCTGAGACTCCTCAGTCACATCAGACAGAACACAGAGGTAGAGCCTTTGTAGCCCCAACCTCCAAGAAAATTAAAATAAAAAGACAAGCATGAAGGGGTTGGAGTTGGGGCTGGGGCTGGGGTTGAGATTGGGCTGGGTTGGGTTGGGTTTGGTGGTGCTGGGGATTGAACCCAGCGTCTCACACAGGCTAGGCAAGTACCCGACCACAGAGCTACATCCTCAGCCATTTCTCCTTTTTTAATGTTATTTTGAGATGGTGTCTAAGTTGCCCAGACTGGCCTCAAACTTATGGTCCCCCTCCCTCAGTCTCTCAAGTAGTAGCTGGGATTACAGGGATTGGTTACCGCATCCAGCTAGCATGAAGGTTTTCTTGAACAGTTGACTGTTAGATTTTTTAATTCCAAGATAATGATACAAGAAGGCCAATACTCTACTTAGCTTATCTATAATCTTACAGCTATAGCAGAACTTCACTGCATTAAAGATATTCCTGTGACAAATTAGTATGGTTTGAAAAATATTCTGTACTAATTACATAGAGGATCTTTGTTTTTACTTTGTCCAACTTGAATATTTAATCCAACCCAATCTCCCCTGGCTCCCTGATACTTATTCCCTTCCCTCCATAAGAGGGGACAACCCAGGAGTGAAAACCACATTCCCAGTGTGGCGTCCTCTGGTACTACACCCTACCCTGCCACCCTCATCCAGAACCACAGCTGTACCCACCACCCTCATCCAGAAGTGCATAGGGACCTGTTTGCTTCTCACCATACTATTAGCTGCCCTCTTCCTTGAACTGCCAAAGCCACAGTCATGCAATGAATGTTGGTGGCCCCTCTCCGTCCACTGATAACGCTGAGCTTCGCACACTACTGCAGAGCACTAGGATTGGCTCTGAGGACTAGCAATCACATTTTAAGAAGTACAGTAAAAGCCTTAGTCCTACTCCCATAACAGAACTTAAGCAAGAAAATGGCTTGTGGTAGTGAAAACCTGGAAAAACATTTAAAATAAGCTTATCGTTACATTGTTAGTTAAGTAAGTAATATTCACAAACTATGCAAACAATTTAACATCATGGTACTCTATTTTAAAAAAGACTACCTTGAGAAGCCAATGAACTCTGATAAAAAGAAGTTCACCATTAAGTTTGGTAGAAGAATTTCTTTTGATCGAATCCCTTATATCTACATCAACTATTTAATAATATTATCAGACGTTTATCATGCAGGAACGGAGCGTGATTAGGGTAGGCCCTGGTATCACAGCAGCATCAACGCAAGACAGCACTTGTAGCACGCTGAGGTTCGGATCATCCCTCAGCACCTTGGTTCTAGTGCTGAGCTTTAACAAGCTGCTTTGGGGACGGCACCCTCAAGTCTCTTTCCCCGTCCAGACACTGCATTCCCACCTATCCACCTCAAAGGGATTTTGTGGAGATTCCTGATGTCTGAGAGATCTTTCATCTTAGGGGATGAAAGGCACTAATGAGTATTTTGTTAAGAATCCCTCCCACTCTACCCTGTGGGAAGGTTCCAAACTCCTCTTCGGAGGGTGTCTACTGCAGGTAGGAAAATGCTGTTTGAAGTGGAGAAATCATGGTAGACTTTTAATTACAGGGAAGTGGAGTACCTCAATGTTAAGCAGAGAGCAAGAGGCCCTGCGATTCTAATTTTTCCTTACCTGCTATGGTGGGTATAACCTTAAGCTTGGTTTTCTTGCTCCATAAATCCAAATTAAGCACACAAAGTCCCTATGAGATGCAGGTTTTATATGGGAGGAAATCAAACTGAAGAGGAAACATTTGCAAAGGATCATGATTATATAACATGAAACTTGGCTACAGATTTGGGCCCTTCTATAGAAGCACTCAATCTGAAACAAGGACCAGGTACAACTAAAAATGGAAAATTCCTTAGAAAGTCATTTAAACTTGAACCACAGACTTGAAGTGGTATCTAATAGTAAACTGACTTAATTCCCAAAAGTAAATAAGATTTTAATTCTGTTGATCATAGATTATAGCTCTTCCTTGGTAACTTTTTTTCATTTATCACTAAATCTAAAATAAGAACAAGGGCCAGTGAGATGGCTCAGCGGCGTAAGCGCCTGCCTGGCAAGCACGAGGGCCCGAGTTCGACTCCCGGAACCCACATACGAAAAAAGGGCCAGTGATATCGCTCAGCGGCACGGGCGCCTGCTGGCACGCGAGGTCCTGAGGTTGACCCCTGCTACCCACAAAAAAAATAAAATAAGAACAAACGCTATATAGCATAATTAAGCTCCATCCCGTTTGATCCCTCAGCTTCCCACCCACTGCTGATTCTCTGCATCACATGCTGACTCTTCAGCCTCCATCCTGAGCTTCTCTACCGGAGGCCCCTCCTGGGTTGTACCTATGTTCCTCAGGGCTCTAGCCATGGTCCTCACCCCTGCACCTTTAATATTCTCTTCTGGGGCGACCGTATGGCTATCACTGTCAACAACCAAGCAGCCGAGTTTCCATCTCCTCCCAGACCCTGGCCCACTTTTCTACTTACTGGATGAGCCACCTCCAAATTGACAGGACCCAAACTAAACCCCATTTTGCCCTCAAACAACCTGGCCCTCCTTCAGTGTACCTGACCTCCTCCTAGCCACTCGCAAAAGATAGAAACCCTTCAATTATCCTTGGCTTCCTTCTCTTTTCCCTCATCTTGTACACCAAGGGGGTCATTAAGTCCTCTGGCTTCTCCTCCCTAAGCCTCTCTTTAATGAGTTTTCCCTCTCCTCTGCCCTCTGCCTCCATTCAGACTCTCACAGCCTGGCTGCAGCCCTGCCTCTATGGTTTCCTACTTGAGTATTTTCCACACCTTTCTCCACCCACACATCTCCCTAGCAGCCAGAGGAAAATTCTAAAATGGCAATCTGATCCTGTTATGCTCCACTCCGAAACCTTCAGTGTCATCCATCCCTTACAATTTAAAGTCCCAAGCTTCTTTTCATGGCGCATGGAAGTCCACATTGCCTTTCCAACTCCTGTCCTCCCAGCTACCAATGTAAACTCCCTGGAGCAGACATTGTACCAAAAGTCCAAATCCCGCCATGCCTTTGATCCTGGCCCAAACACTCCCCTCTACTCTATGCTTAGCAAATTTCTCTTCATTCTCAAAACAAACAGAAGTCGTTCTTCTAAGACATCTTTCCTAACATCTCATAGAATAATAATTGTTGATTTTCAAGTATGTCACTAAACCTTGTACAAACATCTGTTCAAGTCCTTATCCCCCTGTGCAAAAACTATCTTCTTCAACACCCATCTGTTTTACTAGGCCATAAACTCTGCTCTGTGAGTCTCTATTCAGGGTGGTAAAGAATACATGACCAATGAGTGTTAAATGAATGACCTAGTAAATGAATACGAGTTCTGGAATACGGTAGTCCTCTTCAACTTTCTTCCTATTATTCATAAAACCAGTTTTTTCAAGTTCAACTGCTCTCCATATCATGAAGATTTCATAGAGACATCCCTAGATGCCTACCTATTCATTTTCAAAACATTTAAACACATCTTTTAAAAATATGTACCTTACACGTTTAAATTCCGCTGGGCTCAGTCATTGAGATACACATAAACCTTTTTGGGAACTGAGTTTCCGCCCACACCTCAGGGAATTAACATGAGGACAAAATTTTTTCTTTAAAAGATCAAGATAATCAATTTATAGTCATGTTTTTGTTGTTATTTTGCTTTGCATTGTATGTGGTACTGGTGATTCAACCCAGGGCCACTGGCATGTCAGATAAACACCATACCAGCAAGCTAACTCCCCAGTCTTCTATTTCTTTTTTTGTTTTTTGTTTGTTTGTTTGTTTGAGATAGGGTCTTGCTAAATTTCTCAGGCCAGCCTTGAACTTTCCATCCTCCTGCATCCTCCTGTTGGGATTACAGGTGTATGCCACAGTTCACAGTAACTTCCTGTTCTGTTTTGCTTTTGGAGACAGAATCTTGCTATTTGGCCCAAACTGGTCTTAAACTCCCTGTATAACCCAGGCTGGCCTTTAACTAACAATGCCTCGGCCTTCCAAATGCTGAGATTACAGGCATGTGCCCCACACCGTTTACAGTAACACTTCTAAGGCCCTTTGTCCTTAGTTATTACATTACTCTGCTGAGTTCGACATAAAGTCCTGAGAAACTGCCTTAAATATTTTTAATGAATACTGACCACATGGTATAGGATTAAAACAAAATAAGTAAATCAAATTTCAATTAAAAAGAAGTATCTGTCCATATAGCATATTCCAGAGCCAGACAAGGAACAGTTATGGAAGAGCATGGAAATTTATTTCTTTTTTTTTTTTTTTGTGGATACCGGGGGTCAAACTCAGGACCTCGCGTGCCAGCAGGCACCCATGCCACTGAGCGATATCACCAGTCCTTTTTTCGTATGTGGGTACCGGGAGTCGAACTCAGTACCTTGTGCTTGCCAGGCAGGCGCTTATGCCACTGAGCTATCTCACCAGCCTGTATTTCTTCAATATTTTTGCTGTTTCAATTTTCCTTAAATAATAGTGGGAAGCTACACAACTGACTCAAATCTCATGACAAAGTCGATCACCTGAATTTGTTCTTCTAATATATCTTGGCAGCCATGCGAAAACTTAGTGTATTACTATATACAGTGACATAAAACACCAACTCTTTCCTATGATTTCACAAAGTAATTCCTTATTTGTGGTTTCTTATTTTCTTTTGGTGCCTACCTTCAAACAGCTACACATGACTGCATTGCTCCCAGGTGACATACAAATACACACTACACTTGGTTACAGTTTCTCCAAAGATGTGTCACCATTTCCCCCGTCAACAAGGTTCTGGTCATTCTGTGATGGAGTTTGAATCAGACGATGGAAAATCAGCTTTACAGTTTACTAACAGCTACCTGTGGCTATGAAGAGTTATAAGTGTAACAGAATTTCCTGAAGAGGAAAATGGAACTAAAATAGAGTAGCCCGAGACAATTTAGAAACCAACAGAGGAAAGTACTCTCTGAGGTAAAGGCAATCCTGGGTGCAAATGCTGCCTCCCTCCCCCTTTCTGAGTCAGAGCTGAGACGACCTTGCTCTCAGGGCTGCAGTGATTAGAGGGTTACAGCGTACAAGGAACCTAGCACAGAGCTTAGCACAGAGTGACACCAGAGCCAAGGGAAGCTGGGGGACAGGGGGAGCATGGAAATGAAGGTCCAGAGAGGCAGGAACTCAAAGCCATGGGAGAACACAGGAGTCCTCATGAGAATTTTCCACATTGCTTGGGGACATTAGACTTTTTCCAGGAAGAATAACAAGGAGTTTAAATCAATTTTATTTTAAATATTAAAGGAGGAATCCTCAGTAAACATGGTTCCAATTCCACTAAAGGTTGAATGTGGTAACTTGGGAGGCACATGACTAACACTGATAGGGATTCAGTGGCCTTTGGGGCAGTTCTGGGCTGAGGCGGCAGTCACAAGGGTCACCTCTGTGTGATGCAGACAACTATACTCTGTGCCAAGCCTAGCGTGAGGTCACTGGCCAGACTGAGGTCCTGCTACATTCAGATCCAAGGATGCTGAGGCTGTACCACAAGACCCCCTGCAAGGCCTTTTCTGATAATCCTACAAATCCAGCAGGTTGAGGTGATCGTAAATAGAAATATTTGTAGGGAACTAATTGACAAATCTTTAACATAACATTAGCTATCAGGAAAGCATGCAAAAACACTTTTTCACTGGATTGTTTTAAATTTATTATTAGATTCTGGGCTTGCTTCTCATTCCTGAAATCTAAGTCTATTACAAAGGATAAAAACTAAGGGCAAACCAAAGCCAAGCAGGAAAGACACACCAGAAATACGATGCAGGAGCACCATGAAACACTGCAGTCTATCCACCCACAGCTTTTTTCTGGCTGGCCCCCTCTGAGAGTCCACCTGAACACACACCACCTCCACAGGTAAGAAGAAATTCTCCTAGGTCAGGACATCGCACAAGCAGAATCACGCAGATCTGACTGCTGCCCATGCTCTGGGCCTTCATAGTCTCCCATGTAAAGTGAAGGGAGACAACAAAAATCAACAAAACAAGATGTAAACAACAAAGGTCCTGACAAAGACAGCATGAGGAAGGGTTCATGATTCTGGGAAGGCTTCAGAGTACAGTTAGACCTTCAAAAGTTAAATGCAACCCAGGCTAATGGAATTCCCCAACACATCAAATACCTGGTCTCCAAATTATCAACAAAGGGTCAGTGGACAACTCGGGGTTATTAACACAAATTAGTAGCATGACTGGCTGCCAAACAGGCTTGAATATCGGCCCCTACCCCATGTCCGACCAGAGTCACCAACCAAATAGGAGCTGGTTCCCCTTGGTGTTCTTTCATTATTTTTATGCAGATGTAAAGAAAAAAATCACACTTTAAAGTTAAAAAATGAAGTTATGCCCTTGTAGTAAGGAAAAAGTTACTTTTCACTTAAAAATAGTGAGGTCATATGGGGCAAGAAGAAAGGTAACACACGATCATTTCCACAGGTTTATTCTTAGTATTATTTGCAGTGCTTAAATATAACCACAAAAAAAGGAATGGATTAACAAACAATGTGTATATGTGAACAAAAATAACCTTGCCAATACCCACTCTGGGGAAGGGGAGGGCTGAGGAAGGAAAGGGAGGGGAAAAGAGAAAGGGAAGGAGGGAGGAAAAGGAGACAGGGGACCAAGGGCGTGAAGGGAGATGAGATGCTTACCTTTACTGCAGCAGTAACAAAACCTGAGAGAAGGATGCTTGGTTTCTTTACAATAGGCTTGCACACAAGTTACTTACTGCACAGGTTATGGAATATAGTTATGGAACCTAGTTCTAATATTCAGACCCTGTCCACCCTCCACCTGGAATTATTCAAAAGCATTCTGCCCCACTGAGATCGTAGCTACAGTAATAAAACCCCACAGTGAGACACCACCCGCTGGGCCTGCCCGCTCACACACCTTTTGGTTCTAGGCCAAACCACAAGTTCCAAGGAGGTCAGATATTCAAATTCCACCTCAGACTACATTCACAATTCACAACAAAGGCATAGGCAAGCCAGATACATAAACCTAGATATAATGGGATTTTTTTTCAGCAATGATAATCACAATAAGCTTTTCTTCGAGTTATGCAATTTTAATGCCCTGAAGCTGCAAAAGCTAGACTCTAAGTTTAGCCAGACTTCAGATTTATTTCTTAAATGTGAGGTGCTATATTTTGTATTTTTTTCACCCCAATTCTCACCAATAACATGTACAGTCCTATACTCATAAAGGACGTGTTTTGGGTAATATCAAACCTGCAGAGTGAAAAAACGGTCCAGATAAATTCTACAGAAGAATTTACAGGTAAAATTTTGGATTGTCAATAAAACCCTATAGCCGAGATGCTAAGCTACTTACTCATTCATAGTTATCAAGAGAGAACTATCAATTTTCAAAGCTAGAAGATATCTGGCTTTATTGACATCTTATGAGGCACATAATGGCCTATCATCATTTACCCGAAGCTCCTCTGCAGTCTTTCACAAGATAATTAATTCTATAGGCTCCTACATAAATACTGACCATACTTACTTATTCATTGTTTCTATATAATTTCTGCTTTATCCTATTTCTTTTATCTACTTTTGTTTGTTTGTTTTGTTTTGAGACAGGGTCTCATTATGTAGTGCAGGCTGGCCTTGAACTTGCTTATGTAGCCCAGGCCGGCCTCGAACTCACAAGGATCCTCTTGCCTCAGCCTCCCGAGTCCTGGGATTACAGGTGTGTGCCACCACACCTGGCACCTTTTATCTACTATCACTGAGTTTCACTATCTTACATCCATCTGTATCCTATAAAACACCTTATTCAGTTACAACATGCATGCAACAAAATGTTCAAATCTTAACAGCTCTATCACTTTTTACATATGTATATACTAGTGTAACTATTATATATGTATATACTGCAGGGAATACACAATTTTACATGTGCACACACGCATGCACACACACCCCGACACACATACCAACACACTCTCCATCCTTGGAAGTGCAGCAAAGCTGTGGCATAAACAAACAGTTGACCACCATATGATCAACTACTAAAACACTGCTTTTTGGTTGTGGAAAAAAATAAAGCATTTAAAGTATGGTTTACAATGTGCTGCGGAGATCTTGTTACTGTATTTCTAGGTTCTGAATCACTGTCCCTCTTATTAAATCATATTGCCTTGCCACTAAATCTGAACCTGTTATTTTCTTCAGAAAAACGTTAAAGTCACATGTCAGGGGAAAAATACTTGCAAATCAATATCTAAGAAAGGACTTTGTATCTCATATATATTTTTTTAATTAAAACTCAAAAATAAAATGAATACAGTGGTTTTCATTTAAATTGGCAAAAGGTTAGAACAGACACTTCCTCCAAGTAGATATACACATGGGAAATGACATGAAAAGATGTTCAGCATCGGTAGACATTAAGGAAATGGAAATTCAAACCATAAGGAGATATCACTATCTACCTGTTACACTGGCTACAAGAAAAAATAAGCTGATAATCTAAAAAGAGGCTGAGAATATGGAGCAATAGGTGGGAATACAAAGCATTAGAGTAACCTTGAAGAACAGCTTAGCAGTATCTCATAAAGGTAAACACACATTTACTATACAATGCATCAGTCCCACTCCTGTTTACCAAAGTGAATTAAAATCTTACACAAGCTTGAACACAAATGTTTATGGCAGCTTTATTCCTAACTGCCACATTTGGAAAACCAAAATGTCCTTTGGCAATCAAATGATTAATAACAGTAATATGGACATGCAATAGAATACTACTCAGCAATAGAAAGAATAATTGATTGATTTAGTAACCTGGATGAATCCCCACTGCATTCTGCTAAGTGAAAAACACTAGACGAAAAAGGCTACATCCTTTAGACCTCCATTTACACGAGATTCTGGGAAAGGTAAAATCCTAGGGACATAAACAAGGGCTGCAAGAGGGTGGGAGAACCATACGAGGGAATATTTAGGATGATGGAACTGTTCCACATGGCCTTGTGGTGGTGTAAACATGACTCCATGCATTTGTTAAAAACCCAGAGAACCACAAAACAGTGAACTAAACTATTACGCATGCTTTAAAAAACACAATCAGGGTGTCAAGGAATCTTAGGATGCAATGAGACCAATGGGACATAACCCCACTGTGTGGGTGAGGGGAAAGGAACTGATCTAAAAAACACTCTGGAACCCAATATTCTGAATAAACAGTATAAGCTATCAACAGAAAAACAAAACAAAAACTACATAACACTGTACTGTAGTTGGTAAGTTTATTGGTAGCAGGGGCACAAGCTGGCAATTCTGAAACTACTTTACATAGAGTGGCACTGAACGAATTTGTAAATAAGGTGTAGATAATGGTATCTAAGACCTTCAATGTCAAAACAAAGAAGTTACAAATAAAAAAGAGGAAGGCTGGAATAAATTCTGACACTGGATTACAGTTGGTGACACCAGTGTGAGCTCATGTTTGTTTTTACATACATAGATAAAGAGATCCAAACATGAATATAGATATTTGTATGGATTTGGAGATACTGGGGTACACTCACATTTATCTAAATGTATATACAGATAGATACAGAATATAGAGTCAAATCACAGATACTATAAACATTATCAATTTTTATTTTGACTGATAGGTATACAGATATAAATAGTGTGTACAGTACATGGATTAGTATTTATACAAATATTTCCTACCTCTGTTCATTGAGAAGGCCTAAAAGCAGTGTCACTCGGTAGCAGTTAGCACACCTTGCATCCAGTTCTTGGTTTCTAAGTACAGTATCATTCCCAAATGCAAAGAACCAGGACTCCTTGGAAAAACAGCTGGTTCTAGGAATGGGGTGGAAAAATGAAAGATGAGTCAGGTACATCCTGTCATGCAACAACAAAATAGCCAATCCAAAAGTGCTCTTTATGACCAAAGCTAGAGCAATTACAGCAACCAAACAATGACAACATTGAGTTATAATCCAAATATTAAAAGACCATGAGTCCACAATGATATAAGTAAATAAATAAATGAGGGAGAAGAACCAATCTTCCCGACAAAAGAATTCTGATTAATTAACATAGAAGAGGGCTAGGGGCGCAGGTCAATGGTGGAGCACTGCCTCGCATGCACAAGGCACCTGGTTTGATCTCGCCATTGGCGGGCTGGGGGTGGAGGGGAGCACACAGAGGAATGAGGGAAATAGTCATAAACAGAACAACACAGCCTTAACTACCACCGGTGGATGCACAGTAAAAGCAGTAGGCAGCAGGGGAAACTGGAAAGAGAAACAGCATCTGTAAGGCCTCAAAGTTTACCTTCCAAAACTTGCTAGACACTGCGCTAGTTTTCAGATACGACCACATATTATTTAATACTCCTCCCTCCAGGAAGTGGAGCAAAATCTCTCCCCCTGAAAAGGGCCCGGACTTGGAAACCTACTTCTAGTAAACATAGAAAGCAAAAAGCAGTAATTCCAACTGTAGAGAAACCTGCCTACCATACTAACCAGCTGACCAAAGTTACCATCACCAGAAGTCAGTCACGCTGGTAATCCAGTACCCTACCAGATTCAAGGAGCAGCAGTACATTGCCTTTATGATGTTCTTCCCCAAATCTACAACTTTATCTGTCAAAACATCAAGTATAAATAAAAGAACATTCTACAAAATTACTAATCATTACTCATAAAAACTGCTAAGCTCATGAATGACAATGAAACCCAAGTATCAGTCACAGAGAGAGGGATACTAAGGAGACATAATAACTAAATGCAATGTAGAATCTCAAACTGGATCTGGTAACAGAAAACATACATTAGTGAAAAACCTGGGAAAAGTCCAAACTAGTGTGTAGTTTTGTTAATATTAATATTTTGTACCAATGTTAACTTCCTAGTTTTGACACCTGACACATCTTTCTATGTTGTATAGCTAACTCCTAATAATCTTTCACACTACAAGGGCTCTTTTACTTCAGGGCTTTGCATAGCTATGTCAGGCGATGGGACTCAGTAAATGTTTGCTAAGGGAATAGGTTCATTGATGAATTACTAACATTAACATCAACAAACACTTATCCAGTATCTACTTCACACATTAGTAGCCATTACCCTCCAGGATTTTACAGGCTAGAATTGCTTCTTTGGCTGCACATTAAAGCCACCTGAAGAACTTTAGTCACATCACTAATGCCCAAGCCTCAACCTTAAAGTTCCGATTTAGCTGTTCTGAGAGGGGGCAAGTTGAGACCCACAAATCTAGTCATAGGACCAGGAAATAAACACCAAAATATATGTGTATATAAGTACTAAATCCCAGGAGTAACAAACACAGTAGCACCCAGGACCTTGGGATTCTGAATTCTAATACCAAAGAACCAGGGATCATGGAAATAGATGATGTCAGGGCAGGGAAAACTCAAAATGATGGGGGTACACCAAAGGGATACAGGAGCCAATGGAAAGAGCTCCCAATGGCCCAAACTGGAACAATTTGACCAACAAAATAATGAATTATAGCCTAAAGTATAAAATATCCATGAACTCATACTGATATAAATGATTGCACAGGAAAACAGAGATCTCCCATGTAGGACTATAAATGATTTGGATACATTCTTCACCTCAAAGGGGTGGTACATAACTCCTGCTCGCGTGTGGGCTGTGCATAGTGACTTTCATCCATGGCGTACAGTATGGAAAAAGAGAGAAAATAACTTTACAGTGGAGAAACCTAACAAATACGATCAAGCCCGGCGATCAAGGTTAACATCAACGCTGACAAGTTATACTGATACCACATGCCTTTGATATCATGCGACAGTAGCATTTTGCTCCCATCTTTCTCCCCAAAACACAGTAGCTGAGTAGTGAGGGACATTCTACCAAACATTTGACTGATCACTCTCAAAATTATCAAGGTCCTCAAAAGAAGGAAAGCCTGAGAAATAGCTACAGCTAAGGGGAAGCAAAAGGAGATAGGATGACTACATGTAATATGGCGTCCAGGATGAGATTCTGGAACAAAAGAAAAAAATTAGGGAAAAACAGAGAAAATGTTCATTAAATGTGGCATTTATTTATTTATTTATTTATTTATTTATTGGGGGTGGGGGTTGGGACAGGGTCTCACTATATAATCCAAACTGCCTTGAACCCATTAGCTTGGCCTCAAACTCACAGTAATCTTCCTGCCTTAGCCTCCTGAGTGGTGGGATTACAAGCATGCACCACCAAGTCTAGCTAATGTGGACTTTAGTCAATAAAATATCAATATTGTTTCATTCATTGTAACGAAGGTATCATAATAATGTTAAGATGTTAATATGAGGGCAGACTGGGTGTAGGTTATACAGAAACTCTTTATATTCTCTTTATAATCATTGTTTAAACCTAAAATTGTTCTAAAACAAAAAGTTTTTACAAAAGTAAAAGAAAGTTGTCCAAAAGATAAATGGAGGGCATCATTACATTGTCATGGTCAGAGTACTAAGAAATTGCTAAAAAGCAGGTCACAAATACAGGAAGTAAGCAGGTGTGAGTGAAAACTCCCCAAATTCCCAGGGCCCACAAGAACTACCAGGAGATCCTTTAGAACCAATTAGACAGGAATATAATCATACAGAGAAAATAACAAAAACATTTAATAAACTATTTGCAACATAAAAATACTCTGAAAGCAAACAATTAATTTTAAATAGGTTTTTCTGTCCATCAATGCTCAATTACTTACCAAACACTTCTCTCTCCCTCTCACATGAGGGAGAATGTATTTATTCACCTATACCCACAAAATTTTTGTCTCCTTATATAAAAGATCTTTCCAAATTAAATACACAGGGCTGGGAATGTAGCTCAGTGGCACAAGCGCCTGCCTGGCAAGCTCAAGGTCCTGAGTTCAATTCCAGGTACCAAAAAAAAAATAAATAAATAAATATGTGCATTAAGGGAGAGTGGGGAAGAAGATCTCACATATAAAATAAAATGTATTTCAGATTTCAGGAGACACATCCCCAAACTTGATTCAAGAAGAAAATATTTTACTGATTTTGTTTTAGATAACGAAGATACCATATATATGTATATATATTTAACTTTACATAACTTTCCTTGCTATGGCTGATTATTCAGGGATTTCATGGGTAATCAGCATGTTCTTACTACTTTGGAAAACTTCTGTTCAGAAACACATAATATTTCTGACATGTGGGAGAATGTTGGAGTCTTTAAGCTGCTGTTATAACACAGTACTTTGATTTCAGCATGTACCACGAAAGGAATAAGCCAAAAGCTTAGAGAATGTGCATAGGCCGGAAAGACACTGATTTCTTGTGCTAATGAAATACATTCTGGAAAGATCAGTGATCCAGACAAATCTCTTCTAACACAAAACACACCCAAAACAATGACTCCGCAAGTGAAGGAAATGGCTCCAGACCATAATTCCACAGCCAGTAAACAAGTTCCAACTTCCTGAAACCACACAATGTTCTCATCCATCTCACACACACACACTTCAAAATTATGTCTATCAGTATGCAGACCACAAAAATTAATCAATGTCCAGAATTAAACAGCAGACTTTAAGACATGTGCCCCAGCTTTCTGTCCACAACAGCTGTAAAAGCTAAAACGAATATTCTGAAGCTTTCTGAAGTGACACCCTACAACAAATATAACAATCTTAAGTACTTTGCCCAACACAACAGCAGATCCTTTACATCACAATTCCAATACTATATTTTTTTTAAATGTTGGTCTTACGTAAAGTAGAAACCCGTTATACCTATCCATGTTTACAGCATGCCACTACCAAATAATTCCTTGATTTCCTGTTTTCTTTCTTTTTTCCCCATTTTCTTTCTTATATACTGATTTTCTTCTCTCCCCCTAAATTCTATTTCTGAGATTGTCTCTCACCATTATTTAGCACCAAGAGACAGTAACTTGTTTAGAAACTGACTTTCACTTAAGAGGGCTCCTTGGACCCCATCGCTTTTGCTCTTTTTTTTTTTTATTTTGGTGACACTGGGAATTCAACGTAGGGCCTTCACACTGAGCTACATCCTCCAACCCCTTTTTGTTTTTTATGTTGAGACACAGTCTCACTAAGTCACTCAGTTGCAGGGCTTGAACTTGTAATCCTCCTGCCTCAGCATCCCAGAGTGCTGGAATTATAGGCGTGAGCTTAGACTGCATCATCTTAATGAATTCCCCACAGATCAAGGACAGCTGCTGCCTGAATGGAGGTTGCACGTCACCAAGCTCCCTGAGGACAGAGTTTTATCTGACAAACAATACTTAACTCTAGCAGACCAGGCTGTTTGCATCAGTGTGACTCACACAGCAGACACGCACGCTGACTGTGATCAGGAGAGTCTGCTGAATTTGGACACAGAAGGAGAGGGATCAGCCGGGCAAAATGAAGTGAGCGGACACAGCTTTCTCTCCAGGAATTCTCATTCCATGCTTGTGAGATGCACTAACCGCCCTGCTAAGGGTACGCACACAGATCTCACAGCTCTTTCTTTATCCCTGAGATGATCCTGCACACCTCTGCTCTGATTCGTTACAAACTATTTCATAGTTTAACTTTCCAAGAGAAACAAATTCTCATGTTTTCAAGTCTTTCAGATCATAGTCATTTTTTCTGCAAATACTACTAAAATGCAAGTGTTTTACTACTGACAAAATATACAGTAATATGTTTTTGTTATAAATGATTATTTCTGAAATAATTTCAAGCTGCAGAAAAGTTACAAGAATAGTTCCAGGAGCTCACAACATTCCCTCTCACCTCTTACCATATTGTTCCACTGCTTCCCATGTACAAGGTGCGATCAAAATACACTGTAAATGTTGACATTTTTAAAAACTTATTACAGTAAAAGACACATTGCCATTAACCCCACTCAAAATATTCCCCGTTGCTTCAAACACACTTATCCCATCATTCTTGCTGTTTTCTGAAGCAGTTCTGGAAGTTCTCTTTCATGAGTGTTTTTATAAGCTGTGATCAAAAATACAGTGAATGGCGCTGTCGCATGCCATTCAAAAGAAAGGCAGGCTTGTAAAAGCGTCCTCATTCACCATATTCAGTGGATCTGGCACTGTGTGACTTCTGGCTCTTCCCCAAAGTTAAAATGACCATGAACGGTAAGAGGCAACCACAACAAATGCACCAAATAGTTCACCATATTGGTCTCTCATGTCCCTCCTTCTCTGTTCCCACCCACTCCCCCTTCTCCTGACCACAGGAAACAAGTGAGAAAGTAAATCTACTTTCCACAGTGGTACTGCTATGTGAGTTTTGGGAGCCACACCCTCAAACAGAACAGCCTGGAAGAAACTGTCACTTCATTTTAAATTGGTCGCTAAGTTCTTTGAAAGAGGTGAGATCCCAGAAATACCATTAGAGGGGAAAAACACAGCTGAACAAGAGAGCATTTGAGGCCAAAAATATCTTGCAAGTAGATTTACAGGAGGATCACAGGTTCAAGCCCAGCCCAGGCAACTTAGTAAGATCCTGTCTCAAAAATTAAAAAAAAAAAAAAAAAATTTAAAACAACTGGGGACGTAGCACAGCGTTCCACAGTAGCAATCAATCAATCAATCAGTAAGGTCTTACACTTCTGAGAACTTTCATTTAAGCTTCAAACACTCGTTCTGAACCTAAAACAATAACTGTTTTACTACCTTAACTTACAGAGACAGGGTAAACAATGTTAGGAAAGTGTTACCCAGCTTTCACCCAACTAAATCACTCATTATGATTCTAGTTCTCTTATTTAAAACACTTTTTTTTTTGCCCATAACCATCATCTTCTCTTCCTGACAAACCAAATACCTTTTCTGTAATTTAAAAACAACATTTCAAATGAAAATCTATTATTTGCCCTTAAGTCAATTAGTCTATTTGCCTTTCCAACCAAACATTGACATCGTTTTTTAAATGAATGCTGTCCTTAAGGACTGCTATTATTTCAAATTAGAACCATTCTGATAAGTGCACCAATTACAAAGCTGGGGTTAGAGCAGGCTGCGAAGGGTAGCCGCTCAGAACACAGATGGCTTCTGTTAATGCAGCAGACGTGCCAAGACTTAGCTGCAGGTAAAGTCAGACAAACTCCAGCTCCAGCCAAATCTAACAATTATTACAGCACTAACAACCCATCACTAATGAGTCAGCTTGGCAACTCAGTGGGCAAAACCCAGGAAAACAGGAAGGCTATATAAACAGAACCGTATTCCACCGTGTACTTTTTGTTAAGTTTGCATTAAGATCCAGGTATGGCCCAACTGTGGAACCAGTCTTTTAGGAACACACACTGCCTCGCCATCCTCCATCAGGGTGACCTACTGTGGAGTCCTTTCAACCCGGAAGCAGCAGAGAGGACTCACTGCACTCCAGGGAAAGAGAGCAGCTACAGGTCAAGTCCTTGCCCCAGGTTTGCACACGCATTTGGCAGTCAGAACAGAACACAGCCATGTTCCCTTTCAATGAGTGAATTAAGGATTTTGAGTTCTCTTTCTGTTGGAGCATGCCTGGAGTTTGTTTGTTGCACCACTTACCATGCTATAAAAATATTATTCTGAAACATTTAAACCACAACTCTCCCACAGTCCCCAAGCTACCTTCCCGGGGATATGAGGGCCCTTACTGAGTCCTCTCTGCAACCTCCAGCTTCCTCGTCCTTGCCCTCCCACCTTGAGACCCTGACACTTGACACTGTCTTTGGATTTCTTTTTTCCAGGGTACACTTAACCTCCTCGTCACCTTCTCTGACTCAAACCACCTTGTTGCAAAGGACAGCAACAAAATATGATTTGTTGGCTGGTGAGATGGCTCAGCGGCGTAAGCGCCTGCCTTGCAAGCGCGAGGGCCCGAGTTCAACTCCCGGATCCCACATACGAAAAAGGGGCCGGTGATATCGCTCAGCGGCATGGGCGCCTGTTGGCGTGCGAGGTCCTGAGGTCGACCCCCCGGTACCCACAAAAAAAAAAAATATATGATTTGTTTTGTTTTGTTTTGTTTTGTTTGGGGGGGGTACTAGGGATAAAATCCAGGACCTTCATGCTGAGTCTTTTTGAGACAGGATCACACTAAGGCCCTAAATTGCCCAGTTTGGCTTGAATTTGTCATCTTGTCTCAGCCCTCCAGAGTGCTAGGATTACAGGCACACAGCACTGCCACAGCTGGCTTTATGATCAAAATTTCAGTATATGTGCTGCCGAAGCAAGCACTATGATCAAAATTTTAACACAACCCTGCTAGCTACCCTAACACCAGGGCTGGCCATCCAGCCTGACTGGATGACTTTATGACTATGTGGTTAGCACCTCAGAGCCTATGCCCAAGCTTGTATTTACTCACAACATTGACACTTGTCTTCCTTCCCGAAACTGGACAGAGAGGTGGCAGCATGCAGGAAGCCATGCCCTTACATGTCTTCTGCTCTTTGCTTTCGAAGGGAAAGTACTCTTAAACTGTGAGTTCCAAGACATCAATAGGCTTTTCAGAAAGTCTATGAAAAGACAGAAGAAAGGCAGAACAAGCAGGGAGTGCTGTACAGTAGGGTTCCCCTTCCTTGTCAGGTCAGGTGTAGGGTTTAAACACCTCTGGGCGCAGGACAGCTAGTGATTGTGGCCCTCCTGGATGGATCTGGCCAACTGAGGGAAACAGAGTGCACAGGAAAGATTCAAAAAAGAGGACAGAAGATGTCTCACTTCCTGACCCTGGCCACATCTGAAACTTGGGAATCCACCTCAAAGCTTTCCTTCCCCCAAACATAGGTCTTCACAGATGCGTCTACTCCTCCCATCCATGGTCCCTGGATTTATAGATCTTTCAGCTCCAGAAAGAGCAAGCTATCTCCTTCCTAGGCTAGCACTGAAATGATGGGCAAAATTCTATGAGAAAAGGAAGGAAGGGAGGGAGGGAACAACAATGCTGGGAACAGAAAAATTAGCCAGCAGTGGATCCAAAAGTTTGAGGAAATCCTAGAAACCTGGGGGCAGATCCAATCACTCTAAGAGAACAGGAAAAACCATGGCCCAGACCTTTGGAGGAGAGGGACGCCCTTCCACAGGGGTCTTGGCTTCAATCTCAGAGTCAAAGATTAGGGCAGAGTGGGCCATGGGGCAGCCCAGGTATGAGGCAATAAGAGCAGAGGGAGTGAGTCCCAGATGCCCTCCCTCTTCCCTACAAAAACAGAACTCTTAAAGTTGGGAGCCAGGTACAGAGATGCACCCAATGGCTAAACCCCAGAAAATGGGACCTTTTTTGGGGAGTAGGTGTCAGAGAAGAGCTAAGGGTCATTTTGAACCTCCCCACTATGAAAGGCACTGGGAGGCCCCACCCCCTTTCTCTGGCATTACCAGGGAAGTAGAGTTGGCCTGCTACTCTCACAAGGCCTATTTTGGAAACTTTATGACTGCAGAGAAGATCAAAGGCACTCCTCTCAGTTTATCCACGAAACTCTTAATTCATGAAAACAAACCAACAACTAAGGATCACAAGTTATTAGGAAAGACCTGAAAACAACATTGTACCCATAAAGCAACACCAAGCTGCTGGGGTGGGGAGGAGCAGTCAGAACACTCAATAACAGAAAAAGAAATCAAAAACGACTGTCAAAATCAATGGATTTGAGAAATAAAATGAACCATGAAAAACACCTAAGCTGTGATCTGGAAGATAATATTGAAAAACATCACAGAGCAAAATGAAAAGTTAAAAGACAGGGATAATACATCCAGAGGAAGAAGGCGAATTTCAGAAGCAATTAAGACAATAACTTGGGGGTATGGGGAGAGTTGAGCATGAAAAAGTTACCCCACTATCCAGAGCTGTGATCCCTCACGCTGAAAGGGCCCCACAAGTGTTCAGCTGAATGCCTGAAAACCAGCCCCATTACATGAAGGCAGCATCACGGATGGCCCTCTTTACACCCAACCGGACTCTGGATAGGACACAGTCCGTGCTTTAGAAATCACGGAGAGCTGTGTGGTTCGGTGGCAAGAGAGCCAAATCATGACTGAGAACACATTTTTGTCTTGGCCTGAGGAACACCTTGTGTGATTACACAGGACAAATAACCTCTGTGTCTGTCTGCTCTGGAAAATAGAGATAGTCACACCTTTCCCTGGCTACACTGAGGATGATGTATATACAAACAATCTAGCTTTGCAATCTCCTCTAGCAGGATCCTTGCCATCCTAACCATGGTGGCTTTGTATTTGTGAACATACACAGGGATATAGGTTAAGGTATGCTTCATATTTGTTGTAACATATTAATATCTCGGGTGATATGCACAAAGGTTATTTATATCACAACCATCTGCAACCCTTCAAAAGCAAGCCACGCCCCTCAAGTACACAGTGCCATTCACACTACAGGCTACATATCTCTCAAATGAAGTTCCCTGCATTTGGTCTCTACTGTCAGGACCGGGAATAAGAACAGTGAGATACCAAGGGGACGGACCATCAGTAGATCTAGGATTGAGTCCCTGCTGTAACCAGCTGACTGACCTAGAAGAAAATGATGGGCTTCCGATTTTCCCGGACACTAA
Source organism: Erethizon dorsatum (assembly GCA_028451465.1). Taxonomy (NCBI): domain Eukaryota; kingdom Metazoa; phylum Chordata; class Mammalia; order Rodentia; family Erethizontidae; genus Erethizon; species Erethizon dorsatum. The sequence continues at coordinate 135,158,931 of CM051823.1, read as the reverse complement.
GGGATCTGGAAAAGGGATCATGTCATCCTTGCAGACAAATTACCTGGGGTGCTCCTAAAACACAGTGGGATGGCCTGGGTGCTACCCCAGGAGATTCTGATTGATTGGCCTGAAAAGAGACCAAGGGAATTTTTGTTTCAAACTCCCCAGATGATTCTAACATGTGACCAGGCTGACAGCCATTGGACAAGAAGGCATCTGAAGGTCCCTCCAGCTCTGCGGAAGCCAGAGAAGGAATCGGTGAGAGAAGAGTCAGCAGAACCTGGGTTTAAAGCCATTTCTGGGCCGGTTAGATGGCTCAGAGGCGTAAGCGCCTGCCTGGCAAGCGCGTGGGCCCAAGTTTGACTCCCGTAGCCCACGTATGGAAAAAAGGGCCGGTGATATCGCTCAGCGGCACGGGCGCCTGCTGGCGTGCGAGGTCCTGAGGTCCCCGGTACCCACAAAAAAAAAAAAAAAAAAAAAAAAGCCATTTCTGCCTCTTCCCATCTGTGGGACTCTGAGTAGGTTTCTTATCCTTGCAGAGTCCTGTCTTCATCCTCTGGTATCATGAAGAATGTGCCCCCCAATAGAGCCATGAGGCCAGATAAAATTATGCAAGTGAAGAACTGGGTACAATAACCAGCACTTGGTAGGGGATCACAGGAGCTTACTGCTATTATCATCACTATCACAATTCTACAATTAAAGTATTAGAGGCATATGTGATATCCTGAAGTACCCTGCCAGAATCGGCTGACCAATGGGACAGGCTGGAAGCTGCACAAGCCAAGTGCACCAAGCCCTGAAGGGTGGAATGAGAACATGGTGACACCCAGGGCAGCCACCAAAAGGAGAACATGTTTCACCATGCACAGCACAACAGAACAGGAATCCACCTCTGTAAGAAGCCCATAAGAAAAGGCTTCCCTTCCCACAATGAACAAACACCGAGGACAAAAAGTCTGAATAGAAAGAGAAGTAAAGCAGTAACTGGCTTTGGGCCAACCTGCCAGAGTGAGAGAACAAATTCCAATACATAACTGTTACAACTAAGACTACCTGTTATTTATTTGAAAGCAAGCTGGTGCCAGCACACCACTTACTTTCCTCTCAAGGCCAAAAATAAAATTTTCCAAATTGATCTAATTGGGCCTAACACCACACTGGCAATACGAACACCCCATATGAAGAGGGGAAAGGTATAGAGCAGCTTTATCCTCCAAGTATTTATGGCTAATAAAGTTGATAAATTTCAGGCATTTATCTGAAAAAGTGATTAAATCAAAGTTGTAACAAGAATCTGCCCTACTTTTTTAGCTGGCTTTTTGTTTTAATTCCTCCTTTTCCACTAATCACACTCAAACTCCGAACAATACAAAATTCCTCCTTGTATTCATTCTCCATATCTTTTTTTTCCACCACACCCTTTTCTCAGAGTATGGAGCCAGCCAAAAATAATCTGGCTAAATTAAAACCAATGGAAATGAATACCACTCTCAAAAGAGCAGATTTTGAACATCTTTTAGATTCATTTTTCCAAGACTAAAAATAAGTCAGAGGAGCCTTCAATTCACAACCAACATGCATAGGTTTTATAAAGTTGGGGGGGGATAAAAAAATTTTTTCTATTATTTTCTATTACACTAGTGGCCTGAAACAGTATTAAAGCCCTCCTTGAATGATAATGGGATTTAATTAGTTTAGAGAACTTGTTTCTCACCTTTAACTTAGGATTCAAAATCTGGCTTTGTCCAACAGGCCACAGAGAATCTGGCAAGTATGTCCAATTGGCACCTACAACAATGGCCAATCTGGACACTGAAATCTATATCCAAAAATATGGGTCTGGGCTGCATTGAAAAGCCTGGCTGACAGCTGCCCTCCTATTAGGCATTACAAGTTCTGTGCACCCTCAGAATGGAATCTGCTCCAAAAACAATGAGGCACATTCTTTGATTTTTGTCTTGATTTTCATGATATGAAGCAAACCCCCTTAACTTTACTTCTAAAATCTGTTTCTCCTACAAAAGAGGAAGGAAGTGTTCAATTGCAAAGGGTAAAACCAAGTACCAACTAAAGGAGGACTGCACTCTCTCCTCTGTGTGTGTTACGCCTCATTAAATACCCCCCTCCCTTGACATTGTGGAAGTTGCCTCCAATGAGTCCATCTGGTCACTCAGTGTTGCTTTCAATGATAAAAGCTCCCTAACAGCTCCATTAAAGCACTGAGCCACACTGAGGAATTCCCATAGGTAATGAGATTATTCTAATCCCTGATTGATGAAGTATTTATCTAAGTAAAGAAACAGATATGAAGACTAATCAGAGTGAGGAAAAAGATGAGAAAGTAATTACCAGACAAAGGAGAGTAGATTATGCATCTCCTTTGACACAAAAATGCCTCAAGGTCATAATTACTATGGAAATTTTATACAATTTCTCAGAAAATGTCCCTAAAATTTTATAATGTAACAATCTAGAAGCGAAATGCAAAGTTAATTGGTTTTGGTCAAAGGTCACTTCATAATACTAAATCACAGTACAAATGATTGCCAAACTGAAGTTTGGAAAAATGGTTAAACACGGACTATAGTTGAGTTTAAACTGCATAAGCCATTTCCCATTCCTAGAAGCTTCCTAGCTACTTGTCAAATCTTCTCCATGTAACACATTTTTCCGAATGGCTGATTTTGAGAATAAAGCTTAGAGTAAGTAAGCAGCTTGGTAGAGGCAATCCTTACTTTACTCTGCCTCTCATTTTCGAATAGAAACAAGTTACAGCAAACTAATGAAGCTTTACGCCTCTGAAGTCCTGGGAGGCACCCAACAATATGTTCATAACAAATGTCCTTGTAGCAGTACAGTAGAAACATCTTTTGCAGGTCTTTTTCTTAAAGATGCCCCCTTCCCAAATGGTAGGAACTTGAGAGCCAACAAACCTGGGATCCCTTAGGTGAACAAATTTGCAAACTACACATCTGACAAGGGTTAGTACTCAGAATATATATGGAACTCCACAAAAACTCCATAGAAAAAAAGCTAACAACCCAATTTTAAAATGAGCAATAGACTTAACTAGACATTTCTCAAAGACATACAAATGGCCAATAAACATATGAAAAAAATGGTCAGCATCCCTAATCATCAGGGAAATGCAAATCAAAACCACAATGAGATACCTCCTCACTCCAGTAAGAATGGCTCTTATCAAAAAAACAAAAGATACGGGCCGGTGAGATGGCTCAGCGGCGTAAGCGCCTGCCTGGCAAGCGCGAGGGCCCGAGTTCGACTCCCGGAACCCACATACGAAAAAAGGGCAGGTGATATCGCTCAGCGGCATGGGCGCCTGCTGGTGCGCGAGGTCCTGAGGTTGACCCCCGGTACCCACCCAAAAAAAAAAAAAAAAGATAACAAGTGCAGGCAAGGATGTGGAGAAAAGAAAACCCTTGGGCACTATTGTCGGAAATGTAATTTAACACAGCCAACATGAAAAAATACAGAAGTTCCTCAAAAAGTTGAAAATGTAACTACTATATGGCCCAGCAACCCCACTGCTGAATATATATCCAAGAAATTGGTATATCAAAGAGACATCCACACTTCCATATTTATTGTAGCATTATTCCCAATAGCCAAAAAATAGTGACAACCTAAGTGTCCATTGACTAATGAATGAATAAAGAAAATGTGGTCCATACACACAATGGAATACTAGTCAGCCATAACAAAGAATGAGATCCTGTTACTCCCAACACAGATGGAAATGGAAAACACCATGTTAAGTAATATAAGCCAGGCATAGGAAAACAAGTACCACATGATCTCACTCATATGCAAAATATTAAAAAGTTGATCTCATAGAAGTTGAGAGCAGAATGGTATCTCCCAGAAGTCAGGAAGAGTGAGAGGCAGGAGAAACAGAGAGAGGCTAAGTTACAGTTAGATACACGTTAGAGGCTCTGCTGTGCTATCGCACAGCAGGGTGACTACATATAACTATTGTGTAATGCATGTTTCAAAAAGCTAGAAGGATTTTAAATGTTTCCACCATAAAGAAACGATAATAAATGTTTGAGACAGAAATGTGTAACCTGATATAAACATTGTCATGGCTTGTGTCTAGATGTCCCCCCAACGCCTCATGCAGTCATAAGTGAGGCTTTTCAGAGGTGGCTGGATCTTGAGTGTATGATGCTGGGATTAAGGGTGTGTGATTATTAAATTAGTCCATTGATTGGTCTGGCATAATTCTGGGTGTGGATAATGGGAAGGCCCAACCTGGGTGTGAGTGCTACCCACCCTAAGGGCATGTAGCCTGGATAGAATATAAGGCACAGTAAGAGGGCTGTGTCATTGCTTGCTACTTTGCTACTTCACTGCTTTGCTGCCTTCTGCCTGCCATGAACTGTTTCTCCTCTGCGATGCCCCTCTGCCATGTCACCCTGCCTTGAAGCCAGCCCACTATAAACTGAAACCTCTACAAACTGTGAACTACATTAAACCTTTCCTCCTTTAAGTGTCAGGTATTTTGTCTCAGCAATGAAAAAAGTACAGTAACTAAGACAAATGTACACAATGCATACATGCATTGAAATATCACATGGTACCAAATAAATATGTATGATTTTATGTTTTTATATAACAGTTAAAATATATATATATTTTTAAAAACACAGCTAGGATCTTGCTGGACCTGCACTCCATTTTTTATAGCTGTTACCAAGTTGTTCAACAACTTCTGGGAAATCTTAGTAAAACCAAAAAATCTGTTTCTCTTCAGGATGCCTCTCATGGGAGCCATCATAATTTTGCCTTCCAGACAAGGCCTGGAGGAAATGTCTTCCATCTCTGGTTCAGGGGAAGGTGAAGAAAGGGTGGAGGTGAGCTTGACTCCTCCTCAGAGGATGAAAATCAATTCTGGTCATCAAAACTTTCTCAAGGGTCTGGCCAAAACATAATTTTAAATTAAAAACTCAGAACTTGTCAATTTGACTCCTCATGGAAAAAGTGTAAGGTTGACACAATATTTAATGGTTTTTGTTGATCAATTTTTAAAAATACATAAAATTTGCCATCTTTGCCATTTTCAAGTATACAGTTGAGCACTGCTCAGTGCTTTTGCTCTTCCGTGCAGCCTACACCACCATCCATCTCCAGAACTCATCTCTAACCTGCCAACCCTTTGATCTTGGACTTCAGCCTCCACAACCACAAGCAAATAAATTTGTTGTTGAAGTCAAAAACAGCAAAAAAAAAAAAAAAAAAAAGTATGATTCTATTATAGGTCACACTATAAAATACAAAATGAATTAGAATGGCTGAACACAAACCTGATGATCTGTCAAAGACAAAAAAGCAGCTTGATTGGGCATGAAGACAACAATCATCACAAGCTATGCCATCTGGGGACAAGTTGCCCATGGCACCAGGGAGACTTCCTGGAGAGCAGACTAGCTCAGACCAGAGCATGCAGAGGACATAGGACCACAGGGGGCCAGGAGGGCCAAGCCATTCCTGGAACCATGCAGCAAAGACATCAGAATGCTGACATCCAGGCCACAGCAGGCTCAGGCAATGCCAACACCAAGAGGTTGCTGGCCTTATTCTCCTTCACACTGAGCCAACGGGTAGTATTCAGCTGACCCACCACCCTACCCCATGTCCCTCCCACCCCCAGGAGAACTCCTCCAAACTGTCTGCATTTCACAGGTTAGCTGTTTCCCTGTAGCCTTCCCTTCCCAATCTAGAGTTCCTCCAAAATGCTTCCTCGCTCCCACAGAACTCAAGGCCTCCTCACTGCTGAGTTCCCCTTCATTTCAACAATGGGCAGAGCATTAATGAGATTAACCTACTTCAGCGCCAGAAGAAACACCTAGGGAAAAGGAGATTCAGAAGCAAGGGAAGAAGAGGTGGTGAGGATGTGAGAGCCACACACGGAGGGGAGCCTTCTGGAAGAACAGAAATGTAACAGCCACTCTAGTGTACAACACCTTGCAATTTATGAAGTCCACCAGACGTGTTATTTCATCCAAGCCAACGATCCTTTAATGATCCCACAACTAATTAAGTGGTAAAGCCAGGATTCATTTAAAAATATTTAGCCTATCACCTCTGAAAATGCTCTAATTCCATACCAGAATGTCAATAATCCATCTCTTCTCATTAAACAACTGACAAAAAAAAGTACTATCTTCCATCACTTTTAAGAAACTACATAATAGGAAAAGAATTAAAGGAAGGCCAATTCCAATCTTTAGCCACTTTATACACTCTGCTACCTATCCAAACAGATTGCTAGATCTCTAACCGGTACAATCCAATAATGAGCCCTCTCAAACAAGAAGTTACTCATAAGGTACCGCAACTCCCTCTGCCCGGTTCAGTTCATTTCCTTCTGACCTCTGCCCTACAGACCACATAACGTAAACATCCAGTGATGACAGTCACACACATACAGGGGTAACGTGACATCTGCAAAACTCCAACGTTACTAAGAGCCACCGGAACTATTAACCACTCATAGCTCTCATGTACTTTTCATTCTTAAAAATCAAAGTTTACTTTTTAACCTTAATCATGAGCTTGTTTTTAAAATGCTACTTAATACTTTACATAATGTTGTTGAGCATAGACATCAAGGAAGTACGAAATAGGCAGTGTTTAACACAGGATCTTCTCTGTTCTCTGCATCCCACCTCCAACGAGACACAGGGAAGACGTTAAAGCCAACTAAATGAAATATGGCATTCCGTGTCACTCTGCCATCTATGAAAGGCAGGCAGCACTGAGAACAAAGAGGCAGTCTTTTTAACCCCAGGTTTCACCTCTGAGGGAAAGGCACGGGGAACAGGGCAGGCAACCCCAGGCCCTGCAGAACTAGCTGGCAGATGGTGGGTCAGAGGGCACCAGGGACTGAAAGGTTTCTCACAACAGGTGGGTGATCTGAAAGATAACAGGGGTGAGAAAGCTTAGTAAAGCTTGGAGCAATGATCTTCATTTACTACCATCCGTATCGCACCAGTGTGTTCACACTGGGATGATTTCAACTGAGCTCCAAGCTATGATTTGTACCTTTGGCTCTCAAAAAAGGTATTTTTTTTAAATATTTCTTACTGAGCAGCACAGCAAGAAAGAAAATGTTTTAATCAGGCTCTACTGTCTCCTCTAACTGGAGAAAGAGACTACCTCTTAAATTCCTAAAAATGAAAATGGAGGAACAAAGAGTTCATTAGGATCAAGTAGGTACTGCAAAAACAGGACAGAGTACAAACACCCAGCCAACCACAGCTCCCAACCAAGATGCAGAACAGCAACAGATACAGAAAAAGTAAGGGGGGCCGGTGAGATGGCTCAGCGGCGTAAGCGCCTGCCTGGCAAACGCGAGCGCCCGAGTTCGACTCCCGGACCCCACATACGAAAAAAGGGCCGGTGATATCGCTCAGCGGCACGGGCGCCTGCTGGCGCGCGAGGTCCTGAGGTCGAGCCCCGGTACCCACAAAAAAAAAAAAAAAGAAAAGAAAAAGTAAGGACTCAGAAACAAACTCTAAAGAACACACTGAAAACTATTCATGCTGACTTATACCACCTTAGGGGAAAGACCATTAGTTCTGGGTGACAGGAATGGGCTGTGAGGTTTTTTTTTTTTTTTTTTTTTTTTTTTTTTTTTTTTTTTGTGGGTACTGGGGGTTGACCTCAGGACCGGGCGCGCCAGCAGGCGCCCGTGCCGCTGAGCGATATCACCGGCCCCTTTTTCGTATGTGGGTTCCGGGAGTCGAACTCGGGCCCTCGCGCTTGCCAGGCAGGCGCTTACGCTGCTGAGCCATCTCACCGCCCTCTTTTTCTTTTTAAACAGAAAATTGCTGGGTTATTTGGCTGAAGGAAAAAGGAAGATGGTAGTATTCAGACTTTACTTAGCACTTAGCATGTGTTGGGTATGGTGCGAACCTCATTTAAGGCTTATAAGTAAATCTGAGGTATTACATTGCTCCCCCATTTTGCACAAGAGAAAAATGAAGTGCAGAAAATCTACCTGAAGTATACATATATAATGGAGAAAAGATCTGAATAAGATCTAACTCCAAAGATGCACCCATCCTATATATTACAAGCTGCTGTCCCATTTGGAAGAAGGATTTTGGACAAGATAGGAAAATTATGAAGTAACAGTGAGGTAAAGAGGAACTTACAAAAATTAGAGACCTTTGCGTAAGGATGGAGGCAAATCCCTTGCAATAAAACCATGAACTTAATAATATAAATTTCCAAACTTTTAGAATATTTCTAAATTTTAGAACAAAGACCTTTAAGTGCTACTTATCTTAAAAAACCAAAATGCAGGGCCAGTGAGATGGCTCAGCGGCGTAAGCGCCTGCCTGGCAAGCACAAGGTCCTGAGTTTGACTCCAGGTACCCACATAAAATAAAAAAAAAAATGCAAATGCCATAGTTCACGGTAAAGACATTTCTATCCCCGTCTTTTTCTCACTCAACATTTTTCAACACAAATTTGCTGAGCGCCTACTATGCGTAGCACATCTTTAAGATTCCAATTAATCGTGTCCCTTAATTTCCACTTAAAAATGATACATACTCTGTATACAGTGTTTCTTTGTTTCTTTAATCTACCCAGATAGATTTACCCAAAAATGGATCAACAACTGTTAATGAAGCATTGAACACAAGCTCCGAGTCCTGGGAAAATTATAAGTTCTCATTATAGAAATGTTCATATTTCAACAAATAAGATGTTACAATGTTGCTACCATCACTGCCTTGCAAGGGCCATTTACATCAACCAAGCAATGACAGTGTGTGTGATAACACAGTCGCAGAAAATCAACATGTGCTTATTTATCATTTGTATTAGGATTATAATGTTTTGATGAACACATGGTTCTGATGAGTATAAAAATTTTCAGGTTTCCAGAGGCCTCTTCTGGGACTAAACCAGGTTTACTTTTCCTAATTACAAGGGGGAAAAAAAAAAAAAAAGGAGTTAAATCATATTCCAAATTGCTTAGATCTTATAGTTCCAGAGTAGATGGTCAGCATACACACACAAGAAAAACATAGCTGGGTGTGGTGGCACACACCTGTAATCCCAGCACTCGGAAGGCTGAGGTAGGAGGATCACTGGGAGTTCAAAGCCAGCCGGGGCTATATAGTGAGTTCAAGGTCAGCCTGAACTACACAAGACCTTGTCTCAAAAAACCAAAAAGAAAAAAAAAAAAAGGAATAACATGATGTCTGCAAAACTCCAACAACTATGAACCTCCTGAACTATTTCAATAAAAAGTAGATACATTTAAAACCAAGAATAAAAAGGGAGCCAATCTAAGCTTATATCACACACATCCATTCAGCAAATAAAAATTTAGTGCCCAACAGGATTAAATAAGTTAAAACAAGCTCACTCCCTCCAGATCCTATATTTCTACCTTTCCTCTGCAACTTTGAAAGCCGTGTTGGTCCACGTCAGTTCCAATGAAATCCTTGTTTTAGGTTTCCTTAAATTTGCTAAGGGCACGTTTTGGTTTTTGTTATTCTTAGTAGGGATCCTCTAACCATTAAAAATGTTGATTCATAATCAGCTGATGTCAATTTTTTTAATTTTTATTTTGTAAAAGTTTATAATAAAGAGCAGCTACAAAAAAACATCCACAGCTAACATCATAACAGTAAAAATAAATGCTTTCCACCTAAGACAAGAAACAAGGCAACCTAATCTTCAAGGTCCTAGCCAACGTAATAAGTCAACAAAAAAGTGAACTAACCCAGCCAGGATTCAAATATGGAGTTCTCAGACTCGGGCACACAAGTTCCACGGAGCCTCGGTTCCCAGGAGGAACAGCCTGGTTCATCTTGTGCTGCACGGAGTTGCAGGCATATAACAAACTCCCAGATGAAAGCATCAGTGCAGAATTACAAACACTGGACCCAGAGCGGAGGTCCCTGCTGGAGGGGGTGCTGACCAGGCAGTAGCTGCAAGGCATGATGGTTGCCTTTGGCGGAGCAAAGAAAACTTCTGTCCCCTGAGGAAGGCTCAGGACGGCCTCCTAGGGAGAGCATCACGGCCCAGTAGTGAGATGAGGATGGGAATCCAAAGAGGTAGGAAAGAATGGTGACCTAGGAAAGAACAAAGTCAAAAGAGCTGCCCCAGCAGCCAAGAGCAGAAGACCTTCAAGGAGTTCAAGGAAGTGGGCAGGGCTGCTCGGAAAAGCACCGCAGGGCAACTCTCCCTGCAGCACAACCCAGCACCACCCACATAGGGCACAGTTTTCTTCCTGACCTACGAATCTCAGCCCTTCTGTTCTCGATCTTTTTTTATCTTTCAGCCCAAGAAACTTGCTGTGCTTCAACCGAATTCCAGGAGCAAAGTATTATCCATGCCAACTTCATAATTAATGAAATATCAAAATAAAGCAAATATTGAAGATCACAGATAATACTGCTCAAGAGTAGACAGAGCTATGTTTGACCATTTTAACAGTTGTTTGGGGGACAGGCCCGCTGCTCTAGGGAATTAAAGGAGCATAGAACTTAGCCATGGCTCTTCCAAGACACAGCATAGCCCACTGGTAATGCAACCCAGGGTCTGTCAGGGCTGCATTGAAGTAGGGCTGAGGCAGGGATGCAGAGGTCCTGGGGCCACCATGGTGGCACTGAACATACAGATATTCAAATTGAATATTGAATACACAGATTGTCTTAGCCAATAAGGTCCAAGAAGGGAACAGAGACCTAGGAACATGGAAAATCAAATCCAGCTTGACCAGAACATGTTTAAGAGGCCACATGAGCACATAGGCAAGAGCACCAATGTGGGCAGCAGAAAGGACACATAACTGACCAGTGGTCCTGGTATTTCAAATGACAGTAACTCAACTGTGGCTGTTTTCACCTTAAAGATAGAAGATATCAGAGGAAATGATGCCTTTATGTCCCAAAAATTCTTTTAGTCTATACACAACACAAAGGTTTGGAAGAAAAAAAAATCCTTCTGTATGCTAAAGAGGCTTGGAGTGCCCCAGAGATAAATAAAACAATGGTCCTCAAAGGATTCTCCCAGAAATATTTGGCAGATGCATCAATTAACCATTTAATTTTGCTTAGGTGAACAAAGGTTTAACAATTAATGCTACACAGGACGGACTGCTATCGGTATCTTTATTTTGCAATGGAATGGTCCATTCCATGTACACATGCTGAGTGGGTAGCCAGGAAAGGATCCCAGTGTAATCTTTCTGAACTTTTAATTCCTGTTCACAGACCAGGTTCATAGGCTTGTACAGGCTTAATGTATACGCACACGCAAGGAGAAAACACCCTCAGACACTGAGGAAGACATTTTGGCAAGTGGCTCAGATTGTTTAACCTAAACATAACTTCCTTTCTCACATTAGTATAGTCTCACCCACTGAACCAAACCTTCCCCCCGCCACAGATCTTCTGTATATTCCGTAAAGCACATCATATGCTGTACTCTGAGCAGCTCTTCCCCAAGCAGTACTTACAGGAATTGTGAATTTATTACCTCAGTTAATAGCCCCTGTCCTCACTCTATACATCTTCAAAATATGAATTAAAATACTTTTTTTGTGTGTGTGTGGGTACCGGGGGGTCGACCTCAGGACCTCGCGCGCCAGCAGGCGCCCATGCCACTGAGCGATATCACCGGCCCCTTTTTCGTATGTGGGTTCCGGGAGTCGAACTTGGGCCCTCGCGCTTGCCGGGCAGGAGCTTAAGCCGCTGAGCCATCTCACCGGCCCCTAAAATACTTTTTTCATGGACTCCTCAAAGCAAATATACAAATCAAAATGTACTTTTGTTCCCAGGAGTTTTCCTTACTCTTGATTCCACCCAAAAGTAATTAAAGTAAACAAGATAATTCAAGTTAATAATGCCATGTTTCAATGCTTAAGCCTATGACACAAATATCTCTAATCTATTTAGTTCTGTTTATTTTTATTTATCTATTTATTTTTATTCTTTTTTTTTTTTTTGAGACAAGGTCTTGCTATGTTCCCTGGGCTGATCTTAAACAATCCTTCCGCTCTGGCCTCTCAAGTAGTTGGTACAACAGGGACATGCCACTGTACAGGGCTCTAGTTCCTTTTATTTAGATATAAGCTCATTATTTTGTTTAGTCTTAAAAGTTCAAATGCATACAATAATATCCATATTAACCACCTCTTCACTTTCAAAAAAAAAAAAAAACCAAAATTCTTTTAATTTGGTACCACTAATTTAAAAAACTAGAGAGAAATTATTAAAGAATAGAGAAGAGTAAGCTCAGGTGTGCTACTGCACTGCAGGGTGACCTTAGATTGTGACTGTGTACTGTAGGTCTCAAAATGCTAGAATAAAGAGTTTTGAATGTTTTCACTAGTGATAAATATTTGAGGAGACAGACATGTTTAATCTGATTATACAATGTATACATGTATTGAAATATTACATGGTACCTCATTAATAAGCAGTTTTTGTTTTTATATTTCAGTTAAAAGTCATAAAATAGTACAAAATTATTTAAAATGTCAGCAACAGTGACTGAGCCATTTACAAAGACTCACCTGGATTTGTCTCAATGTATTCTAAAGAACACATAGCACATACACAGCCTTTTAAAAACAAAGAAATTGACAGGACAGTTAAGTAGTAACACTTTTTATCAGCTAACAACAGTAAGAAGTACTTAGGAATGAATGTGCACTTTCACACTGGAGTTTTCTGCATTCTACAGAAAGGGGTTTGAATACGAAAGGGTTAAATACTGCATATTATGAAGTTCCCGTGAACCACCTGTGTAGTATTCCTATACCACAAAGAGAAAGAACCACAAGCAGGGCAAACAAAAAGCCTTGTGGGAACTCAGTCTACCAAAACTATGCAGCCATTCTCAAGTTATTCAACCTTTTGGAAGTCTAGTACATCATTACTACGCCACAGACCCCTTATTTTTGAGTCCCCAGGACTTCTAATGAGACACAGCTGAAATTGTGATCAAAACACAGTGAACTCACTGAAGTGAGGGGTTTAATCTCGCTATCTGGAAGGCAAGGGAGAATTTCCCTAGCTGAGCTCAGGGCCACACCAAAATTTTCAATATCAACCAGGAGAATATAAAAACCTGATGTCTCCCTTAGAGAAAAGCAGCATTTTTCCCAAAATTTACAAGTTAGCATTATGCCACAGAAGGGGGTGGGTAACTGACACTCTTCCACAATCATACAAGGAATGTGATCAAACCCTGGACTGGAGCCTCCCCAGTGTGCGGGAATGCCTAAGCAGATGCCCCCTAGCAGTGGGGTGAACAATACCAGACTTGTGATTTGAAGTAGGATAAAAGCATAGATCATACATGAGCTCCTGCTAACAGCTAGCACGGTCAAATGCTTAGTTACTGCTCCTTCTCAATTTTAATCTCCTTAGGGGATCACGGTAGCGAAATGTGAGCTATCACAGAACTTTTCAAAGCACCGACAGAAGGCAATTTGGTCTTCACCTTAACAACCTACACCATTTCTTATTTTCTAGGAAAAGGTCACTAAGATTCACAACTTGGCTGTTAAATTCTCATCCCTAGGTATTACATTTCTCCCTCTTGATTGGGGCCCGCCTCACATCCCATCCCAAGTCCCATCCTCCACCTTCTACCCCCTCGGCTGCCACAGATCACTATCCCTCTTCTCAATCTCTATCCATTTTTTTTTTTTTTTTTTTTTTTACAGGGACGAAGTCTCACTGTGTTTCCCAGGCTGTCTCAGCTTCCCAAGTAGCTTGGACTATAGGTGTGTGCCACCACAGGTAGTATTTAAACTGTCATTTTAGAAAGTTAACATAACATAAAAATAATCTCAAGCACACTTGCTTTACAGGTAATAACTATGAAACTTTTAATCAGTAGCGAATCATTTCATAAATCCTAATGCAATAAGAGAAAATGAACAAATACTGTTCCAACTTTCACAGATGATGCAATGTCTACAGAGAAAGTCAAAGAGTCAAATGAAAACTTATTAGACGTATTAAGCAAGTTCAGTAAGGAGATTATATGATAGATATGCAAAATCAGTAGACTTCCATATATCAGTAATAACCAATGAGAAATTAGTTGAGGGAAAAGTATCCTTTTCATCACTTAGTAAAAATTACTAAGTAACTAAGAAGAAATTAATAATGTGCAATGTCCACATTTTAAAAACTATTTTTAAAAAACTTACTAAAGAGCATAAAGACCTAAAGAAGTGTGAGATATGCTATGTTCCTTGATAGGGACATTCAAATCAAGAGCAGATCATTTCTCTTAAATTGCTAATATATTCAGCTCAAACCCAAATACAGTAGTTTTTCTTTTCAATAATGTGACAGGCTGATTCTAAACTGATTGCATGTATAAGAATAACTTTGGGGAGAATAATAAAAGAAAGGTTATCCTGAGGGGGAAAAACAGCAAGGGTCAAATAGTAAAATAGTCTATAGTTTGCTCCTAAATCCAAATATTCAAAGTTCAGAAATAGGTGAAAGATGTGGAGACTTTGAATATGCTAAAGGTGGCCTTTTAAGTAGGTAAAGATGGGCAACTTCACAAGTAACAACCAAGGTTTTGCTTCTTCCAAACCATTCTTCTGTTGTACACTTCGCCGATATGTAAGACCAGCAACAAATCACATGAAGTCAAAAGCTGAAAGGTGTGCGACAGCTTCTCACAAGTCCCTGAGCAAGGCCAAGCCCACATTCGAGGCAAGCCAGAGGCATCATCATATATTTTACCTTTCAGATTCTCATGAGAGCACCAAGGCACCACCTCTACACTTGCAGAAGTTAGTTCCGGGGCCAAAGGGCCACACAGGCTGCCGTCTGAGTCACACATGAGTCAGTCCCTCCAGGCCTGCCAGCCCGATTGGAAGCATCCACCTCTAACATGCAGCTTCTTTGTTACACAAACATCTCCAACCCCTCCTCACAGTGTTCCATATTGTCTGTTCCCTTCAAAGCATGATGATTTACCACACTGAATCAGCAAGGAAGAGTAACTGCTTAGCATTAAGACAGTCTACCAACACAGAGAAAAAGTGAGAAGGTCAATTCTCGTTGCAAGAAGATGAGTCTTAATGGAAACCTTGGGAAGAACATGGAAAAAGCATTCAGAAACAATGCTAACAACATTTTTATTTGCTGAGGAATCAACAAAGATTTTTATCATTTGAAATTCTGAGCATGTCCTTGAGGGGAATGCTCTTTAGCATTTCATGGTTTACCCTGAACTTAAATATTTCTCTCATTTTTTTTTTTTTTATCTAGTACCCAGTCAAAACTGAATAACACTTTAAAAACACAAAGCAAGATGCCTGGATATAAGCTGCTTTGTTTCCATGTAAAAATCCAACCTGTTATTATCAGAGCTCTGGCAGAGCTACACGGTACCTCTGAGCAAGAAAGAATGGCTACAGGAGCCTGTTCCCGTTCTGAGCTGGAATGCCAGAGAAACATATAGACCGGGCCACACTGTTCAGTGTTTTCAGTCCCCAGACAGAGGCCGCTTCCGTGCCATCATTGCTCAAAGGCAAAGGTCCCGACACTTTCCAGAAGGCTCCAAATGTTTTTCTTCCTTTTTTTCCTTTGGGTATTTGGGGTGTGGGCTGTTGGGGATTAAAAGATGCTCACATATATATATTTCTATTAAAAATATTTTTTAAACTGGAAAAACTGGCAGGTACTATTTAAGCTTCAGTTGGCAAAGCCACATTTATTTTTAAGGAAATTAATTTCAACCTTGATGAGAGTATAGTCCAATGTGTACGAGCATATGTTGAATAAAAATAACTTTTAAATAAAACCAGATTCTATAGAACGCTCAAAAACTAAAATGTCAGGTAACAAAGCACAAGCTGAGTCACTGAGCATGTCTCCTTTCTGGATTTGTCACTTAATCTCTAGAATGTGTGCCCACAAGGACAATCCCCAATATTCAGCCACCCGGAAATACCTATGGTCCTAATTTTGAAACTTTTGCATTCCCTATTCTGCCCCAGCAAGACATAAAAGGGAAAAAGAGATTCAGAGACATTTGCTTAGCAAAATGAAATCCTGACTGGTCCCTCCTATGATTTCATTTACTTTTTATAGCTTGGCTTTCCAACATAGTAATTGCTTTCTTTTTTTAAAAGACATGAATTTACACCACATTTAATTTGAGTGTCCCTATACATAGATGTCAGTCTATAATAGCAAATTCATAAGATTCTACCCCTGAAGACCTAAATATAGTAGCAATTTAGGAACAGGATTTTCTTTACCTATAGAGCAAAAAAAAAGATAACTTCTATCTACCAAAAAGATAATCCCTAATCACAGCTTTTATGACTCTCAAGGGAAAAATGACCATCCTATTTCTTCTACGAAATTTGTTGTCTGAAAATTGTCAAAAATTTTAATTACATTGTTTTATTTCTGTTGCTCTTACAATCTCTACTTCAGATACTAGTGATTAACTCTTGCAGTAAGAAAAATGGTTATTCCAGACCTCTTTCAATTCTCATAAGGCAGATATAGAATTCACTTTCAGTTCTCTTACCCAAATCTTACCAGAGAAAAGTAGCCATAAGTACTTTTCCCAGAACCCTAAATTCGTAGAGACTGGAACACTACTGTCCAACTACCAATGCTCTGAAGAAGACCAGATTTAAGCCCAGCCAGCTTCCCACAGAGCTCTCAGAGCCTGGGCCCTTCTCTAAGAACACGAGTTGCTTGCAAAGTACTTATTTGTTTTGGTCCTGGGATTGAAAGCATGCAGAGTATTAAATGTGATGTTGATAAAAAGTGCCTGGTCCAGCCCCCGGTTTTAGCAGGCTTTTATGAAGTCAAAAGATGATAATGTTGCTGATGATAAAATAGGGTTTTTTTTCTCCAATCCCTTCATTTCACAAAGAAAAGTGAGGAACAGAGAATTCATGTAATACACAAACCACCAATCTGCAGTTCAGCAAGTGGATTACAGAGTGGGACAACTGAAGGCTTTAGTTAAGACTTCTACATATAGTGAACAAAAGCATAAAAATATTCAAGTTCACAAGGGCTTCACCTCATGGCGGGGTGGCTGGATCTCATTACTGCTGAGTGTGTACAGATATAAGGACTTCCCTGTAGGAAGAGGACTCCAAAGGATGAGATCTGCCTTCACATAACTTCAAGTTAAGTCTTTACCTCTGCTTGGCCACCTAAGAACTTTCACTTGCAGTCATTTCTAGGCCAGGACACCACCCAACTCATCAAGGCTGCAAAAGCAAATGTGAGCTCATGGACAAAATGCAACTCAGACCCACACTAGGCCCCATTCCCCTCCAGAGAACATCAATCTGGAAAGGCGAATGCTACTATTAAACTGTAATCAAAAAGGCCCCTCCCACCAATATCTGTTAACAATCCACTTTACCCCCTAGATTTGCCTTCACGCTACAATTCGGCTTAAGGGGAACCGAGCAGCTTCTTTAGCAGAGATGCCCACCTGGCTCATATTATTCTCCATAGTTGATCTTCCAAAGCAGTTATAAGCAAATCTAAGTCAAATTCAGTTATCTTGAACAAAAAGGAAGGGATGGCAGATTTCAAAATAAATTCATTTACCCCACCCCACAAAAAACCCAAAAAGAACACACACTAGGTTTCTCCTTCTGTCTCAATGTCCCAGTTTGAAAAAACCACACCTTCAAAACAGAAGACAAGGGCCGGTGAGATGGCTCAGCGGCGTAAGCGCCTGCCTGGCAAGTGCGAGGGCCCGAGTTCGACTCCCGGAACCCACATACGAAAAAAGGGCCGGTGATATCGCTCAGCGGCACGGGCGCCTGCTGGTGCACAAGGTCCTGAGGTCGACCCCTGGTATCCACCACAAAAAAAAAAAAAAACAGAAGACAAAAAGGAGAAAGCCTAAGACGGATGCAGGAAGGTATTCACTTTGTACACAGCCCAGCATCAAGACCCGCGTCAGTGCTTCACTAAGAACCCATCGGGATCCTCACACTCACCACAGACGCTTTTGTTTAAGCAGTAGCCAGTCTACCTCCAGGAAGCCTCGCCGTCTCATAACTCGGGGGACTGACTACACAGACACTGTTCTGCCTCTGGAACATGACCCCAGGCGACTTTCCTCACAAGGAGAGAGTGGCACTAACACAGCTTGGGCATCCTGGCTATTTATGAGTCTCTCATTAGCATTAAATGTGTCAGGGATGATATAAATGAGCTCCTAAGAACTGGACAGGCACACCCGGGCACACAGCATGCCTGACACCGGGTAATCACCTTGAGATACAGTGAGCTTTTACAGCTGCTGGCAGAGAATTCGGCACATCTGTATCTTTCGCCTTTTTTATCTCATCTGTATTTTCTTCTCAAGTGATTTTTTTTTTTCCTGGAAAATTACCAAGCTTAAAAAATTATGTCATGACAAATGTGTTCATTTTCGTAACTCCTTTAGACTGATAATACAATAGGAGGTGAAAGAAAAGGCAGCGTTATCAAGCACGATGCTGCAGACTCCAGGTGGAGAGTGAAGTGACAGGTAAACAACATGAAGTAACTTTGGGGGAAGCAGCACCTGCAGCTCACACAGCACTGGAGTGTGTGGCATGTGTTCAGTAAGGAAAATATAAATGACCATGCTACATTGTACATGCAGCAATGAGGGGGCCGGTGATATGGCTCAGCGGCATAAACATCTGCCTGGCAAGTGTGAGGTCCTGAGTTCGACTCCCGATACCCTCATATTAAAAAAAAAAATGAGAACAGAGAGATTTTAGTCCTATTTTTGACAGTGACTAAAGCTATAAGGCCAAGTCAACCAATCTAAGGCCAATTAAGCCTCTTTATCTATATAAATGAGGTAACTGAGTGGATGATTTCCAAATCCTTTGCAGTTTTTAATGTAAAGAAATTAGAATCCTTGTTCACTACTGGTGGAAATGTAAAATGGTAAAGTGGTACTGTAAAACAACCTGGCAGGTCCTCAAAAAATTTTTAAAAAGCTGGGCATGGTGGTTCATGCCTGTAATCCAAGAACACTGGGAAGCCGAGGCAGAAAGAATGCCAAGTTTGAGCCTAGCCCAGGCAACCTAGCGGGACCCTGTCTCAAATTTAAAAAACAAAAACAAAAAAACAGGGCTGCAGATGTAGCTCACTGCAAAGGCCCTGAGTTCAATCCCTAGCAATGCAATAAATAAATAAACTGCCATATGATCCAGCAATTCCACTGTGGCTATAAACACAAAAGAATGAAAACTGGGGTCTTGAAATATCCCTACACATGTTCAGCTACCTCATTCACAATAGCAGAAGACGGAAAGACCCAAGTGTCCATGGGCCAATGAACAGATAAACAGTAGACAATGGGATACTATGTAGCTTTAAAATGGGAGGAAATTCTGACACATGCTACAACACAGATGAACCTCCAGCACATTACACTAAGTGAAACAGGACAGTCAAAAGAACAAATACTGTATGTTTCCACTTTTACGAGGTGCCTAGAGTAGTCACATTCAGAGACTGAAAACAGAAGGATGTTTACCAGGGACTGGAGAGAAACAGGAATTGGGGAGTTGCTTAATTGTCAGGGTTTCAGTTCTGCGAGATAAAGTAAGTTCTAGAGATGGATGGTGGAGATGGTTGCCCAACATGAATGTACCAAATTGTACACCCAAAATGGTTAAGATGGTAAACTTTACATTGTATTTTACCATACCTTTTTAAAGTTTTTAAGTAGGTTGAAAAATGATTTTATAAATCATACTTCAATAGATCTAATCTTGAAAAAATTTGTTAAAACTTTCCCTGACAATTACCCTTTTCGTTCTTCAACTCAGCAAACATTCATCAATCACCCTCTGCTCCATATCTGATTTCCATGGGTTTTTCTCAGGGGCTCCTCTAGGAAGAGCAAGGAACACCCCTTCCACTCCCATTCTGCAAAGTGTGGAAAAGTTAAGGAACCTGGCAAGGCTGCACACAGCTGCAACTGGTGAGGCCAAGAGCCAACCCCAATCTGACTGTCACCTCACTGCCTTTTCTAATCTGCTCCACTCATCCTGCAAATGAGGAAGCCAAAGCCCAGAAAGGTGAAGGAAATTTTCCATGCGTACCCAGGTGGCCAGGAAGTCCATGAGCAAGAATTGGGTCAGCCAGTATCAGTCGATTGTCCTTTCTAACCTACCACAGTGAAGCCTATCTGGGGTGACAAATGTACCACTGAGTCTCACTGGAATTTCCAAGGCAACCCACCACCACTATTTTCAACCTCTTCCCCATGAATATTAATGGTTTCATTTACTCACCCATGCAACAAATCAATTACAAGAATAATTTTTATGTTTAAAAATCTTCTGGACACAAGTTCCTTCTATAGTTACCCATTCATAATTTGATTGGCAGGAACCTATTCATTACCCACTGATTTGGATCCCATTGACATGCGCTTCTTCAAGGGCTCTTCTAGCAGGCACAGGGAGGTATCATTAACTCTGCCATGATTTGGGATTATCATAAACCGAATGAAAATACCATCTGTAACCATCAATTACGGTATGTCAACTTGAACAGATTAAGAAATGCTCAGAATATTAGTAGAGCACAGTTCTGGGGTTTATCTGTGGATGACAGACATGTAACAGACTAGCAATGAAGGGGGTAAGACCCTCCCCCAATAGAGGTGACACCAACCAATAGGCTTGTAGGCTGGACAGGACAAAAGACGAAAGGAGAATGTGTCCCCATTTTGGAAGAACTCAAAAAAAAGCCATCACCTCTGGACACTGGTCTCCAGTTTCTTCAGTCTTCCAATGCAGATTCGGAGCAGCAACTCCTACAGTGAGCTCCCAGGCCTTTAACCTTGGACTAGTGCTGCGTCCTTGATCCCTCTAGTTCTGCAGTTTCCATCTTCTTGGGCTAAGCAGCTATCAGATCAACCACTGCTGATCCCTCAGATGGTCACTGTGGACTCTCCTGCCTCTGATCCTGCAGTCATTATGGACTTTCCCACCTCTGATCCTATAAGCCTACCTAACAAGTTCCCTTGCATAGTCACACGTATGTTTTCTACTGATTCTGTTACTATAGAGAACCCTAAATAGCACAACATAACCAAGGGCCAACATGCATGGTCCATCATTAAGTTCTCTAGCAGTCAAGGGAAGAAAGGGTTTCGTGTAAATTCACCAACAGCTTTCATGTCGTCTCAGTATTCCAAACTCTTCTACCATGTAGTAAGCATTTCATGAGCACACCATTCAGGGCTTTTCCTCAAAGCAATCTTGTAAGTATCAATATCCCAATTACAAACAAAGATGCTGAGGTACAAAGAATAATCTGCCCAATAGCAAATAGCAAAAAATGATCATTACAGACTAATATGAGTCTATCCAATTCCAAATATTAGACTTTTCCTAAAATTCAGAGATGCCCAAGAAATGTAAGACATACAGATAGTATTATTTTATTTATCTGGACTTCAAAATGCAGTTCGTTAAGATCAATGGACATGCAAGTATATCGTTTATTCACTTAACAACCACCTTGAACTTTTCTCAGGGACAGAACCCAATACTACAGACATGGCCAGAAGCCAAGAAAAAAATACATATATTTTATTGGTCCTCCTTTTAAGAGAACTACAATCTAGTAAAGGAAATGCCAATCTTACTTCCTGGTACAGGAAATAAGAAATTCTTGCATACAAATTTCAAATAATAAGACAGAAAACCTATGATATTCCAACATAAGAAAAGAGTAAGTGATAGGAGGCCAGACAATGATTACTGCAGACAGGAGAGGAGAGAATGTTGGCCTTGAAACATAGATTAGTGAGTGGAAACTGGGAAGGCATCCAACAGAGAGAAAACACGTGAACAAAGCTCTAGAGCAGAGCTACTAACAGGAATAAAATGTGAGTGCTACACATAATTTCAGTTCTCCAGGAGCCACGCTGACAGAGGTAAAAAGACATAGATGAAGTCAATTTTAATAATACATTTCAGTTGATCCCCAGCACCACAAAAAAATAAAGAAATAATACATTTTAATCTGACATATAAAAAGTGTCATCCTATATATAAACAACCTAAAAACAGTAACAAGATATTTTATGTTTGCTGTTTCATACTGTCTTCAACCTCAGCATTGTGCTAACCACATTTTCAGTCTCAACAGCCCGTGTGCCCAGTGGCTGCTGATCTGGACACACAGGTCCAGAAGCAAACCAGGGAGGTGGTTTTTTAAGAGGCAGTAATTAAACCATTAGACCAAGCAGAGGCATCATGTGGACATCTGGAATGGATGACATTAAAAGTCAGCCTAGGACTTTTGCTGGAGCTCAGGGGTAGAGCACATGCTTAGCATGTGCAAGGCCATAGGTTTGAGCCCTAGCACCAGAGAATGAATGAATGTCAGGTTAAGTTATCTGTGAATGGACAAAAGGAAGGACGTGATAATCTCAAAAGGGTGATAACATGAAATAAGGTCCTCTGTTGAGCACTGCTGTTGCTGTTCCCCCTCAGTTCCCAGAATCTCTAGAGTCCACGTCTTTTGCCCTTCCACCTCCCATGAGGCTCTGGTTACTCTAGCCCCTCCCCAGAGGCTCTTCTAACCTGGCTCCCTCTATGAGCAAGACCTTGGTTATTCCCAGACATTTCCATGACACTGATCATCATCAACCTGAAGCCTCTTGCCCCCTTAACTTCCTTGGATAAGTCTCATTGGTCCCCACAGTAAGTAAGTTCTGAAGTCCATCACTCCATCCCCGCTCCTGGACTGGCAGAGCCCCTGGAGATGCCTTTACCTGGACAGCAGGGGAGTGGAAACCAGGAATTCTAGTTCTCTACCTTTACTAGAGCACTCTGCAGCTTCCCACTATTTTTACTGACACATTACTAATCCTTTAGCATCTCCTACATCAGATCCAACTTTTCCAATCTTCCAAGTATCCAAAACCATGCTAAGGCTCCTTCAGGTGTGGCTGATAATCCCACCTCCCATATTATTCTAAAAACACCACCCTTCACTGTTTCCCTCTAAACCTGAGACTACTTCTGCCTCCTTGCCTGGCCTTTGTGCTGGTGAGCCTCAGAAGTCACATTCGCACTGCCCAGGCCACCTAGCTGTGCTCCTGACCGGGGGACCTGGGAGCATCCTTGGTTTCTAATGTGGCTATTTCCCACCTGTGCCTCCTAACTCTCCCATCTATCGCCACACTGAGTAAGACTTTCCTCTCTCTCCCAAATTCTCACTGAGGGGTGGGGGTGGGCTGGGGTTTTGGGACTTTGGATCATACCCAGGGGCTCTCTACCACCAAGCTATAGCCCAAACCCTTTTATTGCTTTTGAGACAGGATCACACTAAATTACCCAAGCTGGTTTGAGCTTACAATCTCCCTGCCTCAGCATCGCAAGTAGGGCTGGGATTACAGGTGTGCGCCACAGCATCCAGCTTCATTTTTATTACCACCAAAGATCTCCCTTCAAAATCTCTCAGGGGATGGGGGCTGGTGAGATGGCTCAGCGGCTTAAGCGCCTGCCCGGCAAGTGCGAGGGCCCGAGTTCGACTCCTGGAACCCACATACGAAAAAGGGGCCGGTGATATCGCTCAGCGGCACGGGCGCCTGCTGGCACGCGAGGTCCTGAGGTCGACCCCCCCATACCCACAAAAAAAAAAAAAAAAAAATCTCTCAGGGGAAAAGAAGTATGCTCTCGGCCATCTCTTCTACTCTGTCTCCACTCCTGACAGTGAGAAATGGGGCTTCCATTCCCAACTTCTCACTTCAGTGATTCCTAAACTCTGAGGTCCAACAACTTTCTTCATTCACTTACAACCAACAGAGAAAAGTTATAAGGAGGACACTACAAATCAGCTACCTCTCCACACCCTGCAACATCCACATGTAACAGTCTGGTGCACATCCTCATCCCATCTTTTTCTTTTTCTGCACAGTTGTGCACACACAGGTAACTTTTCCTGGTGGTTGATCTTAGACATTCTGTAAGTAAACATGTTTTTTTTATTTATCTCCTGCCCATCTCCTCCCTACTACCAATCTCTCCTCCCAAGCAGCATATGTACAAGAATCTTAACCTTTGTATGTTCTGCAAAGGAATCATTTTACACAGTTCTTTCCTGTTTTCTCATAGGAATTTTCTCAGGTCAGGGTACAGAAATCCAAGGCATGGATGTACCACATTTTATCCAACCATTCTCCTGTTGAAAGCATCCACTCAGTTTCCAATTCTGTGCCACTACAAACAATGCTGTAATAAATATTCTTGTACAAACAAATTACATACAGCTGCTTTTATTTCTGTGGGATAGAGTCCCAGGAGAGGAACTGCTGGGTCAAAGGCTATGTGTATTTGAAATTTTAATAGACTTGGCAGAAATCTTTCTAATATGGTTATTTCCACTAGCAATGCTGGAAGACTCTCTGCCAGCAAGGCACATTATCACTTTTTAAACTGTTTGCCAGTCAATGGTATGATGTATATGAAGTTTAAAATGCTTGAGAAATTACTTCTCCCCTTTAACAATCCTTTCTGACCCACCTTTCTCTATTCTTCCACCTGCAAAAACAGCATAAACCAGGGCTGTCCCTGTCCTTTGCTGCTTTCTTTGCACGCTCTTTGACAATTTCAGTCTTTCACAGGGTTTAAACATCCCCTCTAGGAGATGAACTAAATCTACATATGCAGTTAAAAACTCTCAAGTTTCCAATTTCTAAATGCTCATGGGATAATCCTTATAGAGCCTGCTCACTTCTGAAAAATCAGTAGGGTCAAATTCTCTTTGACATACCCCAAACCTACTCTTCCCAGTTCTTTTACTAGATTAGCACCATCATTACCACAGCTCTCCACTGGCAGACCCATTGCCATGTTCTGTGCCCCCCTAGCCTTTGCCCCCATCAGCCAGCTGCCCAGTCGGGACAGTTCTTTCTCCTCTCTCTTATCCGCCTGGGATGACCTTTCCTCACAGGTCACCAGCCCTCCTGCAACAGCCCAGCTCACATCCTTACTCTAGCAAGAACACCTGGCCTGGCAGTCTGACCTCCTTACCCTCCCTGCAGGTGAAGTTGAATGAGGACATCCAAACCACAATTTCAAGCCCTTCCAAGCTCTGATCCACAGCCCCAGCCCCACCCCCACCCCCATGACTCCCTCATATACCAAGCACAACAGGACCGTGTCAGGTTGCTGAGCCTAAAGGAATTTCTTTCCTCACGGGAGAAAGAATTTGAGAAGAAGGAACAGAAAAGGCATACAGATGTTTACTGGAATTCCCTCTGCTGTTCTGGCCCTGCTTCATCCAAGGAAGTGTCTTTCTTTTAAAGAAGAAAAATATTTGGTAGAAGAAATTGACTTAGTAAATCAACTCTGTAATATAAATGATAAAATCACCCACCACAGTCAAAAGCATCCTGCACTTATACAAACAGCAGAGAATCATTTTCCATTCACATCTATCTAATGATAGAGTTTCATGATCAAATATTCATAAGTGGCTGGCGTTAAAACCCAGCAAGATAGACCTACTCCACAATGGTGGCAAGGAAATCACCAAGGTGGACTAAACAAAACTTATAAAAGTTGGGGAGTGTTATGGTGCAAATCTAAAATGTCCCCCAAAATTCTCATGTATGTGGATGTGACCGGATCATTGGGGTTCTATACTCATCAGTGGGTTCCCTGATGAGTAGTTCAGTAGCTGAACGTGCCATTAGGAGGCAGGTCATGGTCGGTGTGACCTAGAAGGGTATAATCTTGTCCCAGCTCCACCCTTCTGTCTCTGCTGCCATGGGTGGAGCACCTTTCCCCCGCCACACCCCTCTGCCATCCTGTTTCTGCCTTGGAGCCAGCCAATTATGGACTGAAACCATGAGCCAAAATAACTCTCTCCTAGCCAGGTATGGTGGCACACACATGTAATTCCAGCACTCAGGAGGCTGAGGCAGGAGGATCACAGCCAAGTTCAAAGCCAACCTGGGCTACATAGTGAGTTCAAGGCAGCCTGCACTACACACCAAGACACTTTCTCAAAAAACCTAAATAAATAAATCCTTCCTCCTTTAAGTTGTGGGTGTTAGATGTTTTGTCCCAGAGACAGTAAAGACAGAGAGACAAAATTAAGTAATTATAAACTAGTAATTTAAAAAAGAAACAATAAAAATGACTATTCCATACAATATTGGATGCTCATGAGTTAAACTCAATCCTGTGTAACTGAGGAAAGACAGTAAACAAGAGTAATGGTCAATGACTTCAGAGAATACAAACAATAGCTACAGAGATGAAAAAATACCTATGCAATAAGAAGGGATAAAGAAAAAATTTTTTTCAAAGATCAGAAGTTAATAAAAATGGAATATTAATAGCATGAGATTACTCAAAATAGATGTTATAGACTTTGGCACATGGGGAAAATATACATTTTAGTTTTTGCTTAGTTTTCTTGCTGGTAGACTCAAAAGTATAATGGTTTGTCCCATCTGAACTGTGTGTGTGTGTGTGTGTGTGTGTGTCTAACACTGTCTTAAATGTTTTCTAGCCTAGGAATAATGGGTAGAATCCAGGTTCCAATTACACTTCCATCACACTTAGGTAGGACTGTACATGCTCCCTCAGCACTGGGGCTCCAGTCTCTTCTGGTGGAGAATGTCAACAATCCATCATCCCTGCTAATGCTGAGATGCGGTGTCACAGATAATTTAAACAGCTGTCAGAGCTGAGCAGCGCCTCAAAAAATTCCATATGGCTTGTAAAACGCACATGTGCTCTAAGCCCTTCCCCCTGCAAGACAGAGCAAGGAGGAAGGAAATGAAGTCAGAACACTGAGAGTGCAATCCCACATTATGCTTCAATATGCTCATCTGCAATGTCCAAGCAATACAGTACAGGGGAGCATTTAATCAAAAAGTTGTGTGGAAGTGCCCAGCACAGTGCCTGACAAACATACATGGAGCATCGCCAGAATGCTCCAAAATCCAAGCCTTTGTTTACAACACGATGCTCAGTTTCATATTTTAGAACATTGCAGATTTGAGGTTTTCAGATTAGGAGTGTTCAACCAGTAAAGTCTATGCAAATATTCTAAAATGTGAAAACTTCTAAAATCTGAAACACCTCTGGGCCAACACTTTTGCATAAAGGACACACTGCATGCAAAGGTATTCCAGAAATGTTAGTAGTGATGTCTCCCTTCTCTTGACTAAACTCCTCAACCTTTTGCAGCATGCCACTTCTAAAAGGGTTCTCCAAAGCAAAGGAGATAAAACTTCATGCCAAACCCTGAATGGGGAGAATTTAGAGGATACTGGACGCCTAAATAAATAGACAGGAATTTTATGACCTGCTTTTTGATTGCCTGTAGCACATGTACCTACAGGAGCACAGGTGATCTAAGCAAGCTGCAGAGCTCAAGACTCAGCTGCTGCTGCTGCTCTACTGGAACCAGGAGGACTGGAGCATCTTAGGCTGACAGAAAACCCAGGCAGAAGCAGCAACAATGCACCATGGAGGGCGTTGTGTGAGGTGCAAGAGACTCGCAGAAGCCCTAGCACGATGCTCAGACTAAGGAGGTGAGGGACAGTGTGCAAGGAACTGAACTTCTCTCACCTCCACCCTCTGAGCTGAATCTGAACGCTAAGGTCTCTCCCTGCACATTGTGATTCTTGTTGACCATGGACTCCAAATGCTTTAAGGTGGTAGTGGTATGTGCTGAAGTGTTTTTATAACAGCATGAGAAATTACCCTAGCGCTGACTCTGTACAATAACAACTCCACACATCTCATAAAATCATAGATTAACGGGGTTTGGTTAGTTGACTGGTTTTTGTTTATAACTTTACCCCACCTAGCACAAAGGTAGAAAAATACGTGGTGGGGTGAGGTTTTTTGGTATGATTACATTTAGTCAGAAGCTCGAAAGAGGTAAAAATCAAAATAATTTTAAGATACTCTTTTTCTTCTTGTTCTATGAACACTGTTTTGCTCAATGAACTCTCATAATAAAGAACAGGATGGAAAATGTGGCACTAAAGTGAAGAGCTTTACAGTGTAAAATGGAATAAGATACTATGGGGGAGGGAGATAGAATTAGGACTTGAAATAAAATATTTACAATAAACTGGGCATAAGGAAAGATTATCTCTGAAATTGTGGCCTCTATTCAAAAACTATTTTATTTATTAACCATTCCTTTTTCTCTTTCTATAAAGAAATCCAGTGCAGTATCAGCCTGGATATATTTATAATACTGCTGTTGGAGGATGTCCAGGGTCTACATTTGGTTTTAGAAGGTTCTTCCTACATAGAAGCTATCTCAAAAAGCCAAAACACACACTCAGAAAAGCTGAAACTCTTGTTAACATTTTCCAAGCATACAGTAGCTATGCACCATTTGGCACCCACCAGAATCCCTCCAAAAGTATCAAAAGGCTGCCAACTTCTCCCTGCATTTACAAGAACAATTCTTGAAAAAGTGTCTGTTTGCAGAAGAATTCCACTCTTACTGGTTTGCTCATCAAAAGTTTACTATCTCCCCATAGAGAGTTGACTTGGTTTTTAGTGACTTGGCCAAATATCAAAATGGCTGTAATTAAATGGAATTGTGAGAGCCAGATGAGGTATAAAAACTGAGGGTGATCCCAAAGGAACTAAAATTATGTTTAGCACATGTTTAAATTACATACCAGTCACAGGGCAAGCCATTGTCAGACACCGTTCCGGAACAGAGAAAAAATAGATCCATATGATGGAAGGAAGTGTGCATGGAGAGAAGCCATTTCACAGTTCAGAACAGCCTGGCTGAAGCAACTGTCCAAGTTTCTCAAAATAAGTATCTCGCACTCAATTATTTTAATAGGATACGAAAAATCTGAGAAGCCACAGCATCACGGTTCAGCACATTTGAATTGCAAGCTGAAACACTGTTAGAATGCAGCAGCTAGATAGATCCGATCTAAGAGACAGAATTTCTAATTTACGGACTAGATGGCCACCTGTCCAAAGTTTTCCCAATTCCCCCACCCCTTGATGACAAGGACACCTTACAAGTGGAGTAGCTGTCTGAAATATCTTGACAAGTCACTTGTTATGTCATTCCATGTTACAGAGGGCTCACCCAGCACTACCAAGGCCTACAAAGAAGAGTTCCTAAAATTAATTTTTGTACCTCTTCCTAAGGCTTAAGAAAACCAACTGCCAATTTATGTGTATCATAACATCTTTCAGAACTGAAGCCCCTCATCTCTAGGGAAACTTCACCCAGAACAAGGCTGGTCACCTGTGATTCACAGGGTATGGCCATAATATTTAATAGATCCATTACAGCACCATCATTGTAAAAATTTAAGGGCTGTCATGGGAATGCTATAACTATACGGCATGGGTTTCCTTTCAGTGTTTTTTGTTTTGTTTTGTTTTGTTTTGGGTTTTTTTTTTTTTTTTTTTTTTTTTGGTTTTTTTTCAAGACAGGGTCTCACTATGTAGTGCAGGCTGGCCTTCAACTCACTATGTAGCCCAGGCTGCCCTCGAACTCATGGTATCCTCCTGCTTCAGCTTCCCCAGTGTTGCGATTACAGGCATGTGCCACCACGGCCAGCTATGGCACAGGTTTCTTTAGCCACATGCAATACATACACAGAATCAGTTAACATGAACTTCAGAATGCGGTGAAGTATAGAGGGCAGGTAAAGCAGTTCTGGTCTCTGTATGGCTTAAGACCAAAGCAAACTTCAGGGTGAGTCTAGCAGCTTATGGGACTACACTGGTTCACTAAAATCTTAGGGACCTCAGCAAAGTCTCCTGCCACCACCAAGAGCTCATCACCTCCCATCTGCTGAGTGATTCTCTCAGAACTGCAGCCTTTTCTTTGCCTCAGTGGATCACACTTATTCAGAGACAGGGGAGGGGCAGCAGCAGAGACATAAACAGTTTAGAAAGCCCTTCAGGTGAGGAAGACAGACCCTCTCTCCCCACACTGGCACTCTCTGCTGTCACTAAGGCTCTGACCCACTGTATGCAGCCCTCAAAGACATTCAAGAGAGGGAGAGAGGAAGATAAACGCATTGATCGATCGAGCTCAGTGGCTAACTCTGACAGTTAAGGTTTCACTTGTAACTCAGTACATCCATATGTGGTGGTTAACTTTATGTTTCAATCTGAGGATTTTTTGGATGAGATTTAACATTTAAACTGGTGGACTCTGAGTAAAGCAGATAGCCTTCCACAGTGGAAGGACCTCATCCAGTATCAGCCAAATACAGAGCAATGAGTAGAACAAAAAGACCATCCTCCTTGAGCAAGAGGGAACTCTCCAGAGACTGCCTTAGGACTGCACACCTGCCAGCCCTCCTGGGTCTATAGCCTGCTGGCCCACACTGCAGACTTTGGACTTGTTTGTCTCCACAATTGTAAGTTCTTTGTAACTATATATACCCACCTTATTGGTTCTGTTTCTCTGGAAACCCCTAATACACAGATGATAAATAAAATTAAGCCAACACGAAAGTTTCAATAAGCAATAGGTATGCAATGTATTTAGACTTTTAAAGACATTTCTTTTCCATATCAAGCTATGTTGTTCCACATCATGTGTGTCTTAATATGGGTTGTGGACAAAAAAGTCAGAAAGGCCAGAAGAAAAAAAAAATACCTTTCAAGGTCACATCCCCAGTGATCTACTTCATCCAATGAGGCCCCACCTCCGAACTTTTCTGCCACCTCCCAATAGCCAATTAAGTTATGAATCCATACATGGGTTAACCCAGTCATGACTTCAGAGCCCTCACAATCCAATCACCTCCCAAAGGCCCCACTGCTGACCATTGCTGGGTGGGAGACCAAGGCTTCAATACGTGACCTTTGGGGGACATTTAAAATCCAAACTGTAACAAGAACCAAAGAGCCAAAACAGGAAGATTATTAAACCAGAAGACAGCCCCTTTCAGGAAAACCTGTTTCAAAGATTGAAAACAAGCAGGAACACAACTATTTCCCAACCCATACATGAGGTAATTAATTTTCTTATACCTCCCATTCATTGAAGTTTAAGGAATATGTTGGTCATCTACACAAGGGAACTTGCTGATCTTTCACAGAACATACAAATGTGGCACTACACAGACTAGTTGTTAGTTCGAAGCCACATCTCAATTTTATGCTATTTTAACAAACCTTCAAGAATGCCAAATGGAAAATTACAGCTTGAAGCTTGAACAAAAACTAGAGATATTACCATAAGAATTAACCTCCTTGGCCAGTGAGATGGCTCAGCGGCATAAGCGCCTGCCTGGCAAGCGCGTGGGCCCAAGTTTGACTCCCGTAGCCCACGTATGGAAAAAAGGGCCGGTGATATTGCTCAGTGGCACGAGCGCCTGCTGGCGCGCAAGGTCCTGAGGTCGACCCCCCATACCCACAAAAAAAAAAAAAAAAAAAAAAGAATTAACCTCCTGAACCTGTTACTGACATTTTTGCTTTATAAAGTAAAATCTTTTAGAGTAATCTTTATCAAGCACTCCCTCTACTAAAGTAGAGGGGCTTGCTTTGGGGAAGCCTTCTGCCTAATTTCCTGGATAGTGTGGGTAGCTCACAAGGGACATACATACCCATCACCATAGCCTCTGCTCATGTAGTCATCCCTCAAAGGTTAACGAGAGAGATGCAGTTCAACAGTCATGACTCAGTAGGCAAAGCCTTCCTTGCTTCTCTGCAGCTTCCCACACCAGCAACAAGCTCCTGCCTGTTTGCATATATTTGCAAAAAATAACTAATTAGCAAAGACAAACAACTTGGAAAACAGACTTAAGATGATAATTTAAGGGTAATTTCTATTTGACAGTCAAGATTCCTGTCTTGAAGCTTCCATTGTCAGTGCAAGACTGTAGGTACCTGCCCTTACATAGCAACCGAGGGGGCATTTGGGGCATGGTTCACTGTCTTACACAGCAGCTGGGGACATAGCTCAGTGGTGGAGTGCTTTCTAACCTCTTCCATTAGTTTGGATCTAAACAAAATCAAAACATGTTTTGAATTTCATGAACATCTGCTTTATGATTATTTTATTTATAATGTAAGCTGATAGACTTTGAAGATATTAGTTGTTTTTTAAAACAATTAACAAAAAACATCATAGTTATTTATAACATAAGTACAAAGTTTATGTTTCTTCTCACATAAAATAAAGGGGTAAACTACTTCTAAGATTCCGTTCAGCTGAAATAAGTGTATATATATCCTCACATCCCCTAATCATATTTGATTAGGAAAAGGCCTCTTGATCTTAGTTCAGATGATATAACCTGGTTTAATGGACTAGTAAGCCCCACTGGTAAGCTATTCCTTCTGTGTAAAGCTGTACATTCTTTTGGTTGTGCTGCCAAGAATATAAGCTAAGAAGTTGTTGCCTTTGCTCATCCCAAAAATTCAATGGTTTAGTTTCCATTCTTATAGAAAATCTAAAACATTTCCTGGCTTTTTTTATGTAGTTTCATTGCAAGACCTTCAAAAAAAGTCTAAAGAATTCTGGGATCTAGGCTTAACTCTTCCGGCCATTAACATCTAGGGATGGGCAATTGACACAAGTAGTTCCACTTGTCAGGAACATCGAACCTCTCTTCTGAAAAACAGGCTGAATTAAATGATTCCTACAATATCCTCTAAAATACATATATGACAACTATTAAAATAACATAGCACAGTTTGAGGCCTATATGTTTCTTACCCATCTCCAGCAAATCAACATTCTAAGTATGCAAATGTGAGTATAATAAATTCTCATGAAGTATCAATGTTGTTTACATAGTTTTATAAAGTATGTCATACCTACTATATGCAGATAAATGTAATCTATAAATTATATTCTGAATTTTTGACAATTCTCAATGCACTCTATAAATATTTAGAGGTTTTCCTTCAGACAATGTAAAAATGCATGAGTTATTATTCCATGTTGACAACATGTACATGTGCCCATCCATTTAGTGATTTGCTGAAAATTCCAAGTGTTGGCTGCCAACTGAGTATATTTCATTTTAGTGAATTTTTTAACTTACACGATTTATCAAGCCATCAAAATTTTGTCTCAGTGACAGCTTTTCACAAAATGCCATACTGCAATGACATCTTTCTTCAACACACGCCAACACCCCAGCAATGTCAACCACCCTTCTGGGCTCAATTTCCACACACACTTAAATTAATGGCCAGGGTAGAACTTACGACATCTTAGTGACATCTCTAATTTTTTTAAGACAGGTAATTTTAAAATTCCAATTACACAGAAAGCTGAACTAGAACTAAGCACACTCCTCCCTGTTGGCATCTCTTAGGAAATGTCTTCATTGAAGAGACAGAAATGCTTCTCAACAGTTATTACAAAACAGATGTTCCTAAGTAGGTTAAAATTTGCCCTAAGTGTTCTATTAACACACGTATACTATTTAACTTTTTCTTTAGAGTACAGATGTTTGTTTCTCTTCGAAAATAGTTTCTGTCAAACCACGAATCAAGGATTAGCCTAAATTAAGAAAAACTGTGCTGTATTTATATGTGAATGGCCTGTATGTCTCTTTCCCAACTCCAGCAAATCAAATAACATAGTTTGGGCCTCACAGTTTTACACAAGCCATCTCA
Organism: Erethizon dorsatum; assembly: GCA_028451465.1. Classification (NCBI taxonomy): domain Eukaryota; kingdom Metazoa; phylum Chordata; class Mammalia; order Rodentia; family Erethizontidae; genus Erethizon; species Erethizon dorsatum. Next base: position 135,125,291 of record CM051823.1, on the reverse strand, counting down.
GATGGACATCACTCAGGAAAACGCAAGGCATCCCTGCACTTCCTCTCCAGCAGTGTCCTAAGAGGGAAAGTCTCACACCCTTTCAAGCAGTGTCTCATTCTCAACCTCTGAAATTATAATGAGAGTGATTTCCAGACATTTGCATTGTTTTGTTTTGTTTTTGTGGTACTGGGGATTGAACTCAGGGCCTTGTGCATGCTAGGCATCACTCTACCACTGAGCTACACCCCCAGCCCGACATCTGCATTTTAATAGACTTTCAAAGCCTATTAAAGCCTTGCAATCTCAAGCTTGAGAACCTTCACTGCTAGCTTGTTTTTCCACAGGTAAGAAAAGATTTATAGACACTTGTTTAGTATCTCTAAATTCTCGTCTGGCTCGTCTTTACAATCTGCCTAAGATCAGCAGTGCCATTATTTTACCAACAATCAGTATGATTTATCTTGTGCCCACTGTGGCTGCTATGTCCTACTCAGACTACATACGGCTACTTTCTTCTACATGGATTCCCCCTTGTTACTGTGTTCATGACAGAGTCTATGGGGCTACTTTATTCTACATGTATTCCACATCGTTACTATGTTCTACACAGATTCTGTGGAGCTACTTTATTCTACAGGGATTCTACACTGTTACTGTGTTCTACACAGATTCTGTGGCTCGACTTTGTTCTACATATATGCTATATACCTTCCCACTTCACTTCCCTCCACTGCCTGCATTAAGGCACTGACAGCATGTCAATTTCTTCCCTGGCAATTCTTCTAGTTTAATGCTGAAATCCATATGTCCTCCAGTTCCTAAGGCCTTGAAATTTATATCACCCACAGCCCAGAAGAGCACAGAAAACAAACTAATGACAATGTCTAATTACTTGTTCACAAACTGTGCCTTTCTTACTAGTGTTAGGTGTGGCTTGCCTGTCATCCACATTTGTTCAAATGCCCAGTAGCATAATAGCAGGTTACAGATACGCTGTTCTTAAACATTTATAAATGCTTTTCTTGTGCTTTCTTACACTTTGTAGTTGCGCAGAAATAGTGACTTTTATAGTCGAAAGGATGCTTAAAAATCAGTCCAAAGCGACTCCCTGTAAAGTTACAAATTAAGAAATGGAAACCCCGAGAGAACAATGTTTTGTTCGAGATCACACAGCTATTTTTGGCAAAACTACCCAAAACCCAGGAATCTAGTCTTCTTTTCAGTGTGGTATGCTATCTCACCCCAGACTGTCACCTCCAATTGGACAAATAACAAGAACAATGCAATCAAATACATACAAATACCTTTCAAATAGGTCAATTTTTGTCATCAATCAGAACCAAGGAACATCACCAAAAAGGCACTGATAAACGTCATGTGTCTGCCAAAACATTTCCAGCAAACTCCATGGACTGACTGATTACTTTTATACAGCTCACAAGGAATCCAACTGAGAGAGCAGGAAAGATAAGGACACATGTATAACCACCAGACAGACAATCTGGCCACGTGAAGGATGGACCCTGAGAAGGTTAAGGACAGAGGATTATGTTCAAGAGAAAACTAGGAGTCAGAAAATGCTCAGGAAAAGATTTAGGAGGAACATCCCACAGTGATGAGGAAACAAACCAGCGCTCTCTTGTTACAACAAAATTCTTACCTAGAAGATGAAGAAAATGTTGGGCTGGTGAGTAGGGGCTGGAGATATGTACGATGAACAGAGCCAATTAATGAGATGTCTGGGTTGTTTTTCTATCTTATGTAAAATGCAGTTGTTTTCCGCATGAAATGAATCTATTTCCCAACAAGTAGTTCAGCAGATACTTGTACAGGAGGAGTTATTGTGGATAACTAGTTGCACAGAATGATTAAGATTTTCCAGAGGGAAAATTCAAAATGTACAAGTTAAAGGAAAATATTTTGGTTTCTGATTCAGCAAACATTCATCAAGGTTTTATGAACTCATACAGTAGGTATTGATCCCAGAAGTTTCAAATGCCACCAACACAAATGATAGTTTAATTCAGTTTGACATACTCCGGATGTGTTCTTCCTCAGCTTTGGTTCAGATGCATAAATGCCCTCTTCTGAAAGCCTTCATTTTACATTAACTTTATGGTTACCCAGAGTGTAAGCGACTATTGTTCTGCCAACCACCACCTTAGCACAAAGCCTGAGAAGGAAAGTCAACGATGCCTCAGTTGCCAGAAGACACTGGGAACCACTGGAGAACAATATTATTCTCTCTCTGAGGAAACAAACATTTGTGACTTAAACTGTGCACAGTGGCACACACATGTAGTCCCAGTTACTCGGGAGGCTGAGGCAAGAAGACCGCAAGTTCAAAGCCAGCCTGTGGCTGTGAAACCCTGTCTCAAATTTTTAAGAAAAGGGAAGGAGTGGCTGGGAGTTGTAGCCCAATACTTCTTGGGTTCAAGCTCAGTGTTGCAAAAAGAAAAAAAGAAAAAAAAAAAAAAAAAGTTTATGCAACTCGCCAAAAGAGTAAAAGGTGTATTCTACACCTGAATCTAGATGACAATAAAAAGGTCTTGAATTTTAAAATCACAACACAAAATACCGCACTAAAGTTCATCACTATATTTTAAAGGCACTAGGAAAACAAGTTTAGGAAAGATTTGCAAGGTTATTTTTGTGCCATTTCCCAAACTACTGACAAAAGAATTTCCAAATTTCTAGTTTTGCATGCTGTTTCCAATGCAAAGAAATCACTTAGTAATGGGAACTCTTGAAAAACCATGTCCAAAGGACACATTCAAAAATCCAACCATGAATTAAAAAAAAAAAAAAAATTGTAATCTGACACCAGGAAAACACAATGAAAGCTGAAGTCCAGATTCTGTTACTCAATCTACAAACCTCATAAATGGAAACAAAGCAGCCCAATTTCCAGCTGGATGGAATGCCTGGAGAGCAGTTGCCAGAGCCCAGGCTGTACAAGGTCCCCAACAGGAAATGCACTCCACGCTCCCGGCAGCGCACGTGCTTGGGGCACCAGCCTGCATCTCCCTGCCTTAATCATTTGTGGGAGAGGCTCAGATTGGGCGCTTTCTGTTCTTATAGGTATGAGCTTTCAAATTCTAGAGGACTTTTATGAAAATCCCTGAATCATTTATAATTATGGACACGTTAACAGTCAGTAGAGGTAGAGAAAGCTGGTTTTAAGTATCAGCTGTGGAATTTCACAACTGCATGAACTTGGGGAGGGACCCATAGGACCCCAGCCTTCTCCTGTGTAATGGTGACATATGTGAACAGCCTCAATGGCAACCTTCACTGATATTCTCCCTGCCCTTCACATTCTCTGACTATTCCACTGCCACAAATCACCCTCATTGTTAAGAGGACCTCCTTTCTACCAGTCTCATGCCCCTAAATCCACTCCCGATAATGCAAAGAGGGACTGGTCTAAAAATGCAAATCTGACCTCTCTCTCTACTGCCCAAAACTTAAGAAATATGCTCTGTGTCAATGAATGTTACTCATTATTCTTCTCTACTTGAAGTTCTTTATTGACCTCATGTTCTTAAGTTTACTGGTTCTTAACACATTGTAGGGACTTTACTCAATTCTTGGTACGGGAAGAGTGGTTTAAGTTGGGCTTTCTTCCTCATTCTACAAAAGTCTTGCTCCCCCACCCCAATTAAGAAGAAAGGAGATAATACATCAGAGAGCCTACCAGAGCGCCTAGTACTTACTTCCACAGCTTCTCATGCTTATCGTTTGTTCCAGAGTTTACAAAGTGCTTTCACACACGTGAGCTCATTTGATCTAACAACTCTGAGTTCCCTGAGGTTACATGGACAGAACTGTGGCTAGTAATGCCCAAGGCCTGCTGAATCAAGGCTAGAGTTCTGGCAGACCCACTGATTCCAAAACTTGAGGTTTTTGGGTTTTTTACACTTTTCTGTTAAGAGTTCTGGCTTCTTTTATAGAAAACAATATAGAAGGAAATAAAAATTACTTCCCTTTATCGTATCAAATGCGTTTGAATATTATACGATACAGATATCCATCCTTCCATAACGTCTATCGAATATTTTATTACATTTAAGAAACATAAACACATAGGTCAAATTTGACTATCACGGATTCTAAAGGACTTTGTTTTATACCCTATAATTACTTTAAGCTATCAATGTGTTCATTCATTCATTCTGCCACTCGGCATATTTTTATCACACATGAACTTCACCTAGGGCACTGAGTGTTGCACGTTTGGCACTGGAAATATTTGGTATTCCTGCGATCAAGATTCTAGGCCTTCAAAGTTTCTCGGCTGAAGCTAACGGTGAATGATCTTGAAGGTTATTCTTAGAGGCATTTGAATAAAGAAAGTCATTAACTGGAAGCCAGGAAATGCAGGCTATGTTCCTACATAAGCTCAATGACCTTGGATAAGTGTCTGGTATTCAGTTTCCTTACCCACAAAAATGGAAGAATTAGCCCATATTATCTTTAAAGTTACTCCATGCTGTGAATTCTAGAGATTCCGTATAATTGGCAAGCCCTTTTGACATCTACCAAGTACATAATTTTGTATTGCGATTTTATAAATTTGTGAGATGATCTGTATTTATTGTAGCTTGAAAGAATACCTCCAGATTACCCCACAAATTGTTAGAAGTTTTTAACTACATATAAATTCAGAACATTTTTAGCAATCTTGCAGCCAGTTTAGCTTGCAAATTGTCCCTACATCAAAACTGCAATTTCATGTGTAGACTGTGATCTTCAAATGATTCCTTTCAGCTGGGCATGGTGGTGCATGCTTACATGGAATCTCTGCATTTGGGGTGGCTAGAGCAGGCAAATCGCAAATGCTCGCCCAAGCCGGGCAACTGAGCAAAACGCTGTCTCAAAGTAGAAAAGGGCTGGAGATGTAGTTCAGTGCAATGGCCCTGGGTTCAACCCCCAAGGACATGAAAGAAGAAAGAAAAGAAAAGAAAAGAAAGAGAAGGGGAGAAGGGGAAGGAAGGAAAGAAGGAAAGAAGGAAGGTCTATCTAATTGGAGAACCTAAGACTCAAAATCTCTTTTTCTTAATTTCTCTATGGCAAGTCACTCTGGGATGACTTAAAACTCTTCCATACAAAGTAGCCCTTTCATACAATCTATTAGCACAGCTTTATGTGAGCAAGCTCTTTTTGGCCTTATTTTCAAGCTTCTTGCCCCCTTATCCTTCTCAGCTAATCACAGCTGGACATGTAAACCTTAGTGCCTTGAAAGGTCATCAGCTGAGGAGGATGATGTCCACCTTGGAATTCACACCCCAGAACCTTCCCTATCACTGAGAAGACACTGGTCTAAGACACATCTAAGATGGAGCACATTTCTTCGTATTTATACACAAAATAGTATCTGTCTCCAAACTCTTGTTTCTTCCTTGTTAGAAACAATCCTTTCTTTTCTCATCTGTTTGTGTAACCTTAACTGAGCTCCTACTCCATTATTTGTGGTGATGTAGGTTGAACACAGCAGTGAGAATAGACTTAGTGTCACCGCTGACCCACACTGTATCTTTGAGTGAATTATAAAAGTTACCCTCTTCCACTGGAGAGGGGTGCACCAGAGACTTGGCAAGTTGAGGGAATTGGATTTTAGCCTCCACTTGCCTGTTGGTAATGATGACCTTGTGCAGTGAACAACTCACAGAACTATACAAGGTGGCATTACCAGATGTATACATAAAAAATGTGTTCTAGGCCTGGAGATACAGCTCAGTGGTAGAGCATTTGCCCAAGGCCCTGGGTTCAACGTTTAGCAATGCCAAAAGAAAAAATAAAAATGTGTTCTATAGAGGCACTGACAACTAGAAGAGGAAGAGTTTGACTTTGCCAAAAGATAAGGAGAAACAAAGCTTCCTAGAGAAGGTATTTGCCTGACACATGACAAATGTGTGGATAATCAACCAATGGACAAGAAAAGTAAGAGCAGTAGAAGCAGAAAGTTCACTCACTCCAGATAATGGCATGGAAATGATAACCTCCAGACAGCTGGATGTGCCTGGAGCAGGCGGTGTGTGTGCCGCTGTGTGCAAGGGGGAAAGAAAATGGGACCTGAGCAAAGTCGCTAGATGAGACTGGGAAGACAGACGGCCACGTTATGAAGCATCTTAAATGGCAGGTTAAACTGTTGAAACCTGATTCTGAGATCACTAGGGGCTTGTTCTGCCACTGTAAACAATAAACTTCTCAGTTATACCTTGCTATTTTTTTTTAACATTTATCCATCACAAAATCTCTGATACCCAAGAAACAAGTTTTACTTTCCTGTAAAGTGAGCAGGTAAACATGCGATGAAATAGAAATTCGCTTTTCGAACTCTACTTATCTTGATACTACATTTTTAAAATATGAAAATCCTGGGCCGGTGAGATGGCTCAGCGGCATAAGCGCCTGCCTGGCAAGCGCTAGGGCCCGAGTTCGACTCCCGGATCCCACATACGAAAAAGGGGCCGGTGATATCGCTCAGCGGCACGGGCGCCTGTTGGCGCGCGAGGTCCTGAGGTCGACCCCCCGGTACCCACAAAAAAAAAAATAAATAAATAAAAAATAAAATATGAAAATCCTAAAGGATATCAGGAAATGGTTTTAAACGTTGTAAGATCAGCAGCTAATACTTTTTATTCAGACCCTAGGGCTGAAGTGTTAATAGCAATAGCATATGATCTACCTGTAGAAAAGTTGGAAGACATTTCAAAAGCTTTTAGAGACATTCTAGTTTAAATCTTTTGGGAAGAGAATCGGAGACAACCAGGTGTCATCTGTTAAAGTCTATCAACAGCCTTTGGGAAGCAGAAGGTAGAATAGCGAATAACCCAGAAAAAACAACCAGGGACCTCTACAGCACAGCAAACAGACCAGGTCTTGGACACAAGGCTGCCCGGGGTGTCACCTAGCACACCATTACCTGGGACACCCCCCACCCCCAAGGGATCAAGCAGCCCCACTCTCAACCGTAAACGAAGTTACCTTATTTTTCAGTGTTTTTAAAAAGTTAAGGGGCATGGAAGCTCATCCATATGAAGTTTCACCGTTTCGTAAAGATAAAAACACCTCGTACAATCTTACTCGCTTACTTTACGGCAGCTGTCTGCAATCAACGGTTGGAAGAATGGGCTCTCTTCTTCCTAAACTGTTTTTGGTAAATACGATCCTTCGGGGACACAACGAGTCGCCTTTCACAGAAACCTGGTACCTCAGCCCCCCAGGAGCAGCGCCAGTCCGGGAGTGGTCGGTGGGCGTCCGCGCCAAAACTCTGCTCCCCTCCCATGCCCCGAAGCGCCCGCGGGCTGCGCAGGAACCGCCCGGGTCTACACCAGCGGAGCTGGGGGTGCAGAACTCGCTCCCCGCAGCACCCCTGTGCCCGCGCCGCGACTGCCCGGCTGGCGCCTACGGCCACTCGGCCCCGGGATGGGACAGGCGGGTCCGGAGACCTCGTTTCAGAACCTGGAAAGTGTTCGCCCCCAAAAGCCAAGCTGCCAGGAACCTGGCGGAGAGGTGCCCGGGCCGCGCCCCCGCTGCGTCCCCAGATCGCCTCCCGAAGCCAGCGGGGAGGGAAAAGGGCACCCACAAACGGGGCCAGGATTGATGGGGGCGCTGCCGGGCGCCGCGCCCCGCCACAGGGTCCTGAGAGCGGGCGGGGAGGCGCCGCGGCCGGGCACCGCCGTCCAGCCCCCCATGACCCCGCCGCGCGGCGCCCCTTACCTGGGGTCCCGCGCCGGGCACTATGCGGGTCGGTGGCGCCCGACGACCGCGCTGCTAAGGACGAGGCTCCACGGGGACGCCGGGCGGAGTCGGAGAAGTTTCTGGGGTCACTTTGTTCTCCACTCGGGCGTGCGCTGCGCGCCTACAGCGGTCAAGACAGCCCCTGCCCCGCGCGCAAAGCTCTGAGGCCAGAGTGGGGCCGCACCTTTCTCCGCCGCGGCCGGCCACGCCCAGGACACGCCCCTGCTCCCAGCCACGCCCCGTCCGTCCAGGACACGCCCCCGCTCCTCGGCCACGCCCCGTCCGTCCAGGACACGCCCCCGCTCCCCCGGCCACGCCCCGTCCGTCCAGGACACGCCCCTGCTCCCGGCCTCTCCCCGACGCTCTCTCGGGAGCCTCTCAGCCTACAAAAACAGAGCGCCAGTCCGCCCTCCCCAGGACCTCAGCCTGCGAAGCGCGTGTGCGATCCTGTCACTTCGCAAAGGGTGTACTGTGAATACGATGTTTCCTGGGTCCCACGGAGAGCGGACTCTGCAGACCCAGGAGAGGCTTCAGGGTGGAAGTGACAGCTGGGTTGGGCCGAGCATCCGGTAGAATTTGACTTTCTAGGTGTAAAGGCTGCAGGGCTTATTGGGGAAACCTGAACGACCCAGTGGGCCGTGATGAGGAAAGGGCGAGGACGCTGAGGAGCCGGAATCCAGGCTGCCTGCAGGCCGAGTCCCAGAACCTCTGTCCCGCCCTGCACCCGAAGGCTCTGCCCTGGAGGGGACAGGGGAAGGCAGGGGGGTGTAGTTGATGGGTTTCTGGGCCCCCCAAGAGGCAGGCCCCGCGCCAGGACTAGCTGTGGAGGATTCTCTTAGGGAAATGATTGTGGAACCAAATGCAAAGGGAACTGGGAAAGCGCCAGACACTGTGCAAACCTTCACTCTCCCAAATGAAGGAGACGGGAAGCAGTCTAAGATCATCTACGAGTTCCACAACTGAAGTCTCCCATTGTAAGGATCCCCATTGTCCTTGGATTCTCCTGGGAGCAGCCAGGTGGGAAGTGTGACCCAGGGCACAACCCAAGTGCTGAATTTCAGAGCAGAACACCTAGGGCCCTTGGGCCATTAGGCTGCAAGAGAGCTGGAGCTCTGTGCAGGTGTGTGAGGAGCGCTCATGCCTCCCCACAGCTGCCTCGCAAGGCGTTGTAAGCCTCTAAGGTTTGCTGGGGTCAGACTGACCTGTGTTCCACCCTCCCTCACCTCAGGTTCTGTGCACCCTGATCCAGTAATGCGGACCCCTCCCACTACGGAGGCTTGCTCCAGGTCAGTGCAGGAAGCCATACCGCACAGCTCCGCCTGGGAAAAGCCCCTTCCACTCACCTTCCCCTAATCTCTCCCAGCCTTGCCTCCTCTAAGACACTTTTCCCTTCACATGTTACTTACTTCCACAGCCCTTCCACAATAGCGGAATATTTTGTGTTTACTTTTTTTTTGCATATTATATTGCATTTTTTCACACTTTTAGAATGTTTTGTTTTCTGATTCTGAAGGTAATGCGTTTGTTGCACAAATTTTAAAAAATACCCTTGACCCAGGTGGCCCCAACCCCTCCGGTCTTGCAGAGACACCATCCCTTCCTTGATAGCCAACAGCTGAGCCTCCATCCCATGTGTTGTAGTCTGTGTCCAATCAAGAGAGAGACCTACACAGCAATTTAAACAGTGAAGTTTAATAAAATTATCAACTGGAATAGGATTTGGAGTAAGGAGGGATAGACAAGAAATAAGAGAAAGCAAAAGAAAATAGGAATAGCAGATAGAATTTAAGCAGCCACACTCCTAGGGCTGAGATAAAGCTCTCAAAGAGGAGATTTCCCCCTTCCCCTGGGGCCGAGATCCAGATCCCCTTGGGGAAGACACAGCTATCTAAATAGCAGAGGTGTCATTCTGGTTCATAGTATTGAAACCTGCTGGAAATTCACACTTCAGAACTTGTTAGACATCTACTTTTTTAGGGTGTAGAGAGAGTTCGCATGAAGATGCCACTTGGAAGCACTTCACTACCAAAGCCCTCATCGGTGGTATTCCAGGGTGAGTGTTCCTGGTGAGGCTGCCCACGTGCAGGAGCCTGCCTAGCCAGAGTGCAGACACCACGAGGCAAACTGGTCCTCCTGGACGTCTCTAGACCTCTGCCTGCTAACTAACAAAGCACCAAACCTGCAGGCAAAGGCAATTATTAAAGGGCCCAGATCAACTTTTACAAAGAAGGTAATGGGTGACATTGGGGCTGAAGAACAATGTGTTGACAACTGGTACACTGGGTCACCTCAGAAGATCCAGGTACTATCCAGCTTTCTCTTCCAAAATCTCCATTCACATTCAGGGTGAACACCAGCATCTCTACAAATTCTTCCCGTGGGCACTTGTCCCCTCTGCCAGCCATTTTGTTCCTGACGTCCCTCTGCTTCAGGCTGCCTCTTATTCCTTCCCCAACAGCTTCACCTCTGTTGGAGGCGCAGACGACTCCTCTCCCAGCCTCTCACCACACAGCCTGGACCAGGCTGTGAGATCAGCAAAATCGGATGGAAGCTTTGGGGGGACAGAGGGAAATCACAGAAGGAAAAAGAAACATATTAAAATTAAGTAGTAGTTCTGCAGACATGAAAACATCCACAGGACTCTCCACAGGTCATCTCTCTCCTCAGCCTGTGCCCTGACAGGAGGCAGGGAAGCAACAAGTCTCCTCCACAGGTGGCAATGTCACAGGACCTAGCAGAGAGCAAAAATGGTTCATTCTTCTACACTCCTGGTCCCACTCCACTAGATTAAAAAAGATTGTGGAGATACAGCCTGTCAGTAAAAGTGAATATTCGTATCTCGATAGGAAGAGAAATTCAGTTTCTAATACTCATTTGACTGACTCACTTAATAATCCATGTACTGAGTGTCTACTCAACCCTTGGCTTGTGCTGGGCAGTAGGGATATAATCTATAATCATTACAATCTGAGGGGGACAGTAAACAATCCTACAAATAGTCATTTTTATATCTCATAAATGTTATGATGATGTAAAGCATATAACACAGGTTGACGATCCCTTATCTGAAATGCTCGGGCCAGAAGTGTTTGGGGCTTCTTTTTTTTTTTTTTTTTTCTGGTCTTTTTGAGACAGGATCTCACCAGCAGTTCAGGCTGGCCTTGAACTCACTTTGTAGCACAGGCTGGCCTCGAACTCACAGCAATCCTCCTGCCTCAGCCTCCCAAGTACTGGAATTACAGGCGTGCACCACTACGCCTGCTCTGGGGTTTCTGATTTTTCAGTTCTTGGAATATTTGCATATTCCTGAGACTTCACAGGGAAGGGGCCCAAGTCCCAAGTCTAAACATGTATGTTTCATATACACCTTCTATCCACAGCTTGAAGTAATTTTACACAATATTTATAATGTGCCCGAGTTTTAACTTATGCCCAGTACATGAGGTCAGATGTAGAATTTTTCACTTGTAGAATTATGTTGGCATTCAAAAAATGTCAGACTTTTGGAGCATTTCTGCTTTCAGATTTTCAGATTAGGAATATTCAACACATATTCACAGTACTCTCAGAGGCCATGGAAAGCCGCCCCCGCCAAGGCAACGTCTGAGTGGAGTCCTGCAGCCCGAACTGAGAGTGGGATCATTCCAGATAAGGGGAATGGTGCCTTCAAGGCTCTGAGTGGGGAAGGAGCCAGGCCCCTCTGAAGGAAAGACAGTCAGGACAGTGACAGGAGAGGAAGCCAGAGAAACAAGCAAGAGTCAACCATGCACAGTCATGCAGGCATATTCATAATTTTGGAGCCAGGCCTATAATCCTAGCTGCTCAGGAGGCTGAAGCAGGAGGATCTCAAGTTTGAGGATAGCCTGGGCATCTTAGCAAGACCCTGCCTCAAAATAAGTTTCAAAAAGGGCCAGCTCTGTGGTAGAGAGTTTGCCTAACAAGAATTAGCCCCTGGGTTCAATCTCCAGTACTTTAAAAAAAACAGAAAAAGAAAAAGACAACAGAAAGAAATTTTGGATTTTTGGATTTTTCCACCTAGATTAACAAAAGCACTCCAAAGCATTTTAAGCACCATCCTAGCTGATAGATGGAGAATAGCCTGAAAGGTACATTTAAGAATAATCTATTTGGGAAAAGTATAGGAAAACTCTATAAATCTAGAGCTCAGGACAGAAGTTGAACCTGTAGACTCAGACTGAGAGGAAACTAGTATGGAGAAATAATATCTAGCCAGGGGCTGGCTGAAATGCCCTCAGTGGACACTGGAGGGTAAGGAGAGACCGAGAGAGTAGACCAAGAGAGGCTTCTTCAAGGAGAGGCCTGGGAAATGGGGTGGGTTAGCAAAGAGGACTAAGGAGGAAGGGCGAGGGAGGCCCTTTATCATCTTTACCACAGAGCAGGATCAGCTTGCCTGTAGCATCATTGAATGAGCAATCAAAGAAAATCTATTCCAAAAGGTAAATTCAAAGTTCTACCCCTGGTGAGAAGAACAGTGTGAAGAGTTAAATGACCATCCACTTTCCTGACCATACAATCCCTGTACAGCCATCAGGGATTCCAAACTACTCAGCTACACCAGCCTTTTCTAAAAAGCTGCAGAACATTATCATAATAATAATTGCCATTCTACCACCTCGACATAAGTATTTTGTCATATTCTTCTGCAGAATCTTCATGTTTACCCACATCGCGGGAAAGGGATCATGTCCAGTGCATCTTTATCTCCAGTAACTCAGTGCATTTTCTGATACAGAGAAGGTGCCTAGCAATGTCTGCAGAATTAATTCTGCCTCTAAAACCCTCTAGAACTGTGCAGTGTTTGGTTAGGATTTCTGGTCACAGGACACTGAGCCAAAAGCCTCAATAAACAAGTCAGCCTTCCCCTGAATTCCACCTCAGAAAGAGATTCCTTAACACACTTTATTTTATTTTAATATGCTGGGAGTCGAACTCAGGACCTCATGCTTGCCAGGCAGGCGCTTATGACGCTGAGCTGTATCACCGGCCCCTAACACACTTTTCTTACTTTGGGAAGATTCTTTTTGAGTGATGGCTTTTTGTTTTCTTTCCTTTCTTTCACAGCACCTGAAAGAGAGTCTTTCTGCCTCTGCTTGAGTGCTGCCAGCTACAGAAGGGACCTTGCATAAAACCACACATTGGCAATCCCATAGGAAATGATTGCATTTAGTGCTTACCCCCAGGAGTTCAAATGCAGTTTTATAGCCTGTTTGTAAAAGACACCAGGATCCCAGCAAGGGACATTAATAAGCTGACCCCCACTCTCTGCCCAGTGCCCCATGATCTAGGAAATGGGCAAAGACAGTGCTTACTCAGTCCAGCCATCTCTCGGGCACAGGCAGGAAGTTCTGCCAATGCGCCAGGCTAATTTTGGAGCATCTGAGATTTCTAGAAGATAGCCTTTCTAAGGAAGACCACATTTCTCCTTCCTGATGACCACTTAGCCAAGTACAAATGGGTCTCTCTGCTGGCTGCTTGGAGCTTGCGGGACTCACTTCACTGCACGTTCCAAATCCCTGAAAGAAAGGAGGAGGTAGGCTTGGCTGGAGTTCCAGAAAGCTGTTTTTAGCTCCATATTTGATCCACCCTCCTTTGCCTTTAATCCATTTGCATGTGTGTATCGTGTGTAGTTGAGAGCTATAGTCAGAGTCATGTGTGCGTCCACATGTGCACACAAGTTCTCTTTTCTTTCCCATAGATTCATTTTATTAGTTTTGATTTCCACTCTCAAGTTACTAGAGTCTAATTTATATTTTTTTATTTACTTTTTTGTTCCAGTGCTGAGGCTCAAACGTAGGAAGACCTCAGGTGTGCTAGGCAAATACTTTTATCACTGAGCTACTTACATCTCTAACTTATATCTTTGAAGGGTTGCTGACAAACAAAAAGCCACCTTATAGTTTTACTATGTCATAAAAGCTCTATGTTTTGCTTAGATAACCGCTCAAGATTCCAGATTCTTTGGTTAGTGCCACCGAAAACCTTTCCCGACCACAATTATCTCTACCCCACTCCTGGCTCTGAAACATCTCCAGCCATCTCCAAAGAAAATACGGTGTGTTCAGTGCTCCCTGGGAAGCCAGTCTTAAATGGTGAGTGCGTTTTGAGTGGAGCAGCCCAACCTCCTCATGCACACGCCTGTCTCTGGGGAGCCCTAATGCAACCATCAAGTAATGCACAGAAAGACCTAAACTTGGGCCTCACCCTCAAAAGATGAATCCTTTCAAAAAACTACCTGTAACATTGCTTATGTTGATGAAACTGATGTTCTTTTGTTTGTTTTGTTTTTCATAATTTATAGTTAGCCTGAGAGATATCTGTAAAAGTTAACACTCTTGGAATCAAAACACAGTAGCTATTCTATATATTTTAACAATGTCCAATTCTCCCTCACCATTTGGTTATAGAGTAAGTATTTATTTTCACTGGGGCCCTAAGCATAGAAAATGTGTTCACTGAACCCAGAAACTTACTGTGAAATGAAAAACTTATAAAATATAAGCATTCCTTTTCTTTCAAATTTTCCTTTGTGTCCCTAAGTTCCAAATCCCTCCTTCCATTAAACTCATTCTTGGCGCTAGGAATGTAGTTCAGTGCTAGAGTGCTTGCCTAGAATTCACAAATTCCCTAGCGCTGCAAAAAAAAAAAAAAAAAAAAAAAAAAAAAAAAAAAAAAAACACCTCATTCTTGGCCTTCTATTGAAGCCTTCTCTGGTTGGACTCTTTCTGAATTTCTTTTACTTCCTGCCAGGCCTTTCCATTCTCCATTTAAGTTTAGTTGAATTCACTCTGCCTCCAACAGCATAGTCTTCCTAACTCTGTCATATAAATGCTTCTTCTTATTTTTATTATTGAAAGCATTAGGGACTGGAAGTATTGAGGTTTAGATGCCAAATTGTAAGTGGGTAGGAAGGGAGGAAGAGCAGGTAATACTTCTGCTTTTTGACAAAGATAAACTGAGTCACATTTGAAGATGAGGGTTACTGGCATTGGACCAGGTGGATCTTAGAAGGGAAGTGATTTCTGAGGTTAAACTATCTAGAAAATGGACTTCCAACAGGATGTTAGAGTTAGCAGCTTTTACCTGCATAAAAGGACTATAGAATCTTGAATGACTGAGCAGGTACACACTAACCAACATGTACTTCCTTAAAGAGTGTTATAATTGGGTGACAATATACAATTTTGAGGTTTCGGTTTCAAAACTAGGGTAATAAATGAGCTAAAATCTAAATTTGAGCTCATAATTTTATGATTGCCAATTTATTCTTGGTTTAATACATCTTAAGAAAAACAGTCTTAGGGTATCATTGTCAGTTGTAGTACTCATCAAATGTGTCATATATGTATTTATAGGAAATGAACATATTTACATGTCAATACTTACAGACTGATTTGATTTGATTAACAGACTCATACTATTGCACTTTTCCTTTCTTAAAGGAATTTACAAACTTCAGTGTTGGAATGGAGAAATAATTTAATGTAGAAAAAAACTAAATTTTATGTCTTAGCACATAATATAAATATATATTGAATTAATGAATATATGAATTAATGAATCTTTATTGTCCTAAGTTTGAGCAACAATACCTTGAACTTGGAGCTGGTTTGCTTTTCCACAAACTTTCTAATTGCAAGTTTTAAGCCACGAATATTAAAAATCAAACCCAAGCTTTTAAATTAAATATAGTTTTCTATAGGACAGGCTAAAAGATTAGATTTGTAACATGACACTGTAAAGAACATTTTCCAATTTAAAATAATTTAAAATAATTGTGACATTAAAATATTCTCTTCCAGATTATTATAAAACTACCTCGAACATCTACAGTGGTTCCCCAAAGCTACAGATTAGTGAAATTGTTCTGCTCACAATTTCCTGTTCCTACATCAAGAGTTTAAAAAATACTGGCATTTTACCATTTTGTGAAGGGAAAGAAGGAAAACATAGCTGCCGGCCACTCTGTATGCCTCTGGAATAACCTGCTTCCTTCCTTCCTCCCACCTCCATCCCCTCTGTGTGTTTTATGTCTTCCGTGTCATTTTAGGATGAAAGTCTCAGCAAACACATTTCCCCCGTGCGGAATTCTCTAATAAAAACAGACAACCTGTTTTAAACAAGCAACCCCGAGAAAGACACTAAACAGATGCTCAGTGCACATTGCTGCTTTCCTTTTCTCCGTGCATCTTAGACGTCTTTGCAAGTACACACTCACAGCTAACAGTGCCATCATAGATTTCATAAAGTCATTTAGGATTCAGTTGAATAGCTTTACCCAAATGATCATGCATTTTGGAAAATGCCTTTGTTAAAGTAAAATTTTCTTTCTTTCTTTTTTTATTTTGAGACAAGATCCACTAAGATGCCGGACTGATCTTAAACTTGCAATCTTCCTGCTTCTGCCTCGTGAGGAGCTGGTCTTGTTAATGTACTTATTTTTAGTTCCAGAAATCGAACCCAGAGCCTCATGAGTGCTAAGCAATTGCTCTACCGCTGAGCCACATCCCCAGCCAAGAAAGGATATTACTGATTGGCAAGAAGTCATACCTGAACCTGAAATTTCACTAAGGAGTTCAACCACTACGGATCATTACCATTAATATCTGACAAGCAGACAATAAAGCCACTGAAGCCACACTTCTGTTGCTACCTGCTTGTCCAGAGACATGGCGCACATTCCAAGTTCACTTATTGGACAAGGAAATGGGTGGTTGAGAAATTCATCTTCTTACTGTGGTGAGGTCATGTGAAACAAGTTATTCCAACAAAGTGCTAGAGCTACTTTGGATTCTCCCCAGCATTGTCCCAGTGGTGAGGCAAACAGAGGAGTGATAGACTTGCTGTTGGCTGGGAAGGCCTACCAGCTTGTGCAAAAAATAAGCAAATGGACAAACCATCCATTTGAGAGTCACTAACTAAGCCCCACCACCCTGGAGTCTCTTCCCCACCTAAATCCCCTGCAGAAAGTTACATTTTGCTCCTGCTGTGTTTCCAATCCAACAGCTTCACCAGTACAAAAATACTAATGGGGCATGGAAAAATGGGATAAAACAAAACGAAAACAAAGCAAACACCCTCAGACTGGTGGACTTTGCACAGCCTTCCATCCACTCCCCTATGAGGCTGGACTTTACATTTAACATGCCATATGATGCATCCCCAGCATTCTCTCTCCTCTGCCCTAGCCCCTACCTCTCAGTTGGCAGCACCCCTTTGTCTTCTCCAGACCGTTGTTCTCTCAATCACTTGGCCTCCAGCCTTCTTATTTCTTCCTGATGAGCCTCCAGGCCTCGCTGCCTCTCCACCTACCTTTCTGCCCGATCTGCCAACACAAGGGCAGAACGCTCCAGGTGACGCTCTCACAATTCGGCACCTGGCAGAAATTGCAGCTGTTTGTGAACATCTTCCAGGGGCTGCCCGGGGGGAACTAGCTCTGCACCTCTGTAGCCTTATGACTATTAGTTTCTTCACTGTCGCCTCTGCTTTCCCAACCAGACAGAGGCTCACAGGTGCCAAAGTGTCCTCGTAACTGATGAGGACCCGGCACACAACTCCAGAGCTGCTCGACACACAAGTGGGTCACTGGTTTCCTCTGCAGGGCTGCCTTCCTCCCTTGCTACAAGCCCATGTTTTGCAAAGCCTTGTTTAGTGAAGTGGCAACTGAATACTTTGCCCCAGGGGTATAAATCTCTCTCTTTTTCATTTTTGTCCTCTGTCAACTTAGGCTCCTCTGCTAACATGTTTAACATAATGAAGTTTCTGAAAAGTCTCCTTTTCCCTCTTTTCCTCTTTCATCTGGACACCGGATGCCAGTAACTTCTCACTCACTCAGTTACCTCTTCACTGGCTCGGGTTGGATGGCTTCTTCAGCTGAGGGTGGAGATAAAGAGAGAGGTAAGAACTCTCTAGAGATGGCAGCTCTGCCCTAACTTGTTACTGTAGCTCCCTGAAAAGATTATGCAGGTAACTGAGGCTCCTCTTCTGTGAACAATCCAACCATCCAACTCCCTCCTCTACCGCCACATCCTTCTACCATCGGTATGGGTTCACTGCAGGAAGTATCTACCCTGGCTGGAGGTGTGGCTTAGTGATGTAATACAACATGGCCCACCATGTGGGGGCCCTGGGTCCCAACCCCAGCAGAGAGACAGAGACAGAGAGAGAGCGACAGAGAGAGAGGAGGAAAGAAAAATTTATATAGCTGTAACCATCACACACTTCCAGGAACAATGAAGGCAGGCATAATGCACGGTGACACCTCTGGGTGTGTGTGTGTGTGTGTGTGTGTGTACAAATGCATATGTCTGCAGACATATCACACACAGAGGACAATATAGCCCAGACTCTAGAGTCAGAATATCTGGCTTAAATCTTGGCTTCACTTCTTACATTAGTTTTCAGACTTCAAGAAGTAACTTAAGGGCCGGTGAGAGGGCTCAGCAGCATAAGCGCCTGCCTGGCAAGCGCGAGGTCCTGAGTTCGACTCCCGGAACCCACATAAAGGAAAAAAAAAGGGCTGGTGATATCGCTCAGCAGCACAAGCACTTGCTGGCAGGTGCAAGGTCCTGAGGTCAACTCCCAGTACCCACATAAAAATAAATAAATAAATAAAAAGAAGTAACTTAAGCTTAAATGACTTAATTTCCTCATTTGTAAAATGAAGATAACCAGAAAATTTACCTAATGGAATCATATGCAAAAGAAACGCCCTACTATTCGTAAAGCATACAGTAAGTACTATGTGTTATATAAGAGAAAAACAGTTCAGGAATTCCTGTTGTCCTGATACTTTGTTTTACTTTGGCACATTTTCAAATGTGACGAACACATAACACGGGGTGCCACGTGGGCTCTGCCAACTGGATGGGGCCTTGCATGCTTTTTGATGGACAACTGACCTACAAATTCATATAACAACACCATTCTGGGTCACTCATGGAGCAAGACAGTTTTAGCACAAAACTGGCACTACATGAAGAAACTCAACTACATTTTAATGGAAGGAGTGAAAACCCACAGATTGCTGCTACACTCTCCCATTGAGTCTTTACACTGTGCCAAGTACTGGGCTTAGTTCTTTAGGAACCATTTCTCATCTGTATCTAATAAGGTGGGCACTATTATTACCCCTTTTCACAGATGAGAAGGACCCTGAGGCTTAAAAAGATATGTCACCTGCTCTGGTCACAGAGCTAGTGGCCAACTGATCCCAGACGACCAATCACACAGAGAAGACAGGATTCCTCATTTTATTCATGAATTCGTTTCTATTTTGAAAGCACAGTTCAGGATTTCCAAGTTAATGTGCATGGATATTTCATAAATCTCAGCTGGTGATGATTATGGTGATCTAGCCATAGGTCCATTTGGGAAGCTGTCCCCAGTATTCTGTTACATCCTTAGTACCCAGGCTAGAAACCACAATATAAATGACTGTGGACTGTTGCTAAGAGTTTAAACTGTGAACTTTCTCAGGGAATATCTGTGCTTTAATTGAAAAACTGATGATGCCTTTGAGAACCAAAGGAATGAAGATACATGATGAAGTCTCAGACACTCTTATAAGAAATAAAGGCAAGCTAATTGAGGGCAAGGTCTCTTGGAGCCTTTCAATCACCCTGACAGACCCTGATGATACATGTTTATATGAGAAAATATTCTAACTGCACACAGTAATTTTAGCAATTGCCTTCCTGGTGAGATCTTGGCCTGAGTAATTTTTATTGTGAAACACACATGTTTATAAGCCGTGTCTATGCTCTTAGTCAGTGTAACACCTGACTCAAGCCAGTTTCAGTTAGCTTAATAAAACCAGAACCAGAAAAACAAATGCCTCCTGACCTTCACTGTGTTGATGTAAATAAGAAAAGTGATACTTGAGGATATATACACCTGTGGAACTCCTGGATGGAGAGAGGCAAGTCATCACACATGGACTAGGGGACAGGTGGATCCTAAGGTGATATGAGAGGTTACCCTGTATATTAGTTGGCTTTCCCATTCCTGATACACAATACCCAATGCCTACAACTTAAGGAGAGTTTTAATCTGGCTCATGATTCAGCATATTCAGTCTATGGTTAGCTGGCTCCAAGGCAGAAACACCATGGAGGAAGAACAGGGCAGAGGAAATCTGCTCAGTTCATGACAACCAAGAAGCAGATCCAGGGAACAGCACCAGAGAGGAAGGGGTGAGGGACCAGATATAGACCCCAAGGTCATGCCTCCATGACCCACCCAGACTCACCCAGAAGTATATTCTAACAATCTCCAGGGAGGATTCCCTAAGTCAGTCAAGTTGACACTCCACCCTAACCACCACATTCCACCCCTTGTCAAGTTCATACCCAAACGCATCTTCTAAACCACACCTAATATCCAAATAACGACAATCGTAAGTCCATAATTCCACCTAACTACCCTGCATACAACCAGAAATGCAACAATCCCTTCCCCAAAGTCTCAACAATTCCACCATTTTTCAAAAGTCCAAGTCTTTTCTGAGATTCAAGGCAAACTCTTAGCTGTGAACCTCCATAAAAATCAAAAGCAACTTACATAACCCTAAGGCACAATGCCATAGGGTAAACATTCCCATTCCAAAAGCAAGGGATAGGAAGATAGAAAAGAAATTGCCCAAAACAAAACTGAAACTAAGCAGGGCAAACATAAAGTCTTGTAGCTCCATATCCTGCATCTGGGTCACACAGTAGTAAAAGGTGAGTGTTCCAAAGGGCTTGGGAGGCCACATCCCTATGGCCTTGCTGTTTGGAGCCTCTCTGTTAGACTGGCTCTATTCACTCCCTGCAACTGTCCTTGGCAGATGTTCCACATTCCTGGCATTGCTGATTTCTTGAGGTTTCCACTGGACCTTCAGCTTCATTTTCCTGCTTCACACATTACCCTCTCAGGAGGTCCTTGCCTAACATCCCAGGTTTTCCTTTGAAATCTGGGTGGAAGCCTCACTGACACCACAACTCTTGCATTCTGAAAGCTTGAAAAAAAAAGCACCATGTGGATAATGCTAAGGTCGGCTGCCAAATCAGGCAGTAGCCAGGACCCCTTGGGAACCCACTTATGGTAGTGGAATACGAAATCTTACCACCAAAGAAATTCAGCCTTGTCCAGTTGAAGACTCTGGTTTTATTTAGATACATCTTCTGTCAATTCAGGATTCCCCCTAATTCTCTGATGTTTTGCCTCTTCTTTCCAGAAGGGTGTGGGATATGGATTGGCAAAATGTTCCTCAGAACAAAAGAGGCTGGGAGGGGGACACCTCAGTGGTACAGCACTTGCCTAGCATGTAAAACGGCTCTGAGTTCCATCCCCAGCAATGCAAAACAAAAACAAAGAAGCAAGCAAACAAAATCCAAAGCAACACCAGCCTGATATCAAGGCTATCTGACTGGCAGACTAGTCCTGCTTTCTCTTTGGTCTATGCTGCTTGACATTGGGCATCAAGCTTGGTCTTCATAGTAAATCCATGCTGTGGGCTCCCATCAACAGGCCCGCATAGATATGTCCTCCTCATCCCAGCATGGAGACCACTTCCAGTCTCCTAGACCACTTTCAGCTAAGTAATGCACCACGCTTTGGAGGGCAGGCAGGAGTTGAAGGTCTCCCTTCCATAGTACTTGGGATACATAGCACTGAAGAGGTATCTTCTGGCTCCTAATATAGCTTTGTTTTTGTTGTTGTTTGCTTTATTTTTAAAAAAACAATTGGTAATCAGTTCATTAAAATAGTTGACTTAGACATCTGGTCAACCTCAGCTGCCAGCTCAATACTGATGAAAGTAGTTTGCTTAACAACCACAGACAACTGTGTAAGTCAATCAGCTGCTTGTGGATTCGCATCTGGAAAGGATCCCATGACTGAGAACTACCACAAGGTGTGTTTCTGTATGATTCACAGCCTCGACAGACTTCTGAGCTGGTCCCCTCACTTAGAGATTCTTGCTCTGTACCTTTGAGAACACACTTTCTCTAGGAAATTTACCTTGTGGATGTTGAACAGGATTCTAATTAGATGAATCACCACTTCTGGTTCCACAGGTGTCTTTCTGTTATCTTTAAAGCTCCAGCTTTAGTGTGGCTTTCTGGATGACTTGTGCCTTAGCAGAAATTCTGCAACCTGCTCAACTGGCCTGGGTCTTCTCCAAAAGACCCCTTCCTCCATTCCTTCCTTCCTTCCTTCCTATCTTCCTTCCTTCTTTCCTTCTTTCCTTCCCTCTTTCCTTCCTTCCTTTTTTCCTTTCTTAAATTCATTGCTTCACTGGATGGGGGCTTCCCAAAGAAGCTTGCAGTCTTATGTAGTGGTAGTGGGGGCACTGCTTTAGGATCCCAAAACTTTTCTCTTGTTTATTGTATCCTTATCTCCAAGGACAAGCCCCAGGAATCATAGGTCAACCCCTCATGGCAGCAGTCTAAACTCTTCATGTCTTCTGCTTATCCCAGCTCCCTCACCTCAGCTTCAGCCCAGGAGAGTTTATCTCTGTGTGCCTGTGGGATATACCATACATGTTTCTCCATCCTACGATTTTCCTTTGAAATGCCTCAAATGACAGTTTCATTCATGAATTTGTACCTCTCAAGATAGAAAAATAGCTTATATTAGACTAATCTTTATAACGTTAAAAACTGGGAGAAAATCTGTATAAAATATTATGCATATACAAATCACATGTTTAGTAGTCATCCAAGAGCTACCTAGACTCTGAGGTCTTGGACAAAAATCCCTGAGAAAAGGGAATTTTGAAGAGAGGAGCCCAACATTCTGCTTTCTTTTCTCCTGGATGTATTTGCCAACAATCAAACTCTAAGACAGCCAGAGAAAAGATGCCTGCAATAACTACATCCAATAAAGCTCTGGCATCCAGAATATGTATAGAACTGTGGCAAATTAATTTAAAAAATCAACCATTGCAATTTAAAAAAGACTATACCAGTTACTGTTGAAAAGAAGATATCCAAATATCTAACACACGTATGACAAGATGCTTCACCCAATTAGACATTAGGAAATAAAAACTAAGACAACGAAGAGGTCCCACTATATAGCCTTTAAGTGGCTAAAACTAAAAAAGAACAATACAAAATGTTTGCAAGGATGTATATACGTCTCCTAAATTGTCAGTGAGAGTATAAATTTGTACAATCGCTTTGAAAAACCTGACAGTAACAACTAAAACTGAACAAAGACATAACATATGACCCAGTAATTCTACTCCAGGGGATCTATGCAACAGAAAGATACACAGTATAAGTGTGCACAGTTATGTAAAGGAATGTGTACACCATCATTGTTTGTGACAGCTCAAGCAAGAAACAACCCAGATGTCCCTCAACAGCAGGATGGACAAATAAATTGTGGCATAGTCATAATATGAAAAAGTATATGACACAGAAAACGGACCAACTTCTACATAAATCTTACAAACACAATGCTGAACAATAGAAGCCAGATACAATAATATGTACTAAAATTCAAAACCAGGTAAAGTTAATCTGCAGTGTAGGTATCAGAGTAGTGGTTGCCTTTGGCAGAAAGTAGGGTTCTTGTAATATGTTATTTCTTGAACCAGAATATGGTATCACAGTGTGTCCTTATGTGTTCAATAAAAATATTATTAAATGGCCATTTCTCATGCCATGAAAAGCTATAGGTATGGCTTTTGAAATAGGGTATAAAAACTATTGAGTGAAACCATTTTCAGGCCTGTGAGTAGATCAGAAAGTATTTCCTTCCAGACAAAGTCCTGGCCAGGGCCTGCCCTTTAAATTGAGGGTCTCAGAGGTGAGATTTATAAATGTCTCTACCTTCTCTAGCTAACTTGCAGGCTTTGCTCATTTTACTTAGATATGAGTCTTAATTCCTACTGTAGAGAATCGACAAAGGAATTACTGTACCCAAGAAGATTAGAATTCACAGTGTTCTTTTGTTCAACACAGAAAACACAAAGACAGCAAATTTCTCTTCAGGACCCTGCCCGATCCCAGAGCCATCACTCCAGACCTAACCCCTCCAGCCACCTTGGATTTCCAGTGTTGTCCTCTGAAACACTCAGCTGTTGCTTAGTAGCCTCTGGGTGTTGTCAGCTGCCTTTTAACACCTGATTCCCATCTTGGCAATACAAACCACAGTGTCCATGGACCATGCCTTGCCTTACATTTCTCTTTTAGCTTTTTTTTTTGTGTGTGGGTACTGGGGGGTCGACCTCAGGATCTCGCGCACCAACAGGCACCCGTGCCTCTGAGCGATATCACCGGCCCCTTTTTTATATGTGGGATCCGGGAGTTGAACTCGGGCCCTTGCGCTTGCAAGGCAGGCGCTTACGCCGCTGAGCCATCTCACCGGCCCCTCTCTTTTAGTTTTACACTTCCTTTTAAATGCTGCATCCCTAGCATAGTATCTTGAACAATGTAATTTCTCATAAATATTTGCTGTCAGATGGATAGCAACAGGTTTTTCTTCCTGGCCTGCCTCTGGAGGGTGGCAGAGGAATGAGAGTGGTCAAAGAAAAGATAGGAGTACCCAAAGGTATGGTTTAATCTTTTAAGCAGAAGTTGACATGTTTAAATTACTTAAGCCTTCGTTTATACAAGCCTTTCACTGAGTCACACCGACTACATGGCATGGAAAGGGGACAGAGCTTCTTAACACCGGGCAAGGCTGCAGTCCTTAATCTGAACAGGCCCTAGGCCTTGGGACTCCAGCACTGGCAGAGCCTGACACAGGGCAGACCTTGCGGAATTCCTCCCTGCCGAGGAAAGATCTGGGATCAAAAATCTTGAATCCACTCCAGAGCATCTTCACTGATAACGACAGGATTACCCCTCAGCTGCCGCAGTGTGTAAGGCACTACACTAAGCATTTTACATATGTTCCCTCACTGAATCCTCGAATCAACACAAGGAGATAGAAGCTACCATTCTCCCTATTTTTTAGATAAGGCCACTAAGGCCAAAGAAGATGAAATAACTTGTCCAACTTTTATAGCTACTAGAAGTTTTAAAGACAGGATTCATATCTAAGTTTCCTGACCTCCAAAGTAAGAGCTAAGGGAAGTATGTACATAAATAACTAGTAAAGGATTAACACGGTCTTGGATGCCAAGATTCACACACAAAGCAACTATTTTACAAGACTGTCTGTGATGAGGTCCACAGAAAGGGAACAAAGTGTAATAATCATTTATGGCTGTAGAAGTTCCTACCAGCAGTAATAAGGTAAAAAGTTCATCTCTATACTACAATTTAATGAAAGTTACACTGAATTTCAAAGTTGGTGGTCTCCTCTAGGCTGACATGGTAGAGCCAGGCTGACACCAGACACTTTCAGAATTCCTCTTTGAAGAAAGATCTTGGATCTAGATATCAATGGAATACAATCCTGAGGTTAGAGCTGGCTCTAGAAGTTCCCTCTCAAGTGATGCTCATGGGCCACACTTTTGCCTGGTCTCTCCAGGCACCACGGAAAAGATCCAGAAAAGTCATTGGGACCTTTGGAAGGGACAGTACTGTGAATGTCCTTCAAATGCCTCACGAGCCATGATGTTTATTGAAATGTAGACAATGTCCAATGTACAAAGATCCATCATACTACTTACCCACTTACTATGTTTAGAGGAAAAGCAAAATGGGAAAGACTGGCCGGTGAGATGGCTCAGCAGCGTAAGCGCCTGCCTTGCAAGCGCGAGGGCCCGAGTTCGACTCCCGGATCCCACATACGAAAAAGGGGCCGGTGATATCGCTCAGCGGCACGGGTGCCTGTTGGCACGAGGTCCTGAGGTCGACCCCCCGGTACCCACAAAAAAAAAAAATGGGAAAGACTAATTTGAAAAATGATTGTGGAGGTATTGTTATCTTTTAAAATAAAAGATAGCTCTGATGTCATTATTATATGCTTACTGTTATATACCATTTGTTGAAGTTGCTAAATGTTGCCCCAGTGAATATCATTTTTTTCAGCGATTTTTGTTTATATTTGTATTTCTGAACTGTGGTTTGCTTGGCACACATCCTGACAAAGCTTTTACTTAGCGTTCAAAATTTTAGAGCAAGGGCTACCAATTAGGGCCAGTTTTCAGGACCAAGAATTTAGTATTGGAGGAAACATAAGAAAGACTATTGTTTCCATTTATGAGTGCAAAGAAATCTCTCTTAAGTTGCATATTTTTTTTTTTACTGAAATTCTGTTTGAAAGTTTAGCAGGGGTTCTACACCTATGAGCTGGAACCTTCTTCTATTGCAACATTCTTTCAAAGACACTGTGAGACCAAGAGTCTACCATAGGCTTAAGCAGTACACATTCAGTTATTCCTTTATTCATCAACTCCAAAGTGTGTGCTCAATGCCAGGTATACCACAAGTTTCTAGGAACATAAAGACAAAGTTCCTGCCTTACAGAAAGTTACAGTCTGGAGCAGGATGGGTGGGAGGCTGATCCCACTCCTGACCATTGCAAGGGCTGGGTGGGGAAGACAATTAAACCTCATAGTTAGCAGCCAGTCATCCAAGAGGAAAGTGAACAAGCCCGGTCTGGGGGCGTTGGGAGTCATCAGATCTTTTTCTATCAGCCTAATGGTTTGCAGATGGCCACAGTCTTGACTTGATGCCCTAGGTCTGGGTGTCTATCTGAAGATATGTTTGAGCAAAATTAGAAATGACGTGAGAATGCTTTGTGAAATATTATTTTACATCAGAGATTCAGTCAAAGGGAAATTAGTCACTTTCCCATTACTGGAACAAAATACCAGACACCTGCAACTTAAAGGAGGTGAGGTTTATTTTGGCTTATGGTTTCATGAGGTTCAGTCCATGACTGGTTGGCTCCCAGGCAGAAGTGGCATGGTGGCAGGACATGGCAGCAGAAAGTTGTCAACCCAGGGCAGCCAGGAAGCAGAGAAAGAAGGACCCAGGCACAAGAATGTATCCTTCCAAAGCCAGGTGTCGTGGCACATACCTGTAATCCTAGCACTCAGGAGACCAAGGCAGGGGGACTGCTGCGAGTTCCAGCCCAGCCTGGGCTACTTAGTGAGTTTAAGGCCAACCTGCACTATAAAGGAGACCCTGTCTCAAAAATAAACAAATAAAAAATTAAAATATGAACGTATCCTTCCAGGTCATGGCTCCAGTGACCCACCCCTCTAACCAGGCCCCATTTCCTAATAGCACATGAGTCCATCAATGGATTAATCTGCTTATTAGTACAGTGCTCCCATGATCCAATCACCTTTCAATGGTATCACCTCTGACCACATGAGATTTTGTGCAGACATTCTAGATCCAAACCACAATATTCCACCCCTGGCACACAAAGGGCTCATGTCATTATGTGAAATGTATTTCATCCATCCCCAAGAGGCACCAAAGCTTTAACAGTTCCAGCATTGCTGAAAAGTTCAAGTCCAAAGTCTCTTCTGAGACTCTAGGCAAAGTCTTAGCTTCAAACTCCTATAAAAATAAAAAAGAAGGTTAGGTACTTCCAACATACAATGACACAGAATAAATATTTCCATTCCAAAGGGAGGAATAGCTGGGAATATAGTTCAGCGGCACAGTGCCCGCCTGGCAAGTGTGAGGTCATGAGTTCAATTCCTGATACCAAAAAAAAAAAAAAAAGAAAGAAAAAAAGGAGTATTAGGGGTATAAATATAAAAAAGGAATTGGACCAAAGCAAAGCCATAAACCAGCAAAGCAAATATTAAATATTATAGCTCCATGTCTAGCACTCATTTTAGATCTAAGCCATAATGATTGTGTTACGGTTTATATCTGGATGCCCCCCAAATCCTCATGAGCTCGAAGGTAGAACTTTTGGAAGGTGATTGGATTATGGGGTGATATAGCTGACTTGCGGTTAGGAGGTGGGTTCTGGTTGTGATGGGATTGTGGGGGTGGTATAGTTGACTTAGTGTTAGTA
The DNA here is from genome assembly GCA_028451465.1 of Erethizon dorsatum. Lineage (NCBI taxonomy): Eukaryota > Metazoa > Chordata > Mammalia > Rodentia > Erethizontidae > Erethizon > Erethizon dorsatum. The sequence continues at coordinate 135,097,619 of CM051823.1, read as the reverse complement.
GGTGGAGGACTGGTTATGGTTGCATTATGGGGGTAGTAGAGCTGACTTCCTGTTAGGTTGGAAGAGGGGGGTCACTGTGGACACGACTGAGAAGGGTATATCTCCCCTCCTGGTTCTCTTTTTATCTCTCCTCTGCATCCTGGATCCCATGAAGTGAGCAGCTCTCTGCTATCCAGGTCCTTCCAACTCTGTTGTTTGGCCTTAAAGCTGGCAGAATATGGGCTGAAACCTCTACAAATTGTGAGCCAAAATAAACTTCTTCTCATTTAAGTTGCAGGTGTTGGGTATTTTGTCCCATTGAGGAAAGTGACTAACCCAAATAGCAAATGCTGAATTTTAAACTGAATTATGCAGTTTCCATCATGGTACTTTCTTTGCATTTTCTTATTTCACATAGTTTTGTTTTCTGATTACTCAGCAAATATATTGTCACTGTTTAAATAAAAGGGGTACATGGCTGTTGATTCACTTCTTGGGAAAAAGATAGTGATGAAGAAATGAGACACTAAGACCAACATGGAGAGTACAATTCCAGCCTGCTTAGAATCTTTGTTCATATCCTTGCTAAGGACATTCAGGAGATCGTGGGTGTGGTGCCATAAAAGTTCTTATAAAAATAAGCACAGAGAACCTATTATATGAATGCTGTCCTTGCCCACAGAATCATTAATTAAAGTAGCTGTTTTATCATTCACAATGAGGTAACAGAGATCATTAAGATCATGAGCTCTGGAATCAACCTGAGCTGACAGAAATGCTATGCCCTTTCTTTTTTTCTTTTCTTTTCTTTTCTTTCTTTCTTTCTTTCTTTCTTTCTTTCTTTCTCTTACTTTTGTTGTTATCATTGTTGTTGTTGTTTTGACACAGGGTCTTGCTATGAGTTCAGGCTGGGCTTGAGCTCACTATGTAGCTGAGGCTGGCCTTGATCTAGCAGCAATCACCCTGTCTCAGCCTCCCAAATGCTGGGATCACAGGTATGCATCGCCAAGCCTGGCTTTTGCCATTACTTTCTAGCTCTTTGAGCAAATTACTCAGCCTTCCTGTGGCCTCAGTCTCCTTGCACATAAAGTGGGGGATAGGACCTACAAACATTGTGAAGGATTATTTGGATAAAATGTGTAACTGTGACCATTAATCCTCATACGTCAACTTCACTAAAAAAATGCCTAGCAGATTAGTAAAGCATGTTCTTGTATGTGTCTCTGTGGGTCATGGAGGCATGACCCTAGGTACTATATATGGTCAATACCTTGCTCCTCTCCAACACTGTACCTCTGCTCTGTGTCCCAGCCACAATGAACTAAGCATTTTTATTTCACCACACCCTTCTGCCATGATGTTCCCGCTTTGAAGCCAGCCAACCATGGACTGAATTCCCTGAAACCAGGAGTTTTCTTCCTTTAAATTGTGGTTGTTGGGTATTGTGTCTCAGTGACAGGAAAGTTGACTAATACATAGGCTTCTATGTATTCCCCTGGCCTGTGACAGGTATACATCTTTAAAATGTTAACATCATTAGTGTTTAAGTACCAAATTTTTCAAATTTTCCAAAATTATAAGGAAACTTACATTCAACTTACTATATGTGGAATTTTGAGACCTCTTAGGGGTTTTAGAAGGAGGCAATTTTTCAATATAAAAATAAACTGGCTCCCACAGGCTTTTAAAAGAAGGCATTAGACAGTGTTGTTCTGGCCTCCCCAGATTTCTCTGTGGAAGAGGGAAACATTCATAAAAATCAAACACAACTGCGCCCTGAATACCAGTGTAGCTCCCACACATGTGTTTTTATACTTTCTCCAGCAGGCTAGTCTCTTTGTAAAGAAGCTTCCTTAATTGTATGAAATTAACCATTTACCACATAGTAAGAATGCAGCAGAAAAAAGCAGCCAGGGTTTCCATTTCTTAGGGAATGTTCTGGAAGGCTTGAGATCGGAAACAGGAAATGCTGTACGTGGCCTAGCGACAGCCCAGGCCCACTATAAGTGGACTCTTGTGTGGCTTGTGCAGGATCTCACCCCAGGACACTGAACACAGCATCTTGTTCTGGCAGGGGAATTTCTTCCTCACAGACACAACAGTTTTTCTCATGGAGTAACCATTAGTCACATTTCTGCTGAGCTGTGAAAAATGTGTCTAGCGGCGCCTGTGGACAGGAGACTTTCCCTCCCTTTCTAGTCACACGTGTGGTTTAGCTCAGCATCAAACTCACTCTGCAAATTCCTTGGGTGTTACTCTATGCAAACAGTGAAGTAAAAACCAGTTTTTCTACGTTGTTTTAACTTGGTAATTATGATATAGAAGGTTTCCCGTAATGGAGAAATATATGTGGGAGACCAGATGAAATCTTTTAAATACAAGGCAGAGGAATGGCATAGAACGCCTGTCTCACATCTGAGGTACAGTGACAGGAAGCCTCCCATTAACCAATTCATGTCTCCTCAGAGAAGAGCAGGGCACTCTGCTAAGGTCTTCTTTGGGGAAAGAAAAAAAGCTTCCATCATTTTTATGGAGATTCATCTGCAAACCTAAATTAAAAACCCATTCAGGCAGGACTAGGGGGACAGCTCAGTGGTAGAGCACTTGCCTAGCATTTGTAAAGCCTTGAGTTCCATCCCCAGTACCACAAAAGAAAAAAACCATTCAAATTATGTTAAATGAACAACTTGTTAGGAAAGCAACCTTGTTTTAGAGCTCATTCCTAAAATACAGTTGAGCATGAAGATAAGTCCACACTCAGGTGGCTGAGGTAGGGGGATCACCACGAGTTTGAGACCAGCTTGGGCCACATAGTGAGTTCAAGGCCAGCCTGAACTGCATAGCAGGACCCCGTCTCAAAAATATAGACAAACAAAAAAGATAAATCCAGATGTTTCTTTCCCCCCTTAAATCCAAGCTGTAAGTGGAAGCTCTTAATTCAGGTAATCTGTTAGTTCAAAATACTTAAGTCATATTGATGGAGCAAGGAGAATTTCTGAAAATATAATAACCTTTTCACGAATTTTGTCTTAAAAACACTCCAATATAATTAGGAGAAAGTTTGAAATATTCTTTTCAAAGGCAGAATCTTCACCAGTCATCCTCTGAAGATGTACTGCCATCCTCTGAAAGTTACTTATAAAAATAAGTTATAAATCAATATACAGTTTATCCTTCATTATGGCTGAGTAGTACTCCATTGTATAAAAATACCACATCTTTTTTGTCCATTCCTCGGTTGATGGGCATTTGGGTTGTTTCCAAGATCTGGCTATAGCAAATTGTGCTGCTGTAAACATGGGTGCACATATATCGCTATAGTACGATGTTTTTAATTCTTCTGGGAAGATGCCCAGAAGGGGAATAGCTGGGTCAAATGGAAATAAACTGGAGACTTTTATAGGTAAATGGATGCAACTCAAGAAAATACTGCTAAGTGAAATAAACCGGATGCACATGTGTAAACATCATATTGTCTCCCTAGTGTGAGAAACTGAAAGAGTAAATAAGATCCAAAATGTACAATAGATATGATAAATCTGAAAGAAACTGATTAAAAGGAAAGAGAGACTGGGATGGGGGAATGGGGAAAAGAAAGAAGGGAAAAGAAAAAAATCGTATATATATATAAGATAGCTAAGATAGATATACTACTAATTTTGCTTAGTTCATTAAAGAGAAAATTTTGTGCCAGTAATGTTTGGACAATTGAATGCTGATATCTTGTACCCTGAGTAACTAATTTAAAGATAACAATACGTAATGTATTAACCATTGTTACCCTCCTATTATGTTGTTTTGAAATTTTGTTCTTTTTTTTTCTTCTCTTTAAAATGAAAAAAAATCAATATACATTTGTTATCTAGGACATAGAAGATACTATAAAATGAGCATAATACTTCCTTTAAAAACAAACCAGCTGGGCATGGTGGTGTGCACCTGTAATCCCAGCACTTGGGAGGCTGAGACAGGAGGATTGCTGAGTTTGAGGCCATCTTGGGCTACCTAGTGAGTTCAAGCCCAGCCTGAACTACAGTGAGACCCTGTCTCAAAAACAAACAAACAAACAAACAAATAAGCAGACAACAAACCAAAAACTTCCCCATCTTACTTATACCCAGGGAATATTATTAAGGGTTACAGAAAGGCTTAAAGACACATGTAGCTACTTGTCCTGTTTGGTTACTTGTGTGGACCACAGGATGCGCAGCTGTGGGGAATCTGCCTTCTTGAAATTTAGGTTTGAGATTTAGCAGCTGGATGTTTCAAAACAAAAACAAAACAAAGCAAAATCTAGTCTGCTTTGGTCTTTATGTTTTCCAAACATGTTCAACATCATTCTGTCATGAGGAAGAGGTCTAGAACTGAAAACAATGTGGAAGGACCATGTGGGGTGAAATGTAATGATTTTAGTAGAGGGAAAGCCATACAAGGTCAAAGCATTTGTACATTTCCACATTTCCAAAGTCCGGCCCTGCCCCAGAATATACTAGACATTCCTCAGCGCTGGACAAATGAATTACTAAATAAATGAATGGCTCATAATTGATAAACCCAATCATGATTCAACCAAGGAAAGAACACTTCATTAGAAGGAGGAAGAAAAAAAATAATTGAAGTTAACATCTGAGGGCATAATTTACTAAAGATGCGTTTCTATTTTGCCTTTCTTGTTACTTTTCAACACCTGGTGGGCAATGTTGATGTAATATTCCAGAGGCTGGTGTAGACAAAAAAGGATGAAAGTACTAGCCACTATCTCAGGCGCCTTCTTACCACACGTGTTGACAAAATTAGGTGGCATGAGTTACGTGATTTTCTAAATCATGAAGTCCACCCCTTCACTTTGCAGATAAGGAAAGCGAGGTCAGAAAAATCCAATGACTTGGCTACAGTCCTTGACATAGCCAACTAAGCATTTAAAAGCCATATCTTAGCATATTTATTGCTTTTGGGGGTAGGGGCTATATGACACCAAATAAAATTTATCACACACCTGCCTGATATCAGCTCTCCAGCTCCAAATACTGGATTGGGTTTGTTTGGTTTGACCAACTGATGGTTAGTTTTTGCACTGATTTCAATAAGAGCCTCCTGAAAATAATATTCTTGAACTTTATTTTGCATAAAAATGACTGAGGCAGGGGGAGGAAAGCCTGTTAAAAATGCATACATTTGGCCCTAAGTCCTGGAACTCTAACATTGTGAGTCCAAAGCGAAGGTAAAGAAGCTGATGGGTTTTTATTAGCACATGTTTGCAGCACGTAATGTTTACGCCCTTGTGTGGAGCTGGTACGTGTGCGTGTACATGCTGGTATGTAACACGCCTTGATTCTTTTTTTCATCCCCTTTCCCTTCCCTTCTTCTCCCTCCCTTCATCTCTTGATCCCCTATCCATTTGAGAAAGATTTATCTTCTTACTTCCTATTATCTTTTATTTTGTTCTTTATTTATAGTTTGGGTTTCTCATATAAGAGAAATCAGTGATATTGAAGTTTGTGTGTCTGCTGAGTTTTGACAAACACATCCAGGTGATTTGGAGCAGAAGCTACCGTATGTGCTGAGAAAGTGTCCTAAAGAACCTGAGCACAGCCCAGACCTCTCTCTCCTGGTCACATGAATGGAAAGCACCGCGATGGTGGAGGTGCTGAAATGCAATGTGACGTGTGGCAGTGACAAGTGTGTATCACGCTCAGCAGAATACTGAGGTGTCATTGCTGTTGGGAACACACACACACCCACTGCAGCATTATTCACAATAGCCAAGAAGCAGAGATGACTTCAGTGTCCATCAACCAGTGAATGAATAAAGAAAAAGTGGCACATATACCCCACTGAGTACTATGCAGCCATAAAAAAGAATAAAATCCTGTCATGTAAGGAAACATAGGGATGGAACCAGAAATCATTAAGTAAAATAAAAGAAGCACAGAAAGACAAGTACTACTTGGTCTTACTCATATGAGAAATCTAAAGGAGATGATCTCATAAAGGTTGAGAGTCGAATAGTGGTTACGAGATAGGGGAAATACGAGTGCAGGGGCATGTTAATCAGTGGGTACTGAGTGTCAGGTAGGCAGCTGGAAAAAGTCCTGTGTGCTATCGCAGTTGGGTGACTATGGATAACCATAGTGTATTGAACATGTCAAAAAGCTAGAAGAAAGGAATTTGAGGACTGGTGACATAGCTCAGTGGTAGGGTGTTTGCTTAGCATGCTAGGACCACGGTTCAATCTCCAGCACCACCAACAAGAAAAAAATAAATAAAAGATAGGATTTTGAAAGTTTTTACCTTAAAGAAATGACAAATGGTTGAGGCGATAAATACACTCAGCCTGATTTAAACATTATGCAATGTATACATGTATCAAACCAGAACACCACATTCTGCTAATATGCACAACTTTCATGTTTTTATGTACCAGTTAAACTTTAAAAATAGATACAATTATAAATTGTATGCAGATGACAAGTACTATATTCAAAATTATTTATTTTTCTTAACTATTTGACACTGTGAAAGTCAAGCTCGCTTTTCAAGATCAAGCTAAATGCTACACTCTTTACATGACCATAGAGCCAAGGGCACCAGAGATCTAAGAAGCTCCATGAGGAGAGGGACCAGGTGGCTCTGTTTTGCTCACAACTGTGTTCCAAGCACTCATATTTGCTTTGCACATAGTAGGTGAACAACAAACATATATTTATAAATGAATCCAATACAAAGGATTACAAAATGGTCTAAACATTTGGATAATGCCTCAGTATAGGTAGATACCAAAGATGTGCAAATACAAAATTAATCAATCCTTTATTGGAAAATTGATCATTCATACATTTAAGAATGAGCCAACTGGGCCGGTGAGATAGCTCAGCAGCATAAGCGCCTGCCTGGCAAGCGCGAGGTTCTGAGTTCGACTCCCGGAACCCACATAAAGGAATAAAAGGGGCCAGTGATATCGCTCAGCGGCACAAGCGCTTGCTGGCAAGCGCAAGGCCCTGAGGTCGACTCCCGGTACCCACATAAAAAAAAAAATGAGCCAACTACAAATCTGCAAGGAAATGGAAGGCAAGTAATCCAGTGTTTCAGAGGCGCGGTCTTTCTTCCTAGGATCAGTCTATACTTCTGAACACTTGACTTTCCATTACCCTAAACCACAAATTTCGGCAGGGCTCACTGTGTTTTAATTAAACTCCAATGATGAACACAGACTTTCCAAACTTCTTGCTGGCTTGGAGCAAAAATGCTTCAAAGCAGGGTTTAAAGTAAACAGCGGAGAGAGAAGAATATGAAGCAACTCACTACAAGTTTGCATTTTTCACCTACAAAGCAGAACCACAGACCAGCCACGCTGGGAATTAGTCTGAATTCATACAATGGCACTTGGTGATGATCATCTCATTACCTTTCAGAATTGGCATTTTGTTCTTTTATTTGCCTGTTTTGTGTTCACAAAGCAAAGTTCTGTCTGTGTGACTCAGGCTATGGAAATGCTTAGCTTGGCAACTACAGTAGGTATTCCCTTCACAGACCTCAGTGAGAGTCCAGGAGAAATAGGAAAGCCCACATGCGTGTCCCTCTCCTTGTGCCATCTACAATAGTCCCAGCACCCTGGCCAAGAGGCACCATGGAAGGTGGAGGCTGAAAAGACAAGCTGTGTCCTGGGCTCAATTTTGCTCAGCAAGGAGCTCAGAAACTAGACGGGGTCCACTAGAAGACTTCTCTTTTTCCTTGACTCTGTTCTCTCTCTTTCTCTCCCTCTATCCTCTCCATTTCTCTTTCTTTCTTTCTTTCTTTCTTTCTTTCTTTCTTTCTTTCTTTCTTTCTTTCTTTCTTTCTTTCTCTTTCTTTTCTTGTCCTATGGTTCTCTTGTAAAAAAAAATAATAATAAAAAGATCAAAAAAGTCTCAAAGTATTTAACTAGAAAAGATTTCCATGGACAGCGCTGGCCTTTTCCTCAGCTCACTCTCTCCAACACAGGCCTTTGCTTTCAAAGTAAGAGACACACAGAAGTTTGAAAAAAACAAAGAGAGAATTCAGTAATGACCTGTTGTTAGTGCAGTGAACGTTACACTTGAATCTGGAAAACACCCCTGGAAGTTAACCTGAATAGAGTGCGTGCTGTCACCACAGGATAGGTTATTGCCCTCAGCCACCAAATGACACCCAGAAGAGGTTGGCAAGATAAACCTGGCTCAGGGCCCTGGGCCATATTGCAGTTGGGACCCATACTACGGAATGACTTCTGAACTCTGAACGTAACTATGGTATCACAACCCTGCCAAGTTTACTGTGTAAACAAACAGAAAACAATCCAACAACCTGAATTTTTTGACAATCCCTCCTACAGTGGACCAAGAAATTAATTTTCAGTCTGCAGGTAGCATTTATTTCACTAAGTAGAGTGTGTTTCAGTGAAGGCATCTCCAAGGTTGTCCACCCAGTAACAGCCTGGTCCCCTTGAACTTAACTTTGAGAACGGGGTGGCTGTGTTCAGGCCACAGAGCAATTAGGTTTAAAGTCCAGGAAGTGAGTTGATACCTTCTCACTTCCTGTGTTTTAGTCCTGTGTTTTCAAATCCCCAGGTCAGCGCTTGCTGGTGAATTTAAAGGGGAATTTAAGAAGCTGTGGGAACAGTGCCAGCCTGGTGGCCTCTTCACCCTGTTTCTAAGTGTTCAGCATCTCGAATCACCCTCAGCATCCTAACTCTGCTACCTGTGAGTAGGTGTATCAATCTGTGGTGGGTAAATGCCACTTCCTATTCCAAGAAATTGTCATCTGAATGATTTATGTGTATGTCCTGAGCCCCATCAGGGGCTGAAGAGATGCATGGCTTGCTAATAAATCTCGCACTCATCAACATTCATCTAAGGTAATCCAAGTTGGAAGTCAGAAGCATACTATCAATAAGCAGCCCACTTCTCTACGAAAATTTTAAAAGCAGATATTCCCACCTTCTGGGAAATGCTATCTGTAAGAAGCTGAGCTCAAGTAGAACTTAGCAGTGTTAAGCTGCTGGCCACAAGCGTGCCAAGTCCCCCTGTACACATGTGACCAGCAGGTTGAGCTGTTTCACGGCTTTTATGGCCTCCATGGCTCTCTCTGCCCAAATGGAAGCCCTGAGAAGGCTCGAGTGGCCCGACAGTTGTGCCCTCCTGAAGAAAGAATGAAGAAGCCCTCAGGTGACGGGGGGTCAGGTTTAAAGCCTATGCTCATTTCCTCAGAGAAGGAAACAGGATGAAGAAGAAATCTGTCCCATGTACTAACAGGGATCAGAAGCTGGTGAGGAGAGAAGATGCTCCATGTGAGAGGGCCAAATAACACTGCCATGCAGCAGGTGGCCATGAGCCAAAAGATGGGACAGAGCTGGGGGGAGGCAGCTACCATGCACTGTAGTGGGTGGGGAGGTGGCAGAGATGAGCTGGGCCACTGCTGAGTGAGGCAGGGGCCCTGGACCTGGAGAGCAGGAGGAAGAGTGTTGGGAGGGGTAACGGCTTGGAGCAGAGATGATGTTGGATTGCAGCACCCTGAGGTCACCTGGGGGGTGGGCTTTTCCTCTCCTGGGCACCCAGGACAATTAAGTTTTCTAAGGATAGGAAGAAAGGAAACCAACGTGTTATCAAAATGAATGCAGACACTGAGGGACGGGAAGGGGAAGTAGAAGCCTGCAGCGGGCAGAACCACTGGGCATTGTCATGGTACTGTCCCTGGATTTAGAGGTGATGTGTCCTCCCTCCCAGGTCTTCTCCTGATAATCCACAGTCTCGTTTTGTATTTTTATCTTTTAAAAGCTCATCTTCCTTAGTTTCTATTTTATATAGTTTAAATGAGCATACAGTTTAATAGAAAATATATGTTATAACACTGAAATTTGGGGGACTGGATTACATCTACATGAAACACACTTGTTAGAAATTGTTAATTAGCATGGTCAAAAGATTTTGGAGGAAATGCCCTAGGTGCTGGGAGGGGTAAGAGCCATTTAAAGGAAAAAGAGGAATTTGGTGAGCCACTGGGTGTGGGAAAGGAAAGGAAGAACAATGTGAACAGATGGGAGAAAGCTCTCCCCACCTCGGAGATAAGGCTGGCGGAGCTGCTCCATCCCAGAAGGGCTGGGGACCCAAGGACTGCTGGACCTGGTGGGCTGTCTTCCAAATAAGAGAGAAAGTGCCAGGGAAGGGAGAGGAAAATGGGGGACCTCAGGGTCAAAGAGGTCAAGAGAAGAGAGACTTTCAGGGGGGTAGGGTGGGCCATCAAGGAGGTAAGCAGAACACTCCGAGAAATGCCTCTCAGTGCCACAAGCTCACTGCAGACTCTTAAAAAGTGGCTTCCATCAAGGGAGGAGGGGGGAGGCCGAACTGTAGGGGGTTAAGGAGGGGACAAATGAAGAGGAAATGAAGGCAGTGGGTTGTGTTTAGATTTCAGCTACTAAAATGTCAGTGTCAGAATCAGAACTGTAGGGGTGGAAAGTTTTCCCTTCATCTAGAGCCCCAGGGAGTTCCCTACTACTTAAATAGTGTTAAGTGGTAACTGGGGCTGGGGCAATGGGACATGGGGTAAGAAGATGATAAGGTATCCAATCTTGTTTCACAATCTTCCAGAAGGCTCAGATTTTGTGTATGAGTCTATGTGTGTGTATGTGTGTGTGAGTGGATATAAAATAGCTCTAAATTTATGTAATCCCAGCACTCTGGGAGGCTGAGGCAGGAAGACAAGTTCTACCCCAGCCTGGGTTACTTAGTGACTGAGTGAGATCCTGTCTCAAAATAAAAAGTAAAAAGGGTTTTAGATGTAGCTCAGTGTGAAGGCCCTAGATTCAATCTCCAGTACAAAAAAAAAAAAAAAATTTTAACCTTCCCAGGTACAAAATTATTTACTATCCACCTGAAAAAATGGGAAAATAAATTCACAGTCACATGCGAGAACTCATGAATGCTTCTAAAATTCTTTGAGAGCCACAGATGAAAAGGGCTATTTAAGTACAGAGTGTTACTATCTGCTAATAATGGAGCACACAGAACAAACCTGGTTCTCCCAGAGAATACTATGTCCTGGGAATAAAGTCAGTCATTTTGGAAGCTGCATTACATATCTGAGTTGAAAAGCAATAAATTCTTCAGTTAGCTGGTCTTTCAGTTTCTATAATTACCTTAGTGGCTTGCACCCTTGGACACATTTGAAGCTGATACAGAATATCAACATCTGTTTTATTGAATCAGTCTCTGGAAACCAGAAGGGTCACTAATTTTTTGCTCACTAAATTACCTCTATGACATCTATATCCCAGTGGCCACCAGCCTGTGTCTGGTATGTCCAGCAGGGAACTCATCACTACAAATCGTTTTCTTTTTTTTCTTTTTTTTTTTTTTTTTGTGGGTACCGGGGGTCGACCTCAGGACCTCGTGCGCCAGCAGGCACCTGTGCCGCTGAGCGATATCACTGGCCCCTTTTTTCGTATGTGGGATCCGGGAGTCGAACTCGGGCCCTCGCGCTTGCCAGGCAGGCTCGTACACCGCTGAGCCATCTCACCGGCCCTACAAATCGTTTTCTTCAGTCCAACTAGACTTTCAAAGTTGCTCTCTACAACTCTATGAGCCAAGGCATGTCTTCCACTTCAGCTGCCTTAAATCTCTTCTCAGAGTCGTCCCTGGCCATTCACTTCTCTCTTTCTATATTATTTGTGTACAGTTAAAAATCTGATCCAACTAGCAAGGCCCCAGGTTTCTCAATGACTTAAGATACTATGTGCAAATTTGTCCATGTTCTTCCAAGGGGTTTTTGACAGTGATTTGTCTAAAAAAACAAAACAAAAACAAAAACAAACAAACAAACAAAAAAGGACTGGTGATATAGCTCAGCGGCATAAGCGCCTGCCTGGCAAGCGTGAGGTCCTGAGTTTGACTACTGGTACCCACATAAAGGAAAAAAAGGGCCGGCGATATCGCTCAGCGGCACAAGTGCTTGCTGGCAAGCACAAGGTCCTGAGGTCGACTCCTGGTACCTACATACAAAAAAAAAAAAAAAAAAAAAAACTGACATGTTTATACAGTTATAGGTTCCTATATATTCTCAGTGCACAAGTCACCTTGCCAGAGTGTTGAGCTAAATAAATCCCCTTCGTGTGTGTGTGGGGGGGGTGTATGTTGGTATGTGTGCTGGGGATTGAACCCAGGGCCTCACACATTCTAAGTACACCCTCTACTACTGCACTGCTCACCCATGCCCCAGACACTGAGGTCCTCCTTTGATCAGTGGCATCACACGTTCAAATATCAATCGCTGCCTTAAGCCAATAATGAGCCACTGGTGATCATACAGCAAGGATGCCTGGTTCGAATAAGGTAAGGATGGGGTTTGGGACTGGGTCCTGCCCGGATGGTCCAATGCACCAACTAGTGCTACTGAGTATGAGGGGGAGGGACAGAGTGTGGGTGGCTCAGTGTCATCACAAGGACTTCTGAACAAACAAATCACAGTAGCATCCATGCAAAGAATGCCTACCTAGATTAGAGCTCAGCCAGGAAGAAGAAATGGTGACAGATAGAGGTGGGTGAGATGGCACATAACTTTAATCTCAGATACTCAGGAGGCTGCGATAGGAGGATCACAAGTTCGAGGACAGACTGGGCAACTTAACAAAACTCTGTCTCAAAATTTAAAAAAAAAGAGGTCCGGTGAGATGGCTCAGCGGCGTAGGCGCCTGCCTGGCAAGCGCGAGGGCCCGAGTTCGACTCCCGGAACCCACATACGAAAAAAGGGCCGGTGATATCGCTCAGCGGCACGGGTACCTGCTGGCACGCAAGGTCCTGAGTTCAACCCCTGGTACCCACAAAAAAAAAAAAAAAAAAAAAAAAAAAAGAAAGAAAAAATTTAAAAAAGAAGTTTTTAAAAAGGCTGGGGATGTAGCTCAGTATTCCTCTGGCTCAACACCCTGTATGGGAGTGCAATGAAAAAATGAAGGATAGGAGCCATGAGAAATAGTATTTCATGGAAATATGTCTTGGAAAAGAGAGAAGAGGAAGAATAAAGTGCAAAGGTGCAGTGACTCAGAGGAAGAATAAAATGGCTCAGGTGCAGTGTTAAGTGGAATATATCAGACACACAAGCATAAATAGCCCACACTTTCTCTTATATGAGAAACCCAAAGTATAAATAAAGAACAAAATAAAAAACAGGTAATAGGAAACAGAGAAATAGATCCTTTACAAATGGGAACATTGCCAAGATATGGAGGGAGAGGGAAAGGAGGAGAGGGAAAGGGGACGTAAAAAGAATTAAGATGTATTATGTACATGTACCAACTCCCCATGATGCATACGGTCATTATGTACTGCAAACACGTACTAATAACAAAACAGAAATGACTCAAGGACTGCCTGTGGACCGTCTCTTCCCACACTTGAGCTCCCCATGCATAGCCCCACCCCCAGTCTGTGAGTGTGTGTTTGGCTGAGGGGGAGGGAGGTTGCAGGTGTGGGCACACGTGTGTGTTTGTGAGGCAAGTGGCAGCTGGCACTTGCTTGCATGTTGGCATCTCCCTCAGTTCAGGTGTTCAGGTGAAAGGAAAAGCCCAGGTGGGGCTGCGGTCAGCTACGTGCCTCACACAAGAGATCTGGCTTGAGGCGCACTCTCCCAAAACCTCAGTCAGGCTTTCCAGAGGGGTGTGAGTGTGTGTGTGTGTGTGTGTGTGCGTGTGCATGTGAGCATGCTTGCAAGTGTGAGTCTGACACACATGCAAATATATGCCCAAGTTGTTTACCTTCTAGAATTTTATGGTGCAAATGAGGATTAGGGAGATAGTGATTATCTTTAATCCTGAGCATGCACCAAAACTCCAGATAAGCACCCAGCCCACTTCTCCAGGAGACAGGTCCATGCAGTACACATCACATTGGTTCAGACTTCTGGGCAGGGAGTCCTCTGTATCCAAAACCTCTGAAAGCCCTAGAGAAAGAGGGCAACTGCGGCAACATCAGCTGCCTACCCAGTGAGCACATGTAGAGAGGCCCAGCCTCTGGGGGTTGTGGACAGAGAGCAGACCCCTATGTGCCCCCTAGGGCAAGGGCACAGAGGCCACATCAAAGTTAAGGGGTGGCAGGACCGTGCGTGGACACACTCTGTGTTGTCATGACTGGGTCCCTCTGAATCTGAGCACTTCTGATGAGTCTCCCAAGCAACACAGTCTGACATCCAAGGAACACGGACTGACATATCAGGAGTCGAGGGAGACCGAGGCTCAGAGGCTCATCCTCAGCACATCTTTCAGCCCTGGAGAAAGCTAGGGATCCTCTGCCACTGACATCTTCACAGAGAACCTCAAAGGAATTTATGTTGTAGCCATGCTTTGGAGCACTTCAAAAGGCCTATGGACCTAGAAGCATCTGAAATCAAAGGAGTGGGGATGCCTCCCTGGCCTGGCGATTCCACTGCACAGGGAAGAAAACACTCCAATGTCACAAAATATTATATTTGCATTCCAACTAATACTTAATCGACAGAGCCCATACAGGCACCTACACTGGCCCTAGCGCTTCGGGCACATCACTGAATGCACACAAACCCTGCTTATGGGTATCTTCCTTATCCCTATTGCACAGATAAGGAGAGTAAGCTAGGAAGACATGGAGTCTGAGATCCCAGTCAGCCAACCACAGTCTTCAGCTCCAGGCTCTGTACCTTGACCACTGCTTCGTGGACAAGGAAGTCCCTGGCTGACCAGGAAGCCCAGAGCAGTGGGGGGAGGGGGAGGTACAACCCCATTAGTAACACACTGCGCTTAATGCAGGGATGCGATGTGATCAGGACCTCTGGGCCCATGTGCGGCCGGGGCTAAGGGGACCAGAAAGGCTGGTACGTGAGCCAAGACTGCAAGGTGGGCAGCAGGAGGAGGGGTAGGTGGGCATGCCAGACAGAAAGAACAGCAGGAAGGAGACACAGAGGGGCCCACCTGATGACAGGTCTAAGGGTGAGGATGGGACATCCAGTGACGAGGCTGAGGGGGCCTGTGGGGTTCAGGCCAAGAGGCCTGCAAGCCACACTGGGACACTGGATTTTGTCCTGTAGGAGATGAGAGCCCTTCCAGAATGTTCCAAGGGAGTGACATGATTGCACATACATTTTATTTTATGTAAAAGTTGGAGAAACTAGAGCAGGGAATGGAGGCTGGAAAGAAGGGCCAAAGACAGGCAACAGAGAACAAACAAGCCACAAGATGGTGTCTCAGAGCTAGCTTCCTTTCCTCTCCGCACAAGCACTGATGTCACCGTCCCTGCAATGGACAAGCTGGAGCTGTGTTCCTTCTGAAAACAACAGAGGGAAGGGATGCCTTTCTGAAAATTGTTTGGCCTTTCAGGTTGAGCTACTTAGTGTTTACTCTTCTTTCCCATCAGAATCTCTGTGGGGGCAGTGTCAGGAAGGAGCAAGGGTCACATTTCCACCTCGGGAGGCTGTGGCAGAGAGCTGCAGCAAGACCTCACTGCACCGGGCTCCTCCCCCTTCCCTCCACCTGGGGAGCCCTTGACTTTAATGCCAGGGGAGTGAGAGGGGCCAGATGCAGGTGTGATTTTCTGAATTACCCTAACTTCAGGACACCTTGCTCATTAAGACCTTCTGAAGACGTAGAGACAAACAGAATTCACTACTGACCTTCGTAAAGTTCAACCGGCCCGCTGAAGATGAAAGACTTCACATTCCCCTAGAAGCTTTAGAAGCTCCGTGATCTTCCAAGTCATTCTGTCCTAGAAGAAAATAAACAGGCTCGTTAAATTACTCATATGTGAACTATCAATTCACACAGCATTAAATGAAAAGCTCAGATTTCATGGACAAGACGAAATATAATTCAGAACAAATTACAGTGATGATTCATACAAAAGCTTGGTTTCTGAGGCTTAATTTATTTAGATAACAGCCAACCTGACTCTTCACTAGTTCCAAGGTCAGCGAAACCATCACTTAGCCTTTCTATGTGATAGCAGCAAGAAATGGCTCAGAAAGCAAAGGCTGAAGGTGCCATGTTTGATTCAGACTCTGCAGCTGAGGTATGCTTTTGTTGGGATGTTATTACTTTGTTGATTAACATGTCCCAGTAAATAGAAATCAAAGGACTTAGAAGTTCTTATTTGTGAGTGCAAAATTTTGCAGCTGGATGAGATATTACTTTTTAATTTTTAAAAAAATTTAATATTGGGCTGGTGATATAGCTCAGCAGCATAAGCGCGTGCCTGGCAAGCATGAGGTCCTGAGTTTGACTCCCGGTACTCGCATATTAAAAAAAAAATTTAATATTTTTTGATTGATGATTGATTGTGGTACTGAGGTTTGAACCCAGGGCCTTTGCATAGAGCTATATCCCCCCAAAATACTTTATTTTGAAACAAAATAAAGGTAAGGTAAGGTAAGGTAGGGCTTGGTAATTTAGTTGCTCAGGCTGGGCATGGACTTATGATCCTCCTGCCTCAGCCTTACAGAATATTACATGCATGCACCACCACACCTAGCTTGGGATGCTCCTTTTCACAGGAAAAGAAATGAAATTCCAGAAGGTTGTCCCATCCACAATCTAGCAGCCAACTACTAGTCAATTCAGAAGTTCATCAACCAGTGCTTTACCTGCTAAATCAGACTTATTTAAGGCTCATTATTTTTTTAAAATGGCTCTTATAAAGGGTTTTAATTTAGAAAAAAAACAGATTTTAAACTTATTTTATAATCCTTCTAAATATTGAAGTAATTTTCATTTTTGCAGTGAAATTCTAATAAGTTCAAGTCTCCATATTTCATGGAGAAGTGAATCCCACCAGGGCATTAAAAAAAAAAAGTCTGTTCTCCCATGACACTCTCATATTTTCAGCTAAAATCTGACCTGTGCTAAGCTACAGGAAGAAACTGTGTCCCTGAAAGGTAATTTGCCTCCTGGCTGCATGGCATATTGGCAAATCTCAGAGTGCTTGAGCTGGTTGGGACCTTGGGCTGAGGGTGTTCAAACCTTCCATTACACTTGGAGAGGCTGCAGTGCAGAGTCTAACAGCTGATTAGAGACCTGGACAAAGGAAATGGACGAACACACATTCCCTGAGGATCCTTTGGTGCTGAACTGCCCGTGCTCTGCTTCAAATGCACGGTCTCCTTCAGCTCTCGCAACCACCATGTGATGTATACACCAGCACGCCTCCCTTCACAAACAGGACCACAAAGGCCTGGAGGAGCTGCATTCTTTAGCCCAATTATTATTTATCTGAGTACCTGCTACAGACGGGCACCTAGGTAAATGCTCCAAATTCAATGGAGCAATCAACACATTTCCTGCCTTCAGCAAGTTCACAGTCTAGGGGGATGGGGAGGTGCAGTCAGGTACCTTAATTAGAACACGTTCGAACTGCAGCTTTCAACACTCTAGAAGATGGGTCTTTTTGTGTGTGCATGTGTGTGGCACTGGAGATCACTCTACTGCTGAGTTACATCCTCACTCCCTTTTTATTTTGAGAAAGGGTCTAAGTTACCCAAGCTGGCCTTGAACTCAACATCCTCCTGCCTTAGCCTCTCAGATAGCTGGGATTACAGGCATATGCCACTACACCTGATTCGAAATTGGTCTTGATCAGCATTAAAAATATAGGTGTACAAATAAATAAAGCAGAACGGAACAGCACAGAATGGAAAATAGCATGCAGTAAAGGTAAGGAAACTCACATGGACAATATATTAGTCCCATATACATCTGTGTGTATTGGTTCGCACTGGAAAATATATTTTTGTTTATGGGTCAAGTGCAAATAAGTATGAAGGCCATTGAGTTAGAGAACTAAGTGATGAGTGTCTTATTAGCAGTGCATACAAAATGGTGAGTGCAGACAGGAAGAAACGTCTGCCCAGGGAATGATCAGCACTTAACTCCAGAGTGAGCTGGGCACAGTTTTGGTTCGTCACCAAGGCAAAGCCCCTTAATGATGAGAAGCTCAGATCAAACACTCAGAGCTAGGAAGAGCTTGGGAAGGACTGGTATGAGGTTTCAGGCATGAGACAGGAAAACAGAGTTGGGTTCCTTCTTTTTGTACCCTGGGACAGAGGAGGGCATCTATCAAAGCAAGGGGAGGCACAGTGACACCAGTTCTGTGCTTGTGTGATGGAGCCAGGCTGGAGAGAGACAAGGGGATTAAACCTCAAGAAGACAGAACCCCAAATCTAGCCAGAATTGCTAGAACTGCGGAACCGCTAGGTCTACACTCGCAGGCTCGTCTTAGGAGGAGTCCCACCTCCCACTGCATCGAAGAGGGCAGAGAGCCTCAGATTGGAGATCTTCTCAGGTTTCTAAATGGGACTCATGGCAAGAGAGAAAAGCTACCCATAGAAGAGCCCAAGCAAGCTCTTCCAATGCAGGTGTGCAAAGACAACACAAGGGACACTCAAATTCCTCATGTTATTTTGGTGACAAGTGATTGCACATCTATCTGTTAAGCAATGATGGGAGAGGATGTTAAGATTAATTAGCTTATCCATTTCTTCATCCATATTTTTTCTACACAGACTTATGATGTTACTGACAATAACTGAATACAATACAAATTAAACCGTTCCAGAAACATATAAGAAAATAATAACTAGGCATCTGCGCTTCTTCACCTATCACATATGACAAGAATGTACAAATGACCAGGTCTTTAGCAAGCCTTCACTAAGGTTATGGCTAAAGAAAGGGCACTGGCTGATACTGAAAGCAGGAAAAATAACCAGGGCCTTTTTTTTATTCTGTTCAGAAACAAACGGAACAGTTATGTGAAAGTGCTTCATGAACTAAAGGTATTCTGCAAGTGTTAATTGTTTTAATTATTATTATCGATGCTGACAAATTACCAAGCTAAAAATTTTTTTTCAGTACCAGGGATTGAATCCAGGACCTTGATACAGACCTACACCCCCTACCCCAGCCTGGCCTGTAAGATAGGGTCTCACTAAGTTGCCCATGCAGGGCTCAAACTCGAAATCCTCTTGCTTCAGCCTCACAGGGTGCTGAGATTACAGGTGTGCCCCACCTCACCCATCTGAGCCCTTGTTTTTTACTTGAAGCTTGCTGATGATTTTGGTGGTTGTTTTTTTTTTTTTTTTTTTTTGGGTACCGGGGGTCGACCTCAGGACCTCGTGCGCCAGCAGGTGCCTGTGCCACTGAGCGATATCACCGGCCCTTTTCTCATATGTGGGTTTCAGGAGTCGAACTCGGGCCCTCATGCTTGCCAGGCAGGCGCTTACGCCGCTGAGCCATCTCACCGGCCCTTGGTGGTTGTTTTTGCTATTTCTTATAGTGCTATAAACTGTTTTCTGTTCTTTATCCAGAAGATAGATGGAGATAACATAACATGATGATTATATTTACTATCATACATATCACAAAATCAATGGTACCATCAAATGCAAAGCTCTTTCTGAATATTAGCAAAATAATATCCTTTCATTGCTAGTCTAGTTGCAAAAGAAGTTGTTTTGCTCCTTAGCCTCTTTTTTTTTTTTTTTTTTTTGTGGGTACCAGGGGGACGACCTCAGGACCTCGCGCGCCAACAGGCACCCGTGCCACTGAGCGATATCACCAGCCCCTTTTTCGTATGTGGGTTCCGGGAGTCGAACTCGGGCCCTCGCGCTTGCAAGGCAGGCGCTTACGCCGCTGAGCCATCTCACCGGCCCTCCTTAGCCGCTTAAATTATATCTATTTTTAGGTTTTGCCCTGTTTCATTTAAAATTAGGTGTTAACAACTTTGCTTTTTGAAAAAAAATCTCGAAATTATGGGTAGCACAAGCCAAGGTAACTAAAGTGATTCTGTTGGCTGATAGAATCAGCTTAATGCTTTAAGTTTTACTGAAAGGTTTTTCAACAGATAAAGTGTAAGGGGGCAAGGAAAGCATTTACAATTTAAACAAGAAATGGAAAGATATTAATATTACTTATTTACTTATTTATTTTGGTGGTGGGGGTGGAACCTAAGGCCTCACACAAGCTGAGCACGTGCTCTAGCACGGAGCTGACCCCCAGCTCCATGAATCTTCTTAAATAGCTAAGGTTAAACCTTCATATCTACGAATAAAACTGAAACCCAAGACACCGAAAGTTGGGTGCATGGCTGGCACAGGGATGGGGGAAGCGTGGGGGGTGTACTGTGGTTCAGCCCAGGGGAGAGGCTTCGGAGGCAGCAGAAAGTTCTGTTTCTGGGCTTCGCTTAGGTAGTGTTCACGTAGGTAACTCATTAAGCTGCATGCAATGTGTGTTACTTCCTGTATTGATGGGGTTTTCACTTTTAAACAACCAAGAGATAGAAGGAGGGGGTAGGAAGGGAATGGAGGGGGATGTAAAATAACTCAGATGTGTTATGTACATGTCCCAACTCCCCATGATGAGTGTAACTGTGATGTACAGCAAACATGTACTAATGCAAATTAAAAAAAAAAAAAAAAAACTAGAGTGTTTTACATAAGGAAATCATTTGTTTGAAGTAGGGGGCAAACAATACAGTGATCAATTACCTGGTATTTCCAAGTCTAGTAAGACACGAAGAAGGAGACTAAAGCCCACATATCCTTCATTTGCCAAAGGAAAGGCAGTGTTTTGAGGGGACTGGTGGCTCTGGGTTGGTTGCCTGTCAGCCACTGGCTGGACTTCCATCCCCTCCAGCTCTTCCTCTCTAAGTACGGCTCATCTATTGTGCCAACAGATGGAAGGTTTTTAGTTTGCAACTAAATTTTAAGATGTTTGATATCTAGCCAGGTGTAGTGGTACATACCTGTAGCTACTTACTTGGTAGGCTGAGGCAGGAGGATTTCAAGTTTGAAGCCAGCATGAGCTACATAGTAAGTTCGAGGCCAGCCTGGACTACCTATTGAGACCATATCTCAAAACTAACTAACTAACTAATTACATAAATAAATATAACTTCAAAGCGAGCAACAAAATTGAAAAATGTGTGCATTTTAGATATCAAACTTTTCGATGTTGCTATTGCCCAGGCTAATCTTAGGTTGGAATTAAGGGCAGCACCACCATACCAGGCTTCGCTTTCAAGTTTTGATCAAGTTAAGAGCAGCTCAAAATTTCTTCTGCCAGTAGGAACAGCTGATGCGGACCTTGGGTCAATACTGTACTACCAAAGAGCAAGGCAGGGCCATCAGTTCCACCGCCTGCAGAATACCAGGCCTGGGCTCACAGCCCCTCTGCCAGCGCCTCTACTATACCTCCGGGCCTCACTCCAGGGCAAGAAAAGCCAGCACACATCAGAGGACGGAGCCCAGGTATGTGACTCCAGCTCTCCAGTGCCCAACTTCAGTCCTCTTTCTGCAGCTGAATAAGAAGTCGCCCATTTCTGTTTATTTGCTCAGAGGGCTGTTCAACATCAGAGCACAAAGAGTAGGGGGAAAGCCACAATCACGTGGGCTAGAACGATTCCCAATCACAATAAACACTGGCAAAGAGGGAGGAAGACGGTAAGCGATATATTTCCCCTGCTAACGCTCTTTAAAATAAATGCACAGCTGTGGACGAGGCAGCCTGATGTGTCTCCACTGGATGAATAAGTGTGGAGAAAAACAGATCTTTAAGTACCACCTGTACCATGCCGAGGCCCAATTCCAGACCGCACTTTGGCAACTGGTCCCAAGGAGAGGATCTGGAGATTGCTGACTAATCCAGAGCAAAGTCAAGGGCGGCGGGGGCGGGCCTGAGATCAACACGGATCCCCCCCCCATCAGCTCGTGGCAGTGCGACCCCCGGGAAGGCGCTGGGCTCTGACACGCTCTACAGAGCCTCCCCACCCTCCAAGCTGAGAAGCGCTGCAGTGGTTTCCAAACCCCAGCCACAGCACACTACAGCCCAGACTCAGCCAAACAGAGATGCTTGGCTGTCGCCTCTTGGAGCCGTTTTCCCCGAAGCATGCGAGCAAAATCCACAGAATTTAAAAGCAGCATATGATGCTGGGAGAGGACATAAGGGATCCTATGTTCCTCCCTCACTTCTGTGAATCCATCCCTTGTAATAGTGGAGTCCACGTGTCATTCTGCATTACTCACTTTGAATGATCCCAACGCGGGGCACAGCGCACGCCAAGGAGACCGGAAATGCAACCACTAAACAAAAGCTGGATTCTCCCATTGTTGTCAGGGCGGATATAAGAGCATAGTTTCTCAACTGATTTAAAAAGAGAAAAATAGGGCTGAGTGTGGTGGAGCGTGCCTGTAGTGCCGGCTACTCAGGAGGCTGGGGCAGGAGGATCACTGGAGCTCAGGAGTTCAGGGCCAGCCTAAAGAAGGGGGGGGGCTTTGTGGGAGGGGTAGGATATTGGAGACTGAACCCATGGCCTCACTGTGCTACCTCCCCAGTCCTTTCTTAAAAATTTTTTTACTTTGAGACAGGGTCTTGATAAGTTGCTAAATTGCCCAGATTGGGCTCAAACTTGAGATCTTCCTGCCTCAGCCTCCCAGAGTACTGGGATTGCAAGCATATGCCACCATGCCTGCCTGCTTCTCTCATTTTAACATGAAAAGACAGACACCCACCCCCATCCAAACACACAACTTATACTAATGATTTGGCCATAGAAAGGATTTCCATTTCATCATGTGACTAATCCTTACAAGACTATCAAATTCCCATCCTAAATACCTTCTTTATTCATTACCCAAAGCACTACTCCATGAATATGCTGAGCTGAAGGATAAGAAAAGCACATAGCGGGTTTTCAGGGTGACCTACTGTTCTTATTAATGCTGCCCTTTAGAGTTGTGCAGTGTGCAACCTGTGAGGCCATATGTGGTGGCCCTGATTATACTCCTAATGTCAGAATATCCCCTTCACTCATGTATTTGTATATTATGTACATTGTATATCCTATGTGAATCAGTTCTTTTGCATGTCCATGTCAGTCTTGTAGATCAGCTATTATTCACTGTTCATCATTCTACACCAACATCGTCAATTTAGATGTGTTTAGTGCCCCAATATTAAGATCTCTTTGCTTATCTTTGAGATTCTACTGAAAGTTATAATTAGAGTCCACAGCGATCTTTGATATTTCCCCTTCTTATTCCATTGGTCACCAAAAATTGGGGCTTGATTCTAATTCGACCTTATTCATATTTCAAGTTTCTACCCTGCCTCTCATAGCTCGTCTGAGTCATTACAGTAGTTTTCCAACTGTTCTTCCAGCCTGTCCCAAACCACTCTGTCACATTATAGCCAGAGTTACTTCCCTAAACAGATAGGTTTAGATCACTTCTCTGTTTTAGAACCCTTATGACTTTGTATTGTCTGAGAGATAGTCCAAACAAACCACCATGGTATATCACCTGTTCATAGTACAATCAGCTCAGCAGTTGAGGCCAAAGTGACTTTCCATACTAATCAATATCCATTCAGTCATCTATTCAGTGTCATCTGCTGGGCCCAGTGAACACACAGCAGGATTCAGAAACACTTGAAAAAGTCAGTAAGACTCATTCCCAGATTGGAGGGTGCAAATACTTTGGCAGGAGATATGGACATGTTAATAAATAAATATAGGGCTGGGGATGTAGCTCAGTGGTAGAGCATTTGCCTACATACGATGCCCAAAGCCTTGCGTTCAGTCCCCTGTACTATGAAAAATATAATTAATTAATCAATCAATCAATTACAGTTGACTATGGTTAACCCAATCTGGCCCCAATCCAGCAAACCAGTTTCATATCCAGTAAATTCCCACTCGTCATTTTTCCTGCATTCCACTGTACGGAATTCCTGCTGAAATTTTTGTTATCCAAAAACGTGGCAGGATCTTTGATACCTGCCTCTCATGACCTCATCTCCCATGCTCATCCTTCAACTTTCCTCAACACCTTCCATCCCAGCGCCTCCCAGCCCTCCCGAGGCAGACAGCTCCACCATAGCAAATCCACATATTCTGCTGCAATTATTCATTTACATGAAGTGCTTCCCCCTACACTGAGACAGCCCCTGTATTTTAATTAGCTGTGACATCTTCGTGACTAATGGCAGAGCAGTAAAAGCCAGCAAGGGAAAATGAGGCTCCCAGAGCACAGGGCCTGAGCCACAACGCATCCAAGGCAGTTGCTCTTTTTTGTGCTGCCCAAGCCGCCACTGCACCCCTGTAAACCTGTCCCCTTCCCTAGTGTGGGGGAAGACGGTCTCTGTGTGGCTGAGCTTAGTCCAGGCCCTACAGGGCTGGGTCTGGAGGTGGGGGGTCGCTAGGTGGGGAAATGATGATGGTTCTCTAGGTTAAAAAAAAAATGGTGAATCCTTCCAGCTGCGCTGCACAGGGAAAGATTCCCTGCAGCTAAACCCAGCATCTCCCGCTTCCTTAGAGTTGGGTAACTAAGTACAGTAGGTATCTGGCCTCTAAGGAGGTGCCTTCTATACAAGTTTAACTTTGACCAGGGCCAATATGCTAAGGCACTGGAGAACATATAAAAAAGAAAAAGAAAAAAAGAAAGAAATTCATATTTGAAATTAAGTACAAATGAGTTTTCTTTCCTCCTTTTTTTCTCTCTCTTGCTTCCTTCCTCCCGTCCTGGCTTCCTTTCCTTCCTTTCTTCTTTTTCAAATGGAAAGACACTTATTTGTATGACTGAAAGATGTTATTTTTATACATCTGAACACATCATTAAATGGTCAATTAAAAAATTCATTCAGCTAAGGGGAATTAACTTTAGAGTCCTTTAGTCTTTACCTGGTAAAAGCAGGTAAAATGTGGACCCTGCCCTTAAAAAAATTTGTAATCCATTGGCTATATTTTAATTTACAGACCTGCTATTTTCTCCAAAGTGAGGCACTAACACAGATAGTTACTATGAATTCAAACAAATTAAATTAATAACTTAATTAATTAAGAGCACATAAGTCCTGGCTAAATTGGTGACTTTCCCAGATTTAGTGATTGAAGAAAAGTGATTGAACAAAAACCCAAATGATAGAGAAATAAACTAGAGTGTACATGTCTGCAGATTGGGGTCTGCACCCAAATATTCACCAAGAGATTCAGATGAGCATGGAAATGGACATTTTTCACAGATGGACATTGCCACCATGATGACCCGAGAGGCGCAGTATGGTGGGACCTGCCGACGGCTGCCCTGGGCAACGACAGTGGGGTGAAGGGCATGGGGATGGTTCCCTCTCCAGCAGCTGGGGTCCACTGGGTCATGTCCAGGAGGCTCTGCCTTTTCCTGCAGGGACACCGGGAAGGAGCCCGACACCCTCAGTGGCCCACTGCCTACTGCCTCCCAACGTCACTCCCTGGCTAGCCTGCCTCACTGGCAAAACCACACACAGCAGGCTGCCCCCTTGTGGAAATGGTCTAGGAAGCCGAGTATCACCTCAGATCCTTGTTAGTACTAACTCCACGGTCTCCCCCAAGAGGATGAATGGCTTGTACTCTGTCAGTTTTTGTGTCTTGAAGCCTTCAAACTTCCTCAGGCAAACTCCACCAGGGCAGCTTTTGAGGGTTAGAGCTTCACTGCACACCAAGAAGGCTGAGCTGCAGAGTGGTTTACCCACGAGACATTCAGTCAGGAAGAGCCATTCCAGAAAGTTCTGAGGGAAACCAAAGCTGTGCAGTTAGGGTGAGGGAAGCACATTCCAGAACGGCGGGTCCCCTCTGCTCAGCAAAGGCCTCTGCACACTCCAGGAACAGGAACTGCAATTTCAGATGCCGAAACAGAATTTGCTTCCTCTTCCTTTTCTTGCATAAAGTAAACAAAATCACTTTTGAAATCATTCTGTGAGGAGAACTTCAGAAAAACCTGGAACACGGCCTAATAAAGTCTGGTTAGACGGCAAGTGGGGTGGAGTTTCACAACTACCAATCTGCCATATCCAATGCTCATGGCCTTTCAAGCTGAATGTAGTTTCTGCCCCGAGAGCAATTTTGGTTTGCAGAGAGAACCCTATACTTGGAAGGAAGAAGGTACCAAGGTGCAAGCATCAGCAGGAGTCTGAACTTCAAAAGCAGTCTAATCACCACTGTGTGCGCTCCCCCCTTCCAGACCACCAACTAGGCTCCCAGACCGAAAGTGAGTCCTGTCCCATCCCTGGGCCCCCCACCACACATTCCCCTCCCCCTCCTTGAAAGTCACTTGCATACATCCTAACCACACAGGGCCACTTTTAAAAGGGCTTGTGCTCAACTTTATTTCACTTATTTCCAGTGCTTCCTTCCAGCCATCCGATCTGTATGTAATTAAAATCATATTGCGGCAAACGTTGAATGGTATGAACAGGTTTGCCAGATGTATACAATTGACTGGCTGTAGAATTTGGCTTGGCTGCAGTGATCCCATTAAAGAGGGGCGAGCCGGCTTATTTTGGAGTGTGCGTTATATACTTTGGATTGGGGCTGGTTTTCACTATACTAGTGCTGTCTGCGATGCTTAACCCTTTACATAGCAAGAGTCACCAAGATGTGGTCCTGCACTGTAACAAAGAGGATCACTGCGGCCTGATGAGAACCCTAGGGGAAAATCTATTTGGCTGGTGGAGGAAGGCACCGTAGAAAAATTTCCATTTTCTGAACCAAAATTAGCCTGCTCAGCTAAGCCTTCTTTTTTTTTTTTTTTTTTTTTTTTTTTTTTTTTTGGTTGGTACCAGGGGTCGACGTCAGGACCTTGCGCACCAGCAGGCGCCTATGCCGCTGAGCGATATCACCGGCCCTTTTTTCGTATGTGGGTACCAGGAGTCGAACTCAGGACCTCACGCTTGCCAGGCAGGCGCTTATGCCGCTGAGCCATCTCACTGGCCCCAAGCTAAGCCTTCTTGATAAAGGCTGAGTAGGTGCCATCAGAGCCTCCAGGATGAGGTGGAATAGGAGAGAGAGAATGCGGATAGCATCATCACTTCAAACCCTAAAGGATGAAGGCACTCTTCAAAGCTCGAATAGAGTGATTATAGGATAAAAAGAGGAAGAACTGTGCTACTGTAGATAATAAAACCTTGAAACTTATGTTCCAAGTGGTAGGAGATGAAATACAGACAGATCCAAGGAGGGAGAGGTCACGTGCCTACAGATCACCTGTCTGAGGCTGACACGGGGAGGGAGCCAGGTCCTCCACCACTGTCTCTCCACCCACCCTTGTTCCCCACACAGCAATGCAAACAAAACAAAAGAAACAGAGGCCTCTGTTAGAGGAAGAGCACTAGGTAGGTGAAGCCTTTTGTCTGACTCTCTGGGTTGCTCTATTCATACTTGATATAATTTGTAGGTACTATACCTATAAAGTTGCAATTTTGCTTTAAAGACATTCTTCAATATAGACTTGGGAATGAGTTGAAGTCTCCCTCAACATGTGACAGGAAGAAACATATGTTCTTAATCTGTGGGTTTAAAATTGTTTTAGAATTACATCAATGAGAATTATCCTCAAAAGAAAAACCAGGCCACTAACCCCAAACAAGAATCTAAGCACAGCAAAGGATAATACTGCTTTCTAGCTTAATGTCTCACAACAAATCGGCTGTTAAAGTTCTTTTGAAATGGACTTTCATCTTGAGAAAAAAGAAAAAAGAAGAAAGAAAGAAAAGAAGAAAAGAAGACTTGGAAACCAGAGTGGGTGAGTCTCTCGCTAGAGGTGGATTCTGCTGAGCTGATGTGACCTGAGGATGGAATGAAGATGAAGGTCCCCAGCCCTATGGGAATGGCTGCATTTCACTCGCCAGAACAAGTTTCCAAACCAGTGTGCAAACACTAGGTTCTCAGTACAGAAAGTTAAGCTATGGAAAGTGACGATCAGAAAACTGACAAATGAACCTAAGGGAAGTATAACTGGAAAGTAGCTCAGTGGTAGAGCATTTGGCCAGCATATGCAAGGCCCTTGGTTTGATCCCCAATACTGCCCAAAAGAAAAAAATGGAAGGTATTGTGAAGTGTTGAAATAAAGACTTGGGTACGTGGTAAATAATGAAAACTGTGAGAAGTCACCAGTTAAGTGAAAGTAAATAGAGAAAAATGGAACGTCAAAAAATGTGGTAGTGGGATTAATGGACTGAATAAAGGACAAAGTAAACAAAGGTTGTGAGACGAGAAAGGAGATAGAAAAAAGAATTCCAGACTGTAACTGAGACTGCTAGATAAGGATCAGGCAGCACCTGCACAGTCAGGATAAAGCCTTTCACCTGTGTGATGTTATCAGCACACACTGTTGTGAAGCCAGCGGGAAAGTGCTAATCTCCCCAGACTAGAGATGAGACTCAGGTGCTCCAGGTCACAAAAACTAACAGTTAAGTAATCTTGACCCCGAACCCTACGCTCTTTTTTCTACGAAAGTGTCATGATTCCTCACTCAGACCATTTGAAGGACAAAGTAGCAAAAAGTGCTCTTTCCCTCTTCTACATCTATTAAATAACCATAAACAGGCTCCAAATGCCTTTCTTCCATTTGGAAGATGCAATTAAGCCATTAGAAGGGAAATAATTGATTCAGATCACTTGTCAAATTATTTCTGAAATGATATCATAACCCGCCCCCCAACCTCAGTCATTGTCTAAGCAGTTGTGAAAGTTAGGAGCAAAAGGTAGGGTTCCCCAGAAGGCTGGAGTGTGAAATGCTCTATTCTTTCATGTTCTGTTTCTTTCACTAAAGACAAAATGGAAAAATTGCCACGTTTTACCTGGGGACTTGCCACTGGGACCCGAAAGATTTAAGGGTCACACAGTGCTCTCTGCGGCATCAGGTAGAGTTACTATCCTGGCTGAGGAAACCAATGGAAAGAGCGATCGCTGCAAAAGGCAGGACTGGGGATGTAGCTCAGTGGCAGAGCACTCGCCTAGCATGCACTGAGACTGCGGTTCAATCTCTAGCACTGTACGAAATAAGAACAGAGTGGGGAACCTCGGTGTCTCTGGACAGCGTGTGTTGAAGGGCTCCGTAGAAGGTGCGCCTGAGTACATTTTAGTCTCATCCTCTTTCCCTCGATTATTCCCTGACAGTTTTCTAGGGAACTTTCTCCTGCTCTAGGTACAAACTGTGTGTGTGTGCTCGTGCGCTAGGGATCGAACCCGGGCCTTGCATGATCTAAGCACACAGTCTAGCGCTGAGCTTATCCATGGTCCTCTGGGCAGGATTTTATACAATGTCTAAAGATGAAAGCCTCTTGGAAACCAGCTCTCTATCTGTTCAAAGCACTTTAGGATTTCTTCTGCTTGACTATCAAAATGCCATATTTAGATCTTGGATATTTCCTTCCAACCATCAACTATATGCAATTTCTTGAATTTGGTTTCTTGGTTCAACTTAAGCTTGTATGACCTTTTTGTTTGTTTTTTGTGCAGTAGTGGGGTTGGAACCTAGGGCCTTCTTAAGCTACTTTGCCAGCCCTTTTTGTTTTTATTTAGGATCTCGCTAACTTGCATGGTCTGAGCTAGGACTATAGGCACCATCATGCGCAGCTGGTTTCTTTGAGCAAAGTTGGATAATAAGGGAAATAAGACTTAAATTGAACAATGAAAAGTCTAACTTAGAAATATTTGGTTTCAGACCAGTTCAGAGGGTCCAAGTCACCATAATCACGTGAATCTTAATTGATACAGAAGCAAAAGATGTTTTAACCTAAACAACTCCTCTGTATTATCTTGAGAGAGCATCCACATGGTTTAAATCCATTATTTTCTCAGGCCTGGAAAAATGTTAATTCCTATCAGTGCAGAAAATTGAAAAATTCCTATCTCAGGGAAATGGTCAGGCTGAGAATTAATTGATGGAGACAGGGGGCTGTGCCTGGAGCCAGGGGTACCAGGCTGGGCCTGTGCTGCCATAATCCCATTAAGCGGCTCCTAGCAGCACATAACCCAGTGGCTTTGATGCTAAGAGTCACTTAACTATACAAGTAAAACTGTAATCTTGGCGCTCAAGGGCTCATCAGCACAATCAAACCCTGAGCGAGGACCCCCTGAGGAGGAGCCTGCATCCCTGACAGCCAGTGTTTGGTGAAGAAATGTTACAAAATGCTCTCTGGGGAGAGATGGGGTCTCAGCTTCCTGAGTGGAGCAATTTATTCCGTCACTAGAAACTCATCCCAAGGGGCTCAGTGAACTCTTCAGTCACTCACTTGCCCGGACAAAGACCCTGTTCACTCTCAGAGCAATTACAATCAGTCTCAAGATGTTCTTTGGGGAACAAAGGACGCTGAGACAACTGCACGTCATTAGGCAGGAAAATTAAATAGAAACCTACCGTGGACACGGCACTCATTGGCTGGCACAGACTCAATCCCTCAAGATTGGCCAATCGAGAAAGAAGAATATGATTTTTTTTTTTAACCTAGTTGTTCTATCAATTGATGACAAAGGGAAGTTAAAATCTCCAACTATGATTTTGGAATTTTCTATTCCTCCCTTATATTCTGTTAATATATCTTCATGTGTCTTATGCTCCATTACTAGGTGTATATAGTTTTATGACTGTTACATGTGCCTGGAGAATTTCCCCTTTTATTTCTGGTAATATTTATCATTTTGAAATCTTTCATCTTACGTTTATATGGCCATCCCAGCTTTCTAAAGCAGACAGTTTATATGTCATACAAATTCCAACTTTTTTAATTTCAGTACATCTATATTTATATTTAAAAGCAGCATAGAGCTGGTTTTTCTGTCTCCATGCTAAGACTTTCTATCTCTAAATTGAAATGTTTAGTCCACTTACATTTATCATTAATTATTGGTGTATTTTAAGTCTGACATCCTCATTTGTTTTCTGTTGGTTTCATCCGTTTTTCAAATTCTCCTGCTTCTCCTTTCTCATTTCTTCTGAATTAAACATTATTTAGAATTCTAGTCTCATTTCTCTCCTGCCTTTTAAAGCATTCTCTGCATTATTTCCAGAAGAACAAACATGATTTTCAAGTGAATAAAAAAAAAACCCTAATATCCTTTGCTATAGGATACTGTATCAATATATTACATGGTGTGCAGTTCTTCCACTTTACCCATGATTTTGCTTTCTACAGTTTCAGCCAATACTGGTCCAAGAATATTAAATGGAAAATCCCAGAAATAAACAATTCATAAATCTCAAATAACTTTTAGTACAATATTTTGTTATAATGGTTCCACTTTATTATTAGTTATTATTAACCTCTCATTGTACCTAACCTATAAATTTAACTTTATCATAGCTGTGTATGTGGAAAAAATCTAATATATATGGGGTTTGGTACTATCCATGGCTTTAGGCATCTGTGGGATGTCTTGGAACACAGATAAGGGATTACTCTAATGGCTTACTGAAGGCAACTGAGAATCTCCCAGGGCAGCCACAAGACCTTAAGAGTAGAGAAACACAATTCTTCCTGCCTTCTTAACAGTGCATCTATGATTCCACATAGTAGATGAGTTACAGGGTTTTTCTTTAAGCAATCTTTATAGTAGCCCTGAGTCCCTGGACCTTCGTGCTTTCATCCTAAGAACAGAGTTCTAAACTTCTCTTACATTTCCTCGTAGGTTCCCATGAACTTCCTCTCCACTCACGTGCAATCCATTCTCTGAGAGTGTACTGATTGGAAAGCCAAGTTTCAGGCCCTGAGAGAACGGAACACATCAAATCTAAGGCTTGCAAGGAGCTCCCTCTTGAGGAAGACATGAAGATGCTGAAAACAGTGCTCTATGTGAATTCATCGCAGCAGTTCCCGCTTCAGGAGCTAATAAAACTTAATCTAGAAAGTATCTGAATAAATTATGGATGTATATATTTTCTTGTTAGAAATAAATTCTATCTCCTGCAAGTCAAGATCCTCTATAGCAGAAAAAATAAAACACAGTGCCTGACTACATGCATCCTTTATATATAAAATAATAAAAAGCTAGAAATACACTATCAGTCAGAAAGATAAATGTGATTGCAGAGTTTCAGCACTGTTCTTAGTTTTAGAAGACACAAAGACAAACTTTTTCCAGAGAGAGGTGGAGTGTGGAGTGTCACACAGTGTTTAAGGGAAAATCTCCTGGCTCAGAGGGAGTGGGTTTGCATGTTGATTCTACCCCTTTGCAATTGTGTGATCTTGGTGAAGTTTTTCTGTCCCCTTCAACCATGTGCAAAATGGGGGTGATGAAAGAATCTAGTTCAAAGGTTTGTAGGAACATGTATGTACAGTGTGCAGCACAGGGTGGCATGCAGAGGGAGCAGGCATGAGTGCTAGATGTCACCAATATTATCTGCATTCGTGAGATTCTTTGGTGATGGGCAGGACACTGGTTTTTTTGTTTTTTGAATCACCAAATCAGCTTCTTCTGTCCTTATGTTTCTTCAACTTTAGATAAAATTTTTTCCTGGACTTTTTAACATTGTTCTGGAGATCATCTGCTAAATTAAAATACAGTAAAGACAAACTTCTTTGAGGTGGCATTCAGTGACACTTGACCAGCAAGATGAATTCAGGAGCAGAGTCACTTCAATCACAGTTCAGGCAAATGTACTGGCCCAGTTATTCTGGTCACTGCCAGAATCCCCAGTGACCTTCCCTCCTGATGCCATGCTAGAGATGATGCAGGACTATGGCCTACCAGAACTCGTGATCTGTCCCTGTCCCCCTCCAACTGCCAGCCTGGCACTGGGCTAGAGGCGACACTCACTCTGCTGTAGACGTAGCCGCTGGTGGGATGCTGTCGAGACTGTTTCATCAGCTCTGAGTCTTCTATTTAGTGCGTTTGTTATTTATTTGCCTTAGGTCTCCACCTCTGCCCAGATATTTGAACAGCAAACCAAGCAGGGAGACTGGCAGGAGAGTGCAGGAAGATCAAAGAAACAATAATCTTGAAGAAACAAGAAGGGAAAAGAGGTAGGAAGAGAATGACCTTCATTTCCAAAAGATTGAACAGTAGGTATTGTGAAAACACCCAAAGGTAAGCACCCAGTAGGTGGATGGAGAGAATGATAAGACAGGAGAAAGCTGGGAAGGTATGACATGGTCGGGCAGTTAGTTGGGAGTTGTCAGGAAGGTAAAGCTGGGCACTGCAGTTATGACCTTGAAAAAAGCTGCAGCACTTCTTCAGGGAAGGTCATGGCCAGGGAGCCCCCAGGGCTACTCCAGTCCTTCAGCAAGTGCAGACAGGGGGGGCATCAGGCCACCCAGCACCTTAGGACAAACCCCCAGTACCTTCCTAGGCATAGTCAGAGGTGTAACCTCAGATTAAAACAAATCTATGTATTGGAATAGAGGGTAAACTTGGCATACAGTTTTCTGATCACACAGGAATTTCGTGGTAATTCAAGTTATTTATGCTTGTGACAAACAACTGCTATGTCCATAGCCCAGAAGATGGGAATTTTTTTTTTCCCTCTGCCCTTAAGAGTGCTTGGCTGGGGAAAATGAGAGGTGAAGGAAAATTCCCCTTCATCTCAGGTTTTACAAACCTTTCGGACTCACCTGGTGACCTTAAAAGTGCCCTTGACTTGCAAGTCCTCCCTTGGGCAGAAGCTTCCAGAGGGCACCAGAAACTGCTCCCGTGGGAAATTATGTCCTTGCTATAGGACAAGCCACCCATCCTTCTACCAGGAGTGTCTCTAATGATGAAAAGGCTCAGAAGCTTGTCTGGGAAACAGGGCAGAGGGTGGCAGTGTATCTGGGACCTAGGGTCCCTTAGCTCTTTCCTGCTAAGAATAAATTGCAACAGCAGACAGCATGTGTGCATTTTCCCACCTTCCTCTGAGACCTAGGAAGGTCTGGGAAGGCCCCCAAGGTGAAAGAGAAGCCACACATTGCATTTCCCAATGGCCTCCCAGACGTCTTTTCACATCTTGATAGGCCCTAGATAGGAAACCGAGAAGGCAGGTGATAAGCAGGAAGCTTTGAAAATCAGGAGCAAGTCACTCAAACTTGCATTTCCATCCTGCACCTTTGATCTGGCTGATATCTGTGGCTACAACTCAAGGAGCTATTTTTCAGTAGGACTGTTGTGAATTTTGTAGAAATGAGAAGAGATGATTGTGTGTGTGTGTTGTGTGTGTGTGTGTGTAAGAGAGAGAGACAGGGAGAGAGAAATAGCTTGTAGTTCAGAAGCACCAGCAGAAAAATCCTGAGTTCTGTTTTTAAATATTATCTTTCAACCATGACAGCTCACATTCTGTGCAGGCAAATACAATTGTCTCCCTTTCTGATAAGGAAATAGGCACCATTGTTGTGTAACAGGAAGTCCATCCGATGAGAATGTGTCTGAAGCCGTAGAGCTTACTCAGGTTAGAATCCTATTGACCTGGAAATTGGAGAGGTCAGTGGAGATTGGTTTTGACAATAAGATTTCAGATCAAAGTCTTCTTTCAAGACATTTTAAAAAGCAAATGTTTTAAAAATAAAGTGTAGGGCCGGTGAGATGGCTCAGCGGCGTAAGTGCCTGCCTGGCAAGTGCAAGGGCCCGAGTTCAACTCCCGAAACCCACATATGAAAAAAGGGCCGGTGATATTGCTCAGCGGCACGGGCACCTGCTGGCGCGCGAGGTCCTGAGGTTGACCCCCGGTACCCACCAAATAAATAAAAAATAAAAAATAAAGTGTATATTTTTGCCCACAAATCATGAGGATCACAGAGAAACTTTTGGTCATGTCAGGGCACAACACCATGTTCACCCACATTGTGTCTGGGCAGCCTGTATGGGACTCAGAGAGAAGAGAAAACAGCAGAAGCCACCAGAGGCTGGGAGCATCCTCTCCTCCTCAGGAAGGAAAATAAGCACATGGGAGGGAACTGCTCACTGGCTTCCAGCCCCATGGCGTCAGCACCCTGGCTGAGCTCTGTGGTTAAAAGCTACTGGAATCAAAACTCATCCCAGCTACTTGGGAGGCTGAGGCAGAAGGACGCCAAGTTTCAGGCCAGCCTGGACAACTGAGCAAGACTCTGTCTCAAAATAAAAAGGGCTGAGATGTAGCACTTGCCAAGTATGTGCGAGGTCCTGGGTTCCATCCATCCCTCGTAACACAAAGAAAAGGGGGGAGTCTAGAAGTGTCCAGCCCGTCCCTTGAGCCTGAAAACAATGGACCTCCCAGGCAGATGGGGCTGCCTACGATCCACCTGCAGGTTTTCGGAGATGGCTACTCTGCTCCCTCCTGATGCTGCTTTCTGGTTTTCCCTTAGAGATCTGAAGAGGACACACTTTATCTGCAGGGTAGACCTGGGGTGTCTTTGCCTCACCCTCTCCTCTCCTGGTTAGCTTCACCATGCTCCTAGCATGTGCTGAGGCTCCGTCTGCCCCGCCTCCTTAGTTAACCCAGAAAGAATGCCTGCGTCTGCTTTCCCCGCACACTTCATCCCCCGGACCTGCCACGATTCCTGCTCTCACCCCCATCTCTCTGAGACCCCCGCACGATGACAGCTGTGCCCTTGTTTCGATGACTACTTTAGCTTGGGAAATGGAGCCAGGTGTAGCCTGGTAGGAGTCCTGACTCCTTCCTCCCCCACATCCTTCCTGCCAGCTCTCCAGGAAATCCTCTGGGGCTCTCTCGGAAAACAGGTACCCTCCTCCCTCCTTTCTACCTGTGTCATCCTCATGCCAGTCCCTTGAGCAGGGAGGAGTCTCACAGCTGATCTCCCTACTTCCACATTCAACTCTCTCCAACTGCTTCTCCTCACTGCAACAGCGGTGAAGTGGTTCCAAAGATAATATTCAGCCAGGCAAGGTGGCACACGCCTGTAATCTCAGCACTCTAGGAGGCTGAGGCGGGAGGATGAACATTTCAAACCAGCCTGGGCAATTTAGTGACTTGAGACCTTGTCTCAAAATAAAACAAAAAACATTTTTAAAGGATTGGGGATGTAAGTCAGTGTAAAGACCCAGGATTCAATCCCCAGTACCACAAAAAAAAAAAAAAAAAAAAAAGAGGAAAGAAAAGATAACATCATTTCCCTTAAAACTCCCCCCAGGGGCCACTCCTCATGCCTACAAAATGCAGACTTTAGGTTTCAGCCAGCATGTCACCTCTTAGAGAAAGTTTTGTTGGCAACACCTTTTTCTCCATCTCAAATAGCCCCACAGCTGAAGAGTCTCGCATTCGGCCTCTTGTTACACCACTGTAGTTATAAAACTGAAATATTTGCTTAAGTTTTAAGTCGGTGATCCACCTGGTACTCAGATTTTGTCCTGCCCTTCATTCCACCCCACACTGCATTCAGTCTCAACTTCCCAGCTCTCTAGGTTTAGTGGGTCCGCCTCCTCTGTAGAACTGTGACCCTCCCCTGAGAATGGCAGTATCTCCAGATGAGGTAGAACTCCTGGGCTATGTTTCTTCTAGCAGAGATAGCTCCAAGATTCAAACAAGTTACCCACAATCCCGAAGTAGGAGCCCTGGGCATGGCCAAGGGGAGCCATGAGTCCTTGAGTGTGACCATTTTTACTGGCGGCCCATTCATCCTTTCCCTGTTCCAAATCGCTCATATTCCTGGCACCTCAGGAGAGGTAGTGGGTGAGTACTGGCTAAGAGTTCCCTTCACCATTCCTGGCCTACTAGGCTCTGAGCTTGTCACTTGGTGCACCCACACTGTGGACACAGATCTGAAGGGTGCCGCCCACATTTGAGTTGAGTGACCTTTGGAGCAGTACGCTTCTATGAAAATAGTAACATTGAACTGGGACATGTTTACTCTCATCTATTACTGGAAACTGCACTGATTCCCCCCTCCCAAGCATGGCAGTTCTCTAATGATGGTGGAACTTCTGAACTCAAAGTTATCTGGAAGCAAAGGCCTGGCATCCGCTGGTGAGTATCTAAGGGAGTCTTTGTGGCCCCCCATTTGCCCTCCCTCTTATCCCATGCTGCCGACACAGTGACCCTCACAGTTGCAAGGCTCGGGCCATCAATTTGCCCCCTTCTCGGAATAGATACAAGAAGAAAACAGGAATTGTAAATCAGCAATTGTTTTTTCTTGAATATTGACTCAAAGCAAGATTTTCCACATCCTCTGTGGATTATAAATACCTTCTTCCCCTCAGTCCCTCATACACACACAGGCCTTGTCCAGGGAGGGCAGAGACATGGCAGGGCTCTTCCGGGGGGAGGAGCCGTGCTTAGACACAGACCGTGCACACGCGCTGCAGACGGGAGCGCACACCGGGACTGGCCAGGAAATCCAGAGCCTGCCCTGCCCAACACATGTGCAAACACTCCGCTGGCAGGGCTAAAATGGGCACAATTCTCTCACCACTGGGTAGGCGTGTCACAGTCTTGGTGACACATGACTGAGATTAATGTGGCTTGACTGAAAAGACCACGAACACCCTTCGCCTGGCATGACCCTAAGACGTCCAGACAAAAGTTTGACACAGTTGCTCTGATGTCAAAGGCCGTCCACAAGAGGCAGTCAGGGCTCCTTCCTACCCTGCTTCAAGCTTGGGTCTTTGTCATGCTAGGCAGCATGTGTCCCCTTATAGTCAATGTCCCCCGGGGCTCTTTAAATAATAATAATAATAATGCACTTTGAGGTCCCATACCAACTTGACTCTCAGCATATCAACGTTTCTTCAGCATAAGCCAAAATTATTAAAACCCTCAAATGGGAGATGATGGTTCTGCCTCAAAGATTCACCACCAAATCAGTGATAAGGGTGAGACCTGGTGACTTAATTAACCCTGGCTCTCAGTTACAAAGAAGTGGTTTGTCACTTGTCTTTGCAATTCTGCCACCAGATAAATTTTGGTTAAATACTTTAAGGACCATATACTAGGCACATTTTACCTTTGAAATCCAGAGCTACTATTAAAAAATGGATTATTCCTGATCCTTACTTTTGTTTTGTTTTGATTTAGGTGCAAGAGATTGAACTCAGGACTTCCTGCATGTTAAGTACCCGCTCTACTGCTGAGTTACACTACAGCCATCTTTGGTTTTTTTTTTTTTTTAATGCAACTCTAGTCACTATAAAAGTGGCATTGAAAAACAATGATGAAAAAATTAGGGAAACATTAAATAAAAGGCAATTCACTTACTGAGAGTTTGATGAGACATTTTCCTGTACGGGAGTGCTTTCTGCACTGTGGTCTTTTCCCAGTTGAGTTATAATCAACAGCTCACTTCTCCATTAAATGCTTATTTAATGCTTTATTGTAAAGAGCACTGCATGAAATACAAAGATCAAAGTCATATTTTGACTGTTAGGAGACCACAGTCATAGAATCCCAAGTTAAGAGGCCACAGTTCAACCTGGGAAAGTAACTTCCAAACACAACCCAGCAGGGATCAGCCACCTTTTGGACAATACCACCACTGCACTCCTACTGCCATGATTACCAACCTTTATCAAACACAGCGTACTTCGTATGTATCCAGCTCATCTAATTCTCTCAACATTATCATGACTACTCTCTCTATTATCATGATTACTCACTCTCGATATGAAGTAGGTGTAAGGAGTTTAAATAACATGCTATGGCCACAGGGCCTGGAAGTGGTAGAGATGACACTGCGACCCACAGCTGCTTGACTTACAAACACCAGTATAGTAACAACCTTCCCAGAAATGTACATAACTCACAACTACGCCACTTCTACCCACTCAGCACAGTCTCCCTGCAAAGCTGAACCCTAAGTGATGTACTGAAAATGTCTTCAGGGCAGTGGGAAAGAAAAGCAATATGGGGCCAGTGATATAGCTCAGCGGCATAAGCGCCTGCCTGGCAAGCGCGAGGTCCTGAGTTCAACTCCCGGTACCCACATATTAAAAAAAAAAGAAAAGCAATATGCCATACACTCTTGCAATTGGCTGCACTGTGCCAAACAGCACATTAAACTCACTTTTCCATTAATTTTTTCAATTAATCAACCATAGCTTACTTTATACATTTTTCTTATCTCCACTCAAACATTAGTGAGGTCTTCCTGAACCACATAAAATATTAGCTGTGGCCTCCCTACCCCTCCTCACACTACTGTACTCTTCTTTAGAGAACGCACCCACCCTTGATGTTGTAGTGATGTCCTTCATGCTGCACTAAAAGCTCTACGGAAGTAGAGACTAGGCAGCGCCTCGCCGTATTAGATGTGATCTATTAAATAAATGGATGCATTTGTCAAAATTCTAAATGGAACAAAATGCTGCTCAGTAGATGTCAGAGACCAGAGAGGCAGAGAACCATGTTCATTCGTATGACACTCCTGTCCCTTCATGAGGGACAGTCATCCTGTTACCTCTCGCAAGGACTCTCCTCTGACCGGGAGCTCCGCACTGGTCCCTGCTATGCATTTCCTCATCACCCTGCTTTTGCTCTGGGGCTTCTTACCCTGGAACCACCTTCCCCTATTCAAGATCAGCTCTCTTGGGACCCCGTCTCCAGCCTTCTCTCACTGATTTCATTTTGTCTCATGGAAGTTTTATGTTGTCTCCCAGCTGACTCCAGGACAAGCTCTCCATGCCTTATTCAGTTTTTAATTCTTACATGGCAAGCAAAGTTCTTTTTTAGTAGGTACTTAATAAATTTTCCTTGGGTGAATGAGAGACAGAGAACAAAGGACACCAGCCTTCCTCACTCAGTGAGCCAAGCTCAGGGGAAGGGCAGGGGCCTCAGTGAAACTAGCAATGGAGGGAATGTTCAGAGTTCAGTGAAGCAGTTATTTAACCGAATCACTTTTAAATCTTGTCTTTTTTTTCAAGATAGCATCAAAAGGATAAGTCAATTTGGTCTATGGCTGTACTGTAATTTTTGTGGTGTAAGAAATCTAAAGCTGATCTGGCACTGAGAGGCAGGCAGTGTTTATTTGAGCCACACAGACCCCAAGGTACTAAGAAACATCGGGACATTTACAACTAACTATCAAACATATGATAACTAAACCAACATTCACATGATCTTGGTACTATCTGATAGCAGCAATGGCTATACATGATCGAGCGCTTACTGTGCTACAAGTTTTGGGCTAAGTTCTTTCTGGACAGTGCATCACTTGCAACTCGCAAGTAACTACATGAAGGACTTATCCCTCCCATTAGCTGCCTCCCACATACTCCAAGTGTCAAGCGAGGCCACTAATGTGAATACAGACAGCTCTCCGAAACAGAGAGTGCTAGTCGTTGGTATACCCAATGATAATGACGGTGGTGATGATGGCGACGGGTTTGTTAAGACCAAGGACATGTGCTGTTCACTGAGGAAGTGTCCAGGCAGTGGAGGCTGACTGAGTCCCTGGGTCACACATTCCCTGACTTGGATTCTCAAATAGTGTGTCATTAGGATTATGGAAGGTCATAGTGAATGATAATGAATCAGGCCAGATCCTGTTTTAATATAAGAAAAAGCAAATGAAACAAGACTTTCTTGGGTTGTGCTCATAAAGTTTAAGCACAGGAGAAGAAGCACCATGCTAACAGTTTTAGGGCGCTGAGTGAAATACAGTGGGAACCCAGCCAGCCACGGCCTCTGAGCCTCAGCACACACAGATACTCCACAGTTAAGTTCCGAGAAGTCTTCCTGGGAAAGTGACAAGGAGCCATGTGTTGATGCGATGGGGGAGCTGATGTCGAAGGAGTGACTCCCAGGGGAGCTCCATTTGAGGTGAGAGCTGAAGGCTGAGGAGCAGTGGGCCAGGCAAAGCCTGGGAAGAGAGGGGCCTATTTGAGAAAGGCATGAGACCTAGGAAAAGAAATCCCCAAAATAGGAAAGTAAAGCTGCAGAGTTGAAGTTAGTAACTGCTTAATAAAAGGAAAGTGAAACAAAGCACCTGCCAACATTGTGTGTGACTGAGTGACCATAAAGATTCTCCTGTGCATGAGAACAGGCAAGCCCAGATGTCTTCCTCCCTGTTGTGGCACACAGGAGATGGCTAGAGACACCTTCCTCCCACTCTCAAAGGGACACTCAAAGCTAAAGATGCTCAGAAGGTGACTTCCAAAAACCTTTAATGACTCTCACACCCCAAAATATTTAACGTGCCGGGTGGGTGAATTTTATTACGTTTGATATATGATCTGGAAGACTTCATAATAAAAATGCCTCAGGGCCCTTATGGCCTTGAAATGGACATCAGGGTAGGGCACACAATGGCAGAGCTAAGAGAAGCCAGCAAAGCCAGAGTTCTGAGAGCCAGGAGAGCATGGGCCAGTGGAAGAAGGGGCACAGTGACAGCACAGCAGGCCTGTGCCTTTAGGTCTTGCTGTGGTACTGGGGATGGAATCCAGGGTCTTAAGCATGCTAGGCAAGCATTTTAGCACTGAGCTACACCTGAGCTGGGTCTTATTCTCAAGAGATTGGGTGGATGTATGCAGGTGTCTGCATGGAGGCAGGAGCGGGGGTACACGTATGCACATGCGGTGTAGACCATGGTGTGGAGACTGAGGTAGCCAGCGTGGAGGCAGCAGCCTGATAGGAACGTGGTGTAAGAATGCGGGGAAGCTGGGCGTGGTGGTGCATGCCTGTTATTCCAGCACTTGGGAGGCCGAAGCAAGAGGATCACTGCAAGTTCAAGGCCAGCCTGGGCTACATAGTGAGTTCAAGGCCAGCCTGAATTGCATAGCAAGACCCTGTCTCAAAAAAAAAAAAAAAAAAAGAGAGAGAAAGAATGCAAGGAAGAGATGATGGTAGTTTGGTTTAGGAAATATGGCAGAGCTAAGGAGAGAAACACACACTTAAGGATGTTTTGGTCTTTCAGAAATAAATCCCTGGGGATGAAGTTGGACCTTTACATATAGAGAATTTAGCTCCCTAGCCAATAGTTCCAGACTAGGGAAGCGACACTGCAGAATATTCCATGTTCTACCCAGAGCTGGTCTGAGGCATGTCAGAGAACACCACCACGCTGGGGAAAAACACAGCCAAATACACCAGGAAATAATTCAGGTTTGGAATAATGGTGTGTAGTGAATTGACTGAACAGATACTGTCCATATGCTAATGTTTGGCACCTATAATGTGACCTTATTTGGAAAAAGGGCCTTTGCAGATGTAACTAAGGCAAGGATTTCCTGATGAGATCATCCTGGATTTTCTGGGAGGGCCCTGAACCTAAACCTCCAGGATGTGAAGATGGGGTCCTGAGAAGCTCCTAGCGGTGAACACAGAGCAAGATACAAAGAGTGTTCACTGCTCAGCCTCATCTATTCCTTACACACCAGAAGCCTCAGCACCTCCTCTTTCTTTCAGTTCCCCGCACATGAGTCCAGGCACAGGACATGAGCTTGGCTGTCCCCAGCACTCTCCAGCATTCTGTGTAAGGCTTCAGATGAGCTCCACCCACAGACAGGTCAGCTCTGCAGCCTTCTGAAGCCAAGGCCGTGCTAGAAGGGAGTATTGGGTGAGAGGACGTGGACCAGGGAGATGAGAACACAGAGCCAGCCTCAGGCAGGGATTTGAGAGCAGCAAGCCAACAGAGAAGGGAGAGAGGGAGTGGAGAGGTTGGGAATGTCCACAAAGTACTGGGAAGCTCTACAGGGATGCCTCTCCAAATTCTGAAAACAAAGGTCCTTAACCTCCCTACCTCCCAGCATCTTCTCATCCTGCAATCCCTCCATGACCTGGACATAAGTACATACAGAGCCCTTTGGTGTTAGCACTGATCTTCCTGGTTGGGGTGAAATGGCTGAACTTCTAGGTCTGTGCCCAGCACTGCTGAGCACAGCCATGTGGGGTGTACTCTGCACAATAGCACCTGGTGAGGGGCTGAGCAGGAGCTGAAACCCAGCTGTCCTCCCCTTGCCAAGCTGTGCAGTCTAGGACACAAGGGCCCCCTTGTGTAATTTATACAAAGATACAATCAGTGCTAGCAGCAGCCCTGGCCTCTCTGAGGTTTGCCTGGCCCTAGTCCCCAGCATACCCCAGTCAGGACCTACTGGACTGCAGTGGGCAGTAGCACCAAATTATCTGCCCCCATGAGGAAGTTCTGTCCTCCAGAACAGTCTGTATCTCCCCTTGTCTTTCCTACCATGCACCACATGGGCCATGGGTCCTTTCTTGCCAAAGTCAGCTCTCGCAAACATCGCCAGGCCAGCTACAAAACCATCAAAAGGAGGAAATACTACTATCAAAACACTCCATATTGCCCAAAGTGTGAAATTCCTTCAATATCTGTCACGTGGAAACCATGATATTAGGTTAGGTCAAAGGTATATAGAAAAATGCATTTGTACCAAAGATATTTCCTCGGCTTCTTCACACGGAAGACTGCAGAGCAGTCGACCTGAGAGTTTATCATAGCTGTTGTAGAAAAATCTGGACTAGTTGTCTTTTACGAGTCATCCAAACTTCAGAAGAAACATTTGTAATGTACTCTTTTCTTACTTGGGTAACTAAAAAAACCAAGGTGATAGTTGAGATCAGTCATATGGCTAAGTAGCTGATGGGAAAGTAAGCAAAAGGCAATCGTTCTTTTATTTCCGTCATAGACTTTGAACTCGATCAGGCCTCATTCTTTCCTAGGACAGGTAATAGTATCACCTTTTTTGATATAAGAAGTTACAATATGATTTCACACTGTAAAACAGATTCAACACAATGAACGTGTGGGATTCCCTGGACACTGAATCTACTTGCAATCATTTTTTCTCATTTTGTTTTCAGAACAATCTCACAGGTATATACTGTTATTCCCATTTTATAGAGTGCAAGACTGAAGTTTAGAGGAAGGTAAACACTAAGCTGTCAGTCCAGGCAGAGCGGGTGCGGAGCCTGACCTGCTAACCATAGCCTGTCCTCTCTTGAGGATGGGGAGCCTTTCCAAAGCCCCGCCATGGGCCCCCAGGGGCTGCTAGGACACCTCCTCCCACTATCCTGAGTACCCTGTCTGCTCACAACTGCTATGGCTGTGCTGTTAGTGTTGGGCTTAACTGAGGCTCATGGAGAGTTGTACAATTCCTTCGTCCTGCTAAAACTTTGTTTGGGTGATGAGCCTACACATGAAAACTCAATTACATTAAAGAAAGAAAAAGAAGGTCCAAACTCTCCTGGTTGCTTTTACACCTTTGTGCGTGCGTGTGTGTGTGTGTGTGTGTGTGTGTGTGTGGCCTGCGTTCCATGGGCCTGCCAGAGTCCTGCTTGCCCAGCCTGCCTGACTCTGCCTCACAGGTTAACATGTGGAGATTTTCCATCAGTGTCAAGCACTCTGCCTCCTTCCCAGACTCATCAGGAGACCTGGCGTCCCTAGCTGAAGGACAATGGACCCTCCTCTGTGCAGTCAGACCGTCCTCTTTGGGCTGTGCCCCTCCTGCTGAATCAGGTGGCGTGGGGCTTAGCCAGTGCTGCCTGCTGAGGATGCCCGGGCTTGCCGTGAGCGGGGAAATGGAGTCTGGAGAGAAGTGTGGTCCCCTGAGGATGAGTCCCATTTGCTCCTAACTGTCCTTGTGGCTTTGAAGTTTCCTTATTAAGAAAATTGATTTTTTTGGTCTTGGAAGATTACCAAACTCTTCAAATTAGATGAAAAGTCATGATCCTCATCAACCAAAATTAAAATATGCCCCATATGTTGCATATATGTTTAGAGTGTTCATAGTTATGAACCCCTGGGGTTCAGGTGGTGGTTTGGGTTCCTTGCAGTTCTGCATTCTATCTGTCCATGTTTCTGTCTTAGAGGAATGCACACTGCTAACCCCCTCTTCTCACCCCGCGGCGGCAAAGCGAGAGACCTTCTGGCCTCACCCAAGTCTGCATAACGGGAATCAC
This sequence comes from Erethizon dorsatum, assembly GCA_028451465.1. Lineage (NCBI taxonomy): Eukaryota > Metazoa > Chordata > Mammalia > Rodentia > Erethizontidae > Erethizon > Erethizon dorsatum. The sequence continues at coordinate 135,053,057 of CM051823.1, read as the reverse complement.
ATCCTTCCCAGTAGCTATTGTGTTTCTGGTTTGTTTTTTAAAATAATTTTTTGAGATGTAAAACAAGTAATAAAAAAATGATGGGGGACGTGGGTGCACCTGTATGTAGTGCCAGCTACCCAAAAGGCAAGAGGATCCTTTGAGCCTAGGAATTAAAGGCCAGCGTGGGAAATGTCTGAAAAAAGGTGTGAGAAATGAAGGATATGGAGGATTTAGATTAAAATGGAATCAGTGTTGGATTCTAATTATGCCAGGAGGCTAGGACAAGATCAGCCCTGCCCCCTTAATACCCTTTTGTTTTGTTCCTAGGGACATCCTGGACTACAGTGAGGTGTGTGATCAGCAATGTGCCCACCACCACGCAGCCCTGCCAAGTCTGCTTCCCAGTCCTCTTCAGGTTTATCTGCCAAGCTGATCCTGTTCACCCACCCTGGGAAAACAGATGTACACAATAGCCTTATCTCTGAGTTCAAAGCTGTATCATTCTTTCCAAAAGCTTGCAAAAGATGAACCATTCGATTGCCCAGGAAAAAACCCCACATGAGTTTGGGTGTCGCCCTACTTGTTTTCACTTTCATTAACCTGACATCACTTAGTCAGCTGCTGTTTCCATGTCTTTATTCATCTTAGGGATAAAAGAACAGCTATCATTTCCTGAGTGCCCACCCTGTGCCAAACCCATGACATCAATAATCACACAATGTAAACAATATTTTTATTACACAGATGAGAAGAATGCTGGCATGGTTATATCCTTTATATATTTTTGGGAAATTAAGGCTTGTTATGATTAAATAACTTGCCTCAAATCAAACAGATAGCAGGGGGCAGAGGTGGGATTCAGGCTCAGGCCCATAAACCTCTCCTTTCTTTTCTCTAGCCCCATGTCTCCCAAATTTGTCTCCATGTTAGAATTTACAGAGTTTCTAAAACTCCCAACACCCAGGGCACATCTAAAAATTACAGTCTTTGGGGGCACGCATTTTGGTATCTTTTTGATACCTCCCAGGTAATTAATGGGCAGACAAGTTTAGGACCACTGTGGAAGCAACTGCAAGCATCTTCAGCTGTAAGCACGCTCTGAGGAACCCGAGTGAATGTCAAGAGCAACCAATAAAAAAGCAGCAAATTGAAAACTGAGCAGAGAGTAGCTTAAAAGACACACCTGAGTAAGGGAATGTGCTTTCTTTAGCGGTGATGGGAGAAATTTGCCAAGAGAAGAAACTTCTTTGATGCAAGCCCAGATAACTCGAATGGGAGACCAATTTTTAGGGATAGCATCTAAGAAATGAACTAAAGTACACTAAATACATCTCTCTTATTAAGTGGGTTTCCTTTTTGCTCTGCTCTTGCAGAATGACTTTTTTTAGTTGTTTATATTGGCTTAGTTCATGTCACATGTAGTTTACAAAAGGAAAGGACAAGTACCTTTGTATAGAATGTGCAGACACAATATCACACCATGGGTCCCCAGGAGGGGCAGGGAGGCACCTTTCCTTGGGGAACAGCAGCTCTATTCCTGGGAATGGTTCTCAGCAGAAGGCTGGGCACCCTCAGCCACCCTGGACCTCAGCCTCTCAGCTTGGGTCCTAGTTCCTGACCTGCCCCAATTCCTTAGCAAATGTCCCATGAGCTAAGAGTAAGAGAGGATCATGTCCTTCAGGGCATGTGCCCCATGTCTGGAAGAAGAAATATACACCCCTGAACAGAGCACATGGGAGATGGAAGGGACATCATGGGAGAAGGAGAGGCAGGTATTCTGTTTTAAGTAACAAGAGGTGGATGGTCCAAGCCCTCACCCAACCTGAAGAAGGCAATGCCTCCAGAAGTTCATAAAAAAAAAAAAAAAAAAAGAGGACAATCATAGGACTCAAGGGGAGGGGTTACAATCATGTCTACCCTTTTCCCTGAAAATAAGACCTAGGTGGAAAAAACATCAGCCTTGTAAACTAGAGATGGAAAATGCTAGCCCCAATCAGACTATCCTTGACTTACCTGCCTTACAGAGTAGCCACTGAGCAAGAGAATAATGATGGCAATAAGGCAACAATAGGCTGATTGGGGCTGGCATTTTTTGATCTCTACTTATCAAGGCTGATTGTTTTCCAGCTGGGTCTTATTTTTGGGGAAATGTGGTAGTATAGTGGCTTTCATTTATGTCAACTTATGCTAGAAGCTGGAGCTGCCCACTCCAGCTGCCCAGTCCAGCATGCTGAGCCCAAGGGTGTGACCTAGGTGCTGAGCATCTCCAGGTTCTGACAGCCTTTTGCAACAGCAAAGACTGGTAGGATTATAACCAATAGAACATATGTTAATGTATTTAAAATACATGTATTCAAGGATAAATTTGAATCATTTGTAAAAAATGGACCAACCTTGAGACAATAATGTTAAGTGAAATAAATCAGAATCACGAGCTTAAATGTCACATGGTTTCTCTATACGAGCAACTCGAAGTATAAACAAAAAGCAAAATAAAAGATAATAGCAAACAGGGAAATGGATCTTTCGCAAATGGGAAGAGGATCTAGAGATGAAGGGAAGAGGAAGAAGAGGGGGGAATGGGAAGTAAAAAGAATTAAGATGTGTTAAGTACGTGTACCAACTCCTTACAATGAAATGTAATCATTATGTACTGCAAGCATGCACTAATACAAATTTACAAAGTAAAATTTAAAAAAGTATATACATATATTCAAATTACTTACAACCTGGAGATCCAATGGGGGGGACTCAATCCCCGCTGTTAGAAAATTTTTTGTTCTGGTATTATCTTGTGGCTCCTCAGTTTGAAGAGTATGATGGTCTGGGTAAGCCCACTGAGGTTAGTTGGGATGTGAATAGAATTTTAGTGGAATGGAACGTCACGCCTCAGGTCTTGGCTGAAGTCCAAGAAAAGGTAACTAGAAAACGATTTGGTTGTGGTCATGCTTATAATTATTTAAGCGACATGCACTGTCCAGTGTTTACCAGTGGATGGAAATACTTGGATTTCCACAGCAAACCTACATCTCACAAATGTCATATTCCAGTGAAGTTCCTGCACTTAGCTCTGATGCACCTTTTCCCTTGGTAAAAGATAACAGCTAACGGTGAACTGAATCCACAACCTATGGGGTTGTCTATTGGCTTTATTTTCCTCTTTTGTATTTAATAAACATCTTGTAAGCAAGACACAACTAGACTGCGGACATCCAGTCAACCTTTCTTTTCCTGTCAATTGTGACAGGGATCTGGAAAAACCTACCTTGTGGCTTGCATACTAAGATGTCCCTAGGAAAATCCAACTCCAGAGAAAATGTGGGCCAAGAACACTGTCTACCTATTCCCATCCCACTGTCTTGCTGCAGTCTATCTGCGTTCCATATATATATGCATATGCATGTTATATATGGGAGATTTCTCAAGAATCTGAATCCATGTAAGTTTCATAGCAGAAACAGCTTTTTGTGTTGTATTTATAATAAGATTGTGAAGTCAAAGTCATTGTGCTTGAAAATATTTGAGTGTTTCCCTCCATCTATTAATAGTTGAAACTTATCACTTCTTGTGTATAATTCAGTGGCAGCATCTGCAGAGAGCAGGATTTATATGCTGGCTAAAATCTAGGGGTTCAGAAAAGAGAGAGGGCTGGCGATATAGCTCAGTGGCACAGTGCCTGCCTGACAAGCACGAGGTTGTGAGTTCAATTCCCAGTACCAAAAAAAAAAAAAGAAAAGGAAAGAGAAAAGGGATCCTGTCTAAGCTCTGCTGTATGCAGTGTCCAGCTATAGAACACACTTGCTAGAGGGATCTTTACTGCTAGGCCACTGAAATCATTTAAAAAGTCCTTGAAGATATTATACTTTGAATAGAAATGGTTCATTATTGCAAATGTAATACCAACACCGTCAACTCCAAATAAACCAGTAAACACATTATTGGCTGGAAAACAACAAAAGGACAAACTATAAGAACTGTTGTCCCTTTCCTGTAGTGGAAATGAGCTAATAAGTCACTTTTAGGGAAACCACTGATTTGCATCTGCCTCTGTGAGCCTCTCAGGTGTTCATCTTCTGCTTAATATACTCTACATCACTGTATTCCTTTTTAATATGCAGATCTTAACAACACAAAGAGGCATGTTTTTAATTTGTAGTTCCATATTTGATCTTGAGCACAGTACTAGGCACTTAGTAAGCACTAAATAAATTACATGTTGGATGCATGAAGGGATATTGGTATTTAAAGACAAATTTGCACCATTCTTCTAAAAAGCCAAGTAAGGGACCTGGTGTCAACAAGAAGCAGTTGGGGCTCCAGCTGTAGCTGGCCAAGCTTGTTGCAGAAGCCAGGTTGGCCTCTGGGTTCCTAGGTCTCTTAGCCGTCCCCAGCCAGACCTTATCATGGGACTTTAGCCTCTTTATGGCACAAGAAGATTCTAGTCACTCTGCTTGTGCCTCCAGTTAAGAGTGCGCATGCAGATGTACATTTACATACACACGGGCAAATAAAACTCCCGACAGTGTGGACATTTCTGAGAAAGACACTACTTTTCTTCTTCTTCCTTTTTTTTTTTTTTTTTTTTCTGTCAGTAAAGAAAGGATTCGAATGATGCCATGAGAAGCAGGAGGTGCACGTTCTACGTCTGGCGGCTGTGGCTCTTGACTTCACCTGGGTGACACTGAGTGTGGGAACTTTTTATATCAATGCGACTCTGTGAAAAGTCCAATAAGATGATACAAGATTTGGCTCAGCTTTCACAAAGCTTTTCAAAAAAGTCTTTTGAATAGCAATTGCTTCTACTCAATATTCTTCTCACTTATGACCAACTGGGCAAAATTATGAAAGACATATTCAGTGTCTTCCAGCTATCCAGGCTGACCGTTTCAACCATCTGAAAGCCACTTTTATTTCTTTTTTTTTTTTTTTTTTTTTTTGTGGGTACTGGGGGTCGACCTCAGGACCTCACGTGCCAGCAGGCACCCGTGCCGCTGAGCGATATCACCGGCCCCTTTTTCGTATGTGGGTTCCGGGAGTCGAACTCGGGCCCTCGCGCTTGCCGGGCAGGCGCTTACGCCGCTGAGCCATCTCACCGGCCCAAGCCACTTTTATTTCTACGACTATGGACCCTTTAGTAGATTTTAAAATTTTTATTAATTTTATGAATCGTATCTTTTTAGAAATTGAATCTGAGGACCGTATTTGATCTTGTATAGGAAGTTTAGATAATAAAATGCATGCATTTTTTTGTAGCTTATAACCCTTCTTCCTAAACTGTTATAGGTGTTTATTGGACTGGAAATAATTTATTCTTGCTACAATATAGAAATGTATGAAAATGATCTTCATTTTATTTCTGCCTGGCATATGAGTTGTGTGCTTTTCTATATTAAAAAAAAAAAGTTTTGGAAGAGGTGTGCTCAGAAGAAATAAGAGTAAACATTTTTCACAGATCCTAAGTGATGTAATAAATATCTATGAAACAATAACCTTGAGAGCCTAACCACTGTGCCAGGCTGCTTCTGAGAGATGCTCACCTGTGAAAATGTTGGATTTGATATCACCGTGATAGTGTGGAATGTTTCCCAATTTTAAACAAATGGATGTAGAAGCAGTGGATTTGGGGAAATCATTAATAATGATTGGAAAGAGACTTCCTTTTCAAGCATCAAACTTCATATTCTTAATTGCTTATATTCTTAAAATGTATAGAACACAAACGACTTTGGACAAAAGCAATCATCTTTTGTGCACTTCCTTTGGGAGGCTAATATGAAGCAGGTTTGTTTTTTTTTTATTCTATGAAGAAATTATTAACCACACAGCAATTGCTTAAGACCACCCATCTCATTTGAATGAGATGGCTGTCCTTGGAATTCAAGTGAGAAGCCAGCATTCACACAACCAAATACTGTACCCATAGCAAGGATTCTTTTGTGTGAATACCAAACAGCTTCACTGTGTCGAAGTCACCTAATACTGTTTTAAAAGCCAGCTCACTGTGCTGAAGTCCCTAGGGAAGGGAAACTTTTGAGAGCTTTCCTTTGCCACGGACTGAAGGCAGGCACAGAGTGCGGGCTGCTAATATTGAGGGTCATGATGAAGAGGCCTGGTCTGGATGCACGGAGGGGCGGCACTTCTGAAAGGGAAACGTCCACCACAAAAGCACCGACCTCTGCCCCTATGAAGGGACCCTTGGGTTTTCAAAAGGTGACCCTGCTAACAGATGGACCCTGCACATGCATCTTATTATTAGAAAAGCACCCCCAGCTAAGTGCCGACTGCAGACACACCTGAAGGAATGGGACTGTCTATTTCTTTGCTATTCTCCCTTTTCCTTCCACCCCATCCATGGAAAAGAAATGCAGACCTCCTTTTTTTTTTCTTTTCCAATTTCAGAGTTCCAAAATCTAAGGCAGTTGTGGTAGTGCATGCTTATAGTCTCAGCTACTTGAGAGGGTGAGGCAGGATGAGGTGGGAGTATCACCTGAGCCCAGAATTAGCGGCCAGCCTGGATAACATAGCAAGACCTAGCCTTAAAAAAAAAGTTCCTGAATCATTTGCTCATAAATGTACTAGAATGCTCTGGTTGCTCCCAAATCCATGCTGTTCCTTTTTTGGTGGAGGCTGGAAGGAGGGAGCTAGCAGAGCTAGATGGGTGGTAAACCTGCCAGATGCAGGTTTTATTACAAAAGAAAAAAAGGAAAGGATCTTATTGTCAAATCAAATCTGGTAAAAGCGCCAAGCAAGATCCAAGTTTTCTACACAAGATGCATATGTTTAGACTTCTTTGGAATTGTTTCTTTCTTACTATAGTATGATAGAATACATAAAACAGTACTCCAACACGCTGGGCACAGAGTCAAAGAAAGATGCTATTGAAATGCCTATAGGGCCACTGTATTACCCACAGCCTTCTCCAGTTCCCTACCTATTGTTTAATAGAAAATACATTACAATCAAAATTTATAATCAGTTTAGTAGAAAATATAAGCAGAAACTCCAGAAAGCTTAGGTTCAATCTTCAGGAATGCTTTGATTCATAAATTAATGGTAATTAGTATGTATATTGCATATGCATAGTGTAGAATGAATATTCAAAAAGCCCTTGGCATTCAAAAAGATTCTAGCCTTTCAAGAAATAACAGAAGGACTGCCTGTTCAAATGTGGAAAATGTCAGTGATTCAATGACAGATACAGAGAAATGCTTGAACTATGTATTTATCTCTACATCTGTACATATGGTGATAAGGACTGCACATTTGCTAGGCAAACATGAAGCATTAAAGATGTACTAAGCTACAAAGCAAAATAAGTGACTAGCAACCAAAGTCAGTTACAATTTTTATTATGAATGTCCAAAGTGACAGCATACTGTGAAGGTGCTAGGTTCTCACTGATTAAACTTCAAGAGACCACAGACTATAGCATTCCAAGCACTTTAATTTTTGACAGAGCCAAAACAAAAGAATGATAAAAAATATTCTTTTAAGCGTAAAGGGAACGCATATTTGAATTTTTCCATTCTTTTTCCCTTGTAGGTATTGTGAACACTGATGGTTTCCAAAACACAAATCCTGATTTGGATACTTGTAACAAACTTTTATAATCTCTGCCTGAATAAGAAGCAAATAAGAAACGTACTTATAAAGTATGTTTACCATACAATGTAGTATGCCCGTTCACTGTCACTCCTCACTCTACCACAAGGCTTGTAGTCTACCACCTGGGTACCTGCTGTTTGCAATAATAGGACAGGAAGGCTGGAGTGAAATACTCGGAAGACTATATTAAACACTGGATTTTGTCAAAGCTGCATTTAAAAACATTTTTTAATGCAATTTGAAGACTTTCAATGTTTGATGATATCCAGGGAGATAATAATAATGAATTAAAGCCACTGGTCAAGGACTACACAGTGTATGCAGCTGTGTTTTTTAAAAAGCCGTGGTCTACTAAAGCTATGGTTCCAGTCATTTGTAGTTCCAACACAACATGATTTCTCCCCACAGGATTCCAAGCACTCTGTCCTTTTCATCACTGGTACTGGATGATGCTACAGATGGGAGTTTGTTGCCACTGATTTTCCAATCAATTCTGAGCTTGTGGAGGTGTGTATCTCTTACAGATGCAACACTGTTCATCTGAGTGGATCCTCAAAAAGAACAATTATGAACTAGAAACTCATAGAGTTTGTGTTTAAAATTTATAAAATTAAACCTGCTCCAACAGGTAATAGAGGGAGGCATGCTTGCAACCTCTGGATTCAATCAGAAACAAATGCCTAGGAGCACAGAGCCTTCTCAATAGGTAATGGCGGGTTCCTTTTAATGCTTCCTTAACCAAGATCCGATGTGATGCACATTAGAACTTTGAAGCACGTCTGTCTCAGTTATTTCTACAAGGCCTGGGACACAGGAAGCTGCCAGGACTTCATTCATCATCTTGCCTGTTGACAAAAGGAACAATAACTGGTCATCACTGGTCAATGGAATAAATTTTCCTAGTTTTTTTCCAAGATAATTCCTAAAGAAGAGATGGTGTCAATACAACAGCACATTTTTCAATGTCTGATGGATTTCTGGACTCTAAACTGCCATATCTTCTTCCAGTGCACCAGGAAGAACCAGGCTGTGCAATGGCCATCTCTGCCCTCGTGCTGGAATGCTCGGGAAGCCCTGTCTTGGAAATCAGTGGACCCAGCCTCCAGGCGTGATTCTGCCGATGACTAACCTTGCTGGGCCTCAGTTCCTCGTGTACAGATAGACTGAAAGGACTCCAGCAGACACTGTCTGGGAAGGTGGCATCCAATGCTAACTTTTAACGGGCCCATGCACACCCTAGCTCCTGACAGAGCACAGCCAGGTCCAACCATGTCAGTCCGCAGCAATGGTCAGCTTACCCAAAGCTACACCTGGTACCTATGGTTCTAGTTTTGCTTAGGGTTGAGAACCAGCTGAACTTTGAGAGAAATCTCAAAATATCTACTAGCATCCAAAATCAATGAAAATCTTCTTAAATGATTATGTGATTTAGCTATATGGGTGTAAAATTCTGAAAAGACACATTTCTATGTTTTCACATCTTTTGCTGCATAAGGTCTAGGAAATATCATTATTTGGTTCCTCCTGGATTTCTAAAATTAAGAAATCACCACATGAAAGCTAAAAAAATACATTAATAAGTTTAGTAACTTGGAAGCATTCTGTAAGAGCATTCTACCTAGTTGTATAATTCAACTAGTTGGACTAGTTTAAACAATTATGTCAAGTAAGTTTACCAAAACATGATCTAGTAAATAGAAATGGGCTCGGAATACATGAAGTCCAATCCTAAAACTAACGCCAAACCACTTCACCAGACTTTACTGAAAGGGTAATTAACTAGGTCTGAAAATTATTATGTGATTTTTCACAGCTGTTAAAGGAAAACCAGGAATTAGGTTAAATATCTGGAAATTTTGGACAGTTAGTTGTCTTTAGTAACAAAATGATAAGCTTTGGTTATTAAAAAGACTGTGCTTAGCAATTTTGATTTTATGCTTCTGGAAAAACTTAGACGATACCAAAAAAGTTATCTATAAAATATTGCATTTTATTATGTCATACCATTATATTATATATTACTATTTGTTTTAGGGGATTTTGGCTATCTTATGCAACAAGGGAAATGGCTTAAATAATTGACAAGAATAATACAAAAAATTTTTTCATACTTCCACTGTGGTTTTAGCATAGAGAAATACCTCTGTGAAATTGTGTAAAGGAGACACACAAAACAATACTGTTGCCAAGATAACATCTATTATTCTGGATTATTATAAATGGCTTGCTAATAATTTTTTCCTTCAAACAGAAAGGCTGACATTATAAAAAGTTGATTTTTAAAAAGCTAACTTAAAAGCTACCCATGGAAAACAATGAAAGCTCAGTCATTTGACTCAACTGCTGCAACACTGAGGCTCTAGAGCCACTGTCCGAAATCTGGATAAGGTTTGCCAGGTTGTAACAGGACAGGGTTGTTGTCCACTGAGACCACAATGGGCAAAAGAAGGGAAAAGACAGATTCACTCCTATTAGGGGGTGGGGACATAGAAGAATGATCTGTAAACACACACAGTGCTAGCACAGACTGAATTGGTGTTTCTTTGTTGCCGAGTAATAGAAATAAATATTTTTGCATTGACAAATGAATTTAAATGGTACATAAAGTTTACTGTGGAACTTTGGCAAGCATTTTTATGATCAAGGTTAACTGGGATGATCTGCTATCTATCAGAAGTGCTTGATGGCATCGCTACAGGTGCACTGACACAATCCATCACCGAAGAGGTGGATGTGAACACCACAAGCACTGAGCAAGGAACAGTAGGGACGATGAGAGTGAACTACTACTGGAGAGTACCTTGGTTTTCGAAGCCCCTTCAGAGTGATGGGCCCTCTGGTCTTTTATTTTACTTTATTTATTTATTTTTTGTGGGTACCGGGGGTCGAACTCAGGACCTCGCGCGCCAGCAGGCACCTGTGCCGCTGAGCGATATCACCGGCCCTTTTTTCGTATGTGGGTTCCGGGAGTCGAACTCAGGACCTCGCGCTTGCCAGGCAAGTGCTCATGCTGCTGAGCCATCTCACTGGCCCCGCCTCTGGTCTTTTAAATAGAGGATGAGTTTCCCTCCAGGAAGGTGAGATGTGAGGGCTCATGAGACTGGCCCAGCAGGAAAAGTGAGTAAATCCATGGACTGGAACCCAACCGGGCTTCTGTCCCCTGGCCACTCTCTCTCCGCACACCAACCCTTGCTCCTAACACTGAATAATGACACACTCATTTTTCATCATTATTCTCAAGTCTTCTGTGTATTTCTGCCACTGCTAGTAGCCCTAATATGTTAAGTGATTTATAAAGAATACTCTGAAAAATAGTTAGGAGTGTCTCCACACAGAAAAAACTCCACCAAGGGTTCAGAGAAGTGCTTCTGCCGGCACCACACGGCAGACGAGTGCTGAAGTGCTCAAGCCCCAAGCCTGCATGGGCTTTAATTCCGCAGTGCCCGTTTCTCCCATTGTGAGCGCTGTCTGGGTCCTGGACTCTATGAAGGTGCTTCTGTATCTGCTACCGAGCGGAACCTTTAGGTATGAAATCCAACACAAGCACATCTACAGCTTCACCACAGAAAAAAGAAACCAGTCTGTTCCAGAGAGCCGCAGCAGGGGGGATGCGACAGGTGATTTCTTCCTAACTCTGTAAGCAGCTAGAGCTTTTATGAAGGAATATGTTTTCACTAGGTCAGGAGCACTCTTCTTTAGCAGTTACCAGCGTATTTCATGATCCCCAGAGTATTGGCCATACTTTCCCAGGATAAAGAATGGTAGGCCGGAATCCCTACTTTTCAATGGGAATGTGGTGCAAAGAATATGACTGGTTTTCTTTTAAATAAATCTGATGCTGGGCATGGTGATGCATGCCAGTAATCCAAGCTACTCAAGAGGCTGAGGCAGGAAGATCGCAAGTTTGAGTCCAGCCTGGGCAACTTAATGAGACTCTGCTTAAAATTAAAAATTAAAAAAAATATATGGCTAGAGATGTACATCAGGGCAGAGCATACGTTGAGCATGCTCAAGGCCCTGAGTTCAATCCCCAGAATACAAAATCAATCAATCAATCAATCAATCAATCAATCAATCAATCTGAGAAGCAACAGTGCTCACAGGTGGAAGTCATTCCTGGCAGAAACCATGAGCATTTTAGAACCAGTTTTCTGCAGCTCAGTTGCTGTCCACAATGTGTTTGTTGCAGTTACACTTCCTCTGACTCAAACTGGACACAGTGAAGGCCCATGGAAATGGAGGCACTCCTAACAAATTCATGGAGTCTAAGAGACTCGCATTATCTCTCACTTAATCTTAAGCAGCCCTCTTCACTAGTCCCACATTGCAAATAAGAAAACTGAAGTCCACAGAGCTTAAATACTTGAGTACCTGTAGATGTACCTCACACAGCAGTGACTAGATTTCAAACACAGTATGCCTGACCCTCAAATTACATGCCTTTCCTCTCTAAGGTCACTTCTTCCCAATGCCTCAGCATCTAGGCATGAAAGAAGCCACCCCTTTTGAGGCCCACGATGAGGACCCAACGGTGCCCAAGGCCGCAGGGAGCCCTAGCTGCTTCCACACCAGCCACAGCCTCTTTTCTGCAGGAACTGGCTGTAGAAACAGTGGCCAGGTTCCAGTCAATGACAGGTCACAGCAGAGGACTGGAGGAAGGACCAGGCAGAAAGAGAAAACGCTTCCTCGGGAACACAACCCCATGGGGGTGAACTGCATGGAAAAACAGAAATGCAGCTGACCTCTGTGGTCTGGTCACATTTGCCCTCCTTAATGGATTTCCAAATGAGTCATTTGTAAAGTATAGCTCAGAAAGGGAAGGCAAGGATAACAATATTAGGAGGCAAAGTCCATAGCAAGCCTCTGACCCCTTTTTAGTTCATCTCCTCTGTTTTCCCCCCAGTACTGCTCTTATCAGAACTACCAGTAACTCACACAGCTATCCACTGGACACCTGGCATCTTTCTCTTCCTCTGTTCACCAGGAAAAGCGAAGGCATGGCAGTAGGAAGCCAGGGGACAGAAAAACTACACTGGGGTTGATCTTCAGCAGCACTGATGATACTGGATTCATAACCAGCGTGCTGAAGAAGGTGGTGACTTGGCATGCACGCACTCTTCCCCAAGACATCAGACCCAGCCTCCATCAGCCTGTCCCGCCATGTGGAAGTGACAGTGCCAGAGTGGCTTACGGATGCCAGACCCCAGCCTGCTTCATCCAGTCGATGCATTTGGTCACCCATATGGGAGCAGGATGTCTGGCTCAGAGCTGCGAGTAGCAGTATGTGCAGATGCCTTCAAACATAATTTGCTAAATGTTTTATTGTTCTGTGGTTTAAAACCTACTCAAAATGTGTGGAGCAACATCCCATTAGATTAGAACAATATGAAATCACATCTTTCCAAGCACCAAGTGTAAGAATAATTAAAATAAAGGCAATCACTGCCCAGCAGGGAAATTTATTCCTACGACGGAGGACACCCAGTGCTCCCTGATGAAACTGTGGTCACATTTCCTGTCTCGTGTTCACATGTGTATCATGCTTACAGTCTTTGAGAGTCCCCAAGAAGTTACTTAATTCCAGCATAATAGCAAAAGGGATCATATTAGCACCAAAACAGACTTTAGGAATTGTAAGGCACAAAATTTTCACTTTGAACACTAGATAACTCTAACTCTGAAGCTCTACACTTGCCCATGGACACACAAAGACTGAGAATCTATGTGATGCTCCAATGCTTTGTTCTACAATGGTCCTTATTCATTTAATACAAATATCTCAGATATTCTATCTTGAAAAATTGTGCCACTTGGCATGAATGATCTCATTATAATTTTAACTTTTGGGCCATAATGAATCTTGCTATTTCCATAGTGCTGGAATCCAATCTTGGGAGCTTGTGGGAAGGAGGCACAGGATCACTGGGTGCAGGGTTCAGAGCCTGGCAGAATCCCTCCAGCCAGCTCCTCCGTGGAGAAGTAGGTCACAGCACTGGCTGAAAGCATGCACTCCAGCCTCGTGCACTCCAGGTCTGTATTTCTGGCTGCGCTCTTGCCTAGCTGTACCATCCTCGGGCAGGATCGTTGGCCACTCGGAGTATCCCCATCTGCAAGATGGAGATTAACACTCGCCACTGAAGCTGACTGTGGGGCTGAGTGAGCAGCTGTGTGAAAAGAGTCACAGAGGAAACAGGAAGGGGCCACTCTTCCTCCTGCCAGCTGTGCTCTCAGGTAGCTCTGGGGACAGAAAGGGCAGCAGAATCCTCACTGAGCTGAAATTGGGCTTTCCATTCCCACTGCCTGAGATGCACTTCCCTCCCTTCTCAACCCTGAGAGGGCTCTGTCAGCCAGGAAAACCTCCCTGCTTAGTGGCTGCCTCCTCTGTAAAGCCTTCCCAAATGCTTTGTTTGCCAAGAGCTCCACTGTGACTGATGGAAAACGTGAAGGGCAGACAACAATCCCCCGCCACCATTTCCTCAAGGACCAGGGAGTCAGTGACTGTACTGACCACACACTCTAAACCCCCCGGCTGCTAGAGACTCACCATACTCCCTTTGAACTTGTTCCCCTGCCCCAAAGCCAAAGCTCCCCTTCTTCTACTCTACTTCCCAACATTCTCCCTCTTTCTCTGGACCATTCCTACTCAGAGGAATCACCACAAGCAGCTAGAAGTCAGCACACTGGCATCAAAACAAAACAAAACAAAACAGCCAATGCTCTTGCCTTTGTTGAAGTACAAGAAAATTTTCAAAAGAACATCTGCTAACCACTCACAGACAGCCATGGCCCACTGAGCCACACCATGCCACACCGTGTGATGTGTTTGGGCTACATATGATCCGGCAATAATGTACTTTGACACCTGAACTTTGGGGTGGGGGAGAAGACAGAAGCAGTCAGAAAAAGAGGCAAAAAGAGGTTACCCAAGGCACCTTTTTACAACCTTACAACCACCGCCTAGTCTACAGGATGGAAAAATTGGACTGCAGGCTCCATGAGAGCAAAGCCAAGTCTGAAATCATTTTCATAAAATCCTGACTCTTGGCATTGGGCTTAATGGACACTCACTGATGAAGAACAGAATGAATGAAACTGGAATAACACTAAATAGCCACCCTGGAAGATAAAAGTCTACCTGTGATTCATGTTAGACTCTTTGTGCAAAGCAGCTCTAGGACACGCATTCCATTGGCAGAGGAATTACCTGACTGCTTAGAGGTTTCTCGGCTGGAGGCTGATGCTAGCACTAATGAATCTTACCCCAGAGACAGCTTTACAGAGCTCTCCTTCTGGCGTAAAGGTTCAAAGGCTTCCTTTTAGGTTTCCAAGAACAGATGCTGTTAATGCCTTGCAGTCACATGATGTCGTGTCCTCATTTTTAAATTTGTTGTGTGCAAACCATCATTTAGGATTATTATGTACTCATCCCCTCACTTCAGGCCAGAGTGAAACCAACTCGATTTAGTAGAACTGAACCCCTCAGATTAAAAAGATTTAGTAATTTTAAAAGTTAAATTTAAGCGAATTATAATACATCTTATAGGCATGTCACATTTATGCATTAAAAATGTTCTAGAAACAGGGTATTGATTAAATTTTATTTTTAGTATACTGGAAGGAGTCAGTATTTAAAGAAATCCTATTAATCTTTTTGGGTGAGGCAAAAGAACCTTTTGAAAAGTGAACAATCATCCATTAAAAAAATTTTTTTTTATATTCCTATATCCAGTTTGCAGAAAGCAAACTCAATCTGGTGTCCTCGGCTGTCTTCACAGCTGAACTGGAGAAACTATATGGTCCCTTGTTTGAGCAGATGCTACTTTTTTTTTTTTTAATAGCTAGAGAAACTAATTTGCAAACTGAATTAGTGACAGAGAACTGATATAACTTAGTCAAGAAGATGACAAGCCATTCACTTTTCTTGGATGCTAGAAAACACAGCCCAAGAGAAAAGTGACCCCTGGAATATCTGTGGCATGAACAGCCACCCATAGCCCTGTGTGACACCCAGCCCTGGGGGTGATAAGCAGACAGAAAAGGTACTTGAGGGACCTACACTGGGCTGGCATCTTTCCCTATCCAGAGTAAGTATTTAAAAGTAGGAACTGGCTACTCAGAAGAACTGCCAAGAAAGTAAGTGAGTGAAAATAGGAGGAGGAGGAGGAGGGGAGGAAGAGGAGGAGGAGGAGAGGAGGAGGAGCGATTACATGTGTGTTTGGAGAGACATGACTAATAAACACTTCCACCCCAGACTTGCTAGGTTTTCCAAGTTCTGTGCATTTGCTTTCACTGAACACAATCTTTTCCTCATGTGCTCACAAAGGGACTGACAGAAACCAGAGCTCCGCATCTAAAGCGAGCGCAGCGCAGTGTCAGTAAATACAATGAGGGTCATAGCCACACTTAAAACCTCAGGGCAGGGAGGACTCACCTAGGCACCTGCCATCTGGACCACCCCCAACAGTCATGGAACATGGGACTTAATTGCTTGTAACAGTGATGTTGGCGAAAGACTGCACTGAACTGCATGACACGGTTCCTCTTTTTAAGAGTTTTCAGGAAGGCACAAGCTCACAGAGCACGCAAAACATGATCCAGATTAATGAGCCACTAATAGACCTTCTTTCTCTACAAACACAGCACAGTCTCAGGAACATTTGTCTCAGGTGGGGCCAAAAGCACAGAATAGAATGGGACATAATTTATTTTTTTTAATGGGTGGTTTTACCAAACCATATTCCTCAGAAGCCTCAGCCAGGATTGGGATAAGAAAAATCTCTTCCTTTACAGTGTTTGAGAGCTGATATGTGCTGCCTCTGTGCTCCACACAGAATTCCCTCCCATGCTCAGTGGTGAGGGAGCATGGAATGTTCCAGAACACACCTCACAACTTCCTCAGGCAGGGCAACTGGAATTCCATCCAGCTGTCCAGAATCCTGTACCTTTCTTAGAAGACCTTAGACATCTGTGAAGGACACATCTCAGATATTAGCAAATCTCAAATTTTCCCCCTTATACAATGATAACCTAACCTACCTCCACACCGAAGAGGGAAGGAAACTAATGTGTGGCCAAGTGCATACATGGATGACAGCAATCAGCAAGACTGATTCACCCAGCTAGACACACACTGCCACCCACCTGACCAGTAGGCAATGCTATTCACATTTGTGCCTTAGCAAAATTAAAGATTATTGCATACTGTGAGTTGGTTTGGAACAGCTGCAACCATAAATGTTAGAGCCAGGAAAACCAAAGTACCCAAGCATTTATTTGAAATTGTGTTTCCTATTTTTTAAGCTGTGAGAGTTGAACATGTAAGACATGAGTGTGAAACAGCTTGGGTAGAAGCTGGGCTTGCCCACCCCACTAGGGAACACCCAGGTTCTCCTGCTCCACGGCCTCTGACGTACAGCGTGGAAGTCACTGACATCACATATATGACATTCCAAGCACTATCAACTAAAGTACTACAACTAAAATGATTCCCTGCACAATCAATGAATCGGTTCAAACCAGGTGCCACCACAAATGCAGCCTAGCCCTGGATCCACACAGGAATCCCAGAGGTTCACTATGATCACCCCTTTGCTTTGAACTCGGGGCATCTTCTCAATTGAAACCTCACATCCTTCAACATTTCCCGATGTTTTTTTTTTTTTGCAGCTGGATCCTTGTCAGTATTGAGCATCACATTAGGGGGAAGTTGAAATGTTTCACTGGGAATGAATCCCCCCCCCCCGAAATTATGTGTTGTGGGAAAGCTTGATTAACGTTACAGACAATAATCCAAGATGAAATGAGTTTTCCAGTCAGTGGTAGGTGTTATAAAAATGTCAGAAACACAGTTGGCTCTAAAGTCTTTTTCTCTTTATGTTGCTCTCTCTTCTGCCAATCAAATATACACTGAGAAATAGGCTACAAAATGTTCTTGGTGGTAAGAATATTAGTGAGGCCGATCTTTTCCCCAATACTACCCACCATGGAGCCCCACGGGGCAGGGTGGATTGGGATTACAAGTTTGCAAATCAGAACAGGACTAGGTGGTTCTGGCCTAATGGGCTTGGCAGGGAGACAGGAGAAAGAAGAAAACAAAATTCCAACAGGTCCCAGGACAAGGGGAGCTCAGCCCTGACTGCAACAATTTATAAGAAAGTTTTACATAACATTATGTCCATTCTGAAACAGCCCATTTACAAACCTATGTATGCAATTCTGTTCTCTTTTTATGTCTCCAAAAGAAAATGTTATTCTTCTAATCATCTGCTGTTGAACACAAAGTCTCTGTCCTCTCTGGCAATTTCAAAGTAAATACTTCTAGCTGTAATCATTATCCTTTTCCTGCAGTCACAGTGTGAACTTAGCCAGGCCCTAGCAATCCTGGGCTAGAGAACTGAAATCTGCTCGCTAACCTACCCCACAGTGAAGGGGGAAGGAAACTAATGCTTGTTTCACCTGTGCCAGCTGCCAGACTGCAGGCAGGTGCCCCATCTCAGCTGTCCTACTGACCTGCAGGAGCCATCATTAACCTCATCCCACAAGTGAGGACATGGCCCGCAGAGGCTAAGTTACCTCCTTGAAATGTACTGCTGGCAGCAGGCGAGGCCAGTGTTTGAACCCAAAGTCTCTTTTATATTTCAACAGAGACCTGTTCATCTCCCAACCGGGGGCTCTGTCTCAGTACGGTTATAGATGGCCCAGCCTGCTAATTGCAGGTCAAGGGGAGAAGACTTACGCCGAAGTGCAGAATGAACTCAGGCCTACAAAGGGTCCTTTGCATCCATGACCCATTACGGGGGTTGAGCTGCCCTCGGAGCTCACTTGGCAAAATCACTTTGAACGGGCCTAGTTTCCAAAAAGTCTATCAAAAAGCTTGCTTTTCTCCCCCCCAACCCCAGAATTGTGATAGGCGAGATTCCCTCCCCTCCTTTCTTCAGCTCATTTTTGGACACCACCCAGGATGCTTACTAGAGTCACTCTGGAGAAGCTGTCCATGGTCTACATAGTAGCTGGACGTACACAGACACCCTCCAGGGAGACAAGGGACCATGCCTGTAGTAATCACACAGGGAAGAGATGACCCACTGCTGGAGTAACAAGTGAGGAGGGTCCCAGGATGGGAAGGTGGGCACTCGCCTGCCGCTATTTTGTTTGCATTACACTTAACATGTGCGTAACCATTCTTCAGGGATGTCGTGTTGACAATAGGCACTTGAGTGGAACCAAAGGACTCATATAAATATTAAGTCTACTTATTTATTTATTATATATGAAAGAGAAACAAAATTCAAGGTGCAATTTAGCTGTGGCAGTATGTTAGAAGATTGTGTCAAATCCTCAAATACAATTTAAAAACTATCTCAGTAGATATTGTGGGAATTTTTTCTTTTTTTTGGTAGCACTGCATTTTTTTTTTTTTTTTTTTTTTTTGTGGGTACCAGGGGTCCACCTCAGGACCTCAAGCGCCAGCAGGCGCCCGTGCCGCTGAGCGATATCACCGGCCCCTTTTACGTATGTGGGATCCGGGAGTCGAACTCGGGCCCTCGCGCTTGCAAGGCAGGCGCTTATGCCGCTGAGCCATCTCACCGGCCAGCACTGCATTTTTTGAACCCAGGGCCTTTGTACTGAGCTACTTCTCTAGCACCTCCTTTTAAAACAGGGGGTCACCCTTCATTGTTAAGCCTCCTAGGATGCTAGGATTACGGGCATGTACCAACACACTCCGCTTCTTTATTTTTGGTTTATTCCAACTGTGTATTGGGCCTCTAACATCTTTGGTATTTGTTAAATGTATAGGCTTTTTTTTTTACAGTTCAGAAACAAGTAAAAATTTGGTAGTGAATATTAACTATGAAAAGATACAGCCATTTCTCACTTATGTGGCTTGTTTTACTTTCAGAAATCTTTGCACAACTATTTAAATGCCCTAAGTGAAGTCAATTTGACTTTGTTTTGTTAGATGTAAAAATGATACTGTCCACCCACTGCTTTTGGGTTGTTTTCTCAGTAGTGAGTCAGTTGAGGGACTCAATTCCTTCTCTTTAGAAGGTCCTCTTCAGGCCCAAGATATTTTTTTCTCTTGCAAAGAAAAATCACACCTCTTAAGTAAAACAAAATCTACAATCCTCATTTTCTAGCATGAAATTCTAAACCACCTACTTTCAACCTCAAAGTGAATATGCCTCCAAGTGAGTCCTTGGTATCTGGACATACCAATCGGCTGAGAGGTCTCAAATCATTTGCTAAGTTTGGTCACAAGAATAAAATCTGTACCTGCAAATGCTTTGTTTCAAATGATAAATCAAAAAGGGCTCAAAGTTATCCCTCTAACAGTCATTTCTATTTATATTCAATATATTTTCTTGAGTGGAGAAAAAAAAAGAATTAAGGGGTGCTGCATACACGAACATCACTGTGACACAGACTTTAGATGCTGAATGAAGCCTGGCTCTAAGCTGCAGTACTGCATACCAGGGGAAAGCCTGACATAGTTTTCTTTTAGGAAAACTGCAGAGAACACTGAACCTCCTAACATAAGGCCAATCAATATATAAGGGAGCTAAAGAGTAGGGTTGCCAAATTTGGCAAATAGAAATACATGAGAAACACTTTTTAAAGTGTAGCTCAAACACTGCATGGGATATACTTATATCAAAAATTATTTGCTGCCAATCTGAAGTTTAAAGTGAGTTGGGTGTCCTGTGTTTTGTTTGGCACTCGACTGGGGGTGAAAGGGTGGGTACCTCGCGGACATCGGACTAGCACAGTAGGCTGTGTTCATTTCCTCAGCTACCTGGCTCCTCCAACTGAGGATGGTTGCAGGATGTTTCTCTTACACTGCTGACCCCTGACTATAAAAATATGCCCTTTACCAGTGCCCTCCTTTTCCATCAGGTAATCACAGTGAGCCCACCATTTGCTAGGGCTGTTCCAGGAGCTGGGGACAGCTGTCATCGTGCAGCTTCCACACAAGCAGAGAGAAGCGGTGAGAGAAGTCAGCAGCAGCATGCTGCAAGAAAAACCAGAGGTGGGGCAGTGGCATCCACTGGTAATCCCAGTGACTTGGGAGGCCGATATAGGAGGATTCGAATTCAAGGCCAGCCTGAGCTACATAGCAAGATCCTGTCTCAAAAGTGGGGGAAGGATGGGGATGCAGCTCAATGTTGAGTTCCCCTGGGTTCAATCTCTGGTCCCCCATGCACAAAACAAAACAGAAGGACAACAACAAAACGAAAGTACAGTGCAGCGAGAGGCAGGAGAGGAGCTCAGGCAGGCACTATTTTAGATGGGGTCCGCTCCAAAGCATTGTGTAAGTCAAGACAGAGAGAGAAGGTGTGAGAGTCTGAGGAATGTGAAAGACTGCAAGCGAGGGAGACAGAAGGAGGAAGATGGAGGGAGGAACGGACATCAACACACCCCATTACAAAGGTATTATAGTCTGGAGTCATTTAACACAGACAACTAAGGGCCTGTAAGCCAACAGTGGCACACAGGTCGACATTCTAAGAAATGGAGAAAGATCCCCCATTGAAGAAAGCCTGACCTTCCTTCTACAAGGTAGCTTCTGGAAAGTCAGTAGTTCACATTGCTTACAAATTCTATTAAGGTAAGTCAGCCATGGCACTCGCCTGTATTCCCAGCTACTCGGGAGGCTGAGGCAGGAGGATCACTTGAGCTCAGAGGTCTGAGGCCAGCCTGGGCAACATAGCAACTCTGTCTAAACAAAACAAAACAACAAAGAAGGTAAAGCTGTGACCAGGAAAAAGAATTCCCTCCTTCTCTTACAGCATTCCCATGGCAGGTCAGGAAGAAGGTATGTACCATGAACCACATCAACCCTTCCCCAGTGGAATAAAAAGCATCGAGTGACTCGCTGCCTCTGTCTGGGAATATGCTAGAATCAAACTTCCTATGCTCTTGTCCCCTGCTCTAGGGGACAGGGACAAATATCTGACCGTAGGTTGGGGACACAGCAGCCCTGATGAGAACCAGGAAACTCGCCATCACTTATCAGCTACTGTTAGTGACACTGTCCCTTAGACTTGTACTCAAAGTTCTATAGGATTTTCTTTTACATTTGTATTACCTTCTTGAAAATTTAAAATATATTCAAATGTCTATCTTTACCAACTTGCCTATCTGAAAAAAAGGAATTATTTTTTTAAAAGCATTTAAGAAAACCACAGTTCCCTCTGACACACTGTCGGAGAAGCACTCTGTTCTCTGGCTCCCAGAAGACACCTGGAGTCAGGCCTCTCGGGCTTTGTTTCCTTCAAGTCCCTCCCTGCAGGACAACGATAGGTCTCATGTGATAAACCAGGTTGAAACTGATGCGTTTTTTCATATGAGATAAAACAAACTTCTCAGCATATAACCATATTCCTAGCAAGCAGGAGACAGTCTGAGACATCATAGTGTTTACACCGAAGGTTCCGCAACTGCGTGTGACATTCTGAGAAACTATAACTATGGAAAGTATGAAAGACCCCACTGGAATTACAGAATCTCAGGCCCAACACACTGTCAGAGCGACATCTAGTGGGACCCCCGCGCTGCCTCTAACTTATCCCCACACGGATTTTGTCCAGGCTCCAGTGTTACCACCTCTCCTGCCTGGCCTCAGTTCTGTTTTTAGACAGTGACAGTGGCCAGGAAGCCCAAATCCTGCCCTCTGGTGTTACAAAGAGCATGTCCAGTCCCTCCGCTGCACTGCACTTATTTTAAGCCAATGACTTTAAAACCCCTTAAATGTTCTCCAGGGCAGACACATTAATCCTCACTGGACACATACAGTCCCCAGCTATCTAGGTCATGTTCCTATGGATACACTTAAAGTTTGTCAATGTCTAGAAACTAGAACTGCTTTTAAAATTGCAACTGTGGTCTGATTTGTGGGACAGAGTAACATCACAGTTTGTTGCCCATCCCAGCTTAAACCCTATTCTTGCGCCACAGCACTCTAAGCTTGCCTTATTGCAGTGAAGGCGAATTTTTCAGAGCTTTCAATTATACAAGCAGCCCACTGTGGCATGTGCGCCATAGGTTCGCCACCACTGCCTTAGCTTCTGGTGGCCACAGGAATCTGTCCAACTGGCAAGCCTCTATCTCTTGTCCCCAGGTCCCTATTAAACCATATCTGACCCTCCCTTCAACTTACCAGCACAGAGCTCACCTAAGAGTCTAGTTCTCTCTCACCTTCCCATAACCCCTAGGTTTAATCAACATGCCTGATATCCATCTCTTCTTTCAAATCACTAGTAAGTTGAGGAGGGCAAGTCTGAAGTCATAAATCTCTGTCTCATTTCAGCCCCTTTAAAAAGGCCTGTGACAATCTATATGTGGGCACCAAAAAGAAAAAAAATCTGCCAAGCACCGACGCCTCATCTTTGAGCCTGCCCCAGAGCTGCGGTGGTGCACCTGCAGCCTGTGTTCCCAGCCACCCTCATGGCATTCCAGTGCTCCTTTTCCTCTCTAGCTGGGCCTGTTTTCCTCCTTCTGAGCAGCCCATGGCTTCTGACCCCTGCTCCATGCCACTTAGGCAAAGGCCAGGTCAGGGGTAGTTTCCCCTGGCTCCGCTATGAAATCCTGGCCTGTGGTCCCCTGCAGCTCCCCTCCCCAGGTTGACACTGCTTCATCAATCAGCAGTTTGAGTGGGGTGGATGGACTGAGCCAGCCAGGCTGCACTGCCACCTAGGCCTCTGCCTCTCTTCTGTCCTTGCCACAAAAAAACCAAGCGACTTCCTCAGTTCCTTACTAATTAGACAGCAGCTGTGACATTGCTCACTCACTGAATGATATAACCCTCCCTTTTTACCAGTAAAGCAATCTTTATTCGGCTCTTTCTGGCATCATGCTGGGAATGATGACAAGTTCACTGGCCTGAACTTTTAGAAGGTATTTTTATGCTTGAAGATTAAAACGTTTGCCCACTCCCAAGCATCAGAATCCTCTCCTTCTTGCCACCGGCCTGGTTTGTAGCATGTTACAGGCCAATCCACAAGTTCCAGTTCCCACGGATGCCCCTTCTCTAGGCCAGAGCCATGCCAAGGACAATTAAGGGCATCTCATCGTCTCTCCACCTCTCTTAGGCTCTGACTTCTGCTGATGTGGACTTCTGGCTGCATGACATTAATATTCGGCCTCAGGTGCCTGTGCCTCTCCCCACCTCCTCCCTTTTACTAAAAAAACACTCTCCCCATAAGCTTCTTCTCAAACCTGCTTTCAGCCTTCTGACTGACCTTTTACAGATTCGCACTACTCTTCCATGTTCATCTTGGATTATAATTCTTCCTCTTTTGTTTGTGTCCTTTCAGATTTGGCCTCTCAGAGAGTGTTGGTGCAAGCAAGGCCTGTTTCTTTTCCATCAGCATCATATGTCACTTACATTAGCAGGATTACACTGTTGAGTTTATCACACGCACATATACACACACACTTGCAGCAAATTTCTTTTTTGAAACTCTGTTCATTGAATTTTTCTTTGAATCTCTTGATGTCTTTCAAAAACTTTCACGGTAAAAGCAGTCCTTAGGCATGTGTGACAAGGCCCACGTATGATGCACATCCATACACTTAATAATGGTAACCGCTACCCCTTTACTTCACTCTCTGTCCTGCCAGGAATTCCTGTCGATACCCTGGACAGATGCACCGTTACCCCCATTTTTGCAGAGACTCACGGGAAAAAGACTGGCCAGAGGCAGCCGCTGAGTAAGTGCCAAAATCAGGACGCAGGCCCAGCTCCAGGAGGCTCCAAGAGGACCGCGATTCTTCTGCTAACCTACTCTGTGTGGCGTGCTTTCAAGTGCGTTTCTACTTGCAGCATTTTATCCCATAGGGCAGGCAGAATTCTTCTATATTTTTAGGAATAAAAAAAGTCCAGATTTAGGATTATAGGTGGTTTTGTCTATTCTGATCTCTATCTCACATAATTTTTTACACTATGCTTTATTTGTATGATTCTTAAAAATATAATAATAGGAATAGTATATGCATAGCCTGAGACCCAATTTTATCTATACAATAGGACAGATAGAGAGTCAGTGTAACTACTTAGCTAAAGTTTTTTTTTTTCTTTTTTCTTGATACTGGGAATCTAACCTAGGGCCTCACACATGTCAAGCAAGTGCTCTACCACTGAGCTATATTCCCAGCCCTTTTTACTTTTTATTTTGAGACAGGGTCTTGCTAAATTGCCCAGACTAACCTTGAACTTGCAATCCTTGTGCCTCAGCCTCCCAAACAGTTGGGATTATGGGGATGTACCTAACATGTCCAGCTAGCAAAAATTTTTCAACACTTACAAATAAGGTTTGCAAAATTGAGACACCATGATTAGAAGTTTATTATAAAAATAAGAGAGAGAGAGACACTTGCTTATTTTTTAAAGAGGCATTCAGCAGGGTGGATTGTGAGGGGGCTGTGGGCAGGCCTGCACAGACTTGGTGACCGGCCCCACCATCACCTCACCTCAGTCCACAGAGCCTATGGTGACTATTTTCAACTGTACACCTACTTTGAACAAAAGGGTTTGGCTCTGGAGTTGACAGACCAATGCGTGCAGGACTGGAGCCTGAAAGGCATTCTGTTTACTGCCCCACCCTATTGAACTCCTCTTGGACAAAGCTGTGATGATGTACAGAGCGGACCTGGGCCTGTGTGCCTTAGTAAATTCATCACCTCATTAATGTGACTACGTGGGCAGTTTTCCTAAATAAATTCTAATGACAAATATAGATTAGGTACATTGTACGAATGTCAAGCACACACACTGGAAACATGGTTTTAAAGGAATATGCAAAATCGTTAGGCATGCTAAAAAAAAACCCTGTTAGCCAGGACTCATACCCAAACTCTGCTTTTTAAAAACTAAACATAATCTATATATTTTTTAAATAAACTACTTAGCTAATTTAATAGCTTAATTCTAGTCAAAGCAAGTCTTTGCGAGGATATCAGATTGTTTATGGTGTGTAATACAGAGAGGAACAATTTTTGTCAGTTAAACAGTTATGTAGATTTATACAGACATTTCATATTTTTAAAAAAGGTATAGAAATCAATGATTTGGCAGCTGGCTGAAATGATTCCACGTTTTAAAAATCTGTTAGCAGTTTTGAGTTTCTACTGCAGATTGACAATTTGGTGATAGCAAGCTGTCTTCCAATTAATGTTCCAGAAAACATTTTATTTCAAGATTTTTAGAAGGAGAGCCAAGATTTTCTGGGATTCAGTTTTATGAAACAGCATCATATTTTCTGCTTTTTATAAATCTTTAATGTTTAGGATTAATGAGCAGTATGCCTTGAAAATGCTTTGTTTGACTTTCTAAAAAAGCTTAACTCCGAATCTTAAATAGGTAACCTGCCTTTATTCTTTACCAGCCTAATGGATAAAGTCATTATGAAATGTAAAGACACTATGACATATTTACATCCTTCCCTTTCTTAAAATTATCCAATTTCCCTTGTCTTCTGTCCATAGAAAACTGTGACTCAAAGACTTCAGAAACATTCACCTCCCAAAGAGGTTCATTTAGTTTTCTTGGCTCGCTTCCCCACCCCTTATGGCCGTCTTTCTGTAAAATCACATCCCCACGGTCCTCAAACATCATGAGCTCATCCTTCCGGATGCAGCTTTTCCAATGGCTCCCTCCCTTTTAACCGCCAGACAATCAGCCACAGAGTCTCATGCAACGCACTGCGCACACAGCCTCCACACCCCTTTCCTTCCGTCACCGCCACATTGGGAGCCTCTAAGTGGACAAGGGTGAGGTCTTCCTCTCAGTTTCTCTAACACCTAGCACAGTGCCAAGGCCATTCGATGACTGGGTTGAACAAATAAAAGAAGAAAGCCTAAGGCCAAACTAATGACCAACATGTGCTCATTCTTTATAATTTCAACATTTTTCTATGCTGTAGCAGATAATTATGTAGAAAATCTAAAATCTGTACTAATGCACTTCTTTATTTGAAAACTGGAAAGAATGGTAAATACAAAGTCTCTTAAACTCTGATACCTCCTACCTCATCTTGCAGTTTTTGGCTTATAAATCTTCACCTCTATGAGACTGTAAGTTTTATGGACATGGAAGTAGGGACTTATTCAACTCCCTATCAACTATAAAGCCAATGAAGTATCATGCACAGGCACCCACTAGTTACTAGAGGGACACCTAGAGGGCAGGGCAGAAGTTCTTTATCTTTCTTGTAAGGGAAAGAAAGAAGAGGTAAAGAGCTAAAGAGAGTGTGTATGCAAAAGACTACTGCTAGCCCCACGTGGCGGCACATGCCTGGAATCTCAGCACTCTGGAGGCTGAGGCAGGAGGACTGCTGTGAGTTTGAGGCCAGCCTGAACTACATAGCAAGACCCTATCCCAAAAAAGAAAAAAAAAAAAGACTATTGCTGGAATTATTGCTAGTAAAAGGGATATACAGAGGAAATGAAGAGCAATGTTTGCAGTCACCTTTTGGGAAGAAAACCAGGAAGTGAAGCCTCTCTTTTACACACTGATCCAGGCGGGTACCCACACAGGCCACCATGTGCCAGCACAGTGCTCTAAGAAGGGTTGGAAGGAGAGAGAGAAGCAGATACCTGAATAGTCAATGGTTAGATGTTTGTGGCCTCAAATGCTAAACTGCTATTGTGTAAAGCCAAATGCAGGCAGTTAAAAATTGTGATCATTTTGCTGATTTTGCCGATGTTGAAGCTGTTGTCTGTCACCATCCTTTCCAGGACAGAATGAGTAAGTACTAGAGCCATTTTACTTTTTTTTGAACTTCAGACTGGGATGAGTGTCTTTGCCACTTGAGGAGAACTAGTGTCTCTACTGCAGTACTTTGAGATAATGGGTACCAAGACCTAAGTGTCTAGGTGCAAAAGCGGTTTCTCACCAAGCTCTAGCAGCGAGTATTCCAGGACTACTTCAGCTTGCCATGGTGGACTCTTCTAGCATCCAGCTGACAAGGGCCTCTGTGCTTGCACACTGAGTACACAGAGCACAGGCCTACTGCTGCCATGCTGGCTACATCCACACCTTGGTAAGGGGTCTCATCACAGGCGAGCCACCGACAGAGCCTTTACAGAGAACAGACCAGGCCTGTGTGCAGAACGAGGGTCCTTTTCTCCTCCCAACTTTGCAAGACAGACGTTAAGGCAGCCTGTGTTTGAGAATCAGACTCAGATACGGCATCTGCCTAAGGTGTGTGCCACAGCCAGAATCTGATACCCAATTTTCCAATACTCTTTTCTCTCTGGCCCAACTACCTTTGCAAGTCCAGAATCCAGATGTGACAGCTGATACAGAAGAATGCTACTTCCCCACAGTTAGTTGTTAGCAAACTTTAGATGAAAACTGTAGGGTATTCCTTGTCGCACCCAGAGAGCTGCGGACTGAAATACTGTTATCTGGAAAGTAGGCAGAGCAATGAGAACCCCGCAGACTCTTCACTACCGCCCTTCTCCCAAATGGCTCTTTCCCTCTGGAAGATTATAAAGGTAAAGCTAACACTGACATTAAACAAGCCCCACTCACTCTCCAAACTCTTACTGTCAAGGCTTTATTCTGCTGTGTGCTCCATTCCCATTGCCCTTGCAGCCCCCACAAACCATGTTCAGCCAGACCTCACCCAGTGGTCCTTGCCTGCCCCAGGGGGCTCTAGAAGCGACTGAGCCAGGTGTTCCCTGTTGTCCTCCCCACCTGCCCACACTGCCCTTTGCTGGGCATACTCATTCTCACCTCAAGCTGTACCTGACTCCCAGCTCCCCTGGGCTGTGGTTTCTGCCAGCTACAAGGAACATGCAATACCACTTAAGAGAAGAAAGAAGAAATGCTCCACCCTAAACACAAACACACACAATCCTGCCAGAGTTTTCCTTTACACAGCTGGTTCTTTCCATAAAGGAATAAGTATGTTTGCTAAGTGCTCACTTACACATATATAAGTATGTCCACACCCAAATGTTAATGTTCATAAAAGGTCCATTTAATTGAGCACTTAGGATTGATTGCTTGATATGTGATGAATATTTTGAGCTAAGTATAATGAAGAGTGGCAATTTTTTTTTTTTTTTTGTGGGTACCGGGGGGTCGACCTCAGGACCTCGCGCACCAGCAGGCGCCCGTGCCACTGAGCGATATCACCGGCCCCTTTTTCGTATGTGGGTTCCGGGAGTCGAACTCGGGCCCTCGCGCTTGCCGGGCAGGCGCTTAAGCCGCTGAGCCATCTCACCAGCCCAAGAGTGGCAATTTTAAATAGAATTTCCTTGGGAGACTTTAAGGAATGTTCAGGACTTTCCAAAAAAAATGTTTCAGTGCTTTCATTGTGGAAGGAACGATGCCTTAACTGCCCCAAGAGTAACCATGCTGACAGCTTCCTTCCTTGATCACAGGTATCTGGGCTTTGGAAACAAGTCAGAACTCGACTCTACCCATTTCCTGTTTAAATCTTGCAGAGTCATCAAATCTAATATATGCTAAATGCCTTCCGCTTGCTCCTTAGGAATATACAATATATATATATATATATATCGCATATTGTGGGGAGCCATAAATGACCCAGCTTCACGTCTGAGCATGCGCCCCCCCCCCGCCCATCCTGATCCTACGTCACCCATTAGACCCTCCCACCGTTTCCCTCAAAGAGATATAAGCCCTGGCACTTCCGCAATAAACTCTCTCGCTTGACTTCCCTGATCTGTGTGTGTGTGTGTGTGTGTGTGTGTGTGTGTGTGTGTCTTCTTTCTCATCCCCATACCGTCGCCCGGGTTCGCGTTCCTGCCCCTGGGAGGCCCCGCTGGTCGGAGTCTTCTTGGGCCACAACACAACAACATATTGACTATACCGTATTCTATATATACTCAATATAATTGTAGTACTTAAGAGCTAAGGGGGAAAAGATTGCTTCCAGACAGGGTTACTGAAAGGCAGCAATAATCTTCCAGGAAAAACTGGAGCCTGCTACGGTGTATTTCATCTTTGAACAAACCCCTTTCCTTTAGCAGATAAGGTCAAATGTACATTTTCCTTATCAACCAATAATCACTACTGAATAGTTCATGGCTTTCCCTGTGCACTGAGATCCCTTGGGTTCATGGGCATCGTGGTGATTCTCACCCAGTGTGGTGGCACATGCCTGTGGCCCCAGCTACACGGGAGAATGAGATGAGAGGACTGGGAAAGCATGAGTTTGAGACCAGCCCAGGCAACACAGTGAGACTCATCACAAAACAAAACAAAAAAACAAAAAGAAAACACACAAAACTACTGAGTGACTTAAACAACAGGTATTCTTTTTTTCAGGGCCAGAGAGTGGATGGGCAGCGGCTGTGGACCGTTGTAGGCCAGCACTGTGAGCAGGGACCCAGGGAGAGGAAGAAGGGTCATCAAATGTTACTGAAAATGATGGCTGAATCTACAGTACATACAATCCCTCAAAAGGAACATCCAAGTAAAATAACACTCATGAGTACTCAGTGTAGTTGGTGATGGCAGCATGCTAGGATGTGACATGCATTATCTGATGCCATCCCGAAACAGCCCTGGAGAAACACTGCTGTTAGCATTCTTGCCTGACTCAGGAGTTCAGGCTTAGCCAATCAAGTAACTTCCATGAAGTCACAACTTGGTTCTGCGGCAGATGCTGCATTTGCATTTGAATCAGATCAACTTCAAAGGCCCAAGTTTTGCACATGACTTCTACAACCTGTTTTACGTGAAACAATCTCTGCACTTAGTTTTAAGTAAAACAGGCTTGCTACTGTTTTTATTCAACAAAAAATAAACTTTCTTAATTATACTGGAAGAACTTCAGTGTTTTCAAATGAAACAGACAACTAAGCAGTGCACATTCAGAAAGCCATTTGGTGTTGAGAGGAAAAAGAATGGTACTCAATGTTCTCCACCAGCAACACAAGTGAAGGCCACAACCACATCCTTCAGATTCCTAAAATTAGAAAAGCTAGTCCCTTGAAAATAAACCAGGAAAAAAAATCAGTTAGTCATAAAAACTTGAAAATTAAACAGATGACTTGTCTACAATACGCATTCAGTGTGAGTTATCTGCACTGTGGAGAGACGGGATATTGCACAGAAGACGATTTTTCAGCACTATAATCACACCTGGAACCTAAATCTAACTGTTCAGTTAGATATGAGGCCTGTAGCTTGCTCTTTGTTAGGAGTTTTCTTAATTCACAATGCGGCGAGTGCTCCCAGCTCTTAGAGCTGGCTACTGTCAGCTCTATCTATGCTGGGTGCTAGTCTAGTTGCAGGACTAGATGCTCACATTTCTCTCTCTACCAGGGCTCCTTTCCAACTCTATCTCTGTAATTACTGTGGCCAGCAGGATGAAATAGGCAAGATTCTTAGAACAGAAGCTCATCAAGAGATGAGCTCGAGCTCACACACACAGTGGTGTGGGTTTCCTGCCTGCACTCATGCTCCCAGGGGGAGGCTGGCCACCTGACCCTGTCTAGCACCTGCCGATAAACACATGGACACACTTGGGGCTCTCACTCACACACACATGCGCCCCACCACTACTCAGATGGCCTTATGCTCCTCCGGGCCTGGTTGTGACCTCTGCCTTCACTGACTCCGTGGCCAAGACCTCCTAGGCACCCCAAACCTGAGATACTTGGCCTACCCCATAACATCCTATTTGCTGGCCCCACACAGATCTGACTACATAGGTGGCTCTTCTACTTCTTGGTTTTTACTGGTTGTGTTTATGAATAACTGAAGGCTTAGTACAAGTAACTTTAAATAAGTCAGGTTCTCTTACCAGAATCTGATTATTCAAATGGTTCTGGAAGCAAAGCATGGTTTGTTTTGTTCTCGAGTGCTTATCACACTTATCTGAGTCACTCCAAAGGCACTGATACGATACAGGCGGAGCAGATATCAGGCGCTACAGATGCACAGCTCTTTCAGAGCATCTCAACCACTCACAGCTGTGACCCAGTAAAGAGGTGTTTAAGAATATGAAGCTGGAGAAAATATAGCTTAGTCTGCAAACTGTGGTTATAGAGCCTCCTAGGTCTTCGGTTTATAAAGTACAGGGGAAGGTTTACAATGGCCTGTTCATGTGGGTTGGACACAGAGCCAAACTTGGACAATGCCAGTTTGCTCCAGAAGGGCAGGATCATGTCTTCCTTGTCAACTGTTGTGTCCCCATCGCTCCCTGTCACACCAGGGATCTGGCAGGCCCTCAACAAATGTTTGTTGAAATGAACATCTAACTCAAGGTTAAAGTCACTCTGGGGCATCACCTATGTGGCACCAATCTTCCTAAAGTAGACAGAAAGCTGCTTTACCTGCATTTTACTTTAGAGTTGGTAAATTAACCTTGGTCATTCCTACGCTTACAGGGACACGCATCTACAAGTTCTACTTTCTCCCTGTCTCCTTCATAAATCATTCAAGTGTGTCTGTGTATGTGTTTTCCAGTACTAGAAAATGAACCCAAGGCCTCACATATGCTAGCCAAGTGATCTACCACTGAGCTATATCCCTAGAACTTTTAAAATTTAATTTTTATATAGGGTTTCACTATGTTGCCTAGACTAGCCTCAAACTTGTGATCTTCCTGTCTCAGCCTCTCAAGTAAGTGTGATTAAAGGTACATGCCATGGCGCCCAACTAGCTAATCATTTACATTTTATGTGTTGTACAACTTGTGACTATCATATTGTCTTCATCTGATTTTACTAGTTAAAAGGATGGAAGTAGCACATGCCTATAAGCCGAGCACTCTGGGAGCTTGCGACATGAGAATCACAAGTTTAAGGCCAGCCTGTGCAACTTAGTGACTTAGCAAGACCCTGTCTGGAAATTAGAAATTTAAAAAGGGCTGGGGATATAACTTGGGGCAAAGTGACTGGGTTCATTCCTAGTACCAGAAAAAAAAAAAAAGGAAAAAAAAAGTATGGTGACTACAATTTCTTGTTTGTGAAAGAACACTTCTGGGAGTGAAAAAAATGCCCTGTCAGTCATTGCACCAGACAACAGGAATAAATGGGAGCTCTCTGGGACAAACCAGGAGGCTTTGTCATGCTTATTTTAAGTAATGTGAATATCAAAATGAATTTCACCTATGTATATCTTTGGGCCTAAAATAAATCACACTGGAGGAATTCTGAGGCAAAGTTAAACATGACAAAGGTGTGGTAGTGGCCCTGCTCTATTTCAGGCTGTACCTTTGGAGGCACAGATGCTAAATGTAGAGGATTGGAAGATTCTAAGGGCCCCCTACAGGATCACTTAAAGGTAAAATATTTGTATTGACTGGCAGTATGCAGTATTTGTTAGGGAATTAAAAGATTTTGCCCCCATATAGCTTCAACCTTTTCTTTGTAACTGGGCCAGATTCCTGAGGCAGAGTCTTTTAGGCAAAAATTTCCTTGCCTAAACACTTCGCCTGAAGGCAAGTTAACAGGAAGACAGAAAGCCACAACTGGACTCAACATTGTTAGCTAACATATAAAACTTCTGAGTAGAAACACATTTGCCAAAATGCTTTTCTATTTATACCAGGCCTATTCTTTTAGCCACATTGCTCTATCTTACCACAGGGGAATAAAGGCTAGCAAAATTTATTACGCATTAAAGCTTTATTTTTTCTCATTGATTTTTAATTTTAAGAGTGGGATTTCCCTTACTGAGAAAATATACTGGAACTAGACAGGTTTGCCAAGATTATTTTATCTCAAAGTTTTACTGTTATTTTGCTGGGCATAGGAGACTGGAACTTGTTTTCAGTGAAAGTGTTTAGGCAGGGAAATTTTAGCCCAAGCAAAGATATGTTAACTGTTGGCACACTCAAGGATATTACCTGAAGCTGGGCATGGTGATGCATGCATGCATATAATCCCAGTATTCTGGGAGCTGAGGCAGGAAGATCACAAGCTCAAGCCCAGCCTGCGCAATTTAGTGACTTAGCAATACCCTGACTAAAAATAAAAAATAAAAAAGGGACTGCAAAGGCCCCCAAGACCAATCCTAGCTAATGAATTTTTAAAATTAATAATATTATTGGGCAGAAATCTGGAATACAAAGGCAATGTTGATCTGGCTTTTTTTTTTAATTTTTATGTGGGTACCAGGAGTCGAACTCAGGACCTCACACTTGCCAGCAGGCGCTTGTACTCCTGAGCAATATCACCGGCCCCTTTTTTTTCCTTTATGTGGGTACCGGGAGTCGAACTCAGGACCTCGTGCTTGCCAGCAGGAGCTTATGCTGCTGAGCTATCTCACCGGCCCTGATCTGGCTTTTAAGAGAAAATTTCTACTGATAAGAAGTTCTGACTGCTGGGGAGAATATTTATTATTATACTGTACAAAACTACATAGAGTTTTGTAGAAAACCATTTTGCAAAAATATGAGAAGCATGAGTAAATTATGTGAAAGATGCTAATATATATATGATGAATGAAAAGTAAC
This sequence comes from Erethizon dorsatum, assembly GCA_028451465.1. Classification (NCBI taxonomy): domain Eukaryota; kingdom Metazoa; phylum Chordata; class Mammalia; order Rodentia; family Erethizontidae; genus Erethizon; species Erethizon dorsatum. The sequence continues at coordinate 135,019,029 of CM051823.1, read as the reverse complement.
TTTATCAGTATTTCCATAGTTTTGTCATTTTTAAAGGTGGTGTACATGTATACAGAGGTGAATACATTTAAATGAATTTTAAGAAGAAACCCTCTTTACTTACAACTGATTTTACCAATATTTCTAAAAATGCTATCTATCTTAGTTGGCCACTGAAATATTTCAGAATCTCAAATTTTCTGTTTCCATGTTCCTTAAAAATAGGGGGTCATGTAAAATGAAACACAAATGTTTTTTTATTTCTTTATTAAATATAATGAACATGGATACCTTAACCAGGCCATTTAATTTCAATTCAACAAATATTCACTGAAAGATAAGCATGGCCAAGCATTTTGCTAAGTACTAGAGGTATAAAGTTGCTACCAGTAATATCTAAAAATTAGCTCATGGACATCAATAACCAAACTAGTAAAAGTTGGCTCCATAAATTCACAATTGATAAAGGAGCCTATAATAATCAGCGGATAAAAATTATTTAACTAAAGAAGGGAGGGGATCAAGAGACGGAAGGAGGGATGAGGAGAAGGGAGGGAAAAAAGATGAAAAAAGAATTAAAATGTGTGATGTACATGTACCGGCTCCCCACGAGGAATGTAGTCATTATGCACTGCAAACATGCACTAGTAAAAATTTTAAAAGAGAAATTATTTAGCTAAGTAATTATGAACAAATACCTCTGACTGTGGCAGTAGTTTCAATCACTAAGACTAAAAATTATTTATGTATGCCTGGGGTAGAATTCCTACACTTGCTCTGCTATTAATTTATAAAATCTCTCTCCTGATATTTTGTCATGAATGGCTAATTATTATTATTATTACTTAATCTAATTCTAATTAAGAACTATCGTATAAACAGGTTCTATAAAGATGGCATCAAATATGTATTTTAAGTTTAATTTCTTAACTAGGTTTCACAATTTAGAAATTTTTAAAGCTATCACTGGTTATATTTTGAATTTATATCAGAGTATTATATTGAATTACATTTAAATATTTCCCATACCCCTTCCTGAAATGCTATCAAGATACTTAACACTGGTCCCTTTTGTCTTTATTCATTCTACTTTATTCCTTATTTAAAAGATACTCCATGCAAATGCTTTCAATTAAAAATTATAAAAAATATGTAATTTCTTATACAAATTGGCTGAAACTCAAATGCCAGATTTTGAAAGCAACTCCCCAACTGTCACATGCAGCTGTCAAGTGCAGCTTAAGCAAGCAAAATGACAAAGACAAGGCCTTGCAGGACATGGAGCACACAGAGCTGTTAGAGACAAAAGTTATTGTGGGGAGGGGCACCCATGTGTGAAACCTGGCCAGGGTATAGACCAGTTTTAAATTCTCATAACTAAACTCTCTCTACAAATTCAATCAAGCCAAAACCTAAGCTATAATCACTAGGAAAACTGAAAATATTCTAGACTAAAAGAACTCACTGCATAGGTTATATTCCTTTAATCTGTCAAACTTAAGTCAATGATATTGGGAAAAATAGATTCTACATTTCAGAACAAACCAACTGTCACCTTCCTAGCATCTTGGTAATTGAGAACAGGCAGAAATGAAATCAGATGGAGAAGATGATTGTGTCTCAAACAGCTAAAAGGTAATAAAAATAATTTTGAACATAATTTGGTTGATAAAATATTTTTCAACAATAACTTTCTATTCTTTAAATTGCTGTAACTCAGCCAGGCATGGTGGTCATGCCTGTAATCCTAGAACTCAGAGCTGAGGCAGGAAGATCTCATGTTCCAGACTAGCCTGGGCAATTTAGCAATACTTTGTCTCGGAGGGGAAGGGGTTGAGGATTAGCTCAATGTGAAGACCCTGGGTTTATTCCCCTGTACTGAAAAAAAAATTGCTATAACTCATTTTAAAAATGTACATATTCATGGGCCGGTGAGATGGCTCAGTGGCATAAGTGCCTGCCTGGCAAGCGTGAGGGCCCGAGTTCGACTCCCGGAACCCACATACGAAAAAAGGGCCGGTGATATCACTCAGCGGCATGGGTGCCTGTTGGTGCGCGAGGTCCTGAGGTCGACCCCCGGTAACCACCAAAAAAAAAAAAAAAATGTACATATTCAACATATAGATGATGAGTCCAGACTCATACAGAACTTTGCCTACTGTACCATGTTAAATGTAATACCTAACATGAATTCACTCAAGTCGTGCTGAAATTTAGGAAGTTGAGAAGGCACTCTAAATGTTTCTGAAGGGATTAAAGTACGCATCATTTTGGTTAGTAAGGTAAAATCTTATTTTAGGCAAATAAAGTGAACAACTTCAAAATCTGAAAAGAAGAATAATATGGCATGGAATCTGAACACAAAACTCATGGTTATGAAGAGAAATTTATATCATAGATAATGAAGAAAAATAAGCCAATCCCTCAAAAAAGTCTGTCTTGGAATCAACTCTAAGCTGTTTTGATACAACCACGCAGAGTAGCTGTTGTCCCAGAGGCACCACCTGAAGTCTCTCAGTGTGAATCCACCCTTTGCCCAAACTAGTTGCAGAACTTGTGCATCTCATTTGGGAGGGGCAGGAACAATGCCTATTCTCACAGGGTTGTTATCGGGATAAAATAATTTATGTAAAGGCTCTAGTGCAACAAGTACTCAAAAGATGTAATTATTATTACTCTACAGTAACGCTGACAAAACCACAATAAGTAACACTATCAAAATATGTGTACCAACACTTTAAAATTCTGGGGATGAAGAGGGAAGAGAAACGAGAAAACAAGAAAGCCATCACTGCAGGGCATCTAGAAAGAGCCCAGGGAGGCCATGCCCGCAGACGAAATCTGCGTACCTTCTAGGATAACTGAGCCATCAGTCCGTGTCTTGGTTCTACTAGGACTCTAGGTTTCCAATTAGACACGTGAGATAAAATGCAAGACGCCCATTTAAACAGGAATTTTAGGCATAATAAAATTGTTCATTTTAATCTGAAAGTCAAATTTAACTGGGTATCCTACATTTTTATTTGAGAAACCTGGCACCCTACCTCTAAGCCTGTTTTCTCTTGATACTTTACTTAAAGGGAACCCGAAGGAAACTGTTTACCTTCAATTCCCTGGGCAGAGAATGTGGTTTCTAGTGATACAAAAAACAGTACAATCTCTTTATAAAAGTTGTATTGTTGTCCCCGGTTCCCACGGATGTCTGCCCAGCGATGCTATCTGATGCTCCTTCTAAAGGGCTATGTTACTCTATTCAGGATTTGTGCATGCTTTCACCTCTCTGGGAAAGGGGTCTTCAGTCCTGTTGTACAGGGAGGAAACCATGCAATGGTGGTCATCATTTCACTGCTGTGGCTGACCGGGGCCACTACGAACCTCTGCAGCGTTGCATCTATCTTCCCTCACCCAAGGAGATCTGAAAAAGCTTCACTTTGCATTATGAAACAAACCACGTTAAACATGCTTTTCAAATTCCCTCCTCTTCTCCCCATTTTGACACACCCATGGCGCTCTTTATTCATGGATTAGGTTGTATCGCAAAGGACTTCGAGCTCTAGTTTTCTTTCATCTACAATGCACAAAGTTGCTAAGTCCCAAGGCTAATTCATTCAAAAACATCAGTTGGTGGGCCCAGGCCAGCTGCACAGCCTGATATTCTTTGTACTTCACGCGAGACAAAACTGTACTGCACTGAAAGAAAGCTCCCACGGAGCTTGTTGGAGCCTGCCAGTACAACCAGCTTGCTTGTCACCCACAACAGCTTACTGCATTAAGCATCAAACTCAAGGTTCGCTGGGGTAACAGAGAGCTGGCTCAGCTCATTCACTACCCAAGCACCAAGCTCACTAGTGCCCACTTTCGAGGGCAGTCGTGGTCTCCCCTTATACAAAGCTCCCTCCTTCTCGCACAAAAACTGTCTCCACCTCTGCCTTTCCCAGAGAGGTGAAAGCATGCACGAATCCTGAGTACAGCAACACTCCCCAAAATATTCTTACTCATATGTCCATGCAGTCCTTGCTGAGTTATTTTTGGATGGCTGCTTTTTCCTGTATATATTTTTACATATTTATGTCCAAAATGCTATCTGTTTTTGAGCAAATGATATAAAACATGGCAGAAACTGTGACTTTCATTGACTTTATCCCATATCCAGTACATTGTTATACAAATATCTTGTAAAATGTGTGCCTTCTTGAAAGTCTAGTACCACTAGAGAGAGGAAGACTAAACCTACAGCTGCCCTCCCCTATTCCACTTTCATATATGTATTTTAGGACACTTTCTCTTAAGAACGAATGCTGACAACTAGTAGGGTTTAAGGCTCCTAAACTCTGCATCTTAAAGTCTTTTTCTAGACTCTAGAAAATAATGAAGGTAATAATAGCCAGTATGCATTAAGTGGTTACCGCGTCATCCTATTCTAAGTGCTACTGTACTATCATGTTCCATTAACCATCTCTCACACATGAAGAAACTGAGCAGCTGAGCATCTTGCCCAATGTCCTGTCACTAGGGAGAGACAGAGAAGTTTGGCTTCAAAGGTAGGCTTTTGATACATACATTATCCTAATACCTTAAGTTAAAATTCATATTATAGGTCTGTGTATTAGGAAGATGGTCTAAGTATAAAATAAACACAGATAAAGTAAAATAATATCATCTTATTGACCTACTAGACGATCCTTTCTGATCAAGGCTGAGGAGGTAAGAAAGGCTCGGGGAGATGGTGGGTACTGGAACCGGGAATCTGAAGGCCATTTCTGGCATTCTTGGCCGGTTTTTATTTGATCATTCCTGTTTCACATGATTATGCTACTTAAGAAGATGGGAATACATTTGTGATCTGAACTGGATCAGCTCCTGATGATGGACTCCTACTGCATCAGCCTCACACAGGCCCTTGTTCTACAGGGAGGCCAAGCGGAGCTTCTCCCTGCTCTCTTCTCCCTTCGTGTCCTCTCATATCTTCCAGTCACCCCGCCAAACACCTTCATTTCCAGAAAGTGCAGGACCCTCCCTGGTCAAGTGCCACTTTCTCTACTCGCCTTGCCTATCCAGCCTTTTCCGGGGCCGGGCTGCCGTTCCGGGAAATACTTGCAGAGCACTGCTCACATCTCCAGTCTGGCACCAACCACTCCTCCAGTCATTATCTGGTGACGGGCTTGCCTTCCTAACCGCATTGTGGATTCCTCCAGGGCAAAGACCTTGTTTTCTTTCTGCCTGTGCCTGGTGCTTACCTGTCTGTTGAATAAATGAATGAATGCATTCAATGTCAGGATAATACATTCAATTCAAACCCTAATCAGGTTAAATGTTTAGTAACTCAATACACAGTATATTCTAAGCTTACATTTCCCATGCACCCAGAACAAATGACAAGAATCCACAAGCATACATTTAAGAAATTAACTTTTACCTTCAAATGCTTCTCTTAATACCCAATAAAATTAGTGTATTATTTAAAGTGTTTTAGAAGAAAAAAAATTAATATATTTTAATATTACAAATGTTACAAAAGCCAATTGTAATGAAAAAATTATTGAAAAGTAATCTTAATAGTATTTTGGGCTATGTCCTGAGTCTCTATAAAAGAATTATTAATGCACTGTTTCTGAACATAAAGGCATTCTGGAAAACTAAATCAGCTAGGAAACTGATGCTTTATCTTCAATATTTTTACTTATTATACTTTAAAAATAATGGAAAACACTGGAAAGTAATAATTTTTATCATTAAAGAAAAACCACCCTCTAAGTTATGAAATAATAAAATATTCCAGTAAAAGTTCCCTCTGTCTCCTAAGCCATTAGGCCATCTGGATAAGTGGACTTGACTCAGCATTCTGAATTCCTCACACGGACGCTGATATAACTGGGAGAAATACACAGGAAGGAGGCCAGAGTTCTTCTCTGGTGGCTGATTTTTTTGTTTGTTTGTTTTTGTGGGTACCGGGGGTCGACCTCAGGACCTCGCGCGCCAGCAGGCACCCGTGCCGCTGAGCGATATCACCGGCCCCTTTTTCGTATGTGGGTTCCGGGAGTCGAACTCGGGCCCTCGCGCTTGCCGGGCAGGCGCTTACGCCGCTGAGCCATCTCACCGGCCCTGGTGGCTGATTTTTGAGAACAGTTTATAGTCACATATAAGAAATGGCTGGCATCATACTGTACCACGCAATGTTCTACCCCAGGACGGTTCACCTTTGTGTGTGTGTGTGTGTGTGTGAGTAGGTATACCACCATGTGACTCGCTTAAAAGCCTGAATTCAGATAAGGTATATTATTTCAGGGAATACTCAGTCAACATTATTTTTAACAGCCTTTATCTTAGAAATACATGGCTTTTCAGTTAATGGAGAAGAAGCTGTAATTTGTGGCCTGCAGTCAATTCTAAGGAACCTTACTACCCCTACAGAAATGCCAGATGTTTATTAGACAAAGCATTTGACAATCATTTCACTTCCCATTCATATACCGAGTCAGAGACTGTAACAAGTTGGAAGCAAAATGCTTCACTGTAGTAGGCTTAACTCATCTACCCGGAGACATCAATTATGCAGATAACAGCTTAGAATACAAAGTTTAAAAGCATATAATGAAAATAAAATTTTAAATTATTACTGGTCTCACCTTTCAAGACCAAACACATACCTATAAAAATGTGTCTATATATTTCTGTGCCAGATACTTGTTTCCCTCACCTAGAACCAGTATGTGGGTAATGAACTTAGATTATATAGATTTTGAAAGTTAAGAGAGTCCTTTCATATAAATGGCTAGATTACTATTTTAAATTTTTAATTGGGTTGAACACAAATGCCTTATAAATCACACACATTTCTATTATGAAAAATACTATAATAAATTGGAATGTAATAGTGAAATCTTGAAAAAATTTTTTGTATTTTGTGATTTTCAATGCAAAGAAACAGAAAGAGAAAGGAGGGGGGAGGAGAAAGGGGAGGGAGAGAGGGAAAGAAAAAGAAGTCAATATGAATCGCTAAAAACAGCAACTAAAATGTGATTATATATTCCAGAAGAAAAACTCCAGAGCAAAACACAGTATCAGACCAGAATGAGGAAACTCAATTGAATTAACATGGGTACAACTTCAAAGAAAAAAACAGAGAAAATTTAAATCATTAAAGATTATATACACATCTGGTTATCTGATATGGCACCAGATTAACAGAGGGTTAATTAGAGAAAACAAAGAATAAACTCTTTATCCTCAGGGAACAGTGAAGAATGGAATATGTTCTAAGAATTCAACTACCATATCTCCACACGAACTCAGTTTAGAAAAAGTGAAGGTGTAATTCTAGCTATTCAGGAAGCTGAAGCAGGAGGATCACAAGTTTGAAACCAAGGGAAACTGAGCAAGACACTGTCTCAAAACAAAAAATAAAAAGGGAAAGAGATGTAGCTTACTGGTAGAGTGCTCTCTTAGCACGCATGAGGGCCTTGAGTTCAAACCCCAGCACCACCACCACCCCCGCAAAAAAAGCAAGAATGAAAGAAAGAAAAAGAAAAGGTGAAGGAGTATAAATGACAATCTGAGTCTTTACTGAGTTCCAGGTACTATTTTAAGTGCTTCAGATATATTCATTCCATGACTGCATACAGCAGTGCTAGGAGGCAAGTACCCTTATCAACCCCATTTCACAGTTGTACAAACTGAGGTGCAGGGAGGACAGCTTTAAGATAACCTCAGAGCCAGCAAGCAGTAGGACCAAGATCCAATTGCCCCCCTCCCCTGCCCCATATAATGACATTGGAGCTGAACGGGCCTCTCTAGCACAATACCCTTGTTCTTCAATACCCAAGTTCTACACTTGTCTGTAGAAGAAGTGTTCTTTGCCTGCTTCCTTTTTTATTTTTTTGGATGTAAAAGTTCAAGGTTTATTGAAAGTAAAAGAAGAGGAAGTTGTAGAAATCAAGAGAGAAACAAAGTAGAGGTGAAAAGAAGGAAGAGAGAAATATTCCCTGCAGGAGAGCGGGTCACTGCAGGAATAAGACAGTGGCCAACTGCCTGCTGCTTCCACAATATTCCTTATTACCTGTGACAGCGCTGTAAGAGGTGGTTTGCTCTACAAGGTTACTTTAAGATCGGCATATTTATTTGGCTATCTGGTAAGGGCACCATTACAGTCTTATAACAAGTCAGCATTGTATTTAGTTCTTGAATGCTTTTCTGTTGTAGTGAGCAAATACACTTATGCAGATAGCCTCATAGACCATTCCTATGAAATGTTTGTTGGTATAGAGAATGAAACACTATGAAATGCGGGCACCATAATGGTATAAAGATCTCAATAATTTTAATAAGCAAAAGCCCATTATTAGCAGATACCTAGGAATTCCTTTGAAACTATTTGGGATTTGCAAATTAAGTATTAAAATAACAAAAAGTCTCCCCACCCCACTTCATCCATGCTGAATCCGATGAAAGTTAACATTCTGTCAAACTCTCAGATTCAGTGTTTTTACTTGTTGTTTGGTGAAATTATAATTTCTGGTGTTTTAGCTGACTCACCTATGTGTACAATGGGCAGATGTGCCACACACAACTCCACTGAATTTATCAGGATACCGTCTCACTGTGTGGACAACAGTAACACATGACTCTGAGATAATGATAGGCTTTGTGAGGTAGGTGCGTGGCGGGGGGCGTGTGCACTTTTGTGGAGAGGACGAGTGTGTGTGTGTGCGTGTGTGTGTGTGTAAATTCCCAGAAATACTTATGACTGACGATTATTCTAAGATAATCCTCAGCAGAAGAGCGCGCTGGGTTTCCTTTTACAGGGGCACAGTGCCCTCTACTGGTAGAAATGCAGATTTCTGAATATGATTTTTCTCAAGTTAATTTTCAGAGACGCAACTAAGAATGTTTATTCTTTTGGAAACTTTTACAGTTTTTAGCTAAAGAGTCTCCTCTACTAGAAGTGCACATTTTAGTTGAAATAGGCCACAAACATAATATTGTAGAATGGAAAGAAAACTAAACAGTACTTTAGTTCAAAAACTAATCCTGCTGGCAATGTCCAGAATACCATTTGTCTGTATGTATATTATCAAATATGTTATTAAAAAAATACTGGAAATATCTCCAATATATCTGAAAGGTTTCTAAAGGCACCAAAATAGAAGAATTATAGAGCATACCTAAAATTCTCAAAACACTTCAAAATTTTGTGTTTTTAAATATTGAGTGCCCAACTTTTTCATGAATATTTTCCTTCATTTCAAAACAAAAGTTAAAGCTTTGGTTTTTTCCTTTAAACCTCAAAATTTATAATGAATAAACTGTAAATAGGTTTATTAAATTCATAAAAACTTCCAATGGGTAAATTTAACTTACTATGATAAAAATGCCAAGTGAGATATCTGACCTCAAAGGCAGCCCCATATGCTGCTTTATATAACTATATACAACTATAGCACCTGCAGTGTATACATGAACTCAAAGTATGAGTTTATAAAATTCAACAGGAAAATTTTTACTTCTCATAGGCAGAAATAATTTCCTTGACACTTTATTTCCATTTCTTTCCACTGTAGAAAATGAAGTAGGAAAAAATTCAAAATAATGTTTTTCAGTGATGAATACTCAAGTTGAATTTCATTCCAACAATGGGGAAATACAGCTTTTCTAATCTTGCCTTTTTTTTTTTTTAACTAGGCAAAATAAAAATAATTGAAGATTGGTTTTTACACTGAATAAATGTAGAATTTGTTTCCAGAAATGTTATTCATTGCTAAAATAACAGTTAGGAAAAATGAAGATATTCCTATTTAACTTTGGTAACTAAGATTTACATCTTTGTATAAAACATCATCTTTCCATTGTTTCTCTTTGTTCATTGGTCAGTCAATATTTGCTGCACTACATACAAAGCACTATCAGGGACAGAAGGGTCCTTGCTCCTGGGGGACCAGCAGCTGGCAGGGAAAATTGGGTTGCTATGCAAGTAATTACAAAGCGACATTTTAAATAGAGTTTTCACTAAAAGTGATGTAAGAGTTTTGTGTAATTCTCTACCTCACCCCATGCAACACTATCACAGCTCTGTTTGTGAAACGCCCTCTGTCCTCTCTTCCTTGAGGGATGAGATGAGATGAGGGAGTCATGCTTCCGGCTCAGCTATGCAAGGAATCACCACCCACTCTTCTCTCGTTCAACCATCGCATCACTGCAAGGCTGAGAGCCACGTGCTGAAGAGACATCGCCTTCAGTAGGGAAGGTGCAGAGAACTGGTGAGATCTGTGGAGTCCCTCATTGCTTGGCCTATGTCTTCTCCTCCATAGCCTGCAGGACAGTGCTTTCCTCACCTACGAATGACACTGGACACCACAAAGGCAATTTCCTCCAAGTGAATTCTAATCCCCTGAGAGAATTTGTGCCTTTTAAAATATAAGCATTAAGCCAAGAAGTTCTATGCAAATACTGAAACCTTGACAGTATTAAAAAATGAGTAACAGCATTTAAAACTGCCTAGGCTGGGTTTAATAGAGAGGAAAACAAGAAGTGACTGACACACTCCTCAGGGTAAGACTGGTCATGGTAACCAAGGAGCAGAATATTTTACCCACCATTAAAAAAGGATGGTATGCTTCATACACACTGGAAGCATCTAGAAAGATATGTGAGGAAACAGTAACAGTGGTTGTCTCTGTTAGTGCTTGTCTCATGGCTGGTTAGCTATGCATTTTTCACTTTATATCTTTTGGTATTGTTTGAATTACTTATGACTGTTGTTTTTGAACCTAGGGCCTCACACTGAGGGTATCCCCAGCTCTTAGCAAGACAGGATCTTGGCCTTGAACTTTCAATTCTCCTGCCTCAGCCTCCTTAGTAGCTGGGATTTCAGGCATGTGGCACCATATCTACCTGAATATGGATTACTTAAAAAAAACAGAAAAGTATTATAAAAATACCATTTTGATTGACAAAAAGAAAAATAAAAGATAACAACTGTGCTGTGGACAGTAGAAAGAAAACAGGCATCATGAGGCTATGAGAGATTTTCACACACAAAAAAATTCAATGGGACAAAAAGTATCTAATGGTTAAAATTTTTTGGTCAAAGGAATTAATTTGATAAATTCATTTGTCAAAACAAACTAATGTCGACTTGAAAAATAATTTTTAAAAAGCACTACTGAATTAGGTAAAGTGCCAGTATTCCTAAAAGAAAATAAATCATTTCAGGAGGTGTGGGACTATTAAACCATTTTACAAGGGGGAGGAGGGAAGAAAGGGAGAGGGAGACAAAGGGATTGAAAATGATCAAGATGTGCCTATACCAGTTACCCCAAAAGAACATCACTATTATGTATTAGAAACATACAGTAAAACAAAACAAAACCGAGCACTATTTCCACAGCTAGCCTCACAAATTCTCTTATTCATTTGCTTTATTTGAAATATTACCCCGAATGTTAACACTCCAAGAAGGAGCTGAGCAAAACGACATTTGCCTTTATCTGTGGAAGCTTATACTGCATAAATTTCGAAAGCTTTGTTTAATGCAGAAACTAGTTAGCATAGAGAATGTAGTATCAGAGGATGATGGATTTGCACAAGTCCTCAAGCTACTCGGATGACAAATTTTGTGCTTAAGACAGATTTCATGAGGATGAAGGAACCAGTAAAAAAATGATTTTGAGGAAAATGTAATTCAGAAACACATAACACTGCTTTCAATGTAGATTCAAGCCAGTCTTGGTGGCACATGGCTGTAATGCTAGATACTTGGGAGACTGAGGCAGAAGGATCACACTTTTGAGATAAGCCTGGACAACCTTAACAAGGCCCTACCTCAAAACAAAACCAGGAAACAAAGGCTGGGGATGGATCTCACGTGCTAAGAGTTCTTGCTAGCATGCATGAGGCCCTGGGTTCAGAAAAAAATTCTAGTATATGACTTCCCAATTAGCAACTGATCTAGGTAGAGATGAACTGGACTAAGGCAACTGGGGAAGAAAGCACACCAGGATGGAGCTGTGGCTACAAAGGGCACAGTGCTCAGCTGCCGGTAGGGCCGATGGAGATAGAGAGGACAGGTCTCCATCAATGTATGTGTCACACAGTGAGAGCACAAAAGGGGGAGCGAGGAGCCTAATTTTAAAAAATTCCCCAAAAGGTGCCAGGGATGGACTAACTTAAAAATCAATAGAAGCAGAAAAGAAAGCCAGGCGAATACAACAGCCCCTTATTTTATAGTGTCACCTGAGGCTGCCAATGTCTTTTACTGATTTCATTCTCACAAGAAATTCATTTTTCTGTCAAGTACTTAATTTACTGGTCAAGTCAGATAATAAAATGGTACCAGTCTGAATTTATTCACATTGATACTAACTAAAGGTCAATAATGATCAAGGAGAGTGAAGTGTAATAAAAAGGCAGCTCTAAGGTCAAGTGCTGGAATTCCTACCCAGCAAGAAGTAAATTATACTTAGTAACTCACATGTCCTCCCACCCTGATCCCTGCACACATTCAAAATAGGCCTTCACTTATCTAACTCCTGACACAGTACTTTGGAATTTGAATTTTTTTTAAGGCTGAGTAAGTTACAAGAATTTAAAAATACAGGTTCAAGGTCTTTATAGCACACTCAAGGAAGGAGTCTCATTATTGCAAGGGAGTTTTAAATAAGGAGTCCAACAGGTAGGGTAAAAATCTTTCAACTCCAGAAACTGGTAACACTGACATTACTATAGAAAAGGAATTTGACTTAATGAGATTTGCCAAGTCAAGCACAAACAATTGCCGGCTGGGTTGCTATGCTGACAGTATTCAGTTCTTCAAAGTAGGAGCCAACGGCTTCACCATGCAACAATAATTGCTCGCGCTGTAAGAGATAGTACAAAATTGGCCCATAGCTCCCAGTAGCTTACTATTCTTTTTGTTTCTACTGGAGAATAAGACACCACATATAATGTGGGCTATTGGGAAATGTCCCACCAAGAAAGAACCTAATACATAGGAAGTGAATCTACGAAAGCTCTTTTTCAGAGACAATTCCCCAGAAATGTATGCCCTGAATCAGTAATTTTCAAAATTTACTGTGCTGGGTAAAGATGTGGAGTTCCTCCACTTGCTCCCAAAGCTTTTAGTTCAGCTGGGTCTTGGGAGGAGCTCAGCCTGCATTTTAAACAAACCCTTTGAGTATTCTAATACGGGTTGTTCATGCTCCATACTTTGAGAAACACTGATCTTACAAATGTGAGAAATCGCAAAGGTGACTTTTTCCATAGTCTGAGTCCACTGCGTAGTGTGCCTGGCCCTCAAGAGTGTAAATCACTGGCCAATGCATCAGTCACCTATAATGAAAATTTAACAAGGAAAGTTCTTGATCTATGTAAGTCACTATTAAAATGAAGTTTTGTATGTTTCTCAAAAGGGGGTCATCTCCTGAACCACTCACTCACTGAATAATACTGTCTAGTGTCTATTAGGAGAGCAATGAAGAGAAATACAAGAAAATCAGTGAAAAAGGCAAAAGGTAACAACCTACTTATAATTCTGCCAAGACCCAGTCTTCTGGGTCATGTAAAAGTATACACAAGGGCACTACAGACCCAATCTGTTAATTAACTCCCTATCCTCAATTCTCCTATACAAAACTACTGAATTAATTTATCCTTAAATACCCATTCATCAAATCACTTTTCAGCTTCAGAACCTACACGGAGTGGTTCTTCTCTGTGTATGTGCGCTAGGAACAACTCAGCTCCCAATGCTTGAGTCTAATTATCCCAGTCTCAACCCATCAAATTTGTTACTTATTCCTAGTAAGAAACCTGCCAGCTCCCAGGGGATCAGGCTCCCACCTTGAGAACCTCTGCAGGGTTGACTCTGAGGTTATACCGTGCTCCAGTTGGCCTCCCACTTGGTCAATACCCACCCCACCCCCACCCCCAATCTGGAATTCCTTTCACCCATTCTCTGCCTTCAAGATAGCCCCCAAGTCCGAACCCAAATCCATTTTCACACTAGCATTCCTTTTCTCATTGCCTGTAGCATTTCAAACCCTCGAGTATGGAAGCGCTGGACTATATTCAACCATATGTTCTGTCACACCATTCTTTAGCATCTTTTTCACCCCCAACAACTTTCCAAGTCCTCGAAGGCCATGACATTTACAAAATTTTCCAGTACCTCCTCCTTACCTGGACTCTCACTCAAACAAAATGCTAGCATATAGAAATGGCCTGAAAAACAGCTACCACAATTTATGTGTCTAATTATCAGCAAATCATATCTCAATGAACAACTATAAATTAACCTATTAAACAAACATCTGATAAACATCATAACTTTTCCTCTGCACTGGGGCTGCCCTTGGTCAACTGTCTTTGTCCTCAACTAATCTCTCCTGTCAGCCCTTAAAAGAGAAACTGGATTCTCTCCCTGCTACCAGCTTCTATGGGGCTCTGGAGAGCTTCTTTATTACAGATTTTGAAAGGTAATCAGCATTTGCTGCTTGCATGTTACAGGGACTGATACTGCAGTCGAGGAGGACACTAAGGCAGCACTCTGTCCAGACCAAAAGCACTCAGTCTTCTACTGTATGAAACTAAACTCTCGAGACTAATGTACAGTATGGAGTTTATTTCCTGTGTGTTCTATTTAGTACTTGGTAGATGGAACACTAGACGTTAGCTTGGTTGTTTTTAAAGCTCTGAACTGAAGACAACATACAATCTGCCATTATTAAAGATTTCTATCTCTGTGATTATCCTTCTCTGAAAAAAGAATAGGACTATAAACAGGGCAAGTAAAGAGTACCTAAGGATAAGCAATTCTCACAAGACCTGGTATTTATGATTTTAAAAAATCATGGTAAAATATACATGACATAAAATTTACTTTCTCAATGACATTTTTATATTAAGAAAACTGTGTAAGTCATACCATAATACCAGCTAAAATATGCACTCTTATCCTACAAAAAACAAAAACAAACCAAAAAAACCCTGCTATTTAGCTTAGCTAATGCCTGCATTTGAAGCCTACTCTAGTAAATACTTTTTTTACATTATAAACATTCTATTGTTGACAAAAACAATTGGTTTAGTGCTTACATCACTTGTATTTCAAGTAGTGAAATAAAATACTGAATATTACACTTTCTAGTTTTTCTGAGTTAACTTCTTAAAATTTGTAAATGGCTCCAAATAACAGCAGCTAATTTTTATAGAGAACGTGTTATGTTTCAAGTACCTGTTAAGTGCTTTACATGTATTACTGTTTTTCTTGAGGTATAAATTCATATATCATAAAATTCACCCTTTTCAAGTGTATAATGCAGTAGTGTTAAGAAGATTCATTGTGCACTGTAATCATTACCTAATTTCAGGTCATTTTCATCACCCCAAAAGAAAATCCATACTCATTAGCAGTCACTATTCTTCCCTGAACTCCTGCCTTCCCAAGCCTCTGGCAGTCACTAACCTAATTTTTGTCTCTATTGATTTGTCTATTATGGGTATTTCATATGAATAAATCATATGATATTTAGTCTTTTGTGTCTGGCTTCTTTTACTTGGCATATTTTCAAGGTTCGACCATTTGTAGCATGTTTTAGTATCCTGTATTACTCTTCAGGTCCTCAAAACAAACACAAGCTAGACACAATAACTGGCCCTATTTTACATAAAAAAAACAAAAACAAAAACATAAAGTAACTTGACTTTCTCTGGATTTACTCACTATACTTCTATGGAAATATATAAACCATAAATATGGTATTAATTATATACAAACATGCAGAGTATATATTTTTTATAATGTGCTATGTAGGTTTATAACCGTGAGGAAAAGTCACACTGTAAGCTTTATCTTGTATAAAAATATAGCCAATGATTTCTATGGTGCTTTCAAGCTCTGAATTCCAGTTGTTTTTAAAAACATAAAGGGTTTATTCACTTTTCTTCAACTCTGACCTAATGCTACGTCCATCTTTCAGAATAATTACAGTAGTAATTAATAACCGCAACTGGTGTCTCAATACATTGTAGAGATTTTGGCTTCTGAAGTATACAATAGTCTGCTCATGGACACTGACAAGGAAGCATAATTAAAAGTCTCTCTTCCAAGTGCCCTTATCTAAGTCAGAGTCTCCTAAAGAGCCCAAACAGCTAGAGAAGCTTGGAGACACAAGCTCTGAAAGAACTTTGATGAGAATCTGAAACGTCATTCTGAGCAGCACAGAATGCTCACCGACGGTGTGGTATGAGAGATCCAAACACCAAGTGCTCCAGGGGCTTTGGGTTTGTTGCTTACACCACTGTGGAGGAGGTAGATGCAACCATGAATGCAAGGCCACACAAGGTGGATGGAAGAGTTGTGGAACCAAGAGAGCTGTCTCAAGAGAAGATTCTCAAAGAGCAGGGGCTCACCTAACTGTGAAGATGTTTGTTGGTGGCATTAAAAAAGATACTGAAGAATATCACCTACGAGATTACGTTGAGCAGAAATGACTGAAATCATGACTGATCAAGGCAGTGGAAAGAGGGGCTTTGTAACCTTTGATGATCATGATTCTGTGGGTAAGATTATCATTCAGAAATACCATACTCTGAATGGCCACAACTGTGAAGTAAGACCACCATCAAAGCAAGAGATGACTAGTGCTTCATCTAGACAAAAAGGTGGAAGCACTTCTACAACTTTTGGTGGTGGCCATGACAATTTTGGTTATGGAGGAAACTTCAGTGGTCGAGGTGGCTTTGGTGGCAGGTGTGGTGGCAGTGGGGACGGCAACAATGATTTTGGTAATGATGAAAGCAATTTTGGAGGTGTGGAATCTACAATGATTTTGGCAAGTGGAACAGTCAATGTTCAAATTTTGGATACACGAAGGGAGGAAACTTTGGAGGCAGAAGCTCTGGTGGTGGAGGCCGATACTTTGCCAAACAACGAAATCAAAGTGGCTACGGTGGTTCCAGCAGCAGTAGCTATGGCAGTGATGGAAAGCTTTAATCATTCCCAGGATACAAAGTTTAGCAGGAGAGGAGAGCCAGAGAAGTAACAGGCAAGCCACTAGTTATGACAGATTTGTGAACTAAGCCACAGTGGTGGCAGGGCCCAGCTGCTACAAAGAGGACATGTTTTAGATAATACTCATGTGTATGGATAAAAAAAACTTGAGGGCTGTAGTTGCAACTAATTGTATAACAGGTTATTTAGTTCCTGTGCTGTGGAAAGTATAAAGCATTCCAACAAAGGATTTTAATGTAGACTCTTTTTTTCAGTACCTATGTTGCTGACTGCTAAATATAACAGCCTGATCTTGATGCTAAATGTCTTTTTTTTTTAAAGTATAAAATAAATTGAGCAAAGCAATATGGTAATAATATATTTCATAGTGTGAAAATAAATGAAGGATTTATTTATATGTACACTAAATATGATTTGTTTTATTACAACAAATCAGAAAGTAAGATACATTCTTTCAGGGCTATAGAAATTTTTTCATAAAGTCTTTCTGGAAAGATCCTCTCTGGCACACATGAAGACACTCATGTGTGAGGAACTATGAATAAGTTCTTGGCAAACTTATCTGGAATACAGAATATTTCAAATTCACTGTAAATTTGCCAGCAGCAGCCAGTAGATAATCTTTTTTGGTCTTTTGTTAAAAGGATGGGCTGATTTATTAAAAATTATCTGCTAGCATGTTTATCTGTGTGTCTGCCTAGGCAGTAATGTAGATGTGAATACGAGTGATAGGATAAAACACCCTGATTAAATACTGCCTGCGTTTCTAAAATAGAAGCTAAGTTGCTCAAGAAATCAAATGGCAAATATGATACACAGAGGCTGAAGAAAGAAAGCATTAAAGCAGTCTGTTGAATACATTTATTGTAATCAAACATGGTTCATCAGAAATATTTTAAAGATGTGTCTCAAGAGGACTTCTGGGAAGATGGCAGAGCAGTAAGCAGCAATAAATCAACCTCGCCAAGATTCGGAATCCAGACACTGGAAAATAACAACCTGGGAAAGAAAAGAAGGGAGGTGGATCACCCAGACCCAGGAAGAATTTGAAAGGAAAATTGGAGCACACAGAGAAAGTGAAGAGACAGACCTCAATGCAGAAAAAGGAGGGGGCAAACTGTGCTTTCTCCCAGGCTCCCAGCTCTCGGCATCAGAGAGGAGGATCAAATCTATAGAGACACAGTGTGGGTGGGTGACTCGAGTCCTCTGGGGAAAGATACACCAGTGGAATGGAGCAGTGGATGCTGTGTGCTACAATAGCTGGTAAGTGACTCCAGTCCAAGCAACTGCTGTGTTCCCTGGAGAGGGTGCTTGGTCGGACACCATTTGGCTTCATCTCAGGGCTCCCAGTGTTGAAATCCCACAGTGACTGGGTAAGGGACAGCCACGAGAGAAGTCCAGGGTCAGGGAGCTGTGATTAGGCCAGGAAGAGACAGCCGGAGTGTTGTAGGCTGAATGACTCAGGCCCCGACTCCACAACCAGAGGCCAGGATCAGCCTTAACTCCTGTGCATTTGAGAGCACCACAGTCAGCACCCTGCCCTAATCCTATTGTAGGCTTACTGGAATTATCCAGCAACCTGCCCTAGTCCTACTGCTGGGATTATCCAGCACGGATCTGGGCTGCCTCCTTTGGCCACCAGTGACATCAGTCACGCCCTGAATTGGACACTACCATAAAACTGCAGACATGAGAAGATAACCAAAGGCTAGAAATCACAGAGAAATTTCTTTGCTTTTGTTTTTGTTTGTTGCTATTTTCTTGTTTTTGTTTTTTCATAAATGTGAATATTGTTTTTAGTTTTGTTTTGTTCTTGTTTTTTTCCTTTTTTCTTTCTCTCTCCCGCCCTCTTCACCAGTTTCCCAAAGCTTGGATAATCTTCCTTTGTCCTTCAGGCTTGCTTCTAATTTCTTTCTCCTCTTTTATTTCTCTATTTTTTCCTTTTGTCCCTCTTAAATTTTCTCCCCTTAGGGTATAATCACTCTATTGAGGGGACATTTACTGTATAGAATTTTCTGATTTTAAATTTTATTCTATAACTATAAATCCTGTACCTATGGTTAAAGGTGGCAAATTATTAGTTATCACAGTTTGCTTGATGGTATTGTTATTACTGATTGCACTACTTTAGCCAAGGTGACATAGTTGTTGTGATCAACTGTTCTTCCTTGTATGTTATAACAATTCCATAGTTTGGAACTAAAGAACTGGGTGCTAGGCCTAACAGGCAGCAACTTTTCATCCCTAATAAACTGAAGGGGCAGGATCATGGGACAGATTAAAAAACCAGGTATGCCTAGAAGACATCTCTGAAAAGTACTCATTTTCCAAAGATTTCAATACTCGTAATAAAGCTACACACCATAAGCAATTTACAAGCATCAAGGCAAAACAAGTTAAAAAAAAAAAAAAAAAGAAAGAAAGAAAGGAAGAAAAGAAAATGAGAAAACATGGAAGCAAGATGCAACCCCAGACCTCCAGCTGGCCCAAGGCAAATCCAGGGGCATTGAGGTATAAGAAATCAAAAGCCGGGGCCAGTGAGATGGCTCAGCAGCGTAAGCGCCTGCCTGGCAAGCGCAAGGGCCTGAGTTCGACTCCCGGAACCCACATATGAAAAAAGGGCTGGTGATATCACTCAGTGGCACAGCCGCCTGCTGGCGCGTGAGGTCCTGAGGTCAACCCCCGGTACCCACAAAAAAAAAAAAAAGAAATCGAAAGCCACCCAGCTGAACTTTCTGAAATGGTAGTGGCAGAAGTAACAAAGCAGATGAATGAGTCTCTAGGAAAAAAAAACAAAAGAGAAATAATTACACAGATAACTAAAGAGATGAGGACCATAATGAATGACATGGTTAGTGAATCTAGAGTAGATACAGATTTAAAAAAAATAGAGCTTAGGAAAGTTATGGAAACCATGAATGAACAACATAGGAAAGAACCGGATTCCATAAAACAGATTCAAACAAATATCCAGGAGATTAAAAATTCTATTGAACATATATGCAGCAGAATCAACTAATGTGAAGATAGATATCAAATACAGAACGCAGGGTTGTGGTTAGCAATCATCAAAATAGTAAGGGACCATGAAAAATCAATCCAACAGCTGCTAGATGATACAAGGAATAACATAAGATTAATTGGAAGCAATGAAAAAATCAGAAGATAGCACAAAGGACATAAAAAACCTGTTCACAGAAGTAATGGCAGAAAACTTCCCAAGCAGGGAAAAAGAATTTGACATACAGATAAGTGAGGCATACAGAACTCCAATTAGCCATGATCAGAAAAAAACACCAATGCATATAATAGTCAAGATTCCAGAAATCCACAAGAACAGAATATTAAAAGCTATTGTAGAAAATAAACGAATCACCTATAAAGGAAAACTCATCAGAATCACACCAGACTTCTCAACACAAACTTTAAATCAAAGAGAGTTTGGTGTGAAGTTTTTTTGGTTTTTTGGGTTTTTTTTGTGGGTACCGGGGGGTCGACCTCAGGACCTCACGCGCCAGCAGGCGCCCATGCCGCTGAGCGGTATCACCGGCCCTTTTTTCGTATGTGGGTTCCGGGAGTCGAACTCGGGCCCTCGTGCTTGCCGGGCAGGCGCTTAAGCCACTGAGCCATCTCACCAGCCCTGGTGTGAAGTATTTTAAGCCCTAAAACAACCTAAAAGAAAACCACCTCCAATTCACACTGATGTATCCCACAAAATTATCTTTTAAAAGTAATGGAGAAATAAAACACTTCCATGATAAAGAACACCTGAAGAAGTTCATGACCACCAAACCAGTACTCCAAAACATTGTGAAGGATATTCTAGAAAAAAACAATGAAGACACCAATTCCATGAATCTCAATAGAATGAATCCACCAGGGAAGCAGGCAATTAAGAAGGGAAAGAAAGGGAACCAACAACAGGAAAATAATATGACAAGGATAAGTCAATATGTATCAGTTACAACTATCAATGTAAGCGGTCTCAATTCACCAATCCAAAGAAACAGATTGACAGAGTGGATCAAGAAACAAGATCTAATGATATGCTGCATACAAAATCACATTTAACTCAAAAAGAAAACCACAGACTGAAAGGTAAAGGATGGAATACAATACTCCACACAAAAGAAACCCCAAAAAAGCAGGGGTAGCTATTCTATTTGCAGACAAAATGGATTTCAAGCCAAGATTGATCACAAGAGACAAAAATCACTCTATTTGTTGTGTAATAACTTAGTAAGGGAACAATCCAAGAGGAAGAGACAACAATCATAAATATCTGTGCACCAAATGCCAGCGCACCCAGATATATAAAACAAACACTAATGGATATGAAAAGTCAGATCACCACTAATATGACTGTAATGGGGAACCTCAACACTCCAGACACTGTCACAAATAAATCAACTGGACAAAAAAATCAACAAAGAATATCAGAGCTGAACCAAACCTCTGAACAAATGGTATCTAGTGCTCCACCCAACAACAACAGAACACACATTCTTCTCAGCACCACACAGGACTTTCTCCAAAATACACGTACTAGCTCACAGAACATGCTTAAGTAAATGCAAAGGAACTGAAATTATCCCACACATATTACCAGACCATAGTGCAATGAAATTGGAAATCAACAGCAAAAGAAACTACAAAAACTACATAAACACACGGAAATTAAATAACACCCTCCTGAACAACCAATGGATCAAAGATGAAATTAGAGAAGAAATTAGCTTCTACAACTAAACGGTAATTCAAATATGACATACCAGAACTTATGGGACACAGTGAAATTTCCCTGTAAGGGAAATTTATAGCAGTCAATTCCCACATCAGATAAACAGAGCAAGTGTGAATAAATAACCTAACGTTGAACATTAAGTTTCTAGAAAAAGAAAAGTAAGTTAAACCCAAAGTGCATATGAAGGAGAAAAGTATAAAGATCAGAGCAGAAATTAATGCAATTTAGACTAAGAAAACAATACAAAGAATGAATCAAAGAGCAGGTTCTTTGAAAGATTAAATGAAATAGACAAACCTCTTGCCAACCTTATCAAAAAAGGGAAAGACTCAAATCCATGCAATTAGGAATGAAAAGGGCAAAATCACAACAGATCCTGCAGATATCCAGAAGATCATCCATACCTACACTTTGAGACCCTTTGAGATGGGAAATGTAGAAGAAATGGACAGATTCTTAGATTCATATGAACTATCAAAGCTTAATCAAGATATAAAAATTCCAAATAACCCAGTTATCAGTCAATGAAATTAAAGAAGTAATTAAAAAATTACCAACAAAGAAAGGCCCAGGTCCTGACAGATTCACTGCTGAATTCTACAAGAAATTTAGAGAAGATCTAATGGCACTACTCCTCAAACTCTTTCATGAAATTGAAAGGGAAGCAATACTCCCAAACTCGTTCCTGGAGAAAGCATTATCCTGATATGAAAACCAGAGAAGGATCCAAACAAAAAAGATAACTACAGGCCTATCTCCTTAATGAACACAGATGCAAAAATCCTCAATAACATACTGGCAAACAGAATGCCATCAAGATTATACACCATGACCAAGTAGGATTCATCCCAAATCAATAAATGTAAATACACCACATTAATAGAACCAAGGACAAAACCCACATGATCACCTCAATAGATACAGAAAAAGCATTTGACAAAGTCCAACACCCACTCATGATAAAAACCCTATAGAAAATTATAATAGATCTTTATCTCAATCTGATAAAAGCCATCTACAATAAGCCAACAGCCAACATTATACATTTGGTCAAAAACTGAAAGCTTTCACTCTAAAATCAGGAACAAGACAAAGATGCCCATTATCACCACTCTTGTTCAGTATAGTTCTGGAAACATTAGCCAGAGCAATTAGATAAGAGAAAGAAATAAAAGGAATATGGATAGGAAAAGAAGAAGTTGAATCATTATTTGTTGATGACATGATCCTCTAATAGAAGACCCCAAAATATCCACCAAAAGACTCCCAGAATTAATAACCAAATTCAGTAATGTAGCAGGATACAAAATCAACACTCAAAAATCAATAACATTCCTATAACAAACTCACTGAGAGAGAAATTAGGGAAATAACTAGGGAAAATTAGGGAAATCAGGGAATAACTTCTTCCACAGAAGCATCAAGAAAAATGAAGCACTTAAGAGTCAACCTAGGGCCGGTGAGATAGCTCAGCAGCATAAGCGCCTGCCTGGCAAGCGCAAGGTCCTGAGTTCGACTCCTGGAACCCACACAAAAAAAAAAAGGAAAAAAAGGGCCAGTGATATCGCTCAGTGGCATAAGCACCTGCTGGCAAGCGCAAAGTCCTGAGGTCAACCCCCGGTACCCACATAAAAAAAAAAAAAAAAATCAATCTAATGAAGGAAGTGAAAGACCTATTCTTTGAAAACTACAGTATTGGGGCCGGTGAGATGGCTCAGCGGCTTAAGCGCCTGCCCGGCAAGCGCGAGGGCCCGAGTTCGACTCCCGGAACCCACATACGAAAAAGGGGCCGGTGATATCGCTCAGCGGCACGGGCGCCTGCTGGCGCGCGAGGTCCTGAGGTCGACCCCCCGGCACCCACCAAAAAAAAAAAAAAAAAGAAAAAGAAAACTACAGTACTCTTGAGGCCAGAGATATAGCTCAGCGGCACAGCGCCTGCCTGGCAAGCATGAGGTCGTGACTTCAATTCCTGGTACCAAAAACAAAAACAAAAACAAAAACAAAACAACAACAAAAAAACTACAGTACTGTGAAAAAGAAGAGGGTATCAGAAAATGGAAAAATATGGGCCGGTGAGATAGCTCAGTGGCATAAGCGCCTGCCTGGCAGGTGCGAGGTCCTGAGTTCGACTCCCGGTACCCACATAAAGGAAAAAAAAGGACCGGTGATATCACTCAGTGGCACAAGCGCTTGCTGGCAAGGGCAAGGTCCTGAGGTTGACTCCTGGTACCCACATTAAAAAAAAAAAGAAAATGGAAAAATATCCTCTGTTCTTGGATAGGCAGAACCAATACAGGGAAAATGGCCATACTTCCAAAACTATTATACAGATGTAATGCAATCCTGATCAAAACACCAATAGCATACCTCACAGAACTAGAGAAAATAGTCCTAAAATTCATATAGAAGCAGAAGAGACCTAGCAAAAGCAATTCTGGGCATCTTGATGCCTGATTTGAAGTTATACAACAAAGCTACTGTGATAAAAACAGCATGGTACTGGTAAAAAGACCCAAGGATGCAACAGAATAGAAGATGCAGAAATAACTTCCAAGAGCAGCTACCTTTTATCTTTGACAAAGGGGTCAAACACATTCACTGGAAGAAAAATAGCCTCTTCAATAAATAGCCCGGGAAAACTGGCTCTCCACATGCTGAAAATTGAAACTTTACTCATACCTCTCACCGTGTACTAAACTAAAATCAAAATGGATCAAAGATCTAAACATAAAAACAGAAACACTTAATTTGCTGCAAGACAGGTAAAACTGTAGAAGATACAGGAGTAGGCAAAGACTTTATGAACAAAACCCCAATCACACAGGAAATATTACAAAGGATCAACAACTGGGATCACATCAAGTTAAAAAGCTTTTTACACAACAAAAGAAATCACCAACAGAGTGAAGTGATAACTCACAGAATGGGAAAAAAATTTTGCCTATTTCCCAGACAAAGGACTAACATCTAGAATATATAAAGAACTCAAAAAACTCAGCCCCTCCCCAAATTTAAAAACCCAATCCAAAAATGGGCATCCGAAATGAATAGACTTTTTTTGGATGAACAAGTACAAACAGGAAATAAATATATGAAAAAATGTTCAACATCACTGGTCATTCGAGAAATGCAATTTAAAACAACACTGAGATTCCATCTCACTCCAGAAAGAATGGCTGTCATCAAGCAATCAACCAATAACAAATGCTGGAAGGGCTGTGGGGGAAAAAGGAGCCCTTCTCCACTGCTGGTGGGAGTGTAAACTGGTATGACCACTATGGAAATCCTTATGGAGATTCCTCAAAAAACTAAGACTAGGGGTTCTATTTCACCCAGTTATTCCCCTTCTAAGTATCTTCCCAAAAGAGTTAAAAGTATCATACCACAGTGATATATGCATTACCCATGTTTACAGCAGCACAATTTATAACTGCTAAATGTTGGAAACAGCCCAGATGCCAATCAAAAGATGAATGGATAAAGAAAACTGTATTTATATACAATGGAGTACTACTCTGCCACAAAGAATGATATACTTGAGTCATTTGTAGGAAAATGGATGCACCTCAATACCATAATCTTAAGTAAATTAGACACGCAAGTTTACATATTGCATTGTTTCTCTGGTATGAGAAACCCACAGGATAAATAAGGAGTATAATAGAGGATAAATATTGGGAAGTTGGAAGAACATTTTTAAATTGGAAGGAGAACAAGGGAGCAGGGAAGAGGAAGGGAAGAAAGAGAAAATTAAAAAAAAAGAATGGAAGGAAAAAATGGAAACAAAGCTTTTGTAAATGGGGAAGGGAAGGGAATGGGAATTTTAAAAAAAAAGATGTGTCACAAAATAATATTTAAAAACTTTACCAAATTATATTTGTTAAAATCCTTATTATTTTAGTAAAAGTCTTAAAATGTGAATTAAATTACCAATACAGAATTTATAAAAATAAGAATCGAAATTGTCAAGTATTGTAACTCCTTACTTGTAAATAATTAGGGGTAACAGGCTTTTAAAAATAATTAAATTTGGAGGGGGAGGGGATTTTGAATCATAAAACTGCTAAGGCAAACAGCCCACATTCTGGGTCCTGTGCTATCAGCAATCATTATTCTAGAACAGAAGAGACTGGGGTTAAAGATAGGACAATAGAAGAAAAGGAAATTAAAAGATACCTAAATTTGACCTCTCTGATTTTAGAGATGTTTCCTTCAAATCTATGCACTGGGGCTATGAATAAAAAAAGAAAAAAGAGAGGGTGGGAGCCGGAACTCCAAAGACAAAGGAAAGACTTTCTTTATAGAGTAACTGCCACTTAACATTTCTTTATTCAATCAGTCTGAGTGAACTAAGCACTGCACATGCACTTTCACTTAATAATCAAAACATGCCTTCCAGGTGGATACAGTACATTCCTTATCTTTATTTCTGCAGAGGATGGTACTAACTCAAGCTGTTAATTTGCTGAAACAAAAATGCATCTTCTAAGTAAAATCTAATGACTGGTACCCTTCCTCTATGACCTACATATACCCTCTATATCCTTCTGTTACAGCACTCCATATGTTACATTGAAATATGGTTTACTGGCTGACACCCATTGGAAGATAAATTCCTTGAAGGCAAGGATTCTGTTCTATTAGTACCCTAACACCTTTCCCCTACCACCTATTACTACCACCAGCTGCTATCAGGCACTTGAAATATTTATTCTCTAATAGTATCTGCTCAACTTACTAAGAATTTGATTCCATTCCAATGATACATATTGTAAAATGCTTTCTCCAACCTTGGTCCCTCAAACATTCATATTTCAGTTTTAGAATCAAGTTGAAAGTTTAATGTTTAAAATAAAGTTTTATTCCAAAATGTACAACAGATATTGTAAAACAGGAAGAAACGGTTCAAAAGGAAAGAGAAACTGGGATGGGAGAACGGAGTAAAGAAAGAAGGGAAAAGGAAAAAAATATATAGATATAGATAAAGATATAGATATAGATATACAAGATAGTTAAGATAGATACACTACTAATTTCACTTAGTTTATTGAAAAGGAAGGTTTGTGCTAATATTGTTTGGACAACTGAATGCCAATAATCTTGTACTCTGAGTAACTAATTTAAAGATAACAATACGCAATGTATTAACCATTGTTACCCTCCTATTATGTTGTTTTGAAATTTTGTTCTATTTTTTTCTTTAAAATAAAAATTTAAAAATAAAATAAAGTTTTATAAACAGTTTCAAAGAATCTGGGAAGTAATCTGGAAATCTCTGAGTTTGACTTAACTTTGTCATTTTTTCAGGTCTATCAATTAAAAAGTAGATTTCCCATTATTTTGGGGAAAATCTTCATAGACACTTTAACACTATGAATGAAACATTATACAAGTTATGCAATATAAAAGCACCCAACCTTATATGTCAATCTAAAACAAAAAATATCAATGTGCTTGAGCTGAGGCAGAGTGCTTACAGTAACTTTTAAGTAACAAAGTCTTGATGGTTTCCAATATATATATATTTTTTTTGTGGGTACCGGGGGGTCGACCTCAGGACCTCGTGCGCCAACAGGCACCCGTGCCGCTGAGCGATATCACCGGCCCCTTTTTCGTATGTGGGATCCGGGAGGCGAACTCGGGCCCTCGCGCTTGCAAGGCAGGCGCTTACGCCACTGAGCCATCTCACCGGCCTCCAGTATTTTTAATCTCATTTATCAATGACACTTTTATGAGTACACTGCCAGTGTCTACTAGATAAAGTGAGGTTGAAGATAAACTTTGAGAAGCCCACCAAAAAAAGGCCAAAGCAGTCAAAAGTAATTATGCCCTCAGTTCAAATCCATAGCCTTCCACCCCGACTTAATGAAGTTCCATTCAGAAGCAGATAAAAATATTTATACGAAAAATGCACTCCAGGCTCTTATTACAATTATTATCAGAGATGGTGTCAAAAAGAACTCTTTTAAAACTGGGTGTGGTGGTCATGGCTGTAATCCCATCACTCTGGGAGGCTGAGGCAGGAAGATCACAAGTTCCAGCCAGTTTGTCCAATTTAGCAAGATCCTGTCTCAAAATTTTAAAAAAGCCTAGGGATATAGCTCAGGGATAGAGCACCCCTGCTTTGATCCCCAGTACCAAGACAGACAAACACTCTTTTGTAACTAATGAGGGCTACTAGTTAAAAAGATCCTGTCCTCATCAGAAGCAAGGAGCGCACAGGACTGGTAATGATTCTTCAGAAAAATACAGCTAAAAATCTGATATTATTAAAGTTACCCTTACCTTTAAATGTTTTAATCATTTTGCCATTAAGCATATTTGCAAAACTATTTTTAATCTTTAAAAGTATCAAAAATATGATTTTGAATATATGAAAATCTGTTGGGGAAAAAATGTACAGCACTGTTCCTCAAATTTACCTGCTACAAGCCACCTGAGTCTCTCTTAAAAATACGGATCGCGATTCAGTACGTTGGGGGAGGAAGCCTGAAGTTTTTAACCAGCTGCCAAGTGATGCTGAAGTTGTTCAAGGCTATGTATAGCAAAGAAGTAATCTTCCCAGATCTCAAGTGTGTGTTTGGTGTTTTTTAAATTGTTTTCTTTTTTGATATTCATTTAGTATCCATTTTTAAATGTGTACTAAGACAAGCACATCGTGGGGAACATAAGAGCTGATTTCTGTTCTCGAAGAGCCCCCTATTAAAAAAAAAAAAGCATGTCAACTATTACTGCCAAGAACTGTGATAAATGTATGCAGTGAGAAGAAAATGGCTAGAAGATAAATCAGAGTCTGCACAGCAGAAAAAGTGAGGGCAGCATTTCAGTCACAAGAGACAGCAAGGTAAGCAGCAAAGCACTCTGGAGAAATGGCTGAGATCAAACTGCTGGAACCCATGACGTTTACAGGAGACTGGACAGATTAATCAGTTAGAGCATAATGAGGCCAGCAGAGCAGACGCAGTGGTTTGGATTTTATTGCAGAGGTTATCACACAGTGAAGGCCTTTGGTAGGTAAGTGTGTTCAGATGTGTACTACATTATTAATAATGATGCTACTACAATAACAGCCAATAGCTGTGTACTCATGTGCCAGCAACTGTTCCAAGTACTTTACATGAATTTAATCACTTAACCCTACCTCAACCATGTAAAATTGATAGTAACATCTTTAATCCCACTGAGAATTTTGAGGCACCAAAAATATTTGCTCTCAACTCAAACTCTGGCAATGTAGCTCCAGGGGCCATACTCTCTCCAGGAAAATACTGGAAAATTATGAAGCATTATAGAGGATGCATTTATCAGTCTTCAGCCTGGAAGATACTTTGAAGCCATTGGGACAGTCAAATAAATAGACAATGGAAGATCAGGTTAAAGGCAAGGCCAATGGACATGAGAATTTCAATTATGTTTAGTGAAAAAAAATCTTAAGAACTTGTCTCTGAGGGATATTATAGGTATGAAAGAGAATGATTAGCCCTGAGATCATGGAAAATACATTTTTGGCAAGAATTCAGGGGAAAAAATATGGGGGTTAAGTTTGAGATGCTTATGGAATATCTACGTAGAAACCTACAGAAATTCAGGTGAATCTGGGTCTCAGTGCTGTGGCCACTCATACGCTGATCTGAAGAAAGATCCTGTAGAATGAATGTAAATGGATGAATCAATCCCACAGCAAGTGTGCGACTCTAGCAGGAAAAAGTTGATAAGGACACAGAAGACAGTGGTCTGCAAAGCCACAGGAGTATAATTTTAAGAGAGAAAATCCTTACTATCATTAAATGCTGCTGAACTATCAAGACGATAAGGGAAATGCCCTTCTAGATTTGGTCCTTAGATTACCAGTGATTTTAGAAAAAGCAATTTCTTTCTTTTTTTTTTTGTGGGCACCGAGGGTCAAACTCAGGACCTTGCGCACCAGCAGGCGCCCGTGCCGCTGAGCGATATCACCGGCCCTTTTTTCGTATGTGGGTACTGGGAGTTCAACTCAGGACCTCGCACTTGCCAGGCAGGCGCTTATGCTGCTGAGCCATCTCACCGGTCCAGAAAGAGCAATTTGAATGGACTAGTGAGGTCAAAAAGTTGATTCCAATGAACTGAGGAATAAAAAGATAAACAGAAAAATACAAAGTTTTCAAAGATAAAGGTGCCAATAACTAGAATATAACAGAGGGTCAAGAGACAAGTTTTATTTTTTGTAAGTATGCACATTAACAGGAAAACTTGAGGTCAACAAAGAAGGTAAAAAATACAGGAAAGAGAAGATATTTAATGAAGTAGTGCCCTGTGTGAAGAAGAACATGGAGCAATTAGCTTTAGATCTAAGAAGTGACACATTTTCCTAAAACTGGAGCAAGGTTTCTCAGCCTCAACACCTTTGACAAAGACACAGATGGTTCTTTATCACCAGGTGGGGCTACTCTGTACATTGCAGGATGTCTAGCACTAACCACATCAAAAATCCACTGGGTGCCAGGTGTAGCTACTTGTGACAACCAAAAGTGTCTCCAAAAATTTCTAAATGTTCCCTAGGGGGAGGAAGGGGACAACTGTCCTTTGAAGGAAAGAAAGGAGGCACAGTCACCCTTAGTTAAGAATGACTGGCGCTAGTCAGGGCTACTGCAACAAAGTAGTTCCATTTTCTAGTTGTACCATGAGAAAAAAAGAGGCACAGTCCTCTCCTTAGGGGAGTAGGCTGAATGTTTTGTGTTAAGTGGGAAAGTTTTGGAATAATTTTGTAAATAAGAGAGGCATCTACCCAAGGGAAAAACAAAAACTGGGTATTACAAATACTTTCCTTCTAGGCTTAAAGAGGCAAGTGTATTTCCCTTTATGGCTCTCCAGAAAAACATAAAGGGAACCTGAGCCCTAAGAAAGCACTGAAGGACCTTTATCAAAATATTCTAACAATCTTAGGAATAGGGTCATCTAAAAAAGTATTCTGACTCTCAGAACGTTTGTTTGTTTTCTAGAACAAGAGTTTTAACAACAAAATTGAATTTATTTTTTCTTTAACCTGAATATACAAATTTGCCACAATTTTGGAAAGTTTTTGACAGGGAGATGCGGTATTTATCTCAAATTTTATTCACTACAATCAATACTCTGATTTTTATTAAAGACCAAAAAAATCTAAAATTTTAAGTTAGGCCATTTTAAAAAATTGTCTAATGTCGCTATTCTGCTGGGTATTAGTCTGTATTAATATTTGTGCTCAGTATCTAGAAAAGTTAGCATGGATATTTTGGATTAAATTTTAATTTAATTACAGTACACAGCTTAATTACAGTACACTGTAAGAAGTGACTAACTGAAAGATGTTGAAGCTAGGTTTATCTCCCTTAAACTTCAGCTAACATAGTCTTTACTTCTTAAAGAGCTGGCATATGTTCTAGCAATCCCACAATTTCCTAACAAGGGTGCAAATGCACTGACTAACAATGCACTTAGGTAGTGGTATTCATCAAAGTGAAAACAACTATCTTCCTGAAGAGATCAAATGCCTCTGCCAAAATATCACACTCAGATATGCTCAGATATCACACCCAGATACAACAAAGATTCTCACCTGTACCAAGTACATCTCAGAATAAGCCTACGCTTAAGAGGGTAATTTTTCCCAATGCAAAGAAACC
This sequence comes from Erethizon dorsatum, assembly GCA_028451465.1. Lineage (NCBI taxonomy): Eukaryota > Metazoa > Chordata > Mammalia > Rodentia > Erethizontidae > Erethizon > Erethizon dorsatum. The sequence goes on along the minus strand of CM051823.1, from coordinate 134,987,660 downwards.
ACTGTTGGTCCTTATCACTCTCTACAGCTAAACAGAATTCCCTTGGGCTCTACAATCATTTGTAGTTAAACTCAGCACTGAAAGAGATGGTCTTTGGATATACTACCAATTCTCTTCCAAATAAAGAAAATTCAAGTTGGATTCAATTTCAGATCTGCTACCCTTTACCAACTAAAGAACCAAAAAACAAATTCCATATTTTAAATGTTTCAACTTGTATGACATCATTCAAATGTTTCTCTAACTGCAACCTGACATGCACACTTGAGGCCTGTGGTATGACAGGCTAAGATAAAGGGCATTTTAGGAAAAGCCCATTCATTTCACCTAAAACCTGGCTATATAAAATAATATCCAGGACTACACCCAAATGAGTAAAAACATTTACTGAAGGCAGACATGTCCACATAGCAATAAGGATCATCTCTAAAGCTGTTAAGTCATACCTCTATTGCTTTAAAGGAAATAAAAATTGCACATTGCACATGATTTGGAAACAAACTAGGTACACAAATCAAGAAAGGGAGTATAACAGGAGTCTAGGTGCCAGGTGTGGTGGCACACGCCTGTAATCCCAGCACTCAGGAGGCTGAGCCAAGAGGCCTGCCATGAGTTTAAAGCCAGCCTGGGCTGCTGGTGAATTCAAGGCCAGCCTCAACCACATAGTGAGACCCTATCTCAAAACAAAAACCAACCAACCAAAAATAAAACAAAACAAAAAATCTGAAAACAAAAGAGCAGTCTAGGCATAAGTAGTTCAATTATGGTTTAAAAATCTAAAGGTTTCAATTCCTGGTTTACATCTATTGATTGAAAAACACCAATTTACATCAGACTTCCCTAGACACTTCAGTTCGCCCATTCCAAAGTGGACAAATTTCTGACACTGTTTTTACTCTTCTCAGTATGAACAAAATAGATCCAGTCTTTGAGGATATGCCGTATTAAAAAGTTAGCAAGGCCATATGCATTGCCATGACTATACACTTGGATATTTGGATTACATCAGATATTCATCTCTTGGCCCATTATTTCATAAACACTAAAGTTTAATGTAAACCTTGACTTTTTCATTTCAGAAAGAATCTAGTTATATTTACGTGTTAAAAAGGGTAAAGGAAAAATAAATAAATAAATAAATAAATAAATAAATAAATATATATATATATGATTAAGATAGTTATACTATTAGTTCATTGAAAAGAAAGGTTTGTGCCTATACTGTTTGATCAATTTTTCATGCCTATATCTTGTAATATGCACAACTACTTTCAAAATAACAATATACAATGTATTAACCACTGTTACTCTATCGTGTTTTGCAATTGTGTCACTTTCTCTTTAAAATTAAAAAAAAAAAGCTGTTTCTTTTAACCTGTATCAAGTGTGCTTAGTTCCCTTTTTCTGAGTTAATTCTGCTCCCTTATAAAACTTCTTCCAATAGTTCAATAAAGATAAATTGCCCCTTAACATTTTTGCAAAATAAAGTTTTAACATCCAAAAGAAAAATTAACTGGGTTTGAAGGTCATGTATTAGCATGTTTATAATATTTAAAATAATTTTATTGACAAGGCTAAAGTCAATCTATAACAAATGGCAAAAGATGTAATTATTTCACTTAACATCTCCATTAAGGATTCCTTGCCCTATAAAGAGGTGAAATTGAGGTCAGAGTAATACTTAGGGCATTATGACATCTGTAAAATCAAGAGCTAATAAATGCCATCTATATTGCTATTTTTGCTTTAAAAAAACTTTAAAGAACTCAAGAACACAAACACTTGAATGATTAAATTTTTTGATTTTATAACTCAAGGCAAGTGTAGGCAAGGACAGAATGATACTTGCATGGTGTTTACTAATGCAAAGTAATGTTACAATTCATGTACCATCACTTTAAGAACTAAAAACGGTATACAGCAAACTAAGAGGCCACTAAAATAAATGTTAAGCAAATCGTACTATTTTACGTGATAAAATGTTCTGGGACCAGGGATGCAGATTCCAGAGCTAACGCTAAAACTGCCTTACAGTGACTACCTGGAGAAATGTGGAGAGATTTGGGCACAGCAGTAGAGAATACTGGAGTAGTTTCATGGTCTCTGCTACAGTTAAGGGGGTAAGTCCTATGTGTCTCTTGGTGCAGGGACAGAAATGCTATTGTATCTTCCACAGTTTTGTCACTGATGTTGATTAAAAATTAGAGTGTTGTCGCCTAAGAAGATAATAATTCCAGTATTGCTGGTATATACTAAATTTCCCCAGGCTCCAGGTTCTTAGTACTGTACAAGTTACAGGAAAAGAACCACTCTAAAGTATGTGAATTCCTCCCCTAGGCCTTCAGAGATTAATTACCAATGAAAGCTTGGGATCATAAGGATTTGGGAAGGCCTGATGAAAAGACATTAGGTTCTCAATAACTCTACAGTTCTGTTAGAGATAAACTGCAGTGCTTTCTTTTTTTTTTTTTTTTTAAATCATACTGTGTTGGCTGGATGTGGTGGCGCACACCTGTAACCCCAGCACTCGGGAGGCTGAGACAAGGAGGATCACTGAAAGTTCAAGGCCTAGTGAGTTCACAACCAGCCTGAACTGCACAGTAAGACCCTGTCTCAGGGGAAAAAAAAAATCATACTGTGTTTAGAGAGCAGAAAGGTTTAGGAATAATTATAGTGGAACAAAGGCATTGCGAGTGCTATCAATTCTCATTTACTAAGATAAATTGTAGTATTAAAAAGGGCCCTAAGGTGTGCATCAGGCAGTCCAGCAGGACCACCCAAGAGCTTTTCTGAGTTTAATCTCCAAACCAGACAAATGCCTGGAGTCAAAGTTTTTTTTAATCACTCCAAGGAATCTGCTTTGTATTTCATACATGAACTCTCACGAAGCAATCCTATACACACAATGGCTCACTGAAACGTAATACTTCAGTTTGTGCTCTTTGGTTAGGCAAAAAGTTTAGAATAGTGCTTAATAAACTATAATATTCTAGAGTATATCCAGAATACAACATTAAGAAAAACGGGTTTCTTGCTTGAATGCTGACTATAAAATGGTCAGAGGCCAGTATTAGGCACATGTCTGTACACAGCAACTGAAAGGAGTACAGTAAAACAACTGTTAAGCAAATCACACTATTTTATGTGGTAAAACATTCTAGGACCAGGGCTGAAGATTCCAGATTCAATGCTAAAATTGTGGCTTATAATTTCTACCTAGAGAAATATGAAAAGATTTGAGCGTAGCAAATTTTATTGCTCTTACCCATTGTTATACTTCTATCTTCTCTCAGAAACCTTCTGGAGACTAAATTATTCTTTGACATTTTTGAACCAGACGATGAGGCAAATCCATAACATAAACCATAGTCCTGACACTATTAAGAACACTGGACAGTGATTTTAAAAGATTGGTAAATATAATAAATCAGAAGATGAATCAATGACTCCAAAATGATGTAAAATTAGTGCTTTTGTAAGTCAGCTATTGTAGTAGTACTGCTTTGAAAATTACAGGCAGTTCTCTTGCTTGCTCTCCTTCTCTACATTGAGTAATTTCTACTTAACAGGAGCATTTAAAAGAATCATTTTTCTAATGAAGACTAATTTGGGCCTGGTGAGAAAATACCAGACTTGAAAGTTCTAAGTCTAGTATGTTTCATAAAACGGTAAGAGATTTTACCAGAGAAGACAGTGGTTTTGGTCTAACTCCTGTGAGAATATTCAAGGTACTATCATAAAATGATCAAAAGAAAACCTACCAAGCTTAATCAAGGGTGAAGTATCTGAGAAATACACATGTTTGTATGTACACACATCTCTAAGGATTGTATTAGACTGGAAATTTTTTCAAAATTTCAAACTAAATATGTAAACAGCCAAGAAAAAAACTAAAGTGCTTGCTTAAAAAAATGCTGAACTGTTACTATCTGGACATACTTAAAAAAAAAAAAAAAAAAAAAAAAATCAACCTGGCTCAATCACTCCCAGACAGAATCAGGTGTTCTGTTCAAAGTACCTGAGTAGGTACTCGACACCAACCAAGGAATGGTGGGATGCTCCATAATCCCTTCTTTAGCCACCAGACCATTGACCATTTAAGCTACCAAAAAAACGAACAAACGGAAAAAAAAAAAAAAAAAAAAAAAGGAATGGAGAGCTATCTGTCTATAAACAGTTTGGAGCAAAGGGGAAACAAAAGACAAAAAAAAAAAAAAAAAAAAAATACCAGGGAAGACTTAATGAATAAAAACAGAAGTGCTGAACTTTTTAGATTATTTTTAGGTACACAAATAACTACAACTGTTATGGATTTCATGACTTCCAATGGGGCCCCTAAGATCCCTGTAATGTTTTCCTTAACTGGTGACTATGAGTAACTGGATTCCAGAACTAGAACACACATATCTTAAATCGCTACATTCCGTATCTGAACAGATCTGGCTATCCACAATACTTAAATAATTTCTCTCCCCAAAATATATCTTTTTAAGGTCTCAATTCTAGACTTACTCTGGAATGAATTGGTTCTAAAATGCTTTCCAGATTCTTGATATCAAATGGGGAAGTACAGTAACAATTTGAAAAAATTATTTCTCTAAATGTGGTTTCCCATATATAATGGATTGAGTCAGATACAACTGAAGTGGTAATTTACTTCAGTAATTTTTTTAGCATGCATATATTAATGAGAAAAGTCCAACTCTTTTTTTCTCCATTTCAGAAGAAATCAGCCTTTTTCAAGTCCCATGGGAAAAAATATCTACTTGTAAAACTTGACTTCCTATTTTACTGAATAATGAAATTAATAATACCATTTTTTACCCACTAAATTGTTACTATATGGACACAGACAATTAGCAAAAAGAAGGAAGCTTTCTCATGGCTCTTCCTAAAATTAGGCACCACTATCTCCCTTGACAGGCCACCACTGGGGACAGCAAGACATTTGCCACCAGCCTAATGCACTGGACAGTAGCATTTAAAGGCTGGTACCAAGGACCAATAACATAAATGAAGTTCAAAGAATTGAGCCTTTGGAGGTACAGAAATCTCTTAAAAAAAAAAAATATATATATATATATACACACACACACATATATATATATACGTATCAAACTCCAAAAACTATACCTCTGCATTTTCTGACTCAAACCATGCAGCATTGCTCCCTTATGTGAAATCAATATACAACTGATTTCCATGTCCTCTAAGTCTGTTTTAGCCATAATGAACACCTTATAGTACTATGTGCCAAGCAGTACTTTAAGTGCTTTGATGCTTAAGAATTCTCAATTCAAATTTCTATAAAAGTTATAGGGGTTGTTATTAAAAGACACCTATTTAGAAAGGACTCATATGTACTCATAAAACTCGGATCTCGGTCCAAGTTATTAAAAGACACCTATTTAGAAAGAACCCACATGTACTCACAAAACTTGGATTTCAGTCAGATATAAACCTATTTTTATATTTGATCAAATGAAGATTTTGCTGGCTAATTCATTTAAAAAAGAGAAATGTATTAAGGCTATAATATGAAATAAAACAGTGAACAAATTAGTTATTTGGTAAATAGAAAATCCATCTGTAGTATGTAACAAATCACTGAAATGGCATAGTGATAATCATACCACATAGACAGACAATTTTAACAAGCAGACAAAATTTAAAAATGCTAATACTGTCAGTTCTTTTTAAAACCTTACATACAGGGCCGGTGAGATGGCTCAGCGGCTTAAGCGCCTGCCTGGCAAGTGCGAGGGCCCAAGTTCGACTCCCGGAACCCACATACGAAAAAGGGGCCCGTGATATCGCTCAGTGGCACGGGTGCCTGCTGGCACGCGAGGTCCTGAGGTCGACCCCCCGGTACCCACAAAAAAAAAAAAAAAAAACTTACATACAGAAGAGACGTGACAAGACACACCACCGTACATTTTCAAGGTAGCTATATTCAATGAAGTCCAAAAAACTTCCACGTCATTGAAATTCAACATTGTTTTACTATTTTTGTTTGGTCCTAGGCATTGAACTTTGGGTCTTTCCCATGCTAGGCAAGTGCTCTACCACTAAGCTACACCCAGGGACCATTCATTTTTTAATGGAATAATTCATAGTATAGTGAATAGATTTTCTACATAACACTACTGGACAATACTAATATTACTGGATTTTCTTTGCAAATTACTATAAGAGTACAGACATGGGCACTACAAGTTCATCTTAAAAGATAGGAAGGGGCTGGTGAGGATAGCTCAGCGGCATAAGCGCCTGCCAGGCAAGCGCGAGGTCCAGAGTTCGACTCCCGGAACCCACATAAAGGAAAAAAGGGGCCTGTGATATCGCTCAGCGGCACAAGCGCTTGCTGGCAAGCGTGATGTCCTGAGGTCAACTCCCAATACCCACATTAAAAAAAAAAGTAGACAGTGCTATCTTGTTTGACTGATAATACACATTTCAGGGATTTAAACCTGATGTGTCATCCAAACTAATTTTAAAGTGGAGCTTTATAAAGATGTATTTTGTCAAAATGTGCCTACTCCCTCCACTGTTGTTTTAAGATGTTCTGGTGTTTACACTCAGATCTTGTTACACAATTTAGACATAGGCTATGGCTATTACGGGTTGAATTGCATTCTCTCATAATGTTTGTTGTAGTCCTAACTCCTTGTATCCCGGAGGGTACCTTAATTGAAAGTGCTTTGATGGGGTTGTTGCAGATGCAAATTAGTTAAGCAGGATGTGGGTTCGTAACCCTATATAACGGCTATCTTTATAGAGGCAGGTAACTGGAGTAAGGTATTTATAAGCCAAGAATTTAAGGACTGCCAGAAGTTGAGACCTGCCAGAAGTTTGGAAGAGGCAAGGAAAGATTCTTCTCAGATCTTTCAAAGACAACACAGCTCTGCTGAAACTTCAATTTCAGATTTCTAGCCTCTGGAAATGAGAGAAAATTTCTGTTGTTTTATGCTACTCAATTTTTGGTATGTGCTGCAGCAGCGCAAGGAAGTTAATTTACAGATAGCATATGATAATATCTACTTTTCAAAAAGATCATCTTTTAAAGTAAACCATAGCATTGAAGCCAGCAAACCTGTGTGAGAACACCTGTTCAAATTAAGACCTGTGTGACCATGGACATCTCTCAAGTTTGTGTCATTTGTAAAGAAGCGCTAACAAAGCCTACCAGAAAGAGTACTTCTGAAAATGAAGAAATTTATGTAGAGTGCCTGCCACATAAAAGTTCAACCTGTTTCTCCCTCCACCTTTATCCCTTTTCTGTTAATGAAAATGCACTTTAACATACAGTCACAGTCATGAATTGTTACAGAGCAATTTAGAAAGGAATATAAAAGTGCATTAAAGTATGATTAATTTTCTTAAGAATACTGCCTTAAGACATGTCACTTGATGGCTCTGCCACCTAGAAACATATAAGTGCTTTCCCTTGGTCTGAACACAGTAGTATAAATTCTACCCTCCCCTATCTAAAGAACGCAAAGCAATTTTCATGTTCACAAGAAAGGTCTATTCTTAAACAGTAGTTATCCTTTACACTTTCAGAGTAATAGGTCTTCTCACTTTATAAAGATCCTTGCTAACGTATAAATGGAACCCTAGTTCACTAATAGACATACCCTTGTTATAAAAAATACTTGTTCAAATGTGAGAAACTTTACTGGGGGGGGGGGTACCGGGAACTGAACTTGGCCTTTAGTCCGGGCTATATCCCTAGCACTTTTTTACTATTTGGTATTTTTGAGACAGGGTCTCACTGAAGTTGCCCATCTGACTTCAAACTTGCTGCAATTCGTTCGACTCAGCAGATTAGAGGTGTGTGCAACCACGCGTAGCTAATACAGTGGTACCTCAGTTCATAAACTTAATTCTTCCCGCAATGCCAGTTGCAAACCGAATTGGACAAGAACAGAATCAAATTTCCCCATAAGGTCAAAATTAAACCTAGCCACTGAATTTGATTTGGTTCTCGTCCAATTTGGTTTGCAGCCCGAATCATTAAGTTTGTGAACCGAGGTACCACTGTAATTACCCTTGCCAAAATTAGAAGAAATGTATTTATCTTACAAAGTTGATAAGCATATACCCTGAGGTGTACATTAGTCAGCATCATGGTCACAATGCTCAGTCACTGGTTGAAGGACTCTGGAAAAAGGTATCACAAGGCCAACACCATAAAAGGCATTACATGAATCCAGGTTGAGTGACTTGAAGACGTGAAAAGAAAACCTAGAATCAGGTTATATATTTTAACAAGGCAAAATAACTGTAAATCATTCATCACCACTAATGACAAAGGCCTCTCAACTCTTTTGTATGAGTTCAAGTGGTGAATAAGCACTGATTTTGAATACCAGCTATGTGTAAAAGATAACTTCACACGTTTTAATTCAAGCCAATGTAATATTTCTAACATAGTTTTTGTGTGTGTGCGGGTGGGTACCAGGGGTCGACCTCAGGACCTCACACGCCAGCAAGCGCCCGTGACGCTGACCGTTATCACCGGCCCTTTTTTATGTGGGTACCAGGAGTCGAACTCAGGATCTTGCGCTTGCCGGGCAGGTGCTTATGCCATTGAGCCATCTCACCGGCCCTCTAAAATAGTTTTTTATACGCAATAAAACAGAGCATAAAGTTTTGGTTACATATAAAGTATATAAATGCTAAGTTTTATAAAGGACTTGACATAAACATATCCTAATATGTAAATCTGTAAGCAGTCACTGGCTTTGCTTTACAAAAGCATTCCAATGGTAAAAGGGCTTTGAAAATTTTAATTTGTGGGAAAAAATGTTTCCAAAAGAAAGCCTACTGGGCAGGGGATGTAGCTCAGAGAACACCTGCCTAGCAAGTAGTAAGCCCTGGGTTCAATCCCAACAGCATTGCAAAGAAAAAGAAAAAAAAGAAAAAACTTATTTAACATCAGTGCAACCTAAGTCTGTCTCTGAAACAGTTACTAAGAAAGTCATAACTATTATGCCATAGTATAACCTCAAAAAAAAAAAAATGAAAATAGACTCTAAAGTGACTATTTAGCTAAAGGAAAAGAAGATACCACACACACTTGTAATGAAAACAGAAATTCAGTGGTTAACTGCAGCTGTAATTTATAAAGATGGACAAGCCTTGGTCAGGCTGTGTGTTTTTCTGCATATGTATTTTCCTTTTGTATGAAAAAAGGATCCACATCTGGTGAACATCTGCTGTATGAGTTTATGAGGTGGTACACGTAATTTCTGAATGTGGCACAACAGGATTTCAGTCTTCAAATATTCACGTTATGAGATCTTGGGAAGGTACTGAAATCTGTGACTTAGGTTTCTTTCAAACAAAATAGGTATTAAAATAACTCTCACAGGATGGTCATGAAGATTATCATGCAAGTAATACAGTTATCTCAGGTCCTGTTCTATATAAATATTAAATATTAGCTAGTATTTTTTGTTTTGCTACTGGGAATCAAACTCAGGAACTTGCGCTTGCCAGGCAGCTGCTTGTGCCACTGAGCTATATCCCCGGCCCAAATATTACCTACTATTATCTTTAATAAAAAGTGTAGCCCTACAGATTAGCTATTAAGAAATAATGCTTAGAGACTCAGTAACCTGTCCAACCATACTGTTATTTTTCTTAACTGGTCATTTATAGAACAGAAAACTTATTTCTTAAACGGTATTTAAATGCTGTAAATGACCTTAGAAGTAAAGGGATATAAAATTACTTTCAATGCTAACAAACTCAACAGTCCTTGACCAGAAGGCCTGGTGAAAAAGGAACCCGGAGGGCTATGATAATGATTTGTAGTCTATTCAGGGAAAGGTAGAAAAATAAAACAGTGATAGATGGAGAGTAGGAGAGACAAAGAATACAGGACAACCAAGTGCTACAATAGCCAGCCCTCTATATTCTGGTTCTGCATCTGTGCATTTAACCAACTTTAGGTAAAAAAGCACTTGGAGAAAAAAGTATCTGTGCTATGTGTAGACTTTATTTTTCCTCATTATTCCTTAAATAATTTGCAGTATGATAACATAGCCTTTATACTGTACTTGGAATTCTAAGTAATCTAGAGATGATTTAAAGTATATGGGATGGTATGTGTAGGTTATATGCAAATACTATGCTATTTCATGTAAAAGCCTGAGTATCCACAAATTTTGGTGTCCCAGGGCATCATCCTCAGACCAATTCCCCATGGATACCAAGGGACAACTGTATGTATACTCATTAAACTGTCTCAAGCTCTGTGCAAAAGTACATTCAATTTACTAGCTGAAGTATCTAACATCTTCTATACAATACTAAATTAGTTTATTAGCATATTTCTCCCCCTTTATGTGTACTACTTAGAACATTTGTTCTGCATCTTGAATAATCTTTTGAATGGCAAAGCAGAGTAATTCTAAGTGTACATATAGAATGAAGAACCTGCTGAAAAAAGAGGGAATTAACTACAGGGACAGAAAAAAGCCAGAGTAAAGCTCCATCCAAAGAAACCACTGATTTGTTTTAATTATTTATATGCAATCCACATCTAAGTAGTCCTGCTAATAACTTTCTTTCTAATCACTGAACGCAATTTTGTTCCAAAAAGGTTCTTTCTATAATCAATGTTACAACACACCAAGTAAATTTTTCTTTGCAGTCAACTATTTAAAAAGGTCCATTTGCACAAAAAATACATCCTACAGCTAGCCTGGCATGGTAACCTCAGCACTCTGGGAAGCTGAAGCAAGAGGATCCCAAATTCCAGCCCAGCCTGGGCAACTTAACAACGTCGTGAGATGTCTCAAAATAAAACTAGTGTGATGGGCCTGTACTGGTGGGATTTATGTCCCACAAAGTCATCTCAAGCTTCCTTCCATCTTTTTCTTGTTATAATAGTTCCTTTCTTAGGTTAACATCTGAACTATCTATAACTGACCTCTACTTTTCAATCATTCTCCATAAGCAGTTGCCACAATTAACTCTATTGCTTTGCTATAACATTAAAAACAGTTCTATGTAAATATTTTAATGTTTTAAAAATGTTAAGAATCTTATATGGTATAATAGAGATTCACTAATTTTAATTATCTAAAACGGTAGTATGTGGGGTCTTTAAAATACATGTATATTACTAGGATGGTGTATGCATATAATTTATGTATGTGTTATTATCGCAGAATATTCTGTATTAGTCTGTGATGACCACCAATCACTCTACAACTTTCAAAGAGTTCCACAAGTGATTCTATTACACATTTCCTGTGTTTTCCTTCTGCTGAGAGGCAGAAAGATAAGTACTCTTCTAACACTCACCCCCAAAGAAAGTAATCTAGGCTGTTAATTTTAATTTCTAGCTTCAAAAAATTTTGTTGGATCAAAGCATCTTGTTTTAAAACTCTATTAAAACCTACAACAACCTATTTTTCTCTTCAGAAGTGAAAAATAAAAATTTTAATGCCTACAATTTAACTTACAGTTTAAAAGATGTTTTATATAGATGCAAAGCATGATTAAGGAAACATTTATAATTCACTGCCACACTATAGCATCTGATTACTTAAATTCAGTGCTTTGTTTTGCCTAGCTTAAAAATGAATATAAAGATACTTATTCTCCCATTCTGAATTACGTAAATACTTAAAGAGAAAAATGTTAATTTTCTTTGAAAGTTAAAAGGCATTTAACCTTTTTCATATAGCACCCAGTAAATAGTCTACTAATATGAAGGCACATAACATCTAACAAAATTATTCTTAATTGAATATAAAATTTCCTTGTTCATTAAATGCTGTGCCCATCTGAAAATATACAGTGAGGAAAAACATGAAAATACTCTCTACATCTCTTAAATGTATACATGTGTATGAACACTTACGTGGGTAGGGAATTACTCAAATTCACTAACAGTAATAGTCATACATTTTCATTGAACTCAATGTCTACTTCAATAATGAATCCTGGATTTCTTTAATTCTATGACTTTTTACATTTTAATACCTCTGAGTTATGGGTGTGTTTAACAATCACTAGCATGTCTTATTGGAAGCATTTTATGTTTGTATATGGTGTGTCTTACAATCAATGACATCCAATAAAATGTTTATAAAAAAGTACAGATTAAAAAAGGGTCCCTTTTCATTTTAAGAATACTGCCCCAGTCCCCTCAAATTATAAATGTGCAGCTTCATAAAGTATAACCTTTTAGGGCCGGTGATATCACTCAGGGGCACAGGCGCCTACTGGCGCACGAGGTCCTGAGGTCGATGCCCGGTACCCACACACACACACAAAAAAAGTATAACCTTTTATATGAGTGAAAAATGGCAAATTAATGAAACAACTAAACTTGTAGGACAAGAGGAACTGCTTTGGTAAGAATGAAATAAATAATGAATAGATTTTTATCAATGAAATATTACATGAAGTTATTATTTCCAGGGTTTTAAATGAATAATTTCATGCTATCTCTATCTTCTAACACTTTCAAAATATTAAATTACAATTAGAATAGAGCATTCAATACAATACAGAGAAAGGGTACTTTGCTATAAAGTAAGCGTCTATCCAACTGTAATGATCAAGTACAGTATATATATATTTGTGCTTAAAACCAGAAACCAATGTTTAACAAAATGGTTAGAGACATTTAGGAAAAAAAATTTAAAAAACTAGTGACTGGGCCAACTAATACTGCAGAAAGTCTTGCCACTCTAACACATCACACATTATATGCTGATGTTAGGCTGGGGCACAGATGAGTGATAGTAATCCCCAGCACCAAACCCAACCCAGCACCACCATATGACTCACTATCCAATGTGCTTTCTGCCTGCTGCACCTCAAACCATATTAAAGCAGTTTCTAACTGCTAGCATTCTAGTGACTGAACTATGATCAAAAGTATCGAAAGTGTGATAGGTCCACTCCTATATCACACTTACCAAAGTAAACAATTAACTTTTCTCTCCAGCATTTAAAAAAAAAGTAAATGTAAGTATCAGTTTTGGAAATTTATTTATTATTTATTATTTATTTTGTGTGTGTGGGTACCAGGGGGTCGACCTCAGGACCTCGCACACCAGCAGGCACCCGTGCCGCTCAGCGATATCACTGGCCCTTTTTTCGTATGTGGGTTCCGGGAGTCGAACTCGGGCCCTCGCGCTTGCCAGGCAGGCACTTATGCCGCTGAGCCATCTCACCGGCCCTGTTTTGGAAATTTAAAATGAAGATGAATAATCTCCTTTCACTTAAATATTTTATAGCAAAGTAAGGACAAAGAACACACACATAATTTCTTTCTACTATCTTAAAAAGAATATCACACACATTTCCAAGATGGGTTTTAAGATATAGTACTGTCAAATGATCGGGTAACTTTCACCTCCAAACCTTCAAACCAGTATCTACATGAAAGTCTAACAGCAATGAAAAGCTTGGGGTCAAAAATCCCTAAAAAAATCTCACATTTCTTATTGCTACTTAAAACTCAAGTGAATGTCACTTAACTTTAATCATGGTAAATGCAACTAAAGTAGTTTGAAAGAGAATCCATTTAATATTACTTCCTTAAGGACAAGGCTGATATTTCCTGAACACTAAAACCTTGTATTAATGCTGTAGTTCTTCCTCATTCCCCCTAAGATCTGAAACAGACTCAAATTACTGACTGAATTACCTTAAAAATAAACACCATTTAAACATTTCTACTCTGTTTTTCCAAAGAAAATAATGTATTATATCTATTCAGACCTTGTAAATAAAAGGCTTTATATTTGGCCAGAGTCATTAAAGTTCTTATAGCTGTCTAGATTATCAGAGGTAAGCAAAACCAATCCAAATATACATGGCTGGTGTGCTTTACCATTGCTGGAGGGCTGACAAACACAGCTCAGGAATTTTAGATAGAACAAATGATGAACTGTCAAGAAATGCAAAGGGAAGAAAACGAGTACTGACAGAACCAATGAAAGCCTTCCACTAGAAACTAAAAAACATCAATGGTTTTATGTATGCATCAATCATATATGGAAAATTCAAAAGAAAACAAGCAGCAAATACATGAAACTTAAAAGACAAAAAAAAAAAAAAAAAAAACCCAGAAAACCAGTCCCCAGTTTTTCTCCTACATATTTTACCTTGGAGGCTTATTTAAGGATTGTTACCCAGAGCCTTCGAAACACATATGGGACATTTTGTTCCTGGTACACAAGTCAGTATCTTTAAGTCCATCAACACCAGCATACATTTTGTGCAACAAAATAAATTCACACCAGGCATGTGAATTATTATGCTCATTAGTGCTAGAACTATCTAGGCAGAGTATCAAATATAGTGTGAAACAAAGCAATGCAAGCATTTATGTAAGTTTGGTTCCATGCTAAATCTTATTTACCTTCATCAAGACTAAGAGCTATAACTCTTAGCAATGTTAATTTGCCAAATGTCTCCAATTTTCTATGAGGTTTTTTTTTGGGGGGGGGTACCGGAAATGGAACTCAGGACCTCATGCTTGCCAGGCAGGCGCTGCACCACTGAGTTAAATCCCCAGCCCCTATGAGGTTTTAAAGAATATTTTTATTACGTGGTTTTTTTAAAAAACCTACTGTTTTTCTCTGTATATGCATAGAGATAGACATACAGAGAAATAGAAAAAAAACATTGACTCACAATAAACATACATAAATATTACATACATACTTAAAAGACTGCATGATTTTTATATCAAAGTACATGCTTTTCCACCACACAGTTCTTCATTGTTGTTTTAAGAGTAATAGGAATAGGAAACTTTTGCAGCTGAACACATGCTACTAATGATTCATGGTTTTAAGAATTTGTAGGTTAAAAAAATACAATTCCTAGAACACTGTTATCAAACAAGTAAGTTTTATTGGCATCTAAAAACAAAATTCACCCAACATTGAAACGTACTTTAATATTTATGTTGTTTTCTTTTATACTCACTGCAGCATGAGGAACAAATCACACACACTTACTTTGGAGTAACAGAGACCATGGTGTAGATTTTACAAAATCACTTTTTAAAATCTCTGTATTATGCTCCTCAAATATCTAGAGTCAGTCTTTGCATAAAATATCACAGCTTTGTCTATTACCTTAAAATTCTGCAGCAGCCTAGAGATATGGGTAAGATATACCATCACTTGCTATCTTGAAATATATCTATTACCATATCCAACCTAATGATAGTATCTAAAAATTCTTTCTTCCATAGGAAGTCTCTGACAAGCTGTTAATTCATTTCCTTGACGTTAAAAGAATCTGGGGGCAACATTTATATTTTGTCAGAAAAATAAAAAAGGTGTTTACCTACCATGTTCATATTAAGAACAATGTCTATACAAGTCAGTTATACAATTATTTTAAGAGAAAGTGAACATGAACATCAGATTAACTTAATTCTGGCAGACAAAAGTGAACAACTATGGTCCAGTCAGCCATTAATCTATTACAGAGAGATGACAACTTTACAAAAGTATCTTTTACCTACTGAGTGATGATTATGTCCCCTCAGTTTCTGTGCTTTCTACCACCACTGGTTCACTTTCTATATCAGCAACTGTGTCACTCTTCTCCTTGTTTATCTCACTTGAAGATGTCAGTTTTTCATAAAGTTCAGGATCATTCTGTACTGGTAAAGGCGGTGGCTGAGCATGTCTCTCTGCATTTTCACCATTAACCTGAGGCACATTATCATTTTTTCGTTGAGAAGTGGCCCCTTCAAAATAATTAAAAACCCGAGCATGAGGAGGGGGGACCCAAGTGTTTTGAATTCTATCTCGTCCAAGACGATTTCCATTCATTTCTCTGCAGAAATCCAAATCTCTGTCATCCCTATCCCTCTGCCTCTCCCAGGGTCTTCTGCGGTCATCGAAATCTCTGTGAACTTCTGGTCCAAATCCTCTGTTCCAAGGACCACTTCTAGGATCAAATCGATAGTTTCCAGCCCGAAATCTACCTCTTTCTTCATGTAAGCCTTTTGGACCACCGTAGACAGGTAGAACCCGGTGTTCTCTCTCATCAAAATCTCCTCTATGCCCCCAGGGCTTCTCTGGAGTAAGGCCAAAGTGGTCTCTTCGACCAAGATGATCTATACCCGGCCTCACAAGATTTTCTCTTATGTCTACAGGAGGTCTTCCAAAATGATCCCTACCATCTAATGGAGGCCTTCCAGGACCTTCTCTTGGATCTATAGGCCGCCCAACCACTTCCCTAACATCCACAGGGGGAGGTCTAGTAATGGTCTCCCTGGTTTCTATGAGAGGAAACCGGTAATCTCTATCTCCCTCCTGTTGAATGTTATCATTCCCAAGTGGTATCCTTTTTTCTGGGTTAGTAACATTGTCTACACTTTGTCTTCCAGGAGCTAGAAAAGGTCTTTCTGGCTGACTGAAAATATCTCCTGGAGGAAAAGGTCCACGGGGTGGTGGATGAAGAGTTGAATCAAGTACTGATGGGGGAGGGATTCCCCGCTGAGGTGGAATTCCAGGCTGTATTAAAGGGAACCTTGGTCCAGGTGCCTGTGGTATTAGTCCTGGACGGATGTCTAATATTGGCATTGCAGGCATCCTTTGACCAGGGATATTCAATGGGGGTAAGTTTTGAGGTCCAGCTGGTGGCTGTGTTCCCAAAAGTCCAGAAGTATTTGTAACATTTGGTGGCTGTACTCCTACAAGTCCAGAAGCATTAGGCATATTTGGGGGTAGCACTCCCAAAAGTCCAGAACTATTCGACACGCTTGGTGGCTGTATTCCCAAAATTCCAGAGTTATTTATGATATTTGGTGGCTGGGCTCCAATAATCCCAGTACTACTGGAGACATTAGATGGCCGGACCCCAAGTATTTCAGAATTACTTGATACATTTGGTCTTTGGACTCCCAGAATTCCAGAATTGCTTGTCACATTAGGCAGCTGTCCTCCTAAAATCGCAGTGTTATTTGAAATATCATTTGTAATCACTAAAATGGAAAGAGAATAATCCAAAGTAAGTTTTTCTGGTATGAAGAAGAAACTACATTAGAAATTTTAAAAGCTATAGTTTCTAGTAATTAACTTAGAGTTACTCAGCTACTTGTATTATCAAGCTATACTAGATATTAAACAAGAATTAAATATAACATTAAAATTATATAGTGAAATTTAAAAATTAAAAAACTTAAATGGGGCTGTAACCTAAAATAATCTCACATGAAATCTTTTTTTTTAAGTTACATTTTACACTGATTCCTATCTTTAACAAAGACTTAAAAGTCTTAAAAGACACCTATATAGTGGGGCCATAAAAAAAAAAAAAAGGACTTAATGCTTTCAAATACTATATTTATCTTCCAGCTGTAGCTGGATAATACCTGAGAGAAAAGAAAGTTCATATTAAAATATTCAAACCTAAAACTCTCTTTGTTTGGGGAGGGTGGCACTGGGGATTAAACCCAAGGCTTTTGCACTGAGCTACATCCCCTGCCCATATTAAAACTTGAGACACAGTCTAAGTCGTCCAGGCTAGGCTGAAATTTGTGACACTCCTGCCTCAGTCTCCCAGAGGGCTGAGATTATAGGTATGTGCCAACAAGACCGGGCAAACTTGCTAATTTTTATCTTTTTATAAATTATACAGATTTTGTGCACTCTTATTTTGATGGCAATATATTACAGCAGTCCCAACAGGCCAAAAAAGGGGTGAGAACCTCCCACCTTGGGAGGGGGGGTAGTTAACGGAAAGATGTTGAAATCTATGTTATTCCGAGCAGAATGTCATTATTTAAAAATGTAATTTGTAGGACACAGTGATTTTTTTTATTTTTTTTAAATATGTGGTTACCAGGAGTCGAACTCAGGACCTCGCCGCTTGCCAGGCAGGCGCTTAAGCCGCTGAGCTATATCACCGGCCCGGACATAGTGATTTCTTTCAAAAATTAGAATATGTCAGCACTTGAATTGATTACAAATGCATGCCACCCCACATTGAACACCAAAAACACAGAAGAAATGTGTATGCATTTCCAGGGATTTTGTTTTGTTTTGTTTTACCTGATCTGGTATTTTCACCAGAAGAAATCTGGTGTTCTATAAGATGAGGTACTTTTTCTTCAGGCTCTGCTTTAGTTGGGGGATTAAAAACATTTCCAGCTGGCAGAGCTGCAGTAGCAAGACCACTGGCAATGGAACAACTTGGTAAAACAAGGCTACCAAATCCAACATCTTTCACAGTTTCTGGGGTCATCGACAATGGTGGCTGCACTAAAGCTGTTTCAGAGAGGAGAAAAATGCATTTCAGATTTAATTAATCAATTCATGTACTAAGTTTTCTGGCAGTTTAAACAGTTCATTTAATGGCACTTTTGTATTACTAACTGTATTATATGATAACTAATGCTCAAAATGACCAATGAGTTATCATGAAGAGGCTAAATTATACTTAGAAAGCTTTCCTTTTTAAAAACAGGAAAACAACAAATTTAAGAAATATTTTTACCTAAAGTGATCAATAAAAGAACCAGTACTGAAGTAAATTCTAATAATATAGAAATTCATTTTCTACAGATGCCAGCCTGATTAAGTGAATAATCTAAACATATAAACAATTAGCACACCCTGACAACTAGGTACCAGACTGAAAATCTAACCAATCTCCTTGATATTACAATATAACAGCGTCCTTACATTCAATCTTTTGTAAAGTAAGGTTAGAAAATCGAATGAGAATAGGTTAAGGTAGACTAGAAATATAAAGTTATAAGCATTCCATACTAAAGAAGCAGGAGAAAAACTGCTAAGCATATAGGTCATTTATATATTAAAAAGCAGAACTATAGAAATATAAAATATACAGTTGTAATAGATACTGTTAAATCATACTTGCAGATTTTAAAAAATGCTTTTTCCTCATATTTAACTCTAGAATTAACTATGTAAATTATTAGCACAACAGATTTAAAGTAGAGATAAAACCACCTGTGGTCATGAGCAAGTGTTATGAAATGAAATTAAATGAGACAGTGAAAGCAATCTGTAGAGTACTAGGAATTTCTTCCTCTATTATATGATCTTAGATTTTCTAAAATTAACTAGGGATAACTGACAGGTAGGGTCTAGCATAAGCCTCTGTATACAATGAAGTCAGAAATGACTTCTGAATTATTTTCTGTAATTTTCAGAAATAATTATTCCTAACTGACAATATCGAAAAGAAAGGATTCTACTGCTACCTAAACACTAAAAGGAAAGCATTTTAAAATACAAAGAAAAAAAAAAAAATACAAAGAAAACTCACAAGTATCAAAAGCTAAAATCTCTACTTATCAGATAAACTCTCTATCATAAGGGCTTTTTCAGGTCTAATTTTTTGAAGTAGGCTTGCCCAATTATTCAAAGTTTGAAAGCTGGAGAATAACTACAGATAAAAAGTAAACAAAAGGGAAAAAACTGAGTAAAAATGTATTTAGTATTTCTGAAATGTTCAACAGAATAAAAGTGAAATGTCTATAATTATTTTGAGTTTTTGCATTCCTCTTGAAATGTATGCTCTAATAAAGAAAATACATATGTTAAAACCAGGTAGTCTGGAATACATAACCTATTAAAATGTTGGTTTTTTTTTTTTAAGTCACATATGAAACTACAAAAAGAACTACAAAAAGAAAATTATAATTTAAGGTGACCTTTCATAGCAGCATCTTAATTATATACTTCCTGCAAATACATATCCTGAGGACAAATTGTTTCATTCAGAAGTCTTATTGGCAGTAATACTGGTTTTAACTGCTTTCAAACTATTGTATGTAATTCCGTATTACAGGAGAATGAAAATAAATAATTATTACTCTTTTCTGAAAATTTGCTGGCTCAACAAAATCCCAAGAACAAAATGAGAATCTTGTATTCAGACTATGATTTTTAAATATCCCATTTGGAGAAATGGATGATTCTGAGACTAGGACAGCAAAGTATAAGATTAGTCAGGGGCAAACTGAGCCCCCCACCCACCCACATACACAAAGAAAAAACTAAGAGGCCCTCAAAAACTAATAAAGGATAAAGAAGCACTGCCCAAAGATGAAAAAATCTGAACTTCAATAGGAACAACAAATTCAATTGATTGAAAGTAACTTTTTTTTTTTTTTTTTTTTTGGTACCAGGAAGCGAACTCTCAGCCTCATGCTTGCCAGCAGGCACTGTGCCTCTCAGCTACATCCCCAGGCCCTGAACACTAAATTTAAAAAATGGGGCCCAGGGAGAAGAGGAGACAGAGAAATAAACAATGAAATCGTTTCCCCATTTTCAGTTACTAAATATCACTAGAATCACGCATTAATACTAATGACTCTGAAAAATGTAGAATACACTTCATAGTAACTTAAGTTCCATTAGCTGATAAAAGAAAGTTTTTATTTATTCAAAAAATTCCAGAGAATAGATGTGCAAAGAACTATGGATTTAGAAAGATAACCACTTTGCAACTCATGACAATGAAATACAGGCAACAATGATCAATGGATGAAACTACCATAAAAAACTTTGAAGGGGAACATTTTCTTTTTTTTGTGGGTACCGGGGGTCGAACTCAGGACCTCGCGCGCCAGCAGGTGCCTGTGCCGCTGAGTGATATCACCGGCCCTTTTTTCGTATGTGGGTACCGGGAGTCGAACTCAGGACCTTGCGCTTGCCAGGCAGGCATTTATGCCACTGAGCTATCTCACTGGCCCCCGGAACATTTTTAAATGACCACCTTCCACTATGTGAATTCACTGGTTTGCATCAATATCATTAAAAGTGGAAGAGCAGAAGTAAACTTTGTAGTATGAACTTTGAGTAAAATATCCGTGTAGGTCGATAAATTTCAACTCTACCTTTACTTTGGTGGGGATGTTGATAATGAAAGATGCTATGCAACCACAGGGGCAATATTGGAAATTTCTATTTCACTCTGAATCTAAAACATCTCTAAAAAGCAGTTTATTTTATAAATGGGACAAGATGCTGCCAAATGATTTCTGATGTGCTATACTGTAATACCAGGCCTAAGGCATTTTGCTTACAAACTATTATTGTGAAAAAGTTGAACTGCAATCTAGAAGTCTTTGGTGCTAACTTCCATTTTTCATGAAATGCAAAGACAGGAACAAATTTAATACCACAAAGAAAGCAAAAATCCAAATCTATTATGTGGCACCTTGCATACAACTTGAGCTGTTTCTTCAATAAGCCATGAAGAATTATGAAATGCAAGGAATATTTGGGCAGGACTGCTCTAAAGACATTTCATAAAGCAAAACAAAAAATACGGGGAGATCTTTGCATTTTGACTAAAATTCATTATGAAGACATCTTGAGACAACAAAGCAAATATGACTAAGGACTGTCCTACGATATGGTTAATTTTTAGAAATCACATCACAAATACATTTGTTTAAAAACTTTCATAATAAAAATAATTCACAGGAATAAGAACCAATACATTATCACTGCTGGGAATAAAGAAAATTCTGTATACAGAAAACTCACATGTTGGTACTACTGGTGGAATTGCAGGAGGTGGTACAACCGGTGGGGGAACTGGTGGTGGCATGAAACCTACGGGGGGGGGGAACCAAAAAGATAAAATGGTACAAGAAAAGTTACATGCTTTAAATCAAAGAATTCAATAACCACAAATAAATTCCACTCTTTTTTGGAGATGAGTTCTCATATTACCCAGTCTGGCCTTGAGCTTGTGGGCTAAAGTCATCATTATGCCTCAACCTTACCAGCAGCTAAGACTGCAGATGTTTGCTACCACGCTCAGTGAAATTCGGCATTCTTAAAATAGTCTTTTATTACTATGTCATTATTTGTGTATTTTCTATTTTTAAATGACTTTAAACACCCTACCTTATTTGATCCCTAGAAAGCTAGATAAAACAGAGAGAACCTGACCCATTTACTCACTTATTCACTCCTGCGGTGGGTTCTATGCTGCTATAAATTAAACCAGGGAACCTGTTGATGTTAGAACAATGACTACATGGGGAAAGCTGAACATATTTCAGGATACTGACATTATATGCAATAAACTAATGTCATCTGTCAAATATGTCAATGTATTTCTTTGATACATATGCTACTTACTGGATCAAAATATTTTCACTGACCTTGGATAATACTGTTTGTTTTAAATACTGGTTAATAAATTTTCAATTTAATAATGGGTTTTTTATGGTTTTAGAGATCAAATAATCAAACTATAAATCTTCGCATTTTTTAAATGTACAGCACCATTAAACTAAATTAGAAAACAGTGATTAAAATAAAGAATAAAAAATAAATAAAAATAATAAAGAAACATAATTTTTTTTTTTTTTAACATGGGTACCGGGAGTCGACCTCAGGACCTCACACTTGCCAGCAAGTGCTTGCGCCACTGAGAGATATCACTGGCCCTTTTTTTCCTTTATGTGGGTACCAGGAGTCAAACTCAGTACCTCGTGCTTGCCAGGCAGGCGCTTATGCTGCTGAGCTATCTCACCGGCCCAAGGCACGTAATTTTTAAAACAAATGATGAAAAGTGACATAAAAGTCATGTGTGGTATAACTACTAAATAATTTTAAACTATTTTTTGAAATAAATTTCAACTTTCAAATCACAAATACAGAAAATAAGAGTATTTCAATATTTAAAATATAAAAAGGAAATTCTTATTAAAATCTGTCAATTTCAAATTATTTATTAAATCAGAATTTTAAAAATGTTGTTAATCTGACAAATTATAACTATACTATGATGATGAATTCACTTTCTACTCTTGTTGACAATTTTTAAAAACTTTCTCCTATGGCTAAGAAACTTCAGAAATGAATACTTCTTTTAACAGACAAATCATTAAGCTATACAATTTTTCTTAATTTGGAGAAACAATATATGTATCGTATGATCCCCATGTGTGTTAAGTAGTTTATAGTTTTTAACCTAGAAACATTAAGTTGGGGAACTTTTTAAAAGCAATTTATTAGGTCAAAAAAAAGTATACCAAATTCAACTGCCATTTAAAAATATACTGCAATTTCTAATATGCTGGAATCTACTAAATTTTAAGAGGGAGAACCTATAGAATTCAAGGCCAACTTTCTGGTAGAAGGGTAATAATTAGAGAATTTCCATATTAAAACTTCAACATAAATTTTATTTATTTATTTTTTGTGGGTACCAGGGGTCGACCTCAAGACCTTGCGTGCCAGCAGGCGCCCATGCCGCCGAGCGATACCAGCCCTTTTTTCGTATGTGGGTTCCGGGAGTCGAACTCGGGCCCTCGCACTTGCCAGGCAAGCGTTTATGCCGCTAAGCCATCTCACCGGCCCGATAAATTTTATAGTAATGACTTTTTTTTTTTTTTTTTTTTTTTTTGTGGGTACCGGGGGGTCGACCTCAGGACCTCGCACACCATCAGGCGCCCGTGCCACTGAGCGATATCACCGGCCTCTTTTTCGTATGTGGGTTCCGGGAGTCGAACTTGGGCCCTCGCGCTTGCCGGGCAGGCGCTTAAGCTGCTGAGCCATCTCACTGGCCCTGTTTTTTTTTTTTTTTTTTTTTTTTTTTTGTGGGTACCGGGGGGACGACCTCAGGACCTCGCGCGCCAACAGGCACCCGTGCCGCTGAGCGATATCACCGGCCCCTTTTTCGTATGTGGGATCCGGGAGTCGAACTCGGGCCTTCGCGCTTGCAAGGCAGGCGCTGACGCCGCTGAGCCATCTCACCGGCCCCCTTTTTTGTTTGTTTTTTGAGGACAGGTCTTGCTATGCAGTCCAGGCTGGCCTCAAACTCACAGCAATCCTCCTGCCTCAGCCTCCCAAATGCTGAGATTACAGGCGTGCGCCAACAAACCTGACAGTAAAAATCATGATTTTTCAATGATTTTAAAAGAATTTCACTTCTTCTGTCCGTGATTCTTCCAGCAATCTGCATTCTGAGGACAAATTAAAAATGAAATATCCTGGCCCCAACACAGACCTAATGGGACAGAACACTGGAGGCTACATCTAGCAATCGGTGTTTTAACAAGCTTTCTCAGTGGTTCTGATGTATGCTAAGGGTCTGAGACCACCGCTCTACAGCATTTAAACCTGCAAAAAGAACTTTAACGACATTCTACATAGGGTTAAACAATATGACAAAATTCCTTACCAGGAGGTGGTTGTGAAGGGTTGAAGCTTGCTCGCAGAAAAGGAGGTGGAGGGATAGGACTGAAGCCAGGAGGAGGAACCGGCATTGACACAGGAAAGGCTGGTGGAACTAAACTAACAGTAGGCACCGCTGGAGCTACTGGAATCTTTTGTGGATACAAAAAAAAGTCCACTAATCAGTTTATTCACCTGCAATGATTATATCTTGGGACAACTAAAGGTAAATTATATTGAAATTAGCATATACCATTACACTAAGGCCCCTCCCACTTCGTAAATTTGTGAATAAAGCTATATATGGTAAAAGCAAGGCAATAGTATTCAACAGATAATGTACCTGGAGATTGTGAAATCTTTCTTACATTCAAAAAATATAAAGGGATGGGTACCTAGCTAAACACTGAATATCAGACTCAATTTTCAACTGCCATCTCCATTAAGTTTAATAATACTTAAATTACCGTTACTTAATATGTCAATAACAGCTATAGAACAGTCTGAATTTCTCAGAAATCTATTCATTTATTTTATTTTTTTTTTTTTATGTGGGTACCGGGAGTTGACCTCAGGACCTCGCACTTGCCAGCAAGCACTTGTGCCACTGAGGATATCACCGGCCCTTTTTTTTCCTTTGTGTGGCTACCGGGAGTCAAACTCAGGACCTCGCGCTTGTCAGCAGGCGCTTATGCTGCTGAGCTATATCACTGGCCCCAGAAATCTATTTTCTAATCTAGCATAAATCTTTCACTCATTCTAGGTATAAAAGGTCCGAAAGATGTATCTGCTACATACTTTACCTCTCTCCTGAACTTCCCATTATTATCAACTGTCCCTATTCAACATCTAATTTTTATTATCTAAGAGACACTTCATATTTGACGTGTACAAAATAATGAACACCATTCTTTCTGATTGCTCAGACCCAAACGTTACCTCTGCTTTTTTCTCACAACTCCAAATCCAATACTTCTAGGAAGTTCCACTGGTCATACCATCAAAATATATCTAATGCCTGAATAAATTTCATTGCTTCCCCCACTAGCAGTCTATTCTAAGCCACTATTATCCTTCAATTGTATCACGACTGTTCTCTTTAACTGGTCTCCCAGCTTTTAGCAATGTTCACTTGTAGCCTAATCCCAAAATAGCCAGTGCAATCCCTTAAAACTCAATTCAGATCTAGTCATTCCTCGTTTAAAATACTCTTCCAACAGCTCATCTCATTCAGAATGAAAAACCAACTCCTCAATAAGGTTTATCTCCAACTAACCTGCCTTTACCGTATATAGCCACTTAAGAATTCCACCATTCTTGAGAAGCAGCAAACATGGTTCCTGGCACAGGAACTTTGAATTGGTTGTTCCTTCTGCCTGAATTGCTCTTCCTCAGATATCTACATAGTTAATTCCTCCACCATCTCTTTAAGTTGTTGCTCAAATGTCACATTCTCAATTAGGTCCTCCCTAATCATATAAGCATCTAACCACAAAACTCTGTTCAAGCTTACAGTACCTTTTTCCTTCCACAGGATCTTACTCTTATTTTTATATTTTCTGTTTCCCAAATTGAAAATGAAAACTCCATGAAGAACATTTTTTTTTCTCACTGACATGTCCCTAATCCAAGGTACCTGGAACAGTGCATGTCTCACAGCCAGCACTCAATAAAATATATGTTCATTAAATAAATATGAATATGAGTAATACCATTTCTAAAAATAATTGTTTTCAAAAAATGCTTGACTAAATTCATTAAAATACTTATTGTTCTATCAACTTGATTTTTTGGGAAAACATGAATCAAAAGAGAACAATCATGCAAGTTTAAGGAAGCAATAATTTCACATTTACTTCTACTTTTTTTTTGGTACCGGCAATCGAACTCAGGACTTCATGCTTGCCAGGCAGGCGCTGTGCCACTGAGCTATATCCCAGGCCCATTTTTACTTTAAATTTTCTGTTTAGCAAAATGACACCAGAGTCCTAGCAAGTTTTTTTCCCTAAAAAAGGTATTTAAACAAAAAATTATTTGCCTAACGCACTAACAAGTATTTACTCTAAATCAGACAATTTCATCCAAGTTTTTTTTTTTTTTATTTTAAAGAGAAAAAAATAGAACAAAATTTCAAAACATAATAGGAGGGTAACAATTGTTAATACATTGCATACTGTTATCTTTAAATTACTCAGAGTACAAGATATCAGCATTCAATTGTCCAAACAATATTTCAAGTTTTTATAAAGTAAATACATGAGTAAACACAGAAATATAAAATAATACATTTACAAAAAGCACTAACCTGCAACATGGCAACAGGTGGAGGGAAAGCCTCTGCCTGGGTTGTGACCACTGTTTCCTTTTCAACTGGAGCTGGACTCTGAGTAGTCTGGGCCGTCTCTTTAATGGGTTCTGAGCTTTTGACAGTTTCCCATTCTGAACAAAATATTTGAAATTGATTTCTTTTGGATAGGTGCAACTTTTTGTTTTTTCCTATGCATACATTCTTATCACATCTAAATCTTTCATCTAACTTAGCAAATTCTTAAGATATATCCACAACTTTGGTCCCACCCTAAATTTTTGCCCAGATAAATCAATTAGGATACTAAAGAGCAGCATGATACATGAGACAAATGAAAGACACTAAAACTTTTAGTCTAAAGAAAACAGAAGAGAGACAATGGAAATACATCTCAAAGACTGTTGGATATAAGAGTAACCAATCTTATTCTATATTTTATCACAAGGCACAAAGGAAGACCAGCAAAGAAATTACTATCCCAATACAGAAAAACCCTGACAATACAGCTAAATAAAAATAGAAGAGCCTCTAAAGGATCCTCCAATGATTTTACATCTCGTTCAAAGTAAAGATCAAAGATTAGTAAGACTTTCCCCCTCTCTCTCTCTACTTTTGTCTACTATTCATTCCTCACATCACCTAAGTTACACCAGACTCTATTTTTTAATAGACTAGGCCCTTTTGATTTCCTCTGAATCAAATGTTCTCTCCCCAGATGGCTGCATGTCTTACTCCTTCAAATATCACTCTGCAACAGACCTCAACCACTTAAGAACTGTAACACCTCCACATCCATACCATTCATCTACCTTCCTTTTTCTTCATATAACTTATCAACACAATTATACTATATAGTTTATGTTTTTTATTATTTATAACTTTCCACTACAGCAGTGATGGTGAACCTTTTAGAGTTGAGTGCCCAAACTGCAACCCGAAACCCACTTATTTATCGCAAGTGCCAACACTGCAACTAAACTTGAATACTGAGGTTTTAGTTTAGAAAAAACAATTCATACCTTAACATCTTTTGTCTTAAAAACAAATAACACATGTTCACCACTACTGCACAAGAACATGGTTTAGCAAACTTTTTTTTATATCAAGTCTTACATGCATTGTGGGCCAATGGTATCTGTTGCAACAGCACAACAAAACACAAAGGTCATATAAAATAGAGAACCAAATGTGGCTATACTTCAGTGTAACTGTTTTTTGCAGAACAGAATACTGACAGGATTTGGCTTATGGACTCATGAGAGCACTAATTTGGTCACTGTCACTTTATAATTCTAGTTCCTACAATTAGGTCTGATACACAGCAGGAACTAAAATATATACTGAAAGAATTAATCTCCTAGAGAAAAAAAAAAAAACCCATTGGAGAAGAGGAGCACAGTGCTGACAGGCAGAAAAGAATTTTTTAATGCCTTGTGAATGCTAAGTGCATATTCCGTGACTGAGCTACATACTCAGTCAGAGAAAACAACTGAAAATATTTGAAAATATTTCACTGGCCTAAGAACTACAATATTCTGAAAATTAGATAATCTGGTAAAAGTACTAAGATGTAGAAGAAATATGGTATAAATAGTCCTGTAGTTTTTTTCTAAACAGCAATTTTAATGTTTCTTCCGTGTTATACCCATTAAAAAAAAATCTTACAAATTTGTAACTGGAATCTTTTAAAATTATTTAGTATGGGAAAATTTGTAACTGAAATCTTTTAAAATTATTTAGTACAGGGACATTCTATGAAGATGTATTTTTTAGGGCCGGTGAGATGGCTCAGCGGCGTAAGCGCCTGCCTTGCAAGCGCGAGGGCCCGAGTTCGACTCCCGGATCCCACATACCAAAAAGGGGCCGGTGATATCGCTCAGAGGCACGGGTGCCTGTTGGCGCGCGAGGTCCTGAGGTCGTCCCCCCGGTACCCACAAAAAAAAAAAAAAAAAAAAAAAAAAAGATGTATTTTTTAAAAGAACAGATAAGATTATTTTAAGTATTCTAAAAGGCACTCTAGTAGGTATTGTCAGACTATATGAATCTATACTAGAGGTCCCTACACTAAAATTCTATTCCTGTTATGAAATAGGGCCCACTGGACACAGTAATATGTTACTCTCTCTTTTTGGGGAGTTTGAAAAAAAAAAAAAACAGAGTTGACTATCACCCAAAATCATTTCAATTACAAAATTCTAAGCAGTTTTTAAATAATAAAATGACCATAGGGTTCTTACCAGTATTTACAGTTTCCTGATCAATCATGCCTCCTTCTGCAAAACCATCCAAGTCATCCACTTTAACTTTTTCCCAGGGTATGTAAGTTACTCCAAGATCCACATCCCAGAACTGTTTGTATTCTGTTTTTACACCTTTGTTTAAAGCCCAAGCAATCTATTGGGAACAAGGGGAGGAAAAAAGGAAACTCATATGTATACTTTAATAGTATAAAAATTCAAAATTATATTTCAACAACATAAATACAAACAAAGTTAGTTTGGGCTCTTTGTGTTAAATATTCCTCAGAGATAGTATTTACAGTATTTCCACTTTTTATTGTAAGTCTAAAATTATCCATTTCCAGAAACAATCCAAATCTAGTTTCACCATAAAAATGTCAATTTCTGGGCCGGTGAGATAGCTCAGCGGCATAAGCGCCTGCCTGGCAAGCGCGAGGTCCTGAGTTCGACTCCTGGTACCCACATACGAAAAAAGGGCTGGTGATATCGTTCAGTGGCACAGGCGCCTGCTGGCGTACGAGGTCCTGAGTTCGACCCCTGGTACCCCCCCCAAAAAAAAAAAGCCAATTTCTATTAGTAGTAATTAGGATAGTTATTACAATTTAAACAAAACCTTGTATACCAGGAAAGAAGAGATCAGCAGTATTTCACACAGAGAAACTTGGTCATGAAACGACAAAAGGTGGGCACATTCTAGCCAGGTTGAACCACTGGTGATACATGTCTGAACCTCCCACTGGGCAGCTTGTCCCAAGCCGCTTGATAAGACAGTAACACATGTACCACCAGTGGTTCAGAGCCACCCAGCAGTGACACATATGAATTATAGCCTTGTGAATGTGTTAACTCCCTGAAAGGTGATTTTAACATTTTAGTTGCAGAAACTGATGGAATAAATTCTCTATAAATAACGGAAATGAATTGTGAATTAATCACAGGAAGTAATAGAAAAACATTTTTTAAATCCTCAATTTAAGGATTAATAAGAAAAAATATACTTGCAGATAATCACTTCACAAAGATCTGGTTTATATAAGATATAAGAGAAATGAATATTAATTAGGGAATTAGGAGATGTTGGGAAGAAAGAGTAAACAAAAGACAAACTTGTAAACATCAAACAGTTCTGTTCATAAAATTGTATCCTACTTGACTTGCGGAATTGTACAAGTGTGACTTAAAGGAACACTTTGACTAAAGTTTTGGTTACTGGACTTTATTTTACCTACATCTGATTTTGTAAATCAACAATACTAAACTCTAAGTTTCTTAGTGTGCCCATGATAGTAAAAGAATACAAGGTTGTGGGTGTAGCACAATAACAGAGTTCAAACTCAGCATGCTGGAGGCCACAGATTCAAATCCCAACACAAGAGGGACAGAGACAGAGAGACGGAGAAATAGAGAGACAGAGAGAGACAGAGAAAGGCAAAGAGAGAGAGGCAGAGAGAGAGACAGAGAGAACACCTACAAGGCTTTCCTATGATTTAGACTTTAACATAATAAACTTAAATGTTGGCTGCCTACACCACAACTCTCCCTCCACACAATCTCACCTTAATGACCTTGGAACCAATTTTATATGATCCAGAACTGAGTTTCTGAAGAGCCCGAAATGCATCTTGCCGATGAACCATACAGACATAAGCACAGCCCCTGGGAGGAATCATCTATTAAAAGAAAAAAGTTGGATTTTTAAAATCAAGAGTATAAGGACAGAAAATCATTGTGGCATTTTATGGTTTTAGTGAAACAGAACATGTAATAATAATACTCCAATTCTATTTTGATAATTACTGAACTGATGTCCCCTTTCTTCCTCCAGCTGTTTACTGGCACAACTCACATACAATTAATTAATTACTCTATACAAAAAATAAACCAAAAATTCAAAAGCTATTTGGTTTCTTTCTGAGGCCATGATTATGTGAAACCTTCAATATCGAAAGTTAAAAGTTTGCGCCGGTGAGATAGCTCAGCGGCATTAACCGCCTGCCTGGCAAGCACGAGGGCCCGAGTTCGACTCCCAGAACCCACATACGAAAAAAAGGGCTGGTGATATCGCTCAGCGGCACGAGCGCCTGCGGCGCACGAGGTCCTGAGGTCGACCCCTGGTACCCACAAAAAAAAAAAAAGTTAAAAGTTTCCTAAATACAAACACCAACAAAAATATACAGCTTCATATACAAAATACCACCAGATGAAAGGGAAATATTGCATGGCCAAAATATTTGATGGCAAATAATTTATTCCTAGCAGTATTTATATTTTTCCAAATAATATAAAATGTATGTGCAGAGAGTTTGTTTTAGAGAAGTATCACATCCTTAATGTAAAATTAGTAATCTACAGTGAGACCCTGTTCAAAAGAAAAAATGTAAACTACAATTAATGATAAAACTAAAATATTCCAGTTTTATAAAACTTTTTTAAATCCAAGTACTTTGGGACAAACATTTTAACATGAATACAAAAACAGCCTCAAAATAAGAATCTGAAGATTGATTTATGAAGCATTTAACTATCCTGTAAACCACCAGATCCTAAAATTATCCTCAATGTATTAATTCAGAAAACTGCATAGATTTTCATTTCTGAGAAACTTAAGAAGTATTCTAGCACTTATTACTCAATGTCTAATAACCTTTATTCATCAAAATAAACTTTCCTCAGCCTTGCTAACAATTCAAGCTACTATCTTTTTAATACCAAACTTCTTAGAAGAGAAGTCTCCGACCCATGACATTCTTCTTTACCCCTTGCAATGTAGCTCCAACATCTCACGAACTCATAAAATACTCTCTTGAAGCTCATCAAAGACTGATATGGCAAAAAAAAAAAAAAAAAAAAAAAAAAGATTTTTTTTCCACAGTCTTCAAATTCCCCGAAATAGTGAATAGGCTATAAATCTTTCAACTTTATACATCTTAGACTTTACCACTAGCCCTTCAGTTTACAAAATAACTTGGTGCCTTTTACATTCTCAAACGTAATGAAGGATGCTGATAACAGCAAAGAGATGCTCAGTGGAACAAGAACATCCAAATTCCTATTTGGATAGCAAAATGATACACGGTCTGTTCTGCTCAAAGCAATACTTGCTAGCTATACAGTAGAATTAGCTTACTATGGCACACAGATAAAAATTTAAAGGCATTCATCATGCACATTCCTACTTTTCAAACGTAAAAACACATTTCTGATATGTAGCAAGAACTGATAACCACTAGTTTAAGGTTACAAGAAAATCAGAAAAAATTTCAGAGAGGTTATATTATGATGGACTTTGAAAGACAGCTATGTTTGACATGTGAAGTTTAAAAAGACAAAAGACTAAGGGAATCCTACAACATTCTTGGGGTAAGAGAAATCTGAAAAACCTAAACTGAAATAATCACCTATTTAATATTTGGATAACTCAAAAAATCATTTAGTCATTTCATAGGAAAATAACAGTATTTGAATTATTTAACAAGTTTTTTGTAAGGGTCCAATGAAATCATACGTACTGGAAAGCAACACAAAAAGCTCAAACTCAATTCAAATGAAGAGTGCTATTATTAATAAAAAGAAGTTAGGCCACATAAGGAATAGTGGGAACTAAGACCAAAGAAAAACTGGTAATTATCCAGTAAATAATGGTCCAACAGACAAAAAAAGCTTAACAAAAGCTAATGAAATCAGAAGACTAATGAATTAAAAGCCTCTTCAAACAAATAAAGAACCACAAAATATTTCACTGCTCAGTTTTATTTTAGTGCCTACAATTTATGCAATAGGGGAGAGAGGAAAACAAACAATTTTTAAGGATAAAAACAATTTAAATGGTTAATTAAAGCAAAAAGTCTCAGAAAACAAAATACTCAAAGGAGACTAAGTAGGATAAAACCAGTGAAAGCATGAAGTAGAAGAGCAAAAGAACTATGCTCAAGTTACAAACAATTCCCTGACCACGGTATTTTGTTTTTTGCCTAGCATGTGCTCTGTTTGAAGAGAAAGAGAATGAGGGAGACTGAGAAAAAAGAACAAAAAATCTTGCATAAGAGACTAGTATCTCAAGTCCAGTTATAGATGTACTACTAAGTGTTCATGTGCAGGTGATTACAATTCTGTGGGACACAGTTTCCTCACATACATTTAAAAAAGGGAATTGAGAAGGGAGGGGAATGGGGAAAAAAGAAAAATCCGGATATATTATGTACAGGTACAAATTCTCTATGATGAATGTGATCATTATGTGTATCAAAACTAAACCAATAAAATTAATTTTCAAAATAAGTGTAATTGAATTAGATCACATATAAGGTTCCTGATAACTCAAACATCTGCTGTTCTTCTGAACCAAGTGCTATACTGCTATAAAACCTCTGAATATTTTGTTAGAATTCCATTAAAAAGTTAGAGATGAACAGCTGAATGACAGAATGCCCAGAAATGATGAACGTAAAACAATTCTTGTAAAGATGTGCATTATTAAAGCTAGATACTATTGGGCTTAACTAGGAAGTTAATTGCAGTGATTACATAAACAAAACCTTATAGCCTTAAATAATTGCTTTAAAACTTATACTTACATTAATAGATTCAATCTGTCCAAATTCTTCAAAAAGGTTAGTTAAATCTTGTTGTGTTGCCTTCTTGTCCACCTGACCAACCCAGAGAGTAGTACTACATACTGAAAAGACATGAGAGACAAATGACTTAAATCGTGTAGTTAACTTCTTTCAAGGAGCCAAGGGAAAAAGAACACTTAACAATAGATTAAATTTATGGTAATATATTTAAATATTTGTTAATATCTATTTTGTTTAAAATCAACTGAAATCCCCGGTATTCATTCACATTTCCACTCAGTGAACCCATTAGCACATCTCCTGTTCTCAAGCTTGGCTTCACACACTAACCTGTAGATGTCAAGGTCCTGCTTTGAGAGAAGATAAATGGTATGAGGTACAGCAAATTGAGAAATGGGAGTTTTAAATTTTTCCAGGTGATTACAATATGAACAAAATTTCAAAATCGTTTCACTGCAATCCTATCTGTGAAACTTTTAAGCATCTTTTGGTGTTAGAGTAAGTGAATGTTTCTTCTTAATCAGTTTTATATCTGAAAACTCTACTACCTATGTTATCCTTAGGGAAATCACTACTTTGCAGAGATAAAAAATGGGAAAAATCTGAATTTGACCACCTTATTATCATGAAAGCCTTAAAGATACTTAACTATTGAAGGCCAACTGTCTTTTAATAAACACATATTAAACACAAGACACTTTGCCTACTTTTAGCTGTATTCTGCATGCATCCATAAATACTTTTTACTGACGACATTTACTTTAAAATATTTACACCCAATACATTCAGAGAGTTTTAATATACTGTATTTGGAATTACATCAACGTCATGTTCAAAAATAAGTTTCTAACATTTTGACTGTCTTGATAGGACAGGTCTAGCACTAATTTAACCTCAAACTAAAGCATGACCCTCTGCAAATTACTAGCAGGTCTTTCCACTCTGGCTGTCAGAACTCAAGCATCTTCAAGATGTTTGATTAAGTACCGGAAATTAGCCCACACAGACCTCTGGGAACTGCTCTTTCCCTGCTAGTTGTTTTTTGTCTCATGTAGTCTCATCCTATGCATATATAATTAATATTCAACCAAATTTTCTGCCTCTCCATCCCAAGATCCTGATATTTTAAAATTTAAATTAGATCCTTAAGATGGGCATGGTGGCACATGCCTGTAATCCCAGCACTTCAAAGACTGAGGTAGGAGGATCACCTCAAGTTCAAGGATAGCCTGAACTAAATAGCAAAACCTTGCCTTTCTCCACTGTTGGTGGGAGTGTAGACTGATGCAACCACTGTGGAAATCAGTGTGGATATTCCTCAAAAAACTAAAACTAGAGGTTCCATTTGAGCCAGCTAGTCCCCTTCTTGATATCTTCCCAGAAGAATTAAAAGCATCATACCACAGTGATATATGCACACCCATGATTATAGTGGCAGAATTTCTAACAGCTAAATCTTGGAAACAACCCAAATGCCCATCAACCAATGAATGGATAAAGAAGATGTGGGTGTTTTTTTCTACAATAGAGTGCTATAAAGAAGGATGAACTTGAGACATTTCTAGGTAAATGGATGTACCTTGAAATCATAGTCTTAAGTGAAATATATCAGACACATATGTTTAAAAACCACACTGTTTCTCTGGTGTGAGAAACCAAAAGTGTAAATAAAGACTAAAATATATAACAGATATTGTGAAATAGGAAGAAAATGTTCAAACGGGAAAAGGAACTGGGGGGGGAGGAAGGAAGGGAAAAGAAAATGTGAAAAGAAGGAAAAAATGGAAACAAAGCCTTGTAAATGAGGAGAGGAAGAGGGGTTGAAGGAAGGGTAGGAGAATAGGAAAAAAAAAAAAGAATCAAGATATATCATGTACAGGTACAAATTCCCTATGATGAATGTTACCATTATGCATACCTAAAATGTACCAATAAGCTTAATTAACTAAAAAAAAAAAACCAAATTCCTTATCCCAAGTGCTATTATGATTCGGATATGAAATGTCTTGCCAAATGTTCATGTGGTAAAGGCTTGGCCCCAGCTCATAACACTCCTGAGAGGTGGTGAAACTTTTGGGAGATGGGGCCTAGTGGAAGAAAGTGAGGACACGGGAATGTCCTTGAAATGGATATTGGGACTGCAGTCTCTTCCTCTCTCTCTTTGCTTCCCAGCCACCATTAGGTGAACAGGTCCCCTCTGCTGCTCCTGACATGAGATACTCTGTCTGCCACCACAGGCCAAAAGCCACAGGACCAAGCAACATGGACCAAAACTTCCAAAACTATAACCAAAACTAATCCTTTTCCCTCCCTGAGTTGATTATCAAATATTTTGTCATAGAGATAGAAAGCTGAATGGCACTCCGTATAATGTAACAGATTTATCTCATGCCAAGTGATTTGCTGTTTGTTTGTTTTTGAGGTAGGGCCTTGCTGTGTAGTCCAGGCTAGCCTTGAACCCACTATGTAACCCAGGCTGGTCACGAACTCAAAGCAATCCTCCTGCCTCAGCCTCCTAAGTGCAAAAATTACAGGCATGTACCACCTTGCCCAGCTGTTCTAGTGATTTGGATGTAAATACTCTTTTTTTTGGTAGAAAGGGGTAGGTAATTCAACCTACCACAAACCCTAGGCAGATTTCTGAAACTCTTTGAACAGTTTCTTCTTTGTTACTCTGTCCTACATATTCCAGCTGCCTTCATCTCCCCAAACATTGTTCCATTTTCCTACCTCTTTTGTTAGCTGCCTATGTTTCTTCCCTAGGAAACAATAATTCTCCCTCATCATATGGGGAAGGGACACTTTGATTCCTAGAATGCCACTGTTGATGACTCGTATCTCTTGGACTGTTCATGGAAATCCTGTGTTCTAAAATCCACACTAAGCCGGGCAAGGTGGTACATGCCTTAATCCTTAATCCCAGTACTTGGGAGGCTGAAGCGGGTGGATTGTCCTGAGCTCCAGGCCAGTGTGGGCTACACAGTGAGTTCAAAGCCAGCCTGAACTACATGGTGAGACGCTGTCTCAAAAAAAAAAAAAAAAAAAAAAAAAAAAAAATTTTTTTAAATATACACTAAGGACCCATAGTAGAGAAACATTACCACATGTGTTTCAAATGTAGCACACACCAGCCATCCCAGCACTGGGAGACTGAGGGAGGAGGACTGCAAGTTCCAGCCCAGTTTGGGCAACTTAGCAAGACACCCAAAATTAAAATAATAAAATAAAAAAAGGGCAGAGGATATAGCTGAATTCAAAGACCCTGTGTTCAATCCCCACTATTGCAAATAAAATTCAATTAAAATAAACCCAAAAATAAAATAAAATATATGGAAAATACTGATCACAAAAGAATTATATTGTTTCAGAGTAAGGACAGTTGAGGTAAATGATAGAAGAGATATTCTTCACTATTTTCACTTATATGCTTTCCAAATTTTCTTTTTTACTGCATTTTACTCATGAAAATAAAACAGGAATAGAAAATAAACTCCATCTGTCTGCCATAAAAAAATGAAATCCTGCCATTTTGAGGGAATATGGGTAAAACAAGGCAGACAAACGCACATTACATACTGTATATGTGTACGGAAACATCATATAGCATCCCATAAATATGTACAATCCTTAGGAGTCAATTAAAAAAATAGTAAATCTTAAAAAGAGAATAGATTCCACAGTCAGTATGTACAGAGTGACAGCAACAACTTCGCAAGTTAGGTGAAGAATTAAATCAAAGCAGTTGTATGTAAAAGCCCTACCATAATACTAGTTAATAAATTCATGATCTGAATATCCTAACGGTCATCACCTAAGGAGGCACAGGTTTTTTGACATTATTTATCAGCCAGCAATAAAATGCTTAAATTTAGTCCCTCACCATAAGGGACAAATAGAAACTTCCAAAGCCAGAAATATTAATAGTAAATTAACACTAGCTCTAATAACCAGATTAAGATTCTGGCAAGATGTCAATGCCCACTCAAACTTAAAATTCAGTAAGATGGGAGCTGCCTTTGATTTTAGTCTCGGGTTTCCAACATGCACTTACAGTATAAATTATACCATTTATCCATCTCCCAGCAGAAGGAATTTATTTGGAGAGTTTCAGAAATTAGATATGATCAATGTTTAGTTCTTGGCAAAGTGACAATTTGCTACATTCTGTGTACTACTTTGTCCATCTCTAGTCTGTCAGTTCACCTTAGAAGTCATAATTCACTAAGAATATCTTAGGCAGAATTTGACAACTTAATTCTGCTATATTTAACACTGCTACCACATGAACTTTTCATATGCATGCTCCTAAAACAAACTCTATCATTACCAAATCTGTTCTAATTACATATAGTAAATCAACATATAAAAATGCAAAGTATCTACAAGAATTTCTCCACTAGTGCTACCACTAAAGTTTATATGAACTGCAGTTTATAATTTGCTTTAAACTATGGCAAAGTATATGGTTCATATAACAACTACTGTTACAGACTTGGTGTTTGCAAATTGTTAGCATACTATGGAATAGAAGTCACTGGGTCATAATATCATTTATTATTAATCAAGTCATAATTTTAAACTGGCATTACATTTTAAAAAGAACTATTATGATCCTGGTATTTGAACGACTTTTCCTTTTTTTCTCTATCACATTTAAAAAACCTAGAACAAAATTACTAACTTACCAAACCCCTTTCAACTTACGTCTGAAAATAAAATTTGGATGAGAAATTTTGTACCAGGTAGTTTTTAATGTTTACTGAAACCAGCATTATACCGAAGTACATTACTTACCACTTAACGTTTTAGATCTAATTGGAGGTAATCCCTTTTTCTGTCGTTCTTTCTCCCTTTCTCTGGCTCTCCTTTCACTTGAGTATGAACGTGATGATTTTCTCTTTCTTTCTCTTGAGCGGGAGCGTGATCGCTTTCTGTGCTTACGCTTTCTAGAACCAGATCGTGACCTTGATCTTCGTTTTCTTGGTGATCTACAAAAAATTTCTAGTTTACTTCTAATGACAACGTTATCCTTCTACCAAATTTGCAAATACCAAGCAAGAGAGGAAAAATTTGGCTACTTCTTGAAATGCTTTATAGTATAATCAAGTATCAAACATGCATTTTGCTTGAATATCATGCTATGTACGTCTACACTGCCAATAAATGTTTAATGACTCTGAGCCTAGATGAATATTCACCTAGAAAAAGGGAGAGTGAGATTGGAGAAAGGGCCTCATAGTGTCTTCCAGTATATTTTCAAATGGAAGTCAAGAACACAAATGAAAGACCAAAAAAAAAAAAAAAGTTTAAGCGATGAAAACATTAGGCTACTATCATTAGAAAATAGAAAATGTTTCCCACAAAGCATTACTTCACTATATAATTTTGCACAGGAGTTTTGTACTTCTAAAATTTTATGGTGTCTGACTTTACAATAGCAGGTGATACTGAAATAATTCCAACATTTACTCTGCAGATTTTCAAGGGGGTTAACACATATTAAAAATAAATAAATAAGGTAAGCTGGGCATGGAGGACACATTCTTATAATCACAACACTCTGAGAGGCTGAGACAGGAGGATCACAAGTTCAAACCCAGCCTGGGCAACTTAGTTAGACCGTCTATCAAAAAGATGGACAGGGGGCCGGTGAGATAGCTCAGCGGCATAAGCACCTGCCTGGCAAGTGCAAGGTCCTGAGTTTGACTCCCGGTACCCACATAAAAAAAAGATGGATGGACAAGAGGGACACATGGGAAAGAAGGAGGGAAGGAAGGATGTACGGACGGATGGACAGATGGACAGCAGGCAGATGTAGCTCAGTATGAAGCCCTGGGTTCAACTTCTAACACCACATGAGGAGGGGGCATTAAAGACCAATGACTTTAGCTTAAACCTAAAAATAAAAACATTTATAGTAAATGTTCTATAATGTCTTAGTATTATACTTAACATTTTGTACAAAAGAGTTTTATATTTAATTTTTTGGGCAATTTTGATAGCATTATGAGATTAACTAGAATGCAAGAAATATAATTTAACAGACGTTCAGAATAACATCCTAAATGAAGTGTCATCCTAGTACTAACTAAAATCAAGTAATAATCCAAAATTCCAGTTTTATGATATGCCTGCCACTGTTACGTAAGTTATTTAAATAGCATAGACATATCCGATAAAAACAAAGGCTCCCTTGTTTTTGCTTTCCAATTACTTTCTAATGAATATTAAAAATTTCAAGAAAAGTATTTCTTTTAATCTTGATGCAAAGAAAGAAAGCCATCATTTTTAAGTTCACACACAGGTACTGTTAAGTATTATTGTAGAACCTTGAACGAGATCGTGAATGAGTCCTTGATCTCGAACAAACAGCCACTTTCTTAGCTTCTTGTTCAAAGACTTCCTCTTGTACTCCATCTTGTCCTTCATCTATATCCATATCCTTGAAAATCAAAAGGGCAAACAAAAGAGCTAAGTTTAGATTTACTTACATATTAACAATTCTTCCTTTGAAAAAGGAATTAGTGCCCAATAGATTAAAAAGCTAGCATATGGAGCTTGTACAGAAAAGACACATTCAGGACATTATCACTATTCAATATTTTACATGATTTCTTAAAACAATCTTAGAAAATTATGACTCAAAAAAGTACTTACCTGTTGTTGAATATCTATGGAATCATCCAAAGTTGCCTCAGGTTCAAGAAAATGTTGCTGACTGCTCCCTTGTGATGGTGACGCTGAATGCTCTGACCCAAATGTTCCTTCTTGACTATCCTGAGGAGTTGCCTATTAGAAAAAACACCAATATTGGGATACACTTTTATTACAAATGAAAACTTAAATATAATAAACATCACAATTAAATGTTTATAGGAGCCCAATATACAGAAATTTCATGTTAAATCATTTATAAAGTAATCAAATCTAAAATTGCAATTTTATATATACTCAACTTTACCTAAAAGCAGGGAACATTTTTAAATTGTTTACATCATTATTCAAAGTGCAAAAAAAAAAAAAAAAAAAAGTGCAGAAACAGCTGTGTCTTAGGTTTGCTATCCCTTCCAGCTGAAGAACCTATTTCCTTTTGAATACACCCCAAATCCTTCACCTCTATTACAGAAACTAGAATTTTGCCACATGTTTACAAATATATGTGGCTCCATCAGGGAAGAGTCTACTTGAGGACAGAACCTCAAGTAACCAATTTTCCATTCACCTTTGTAAGTATTACTTGCCTAAGAATGAACTGTTCATACTTTAAAAATGTTTGTGGTATTGTATTAAGTTCCTTCATGTCTCCAAATTTTTATTATTAGCAAAGTGTACTGCAAGAATTTTCTAACACTTATCCTAAGCAGTTTATACCTAGAAGTATTTCTCATATAAAATAGAGCTAAACTTTGTAGCAGATTTAATCTTGGCTCTACAACTGGACATATTGGTCAATTCTAGGATGCAATATTTTTTATTTCACTATCCGTGAAATTTAAAAGACTTTTACAAAACTAAAGAATGTTACACTTTAGTTGAAGTGTTTCAAAGTTCTCAGCTACATAAAAATAATGGTGTATCTTAAGATTGATTACATATAATATTAGCTATATACTTTTACATGTTTAACTTCACTAAGCTTCAACTTCCTCTAGAGTAAATGGGAGTCATAATGCCTACACCTCATTAAGACTCAATGTAATTATGTTTAATACTTGCCTAACAAAGTTCCTGCCAAATGGTAATAGCAATTACATTTTCAAAATGAAAGCTAGTAATCTCTACTTTGTCATCATTACGGCCAATAACACAACTATCATTACCTTGCTAAACAGAGAACAGAGTGTAGGAAAAAAACCACGAAAAAGTGGTAGTTTTAAAAGCCCACCTCAGGCCAGGCGTAGTGGCTCACACCTGTAATCTTATCACTCGGGATGCTGAGGCAGGAGGATCGCCACCTGAGCTACACAGTGAACTCAAGGCGAGCCTGAACTACACAGTGAGACCCTGTCTCCAAAAATAAATAAATAAAACAGAATAAAATACAAGCCCACCTCAGCCTTCTTATTTCTACTTCCAGAATAAAGAAATTAAGTGTATGAATTCATTAAATTGCCACCACACACTCTGATTACAGAAAAAAATATAAAGAAATTGAAAAGATTAATCTTCAGTAATAAAAAGTTAATGAAATATCATCATACTTTAGAAAGAAAATAAAGTGGCTGGTAAAAATGGGAACAGATGATAAAATATTCTATTAAGTCCAAAAGCAAACACCAACCAGCCACCCCAGGAAAATTCCAATTTACAGAATAAAACAGCAATAACTGCAAAGACCACAAGATGGGGCTATGAACCTTCTGTGGTTGTTGCTGTTCCAGAAGCTGCTGTCTGAGATGTTCAAGGTTTTGCTGCTGTAGTTGTTCTGCTATCTGATGAAAAATGGAATTGTTCACAGATTCTGAAACATGAGAACTAAAAAGAAAACAAAGAAATATATTTTAACACTCATTAATGATACTATAAAAATAACTTGAGCATTCAAAGAAGACAACCAAAACTGCCAATTTGATAAAATACACTATTACAATGTCTGCTTTTCAAATATTAATGCCCAAATGGAGTCCTTAGGAACGTTAGAACATTAAAAGAAATGTGTTCACTAGTGTTTCAACAGATAGACACCATATCATGTTAGATACTGCTGAAGATCTGATATTACTATCTCATACTATTAAATATACGGAAATTAGTAAATTTTATTAGAGCTAAGAAAAACTCAATGAAACAGTTAAAGTATTTAAACATTGTCATTTTAATTCCTTTTATAAGTATAAAAGTGGGAAAAACGCTCTACCAACCATTATGTGTAAGATCAAGCATAACTAACCATAAACTTCATAAAACTAATACGCTCCTTTTAGAAAAGCACACACATTACTCAGTCTATTACCAGAAACAGACAGTAAACAGGATATTATCATTTAACTATACTCTGGGATATTCACACCTGGAATTCTGGGTGTCATAGGCTAAGACATGAACC
This sequence comes from Erethizon dorsatum, assembly GCA_028451465.1. NCBI lineage: Eukaryota > Metazoa > Chordata > Mammalia > Rodentia > Erethizontidae > Erethizon > Erethizon dorsatum. The sequence goes on along the minus strand of CM051823.1, from coordinate 134,945,316 downwards.
AAAAAGATGGCATCCCTAAAGGGGCGGTCAGTCTGGTGAGAAGTCCTGAAACGGGGAAAAACGTACTTCACCTGGAGCAAATAAACCTAAGGGGAAGAAGGACACCTATCTTCAAATATTCAAATACTAAGTGTCAAAAGGTAATGGAGTAAATCTGCTTCCTTGCTTCAAAAAGCAAAGCCTGAATCAACAAGCAGAAAATAAAAAAGAAACAGGATTCAGTTCCACAAAAGAATATACAATAATAATCATTTAAATTCTTATCTCAGAAGACATTAAGATATGGGATATATAATGACAGAGTGGTTAGAGATTCTCACATGTTTAGGACATTGATCTACATCATCTCAAATGCTCCAACTTCATAATCTAAAATATTAGTTTTTTATTTTATCAAGAAAATTTCCTTTAACAAAAGGATATATTTAATCTATTCTATAATTATGTATATTTTACATGTTAACCTAATACATAAAGCAAATACTCTGTTTGAAATAAGAGTACTAAAGGCTTTCATCATTTATCTTCTCTCTTGAATTCTTACAAATTCCACCTCCCAATATCCAACATCCTCCTCCTACGGTCTTTTCATATAGAGCACCCTCTTAGAACCCACGACTTTGCAGAACTGTTGCGGGGAGGGGAATCACTGACTTAAGTAACAACACAGAATCCATTTCCTCACATCCCTATAACCTCAATCCTTATTTCTGATTAGTTTATATACTTCTTATAATTTGATACATTTCCTAAAATTGGACCCTGGCACTAGGCCCAATATTCTTTTTAAAAGAGTTAAAGCCAACAGAAACATTGAAAATATCACAACTAATTTTTCAATATTCCTAAAAGGAATTTTCAGGTATTCTATTTGCAAAGATGCGAGGAAGAGTCCCAGTAATCTAGGGAGGCGACAAGGGAGCAACTCTATCAATGGCCTGTAATAACCTCAACTTGTTCAAAGTACACTTAACAGCTCAGATGGCAATAATCCACCCAATATTTACAAAATAATACAAAGAAACTATGGTTATAAAGAAAAATTGGGCCGGTGAGACGGCTCAGCGGCTTAAGCGCCTGCCTTGCAAGCGCGAAGGCCCGAGTTCGACTCCCGGATCCCACATACGAAAAAGGGGCCGGTGATATCGCTCAGTGGCACGGGTGCCTCTTGGCGCGTGAGGTCCTGAGGTCGTCCCCCCGGTACCCACAAAAAAAAAAAAAAAAAAAAAAAAAAAGAAAAATTAATTCTTACAGTTGAGGAGTTGGAATTTCCTTTTTAGGTTCTTCACTATGCTCAGAATCTTCACCAAAATCAAACCTATCCATCAACTTCTAAGAGGAGGAGAAAGAAAGGGACAAATTAAGAATTGCTTCAAACAAATATGAATTTCAAATGCTATTTTAGATTTCTCTTTATCTGTATCATTTAATATAGGTTTTAAATAATTTTATACAATAAAGTATGGCGAGTGGATCTCTACTCTTCTTTAAAGCATTTTGACATATACATTTGTCCCCTATTATGCATGGTTTCAATTTCTGCAGTTTCCACAGTCAACTGTACCTGAAAATATTATTTGTATGACTCAGGAAAGACCATATTTACGTGGTTTTTTTTTTTAGAGTATATTGCTGTATTTTTAAAATTAGGTATTGTTAATTTCTTACTGTGCCTTATTTTGTAAATTAAACTTCATGATATGTATGTACAGGAAAAAACATTACATGTATATGATTTGGTACTATCTGCAGTTTCAGGTATCTATAAGGGGTCCTAGAATGTGTATTCTGAGAATGAGGTGATATTACTGTCTTACGACAGTAAGGCAGTGTACACACTAATGTTGTGACATAGGCAATATAAACACTAGTGTTCTAATTTTACGGAAGAAAATATGAAGGATTAAAGTAATTTGGTAGCCTGCTCACAGTAATAATTCTCACTGTAAAATGTTGCTTCACTATCTTTAGAATGCTCAATTTAAAGGCTTTTTATATAGTTTAGTAACTTTAAAGTTAGACAAAATTAGACTTGGAAGCTGCAGGCCAAAAAAGTCCAGGTAATAATCAAATAAATCAATTTTTACTTTCCTATGAAAATAACAGTAGCAGAAATTAAAAACATGTAGATACTACTTTCAAGGTATAATATTCCTATAATCAATAAGCATCAATAATCAATAGACTATCACACAATAAATTATGCATTGAGGATTTTCAATAGTAGACCAAGAAATGGAGGGACAAGGGTGGGAGATGAGTGGAAGTAAAAAAATTCAAATATATTGTTATGGTTTGTGTCTAGATGTCTCTCCAAAGCCTCATGCAGTCACGGAGGCGGGCTTCTAGAGTTTTTGACTGAGTCACGGTCTAATGCTGGGATTATGGGCTTGAGTGCTACACCCATCCTCAGGCGGGTAGCCTGAGGGAGGGAAAGAGGCTTGCTCTCTCTCTTGCGCTCACGCTCCTCCCTTTTTGCTCTTGCTGCTTTTGCTGCCTTCCACCATGAACTGTTGCCCTCTGCCATGTGCCACTCTGCCTTGGAGCCTGCCAAGTATGGACTGAAACCTCCACCAACTGTAAGCTAAATAAACCTTTCCTTCCTTAATTTTGGGTGTCGGGTATTTTGTCCCAGCAACGAGAGAAAAGTAATCAAGACATATATTATGTACAGGTACCAACTCCCCATGATTAATGTAATCATTATGTACTGCAAACATGTACTAATAAAACTAACAAAAAGATAAAAAACACTGTCTTCTATACTTAGGCTTCAACTTATAATATAGCAATGTGACAACTTGTAGAGAAGTCTTACTTCGAACTTTCACATACTGAACAATTTTAATTTCAGCAGATTAAAATTATAGAACATAGAACACCACAATTAATATAAGTATAGCATCCATACCATGAATTTCAAAAAACAATGACTTGCTTCAATGGAAAATACACTGACCATTTATCTTTAGTCAAAAGAAAAGTACTGCATATTGAATGTTTCAAGAATTTTGAAGTTACTTTCGTAAATTTGAACCATTTATAAAACATAGAAATTTTATATAGTACAGTGGTACTGTCTATGATAAAATGTAACTATAAAATTAGAATCCACAAATTAAACAAGATTTAACATTTCATATAGAATAGATATATTTTAATTACTACCTTGTTAAAAGACACTCCCTGTTCTAAGGGAGTAAGTGTGTTGGCTGCTGCAGCTGCAGCTGTAAGCTGCGCAGTGAGAGCCTGCAACTGAACCACAAGACCAGCATCCAGGGCCTGCAGGATGGAAGGCTGGGGCTTCTGTTGTTGTATCTGTAAAGTTTGTATTAACTGCTGAAGCTGGAGGGGAAAAAATTATTACAAAACAGGCGTTGAGTTTCATTCATAGGGATGCCATCTACAACTTTCAGTCAATAAAGTTAATCACTCTACACAATCTTTGACAATCAAGGTTTGTGGGCCGGGGATATAGCTCAGCGGCACAAGCGACTGCCTGGCAAGTGCAAGGTCCTGAATTCAATTCCGGGTCCCCTCCAAAAAAAAAAAAAAAGGTTGGTATGCATACATAACAGTACTTTGTTCATCCTGCTTCTGTAAAGTGAGAGATTTTAAACATAAGCAGCCTTTCTGTAAAAACAAAATAAAAAAATTCCTCACAAGTTTACTGGTATTTTCCATTAATCTTTTCATCCCTTCTTCAATTAACTCTGTAAAGGGGTGAGTACTGACAACAGCAGCAGATTTTACTATCATTCAGATTTACCATGTGAGAACAAATTTTCTGAAAGGAGGAGACCAATTAAGAAATTTGTTCCTTGGAGCAGAGTCTGAGACTAAGGAAATGAGTTATCAATGATGAATAATGTTAACCACAGTTGAAAGCAACTCATTTCCACTATTTACCCACCCTTGTTAAAAAATATACAACAGTAAGATCTTCAGGATTACATAAAGAAGAAACCCCTACATACATCCCAGAATTAATAAAGTTTTAAAATAAAATGTAACAGGTACATAGGTGTGGTTTGGTAGGAAGAATAAAGTAATGTTCCACAGCACAGTAAAGTAACTATGGTTGACAACAATTGAGTGTTTCAGAATAGCTAATAGGGAGGATTTTGATGTTTTCAACAAAAAGAAATTATAAATGGATGGGATGATATATATATATATATATACCAGTGACCCTGATTTGATCATTACATATCATATATATGTATTGAAATGTCACACTATATGCTCCACATATGTATAATTACTGTATTACTAATTAAAAATATATTACAAAATGATTTCAAATAATTTTTTAAAGTTCCAAACAAAATAGCAAAGCTAATGATTGTCAAGAAATCTGTATTTAGGGCCGGTGAGATGGCTCAGTGGCATAAGCGCCTGCCTTGCAAGCGCGAGGGCCCGAGTTCGACTCCCGGATCCCACATATGGAAAAGGGGCCGGTGATATCGCTCAGCGGCACGGGCGCCTGTTGGCGCGCGAGGTCCTGAGGTCGACCCCCCGGTACCCACAAAAAAAAAAAAAAAAAAAAAAGAAAAGAAATCTGTATTTAAGTTCAACTTACAGTATAAATGACAAGGCACAAATACCATGCAAGATGACAATAAATAAAATGTCATGCCTATTCTAATTTAGCAACATTAGGAAAGAAAGTAGTTGTTTATCAAATAAACATTTTTGAAAAGTAAAAACAAAAACACCATTAATGTGATAAAAAATAAAATACAAAAATATGTAAAGCTCCAGAACAACTAAAACCAACAAATATGGACAAGAAACAAACTCTCTAAATCCTTATGAGGAAGGAAGAAAGGAGAAAGGAAGAGAAAGGAAGAGAAGAAAAGAAATGCTGTATTTCTCCTTTACATATTTTCACTATTCCTCTTGACAACTTCATTTGTACAGCTGTTCCTTCAATCATCAAAGTTCCAGATCACCACAGTATTCAACTTATCCCTCTACAATGACTTCATGTTTTATTGATTACTGCTGTATTGACCTTCTGTACTATTTCTTTGGGGGAAAAAAAGAAATTGCTGTTTTATTGACTTTCTTTGTGCGGTTTCTTCTGGAAAATTCCTTCTATCAAATTACTAATAGGCTGTGTTAAAATGAAAACATCTGCTTTATGAATTATTTTCAATATATTATCACATATGAAATAATGTTACCTAATATCCAGATCATGTTTCCTGTCTCTTTAAAAATAGAGAAACTAGATCTAATATAAGACACTTTGCACTGAATTGATTTTTATGTTTGTAAATATCTAAAAGGTTCCCATGTTTTTAAGGTGTCTTTTTATACAATACCAAATCTTACTATTTTTCACAGTCTTCACGTCTCTTCCACTATCACTGTTGCAAAAAGGAAGACATTCCTTATTTGTAGACATTTCTCCTCTCCAACTCATGTAAACTACTGTTCAGATCATGTGGTTTCAACATAAAAATCCCTGTCAATTCCCCACTGCTTAGTGTATGAATACTGTATTTCTCAGCCCACCATTTACTGCTATCAAAACCTAGGTCTCCTGAAGATCAATGGAACAGATTAGAAGATGCTGAAACAACCCCAGACATACTAAGCCACCTTATCTTTGACAAAGGTGCCAAACACATTCGCTGGAAGAAAGATAGCCTCTTTAATAAATGGTGCTGGAAAAACTGGCTCTACACATGCCGAAGATTAAAACTAGATCCATATCTTTCACCATGCACTAAACTAAATTCAAAATGGATCAGAGATCTAAATATTAAAACAGAAACATGAAATCTGCTGGAAGGTAGGATAGGTAAAACCCTTGGAGACATTGGTGTAGGCAGACTTTATGAATAAAAACTCAACCGCACGGGAACTATCCCAAAGAATCAATAACTGGGATCTCATCTTATTAAAAAGCTTTTGCACAGCAAGAGAAACCACCAACAGAGTGAAGAGACAACCCACAATGTGGGAAAAAATGTTTGCCAGCTGTTCCTCAGACAAAGGATTACTATCGAGAACATATAAAGAACTCAAAAAAATCAGACCTCCCAAATTTAAAGACCCACTCCAAAAATGGGCATCTGAGATGAATACACATTTCTCAGATGAAGAAATACTAATGGCAAACAAATATACAAAAAAATGTGCAACATCACTAGTCATTCGAGAGATGCAAATTAAAACAACACTGAGATACCATCTCACCCCAGAAAGAATGGCTACTATTAAGAAATCAACTAATAACAAATGCTGGAGGGGCTGTGGGGAAAAAGGAACCCTTCTTCACTGTTGGTGGGAGTGTCGACTGGTACAGCCACTGTGGAAGTCAGTGTGGAGATTCCTCAGAAAACTAGGGTTGGAGGTCCCATTTGACCCAGCTATTCCCCTTCTGGGCATCTTCCCAGAAGAATTAAAAACATCGTACCACAGCGATATATGTGCACCCATGTTTATAGCAGCACAATTTGTAATAGCCAGATCTTGGAAACAACCCAAATGCCCATCAACTGAGGAATGGATAAGAAAGATGTGGTATTTTTATACAATGGAGTACTATTCAGCCATAAAGAAGGATAAACTGGAGACTTTTATAGGTAAATGGATGCAACTCGAGAAAATACTCATAAGTGAAATAAACCAGAAGCACATGTGTAAGCATCGTATTATCTCTCTAGTATGAGAAACTGAAAGAGTAAATAAGATCCAAAATGTACAATAGATATGGTGAATCAAAAAGAAACTGGTCAAAAGGAAAGAGAGACTGGAATAGGGAAAAGAAAGAAGGGAAAGGGAAAAAAAATTGTATATATATATATATATATATATATATAAGATGGTTAAGATAGATACACTACCATTTTTACTTAGTTCATTGAAGAGTAAGGTTTGTGCCAATAATGTTTGGACAATTGAATGCTAATGTCTGGTGTCCTGAATAACTAACTTAAAGATAGTAATACGTAATGTATTAACCATTGTTACCCTCCTATTATGTTGGTTTGAAAATTTGTTCTTCTTTTGATTTGTTTTGTTTTTTCTTCTCTTTAAAATAAAAAAATAAAAAAATAAAAAAAAACCCTAGGTCTCACTTAAGACTGTCTCTTCAACTCTGTCACTAACAGTACACAGCCCATCCCCTAGGCAACTCTAAAATACCTCTTGGATACCAACATCCAACATTGGTAGGCCCCTGTACGTCATTCATTCTACAACAATGTACTGAAACCTACTATCATGTAGATGTACAGCAATGAAAAAGAAAAACAGACAAAAATCCAGACCCTAAGACAGCACACATTTCAATAGGAAGAGACAAAGAAAATATAACAATTACAAAATGAGTCAATTATATAATGTTACAGATGGTAGTATGAGCTAAGAAAGGCAGTAAGGCAAGTGAGAAAGGAAGAAGTGTAAAAAAGGAGAAGTAAGAGTCGGGTGTGGTGGCACACACCTGTAATCCCAGCACTCAGGAAGCTGAGAATGGAGGACCGCAGCAAGTTCAAGCCCAGCATGGGCTACCTAGTGAGTTGAAAGCTAGCCTGAACTACATAATGAGACCCTGTCTCAAAAAAAAAGGGGGGGGGATAGAGTTTCAATTTTAAGTAATCAGGCCTTATTATGGTGACATTTAAGTGATGATTTATAGGACACTGAAACTATATGAATATGTGGAGAAAGAGAGTTTTAAATATAGGAAACATCAAGTGCAAAGATCCTGGGCAATATCACAAGTAGTATATGTAAAGAACAGCAAAAATGCCAGTGTGGCTGGGGTGGAACAAACTACTTTACTGGGGTAAATAAATGATAAAGGAAAACAAATGATGTGATGAAAGGAGGGATCAACAAGTAAAGAAAATAGTTACCATTTGTTTAGAGAAATCTATGCATTGGCGATGGGAAATGTTGAGAAGTGAACAAGAGATCAACCTGAGAACATACAAGACTCAGTGAAGGCACTACCTTAGGATGAGACCCAAGACAATTTAGGAAAGATCATAAAAGAGGAACAATATTAGGAAAGAGAATACTAACATTACTTTAGAGAAATATATTTACCAGTAACAAAAAATGTTGGAAAAATTAACAGGTTACACTGAAAATACCTATAAATGTTGGGTTTTATGCAATTTCTGTACATTTGTGAGCCCATTTCTGTACATTTGTGAGCCCATAAAAAGACAGAAGTCTTTTTTTTTTTTTTTTTTTTTTTGGAGACAGGGTCTCACTCTGCAGTTCAGGCTGGCCTTGTACTCACTATGTAGCCTAGGCTGGCCTCAAACTCATGACAATCTCCCTGCCTCAGCCTCCCAAGTGCTAGGCTTAGAGACTCACCATGCCCGGTTTAGAAGGCCATTTTTAAAGATTAATTTTGAGAAAACAACAAAATATAGGGTCAAAAAGGAAAGAGAAAAATCAAGTATACCAAATGCCATTTAGAGAGTCTATCGATAGTCCAAAAATAAAGACTGAATAATATGGTTAACAGAAATAAAAGAAAGCAAAACAATCTAAGAAACATAAATCTAAAATTAGCAAGAACAGGGCCGGTGAGATGGCTCAGCGGCATAAGCGCCTGCCTGGCAAGCACGAGGTCCTGAGTTCGACTCCCAATACCCACATATGAAAAAAGGGCCGGTGATATTGCTCAGTGGCACAGGCGCCTGCTGGCGTGCAAGGTCCTGAGTTCGACCCCCAGTACCCAAAAAAAAAAAAAAAAAAAAAAAAAAAAAAAAAATTAGCAAAAACAAAAAAAAATAAAGTAAGATGTGCAGCAAAAATGAGATTTTTTAAAAAATTATGTAAAATTATGAAGTACGAACATTCATGTTTTTAATCATAAATATTTATTACTAAAGTTTCATCCTCTGGTTCACTACTCAAATCAAAGTAAACTGCTTTAGAGCTTATTTGATATCAAGATCACTGGTAATGTATCACACATCACTGACACTTTTCTTTCATTCACCTTTCAACAAACTTTTGCTGGTACTTGCAATGTGCGAGGCTCCGTGTTTTGTGCTGGGATATACAAAATTAAAAAATATTCTCTGGCCTCTGGAAGCCTAAAGTCTAATAAGGAAGTTAAGTGCAATGTATAAATACAATTGCAATGCATAAATACAATCAAAGTGAAAAATCAGAACTGGGAGAAGTAAAAAAAACAGGGCTTTAGAAATTCAATGTAGAGATAATGACTTGGCTTGAACAGTTGGTCTGCAGAACGTTCTGATGTACAGATGACAATTAATGACATCATTCATTCTTATCTTTTTTCAGATTCAACAAAGGTGCCTCTTGTTTCTCACTGATGGGATCAAAGTTGGTTTTTAAATTTTGTGTTGAAATAAGTCTTTTTTTTCTTTTGAGACAGGGTCTCGCTATGCAGTTCGGGCTAGCACTGAACTATGTAGCCCAAGCTGGCACTGAACTTGTGGCAATTGTCCTGCTTCAGCCTCCTGAATGCTGGGATTAGAGGAATGTGCCGCCACGCTTGCCCTTGAAATAAGTATTCTTTATTAGGGGCACAGTCTGCTTTTCCCACGTGATAGTGTTTTCATCACACTTTTATTTAAAATTTTATCAATATAGTAATAGTTTGCCTTTAATTCTTTAGCCAGCAAATATAATGAATTATATTACTAGACTTTCTAATCACTGTTTAGCATTACAATCCTAATCACACATCCACATACAACACACTTCTCTGAGACAATGCATTTCAATTTTCTATCACTATGTTTTGCTTTAAAATGTAAAATAATTTGCAACTATTCTACAGCCCTACCAAGATGGGTCCACAGTTTATGTATCATTTATTCTCAGCACTTAAGTTATTTCTCCATTCAGAAATGCATTTCTTTTTTTCTGTTCTGTACAATGCAACTTGAATGACTTCTGCCTGTGGATGGACTTAAGTCAAAACCCTCCAGGGTTTGGTGTGTTTTAGGAGATTTTTATTACATTTTCAACTTCATTCTTGTTTTTTTAAATAAAATTCACTCATTCTACTTATTAAATCTGAAAAAAAAAAGAATGAATGCTATCATATGTCTATTAAAATTTCTTTTGAGACTAGAACTAGCATAATAAGACAAATATATATTATAGATACTTAAATTGAGAATAACTAATTAATTGCAAATGATATATTTTAACTGGAAAATTAAAGAAAAACAATGTTTTTTAAAACTAAGAGAAATTAGATTGGGACTGGCTACAGAAAATAAATCTATTCAAAGGTACTCATAGAAATAAATCTAAGAAATGTGAAAAAAACTACATACATTTTACCAAGTGTAAGTAAGATACAAAAGATCTAAATGATGAAAATATGTATATATAAACCAGGCATGGTGGTATGTGCCTCTAATCCTAGCAGTCTGGCAGACTGAGGAAGGAAGACAGCCAGTTGGAGCCTAGCCTGGGCAACTTTTCTGACTTAAAAAGACGGTGTGTCAACATAAAAACAAAAAGGAAAAAGAGCTGGTGGTGTAGTTCAGTGCAAAGGAACTGGGTTCAAGCCCATGACACAAGAGAGTGTATATACAATGGAATTACTTGATACTATAATGCAGCAATCTTTCCCATCCTTCAAATGAACTGACATATGCAGTACAATTCCCCTCTATTCCTGATGTTGCAGCCTTAGGAGCTTGTTGTCTACTCCTACAATATGTACTGCTTTCCATCTTTGGATAATTCTGCTTCCTATCATCCTATCCTGGCATGACCAGCTCTATTTTAAGCCTCAATTCAAATGTCACTTCCTCAATGATATCTTGTCATGGCCCCCCTCTCTAAAACTAACTCCTTCCTCTAACTTTGGTCATATTTTCATTTTTTTAAATCGCCCGTCTCACATAAGATACAAGACCAGCATGTCTTTGCCACTGGGATAGCAACAATACCCAATGATGTTTGGCACAAACTATGTGCTGAGAAATCAGCTAGTATAGAAAGAGATTTTTATAAAACAATCTTTAATGATATTAAAGTGTTCATGATTTTAAAAAATGGAAGTTACAGAGGAGTATATATAGTAATACTATTTTTATAAAACTAAACAATACTCTCCGGGTGGTATGTTATTAAACAATACACAATTCTAAATCACTCCTGTCACAACAGAAAAGCTGCTCACCTGTTGGCCTTGAGGACTTTGTAGGATCTGAGCAACAGCAGCAAGCGTATCTGTGTTTGTTATCTGAGATACCCATGGATCAGACAGGCCTTGGACCACATTGGCTGGAGTAACAGGTGTCACAGGTGTTCCTTTCAAAGAAGACATCCCGGACCCCCAATAAATATTTAAGTAAGACCAGAAAAGACAGAAGGATCTGTCCTATTACTTTACTAAAATATATACAAATTCATATAAATGTTATTTTATTGTCTTTATTTTCAAAGCACATTTAAAATCCTTTATATAATTAGCTAGATTTATAAACACATCCCAAAAGGCCCTGAAAGAATTGTTCCATACTTGTCCTTGATAATCTAAGCTACTACTTTAATCTACAATACTTAGCCACATTAAAAAACCTTACCACAGAAAATTTGGTAGCATGAATAAAACATTCTTTGATGAAAAAAATTATAAGACAGTACATATGTATAACACAAAGCCATTTTTGTTAAAACTGTATGTATACATATATGCACAACAAAAAGTAAACATAAAATGCTAACAAATTTAGTTTTTGAGACTGTGATAAAAAATTTTTAATGTCATTTAAATAGTCCAAGAAAACATGATTTTGAAAATTTTACAAAAGTATTCTTAGTTTTTGTAAAAATTTTTTTAGGACTCTTTTACATAAACTGCAAGTTGATTTAGACGCAAATGTAAGAATACCAATAGCCTAAATCAGGAAAGACCTAACTGGCAAACCTATTTTCCCAAATTCATTATGTTTCTGAGGACTAAAAAAAGAAAAAAATAAAGCTTTTTAAATTCTAGAAAGAATTATACAAAAATACATCTGATTTTATTTTTCTTTTTGAATTACATTTTGATTATCTAATGTTATACATATTCTCCTTTACTGTTAAATTATTTTATAAATGAACAATCTCATAAAAAATATGAGTAGACTACCTAGACACCAATCTATATTGTAGCAATGTACCTGGAGTATTGCTCAGAGCAGTAGTAGTACTGGCCAAAACGGGTGTGACAACTGGAGGAGGAATCCCTGCTGCCATATCCAAAAGAGGCTGAATAATCTCACTCTTGAATACATTGTTCTTCTGCCACAAGTTTAATACTCTCACTATTTTACTCTAGAAAAGAAAAAAAAGACATTTTGAGATTTTGCTTTCAAAACCTTATCACAGTCATTCTATACAGAGTATTCAGACACTTGACTGGAATGAGAGATTGAAGTACTCCTACAGTACTTTCCACCTCTTAAATTCTGTTTTCTACTATGCTGCGCTTGCAAATCTTCACTCCCTTGAAAAACCACGTTAATTCTGTAGAATATATAAGATAAAGGACGACTACATTCAGCTGAAGGTAGGAACGACAAGTAGGCTCCATCTTCTACATACATCAATTCTAATATGCCTGATAGTATGGATGTCTTAAAGAACTGTCTGAAGGGTTCCAATGCAGTGTCAAGATTTATCTCATACTAAAGTTACATTTAAAGTTGATTTTAATTTTGTCCCATGTAATGCTTATCTTTTGAACAAACAACTAACTTCAGGACAAAATCCTCACCTAATGTGACCTGCTTGCTACTGATGAGCTGACTTGACATCTCTGAACCATCTCAGACACTTTTTCTCTTTTTGATAGGTCCTTTAACTGCAGCACTGCATTCTGCTTACTCTTCCACCCCCAAAGAGTCTCAAGATTGCCCTCAACTCACTTCAGTTACTACCAAACACATCAAATTTTTGTTTTAATCTCACACTTTTTTGGATTACTTAAGTATTCAGAGTACTTCGTAGTTTTAGCAAGCTTTCAGTCAGCCATATAACATTTATGCAGCTGCTATAAAACTCACATGTTACATGCTACATAACCTTTCTCGTTAATCATTAATCTCATTAATCACAGTCTTAGACCAACTTTATCAATACATAAAAATATTTTTTAGAACTCTCAGTTTCCTCATTTATAAAATAAGACAGTTTGTCAAAAGGTTTCCCAGGTTCCTTTTCTCAATTTCAAACTGAATCAAACTGTTTAAGCCAGAGATTATGTCTCATTACTTATACCTCTTCTGGAAGCAGTCTGTAAAATATTTCAATTTAATTAATCTTGCTCCAGAAAGAGATTTCATACTGTTGCCTATGTCTTCTGTTATATTCAGTGTATCACAAACCTGAAAAGACTGGGTATTACTGACTTCTATTTGATAGTTAGCACTGCTTAGATAGAAGTTGAGGACAAGAAGAATTCCTACTTGTTTCTTGCTTGGTTGTACAAGAGATTTTCAGATCCTGAAAGCGTCAAATTTATAGACAGAAAAACATGCCCAACAAAGAATGCCTCAAGATGTTCCATAGTATTTTGCAAGAAACACCAACTGGCCTGCTTAGTACACCTTGAATCTTGAAATACAAGTATCTTACCAAGAGTCATTCTAATAGCGTCCTGAACCTGTACTGCCACAAGTAAAAGTACAATGGTTATATAACAGCTATTTCCTTGATATTATCATGACACTATTTGAGTCACAACTGTTTAACACATTAAACAAGGAGTAATAATTGCTATTACTGTAAGACTACTTATACTATATCAGGAAATTTAAAGGAGACTGTTATTAATTATAAAAAGAATGCTAGTTGCATGTATATATTTCAGAATAAAAATCTGCTTCATTTAAAAATTCCTCATAATATTATAATGATATACTTTTAAATTATACCCAAACTACATTACCATGCAAATTTTTGTATTTCATATAAATGGTAAGAAAATTATGCAACAAAGACTTCAACTTTCTAATTTGACTATTTCTTCTGTATAAAATGCATAACCCACTAGGGCTGGTGTTGTAGCTCAAGGGTAGAGGGCTTGCCTAGCATGCTCAAGGCTATGGGTTCAATTCTAGCACCATAAAACAAGCGTGCATGCACACACACAAAGTGGGCTTTTAAAAATCTCATATTCTTCTTCCTTATATAAAAATCTTTCCATTTCTAAGACAAGTCATGTTCTTCAAAATAACCAGTACCTATCAACTATCATTTGCACATCTACATTCCAACAATGTCTCTCATTTATTCATATCCTGAGATTAAAGCATTAATGTAACTTTTTTTCCTATGGTTAAAAAAAAAAAACCTCCTATTCCATAAACATTATTGTAAATGAGAGATATTAGATTACGAAATCTACACATTTAAGACTGATTAGTTCACTATAAATGATACAAATCTATGCCTGATTTAGTAACAATCCTAAATCAAAGTGCTGTTTTACTCTAAAAAATGTTTTTGTAAAATTTCAAATTAGTAACATTTCAGACGGTATTATAAAATACCTATTTTAAGACTCAATTAAGATAGGTCACTTAAAATTTGAAACATTCTTTTAACCTGTATACAAGTATCAAAGTACCAACATTAAAAGGCAAAAATTGGCTCAAGAATTATATCCAAAAAGAGCTTATAAAAATACTATTATAAATTTATCTCTACATTTATCCATTACAAGATTTTTTTGAATCAAGCCTATATTACAGTTAATAAAACTACCAATCTTGTCCTACTTAAAATGAGTTGAAAGCTTTGCATGGAACTTTCAGGTTTTGTAGTTCTTCCTTACCATAACCATTACTAAGTTTAATTCATTCTTGCCTTTTCCTCATTTATCAACACTGCATTCAACTCTCAAAAAGGCACCATCTAAATTCCAAATCATCATTCAAAATAACCTACTATCACATGGCAAACAAATATAACGATAAACAACTCAGTTTTGCTCTGCCTCTGGGTCCGAAGTTTTTTTACATGCTAATCACAGAGTTTTTCACATTCAGATCTAGCAGACCTAGGAGAGTTCTGGTCTCTAACATTTTAATAAAATTGTAACATAACCAAAGAATTTTGATATGCAGTTATTTTCTATTAATTGCTTGGCAAATGCATTTTTCACAAACAATGAAAAGGTAAATATCAATTCAAATCACATAATCCTGAATTGGTTGTATGTGTGAATAAATAGTGTAATTCAAAAAGCTTACTGAAACCAATTTAGTTAGTAGCAGTTGCTTCAATACATCAATAAATTACAAACTCAACTATACCTTTCCATTGTGCAAGAAATTCTAAGAAAAGGAATATGAATATTGTAATAATTATTCAAACTCAGAATAACCTAATAACATAAACCATAGATTAAGAAAACCTAAAGACAGTAAATAAGACCAAGAGGGTAATGTGTTTCCTTAACAGCATACCTTGTCATCCCCAGGGCAACGATACAAATTCTGGAAAGTGCTAATGATGTTGTTACTAAATCTGGGTGCAAAGACATCCTTTTCTTGACCAAACTGATGTCGGGATTGTCGCACAATGGAGTCAATAACATAAAGTCCAGGTACCTTGTATTCTGGTTTACACTGATGAGAAAAAGAAGAGTGGGAAAGGAAGGAAACAGGTAAAATTCTTGATAGACAAAAATCATCATAAATCCTATATAAATACAAAAACATTGTTCATCCTGTAATGACTATTCAGACATTTACGACTACTACACACCATATTTCTGAAATGTCATTTTACAGAATCCACTTATGCTGCTCTGCACATTTAGTTCAACAGCCAGTCACCCAAGTTCCAAAACAGTTATGCATAACTGGCTTCAATAACAACAACAAAAAATCCTTGAGGTTTTGTTACAAACCCCAAGGTATTGTTATAATAATAAAAACTGATTGGTTTGGAAAAGCTACATATATGTAACAGGGACTTGAGAAAATATCCTGCCAATAGGCATTAGATTTCATTTGAAACAGCAAAGCTTATACAAATAAAGAACAAAATACCAAATGGCAAATTATAATATTCTATTTAAATACACTGAGCAGAGACAAAACACTACCACTAGCATTCTGGGAATCCATCTTATGAAAATATTTTTTAGCTATTCCCCTGGGTCAGTGTTTCTGAACTATCTTATGCATTACTCATTTTGTGGGATATAGATGTCCTGTACTTTCTTACAAGCTTTCTAGCCTATGTAGTTATGTAAGCACAATGAAGCATTCTTTTACTATCAAGCTTACTGCTATTTTGTGCCCATAAGGAAACCTCTTCTAAACCATACGTTGATTAAAGTAAAATTACAACTGCAAAGCAGGTTCTACTTTTGGATGTAGTCAGGTCAAATAGATCACCTGAAGTTATTTTCTAGAAATCATGTATGACACAAAAACAAAACTATATTGTTCAGACTTCTTGAAAACCTAGGTATCAATAAGAAAAGAATCCTCAAACTTCACATAACACACACACTGAAATTTCTAAATGGTATTTTCAGTCAAGATAATGATTTCAATTTGCAAAAAAATGAGATGGTACTTAACTTTTTCTCTAAAATCATTTTAAAGAACTTCTCCTTAAGAGTCTTTAATAACAAAATAAGAAATTTAACACCAACTCAAAAAAATCTAGTCCAAGGTGTTTGAAATATTTCATAACAGGGCAACAATGTTCATGTTTCAATATTAAAATTTGAGGTTAAGCTAAAGGATGGAAACTTTCTCCATTTATAAAGTTGTTGTTTTTCAAAAGCCTGAAACAGTTACGGTTTCCCCCCATATTCCAAAAACACTGCCTTATTTTCCTTCAGGTCACGTATGACCCAAGTTTATCTTCTTTTGACTACTATACATTATCTCCCTGGCTAACAATGTACTTCAGTAAATAAAACTTTTTAAACATAATGAAAACCAGGGCATCTTTTTTGTTAGGAAATATGTATTCTCCAGTACTACAAACATACATAAGTCCTTAATAATTATGTATTGATTGACTGGCATTTTAATTTTCCTAAAGGCAGACAATAATCTTATACATAATGTATTATTCTACACAATGATTATCTTGAGAGTAAGGCTGAACAGAATTTATAAATCGATAAGAACTTTGAAAACTAGTATTATGGGATAACAAAGGCATAATGTAGTATTTTTAATTTGTTTCGTAAGAAAAATTCTGATTTCAGCAGAGAAGAATCATGGGTACACACTACAATAAACTTGCTGCTATGGACAAGTAGAACATTCTAAAGCTTCAAAAGTGTACTAACAGTTTTAGTGGTACACAGTAAGGCCTAAGGGGGAAAAAACACTTCCACGGTATCTCCAAAACTACAAAATACACTAACATGTTGTGGGGTTAAAATTTGTTGCACTAAACCAGGCATGGTAGCACACACCTGTAATCCCAGCACTTGGGAGGCTGAGACAGGAAGATCACTGAGAATACAAGGCCAGCCTGAACTACATAGCAAGATCTTGTCTCAAAAAACACCAAAATAAATACATAATTTCTTGTACTAGTAGACATTTTCCCACCTAAGACAGAAAAAAAAAAAAATTAAGCATGATTTAACGTTTTAAATAACTCAAAACCTGATAAACTTGGTTGAGTCACCAACCAGAAACTTCAGAGAAGCATTGAAACAAAGAAATACAAATTTCTTTCAATTTTATCTTTAAGTTCCAGCATACTGAAAACTAGAATTTCTAGTAAGACTCTCCAATGGCATAATATATTTTTACCGTACTCTGAATAATCTTTAAAAAGCTGTATCATACAGTTTTTGCATCTTCAAACAATAATAATTTCCAATTTCTCATGCTGTAGAGAAACCACCTTTTAAAAGGAGAAAGCTAAGAACAGATAGGGAGAATGCACCTTTAAGGGTACATATGACTTTCATTCTGTCCTCTAAGGTGACACCTGCAGCTATCAGCATTCAGAGTTGTCTGACAAAGAACCCTGTAGGCAAGATGGACCACTTACTATGTAAGACAAAACACACCTTTTTCTTTTTAAAGGAGGAAAGATTTATTCTGGTTCATATAAACAGACTTTACCTAATAATCCCATTAAAATTTGTGCTGCCACTTCCGACAATTGAAAGTTGATATTAAAGATAACAAAGCTAAAATGGTAAAATCAGGAGCAAGTGGCTGTATATCCTCAAAGCACTGAATAATGTCGATGATGGCATGTATGTCCTAGGTTATACTTCTATCTTAAACCACATGAGTAATTTTTTCTTTTCTCTGTGGATTAGAATGTTTGCCTGTGAGCCGCCAACATTCAATGGTTCTAGCAGCAAAATCCCATAAATTCTTGCATGTACAGTGAGCACAAACTCTTAAACCATTAGGTAGGTATCAGGGGAGAGCTACAATAAAAATAAGCTTTTTCTTGGCTCAAAGATACTTCATTTTTGCTATACCACAAAAATACAATGAACTGTCGTACTTAAAATGAAAATTAGGGGGCCGGTGAGATGGCTCAGCGGCGTAAGCGCCTGCCTTGCAAGCGCGAGGGCCCAAGTTCGACTCCCGGAACCCACATACGAAAAAGGGGCCGGTGATATCGCTCAGTGGCACGGGTGCCTGTTGGCGCGCGAGGTCCTGAGGTCGTCCCCCTGGTACCCACAAAAAAAAAAAAAAAAAAAAAATGAAAATTAGGGGGCCGGTGAGATGGCTCAGTGGCGTAAGCACCTGCCTGGCAAGCGCGAGGGCCCCGAGTTCGACTCCCGGAACCCACATACGAAAAAAGGCCGGTGATATTGCTCGGCGCCACAGGCGCCTGCTGGCGTGCGAGGTCCTGAGGCCGACCCCCGGTACCCACAAAAAAAAAAAAAAGAAAATTAGTTAAGATATCCAAAAGGAGCAGTAACATCAATGGGTAACTAGCAAACACAATCTAACTAATAGCTACTCTAAATGCTTTCTTACCAACTTCTAGCCATTCCTACCAAAATTCTTTTGCTATTCTTTTTCTGTAGATTTTAGTAATCTTCCTAATCCCTCTTCAAGCAAATATCATTTTTTTAGACATCCACTTTCCTGGAGATTCTAACAGTCATATATACAACATGTGGCCCACTTTCATTCCTGTTTTTTGTTGTTGTTGCTGTGGCTTTTTTTTGTTTTGTTTTGCTCCTTCATTGTTTGATCTTGTTTTTATATGAGTGTGAATATGGTTTCTAACCTCTCTGTGGTTCTTGTTCTGTTCTTTTTATCTCTTCCTTCTCTCTTTCCCTCCAGTCTTCTACACCAGTTTCACAAACCGTGATGCCCCTTTGTCCTCCACTTACTTCTAATCTCTTCCTCTTCTACTTCTCTATTTTCTCCCTAACCCCTTTTAAATTTTAACCCGAGGGAAAAATTGACATATTAAAAATTGACAAAATTGACATATTGACATATTAATATGCATATTAATATGCATATTATATACTGCATATAATTTTCTGGTTTTAGATTCTGTTATATAACCACAAATCTGGTTCATACGGTTAAAGGTGGCAAATTAATGGTTACCTCAGTTTGTCATTTTCTAGGCTGTGTTTGAAGCTACTGTTACTGCTGATGGTATCACTTTAGCCAAAAGTGGCATTGTTCTAAACAGCTATTCCTTCTGGTATTCCAAGACTGAGAATGACTAAGGGTCATAGAAAATACTGTGGCACAGTGCCAAAGAACCAGGGGCTGGGCCAAGCAGGCAGCAACTTCTCATCCCCAATAAATTGAAGAGGTAGGATCTTGCAACAGACTCAAAACCCAAAAACAAGCTACACCTGGAAGATAACTCGGAGAAGTAGTCATTTCCTAAAGGTTCTACATACTAGCAATAAAGCAACCCACCATAGGCAATTTATAAGCATCACCCCAGGAATTAAAACAGGAAGGAAGGAAGGAAGGAAGGAAGGAAGGAAGGAAGGAAGGAAGGAGAAAAAGAAAATGAGAAGACACTTAAACAAGATGCAACCCCAGACATCCAGTACACCAAAGGCAAACTGAGAGGGCAATGAGGTGGGACAATCTAAAAGCCACCCACCTGGCCTCTCTGAAGTGTTAACAACAAAGCAACTGAATGAGGCTCTAGGAAAAATCAAATCAGAAATAATTTCTCAGATAACTGCAGACATGGTGTCCACAATGAAAACCA
The DNA here is from genome assembly GCA_028451465.1 of Erethizon dorsatum. NCBI lineage: Eukaryota > Metazoa > Chordata > Mammalia > Rodentia > Erethizontidae > Erethizon > Erethizon dorsatum. The sequence continues at coordinate 134,925,144 of CM051823.1, read as the reverse complement.
TGCTTAGGGACTATAGAGCAGATACAGATAAAAAAAAAAAAGAGGAGCTTAAGAAAATTATGGAAGCCATGAATGCTCAGCATAGGAAATAAATGAAATCCCTATGGCAGATTCAAGCAGATATCCAGAAGAATAAAAATTCCACAGAAAGTATCCACAGCAGAATAAGCCAGGATTTCAGGCTTGTGGTTAGTGATCATGAAAAGAAAGATTTCTTAAAAATAGCAAGGGAGGGCCGGTGAGATGGCTCAGAGGTGTAAGTGCCTGCCTGGCAAGTGCGAGGGCCTGAGTTCGACTCCCGGAACCCACATACGAAAAAAGGGCCGGTGATATCGCTCAGTGGCACGGGCGCCTGCTGGCACGCGAGGTCCTGAGGTCGACCCCCAGTACCCACAAAAAAAAAAAATAGCAAGGGACCATGAGAAATCAATCCAGCAGCTGCTAGATGAGGCAAAGAAGAATAATTTAAGATTGGAGTCAATGAAAAAAGCAGGAAATAGCACAAATGATATAAAAAAACTATTCAGAAGTCATGGCAGAAAACCTCCCTGGTAGGGAAAAAGAATTTGACATACAGATAAGTGATGGAACCAGAAATAGCAAAGGCAATTCTGGGCAACAAAGGCAAGGCAGGGGGCATCACAATCCCTGATTTGAAATTATACTATAAAGCTACTGTGATTAAAAACAGCGTGGTACTGGCAAAAACAGACTGGAAGATCAATGTAACAGATTAGAAGATGCAGAAACAACTCCAGACATACTAAGCCACTTTATCTTTGACAAAGGTGCCAAACACATTCACTAGAAGAAAGCCTCTTTAATAAATGGTGCTGGAAAAACTGGCTCTGCACATGCCAAAGATTGAAATTAGACCCGTATCTTTCACCATGCACTAAACTAAATTCAAAATGGATCGGGCCAGGGATGTAGCTCAGCAGCACAGCACCTGCCTGGCAAGTGCAAGGTCCTGAGTTCGATTCCCAGTACCCCCCACAAAAAAACGTTTGAAGGATTATTCAGACCGGTGATATAGCTCAGCAGCATAAGTGCCTGCCTGGCAAGCGCAAGGTCCTGAGTTCAACTTCTGGTACCGTCATATTAAAAAAAAAAAAAAAAAAAGTTGGATCAAAGATCTAAATATTAAAGCAGAAACATTAAATCTGCTAGAAGATTTAGAAGTGAGGCATATAAAACTCCAATTAGCCATGAACATGTGGCCCACTTCCACTCTCATCTCTGTTTTTAAAAAATTGCTCTAGCCAGGTGTGGTGGCACATGCTTGTAATCTCAGCACTGGGGAGGCTGAGGGAGGAGGATCACCATGAGTTCAAGGCTAGTCTGGGTTACACACTGAGCTCAAAGCCAGCATTAACTATAAAGGAAGACCCTGTCCCCTCACCAACAAAAGGCTCTACTAGTGTTTTTAACATTTTCCGAGCTTCTTTTAAGAAAAGTCACACTGTTGCAAGTTACCAGGAGGCTCTCTAGACCCTCTGTAGCCTGTCCATAGATTCTTCTAAGGGTCAATAAAGTGTTATCAATTACTCTAAAATTTACCCTTGAATTCTGTCCCTTACAGAACTGATAGAGTTCGTTATTATGGCACAGTCCACATGGAAGAGTGTTACAATAGTCAAACTCATTTCTGTATTTAGTGTAACTGTTGTAGTCAGGGTTTGCAAGGGAAACAACACAATAAAAGACACATAATTTTTAGGATTATTTTGTAATAGTCACCCAAAGAGTCATATACAAAAGTGCAGGAAATCTGTCCACACGCTAAAGACCCAAAGAATCCAGCTGAGGGCCTGGATTCTACAGCAGTGTCCTGCATGAGTCCAGCTGAAGACATAGAGCCCATGGCAATGCCTCCACCAGTCCAACTAGAGGCCCAGAGCCCACAACAATGTCTCACACAAGGATATTTCATGGATCTGCACGGGAAGGCCCAAAGGTCAGCAGTGGAAGCTAGAAAGTCTGCACCAGCGGGATGAAGGACCTGTGCCAGCAGGCTGAGGGATCTACCCTGGAACCAGGAAGCGATGCTCAGAGTAAGGACTAGAGCTCCCCCGAAAGGCACCACAGCCATCCTCAGCGACAGCGAGGTCCCGAGCTCCTCCGATGATGAGAACAGCCAAGTTCCTATCAGGAAAGCCAGCACGACAAGCTCCTGAAGGAGAACCGACAGCACCAACTCTTCCTCACCAGTTCTCCTTTTTATGTTGTTGGCAACAGCCCTCAGGTGGGCCCTCCACACCAGGCACCACGCTGTTTCAGTTCATCTGGGTGTTACAAGTTGACCACCAGTTGTCAATCCACCACAGTAACAATGTTATTTGAGACAACTGAGTATAAGAATACCTACCAAACTAGATCTAGAGTAGTGGTGATGAACCTTCCGCATGCGTGTTATTGTGTTTTTCTTTTAAGACAAAAGACATTAATGTATGAGTTGTTTTTCTAAACTAAAACCTCAGTATTCAGGTTTAATTGCAGTGTTGGCACTTTGCAATAAATAAGTGGGTTTTGTGTTGCAGTTTGGCTCTCCAGCTCTAAAAGGTTCACCATCGCTGTTCTAGAATCTGTTATACTCTCCCAATTCCATAATGAGCAATATTAAATAAAACAAACTCACTTTTTTTAAGGTAAGAATGTTGTTTAGAGCCAGGAATGGTGGAACATGCTTGTAATACCCACTACTCTGGAGGCTGAGGCAGGAGGTTAACAGGCTCAAAGCCAGGCTGGGCAACTCAGCAAGACCTTTTCTCAAAATGAAATTTAAAAGGGGCTAGGATGTAGTTTAGTGGTTCAGTACTTGCCTACCATGTGCAAGGCTCTGTGTTCAATCCCCAGTACCAGGGGAAAAAAAAAAAAAAAGTTGGTTAGTATACAATTCAATATATTGTCCAACGTCTTCCAACAAGATTAGAAGGGATAACATACCCTTAAGTTTTTCTCCAGTGAGTTTTGTAAACAGCAAACCAGTTATTAGCTGATAATGTAATACTGACCATTCTAGATTATTTTTAGTTATAAAATATACAGTTAAAAAGATCTTGTCAGTTAAGAATTCTAGGAAATTAGGAAAAGCTTTATACACTTTCCTTAATAGTCACCAGTGTTTTCCAATACTTTGTTTCCCTTATGTAAGGTCATAACTATTATCTACACAGAGAATTCAACGTGTGGGGTTTCTATAAAGCCTGGAAACATAGGATGAGCTACCTAATAGTTTCAATGCCACAAAAACAAAACAAAAATTCCTATGTCGCAGACTTTATGGACATCCAGTATTAGTCTACTCAAGGTTCAACAAGAGCATATGTAATACTCTTAACTGAGCCTGTATGATCTTTACTGCTAATTCTGACCCAATCTACACAGTATTTCTTTTAACTACACCACTTAGTTCTAAGATATTACTAAAAAATAGGAGGAAAGATCATTTCTTTTGGATGGCAAACTAAATACGTGTGTAAATAATGAAGGGAGGTGCACAGGTATTTTCTTTGTAAAATGTTAGCTACAAATACGGCTTCCTGCACTTTTCTACTTATACACATATGTATTTCACAGTAAAAAATAATTATATAAAGAACCTTGACTTCTTAAGTAAAAAAACATAACAGTGAAAGTTTCTCTTATTGAAATGACTCAGGATGTGAGAAAAGACCAAGATATATTTGAAATGCAAATTTAAGGAGTGTGAGACTTAGAAATGATCTAAAATACTGCAGGGCAAAGAGATTTTAGTAAAAACTATATATGGAAAGTGAACAGCTGCAAGTTTACACCTTTCAAACTATTTGTACCCAATGGCCCAGATCCTGGGTTCCATCCCCAGGGTAAGAGTACCCATCACCACAGAATACTGCACCCTTCATCAAATTGTATGAAGGGTAACTATACAAGGCAACTATAGCTTTCCCAAAATACTTGGGACAAGAAGTGTCTGGGATATTGGACCTCTTTGGATTTTAGATTTTCTTAGATTTTAAAATACATATACATAAGATATTTAGGGATGGAATCAAATTTAAACATGAAATTCATTTACGTTTCCCATGCACCTTATACACATGGCCTAAAGGTAATTTTATGTAGTATTTTTAGTGTACCTACTACTTGACTATCATATGAGGTTATCCGTAAAATTTTCCATTTGTTGCATTATGTTTGTGTTCATAATGTTAAGAATTTCGGACGATTTTAAATTTTCAGATTAGGACATTTCCTTCCTTTCTTCTTTCACAGTATCTCTTGTACATTTTGGTCCTTATTTACACTTTCAGTTACTCACATCAGAGAAACAATGCGGTATTTACACATGTGTGTCCGATTTATTTCACTTAAAGAGTAAGGTCTCAAAATGAATCCTTTTACCTAGAAATGTCTCAAGTTTATCCTTCTTTATGGCTAAGTAGCACTCTATTGTAGAAAACAACAACAAAAAAAAAACAAAAAACCACATCTTTATCCATTCATCAATTGATAGGCATTTGGGCTGTTGACCAAGATTTAGCTATTACAAACTCTGCCGCTATAGACATGGGTGTGCATATATCATTGTGGTATGATGCTTTTAATTCTTCTGGGAAGATACCAAGAAGGGAAATAGCTGGCTCGAATGGAACCTATAGTTTTAGTTTTTTGAGGAATCTCCACACTGATTTCCACAATGGTTGCACCAGTCTACATTCCCACCAACAGCAGAGAAGGGTTCCTTTTCCCCCACAGCCCTGTCAGCATGTTATTGACTTCTTGACAGTCATTCTTTCTGGAGTGAGGTGGAATCTCAGTGTTGTTTTAGTTTACATCTCGAATGACCAGTGACATTAAACATTTTTTCATGTATTTATTTGCTGTTTCTACTTCCTCATCTAAGAAGCATCCATTTCAGATGCCCATTTTTGGACTGGGTCTTTGAATTTGCAAGGGGGGGGTGCCTGATTTTTTTTGAGTCCTCTATATATTTTAGAAAATGTTCAAATGGGAATGGGGACTAGGGAGGGGGAGGGGGAAAGAAAGAACAGGAAAAGAAAAAAACGAGAAAAGAAGGAAGAAATGGAAACAAAGATTTTGTAAATAAGGAGGGGAAGAGGGGCTGAAGGAAGGGTAGAGGAATAGGAAAAAAAAAAAGAATCAAGATATATCATGTAAAGGTACAAATTCCCTATGGTGAATGTGATTATTATGTATATCTAAAATGTACCAATAAACTTAATCGCAATAAATAAATAACAATCAACAAATCTATTTCATTAAATTAAAAGATATATTTATTTGTAAACAGTTATCTATTATTAATTTCTCAAAATTTTAACATGGAAATCTTATACAAGTACACTTGCTGGTATATATAATATGTATTTACAATTGCTGTACTACAAATTAGCTGTATTACAATTTTTTATACCATCTTGATGTTTTCCTTAAGGAATTATAATATGATAACATCTGGTCTGCTAAATCAAAACTTTTCTTTCCACTACTATAATCAAAGACCCCCTCAGAAGCAGTAGAAGCTGCCCAACGGGAGTCATGCATGTTCCACCAGTGGTTCAAGCCAGCAGGAACGACTGAATTCAAATCAGAGCTGCCTGACAGCAAGACATGAATTACAGCCCCTTTATGAACATGTTAATCTGTCCAAGAAGCTATCATCTGAGGAAACTGAGTGAAGGGCATATGGAATCTGTTATGATCTAGTCTTAATTTATTCAATTACATATGAATCTATAATTACTATACTTTAAAATTAAAAGTTTAATTGAAAATATACACACACAATTTAAACATACAAGTCTCTGATTTAAACAGGTTGGGGAAAGCATTTAAATTATTCCCCACACACAGACTTGCTTCTTTGAATTGACCATACAATTATCTCAGAATGGAGTAACTTTGTTCACTCCGGGTCTCCCCAAGATTCTTCAATCTTTCTCAAATCACCTTTACCCCAAATCAAATCAGTGAAAAAAAATTAATACATAAACTCATTCTTATTCTTTAAACCCCAATTTCTGAAGGAACATCAAAGACATCATCTAAGAACTGTTAGAAATGCAAAATCTCAGGCTCTTCCTCACACTCGGTGAATCAGAACCCAAACTAACAACATTCCTACATAATTCCTACACATAACAAAGCTTAAGAGACACTGTGGTACACAGCAGAAACTTAAAAAATAAAAAACAAAAAAATTTTCACAGCTTTAGACTGATAAATCTTTTCAATTACTAACTTTTTATAGGTTGATTTACTTAAACAGTATACCTATTATTTTACTCATGTCTTACCATCAAGTTATTCAAACTACTTAACACAAAAATGTTTAACCAATACTTTAGATAGAGAAGACCTAAAAAACTGAATAAAATACACTTGAGTTATCCAAGGCCACCTAGGTCAGTGATACAGTAATCTTATTGGTACCTGTATCTTTCTCCTAGTCAAATATTTTTGTAACACACTGCAACCTTGCTGAATATTTAATGCCATATATGTACCTCTGATTCTCAAATCACTTCTGCTTATCAACAGGTATATGAACATGGGCAGAATATAAAACCTAAGCACAAATTAGTAAAGTACAGAGTTTCTGCAGTATATCATTTTATAAGGCTTAAGTCTTAAGTGTTCCTACCAGAAATGGGCATCAATACAGTGCTAACTGCAAACAAGAACACAAAGAACCATAATCCAGTCACTTCACTCTGGCTACAAAAACATTACTAAATGTATGTAATACAGCTGTTTTCAACTTTCCCTGCCCTGCTTACCCTGAAAAATGGAACTGCAGGTCTACACAATAAGATGTAATACACTAATGGACAACACCAAATGAAACAGAAGAGAAACAGCTGATAAACAACATCTTATACATATCTTATGTAAGTAGTTACTTTCTAAACATGCAGTTTAAAATAACAAGTGAGAATTTTCTTAAAGGCTATACAAAGCATCAGATTAGTAATTCCAAATTTAACAAAAACACCTATTGAAATCTACTGTTTTGGAATTATAAAAAAAGTATTGTCTTTTTAATTCTTAATTAGAAAATAAAATAACCGGAATCATTTAACAGTTTGACAAAACAACATAACCAGGGCTGGGGATATAGCTCAGCAGCACAACGCCTGCCTGGCAAGCACAAGGTTGTGAGTTTGATCCCTGGTACCAAAAGGAAAAAAAAAAAAAAAAAAAAAAAAACCACATAACCTCCAGTAGTTCACTGAAAGAAGAACATGGGAGTTTAAAACTTATTACATTTCGCCTATATATTAGATAGTATATACTTACTTTCTGAATGAATTTCTCAACACTCTGTACCACATGTTTATAGAACTGAAAGAAAAGAAAAAAGTAGGTTTTAAAACAGTTTGAGTAGATAAGAATTTCCTACCAACTACAGGTTTAAACATAATTCCAAAGGTCCATCAAGACAATTAAATTTAATCAAATTTTTCAAATAAACATTCATAGTACTCACCTTCATAAGCAACCAGCAGTGATATCTAATTACATAAGTAGTTCTCTTATGTAGCTATACAGTCAGTATATCCAAAGTGCATTATTTTAACATAGATACTTAGAATTCTCAAAGTCTTTATGAAAGCATACTTTTTTTTTTTTTTTTTGGTGGGTACCGGGGGGTCGACCTCAGGACCTCGCGTGCCAGCAGGCGCCCGTGCCGCTGAGCGATATCACCGGCCCTTTTTTCGTATGTGGGATCCGGGAGTCGAACTCGGGCCCTCGCGCTTGCCAGGCAGGCGCGTACACCGCTGAGCCATCTCACCGGCCCTCAAAGTCTTTATGAAAGCATACTTTGACAAACTTCTGTACTGACAGCAAAACACTTGTGATACGCACACATATCACAAGGGTAGTACTAGAAAATTCAAATAACTCTATCAACAAACAGCATCAATAAATGTATGTAACAGTGTTGTTTTCAACTTCATTATCTCCTGCTTCTCTTGGAAAATGAACTGCAGATATATGTAAGATGTAGAAAAGTACAATGTCTGTAATGGTTGATTGTGTCAACTTGAGAAGTTTAGAAGCTTAACTAAATCAGCTCAGCAATTCTATACCCTAGGGTGTAGAAGACCCACCCTAGGGCAGTTCATCACCCTAATGGTATGAAGGGGAAACGAGAAAGGATGGACTTGCTTCTGTTCTTCGGAGGAGCTCCAGTCTTTGCCTTCAGCTTGGCCATATCTCCTGGCTTCTAGTGCAGACTCTTCGGCTTCCACCTCAGATCCTTCAGCCTTCCAGCGTAGACTCCTCTGCCTTCCGTCACAGCCCACTGGCCTCCTGATGCAGACTTGCATCGGACAGTGAACGCCAGACCTTGGACTGAAACCTTCAGTCTCCAGTGTGCAGACAGACTCTGCCTGCTTCCTCCTCCAACTCTGTGGCTGACCATCACAAGCCAACCTTGTAATTTCTTATACATTTGTGTATCTTGGGTTATATCTGTTTCTTTAATAAAGCACTGACTGATACAATGCCCTAATGGATCTCACAAAGTTTAGAAAATAAGTAAACACATGGATTAAAAACAATGATCTGCTATCAATCATGAGGAAGATCTTAGAAGATTTAAGTTTCTTAGAACACAATACTTAAAACATACACCTCAGGCCGGTGAGATGGCTCAGCGGCATAAGTGCCTGCCTGGCAAGTGCGAGGTCCTGAGTTCGACTACTGGAACCCACATACGAAAAAAGGGCCAGTGATATCGCTCAGCGGCACGGGCACCTGCTGGTCCTGAGGTCGACCCCTGGTACCCACAAAAAAAAAAAAAAAAAAAAAAACTCAAAATAAGTAGCTTTCTAGAATTTGTCTTTAATAAATATTAATACCTCAATGGTAACACTGTAGTTAGCGTATTTCTGTTTAAAGAACATGAATTGTACTTCTAATGAATTATGCTGAGGGAAACTGCCTTAGAAGAAACACAGAACTAAAAGACAACAGGAAATGGACGATAGATCTTTTGCAACTGGATGGGAACTAAGAGATGGAGGGGGAAGTGGGAGAAAAGGAGGGGAAGTAAAAAGAATTAAGTTGTGTTATGAACATTTACCAACTCCCCACAATGAATGTAATCATTATGAACTCTGTGTATTAATAAAATTAATTTAAAAATGTAAGAGTCAATAAAATAAAAGTTACGTATGAATTGTATAGTACGCAATTTCTTATATGTGATCAGTATACCATGTTTTCTTGGGAAAATGTTCTTATGAGATTTAAATTCGAGTGTATCTGGATTAAGTGCTATTGTGAATGAAGTCTGAAGATCTCAAATAATCAGCCAGAAAAATGAAAAGAGCTTGTATGCCTATGAATGTGTAGAAATAAAGCAAAGGTAACAAAAAGTTCATTACTGGTGAATCTAAGGGAACAATACGTAATGCTCATCATAATACTTTGCAACTGAATTTTTTAAAAATTAAAAACAGTAATAAATTAAAATAGTACAGCTTATCATAAAAATTAAATTTCTCTTAACTGACAGAAACCTAAATTCATATTCTTAACAAATTACTTAATTTCTTAGACCCTTTTGACATCTGAGAACAGAAAAGAATGTTAGCATTTATATTTCATTGAGCCTTTTAACTAAAAAGGCACTGTGCTCAACAGTTACATAAAATGCATTATTTACTAATTTTCACAGAATAAAAATGGTAATACATGTTCGTATATTCTCACGATCATAAAAGATCAGATCACAATGGAGAAGAGTATAAAGTACAAGAGGCAAAACTTATTCTACATTGAGCCTATCATATACCATGAAAAAAACTACTGATGTTTTAATATTCATAGATTAATAACTACTTAATTAGAAATAACACATTCATTCCTATTTTTAAAAGCCTTACTAAAGCAACAAGTGCTAGCTCTAGGAACAAGAACTTACGAAGGTATGTATGGCTGAGCTTCAAAGGTCTTTCAGCCAAAAAATTTTATGTAAAATTTTGTGCATATGTGACTTTCTTCAGAGGATCCAATCTTGGGAGATTTTTCAGACCTATAGATCAGTCAACATAGGTTCAAAGCCTACCATATCAGAACAGCAGTTACATGTCTGTGTTCTCTTCATACAATTCAAGCACCTTCTGTACAACAAGGCCCAATTACTTTCCATAGTGGCCCATTTTCAAATCTATATAGAATTAGTAAGTTAAAAAGCATAATATATTAATTTTTACTCAAAGCTTTTTATCAACTTGTATTTAAAATTCTGTAAAGTCAATGCGACAAAAGTGATAGTGTTAAACACATTCTCCATGATGTGGATGCATATATATATAACCAATATATAACCTGCCTAAGAGAGGTTAAGGAAAAATGTGTACTTCTAAGTTTATGAAAGAATATTTACCAAAATGTTGAGTATTTATGTGGTTTGCAGGTGGTAGGTTTTTTCTTTTCCACACTGAACATGTATTAATACTGTAAAGCAGGAGTAATTACATAAACTATAAAAATTATTCCCCCTTCACCGGGTGTGGTGGCACATGCCTGTATTGCCAGCACTCAGGAGGCTGAGGCAGGAGGATCACTGCAAGTTCAAGGCCAGCCTCGGCTACATAGTTTAAGGCCAGTCTGAACTACATAGCTAGACTCTGTCTCGGCACCGCCCCCCCCAAATTCCCCCTTCAAAATATTAGGGTAGTATTTTCTTTTGAAAATAGGAGTAAAATTTATTACTCACCTTAATAGCTTTGATGGCTGCCTTTGTAATCTGGGTCATTTTCGCTTTAGAAATAGGTGGCTTATAATCATTCAGGGAATATAACTGATGAAAAAAAGAACATAAATTTAAATACAGCAAGAATAATTGTCTCTAAGCAATTACATGAAATTACCAACATTTCCATTTTTATATTCTCAATGAAGTCAAAGGGCTGCTTTTAAAAAGCTCAACATCAAAATTACAATGAGCTATCATTTCACACTCACTTGCTTATCATCAACAAGATAATAACAACTGTTAGGGATATGGAAAACTGGGAATTCTTGTACACTGCTGGTGGGAATGTAAAATTTTTCAACAACTTCTTTAAAAAGGTTGGCAGTTTCTCAAAAAAAAAAAATTATACATAGTTACCATATGACCTAGCTGATTCCAATCATAGGTATATAATCAAAAAAGCTGAAAACAAATATTCACATTAAAAAACTTGGGGCCGGTGAGATGGCTCAGCGGCTTAAGCGCCTGCCTGGCAAGCGCGAGGGCCCGAGTTCGACTCCCGGATCCCACATACAAAAAAGGGGCCGGTGATATCGCTCAGCGGCATGGGCGCCTGCTGGCGCGTGAGGTCCTGAGGTCGACCCCCTGGTACCCACAAAAAAAAAAAAAAAAAAAACTTGTACATGAATGGTCACTGCAGCATTATTCATTTGAATTCATTTAAATTTCATTTAAAAAGCAGAAACAACCCAAACGTCTATCAACTGATGAAGGCATAAACAAAATGCACATCTTTTAACTGTAAAAAAGGAATGGGATACTGACACATACTACAACTGGAATGGACCTTGGAAACATTATGCTACAAAGAAAAATGAGAAATGACTACTAACAGTGTTTCTTTTTGAGGTGAAGAAACTATTCTAAAGTTAATTATGGGAGCTGGGGATATAGCTCAGCAGCACAAGTGCCTGCCTGGCAAGTGCAAGGTCCTGAGTTCGATTCTCTAAATAAAGTTAATTATGGTGGTTGCACAACTTTGTGAATATACTAAAAAAATGCTGAATTATACAGTTCCAACTGGTTGCTATAGTGGTATAAGAATTATACCTCAATAAAATTGTTTTAAAATTTAAGGGTGTGGTAGTGGCATGCCTGTAATCCCAGCACTCAGAAGGCCGAGGAAGGAGGATCACCTTGAGTTCAAGGACAGCCGGGGCTACACAGTGGTTTCAAGGCCAACCTGAACTACATAGTGAGACTGTCTCAAAAAAAACAAAAATGAAATAAAATAAAAATTAAGGATCTAATGTTTAACAACTCTTCCTCCAAGAAATATTTCCTTTGAAATTCCCCATACAAGCAAAGGATAATAATAGTGCTTAGAAGAAACAGTTAAAGATGGTGGAGAAATTACTTAACAAGCAAATAACTAAGCTTAAGTGAATATAGATTAAAACTTAGATTTACTCAGTGATGCTAAGTTGTAACAAGGGTATAAAGTATTTAAAAGTCTGGAAAATAAGTTTGATCATTAGAACACTGCAAAAACTACCTGAACAGACTTTGCTATCCATATTTATCCCACATATCTATGGAATCTACTCAGTTTTCGCTACTCTTCCTCCCTCAATCACCACCTCAATGACTACAGTCCAAATTACCTTCATCACCTGGAGAATACCTAAATGAATGTGGCATATTGTCCTCACCTGATTTATGGCTAGCTTTCCAAAAACTAAATGGATCAGGTGAATGATATTCAAAACTACTCCCATAACTCCCTCTTGGATAAACACAAACCTCAATATATAACGCCCTCCTTGGTCCTACCCCTGTCTCCAATTCCAGCTTCATCTCCCCTTATGCTTACAGCTCCCTCCCTGCTCCTGGTGTAATCACTATTTTTCAGTTCCCCACCACAGGGCCCTTAAAATAAGGCTTGTTCCCTCTATTTAGAATACTTTCCGCCATGTCTTCCTATTAGCTAATGTGTACTTACTTGTCCTTCTTAAAGCATCACCCAATGAAGACTTCCTTGTTATGAAGTAGACAAAGAGTTTTCCTTTAATGCAATTTAAGAGGTTAACTGTATACTAAATGTTGTGCAAGCTACAATCAATCCTAGTAAGATGTACGTTCTTCCTCTTTAATTTCCTAGAGAGATCCATCTGTTTGTTTTGCTTGACTACTTAGGTTCCACTGGATACTTCCAAAGAACTTTCAAGCTAAAATGGTTAAGATCTTTAACTCTTAAATGTAAGACCTCTGTCAAACTCACAGAATTTTAACAGACTAGTGGCCTCTATTCCTGTTTTTAGAAAATCTACCTGTATGCCAGTCTACTTGGGTGCAAAAAGTAACAACACCGGCCGGGCATGGTGGCAGACACCAGTAACCCCGGCACTTGGGAGACTGAGGCAGAAGATCACTGCGAGTTCAAGGGCAGGCTGGGCTGCAAAGTGAGTTCAAAGCCAGCCTGAACTGCATAGCAAGGCCCTGTCTCAAAAAACAAAAAACATGGGCCGGTGAGATGGCTCAGCGGCGTAAGTGCCTGCCTGGCAAGCGCGAGGGCCCGAGTTCGACTCCCGGATCCCACATACGAAAAAGGGGCCGGTGATATTGCTCAGCGGCACGGGCACCTGCTGGCGTGCGAGGTCCTGAGGTCGACCCCCGGGTACCCACAAAAAAAAAAAAAACACCCACATTCTATGGCTTATAGCAAGCCACAAAAAGCAAAGGTTAATTTCCCAGAATTTCTTAGAGGACCTATCTGAGATCCACTCCTGCCCTCTTCTATAGAGAATAAGCTCTAAGAACAGAAACCCTGCCTTTTTTGTTTATATTTTATTTCCTTCCTTTATTTCGAAGTGTATCCTCAGTGCTTGGTAGAGATTATTTAAGAATAAATTAAAATAAATATGTACAAGACACAGCAATGCAAAACTTTTTACTTTAAATTCCAACTATGTTAACTTTTTAAAAGCTCCTAAACCTGTAAGCTTTGGTTTTCTATTTACAAGACAGAAAGAATATTCATTTCATAGTGTTTCACAGTATATAAAGATTTTACAGCACAATAAAGTCACTCACCAAGAGTTAGCCATTATTAAAATCTTTTCCTTTGGTAAACATTCTTCATTTAAATAAATAATAGTAAAGGCTCCAGCAAACATCATTCACTCAGCCACTTGAAAGGAAATCTACATTTATTTATATACTAGGGTGATGAAGAAGCATCAGATTGTTTTACTTCTTTCTTTGTGAAAGGTAAAAGCCTGAATTTCAATTAAACACTGGTCCATATTCTCACATACCAAAGCATTGCCTGCTTTTTTAAGGGGTGGGATGGGAGAATTATGACTTCAAGAACATTTTCAGCAGTCTGAAAAGTCAGCTCTCATCGAAGGCTCGCCTTTAAAAAAACGCACCTGTTGTAAAAAGTTCATGTACTACTCAGAAAAATACTAATACCATACATTTCAAAGGCTCACATAATATATATGCTTCCCACTAACCATTTCTCTAGATCTTCTAAAATCCCATTTTTTTATTAAATCTGATTAGGAAACTGACACAGGTAATTTCATCTTCTCCTTTATCAACAGCCTTTACTGAAATTTAATATAAAGGTTGACAAAAATTTCCTAGAACATTGTATTTTACTAATCTGCTCAAAAAGTAATAAATTTACCCCCAAAGTACCTTATTCAATAATTCACAAAATATATTCTCCCTGAATTCAGACACAGAATAATAATTCTGTTAGTTCTAGGGTGCTTAATACCAAAGATGGATGATTTAACATTTCCCCCTTCTTGCCTTCTTTTCTACAGATCTTGTTGATCTTTATTTTAATCATCTGAACATGTATCTCAAATGTCTACTGACATCTAATTTGTCTGCTATATTTAACTAGTTTTATGGTATACAGAAATAATTTTTCCACTGTGTTTAATTTTGCTAAGGTAATTTAAAGTTCTTTTTGGTTGACCTGTAATACAAATGTGTTTAACACTTACTCAACCGTATGAACCTACCACATGACTTGAAAGACAGCTTGTCATCAGCCAATTTCCCTTCTAATCTTTTCTGTGTTCTACATAGTCTACTGTCGCTTAATACTGAGCATCACACTCAATCCTGTAGGACTTCCATCAAAGACTATTTGTTAAGAATTTTATAAATGTCACTGTAATGTTCAATTCTTTAACAAAGTAATATAGTGATGGAATGCTGCCAGTCAGAGACGCTTAACAGATTTTGATGTATAATTCAACCAACCTTTAGATCTATAAGATATGACTATGTCTAATACATAGCTACATAGCAAGCATTTAATAATTAATCTTCACTATCAAACTACAATATTGCTTGTTATTAGAACTACCAGCTTCATTTGAACTTCCATTCTAATATCAAATAATGTCAACCACCCAAAAACAAGTGAGAATGTAATTCTTTCTATAGTCTTAAAATCTGAATTAGGACAGAAAACATGTTATGGTTTTACACTGGAAAATGCTGAAGAATCATCTGGGACCTTGCTTTTCCTTTGCCTATCTCTATGCTTGTCAGACCACAGCTACCCAGTTTCTCCTGCATGGGTTTTAATCCCATTCATGTATTTCTTGGGGTCTGGCTCCCCTACTGTGTGTTTTCCAATCTTAAGTGTCTGCTGATTCCAGTTAGTCTGTTCCACTAACTTCCTCCTCAATAAGGACTACTGTAGCTTCCTTCTGGGACTGGACCTAGGTTGCTGCAACATGGCCAAATGGAACTGTCAGTGAGTATGGGACCCGCTATGGTGCGTCCCTCCCGAAAATGGTGATTTGAAATCAGCCAGCGTGCCAGGTACATCTTGGTCTGTGGCAAGACCAAGATGAAGAGACGGGCTACAAGGATCTGGCTGGGTGGTTCCTGCAAGAAAACAGTGGCTTGTGGTACCTGGAATTTTGAGGTCACGGTGAAATCTGCCATCAGAAGACTGAAGGAATTGAAAGACCAATAGAAGCTCTACTATTTGAGACATCCCTAGCCTATAATAAATGGATTAATTTATGTTTAAAAAAAACTACTGTGTTTTTTCAAGGCTCCTTGGAGCTTCCTCCACTATTGTTCAGACTGAACTCTCCTCAAACCTAAACCTCTTCTGCTAGTATACCAAGTTGTAACATTATTTAATCACAGGTGACAAAACCCTTTACTTACACAAACCATATCCCTTTGACCTCAGTGAATGGAATGAAGTCCCAGTCCTGAACAGCCCCTTCACTGGGCCATCAAGGCATATTTTCCTTAGAAAAACACTAAACAGGGGCCAGTGAGATGGCTCAGCAGCATAAGCGCCTGCCTGGCAAGCGCAAGGTCCTGAGTTCAACTCCCGGTACCCATGTACAAAGAAAAAAAAGGGCCGGTGATATCGCTCAGCAGCACAAGCGCCTGCTTGCAGGCACGAGGTCCTGAGTTCAACCCTTGGTACCCACAAAAAAAAAAAAAAAAAAAAGAAAAACACTAAACAAAAGCTTTCACTCTACATCCATTGTTTCCTCTCCCCTTACACACTGAAGAGTCCTCCTTAAATCTAAGTTTTTACTGTTTGTATGTGTGTGTGGTTTGTACCCAGGGCCTTTGCACTAATGTACATCCAAGCCCAGCATCTTGGAGACAGGGTCACTAAATTACTCAAGCTGGGCTCAAACTTGCAGTTCTCTTGCCTCAACCATCCAGACTGCAGGGATTACAAGCATGTGTGCTTTCATTCATTCAATCATTCATTCATTAGCAGTGTTGAGAATTGAACCTAGGGCCTTCCATACTAGGCCAGCACTCTACCACTGAGGTAAACCTCCACTAATGGTCTTATAAAATTTTAAATTTCTATATTATAAACTTTGCAGGTATCACAGCAAATGTGTATTTTTAATCTGAAAATTTCTTCAAGTCAAATCAATTTATAATGACTTTAAGACTTAAGAATTCTTAGCTGTTGGTGACTATTCCATCAAAAAACTTTACTGAAGTCTTTTAAAAGCCAATATTTATCAATTAGGCCGGGGTGAGCAAACTTCTTCAATAATGGGTGAGATAGTATCTTAAGCTTTGTGTTATGATTTGGATGTGGTTTCATGTACAAAGGATTTGTTTCAGTACCAAGTTTCATATACTGAAAGGCCAGTCCTCAGTACGTGGTGGAGTTTTAAGAGACAGAACCCAGTGAGGTCGCTGGGGATGTGCCCTCAGAAGAAAATTAGGTACGGTATTTCTTCACACAAGACTTTGGTAGTCCTCCCAAAAAGGCTGTTATGAAAACCTGAGCCTGGCCCTACTAGGCTTTCTGGCTTCATACCTCATCATGTGACCACTTGCTCTTAAAACTGCCATTCAACATAATGTGACAGAGCCAAGAGGATCCTCATCAGAACTAAGACCATGCTGGGCCAGGTATAGTGGTGCATGCTTGTAGCCCTAGCACTCAGGAGGCTGAGCGAGGAGGATCACTGCAGTTTGAGCCCAGCCTGAGCTACACACTGTCCCAAAAAAAGCTAAGCCCATGCAGGCACCATACCCTTGAACCTCCAGAACTGTGAGCTAAATAAACTTTTCTTCACACATAGCCTGCCTCAGGTAGTTTGCTATAAAGACAAAAGGCTACAGGGGGGGCCAGTGAGATGGCTCAGCGGCATAAGCGCCTGCCTTGCAAGCGCGAGGGCCCAAGTTCGACTCCTGGATCCCACATACGAAAAAAGGGGCCGGTGATATCGCTCAGCAGCACAGGCGCCTGCTGGCGCACGAGGTCCTGAGGTCGACCCCTGGTACCCACAAAAAAAAAAAAAAAAAGGCTACAGGGCGCCATACTTTCTATAACAACCAGCACTAAGCTCTGCTCTTTGTAGCAGAACAATAACAGGTAACTTGCATATGAATGGGCAAGGTGTGTTTCAACCAAACTTATTAAAGAGATCCTGCCAATGAGTCTGAGCAACATTCTCAATCCTACAGATCTGTGTTTTTTTGTTTTTGTTTTTGATAAACAATGTACTCTTACATTCTGGAGGGTATTTTCATGTCCCACCTATGTTTTGAGTCTCCTTACCCAAATTTATCAACATGATGTATTTCATGTTTACTATTTCAAGCAAAAATTTTATAATTTTTGGTGTCTTTCCCAATTTGAGCACTAGTAAGTGAATGTCACTATCACCTTGGAAGACCCCAACAAAGAGCTTGTTATGGGTTATAATCCAGAGAACCATCAATATCTTGCTCACATGCAGGTTATTCTACGCTTTTCAGGTTGTTGGCTCTTTGACGAATGGAATTAAGGGGAAGTGTAAATCTAAAGTAACTGAAAAGCAGGGGCTGGTGAGATGGCTCAGCGGCGTAAGTGCCTGCCTGGCAAGCGTGAGGGCCCAAGTTCGACTCCTGGAACCCACATACGAAAAAAGGGTCGGTGATATCGCTCAGCGGCATGGGCGCCTGCTGGCACGTGAGGTCTTGAGGTTGACCCCCAGTACCCACAAAAAATAAAATAAAGTAAGTGAAAAGCAATCCAGTACATCTTTCTCCTTGTAATTCTTTAAGGCCTTGAGTATAGATCAGGATCCCTTAAACCCCCAAAGAAATCAAAAACTTCATTCCTACAAATAACACAATTTTGATACATTCAATTCACGATAACCAAGCTGACCACACATTTCTCTTTTCTTCCTCCTGTTAGGATAAGAATAAAGGTCTTTTAAAGAAAAAAAAAAAAAAAAAAGGGTACAAAAACTCACAATATAAAGTTCAATGGGGAGAAGAAGAAGAATCAGCAGGTAAAAGATACGATAAACTTCCAGAAAATGGAAATGTAAGAAAAGGACTGGTAAATGATGGAAGAAGAAAATGAGCCACAGCACACACACAAAAGAAGATACCATATAGTCAAGGAGGGAAATAATGTGTCATGCAGAATTTCAGAGTTCTACCATTCAAAATCAAGGTTATTAAAGAAGAAAGGAGTGGCAGAAGGAAACTAATGCTTCTCCTATTACAAGTTAATAAATAATGTCTAAAGTTCAAATAACAGCAGTATGAAAATTATCAGTAATATGAAGATAAACACCAGAAGAACAAAAGTGTTTAGAATTAAAACGTTTTTCCTTGGGGGATAATCAAGAGCAGGAATAGAAGCAGAGTTTTCAATAAAATCTTTTATATTTTGAAAAATTACATGCATGTGTTACTTGGAAAAGTATAGTACTTACATTTTAATGCCAGTTTTGTTCTAACTCCACCTGCCAATACTGGCCCTACATGGTTCATTTCTTCCCCCCTAAAGTTCCTATGTACAAGCTCCAATCTCCAGTGTGACTATGTTTAGAAATGGGCCCTCTTTAGAGGTAATTAAGATTAAATGAGGTCATAAGGGTAGACAGCCCCGGTCCAACATGATTAGTGTCCTTCTAAGAAAAGATGTCTGACAGAATGTATCTATCTCACTCCTGTGTACTCTCCCCCCTACTTTTCCCTCTGTGTAAGGACATACTGAGAAGGTGGCTGTTTGTAAGGCAGCAAAAGTATCTTCCCAGGAGCCCAATAGCCAACACCTAAATATGAGTGCCCAGTCAGAAGAACTGTTGAGAAAATAAATTTTGCCAGATGTCGTAGCTCATGCCTGCAATGCCAGCACTCAGGAGACTGAGACAAGAGAAGTGACAACAGTTCGAGGCCAGCCTGAGACTCTGTCTCAAACAAAACAGAAGAAAGGGAAAGAAAGGAGAGGGAAGGAGAGGGGAAGAGAAGGGAGGGGAGGGAAAGGAAAAGAGGGAGGAGGGGAAAGAAGGGAGAGGAAGGGAAGGGAAGGGAAAGAGGAAAAGGGGGAGGGGAATTTTAATTGTTTAACCTACTTTATAAAAAGTTGATTATATAAAAATTTCTATCCATTAAGTGTTATGACTAATCAATTAGAACTCTGGGGAAAAAAGAAGAAAAAGGTACACACATATCTTTGAATATGTTCTTAAAACAGAACCCTCCCATTAACAATGATTTCTACTCAGTTCTAAATCTCTGAGTTAAAAATTGAAATGTTTATTCATTCTCGTGTCCTAACTCCCAAATCTGTTCCCTATGATTAAGGCCAACATCAACATGGTCATGTTGTTTTCATATTTAGTGAATTCTGTCAAACAAACTTAATGATTATTTTATTTAAATAGATGATTATTGCCATTTCCATGGCTTTTACTAAAGCCTTTAGTGTTCTACATTATAGATGCTTGAACTCTAAATAATTACAAATGACATGACTGTTTATAAATGTATGAAAATTGCAAAGTATCATGGTGAAATACTTGTTATAAAAATATAATACACAAAAAATACTGGAAGATACAACAACATGATAATCAGTTTTAATTTAGCAGCTTTGCTAGGCAGAACCCTTGATAGCTCCCAAAATTTCCTCCCCCTGGTGGCACATGCCCTGTTAAGCCCCTCTCCAAATAATCCTGCATTGTTGTGTGTGAGTGGAATTTACAAACTTATAAACTTGGCGGGATAGTAACTCCTTGATAACTATGTCATAGAAATCTCCATTATAGCAGACTGGAAAGAACTGCCTGCTGGCTTTGAAGAAGTAAACTGCTGTCTGTGACATAGCTCAACAGCTATAAAGACCTAAGAGTGACCACTAGAAACTGAGAACAACTCTGGTCTAACCAGGGCCTAGATCTTAACCCTGGAAATTATGAAATATGTGCTGGTTTGAGTCACAAGCTAAGTTTGTGGCAATGTGTTATACAGCAACAGAAAACTAATATGGCAAAAATTTTCTTTCATTTTCTAACTTGTGTCACAGATTTTTAAAGTTCATATTTCTGTGAAAACTATTTTTATTAATAATTTAAATTCAATTTTTAAAATATCACTGGGTGTGGTGGCACATGCCCATAATTCCACCACTTGGGAGACTGAGGCAGGAGGCTCACAGTGGGTTCAAGGCCAGCCTAAAGTATGTAACCAAGACCCGGTCTCTAAAGAAAAAAAACAAAACAAAAATGTATTTTTCCTAAGTAATTTTAAAAGTGAAAATGGAAATTCAATAATTTGCATAGAGGAGTAAAAAGAAAATACAGGTTAATTTTACTGATAAAATCATTTTTTTTTTTTAAAAATATGTGGGTACCGGGAGTCAAACTCAGGACCTCTCGCTTGCCAGGCAGGCGCTTATGCCGCTGATCTGTATCACCGGCCCTGATAAAATCATTTTAATCAGCATGTTATTTACCAACTTTAATACCTGATCCCAGGAAGACAGTGACATTATGCAGTTAAGAATATGCAGTACTGTACATCTTTCCCAGAATCGAAAATCTAGAATCCTCTTTTTAGAAATACAGACACAGGCCAGTTGTGGTGGTGCAAGCCTGTAATCCCAGTACTTGAGAGATTGACGCAGGAGAAGCCAAGGGTACACAGTGAAATGAAGGCCAGCCTGAACTACATAGTGAGACCCTACCTCAAAAGAGAAAAAAGGGGGCCAGTGAGATAGCTCAGCAGCATAAGTGCCTGCCTGGCATGCGCAAGGTCCTGAGTTCGACTCCCGACACCCGCATAAAGGAAAAAAAGGGTCAGTGATATCACTCAGTGGCACAAACACCTGCTGGCAAGCACGATGTCCTGAGTTCAACTCCAGGTACCCACATAAAAAAAAGAAAAGAAAAGAAAAAAGGAAAGGTATCAGAAGAGTGATGTTTATTTTCCTAAAAATTATAAACCTGAAATATGCAAACACTTGTCTAGCAAGACCAAGTTTCATGAGAGAATAGAAGCAATCCTCTGGTTAAAAAATAAATACAAATGATGCCAGAATTAAATTTTTTAAAAGCACTAACGAGAACTAGAAATCCTCCCAGGCCAGAATTAAATTTTTTTTTTTTTTTTTTTTTTTTTTTTTTTTTTTTTTGTGGGTACCGGGGGGACGACCTCAGGACCTCGCGCGCCAACAGGCACCCGTGCCGCTGAGCGATATCACCGGCCCCTTTTTCGTATGTGGGTTCCGGGAGTCGAACTCGGGCCTTCGCGCTTGCAAGGCAGGCGCTTACGCCGCTGAGCCATCTCACCGGCCCAGAATTAAATTTTTTAAAGGTGCTAACAAAAGGGACTACAGATGTAGCTCAGTAGTAATACCATGTGCTTACTAGGTTCAATCCCATTGTTTTAAAGTGCTAACAAGAATTTTATGACACATACAAATGTTTATATGCTTTATAACTAATTATCCTTTCCTATAGACTGTACACATTTTAACATATATGAGTAACATTTTATATTAAGCAGAATATTCTTTTTCAAGCATAGCAAATATGTGAGAACATTAGTTTTTAGTACTGTTTAAAAGGAAACTATTTTAGAATCTAGAGTAATTTAAAACTGCATTGTAATTTAAAATTTATAATCAACTCTTCCTCACCCAAATAAAAGTATTACTTAAAGAACTAGGTTTAAGCCACAAAAATGTATTTCCATAGTTTCTTAATTCAACACACATTTATACATCCTCTCCAAATCGTTGGAATACAGGTGATCCACAGTATAAGCTAAGATGGATGGAATAAGTCAACTACAAGCTCCCCTCAGATGAAAACTGAAAACCCCAGACTGAATATAAAAGGCAAGTACTACACCTGAGGACTTAAAAAATGAAACAGCAGGCAAAGTGGAGATTCATGTCAAACCTAAACACCAACCAGTGAAAGCACAGGAGGGGACTGGGTAGGGGGAAGTAAATTTCATAGTTTCCTCACAATCTCCCCAGCTCTGATCTCAGTGCTGGAAGAATCACAGAACACTGCAACTAACACCAGAGGCAAAAATGAAGGTGTATCCCCCTATATTTGGTCAGTCAACCAGGTAAAATGATTCTTCTTTGTTGTCAGGAAGCAGGAAGAGAAGGGCTCTTCTTTTTTCTTTCCTTTTGTTTCTCTCCTGACCCTGCCATGGTTTGAAGGCACTCCCTGTTACACTAGTATCTAAGTGTCCATATACTAAGAAGTCCAGAGGAACAAAGAAATGAGGCCACTATCATCCAAAAAAATGAGGATGGGTGTTATTTTTTTCTTTCACATCACTTCTTTTTGAAGCCTCAGCCTGGAGAGAAAATTGATTTTTTTGGCCAGGGAAAAGAGAAAAGACAGCCCTGTGATCTAGAGTACATGGGAACCCCAGACAGAAAAGATCCTCTAATTTTGTGTAAACTAGCTTAGAATAAGCTCACCCTGGAATTTTCTGCATGCAGCAGACCCAAGGAAAACACTAAGGCTCTAAGAACTAAAATTCATGTCAAGCACTAACTACCCAATTCCTAGAGTAACTCATGAAGTGGAACATGTACTGGGCACACCTAAAGAGTAGAACGAATCCTTTCAAAATTGAATTGATGCTGGAACCACAGCAAAAAGGCAAGACATAACCTGCCTCCTGATATTAACCAAGTCCTTTCTCCAACAGTTAAAGTCTGAAAATTTACTGAAAATGTCCAGTATGCAAGTAAAACTTATTCAACAGTCCAAAACACACACACATGCACACACAACACCCCAGGAAAATTTGTCCAAAGGGTAAAGGAAAAGACTTACAGGTCAATCCCAAAATGCCAACATTGGATTTAAAGACCTTAAGGAAGTAGTAACTGTCCCCAATAAGGCAAAGGGAAATACTCTTGAAATAAATGCAAAGATAGAAACTTTCAGCAAAAAAGAAAAAAGAAACCAAATGGACATTTTAAAACTGAAAAATACAAAATGTGGAAGGAGGTAGAAAGGAGAAATACAAGAGCCACAAAATTTTTACCAGTGACTTAACTGTAGTAAAAGGCTATGGTGATTATTTATACACCAACATTATATATGATAATTAAAAAATAATAACCCACATGATGAGGAAGAGAAATTTAGCAAGTTACAGTAAGATATACTGAGTTAACCTGATGCACACATTACTAATGGAGGAACAGCAAATGTCTAATATGTTAAATAACAAATACATCCGCAATAATTATAACTTTATAAATGTAAGAATTAAGCCAAGAATGGTGACGCATTCCTGTAATTCCAGCACTCAGGAGGCTGAGTCAGGAGGATTCGCACAAGTTCAAGGCCAACCTGGGCTACATAGTGAATTGGAGGCCAGTCTGAACTACAAAGCGAGACCCTCTCTCCAAAACAAACAAACAACAATGAAAAGCCCCACCCCAATAGATCAGGAAGGCAGCAGGGAGCCAAGCACCAGGGAGCTCATTTCTGCTGAATTTATGTTTGGGAGCATGGTGGCACATGCCTATAATCCCAGCACTTGGGAAGCTGAGGCAGGAGGATTGACGTGAATATGAGGCCAGTCTGGTCTACACAGTGAGTTCAGGACCAGCCTGAACAACATAGTGAGACCTTGTCTCAAAAAAAAAAAACAAAAAGTAAGTGAATAAATATCCACCACAATGCCTACAACAGTTACATACTAGGTTTTCATGAGTTCTAAAGGTAATGAAATAACAAAATATAAGCTAGCGAAATTACCCAACTTTCTCAAAACATTCAGTTGAACGCACTTACATGTGTGTAATATCAAAACCATGGATAATGATACAAATTTCTCAACCCCAGAATTTTTCTTCTTATAGCTTTTCAATCTTGTCTTTATAACCTTATGCTAATAATCATGGATATAAAATTCAATGCATCAGGATGTTTCACTCTGAAATAATGCCCAATATAATTTGTAATATTGTATAATAAAATAATCATCTTTTATATATTTTTAAAATTTACTTTGTTAATTAGTAATGAAGTTTTATTATCAAGGTAAAATCAACTGAAACTAAAAGAATTAAGGGATACAAAACAAAATTCAACTGATTGTTAAGTTTAAAGCCTAATAACACTCAGACTAGCTAATGAAGACAAGCACAATATTAAGCCCTTTAGAAAACAAAACACACACAAAAACAAAAAACAAAGAAGACCCTCCCTGCAAATATCTAACAATCTTCTTGAAGTAGAAGGAAAAAGTCTTATACACACTTTACTACTAGATGCTGAGTAATTCTGACTTATCATTATTTGCTCTGACAATTCACTAATGATTCCAAAGTTGTCTAAAATGTAATCACAGGTAACAGCAGAGACACTTATTTGAGTGTGCATATTAAACTTAAGCATTAGTAACCAAATAGCTTTTGTTATTTTCTCCTCACACCTCTGTATTCATCTAATTTAAAAACTTGAGGATCCAGGAGGACCAACTTTGCTTCATGAAAACAGGAGCAACTGACATAAATTCAGTGCCAAAGTAAAAGCGCTCCTGAAATGAAGGAAGGGAAAAGAAAAAAGAAAAAAAAAAAGAGAAAAGAAGGATAATATAGAAACAAAGCTTTGTAAATAAGGAGGTGAAGAGGGGTTGAAGGGAGAGGAGTAGAATGGGAAAAAAAAAGATCATGTACAGGTACAAATTTCCTATGATGAATGTGATCATTATGTATATCTAAACTGTACCAATAAATTTAATAAATGCTATTGGAGGAGGTTATCTAGACTATAAAGAAAATATACATCCAGTTGGAAAACAGAAGAAGCAAAATTTAATAAAGCTGGGCATGGTGAAACACATCTGTAATCCCAGCACTTTGGGAGGTTGAGGCAGATGGCTCACAAATTCAGGGCCACCTGGGAAGACCCTGTCTCAAAATAAAAGAGGGCTGGGAAAGCAGCTCAGTACAAAAGCCCTGGGCTCAATCCCCAATACTGTCAAAAAAAAGACGGAAGGAGGAAAAAGGAGGAGGAGGGAAGAAGAGGAGGAGGAGAAGAAAAGAAAAAAGATTTAATGAAGTAAATGAAAGTGAAATGGGCTACTCGGAAAAGGGCATTTCTGTAACAGCTACAATTCTACTTCCACACTAACTTACATTTATGACACACCCATCAAACAATTTTTACAATTACAAAAAAAGGATGGAAGAAGTATCTACTTCCTAATGGGAGTACATTAGAATCTGAACAGAACACTGTGCTTTCCTATTTGAAAATCACTTGCATTCCAAAACCAACAAGACACAAAGACTGGAATATACAGTGCACAGCTTCCCATACAGTACACATTCCCATTTTGTAGCATCACGTAAATGCAATGTATATAAGCATACTCATACAGACTATAACATTTATAGTCTTACACTGTCTGATAAAAAGCGTTAGGCAGGCATGATGGCGCACTCCTGTAATCCCAGCACATGGGAGGCTGGGACAGGAGGATCACTGCGACTCTGAGGGCAGCCTGGGCTACACAGTGAGTTGAAGGCCAGCCTAAACTCCATACCAAACCCTATCTCAAAACAAAAACAAAAACAAAAACAAAAAAACTTTTAAATCCAAGCTCAAAAACTTATACAGATGAAGAACAAGGAATCTAAAAGATTTTTAAGAGTATAAAGTGATTCAGATAAAACCGCTGTTTGAAGAAATTAATCTAAGAATCTAGTAACTGTAAATATATATATATACATATATAATTTTATATATGTATATATATAATATATATATATACGAACTAAAGAGGGCCGGTGATACAGCTCAGCAGCATAAGCGCCTGCCTGGCAAGCGCGAGGTCCTGAGTTCGACTCCCAGTACCCACACATTAAAAAAAAAAAAAAGAAAAGAACTAAAGAAAGAATATAGGGCCGGTGAGATGGCTCAGTGGTGTAAGCGCCTGCCTTGCAAGCGCGAGGGCCCGAGTTCAACTCCCGGATCCCACATACGAAAAAGGGGCCGGTGATATCGCTCAGTGGCACGGGCGCCTGCTGGCGCACGAGGTCCTGAGGTCAACCCCCGGTACCCACAAAAAAAAAAAAAAAAAAAAAAAAGAAAGAATATAGTAAACTAAAAACCAATTAAAATGACTTAACAAATGAAAGGAGAAGTAATGTGTGCATGAGCAAAACTATTAATACTAAGAATTTAAAGGATGGGAGGACACTTTATTTTTAAAATAACTCACTGAAAAAAATAAAACATAAAATAACTCACTGAATTTCATGACTGGTGAGGTATGGATGAAAAAGAAGCACCTAGAAATACCAAGTATTTGAGTATGGATACTTGGGAACATGCTTTTAGTACTGACATAAATAGACGTTTAAAAGTCAGTCATCTATGAAAGAAAGATAAATTTAGATTTGGAGTGATAGCAGTATGAATTGAAGTGCACATACACGAAAAATACTTAGAGGAAGCCAGGCACGGTGGCACAATCCTATAATCTCAGCACTTGGGAGGCTAAGACAGAAAAATCAACGCTGTTTCAAGGCCAACCTGAACTACACAGTGAAACCCTGACTCAAAACCAACAAAATAGTAGAAGACATGGGACTGAATCCTAGCACACAAAATAAAAACTCAAGTCTTTCCTTAAGAGATACTAAAGAGATAAGGAATAAATACCGAAAACTATAAATATCAGAAGGAGAATAGGTAAAACAAGAGTCTACTTGCAAGGCTGCAGAGTAAAATCATTTCAGAAATGAAACCAACCAATACAGAGACTTAAAAAAGACAAGCAGCGCCATAGCAAAAGAGAAAGACAGCAGTACTACTCTTCAGATCTAAGGGACTCTGTCAATTATTAAGCACTATGGCAACTGCTGAATCACTTTACCTTCAAAATGGCCTGATAAGACTGCTATTGTTCTCCTTTATACATGTATGAACTTCAGGTAAATGACAAATTCAAACTGTTAGAGAACCATGTTGAGTAAGTTATAGAACCATTATCTCCAACCCAGTTTTTCTGGCCAACCACATGTTCATAGATGTGATCTAGTTTCCATAAACAAAACAAAGAAGTCCACCAGCTAGCAACCATGTTAAACATACACAACTACAGTAAGCAACCCAATATGGAGACATACTATCTAACAGTGTCAACTTAGTAAGAAAGTAGACTTTAATCAAAAGATAAAAGATAACACTTAGGAGTCTACTGATCAAACAATGGCCAGATAAATCCTACTTAAACATGAATTTTATGCAATCCTCAATACAGCTGAAGGGCCTCAAACTCTGAACAAAGAAGGTCTCTTTCTCTAAAAACATGAATTAATATTAAAATAGAACAACTCTACCTTTCTCCCAAAAGCTAAGACTCATGCTGTTTTGGGCTTGAAGAAAGTATTACAAAAGTAATAAGGCAATATATGCTCACTGTGAAAAATTCAAACAATTAGAAGCTCTCATCACTGTACCCCATATACCTACCTACTGCTCACTTTAAAAATAACCACAATGAAAAGGCTAGTAATCACATTCCAGAATCTTCCATGTGTATCTATATATGTAAATATGTACATTTACCTGTGTATAAATATGAAAGACATTTTATATATCCTAGTGAAAAATTATTGTTTAAAATTAAACCCCCTGGGGCCGGTGAAATAGCTCAGTGGCATAAACGCCTGCCTGGCAAGCAGGAGGTCCTGAGATCGACCCCCCAGTACCCACAAAAAAAAAATTTAATTAATTAATTAATTAATTAATTTAATTAAACCCCCCAAACAAGAAATTCTTGTTTAGGCTAATATCATGGCTAATTATGGCTAATATCATTTGTCTAACATATATTAAGAGACTATATTTTGTTACTCTCTTGTTCAACTATTTTTTCCAACTTTGGAAAATATGCAGAAGATAATCTAGCACATTCTTTTTTTTTTTTTTTTTTTTTTTGTGGGTACCGGGGGGTTGACCTCAGGACCTCACGCGCCAGCAGGCGCCTGTGCCGCTGAGCGATATCACCGGCCCCTTTTTCGTATGTGGGTTCCGGGAGTCGAACTCGGGCCCTTGCGCTTGCCGGGCAGGCGCTTAAGCCGCTGAGCCATCTCACCGGCCCCTAGCACATTCTTTTGAACTCATAATTTCTGTAACTTTTATCCACTATTAAACTATGCTATAATATGAAGGTTTTTTCATGGCAACAACCTTATCCACGATACTACATGTTCCCAAGTTGCAGCTATTTTTTAAACTCAACATTCCTACAGAAACTTTTTTTTATAGAAAGCTAAAAACACTAAAATTGGGCCGGTGAGATGGCTCAGCGGTGTAAGCGCCTGCCTTGCAAGCGCGAGGGCCCGAGTTTGACTCCCGGAACCCACATATGAAAAAAAGGGGCCGGTGATATCGCTCAGCGGCACGGGTGCCTGTTGGCATGCGAGGTCCTGAGGTCGCCCCCCCGGTACCCACAAAAAAAAAAAAAAAAACACTAAAATTATAGAAAACCAGAAACACTAAAGCATCCTTTAGCGCTGCAAATATTTTACAAAATTATTTTTAAATATTCGAATCAACTCTAAAAGGTAGTCACTTTTTAATGAATAAATTGAAGCTAAGGAAAAATTGAAAGACTTACTCATAGGATTAATATTTAAGAGGTTCTAAAAGACATCTTGTCTAATCCCACTTTTTAAATGATAAATCCACCATCCTCTTCCTTGTGGCTAGTCGTTATCTGTCACATCTTCCTTTAACAGTAACCCTATTAATATTGTAGGTTTTCCATGCTTTAAAACAGGGGTCTCCAACCCCCAGACCATGGACTGGCACCAGTCTGGCTGTTAACAACTAGGCCACAGGGAAGGAAGTGAGAACCCAGCAAGTCAAGCTTCATTTGTATTTACAGCTGCCCCCATAGCTTGCATTACTGCCTGAGCTCTGATTTCTGTCAGATCAGCAGCTGTACTAAATTCTCACAGGAGCTCAAACCTACTGTGAACTGCACCGTGGTTGGTACCGAGGTACCAAGGGATCCAGGCTAAGTGCTCCCTATGGAAATCTAATGCCAGATGATCCGAGATGGAGCTGAGGCAGGGATGCTAGTGCTGAGGAGCAGCTCCATCTTCTAATTATCTGACTGCACAGAGACCGTAAGTCAATTGCTCACAGACTCTTATCAAAACCCTATCAATAAATGGCAAGTGACAACTAAGTTGCATCTGGTGGCAGGCTTTACTGTATAGTTCAAAGTGAATTGATGTACTTCATTTGTACAGCTGAATCTGATGGCAAACTTTAAGAACTGTGCATGGTCTGTCCATTATTTCATTTATCACTTCCACTTGCACCTCTTTCCCTCATTGCACACTTGTCTCAGTAACAGTTTTGGAAAGGCCACAACCTTAACCAAAATGAGTAAAAAAAACAAACATCACTGGAGAGCTTCTTTGAAAAAGGAGAAAGAAAGACTCCAAGACTTCCAGCAAAAAAAAAAAAAAAAACCCTACATTAAAAGAAAATACTGGGCCGGTGAGATGGCTCAGCGGCGTAAGCGCCTGCCTTGCAAGCGCGAGGGCCCGAGTTCGACTCCCGGATCCCACATACGAAAAAGGGGCCAGTGATATCGCTCAGCGGCACGGGTGCCTGTTGGCGCGCGAGGTCCTGAGGTCGACCCCCCCGGTACCCAAAAAAAAGAAAATACTAAGAGCCCTACTTAAAGCCAGCTGTGTAAAATACGTGGCAACTGCTTCCCAAGGATGCCATGAAATCTTCAAAACCGCTTTGCCACATGAAGACCAAGTACAATACTCTGCATTAAAAGACAAGCCTTTGGAATCTTCCAAACGAAAAATATGTGAGAGCCAAGCATGGTGGCACACCTGTAATCCCAGCATTCAGGAGGCTGAGGCAGGAGGATACCTTGGAGTGCGAGGCCAGCCTGAGCTACAAAGTGAGTTCAAGGCCAGTCTGAACTGCATAGTGAAACCCTGTCTTGAAAGGACAAAAAAAAAAAAAGAAAGGAAAGAAAAATATGCGAATGCAAAACACAGAAGCAATTATTGAAGGCTACCATTTCACCAAATGTGTCTACACTGAGAGCATCATTCTTAGTGGCTAACCACACTGCTAAAGCTAAGAAGCTCTTTAGTACTGGTAAGGAGCTGATTCTGCCTGATGCTAAGGACATCTTAGGAAAGATTGCAGCTTAAAAGATGGCATGAGTTCCTCTTCTGGCTAGCACCATAACTAGATGAATTGTTGAAACAGCAGAGAATACTGAGGCACAACTGTTAAGAGAGGATTAGTCACCATGTCACAAAAACCAGGCTGGCAAGGCTACTGATATTGACAAGGCAACAATGCATATTTTTGTGCAATGTTTTTCAGGAGGATGTGCATGAAGATATGGTACAGTATGTGCACTTCTGTTGTCAACCAACACCACAGCTGCAGAACTATTCAAATTTTTGAATGATTATATAGCAAAAAACCAGAACTGGTCATTTTATATTGGTATATGTATGGACACAGTAGATGCCATGATTGGACAGCTTTCTGGTTTCACTACTTGGGTCAGAGATCACTTGTGAATGTGAGTCATTCTTAAACAAAATGCTAGCTAGACCAAAAATGCTACCTGAACAACATTTTTGCAGGATGTAGTTAAAAATTACCAATCTTAGTAAAGTACATAGCCTTAACTCATTTCTGTCCAACTCTGTGAAGAGATGGACACAGAATACACATCTCCCACCAAAACCAGAGAAGGACCCAACTAAGAAAGAGAACTACAGGCCAATCTCCCTAATGAACATAGATGCAAAAATCCTTAATAAGATACTGGCAAACAGAATCCAACAAATCATCAAGAAGATTATGCACCATGCCCAAGTTGGATTCATCCCTGGGATGCAGGGATGGTTCAACACACGTAAATCAATAAATGTAATACACCATATTAACAGAACCAAAGACAAAGATCACATGATCATCTCAATAGATGCAGAAAAAGCTTTTGACAAAGTCCAGCACCTTTTCATGATAAAAACCCTACAGAAAATTGGAATAGAGGGTCCTTATCTCAACCTGGTAAAAGCGATCTATGACAAACCAACAGCAATATTATACTAAATGGCCAAAAACTGAAAGCCTTCCCTCTAAAATCAGGAACAAGACAAGGATGTCCACTGTCCCCACTCTTATTCAACATAGTTCTGGAAACTTTAGCCAGAGCAATTAGACAACAAAAAGAAATAAAGGGAATAATGATTGGAAAGGAAGAAGTTAAATTATCATTATTTGCAGATGACATGATACTCTACACAGAAGACCCCAAAAACTCCACTAAAAAACTGCTAGATTTAATAAGCAAATTCAGTAGTGTAGCTGGATACAAAGTCAATTCTCAAAAGTCAATAGCCTTCCTGTATACAAATAACAAACTTACTGAAAGAGAAATTAGGGAAACAATACCTTTCACAATAACATCCAAAAAAATGAAATACCTAGGAATCAACCTCACAAAGGATGTAAAAGACCTATCCACTGAAAACTACAGTACTCTGAAAAAGGAGATTGAAGAGGATATCAGAAAATGGAAAGATATCCCTTGCTCCTGGATAGGAAGAACCAATATAGTGAAAATGGCCATACTTCCAAAATTGTTATACAGATTTAATGCAATTCCAATCAAAATTCCAACAGCATATCTCACAGAATTAGAGAAAACAATCCTAAAATTCATTTGGAATCAGAAGAGACCTAGAATAGCAAAGGCAATTCTGGGCAACAAAGGCAAGGCAGGGGGCATCACAATCCCCGACTTGAAATTATACTATAAAGCTACTGTGATAAAAACAGTGTGGTACTGGCAAAAAAACAGACCTGAAGATCAATGGAACAGATTAGAAGATGCTGAAACAACCCCAGACATACTAAGCCACCTTATCTTTGACAAAGGTGCCAAACACATTCGCTGGAAGAAAGAGAGCCTCTTTAATAAATGGTGCTGGAAAAACTGGCTCTACACATGCCGAAGATTAAAACTAGACCCATATCTTTCACCATGCACTAAACTAAATTCAAAATGGATCAGAGATCTAAATATTAAAACAGAAACATGAAATCTGCTGGAAGGCAGGATAGGTAAAACCCTTGAAGACATTGGTGTAGGCAAAGACTTTATGAATAAAAACTCAACCGCACGGGAACTATCCCGAAGAATCAATAACTGGGATCTCATCTTATTAAAAAGCTTTTGCACAGCAAGAGAAACCACCAACAGAGTGAAAAGACAATCCACAACGTGGGAAAAAATGTTTGCCAGCTGTTCCTCAGACAAAGGATTACTATCGAGAACATATAAAGAACTCAAAAAAATCAGACCTCCCAAATTTAAAGACCCACTCCAAAAATGGGCATCTGAGATGAATACACATTTCTCAGATGAAGAAATACTAATGGCAAATAAATATACAAAAAAATGTGCAACATCACTAGTCATTCGAGAGATGCAAATTAAAACAACACTGAGATACCATCTCACTCCAGAAAGAATGGCTACTATAAAGAAATCAACTAATAACAAATGCTGGAGGGGATGTGGGGAAAAAGGAACCCTTCTTCACTGTTGGTGGGAGTGTCGACTGGTACAGCCACTGTGGAAGTCAGTGTGGAGATTCCTCAAAAAACTGGGGTTGGAGGTCCCATTTGACCCAGCTATTCCTCTTCTGGGCATCTTCCCAGAAGAATTAAAAACATCGTACCACAGCGATATATGTGCACCCATGTTTATAGCAGCACAATTTGTAATAGCCAGATCTTGGAAACAACCCAAATGCCCATCAACTGAGGAATGGATAAGAAAGATGTGGTATTTTTATACAATGGAGTACTATTCAGCCATAAAGAAGGATAAACTGGAGACTTTTATAGGTAAATGGATGCAACTCGAGAAAATACTCATAAGTGAAATAAACCGGACACACATGTGTAAGCATCGTATTGTCTCTCTAGTATGAGAAACTGAAAGAGTAAATAAGAGCCAAAATGTACAATAGACACGGTGAATCAAAAAGAAACTGGTCAAAAGGAAAGAGAGACTCGATTAGGGAAAAGAAAGAAGGGAAAGAGAAAAAAATTGTATATATATATATAAGATGGTTAAGATAGATACACTACCAATTTTACTTAGTTTATTGAAGAGTAAGGTTTGTGCCAATAATGTTTGGACAATTGAATGCTAATGTCTGGTATCCTGAATAACTAACTTAAAGATAATAATACGTAATGCATTAACCACCATTGTTACCCTCATATTATGGTGTTTTGAATATTTGTTCTTTTTTTGATTTGTTTTGTTTTTTCTTCTTTGTAAAAAAAAAAAAAAAAGAATACACATCTCCCATACACAGAAGTGAGATGGCTTATGAAAGGTACATCACTGGCCAGTTTTTGAGTTACAAGAAATGCTCCAGAAATCTCTGCTCAATGACCTCAATCTGTCACTTCAGGTGAGAATGACAACTGTGTTTTCATTTGCAAATAAAGTAGCTGCATTCAAAGCCAAGCTGAAATTATGGGGGCCATCAAGTAAACATTGGGATTTTTAACATGTTTCAAACATTAAGAGATTTTAAAAGCTACTAAGACAAGGCCCTCTTTCTCCTAGCTGGTGGATGATGACTTATCTTGGTTTTCAAGAGTTTGAGCATTACTTCCCAATCACACAAAAATCCTGACTGGGAAGTAATGTATCCACAACCCACCTGTGAAAAAGCCAAGTGACTCAACTTTGTCTATGCTAAAAGAGGATCCACTGCTTGAGATTTCAAATGATGGTTGCCTAAAAGTGTGTTTGATACAACTTCAAATCCCCATATATTGTGGATTAAAGTCAAGGTGGAAAATCCTAAGACGGCCACAAAAGCACTGAAAAGCTTGCTTCCATTTCTAACATCCTATCTTTGTGAAACCAAGTCCTCCACAGTGACAGCAACCGAAACAAGATAATGGAGTAGACTGGACATAATCAGCAACTTTGGGTGTCACTATCTCCCACCATCCCCAGATGGGATCATCTAGTTGTAAGAAAACGATTTCAGGGCTCCCACTGATTCTGCATTATAATGACTTGTATAATTATTTCATTATATACTACAATGTAACAATAATGGAAATAAAGTGCACAATAAATGCAATGTACATGAACCATCTCTGTCTATGGAAAAATTCTCTTCCACAAAACTGTCCCTGGTCCCAAAAAGGTTGGGGACTGCTGCTTTAAAACACTGAGTGCATTCTAAACAGCACAGTGGTACCTTGGTACACATCACTAACTGGTTCCAGGAGGCATGGTGAGTACCAAAATCAATGAGTGCCAAATAGTGAGTCACGAGGCAATGAACACTGACAGATACTAGCCTGCACATCAAGTATCAAGCAAATGATGAGTACTGGGACAAAATTTGCATCCCAAAACACATCAAATACCAAATTCTACACTAAGGTATGACTTTAATTTGCAAAAATCTCAAGCAAGTACTGTAGATACAAAGGAGTTACCATTATTAAAAAGTAAAAACTAGAAATATGCCAAAGGTACACAATGATAAGTATAACTGCACTCCTTTCCTACAAGACCTTTGTACTCAGGCTCAAAGGCTTTTCAGTTTTGTGTAGAGGGTGAGTTGCTGGGAAATTACTAAACAGGTATTACTGTGCACATTTCCTTGCCAAGGAAGGCATATTTTTTCTGTTAACACCTTATTTTATGAGCAGAAAAGTAACAGCACACTACTACTTATTCTGCCCTAGTGTTACCATGAAACGATATAATCATCTACTAAGAACCACCAATTCCCACTCCTCCTCCAACAAATATAAACACTACCAAAATCACATTTTGAAAACTCTACACTGAAAAAATGAAAAAACAGAACTGCAGTGCAAAGGATATAAATTTATTCTAATTTGGCCACTATGTGTCTCCAGTACCTGTGACTGGGAACAAGTTTCGTCACTTCTAAGTCCTGATTCCTCATCTGCAAAATGAGTCTACAAAATGACATAAGCCTTCCAAGGTCTAAAACTTTAAGTTTTAGAAATTAAATTTAAGCATGGAAGTTAGCAAGGAACCCAGTTACAAAACCTTAAACTTTGGTAATGTCTGTAGCTACAAATGAATAACATGGTCTTTAGCTGCCATATTCTAAAATCAAAGAGAATAGAAATTATTCCCCATAACAGAAAATAAAATACATAACAAATACATACACACATTCGTACATATGAAAATAGCTTCTGCAGCTTAAATTCTCCCTATGATTCAAAAAAATCCACCTTTCTTTAATTTCAGCTCTTTCCCATTCTTTGTCAACATCAAAATTAGACAATATGAACGTTACATTTTCTTTAATTAGTACAAAATTATTAATACTGAAATGGCCAACACGTGAACAAGAGAAAGAATCATTTATAAAGCTTCTTCACAACAAATCTCCCACAACAGTACAGTTGGAATTTTTCAAATAAACATGGGCTTTACATCTAATGATATAGACATTAAATTCACAATTTCATGTTCACAATAAATTGGTTACCATATAGTTAAGATAAAGAATTATATGACTAAGAAAGCAAGTAAGTGCTAAATGATGATTAGGCTTAATGTTAAAAAATGCTAGTAAGTCCTCATTAAATTAAATTCTTAACTTTCTTCACAGACCATTCAATTTACTAAAGATTTATTCATACACAAGAACTGGTTGTGTAAGTAGAATTTAAAATCAAGCATTTCCCATGAAGTCACTTTTAAATATTTTTATACCCTCAAATCCAATTTGAGAGAATGAAATCATCAAGGAGAGGAGTAGAGGGGAGGAAAGAAACCACCTAACCAACTATCCAACTTGAGAAGATTCTACAAGAGTTTGCTCTAGGCCTACTTCAAAGGCCCTCTTTAAAGCTTCGTTTCTAACCTCCTCTCTGTACATGCCTGATCTATACATCCACCTTGACGTCTCAGACACCAAATACTAAAGATGCACAAAACTATTATATTCAACAAAGCAATAACAATTATGGTTTTTGGTTGGCTGAAATTCAGGTGATTTTAATCATTCTAGTGAGGATCTTTCTTTTATTCTTGATAGAGGGAAAATGATCTATTTACCCTAATGTCCAACACTGTATCTCCTCAAGCTTCTTGCTCACCCACTGAATTGCCTATGCTGGTGACAGGTACAATAAATCATTATATTGACCTAGTCACTTAAGCCAAGTAAATAAGTTTTGTTAGCCCAAATATTACTACATATAAAAAAAAGTTTGCTGACCTCTGTAATGAAATTATCATTCCCAAGGGAATAAATGGAATGAATATTCTCTCTCCATTTTCTCTCATCTATCAAGAGAATCTGCACTAAAGCTGATCCTTCACCTAAGTCCTCTCCACATCTAACCCTCTGAATTTTGAAATGTTATCTGATTTGAAGAATATTAAACTGTTTTTGTTTTTTACTAAAGCATAAGTGACTATGATATTCACGCTAGAAAAAAGTAAAGGAAGGTGAAAGTTCATGTATCTTTAGTAACTCTCACAAACACACACACGGATAAAAGAGAAAAAAAATCAAAATGCAGTACGAACAGAAAAAAGCTAAACCTAGTATTTCAAATGAATAGCACAACCACCAGAAAGGAAGGAAAAAAAAAAAAAAAAAAAAAACCCATAATGCTTATATACAGTATTTTAACTATATACCTCAGGTTAAAAAAAAAAAATCATACAAATATTAGATTCCATTGGCCGGTGAGATAGCTCAGCGGCATAAGCGCCTGCCTGGCAAGCGTGAAGTCCTGAGTTCGACTCCCAGTGCCCACATAAAAAGGAAAAAAGGGCCGGTGATATCGCTCAGCGGCACAAGCACCTGCTAGCAAGCGCGAGGTCCTGAGTTTGACCCCCGGTACCCACATTAAAAAAAAAAAAAAATTAGATTCCAGTATGGATTTGTTTTCAGGCATAAGCTTTAGCAATTTGAAACTACTTTCTGTGTAGAACTGAACAAATAATTTAGAATTAAGCAAATAGTAAGTAAATATACTATAGATAATAGAAGACAGGTTTCTTGCTGTAGAGAAAGGAATTCCAGATTTGGGCAATGCAGGGCTAGAATGAACTCTATGCTGCTGGACTTGAATTGGAAAGATCCAATGATGAACACATGGCTTTTTAGAGAGATATAAAACAGATAAACTCATGGCTTTTTAGACAGATATATAACAGATAAGTATGTATGTATGTGGTATAAAATTTCTAGCTTCTATTGATAAAAAAACTAGACTTCTCGGAGAAATAACCAATCGGGGCTAGGTGGGAATATTTTACTAGACAAGAAAATAAGAGAATATTAAAAAAAAATAATCAGCACTCGTCAAAAGGACACAGGAATCAATCTGAAGGAACTCTGATTGGTCAAAACTGAGAATAGAATTATCCAAAAAAATTAACAAAAAAGAATCCAAGAGTTCATAATAGATCGACATTAACATTCCTACTAATGGGCTAAATGGACATTATCTTTCCTGATATGGTACAATGAGAAGGACCTATCACTCCTAGAGTACTCCTGCCAAAAATGCATCACCTACCCAAGAAGAAACAGCATTCAAATTAATACTGAAGGAATTCTAAAAACTGGCCTTCTTTCATCAGCTATTACCTCGAAAGTTATTAACTGTTCCAGACTAAAGACGACAAATGAATGTTAAAGTGTGATATAAGATTTATTAAGAGCTGAACATGGTAGCAAATGCCTATAATCCCATAACTCGGGAGGCTGAGGCAGGAGAACTGCTCGGGTTTGAGGCTACCCTGGGCTACATAGTGAGACCTAGTCTCAAAAAAAAAAAAAAAAAAATTAAGGACAGTACTGGTACAATTAATTAAATTTGAAAAAGAACTTCACACTACATAATAATATCAATGTTAATTTCTCAATTTTTATTACTATGGTTAAATAAAAGAATATACTTTAAGAAAATGTACACAGCCATTTAGAAGTAAAGTGCACCATGAGCTGAAATCTCTTATTATCTCTAGATAATAAGAAAAAAAGGTTATCTGTGTTCATGTGTACATGGAGAAAGAGAATGAGAAAGCAAATAGAGTTAATACGAGGTAGAGAAATGTGGATAAAATGTGTACAAAAATTCTTTTATAATTTCAATGACATTATAAAGTTTGAAAAAAATGAGGGAAAATATTTAATTTATATTTGGACATAACTAAAGTAAAAAGAATTAAGAAAAATTAAGCGATGGTTCTCCTTTACCCAGAAGAGTAAGAAAAACATCTGCACCAGAGACTGATACTGGGTCTCTGAGTCCCTGTTCTAATTCCTACAAAAATGCATTTCCTTGGTAAAATCACAATGGTGGATCTTCGTTTCCTTGTTTTGTAAAGTAGGGTAGCACCTATCCAAACTTTCTTACAAAATTATCCTAAAGATTTAATGGAACATGTTGATGTGGGAAAAAGGGGAAGTACTATATAAAACAACTACATAGTTAGCCCTCCTTCTCTGTGGGTTCTACATCCATGAATTCAACCAAACACAATTCAAAAATATTCAGGAAAAAAATTGTGTTTGTACGGAACATATATTTTCTTGTCATTATTCCTTAAATAATACAGAATACCACCTATTTACACGGCATTCATAGTGTGCTAGGTATCATAAGTAATCTAAAAATGATTTAAAGTATATGGAAATGTGAGAATATCATGGCATTTTATATAAGGAACTTGAGTATCTAAGGATTTGGGTATCTTCAAGTAAGGGGAAGGTGTTTTCCTGGAACAATTCTCCTCAGACACCCAGAGATGGCTGTATTATAGTCATTCCTTTTATTTATTTATTTTTGTTTGTTTGTTTGTTGAGACAGGGTCTCAGTATACAGTTCAGGCTGGCAATCTTTCTGCCTCAGCTTCCCTAGTGCTGGGATTACAGGTGTGCACCACCACGCCCAGCTATATTCATTCCTTTTAAACAAATGTTTGGTAAAATAAAAGCACTTCAAAGTAAGCAGGTGTTAAATAAACTAGACATCTGTGGTATCGGATGTTTTAGTTTTAAAAAATTTTACTTATTTAAGACTCATCTAGGGGCCGGTGAGATGGCTCAGCTGCGTAAGCGCCTGCCTGGCAAGCGCGAGGGCCCGAGTTCGACTCCCGGTACCCACATACGAGAAAAGGGCCGGTGATATCGCTCAGTGGCACGGGCGCCTGCTGGCGCGCAAGGTCCTGAGGTCGACCCCCAGTACCCAAAAAAAAAAAAAAAAAAGACTCATCTATGGGCCAGTGAGATGGCTCAGTGGCATAAGCGCCTGCCTGGAAAGCACGAGTTCCTGAGTTCGACTCCCGGAACCCACATACAAAAAAAGGGCCGGTGATATCGCTCAGCTGCATGGGCGCCTGCTGGCGTGCAAGGTCCTGAGGTCGCTCCCGGTACTGACGAAAAAAAAAAAGACTCATCTAAGAGAAAGAAAAGATAATGAAAAAAAATTCACTTATTCCATGGCTGGGGGTATAGTACAGTTCAGTGGCAGAGTTATGCACGCCGTGTCCAAGGCTCTGTATTCAATCCCCAGCACCAAAACAAAACAACCTTTTACATCAGAGGACTTTTACCCATGTTTCAAATATTTTGAAAAATTCAAACAATTCAAACATAGTAATTTTTTCATAAAATTTTATACTACTAAAAACATTACTAAATTAAAGAAAGCCATCAAGTACAATCTGGTCAACTTGTGAGATATTGTGACCAAGTATCACTATATACAGGTATGTAGGTTATTTCCCAAGTTCTACCCACTAAAGTATAAGACCCAAACTGTTTCATCCTTTATTCATAAGGGACCAAAATAAGCCCTAAGAAATCACACCAAATTCAGAAAACAGATACTTTTTTTTTTTCATGTATTTAAATCAGGAAAAATTTGTTTTAAAGATAAAAACAGGGCCGGTGAGATGGCTCAGCGGTGTAAGCACCTGCTGGAAGCGCGAGGTTCTGCGTTCGACCCCTGGTACCCACACACACAAAAAAAGATATGGTAAAGATTTAAAGTATCAAATGGATTTTTTTAAGCGACAAAATTTGGTACAGAATAAAATGTAATGGTGCCAGTCTTATTTTCCCATTGTGGAGCAGACCCTTGTTTAAATATACCTACCTACCCATTTTTATTTTGAGTAGTGGATGAGCAATCTAGCTCTGTGAAACAAAATCCTAAGAATGGTCAGGTAGAAGTGCTGCCACCAAACCAGTCCCTACTTAGCAAGCAATCCTGAAGTCAGTATGCCTGCCCTGCCTCACCAGCTCTGCAGCCAGCTCACCAGACACAATGCTGATGAAGTAAAAGGAAAAGGATCACAAAAACAAGTTCCAAGGTAGTAATGTTTTTGCTTTTCTAGTTTGTGTTGCAAAGATAGAAAAATGCCTGGGAAATGACAAGCATTCGCAAAAATTTAAATAAATAATGAATGAAAGAATAAAATCCTAGTTCTTTCAAGTCAACCTAGATAAATTACATTAAGTTAGATGAGGACGTGGCTCAGGGATACAATGCTTACTTAGCCAAGTGAGAGGCCAAGTTTAATCCCCATACCAGAAAGAAAAGAAACATTAAGTAGCAGAATCATTTTAAAAACAAATTTTGTAAAAACATTAACCTAATACAACTGTCTTTAGAGAACATCAATAATCTAATTCCTCATTCTCACTAAAAGAGGTAATGTCAAAGTTTCCGAGGTATTTCTTGACCTATAATAGGTTCTGTAATACATCTACATAGTCTTTCGTAAGTTTAAAATACGGTTTTATCAGAAATTCTCATAAAACAGAATTACAAAGATAAATGCATAAAATCAAAATCAGAGTAAATGTATTGTATGCCATCAAATCTGAGATAAAATTTATCCATATAAGAAATCACAGGCTACAGAAACATTTCTCATCAGCATTTACTTCCCGTAACTAAAGCATCTCTACCACAATCTGCTCCTCTATAATTAGATTATCTAAGCTTTGATTTAGTCTTTGTTTCTCCGT
This sequence comes from Erethizon dorsatum, assembly GCA_028451465.1. Classification (NCBI taxonomy): domain Eukaryota; kingdom Metazoa; phylum Chordata; class Mammalia; order Rodentia; family Erethizontidae; genus Erethizon; species Erethizon dorsatum. The sequence goes on along the minus strand of CM051823.1, from coordinate 134,883,511 downwards.
TCCTATAACCTATCTGTCAATAATCTGCCACCTTGTAATTTTAAAACTTCCTCAAAAGATGGATTTTATTTCCAAATATCAAATTAATAGGTCTTCAATTTGCTCATATTAAATGTTGCATTTCTTTATTTTTAAAAAACAATAAAATTATGTGAAGCAGAATATACATTGCAGAATTATTTTAAAAACAAATTTTGTCAAAACAATAACCTAATACTCGTAATTGTCTCATAACAAGAGTTTACATATGACTTACGTAAACTCACTGTTAAGCCTAACAACTCCCCACTTTTGTGAAGAAATTTCAAAACTCCTCGGAAATTTAACATATTCCCTACATGCTCTCTTTAAGATTACTTGTATGTTCTGACAAACTCCATTCTGTTTCCCAAGTACTACTCACATAATCAACACATCATTTCACTACCAATTTAAACCTAACATTTTTCAAAGGGCCTGCCTTATGCGGGTTATAATCATCTTACTATGCTTCTTGTGTCCATGCTGCTGGAAAAGCAGTCTGTACAAGCAGGAGTAGATGCACAATCCTGAGAGAGAGGAGTAGAGAAAGATGTTGAGAAAACAAAACCAGATAAAATGAGCTCACTTAAGAGTTCAGGAGCTCAACCCTTGTTCAAGATTGATTACATTCTCATATCATTATGAGTTAGAGGTTGTCCAATAACAGCAAAACTGGCCATAGAAAGAGGTATCTGAAATTGCATACATAAGTAGTAATATCATTACTAATTCTAAGCTACCTATACCTTCTAGAAAAGAAGCAAATTCAATGCTAATCTAGAATAAAATAATTGAATGCTACACATGATGTGGATTTAAATCCTGCCAAAAAAGTTTCTAATCTTGAATGATTAAGACTGTAACACTGTGCGGAGTTCTAAAATCATTATGCCAATCTCAATTACCCTTATAGTCTAAATTTTAATGTGGGTATGAAAAAAACCTTTTACTGTTCATTTTAAAACGATAAAGCAGGGCCGGTGAGATAGCTCAGCAGCATAAGCGCCTGCCTGGTAAGCGCCTGCCTGGTAAGCGCGAGGTCCTGAGTTCGACTCCCGAAACCCACACAAAGGCAAAAAAACGGGCAGGTGATATCACTCAGCGGCATGAGTGCTTGCTGGCAAGCGCAAGGTCCTGAGGTCGACTCCTGGTACCCACATAAAAAAAATTAAAATTAAAATTAAAAATTAAAACGATAAAGCAAAAATGGATTTGAAAATACAGCATAATTACTATACAAACATAACACTTTGGATGGATTTAACCTAAATGAAACCTTTAATGGAGAAGTCCTCACCTCTCCTCTCCACCCCATAGTTAACTGAAAATTATACACAGATCAGAGTTCTGATTTAAAACTTTCCACCTATACTCCTACAATGTCATAAAAACAACCTTAAAAGTAATGCTTGGGCATATTAAGTCCTCAAAAAATTTACTTTGTATTGAATTAGTCAAACAATCTTCCAACTAACATGGGACCTAAATATGAAGTCAAATTAGTCACATATTTTAAAACTAAATGTCCAGAAATGATAACTACCTTGGCTAAGGTCATTCTGCTAAACAGCACACCATCTATTTATACAAGATATCCTTATCTGACATACACTCTAAGTACCAAGGATATTAAGCAAGAAAGATATATGATTTCTGTTCCCATAGTTTATAGTCTGGAAGTAAAGACTATTACATATACTTAAAATTACAGTAATCACTAGAAAGAAATGTACAATTAAGATTAGGGTTAGGATTTAACATGAGACCCAAATCAGTGATTCTCAACCAAGATCATTTTGCTCTCCAAGGGGCATTTGGTGATACCTAGGAACATTTGTGGTTGTCAAAAATGGGGAAGGTGCTAGTGTTATCTAGTGGGTGCAAGCCAGGGATACTGCTAAACATCCTACAATGTGCAAAACCTCTCTACATAGCAAATAGTTATCCAGCCTAAAATACCAATAGTGCCAATATTAAGAAGCCCTGACCTAAACCCCTGAGGCAGAGAGTGGTTAGTCAAGGCCTCCTTCCTTCACAACACTAAGTATGCTGTACCTTTAAAGAATTTTTAATGAGAAAAAAATATAGCCTGATGGAACCAGAACTCCAACTAAAAATAAAAACAGGAAGGAAAAAGGGATTCCTTGGATCATTAAAATCAAATCAAAGCTACTTCACATAAATTCCCTTTTCTGAATCACACACAAAAGGAAAATATACAAACTAAAGTTTATGCTTTTATTATCCTCTCTACTTTCCACTTTTCTCTACCAATCCGTAACTACCACTAGATTTTAGTGGGAAGGTTATAAAAAGTCCTGTAATTTGGCAAAATGTCCACTGTGGATACAAAATTGGAAATGAAATACAATGGAAATGGGATTTTTGCTTTGAAGACAGCAAAATTTACTGGCTGTTAGAGTGAGTCTGGCAAGTTTGTTTCCTAGAACAGTTTAAAAGACTGTGACTATGGGCCGGTGAGACGGCTCAGTGGCTTAAGCGCCTGCCTTGCAAGCGCGAAGGCCCGAGTTCGACTCCCGGATCCCACATACGAAAAAGGGGCCGGTGATATCGCTCAGCGGCACGGGTGCCTGTTGGCGCGCGAGGTCCTGAGGTCGTCCCCCCGGTACCCACAAAAAAAAAAAAAAAAAAAAAAAAAAAGACTGTGACTAACCAAGGATTCTAAAGACAAACACCAGAAACTAAGAATGATAAGCAGTAACAAAATCCTTTCAGAATTTATGAACCACAGTAAATCCAAAAATTAATTTTTCTGACACATCTCAAACCTACAGATCCAGTCCTACATCCTCCTACTCAGTCTATTCAGAGCAGCAAAAGAAATGGGTCATGAGGGGAAAAACTACATTCAACTAACTAGACAAGAATCTTAAAAAACTGGTCACCAACTGGTATTTGGTTACGTTGAAGATGTATTAATTTTTTGAAGTGTGATAACAATACTAGCACTATATTTTTTAAGTCCTTAAAAACTAAAAGAATCTAATACACAAGTAAGAGTCATCTTCTGTTACTTTGTCTAAGCATAACTATTACTAACAGGCTCTTACATTTTTCACATACAGTATTACTTTAATAAGAGTTCCTATGTTTTAAAAATACAAATAAGTAAAAACTGTTCGAAGATCACGTATTTCCACCCCCTCTGCCTTTTTCAAGGAAAAGAAAAAAGAGGCAAGATTACTGCATTCCAGCATTTGACTGCATGCTAAGTGGTCCACATATTAAGCAGTCCAGTATGAGATCGTTTTCACTAGGTGAGAACTCTAAAAAATTACAAGCAAATACTGCCCTACCATACTGGAGCAGCAATAACTACAACACCTTGTACAGTAATTGCAATTCTCTTAAGCTTAACTGCCATCATTCAGAAGACAATGATGGTCATGCGACTAACACTTTCATCACAGTGATGATGCCTGAATAGAAATCAGCTTCCACACAAAATTAACAAGGTGGGCAGTTTAAAAAAATGAACTCTTGAAACCTGGCATGGTGGAAACATGCCTGTAAATCCCAGTACTCCGGGAGGCTAAGGAAGGAGAATAAGTCCAGCCTGAGCAATTTAGCAAAACCCTGACTCAAAACGTAAAGGAAAAAAAGAGAGGATGTGATTCAGTAACAAGGTCCTGGGGGGAATAGGAGGAGAGGGGTTTAAAAAAAAAAAATCTTGAGCCTAGATCCCATTCAATTTACTTTCAATGAGAGGACCTTACCATATCATTACTGCACAATCAGAAGTTCTTCTGACATAATTTTTAACACAAGAATGAGAGGCCAGAGAACACCTTTGAGAAATTATGATGAAAGGGGGAAGATACTGTAACAATGACTCATACATATCCTGTAGAAGGTCAGGGGTTTCACAGACTGAAAATCACATTTTGCAGATTTAAAAAAATCTATTAGCTTAAAAATCTTCTGGCATGTGCATACTTTATTATCAATGTTCTCTACTAAATTAAAAAATGGGAGTAGAGGAGTTCCATCTCTGAAAACCTAAAATTATAAAGTCATAAAAACTAAGCATTTCACGTTTTAAATAAAAAGGGACCAGGGATTTAGCTCAGTGGCGCAGCGCCTGCCTGGCAAGTGTGAGGTCCTGAGTTCAATTCCCAGTACCAAAAAAAAAAAAAAAAAAGAATAAAAATACCTTGTAGACAAACATTAATAATTCTTAAGAGCTAAACTTTGATGCCTTATAAGTGTTCTAAAGACACCCTAATTTAGCAAGTTCTGACAAACTGAGCCCAAAGATAAATGGATAAATGCCTTGAAAAGCCAAATTCACACACGGACCCCCTCAAAAAGCCAAATTCACTAAAGTAAGCATTCTAAAATAATTGTTCTGTCCTAATCCTATAATTCAGAGTCCTTTTTTGTTTTTGTGCTTTACAACACATGATTTAATGAAAGTTACTGAACCGTTTCTCAGTATATTCCTATTTTCAATATCATATTTACTACAACAACAGGATTCAAGAATGCTATAATAAAAATTTTTAACAAGGTTATATAATTTGTTTAAACAAAAAGGATTTTTCTGAATCTTTCTCAAATGTATTTCCCTTCCTCGACTGACTCCATACTACTATTTTAAGTTAACCTCAGTTTAAAGAATGATGAAGTTAGGAAATATCATTAAGTAAAAAAAGATGAAGACTTTTTAGATCTTCAAAATCTGTACGGGAGAAAGAGAAGTGCTATATACATAAAAATGTGCCTATAAGAAATCTCAAATTCCTGTGAAGATTAGATGAGAAAAGAGGTGGCACACCCAGCCAAGCATGTAAACGTTAAGCCCTTTTCCCCTATCAGTACAAACATGAAAAACTGACAAGGACATTTATTCTCCACTGTGCTCCATTGTGACCAACCACAGTGCACTAACCACTTGAGGGCTCCTGTTAAAACCTGATGGGGGATGGGGGGGGGACACCTTAGGAGTCTCCTAAACAAAGAAACACACATCAAAACGGAAAGGGTTAAATCAAGTAACTGAATGTAGCAAATTAAAAAGCTACAATTCCCCGCCCACCCTGGACAATTGTAAAACTGCTCACAGCAAGTTGAACATGTAGTATCACTGATTTTATTCTATATTCTAAGTTCTATACAGTATCAGGTGGGAAACCAAATTTTACAAATGGAAATATTTGTAAAATTATCAGCTATAAATTCTTAAAGATTCCCCGATCTATTGTTATATTTTATCCAAAAGTTGTTTTAAAAAATTCTAGTACCAAAAACAATCCTTCACAAAAAAAGGTCATAGTGTTGCCACTAGTCTAAAATGGTGAGACCGACTCACATTTTATCTAACTTTTAGCCTCTTCGCTAAACTTAATCCTTAAAGGGAAAAAAAAGATAAAATTTAAAAGTACTGTCCTTATTTGGGTTATCAGGGCCATTAGTCTGGTATTTAAGAGATCAAGTTAAGATATTAACAATTATACTACTGAATTAAATATTAGCACTTCCAAATCAAAAGTTCATTAAAAATTTCCCTAATTTGGCTATCATATTTAGGTATTTCTAAGGCATACACATAAGAATAATAATGCTTATGTTTGTGTACTTGCTATGTTTAATGATTGCATTAAAGTCCAGCAAAATCATCAATTAAAAAGAAATTCAATACATTTTGAAGAGTTGCTTTCCTTCCCATCAGTAAGTTCAATTATCAAAAGCAGACACTTTCTTTTAAAAATTAAAAAAATCTGTTACGTTTGACACGTGAAGGAGCCCGTGGGAAATGATTTCCCCAGCATCCTTCCTGAATGCACTGATCGCTCCCTACCACTGCATTTGTGTACGTCGTGATAAACAGGAGAGGCGAATAAAATAGAAAAAAAGAAAAAACAATTCACAGAATAACCTTGCGTCCCTACCAACCATCCAATTAGCCTAAGTCCCTAGCTGACAAATTACCTAGCCAACAGTATCGAAGTTATAGACACTACATGTGATGACACCACAGATCACCCCTCCGTAGCTCGCCCCCCACTGCCTCCAAGGTCCCCATCGGAGGATGCCTCTTTGAAGACCCGGGAAGGTCTGCCTAGGGACGTCAGATCTCGGGACCGTTAAACACCCGAGGCTCAGGAAGGAGGTGGGCGGGCCAGGCCTGGGAGGAACTGACCCGCGAGACCCGCCAGAGCCTCCGGGGGAGGGCCCAAGCGCTCCTCGCCTCCGACCCGCGGCAGTGCATAGGGCGCCGAGCGGCGGAACCTCCCTCCGCCCCGCGGGCCACCCCCGCCCGCCCTGGCTCCGGGGGAGGGGCGCGGAGCAAACTCCCCTCCCCCACGGCACGGCTAGGCCGCCGCCGCCCCACCCCGAGAAGCCCGCACCCACCCCCGGCGCGCCGGCCTCGTCCCAGGGCGGGGGCGGGGGCGGTGCAGGCAAGGGAGGCATCTAGGCCTCGGTACCAACCTCGCTGTTGAAGGTTTTCACGGCCTCCATGTTGTCTGCACGGAGGCCCGAGCCCGGCGGCGGAAGAGGCGGCGGCAGCTGTACTGGGTGGAGAGCGCGAGACGCGGACGCCAGCGGGAGAGCGGCCGCTGCGACCTGGGGCGGGCGCGGAAAGGAGGCACTGGCGGGCGAGGGCACCCTCAGAGGCGGTGAGGCCCGGGCATGGCTGCTTGGCGGGCGAAGCGCCGGTCTGGGGACAGAGCCTGCTGGGGCGGGTCGGCAACGGGCGGGGGAGGGGCTGGCGCGGCGCCTTCCCTTCTCCGCCCCACTCGGTCTTGGTCCTCCACCCTCAGGCCCCGTCCCCTATGCTCTCCACCCCCTTCTTCCTCTTCTTCCCACAGGCTTCTGTTTCACCTCCCCGCCGCTTGGGCCACAGGAACCAGCAGCGCACCGCGAAGACAGAGAGGAAGCGCTGGCAGTGGCGGCTGCGGCATCCAATATGGCGGACACGATCAGGCCGCGTACTTCGGAGTCGGCGGCGCCAGCCAGCGCGCCCCCTGGCGACTGGACCGTGTGGACCCCGCTCCCGTGCGAGAACCATCGAGCGAGCGCCGGCCAGAGCGTCGCTGCTCGGAGGCTGGCCCGGTTTGGCTCGCGACCCCTGCCCCGCGCCCCCGTACGCGGGAGCTAGCGCTGCGGCGCAGCGGGATGCAGCGGGTGGATAGTCCCTCCTGGGACGCTTTTCTGTAGCGTCGCTCTAAGGATAACCTTAATGTGCCCGGGAAGCGGCCAATTAAGGAAACAGCAGTGTGTTTATTTCCGTTTTTCCCCGTGGATTGGCTTCTGTACAAGCGATTGCGTTTTGTAGCTTTTTAGAACTTTAGTGGACAGAGGCCTAAGGTTGACAGCCCAAAGAAAAGTTCCTAGTCATTCATGTAGTAACAGTGAGTCCAAAGAGGAAACATAGAAACAAAAGCTGCGGATCCGGGGAGGGAAGCTGGCGCGCAGCGGCTGCGTGCAGGAAATGCGCGTTGCGAGCCAACCAGGTCTGGGGTGGCCCAGACAATGCGTGCAGGGCTGTGCACGGCTGTACAGGCGGGAAGGGGACCTAGGGCGCACGCCATTGGGATGGGTGAGAGGGAACCCATCATTGTGGGAAGAGAATTATTCTAGAGTTGTTTTTTCCCGGATTCTCTGGAGTAACAAGGTGAATACAGTATTTTTTATATGCAGTAAGACCGGTTGCTAACAAAATGTCTTCTTATTTGGTACAGTGTAAAATCGGTGCCAATTCTGGGACTAACATCTATTTGAAGTTTAAGATTTAGGAGTGTCATCGAACCCCCAAACACTGCTGTCCTGTTAAAAGTCAATTTTCGACAATTAGTCCTCCAAAATTCACTCGCGAGAGGAAAAATGACAAAATGTTTACTCTGGATGACCGCTGGAATCAGAGTAGTTTGTGATAGCTGAGCCGTGAGCTATGTAAAACAAAGTAAGGCCCTTTCTGACATTTAGGGTCTTTAAGTCCACCTCATTGACAGCTTCACTACTGGGGCTGGGTCCTTAAAAGGTAGAGGAGCCCATCAGTAAAAGTTTACATTTTTAAATCTAAATTTCATATGCCAACACTCACAAAATTGTCCATCTCCATTGTCTGCATTCCTCATACGCCTAGCTATGCTTATCTCTTGCCAACACCCATGGTGGCCTCCTAACTGTTCCCTTGTTTATTTTCCTACAATTCATTCTCCAGACAGTAGCTAGAGTGATTTTTTAAAAAACACGTCAAAACAGTCACTCCCTTGGTTTAAATCCTTGTAATACCTCCCCTTCAGATACTATCCTAACCTTTTACCTTCTGCAACTCACCGCTTTCTCCTTGCTCCTGTCACCCACACTAGCCTCCTCACTGTTACTTGACAACAGATGGCGTTTTCCTACCTGGGACATTTGTATGTGACTGCTCTCAGCTATTATGGTATTTATTGCTCATGTTCTTTTTCATAGCTGATCCTGCAAGAGGTCTCCTAATTGCTTCATCCAACATGCTAGGAGTTCAGTACTGTGCTTAGTTGTATTCAAACCAGGTTTTCACAATCAAAATTCACCACTGTGGAATTGGGCATGTTGCATACCTGTAATCCCAGCACTCTGGGAAGATGAAATAGGATGGCAAGTGTAAGCCCAGCCTTAGCGACTTAGCAGTTGAGCAAGACCAGGTCTCAAAATAAAAAATGAAAAAGGGCTGGAACTGCAGCTCCGTGGGAAGGCCCTGGGTTCAGTCCTTAGAACTGCTGAGAAACTAATTCACCACTGCAACCTGTGGGGGATTATTCCATTACACATGGGACCAGTGGTGACTGAGGTCATTGGGCCTGAGCAATTAAAATGCAATACATGCTAAAGAGTAAAGTCAGTTGTCAACATATTATACAATTTGATTTTATAAAGTTTCCACACCCAGAAAGACAGCATATCTTGATTAGAGCAAGAGGGAATAGAAGCAGAGGGCATCGTAAGCATACCCTTCGGGTGAAAAGGAGATAACGCAAGAAGGTCCAGAAAGGTTAAAGGAAGATACAGTCCCGGGGCCCAGACTACATACAAAGTTTATATACATCCCTCCAGTAACAAACACATCAATACTCATCTGTATTACATGTATGTGGATATATATGTGTATGTTTTATGTTAGGATTCTCATTCCAGTATACCAGATTAAGCTAGCTTAAGCAGAAAGAACTCACTATTAAAATGCAGGTTTTTCTCGTGTAACCTGGTGTCAGGAATGCACTCGAGAGAGACCTGAAATAAACTTGAGAACACCTAGGAGACAGCCTAATCTCTGCTTACCTGTTCACTTGTTTTTCTGGTCATTTCTCCAACTCTATCTTACATAATGGGATATGCTAATACTCCTGGTTTTATAGTTCTAGATACCCAGAGGACCTGAATGAAAGCCTTTCCTTCCCAGTTCCAAATTCCTAAGGGAAAAAGGAAGGCATTAAATTGACCCAGTTTGGATCAGATGGACCAACACCAAGAAACAGAAGGCCATTCATTCATTTTCTGAAGATTTGTGTGGGAGATATTGGGCAGGACTACTCCAAGTTACTAGAAGAGATAATACAAATTATAAATTATGACACATCCTAGAGTTATGGCATTCTCTAGTGTGATTATCATTGGCCTGTGCTCTAAAACTAAGTCAGTCCCAAGAGTAGCTCATAGGATCTAATTCAGCCAAAAGGTCAGAGTCAAAAATAATCTGGAGCTATGTTTACCATAGAACTTTCTGGGATCATTAAAATGTTCTGGATCTATGTTGTACAATGCAGTAGCTCCAGCCCCATCAACTACTGTACATTGGAAATATGGCTAGTGTAACAGAGGAAAATCATTTTTAACTTTATTTCGTTTAGCTGATTCATAGTTAAATATAGGCCTGTAGCTACTTTATTAGAAAGCACAAATCTAACTAGAGGGGATTACTAGATAAGTTTAGCAATTTAGAAAGACCCCATCTCAGTTCAGTGGGAGGCCGAGGCAGAAGGATTGGAGTGAGTTTAAGGCCACCCTGGACTACATAGCAAGACCCTGTCTCAAAAAGCCCATCTCTAATAAAAAGGACTGGGGGTATAGCTCTGGGGTTGATGTGCACTGAAGAGGTGGTTCTTCAAATGGCTAAAGGTAAAATAACGCACACCATAATTAGTAAAAAAAAAAAAAATCAAACATTTTGAGCTTTTATTTTTTTTATTTTTATTGAAGTGATGGTGTTAGAGATTGAACCCAGGGTCTTGTCCATGCTGTGCAAGTACTCTGCAATGAGCTACAGCCCCCTTTGAATATTGTTTTAACATTTGTCACCCAGTGATAAATCAGATTCGTGTCTTCCTCCTTCACGATGAATTTTCCCAAACTTCTAATACGTAACACTCTCAAACAAAGTTGTTTGCCCAACCAAAAAGTAGTTTTCCCCCAAGGCTTTCAAAATGAACACTACTACAGTTTGCTTGTGAGAAGGCAATATTTTGCACACTATAAAGTTTCATGCTGCTATTATAAAATATTACAGGTTTTGTTGACCACACAAACATTGATATGTTTCAGATTATCGGATAGGACCAAATTATTTTGTTGCTCTAGGAGAAAAAGGATAAAATGCCCGGAAGTCATTTCCTTGTTTCCTTAGACTCAGTATTTCTTCTATAAATATATAAGTTGAGAGCATCATTATAGGGGGCACCACGGTGACCATACAAATAAGGCCTTCCTAGGTTATAATATCTTGCGATCATTGTGTTCCTCATGTTTGGTAATTCAAACATCCAAAGTAGATCAGTGCCTCATGGACAAACTAATGATAACCAAACACAGAAATTGCTACATACTGTTCCTGTTTTGCATTGTAGCAAAGTGCAATCATTCAGCCCATTCTTTCAGTCAGTGATGGACCACATATATGGCAGTGGTCCCATAAGATTGTATCTCCCTGTGAGGTCCTAGCCATCTTTGTGTACATACACTCCTAACAACCCATTTCTCAGAATGTCTCATCATTAAGTGACCACACCCATACCTGAGGCTGAGTATGTTATAATGAAAAGTTTATTTAGCTCACAGTTCTGGAGGTTCAAAGACATGGCACCTACCAGCTCCTCAGCTCTTCCAGAAGGTCTCATGGTTCAACTCACTGTGGAAAGCAGACAGGAAAAGTAAGCACAAGTACAAGACTACCTATGTGAGAGAGATGGAGAGGAGGTGCCAGGCTCTGGAGGTAACCAACCCACTCCCATGAGAGTGAGAACTCACTCCTGCTAAAGTAGCATTAATTCGTCTTCAAGATCTCAAAACCGGGGCCGGTGATATCGCTCAGCGGCACGGGTGCCTGTTGGCGCGCGAGGTCCTGAGGTCGTCCCCCCGGTACCCACAAAAAAAAAAAAAAAAAAATCTCAAAACCTCTAAACACTGTCACATTGGAGGTTAAGCCTCAGTACAAATTCGGGTGGGGACAAACCATACTCATCACAGCAGTACCCCTCCAAGTGCAAGTGTGTAATTTACTATAGGATGTATCGCTTTCAAATGACTAGAATTCCCTTATGTTCTATTATGTATTTAAGACAAAGTCTTTCATATCAAGGTCTCTGGGAGACTAATAATTTAAAGTAACTTTGAATTACTAAAAGGTAAAAAGGGAACTTTCAATGATTAGAACTTCTATGTCCTTCCCCCTGACAGTTACCCAACCTTCAGTGTTCTTTTCTCTGAGGCTCCACTGAACAAACTGCAAACATCTCTGACACCTGTTAACCTTTAAACTGACATGCTTTGGCCAAATTTAAACCCTCTAAGACTTTAGTGAGGCCCTTTGCAGGAGACCTGATTTTAGGGGTGAGGATGTAGCTTAGCAGTAGAGCACTTGCCTAACGTGCAAGGCCCTGGGTTCAATCTCCAACACTAAAAAAAAAAAAAAAAAAAAAAAAAGTTACATATAATTTTATAGATATTTAAATCTAAATCTGAAGGTTTCAAGGTGCTTTTCTTACTGGTTTTGAGTGGTGGTGTGAACTGAATTGTGTCTTCCCAAAATTTACATGTTGATGTTCTAACCCCTGCTATCTCAAATTGTGACCATATTTGGAGATAGGGTCTTTACAAGGATGGTTAAATTAAAATGAGGTCATTCAAATGGGCTCTAGTCCAGTCTGAATGTGTCCTTACAGAAGAGGAGGGAAGACCCTGGGAAGAAGGTAGAAGACCACCTACAAGCCACAGTGAGAAGCCTCAGAAGAAACCAAGCCTGTAACACCTTGATCTTATATTCAAGGCTCCTGGAATCAGGAAAAGATAAAATTCTGCCCTTTAAGCCACTTAGTCTGTGGTACTTTGTTATTTCAGCCCCTGCAAACTAATACAGGTGGTGCATAAAACTTTTGAGAGTGGCAATCCAACATGTTTAAAGCTTGCAAGCTAAAAGCAGTGGGAGCAGTGGGGAAGGTTGCTAACATTTTTCTTTTGAGGGGGGAAACATTTGGATTTGTGTTTGAGAGTAAATTGTTCTTCATGGGGGGCTTGCTATATTTGTTTACAAAGGTAAATTCACAATTTTATTTTGAAATGAAGTGTCCCTCTGCTCTGTGCGATCATGTAAAAATTCACGTGTGTTGTTGGTAAAGTTATTAAGCTAACTTGGAGTTGAAGTCAAGTTTCAGCATGAGAATGGATTTTCACTTCTGCCTGGGCCTCGAGAGGATAGCACTATTTGACCTGACATAGGGATAATCTGGTCGAAGACTCTCCCATGGTCCACAGGTAACCTGAGCCCTGCAATAATAGTAGCAGGTGGGTGAACCACTAGACTTTTCTTGCTATTAGGTTAGTTTGGCACACATTTTGCAGTCAAGTAAGAGGCTTAGAATAACAACATTTGTTATTTAAAAGAAGATTTAATCAGTTGATTGCATGGCAATTACCCATTTATTGGATTTATTTAAACTTTAGTACACCAATGATACATTCATTCCTCCTGGATATGTTTTATGTTTCTAAGGCTTTTCTTCTAGAATTTTTCTTTTACTCTTCTCATTTTCACATTTTTTCCATCTGTTCTTCTGAACATGCAAAGGTAAATAAGACATAACAATAAGGACGTAAAAAGGAAAAGCCTCAACAAAGATGAGAGAAAGGCCAAGAAAGCCAAATTTTTCCAAGGAAAACGAGATGGCAGTACAAAGCACCAACTGCAACCCCAACATTAGATAGGTTGGCATCTAGGAATGTCCATTAGAGTTAGTAAAAAGGTTTCATTGGCAACTTGAAAACAACTTCAGTGGAATGGTGGGACAGAAATCAGTTTGCAGCAAAAAAGAAGAGTGATTGCTGAACAACTCTTTTCAAGAGGATTTTTCAAAGAAAAGAGACAAAATAGAAGTTAAAGGGAAGAAGAGGTGAAGGACATGGTTCTTATACCAGGGTGTCCTGGGGCACAGCAGCAGATCGAAAGGACACCAAAGAATGGACATAGAAAATATCCAGGGAAATACACCAGTACTCCTCACCCCAGAGGAACTACTACCTCAAGGAAATTCACCATTATATTTTACATTTATGTGGTATTGGTGATCATACCCAGGGCCTCGTGCACACTGGACAAGTTCGTTACCACAGAGGTACATCTCTGGGCACTTAAAATTTTCATTTTGAGATAGGGTCCCACTAATTTGCTCAGACTATTCTCAAACTTGCTATCTTCTCGCCTAAGCCTCCTGAGTAGCTGGGATTAAAGGCCTATGAGACCACACTCAGTGGGAAATCACAATTTTGTTGTTTTTTCTTTTCTTTTTTCTCCTTTTATTTGATTTTTTTTCTCTTTTTCTAATGGTGGTAAAGTTTCGCATCTATTAAAAGTGGGAAAAAGCAGAAAAGTAAGGGGAAAATGAGCCTGCAGAGCAAGTTAGGGCTGAGTAAAAAGGAAGGAAAAAATAAAAATACACCCTAGAGTGGGTGGGCTATCATGAAGAGGCATGAATGCCCACAATTTTAAAATTGTATCAATCGTACTACAGTCCTTTCTGTGAGGTCATGTTTTTGAAGTTGTATTTCTGTCGGTTGGAGCACAAGGAAAGTACCAAGTGATAGTCAAGGTGGAGCTGGAAATAAGAATGTAGTTTTCCAAATGATTTCAAGGTTTGAAAGAGTGTGAAGTACTGGACAGGCACAGAAGCTCCATGGTTAAGTAATTGTGCTTAAGGAAGGATTAAACATTTTTTTCTATTTATTTGTGTTACTATTTTTTCAAATACTTACTAAGTAGCTAAGATGTAAGAATTTTTTCAGTTGTTTGAACCTAAGGACTTTTGTTTGTTTTTGTTTTTCAAGACATGGTCTTGCTATGCAGTTCAGGCTGGCCTTGAACTCACTATGTAGCCCAGGCTGTCCTCAGACTTGTGGCAATCCTCCTGCTTCAGCCTCCCCAGTCCTGAGATTACAGGCATGTGCCACCATACCCAACTAAGACCTAACCACTTATTGATGGAACTGTTAGATATTTATTCTAGCACGGGGGACCAACTCCAAAAAAGAGATATTAAAGGGTACTTTGAACCCAGAGGGTGTGAGAACCTCTGGGTTAGGATTGTGTTTTATTGATTTGTTCCATTTGTAATATGAAGAGAGTACAGAATGACATAAAATTTCAAAAAGTAGCTCTTGGGGCTAGAGCTCAGTGGTAGAGCTCTTACCTAGTAGGAGTAAGGCTCTGGGTTTGGTCACCAGCACTACAAAAAATAAAGGAAAAAAAGTATTTGTTAAAAGATATCTATCTATATATATATATCTTTTTACAATATACCTTGTCATTTTGTCTTATTTAACATAAAAGATTTATAGAGAAAAATGGATTAGTAATGAAGTCTTATAAAGAGAATTAAATGTACATGTTGAAAGAATTAGTGTTCAAGGCATAAAATGGCAGTAAAATGGAAACTAATATTATCCATGGAGTCAAAGAGGGATTCCTGGAGGTCAGGACACCTGGCACATAGTTTAAGAACCACAGCCATGGTCCCTTATTCCCTTAAACTCCAGGGACAGCTGACACTCTTAAAACAGTAGAATACTGGCATAATGGCAGAGGAGACTCCATTAATATTTTTTTTTTGTGGGTACCGGGGGGGTCGACCTCAGGACCTTGCGCGCCAATGGGCACCTGTGCCGCTGAGCGATATCACCGGCCCCTTTTTTGTATGTGGGTTCCGGGAGTCGAACTCGGGCCGTCGCGCTTGCAAGGTAGGCGCTTACGCCACTGAGCCATCTCACCGGCCCTCCATTAATATTTTTATTGTATAACTTACCAACACCAGCTTAAGTACGTAAATTTCTTTTTTTAAATGCATCACTGAAGTGACAGAAAGTAAAAGCAAATCTTGGAGGTCAAAGAAGTAGAATCAGGAATCCAAAGAAGTAAGGAACTTTAGAATGGCAGAACCCTGGTCATCTCTGTCAGACCCTGATGTCTCCAATCTTTGATCCTAATAACCATAGAGGATAAGCACACGGAACACATGGTGACCAAGTTATGGAGTCTTGGAAGAGGACTTTGCGCAAAGCTAAATGGCAGTGTCTTCAGTAAAACGGCTGAAGTGTACAATGGGGGAGGCATAAAAAATTGTCCACAGGGAAAAATTTCCCTTGAGCATTTGTAACCACAAGTCAGACCTCAAACAATTTGTGGTCCAATTCATAATACTTAGGTGATGTGAAGAACCTCAAGTAAAGCAATTATTTTAAATTGGTACTGGGTTGGCATGCTGCCAGGCAACTGACAAAATAACTACAAATTCTCTAGGAAGAAAACAACTTCAACCTGACCATCCAAGATGCCTGACAAATTAAAGTCCATTGCAAATAAGACTATATAATTTAACAAACAAACAGGAAAAGAAAGCACCATGAGTGGAAGCTACCAAAAACACAAAAGAGAGTAGAACCAGGAGAGCAAAATGCTCAGGGAATGGACTTGACAAATCTAGAATACAAAATGTTTAATAGATTTCCTGAAAACGATAGATGAGGTTGTCAAGACAAGCCCCTATTTCTGAAAACAACAAAAAATATTGGCTAAAAGGGAAAAAAGTTAACTGGCTCTACACATGCCGAAGATTAAAACTAGACCCATATCTTTCACCATGCACTAAACTAAATTCAAAATGGATCAGAGATCTAAATATTAAAACAGAAACATTAAATCTGCTGGAAGGTAGAATAGGTAAATCCCTTGAAGACATTGGTGTAGGCAAAGACTTTATGAATAAAAACTCAACCGCACGGGAACTATCCCAAAGAATCAATAACTGGGATCTCATCTTATTAAAAAGCTTTTGCACAGCAAGAGAAACCACCAACAGAGTGCAAAGACAACCCACAACGTGGGAAAAAATGTTTGCCAGCTGTTCCTCAGACAAAGGATTACTATCGAGAACATATAAAGAACTCAAAAAAATCAGACCTCCCAAATTTAAAGACCCACTCCAAAAATGGGCATCTGAGATGAATACACAGTTCTCAGATGAAGAAATACTAATGGCAAATAAATATACAAAAAAATGTGCAACATCACTAGTCATTCGAGAGATGCAAATTAAAACAACACTGAGATACCATCTCACTCCAGAAAGAATGGCTACTATAAAGAAATCAACTAATAACAAATGCTGGAGGGGCTGTGGGGAAAAAGGAACCCTTCTTCACTGTTGGTGGGAGTGTCGACTGGTACAGCCACTGTGGAAGTCAGTGTGGAGATTCCTCAAAAAACTGGGGTTGGAGGTCCCATTTGACCCAGCTATTCCCCTTCTGGGCATCTTCCCAGAAGAATTAAAAACATCATACCACAGCGATATATGTGCACCCATGTTTATAGCAGCACAATTTGTAATAGCCAGATCTTGGAAACAACCCAAATGCCCATCAACTGAGGAATGGATAAGAAAGATGTGGTATTTTTATACAATGGAGTACTATTCAGCCATAAAGAAGGATAAACTAGAGACTTTTATAGGTAAATGGATGCAACTCGAGAAAATACTCATAAGTGAAATAAACCAGACGCACATGTGTAAGCATCGTATTGTCTCTCTAGTATGAGAAACTGAAAGAGTAAATAAGAGCCAAAATGTACAATAGACACGGTGAATCAAAAAGAAACTGGTCAATAAGAAAGAGAGACTGGAATATGGAAAAGAAAGAAGGGAAAGGGAAAAAAAATTGTATATATATATAAGATGGTTAAGATAGATACACTACCAATTTTACTTAGTTCATTGAAGAGTAAGGTTTGAGCCAATAATGTTTGGACAATTGAATGCTAATGTCTGGTATCCTGAATAACTAACTTAAAGATAATAATACGTAATGCATTGACCATTGTTACCCTCATGTTATGTTGTTTTGAAAATTTGTTCTTTTTTTGATTTGTTTTGTTTTTTCTTCTCTTTAAAATTAAAAAAAAAACAAAAAAAAAAAACAAAAAATAAAAAGAAGTGATTTTCCTTACCATTCAAAAAAAAAAAAAAGGGAAAAAATCTGAAAAGAATTGAAAGCACTAACAGCAGGACAAAATCTAAAAAAAAAAAAAAAAAAGTGAGGACTCAAGAGAAGCAAACATAACCCTGAAATTGCTTTTGTGTTGAGAGCATTTTTCACTCCAGACACACTTGAACTTTGGGTTTTGACAGCTGCCGGGGGAAAAGGGGCAGAAGTCAGAGCTGAAGTCTTCCAAGTCATGAATCTAATGCGAGTCTCCACTTCAAGCTGGACCTTCAAAGGGCTACAGCCCAGGATTAGGGTGAAACAGAAGTTAACTCACTTTCACCTTCACCTCAGGGGACTATGAGAAAAATTTCTTTGAGCAAACAGTGCAAGAAGAGGGTAAAATGCTGAACGATGAAATAAAACCCAGCCTCCACATGGATTTGCACCTCAAAATTACATTATCTTTTTTTTTTTTTTTTTTTTTTGTGGGTACCGGGGGGTCGACCTCAGGACCTCGCGCGCCAGCAGGCGCCCGTGCCGCTGAGCGATATCACCGGCCCCTTTTTCGTATGTGGGATCCGGGAGTCGAACTCGGGCCCTCGCGCTTGCCGGGCAGGCGCTTAAGCCGCTGACCCATCTCACCGGCCCTAAAATTACATTATCTTGAACCCTTGATATAGTTCTACGTGTTCTGGAAATAATAGCACCCAAGGGCAGCTACACAGGAGCAGCAGCACAAATCTCCGGAGGACCATCCCTTCATCCAAGGCTGTAAGGAAATCCTGCGAAGAAATTCTCAGGGAAAATTGGTGTATTTGTTTTTCATTGCTGCTCTAACAAATTACCACAAACTTGGTAGCTTAACAGAAAATTTGTTACAGTTCTGAAGATCAGGAGTCAAAATTAGTCTCACTGGGCTAAAATCAGGTTGTCAGCAGAGCTGCTTTCTCCCTACTGGAGGCTCAGAGAAGAACTCATTTGTGCCTGCATTCTTTGCCTGGAGGCCTTTTCTTCTATCTTCAAAGCAAGCAAGGACAGGTCAGTTCCTCACTCCAATCCCCATCACACCTCCTCCTCTCACATTTTCCTGCCTCTCTTCCCATCTGCAAGCACTTGTATGATTGTATCAGGCCCACAGAGATAACCCAGGATAATCTCCCATCTCAAAAGTTTTAATTTCATCACACCCTTTACATATAAAGGAATTTCATTCTTTTGTTGTATAATAGTCTCAGGTTCCAGGGATTTGAATGTAAACATCATTTGGGGAAAGTTTTTTCTTTTTCCAGTTTATTACACAAATACTACAAACTGATTATAAAAGGCAGCTTTTATCTATACTTAAGCACTTACATACTCTATAACTTTTGCAGTTTAAGATGCAACAGTAAAACTAACACAAATTGTTTTCCTTTATAATTTTATGAAGATTCATTTTTACTGTAGATCTTAGCAATCTCAGCATACAATTTTTGTCTTTCTTTATAGAGTCAAGAATTTTCACTTTTTTACATAAAGGAAGCACTTAATAGCTTCTCTTTGGCATATCCAAATTTCTAGCATTGATACTCTTGAACTTTGGGGACATTGTCAAGTACAACAAGGGTTACTTAACACAAACACTGTGATACTGCAGTTGTCCATCGATAACTGAAACAGCTGTTAAGTGCCCAACATGATGGCTGGTAGGCCTGGTTATGTGCACGATGTGAATATACTGGACAAAGGGAAGAGCCGGGTTGCAGGTGGGATGGCACAAGAGTTCATCATGCTGCTCAGAATGGCATGAAATTTAAAATTTATGAGTTGCTTATTTCTGGAATTTTCCATTTAATATTATCAGACTGTACTTCTCTGCAGGTAACTGAAACCATGGAATGTGAAACTGGGGAAGGAGGGGACTACTGTACAAAGCAGCACACCCATAGCATGAAACACCACAAAGTTAGGCAAAAAAAAAAAGTAGCAGGGAGCTGAAAGGTGAACAATTCCCAGAGCCAGGAGATAACTGTGAGTTCTGGTTAGCCCCACAGAGAATCTGCTCGAACACTTGGTGTCAAACCAGGAGCAGCTAGTCTCACCCTAACAAATCAAGTAACTCGACCACTTGCAAAACAAAATCCCACGTTCTTTAAAGGAAGACTACAAAATCCACACACTGTTTTAGTAACATGCAAAATGATTAGCATTCAATAGATAACAAATTAACAAACAAATATGAAAAGGGGCACGTGACTGTTGTTGGAGGTCCCCCAAACCACCTTAGGCTTCTGTGATTAGCCAGGAAGTCTCACAGAATTCAAAAAAGCTGCTATACTCACAATTACAATGAAAACATATGCAGGGTAAAATTGACAAAGGTAAAAGATGTAGAAGAGAGCTGGAGTCATGTGGATAGTGTTTATTTTTCCCAGCAGCAACAATAACCACAAAACATTGCTAAACAGGCAAGCTTACTGCAGCCTTTGGTTCAGGCATTTTGTTTTGCTTTGTTTTGTTTTGCTTTGCTTTGCTTTGCTTTGCTCTGTTGGGATGGTGGTGGTGGTCATGGTCCTGTAGGCATGGAGTGTCCAGTGGCTACTTACATATTCAGCCTTCAGCCCCTCAATCACAGCAATACAGCACGACTGTAAGTCAGCTACCATAAATCACAGTGTTACATAAACTTCTGGGGTTGGCCCAAGACCCTAGGTAAATAATGCTTCTCTTAACAGGCAGGATATTCCAAGGGCTTATGGACATTTTCCAGGATCCTGTCAAGGGCCAGACCTTTCTTTGGAATGTGCAAGATTTGAACATACAAGGCCTACTGAGTCATCTATCCCTTTGCTGCAGAGTAACATATATCCAGGAGAAATATAAATAAAAAGAAGCAAGCCCAGAAATGATAGACATAATTATAACAGTGATTACGAACAAATACATAGATTTAGAGAAAACCATGAAAATAATGGAGGAAAACATTGACTATAAAAATAACAAAATGAAATTTCTAAAAGTGAAAAAAAAATGCCCAAAGTAACACATACATATACTACTTTGAAAATTTAAGTAAATTGACGGTGGTAGGAACCAGATTTCTCACTGTTGGAGTTCTGCAAGGGAAAAAGGCTAGAATGATCCATGTAATGAAATAATGGATCAGAGTTGGAGATAATCAATATGAACTCTTGTTCAGGTTAACATATATACAGATGGATGTATAAAGAAACATTTATAAATATGTGTATATACTTAGATTAATTACACACACACATACAATTTCCTTAGTACAATCTGGAAGTAATGACACCCCAGTACATCTGACAAGTACATCTAATGCCAAGATTTTGTGGTTTCTAACATTATTTTCCAATAAATGAAACCAGAGCTGCTTGGAGAAGTGGCTGATTTTAGGATTGGAGCACAGAATATATCAGACAAGTGAGAACAAGCAAATGCTAAACTCATATACACCATGATAGGGGTATGTCAAAGTGAAAAGGGAAACAGCTGAAAGAGCTTCCAGTGGCTAAAATGAGACAATTAGAGCAACAAAATTAAGCATATTCAATTATAATCACTTTAATGGAATGAAAACTCAATATTGTTGAGATGTCAATTCTTGAAGTGACTTAAAAGTCTCATTGCAATTTAAAAAATTCAGTGCACTTCTCTGGAAAATTGATGGACTGATTCTAAAGTCTATATGAAAATGAAAATTATTTAGAATATCTAAAACATTTTTAAACAAAATATCCCACACTTATAGATAACTATGAATATGCATTTAATTCATTGTCTACAAAAGTGCCAAGGTAATTTAATGTGATGTTCTTTAGTTTGATTTTAGGTATTGAGTTTAGTTATGCTACTTCTTTTTCCTTTTTTTTTTTTTTTCCATAGACTCCAATTTAGTAATCACAGCTTGCTCCTCATAGCATACAGGATAATCACACTAATGAAGAGCAAATATGCAGGCAGCAACCTTCAGGAGTTGAACACTGGGGGAGAAATTACTTCAAAACTACGATAGGTACTTATAGTCGATGTCTAGTAATTCTCTTAGTTGCAGAAATTCCCAGCTTAGCCCCTTTAACTATGTCATAGATGGAGTGATTTTTTTTTTTTAATAAACAGGACTGCTTCACACTAGGGAAGAAAGTCCATCTTGAATCCAAAGTGTTTCTTACTTTTTTTTTATGTGGGTTTTAAAGCAACAATCAGGTCAGAGTTTACAAGTGGGAAAATATTCTGCTTCATGTTTTTGTACTATTGGTAAGAGTTTAAAATCAACATCATTAATCATGGTATCCACAAATAAGCCACCTGACACATTAATTAATTCATTCCATCAAAATAACTTCATTAGAGAATTAAGTCCACTTTAGGAAGAGTGATTTCATGACTGCTTGAACCATTTAGATTTGTGTTCAGTAGTTAAAAATGTTCAATTCTTTGCTTCTACCCAGACTGATCTCAAATTTCTCTTTATACCCTATCCTTTCTAAAGCCAAAGGACATCTGTAGCACATAATCCAGTAGAGGCAGAAGTAAATAACATGATTAGTAGCTTTTTTTTTTTAGCCTGGTTTTGTCATTTCTAGGCAGTAAGTAGATCATATGTGAACAGATGTGGAGGTTCATAGGGGCTCCTAACAATTGTAAGTTGTATCTAAGCATGGTTGAAAATCGCAAAGCTGTCATTGGACAACAGTGGGATTTTAGCTCCATACACTATCTATGGAGCTCTTTTATGTTGGAATGGAGTTAAACATGGAGAGCTTCAAAAAGAACAACTAGAGAATTCACTTGAATGAAAAACACACCATCTAAGGCCTATTACAGGACATGCTTGTGTTAACAAAAACCTAAGTAGTAGGGCCGGTGAGATGGCTCAGCGGCTTAAGCGCCTGCCCGGCAAGCGCAAGGGCCCGAGTTCGACTCCCGGATCCCACATACGAAAAAGGGGCCGGTGATATCGCTCAGAGGCACGGGCGCCTGCTGGTGCGCGAGGTCCTGAGGTCGACCCCCCGGTACCCACAAAAAAAAAAAAAAAAAAAAAAAAAAAAAAAAAAAAAAAAAAAAAAACCTAAGTAGTTACAAAATAAGATGCAAGGTATTTTTTTTAAGCATCAAGAAAACATTGTACAAAGAAACTGTATTAGTTTTTTAAAATGTTTTTTAGTCTAGGGGCTGGGGCTGTAGCTTGTGTTTGGCATGCACAAGACCCTGGGTTCAATCCCCAGCATGCACGTGTGCACGCACACACACACACACACACAAAGAAAAAAATTTATTCTGTTTTTTTTTATGAGTTTTTTTTAACATACATTTCCTCTGCTGATATCACATGAGTCATGATCCCTTATAATACAGGCAGGGGATTTACTAATATGAGAGTGTGCCATTCCCTCAGTTGCTTCAGCTTGGAATTCCTACTCCTGTGTGCCTGCCAGGCATGCGTCCCTTCACTGCAGATATTCAACAGTAGCTGTCAGATTAGCCTCAGAGACTTCCCTCATTTGTTCCATTTTCGGGGTCAGCTTTTCCTCTGCTGTATTGCCGAAGTGGTCACGCTCCTCTGATGCCTTCTACAGGACTTCTCGCTTGTGTTTCCTCCTCTCTGCCAATTGCTTTGGCACCTGGGCCTCCTGAGACTTTCTCTTCTCTGAAGCCTACGGTTTTCTTCTTGATCTCCTCCAGGGACAAGATGGAGATGGCAGCTCTATGATCAGTTCAACAGCCTGAGCAGAGGCACGTTTGTTGGTTTACTTCTCTTCTATGTCGTTGTGAGTACTGATGTTGATTCGGGTGAAAGCGGGACGCAAAAGGGAGAACAGCTCTTTCATTTGGTCCTTGTAGGCTGGGACCTCACCTTCCAAAGCTCTTACTGTGTTTCACGAGAGTCCCCTTCATCCAACAGGGCCTTGTCCATGTCCCCCACTGCTGTGTTAGCCATGATGCTAACGGGCAGGTGCTCAGTGGGGGTGAAGGCAGAGATCCAGGGACAGCCGAGATTGCCTTTTCCTTGTTTTTTCTTTTCTTTCCTTTCCTTTTCTTTTCTTTCCTTTCCTTCTTTCTTTCTTTCTTTCTTTCTTTCTCTTTCTTTCTTTCTTTCTTTCTTTCTTTCTTTCTTTCTTTCTTTCTTTCTTTCTTTCTTTCTTTCTTTCTTTTGAAGCAGGCTCTCACTATGTAGTTCAGGCTGGTCTTGAACTCACTATGTAGTCCAGGCTGACCTCCAACTCATAGTGATCCTCCTGCCTCAGCCTCCCAGTGCTGAGATTACAGCCATAGGCCACTGCTGCGTTTTCCTTTTACAGGAAAGCTTTCTATGCAGCTACAGCCCATCTTTATTTATCCTGTTCATTTTTCCTTTCATTTTCCTTTCGATTCCCTGGTTAATATATAAATAAAATGTTTACGATGTATGAAAGGCATACAAGTTTTAAATGAAACTTGTATAGCCCACACTGAAAGTGGTCCCTAAGAAATCCAGGTTCAACATTTACCTGGAGGAATCACAGGTCAGCCTACAGTGACTATAGTGTAATAAGCTCTCGCTTATTATGGGGAACAGATACAAAGTGTTAAGAAAAAATAAAAGGCACAGAACACAGGGTTTGGAGGAATCCAGGTACAGTATTCCAAAATTCTTCTCCCAGAGGTATCATACAGGTAGTGCTTAACTCCTCCAACACCAAATTGTGAAAACACATGTGAAATGCTATCTGTCAGAGAAGCTCATTAGGGATGAAGTGGCCAGGGATTTTACTGGGGGTTCAACTCTGCCTGGTACAGAAAAATTCAAGACTTACAGAACGAAAGCAGGCATTCAACAAAAACCACAGTATTTCTACAGTTTAGACATAATGAGTCATTCTTATCAGGCAACAGTGGGAACCCTCCCAAAATCCAGGTTCCCAGAAAACTAGGCGTTTTTTTTTTTGTTTTGTTTTGTTTTTTGAGGGGGGTACTGGGGATTGAACCCAGGGCCTACACATTGAGCTATATCCCTAGTCCTTCTCCACTAAATTGCCCAGGCAGGGCTCAAGTTGGGATCCTCTTGCTTCAGACTCCTAGAATGCTGGAATTATGGGCATGCACTACCATGCCCAGCTAAAAATAGGTCCTTTTAAAAATAGCATTCTCAGGTCTTTGGTAATCAATCTATTCTGCGACCCACTTCCTGTTTTTATGTCCTTTCCAAATCCTATCACCCTCCATCCCAAACTCTCCCCTTGTACTATCTAACAGCTCTCATATCAAATGTATATTTATTATTCCTTTCTTTTTTCCCCTACATGTTTATTACATGTGTGTAAAACATGTATGTGTGCCTAAACAGTATATTTTTTATATTGCAATATTTTTAACTTTATGGAATAATGTGATTTTCAATTTTTCATTAAGGTAATGTTTGGAGATTTTAATCCAAACTTTTTTTGAGAATTATCCATTTTCATGCCTGTGTATTCTAGTGTATGTACACGTTATTATACCTATGTATGTATTATGTGTATATAGACACATACGAATGTTAGAGATAGAATATAGTCTTCAATTCAGAAAAGTATTAACTTTAAATTTATTCATGAATGCATTATTTACATAAGTGAAAACAACCCAAATTGCACTAATAAAATAATGAATATTAAATTATAAGGCAGAAGATACTTTAATGATAACACTTTACTGAGTTGAAGATTATATTCATTCCATCTTTAACATCTTTAGCATGTATAGAGAGGGCATAATGTTCTAAGAAGGGCTGAACGTGGTTATACATAAATTTGTCTGTTCACATATCAAGCCTATAGATTTTTATTACTATGTTAGCTTTTCATCACTCTGAAATAATATCTTTCTCATATGTTAAATTACCATATAATCTTCTCTTTTTTTCCACTGGTTTGCCTATTAATGTATCTGTACAAAAATACTATTTTAATAATTGAAGTTTTTATAGTATGGACTTTATGATATGGTTGGTTCCACCTTCTTATTCTTTTATTTTGGACATTTTCTGGCTACTATTTCTCAAGTATTTTTTTCCATATGAACATTTAAAATTGCCTTATCTACTATTATAAATATCTGCGCCAATTTTTTTTGCAACCCCACTAAATTTACACATAGTTAGGGAGATGTGGCATCTCTTCGAAATTGAGGCTTCCATTGCTAGATAAGCAGTAAAAAAAAATAAACAGCATAAATATATGATTCATTTTTTGGTGACAAGTGCTAAGCAAAGCAGGGAAGGAGACTGGGTAGTAGTGGAGGTTGTATTTTAGAGAGGAGAAAAGAGGGGGAGAGCTGAGGATGACAAGTTTGGGAGTAAGAATAGTGCCTGGCCCTGGATAAGGAAACAGGTGGGGACAGGCAGGGGTGATGACAGCGAACTTCGTTAACTGTATCCCCAGGTCTTTGAAACTAAAGGACCAGATTCAGAATAATTTTGCGAAGTTTATTGCGAAGCTAGCAGCCACTATATTTCCTTCCCCTTCATCATATTTCATAAACTCTCAAAGTTGAAAAGAATTATGTGCTAATGTTTTGCTTCAGTGTTTAGCGAATTTTTGACAAGTGGTCATTTGGTTCCTGCTTGTATGATGCCAGTGATAAGAAAGTTAGTACTTCTCCTGGAATCCACTTTATTTTAACTTTGTTTGCTATTAAGTTCTATCTCAAACTGAGACAAAATTCACTCCCATATAACATTCATCTATTGTCTCAATTCTATATTCCAGAGTCACACTGTGAGAGTGTAATTCCTCTTTTGTAGTGTTTTCTTTCTCTCTCTTTCTTCCTACCTTCCTTTCTTTGTTTTTGTTTTTTTAGACATTGTTTCATGGCTTGGTTTAAGCTGGCCTTGAATTCACTATATAGCCCAGAACCCAGGCTGGCCTTGAACTCATGGCGATCCTCCTGCCTCAGCCTCCTGAGTGCTGGGACTAAAGACATGCACCATCATGCTAGTGTAATCTTTCAAGAAATGGACATTTAAAAAATCATCTAGCTGGGCATAGTGATACATATCTATAATCCCAGCACTTGGGAGGCTGAGGCAGGAAGATCATTTCAAGTTTGAGGCTGGTGGCCTGGGCTACACAGTGAGTTTAAAGCAAGCCTGAAGTACATAGAGAGACCCTGTCTCAAAATAAAATACATACATATATATATATATATATATATATATATATATATATATATATATACATATATTAAGTTATATATAGTACATATAATACATAAAATATATGTATTTATAGTAGATAGTATATACTGTACTATATACTATATAATAGTAGATAGTATATGTCTATATCTGTATCTATAGTCATGTTGCCTGCTCAACATGAGCAGTTTTAATTTCTTCACTTCTTTCATTCTGTATAAAATCATCTCACTGACCAAACCACTGTATAATTTTTCACTTAGATTGTGGCTCCCACACTAGATACAATACTACAAATAAGCACTGACCAACTCAGGGTGGGGTTGACCTATTAAGGCCTCTTTTATACTTCTATTTGGATGAGTTAAAATTCCACTTGCTATTTTTAGCATCTATATCATATCATGTCTCTAGTTTTTAATCTGTACTCCTGTGCATTTGGTTTCTTGGACTGAATTCCCTCTCTCTCTCTCTCTCTCTCTCTCTCTCTCTCTCTCTCTCTCTCTCTCTCTCTCTCTCTCTCTTGGTTTTTGACACAGGATCTTACTATACAACCCAGGCTGGCCCCAAACTTGTGGCAATCCTCCTGCCTCAACCTCCCAAGTGCTGAGGTTACAGGCATGCATCATCACACCCAGATTAGGCTGAGTTTTTAACTTTCAAATTTCTGATTCTGTCAAATCTATTAGCTTTGTGGTTTTGCCTCATCTAAAGTCTTACTCAGCATAATGTTGCTCTCAGAAAGTCTGCTTTTTAAGGACTCTTTTCCTACCTGTAAAGCTTTCTTCCATCTTGACATTAAACGGCACCATTTCAGTCTGTTCTAATTATGCTATTGAAAACAAATCCACCAACATTACATTGTCTACAAAAGCATCTAGCAATGCAGATACACTCCTAAATGCAATAGTATTTGTTTTATAAATCAGCTGTAAGTAGGATTCCCTGGTGAATGTGACAGCTTTCAGTCTACAGTTAAAGAATATCTCTTTATGATTTAAGTATAGCACTGCAGAAAATGTCTTGGAGGTTTCTGGTTCAAGGTCATGGACTGAACACATGTGTTTGCCTGACCGTCCTTCTGAGACTCCACTGAAATGACATTAGAAAATAAAAAGTTATATGAATTCTGCAGCAGTGCAGAGAGTAAGTGGATTCTGCAGCAGATTTAAAGAACATTCTGGAGTCAAAGTGGAATAGAAGTGCATTCATTATCACCTGTGGGATAAAGGGTGAGCTGGACTTCTAACTGCAGCACAGAGGAGTAGCACGGCCGTTGGAGACCAGCCAGCGCACACAAATCAAAGAGTGCAGCATGAAGGGTGCTAAGAGCAGAGAACAGCTGGGGTCGTCCATCTCTAGCCTTCCTCTTACACTTACCATCATCACAGAAAAGCAAAGAGAAAAGCCTGATTCTGGAAAATATAAAACAATTTCATGACATATTTTCCAAGGTGAACACTGGTTTTACTCCTTGGCTTCTAGTGAAACTCAGCAGGCTGGTTAACATGGGCCTCCAACAAATGAAGGCTTTCCAAAGAAAAGGCGTACCCCGAGCCAGGTATACTTACATAACAGGAGAAATTCATAGGAGCTATGTGAAGTAATCCATCAGGCCTTTTATTCTTTTTTTTTTTTTTAATGCGGGTACCAGGAGTCGAACTCGGGACCTCATGCTTGCCAAGCAGGTGATGATGCTGCTGAGCTATATCACTGGCCCAGGCCTTTTATTCTTTTTTTTTTTTGTGGGTACCGGGGGGTCGACCTCAGGACCTCGCGCGCCAACAGGCACCCATGCCGCTGAGCGATATCACCGGCCCCTTTTTCGTATGTGGGATCCGGGAGTCGAACTCCAGCCTTCGCGCTTGCAAGGCAGGCGCTTACGCCGCTGAGCCATCTCACCGGCCCAGGTCTTTTATCCTTAAAAATGAAGGTACTATAAAGGATTGGTAGATGTATAAATAATTAAAAAAAAAAAAACTCAAAAGAGCTAGACCAAGGCATACACACCCGAAAGTAAGCACCAAAGAAGGGAAAAGAAGAAACAGAAGACAACTAAGATTAATTGATTTCAAGAAAATATTATATTCATGATATAATTTGAACGTGACCTCAAAATTCATGTGCTAGAAACTTAATGCCCAATGCAGCAGTGCAGAGAGGTGCTTAGGTCATGAGGCTTCTGTGTCCTTGAGTAGATTAATGCATTATGAAAGGCTTGGCCAAGGGAGTTGGCTCTCTCTGGCTGTCTTGCCATGTGAAGATGTTGGTACCTTGATCTTGGACTTCCCTGCCATCAGAACTGTGATAAACTAATGTCTATTCTATATAAATTACCCACTTTGTGATGTTCTGTTATAGCAGTTCGAATGACCAAGATAATACACACAATAAAATACTTTGAAAAAGTGATAGTACCAAAAAAGGGCTATTAGAAACTAAACATATATGTGTTGCAACAAAAATTTCAATAGAACTGGAACATGAAGTTGAAGAAAATCCAATAATTCTGTTCAAACTCTAACATGTATAAGAATTTGGGGTATTTTATTAAATTGGAGCTTCTAATTCAGTAGGTGTGAAGTTCTACATTTCTAACAAGCAACAAGCTCACAGGTGATGCCAAGGCCTGTGGTTCATGGACACTTTGAGTAGACATGCCAGAGAGAGAGAGAGAGAGAGAGAGAGAGAGAGAGAGAAAGAGGGATTGAGATTCCAAAACTATACTAAAAATAGAAAATAGTAGAGAAAGACAATCCAGGAAAGCCATTATATGGAAATAATTGCTGTATCAAGAAAACAAGAAATATAGAATATTATCAAAGAGACAATAGGAGAAAAAGATCCTAGAATTGGAAAATAGTCAAAATAAAATGGCTTACCAATTGCTAAGTCGGGCGAATATAAGACACATTCACATGCAACTTCAAAACATAAGAATAAAACAAGATCTTAAAGGTTCTGAAGAATAAAAATGTTGAGACAAAACAGGAGAACTTATAAGAGACTGACAAAACCTCTCTTAGATTCAGTGAAGGCAATGCCTTACAAATTCTGAGCATGATCATCTGGAACCTGAACTTTTAAACCCAGTAAATCTTGATCATTCAAGTAAAGGTCCAACCATCATGTATCTGAAGTGTGGAAGACACTGAGGTTGGCCAAACCAAAACTATTCCCAGCATCCTTTTTTTTTTTTTTTTCTACAGCTTAGTAAGGCTGTTAAATCTAAAAATATAGGTACATGCCTTTTCACAGCCAGAGAGGCCCTGTTAGATATAATTCCAGTCAGTGAGATGTGGCCAAAAGCCAGCTGAAAGTGTTCCTGGGAAATTTCATCCATGTTCCATGTGCACTTCAAAAGAATGCACATTTTTTGTTGGTTATTTAGATATTTATTCGGGATTGTTAATCATGTTGAAAACCTGCAGCTTATTATTAGTATGCTTTATCGATAAATTTCCGAGAGTGTCTGTAACATCGCCAGGTACACTGTCACTTTATTTCTCCTTTTAATTTTACCAGTTATTGCTTTATATAGCTTCAGGCATTAGATTGTATCTTGATTATACCATTACTCTTATTGCTGTCTTTTGGCATTCAAGTTGAAAAATACTGTATTTGTCATATTAAAATTACATTCTTGGCTTTATTTTTTTCATTATTGTGGAATATGTATCTATGTCCACCCTTTTCTGAATATGTTTTTCTTGTGGCCGTTTGTTGCATTTTGCTTTTAAACCCAATTTTAGCGATCTTTTGATTTGTGTTTTTAACCTATTTACATTTAATTAAATAGAACATGTTCGGACTTGCTAGCATCTTATTTCATATTTTCTATTTATTTACCTTTACTGTATTTCATCAAATAGATATGTGTCTGTGTGTGTGTGTGTGATACATTGGGAGATATTTATATATTTTTTTTTATTTTTCAGGTTATGCCACAAAATTAAGAGCTCCATTTGTTTATTTTCTCCATTAATTCTTTTTTTTTTTTTTTAATGCAGGTACCGGGAGTTGAACTCAGGACCTCACACTTGCCAGGCAGGTGCTTATGCCACTGAGCTATATCACCGGCCCTCCATTAATTCTTTAAACTTGTCAACATCTAGTTCACTTTCACTTCTTATCACCACAGTTACTCTCACCTTGACACTCTCTGTCCTTGCTGTTTGATACTGAGTTTATGTTCTGAATTATCATAGATATGCAGTCCTTGCCTCCTCCTTCTAGGCCATAGAGTACACTGATATTACTAAGTTAGTTGTGTGCCTGTATTCCATATATGTTCAAATATTCTCCTGTACTTATTTTTCTCCTCATTGAAATACTTTTTCCAAAAGTCCAGAGATCTTTTCGTGACAAAACTCCTGGTCTTTTATGCCAGAGAGTATCTCCATTGTATACCTGCACATCCATGAATGTTTAGCTCCACAAAATTCTAGCTGCAAGGCTTCCTTCTTTTAATACTTTTAAAACATGTGCTCACTGCCTTTTCCATGTCCAGTGTTTCTTTTTTAGATGTTTGATACTTGCTCCTTTCTTTCAAAAGTATTTTGTTCTCTTTGTAGATGCTTTTATAATTTTCTCTTTGTCTTGAATGATTAATAAACATGTCATCCTCATTGGCAGTTTAGAATCATTCTGATCTTAGACCTTTCAGCTTGCTTTAACTGTAGAAAATTACTCACTATTACTTCTTAAAATATTTCCTCCTTCTGGACCTCCTGTTCTGTAAATGTTGAGTTTTACTTCTAGCACTCATAACTTCCCAAATAATTTCTAATCCATATCCTTTCCTGATGTCTTCTGGAATCTTTCCTATCTTCTTGATAGGGTGACCCACATGGTTTTAGCACAAGAAGTCCTGCCTCCCAGGAAACTCCCCACTCCGGGCAAAGCAGGATAGTTGGTCACCTGACTTCCAGATAAAATGGGGTAGATCTCTCTCTCTCTGTCTCCCTGTCTCTCTGTCTCTCTGTCTCTGTCTCTCTTTTGCACTCATTGAGCTCCTGAGTTCAGCTATTACAGCTTTTATTAACTTTCATTTCCTACAGTTTAGTTCTGCTTTATGACTCTTCTCACATCATATTGCTGAAAATCCTTTATTCTCTTTCTGTGAGGCTTATTTTGAAATAATAATCAATATACTTCATTAATTTTGCTTTATATGGTAATGTCTTTCTTTAACTGCTGTTGTATCTCCACCCCCCTATATTTAGGGATTGTCCTGAGGACATGTGTTACCTTGATGGGGAATGTGGTCAGAGTAAGGAGCAGAAACTCAAATTCTGCTTCCCACCCCTCAGGGTAAATTTAAGGGATGTGTGTTTTTGTGTGTTTGTGTGGTGTCTTAGGTTGTCAATGGGAATCTTTATAAATATTCCAGATACTAATCTCTCTCTCTCTTTTTCTGTCTCTCTGCACCTGAGGTATTGAACTGTGGGTGTCACACA
The DNA here is from genome assembly GCA_028451465.1 of Erethizon dorsatum. Lineage (NCBI taxonomy): Eukaryota > Metazoa > Chordata > Mammalia > Rodentia > Erethizontidae > Erethizon > Erethizon dorsatum. Next base: position 134,851,405 of record CM051823.1, on the reverse strand, counting down.
TGGTAGGCAAGTGCTCTACCACTGAGCTACAATTCCAGCCCAATCCTGTTCATTCTTGATGAGCATTTTATACATTGTGCAATTTTCTCTCCCTCTCTCCTTTCTTCTTCTCTTGTTGTAATATAATCTGAAATTAATTCAGATGTTGTTAAATTACTTTTAATATTTAATCTAATTCAATTTCTAGAAAAAAACTTTAGGATTTGTTTTATTATATAAAATATTTAAATTTATGTTCTTGTATAGTTTAATATGTTCTCACAACATATTATTGAGCCCATATTACTGAGACTGAATTGTCTGGGCACATCTACTCCTTGCTAAAATATGCTCCTCGCTTTTACTCCTTGCTAAAATATGGGGAAAGGTAGTGACTAGAGGTGGAGATCAAGGGGAATTAGTGGAGCTTGTGTTTTCTGTGCATTCCAAATGAGTATGCATTTGGCCCCAATCAATGAAGAGTGAAATTACAGCTTCTCCTCATCTGCCTTTGAGTATTATTATACCCTTATCAAGGAGATGGGAGTTCACTGACCATTGTGCTAAATTTATTTGTGATCTCTGCCAAAGGACTCCAAGGAGTTACAACTGTAGATAGTGTAATTTCCGACTCTTGGCATAGCTGAAAATTTGGGACGGGAAAAAGTGCTCAAATCTCAAGAGTCCAGCTAATGATTTTCATAGTTGCCAGCTCTGAAAAACTATCAACATGCCAAGTCTTCCTCTCCCCATTTAATTAGAAGTTCTTTTAAAAACCCTCTACACTGTTAAATAGACATTAAGCATCCAGTACAGTTCTACCATTTTTTGCTGGTTATGTAGTGTTCTAACAACATATTTTCAAAAACAATCCTCATGGTTTGATGGCTCTGATTTTGGGGCTCCTGAACTTCCTGTTTAGTTGGTTTTCAAAAACAATCCTCATGGTTGGATGGTTTTGATTTTGGGGCCCCTGAACTTCCTGTTTAGTTGGTTTATTAGGTAAGTAGCACTGGCAGCAATTCTCCTTCCGGATTGGGTGGGCTGGAGTGCAAATATTAAATACCTAACTGGAAGAGGAGATGAAGCCAAACAACAGACTGATGGAAGCATTAGGAATAAGATCATAGAGAGTTTAGGGACTGTGGCATGCTACAAGAAGATACTTCTTTAAAAGGAATGGGGAACACTTAGTTGCAGTCAATTACTGACAAAAATTAGTGGAGGCCAAGTTTTAATTTTTTTTTTTTTTTTTGAGACAGAGTTTCACTATGCAGTTCAGACTGGCTTTGAACTCACTTTGTATCCCAGGCTGGCCTTGAACTCACAGTAATCCTCCTGCCTCAGCCTCCTGAGTCCTGGGATTACAGGCATGCACTACCACACCCGACTGGAGACCAGATTTTGCAAGGTCTGATTTTGTAAGAGAAACCTCAAATACAAATTTACAGGAAAGATTCCTATATTAATTCTGGCAACTCCTTAGAAACCTTTTAGTAGTTAGGATAGTTATTTATTTATAATATTTAGTTTGTGGGCCACAAAATACTGCAAGAAACTGAATCCAGGCTGATGCGCACTGTTTTGTGACCTCTTTTGCCTACATGGCTCTAATGCCTTCTCATGTTTAGCACTGATGACAGTTCAAATTAAATTTGCCATTACTGTCTAGGATGGGGTTCTCAGAAAGAGATTTAAAGACAATGGATAAAGTTACTAGTTCTTACAAGTTGGAATGCGTGATACAATAACTCATGACATAAACAATGATTTGGTATCTGGTGCCTCCTTTTCTTAAGAGTTCAGAAGTTCTTTAGTGAAATATATAACGCATAGCACATACAACCCCAGGGACACAGTTCTGAGCAGGATGTGATTAACCATAGTACTCACTTCAATCCTTTTCAGTTTTACTAAAAACAATTTTGCATACTGATTGAGTCCTCTTAGTTCTGACAAACACATTAACCTTAAGCCAATTTCCTTAACTATTCCAGTTTCTGGTCTAGCTAACCATCAGTATGGCTTTAATCTTCTTTTGTTCTCTCTCCCCCTTCTCTCTCTGCCTGTCTTTTAAATATATTTTGGATAGAACAAAATTGTTTTTCATCTCACTTACAGAGTAGTTTTCTAACAATTACATAGAACATTTTAATTGCAAATGCAGTGACTCCAAATAGCTAAGCAAATTAGCATAAATACAGAACTGAAAGCTGTTAGGATGATCCTAAATTAAGTCAGGCTACAAGAAGAAATTTTAGTTAACAACAACAGAAAAAGATTAAACACAGACAACTCACAGAATTGGCATAATATTTCTGGCCGTTGATGCTTACAGCTGTGCATTCTTTGCACTTAGCAGAGGGCATTTCAGAAAATTGGGTACCCACTACATTCTCGCAAAGTGAATGAATGAGTGAATAGGCTTGGGCTTGTGACTTTTACTATGTATTTTTCCTAAATGCCTCTGTCTGGTCAGCAGTGCCAAAAAGCTGGCTTCCTCGTGTCATTCCTCAGCACAAATAGCTTCGTACTGTCTATGCAATACAAATTTTTTTGGCCTGAATAAAATCTTGACAAGGTTTGGTTTCATTTTTAACTCTTACCATCTCTAAAAAGAATCTATCCTCATGTGTAGCTAAACATATCACCAAGCTCACCTTTTCTTAAAATGCAAAAATACAACCTTCTTCTTCCTCTTAAAACTGATTAAAGCCTCTGCACTATTAGGTTCAGCTGTTTGCTTATTTTTTTTTTTTTTTTTGTGGGTACCGGGGGGTCGACCTCAGGACCTCGCGTTGGCGCCCGTGCCGCTGAGCGATATCACCGGCCCCTTTTTCGTATGTGGGATCCGGGAGTCGAACTCGGGCCCTCGCGCTTGCCGGGCAGGCGCTTAAGCCGCTGAGCCATCTCACCGGCCCCTGTTTGCTTATTTCTTGAATGAGCCATTTGTTGGGTATGCTAGCTTTTCCCTTTATATTAATAGTAGTCAACACCTGCTTCCTATAAATTCAGATTCCTGGCTCCTCCTTAGATCTAGTCAGTAAACTTTCTAGAGTGAGAACCTTCTCCAGGGATAGGAAAGTACAGGAAGCTGACTTTAAAAAATCCTTCTCTATTGCCATGTAATCACTGATAGCCTTATATGTCTCCTTGCCTGCATCTTCTGTATTTCTCCTTAATAAGATACTATGCTTTTTATGTATGAAGACTATATTAATATACATTCTGATTTTCTGTATGCCTAACATTATGTTGATAATAGATGCTTCACAAAGTCCTGCTACACGTAAATCTCCAGGTAAAAAACTTTGCTTAGGCAACCCTTTTTTTAAAAAAAATGTAATTTGCTGTACAATAGACATGGTGAATCAAAAAACAAACTGGTCAAAAGGAAGAGAGACTGGAATAGGGAAAAGAAAGAAGGGAAAGGGAAAAAAATTGTATATATATATATAAGATGGTTAAGATAGATACACTACCAATTTTACTTAGTTCATTGAAGAGTAAGGTTTGTGACAATAATGTTTGGACAATTGAATGCTAATGTCTGGTATCCTGAATAACTAACTTAAAGATAATAATACGTAATGCATTAACCATTGTTACCCTCATATTATGGTGTTTTGAAAATTTGTTCTTTTTTTGATTTGTTTTGTTTTTTCTTCTCTTTAAAATTAAAAAAAAATGTAATTTGCAACATTAGTCCCCAATAAACATATTTATGAAGAATGAACACTTTTGCAGCTTTAAATATTTCTTATGATGGATAAGGCAAGGAATTAAAAAATTAATTTTGCAGCTTCAGTGTTCTAAGTGACATAGGCATGTGGGATTGTTTAGGAGTAAAGCCTGGTCCAGTGCTTACTCATCCAAGGAATTCTATATTTAAGCACTGATGTTGGAACAAACTAAAAAAAAAAAAAATCTTTCGTGAATACTTAAGGCAGTAATGTGAAAAGAAAAAGTAAGGCCTATGAAACAGAAGCCAAAAATCTTAATTTTCTTATCAGTTTTTTTTTTTTTTTTAAACATTTAGTGGTTGGGACCTTGACTTAGTGCCAAAGTATCTTCTTCAATTTGAGTTCTATGAGTATTTCATTTCGTCTGGAAAACTTTTAGTATTAGGTGTCTTTTAATGAATGTGTTAATCTTCAGAATTCATATATTCCTTCAGAACCCATATTCTGAAGCTACTTCTGATTTCTTTAGCTATTTCTGGTTTCTTAAGCTATTTCTGGTTTCTTAAAATATGGAAGGAGTGAATAATAAAATGGATGAAGTTTTATCTGTTCATCTGCTCTATAGTCTATTGATCTATATTGAGTATTGCAAGCTAGAGGTCATCCTGGGGAACTTAGCAAGACCCTGTCTCAAAAAGAAACACATAAATAAAACCCAAAACCCCGAAACAAACCAAGGCTGGGGGTGTAGCTTAGTGGTAAAATGCTTGCCTAACATGTGCAAGGTCCTAGATTTCTTTCCCATTTTGGGGTGGGTGGGGGCTAGAACAGAATTTCCCAGAGTTGAAAGATATGTCTTTAGATTGAAAAGAAATAGTATATAGCTAACAAAATGAATTAAAAAGCCAATATACCACTGTGAAATTTTAGAACCTTAAACCTTGATAATAAAGAGCTTAGTTTTATTCCTATCATTTGGCTGATGTGTTTTGCCTCCCAAATACAAAAGTTGAAAAATATTAAAAAAAAAAAAAAAGAAAGAAAGAAAGAAAGAAGAAAAGAAAAATACCAGAGAGGATATGAGGAAATGGGACCAGTTGGTAGAAGTGTAAACTGGAACCATTACTTCCCAGAGCAGTTTGTCAATATCCAGAAAAGTTGAAGATACACACAACTCTTCCCCAGCAGTTCCACTGAAAAACTTTCCCTGGAGAAACTGTTACCTGCACTTAAAGAAATACAAGCAAGAATATTCTTTGCAACACTGTTTATGATGGAAAAGACAGATTGCTGGTAATCATTGAAGTTACTATGTATCAGACCATGGAGAGTAACTCCAAAACACCATGTTGGGGGAAGAAAGCAAGTTGGGAAGTGATACATTCAGATGATACCATTTTTGTATATACATTTTTTTTTGGCAGCAAAAGTAGAATTTTTTTCCTTCAAGAGATTAAAAAGAAAGTAAAGAAGCAATCCAAGTCTCCGAGAAAGCACATGAATCGGGCACGCAACCACTTCTCATAGCAGAACTGAACACTGGAAAATGAGAAGTGACATTAATAATCCTGAAGCTTCATTATTTAAAAACCAGCTTTCTTGAGGTATGGTTTACATCAAAGCCATGGGAAGGATTTTCCAAGTTTGAACACTTCAGGTCTTAAGAGTGGTGAGATGGGGCCGGTGAGATGGCTCAGCGGCGTAAGCGCCTGCCTTGCAAGCGCGAGGGCCCGAGTTCGACTCCCGGATCCCACATACGAAAAAGGGGCCGGTGATATCGCTCAGCGGCACGGGTGCCTGTTGGCGCGCGAGGTCCTGAGGTCGACCCCCCGGTACCCACAAAAAAAAAAAAAAAAGAGTGGTGAGATGTGTGGTAGTAATTTAAGTGCAATTTAAACCTGGAGTGAATGAAGAACTCGTGTCCCTGAGGAGACCCGGGGGAGGCTTTGGAGGTGGTAAGTTATAAAGCAAGTGAGGACAATGCAGGTTTAGATTTGAAAAAAAGTGACTCATTGCTGTGTAAGCGTATTATGTACCCTCTACTTCTGGCTCTGAAATTCCTCCCCATAATGATGAAAGAAAAATAGTACCCATCAGAGATTTACAGATTCTAGTAGCTTACACTTAGGAGGAGGCGTCAAAAAGTGAAAGTGTCAAAAGTTTCCACTTGATGCTTTTCACTTTCAAAAAGGAAGTTCCAGCCTCTGGCTGGTAAAAGTGGAGAGAATGAAGAAGTTTATAACAGGCTGGCTGGGGCTGAGCGTGCACATGTTAGGCACACTCAGGATAGAGCAGACAGACAGATGGACACACACACACATTTGCAACATGATACACATAGGAATGGGATGGGGAGCCAGTAGAGGTCTTAGTTCATTTACAGACTAAGAAAGTCAGCTTTACTTACTAAGAAAGCTTTACTTACTAAGAGTAGTTGGTGGCACCAGCTATTAATGCAGCTTTAAGGTGAGAAACCCTGATTTCTGTGTTTCTACTGAGAATGTGTTTCCAAACTCATAACAAGTGATATTTGATTTGAGACACTCTGAAATGCCCTCAGTGTTAGGTTAAAAAAAAGAAAAGAAAAAGAAAAACCAGTATAAGCAGAAAGTATTTAACATGTTATCTCTCTCTGCTCAAGTTCTGAGTTAATAGTTGAACCATTTTATAGTTCAATTGTTGGAATTATGAAGCACTTGAGAGTGTGTAATGTGTGTAATCAAACTGTATATATCTAGTGTAGTGCTTCGAGTATATGGGTATTTAATAAATGCTCTTTGATTGATTGAAAGTAAAATTTTTGGCAAAATTCTATAGCATTCACAAAAACTGAACTATATTAAATTAAGATGGCCCGGTGTGGTGGTGCATGTCTGTAATCCCAGCACTCGGGAGGCTGAGGCAGGAGAATCACTCCAACTTTGAGGCAAGCCTGAGCTACAAAGCGAGTTCAAGGCCAGCCTGAACTACATAGCAAGACCCTGTCTCAAAAAACAAACAAACAAAAAAATTAAAATGGCAAGGCAAATGAACATTCAAAAAGAACAAAGTGCTTCAAAATATTGTCCCCTTTTTGGCTACAGTAATCATTGTAAAGCAGACTAATGAAGGGAAAAGGACCCAATGATAGCTTCTCATTTAGTGTTTTAAATTTTTATCAGTATATGCTTGTGCTACATAATGAATAATTCATTGTGGGGCACTGGTACATATACCTATTGCATCTTGAGCCTTTTTACTTCTCCTCCTCTTCTCCCTCCTGTCTCCTTTCATTCCCAGATTCCCTTCCCATCTCCACAAAATCTATCTCCCTGTTTCCTATCGTCTGTCTTTTAGCTTCCTCTTTACATTATTTATATTTTGAGTTTTTCTCATTTAAGAGAAACCACATGATACTTAGCCTTCTGCATCTGATTTAATTCCCTTAGCATGATGGACTCCAGGTGCATCTGTTTTCCTACAAATAATAGCTTCTGATTTCCGCAGTCTCAATCTGTATCTTTGCTGTTCGCACAGTGCAGAAGACCTTTGTGAAGTCATGGAACATTGGCCTGTGATTCCCACCTTGTTCCAACAGCTTCTGCATTTTTGAGGGAAAGCATCTGGTGGATTTGTTTTTAACTCCTAAAATCCACATCCTTTATCTTTCAGTGATCATTGGGACTTCAACATTTACTTGCCAAGCTAGGTGGGTTTTATAAACCACTGTGCATCTTCATAAGTGCCAGTCCTATTTCAGAAATCAAGGAATGACTGGTGTTTGAACAGTGCTCTTTAATATGTGTTAAAGATATTTTCTCAGCTCTCAGAAATTAGAATTTAGCTTAACCTTACAACCATTGGCATTCTTATCTGTATAAAGTCTGAGCTTCTGTGAAAATTTTTGCTGTTGACTAATATTCATTCCCCTACCTCGTATTCCTCAAGTGTCCCTAAGGTACCCAGGTAAGCCTTCTCCTCCTGGGTACCTAGATATAATGCTGGGAAATAGTTACACCTAAAACAATCTCAAGATCTTATGAGGTGCTTGGAGAACATTCTTGAAATTTATTTCCTTCTAGATCTTCTCGTATTATCAGTTCAGTCCAACAGACAGTGCTGAATTTTCCCATGCATGCTGGTGATACAAATATGAGCAATTCCTGTTATCAAAGAGGTAACAGTGCAGTGATGGTGAACTTTTTAGAGCATTTAAAGATACAAGCAGCCTGCTGTGGCACATGTGCCATAGGTTCACCACTGTTGCAATGGTTGTTAGCCCGGGAGGATGCCACTTACTTGGGAAGTCTTAAATATACCAATGCCCAGGCAGTCACCTTAAGAAAATTTTAAATAGGTCTTGGATAAGGCCCAGGAGTATTGTTTTGAAAGCTCCCTGAGTGATTCCAATATATAGTAAAGAGCATATCTAGTAGGTGATCTAATAAAAAGCAAACATTTATTGAAGGCTGCTTTATGCCAAGCACTGTTCCATTCTCATATTTTATTTAATCTTCCCAACAACCCAATGAGATAAATGTATTGTTACTTCCATTTTATGGATGAAGAGACCAGGCAGGGCTGTGTTCTCTGGTCCTTTTAAATCTATCATGTATGATGGATGATCTAATTCAGGGTCCCAGTCTGTCTAAAATAGTACACTTCCCAGTGCTTTCAGCTCCTTCCTTTTATATCTCGAGATATAAAAAATATATCTTTAATATATTTTCGTGAGTCTTGTCCTCAGCATAGCAGTACCTCAGTACTCATTGTTAGTTGGCTCTGGGAGGTATGACAAGTACCAAAAATGAGGAATACAAAACAAATTGCTTTGGCTGAAAAGGGTACCAAGACACAAGGCAACTGACGCCAACAAGTTCTAGCTTGTGGATCCAGCACCAAACAAATAATGATACTGGGACACAATGCGTCAAGTGCCAAATCTGACACATTTCAAAGTGGTTGAGTACCAAGCAATGACCATGCCTGCCTCTTCTAAAGAAGCATCACTTCTTGACCCTCCCTCCACACAGTGAGATAGGTTTTCCTTGGGGTAAAATTCAGTTTTCCTAACTGGAACTGGAAATCTTAATTATTTCAGCCAAGTCACCGTCATAAAAATGTTAATGTTTATCTCTGTACTGATCCCTTCTGGCTAGCTTTCTTCTGCTGACACCTCATATTGGCCAGGGGAGCAGTTAAGCAGAGAATGACATGAGCCTGGCCCTGAGGGTGGTTGGCAAGAGACCTCTGTGAATGTCTCCTACAGCTTGCAGCTGCACGGGAAGTAACAGATTGAGCAAATTCTTTGAGATGAGGTGGGCAGGGCTGCTGTAGGCTGCTTATACATAGGAGCCAGAATACTGAGGTAAACGTTTGGTGCCTAACAAATTCCTCTTAAGGTAGAGGGCACGACTCTGGGGGGCCAACATGGCCCCCAAGGCCTGGGGTGGTATATAAAGCCATAGCGCTGTGTTTTGACTTCCTCTCACACACCCAAGTCCGCTCTTAACCTGGGCTGCCTGGACCGCTTCTATCGACTACTAGACCCCGGCACCTCGCTGAGGGACAATGGAAAACACTTGGAGGCTGTGTGTATCCGTTGCGTTCCTGATCCTAGGTGTGGCTGTGGGTTTTGGTCAAAGCCACCTAGAAAAGAACTTCAAAACCTAGTCTAAATTGTTATCCCTCTCAACCAATCCTCCTGTTTTCCCCCCATGGTTACCTTGTTATTGCAAATATATCTTATTCTGTTTTCCTGGAAGATAAATAAATTTTGTGTGAGTTTGGGGAGGGCTATCTTGACAGCCAAAAAGTCTTATATTTAAGCAGTTATGAAAATAATGAATTTACCACAGTCAGCCCTGATAGATCTGAGATGCTTATTGTCAGCGAAACTGTTCAGGGACAGCAACCTCAGGTTCCGTGGGATTCTAGTGCCATCTGCTGGTCATATTGATGTCTACCGCCACGGCTTGGCTAACTGGGGTCTTCCGCGCTAAGGCGGACCAGACCACGTAGTTAGGAGAGTGACCTCTAGCGGAAAAGCTTTGGAATTTTTTCTTTGAATTTGTAAGAGATTCAGAATGCCCTTCAAACAATTTACAGCTAGAAAGGGAAAAGCAAAAGTATTTTGAAAGTGCTGTATTAAAATGTCAATAGTGTTGAACTCGTTTCACTGTGGAGAGTGATGCCCATAATGTAGTAGAATCGGATTTTGATGATTATAGCCTGTTCGTGGCAGAATCATCTTGTACCCATTTATGCTGAAATATGATACGACAGTACTAAGAGTACAGGTTCCGAAGTCAGAATTGGGTTAAACACAGGCTTTGATGCTCATTAAGTTTTTGCCTTGAGCGAATTATTGGACTTGTGTGTGCCTCAGTTTCCTCAGCTTATAATGTGGATATCTATGTCATAGAGATTAAAATAGTGCCCATGCAAAGTAAACTACTTGACGACGGTTGGCTATTAAAAAAAAAAAAATCCTGTTGTTTATTTCATTCTGAGACAAGATTAATCAGTGGGCTTTTTGTTCGGAGAAATCTAATGACATCCCTTGTTCCAGGGATGGGGCAGTGGTTCTGCCAAAGAAGGGATCCAGCCCAGGGCTTCGGGTCGTCTGGATGGAGAACCCAGGGAGACCAAGGATTCGAGGAGTGTGAGTGGCGTGGTGGTGGCCGTCACAGCAGGGTTTGTGAGCAGATATGCAGTCTTAGGCACAGTGCTGGGTTAATGAGGGGGGCGGTAGGAGGAAGTAGGAAGCTCAGTGATAAAATTCCACATAGTCATTGGATGCTGGCTGGAGCTGGAGGAGGCCTTCGGCTGCTCAATATACCCTTGGCTTGGCACATAGTCTGCGCATGCGCAGATGCTGGCACTGTCCTTGAGCAGCCAGTGAGAGCCACACTGCACAAAGTACATGCAAAGCACGGGATCGTGAGCAAGCCAGTGTGGCGCACCTGGGACACGCACAGAAGCTGGGCACGCGGCCGTAGGACCCACGCAGAGTTAACTCTTCTGCCAAGCGAATAGACTTGCTCTTATGGTCTTGGTGCTGCAGGAAGTGGGTTGCTTCTCTTCATGAAAATACATGGTCCAGCCGGGGAAATCAAAGTTGGGATCACTGGGCCTCGTGGCGCAAGTCTGTAATCCCAGCACTCGGGAAGCTGAGGCAGGAGTACCTCTGAGAGTTTGAGGCCAGCCTGGGCTACATAGTGAGTTCGAGGCCAGCCTGAACTACATAGCGAGACCCCGTCTAAAAAAAGAAAAAAGAAAAAAAAACAAGATAAAAAAAAGATATTGACTGTCTTTCTGCCTTGAGACGTGAGGTTTGAGCTTCTACTGTAGCTCTCCTTGGTGGTAGGTGTGGAATGGCAGTGTCGTTTGGCTTGGCTTGTTTGGGAAAAAGAGTTTGAACCAGTATTTAAAGGATTATGTGTAAATTTAAAAATACAGATTTCCCCGCTCCTTTTGAAAAACCATCAAACACTCAAAGCTGGGCTTGTTCCTTCATGGCGATGGTGGACCAGCGCTGAATAACAGCCAGCAGGCATTCAGGCTCCAGTTTCCTGCAGACCTGGCCACTCCTGCCTGCTCTTTGGTACTGAGGCTTGGTATAAGTTGCATTTAGCATTATGTCTCTTTCTTTTACTTATAAAAATATAGGGCCGGTGAGATGGCTCAGCGGCTTAAGCACCTGCCTGGCAAGCGTGAGGGCCCGAGTTCGACTCCCGGAACCCACATACGAAAAAGAGGTCGGTGATATCGCTCAGCGACACGGGCGCCTGCTGGCGCGCGAGGTCCTCAGGTCGACCCCCCGGTACCCCCACACACACAAATATATATATATATATTTCCCCATACCCATGTGAGGAAGTTAAAAATTGATTAAGTCAAATAATCTTTCTAGCTTTAGGCCCATTTTTTTCCTTTGCTTTTGCTGCTTGCCATCAGATACATTTGCATTTGCAACCATTGATCTCTCTGTATACTGGCCTTATAGCTTTAATCAGTATATAGATACTCTTCAATTTATGTTGGATTAATTCTCGTAAATCCATGATAAGTGAAAAGTACATTTAAAATGCTTAACCTGTAAGCATCCTAGCTCAGCAGCACAGCATCCCGTACAGTGTTGGTTGTTTCCCCTTGTGGTCTTGTGGCTGACTGTAGTTATGCACCCTGCATATCTCTGGCCCAGGAAAAGATCCGATTCAAAATTCAAAGGGCAGTGTGTGGTCAGCTTTCTGTCACTGTGACAGAATACCTGAGAGTAACAACTCGAAGGAGGGAAGGTTTATTTTGGCTCATGGGTTTAGCAGTTTCAGTCCATGGTCACCTGGTTCCATTGGTTTTAGGCCTGTGGCAAAACAGAGAGGATAGAAAAAAGCCAGAGAGGACTGAGGCTCCAACAGGATAAGTATCAAAATGGAAGTGAAAAATCTCCCACATTCAGATTAACAGAGGATATGGTGAAGACCTGGCTTAAGACCCTCTGGCAACTCTTTACCTGCTACTACTTAGAAAATACAGTAGCATTAAGGTGGAGGGGAAGACAGCATTTTGTGAGGAAATTTGTTCAGAGAGGTTTTTGCTGTGCCTCTCACCCATATCCCCCACCAAGAGTTTGGGGCAGAGATTACCTGCCTCATCTCCTCAAAACAAGTTTGATTGGGCTTTACCTGGACCACATTGGGAGGGGTGTCCAATATATATCTCCTGAGATTGGGGGTGGAGGGTGGTGTCTAATTTCCCTAAGAAGTTTGGAGGGAAAATATGTTAGCCTGTGAGCAGCTTAGGTGATGGGATCCAAGGAGGTTGCTGCTAAAGGACAGAGGAAACCTGCACTCCCTCCAGTGGTGGGTCTGAAGGGGCATGTGTGCTTCTACTGGAGCAGATGTGGACCCCCCATGGCAGGGTAAACTCTGCCCAAGAGGACACACTGGAGGGTAATGGATGCAAAGAGTGGGGACCTTCTTATGTAAGTGGGATGCTACAGGAGGGCTGAGCGGGCAGAGGGGGACCAAAAATGATGCCATCACCCACATGACAGATGTTTTACACAGAGCCACCCAATAGGTAAGTAAGTTCCACGAGAGGAGCAGATGGTGTTAGGCGTGTATCAGGCCAGAGAATGTGGATATTACCAGTTCAATAGACAGCTTCCCTGCCCCACTTCCCCTCCGCCGTGTGCTCTATCCTTGGAGAAGCAAGAAGCCCCAGCTTAGGGAGGAAGGGCGGCCCAAGAAAGATCATGCCCGCTCCCCTCCTGCCATACTCAGCAAAGACAAGGTGTGATGTTAAGTCCGTTCAACATTTTAAGCATCGTTCAGGACTGGATGTTAATTTCTGATTTAAGAATCTTTTCAATAGGGGGCTGGGGATACAGCTCAGCAGCACAGTGCCTGCCTGGCAAGCACAAGGTCCTGAGTTCAATTTCTGGTACCCCGCCCCCCAAAAATCTTTGCAATCGAAAGTAAGAGAGGTATATTTATATCCCTGAAAGTGAGCAGAAATCTGCTTCTGGCATCTGCTCATGATGAGACCCAGGGGCATGGGAAGGTGGATATCACTGAGTACATCTGCAAGGAGCAGTGGAAAGCTAGGGTGAAATAGCATTTGGATTCCACAAGTTGTGCTGGTTTAGTATATTAGTAAATCGCTTATCTCATCATTTGTAGAACAACCACATACCGGTTTTATAAAATGAGATATTAATGACATTACCTTTCTCTTCAATACTCCATTCTTCCTCCCAACTGCTGTCATCTGCATTAACTCCTGAAATGCCAACATTAAAAACCACTTCTATAGTCACTGTGTCTTTAATGTTTTATGTGTGCTTTAATGAACAGATTCTGAGTTCAGCTGGACAGGTTACAGCTTGTAGTAGATCAGTGTTCCCATCAAGAAAATGTAGGAGAGACAGATACAAAAGCAAACACATTTGTCTGAAGACATCAGAAGTAGTCTGGATGTGCAGAAAGAGTACAGTGGATAAGAGCAGGTCTTTGAAATGAGCCCCGCAGTATGCCTACAGTTTGATTCCTCGGGGTGTTTGCTGGCTTTTGGCACTGAGCAGACTTCAAAGTTGGTTAGAAGGCAAATGGTAGTGGTATCAAAACCAGCAGAACATGCAACAGCCTCACAAGTGGAGGGAGGTGAGCATTGGAGTTTGAGAACTGTCAAGATAGCTGGGAATTGGGGGCACATAATCCAGGAAAGAGAAAGAGAATTCAGAGAAGTAAACCCAACATATGGCAACAGTTTCTTCCTTGATGCATTTGTCAACTCTCAAGCACAGCAAGGTTAAAGGTGGAGAAATTTAGCAAGAAATGGTTAGGAAAGCAGAGTGGGAGTTTTTGGTAGCCTCACAGCAGTGAGATAAGGAGATGAAAATTGGAGCCGAGTAGTAGGAGGTTTAGAAAACACTCCAGGTTCTGTTTGGAGGGATAAAACCTAGGAGCGGGTGCACACTGAGGAAAACCAAGTTCTAGAAAGATGGCAGGGCAGCCTCAACTGTGCGCCCGAGTGTACCGAGGTGATCTGCGCCCACCCCTGCCTGCTAGGGAAGTTGAAACCTTTCCACAGAAGGCCATCCAGGTGACCAGCCGCCCTAGAGCGGGTCCTCTACAACCTAGGGTGTAAAATTGCTGAGTTGATTTAGTTAAGCTTCTAAACTTCTCAAATTGACACCATCAATCAACCACTACACCCACTAAACACTATCTTCCAGCCCTTCACCCCAAGCCTGAAATTTTTTACAATGCCTGGCATGCAACACAGAGCTACTAAGTATTTCAAGAAGCAGGATCACCATACACTGGGTCTGTGAGTGATTCAGTGTTAGCAGGGATAGACTTTATAATAATTGCAATTAATACATTCAAGAAAATAGATGACAAGTTGGAAGACTTCACCAGAGAATTGCAATAATCTATCTTTTTTTATTTTAAAGAGAAAAGAACAATAAAAACAATGATACAAATTTTCAAAACAAGATAGTAGGAGAGTAGCAATGGTTAATACATTGTGTATTGTTATCTTCAAAGTAGGTGCTCAGATTACAAGATATAGGCATGAAAAATTGATCAAATGATATAAGCACAAACCTTTCTTTTCAATGAACTAATAGAAATTAGTAGTATAACTATCTTTTTTTTTTTTTTTTTTTTTTTTTTTTTTGTGGGTACCAGGGGGTCGACCTCAGGACCTCGCGCGCCAACAGGCACCCGTGCCGCTGAGCGATATCACCGGCCCCTTTTTCGTATGTGGGTTCCGGGAGTCGAACTCGGGACCTTGCGCCTGCCGGGCAGGCGCTTAAGCCGTTGAGCCATCTCACCGGCCCTAGTATAACTATCTTAACTATCTTGTATATATATATTTTTTTTCTTTTCCCTTCCTTCTTTTCTCCTTCCTTCCATCCCAGTTTCTCTTTCCTTTTGAACAATTTCTTCCCATTTCGCAATATCTATTGTACATTTTTTTTTTTTTTTGGGTACCGGGGGGTCGACCTCAGGACCTCGCGCACCAGGAGGCGCCCGTGCCGCTGAGCGATATCACCAGCCCCTTTTTCGTATGTGGGTTCCGGGAGTTGAACTCGGGCCCTCACGCTTGCAGGGCAGGCGCTTAAGCCGCTGAGCCATCTCACCGGCCCCCACTCTATTGTACATTTTGGATCTTACTCTTTCAGCTTCTTACACTGGGGAGACAATACGATGTTTACACATGCAAGACTGATTTATTTCACTTATGAGCATGGTCTCAGGTTGCATCCATTTACCTATAAAAGACTCAAATTTATCCTTCTTTATAGCTGAGTAGTACTCCATTGTATAAAAATACCACATCTTTTTTATCCATTCCTCGGTTGATAGGCATTTGGATTGTTTCCAAGATTTAGCTATTACAAATTGTGCTGCTATAAACATGGGTGCACATATATTGCTGTGGTATGATGTTTTTAATTCTTCTGGGAAAATACCCAGAAGGGGAATGGCTGGGTCAAATGGGACCTCTAATCCTAGTTTTTTAAGGAATCTCCACATTGATTTCCACAGTGATTGCACCAGTCTACACTCCCACCAACAGTGGAGAAGGGTTCCTTTTCTGCCACAGCCCTTCCAGCATTTGTTATTGGTTGATTTCTTGATGATAGCCATTCTTTCTGGGGTGAGATGGAATCTCAGTGTTGTTTTAATTTGCATCTCTCAAATGACCACTGGTGTTGAACATTTTTCATATATTTATTTGCTATTTGTATTTCTTCATCTGAGAAGTGTGCGTTCATCTCAGATGCCCATTTTTAGATTGAGTCTTTGAATTTGGGGGGTCTGATTTTTTTCAGAGAACTGAAATAATTTCATGCTTGAACTACAACTTACACAGAGCAAAAGACACAAATCTTAAGTATGAATTTTACATGTAATAACATTTTGAAAATTTCTGACCAGCAGTGAAGTTTAAAAATACAGAGAATGTCCAGCACCTCAGAGGCCCTCCTCATTGCCCCTATTGGTCAGTACCCCACACATGGAACCATTATTTTCACTTTTATCAACTCAGATTATTTTTTCTTTTTTCTTTCTTTTTTTTTTTTTTTTTTGGTGGTATTGAGGATTGAAACCAAGACCCTGTGCATGTTAGACAAGTGCTTTTTTTCATATTTTATTTGGGGCTGGATCTCCCTAAATTGATCAGGCTGGTCTTGAACATGTGATCCTCCTGCCTCAGCCTCCTGAGTAGCTGGGATTACAGGCATGTGCTACCATGTTCAGATGGTGCTACCTGTTTTAAATGTTAAATAAAATCATATAGTGTGTTCTCCTGATTTTGACTTCTTTCACTCAACATTATGTCTGTGAGATTCAGACATGATACTGTGGGTAGATAATCTTTTTGTGTAGCTGTACAAAATAAACCACATATTCTTTCTATTAATATTCTACCATTTATCAGATTTACTTTCAGGGGACATTTCAGTTGTTTGTGAATTTTGATTATCATGAATCAAGCTTCATGAATACTCTTTGGTGGGCTTGTATACATCTTTTAGTGAACAGAAGCACTCATTTTGCTCTGTCTACACCCTCACGTGGAATTGTTGCATCATCAGCAATATGTAGATTTAGCTTTAGAAATTTCTGCCAGACTTTTCCCAAATGGCTGTACTAATTTATACTTTCAAGAGCTATGTAAGAGAGTTCTAAATGCTTCATTTTCTTACCAAAATTTGTTGTCAATTTTTAAAATTTTAGCCATTCTGTTAGGTAGGTAACAGTACCAACATAGTTTTAATTTGAATTTCAATGGTGATAAATAAGCATTAACACATTTTCATCTACTTATTGTTATTGTATTTATTTATTTATTTATTTAATTTTTTTGTGTGTGTGGGTACCGGGGGGTCGACCTCAGGACCTCGCGCGCCAGGAGGCACCCGTGCCGCTGAGCGATATCACCGGCCCCTTTTTCGTATGTGGGTTCCGGGAGTCGAACTCGGGCCCTCGCGCTTGCCGGGCAGGCGCTTAAGCCGCTGAGCCATCTCACCGGCCCTGTATTTATTTTTAATTGTTTTCGACACACGGTCTCACTATGTAGCCCAGGCTGGCCTTGAACTCATGGCAATCCTCCTGCCTCAGCCTCCCAAGTGCTGGGATTACAGGTGTGTGCCACCACGCCCGGGTGTTGTTATTTTACTATCCACTTCTGTAAAGTACCTTATAAATTCTTTTAACCACTTAAACAAAATTAACTGTTTTTTTCCTATTGATTTGTAGATGTTCTTGGCGATTCCAGCCACGAGCCCTTTGTTAGTTGTAGATATTGCAAATACTTATCCTTTCAAACTGTGGTTTATTATTTTGTTCACTTCATTTTAATGAAGTTCAATTTACCAATCTTTTATGATTAATGTTTTTTGTGTCTTGTTGCAGAAATATTTTTTCTACCTTAAAGTCACAAAGATACTCATTTATATTTTCTTCTAAAAATTGTTTAGATCTACAATATATCATCGTATAAATTTAGTGTATAACGTGAGACAAAGACAAGGCTTTTTTCATATGAATATTCAATGGCTGCAGTTTCATTTACTTAAAACTATCTTTTCTTCCCCGGTGACCTAATTCCTACCTCCTACAGTTTCCACTGCCTTCCAATAGTGATTAAATTATGAATCCGTCAATGGATTAGATCACAGCCTTCATGCCCCACTCACTTCCCAAAAGCCACACCTCTGATCATCGCTGCTTTGAGGAAGGACTAAGCCTTCAATGTGTGAGCCTTTTGGATCCAAATCATGACAAAGGAGGAGTAGGAAGAGGAGAGGAGGAGCAGCTGAAGAATTACACATCTCAGGCCAAAACTTTAAATAAAGTTTGGATAATGAAGACGGTGTGGTTTTAGAACAAGGAGGCACCGCTAGACAGGTAGAATAGAGTACTGCAGAAGCAGAAACAAACAAATGACCACCAGCCTCTTCATCCACTTTGTTGAGATGTATACTCAGTTTATTGCTTTTCAACCTAATTCCATAAATACTGTACAATTTTGATATTAGGTTTTGCTATAATTTTTAGTATTATGTAGTTAAAATATTTTAGAATTTCCCTTCTTATTTTGTCTTCGAGTCATTGGTTATTTTGGAGCTATCTCTTAATTTTTAAAGAGATGGTGATGTTTTAAATAGTGTTATTGATTTCTGTCTTAATCTCATTTTCGTCAGAGAATATAGTCTGTGTGATTTAAGTCTTTTGAAATATGTTGGAACTTGCTTTAGGACCGAAGATATGATCCTTGTTTATTTTGATAAATATTTTGTACACGCTGGAAGATTTGTTGTTTGGACCCACACGTACATATGGCACTCGCTGCAGTGGTTGTGTCAATACAGTGAGCTTCCTTAATAGGCCTTGCTATGAAGAAGCTGTAGTCTCGGACACGTGCGACCCTTTGTGGCTTTGCTTCCGTGTCATGTCCTGGGACAGGATGACTCCATAATCCATGACCGCTTTTTCAGATTCTATAATGTAGACTGTATTGCTGTAATTTGCCGTGAATATGTATGTACACAAAAGGCAAAAAAAGTGACTTAAAATTAATAATTTAATTTTATAATTAATAAAATTTTAATTTTAAAATTAATTTTAATAATTACCAGTGTTCTTAATGACATTTTTTATTATTCACAATATCCAAGAGGTTGAAGCAACCCAAATGTCTATTATGATTAAATGGTTAAAAAAATGAATGATATATACATTATGGAATATTGTTCAACTTTTAAAAAGAAGGAAATTCTGAAACATGCTCTGTCATAGGGGCATCTTGAGGACACTCTGGTGATTGAAATAAGACAATTACAAAAGAACAAACACTCAGATTCTGCTTGAGACACTCAGATTTGTCAAATTCACAGTTGAAGATAAAGTATTATGTTATCTGTTTCTTTTTTGTAAGGATCATTTTGGTTTATGTTTTGTACTCTGAGTAACTACTTTGAAGATAATGATACATGGTGTATTAATTATTATTATTATTGTTATTTTTTAAAATAAAATTTTGTTTTATTTTTTCATTAAAAAAAAAAAAAAGGAAGTGAAAGAGTGGTTTCCAGGGCCTGGCTCAGGGGAGGAAGGGCTGGGAGATAGTGTTTAATGGGTGTAGTGGTTGGTTGATTGTATCAATTTGAGAAGTTCAGAAATGTAACTAAATTGGCTCAGCAATTCTACACCCTAGGGTGGCTCCTCACCTGGATGGTATAAAAGGGAAATGAGGAAAGACAGATGGGCTTCTGTTCTTCGGAGAGCTCCAGTCTTCACCTCCAGCTTAGACATTGTCTCCTGGCTTCTAGTGCAGACTCTTCGGCTTCCGCCTTGGATCCTTCAGCCTTCTGGCGTGGACCCATCAGCCTCCTGATGCAGGGCTTGCACGGGACACTGCAGTGAACTCCAGACCTTGGACTGAAACCTTCAGTCTCCAGTGTGCAGACACCCTCTGCAGGCTTCCGCATCCAACTCTGTGGGTGACCATCGTAAGGCAATCTTGTAATTTCTTACCTATTTGTATATCTTGTGTTATATCTGTTTCTCTAGTAAAACCCTGACTGTTACAATGAGTACAGAGTTTGGAAAGAGGAAAAAGTTCTGGAGGTGGTGATGGTTGTACAACAATGTGAATGTGCTTAATACAGTGTTTACTGAAAATGGTTAAAATAGTAACTATCAGTTGCGGTTCACTAGAAGAACAGAATATATACATATCATGAAGCGTCAAATTGTATGGAAACTAGCTGGTAGATTTTGCTGTTCCCCCCATGTATACATGATATATAAGGGATTTATAAGCCAGGCTTACAATGGCCACTGGCAGTCAGGTGTGGAAGAATGCAAAAGGGCTTTCTGTGCTCTGGAGAGCTGGAGGATCCAGTTAAAAGTCAAAAACCCCGGAGCTCACTGCAGAGTCCCTTGTGAGTCAGTGTCAGGAAGGCAAATAGTCTGAGCTGGAAGGCTGGAGACAGATGTCCAAAGGTGATGGTGAAGACTGGAGCTCCTCCAATGGAGCAGAAACGATACTTCTTTCTTTCCCTTTTTATGCCATCCAGGTTACGAGCCTATTGGTTGGTGCTACCCACACCCAGAACTGTGCTAAACCAATCTTCTAGGCATTTCTTATTCAAGTTGACACCACAATTAACTATCATAGTAACATTTTAACCAAGCATGGCGGTGCATACCTATCATCCCAGCATTTGGGGAGGCTGAGGCAGGGGATCACAAGTTCCTGCCCGGTCTGGGAAACTTAGTGAGACTCTGTCTTATAATAAAAAATAAAAAGGGCTAGGGATATTTGGTTCTGTGTGAAGACCCTTGGTTTAATCCTTAGTACCACGAAAGTGATATATATATATATATATATATATATATATATATATATATATATATATTTTACCAAAATGAAAAAGGAAGACAATGAAATATTTGAGTTAAGGATTCAATGAAAGAAATGTTAGTAGAAAATTAGTGTTAGTAGTAAGTCTTTTAATGAAGATTGAATGAGTATATAACAATCAGAAGTTACCTTATTGGGCCGGTGAGATGGCTCAGTGGTGTAAGTGCCTGCCTGGCAAGCGTGAGGGCCCGAGTTTGACTCCTGGAACCCAGATACGAAAAAAGGGCCGGTGATATCGCTCAGCGGCACGGGCGCCTGCTGGCGCGCGAGGTCCTGAGGTCGACCCCCGGTACCCACAAAAAAAAAAAAGAAAAGAAATGGCTCTCTTTAATAGCATTCATGTGACCAAAGTGATATAAAGAAAAAAATTTTGAGAATTGAGGATAGAATATTAGTTCCTCTAAGAGCTAAGTTAGAATTAAAATAGTTCACACACACACACACTTGAGGGGGTCTGTGAATTTTAATAGTAAAGAGAAGATTATTTAGTGTCACAAAATTTTCAGTTCTTAAGGAAAAAGTGTGATTTGTTAATTAGGGCAAATGTTGGTGATTTCTCCATCTCATTTGGGGACTCATAGTTGCTTCCACCCCAAGCTGTATATACTTGTGAATTATTCTCTCAATGTAAATTTTTGTAAGAAAGTGAGATAACAAGGGCAAGATGTTCTTTCTCTATGTGTGTGTGCCTTCATATAGCATTTCTGAGTGGCTCGGAATGTAGAGTATGCATTGATTTCCACGCATTAATTTGCATTAAGGGGAAAACATTCCAATTTATAGTAAATGGTTTTGGCCACCTTTGCTGATGTTACTGTAAATGATCTAGCCAAAAAGCACAAAAGGTCATGTCAGGCATTTATGCAAAATTTACTAGTTCCATTCATAAAAGCACCTCGTGTTTTATTACTTTGTTCATGTGTCTTGCAGGAAATCCAGTCACACCATCATTTCCTTCCATATTTTAACTGTTCCTCATTATAAATAAAAGCATGTTTTGCTAATGACCCCTCTGAGCCACACTGGGGAGTAGGGTGGGATGGTGCTGACTTCTGTTAGGTCGCACTCACTCTGGAGTGATTGCCTTGCTCGGTCTCGAGTATATTCTGCATGCCAGGAGTGGACTGAGCATCACAGTCCTTGTTTTTCCATGCCTGAAGTGTCAGATGTCATCGCTAGGCAGCTCTCCAAAAGAAAGGTTTTTTTACACTGAGCTATGGATGTATTCACTCATTCACTGTTAATCTGCCCTTCCCTGGTTACCAAATCTAACTCTATCTCTTATGTGAGAATGGCCATCTACCCAGAAAAATTTTATGTATAATTTTCATAAAGGCTCCATGTATAACGACAACAAAATATTTTCAACATTTAGTAAGAATTGTCTTTACCCTGACTGTGCATCAGCAGCCTGCAGATATGGTCGCACTTGGCCGTCTCTGGAATCCGCGGTACCTGCAGAATCACACACTCTGTACTTCCTTTCTCTGCGTGCCTCACTTCTAAAACCCGAGTGCTATGAGGTGGGACTCAGTAGATGTTGTAGAATTGAGTAAATCCTGAAACCTGGGGACATTCCTGCTACAAAGGTTTATTCCTCACTCATCTTGTGCTCAGATGCAGGGAAGACAGCCTTCCTCCAAATGGTGAGTCAAGAGGAAATCTGGATGAATGCATGGTTTCAAGGTGCTTCACCTACATCTTTCTGCGGACAATTCTGCATTTTCCAGTAGGGGAAGAAGACAATAGGAGAGGAGGAAGAAGACGAAAGTCAGTGTACCTGGGTAATGATTTGGAACCACAGAGGGAGTCCTTTAAAATGTTGGGAATGGTTTGGTTTACAACAGGTCTATTCTTTGAAAGTCCTTTAAAAAACAAATAGAAAACCCCAAGGAATAAGTTTGTGTTTATTTTACCTCAGACTTAGGGCTGGGTTACTAATGATATTCAGTTAAACACAAGGTAAACATGGATTACATAGCCTAGATTGTAATAAATAGTTTGAAAGCAACTTCATACTTCAATGTTGCTTGGCTGCATTAAAGATTTGAAGACTAGTGTTTCATGGCTAAGTTAGATTTTCCCATGGGTAGAATGTGTCCCTTCAGCTCCACCCTGAGTGACTGCTGAGCTGACAGGAAGTGCTGTAGTGATAACAAGGAAACAGGACGCACAGGAAGACCTCCTTGATTCCTCAGCCGCCGTCTCCCTGTGGTCATGTGTTATGAGTTGCTTGAACATTAGGGGAGTTTCCAGGATTGTTTTGATTCCTCTTCCCTGAATGTCCCTCCTACCTAGGCACTCTTCCCTGAAATGTCATGTTTTCCATGTAATTAAAAAACAAGGCAGAAATATCAGCACATCACAAACCAGATTTTTGTTTATTTATTTATTTAGGCAGTGCTGGTCATTGAACTCAGCACCCTTCCACTGCGCTACCTCCCCTGCCCTTTTTGTTTTTTATTTTGAGACAGGATTTCGCCAAGCCAATAAATTGCCCAGGCTCGGCTTAAACTTTTGATCCTCCTGGCTCAGCCTCCCCTAATGCTGGGATTACATATATGTACTACCACACCTGGCTCAAAATCAGACATTCTTAAGTAGCCCACGGTTTTCATTTTCAAAGCAAACTCACAAGCACACTCAATTCACATAACCTTCCCTTTATATTCTTGGAGAGTTTGAAACTCAAGACTAGCCATGTAAATCCCCAAAACTTCTCTGGGGGAATGGACATCAATCATACAGTTTCCAACCCTGAGAGAAGAAAGTAAGAAACAGCATTTTTCTGTTCTTTGGTCAGAGTTGCTGTGGCTGTGCTATTTGCTGCCACCAGTGCTGGGGGTGGAGCTTCACTTCTGCTCTGGCTCCCCCTTCTGGGCCAGAAGTCCACCTCCTGAATCAGGGCCTTTGGCCACTACCTCAGTGTCTGCTCTTGATAGGCTGTGTAGAGAGTGGTTTGCAGAACGTAACTCAACCTTTCCTTTTTCAAGATAACTTTTCTCCTTTTCTGTCTGTTCCAACATCTGAGCATTTTGATTACTCTTTAGTGTCACTGCAGATGGGAACAGAATGCCACCATGGGAGACAGATCACCCCTTGATTAGCAAACATGATTTTATCAGGCCGGTTGCCTGGCAAGTTGGTAAATACGTAAGCCAAATCCTGAGGTGTAATGATTCCTTGGGCAGTAAAATAAGTGACAACAAATGTCAGGCGATGTGGGCACCACAAATTGAATCAGAGGATGAGAAGGCTTGGGGGTGGGGTGAGAGGTAAAATTTGCTTTGAATTGGCCTCTCCTATGTTGTGTTATCAACCAGAGTTTCTAGTTCTGTAAAGGGAAATGAGAATAATTAGGAAGAGTAAATAAAAAGTTAAAAACCATAGAACAGTGTCAAAAACAATTTGACTAAAAAAACAGTAAGGCCGTACAATCTGTTGACTCATAATAAATATCCACAAACAGATGATCCCTCCCACGCTGTCACTCAGCTGTTTAATCATTTTCAGATAAATTTCCCTTTAGAAACCGACAAGGTTTAGAGCCAGGTAAATCAATAACTATTAACATTTTATAATCTACACATTTATGGTGACTAATTTTCAACAAAGATGCCAGGAATATATGATAGAGAAAAGACAGTTTCTTCAATTAAAGGTGTTGGGACAACACATGCAGAGGAATGCAGTTGGACCCTTGTTGCACACTATTGCTATTGGTTATTTGTCCCGAGAATCCGTGTTGGAAGCTTGATTCAGAAGTGAAGGCTTTGAAGGGTTCCACCCTTGCGGGTGGATTAACACTATCCTGGGAGTAGAGTAGATTAGTTCTTTTAGGAGTGGCTCTGTTATAAAAAGTGAGCTTTCCTGCAATACTGGCTTGCTCTTCCACTCTTCTGCCATATTATGGCACAACATAAACCATCACCAGAAGAAGAGCAGATGATGGCAGTATAATCTTGGACTTCCCAACTTCAGAATTGTGAGGGAAAGTAAACTTCTTTCCTTCTTTCCTTTTCCCAGTCTGTGACATTTTGTTATAGTACCAGAAAATGGACTAAGACACACTATATACAAAAATCAACTCAAAATGCATTAAAGACCTTAAATGTAAGACTTAAAACTGTAAAACTACTAGAAGAAAATATAGGGAGGAAAGCTCTATGACATTGATCTGAACAGTAATTTTTTGGACATGACCCCAAAGCACAGGCAATCAAAGCAAAAATAGACAAATGTGATGACATCAAATTAAAAAGCTTCTGCCCAGCCAAGGACACAATTAGGAGTGAAGAAGGGAAGCTATACAACAGGGGAAAAAGATTTTCAAGATATACATTGGTAAGGGGTTAATATTCAAAGTATCTAAGGAACTCAATAGTAAGAAAATAAATAACATAATTAAAAACTAGGCAAAGAACCTGAATAGAGGCATACAAATGGCCAACAGTTATAAAATGCTCAATATCACTAATCAGGGAAATGCAAATTAAGTGCATAATTAGATATTGCTTCAAACCTATTAGAATGGCTATTATCAGAAAGACAGATGACCAGTGTTGGAGAGGATGTAGAGAAAAGGGAACTTTTGCATACTGTTGGTAGGAATGTATGTTAAGGTAGCCACTATAGAGAACAGTATGGAAGGTCCTCAAAAAATTAAAACTAGAACTACCATATATCCAGTAATCCCAATACTGGGTATGTATCCAAAGGAAATGAAATCAGTATGTTGAAGAGCTGTCTGCTTAATTCACTGCATCATTAGTCACAAGTCAAGATATGAAATCAATCTATGTATTCATCAGTAGATGAATACAGTGAAGAAGTTTTATGTACACACAATAAGATACTATTTGGTCTTAAAAAAGAAGGAAATCCTGTCATTTGTGACAATATGGATGAATTGGAGATCATGGTGTTAAGTGAAAGACAAATTCTGTATGACTTATTTTATATGTGGAGTCTAGAAAAGTCAAACTCATAGAAATAGAGAGTAGAATGGTGGTCACCAAAGATTGGGGGTGGGGCACTGGAGAGATATTGTTCAAAAGATACATTTCAGTTAGATGGAAAAAGTTAAAAATATCTGTTGTACATCATGGTGACTGTAGTTAATAATGATATATTCTTGATAGTTGCTAAGAGAGTAAATTTTGAGTGTTCTTATTCCCCCAAAATAGTAAGTACATGAGGTAAGGTATATGTTATTTCCATTAGCTATTCCACAATGAATACACAGTTCAAAACAACATTATCATAACAAATATAAACATAGTTTTAATTTGTCAATTAAAGAGTAAATAAAATTTAAAAATCTATAAAACCATTTCATAGAGGAGGAAATGGAAGGAGACAGAGGTTAAGCAATGTCTGCAGTCACACAACTGGTTAGCAAAGAAGTTGTGACTTGGAAGTTCTGAGTTTGATTCATATCCCACTGCATCGTGCTACCAGCTATGCCTGATGTAGGTGTTGTATCAGTTAGCTATGGTTAATGCAATGAAGTACCACGGACAGAGTGGCTTACCCAACAGAAATACATGTCGTCTCATGTTCTGGAGGCCGGGAGCCAGGAGGATTGGTTCCTCCTGGGGTGGAAAGCATCTATTCCAGGGGTATCTCTTTGGCTTGTAGGTAGTCATCTTCTCCCTGTGTCTTTGTATCATTTTCCCTCTGTGCGTATTTGTGACTCTATTTTCTTTTCCTATAAAGACATCAGTGACATGAGAATTAGGGCTCACCTTATTGACCTCATTTAATCACTTCTACAAAAACCCTGTCTCCATATCTGGTTACTTTCTGAAGTACTGAGTTAGGACTTAGACAAATGAATTTTGAGGGGAAGACAGTTCAGTCCATAACAGGCGTCTAGGAATAGCTTTATATGCAGATGTCTTCTTTCAGAGTCAGGGGTAAAAATATCATATTCACTTAATAGAAAAACAAAACTGTATGAGAATATATTTGGACATAATCCCCCATGAAATTAAGATGGATTTCATTTTGGAATTGATTACATGTGGTTAATTCTCTTTTGCCTTAAATCAGATTAAGAAAAAATTGAAAGAACAGCTTGCTCTGGTTTTGCAAACTTTACCAGCTCTCCCCTGATGAGGAGGTCTCACAGTTAGACAAGTCAAGGTCAGGGTGGGTCAAGATAGTTTCCTGTTCTTTGCCTTCTGAGATCAACCTGGCACCTGATACCAAAAACTCCCTTTGAAATTTCAAAGGATGAAATTCCCCTTTAAAAATTGCATGGATGTGGTGCCCTTGTGTCTTCAGGGAATTTATTAAAGAGAACTTCCTGTGGTTTTTTATAGCAAGGCTCCTGGATCTCTTGAAAATATAGTAACTTACTAACCAAAACACTGTGTAAAAAGTTACTGATTTTAAACGGAGATTTCAGGTTCTGCATCCAGGTATCATTTGGGGCAGACCAGATCATACCCTGCTGATAATCAACTCCCAAATCTCAGAGTCTCTAAATAATATTGGCTTATTTTTCACTCAGACTACATATCTGACCAGGTTGGTAAAAAGACTTTGCTGAGAGGGGTTGTTTATGCAGGTCGATGGGGAACCTGGTTGCCATGTTAGAGAGTAGAAAGGGAGAATCCTGGAACATCTTGCACTGACCATGAAATGGTCCAGAATAAAAGTGACATTTTTCACAGTTCATTGCCAGACGCAGCCACGTATCCCTACCCATATAGGGAACAGGAGGTACACTTGGGTCTAGAAGGTAAACGGCTGGAAATATTTGATGAATAATGTTAACGGCTATCACAATCCGCATATGAATAGGTGACACCTTGTAAATAAAATCCTGTTGATAAAATCTTTTTTCCTAGTGCCTTTGATGATGTAATTAATTATTAAAAGAATGATGTATTCCGAGATGCCTGTTCAGAGCTGTAGTCGTCAAATGAATGTGGTTCAAGATTGGGAGAAAAACAGAATTTTAACATAGTCATTATCATATTGGTCGTGAGCCCAGGGGGAAAGAATTGACTATTAGCATAGTAATTCCTGTCCTTTGAAGTTAAAAGTATTATATTTGTGTTTAATTTTGAAAGAAAATGTTGTAGAAGAGTCAAAGAATATATATATTACAAAAAGCTCCAGCATCTTTAATATTAAAGAAGTATATCATATGGAATCCTTCTGAAATGCTATGTATAGATTCTAGATTCAACTTGCCAACACTTTGACAAAATATACATAAATAAAGTAATAAATAAAATTTTAAGTGAAAGATGCTTCTATGTATTAAAGAGATTCTAGAGTGATGATGACAATTACATTTTGTCTTCTATAACAATTTTAATTTGTTGGTTATGGCTTCTTAAAACAATGGACTCCAAGCTTTATTGTCTCTCATATCTATTTGTAAAGCATGGTTTATTTATTTTAGCTTCCACTTATATATATGTATTTACCTACAAATTACTATATGGTGACTTATTACATGCATCAGAAAATATTTGCAGAAATAGAAATTAAAAATAGAAATAGACAATCTAGTATTTTCTTCCTACCCTGCAAAGAATTGTCTCAACTTCTCATTTTGGAGATGATTAATACATGAGCACTGGTTAAACTTGATTGTCCATGTATGCATGGGTGTGTGTGTGTATTTGTGTTGTGGGGGGTACTGAAAAATGAACACAGGGAATACTGAGCTATGTACTCAGCTCATCTGCAGCCCCCCTCATTATTTTTTTTTATTAATTTTGAAGGAGAGTCTTGCTAAGTTACCTAAGATGGCCTTGAACTTGCAATCATCCTTCCTCAGCCCCCTGAGGCACTAGGAGTACAGGAGTATGCCACCATCCCTGACTTGGGGTGGATTTTGAGGCTAACTCAGGGCAATTCTTGCTGGGCAGCAGTATCTGCCAAGAGAAGGGGAAGGGTGCCACATGTTACAGATGTTCACTCTCTCTATAGCTAGGTTTTCTCACAATAGTTGGCTATTGTACACCTATTTTTGCTTCTTTTCTATTGACACAAGACATTTTCCCCAAATGTCCATTTTTAGATAATGAGAAGTTATATCCCCTGATAGCTTTTCCTTTGACACTTTTGAAAAAGTTCTTACTGAGTTGGACAGACTGAATAGATAATGGAACAGAAAGATCAGCAGTGTACCTTAAAGTTTACAACTGCTAGCAATTAGGTAATGGTTCTCAAGTTGAATCCAGAAATGACAGCATTTTGGGAGGATTTCTTCAGTATGAAAGAAGATTTCTTTCTTTCTTTCATTTTTTTTTTTTTATATACGGGTACTGGGAGTCGAACTCAGGACCTCGCGTTTGCCAGGCAGGTGCTTATGCCGCTGAACTATACCGCCGGCCCAAAAGAAGATTTCTTAATACAAAAGATGCCTGAACTTTGTTGCAGTATATGTACTTTGACTACTCTAGAATATTTTCTTTCAACACTAAATAAACACTTAGGGTTCATACATTTGAATGACAGGAATTATCTGTTTTAAAAAGGCTATGTGCTAAATAGCCATTTTGCATAATAGCGTGCATCTTCCAGGAGAGGACTGGAGAACTTTCTGTGCTCACGGTTGGAACTACCCATCTCTTATCTACTTTTAGCACAGAAAATAATTTTTGAAGGACCGAGTTTTTAAGATCTTGAAAGATTAAGGACAAATGTGGACCTAAACAACTAACTTCCGGGTCACTGTGAGTAGTCACCACTTACACCGAATGAGCTCAAGAAGGAAGTCCAGGCAGTCTGGGTTCTAGATGCTTATACATTGCAGTAGGCTGGAATTTTATTCCAAATTTAAAACAAATGTATCATATTTCCCAAAGCTCAATGTTGTCATGGAAATATTTATTTATTCATTCATATTTTTTGTTTGCTTGTTTTTGAAAGAGTTTCAATATACTGTACACAATTTATTGACAGTCTCATCAAACCGGCAGCAGGCTCCCCAGTAGTACACTAACTACCAGGATTAGAAACTTACAGGAAGTCAGACGCATGGCTGTCAGTAACTGCATCAGAGTTTAAAGTAATAGAAGGAAGTAAAGGCAGTGACATTTCGAACAGTGTATGTTTGTAGACTGTGTGCATGTTTGTGCGGTGTATGTGTACATGTTTAATGGTCCAGCCTATGTAAATTATTTCCATCAGTAGTGTAATATATAGACAAAATTTGGTACTTGTTCTACTGAAATTTTAGCTTCTAAATCTAGCAAGATTCTTTATCATGTCCTTTAGAAAGAATATTTTTTCTCATATATCTAAAATTCTTACCTAGTAATTAACATTTCTTCTTTCCAACAGATTGGTGCTATCTTGCTGGCAATGATTCCATGGCAAATTTCCAGACAGGTTGCTCTCTCTTGTTATCAACCGCTAGAGTTCAGGTACATCTGGCTCATGGACCAGCTGGGTATTGCAGTATGTTAAAGTCTCTTTAAAAAACTCTCTTGCTGGGTGTGGTGATTCACATATGTAATCCCTGCCACTAGGGAGGCTGAGACAGGAGAATCAGTTTGAGTCCAGTCTGGGCCACTTAGCAAGACTCTGTCTCTAAGCAAACAAACAAGCAAACAAATAAATAAAAAGGGCTAGGGATGTAGCTCAGTGCTCCCTGGGTTCAATCCCCAGTACTGTAAGATGAATAATCAAACCAATAAACAGACAAAAAACCCCACACGAAACAACAAAAACTCCCTATTAGTATATATATTTAATTAATAAATAATTTTCCTTCATTAGCCTTTTCTTTTTATTAAAAGCCACACATATACTGGATTCCTGACTTGCTTCTGGTTTCTTTTTTTTATTTTAAAGAGAAAAAAAACAATAAAAACTGATACAAAATTTCAAAACAAGATAGTAGGAAAGTAACAAATGGTTACTACATTGCTTATTGTTATCTCAAAGTAGTTGCTCAGATTACAAGATATAGGCATGAAAAATTGATCAAATGATATAAGCACAAACCTTTATTTCAATGGACTTACAGAAATTAGTAGTGTAGCTATCTTAACTATCTTATATGTGTGTGTGCTTTCCTTTTCCCTTCTTTCTTTTCTCCTTTCCCCCATCCCAGTTTCTCTTTCTTTTTGAATAGTTTCTTCCCATTTCACAATACCTATTGTACATTTTGGATCTTATTTACTCTTTCAGCTTCTTACACTAGGGAGACAATACAATGTTTACACATGTGAGACTGATTTATTTCACTTATGAGCATGGTCTCAAGTTGCATCCATTTACCTATAAAAGTCTAAAGTTTATCCTTCTTTATAGCTGAGTAGTATTCCATTGTATAAAAAGACCACATCTTTTTTATGCATTCCTCAGTTGATGGGCATTTGGATTGTTTCCAAGATTTAGCTATTACAAATTGTGCTGCTATAAACATGGGGCACATATATTGCTGTGGTATGATGTTTTTAATTCTTCTGGGAAAATACCCAGAAGGGGAATAGCTGGGTCGAAAGGGACCTCTAATCTTAGTTTTTTGAGGAATCTCCACACTGATTTCCAAAGTAGTTGCACCAGTCTACACTCCCACCAATAGTGGAGAAGGGTTCCTTTTTCCCCACAGCCCCTCCAACATTTGTTATTGGGTGATTTCTTGATGGTAGCCATTCTTTCTGGGGTGGGATGGAATCTCAGTGTTTTAATTTGCATCTCTCAAATGACCACTGATGTTGAACATTTTTTCGTATATTTATTTGCTATTTGTATTTCTTCATCTTAGAAGTGTCAGATGCCCATTTTTGGATTGGGTCTTTAAATTTGGGGGGGTCTGATTTTTTTCAATTCTTTATATGTTCTAGATAGAAGTCCTTTGTCTGAGGGACTGTTGGCTAAAATTTTTTCCCACTCTGTGAGTTGTCTTTTCACTCCGTTGGTGATTTCTTTTGATGTGTAAAAGCTTCTCAATAAGATGAGATCCCAGTTGTTGATTCTTTGGAGTATTTCCCGTGCAGTTTGGGTTTTGTTCGTGAACTCTCTGCCTACACCTATATCTTCAAGATTTCTACCTACTTTCTCTTCCAGTATATTCAGTGTTTCTGTTTTAATATTTAGATCTTTGATCCAATTTGACTTTAGTTTAGTACATGGTGATAGACATGGATCTAGTTTTAGTCTTTAGCATGTAGACAGCCAGTTTTTCCAACACCATTTATTAAAGAGGCTATCTTTCTTCCAGTGAGCATGTTTGGCCCCTTTGTCAAAGATAAGGTGGCTGAGTGTGTTTGTAGTTGTGTCTACATCTTCTAATCCGTTCCACTGATCCTCAGGTCTGTTTTTTTTGCCAGTACTATACTGATTTTATCACAGTACATTTATAGTATAATTTCAAGTCAGGGATTGTGATATCTCCTGCCTTGCCTTTATGGCCCAGGATTACTTTTGCTATTCTAGGTCTCTTCTGGTTCCAAATGAATTTTAGGAATATTTTCTCTAGTTCTCTAAGGTATACTAATGGTATTTTGATCGGGATTGCATCTGTAAAACAGTTTTGGGAGTATGGCCATTTTCACTATGTTGCTTCTTCCTATCCAAGAGCAAGGGATATCTTTCCATTTTCTGATATCCTCTTCAACCTCCTTTTTTTAGAGTACTGTAATGTTCAATGTATAGATCTTTTACTTCTTTTGTTAGATTGATTCCTAAGTATTTCATTTTTTTGGATGCCATTGTGGAGGGTGTGGTTTCCCTGTTTCTCTCTCAGTGAGTTTGCTGTTTGTGTACAGGCATTCTATTGATTTTTGAGTGTTGACTTTGTATCCAGCTATGCAACTGAATTTGCTTATTAAATCTAGAAGTCTTTTGGAGGAGTTTTTGGGGTCTTCTATGTAGAGTATCATGTCATCTGCGAATAAGGATAATTTAACTTCTTCCTTTCCTATTCTTATTCCTTTTATTTCTCTCTCTTGTCTAATTGCTCTGGCTACTGTTTCCAGAACTATATTGAATAGGAGTGGTGATAGTTGTCATCCTTGTCTTGTTCCTGGTTTTAGAGTGAAAGCTTTTAGTTTTTGCCCATTCAGTATGATGTTGGCTTTTGGTTTGTCACAGATTGAAGTAAAGACCTTCTATTCCGATTTTCTGTAGGGTTTTTACTATGAATGAGTGTTGGAATTTGTCAAAAGCTTTTTCTGCATCTATTGAGATGATTGTGTGATTTTTGTCTTTGGCTCTGTTGATATAGTATATTACATTTATTGATTTGGATATGTTGAACCATCCCTGCATTCCTGGGATGAATCCCACTTGGTCATAGTGTATAATCTTTTTGATGATTTGGTGCATTCTGTTTGCTAGCATTTTACTGAGGATTTTTACATCTATGTTCATTAGGTAGATTGGCCTGTAGTTCTCTTTTTTGGTTGGGTCTTTCTCTGGTTTTGGTATCAGGGTAATACTTGCCTCCAGGAATAAGTTAGGGAGTATTGCCTCCCTTTCAATTTCATTAAAGAGTTTAAGGAGTGTTGACATTAAATCTTCTCTAAATTTCATGTAGAATTCAGCAGTGAATCCATGAGGACCTGGGCTTTTCTTTTTTGGTAAGTTTTTAATTACATTTTCAATCTCATTAACTGATATTGGGTTATTTGGAATTTTTATATCTTCTTAATTAAGCTTTGGTAATTCATACATATCTAGGAATCTGTTCATTTCTTCTGTGTTTTCCATCCTATGAGAGTAAAGATTTTCAAAGTAGGTACTGATGATCTTCTGAATTTCCACAGGATCTGTAGTGATTTCACCCTTTTCATTCCTCTATACATGAATTTGAGTCTTTTCTTTCCTTTTTTCAATAAGTCTGGCTAAGGGTTTATCAATTTCATTGATTCTTTCAAAGAACCAACTCTTTGATTCATTAATTCTTTATACTGTTTTCTTAGTCTCCATTGCATTAATTTCTGCTCTGATCTTTATAATTCCCTCCCTTGTATGGGCTTTGGGCTTGTCTTGCCTCTTCTTTTTGTAGAAGCTTGAGGTGCAACATTAGGTTGTTTATTTGTGCTCATTCTGTTTTCCTGATGTGAGAATTCACTGCTATAAATTTCCCTCTTAGGACTGCTTTCATTGCGTCCCAAAAGTTCCAGTATGTTGTATTTGCTTTCTCATTTAGTTGTAAATATTGTTTAATTTCTTCTTTAATTTCATCTGTGACCCATTGGTTGTTTAGGAGGGTGTTATTTAATTTGCAAAGTTTATGGAGTTTTTGCAGCTTCTTTTGCCATTTATTTCCAATTTCATTGCATTACGGTCAGATAATATGCATGGGATAATTTCAATTCCTTTGCAGTTACTTAAGCATGTTCTATGGGCTAGTATATGGTCTGTTTTAGAGAACGTCCCATGTGCAGCCGAGAAGAATGTGTATTCTGCTGATGTTGGGTGGAACACTCGGAAAACATCTACTAAATCCATTTGTTCACAGGTTTGGTTCAGTTCTGATATTTCTTTGCTGATTTTTTGTCTAGTTGATCTATCTCTTTGTGACAATGGGGAATTAAGATCCCCCACTATAATCGTGTTATTGCTTATTTGGTTTTTCATGTCTATTAATAATTGTCTTATATAGTTGGGTGTGCACGTATTTGGTGCATACATATTTATGATTGTTATCTCTTCCTCTTGAAGTTTTCCCCTATCAAGTATGTAGTGACCTTCTTTATTTCTTTGGATCATTTTTGGTTTGAAGTTCACATTGTCTGCAAACAGGATAGCTACCCTGCTTTGTTTTGGGTTCCTGTTGCATGGAAGATTGTTTTCCATCCTTTGACTTTCAGTCTATGAATTTCTTTTTGAGTTAAATATGTTTCTTGTACACAGAGTATTGTTGGATCTTATTTCTTGGATCCATTCTGCCAGTCTGTTTCTTTTGATTGGTGAATTGAGGCCATTTACATTGATGGTTATAACTGATATGTGTTGGCTTATCTTTGTCATGATATTTTCCTGCTGTTGGTTCCCGCTTTTCCCCTCTGTTTAATTGCTTGCCGTGCCTGGTGGTTTCTTTCTGTTGTTGTTCTTGGAATTGTGGTCATTTTTACCTCTGCCTAGAATATCTTTCAGTACTCTTTGTAGCGTTGGTTTATTGGTTATGAATTTCTTCAGTTGTTCTTTGTCATGGAAACATCTTATTTCTCCATTAATTTTGAAAGATAGTGTTGCAGGGTACATCAATCTGACTTGGAAGTTGTTTTCCTTCAGGACTTGAAATACTTCATTCCAAGCTCTTCTTCACTTGAGGGTTTGTGTTGAGAAGTCTGCCTTGATTCTGATGGGCTTTCCTTTATAGGTGATATATTTCTTTTCTCTAACAGCTTTTAATACTCTGTTCTTTTGCTGAATTTCTGGAATCTTGATTATTATATGTCTTAGAGTAGTTTTATTTTGGTCATGGCGGGCCGGTGAGATGGCTCAGTGACATAAGCACCTGCCTGGCAAGCGCGAGGGCCCGAGTTTGACTCCCGGCACCCACATATAAAAAAGGGCCAGTGATATCCCTCAGTGGCATGGGCGCCTGCTGGCGCGCGAGGTCCTGAGGTCGACCCCTGGTACCTACAAAAATAAAAATAAAAAATAAAAAATATTTTGGTCATGGCTGTTTGGTGTTCTATATGCTTCATTTATTTGTACGTCAAATTCTTTATCCACGCTTGGAAAGTTTTCTGCCATTATTTCTGTGAAGAGTTTTTTTTAAATGGCATTTGTGCTGTCTCCAGCCTTCTTATTGACCCCAATCAATCTTGTGGTGTTCTTCTTTGTGTCATCTTGTAGCTGTTGGATTGATTTTTTATAATATCTTGCTATTTTTAAGATATCTTTCTTTTCATGATCAGTAGCTGCAATTCTGTCTTCAAGATCTGATATTCTATCCTTTCCTTCATTCAGTCTGTTGCATATACTTTCAATGGAGATTTTAATTTCTTGGATTCCTATTTCTTTCCTATGTTGGGCATTTTTTGTTTCCATTGTTTTTCTAAGCTCATCTACACTTTTATCTGTGTGTTCTATAATATCTTTGATTTTAAGCATCATTTCTTTTTGTACCTGAGAGACTATTTTCTCTATGGCCTTTTCCACTTGTTTTTTCACTTCTGTTGCTATCATTTCAGAGAGGTTCAGTGTTTGACTTCCAATTTTGTCTCTTTATGTTCTGGGTTTGTCCTGGGTGGGCTAGGGGTCTGGGGCTGCATTTTGCTTCTGGGTCTTGTCATTTTCTATTTTCTCTTCTTTATTTTATTTTGTTTTCTATGTCGATGCTTGCTGATTTCTTATGATAGATAGCTTTATCACTAGAATTGATGCTTCCCTAGGAGATGTTTGTTCTTCGGGGATGTCCTGTAGATGTAGGTGGTTCTTTATAGCTATACAAAGAAACTGCCTTCCCAATTTGTAAAGGGTGCAAAGTTACTATTTGGCGGGCCGGTGAGACGGCTCAGTGGCTTAAGTGCCTGCCTTGCAAGCGCGAAGGCCCGAGTTCGACTCCCGGAACCCACATACGAAAAAGGGGCCGGTGATATCGCTCAGCGGCACGGGTGCCTGTTGGTGCGCGAGGTCCTGAGGTCGTCCCCCCGGTACCCACAAAAAAAAAAAAAAGTTACTATTTGGCTCAGCACCCAATTCTTTGGTACTGGGCTGTGGTGGTGATTATGCCCCCATACTACCCAGCATTATCATACAGGGGAGAAAAACTGATTAAAACATGTATGACATCCTGGCTAAAGTAGTACAGTTAGTAATAACAACAGTTTCAAGTACAGCTTAACTACTGACAAACTATGGTAGCCATTAACCTGCTACCTCCAACCATAGGACCAAATTCCAAAGTTATATAACAAAATCAAACATATACCATGTACTTGTATGCAGTGATTTTACCCTTAGTGGAGTGGTTTTACCTTTTTGTGGGGGTGGGGGAGTTAAGATGGGTAGGGGACAGGATAAAGTGATGAATGAGGTCAAATATAGTAGAGTCAAGGCTGGAGGTCAAAGGATGATCATCCAAGTTTTGGGAAACTGGAGGACACAGGAGGGAAAGAAAGAAATAGAATGTGAAGGAGTAAGAAAGAAGAAAGAGACAATGTTTACTCACTTGAAAGTTTAAATTCAAAACTAGTTGAGGAAGGAGAGAAAGAGGATCAATAGAAGAAAATGAAAAAGAAAGGTAAAAAACCTAAACAGTGAAAAAAAGAAGGAAGAAAGAGAAGGAGAATGGAAAAGAAAGAAGAAAAGAAAGAAAAAAAAAGTAGGCACAAGAAAGAGAGGAGAGAAAAAAAAAGAAAAAAAATAACCACAAAATACAAGACAAAATGAGACGAATTCCAACCAGACAGAAAGGGATAGCCAATCAGACAAACAGGGAGAATGAAAGTAGTAAAATACCTCTGGTGTTTACAGTTTTGTGATAGCATCCATCTCAGATCCCAGAAATGTGCTTTGTACTCCAGCCATGTCTGCCATGGGAATTGTACTGGGTATGGAGCTGATCTTGGCCTCTGGATGTGGGGGCTGGGACTGGTCTTCGTTGGTGGAGTTCTCCAGAGCCCAGCCTCTGGCTCCTCGCTGCTACTTCAGACACTTCCACGTTGCTGGTCTCGCTGATTACTCCACACGCAGGGCTGCTGTCCCAGGTCTCTGGGTTCTGGTGTCAGTCCTCCCACCAAAGGCGTGTGTCTCTTCTGGCTTCTTATTGCACTTTGTTTGACTTGGCTGTCCGCAGATTAAAGGAAAGTATTCCTCAACACGGCTAGAAGATTCTGTTGACCTATAAGACCAGAAGAATTTTGAATGACTCTTTTATGTGCTGTTCTAAATATTTAAAAAGGAGAAGATCCTTTTATTATGTGGGACCTTTTCAAAACCAGAGACCATCTGGTGACCCCTTGGAGACTCTTTTTAGCTTTATGATTTCTTGACACCAGGATTTTGAATTTTTGGGCCTATTGAAATTGTTGAACACAGCCTGTAAATACACATCTAACTACCACATCTATCAAGCCATCTCCTTGACCAGTTTTCTGCTGACTATTACCACATTTAGTGAAATGGCTTGTAAATTAAATACAAGACTAATAACTATATTAAATTATATCAAACACTTAAAAGAGTATGCGTTTTTTTTTTTTTTTTTTTTTCCAGTGCTGGGCATTGAACACAGGGCCTTCACACTGAGCCCTTTTGATTTTTTATTTTGAGACGGGATCTCACTAAGTTGCTCTGTTGGCAGTTGAACTTGTGATTCTCCTACCTCAGCCTCCCAGAGTGCTGGGATTACAAGTGTGCACCACCATGCCCAGCTCAGAGTATCTTTATAAAGCAATTTAAACTTCATGTTTCATTAACATTTAAAAAATTTTTATTGTAAAGAATTTCAAATGTACATTATAAACAGAATAATGTAATAAAGCCTCAGTACTCATCATCCAGCTTCAATCATTATTAATGTGTTGCCAACTTGTTTTTTTTCCCCACCCTCCCACTTCTGATTCCATATATTTTTTTAACAGCTTTATTGAAGTAGAATTTTACATTCCACAAACTCCACCCATTATGAGTACACAATTCATTTATTTTAAGCTAGATTATATAGCTGTGAAATGATTGCCACAATCTAGTGTTAGAATATTTCTATCACCCAACAAGTTTCCCTGCACCTGTTAGCAGTCAATGTGATTCCCACATCTGCCTCCAGGTAAACTCTAATCTGCAAATCTTTAGATTTCTGCTTCCTGAACATTTCACATAAATGGAACCATAAAGTATGTGTTTTTTTGTATCTGACTTCTTTTTGGTTTTAATATAATTTTCATCCATGCTATAGCATATGACAATACAGTAGTTCATTCCTTTTTCTTGTTAAATTGTATTTCATTATATGAATGTATGACATTTTTGTATCTGTTCATCAATTAATCAACAAGATTAAGATTAAGATTATTTCCAGTTTTTGGCTATTATGTTATGCACAATGTTGTTGTGGCAATTCATGTACAAACCTTTGTGTAACATATATTTTCACCTCATTCTGGTAGGCACCTACTAGTTAGAATTGCTGGGTTGCTTGATAAAATTGTATTTATCTTTCTATGAAACTGCCAAACTGTTTTCCAAATGGCTATACCATTTTATTTTCCTACCAGTAATGTATGAGTATTCCTATTTCTCCACATCCACACCAACATTGTCTTTTAAAATGATCACTGTTCTAATGGATGCAGAGTGTTATTTCATTATACTTTCTAATTTTATATATATATATATATATAAAACCTATTACTTTTCTTTTGTGTGTAGTACAGGAGATTGAACACGGGGAGTACTGAGTTATATCCCCACTTCATTTTATGTATTTAAATTTTGAGACAGGGTTTCTCTAAGTTGCCCACATTGGGCTTGAACTTGGGATTCTCCTGCTGCTGCTCCCCAAATAGTTGGGATTACAGGCATGCACCAGCCACTGTGTCTGGCAAAAATCTGTTGAGTTTATTAAATGAGGATAGTTCTTAGTCTGCCCCAGATGAATTTCTGATTGCTGTTAGGTTTTACAAAGAATCTTGATTTAGTAGTCAACATGTTCATATATATATATATATATATATATATATATATATATATATATATATATTTGTTTGTTTGTTTTTGTTTTTGGTACCGGGAATTGAACTCAGGACCTTGCACTTGCCAGGCAGGCACTTGTGCCACTGATTTTGATTTTAAGTTGAGGCACCTTTGTTTCCTGCCTCAGCACCTGCCACATGTAGCTAAAGCTCCTTAGGTTTGATAATTCACTGGGAGCACTCAGCATATAGTTATACTCATGACAGTGGTTTACCACAAAGTGAATTTTGTATTACAGTGAAAGGATACAAAACAAAGGACACAAAGCAAATCAGTGAAGGCAAAATGTGTACAATGTGAAATCTGAAGGGAATTAGGGGAAGGTTCCAAGAGTCCTCTTCTAGTGAACTCCGTAGTCACATAGTGACTGTGAGTGTGACGACATGGAAATGTCTATCAGGGAAGCTCACTGGACACTCAGTGTCCAGGGCTCACCCTGAGGGCTCACTCTGCCTAGCATGCACCCAAGTTCCAGATTCCCAGAAGGAAAGCAAATGTTACCTCCTCAAATCTAAGGTCCTGGATGTCAGCCAAAGGCTAACTTCATAGGCAGGCCTACCTACGGGCAATATTCTCAGGCCTACTCTGTTCACTCCTTTATGAGCAAATTCAAAGATAGACAAGTAGAGTAATAGAACAGAAAATAGTTCAGAAATAGAGGGCCGGTGAGATGGCTCAGCGGCTTAAGCGCCTGCCCGGCAAGCGCGAGGGCCTGAGTTCGACTCCCGGAACCCACATACGAAAAAGGGGCCGGTGATATCGCTCAGCGGCACGGGCGCCTGCTGGCGCGCGAGGTCCTGAGGTCGTTCCCCCGGTACCCACCAAAGAAAAAAAAAAAAAAAAAAAAAAAAAGAAATAGACAGACACATATAAGGTCACCTGAAGTATGACAGAGGTCTTTTTGCAATACAGTGAGGAAAAAATGCTGTTTTTAATAAATGATGCCATTGGATATCTATGTGGAAAAAAATCTAGCACCTAATTTTCATGATGCCCAGATATTAATTTGGAATGGGTCGAAATGATAAGCTAGTAGAAAATAACATGGAGAATGAATATATTTATGACCCTTGGAGGCAAGGTTTTCTTAAACATGCAGAAGATGCACTAACCATACAGAACAAGATAGATACATTGGACATAATTAAAATTTGGGAATTTTGTTTTATCAAAAGGTATCATCAACAGAGTAAAAGAAATAAACCATGGAATGTTTTATAAATGTCAATTTCCACAAAAAACTTACATATAGAATACATAAGAAACCTTTTTTGTATGTTAATTTATGAATGATCTTTTCAGGAAAAATACATATTCAAGAACCAAAAGAAAAAGAAAAAATATAATTTTAGAAAGATTTGACTGAGTAAATACTATACAAAAAGTGATATTCACATGGCTAATAAATACATAAAAAGGTGGTTCTATTACATGAGTTCCCTATTACTACTCTAACAAGTGACCACACACCTAATAACTTGAGACTGACCACTTGTAATAGTCCCAGCAGAAATGTGCACCAGGAGACATATACAGGAGTGCATACTGCAGCACTATCCGTAAGAGCTTCAAGCTGGAAACTCTCCGACTGTCCATCAAGAGTAGAATGAATAATAAAATGTAGCACGTTCATACATGAAGTACTAAACAATAATGAGAGTTAAGAAATTACCACTATTACTACATATAGCTACATGGATTAATCTCTTGAATAAAATATGGAGCAAAAGCATTCAGATACACAAAAGTAAATACTATATGATTCCAGTTTCATGAAGTTCAAAAATAGGCAGCTAGTATATGGTGTTAGAAGTTGGAACCGTGGTCCTGCTGAGGGTGGTAGCGAATAGGAAGGAGCAATGGAAATTTTGGCAATGCAGGTGATGTTCTCTACCTTGATCTGGGGCTAGCCGCACAGGTGTATTTTATTCTAAAAAATCCATAGAACTGTTCACTCATGACTTGTGCTCTGTTTACATGCGTGCTATACTTTAGTAAAAAGAATTTACTCACAAAATAAGTTAACACTTAATTATGCATGAAGACCCTTTGAGAACTCTTTGAACAGGAAGTAAGTCAATAGCAAGTAAACTTTTCCCCTTCTCACCCCACCCTGAAGTTTTTTGTTTTTTTTTTAACTTGAAGAACAAGTTTATTTCCTTGTCAGGATCCTCACACTCTCCATTTGAAGGCTGAGTCCCATCTTAAGTCTGCAGGGTGGCTGGAATGTTGAGAATATCCTTTCAGGAAACGGGTCCTGAATTGTTTAAATGTGTTTCACAGGTTACAAAAACAGGCTTGGTGGGAATTTCAGTTTCAGCATTTAATCCATTGCCAACTGCACTCAATTTAGAAATCCCAGTGACTCATCATCTCAGGTCACAACAGTGAGAGTAAGATGAGTTTGGAAGCTTGGGCACGAAAGAGATCAGTTACCAGCCAGCCAGTTCTCTTTGTTGTGGCCTTTCAATAACGCAGATATTCCCAGTGGGCTCCACCCTGTGTATGACTGGAACTGTTCTCTCATTACAAGATTCCATGTAACAGTTCAAAGTTTCTTTTACGCTCACTGCACTTGCTTGTTTATTTATTTATAAATTTGTTTTTTAAAAAACTCTAGTGAAAGACGGAACAGAAAAGGAAAACCAATTTCTTCCCCCTGGAATCACAGACTATGAATATTTGGAGAATTTAAGGATCATCAACCCTACATCCAGAGTGTTGGGAGGACGGTGTTTGTGAATCCTCTTGTGTGCATGGAGAAAACTCTCACTTTAGTTCCTTAAATGGAACATTAAAGGTGTTAGGGGGACAACTTCTGCCTGTCTCTCTTCCACTTTGGTGACTCATCTGCTTGGTGAGTTTGGGAGAAAGCCCAGGGTACCTGGCAACTTGTCTCCTGGAGCAGTGGTTTTGAAGCTGCAGGCAGCGGAGCTCCTCCTGACGAGGGAGCTGTCTGCAGTAAGGTGTGTAAGTGGAATTTGCAGCTGTAGGTACTAGGAGGTGGATTGGGGCTGGAGATCTAAGCTGCCTTCTCCAATCCGTCTTTATCTGTAATAAATGTTATATGATCATCTCTTTTCTGCTGACTTTGTGTCTCTTGTGCTTTTTTTTTTTCTTTTGAAGTACTACTAGAGATTGAGCCCAGAACATTATGTGTGCTGTCAAATAGTCTACCACTGAGCTACATCCGCAGCATGTTTTATTTATTATACTTTTTCATTAATTTTTTTGTTTCAGTGGTGGGGTTTGAACCCAGGCCTCGTGCATGCTAGATAAGTACACTACCACTGAGCTACATCCCTACATTTTTGTATTTCATTTTGAAACTACATTGCCTATACTGGCCTTGAACTTGCTATCCTCTGGCCTCAGCCCCTGAATAGCTGGGCGTATAGGACTGTCACCATTCTCAGCTATGTCTCTTCCTTGATTGGGCTCATTCTGCTTTGGTTTCAGATTGCCACACAGTGCCTAGTCCCAGAACCACGCAGTTTTTCCTAAGAGGCATAGGAAGCACGGAATTTTCTTTCTTTTTTCTTTTTCTCTTTTGCAGTGCTGGGGATTGAATCCAGGGCCTGGTACATAGTAAGCAAGTGTTCTACCACTGAGCTACATCTCCATTTCAAGCATGGAAAAAAATTTTTAGTTTTTGGAGACAGGGTCTTGCTATGTAGTTCAGGCTGGCTTTACACTCATTATGTAGCCCAGGCTGGCCTCGAACTTGCGGCGATCCTCCTGCCTCAGCTTCCCAAGTGCTGGGATTACAGGCATGTGCCTCACGCTCTGCTTAAGCATGGGAATACTGCCTTGCATAATTGAGCACATTATATTGTTATAAAGGGAAAAAAGGCTTTGTTTAGTACTAAAAAGAAAATGGTGCTGGGGGGGAGGAAGCAAGAACCATACAATGAAAAACAAAAATAACAAAGGAGTTTGTTTTAGTTCCAACTGCTACAATAAAGTACTATAGACTGAGCAGCTTATAAATGATCAAATTAATTTTCTTACAGTTTTAGAACCATGTCAACATGGTTGGGTTCTAGTGAGGGCCCTCTTCTGGGTCTCAGATTGCCAACTTCACATTGTATCACCTTTTATAAGGGCACAAATCTCACTCATGAGAGGTTCACCTCTATGATCTAATCACTTCCCCAATTGCCCTGCTTAATACCATCATGTTAGGGGTTGGGATTTCAACATACGAATTTTTATGGAGACATAAGCATTCAGACCCTAATAAAGTTAAACACTGAGGTTCTGGATTCATGAATTCAGATGCCTGCAATTCCTTTCTCTGAGATTGGTTCATTAGGAGTTCTGCTATTTACAAAGGCTCTAAGGAAAATGACTCTATGATTTTTAGTTAATACTAATGTGGAAAATTCAAGTAACAGAACTGTGTAAAGAGAGTTAAAAGCCATGTAAATCCACTTGGGTACCCACGAAATGTTTCTGGAAATATTCTTCAGAAAAGGGACAAAAGGGAGACTTCTGGAATCCTAGAAATTTCCTATGTTTTTATTTGGTTGGCAGTCACTTACTGTCTACGAAGTGAAAATTCATTAAACTGTATACTTACAATATGTGCACTTTATATATTTTATACATCAATTTAAAAATATTCCAGATCTCTTGTAAATTTTTAAGAATAGAATAACATTATTCATGCTGTTGTTTTGTGTTTCTCAAAGAAATCAAATTTTTAGAACTTATTCTTAGCTATATATTTATTTATACACTTCTGTCTTAGTATTTGGTGACAAGGTTTAGAATCTTGTTGAAGCTGTGCTATGTTTGCATTTTCCCAAAATTCCTATGATGATATTCCCCAAAGTGACGGTACTACGAGGTGAGACCTTTGGAAGGTGACTGAGTCAGGCGGACAGAGCACTCAAAACCGGGACGAGTGTCTTTAACAAAAGACACTGTGGAACTTCTTTGCTTCTCCCATGATATGAGGACTCAGAGAGCAAGGTCATCCATGAGGAACAGTCAGTCCCTCCCACACACTTCTACCAGTGACTTGATCTTGAACTGTGATAAATATATTTCTGTTATTGATATGCTACTCAGAATATGGTATATTTTTTTATCTTATCCTGAATAAACTAATGCAAGATAGTTTAAGAAAATAGAGGTTTTAGGAAGTGAATATAATAAGCATTCTCACAGCATCCAAGCCCAATTACATTTCTTATTTTTGAAAGAGAATTAAGATAGAAAATCTTTT
Source organism: Erethizon dorsatum (assembly GCA_028451465.1). Lineage (NCBI taxonomy): Eukaryota > Metazoa > Chordata > Mammalia > Rodentia > Erethizontidae > Erethizon > Erethizon dorsatum. Next base: position 134,806,942 of record CM051823.1, on the reverse strand, counting down.
GAACCTTCTGTAATTTATCTAACTTGTTCTTCATACGAGGAGTTTAGAATTTAATAATCATCACAGAGGGTAGCCTCGTGGTTTCTATCAGACTGTTTTCTCGTTGAAAGTACCACTTAATGAGCACTAGATAAACCTGTGGAGTTCGTGGTGCGCATGTGCTGTAATGCACAATGTGGCTATACCCTCAAAGCACAAAGCGGGGAGATAAACATCAGTCAAGGCATCTCGCGTCTTGCCAATAAATCAAAATTATTGGTTTAATTATGGGGGCAAATGGCAGAAATATCTTTTGTTGCTATCCTAGAAATTCATCCAATGAAACTTTGCTGATTGAGAATCTAATATGTGTAACATCGTGTGGAATGCTGGGGATATAATAACAAAGATGCCTTCATACTGGACCCCAGCAAACAGAGCCCAGTGCAAATTAGATGTAGTAGCGCTTCTTTTGAAACAAACTTTAAAGATGGGTATTTATTGATTCTCCAGTTACCCAAGGATGAGGGCTGCCCTAAGCGTAATCTACTGAGGACAGTGGTAGGCACCGAATATGAAGGAGATATGGAGAGTTAGAAGGAGTGCAGGAAAGCAGAGGTCTAGAAGCTGGGGGAGACATTTGGAGGTGAGTGTAAGGTGAGGGGAGCTGGCTGGAGCTTGTGAAGCCCAGCTTTAAGCCAGACATCTGAGATGTGGGTGACAATGGTAAGTGAATGTGAAGTATGAGGTGATGGGGAATTGGATCACAAAAGGGCATAAAGAAGGATTAAAAAAGGGGCAGGGATGAAATAAAAGTAACTGTTGGTATCTGTATTTTGATATGAAGGAGGAGTATGTAGGCTGCATGGCCAAGGAGAGAGGAAGAGAGAATGGACAGTCAGGATGAAAAAGTATATGCACAGTAAACGTCACTAAACCTCTGGAACCAACAAGAACCTGGTCAGACCGACATCCTGGGAGGCAGAGACAGGAGGATGACAGGCTCAAACCCAGACCGGGCGATGAACAACTTAGTGAGAACTTGTCCCAAGATAAAAAATAAAGAAGGGCTGAGGACATAGCTCAGTGTGAAGGCCCTGGGTTCTACCCACAGTACTGCAACAACAACAAACTAACAAAACACAAAACAAAACCTGGTTAGGTCTAACTTCATCATAACGGTAGACCAAGATAAATCATACTTCAATCTGTTTTGAGTTCCTTATCTGTGGAAAAGAAGATAGAAAATTTAATTGCTGGGTACTAGATCGTAGACAAGGTTAGTCATCCTTTTCCAAGAGAACATTGCGTCTCCTGGTATTTTCCTGGGTGCTCATTCCTCTCTGCTTAGGTTATGTGTTGAATAGAAACAACAACTATTTTAAACTTGGGTGTTTTCATCAAGAGGATACACTTGCTATTGAAGATGTTTGAAAACAGAACATAAAATACATCAGAATAATGCCCAAAGACACAAAGCAGCTCATGGGTGGTCTTGTTTGTTAACTGTTGTGCAATAAGCCTCGTACTGTCAAACTGGAAAAATGTGAAAACCAAATAGAAATGCGGCCTAAGATAGGACACTTAATACTGATCATTAAGTATGGGGAGGGGCATTTGAAGAAGTAAAATGCAAGTTGATTACTCTTTGGTGACATTCATATTTAATAAAACTGTTAATGGACTATCATATCCTAACCCCTAACCTCTAACCTGATATGTAAGCCAAATACTTAGCATGAAAGAAATGCTAATCAGCTCTGTTGAGTTTGATCCCAGTGGAAATTTCATTTCTATTGTTTCTTAGAATAAGTGGATTTATCTTGGCTTCTATTGTTTAAGGAAATCCTTTGTTCCTGTATCCTTTCCAGCCAAAGGCATAGGGAAGACTTCCAGAGGAGGAAGCAAACTGTGTGTGTGTGTGTGTGTGTGTGTGTGTGTTGCAGGCTTGGACATTTGCTAGGAATTTTTAATTCAGAAAATAGAAGATGGAGGAAATCTTACGATGAAAGGGGTAAATCAAACCCAGAAGTGTGCCGTGCTAGCCTGCAGACTCAGGGCCTTGATACGGAAGCTTTAATTCTATAGCTTTCAGTATTCTGCATATGAAATACATGCATTTTAATTAAATTTCTTGCTTACAATAGAGAGAGAGAGACAGAGAGAGACAGAGACAGACAGACAGAGACAGACAGAGACAGAGAGACAGAAAGAGATGAAGGGAGTGAGAAAGAAAGTAAAAGAGAGTAAAGACAATTAACTCCCACCAATGGTTCCTACACAGATAGGCTGCCCCCACCTTAGGAGTTTTCAAAACCAGCCCCTTGCTGCGCTTCTGAGCTGCTCTAAGCTGTCCCCAGGTCCTCTGTATGCCTATTGCAATCAACATGAGGGCCAACAAATTAATACATCATGGTTTTCTAACATGTAATTATCTCTTACCTTTCTTATAAACTGGAGCTGCATAAGGACAAGAAACCCTTCCTGTTTATCACAGTGCCAGGCAATAATATGTAAGCGGTAAGCGCTAAGCTGATCTACAACTTCAGCAAAGGTACACTCGATGTTGTTTTCCCCGGTCCCCCAGTTCTCCTCTTTTGAGGGAACCAGTTTCTTCCTTCCAGAGATATGTTTTACTTATCCAAGTAATCACATATGTAATTCCCCCCTCACCTGTGTGCACTCAAAAAGTGTCCTGCACATTCCTTTTATCCTCAATAAAATTATATTTTTGATTTTTTTGTTGCACATGGGAACCTAAGGAGCTCCCATATTCTTTTTTGTTTTCCTAAACATCTCTTTAGCATTCCATCCAATGTATGCAAAGCCATAACTTCTTTAACCAGTGCACTCTCTAGTGACCTTGGAGGTACTCCTGCTATTGTGCCACTTCATGTTATGTTGTGCTGTAATTAATGAACAGCCTTAAAACATATCATTTTATAGATGTGAGGGCAGACAGATAGGATATGTGTGTATGTAACTGGTTAAGCTACAAGGCACAGGCATTTTACATTTTTGCATTACTACTGAGTTTCTTCTATAGGGGCTTCAATTACGTTTCAATCGGTGACATATAAGAATATACTAGTATATTCCATTATTATGGTTTTTTCTTTACAAATATGACCTTTGGGGAAAAAAGTATCCCAGTGAAGTTTGAGTCAGCATTTTCTTTAAGTGAGGTTGATCATTTTTTCATATGTTGAAAGCTATTAATATTTCCACTTCTGCAAGCTGTTAATATTTTTACCCATTTTTTCCTGCTGGTTGGCTGTTATTTTTCTATTGATTTGTAGGATAGCATTATATGTGAGAGAAATGAACCTTTTGTTAATGATAGAAATGGTAAATATTTTTAATGTATCATTGCTTTTGATGTAATCAAGGTTGTTTTTCCCTCCATCTTCGTTGAGGTATGACTGACAAAAAATGTAATATTTAAGGTATAAAACACAGTGTTTTGATACAAGTATACCCATGTAATGATCCCCACAGTAAGTCTCTTATATCCCTCACCTCACATAGTTACCTTTGTTTTCTGTGATGAGAACACTCTGAGCAAATGTCAAGTGTACAGTGCAGTACTGTTAACTATAGCTACCACGCTATACGTTAGATCTCTCGGTTGTTAATCTTATAACTAAATTTTGTACCCTTTGACCAACATCTCGTCACTTGTGACCAAGTTTAGTAATTGTTTATTGCATGATTTCTGGATTTTGAGTTACATTTAGAAAGCCCTCCTTGCCGGATGCGATGGTGCATGCCTGTAATCCCAGCACTTGGGAGGCTGAGGCAGGATTGCCACGAGTTGGAGGCAAGCCTGGGCTACACAGTGAGTTCAAAGTCAGACTGAACTACATAGTGAGACCCTGTCTCAAAAACCACACACACACACACACACACACACACACACACACACACACACACAAGCCCTTCTTATCAAAAAATCAGATGAAAAACACAAGGGCGATAATTCTGATACCATATTGTGTATGGGAAATTTGCTGAGGGAGTAGTTTTTTCATTATCACTATAGAAGTTTATTTCAATTCAAAATAATAGGTTATATTTAGAGTAATGTGTCAGTTTCATTACTGACTTTGAAACAGATAGGAAGAACTCTTCTTTTTTTGAAGTAAAAAGATACCAAGAATGTAAAAGGAAGCAAAAGAACAAAACAAAGGAAACAAAAAAAGAAAAACAAGTCCGCTGACTTCTGGAAGTGGTAACAATTTAAACCCTATAACTATGTCCAAATTGCAAAACATGCAGCAACAAGTTGTCTTGTTTTATGAGCTCTTTCCAAAATACAGCAGGGAGCTCAGTAACAAGAGTACTCTAATGGCTCCATTAACAGGACAAACTTCCTGAGATACATGTAGCAATTACCGGTTCCTTTCTCTAACTCCGCTTAAAGACACACTGATTCCTTTCCTTTCCTTTCCTTTAGATGGGTTTCATCCTGTTGACAAAACATTTCATTTTAGTTATGAAGTACAGCAAATGGTATCCTGATTGAAGGATTCAATGACTTAGTTGAAAATGGTCAGGGGTCAATTGTGTTTTTTTAAAGGGCAGTTCCTCTATGGAGTAAGCAGAAACTATTTATGACATGCAGAAAAAACATTTTTCAGATAATGTATGTTGGCTAAACAGATGAAAAGAATAAGCATTTTAATATGAGTGAAAAATCCTAGGGATTACTATGGCCTAGACAATCAAAAGCAGACAGATGACCTTTTATTAAACCTGTTATGCCTTGTGGATTGAGCTAGGAGGCTTCAAGACTGCTGGTTCCCGGCAGTGTTCACGGACAAAGGACATACTTAGAGGGCCTCCTCCTCTTGTAGAAACTGGAAAACAGACAGGAAGTCTTTCTGTGAGTACCCTTTGCACACAGTATCTTGTGGATCTGATGGGTGAGGCTTTCCAGAAGGACTGGGCTCTGGTGTTGGCAGCAGAATCTTGTGCCAGTCCCAGATCCTCAGCTGTGAGTGGTGCTCCATATCCACCCTGATAGTTATGTGCTGAAGCTACTCGATCCATCACCCAAGATACAGGATTATTAGTATCGCTTGAACCACACTCTCCTGAGGTCATATTTAGAATTTTAGCCAATAATGTTGGATCAGGCCCTAACCTGATTGTAAGATTCATAGCTTTAGCAGTTCCAGTCGTACTAACAGCCACAGCATGTTGTTGCAGATCTTTGCAGCCTACCCAGTCCCAGAAGCTCCACGACACCCCACAGTAGAGCCCCTGCACCCCAGAGGGTCTGGGGGAGCAGCAAATTGGTCTACCATTCCTCCTGCCATAAATGCAAGGCTCCCAGACCCTATAGCTCTGACATGACCGGAAACATGGCCATCCGTGAAAATTGCTCCCATGTTCTCAACTTCCTTGGCCAATTCCTTTGAGACAGCACAGTCAGTAGTACTGGCACTATTAATAACAAACTTTTCTTCATCTTTTCTAAGATTTCCACCTGCTCCAGAATAAGGGTCTCTTGCACTGATACTGGTAGGCAGCATTGTAATAATTCTGTCAGCTTTTTTGGCTACCTCTGCAGAGGAAGACTCTCTTCACCAGCATCTTGAAACTCTTTGTGTACACCAGGGAATCATAAATAATGAGCAGAAGCTATGTTTCATGAGACTTTTTGCTATTTGATTCTTCATGTCGCCCAGTTAATGAATCCAGGTGGAATTGGAAACTGTTGACTTGGAACACACTGCTGCAAGGCTGGTGGCTACAGTAGGGGAGGTGGCTTTTTGGAGCTAAAAGAAGGCTGCCATGTTGCCTCCTCTCTGTCTCATGCCAGGACCTCCCAAGTAGCCCACTTACCTAACAGTAGATTTTAAGTGTGCTACCAAACAAACAACTATTTGAGATGATGAATATGAATATGTGAATTTGCTTCACTATAATCATTTTGCTTAAATGCACATATTAGAAAAAATAAAAAATCCTTTCCACCATGAGTGTTTTTAGTCGTCTTACTTTTAAGATTCTCTTTTTCTTAGTGTTAGATGATTACTATGCCATGGTGCCCATATTATAAAGTGAACTATCACATCTGTAAGTCATGTGTAAGAACTAATGATCCCTCTGAGAAGGAAGAGTAAATTCAGCCTAACAACTGAAACAAATCAGTGTTTCCAGGAAGGTCACACAACATTTAAAGTACTACTGCACCTCTCAGATTGTTAACTGTATAAATGTTGTTTCACATAGTACAAAATCTCCATTACAACATTAAAAGAAATTTTTACATTATCACTTGAAAATTTTATTTTGCATAATTTGAAGCTGAACTTAATACATTTCTTGTATTAAGACCCAATTAAGAAATTTGAAGTCAAACCAGATAATTCAGTGGAGTAAAGAATCTGGGACTTATATCCACTGAACAGTGACCTTGGTATTTGCTGTGCTCTTTGTTAAGGTGCCATGCAGGATGGAAGGACAGCACATATGGGGAATAAGTTTAAATTTTTCTTAAATTGAATTTTCATGGAACATTCACCTCAGTTTTAACAGGAAGTTACCTTAGCGGCCATCTTTTGCCAATCTTTTTGTTACAGCAATTTGAGGTTTACTGGAGGTGAAGAAACTGAGCAGCATTCAGAGAAATGGAAGGAGCCAAGCTTTATTAACTGATGGGCTCAGAGAAGCTGAGTACTCCGAAGTCTGAGCCCTGAGCTAGTGTAGGAAGTTACTTTTATACTGTTTATCAGGCAGGGCAGGGGTCTTGGAACTTCACAAATATGAGAACAAACTGGTTAGCAAGACTATTTACAGAAGCAGAAGGAACACTGCAGACTATTGACATATTTGGGTTTTGAAACATTTTGAACATAAAAATTCTACATTTTCATTTTGTTGATTAAGAAAACAAGAATTAAAAGATCAAATAACATGTCTGTAGGCTGAGGATATAGCTCAGCGGCACAGTGCCTGCCTGACAAGTGCAAGGTCCTGAGTTTGATTCCTGGTTCCAAAAAACAAAAACAAAAAACAACAATGATAAAACAACATGTCTGCAGACTTAATATTACTGACCAATATCTCTTAAACCAGGTATTTATGGATTTATGGAAGAGCATTAAAATACAGAAAACAAGGAGAGAAAGCAAAAATTATTAAACTCAGCATTTTTCAAAAGGGAAGGTAAAATGTGTTGTCTTTACAAAAAAACTGAGATAAGTTTTCAAAAAAAAAATGATTTACAGGCAACCTCAAAAGCTCAACGGAGTCATTTTTAGATGAAGGAGAATGTGTTCAATAGTACATGGTCTATGTACTAACATTTTACATGAAACACATTTCTTCAGAAGGTCCTTCCCATTAAACTACAAGATTAAATTTATGCATGATTATAATTAGAAAAAAAAAAACCCCAGAGCTTTTCTGATTATATTATTGAACTTTTGAGTTTCCACAATACATTTCTGTCAGGACAGCATAAGAGGAGGGTATAAGTCAGTATGGAGTTTTCCTAATGAAAGTCAGTTTAAATAGAAATAACATGTATCTCCCAGTCATCAAAAACTTCCTTTCCAAATATTTACCTTAGAAATTAAAAACAAGTATCAGGAACAGCCAGAGATGAATGAGATTCTTTTGCTCAAATTGCCTATAGCCTGAGAACACCAATAATGTCAGTTGCCCATTTTGACTATTGGAAAACTATCAAGAGGCAAATTCTGTAAGATTCATATTTGTAGAATTATAAAAGAAATGAAGTTTTGTGAGCCAGGGTCTCATGTTGAGAATGAAAACTTGTGAGAATATTCAAATGCAAAAAGACTTCATGTTTAGAATTTGTCACAAATCTTGTTATTAATATTGGTTCTTTTTCTTCCTTAACAAAAAAAAAAAAAAGAAATTTCCCCAAAGTCATTAGCTTCAAGCTTTAAATAAGAATATCTTTGGGGATAATTGTGAGACTTAAAAAAATTCATATTAATAGTTTAAGAAGCTGATTTCATAACTTGAGTTTTCTTTATCATTTGTTTATTAAGTGGAGAGCAATGACATTTTGTAAATTTGATAGTAGATTGGGTCAAAATTTGAAAAAGGAACTATTAAAGCGGAATTTCTCTGAGATGCGTTCTTGGTTTTTTCCTCCCGTGCCTAACTTAGCTGAGCCACCTCCTGTGGCATGTGTCCCTTTTAATTCAAATTCTGGATTTTGTTAAGCAAGAACATCTTCTGTAGGAAAAATACTGCATTTTATAGACTTTATATATTTATTTATAGTCAGTTATCTAAGAACATACTAGGATTTTCTTCAAAAATTTGTTCTTGTAATTTGAAACCCATAGAAAATGGAAAAGGTCTCCATTTCTAGGGGGATTTAAATTTCCCTCCCCCTCCATTTGCAGTCACATCCCTGCTGTCAAAATATATCAATATTGTTTATATTGTATACATAAATCCAGTAAGTAATTCAGGGACAGCATAATTTCTTTTTTTTTTTTTTTTTGTGGGTACCGGGGGGTCGACCTCAGGACCTCGTACGCCAACAGGCACCCGTGCCACTGAGCGATATCACCGGCCCCTTTTTCGTATGTGGGATCCGGGAGTCGAACTCGGGCCCTCGCGCTTGCAAGGCAGGCGCTTACGCCGCTGAGCCATCTCACCGGCCCCAGCATAATTTCTTTCTCTATGTTTGGAGACAAAATAAGTCCAGCCATTATTCCTTAAGGTTGGTCCATGTGAGTTGGAGCCATCGAGACTTCTCTGCCTGCTGGCCAGTGTCACTATTGGAGTATACATTGAAACAGCTCATAGATTCAGGGTGAAGTGCTAAGGGGAGACTGGGCGCAATTGTATTCTATATCCCGTAGGAAAAAAAAGATGACCTCAGTGTGGCTTGCCTCCACAAAAAATGGTCACCCTTTACTTCTCCGTAACTAAAATTATAAGGAAGAATAAAAACATAAGGTTGTTTTAGTTTTACTTATTTATGTTTAATAAAATTGTTTTTGAATGAAAGCTTGAGTATGCTATTCCTTGAAAATCATTTAAATATTTGAGGGCTGACGCCAGGCAGATTTATTTTGTCAATGTTGTCTTGCCATGATTTAAAATGAATGAGAAACAAACATATAATTTTGGATTGCATTGTCTTCTTGCACACCAGAACAGAATATTGAGGTATTCTTAGTTTGAAAAAATTCATAGTATAGCTAACATTGGAAAATGTACCCTGAGAATACTGTCTCTTCTCAAGTTTGGGCCTTGCACTTATTTTACTTCTTCCCTTTCTATTTGTGGCATGCTTGGAATGATGTTTGCAAATTTTTCTTTGGCAGCATTTTTGGACTTCCTCCTCAAGTTGGTGAGTCAGCCATATGTTCGTTTTGGAAGCCACAAGGGTCACCTGTGTGTTGTTCCTGGAATCTGGAAGTTCGGGTGTAGGCCACCTGTTCAGGAATTCAGAGGCTTCTACCTAGACTTCGAGAGGCAGAGGCTGTAGGCAGCTTGGCTTCCTGTGCCTGAGCACCAGCTCTCACTGGACAGCTCCATAACCTTTGGCAAAGTACTCAGTCTCTGTGAGCCTCACTATCCCAACCTGTAAATTGGGACCATTGCTTTCTTCAGAGAATTAGCATGAGGATTAAGGGGGATAAAAGTAACTTGCTTAGAACCTAAGGTAAGAGCTAGTAAGTTCACAGTAGGTACGAACCCTTCCAGTCCTGCGGCCAGACTTGCAACCAAACAAGGGCCATTTAGCACTCACCTGGCACTGACAGTGTCTCATACCTGTTGCCTGGTGGTAGCTTTGTAGACAAGCAGTTCTTCTTACATGACACTGATTGTGTATTCCTTTGATTTTGTTGTTTTCTAAACTTCCAGCCTTCTAGCTTTGTCAGCTGCCCAGTAGCCTTTCAGAAAGTTCCTTTCCTGCTTCATGTTTGCCAGGGTCCCTACCCAAATGAGTATAGTTTGTGACAATCAAATGAATGTCTTATTGTTGTATCAGGCTGTTTTACTTTGGTTTCATTGATATGAGACTTCTCCCTGTCCCCTCTCCCCATAGAGCTTCTTAACAACAAAGCCCCTACCTTACCTTTTGTTCGTATCAGTCATAGGGCCTTGCATCTCTGCCCTAACATTTGCAATGCACAAAAGGTCCCAGGGAATGTTTAAAGATGTTGAGTGAAGAATGAATGATTGAAGAATTTGATGGATATTTTCTGGCTCAGAGTACTGATGTTGCTGAGCTGTGCTATCAACTCTGTCAGCAGACTTTTAACAGGGTCTGGATAAGTGAGATAGAAATTCCCACTTTTTTTTTTTGTGGGTACTGGGGGTTGACCTCAGGACCTCACGCACCAACAGGCACCCGTGCCGCTGAGCGATATCACCGGCCCCTTTTTCGTATGTGGGATCCGGGAGTCGAACTCGGGCCCTCGCGCTTGCAAGGCAGGCGCTTACACTGCTGAGCCATCTCACCGGCCCCTTTTGTTATTTTTAATGGGATATTCTGTAATTGTAACCAAATACACCCTGACATTAAGATTAAGCATTTACCCCCTAGGTCTCTCTACACTTTTTTTCTGTTATCCATCTACTGCCAAAGTGATGCTTCTTGCCACCTTTTTGAGAAGTGATTTACTAAGTGGGTTTTACCAAGTTCCTTTGGAAACAAATATTAATTTATAAAGATTTTGTATGGCTCATCAAAGCTGACACCATTTCCTTTAGACTCTTCCTGTGTGACAGATGAACATCAGAACCAGGGGAGTAAGAGCAAATGGAATACAGGATGGAAACAAGTGCTTTTATTTCAGAATGGAGATTTTAAAAAAGATTTTGTGTTGAATTTTTCGTTAGTCAATTATCCTATTAACTGAAGGATAATCACAATGATTTGGATTATACATATTCAGAAAAAGAAAGACAAATGAAATGTTTTTCTATTTAATTCTGAACTCCCTTAATGGCCCATTTTTACAAAGATATTTTAGAAAACAGCTTAAGTCAACATAGAACAAGGAATTTGAGCATGAACAGCAAATCCTTGGGAAGAGTTCTATTGGAGCTTTTATCTGACCACCAACCTGAAATGCTGATCACAAGCCAGAACATCTCTCCATGCTGTCTCTCTTCAAGGGGTATTAAATTGCGGTGCAGCCAGGATGAAAAAAAAGGAGCCAGATTTTAATAATATCCAGTCTTAGATGCCATCGGCAAGATGACATTTCCTGGAAAGAACTATGTTATTACAGTATTATTATTTGTAATGATTTGCTTGATATGATCAACAAAGAAAAAGTAAATCATCCAAATGGGGCTTCTGGCAGGGAACTGCATTCTCATTAAGGGAAGCATTAGTGGGCCAAACACATTTGAGTAAACACGGAACATGAACTTGATGTTGGGAAGGAGGGGCTGTTGATGGAGACCACAAGAATTTGTAAGGCCGAGGAATTCTGGTTTCACCCTTTTAAAGTGAATAAAATCCACCCTGACCTTTGCAAAATTTCCTGGCAGCCTTAGTCAGAATTTATATTTAAGGAAAATTTAAAAGTCAAAATAACATAGTTTTCATGATGTCATATGGTTTTTCATTGCCACCTCTTAGATACTCATTCATAATGGCATAAACACTGGAGTTCTGGCCTTTGGAAAAAATACGGGGGGGGGGGGAGGGGGGAGGAGCATTCAGATTCATTTCCCAGAGGCCATCAAGGTTTAAAGATACTATGTTATCTTTGACTTTGACTCTCAGAGACTTTGACTCTAAGTGTGCTGAAGAGAAAAATGCAATACAAAAATGTTAACAAAGACATAGAGGGATTAGTTGTAAAAGAGGCTATGATAACAGAACATAGTCATTTTTATAGCTTGGGCAGCTGCCTTTTTAAAGTATATAAGATGAAAAAAGGAAATTTTAGGTTAGGTTAAAGGCGTCCTGATACAGTTTCATGGCAGATTCCTGCTTTAATAATACCAAATTATTTTCTAAAATCCATGTATAAATATAGGATTTACATGTTCCAGATGTTCAATGATCTAATTCAAGTTATATTTGATCCAAATTATAAATGGAAGACCTTAAACAATTTAGACTTATGTTTAATAGGGTATAAGCAATATTTAAAAATAACTATAAAATCCTGAGACAACTATTTTTTTATAAAAGAATTTCTTTTTAATAGATAAAATTAAGATACATATTCTATTCTAATTTTTTTTTTTTTTTTGTGGGTACCGGGGGTCGACCTCAGGACCTCGTGCGCCAGCAGGCACCCGTGCCGCTGAGCGATATCACCGGCCCCTTTTTCGTATGTGGGTTCCGGGAGTCGAACTCGGGCCCTTGTGCTTGCTGGGCAGGCGCTTAAGCCGCTGAGCCATCTCACAGGCCCCCTCTATTCTAATTTTTAAAATGATGATTAAATTACACTTGATCATCTTCCAATTTTTACACTAAAAATTAGTCTTGAATGATATTCTTTAGCTGCGAAAAATCCACAAAAGTAGATTTATTTAGCGGCTTGCTCAAAAAGTTGAACTTTATGCAAAAAGGCCCTCATATCTAGCTGAGGAGATGGAGCAAGCGTCACATGTTTATATAGAAATGTGTTACGAATTTACAAATTAGTCATAGGCTGGGGTGGTGGTGGTGGGGCACCTGAGAGATGCAAAGAAACTAAGAAGCAACATTTCAATTTTTCTCAAACTTACATTAATGGATTACAGTGGTATATCAGAAAGCAAGCTTCCTTACACTTATGTGTTAAATTCTTTTCAGGGCATTCCAAGACACTAAGAAAATTGGATTGTGTTTACAAGTGTAAACCTCCCTCTCTCTCTCCTCTCTCCCTATTTCTCTCTCTCCCACCCCACCCACTCTCCTCCCACTTCTTAGTCTCCCATGCCATTGTACAGGATGGAGTTCCAGGTGGATGCTAAATTTGAGTCTCTTTCTTAACCTTTGGGTCAACACACTGCACCAGATGTATATATCTCCACACCTAGTCTAGATTGTTTGGCTAATATTTGTTAGTTGGAATATAAAAACAAATGGTTACAAATGGAATCTGAGCCTTTGAACCCAACTGACCCATTTGCATTCATTAATCTATTCACAGCACATGTTGGCTTGAGAACTCTTTCATGAAAATCAGCTGGCCCAGGTCACAGAACCGTGGTTATAGTCCAAACCCAGAGCTACCAGAAACCCACAAATCAACATGGAAAGAGAAGTCTGGGAGCTCTTCCCTCTTGCCTGGTTATCTCACTTTTGACTGGAACAAAGTACACCTTCTCAAGACGGAAAGAATAGTTCTGAATTTCAGAATTCACTTGGGTAATTATTTAACACCTGCATTAGGAAATATTTATGTTCACTCAAAATTTCCACATTTTTTCCATGTACTCTTCACCTCATATATAAGACACAGTCTTCCCTTGGGGTCCTTCTCACAAGGCTAAATTGAAGCTCAGTCATTGCCCTCATAATTGAACCTTGGGATAGTTTCCCTTTTCAGGTTGAGGCTGCACTTGAAAAGTAGAAGAATCTACCAGATTTGTGTCCTCTTTTAAGTTATATTATCATGTTCTATTGATTCTGAGGCACACATTTTAAAGTACTATATCTGAAACAAGGATGCTTTTATCAGTTTATAGCATCTTAACTCGATAAAAAAATTTAAGAGCCATCACTTTAAAAAATTATTTTTATTAGTACATGTTTGCAATACATAATGTTTACATTCCTTGCGTAGAGTTGATGCAGGTACATAACACATCTTAATTCCTTTTTTCATCTCCTTTCCTGCCCCTCCCTCCTTCTTCCTCTATCTCTTGATCCCCTACCCATTTGAGAAAGATCTATCTCCCTACTTCCTATTATCTTTTGTTCTGCTCTTTATTTATAGTTTGGGTTTCTTACATGAGCGAAACCCTATGATATTTAAGTTTGTGTGTCTGATTTCTTTTATGCAACATTAGGTCTCAAGGTGCATCCATTTTCCTACAAATGACTTGAGTTTTTGGTAATTGCAACACTGCCATCTCTTTGGAGGTTCCTAAAATTCCATCAGGTTGTACAGTTACGGCGCTTGAAAGTGTCTCTCAGTAGCCATCTGTGAAGTTAATATTCAGAGCCCTGTGAATTACAATACAGCTTTCAATTCACTTAAGGACTTATGACTTGGGTTAGGACAGTATATTGTTTGAATCAATACAAGCTGGTTTTTGTTGTTGTTTGTTTTTGAAGCTAGCTTCTCATTCTTTGCCTGTTACAGCTATGCACAAAATAGCTTGAGCTAATGCATACTTAGTTTTTTGTTTGTTTGTTTGTTTTGTTTTTTAATGTGGGTACCAGGGGTTGAACTCAGGACCTCGCACTTGCAAGCAGGCGCTTGTGCTGCTGAGCGATATCACCGGCCCTATTTTCCATTGTATGTGGGTACTGGGAGTTGAACTCAGGACCTCGCACTTGCCAGGCAGGTACTTATGCTGCCGAGCCATCTCACTGGCCCACATACTTAGTATTGACTGTGCAGAAGGCATTGTTTTAAGCCTTTGAAATGCATGAAGTCAATTAATCTACACAACAAGAGGTGGGTGCAGTTATTATTGCCATTTAACAGACGATGAAATGGATGTCCAGAGAGATTATGTAATTGGGTTGAGTAACAAGTATTGGAGAAAGTTTGAAGCCATGCAGCCAGGCTCCAGGGCCCTGCTCTTACTCAGCATCACTGTCCCATAAGCATTTATGAAAACATAATTGATAATCACATAGGCTACTAGGACTGAATCTTAAGCTAACTTCAGTAAGAACAACCACCTTCATGAATACCCTTATCATGTTATATGATTCAGTTTATATTCCGATGTCTGTACTTCAGGGATATAAAAAAAACTCAATAGATTTTAGTGTCCAGCTGCAAAAAACTCCAAGGAAATACCAGAGATAGATGACTGGGCCAGGATGTGGAAGGCCAGGATACAGTGACCAGCTTTGAACTTCCCTGTGCTTGAGTATTTTTGTAAATTACACACCTGTGTAATTGCCTCAACTATCCAACCCTTTAATTCAGTTTTCCTCAACCTTTTCTGAAAATAGATCTTGGCTATTTTTGAAAGTTGAATCCAACCTCAAAGAGCAAAAGTTTTTCTCCCCTGAAAAATTTCAAAAAAGTTTGTTGTGGTGTTTGAAGATAATTCGGAAAGAAGTTCACTTATACCGTTAAAAAAAAAAACAATGGTGAGCTTGTTTGAGATACGATATGCTCTCCTGGACTGATTCCTTTAAGTGTAGACACGATTTTCAGATGTTCAAGTCATGGATATTTATTTTAAAATATGGTTTGTTTTATGGTTAGAGCTCGTAGATTACCTAAAATAAGAATAACCTCTTTTTACATTGCAGAGGGGATTAGACTACATTCCTATCATTTGCTCGTATTCTTCAAGGAAAGTGGTGTGATACATGTATGTTCCTTTGATTTTTACCATGATGACTCTGAGTCCACTGCCGGAAAGGGTATCATTTTTTTTTCTAGCCTAAAATTCTGTTTATACATAATTACTGTGGATTAATATCATGCCATAAAATAGATTCTTTTGAAAAAAAAAATTCCAACTATTCCTGTGACCAAAAAATAGACTCTAGTTGAATAATTGTTCAACATGCCATTTTCTCCCTTCACTTCTTGTTTCAGTTTGTTAATCTATTGACCTTTCAACCAGATTTCAAAAAGTCCAGTTACAATGTTAGAAGAGTTTGGTGATTGTTGTCATTAGTATTTCATACAGCTGTTAACCCTGCCTTCCTGGGTCATTCAGAAAGATGAAGCGTTCTTTTGGTTCCCAGCAAGGGCCCACTCTTTCTTCTGATCTACCAGACAGGAAGATAGGGATGGAGCCATGCTGGAATTTGCAATGGCTAGTCGAAGACTGGCGTGTGGCCCACGCTCTTTTCTTCCTGTTCCCCAAATCTGAATAGTTATCACTACACACTCATCAGGTCTTCTAGGATTTAAAAAATTACGTTAAACTCTCAAACATTCAATTATCAGTCATTTTCATTCTTGAACTAGGTATTCTGTCCAGTCAAATGAATTTTAGCAAAAAAAATTCTTCAGTTGTTAAACGTTTATTAAACATTTACCATGGGGCCGTACATTTACCATATAGCTCAGTGGCATAAATGCCTGCCTGACAAGCGCGAGGTCCTGAGTTGGACTCCCGGTACCCGCATGAAAAGAAAACAAAAACAAAAATGAGAAAACAAACATTTACCATGTATAGGGGTATAAAAATCACATTTTATCCTGATTTCTCTGTCTTGGAGCATTGGGTATTGCCGTTAATCTGAGCAGCATTTTAGATTTCCTCATGCATGAATTGGGTGTGATTGGATAGTGAGCTAGTTTTTTTGGTATTAGTTTGTAAGATTTGATTATTTTTTAAATGAAATTTCAATTAACTATAAATTATGTGAAAGTAATTATATATACTTTCATTAGGGTAACCAAAGGCACTATCATAGACCTGAAAAGAATGATCTACTTGTCTTGTGCATGTGATTTATTGAAACAGACACCTTAGAAGGAAGTAAGGCAATGGTAAGAAAATAAGCAGAGAGAGTAATGTGGTTTCAGATAAAGCTCAAGGGTAGCTCGGTAACATCAATGGCCCACAAAATACTCTTACCTGGAGCAAGGGGACTGTGCTTGTTAAGGCCATGCAGGAGGCACAGAATTGCCCCTAGGCAGGTAATAAGGTGATTCCTCTGAGCTGAGGATGCTTCTTCAGCAAAGAGGGCAAATGTGAGCTGTCAACAGCCAATATTGCAACTGGGACTGTTGACACCTGCCTGGCATAGGGACAAGGGAAATCAATAACATTGTCCACTGTAGGCCCCAGATGGCTGGGTGAGGAGCAATCCACAGAAATCTTAAATAAATGAGAAACTCGATTTGGCTGCTTGCTGAGTTTTGGAATTATCCAATTTATGTGATCATTAACGAAGTATCTATTGTCTCAGGAGGTGACTCTGTACATAGTGTGTTTATAAATGAAAAGGAAAGGGGGAATTCACTATTCTTACCATTAGACTTTTGAGAAGTTGAAGTTTGTTTTTAATTTAGTAATCTTGAGATCAAATTATCCACTATCTTCTAAATTGCTTTTGGTAACTTTTTGGGGGGACATGGAGACTAGTTAGGGATAAAAATGACAGCAACCAAGATCTATTTTATTAGAAACTAAAAAGAATGCTTTTTAAAAAGGAATTATTTGATAGACTGCTAAAGTGACTACATAACCATTAGTTCCATCCAGAGTTATGAGAGATATTTAAAGAGAGAGAGTTATTTCATCTCTATCCACTTCTTGGGTTACCACTGTTAGGGGTTTATTATTTTTCCACCCACTTTTTGTGTGTGAATATAAACATATAAACCATGCAGAATTTGTAGTGCTTCATTTTTTTTTTTTTTTTTTTTAAGTTTCAGGGCATGCCTTTTTAAAAAGCAGACATATGACATGCTCTGGCCCAAGTTTCAGCAAACAGGCTTTGTGCTTATTCTGCTTTCAGATGATAGAAACTTGACTTCTATGCAGAGAGACAAAGAGTTAAGGGCTGCAGGATACCATATCTAGTCAAGTAGGAAATGTGGCCCTTGGTCAGGGTAAGAAGACCAAAACAGCTGCATTGTGAGGTTGATGCCCTTGACCATCAGGTCAGGGTTTAGGGTTTTGAACTATTCAAGATCCTGAATGTTTTGACGTCACTTTGGCAGACAGTTGAAGTTTTTATTTTTGTTTGGGTTCATTATCTTTGGGAAGCTATCTGTTGTTTTTCATTATAACTCTATACAAAGGAAGCATAAACATTTCCCTTCTTGAAAACAAGCTGGTGTTTTATTTTAGTGGCCATTATCCTGAATCCCAGAGTCAAGGAACTATTTAGGACAGAAAGTGGCAGGGACATAGTCCACACTCTCTAGGCCATTGAGTGTAAGGTCTCATGTTGGATTTGCCCCATCCATATGGTAGCTTGTTAACAGGTATTGACCTTCTGATGGCTTGTCCAACCCCCCGGCACTTTACTGGACCCCACTGATGCTAAGTCCTATTTTACTGATGAGGAAATGGAGGTTCGGAATTTTATATACACACATGCTAAGTGGAGAGTCTGCCCTCCAACCTGGGCTTAATTCCAAATGCCATGTGTCTTTCATTACATTGCAGACCCGCTAGTCCTGTGTCAGGGTTTTTACCAACTAGAGCTTGGGTGTCCGGCACTGCCTGAGTTGCACTGAATGAAGAGGAATTGTTTTGGGCTGCATATAAAATATATAATACATTCAATGTAATTAAGTAACAAAACTTCTTTTATTTTAAAAAATATTTTAACTTACTAAATTTTTTAAAACAAAATAACAACCCCAAATTTAATAATTAAATAAGAAAATTTACATGTCTGCTTAGGCACATACACATGTAGGTAGGTCAAAGTGCTATTATTATTGTCTCACTGCACAGGTATCATCTGATACACTTGGGGTTTTGACTGAGCTGATTGTGTGTGGCGGCACAGAAGGCAGAGTTAGCACTGCACTGTGTCCTTCCCTACACAGCCTTCCATTATAACATATGCAATCTGTGCTGGAGAACTGTGTAATCCAACTATGAAAAATATCACTAAGCATCACATTAGAAGTTTATGATCTTGTGGGGCTGCAGTATTAGCTGTCTAGGGCTGCAGGTTGGAAATGCCTGAGTTAAAGGGAATGATAAATCTATCTCACATGGAACAACTTTAACCCGATATTGCAGCGAGCAAAGAGCTGCATTAGTAAAGACTAAAGTGTGTAAGGTGTAAAGACAGCAAGAAAGCACATCAAGAGACTCAGATGCTGATGTGGTCCTAGACAAGTCACCTAGTCCAACTGGCCTCAGTCTCTTATTAATTAAAGGTCGCAGCAATGGAAGTTCCAGTACTAACATTTCTGACTCTGGTCAAGGCAGGTTGGAAGGAATGGCCATATGAACTCAATCTTGAAAGGAGACATGAAGGAACATGGAAGGACAGTGCAGATTTGGGGAGCAGTTGAAGCAGAGGTTCAGCGTGAGTTCAGACAGCTGTATTCCTGAGGCAGTAAGAGCTTCGCAATGTCCACTCATGAGGAAGGTACTGTGCCTGGACACAGAGCTAGAGATATGCCAAAGTAGCATGGATCTAGAGATCTGTGCTTAGTTCATTTGTTGCCCTAGATCTCATCACTTTATTTCCTCCTCTCAGTTGAAAGCTTCCTTATTAACCACTCTGAGAAGATGAATTGGAAATATAATCGTTCTTGAAATGTTATGACATGCTTGGTGCTAAGTGCTACAAAGAAACACTTTCTTATCAACAGGAAAAAGATCAAATGTAGACCAGGGATTTATAAAACTTCTGCACATGCGCTGAGTCATTTGAACATTTCTCTTTTGCTATCCGTGTTGAGTGTCAATTCATTCAAGCAACAGTTATGAAAGGTGGATTATACACATAACATTATAGCAGGAGGTGGCCCCCAGCCTATAGAGTCATTAGGTAAAGATGGTGAAGCTACCAGAACAATCGGAAGTAAGTGACTAAAGTAGGCTAGAGGGATTGGAAAAGGATTCCAATGGGAAAAGACATTTGAACTGTCTTTTAAAAGAAAAGGAAAGGAGGGAGGGAAAAACAAAGCCTATGCAGGGAATGGCATGAGGAAAGGCACAGAAGCGTGATGTCGTGCAAGCTGATCAGAGAGAGACAAGGCCTGTCTGACAGGGCAGGACCCCATTCAGGGAAAGCTGGAGAAGGGGACACATTTGAACATGAGCTGAGTGCTCATTATGAATCTTCATGGTCTGAGAAAAGCATTTCTATTTTTAAAAATGTGTGAATTACTATGCCTCATCCCGAGACTTCATGTGGGATTCTAAGGGTACCTAGGCTTCTTGGGACATTGCAGATAGGGGGCAGAAAAAATGAAATGCAATGGCTGATTGAAATAAAATGGCAAACTGAACATGGGATCAATGGGCTAAAAACCACAAGGGTATGAATAGAGTAGGGGAAGAGGAACAGAAATGTGGGTTTCATAAAGACTTTGAGATGAAATTGTATTATAAAAATAAATTCAGGTTCAGTCAGAATCATCAGGGATGATTCAGTAGTTCAGGAAATAAAGTCTACTTTTATCATGTTGCTCTATGTTGAAATCTTTTTAATTGGTCTTTAATTAAAACTAATTAAAGGAACACGCCCTATTTAAAGAAAGGTACAGTTAAGTGATGGGTGTTTCTTAAAGTAGGTTTTTAGTACTATTGTTCTTGGACTGGTGGAGGAGATGCCCCCTTATGAAAATAATTTCAATGCATATTTCAAATGCGAATCATTGTCCAAGAGGAGAAGTATGCACTTCTATGGTTTTCATCAGAGGGCTCAGGAGATTATTTTTCAGACTCAGGTTAGTCAACACTCACTCACTCCTCAAGCAGTTATGCCAAGTCCTTGCAGTTCTTGGTACTTTGCCACTACAAGGAAGATGCTTTCCATGGGTAAAATGCCCCTAGGTTGCTTGAGAATCTCAATAAGAAAACAAAACAAAGCAACAGTTTTGAGTTTTATGTGAGCACATATAAATTTTATTTTTATTAATTATATACATAGATGTTGGAGAAGCTAGGGGAACATCACACAGTTTTCCAAAGTAAAAATGCTGGACTTTGAGCTTTTTTCCTCTCTGTCATCTGTTCCCAAGCTACCCACCCAATCCTGCCACTAGTTCATTTTTGTCACCAAGTGCTACGAGGCTCCCTATGAAGGGTAGTGATTTATTTTTTCTTCCTTATTATCTCTTCTGTGGGCCTATTTCTTAGATCTGTTGTTCTCAAAGTGTGTCCCTGAGATCCTCAAAACCTTTATAGGGTGAAAGTACTTTCTAGTAATAGTACACTTTATTTTCCTCTTTTACTCTCATCCTTTAAGGAGTAGAAGGTAGGGTTTTTCAGCAGTTACAAGATGTATGATGTCACATCTCTGATGGTAAATGGAATATGTACTTAGGAATTACAGCGTTTGAATTTTTCTCAATTATTATTTATGGTACCGTAGAAGTAGATAGATGCAACCCACACAAATGAAAGCTCTTTGGTATCCTAAGAGTATATAGGAGTCTTGAGACCAAGTGTGTGAGAATCCCTGGCTAGAGGAAAACGTTACCTAACTGCTCTTCCTCCTTGCGCTTCTCCAGTCTATCCTTTATCTGGATTGTCCTCAATTTGTCCTCCAAATAGGCAATAGAGTAATCTTTTTGAAATACAGGTATGGTATCGCCATGAGTTGAGAAAGGTTTTTCTCTCCCTTTCTCTCTCTCTCTGTTTGATACCTTAGCCATGCATCAAGAGGCTATCACAAGCTGGCTTCAACACACCATGCACCATATGTACCACATGCTAGGCTTGCTGAGCTGGGGCAACCCTTGCTGAGCAAACAGTTCATTGTGTGTCCCTTCTCAATGCCTTCCCAATGGAAGTAAACAAGTCCAGAATTGGTGCTCCCAAAGTCAAGTGTTCATACCTTTGTTACTTATCAGTCTGATTTGTGCAGTGACTGTGTAGCTCTGTCTCCATCTCTTGAATGACTGTTGGGATCTACAGGGATCTTGTCTTCTTTAAATCGAGACAACGCTAGGCTCATTAAATTTAATAAAAAGTACTTTGTTGCATAACTGATTGAACAAATCCTTGAAACAATCAGATTATATTACCTACTTATGTGAGCATTTTGTAGTAGGAATTTAATTATAAGATATTAAGGCTGATTTTTAAAATACCTGTTTACCTGATTAGGCATATACAGAAATTAACCTCAGTGTTTGTTGACATTTGTGGGCTTGGATAAAATAGTATTGGTTAGCCCATTTACCTACTTTATTTGTCAAAGTAAGTACAAAATGGCTTTGATCTTTTCCAATTATGTGTACATGGTCAAAGTATTAAGGTTTGCCACCACTGGGGTTATTAAAAGGATATGTTGCATGACTCTGGACTTAATTACAATTGTTTCATTCCACAGGCACTCATGGAGCTAGCAGCTCTGTGGTAGCTTTGGGAATGGAGATGAATGATCCAAGATTCCTTCCTGTAAGAGGCTTAATAGGCTAATGTAGAAAACAAGGAAAGAAATGTAAATATGTATTAATCAGCTTTTCTTTTTTTCAGTGGCCAAAATAATGGAGTCAAACTAAATTAAGAAAGATTTTTTTTGGCTCATAGTTTCAGAGATTTCAGTCCATAGTTGTCTGGCTTTAAGGCAGAAATATCATGGCAGAAGGGCCTAGTGGAGGAAGTCTGCTCAACTCATGGAGGTCAAGAAGCTGATAACAGGAGAAAACCAGAGAAGAAGGGGCCAGAAACCAGATATAATCCCATAGATCATGCCCCCATGACCCACCCAGATAATCCCATAGGTGGCTCTCAAGCCAATCAAGTTGGCAATCAAGATTATCCATCACAATCCACTCCTTCTTGAGACCAAAAACATCGCCTTAAGCCACTGTCCAAATAAAGACAATAACAAGTTCATACTTCTGCCTAACATGATGTAACTATACTGTGTACAACTGAAAATGCACTAATTCCTTCCCCAAAGTCTCAAAAGTCCCATCATCTCTCAAAAGTTCAAGTTCAAAGTCTCCTTTGAGACACAAGGCAAACTATTACCTCTTAACTCCTTTAAAATTCAAAAAGCCATTTATGAATACAATGAATTTATGAATACAAGATACAATAGCATACAGTAAACATTCCAATCCCAAAAGGGAGAAATAGGGGAATAGAATTGGATGCAGCAAGACTGAAACCCAGCAGGATAAACATTAAATCCTCTAGCTACAAGTCTGGCATCTGGGGCATGTGGTGGCATGATGTGAGGTCCAAAGGGCTTGGGCATCCTCTCCCTTATGGCCTTGATGGTTATAGCCTATATGAACTCTCTCTTGGCATGGCTCTGCTTATTACCTGAAGCTTTCTTCAGCAGATGTTCCATGTTCCTGGCATTTCCAATTTCCTGGTGTCTCCACTGCAGCTTTGGCCTCACTGGCACAGCTTCAATCACCTCCTCGTCAAGGGTCCTGACAGGATTCAGACCCTGTTGCACATTACTTGGCTTCCCATACCTTCCTTTGAAGTCTTGATAGAAGCCCCTATAACACAGTAATTCTTGCATTCTGTGTGAATGCAAGACCAGTATTACATGGATGATGATAAAGTTGGCTGACAGTGTGAGCAGTAGCCAGGCCCCTTTGGACCATGGCTGTAATGGTCTCTGAGTGTCCAGATGGCTAAATATGTGAAAACACTTCCATAGGTGGCCTTGAGGCTCTCTTCTCAAAGAAAAATCTGTCACAGGAGTTCATATTTTGACATCCATGAGCCTGCCACATGTGAGATCTGGCTGTATTAGTCAGCTTCTTACACTGGGACCAAATACCCAACATACACAACTTAAAGGAGAAAGGGTTTGTCTTTGTGTATGGTTTCAGAGATTTTAGTCCACGGTTGGCTGGTGCCAAGGCAGAAACATCATGTTAGTAGGGAATGGTAGAGCAAAGCTGCTCGCTTATTTCATGATGCCTGGTAAGCAGAGCATGGGGGAAGAGTGCCAGTGAGAGATATAGCCTCTAAAGGCATCTCCTCAGCAACCCATTTCCTCCAACTCGCCTCCACCCCCTAACAGCACATTCAGCTGTGAACATGGGTGGGTTAATCCACCGAATCCATTGATGAGTATAGTGCCTCCATGATCCAGTAACCTCTCCATAAATCTTTTAACTTGGTCAAGTCAACAATTAAGAGTAACAGCATACTGGCCAACTTCTGAGATGCCTTCAAGGCATCTTTCCTATTGTCCCAATGCAAGGACTTGTCTTCTTTTTAATGGCACTAATCTCTTCAGCAACCATACCTTCATTGGCCCCAACCTGCTGCATGCTTCTTTTCTGGCCAAACTGCAAAGTTTTCAAATTTTTCTGCTTTTCATTTGCTCTTGATGTTCACTGTAAATCTGGCTAAAAGCAGCCAGCAACACCTATGATACAGCCTGAACACTATGCTGTCTTGAAATTTCCTTTGCCAGGTTAATTAGTCCATCATCTTTAAATTCAGCCTACCAGAAGTCTTAGGGGATGAACAAAACATAGAGAATTTTTTTTTCAGAATATAGCATGAATGACCTTTAGTCTAAGTCCCAATAGGGTCTCCATTCCCTTCTGAGACTTCATGAGCACCATCTTCATTGTCCACCTTCCCCATTAGCATTCTGAGCTTCTGAGCTCTTATGAAAATCACCTATAAAATTCTGCTGAAAGGAGGAAAGGTTTATTTTGGCTCAAGTTTCAGGGGTTTCAGTCCATGGTTGGCTGGTTCCAAGGCAGAAACATCATGAGAGAAGGACATGGTAAAGGAATGGGGCTCAACTTATGCAACCAGGAAGTGGAGAGCAGGGGAAGAGCCAGAGAGGAAGGAGAGAGAGACAAGATTTAGTTACAAGGTCACATCCCCTGACCCACCCAGATACACCTAGAAGTGTGTTTTACTAATAATGCTAGGTATCTCTCAAGCCAACCAAACTGATAATCAAGATTAACCATTATACTCATCATGATAAGGGTGATAATAGGGAATAATTGTACAGTAGTACCCTTTACCACTGGTTTAATTTTCCAAGATTTTAGTTAACTGTAGTCAACTTCAGACTGAAAATATTACATGAAAAATTCCAGAAACAAATAGTTCAAAAGTTTTAAATAACTTTTGTTACAGACTCTTATTATATATTTTCTAGTTTATTATTAGTCATTGTTATTAATCTCTTACTGAGCACAATGTATAAATTAAGCTTTACTGTAAGTCTGTACATATAGGAAAAACATAGTTTATATAGGGTTCAGTACTGTCTAGTTTCAGGTATCTACTACAAGCCTTGGATGAGGGGGGACCACTGTAAGACCAAAAAATGATTAATTCTCTCTGGGTTGGTTGTGATGTGATGGTAAGGAAAAGTTTTCCAGAGAATGTAGCCTTTCAACTAGGATTTTATGGAGGAATTGTAATTCCTTAGATAGCAGGGAGGAAGGGAAAGGACACCCATCTTGAGAGGAGTGGTTTAGAGGAAACAGTTGGAGGCTTAGATCATGAAGGTCTCATTCTACATGTTTGGACTTGACCCTGTAAGTGCTGAAAAATTCAAAGGGAAGAATATTTGGAATAACAGCATCAGTACTGAATTGAATGTGCGCTTGCCAGGGGTGCTACTTTGGGGGAGGGTCCACACTCATCTGAAAACACAAGTTGGATACATTTATTTTGAAAATGAGTTGCTGCATTTTAGATCTCATTTTATAAATAAGTGTCTGTAAGAAGAGTACTCTCTTACCTAAGGCTTTCATTTATTTTACAAATATTTATTGGGCATCTACTACATGTCAGGGACTCTTGTTTGAGTTTGGGAAACTTTAGTGAGTAAAATGGACCAAAAAACAATCCCCCTCCTTCTGCTTGATACATTCTAGTTTTCTTACTCTGTAGTTCTGTCAGGAAAGCCTATGTAGCGAATTGTCTAAATATTTGGGAAGGAGGGATCTCTAGTGAAGTTATGGGATAGTAAGCCCTCTCCCTTTATTGTAAGAAAACTTCCTGGAAGGCATGTTTTAGGGTGGAATAGATGGATGAACAATACCAATTTTGGCAAGCTAGTAGGTCAATGGTTTATGAGAGAAAAACCTGCTTCTTCTTTTGAACTCTTCACCAGTGTTTTGTTTAAATAACCTTTGTG
The DNA here is from genome assembly GCA_028451465.1 of Erethizon dorsatum. Classification (NCBI taxonomy): domain Eukaryota; kingdom Metazoa; phylum Chordata; class Mammalia; order Rodentia; family Erethizontidae; genus Erethizon; species Erethizon dorsatum. The sequence continues at coordinate 134,781,111 of CM051823.1, read as the reverse complement.
TCTTAGAACAGTTTGAGACTTATAGAAAAATTGATAAGATAGTATAGAGAATTCCCATACTGAATGTTCTCTATTAATATCATCTTGCATTAGTAGGGTATATTTGCCACAATGAATGAACCAACATCTACACATTAAAGTCCTACTTTATTCCAATTACAAGGCTTGTACCAAAGTCCTGTTTCTGTCCTAGGATCCCATCCAGGATGGAAACTTTACATTTAGTTGTCTTTCTTAAGCTTCTCTTGGTCACAAGAGAGTCTGTTTCTCAGGCTTTTCTCATTTAGAAGAGTTGAGATGTATGATGAGGTAGGTTGTAGAGTATCTTTTAATGGAGATTTGCCTGATGACTTTCTCATGGCTATATTGGGTAAGGGGGTTCTGGAAGACCGCAGACCTGAAGAGCCATTCTTACACCATGTCAGGGGTACATGCTACCCCTGTGACTTAATCACTGTTGATGTTATTATGTTGATCAGGCTTCTCCACTGTAGAGTTTCTCTCTACTGTCCCCACCACCACTTCTCTTTCCATGCTCTACTCTTTGAAAAGGAAGTGACTATGGGAAGTCCACACTTAAGATAAAGGGTTGCCCTTTATCTTCTTGGAAGTTGTGGTATCTATATAAATTACTTGAAATTCTTCTGCATGAGAGACTTTTTATTTAATACCAACAATTTTTATAATTACCATGAATAATGTACTTAAACAGATATTGGCCTGGCCTGATGGTGCATGCTTGTAATTCCAGTACTCTGGAGGCTGAGGCAGGAAAATCATAAATTCAAACACAGCCTGGGCAATTTAGCAACTTAATGAGATCATCTCAAAATAAAAAATAAAAAAGGGGCTGGAACATAGGTTAGTGCAAAGGCCCTGAGTTGAATTCATAGTAACACAAAATAACACCAACAAAAGCAGATGTTTACTGAGGGCTTACTATACACAAGGCATTAACAATATATTGTTACTACCTTTTTTTTTCAAAAACAACTTTCTGAAAAATGAAGAAATATGATTTCCTATTCCACTTCTGATACTACCCTGCTGGGAGGCTGCAGGCAAATAATTTTACATTCAAAACTTAGTTTCCGGGCCGGTGAGACGGCTCAGCGGCTTAAGCGCCTGCCTTGCAAGCGCGAAGGCCCGAGTTCGACTCCCGGAACCCACATACGAAAAAGGGGCCGGTGATATCGCTCAGTGGCACGGGCGCCTGCTGGCGCGCGAGGTCCTGAGGTCGTCCCCCCGGTACCCACAAAAAAAAAAAAAAAAAAAAAAAAAAAAAAAAAACTTAGTTTCCTCTTCTGGAAAATTAAATAGTGGAAGGGAATTCTAGCATTTCTTCCAAGTTTCAAAATCTGGTATCATATAGTTTATTCATAGACACTGCCTTCAAATTATCTACAAAAGAGAATTAGTAATATCTGTAGTAAGCTGGCCCAGTGCAGAGAAATCTGCATTTAAAAATTTCCTTGTCATTTGGCTCAGGGAATGTATCTTTTGTCTACTATATTATTTTTTTATGACTCAGAGTTAAAATATATACCCAATGAAAATATCAAGTGGGTGAAGTTAACTTCGTTAGTAGCATATGATATTTTATGACCAAGAGAAAAGTGCCAGACCATCTGCAAATGACTGTTTTATGGATTTAACAGAAACTATTGCCTATGGAAAAAGTAATGTGGAATGAAGACAAAACAAAGGAATTCGGAATGTAGTCTAATACCAAGTGGAGGTGGTCAGGCCCCAGGAATGCCTGGGTGTACCCTTCCTTGTTGTCACCTCTGTTTGGAAAAAGAAACAAGAGAAAAATGAAGTGGATGAAATCTGGAGATAAAAAGCATTGATTTGAGAGAAAATATATAAACATTGATTTCTTACTTCTTCCATTACTTGTCTTTGGCTTGAAGGAAAGAGGCCTGAAGAGGGAGGTTTCAGTAAAAGGGGCCAATTGGCTCTTGGCTTCATTTTAGGGAAAAGGCAAAGAAACCCTTTTTTTTTTTTTTCCTGCTTCTGCCCTTTCCGAACATACAGAGGCTTTTCTGAGCAGCCAGAGCTCTCTTCTCACTGACAAATGTCTTTTAAATATTTCTTGCAAATGTCTCATAACGGATGTTCTTTTCAGTGTTTCCTGGGAAGATTTATTTCTGTAGACTCAATAGTTGTCAAGGCAAATTACTGTCTAATAGAATTCGAAGGACGGAAAACGCCACATGTGGACCACGCCTCCACACCCCTTCCAGCACCACCACGGGCTGTGAGGTGCGCTTGCTAGGTCTCAGTTGCCTCTGCTGTAACATTTGAGCTTCCGGTTCCAAAAGGAGTGACACTGGTGAACTCCTGGGTCTCTTCCAAGCCTGTGATTCCTAAGACAGCAGATCCCAGAAGGTCTACACCATGCCAAGGGAAATGGCGTCCCCAGAAACTCAAGTTATGTAGGAGAAAAAACGGTGTGTGCAGCAAAGCACAATTCTAACTCAAAGCAGCCTAGATAAGGGGTGCAACAGGAGGACAAGCCACGAGGGAGCCGCAGAAGCCCCCTGTCTCTCCGCTGCGGGCGGGTGAGACCGCTGTGGCCAGAAGTGGGTCTCCAGAGGGAGGGGGGAGGGGAGGGGAGGGGAGGGAGGGGAGGGGGAGGGGGAGGGAGGGGAGGGGGGAGAGGAGGGTGGGGGGAGGAGATGAAGCGGGGAGGACACTGCTCCGTGCGTATTTTCCCATTTGCGGGAGGCCGAAAGGTGACTCAAACCCCCCACGCCAGCATGGAAATTGGCAGTTAGGGCTTTGTCAGCCTCCAGGCGCGGACTGAGGATAAAGGGGCTGCCGCCTTAACACCGGGAAAGCGCATGACACATCAGCCTTTGTGAGCAGCCCCGGCCTCTCTGGCGTGGGCATGGGCATGGGCATGGAAGGAAAGACTTTCTGCCGCGATGCCGGGCAGACTCCCCGCGAGCCTGCGGGGAGGCGGGTGGGCGGGAACGACGAGGCTGTCACTTGGGAGGCCTCTGAGGCAGGACCCAAGTTCTCCCCCGTGGAGTCGGGGGTAGAAAGGGGGCGGACGCCAGCTGTAAGGTATCCGGCTCAGAGCTGGGTGATTTACAGGACTTTAATTCGTTTCACACCCAAGAGATTGGTGTTAACGTTCCCGTTGCACTGATTTAGGAACATGTTCTGAGTGAGGCTTCAGGAAATTTATTTTAGTTCCCAGAGTTAACAGCGAAGGAGGTAAAACAGACCTGTCTAAATCCATGGTCCAAACTTTTTCTATGGCTCTCCAGAGCCTTCTGTGATGAACCAGTCTGTAGTATTTGAGGGGTGCTTGGTGAGGACTTGCTCCTGGAAGAGAAAGGGGTGTGGGGAGCATCTTCCATATCTGCCTGAGATGCAGTCAGCAATTCCGTTATTTGGCACTTTTTTAAAGAGGTATCTGGGAACTGAACCCAGACTTTTGCACTGAGCTACATCCTCAGTCCCATTTTTTATTTTTTATTTCGAGACAGGGGTCTGCCTCAGTCACTAAATTGCCCAGGCTGGGCTCAAACTTGCTATCCTCCTGCCTCATCCTCCCAGAGTGCTGGGATTACAGGTGTGTGCCACCACAACTGACTGGCATTCATCTTTTAGGGATAGCTGGAATGATCTCTCTTCAGGTACCCTTTTTTTTTTTTTTAATACAAAAGCCTTGCCCCTCTTCTTCCTCCTGGTGACTCAGAGGTTGTACTTGTGACCTCTGTACTCCATGTCCCACAATCCCTTGTTCTTCCTTTCCTACCTAGGCCCATGTGAGTGACCCTGGAGGAAGGTAGTGAAGAGGGCCATTCTGCTGTCAAGAAGGTTGTGAGCAGAAAAATATACCGCTGGCATTCGCAAGTGCATGGGTTCACTGGGCTTCAGAAATCGCATCCCTCGGGCACTCAGAGAAATTTGGATTTTGCTCTGAAGGAGAAGGAAACTCCCAATGTGCACATTGCTATTAAGCTGGGCTCAAGAAATAAGGCGCGTCCCATACCTTGTGGGGTCCTCCAGAGAATGTAATGAGGATGAAGTGTCACCAAGCAAGCTCTATATGTGTTACCTATGCACCTGTTACCACTTTGAAAAATCTACAGTTAGTGTAGATGAGAACTAACTGCTAATTGTCAAATAAAGTTATAAAAGTTCACAAAAAAGTGCTTAAGGTAATAATGTCTCAGTATTATCTCTTGATTGACTATCAGGTATCTCTTCCCATCCCCCTCCCCTATTAGTGTCAAGAACTGTGATAGTTTTGAGGTTTTACCCTTCCTACAAGTTGAGTTGGCTGGTTATAGTTTTGTGGATAACAGTAAAAGATATGAAATTCCAGGGTAAGAGACAAAGGGTCGAATTATTTAGGCGGAATTGTACTAGAAACCCTCAGAGCCCTCTCACAGAAAACAGCTCTTTGGTCCTACACTGTCTTGGCATATGACAAATTTTCACCTAAGGATGCCCTTCCATTTGCCACTGTCATTAACTAGGCCGACAGATGCTAGGGCCAATTCCATTCCATTTGTCCCATGTAACATTGAACTACAGTTACTGCAGACAGGACTTGCGTACTTGCAGTGTTGTCTTTAACCACAATCCCCAGGATCTTGCATTCAGCCAACTGTAATGGGGCTGGGGGGACCAGTGAATCATTTTTTTCAGATGACCAGGATATAGTCTAAGGCCACTATTATTTATTTTGACTTACACAAGGGAGTTTAGACAGACCTACTAGGCTTCATTGTCATTGACAACAATTATAGGTGGCAATAAATGGGCCAGAAAATAGCCCTTGTTCTCCATGGAGGGCTATCCTGTGGTGTACTCTTGATTCACACACATGGTCTGAAAGCACAGATCACTGTAGTTGGGAATTTGTTGCTAAACTTGATTTGGGTCACTGTTATGTAGGGTTGGTTAATTAAGCCAAATAGATGGTATCTCTAAGTAGTTGCAGCCTTACTGTGCATGTAGAGCATAGCTCAAAGTCATTCAGGCATCAGATAAAGCATATGAATTTGTAAAATACAGGCTGAAAGAAGGTTGTGCTAATTAATCCATGAATGAAGGCTTTTCATGTTCGGGAGTTGCCTCTTGTGACATTAGGCCTAGTAAAGTAGTTCAGAAATGCTATGACCTTGAGTCTCTCTATTATTTACTGATTGGTTGCAGTACTGGGGATTGGACCCAGGGACTCATCCATGCCAGTCAGTTGCTCTAGCACTGAGCTATATCTCCAGCCCTTTCTATTTTATTTTGGAAGCAGTCTCACTAAGTTGCCCAAGCTGGCCCAGAACTCATGATCTTGCCTCAGCTTCCCAAGTAGCTGGGATTAGAGGTATATGCCATCATTTCCAGCAAGACTTTCTGATTTTATAGCTTATAGATGTGAATGATAAATTCAGCAGTGAGTCAGATTGCTAGCTGCCTGTACTGCTGACTCAGGTTGTTTACTAGGCTGTGATGGTGGATGCGGGGGACTAAGAAAACATTAATTATTGCTCTTCTTTCCCTCTTCTAGGGTCTGAAATATTCCCTCCCTAGGTGTCAGGGTTGTTGCTTTCTCCAGTAGCCATGAAGTTAGTGTGTGTCATCCCAGTAGCTATAACGGCACCCTCTCCCCAATCATCCCCTAATTGAATATACATTTTGTGTAGAAGGATCAAGTACCAAGGCAAAAGAGTGTTTTCAATAAATTTAAAGAGATAATTTATATTCTCCACATAGCCTGTGTGCAAGCTATTCCAACCAAATAGTCATCGTCATTATGTTCTAGGGCCATGTCAATCCAGCAAGAGAACCCGGGTAGCTGAATGAGGATTACATTTGAGTGAAGCAGGCCCCCTTTTAGCTGGGTTACCATCCAGGCAGTGTACCAATCAGGTGGGTCTGGGGCTACTGTTAGGACAAAGATGCATCATACCCAGGAATGGTTAGGGGAATACTGAACTTTCAAAATAGGCTTATACAATACTCATCACTTTCGTCCTGATCACCACATAGGAATCATTTTTAGGGGACAAGTACATTCAGTGTTGAGGAATCTTATGAAATTATATGGATCAGTAGGTTTTGGTGGGGATCTTTTTGAGTCAGAACTCTTTTTGAAGTGATTCTAGAGATGTCTGTTTCAGTACTCAGTGATTAGTATAGATGCCTATAGATAGTAAGTTGTATAAAATGTCCATCAAAGAGCTTGACTATTGGCCTCATGTTGGGTGGGATTTTCAATAAAAGGTACCCTACTTTCTCACTATAAATGATCTAGAAAGCAGAAAATCATGACTCAGTTTAGTTTCAAGAACCATAATGGTAACCCGGGCATGGTGGCACATGCCTGTAATCCCAGCACTCAGGAGACTGAAGCAGGAGGATTGCCATGAGTTCGAGGCTATCCTTGGCTAAATAGCAAGTTCAAGGCCAGCCTAGACTACATAATGATACAGTTAGAGTAGACTGATCAGGCTGGAATAGCAATGCCATAACCTGGAAGAGTATCAACAGTGGTGAGGGACCAACAGTACGCCCAGGAGAACTAGGTCTGATGTAGTCAATTTATCAGGAGCAGAAGGAGTGAATGCAAATGGACCAACTTTTGGCAGAAGTCACAAGTCGCAGCAGTGGCTTCTGCATCAGACACATATAGCTTTTTATTGCGTTCCGTCTATGATGGTGGGTGAATTACTATGTCCAGTGCTATAATGGATCCAAGTGGCAGTGGTGGCAGTCTGAATGGTGCAGGACTGGCCAGCAGCTATAGAAAATGACTCCACATGGAAATCTACATAAATGACAAGCACGACTTTTTTGCATAGTTCATAGCCTCAGAGAGAGGTGTCTTTAATCTGCCAGTCTACAGTCTTCCAAGTGGCATATCAGACAGCTAGGCCATTGGCAAGAGCCAAGAGTCAGTAAAAATATAGTGGTACCTCGGTTCATGAACTTAATTCTTTCCACAACTTGGTAGCAGAATTCAGTTGCAACCAGAATTGTGGGATGAATTTCACAACCAGAATTGTGCAAAGAATTAAGTTCATGAACCAAGGTACCACCATACAGCACATTTGATGTAGGGGCACACTAGCCAGAGCTGTGAGAAGGACTGCCTTGAGTTCTGCCTACTGAATAGAGCAACCATGTCATTTCCAGTTCTGCAGAGCTGGCAGTGTTCGAACAGCTACACTTGCACAGAGGACACCATTGGCTTTCAGCTTAGCTAAATCATCAGTGAATCAGGCCTAGCAAGTTAGGTATTCAAGGGAACTTCTCTATAAATTGAGGGCTTCCACTGAGCTGGAGGCTTTGCCTCAAGTGCTGCGGAGGGGAGTAAAGTTTTCCTCAAAGGGTAGCTATCACTTTGTCCTGTAAAAACAATAAGTATATTCTTGAGTATATCATTTCCATGTATAGGTGAGGCATGTTGAGTCCTTCCCATTTGTTAGCCATGAGTCTGAGCTGACCCAACACCAAATGGGCATACTATAATGTTGCAGAAATCTGATATCAAACCAAATGGATGACTCTTTGCATCTGAGGAGTTGGAAGGCAACCTTTATTATGCTAGTGGGCTGAGGAGAATCAGGTCTCAAATCATCAACATAGAGTCAGCTTAGAGTTTAGCTTAAATACATTTTTGCAAGCTGGAAATACAAAGCTGATTGCAGGTTATTGTATGATTGGTTACATAGGCTAAGGCATATGTTGTCAGGCAGATTTGTTCTGGGCAAGCTCTGCTAGGGAGGGGGCTGTCTGAGTAGGTGGGTGAAATCAGGGAAGCACGTCCTTGACTGGGTTGTTCTGTCCTAGGTAGAAAGTTCCTGGAATAGGCAAACAAAATAGAATATGTTTAAAGGCTAGAAAGTACGGGCAGTGCAGCTGGATGCAGTCAGATAAGGCTGAGTCAAACTGTCTCTGAGTTATAGCTGGCATGGTGGTCAAGGCTGGCTGAGTCTGTGTGACAGGCAGCATGAGCTTAAGCAGAAGCTACTAATCGATTTCTAATTTCTGCAAGTTTGCCATTACAATAAGACCTGTAGTTTCAAGAGCTTAGCAGGAGGCTAACAGCTGCCTTTTTATTTTTAAAAGGGGTGTACTTGGGGGACTGCCTCAGGCAGGTGGTGATCTGGTCCTGGGAAGTGGTGTGAGTAAGCCATTAATAACTGACTTCCTTTTCCGCTTTTATTAGGCCACCTGTCAGGCACAGGGAGGAGGTGATAGTGATATTCCATTCACAGCATTCTATATGCCTCAGACCCTGAGTGGGAGAACCTCTCTGACAATTGAGGGATGGGAAAAGCAGGCCTGTAACACACCTAGTCCAATGTGGAAGCCACAATAACATACACTGAATCAACTCGAGAGTCTAACCTACAAAGTCACTTTATTTTATTTTATTTTATTTTATTATTTTATTTTATTTTTTGTCTTTTTGAGACAGGGTTTCATTATGCAGTTCAGGGTGGCCTTAAACTCACTTTGTAGCTCAGGCTGGCCTCGAACTCATATCAATCCTCCTGCCTCAGCCTCCCAAGTGCTGGGATTACAGGTGTGCACCACCGTGCCCAGCCAAAGTCACTTTAATATCACTTCCACATTGCAAGCCCTCTTCAAATCCCATTAATGGAAACTGAGCAGCTTTCCCTCTGCAGGGATATGGACAAGAGTCTAACATATGAGTTAGGAGCTATTGCAATAGCTGCCATGAGATCACTGCTCTCCCCTGCTGGGGAGTACAAGGGGACCAGGGGAATGGGAACTGGTCTGCAGGCCACAAGGGGTGGCTTTTTCTTCCCATGACTCCTTGCTCCAAGGTTAGTGCCAAGCACTGGTGCTGTTTTCTTCCCTAGGAACTCCAAGTGTTTGATGAATGTTGGGCCCCTATGCCCCATTTTTCCTGTGCCTGTGCTACAGCCCCTGGTACCTCTGGCTGCTGGTGCAGCCCATCCTTGTCCCTGCCCAAGTTGGGCTGTAGCTCTGCTCTATTTGGCAAGGCTGTGCATTTATATTTATTTTTATTTTGATCAGCCATTTGTTTCTTGGCCTAGAAAAACCAAGCTTCTAAAGTTTTTGATCTACCCACTGTTGTATAATGAATGGCAAGGTCCTTGTTGATAATGCTATTATAATACTATTTTTTTCTTCAGTTGTGGGGACTCCTTGACTTGGCAGTCACAACCCCATTGCCTTTCAACTGGGCCACCGGGCTTGTTCCAGTTTTGGAAATATTGACTAATACAGTCAAGGACTGTGGAGGTGGTCTAACTGTTGGTCTTGCTTTGAGTTGCATAAAGACATTGATATCTGGGGATGGAATTGAACCATCAAAGAAGGAAGTGAGAATCAGAAGTTCATCATGAATTATAGTTTGTCTAAACACAATTTTTTTTTTTTTTGGAGACAGTCTCGCTATGTAGTGCAAGCTGGCCTTGAACTCACTTCTGTAGCCCAGGCTGTCCTTGAACTGACAGTGATCCTCCTGCCTCAGTAGTCCCCGAGTGCTGGGACTACAGGCATGCACCACCATGCCCGGCTCACAATTCTCTTTAATACTACCTTGGTCCAAAACTTACCTTATTCCTGTAAGATGCTGCCTTAACTTAATTGTCTTATTAGGTTATTTCAATGTGCTAGTCACAGATAACTTTTGGGATAATTATCCCCACTTAGGGATAATTTATCGAACCTTTAATCTAACAAGAACATACCAGGGTCTCACCATGCTCCAGGCATGATGGTAGATGCTGAGGATCAAAGGGGATTTGAGTCTATGCGGAAGAGAGCTGAATTAAACACACGGGGATGGCTTGGTTATACTGGCCTCACCAACACTTAATCTTACTCCTGGGAGTGGCTGGACAGAGACCAACCTCTAGAATGAGGGTAGGGTTGGAATGCAGTGTTAGACAAATTCCCATTCTCCAGATTGCATCTTATTTCCCTCGGGATGTATGATACAGTGTTTACAATGACCTTAAAAATGCAGTCCATTATAATAAAAATTTTAAGAGTCTTTATTATTTATCTTTGTATTCAGGAAGTCCAGTAAGTCAAAGGAAGTGTTTACTCTTTGGCTGGAAAAATAGGGAGGTATCTTTAACCACATCCTAAATAAAAAGTAATTATAGAAATTCTGTGCTCATGAAATAAAAACATTCCACAACTACATTGTTTCTCTTCCACGCTGAGAAATTAAGTTTGAAAACTGACTTAAATATTGGTAATGCTACTTTGATGAGCCTGAATTTCTCTGTGATGTTAATGAGTTAGAGGCAATGATGAAAAATAAACATATCTTAGTTGTCAGCAAAGGGAGGATGACAGAATCCCTTAGGCTAGCAAGAGAAATAAGTTTGCATAGCCAGATTGGTCATAGAGGAGAAAAGGGTATATCTGGGTAACTTCCCCCCACCCCCGCCCAAATCAGGAAACACAGGAAATTATCCAGGCAAACTACAGTTTTTTTCTTTTACTATTACCCTTTGTTCAGTTACGCTGGTCTACTTGCTGGTCCTTAAATGTAGCTCCTCTGGAGAGCCACCAGACAGCCTGGCTCTGTTGTCCAGAAAGCCTTGCATCCAGACACTTGCCAGGTCTGTGAATCACTCACCCTTTCCATACCTCCCTGTCCTTGGTGAAATGGTGCCCTAATGCTCCAGCAGGAGGACATGAGAGGTAAATATAACTAGATTAAAACCCTGATTCCCCTCTTTGCTGGCTGTGGGACTTGGAGCACACACAGAAACCCTGAAAATCTCAAATTTCCTTTCTTTTCTTCTTGAGATGGGGTCTTGCTGCTTTGCTCAGTGCCGTGTCCAGTGCAGCTCTTGAAATTCCCTGGGGGAGGACGGTGGAGGATGAAGAAATGAAGACAAGAGTCAGAATGCAGAAGGCTGAGGTCAGGTGGAGCCTCCTCTCCTGATGGGAGAAAGGAATTGCCCAATGACTACGGTGCATTTATTTATACAATCAGCAAGAGGTTGATAACAGTTGAAACCCCTTTCCTAATGGGAGAAAGGACCTGCCTAACAACGTGTTTGTCTGGCCTGCCTCAGGCACTCTGTGTTCTTGGGGCTGGCCTTGTTCTAGCCCCACATGTGTGATTGATCTCCAGCTCAGCTGCTCCCCACAGCTCAGGCTGCTTTTGAACTCCTGGGCTCAAGTGATACTCCTGCCTCAGCCTCCTAAGTGCTGAGTCTATAGGTGTATGTTACCATGTGTGGCTGCTTGGCTCCTCTTTTTAAGTTTAGAAAATGGCTGTACTTCTGCTTATTTTATAAGACTGTTACAAGAATGAATGAGATACCCACTGAAAAGTACCTTGCACAGAGCAGACCCCTAATCAAGGGAGTTCCTGCCCTCAGGGAGAACGGAACTTTCTGGATTTCTCTATTTAATCATAGAACTCATTCCACAGAGACTTTTGATTGTCATTTTGAAGACAAAGAGTATATCTTGATTTAACCTTTGGATCTTCTGTGCTGCCTAGAAAAATTCTTAGCAGGGACTCAACTGAAGTAGGGACTCAACTGAAGAAAAAATAAATGAATACCAATAAAAGAGTAGCTAACAGATATCTACTAATTCAGAATTTTAAAGGTGTTTTTCAAGGAAATGTTGAGCTATTGCTTTCAAGAGCCACACTGGAGTGTGTGTGGCCAAGGGCACATGTACACACGTGTATACCGAGGACTGGGCCTTTGGGCAATAAGGTCAAAGCTGTATCATCCAGGTATAAGGCGGATGGATGGGAGAACTCACTTTGCCTAATGATACAGATGTAAGGAGAGGCTTGTATGTTTTTATGACTGGAATGGAGGTATTTGGGGTGGGGAGTAGTTTTCAGATTCTAGCTTGTGATTGCTATTGAGAGAACTGTTTTGTTTTCACAAATATTGAGAGTGAACTACGACAGTGAACCCAGGCTGTCTTCTATGACTTAAATTGGATTGCCCTGTAGAGTACGAATGCTTTGGATCGTTAATGTCTGCCATAGATTGGTGACTGGATGATCTTTTATTTAATTTTGTATAGCACTGGATCCAGATCATCAGGGGCATTGGTCTCCAGTGACTCAGTGGTGATATTCACCTCCCTTTAGAGACCTATCCCATCCCTTTCACACTTGCTTCCTGTGGAGCTTGGCAGTGAGTAAGGTACATAACAAGAACTTAATTCCTTTAACCTGTTAGGGGGAAAGCTCATGTTCCTCCATACCTAGGGAGGGTCTGTGTGTTGGCAAATACCATTAATGATCAACTCATTCCTATTCATTCCACAGATATTTATTCAGTCTAAAATGTTCATTTGGACACTGTTTCAGGTAAGGGGCATGTGAACGAGTCATGGAAGTTTAGAGGTTAGAGTAAAGTGTGTTCTTACGGAGCATCTACAAGGTTCCAGGCACTGTGCTGCAATCTGCAGATGTACCAAGAAAAAAACAATAGAGCTCCTGCACTTAGAATGCTTACATTCTAGTGAGTGGAAACAAAAAACATGAATAGAAAATTATTTTTTAAAAGAATCAACACAAGATTAAAGACATGCACAGGAAATAAATGAATGATGGAATGTATTGACAGGTGGCAGGAATGAAGGATCTATAGAATATAGTATTCTGGTTCTTCCAGTGTTAACTATTAAGAGTCTTTGCCCAGTCTTGTGTGGTCACTTTAAACCTCCACTTTAACCCCTAAATGATGCTCCAGACACCCATAAATGTTTCTACAGAATTTTCCAGCTGTTTACAACTTTAATTTTTTTTTTTTTTTTTTTTTTGAGACAGGATCTCACTATGTAGTTCGGACTGGCCTTGAACTCACTATGTAGCCCAGGCTGGCCTTGAACTCGCAGCGATTCTCCTTCCACTGCCTCCTGGGTGCTGGGATTACAGGTGTGCACTACCACACCCGGCTACAACTTTAATTTTGAAACACTTAACTTGTTTCACACATTACCTTCTCTCCTCTTGTTGACTGTCCTTTTCCTAGAGTAGCCTTGAATCTTGAAGTTGGTGTTGTGGACCACAGGGAGAGCTACCCCTCCATCTACAATTGGATGTGTTAGTTTAGTTCTGCATCTGGTTAGCCCAGCCCAGGACTGGGAATGTTTTAGCCCATAGACATTTTATGAGTCACCCCCAAATCCATGAGCAGGATTTGAACAAATCCCAATTTTTTCAAATCTTGTGTCTCAAACTCTCTCTAAAATATGCATTTCCTTTATAAATAAACATATATGTTATATTTAATTGGATCTTTAAAAATTAAGGCTGTCATGTTATCTTGGAGTTCATCAATTTAAACACTTGTCCATACATATTGCAATAAATCTATATAAACTGTTTGCTATATTTAGAAGCTAGTGTATACCTTGTTAAAAGACTCCTTTATATTCTAATTCAATCAATTGAAATGAATTTATTAATCACTACAGTTGCTGAATTTAAAGGCGGGTGCTAAGAGATACCTGGGTTTTAAGGAGGTTTACTCTAGGCAGAAAGCCAACTTCATAAGAAAACCAGCAACATAACACAATACATGACACACACCCAGTTAGTGGCCCGAGGAGAAGCCATTATCAAAATTCAGAGCTGTGAGAAAGCTTTCCACTAAATGGGGTAGAATCCGAGCTAGCTCTTGAAGAAGAGCTGGGCTTTCAATAGGAAGAGAGGGGGTCAAAACCACAAGGCAGGTTAGATAGGATGAACCAAGATGGGGTGAAGAGGTACTCATGGCTGGTCCACATCAAAGAGCTTCAGTTTTACTGATCTGTCAAAAGCCTCCACAGCTTTCAGGGGCCCATTGTGTGGCAGCAACATTTGAGTTCCCAGATAAGAACCAATGGCAGCTTTCTGAAAACCTAATGGAAAAGCAGAAAGTGAAATCATGGTGCCAGGAAGCAGTTGGTTTAATTGTATGAAGCTTAATGACTCTTTTTGCTGTTAAGGAGAGGTATGCCTTTCACAGGGAGTGGGTTTTGTATGTTTAGCTTCTCTACAGGAAAAAAAATCTCTTTGTTTACTCTACCCAGGTCACTAGCGGCCTTCTCTGGAGAATTGCTGTTTGTGGATAATTTCACTCACTGCCCAGTCAGATTAAGACCTTCAACTGAAGATAATGACATTTTTCCTGGATTGTTGCTTCTGTGAACGCCATTGTGACAGCTTATTTTTGAAAGGTGAATTTATGTAAACTATGTGTCTGATGGGATTTTTAAGTATGCTGTGAAATGTGTTCAATACAGCTGTGACTCACAGGATCTGATTTCACAAGTTTGCAACCAAATGGTCTCTAGCTCTGCAGAGAGGCTGCTATACAAGACCTCTTTTGAGTAGATGTAGTCAGGGGCGAGGTCTGGGACAAGAACCCAGTTTGTGGCCCTCTCCCTGTGGCCCTGCCTTTCTTGTCCGTCTCTGGCTCTGTGGTTTTAATTTTAATTTTAATTAATTGTGTTACTGGGGATTGAAGCCAGGGCCTTTATACTATATCGCATTCCTTTTTTATTTCCTTTTTTGTTTATTTTATTTTGTTTATTTTATCATTAGAAAATCTTTCATCATTTAAATTTATTAGCACATGTTTACAGTACAGAAGTTTACATTCACAGTGGGGAGTAAGTACATGTACATAACATATCTCAATCCTTTTTTATTCTACTTCCCTCTCCACCTCCCTCCCTCCCTCTGTCTCTAGATCCCCCTTCTCCATTTTTATTATTATTGTTCTGTTTATGTCTGTCACATACAATGTCCACATTCACTGTGGGTGTCTAGTACACGTACATGAGCCATCTCGAACTTTTTACATCTGCTTCCCCACCCCTTTCCCCTCACCTTCGGTCTCTTGGACCCCTTCCCATTTACAAAAGATCTATCTCCCTGTTTCTTTCTATCAATCTTTTATTTTGCTCTTTACTTGTACTTTTCCTTAGAGAAATCATATGGTCTTTGAACTTATGTGTTTGATTTATTTCACATAACATTATGTCTTCTAAGTGTATCAATTTTCCTACAAATGTCTTGAATTTATCCTTCTGTATAGCTGAGTAGTATTCCATTATTTTCTTTATTTCCACATTTTCTTTATCCATTCTTCTGTTGATGGACATATAGGCTGCTTCCAGGATTTAGCCATTATGAGTTGTGCTGCTAAAAACATTGGTATGCACGTACCGCTGTAATATGATGTCATTGGCTCTTTGGGGAAGACACCTAGAAGGGAAATAGGTGGGTCAAATGGAATTTCTATTTTTAGTTCTTTGCAACTTCTCCACACTGATTTCCATAATGATTGTACTAGTTTACTTCCTGCCAACAATGTAGAAGAGTCCCTTTTTCACCACAGTCACAGCAGAAATTTGCTATTATTTGATTTCTTGATGATTGTCATTCTTTCAAGTGTAAGATGAAGTTGTAGCGTTAATTTGTATTTCTCTAATGACCAGAGATATTGAACATTTATTCATAAGTTTGTTGGCCATTTGTATTTCTTCTTCTGAGAAGTATCTACTCATTTCACTTGCCCATTTTTGACTGGATCTTTTATTTTGGGGGATCTAATTTTTTTGAGTTCTTTATGTATTCTAGATATTAGTCTTCGTCTGAGGAATAGCTGGCAATTTTTCCCCCTTGCCGTAGCTTGTCTCTTTACTCTGTTGTTTCCTCTGCTGTGTAGAAGCTTTTTAATTTGATATAATCCCATTTGTTGATTCTCGATGTTATTTCTCATGCCGTTGGAGTTAAGTTCAGAGAGTCCGTGACCATACTTACTAGTTCTAGAGTTCTATCCTACAGTAGGTTGTTTCTGTTTTAATGTTTAGATCTTTGATCCAGTTTGATTTTAGTTTAGTACCTGCTGAGAGATATGGGTCCAGCTTCAATCTTCTGCATATAGACAGCCAGTTTTCCCAGTGCCATTTGCTAAAGAGGCTGTTTTTCCCAGTTTTGACCCCTTTGTCAAGGAGTAAAATAGTTGAATGTGTCTGGGATGTTTCTGCATCTTCCGTTCTGTTCCACCGATCCACAGCTGTATCTGTGCCAGTATCACGTGGCTTTTGTCACAGCAGCTTTACAGTATAACTTGAAGTCAGGGATTGTGATGCCTCCGGGTTGCTCTTGTTGCCCAGGATTGCTTTTGCTATTCTGGGTCTCTTCTGGTTCCATATGAATTTTAAGGTTGTTTTCTCTAGTTCTGTGAGGTATACTATTAATATTTTGATTGAGATTGTGCTAAATCTGTAAATCAGTTTTGGAAATCTGGACATTTTAGCAGTATTCGTTCTGCCTATCCAGGAACAGGAAACATCTTCCCATTTTCTGATGTCCTTTTCAGAGTACTGTAGTTCTCATTGTATAGGTCTTTTACTTCCTTGGTTAGATTAACTCCGAGGTATTTAATTTTTCTTGATGCTATTGTGAATGGTATTGTTTTTCCATTTCTTTCTCAGTGCATTCATCATCAGTGTACATGAATGCTCTTGATTTTGTGTGTTGATTCTGTATCTTGCTATATTGCTGAAATTAACTCTAAGAGTCTTTTGGTGAAATTTTTTGGGCCTTCTTTTTAGAGGATCACGTCATCTGCAAATAATACTTTGAGTTCTTCCTTTCCTGTATGTATCCCTTCTATTTCTTTTTTGCCTTATTGCTCTGGCTAATGTTTCTAGTATTATGCTGAATGGAAGTGGTGACAGTGGCCATCCTTGTCTTGTTCCTGATTTTAGAGGGAAAACTTTCAGTTTTTCTCCATTTAATACAATGTTGCCTGTTGGTTTGTCATAAATGGCTCTTATCAGATTCAGGTGAAGTCTTTTTATACCTATTTTCTTCAGGATTTTTATCATAAATGAGTGTTGGATTTTGTGAAAAGCTTTTTCTGCATCTATTGATATGATCCTGTGGGGTTTTCCCTTGCTTCCATATTGATTTACATATACTGAACTATCCTTATAACCCTGGGTTGAAACCTATTTGGTTGATGATGTATTGCATTCTATTTGCCAATATCTTATTGAGGATTTTTGCTTCTATGTTCATTAAGGAGATTGGCCTGTAGGTGTTTTTGCTGTTGTTGTTTTTTTTTTTTCTCTCTTTCTTTCTTTCTTTCTTTCTTTCTTTTTTTTTTTTTAAGTCTTTATCTGGTTTCGGGATCAGGGTGATGCTGGCTTCCAGAAATGAGTTTGGAAACACTCCTTCCATTTCAGTTTCATTGAAGAGTTTGAGGACTATTTGTGTAGTAGTGTCCTTAAAGTTTTTATAGAATTCAGCAGTGAATCCATTAGACCCTGGAGGTTTTTTTAGTTGGTAAGATTTTTATTACTGCCTCAATTTCATTGCTTTTTATCAGATTGTTCAAAATTTTTATGTTTTCTTAGTTTGGTAATTTTTTTTTTTTCTTTGAGACAGGGTCTCACTATGTAGTCCAGGCTGCCCTTGAATTCGCTACGTAGACCAGGCTGACCTAGAACTTGTGACGATCCTCCTGCCTCAGCCTCCTGAGTGGTGGGAATATAGGTGTGCTCCACCATGCCTGGCTAGTTTTGGTAATTTGTATGAGTCTAGGTGTCTGCCCATTTTTTAAAGATTGCCCAATTTGTTGGAATACAATTTTCCATAGTAGTTTTTAGCTATCTTCTGAATTTTGATGGTGTCTGTTGTATTTTACTTTTTTCATTTCTTTCCTTGTTTTTTTTTTTTTTTTGTTTTTTGTTTTTGAGACAGGGTCTTGTTGTGTAGCCCAGGCTGGCCTTGAACTCCCAGTGATCCTCCTGGCTCAGCTTCCCCTGCAACATTTTTCATTTCTAATAGTATTGATATGAGTGTTTTCTCTTTCTTTTGATAAGTTTGGCTAAGAGGTTATCTGTTTTGCTTATTCTTTCAAAGAACCAACTCTTTGATTTGTTGATTCTTTGTATTACTTTTTTAGTCTCATTTTCTTTTCTTTTCTTTATTTTTGAGACAGGGTCTCCCTAGGTAGTTTAGGCTAGCCTTGAACTCACTACGTAGCTCAGGCTGGCCTTGAACCCACAGTGATCCTCTTGCCTCAGCCTCTCAAGTACTGGGATTACAAGCATGTGCCACCACACCCGGCTCATCCTTTCTTCTAATATAAACATTTACTGCAATAAGCTTCCCTTTTAGGACTCTTTCATTGTGTCGTATAAGTTCTAGTGTGTGGTACTAACATTGTTGTTTGATTCTAGAAATTGTTTAATTTATTCCTTGATTTCTTCTGTGACCCATTGGGTGTTCAGAAGTGTGTTATTAAGTTTCTAAATTTTCTGTGGTTTCTTTTGTAATTTATTTCTAGTTGCATTGCACAATGGTCTGCTAGTAATCATAGGGTAATTTTGATTCTTTTATTTATTTTTGCAGGCTTTGTGAGCTAGTATTTGGGAGAAAGTCTCATGTACTGCTGAGAAGAGTGTGTATTCTGTTGTACTAGGATAGAACACTGTCAATATCTATGAAGTCCATTTGTTCAGGCGTGTGGTTCAGTTCTGATATTTCTTTCTTTTTTTTTTTTTGGTACCGGGAATTGAACACAGGACCTTGCGCTTGCCAGGCAGGTGCTTGTGCCACTGAGCTATATCCCCGGCCCTAGTATTTCTTTATTGATTTTTTTGTTTAGTTGATCTCTTTGTGAGAGTGGGGTATTGAGGACACTCACTATGGTTGGGTTAGTGTTTATTTGACATTTTAAATCCAGTAGTATTTGTTTTATGAAGATAGGGTTATGATTTTTAAGTTTGCTGTGAAATGTGTTCAGTACAGCTGTGACTCACAGGATTCGACCTCACAATTTTGCAACCAGTTGGTCTCTAGTTCTGCAGAGAAGCTGCTGTTCAAGGTCTTTGGAATGGCTGTAGTCAGGTGCAAGGTCTGGGACAAGAACCCAGGTTGTGGCCCTCTCCTTGTGGCCCAGCACTTCTCTTCCTACTCTGTGGTTTCTATTTCAATTAATTAATTAATTGATTAATGATATGAGGGGTTGAAGCCAGGGCCTTTACACTGAGCCATATTCTTGTTTCTGTATTACAAATGTTTTGTTTTTATTTTTTGAGACAGGGTGCTGACTCTGTTGTTCACACCCTAGTGCTGAGCCTCCAAACCGCATGTCTAGGACGCGTACACTTTTCCCCTTACATGGCAGCCCACTGACTACGGTTCAGTCCTGACTGTGTGTACCCCAACAGATAGTGGTCGCTCCTAGGAAGAAGCTGGCATCAGCCCTGGAAGTGAGCTCTGGGTCATTTGGACAGGCAATTCTGGGGTCTGGGTGCCCAGAGCCATCTAGATAAGGTAGGCAGTATAGATTCAGAGTGGAAACATCCATTTTGCTCCCTAGTGGCCTCTGTGGTAGCCCGAGGAGAGGTGCGGTCAGAGAAGGACAGAAATAAGACCTTCTAAAACAGGGGCGCCAGTGCCCAGGTCTGTGGGGCAATACATGCAATGATAACCATGAAAGAATGATAACTGACTCTAGCATTGCTATTTTGAGTAGCTCTAGGGAGGCAGACGAATCTTAGGATCATAGGGTCTCAGGCCCCGTCGAAGGCCAAATGGAGTTCCCACTGTCCTATAGCACAAGCATTTTTGGCAAGGTCCATTGTAATAACTATGTGTCCAGGAGTAAGCTCTCAGCATCCCTATTCCCCTCCCAGGTGCTTCCATCTGTTTGGGAAATTTCCCAATTTATGGGAACCTGTGCTTACCCCCATTATAGATGAAAAAGGTAAAAATTGGTATGTGCTGTCCCAGCCTGGGGCATGACCTAGACTTAACCAAGTGACTCAACTACTTGGGGCAGAGCTTCTCAACCAGTGAGCTACAGCAAAGTAATAGATTGTGAATGGATTACATGAATGTTGAGATGTGGGATTCTGCAACCTTTAGAAAATTCTGGTAGGGATAAGGATGCCAGAGGTCCTGGACATGTCACCTCAGATCACAAGCATATACTGTCATTTATCCCCATGTACTGTCAAAATTCAGTTCTCCATAGAGCCATAGCGTTAACACGGCTGGGAAGTGTTGGACTCAGGGAACTGAACTGGACGCTGGTGACACACAAATGTGGAGATGTGGGAAGGTTCTGTCTCTGACACAATGGTGGCTGCTGTAAATGACATGTCACAGGCTGCCCTGAGCTCTACGCACTGCCGGCATCTAGGACCAATGGTGTTTTCTCACGAGGATTTTGTGCCATGATTCGCCATTCTTTCTGGGAGTATTTAAAAATGTAATTGATTCATTTTCTGGTTAAATCAGTCAGAGTTGTGTAATGGCTGTACAATAGCCATTACAATAGCTGTGACAGAGACAGGCTGTGGGAGAGGGAGCTAGGAATTAGGGTGAACACATCTCTCTACTCCAGGGTAAATTGGAAACAGCTGAGTCCCTTGGTAGACAAAGATATCCCTGAAAAGGTCACATACTGTAAAATATAGAGCTTGAGGAACTTGGAAGATTCTTTTAGTTCAATTCTCTCATTATACCAATGAGGAGCTAAAATGAAATGACTCATACATAGGTTCATGTAGTTAATTAATAGAAGAATCTCTAGACATTTAGAATCATGTTTTTCCAAAGGTTTACCATCATTAGAGAAAAAAAGCAGGGGATTTTGTTTTTTCCCAGAACAAATGCAATCCAAACAAGCATTAACTTTCAGCACTGTTTTCCGAGCTAGAGTTTCCAGTTAGATTGTTCAAGTACTGATGAAGAAGTTGTTGTATAAGTGATACCCCCATGGACACAGAAGGTATTCCACTTAAGTAAAATGGGGTTTATTTCTATTATCTGAGTGGGTGTTTCCTTTAGCAATGCCACCTCTCACTTTTTAATAAAAACTTGGACCATTTTGGTGTCTAGCTGTTCCTGGCATTCTCTTTCCTTAGGAAAGAATGCTTTTCATGGCTTTAAGCTAAAGCAAATACTTCTTTTCCTTATGCTTGTTAAACAAGCCAAATATATTCTTTGCTGTCTTGGAATTTTCTTGCATTTTATTTGTTCATTTTTTCAATGTGAAAAGCGTGCCAGACAACTAAGCAGATTGCTGTGAATGTTTCACACGGATTTGAAAGAAATCTTCAAGCTTCAGAAGGTTTAAATTAGCACACTCAGAATGAATTTGAAAATAATAGCTTTCTCTCTCTTTTTTTTTTTTGCTGGTTTGATTTAAACCAAATGAAAGATGACTGGGGATGGAAGTTGGGGGCAGGAGGAACATGGGGGTGATGGATACATCCGTTATCTTGATTGTGGTGATGGTTTCATAGGGCTAATCATGCCTCAACACTGATTAAAGGGTTCACTTGTTCTATGGCTACTATAACTCAATAAAGTTGTTTTCGTAAAACAAAAAAAGAAACAATAGCTCGGAGTCCTCTGTAAAAGACTTAGAATTAGGGAAAGAGGGAGGGCCAAAGGACCTGAAACTGGAATGTGCTTTCCAGAAGGTCCAGAGAGGATGGGGAAATCACTAGTAGTAAAAGCTGCCCATTCAGCTTACAGGTGAACACCAGCTCAAATGACATGTGCCGCGACCCAACGCCACTTCCTTGTGACTGGAGCTGTTGACCTTCCCAGTTCTGCTCCAACTGCGCTTTTTGCCCCGGGTTTTCCATGTCCCTTGATTATCTTGGCTTGGGGTGGGAGACAGGCTGACCTTATGTTTTAAAATGTTACCTACTTGTTTTTCCAGAGGACTATAACAAGAATTTGCATCTGTTAAATGTAATTCTGTAATTTCCCCAATGGTTTCAGGAATGCATCATACTCTTGATCACAGTCTCTCAGGTGCTGCTGAAATTCTTATGTTTCACTGGATTTCCATCATCGAGGCTGCTGGGCGGAATGAACAGGAGGGAGACAGAACCCTCCCTCGCAGTGACAGGTTAAAGTGGTATTTATAGTCACAGCACAACACAGACTGCTTGGTAAAGCAGACTATCGCATCAACCTAGGTATAAGCATGTTTAACTTTTCTAAAACTGGAAAGTAATGTGACCAGGTCACCCTTTTTTGGCATATGTTAGAGGACATGAGTAATATTCTCAAGGCCAAAGAAGCCACAGCTGAGTTCACCCACTGAACGTTACGTGGAACTGGAGAGAGAACTGAAGGAGGGGGAAGAAAAAGGTAGGAATTGCTTACGAGGATCCATGGGACACAAGCTGACCCCATGTGACACAGAGGCCTTGGGTAAGAACTATACCTTCTTTATTTAACATAAAGCTTCGACCCATGTGTAAGTAAATCTCTGCACAATGAGAACACATTCAGTCTCCCAAATTTAAAGAATGCTTTGGCTAAGACAAACAGGACTATTCTTTAAGTCAACTTTCTAACTCTGTCAGGATCTTTACAGCCCTGAGAGCAAAACTGAAGGCTTTTTCTTTGATGATTTGTTTTGTTTTTAAAAGTAATCGTAATTATTTCTTATTGTTTGTACTTACCTTTCTGCACTCATAGAGAATTGCCACTGGGCCTAAGTAGATAATGTTTGAAAATAAAGAGTCGATGGCAATGTCACAGAGATGAGAATTAGGAAAAGGTTTTTCAATATGAAAATATCTTTAATATCCTGCCTGGGTATTAGAGTGACAGGGTGTTTCTTGGATAAGCTCTCATAAGCCTATGATAATTAGTTTTATTACATTATTTTGAACAGCTGCTTCTAACACAGGAGGCTTTTCCTAACATGGTGGTGTGCAAGGCTGTCTATGATTTTACTCCTGCTTATCACTCAAGCCTCATCTCTCAGCCCTTGCTTGACTCAAGGTCATGTTCTAGTGGTATTAAACGTCTTATAGCAGTCCACCCCCACCTCCTCACAGAGAAGGGGTTGGAGACATAAAGGGAGGTTCTTTTCTCCAAGTCCTTTTTACTGGTACTTTCTCTGTCAAGAAAGTTCTCACTTCCACTCTTCATGCCTCTTTCTCCCACTTTCCTTTTCTTCCTTTTCCTCTCTCATTCCGCTTTCCTTCTTCTTCTTCTTTTTTTTTTTTTCTCCTTCTTCTTTGGCTAGGGATTGAACACATGCAAAGCAATTACTCTTCTGTGGAGCTACATCCCCATCCCTTTTTGCTTTAATTTTTGAGACAGGGTCTTGCTAAGTTGCCCAGGCTGGCCTTGAACTTAGAAGCCTCCTGTGTCAGCCTCCCACGCAGCTGGGATTACACCTGCTCTTCTTTTAACAGTCACTAGTCACTGCTTAACTCCTTCCTACTCCCTTCCAGACTGGGTTAGATTCTCTCTCTTTGCCTCCTTAGTATATGTATGACTCTATTAATTTGTATTGTATTCTTTTATAATTATGGTATATAAATATCTATAAATACGTATGCATGAATGGGTTAATCAATGTTTTTCATTGTTGGATTAAAAATTAAATTTCTTAATGTATGAATTTATGTTTATTTTACATTACAAAATAATACCTTGTGACACAAAATACCTTAGAGAACTATAGTATCTGAAGAAAGTCACCCACTGAAAATTCATTCCCTAATGTTCCAATTTCTCCATTTGATTACTGACTACATCTTTAGAGTACCCTGTACACCTTTAGAGGCCTTGCTATTGATCATTTATCAGGCAATGTAGAATTCTTTTTTTAAAACCAGTGTATCACTGAAGTCTAGCACAGGCCTGAAATACTGTGGCTACTACATAAATTTTTATGAATAAATGAAAGTTTTATTCCCATTTCTTTAGTTTCTTTAAAAAAAAATCACAACTCAAATCTCTGAGGATGAAGGAGAGGCATTTAGAGAGCACTGCTCTAATGAGGGTAAAAATCAGCCCCTAGAAGACCACTGGTGCATTTTAAATGGCCTCAGACTTAGTCGTCCTCAGCAACCCCTCCCCACCTCCACACTTGGAAGTGAACTGGACTTTGGTGGCTGGCACAGTTGACACAGAATAGGTGTTTCTAGTGCCCAGCAAAACTGTACCTGAACCCGAGAAAACAATCAGTTGAAACATTTCCAAGAAAGGCAGGTGTGCAAACGATCCCTGCTGTGAGCATAGGTCCAATGCTGTTTACCCTGCTGCTCTTTAGGCCGGCTCTGTGTCCCATTTCCACAGAGTCAATATGTGTACATGCTAGATATATGCACATGCGTGGAATGTCAGTGTCACTGGGCTGTCGCCAGACGGGAGTGACACAGGCTTTGTTGACCCCGCAAATTTGGATCCATTTTTAGCTCTCAGTTAATTTCTTGTCAGTTTTAGTTTACTTGGATCTGAGAAGTACCACACTGTTTACTTATAAGAAAAATAGTGGTAGTTTAAGG
The DNA here is from genome assembly GCA_028451465.1 of Erethizon dorsatum. Lineage (NCBI taxonomy): Eukaryota > Metazoa > Chordata > Mammalia > Rodentia > Erethizontidae > Erethizon > Erethizon dorsatum. The sequence continues at coordinate 134,756,805 of CM051823.1, read as the reverse complement.
AATAGGAAGTGTCACTTTCCAGTTGCTATTAATGGGCATACACAGGGTTGTTTTTCTCCAATGTCTTTTTTAACTGAGCACACACCGAACCCTTTCAGGCAGCATGTCTAGTACATTGCATCCTAACTGGCCAGGGTCTGGAGATACTGAGGGAGAAAGTGATTAGAAAAATTTAAGTATGCTATATCTTTCAGTCCTCTGATTATTATATGCTCAAATGGCAAATTAAACAAAACTGTAGTTCCAAATGAGGGAATCAGGATGTAAAGTTTGTAAACTTGCCTCAAAATTAATGTCTTTAGAAAGTTAATGAAAATAAAGTAATTTACCTTTAGAACTTCAGAATGCTGGAGAGAATGCTAAGTAGTTTGATCTATTTATTAAGTGCATGTGAGCATGCTTATTCTTAGCTGTACATGTATCAATGAAATTTGAAGTGGCTGGATTATTCAGACTAAAATTCTAGGTCAATTACTCAAAATAAGGATATCTGAACAAGGGAAGACAGTTCTGAATATATCATTCCAAGTGGAACCACTCTGAGTTTTGTCAGTTTCCTCCGTGAGGACCCAGTTTACGAATGACTGTTTACGAATGACTTGTTATAGTTTACAATCTATAGCAAGGAGGCACAGCTGGGCTTTTTTTGGTATGATCCTTTCTGAGCTAGTCATGGCTGAGGCACATGAGGCTTCTAAGGGCAGGTTGATTATAGTGCCCCTTGTCATGTTTTCTTTGGAAACTACCCTGGCCATAGCCCCGTGCTTAGTGCATGAATGTCCAGCTGTAGCTGTGCAAGGAGTGTTTCTGGTGGCTCTGACATTAAGCACCTTTCTCAAGGCCAGAGGTGAAAGGTTTGCTCAACAGAAGGATAGCAATTATCTAAACCAACCAGAGTCACTCTCTTCAGAACCGTGTCTTGGGATATAAATTCCCCACGTTTCTGGGGAATGCAGAGTCGATTTACAGAAAGACGGAGCCCTCCTAGAGATTAAAGCAATAGCACACTGAAAGACAGACCACCTGGGCCGTGAGCGAGGTAAAGAGAAGTGTTACCTCAAGAATTGCCTGATACCATATTTTCATAGCGTTTAAGCTGTGGCACCCATATTCCTTTAGGTCCCTATTTTTTTTTATGATGACCTGAGCACATCTTTGTTCCCAGTAATTAAGGATCTGATGAATTTTATCCCAGAGATAAAAGCTGCATAAAACCCTACAGCCACTGAAGACAGAGCAGTTACTAACCAGAGACTCTAATAGAAGGAAAAGTGGAGGAAAAAAGTCACAACAGGAATGTTCTAACTCCTTAAAACTCCAAACAAATGCCAGACTCCTTCCCAGCCATTCCTTGAGGGCTCCATGAGACAACGACCACAGCAAGATCAACCAAAATCAGTAAGAGGGCACGCCCAAGGCAAGGAAACAAGTTCTAAACATTTGATCCTGCCATGACATTAGGAAGTCAACACCAGGCAGAAGATAGGAATTCTCTCCCCTTTGACGTATGGTTATGTGCCACATAAAGACATTTCTGCTGACAAGAGCGTATGCATCGGTAGTCTTGTCAGATTATTCCTTTATCTTTATAATGAGGCTGAAAAATTCCCATTGCCTAGTGACATCATAGTCATTGTAATGTCTAGCATAATGCCTTATATATTTGTAGTGATGCTGATGTCAGCAAACACTGCACTGCCAGTCCTAGAAAAGTATAGCACATATAATTATGTACAGTACCTACTACTTGATAATGAGAATAAATCACTATGCTACTGGCTTATATATTGGCTATGCTGTGGATTTTATTATCATTTTAGAGTGTGCTTATACTTTTAAAAAGTTAACTGTAAAACAGCCTCAGGCAGGCCCTTCAAGCAGGTGTTCATAAACAAGACATCGCCGTCATAGATGACAGCCTCATGTGTGTTATTGGCCCCAAAGACCTTCTAGTGGGCCAAGATGTGCAAGTAGAAGATAGTGATGATGATGCTGACTTTGTATAGGCCCAGGGTGATGTTTTTGTTTGTTTTCTATTTTTTTTAAACAAAAAATTTAATAAAATGAAAATAGAAAAAAAGCAAAAGTATATAAAGAAAGTACTTTTGTATAGTCATACAATGTTTTTGTTTTTTAATGTGGGTATCGGGAGTCGAACTCAGGACCTCGCGTTTGCCAGGCAGGTGCTTATGCCACTGAGCTATCTCACCAGCCCCAATGTATTTGTTTTAACCTCTGTTATTATAAAAGATTCAAAAAAGTTTTAAAAATTTACAAAGTTTACAAAGTAAGAAAGTTACAGTAAGCCAAGATTAAACTATCACTGAAAACAGGAAAAAAAATCTTAAATTTAGCGTAGCTTGAGTATACCACGAATGTGAAGTCTGCAGTAGGATATTAATAACCTGATCTTCCTGTTCCCTCACCACCCCTGGACTCACTAGCACACTGTCCAGTCCTGAAAGCTGTGTCCATGGTCAGTGTCCTGCACAGAGGCACCATCTCATGTCCTTTATGCTGTATTTTTATTGCACAATTTCTAGGCTTAGATGTGTTTAGATATTCAGTTGCTTACAAGTATGTTGTAGTTGCTTATATATTCAGGACAATAGCATGTTGTACAGGTTTATAGATGGAGAGCAACAGGCTGCACCATACAGGCCAGGTGTGTAGAAGGCTACATTGCCTACGTAGGGTAAGTACACTCCGTGATGGTCACACCGTGATGAAATTGCCTAACAGTGCCTTTCTCAGAATGCATACCCCTTGTTATACATATAACAGACAACTGTACATTTGGTCAAAAGATTTTCATTTCCTGGAACTGCTATTTAAAATTCTACGTAGCTGGATATAAACTGAAGGAACTAAAGATTTTGCCAGTATTGGTAGGTTCAAACAGATAACATGTATTCCATTTAAACTATTATCTTCTGGAAAGCAGTAAATATGAGCTTGTGAAGTGTTTCTTTGTGAAATATACAAAGAAATATTTAATCCATGTTTTGCATGGTAGAGGTGGTAGATGAGGACTGCAAGAGTGCAGATAATTATGAAGAAGAAAATAATTTCTCTCTTTTAAGTGGAGAATCCAGTTGGCTCCCTTAACTAAAGCTATTGCCTAATCAGTGAAACCAAGAGCCAAAATGGTACGGGGGTGGATATTTTATTAAAAGTGTCAAAGATGTATACTAATCTACAAACGTCCTGAGTGATAGGCTCTTGGACTTCACATAGCTTAAAGAAGTAAAGCATTGTAAAAAGAGATCAAAAGATCACACAAAATTAATTGTGTACAGATTTGTAAATTATATAGTAAGGCCATGTGTTTCAAGTACATTGGCAAAGTCAATTACACATAATTGCATTTCTAGTTCATGTGCTTGCATAATTTAAATTTTACTAAAGCTTTACTGCATGGAACAAGTTTCAGCACATGGAAATAATTTAAATCTCTAATCATAAAAATTTAAATTACCCTTACAATTTGATGCCATTTCATCCACTTCCAAACAGGACACATGTCCAACTCTCCTTCCACACATCTAATAAAGTGGCATATTTAATCACCACTAAGTCATGCATCAGGATGAAATAGTAACTTTATATTTTTAACTTATTTTCTGAAAACTCCTTTGCTCAAAACAATGTTTTATAGGTCTTCTCACATTTATGAATATGTATGACAAAAACATGCAAAAGAGCACAAGTATCCAGTTATGACATACAACCTGTCTATCTCATATTTTTAATTTTGGAAAGTTTTACTTTCTTATATATAACTTCAGTTCCTTTTGGCCAACTTTGAATATAAATCATTTCAGAATTTGGACCTGATAAATTCTTTGATCCCATAAGGGTCTGTATATGGTAGTCATCTTTGTTTATACTATTGTTCAAATCTTATATTTTCTTCCTGAATTTCTGGTAGTCCTATCAGTTATTGAGAAAGGAATATTTAGATTGCAAATTACTTTTCCTTTTGCTTCTATCAGTTTATGTATATTTTAAGTCTTGGTCATTAGGTACATAAACACTTAAGGTTGTCATGCCTTTCAATGAACTGACTTTTTTTTTATCATTGAGAAATGTCTGCTTTCTATTCTTGGGACAATTCCTTGTACTGGAATTTACTTTGGCTAATATTAATTTAACTTTTTCAATTTTTTATTTTTGCCTAGTGTTTTGTGGTGTATCTTCATCCATTTACTTTTTTTTTTGTGGGTACCGGGGGGTCGACCTCAGGACCTTGCGCGCCAGCGGGCGCCCGTGCCACTGAGCGATATCACCGGCCCCTTTTTCTTATGTGGGTTCCGGGAGTCGAACTCGGGCCCTTGCGCTTGCCGGGCAGGCGCTTAAGCCGCTGAGCCATCTCACCGGCCCCCCCATTTACTTTTAATTTGTCTGTTTCTTTATACTTAAAATGTTTTTCTCATGAACAGTACTATAGTTAGGTCTTGCCTTTTTATCTGTCCTTTCATTGGAGTGTTTGTAATGTTTACATCTAAGGTAAATATTGGTATGGTTCATTTTAAACCTACCATCTTGATATTTATTTTCTTTTTTTTTTTTATATGCGGGTACCGGGAGTCGAACTCAGGACCTCGCGCTTGCCAGGCAGGCACTTATGCCGCTGAGCTATGTCACTGGCCCAATACTTATTTTCTATTTGTCCAATTTGATTTTTTTCTCCTTTTTCCTGCTTCTTGCTTTCTTTCTTTGTATATTTATATTTTTACAATGCTTTTATTTTCTCCTCACTATTGGCTAATTAACTATAAATCTTTGCTTTGAAGACTTTCTCTGTATCTCTGTTTTTATGGTGTTCCTTTATCTGTTTCATTGTCATTGTTTATGCTTCTTAAAATGCCTTTGAGAGTTTATAGTTTTTGTAAAAATTTTACAATTTCTGTCATTATTTCTATCTTTTCCATCCATTCTATCTGGTAATCCATTACTCATGTTGTAGACCACTTCCCACTTGATGATATTCCCTCTGTCATTGATAATTTGTTATTCTAGTCTTTTTCCTCTTCGTGCTTCTTTTCCAAGAGAAACTTTTGTTGTGTCTTCAAATACACTTATCTTTTTCTTTTGCAATGTTATATCTGATATTAATCTTATTTAATGTTTTTTCCTATTTATATTTATTATCAGTGGATAGTTTATCATTTTTAGTCAGGTTTGAGAGAATCCCTTTTGCCAATCTCCATCTCCTTCTTTTTCCTTCTCCTTCTATCTCGCCGCCCTCTTCATCTGAGTGCATGTGTGTAGCATCTTCCTTTCCCACACTTCACCCCACAAATCTAGCCACCTTGGTCTCCTTACCTCTGATTTCTTTTTTTTTTGTGGGTACTGGGGGTCGACCTCAGGACCTCGTGCACCAACAGGCACCCATGCCACTGAGCGATATCACCGGCCCCTTTTTCGTATGTGGGATCCAGGAGTCAAACTCGGGCCCTTGTGCTTGCAAGGCAGGCGCTTACGCCGCTGAGCCATCTCACTGGCCCTTACCTCTGATTTCTGTCTCTCTTCCTCAGTGATATTGCTGGCTCCACCCTGTAGTTTGGAAACTCTCTCCCGGCAGGGAACTGTGCTCATCACAGCACTCAGGCAATTTGATTGACTCCTTTTAGAGTTCACAGTTTGGTATGGCCAGTTGTCCATTGTCTGAAAACATTTGTTTCATGTATTTTATCCAATTTCCAATTCGTGCATAGGAGGAAGAGAATTCCTGTAGCCACAAATACTTCATGAATGGATGTGAACGTCTAAGTAAATTTGAAAGTTAATGTGCTGTCTTTGTAAATCCAATTGTTACAAATATCAGACTGATGTAGGTGCTCTTTTATTGGTGTCTCCAATACTATGAACATTTGTTGATGGAGATTTTCATCAATGGTCAGTTACTTTTGGTAAATTTCAAAACAAAACAAATTTTAATCTTCTTTCAATTTACATGAGTCAGGTTGTGAGTTCAGGTAATGCAGACAGGCTTTTTCCTTATAGAAAAGTCATATGGGATGTGGGACCATAATCCTTGTTATGCTACCTTTGGCCCTTACTGAAAACCAGTGCCTAGGTAATTAGTACCTTTCACACGTCACATTATTTTATCTGTTGTATGCAAAACCATGTAATAATTTTGAAGCCTACATGCTATTGGAAAAGCAATAAATAAGCTATGCCTTAGTTGCAGCTATTGCTCTCAGGGAAAGGGGGAAATACTTGATATTGCTTGACCAAGATAATCATTGTGCTTTATAATGATAAAATCAATATTTTTGCTTGGTCTCCAATGCTACTAAGAGGCAACATAGAATGTTCCTATAATCATTACAGTTATCCATTCCACAAATATTTAATGAGCTTCCCATGTTTTCCCCAGTACTGAGGATACATAAATGAGCCTAAAAGACAAGAATTCCTTCCCTCACGAGCCTACCTGTTTATTAAAGCTATGGCAGAGAGACTGTGGTGTCAAGGAAATATTCACCCATGCCTCAAATTGTAATGACAGAGAGTTGCCACACCACACATTTCCGTTAACTAGTAAAACAGGTTATGAGAATCTTAAGAGTATATAAAGTGAAAGCAAAAGCCTCCATCTAAATCTTTTGGTTAAGATTCTCTACTTAACCTTTAATCCCAGCACTCTGAGAGGCTGAGGCAGGAGGACTGCGAGTTTGTGCTCAGCCTGGGCCACATAGCAAGTTTGAGGCAAGCCTGGAACATAGTGAGACCATGTCTTAAAAACAGCAATTAGGGCAGGTGAGATAGCTCGGCGGCATAAGCACCTGCCTGGCAAGCGCGAGGTCCTGCGTTTGACTCCTGGAACCCACATATGAAAAAAGGGCCAGTGATATCACTCAGCGGCAGGGGCGCCTGCTGGCACGCGAGGTCCTGAGGTCGACTCCCGATACCCACAAAAAAAAAAAACAGCAATTACAAAAAATGTTCCCTATGTAAAGACTTTAAGGAAATGCACAAAACAAAGTTGAAGACTAAACCTATAGGCAAAGTTTGGATGATTTGCTTCAATCTTATTAATAGTTTCAAAGAGGTTTTCAAATAATACTCTTTGATCCAGGCTTTGTACTTTGCTGAAAAAGAGGGAAAAGCCTGTTCTTTTCCTGTCCAGTAAGAGCACAGTTGCCCAGGGGTCATTCTGGCTTTTGAGAAATTGTTTATTTGGCTGGGATCCCACTTTCCTCAGATTTGGCAGCTTGCGTTTTGGGCCAGCGTCCACTTGGTTAGTTAGAACTGGTTCTCTGGGCTACTACTCTCTGGTGCAGTAATGTGGTCTCAGCCCAGAGCCACAGGTTAAGTTCTCCTGGGGTCACTCCCACCCAACAATAGCAATACCACTGTGGGATTACATTTGGAAATTAGGAATCATGCCTGCTCTGAAATAGGTAGACACAAAAATAAAATTTGGTGTAGAGTCCAGAGTTTACCTCTCTGACTCCAAGTAGGTCCTGGTGTAGTTTTATTTTTTTCTGAGGCTCAATGACATCAACTCTAGAACAAAGAGAATATTAGCCTTATAATAGGATTGCTGTATGGATTATAGCAGAATTGTTTATATCATAACATTTGCAAGCCACACAGCATCATGTAAGTTATAGATTGCTATTCTGGTAAGCAATGAGGAGGAGGGTTGGTGTCTCTTAAAAGGATGCAAAGCCTGAAAAGTCTATGGATCACTGGCTTGAACATCTGAATGCAATGTATGTTTTGCTGCTTTTCCTGATCAGATGACAATAAGTCTTTTCTTTTAAGAGTATCGCCAATTTTTGTTTTTCTGTGGAAGTGTTGCCACTGCTAGTCTAATCTGTGTGATTTAGCTTTCTACACAAAAGACAGTGAAGAAGGTGCACATGGCGCCCAGCTCCTGATTAGTGTGGGACCATCACCTCGGGGTGCATCTTCTTCTCTGGGTTGAGGACTCTGGGTTGGGGAGTCTCAGTGTGGCTGTGTCACACTGGCCGCCCTAAAGGAGATCCACACACACTACTTAGCCTGCAGTCGTAGGCTCAGAGGGCGCACCTGCTCCTGTGATCTAGGAGGCTGAGTAAAAGATGATTACGGCTCTGCTTGCTGTGTAGGAGTCGATGATGCGATGATGTCCTCTTTTGACAGATGGCAGGCGTGTGTTCCTGTGCTCATAATTTCTTTGTTGGATTATCAAAATATGTTTCCTGTTCTGGGATCAATCTTTGCAGAACTTTATTCCTACATTTGAGGCTTAAACATTTGTGTCATATTGTCAGTCTGATTTCTCTCCGAATGAGAAAGCGGGGAGGAAATGTTTTTCCAGGAAATCACCCACAGCCTGTTGACTTTTACTTTCTGCTGTGTCCCTTTCTCACCACGCCCAGCCGTTTCTCAAAGATACTGTGTGTCTGAGCATAATTGGACAGAACTGGTTTGTCAGATCTATTTACAAGTTCCTTTCAGTTTGTTCACTTAGCTTCAATTTTGATATTTTTTGTTGTTAAGACAAAAATCACACAAGTCATAGTATTTCTATGATATGACCATTAGGATAGTAATTCATTTTTGGCTTCTATTATGAATCAGATTTTATACACATCTTTTTTTTTTTTTTTTTTTTGTGGGTACCGGGGGGTCGACCTCAGGACCTCATGCGCCAGCAGGCGCCCATGCCGCTGAGCGATATCACCGGCCCCTTTTTCGTATGTGGGTTCCGGGAGTCGAACTGGGGCCCTCACGCTTGCCGGGCAGGCGCTTAAGCCGCTGAGCCATCTCACCGGCCCCAGATTTTATACACATAATCCGATTTAATCTTCATAATGCTCCAGAGTAGGCACTATTAGAGATGAGATTTAGAGGAGGTAAAATAGTTTGTTTAATGTCATACAGTTAATCATTGTTAGAATTGGTACTGGAACCCAGGCACATTTACGTACAAGCCTATGTTCTTCCACTAACCCATACCAGTTCTTAAATCCTTGGTCACTCTTTGGTATTGCATTAGAAATCAGTACTATAAACAATTATTTTTGGGTTAGGTTCTCTTTGGCATTTCCATGCAGGGATGGAGCATAAGGTGCAGGTGGTTCTAATTTTTATAAACCAGCGTGTTTCTACCAAGCACGCCAGGAAGCAGATGGTCATGAAACGCACTCAGCATCCACAGCCATGTACACTACTGACAGTGAGAAGTGAAGGAGAAAGCAATGGACAGTGTCAAATAGCAGATAGACAGCAGCTCGGACCCTCTTCAATTCTTACAGCAGACAGAATAATTATTTAAAAACACAAGCCTCGGGCCGGTGAGATGGCTCAGCAGCATAAGCGCCTGCCTGGCAAGCGCGAGGTCCTGAGTTCGACTCCTGGTACCCACATACGAAAAAAGGGCCGGTGATATCGCTCAGAGGCACGGGCGCCTGCTGACGCGCGAGGTCCTGAGGTCGACCCCCGGTGCCCACACGCACACACAAAATAAATAAAAATAAATAAATAAATAAATAAATAAATAAATAAATAAAAACACAAGCCTAGTACGCCTTTACCAAACTGTTAAAAGTTTACTTCACGCGGTTGTATTGTACGTTAGCAGACTGCGAGCTCCGCTAGGACAGGGAGTGTCACTCTTTCATCTGCTGCTGGGTCTCTGAGCTCAACTCAGTGTCTGGGCCTGGTCCTTTAACACAGCAGGGTTGCCCCTGACTCCTGTGCTTCGTACTGACTGTTTCCTCTGCCCGGGAAGGGGCCCACCCTACCCCATCCGCTCCTCTCTCACTTCACCACAGGAGATTCTGGCCACGTGGGGTCTCATCAGAGAGGCCCTCCCTGGACCGCTCTTTCTAAAAGAACACTCTCTGCTTCTACCCCAGGCCCATCACCTCCTAATTCTTTGCTTTTACCAGTAAAAACTTTTTTCGTAGTACAAATCATTAACATTATACTTATTTTGAAAGATATATCCTCCTCCAGTAGGATATGAGTTTATTTAGGGTAGGGTATGCTATATCGTCAGCGCTTACAATAATGCCTGCAATTAATACATGATGAATAAATATTTGACGATCTAATCAATCAATCAATCCTTATAGAATTACAAACAATTTCCCAAACCTACTCCTCCATTTTATCTGTAGCCACATGTCCTCAGCCACCTCTGTTTCAGCTGTGGCTGTGGGGGACAGTTTTCCCCTGTGTTGATGTGGGTTCCCCCAAGTGCGGGCAGCATGCTCAGTTTCCTTGCATTAGGCTTTCACTGTCTGCCTGGAAATGCAGGAGAGTTGTTTGTCCTCAGGGGTAACCCTCAGTCCAGAGAGGAAGGGAAAAAGTGGATAGTGCTGCAGAGTTCCTTGTGCACCTTCTACAGAGTTACTACAAGACCTCCGGGAGGATTAAGCCCACAGTGATGAGCAGCTGTACTGAGCACCCTTCATGATCTTTTCCTCCTTCTCCCTCACTCTACTTGCTCTTTTGCTCCGGTGTCTCACCTTCACCCTTTAAATAAACTGTCATCTCCAAGTCTTTGCACTGGGGAGACCTAAACCAAGACATTCTCCTTTCCAACACCATTATCAGTGATCCAGATGTGAATACTGGAGGCATACTTGCCAAGTTTGCATAAAGATGCTAGTGGCAGTTTAGGTTTATGTTGCGTTTTAATCTTGCCAAGTCCTTTCACTCAGGTTGTTTAATATATTGCTTAACAGAATCATGATCCAAATAAGATATTATAAGTATCTGGAGTAACAAGTTAAACTTAAGAAATAAAAGTTATTAGGAAAAACTGTAAAAGCCAAACCTTCAGTTTAAAAAAATTGTACATATAGATATAGATAAATAGATGATAGATAGATAGATAGACGGAATGGAAAGAAATTACCCACTCTTTGCTCACATTGCTAGTTTTTCTACACCAAGCAGCCTTCAGACTCCAACTGTAATTTGTGGTGGTTTCTACCTCCTAGGTGGCTCTTGATTCTTTGCACATAGCTTTGCTATAGCAGGAAAAAAAATCTATGCTGAATCTGGGGTGTCCAACCAGGCTCAGTGAGGCCAACATGCTTCACATTGTGGCAGCTTTATAACAAAAGCCTACAATCAAGGGTGCGTCCAGCCGTCCGGGGAAAATGAAGCCCCATCTTGCAGCTTATGCCTATTCTGATGGTGTAAATGGTTCCACCATCACTGATTTCATGTGATAGGACTGAGTGTGGAGTGCAGAAGTAATACACACAATTGAGACTTGTGATCTGTGGGGACCAACACTGCTCCACTACTGGGAACATCAGTTTAAAGTAAAGGGTCACTGTATTTTCTTACTAAGTGCTAATTCTGTTTATGTTAGAGAGTTGGGCAATAATATTGTAAAATTTAGCCACTCATTCACTGGAAAGCTAACAACATACACACATGTAAGAATATCTAATGAATATTGGTCTATATTTGGGAAAGATTGCCTTCTGGCATTAGGAACAGTAGTCTTTGTAGTTTTCCTTTGATCTAAAACCCTTGGCCTCTGTGAGATACACTAGATCTTAAAAAAAATAGATTTCACTTGTGGATCTGATACCTGAAGGGCAGGGCTATGCAAACAAAACAGAAAACTGTCTCATTGTGCTTCTCATGTAGGAGTTCCATGAAAATGCATGATGTTAATGGGAAGTTAATAGTCTGAGTGATTAGGACTTTCCAAATACATATTCCCCAAAGGACCTGAGCTCATTTTTAATAAAAGCCCCTAGCATTATGTCACTTAAGTATTTTTAAGATTCAGTCCTAGCAAGAGGCCCAATTTTGGGGAATATCTGGGCACATTCCACTTGGATTACATTTCTGTATGTTCTCTGCAAACACAGTGTGTGTGTTCACCTGAGCGGGCGACTGTGGGTATCACTGTGACGTGTGTGCCTGGGCCAGTCCCCACTGCAGAGTTATCTGTGTGCTTCCAGACACGCCCATGAACTGCCTCCTGGTGACGAAAACCCCAAAGGCAGATGTTTCCTACAGAATACAGTGTACCATAGAAAGTTCCATGAGAAAAATAAGCAGATTTTGAAACAATACTCAGTTTTGTTCTAAAGGTTTCTTTAGAATAATAGTGCCTCGTTATTAAAACCAGCTCATGAAAGAAGAAACTGATGCTGCAAATGTTCTAATTTAGAAGCTTTCCCCATTTATCCCAGACCAAACAAGAGAGATATTAAACGACAAAACCAGCACATTGTAGGACCACCCAGTTTTGACTCAAGGATTAAAAGGAGCCTTAGGAAGGAGTCTATGGATATTCTTAATCATTATCTAGTCTCTAGGACTTTGTGTACTGATACTGAACTTGATGATGAACAAGAAGCTCATTGTTGAATATAGAGCTCTCTTGACAAACCCAACATTGACTTTCCTCCTAATTTTTTTTTTTGTGGGTACCAGGGGTCGAACTCAGGACCTCGCACACCAGCAGGCGCCCGTGCCACTGAGCGATATCACCAGCCCTTTTTCGTATGTGGATACCGGGAGTCGAACTCAGGACCTCGCGCTTGCCAGGCAGGCACTTATGCCGCTGAGCTATCTCACCGGCCCTCCTCCTCTTTTAATAAAATATTTCTCTTGAAGTGTTGAAAACCGTAACTCTCTCCCAACACCGTACTTGACTTTTTCTTTAAAAACTTCCCAAATGCAAAGCCCTTCAGCATATGCAAAAATGATGTAATAATTTGTATCATGTAGGGAACACTTGCCTTAAGCATTGTTTATTATCTCATTTAATATTCATATATACACACACACACACACATGAATATACACACACACACACCTGTAAGATGGACGTGCTATTTGCAGACCTTTGTTTATAGATGAAGAAGATGAAACTTAGAGAGGTTAAAGGACTTGCTTAAGATCATTCAGATCATAAGTAGAAATCAGAAAGATAGGATTTGGAAGCCTGCTGTCTTTTTTTTTTTAACAACTACACAAAGACTTTCTAAGTGATTCACGGAGCCTCTCGAATAACGCTGTGTGGGATATCCCTTGTCTCTGACATTTTGTTCTGGTAAAATCTTGTTCAATTAAAGAGTAGCAATAATGGGGGACTAGCAGGGAGAAGGTAATGGGAGATTTGTAAGTGAGATCAGAAGAGTGAGAATTCAGACAACTCTATCATTATTAACATTTTACCATGGTGTTTTTTGTCTCTTTCTTCTGCTCTCCTTCTTCCATCACGGTGCTGAGTCCCAGCTTCAGCTGCAGGGTTCTCCCAGGAGGGAATAAGTCCCTTAAACCCTCCAGTGTCTCCCTGATTGGCTGTATACTGGGCCAGCTCTGCCACCAGCCATCGGAAGCTTGGCCAATTCCCACTTGATTCCTGCAGCAGACACAGGATATTACTTGCTCTCCCTTTTTCCTGTTTCCTGAAGGAGGATCTCAAGGGGCCAGTTAGGTCCATTAAACAACTCTACCACTGTTGAAGGCATCAGGTTTCAGTTACCAAAAAGACGAATGAGAATTAAATAGAAGTCTTGCTTGGCTGTGATAGTAATTGATAAAGCAAATCTTTGTTGTTTTTCTGCAGCATTTAAGGACAGTTCTTGACTGCCTAATTTGAAACTGGGTAGCCATGTCTCCTAAGCCTGGGTAGCTCCCCTCCTGCTATTCTGCCCACTGTACCAATGGTTAAGTGAGGTAGTTATTTCTCACATGGTTAAGGGCTCCAAAATTGAGAGTCAGCTCAGTTCCCTAACAGGTCCCTGTGAGGTTACGACATGGGCAGTACCAGGCAGTGCAAAACCTGGTAAATAAAATTATTTTCTATAAATTCACTAATCTGTTGTGGCTGTGACTGAATTATCTCTAAAGAGCAGCAAGTGTTTTTTTTTGTTTGTTTGTTTGTTTGTTTTGCTTTGATTTTTCACTATGATGCAACCTATATTTGGGGGAACTCTGTGTATGTATGGGCCGTGTGTGTGTGTGTGTGTGTGTGTGTGTGTGTGTAAGACAAACAGTCCAGGAGAGCCAATATTGATAGATGTTTCATACAGAAACCAGGCAGCAAGAGTACATACCACCTAAGTATCCATTTTATCTTAAACTTGTTAAAATTGGAGGTGAAAATTTTCTTCCTACCCAAGTTCTCATTTATTATTGCTCTTTTTTCCCTCTCTCCTACCCCTGCCACTTAGATTGCTAGATTACACTTCTAGTAGTTTGTTGTTGATCAGTTCAGGTCGTAGGTGCTTGTCTTGCTCTTTGCCCTAACGCCATGCATCAGGACAGCCTGGATGATTACACCCTTTTAGTAAGTGAGGAAACTGAAGATCAGAGATCTTGTAACTAGATTAATTCATACATGTGGCCATTATGCCACCATCTGGAAGCCAAGTCATGTGAGTCCACCTCAGTGCAGTTTCCGCTGGACACGAGGCCAGCTGGTCTATTAATTGCTGAATTTGGGGGTTTTTGTTTTTGTTTCTTGGGCTATGAGGTTTTGGTCCACAAAGTAAGAACACAGTGTCAGCCAGTAATAAAGACACAAAGTAGAAAATAAATATTACTTTCCAGGATGTTAGGAGGTAAATATTCCTTGCTGCACCGAATTCTACTGTTTCCAACTTCATTTGGCACTTAAACAGCAACGTATTTTTAAAAAATGGTATCATCACCCCTGTGACATTGAAGCTGAGCAGATCTGCAGTAATGCAGTTGGACAACTCCAGATGTTGTTCTTCTAGTGGATTGTTTCCCCTTATTGTATCTGCAAAGCTGTTACTAAAACAAAAACTAATCCTGTAGACTTCTGGTACCTGACTGAAAATTTCCTGGACACTTTTCTACTTCCTGCCACAATTTAATTGATGCAGAAATATGAACTAAACATTCCTTTTGGTTTGACATGAACAAAAGTTACAAGATGCTTTCCTCCTAAACCTAACAGCTGGCATGTACAGAAAGATCTGAAAATACCATTCAATAAAGCTTGTTTGGAAAAGTTTCCACCTCAAAATGCTATTTGGACAGCTGTTTAAGACATAAATGGCTAACGTGAACTTACTTGAGCCCCTAAATTTTGTGTTTTTTAGTAGATAGATTGTGTGAAATTGCCTCACCTGATTTGATTTATTATTTGTAAGTTCACACTTCCAAACCTAAATATTTGTCTTGAATTGCATCACTAAAGTCTATAGAAATGCTTAGCTGTGCTTTTTTGGGGTTGGGGGATTATGATCTATATTAAAAAGAGATTTTGAATTCTTTTTCTTCTTGTAGATTCATTAATCTACTCACTCACCCATGATCCATGTTTGAACCTGGCATATATAGTTTCGATCCTTGGAGTTGTTAAACACTGCAGAAACAGCATATCTGACAGGATCATCTGTAGAGCATGCCGAAGTCTTCTCCTCTGTCAGCAGATTGTGGGGCATTCCAATGAGGCCGTAGGTACAGGCTGGGAGAGAAAAGGCAGTGTACCAGGATTGGAGACCAGAGGCACTGGGCCACTTCTTCATGTAATTTGTATCTGCAGAGCCTGCTTGGGCCCAGGCACATATACACCACTTCCATTTGATGATGGAGAGTTGCTGTGCATGCTCAACTTTTGCAGCTTGGTGGGTCAGATAACACTCAATTCATGACAGAAAGCTCAGCTGGCTTAGTAACTTGGTGGCCCATGGTCAAGCATCAGTCTCTATGAAAGCTCACTAGCAGGCCTTGAGTTGTTCCTCAAAAGGGAAGTAGTAATCTGAGGAGGACGGCAGGGCTTTGCTCCAAACTTGCAAGGTCTTCACTGTGACTCACCTGCAGAGATTTCCCAGAGGCTCCAAAGCACCATGAACATGCCAAGCACCATTGGGTCTGCTGGACTATGTGGCCCAAGTGAAAGAGCAGCCTGCACAGCAGCCTGCAGCTACTGCAGAGCCTTCTTTTGTTCTGGGTTCCACTCAGTTAGCAGCTTTTGGGTCACTTATTGAATGGGGTTGGTAGTCAGGAAAAACTCCCTGAGGGACGTTTTGTTCGATTTGAGTCTTGCTGAGCAAACAAGTGTTGGTTAGGGGAAATGAAACAGGGAGACGAGAGAGAAATCTTTGGGAAATTGCAAGCAGTTCAGTATACCAGTTGTTGGTGGCAAGAGAAGAGCCTAAGAATTAAGCAGGAGCTGGGCCTACAGGAACAATAAGTACAAATATCAATGCAGTAAAGCTGCTAGATAAGGAAATCACAAAAAGGCAAAACCAGTTGTGCTTCCCTAGCACTTGGCAGTAGTCTTGTTGTGGTGAATATTGAACTGAAAATGACTTTTAGTTTTATACATGTCTCAATATTTCAAAATTTCTCTTCTCCATGTCGGACTATTGGAGAGTTTGGAACATTTGCATGGTGACAGCACACCTTGGAGCAGCTGGACTCTGAGGGCAGGAGAATGGGGAGAGTGTGGCTGAATTAAGGGAGGCTGTCTCTCCCCATGTTCCCCGGGAGAATTCTGGGTGATGGAGCTTTCCAGGGAAGCTCAATTGTCCATGCCAAGAGTGGTCAGGGTACTGTCCTGAGAGTGGTAAGATAACTGGGAAATGTCATGGAGAGTGGTCAGCCCTCAGAGCAATGGTCACTGCTGACCACCCATGGGCTGTGCACTGGCTCACATCTGTTTTTTCTTTCTTTCTATTTTTGTACAATATTTTTGTTTTGTTGTCTATATTATTTCATATGTACAGTATGATGTTTTGATAAATACACCCAAAGTAAAGTGGTAACTACTCAAGTAAATTAACATATCACTTCACATAGTTATCTTCCTTTTTTTCCTTTTTTGCAGGAAGAATACCTAAAATCTACTCTCCAACAAAGTTTTGGTATACTATGAAGTTTTATTAACTATTAGCTTTTTAGGCTTATGTAACTGATATAACTGCATCTTTGTATCCTTTGACTTATATCTTCCATTTCCCATCCTAGTAACCCCATTGTACTCTTTGTTTCTATGTATTCAATTTTTTAGATCTCTCACATCTGAGATCATGCAGTATTTTTCTTTTTTCTGTCTGGCTTATTTTACCTACCAAAATGTCCTCTAAAGATCTTCTTTTTTAAGGGTTCATAATATTCCACTGTACAAATTCATTCCATGGGCTGGTGAGATGGCTCAGCGGCTTAAGTGCCTGCCTGGCAAGTGCGAGGGCCCGAGTTCGACTCCCGGAACCCACATACAAAAAAGGGGCCGGTGATATCGCTCAGCGGCACGGGTGCCTGCTGGCGCGCGAGGTCCTGAGGTCGACCCCCCGGTACCCACAAAAAAAAAAAATTCATTCCATTCCACAACTTCATTATCCAGTCATCCATCAATGGACGTTTATGTTGCTTCAGTACCTTGGTAATTGGGAATAATGCTGCGCTACACATGGGAATGCAGATATCTTTTGAGGTGGTGGTATTACTTCCTTTGAGGATATACCCAGAGCTAGGATTGCTGGATCACGCTGTAGCTGTATTTTCAATTTACTCAGGAATCTCCATGCTGTGTTCCACAATGGCTACACCATTCTACATTTCCACCGACAATGTACAAAGGTTCTATTTTCTCCACATGCATGGCTCCACCACCACTGGTTACCTTGTATCTTTTTATTATAACCGTGCTAACAAGTATGATGTGACATTTTATTTTTTTTTATTTTATTTTTTTTTTTGTGGGTACCGGGGGGTCGACCTCAGGACCTCGCGCGCCAGCAGGCACCCGTGCCGCTGAGCGATATCACCGGCCCCTTTTTCGTATGTGGGTTCCGGGAGTCGAACTCGGGCCCTTGCGCCTGCCGGGCAGGCGCTTAAGCCGCTGAGCCATCTCACCGGCCCAATGTGACATTTTATAGTGGTTTTTGATTTGCATTTTTCTGATGATTAAGGATGCTGAGCACCTTTTCATATACTCATCCATTTTTATGTCTTCTTTGGAGGAATGTCTTTTTAGGTCATTTGCCCATTTTAAAAAATGAGCTTTGTTTTGTTTTTTTGTTAATGTGTTGTGTGACTTCTTTGTATATTTTGTATATTAACCTGTTATCTCATGTCTTGGGCACAGATATTTTCTCCCACCACATTGGCTGGCTTTTCATTTTGTTGATTGATTCTGTAAATGTGCAGAAACTTTTAAGTTTGATGTGGTCTCACTTTTTTATTTTTCATTTTGTCTGTGTTTCTGGGGTTATGACCCTAAAATTGTTGCCAAGGCCAATATCAAGTCTTTCCCCTATGTAGTCTTCTAGGATTTTTTTGGTTTTAGACCTTAAATTTAGGTCTTTATTCCATGCAACAAGCCCTAGGGACTCAGCATGCCTTTATTCTGTATTTAAATTCATCACCACCTTCTCTTTGCTGTGACCTTTCTTTCCTTCTAAGACAAGATGCCAAGGCTAAAGTCAGTACCCCAATTCTACTCTAGCTAGCCCAAAGACAGGTTCACACAGATTGTGTTTCAGAATTTTACTTCTAGTTTCCACGAGGAAATAGAGACACTAACACTTACAAAGGCTTATGGTGATAGTCCTGGGAGCTTACCTTTGCTGACTTCTTCCTGACATGGCATTTCTTATGACTCATCAACCCATCCTTGTCCCCTTCCTCCAGTGAAGACCTTGCTTTTAGCCAAAGGATGGGAAGAAACAGGAGGATGTGACAGGGGCTGTGGCTGTGCTCCAACTGTGCTCTTTGTGCCACTGCAGACGTTCTAATGAGCCCAAAACCTCTCCACTGGGCTCAGAACTCATTCTGTGTGCCAATCCCTAGAGCTTTGGATGTGGTTGCCTCTCCACTTTTCAGGCAGTAAACTTAATGGTAGACAAAGGCCAGATGTCAATAGTTTAGGTCAATGGTCCTCAAACCAGATTGTGCATTAGAACCACTGGGGAGTTTTTATATTTTTGATTACTAAAAACATCACTGCTGGGCCTCATACTTAGATATTCTGGCTTAACAAAATGAACATCCACAAAGCTGTGTCCCACCAAGTCCTATAAGAACTGGGACTTTACCAGTACTATTGAAATTACCTTGTATACCCTCTTGAATGCTGTTCACTTCCCTAATGTGTGTATGACTAAGCTAACCATTGTCAGATTTGCTTGTTATAAACTGTAACAAACAAGGTATCTTATTGTATAAAGATTTCTGCAATTTGCCTTTTCCACTCAACTTTATAAATCTAAATTTCATTCCCGTTTGTATTAACAATGCTTATTATCAAAGAAACCTGCAACGAGTAGAGAAAGAGTAAATCTATTTGACCTACCAATCGTGCATGGCAGTTTAGGGTCATCTTCTTCCATAGGTCCTAAAACTTCTCATGGAGCACAAAGATGTAAATTTTCAGTTATTTTGGATGGCTGTTAATGTATTTTGCATACTAATCACTGTTTTCTCTCTCACATTAAGCTGACCTTTAAATGTAGGGAGTGTTTCTTATTTTACTGGCACTTCATAGAATCTTTACATAGTAGTAAGAAGAAAACATTTCAATAGAACAATAATTATAACTTTTTGAAAACTCTGATTTGCTGTCTATATACATGGTCAGAATATCTATAGAGCAGTTTTTTTCCCATAAGGAGGAAAGACAAGTAGAAAAAAATCTTGTCTCTTTTCTCCAGACAATAAATAATGATAACTGTAGGAACATTTTCCAGTTAAACCCTAGAAGAAATTTCATAAGGACATCCACCTCCTTTCTCAGTATTCTGGAAAATACTTCAGTGTGGTGCCAGGCCTAGGGATGGAATGGATTTCCCAGGGTGCTCCAGCTGTACTGAAGAAGTCAGGAGTGTTAGATATCTTCAGTTACCAAAACACTAACTAGGCACCTATGACTGTTTAGCTAGGTAAATATCTCTGCTTTGGAATTTCCCCCAACTCACCTGACTTCTCTCCCCCTCAGTAATAAAATAGAGTTCATACTTGCCATGGTGTTATTGCTTTTTAGGATTACACATTAATCTATCCTGAGTAATTACCTTGCAACAACTTAGTTCTCTTAATTGTGCTGAGGCATTTAAGGAATTTGACAGTGCTGCTGGTAGAGTTAGCATTTGATTATACCAACAATACACACTATTAAGAAGCTTAAGCTAACTGAAGCCTAATGCATCAGAAATGTCATGGTTCTAAAATGAAATCATATCACGAAGCATATCTTAGCCCAGGTACAAAGCTATTATTTTTATAATGAGTAAAAGGAGTCATTCCCCTTGGGCTATGGCATGGTTAAATTGAACACAGAAATGACTTCATCCTGACTTTGCTTGGTATTTGACCACACGTGCAATGTACATTTCATTCATCCTTAATAATGGGGAGAGTAATCTCATGCCTTTCGCCATGAGAAGGAAAAGATAACAGTGTTAAAGTGAATTAAATGCAAGTCATTTTTAAACTTCTAAAACTGTGGCTCATAGAATTGGACTCAAAGGAATAATATCTATGTCTGAACTGGTACAGAGAAGATGTGAAATTGCTTTCCCCCATTCTTTTCCTCCAAAGAAAGATACTGTAGAGGTTACTAATTGTGAGGTTTCTATGTCAGAGTAGGGGGGAAGCCCAAATCCCAAAGCCTTTGCAGCAACAGTGAACAGGGCAACACAGGGGAAATGAGGAGGGTCTTACAGGAGTGTCTGTGGTTGTACAAACAGTGAGCCTCCAGGGCCACAAACCTATGCAGTTTCTCAGGTGCATTTTACCCAGTAAGATAAGGGGATGGGCACAGCAAGAAATGAACTGGAAGGTAAGGCAGAATCTTGTGTCTAATCCTGGCTCACTATTAACTAGCTCTATGGCTCTGGACATGAAGTGGAAGCCTTAGAGAAGTTGTAAAACATACATAGACTTGCAGCTTTTGAAATAAATTGTAGAGTACTCTCTTTACAGAGGTGTAGCATACTGACAAAACAACTGGCTCTGGGAACAGAGGGATCAGGATCTGAATCTTGGCTCTGTGACTAAATTTCTGAGTTGCCCAGGCAAGTTACCTGTCTCTCAGGGATTCCATGTCTTAAATTACGACAGCTAACTACCAGCGTTAGCTGTGAATTAATGAGATGATATTTGTAGTGCAGATAGATCATTGCCTGACATTTTAGTCTGCTTGGGCTGCTATGAGAAAATACCATAGACAGGGTGGCTTTAACACAGATCTTTATTTCTCACAGTTCTGGAGGCTGAGGAGTCCAAGATGAAGGTGCCAGGAGGTTGGGTTTTTGGTAAGCACCAGCTTCCTGGTGTGTATATGGCTGCCTTCTTGCTGTGTCCTCACATGACCTTTCTTTGGTACATGCTTGTGGAAAGAGAAAGATCTTTCTGCCTTCCTCTTCTTACAAGGACACTAATCCCATCTTGAGGGCCCACACTGATGATCTACTCTAAACCTAATTATCTCCCGAAGACCCTACCTCCAAATTCCATCATGTTGGGAGTTAGGGCCCAATGTATAAATTTTGGGGGAGACACATTCATCAGCCCAACAAGAAGTATCAAATAAACAGGAAGATTTATTATTATCTATAAGATGGTAAGTTAGGTAATATGATCTCTAAGGTAGTTTTTAACTTAGAAAAAATTATAGTTAATGTTATTAGCAATGCCTTTGCTTCCTAGTACTGTCTTCCTTATTTCAAACTTTGCGAGAACATCATCCTCTTCCCCGACTACCTTGGGAAAATCCTTCCAACTCTGTGAATCAGCACCACCTCTTATCCAAGTGTCTCATCAAAGTATCCTTCTTCCATCTAATTTCTATCCTTCAAATCCATTCATTTCTCCTTGTATTTATTGCCACAAGAAACTAACGTTTAGACGACTATATTCCTTTGCATGAAGTATTGCAATTTTCATTTAACTGCCTTCCTGCCTTCCAGACTTGCATTTCTTCTGTCCCACCATCGTGCCATATAACATTGGGATTTTCTATGTATGTCGTGGGCGCACAATCTAGGAAGCACTAGTGTTTAATCTACTCATTACACTTCAGCCAAAGTGAACTTTGAGAGTTAACGGTGAAGTCATGTTTTAACTATCAGTGGCGCCTTATGTTTCTTTAGGGTCAAAATTCCTTAGCCCGATAGATAATGTTCACTTCGTCAGCTTTAATTTAGATCAGGCTCACCAAGCTAACATGAGAAAATATTTTCCAAATTCTTTTAATTCCTTTTTAGCATGCCATGAACTTGGCTTGGAGCAGTGAGCTTATAGAATTCTCCCATATTGTAGAGGGGACACTCCTGCCTCTAATTGTATGTGGAGCCAGAAAGGAGGGGAGCAGGTCATAGGGGAAGTAGAAGAAAAGCTTATTTAGGGACCCAGGGATTGTGAGCAGGAGACTACAGTGAGTATGTGTCCAAAGGGAGAGGAGAGGGAAGAGAGCCAGCAGCCAGTCCTCAGTCTCTGTGAGGGTGGTAGTATGCTTAACAGGTGGGTTATCCCAGTGACAAGTGTCAGGGGAGCTATTACCATAGTGTCCCCAGGGGCAGGCTCACACATATATGGTGACATGGATACTTCCTAAGATTCTGCATTAACTCCTGTCTAGGACAGAAGCCAAGTCGGTCATGGGGCCAACTGAGGCATGGTAAGGTCACCCAGTGGCAGGGGCTAAATGAAGGCCAGGACGCCAACATCAGGGAAAACAGCCAGCAGCAGCCCAAAGTGAGGAGGAGTCAGACATGGAGCCCTTTGGTCTTACCCAAGCCAAGAGGACCAGGTCACCGGTTCCACCACCAACTGGCCTGATAGCAGACTTTGAAGTCATGTTGTGAGATCAGAAGACCCCTTTCCTGACCCTGCCTCTCCCAGACCTGAGACCCATGAATCATACACCCTTCCTCCCGCACACCTGGACAACCTCTTGGGAAAGCAGCTGAGGAGAGGAGCTTCCGCAGAGGCTGAGCACCTTTTTCCAAGGGAGACTCGGCACTCCCTAAATGGTCTATTTAAATTATTGGACTGTATTATACTTTGAACAGACTTGAACATTAACTTAATGTTTTTTCCCTTTTAACAAGCAGCTGGAGACTTAGGAAAAAGACCAAAATGAAGAAATTACTTTCTTCCCCCTGCACATCTCAGTTCAAGTGTGTGAGACATTTTGCAAATCTGCTGTATTTGTAAACCTCAAAGAAGAGCAATGCTGTAAGGTTGCAGACGAAACTCTCAGATCTCTTTTCCTATTTCCCCCTTCTCTTCTGTTTGCAATATTTTGTAAAGTCGGTGGAGAATGAAAGGTTATATTCTGAGATTCCAAGTTTGGGCAACTGATGGAATGCGGCTGCTGCTATCGCATGTAAGATTGGTGTGGGTTTAAAACTGGGAATGTAGGGGTACGGCTCAAGTGGCGTGGCGCCTGCCTGTCAAGCACAAGGTCTTGAGTTCGATTCCTGATTCCTGCCTCCCCTAAAAAGTGGGAATGTGATCATGAGATACATTCTTGACATATTTAGCTTGATGCAATTATGCAACCTAAATCTCAAGATATATCTTGGAACTTGGGGCAATGTATGTGGATGTTAAGCAAGAAATTAGGACAGGAGAAACAGATTGAAGAGTCTTCAATATATGAATGACAAGTGAAGCTACTGGGATGGGCAGGGTGTCCTCCAACGGAGAGTAGGAAGAACATATATTGTTAGTGAAGGCCAATAAAAAAGACTGAACAAGAAGTGTGCTAATGACATGATCAGTTGGGGAAAAGCAAGACTATGTTGTAGAAGGCAAAAGAATTTCAAGAAAGTCTGTGGTAATCTGGGTCAAATTAATTATTATTTTATTCAACAGATATTAAGCACTTACTGCGTATCCTCAGGTATTAGGCTTTGGGGTTACAAAGATGGAAAGACAAAAACAGCAAAGTAGTTGGTTATGAAGCCATGGGATCTGACCCTGAGGAAGGCACTCTACAGTTTTGCCTCTGTGAAGGCTCATGGGACCAGAGGGAAGGAGCAGTGGCTGAGGAGTGGTCAGGAGGGAGGAACTTCTTTTAAGAAAATGGGTGGTGAGATGCAAGAAAGCAGAGGGGAAACAAGAATTTATATCGCGGGCCGGTGAGATGGCTCAACGGCGTACGCGCCTGCCTGGCAAGCGTGAGGGCCCGAGTTCGACTCCCGGAACCCACATACAAAAAAAGGGCCGGTGACATCGCTCAGCGGCACGGGTGCCTGCTGGCACGCGAGGTCCTGAGGTCGACCCCTGGTACCCACAAAAAAAAAAAAAAAAAGAATTTATATCAGAAAGAAGTAATGTGTGAGGAAGAGAGTGGGTAAGCTGAGCAGAATAAACCCATGGTTTATGCACATTCTTTCAGCAAATGTGTGTATTTCTGTAGCAAGCATCATTAGTGGAGGGTACTTCAGGGGAAGAAGCCTTATTGATCTTAAGGGGCTGCCATTCTTGTTGAGGGAGACAGATATACAGCAAATTAAGAACATACATAAAAGTGTTCCTCAAAAAAAAGGTGTTTCTATCTTGGTGAATGCTACAAAAAACATAAATACTGGGGGAGGGGTGGTGGATACTTGAGCTGGGTACAGGGGATGGGGCAGGGGACAACTGTGCACCCACACACATGAGCAGCCAGCCCTCTGTGCAGAGACAGGAGTGGGCCTGGCGTGCTGGAGGAGAGGAGAGGTCTGCATGGTGGACAGTGAATGGTCAATTCAAAAAAGCTTTGCTGCTCAAGGTAAAGGGTTTGGCTTTTGCTTTAATCACAGAACAGTTCTGATTTTCATATCTGAGGCAGCTGGTTTCAATTGACAGAAAGAGGCTCAAGGAGCATAGTCAGGAGGCCTATGAGGTGGCAAAGGCCTGACCTAGTCCTGGTGCCTAGCAGAGAAGATGTGGAGATGTGGCAGAGTTGAGGACAGGTTTGGCATATAATCCCATTAGGACTCAATGATGGATGGGATGACAGGGTTAAGGGAAATTCTGCATTAGAACAAAGGGAAGTCACAGGAGTGTGGTGGGATTGATTTTACGGAAGTCCTCAGAAAAGTCCTCAGAAGAAGCGGAGGTGTGCGGTGAGGAGGGTAAGACCTGGCAGGGGTGCTTCTTTTCAGATCTAGAAGAAGAAATACATAGACAAAGAAGCATTCTGAGACTTTGGGACATTTCTGAACTCTCTGAGTTCCATGAGACAGAAGATTGTCATTGGGATGAAATCAGGAGGGCGTGCTCAGGGCCTGGTGGAGTGCTGGTACCAGAGCAAGTAAGGACAGGAGCCTGGACGTGGGGAGAGAGGACACGTGTTGAAATGGAATCAGAGGGAGCTGGAGGGATTCCTTCCTCTGGACGATAGTCTCCAGGTGAAGGACATGACCTGGGAGCAAGGATCTGCAGCAGGTGTGGGCTCCAATAGGGGAATGACAACATTTGGAGAGCTGCCATTGAGAAGGCAGAGGAGGGTTGAGAACTGTCACTTCTGAGGTCTTTGCTAACTCTGGGACTCAGTGATTTTTATCCCCTTGAAGTGTTTTTATTTTTAAGCCAACAGTTTCATCCCAAACTGAAATATCTCTCTACCGAGTCCAAAAACAATAAAAGTTCCATGAAAACAGAAACAAAACCAAACAAAAGTCATGTTACAGTTGTAAGAACTGACAGAAAGCAGCACTCAGGGAGCTGCCTCAGGACGCGCTTGGAGGGGACATCCAAAGGGAGAGGCCACTGATCTGAGCGTGATCTGGTCTACAGACAAAGGGATGGAGCAGGTCCCTGTGCCACATGGCCCAATCCATGTGCAAGTTTCCTTTCCAGGGGGCCATGGGTTTCATAAGAATGGTGACTAGCATGGCATGCAGTGTTTTGATGCACAATTTATCCAACACCAATTCTCAATGAGTATGTATTTTGAGAGACTGAAATACCTAGCTCATTCTCTCTTTGTATCCATTTAAAAATATATTCACAGCATATAGTATGCATAGAATAGTTTTATCCTAAAAATCTACTTTAAACTTCTTTTTTCCTTCTAGGCAGTTTTCTTTGCTCAATAACCATACGTAACAGCACCATTAAAATATGTACCTTTATTTTCTCAATGTCTATAGTTTTGGATGTTGTCATCAAATGAATTAAACATGCTTTATAATTCTTTGTTTCTTTATGTAAGAAAAAATATATACAGGAATGCTATTGGTTTTTGAGTGTTGACTTGTATCCTGCTACACTACTGAATTTGGATATTAAATCTACAAGGTTTTTGGTGGAGTTTTTGGGGTCTTCTATGTAGAGTATCATGTCATCTGCAAATAATGATAATTTAACTTCTTCCTTTCATATTTTTATTCCTTTTATTTTTTTCTCTTGTCTAATTGCTCTGGCTAATGTTTCCAGAACTGTATTCAATAGGAGTGGTGATAATGGACATCCTTGTCTTGTTCCTGATTGTAGAGTGAAAGCTTTATTAAAAAGCTTTTGCACAACAAAAGAAATCACCAACAGAGTGAAAAGACAACACACAGAGAGGGAAAAAATTATAGTCAGTTGTCCCTCAGACAAAGGACTTCTATCTAGAACATACAAAGAATTGAAAAAAATAAGAACCCCCAAATTCAAAGACCCAATCCAAAAATGGGCATCTGAGATGAATACACAGTTCTCAGATGAAGAAATACAAATGGCAAATAAACACATGAAAAAATATTCAACATCATTGGTCATTCGAGATATGCAAATTCCATCTCACCCCAGAAAGAATGGCCATCATCAAAAAATCAACCAATAGCAAACGCTGGCAAGGCTGTGAGGAAAAAGAAACCCTTCTTCACTGTTGGTGGGAGTGTAGACTGGTGCAACTACTGTGGAAATCAGTGTGGAGATTCCTTTAAAAACTAGGATTAGGAGGCCAGTGAGATGGCTCAGCGGCATAAGTGCCTGCCTTGCAAGCGCGAGGGCCCAAGTTCGACTCCCGGAACCCACATACGAAAAAGGGGCCGGTGATATCGCTCAGTGGCACGGGTGCCTGTTGGCGCGCGAGGTCCTGAGGTCGACCCCCCGGTACCCACAAAAAAAAAAAAAAAAAAAAAAAAAAAACTAGGATTAGAGGTCCCATTGGACTCAGCTATCCCCTTCTGGGTATCTTCTCAGGTCCCATTCGACTCAGCTATTCCCCTTCTGGATATCTTCTCAGAAGAATTAAAACATCATACCACAGCGATATATGTGCACCCATGTTTACAACAGCATAATTTGTAATAGCTAAATCTTGGAAACAACCCCAATGCGCATCAACTGAGAAATGGATAAAAAAGATGTGGTTTTTTTTATATAATGGAGTACTACTTGGCCATAAAGAAGGATAAACTGCAGAGTTTTATAGGTAAATGGATGCAACTCGAGACCATACTCATAAGTGAAATAAACCAGACCCATATGTGTAAAAATCATATTGTCTCACTAGTGTGGGAAATTGAACAAGATCCAAAATGTACAATAGATATTGTGAATTGGGAAGAAACTGTTCAAAAGAAAAGACAAACTCTGATGGCAGACAAGGGGAAAGGAAGAAAGGGAAATAGAAAAAAATATATGTATACACAAGATAGTTAAGATAGTTATACAGTTAGTTTCTCTTAGTGCAATGAAAAGAGAGGTTTGTGGTAATATTGTTTGGACAAGGTATCATGCCTATATCTTGTACTCTGAATAACTACTACAAAGACAATAATACACAATATATTAATTATTGTAACTCTCCTACTAACCTGTTTTGAAACTGTTTTAGTGTTATTTTTATTTTTTTCTCTTTAAAATAAAAAAAAATAAAATAAAATATAGTGCATGCCGGTAATCCTAGCACTCGGGAGGCTGAGGCAGGAGGATCGCC
This sequence comes from Erethizon dorsatum, assembly GCA_028451465.1. Classification (NCBI taxonomy): domain Eukaryota; kingdom Metazoa; phylum Chordata; class Mammalia; order Rodentia; family Erethizontidae; genus Erethizon; species Erethizon dorsatum. Next base: position 134,728,973 of record CM051823.1, on the reverse strand, counting down.
GTGTGTTCGAGGCCAGCGTGGGCTACATAGTGAGTTCAAGGCCAGCCTGAACCACATAGTGAGACCCCAAAAAACAAAAGACAAAACAAAAGAGAAAATTAAATATAATGTATAAGCATTTTCTTGTCACTGTTAATAAAAGTTAAAGTTTTAACTTTTATTAAAAGTAATTTAATCCTTTGTGATATCAATTTCACAGTCTTCCTTTTCTATAAATTGCTGTAGTTTATTCTAATGGAAAAACTTGTGAAAATTCCTGAAGTACTGCTATTTTACCTTCCTTCCTCTCACATGCTTTTCATTTTAATTTAGGTGCTTGAGACATCATTAACTTATTTCTGTTTGTGCCAAGGTTTTTATCCTTGAAAAAAACTTCCTTACACAGAAATTTAAAATCCAGAGGGAACTGATGACGTTGGACTTGTGTTTAAGTTAGAAAGCAATGCCTATCACTGATGGATAGAAAATTGTTAGTAATGGAGTTATTTTTTATCTTTCTCAGAAAGTGATCTTTATGTGTTAATAACGATCATGGGTAGATTCGTAAGAGATAGAAAAATAACAGTTTATTTATTTATTTATTTTTTGGTACTGGGAATTGAACTCAGGACCTCACACTTGCCAGGCAGGCACTGTGCCACTGAGCTAAATCCCCGGCCAATAACAGTTTATTAATGATGGTGTTTCCCTCACGGAAGGTACAGAAGAGCATCAACACTCTGGGCGTTGATGTCCCAGCCAGATTCTTGGTCTGAGAATATGGTCAGAGAGCACCGGGCTTGCAGTCCTTGGAACGTAGCCCTCCCTGCCAGGGCTGCTAGGGCTCTTCGGCCGTCCACCTGATGGAGTTTTCTGAACTATTTCTGTTCGGTTACAGTGAAGTTGTAAGTTATATACGTAGATGTAAAATGCCACCTATATATTGAGTAGTCTGTCTATAAACATCTATGACACATGAACAAATCAAAAAGCAGTCAATCCTGCCAATGTTTTAAAATATAACACTATTTGCTTTTGGTAATTTAAGAAAATGCTCTTGCAGTTTTGCAGACTATAGCCAAATCTGGAGTAAACGATGAGAATATTAATTCAGACTGAACTTCCAAGCATATTAAATTTTCATTCCTGAGAAAGTTAAAATGCTCAGTGTTTTTTTTTTTTTTTTTTTGTCATTTTCTCCCTAATAGTTTGATTCATTCTTTAAGTTCTGCTTTCATGATTACAACCAAGTCATAGTTTAACACTCATTAAACAATGACAGCACATTAACTATTGTAAAGAGTATAGATTTGGGAAGGAAGAAGAGTGTAAAATAAAAGCATTGGAATCCAGATTTTCTCATCAAGGAATGAATTTATTCTATCTGGCATGGAGACAAAAAGAAAATTTGCATAGAAGTCAGGGTCAAGTAATAATGAAACTTCTGAACTATGGAGAATCTTAAATTCTAATTTAATGGAATCCAACTCTCCTATGTTTATAAATGATGTAAGCATGGGATGTGTCTGAAAGTACTTAGTGGTTAGATCCAGGATTAGAATTGAACTCTCTCGTGCCCAAACTCAAAACTCTGTTTATCATACATCAAGTCATAGAAGTGGAGGTAGGGGGAATGAAAGGAATTGGGGAATTATTGTGCAAGCAGGTATCATTGAGTTCTCTTTGCTGATTCCAGTCATGTTTGAAATGCAGAACACTGGACCAGGTGTAGCTAATCAAGGCAGATCAAAGGGGAAAAAAGAGTTGAGAGTTGCCTTGCTGTTTCACACCTTTAAGCCTGCAAACTGGAACTACTGTAATTGACATTAAGTGATTTAGATTCTAATTACAATTTGATATTAACAATTTTAGGCAAATATTAAACCTGTGGCTTAGATGCTTCAAGTGTAAAACAAGAGCATTGGCCTGAATCTGTGGGTCTTAACATTTCCCATGCCTTGGGATCCCTGGGAGGGTTTGTTAAAAATGATTTGTCTTCCTCCCCAAGATTATGCTTCAGTTATTCCAGGAAGGGCCTGAGAATTTGCATTTCTAAGTTTGCATATTGTCTGAAGATCACATTTTGAGAACTGGTGGCCCAGAGATTATCTTAAATGTCTTTTCCTGTGTAAAAAAATTCTTAATCTTCTTACCTTAATCTTTTCAGCAAAGAGAAGTGTATACTTTTATGACCCTTGGAGGGGGTAGGGTAGGGAGGTGCTCTATTCATGACTCGAAGTTTTGTGAGCTCTTCAGATGAAAGACGCAAGTTATTTTAAGTAGGATTTTAATATAGTATTAAGTTGAAAGCCACAAAGTTGTTGTAAAAGGAACGTGAGGTATTTTACACATCCAAATGTGGAAAAACTGTATTGTACTGAGGCTTTTCAGTAGTGCCTTCCCATGGCAGCCAATCTCAAAACAAGCCTTATTGATTTAAATTGGAGTCGGTGGGAATTTCCAAGAAGAAAAAGTAGTTGTCAAACAAAAGCACTAAGTGAAAAAACATGAAACAAGAATTTTATGTGACTTCTGTCTAAAAAATTTGAGTAAGAATTTTCAGTTACATTTTGTTGATGTTCTGTCATACTTTAAATGGCATGAAGCCATGGTTTTAATTCCATGTTACTCTTTTCTTGATCTTTAATACAAATATGTTTGGATGTTCTATTGTGTTAAAGGCAATACATTAATCAGAACAAAGAAAAACGGAATTCCAAATGTATAGCCAGTTTTTTGTTCTTATTAGAGATCAGTTTTGCCTGTAGCACTCTTTCTTCTGAAACATATATTGCATGAGGTCGGCTATTCTGGGAGTTTTAGATATTAGTGACATCATGTACTGTATGTCATCTAGTTGCTAAATGGATGTACCTCTTACTTTCTACACGCTGTTTATTTGTTTTAGGGCAGATTTTTAAAATCAATAGTCCTGAGTTAGAACATTTTTTTTCTAATTAGAATTACATTTAAGATGGAACAATATACCTGATACATAAGTTACTGTTTTACATTTCTTTAACTCAAGAATGACCCCAAATCTGATTTAAGCCACTTAAAAAGAAATGACTTTCCTTTTTCTTGTTAATGTCTAATTACACTAGTGATCTGCTTTTGTCTTAAAGGGATATGACCCTTGTAAAATGTAAACTTTTGCAGAAGAAAGAAAATGAGCACATGCCTTTCCCTTGGCTCTCTGTCCGCTGCATGACAGGGGAAGAGTTATACCTCGTGTTCCACTGACACAGCAGGGAGGAAGCCATGTGAGGAGGGGCTGAGACAGCCTGATTGATCATTTAAAGACCACCTGGGAAACTTGTCCCCAAATAGCTGCTGGGTGTTCAGGACACTGAGTGGCTCATTGTCCCCACAAAAATACAAAGGGGGAGCCCCACAGCTGGTGAGAAGGCCAGTGAAGGCTCCAAAACTTAGGACTTTGATTTTTCTCCTTCAGTCTGCTTGATTCATGACATTATCCATACTTTTATTTTAGAAGAAACTGTTTCACATATCTGAAACTTAAAGTGGAGCTCAATGTAGCTACAATAAAAAGAATTCAGGTAATAACAAGTGTTGTTGTGGATGTAGAGAGATTGGAACCCTCACACTTTGTTAGTGGATTTAAATGGTTGCAGGCACTTTGGAACAGTTGGGCAGTTTTTCAGTGGTTCACCATAGTTACAAAGAGCAGATCAGGCAGTTCCACTCTTTCAGTCTTCCTCATCCCCTCTTTTGGACCCTTCGCACTAGAGTGTAAGCTCAATTAGAATCTGGGCCTGGTCTGTGTGGCTGCTGCTCTGTCTCCACTAGCAGGAACAGAGTTTGGCACACAGCAGTTGCTCGACATTTGTTTAGCTGGATAAATAATGAGGCGTAGGCATAAGTGAAGTCATCAAGAGTGTGTGCTCTGGAGTTACCCCGCCTCAGTGTGAATTCTGGTTCAACTCTTAATTAAGGGAACTTGTGTTACTCTGCTTCTCTGAGCTTTAGTGTGTTCATTTGTGAAATGGGTGATGAGTAGCATATGTAAGATTTTTGAGAGACAGGCACTTAGTGAAAGATTATTAAAATTGAAGAAAACTCATTTAATAAAATGTTATTAAAAGTTGACTGCACAGTGCTTTGTACCATGAAAAATGGTGCATCAGCTCTATTGAGGATTAAGGTGTGGTCCCTGGCCTCAAGATTATAAGGAACTTTCACCACACCAGGGAAGAGAGCCTCCAGAAAAGGCCTCGGTCTGTGAAGAATACACCACACTACATCTACCACATTAGCCAAACGGAGTAGGAATCATAGAGTAGCAAAACTTTGCGTATCTCCAAAGATAAGCATGAAGGAGATGCCATAATTTTGAAATGAATTAATTTTTGGAAAATAATGCATTATGTGTGAGAATATGGATTTCTATATATATTAAGTGGATAAATCTTGGTTTTCAGAAAATTTTATTTCATGCCTGGCTAACTCACTTCATTTACAAAGAGATGAAAGTGATAACACTGATCATAACTCTTAGGACGTATTAAAGACAGAATTTTATTGGTCTTCCGTTCTTCTTTGACATGAATTCAGTGGAAATATTTTCCTCTCTGCTCCTGGGACTTGACTTGGGCAGGCCTATGTTTTGGGGGCTTATTCTTAGATCGTTGCAGTGCTAAGAGGTTGTATGTACTCAGAGCAGCTCTATATGGTTGTGTTTCTCTTAAGTTTCTTCTAGACTTAAATTCCAGAAAACATTACAGTAAAGAATATGCAGTTAAGAAATGTAACACCTTAAAGGAAAACAAAATAGAGATGGCAAACTGGGGCTATGACTTAGTATATTCTATCCTTAGATTTACTAACTCTAGCTAATGCAAATCAAATTAGGAAGGATAAGTGGAGTCCAAATAACCCAAGCTTCTGCAGGAGTTTGAATAACACTTCTAGTTGGGTAATGCTAGTTAGGATATTTTGTAGTTCCTTAGAAGGTTGTGATGCTGTACAGATGTTTTAGAATGGGATGCAAAATGAAATCACTGCAAGATCTGCTGGTGAGGGTGCCGTTTTGTCTGTTAAGCCACAGAGGAAATATGTGCGTCAGAAACAGTTAAAAGAAGGAAGATTTCCATGGGAAGAAAGGGTGGAAGTAGGGGAGACAGCATACCTCAGTTCTTAGAAGACTGGTATTAGGAGATGGTGGGTATGTTTTTACTAGCAAATTTTAAGAAATCTGTTGTGGGAAATAGTTAAAGCAAAGGTTAGCTATTATTAAGAAAGTCACTATAACCACTGCATGTCTGGATGCAGTGTGTGTGTGTATTTCTTTCCATAGGCCCAATTCTGAGCAAAGGAGCCAAGTATCTGCTTTTAACTCAAACAGTGGAGGTATTTTCATCTCTACTCTGTATGTTTTGTTTCCTTTTCTTGGGACCGGGAATCAAACTCAGGACTTTGCGCTTGCCAGGCAGGCGCTTGTGCTGCTGAGCTATATTCCTGGCCCCGTGCCTGCTTTATTAAAACTGGAATTTCATTGTTTGCTGTCTATAGATGAAGGGCTGAGAAATGGCTTTTATGTATAAACCAAGACTAATTCTGCGCAAAGCAAACAAAGATCCAATGAAGTAAAAACCTTTGCATAATAAAAATGTATTTTCACATTTATTAAAGTGAGAGTACAACAAATAAAAATGTTTTTGGTGATATGCATATTAAACTAATGAGTACTGAACCATTCCTTGTCATAGGCTCTTTCCTCTTTCTCTAAGATCTTAGAGAAATTCATTTTACTTCATAAAAAATAGACACTAGAGTGATTTTTTTCCCTTTTCCAGTCCCACATATGTTGACTCTATGGTTGTTTGGCTTTATGATGCTGAGCTGTTAATTTGTTCTCTTAGGTTCCAGCATTGTCCTAGGAAATACAGCCCTGAATGCCTGAGATGGAAAAAGTTCAGAGAAGCCTTTTGTTAGGCTATTCAATACAGTTAAGCATTTCTCAGTTTCCTGAGGTCCTGCCTTAAGTTACAACAGGGACATAGGGTGCTGCAGCATTGGCTGTGCCCATGATAACTTCATGCCAGGGTCTCTCTGGCTGCTCGCAGCTCCTGCCTTCCCAACAAAGAGGAAGACAGCTTGGAGGAGCGGGATCCTGTGTTCTTTCACCTTCCCTCCAGGATCTGCACAGGGCTTTATTGCAATTCCCTCAGCTTCTACTTTACCTATTTTCTCTATCTCTAGCTCACTGTATCTATTTTTCCAGTTATTTGCAAAGAATATTTTCTTATTTATTTATTTGCAGTATTAGGGATTGAAGCTAGAGCCTCATGTATACTAGTGCTCTACCACTAAGCTACATCCTCAGCACTTTTTTTATTTTTAATTTTGAGGCAGAGTTTCACTAAGTTGTCCAGGCTGGCCTTGAACTTGTGATCTTCCTGTCTCAACTCCTTGAATAGCTAAGATTATAGGTATGCCCCACTGTGTTGGGCTCAAAGAATGTTTTATAATTCATTTGTATGGCACCCACTTTTTGCTATCACACAAAAGTAAATCCACCATAGTAGAAGTTGGCATAAGAAAACTTGGGATTGAGAAAGGAATTTAGTATTAAAAACCTGAAAGCAAACAAAAATGCTGAACAAAACAACTCATTTTAATTAGCTTCTTTTTTTTTTTTTTTTGTACTGGAAATTGAACTCAGGACCTTGCACTCGCCAGGTAGGCACTTTATCCTGGGCTTAATTAGCTTCTTAACAAAGGATTTCTTTCTTAAAACATTCTTGTTGATTATTGCTAAGTTTGTTCAGCAGATTTTTTTTTTTTTGTGGGTACCAGGGGGTCGATCTCAGGACCTCGCGTGCCAACAGGCACCCGTGCCGCTGAGCGATATCACCGGCCCCTTTTTCGTATGTGGGTTCCGGGAGTCGAACTTGGGCCCTCGCGCTTGCTGGGCAGGCGCTTAAGCTGCTGAGCCATCTCACCGGCCCTGTTCAGCAGATTTTAATAACATATTGTAACATAAGCATTCTTTGTCTTTCCCTTCTTTCTTTAATGGCAATACAAAGCCTTTTGTTCTGCAGTCTCCTAGAGCATTTCCAAGTGGGCAAAGACCCTAGCATCCCCTTCTACCATAGCTACAGTGCTCATGGCTGCCTGGCCCCTGTGCTATGTTGTAACGCCTTTGAAATCAGACATGGGCTTTCTTTCTTTTTTATTTATCCTGGCTTTTACCTTGTCACATGAATTATTAGAGGAAACAAATCCGACTCACCATCCCCCCACCCCAAAGATGATTTATAAAAAGTAGTAAAATCATATACCCTGCACAGAGAAATAAAGTTTAACTTACGCTGAGTAGTTATTTCTTTCAGTGATATGAAAGATTGAGAAAAAATAAATATAAAATCTGGAGGGTTTTCTAGATTCCTTTATAGCTTAAAAAAAACACACAAGACTCCTATTGTTTGAATGTTTTAGTTTGCTGCTGTTTGAAGATCTGTTAAATCACTACTCCAGGTGCAGTCACTGAGGGTGGGCGTTCAAGACCAGCCAGGCTTTGCTTTTCTCTAAACTGGGCAGCACAGTACAAAGGGAAGATGGAAGACTCCAGGAAGACACACCCACAGACAGACAGACACACAGACACACACACACCCTGACTGCCTCGCAGGCTCGGCTGGTGACGTCTTGCTGGGGACAGGGAACTGATGACTAGCTGTGGGGGTGATGTGCACACCAGAGGCATAGCTTGTTATTGTTGTCAAAGAAAACAATAAGGGTGAGCTCACATCTGACTAATAAGCAGCATAATAAGCATGGAGATACGTGGTAATCAGGCATAAATGTTTGGCATTTTATATAAATTGCTGTAATTATTATTATAGTTTTTACAAAAAAGACCCACAGATTTTTAATTTCTTGTTTTGATGTATCTGGAATCAGTCCATTCGTTTCTGTCATTGTTCTCACCACCAATCCCACCACCTCTTGCCAATCTAACTGCATTTACTTGCAGGTTATTTGGGCTCCCCTTGCCTTCCGTGACGTCTCCCTCCACACCATGCCTCGGTCCTGCCCGTGCGCCTGTCACAGCGCCATAATCACCTTGGCCCAGTATTTCCACCCAAAGCTACTGGGCTTCTCAAGTGGCTCAGCTGCAGAACCCAGAATGTCGTACATCTCCGACACCCGTACCCAGTGTGAGAACTGCCAGGTATATATAACCTACACTGATATAAATTCTAGGGGGTTACTAATAGGCCACCCTCCCTAATTTCCAAAGAGCATTCTCATCTGATATTAATAACCTTGTGTGGTAGGCATATTACCGTCCCCATTTTATAAGTGAGTGAACTGAGGGTAGGCAAGGATCTGTGGTGGAGCTTAGGGTCTCACCGATCAATAGTGGTTAAAGCCAGATCCTGACTCAGGTCAAGAAATCCGAGAGCACTGGGGGATGAGAAGGCAGTGGACTCAGGGAAGAAATCGGATGGAGTGGCAGAAGAAGCCGAGAAAGGCGAGGGAAAGAAAAGGGAAGGTGGAGACCCTGGAGACAATCCTGTGTCTTTCCTCTGTTTGCTAAACTGGACTCAGTTTCTCTGCATCTCCGTACAGTTAAAACCTAGGCACAGAGGAGATTGAGCCCTGTGTGGGAGGGGCTACTTCTTCATCTCCGCAAGAATTATTAGCTGCAATTTGAAAACCTGGAAAAAAATCTGTCCCTTTTTTGGACATCCTTTCTTTTAGTCCTATCATCACACGGTCCTATCCGTGTATAGTGAACTTGACAGGGCTGTAAAAAAGCTAAACTGACATCTGGTATCCAGAGCTGCTCGTCTGAGAAGTGCTGGGAAACTTTCGTCCACCTGGAATAGCTGAGTTCTGTTGTTTTTGTCTTCTTATCACCTATAAAATATTCTACCATAGATTATTAAATACCGAACTGCTTCTATACTAATCCTCCTCTTTCCTAATTTTAAAATTAAAGTGTTTATTTATAAAGGGCTGAGCGATATCATCGGCCCTTTTTTTGTATGTGGGTTCCAGGAGTTGAACTGGGGCCCTCGCGCTTGTCAGGCAGGCGCTACGCCTCTGAGCCATCTCACCGGCCCCAAAGTGTTTATTTTTAAAAATGGGATACAAATTTCTTGTTTTTAGGTGATAAGATATTTTCAGTTCACTCAGCGTTTAGAGAACAGTTGCTCTCAGGGATTCTTTTTTCTTGCCCTTCTGCGTGACTTCCATATTCAGGTCATTTTTCTATAAGTACAGACAAGATTATGCTATAAACAATGTAATAAGTAGGTCTCTAAACCACCATACCAGTGGTTTTCAAGCTTTTTTGTCTTAAGATCTCATTTTATTTTTAAATATGATCAAGAACCCAAAGAACTCTTAGTTGAGTTTACTTGAATTATAGTTACCGACACTCACCCATAATAAAAATTAATATAGAAAAATTTGAAATATTTATTATAATTAATTTAAAATAGCAATAATAATGTTAATTCAAATGAAATTAAAAAATAAAAGTAACTATACCGGACAAAAAGAATTTATGAGAAGAATGGCATCGTTTTTAATTTTTGCAAATGTCGTATGTCTGGCTTAACAGGAGACAGCTGGATTCTCATACCTGTTTCTTCATTTTATCTGTTGCAATATCATTCACCATGCAGCCTCTGGAAAACCCCACTGTAAAACAGACAAACATCATCTTAGTATTATTAAGAAAATAATTTTGACCTTGTGAAGCTCCTGAGAAGGTTTTAGGAACCATTATGGGTTCTCAAACCACGCTTTGATAATTGCTACACTAAATCATCATGACAAAGCTTAGAGGAATCTGAAGAGGTCATTACTGATAGGCCTGGTCATACCACTCCAAGAATGTTCAACAGGTACATTTGTAGATTGCCTCTTCATGACTGTGCCATTGAGCATTTTGCTGTGTTCGGTATTTTTTTGTAATTTCTGTGTATTACATATTTTCTGAAGAGTTTAAGGGTTAGAAGGAAGCAATTTAATAAAACAATTTAAAAATGGCTTTATGAAGTGCAAAATGTAGTCTGTTGTATGCTATCATTTGTGTTGAAAATAATTAGAATGAGCAAAGGATGCTTCCTAGACTTTTTAGAAGAACATATATAAATCAGAAACAGGGGTGCCTTTTAGGGGAATGGGAAATCTGGGGTGGGAAACAATGATTCTCACCTATTTGTAGTTCATGATTTATTTTCTGTGGTTTTAAGCAGACACATATGTTAGTTTCTCAATTAAAATATATAGTTAGCATATATAGCACGTATAATAAGTACATACTGTATGTATTAACTATACTATATATGTATATGTAGTTAATACATATATTTATACATATAGTTATATATGTCTGTATATGTATTATATATGTATAGTTATACTACATGTATGAATTATATGTGTACTATACTATATGTATAATTAATATATATAAACTATATTATATATGTAGTTAATATATACAATTAATACAGGTTGAATATTCCTTTATTGGAAATGCTTGGGACCAAAAATGTTTCAGATTTGGAAGGTTTTCAGATTTTGGAATATTTTCATAGACTCTCCTAGTTGAACATCCTTAATCTGAAATTCTAAAATCTGAAATGCTCTAAAATCTTTCATATTCTCAAAAAGTTTCAGATTAGGCAGCATTTCAGATTTTGGATTTTGGGGTTAGGGATATTCAACCCTCAATGACAAGAAAAAATTAACAAAGTTTTGAGAATCAGAATGATTTAGGTGAGAACCCTAATCTACCATTAATTAGCTACACAGATTTTGCCTAATTGCTTAACCTCTTTAATCCCCATTTCCATCCATAAATGTAATTATTAATAGCATCTACTTCATAAAACTAGTGTGACCATTAAATGAGAAAATGAAACAAAATAATATGCTGTCGCTGGCCTATAGATACCTATGTTTTACTTATTATCATTGCTAATCATGATTATCATCACTTTGTAAATGAAAGGCTTATTTTAAAAACCAACAATCATTTAAAAATTTTCTTTTTACTGGGTGGTTCTGAATGTTCATTAGATAGGTTGAGTAATATAATTGCAATCATAATTTGTTCATTGAGGTTTGTTCAAAAAGGCTAGATTATTTTACCAAGTTTTGACTGCACCTTCTTATTCTTCTGCCTAATATTGTTTTTGCTAAACTTCCATAATCACACCTTTCTATCTCACACCTATTCACAGTCGACATTAATCTAGGGTCTGGCTCCTAGGCCCATGGTTCTTCTGTCAGAAGACAGAACCTCTATCTCAAAGTTATGTGGTCTGAATTGCCTGTTTCCTTTTTATGCTTGAATGTGTCTTATTCTGCCCTGTCATTTCTTTATTGCATTCAAAATTATCAATTTTTTTAGAAAATTATTAGAATTATTTAGAATTATTATACTCCGCCGGGATAGATGTACAAATTTCAGTTCCTCTGGTTTCAGTTCTGTGTATAGTCTTGTACTGTGTACATTATTTATGTCCTACTTACCCTAGTATTCTTAGGATTGTTTGCTGCATATTTTCTATCCTCGTGTTTGGGTTTGATCTTTGGTGGTCAACCTCAAGGTTTTCATCTCAGCTCCAACTGCTTATTCTTGGTGTCTAACAAATCTTTAGTTTCTCATCTCAATAATGTATAGGTTTATATGAGAATCAAATTACTGGGCTTGATGAACAATGGAAAACGTAGAAATATCATTCTCTGACACATGTGAAATACACAGTATAGTCTAGTAGAATGGATCTGGTTAAGACAATATTCTATGGAGGGTATCATTCATTAGGCTTTGCCAGGGTTCTGATAGTAACTGTCATGAGTTCACCTAGCCTGAAATATCTGTGTGAAGTAATAGCTATGACATTATTAGGAAAAGAAGGACTTATTGAGTAAGAAATAAGAAATATATCTACTTTTTAATAGATCTATAGTAAACAAATTATAGTGGATTTAGAGTGGTCCTAAAGGAACTGATGATGAATCTAAGTACTATACCTAAGAAAAATAGCTTCTATTTTTGTCTAATCCAATATATGGGGAATTATTGGCATAGTTCTATGTTGTCAAGGGTCCGTCCTGTGAATTATAGGATGTTCCATGACACCGCTGACCTGTACTTCTAGATGCCAGTAGCACTCCCTTAGTTGTGACTATCACAAATTTCTTCAGGCCTTGCTAAATGCCCTGTGTGAGGCAAATTCACCCCCTACTGAGGACTACTAGTATAATCTTTATAAATTTATAAATGTGTAGCCTAGTTTTTCATTGATTAGTGAAATGGATACAAGAATATTAAACATAATTTCTTTTTTTAATTTTCTATTTTTATGAAGATATTTTATTATTATAACTTTTAATTTCCATTTTTATTTTTCATTCCCCTTACCAGAACATAAAATTATCATATTTGTTACTTATTCTTTTTAATTGCTTTATTATTATTATTACTATTAATCTCTCCCCCAGTAGAGTCTAAGCACTATGAAGAAAAGCTTTTTCTGGACTAATATATCAACTTATTACTTGTTAGATGTTTGACAAATATTTGTGAGGAGAGTGAATACATGAATTATTATGCTTGAGAGAGGCGATATGTTATAGTTCATGGAAAACTGAGTAAGATTCAGAAGGTTTGGATTGTAGTCTTGACGCACGGAGAAACCTTTGGCAAGTCTTTTTACTTCATTCGTTCTTGATTGCCTCACAGGTTAAAAGAAAATCCATGTAAGATCTTGTAGTATTCGTTTCCCACAGTTGCTGAAGTATTGAGTGGCTTAAAATGGAAATTTACTGTCTCACAGCTTTGCCGTTTGGGACTCGGTATCCACAGGGTCATGCTCTCTCTGAAACCTATAGGGGAAGATCCTTTTTTACATTTATCCTATCTTTCTTATGCAAACTATGCCATTGGGAACCAAATAGTAGACAAGAGGAAGAAGCATTTTATAAAAATTTTCAATTTAATAAATAAAAGTAAAATGGTAGAATCATGACATCACAATTTTACAAACCCCAGTTAATTAGTTAATAGATCTAGGCATTGAGCATCAGTAGATGCTGTTATGTTTTATATCTAGATGTACCCGAAGCCTCATATGCTCATAGGTGGGGTTTTGGGGAGGTGATTGGATCAGGGGTATGTAATACCCATTAGTACATTAGTCCGCTGATGAGTTTATAGCTAAATGTGATGGAAGGTGAAGCCTTGTTGAAGGAGGTGGGTTACTGGGGACGTGGCATTGAAGCGTTTATCTCCCTTCCTCCTCCCTTCATTGTTCTCTCTGCTTCCTGCCTGCCATGCCATGAGCAATGCTCCTCTGCCCCTTTTGCCATGGCCAACTACAGACTGAAACATCTACTAACTGTGAACCAGAATAAACCATTCCCCCTGTAAGTTGTGGGTGTTGCATATTGTGTCTAAGCAATGAGAAAGTTAACTAAGACAGATGCTAACATAAAAAGTGTAAAAGTCAGATATGCATTCCGATGAAAAAACAAAACAAGGGCATTTATAGACTTTCCAAAGAGATTAGAATAGTGCCCGAGTCTAATCAAGCCTCTGGATTCAGCTGCCATGTCCGTTGTTGGAGATAAGTAAAACAGAAGAACATGTTGAATATGTAATTGCCAACATGCAGATTGGAATGTTGAACACATAAATTGGATGGAAAAGGATGAGAAAGAAGGGAAAACCATAGATTGTAGATTAAAAGATGTATAAAGTTTTAAAACATGGACAAGATAAAACTAAAGTAGGGATGAAGGCTTGGAAAATAAACCATATAACAATAAAGGAAGTGATTACTGTGCAAGTCAAAATGTACTTATTGTTGAAAAGAGGGGTCTGTGATTATGTTGAAGCCCAAGGGAAGGGAATCTGGGGCAGCTGGCAAGACTCTCTTTCTTGGGCTTTTTCAAGGCTATTTGCTTTTTTAATTCACTAAGTTTTACCTTTGTTTGAATGATCTCCCGTAGCTGTTTTATTTTAAAATACAGGTTGGATGGCTCTCCAGCACTGACATATCACTGACAACCTGGGCAATGAAATTTGGATACAGACTTTCTAGACTCCTTAGAGTTCTCTTCTGGCACATTGTGGCCTTGGAGAGTTAGCTGATCATAGCCCATGACTTAACCCACTTCTATTCTCCGCCAGGCCACACTTGGAGGGCTTTCATGAAAGCATGTGAACACCCAAGCTTCAACTACATCCTGCTACGATGGTGTCTTAGTTACTCTCTTGTCAATGAGACCCAATACCCAACACCCACAACTTACAAGGAGGAAAGGTTTACTTTTGCTCACAGTGTGTAGAGGGCTCAGTCCATAGTCAGCAGGCTCTGAGGCAAGGTGGCATGGCAGAGGGGCATGGCAGAAGAGAAACATTTCATGACCTGGAAGATAGGAAGTAAAGGGAGCAATCAAGGGAAGAGAGGAGATAGACCCTTCCAGGCCATGCCCCTGGTAACCCACGTATTTCCATCAGGCTTTACCTTCCATCACATTTAGCTACAGACTCATCGGTGAACAAAATCACTGATGAGTGTCATACCTCCATGACCTAATCATCTGCTAAGAAGCCTACCTATCTATGAGTATCCAGACAGAAACTATAACAAACAGCCACGTGTTGGAACTGAGGGAGAGTATGGGGACAGCTTGCTCACTTCTGGGTCACAAACCCAAGGAAGGGCCTGGCATAGGCACTGAACTCACATTTCGGCTGTTTGGGCAGTGAATTTATTTGCTAGGGTTGTCATGACAAAGTACCACAAATGGATTGGCACACAAAACAAATGTATCGTCTCAGTTCTGAAGGCTGACAGTCCAAATTAAGATGTCTTTAGGGTAGCTCCTTTTCAGGGCCGTGAGAATGCCCTTCCTGGGTTTTAGGCAGCTAACTTCTCTCTGTGTCAATAATTCTAGTCACCGATCATCAATAAGTAATTCAATTGTTATTTTTCTATCGAAAGTGGAATCCCATTATTAGTATTCAGGTTTTGTGTCTCTGATTTATTCATGTACTGTCACTTTTCTCTATTTATTCTCTTTTTCTTTTCTTCTCTTTTTAATTTTATAGGAGTGTTTCCTTCAGGACACGTCAGCCAGCCTGGTTTTAGCTCAAATAACCTATTCAAGAACTAGAATTCATTTTTCTTCTTCTGAAATGTATGCTATTTCTGATTTCATTGAACTCCCATAGTTCCCCATGTGACATAGTCCAGCCAGGTAGCTGATCAAAAATGTAATTCCTCAAATTGCTTCGCATAAGTCTGGTATGATGATCTCTTTTACTAGAGTAGCATTTCTTGGAGTGGTATTATATCTTCTTTTAGAAAACATGATCTATTTTTTAAAAATGTAATTTCATTGACATCATTTGAACAGTAGGAGCCAGTGGTAGACACTCAACTCCTTGTAGGACGGATGACAAGATAATCGCAGGCTTTTAAAAGCTGTTTTAGCCCTGAATGACGAAACACAGTATGGCCATTTACGGAGCATTTCCTTAATGTCCTGTGAGTGCAAAAAAAGGAGAGAGACACGATTACTGCTGTGGACGAACATAGAGGAAACTGTGTTGCCTGAATAAAGAAGTGATTTAGTAGAGAAGGATTCAGTTGGACATGGTGGGAAGTAATTAGATTGATTAGGTGAGTCTTTAGATGCAAATAAGGAAGTTGCTGAAACAAAGAGAACACACTAATCGGCCTGGTCCACATCACTCACAGGAAGCCACAGTCCTGCAAGTGCTGAAAATGTACAGCGCGCTGTTTGTTGTGGCTCTTGGAAGACTTACGCCGCTGTACCAGTGTCCTAGTTCCTCCACATTTTCAAGCTGTCGGTAGTTAATCATGGTTAGAGATTGGTTGGTCCAGTCTTCCTGATTATCTTCTGAGCTGTGTGCATGTGTGTGCATGTGTGCGTGTGTGCATGTATGTGTGTTTGGTTACTGTTTGGTTTTTTGTTTGCCTATCGCACCTTCTCTTCTCATACTTGGTTGTTGGCTAACACTACGCGGAGAGATTACAGGATTTTATCTCCAGTTATGTCCTTTCCCTCTTGTCAACAAACAGTTTAACAGATATCGTAAACCTAAAATAAAACTGTCATAATATTAGCAAGGTTATTTCTAGCAACTTTTGCCATAAATATTATTATTATTATTTAGCTTCTTTGCTGAAGTTTATTTACTTTACCGCTGATTTATTCATGTACTGTCAGTTTTTCTCTATTCGTTCTTTTTTTTCTTTTCTTCTCTGTTTAATTTTATAGGAGTGTTTCCTTCAGGACATGTCATCCAGTCTGGTTTTACCTCAAATAACCTATTCAAGACCTGGAATTCATTTTTCTTCTTCTTCTTTTTTTTTTTTTTTGTGGGTACCAGGGGGATGACCTCAGGACCTCGCGCGCCAACAGGCACCCGTGCCACTGAGCGATATCACCGGCCCCTTTTTCGTATGTGGGTTCCGGGAGTCGAACTTGGGCCCTCGCGCTTGCAAGGCAGGCGCTTACGCCGCTGAGCCATCTCACCGGCCCTTTCTTCTTCTGAAATGTATGCTATTTCTGATTTCATTGAACTCCCATAGTTTCTCTCTGTGACATAATCCAGCTAGGTAGCTGAGCAAAAATGTAACATTAGTCAAATGCTGGGCATGGTAGCACACACCTGTAATCCCAGCACTTGGGAGGCTGAGGCAGAAGGACTGAGAGTTCGAGGCCAGCCTGGGCTCTGCATAGTGAGATCCTGTTTCAGAAAAGCAAAGCCAAACAAATAAACAAAAGTCCTTTATCTTTTACTTCTTTATCTCATAAGGAATATGATACAGTCACAAGGTGATTCATAAGTTAAAAAATATTTTTTGAGCACCTGCTGTGTGCCAGGTACCATTTTTCATGATCAGCGTAAAACTAAATCAAACAGAAGCTTCCTGCCTGTGTACGCTTCCATTCCATCAGGATGGGATTAACAGTGGATAAGTTAATATATAATGTTTAGGGTAATGACATATTGGACATTTATGTGATAAAAATCTTAAGGTAGGAATGGATGAAATATTCTATATTAGTTACCTGTTGCTAACTTACCCCCAAACTCAGCAGCTTTAAACAACATATGTTTCTACGATTTGGATCTAGACTGTTTCCCATAGGCCTGTGTGTTAAAGGCTTGGTCCCCAGTGTGATGTTACTGGAAGATAACGGAAACTTTAAGAGGTGGCGCTAAACCAGGCGTGGTGGCACAGACCTATAATCCCAGTATTTAGGAGGCTGAGGCAGGAAGATTGCAAGTTTGAGCCCAGCCTGGAAAATTTAGCAACTTAATGAGAATCTGTCACCAAAAAAGGGGTGGGGATGGGCTGGGGATATTATGAAGGCCCTGGGTTCAATCCCCAGTACTGGGGAAAAAAAAAAAAAAAAAAAAAAGAGGTAGAGCTTAGTGGAAGTTAGAATTTAGTGGAAGTTCTTAACGTGTCCTGTGCCATGATGTACTGTCTTATCACAAGGCCTTCCATAGGCTGCAGTCAAGGTGGTGGCCACGCTGCCATCCTCTAAAGATGAGACTGAGAGTGAAGAATTGCTTCCACATAATGACGGACACTGGTTGTTTAGTGCCAGTGATCAGCAGGAGGCCTTATTTCCTAACCAGGAGCGCCTCTCCCCAGGGCTCCGTGTCCCAGCATGGAGGCCAGGCTCCCCAACAGGGAGGGATCCGAGAGAAAGACAGGCAGCTACCAGTGTCCTCTGTGACACACTCTTAAAGTCATGCGTTTGCACTTCTGCTCTTTGCTGTTATAAGTGGGCCCCACACTCTAGGGAAGGAAATTAGAATCTCCTTCTCAAAGAGGAGACACCAGAGAATTGGACATATTTTAAAACCACCATAATCACTCTGCTGCGTTTGAAAACAAATTAGATGGTGTGCTTCTGAGAACTTAGAATTAGCTTTGCCTTGTTTTATTCCTGTTGTTGGTTGGTTTATAATGCTTTGCTATATCTTGGTTTTTATACGTGTTGCTTATTATTGTTTATTAATATTGTTGGACAAAGAATCGTAGATCTCTTGAGCTTTATTCTTCTCATTACTTTCATTGTTACTTAAGCCATCAGCACGATTTAGAATTCCTTTAACAAAATCATTTGAGGTTTTTCTTTTTTCTTTCTAGATTTGTTGATAAATGTAAGGTCATTTAGTATTAACTCACATTTATATTGAACCTGATTTGCCTGAATGGCAGGGATACTGGAATTATATAGTCTGGGGGTAAAATGAAATCCCCTCTTGGCTTGATTTAGCCATTTTATAATGAAAACATACTGTATATCAAAACATCATTTTGTATACCACATATACATACATATATATGTAATTTTTACTTATCAATTAAAAAATCTCCTCTGGTTCCTATGTAAGTTAATTCTCGTGGTGCATCCTCTGTGGTTTATAGAAGTACAGCTTTTACACAGAACCCACTGAGGGTTGTTTACACATACATGCTGTAATGTAGAATCAGAATTTAAAATTTTGGCCAGCTACATTTTAGTCTGGCAATCAGGTAGGAGATTATCCCTGATTGCCCGTGGAATGTACTTAGTATATAAAGAAATGTGGGTGAAGGAGTAATTCTTTGGTTACAATATTTGCATACATGACTCAACAGATGAGAGGCCTACTCTTTGGCCCATATGTGTTGGCACTTATAGGTCTTTCCTCTTAATGACCTAACAGGTAAATCTGGAGTTCATCAAGCTCACCTTTTGTCTATGAGTGGCTTCCCTTTGGTCAGTCTTCCATGGAAGGCTGTAGGGAGTTTTTAAAATATGGCAGCCCCACTGGAGATTGACGATGGATGACTTAGCCTCTGGACCTTTAAAGATAAAGGACTCTTGTCAACTACATACAGCTCCTTTTTCCTAAAAGGGAATGCTTTTAAGTTCTCTTGTGGATTAATTAGTAATTAAGATAACATCATTCCTTGAATTGTTCTCATTTTTACAAAAATAACTCCTGAATCGAGTGCTAAAAGAAAAATGAGGGGGAAAAACCATATAAAAGAAAATTGTCAAAATCAGTCTTTGTCAGTTATGTGGAGATCTCATCCTCTCTCCAGGAGCTTGTTGATGGAGTCACATGTTAAAGAGAAAAGTGGGAATAAAAGAGGCATTTTTCTCTCTCTTTACATTGGTGCAGGAGTTTCACATCTTGAATATTGAGGCATTACTAATTATGGAGTGACAACTAGACTGAGCAGGTTGGACATGACTTCTCTCAGAAAGAGATATTTTGTAAATAAGTGCCTAAAGCTATACTTGTATCCAGGAATTCTTTTGGGAAGGAAGAGGCAACCATACATGTATTTGTGTTGATTTTCAAATCATGGTAAGCAGTGTGTTGCAATGGTTAAACTTATGATGATATAAAGCTAAGAAAGACTTTATAGCTGGCCTGCTCTGACTCCAGAGAGATGAAATGATTTAGTGCATCATTTCTTGGTGAAAGGATGTGGGCAGAGCTATGTGATCCTTCCAGTGCTTTATTCTGGAGAAACAAAACCGATGAGTTTGGATTTTCACTCTTTGTAAAAATAGTAATTCAACCAGTGGTCATTTTGTGGATACGTTTTTATATGAAGGGGAAGGAAGAACAAGAACCACAGAGATAAACAGAATATAAATTGCTTTTTAAAATGTTCAGTGAAATGAAAGCTTGAACAATGTTTTTGTGTGAGACCTCTGAGTTGTGGGGAAGGTAGAATGAAGGGGGTTTAGTGTAAGGTAGAAACCTGAGTTCTAAGTGAAATTGGGTTACCTCATGTTACTCCAGTTTCATTAGTCAGAGTTTTCTAGAAAAAAAAATCATTTGGAATTATGGGAATTGGCTCATAAGATAATGGAGGCCAAGAAGGCCTACAGTGAGCTGGATAACTAGGAAAGCCAGTGGTGTGATTCGGTCTTAGTCCAAAGGCCTGAGAATCGGGATCGAATGGTGTCACTTCCTGTTATGTTTGAATGTGTGTCCCCTCCCAAACTCATGGTGAAATTTGATTGCAATGTAACAGTATTAGACAGGGGATTTTCACAGGTGAGGCAGTCAGGAGGGATTACCTTGTGGGTAATTTTAATGCATTAATACAAGAGCTCTTTGGAATGGACTTTCAGCCCTTCTGCCATGTGAGGGCATGATGTTCCTCTTTTCTGGAGGATGTACCAGTGAGGTGCATCTTAGAAGCAAAGAAACTGGGGCCTAAGTGGCCAGCACCTTGATTTTGGACTTCCTGGCTCCCAGAACTGTGAGCCAATACATTTTGTTCTTTATAACTTATCCTGCCTGTGATTTCTCTGATAGTGGAACCAAACAAATGAAAACACTCAGTGCGAGGAGTGGGCCTGAGAACTGGGAGCTGCAGTGTGTAGGTGTCTAATGGCAGGAGACAATGGATGTTCCCAATTATTAAGGAAAAATGTGCCCTTTCTCTGTCCTATTGCTCTATCGAGCCCTCAATAGATTGTATAATTCCTTCCTACATTTGTGAGACAACATCTTCTTTTCTCAGTCTAGATTCAAATGCTAATTTCTTCTGGAACATCCTCAGGGATGTACCTTGAAATAACGTTTATCAGTTCTCTGGGCATTCCTTAACCTATTAAGTTGCCACATAAAATTAACAAAGCGACATTTTTTGGGGGAGCCAGACCCTCAAGAAAGATCCAGAGGTGACATCTGATGACTGGTAATAGTAGTGTTTCTCTGTGCATTATAAATACTTTATTTTAATATCGAGAGAATTAAAATCCTCAGTTTGATATCCAAAGTATGATTTGCTATCGTTACATTATTGATAGCTTCTGATAAATTGCATATTTTCATTCTGTGTTAAAATCTATATAAGATAGAATCCTCAATCTTTTTTTCTATTCCTTTATGCCATTTCCTATTTTTAAGCCCAATGTCTCCAGTACCAATTCAGGGAGTTTATAAAACCACAGTAAGTTATGTTGACAGAAAGGAATTTGTTAAATCCCTCATTCAAAAATGCCTTCACCCTCAGCTGCCCTCAACAACTCGTGTCTACTGTGAGAAGAGAGAATTTTAAAGCTAAAGGAATTGTTACTTACTGTTCCTTTGGATCGAAATCCCCAGTATACCGGCCTAAAGAGGCTAACTTTACAAGTTTACGAGGCTGGGTATAGGTTGGTTAAGACAGTGAGATAATAAAGCTAGTTGGGATCTCGAAATGTTGCTTTCTAAAACACGAAATTTTCAGAGAAAAGGAAAATAATAGGCCATCACCTTACTGGAGATGAAGTGACCTAACAAAAGGACATGGGCCTGAAGGGGAAAGAGGTGACGATGGAGGAAGAGGAGAGACAGCATGCAAAGACCACCTCCTGATGGGATTGTCTGGGTCCTCCCAGATGAGGCCACCGTTGTTTTTCTCTTTCATCTCCCTGGCTGGTTAGCCTATGGCACCGAAAGAGTATATAATTTAGAGCCAGACAGAAGTGAGGCCTGGGCTTACTTGCCTGGTGTTATTCAGGTACCACACTGACTTCTCTCCACCCTGCAGCAGGGATTTCCTGGAACTTAGGGCCCGTGGGTTTAATCTGTTGCCCCCTAAACCAAGGTTTCTCCAGAACCTGCCCTCTTCTACCCTGCCCCAGCTGCTTTTTGAGGACTAAGTCCAGGAGAAGGAGAAGAAAATAGAAAAATAATGAACATAACCCTGTTCCTCTGTCAAAGGTAAAACTTATATGGAACTCAAATGGAAAAAGTTTTGATTCGGGAGCTTTTCCAGAATGAAATGCATACATATTACAACATTTACTGTAAACAATTACTGTTGCTATCATTTTTGTGAACTGGTCGTGGGTCTCAACCACCATTTTGCTGGCTTTTTGAAAATAAATACAAGTTTTCCTGTGCAACTAGACCCTTGGGAATACTCTAAAAATCCTATGGAATCATCTGACTCTTTACAGGAAAACACTGATTGGTGTTAATTTTCAGCCTTTCCTTTTTGATGCTGAAGTACATGAAACACTTCCTGTTCTTCTGATCTGTTCTTTTTCTTTCCACCTCTCCACCACCCTAAATTATTATATTATAGTGGTACCTCGGTACTTATCATTAATTGGTACCTAAAACAGCAAGTACAAAACAAATTGTTTTGTGGAAAGGGTAGTGAATCACAGGCAATCAACATCAAGTTCTAGCTTGTGTGTCAAGCAACAAACAAAAGAGTATTGAGACAAACTTTTTGTGTCAAACTGTCTTGAGTACAAAATTTGATAAGTTTCAAAGCAGTCGAGTACCAAGACATGACTGTATTTCCAAATACAAATGGCTAATTTAGAAAATTAAGCAATAGAGGCCTGTTACAGGCTCATATGTCCAAAGATCCCAAATGGGAAACATAAATGTGCTTTTAGTGAAAATCTGTGTGATTAGTAGTGGATGCAGAATTTAAAGACCCTGGGTAGGGTGAAACTAGAAGAAACTTTTTTTTTTGTATGCAATTTTAGTTAAGTAATGGAAAAATAAACAACTTTTTTTTTTTTTGTGGGTACCGAGGGGACGACCTCAGGACCTCGCGCGCCAACAGGCACCCGTGCCGCTGAGCGATATCACCGGCCCCTTTTTCCTATGTGGGTTCCGGGAGTCGAACTCGGGCCTTCACGCTTGCAAGGCAGGCGCTTATGCCGCTGAGCCATCTCACCGGCCCTCAAACAACTTTTAAACTAAAGTAAAAGTTCATTAAAGCTGCTTGATTATAGCTTGTATTATTTGAATATGTATTTCGATTTGATCTGAAATGGCATAAGAAAATATTTGTTATGCCAAACTCAAGTTAGAAAAAATATAAAGCAGTACAAAACAATTACTTTTATGGCTTTCTTATTAATAAGAATTTTTAAAAATTAGCTTAGTGTGTTTATGATGTTCAAATCTATGTTTTATTTCTAAGGCTCAAAGTTTACTTGGCATAATTTAATTATTGTTTCATTTTTAGGTTTAGAATGACTTCCATTAACCAGTTTTCACTTTTAAGCCTCTGTCATTATCAACATAGATCTTACGTTTGAAACAAAAGTTACTGAGTCTGAAACTTTTGATATTACTTGTCCAGAGATTAGGAGTCCCACAAAGTTAAATTGAAACTACAAGAATAACTGGAGGGCATGGCATTTCTTTTTGGACACCGTGCAACTTAATAGCTGGAACAAAAAGTAGCATAATCCATGGGGGAGAAACCTAGGATCCATTGTTCTTTGTCTATGCAGCTTGCTCCCTGTTAGCAGCTTCAGCATTTGAGGGTAGAGAGCTCAACTCTTTTTGTCCTTCCTAAAACAACTCTTCTAAAATACAGCCGTAGACTCTTGGAAATAGGATTTAATTGAATCAGTGTTTCTCTTTTTATTAGAAAAGTTTAATCAACTTATCCAAGTATGATCTAAAATATGTGAGGTTTCTAAATCTATTTAATTGACGTTGATCTCTGAGTTATAGATAGGACTCAGTAAAAGAGTCAAATATCAAATTTCCTAGTTCAGAATGACTTAATTAAGCTGCCTGGATGATCAAAAGAATTCAAATAAGTAAGGTAGCACTTACTCAATATGTTTGAGAACTTTACTACCTGAATTATCTGGTGGGAACCTGGTGTATTTAGGGAGATAACTACATTACTGTGGTGTGAAGAATTCAAACCAAATGGAATTGAGCGGAAGACAAGATCATCAGTAGCCTGGATAATTTAGTTAACTGATGCTTTTGCAGTGGGCTAATGTAATAGATAAGCATGCTTGGCTTCAACTGTAGGATATTTCCCAGGCAGCAATCTGCAGAATTGTTTGGTGTCTCTCAAGTTCAAAGATAACAGGAGACATATGTGAGACAAGTTATGTGAAAAAACAAGAAATAATTTTAAATGTTCTAAAAATAGTAAAAAACAAAATGACGGGAAGAACATTATCAAGAAAATTAACCTAAATTGTGAGAAGTTGAATGTTTGGAGTAGTTTATGGTATTTTTTCCCCTTTAATTCTGGAAAATATATTTTGAACCAGGGAAGGGGCCGGGCGTTTTGGTCTTTCTGTCTTTATCAATGATAGTAATAGCCATTAATCCAAATGCCGCATTCTAGATATCAAATAAAAAATAATAAATTTTAGACTGGCTCAAATTGTTAATATCATATTGATGCTGAAATCTACCCTTCCTGGGTTTCCTAGGGCACCTTCCTCTGATTAAAGATCACAGAGGAAAATCCCTCCTCAGAAAGTCACATTATGTCTTTGATCTATCAAAACCACTAAGGATTCATTTCCCAATCTTCCTTCTGCCTACTTTAGTGCCTTACAAGTACTTACTACATTTTTCATTGACTGAATAATTGACCTAGTTGTACAGGAGGCCCAAAGTTAGTTAAAAAAAAAAAAAAAGGAACAGGAAAGAGAAATTTAGCAGACCTGGCTTCTAGTGTCAGTTCTTTTATGCACTCACCAATTAAATATTTATTTAGTTCCTTCTTATATGTGAGGAATTATCAATGTGCAAAAGAGGAAGTTTTGCTGCCACAGTTTGCTGATATGTGTGCATATAGAATGTGACACTGTAACTACAGAATGGAGCTAGCCTGGAAGAAAAGCTGGCAAATTTATAAATGATCACTTTGTATACACTGTACTTTCCAAAGCTTTTTACTTAAAACTCTACCTTTATCATCTGATAGTAGTGACTTTCTATGTCTTCAAGTTTGCATTTCAGATAGGAAGTCAGGCCGCCCTAAAACTTTCACATGCTAAGAACTATTATTAAGGTAAAAGGTCTTATTTAAATAATAATTAGCCTTCAGGACTTGAAAGGTAAACACAACTCTAATTCATTTAAATAGTTAATTGGTCTTCCGGGTTAGAGATTTTAACATGGCCTTCCTCTTTAGCTATGCTCTATTTTGTACTGAGTTACAGATACACAGTAGTGTGTTGACTTAATGGGATGAAATTTTGTAAACTCTTTCTTGACACTGGAATTTTAGCTTTTACCTGCCAAGTAAAAAATAACGCAAATGAATTTGAAAACATTGTGAAAACATCAAGTAAAGTTCTTTGACAAAATCATTAACACTTGAGTTTTCTTTACAGTTACAGGGACCATATAACCTGGTAACATAATTATTGATAGTGTCTCTTTTCATACTCAGGAGTGTTTTGATTTGGAGATAAATTATTGTGGTCCACCTAATCATAATCACAGATGACTCGGCATATATATAGTGATTGCCGTGATTAAAGGTGTGGATAAGATTGGTTACGTCTGCCAGTGAACAAAGACCTTTCTTCCTTTTACTGCCATAAAAATGGTTAACAATGGATAGTTTCAAAGGTCATTTTTTTGGTAGGATAACTATTCTACCAGGAATTTATCATTGCCTTTGCCAAATTTCTGGGTCTGCCAATCACATTTGCTAAAACAAAATAAAACCCACTGTAGTTAAAAAGCTGCATATCTCTGTGTTGCTGTGTTTCTTAAGTCTTATAGATAAATTGCATGGGATGTGGTCTAATGTTGTTTTGCTTTCTTTAATATGTTTCTTCTGGTAGATTACCTCACCAAGTGCACTCTACAACAGATGCTTAGGTGCTAGCCATCTTTCCCACATGTGCTAACCAGTCTATCATCCTAAGTCAACAAATATTGAATGAATGCAGTGCCTGGCACAGAGGAGGCATTCACAGATACTTAGTGAATAAATAGCAATCATACCCTGGTGCCAGATGCTGGGAGCTAGTTGGCAGTACGAGGGAGAGGAGAGAAAGCTCTAACCCAAGCAGGTTCTGCCCTCCAAGGGTTAACAGCCAACATGTAAATTAATCACCTTAATTGAAAGAATCACTAAGAGCCAAAGGAATCTCTATGCATATGTGGGAGGTAGACCAGCGACGTCTTGAAGGAGAGTTGGGCTTTCGAATTTAGGATTTTCCCCAGTCCAGGGTTAATTACAGTTCCAGATTGAGGCTCCTGAATGTGGAGTCTCTGTCAGTCACTGAAGCTGTGCACGCTTTTTTTTTTTTTTTGCTAGTTAACAATTTTCCCCTCAGGTTTAATAAATAATACAAATAAGCATTAACTCACTTTGCAAATGTATTATAATATGGGAAACTATAACGCAAAGAGCTGCCAATGGGTTAGGAATAATTTTAGAAGCTGAAATATTGCAGCAGCGTTACGAGAGAATGTGTTACAATGTCATCCTTTCATAACTAAAGCCATTCCACTTTAAGAAACTTAAAATGAGGACGGCCGAACGGCACAGTAGTATTGCGATGCAATGCGTTTAAAGAGAACAGAACGTGCAGCCCCTACTTTAGGTTTCGGTGTGTGCGTGTTTGCAGCTGCTCACTCCGAGACACACTGTTCTGCTCCCAACAGGACCCGGGCCTCCCACGAGCCAACCGGCTCTCGGGCATGCACACAGCCCGCCCCCCGAAAAGGAAAGTCAGGCCTGGGACGACCCCGGAGTGCGCCCGCGGAGCTTAAAGAGGGAAAGTAACCCGAGCCGGCCGTTGCCCCTCCCCCGAGTTGCTCCGGGTCCTCGGCCCCGCCCCCTCTTTTATTCGGGTGGCGACTACGGGAGCTGAAAGTTTGCAGCCCAAGCGCGCACGCTCTGCGCTCCTCCCCGCCGGCCGTGCAGGAGGTGGGGCCGCGGGCGGGAAGGCTCGGGGTGCAGCGCGCTCGGAGCGGGGACCCCGGGAGAGTGCGGCGCGCGGAGGAGCGGGAGCCTCGCGGGTGGCCCGGGCTGGGAGAGCGCCACGTCGAGGGAAGCCGGAGGTCTGGGGTCGCAGCCGCGCCGGCCTGCAGCTGCTGTTGCCCAGGAGCCGCAGCTGTGTCCGGGGTCCCGACGGCGGCCCGGGAAGGAGGAGGAGGAACTGCAGCTGGACGGTGGCAGCTGGAGGAGCAGCCGCACAGCTGTCCCGCGTGCGGGCGACTGGCCAGGATGACCCGCTGACCGCGGCCATGCAGCTTTGACGGGGTGACCAACGCTTGACCGCCGCCTCCCTAGTCCAGCGGGAAGCAGAGCCATTTACCATGGAACCCGTGACCAAGTGGACCCCCAAACAAGTGGTGGACTGGACTCGAGGTGAGCGGGCCTTAGGAGCCCCCGGCGTCCTCTAGCCCTGGGCTGGAGGGAGCTGGGGGCTGCGGAAGGGGGCGCCCAGCCTCTCCTGCGGGCGAGACGCTGTGCGAGCGCTGCGCGGGGACAATGCAAACTTCTGCCGAATGCCCCCGTATCTCCTGTGCCTGCACGAGCTGTTCCTTCCTGGGGTGTGGTTTGTGACAACCTCAGGGGAGCCCTGTCTTTAAGCCAGGGAGTGAGGGTGTCCCTTTTGTGGAGTTCGAGGGCTGGGGGTGCGGGGTTCGGGCCTTGGTGCTCGGGGGTGGGGGATGCCCTCCCTGTCCTTTCTCAGTGGGGTACCCGGCGACCTGGCTGCCAGTTCGCCAGCGCAGAGGCACAAGGAGCCTTTGTGCGGGTGACTCCCTCTGGACCTCGTAAATGCTGGCTTCCCCAGCAGTCTGCAGGCGCGACGGGGCGGTCGGACAGGTAGAGGGAGGCTCCGGCGACTAGCTGAGCCTGTCTGTTTTGGTTGGAGAAGGTTCCGCAGGAGCCGGCACTGTGGCATCCGTGCCGGTGAGAAACCTAGAGAGAGCCAGGAGTCCTGGGGAGTCGTCGGTGCCCCCGGTGGCGCAGCTTTTTGGGGCCGCGTTTAAACACTGGGAAGGAGAAGTGCGTTTTGAACCAGTGTTGTACAGTATTTGGGAGGACGAAACGCCGTGGGTGATGGGCGGTGGGGCCGGGGTAGGTGTTTGTACTCCTAGCTGTCTTGCTTACTTTTTAATTTAGTGTTTCCCAGGATTCCCAGGGACAGTGCTAGAGGCTACTTAGTCTTTTTTGTACTCTTCCAAGGGATCACAGTCCACCAAGAACAACGAATGTATTTTCAGGGGTTCCCTCTCCCCACTTCAGCATCTCTCTGTTTCAAGTTACTGTTTTTTTTTTTTCCCCCTTCTTTCTGCTCTTTCAGGTGAGGATGGTGCCCTTTGTTAATAATTATAACTAGAATTGTATAGCGCTGCAGTTTGTTATGCGCTGTCTCTGTTCTTGACCTTGGTCACCGCAGTAGGCCTGTGAGGTAGGTAATGCTGGGAAGCGCAGGTCACCTTTCAACCTGTCTCACCCATGGCTGCAGCATAATGAAAACGGATCATCTCATTTCTCATGCCTGTGCCTTTCATAGACCACTGGAATGGGGTGTCCCAGGCATGTGGGATGTGTCAGTGGGTATGTGTGCCCATTTCCTGCTCTTCTAGGGGAAAGGAAAGAATATATACCCTTCTGAGTAGGGGTTTGTCCAGTGACTAGAATTTCATGAACTCTTAGGTACAGCAGCGATGAGGACAACAAATACTTGGGCATTGGTGACTCAGTTTTGCCTGGGTTAACAGTAAATACCATTGCCAGTGCTCAGTAGACATGAAAGACACCCATATCCATACCCTGGATTAAAATGCAGTCTTCCCTAGCCCATCAGTGAGGCCACAGAAGAAACTGTTAAAGTTAGCAGCTGTTGGGCTCCAGAGCTGTTCTGTCCAGGCCAGTGGCGGATACCCACATTAGCTCTTGAGTCCTTGAAGCGCGACTAGTCAGAATTGCAAAATACTCTTAAGTATGAGACACACAGGACATTTGAAGACTTGGTGTGAAAAAAAAGAATGTGAAGTATCTTAGTCATAATTTTTATATTCATTACATGTTGAAATTATATATTGGTATATTTAATAAAATAACATTTGTTACCAGGATTAACTTAGCCTGTTTATTTTTCCCTTTTAAATATGGCCCCTAAAAGTTTATAGTTGCACAGTGCTTTGTGGCTTACATTCTAGTTGTATTGGACAGTACCGCTCTGGAGTAAAGAAAGGGTTACTACCTCTTATCACTCCTTGGCTTTTCCAAGCCTCTGCTGGTCTACTTGATAATGTACAAGCGGAAAGATGGTAACAGGCACACAGGAAGATTATGGAATGAGATCTTCACACCCTCAAGATATGTGTCTTTTTTTTGGTCCCTCTTGGGATTGGGAGATGAAAAGTGTAAATTCACATCCTTTTGTATTTGTTTAACATTTAAAAGGAAGAGCAAATTAAAACATGTTTTTGGTATCCAGTTCCTTCACTGTTGTGGCTTAGTTGAGATTATTTTTATCTAGGAAAAGTTTTCTGTTAACCTGAAAAAGCAACTGTGGTTGCCTCAGTACCTTTGAGAGTAGGTGACTTCCCTGTGGCTAGTACTTGGCAGCTTCATACCAAATATCTGTGTCCTTTTGGACCCTTACTTACAGCTTCTTAGAAAGACCTGGATACTTTCTGTGTGAAAATCTAAAAAAAGGTGAAAGGAACTAATGTATGGCTAACTCTTCGATAACAAGAGGCCATATTCTTCCAGATTGCATAACACATTAATTTAAAAAATTTTTCATCATCATGATGTACAGGTATTGACTTTTTAATAAACTATTGACTTATGCAAACTCCTTAGCTTATAGGACTATTTTTAGCTGTCTTTGCTAATCTCTCTACCCAACCCCCATTTTATAAATACATCCCCGTGATAAGCAGCTCTTCATGTAGATTTTGCCACTCTTAGTATTGCATGAATATGTGTATGGTAATTATGAGCTCGAGATTTAAAATAATCTGTAGGAAGCCTGAGGTTAAAAATTAACTGAACCTGACCACGTCTATAGCCTGAGCTCATGCTGATGTTATAAGACAGATTCATGTATTAGAAAAGTTGCTGTGTGCAGGATGCGTTCATTTCTCTGGCTCTTATTATTAATGTTTAGCTACACTGTCACCAGTTCTACCATAATATTAATAGATGTAAATATTTTCAGTAAATCAGGCAGAGGCCTGAGCATTGTACAAATAATATATACAACCACCCTTTGAGGTAGGAAATATTATTTACATTTTGCACAGAGAGTTGAGTAAATTGAGGTACAGAGAGGTTAAGTACCTCAACCATTGTCACCCAGCTGTCAAGTAGAAGAGCAGCTTTTGACCCCAAATAGTTAGATTTCACTTCAGGCCCTCTTCTCAGGCCACACCTAGACTACACTGAGAGTGTTCTGCATGCTTATAAATGGACCTGCAGGATTTTATCTTTAGTGGTTGTATACATATCTTTTTTTTCATATTCTGTGTGTGCCACAAAATTATTTATAATCAAATTAATTCATAGTTCATGGCACTTAGCCAGATAACTCAGTAAAAGCTTTGTAAAACAAACGCTCTTTTACAACATGTGGACTCAGTCACACATCATGGAAAGCCCTTTGGATTAACCAAATGGTAGTTTTAGTTTTCTTTTGTAAAGGAATCAGGACAGATAATGGAGGACTGGATGGCTCCTGTCATCCGGATTTGTCATCCTAGCATGTGGCAGAACATGTGATGTTCATCCCATCGGCCTTGATACGAAACGGCTCCTCTACCCCTGTGTTGCGTTTCTGTTCCAGGTAGGAGAAGGGAGACCATAGAGGACAGAAGAGTGGTGGCAGCCAAGCCTTGTCCTTTAATTAGTTCTGTGAGAAGCTCCATCAGGTGAAGAGGCCTCCACCTTTGCTGTCAGAACTGGCCACTTCATGCTGTAAGGGAAGCTGGTCATTGTCTTTTTTTCCTTTTTTAAGTCAGGTATGTTGTGGCCTTGATAAAAATTGGAGTTTGGGGAGTAAGGAAGAAGAGGAGAATAGACATTGGTATGTAGTGGGTAGGATCTCCTGCACAGGAATTTACATGTATTAATTTTCATAGATCTGTTCTCAAAACCACAATTTCCTACTTCCAGTGGGCAAAAGCCAGCTCTGTTTTAGAAATATAGCGCTATATCTTCATTCCTGTTTTCTCAGGTCAAAACCTTAACTTATCTAAGGTTTGTGCCTCTAAACTTGATTGACATAGCAGGAATTTATAAAACCTGGCTACTGTGAGTCGTATTTCTGCTTACAGGCTGGCGGGGCGTGTGCTCACCAAGCAGGAAGGGGGCTGCTTCGTCCCAGCAGCTCTGTCCTACCGTTGGCCTGATCAGCCCAGAGCGGGCAGCTCTCACTTGGTGTGTTGCTGAGTAAGCACATCTGTAAAACCCAGCTTTTGTCCCAGAGCACAAGTCTCCGGCCAGCTTCTGACCTTCCCCATCTACAACCAAAAATAAGGGTTTTTTTTTCTTCCAAGATGGAGCCTGTTGGATTCAAGGCACTAGACCCTCCTCCTAACTGGCCATGGGCCCTGCTCTTTCCCTGTAATGGCTGCCAGTATGTGGCACACTGGCAGTCCTAACGCGTCTCACTGCGCGCTCATGGAGGGGTTGGATTTCTGTGTTGACTGTAGAGTTCTGGTACACTGTGGGTCAACTGTAGTGTACTACCTTCCACTATATCTTAGTTACTTTTCTCGTTGCTGGGAAAAATACCTGATGCCACAAGTTAGATGAGGAAAGGTTTACAGTATTTTAGCTTACAATGTGTAGAAGTTTCAGTCCATAGCCAGCTGGCTCCAACGAAGGGTGGTATGGCAGAGTGGCAGGCAGGAAGCGGTGAGCCTTCCTTCTTTTTCCTTTTATTCTATCCAAGCTGCAAGCCTATTGGTTGGTGCCACCCACACCCAGACTGAATCTTCCCTCTTCAGTAAACCCATCACTCACACCCAGAACTATGCTATACCAATCAGTGGACTAATCCAGTATCACGCACTCATGATCCAGTCACTCCCAAAAGCCCCATCTATGAGCACATGAGGCTTTGAGGGGATGTCTAGATACAGGCTGTAACACACTATGAGGCTCTTCGTGCCCCTGTTCGTACAGGGCCAGTTGTTTTCGTCATCCTGATTCCACTTTAGGGGACACCTTTCCTTTTAGCCTCTATGGGCACAACAAAGGGAAGGCCCTTTTCTTTTAGCTCTTATAGGTCCACCATTTGGCCGCAGATTAAAAAAAAAAAACCAAAAAAACCCATATTTCACTCTATGCCCAATTCTGCTCTATCTCCTGAACTTCAGTGATGAAGTTTTTTGTCTTTCTTTTTTTGTTATTTTACTTTTGAAATTTTTTGTGGTGCCAGGGGTAGAACACAGGGTCTCAAGAGTGATAGGCAAGTGCTCTACCACTGTGCTCTATCTGCAACCCCAAGTTTTCTTAATCATAATAATAGAAAAACTTTGATTGAAGCATTTATGCTGTTGAAGCAGATGCTGTTCTAAGTGCTTGGCTTAGACTCCCTCACTTAATTCTCAGAAAACCCAAATGAGATGTATGTATCATTGTGAGCCCATGTTCAAGAAATTGAGGCAGTGAGAGGGGATTGTCTCAGGGGCACATATTCATGGGCGATGGTGTGATTGGAAGTGCCCTCCTACTGCATCGCTTCATCTCTGCCATGCCTGACCCGCGATGGAAGAGCTTGGTGGTTGGAAGCGTGGGCTTAGGAGTTAGGATGGGTTTGCCTTGCAGTTCCACATCTGACTGTGTGATCTGATGTAAGCTCTTCATAAATCTCTACTCATGTTTTTATTGCTTCCTCCTCTTTTATCCTATAGCTCCTGGACATAAACTGTTCTTGCTGAGCAGTTAGGTCTGTCATGAGGTAGCTTCCGAGCATCCAGGGGCACCAGTCCATGGAAAAGAGATTTTTCTTCCAGTTGCCAACCAGTCAGAGGATTGGGCTAACACTAGATCTGGAAGGTTCTTCATTATAAGTGTGTTTTGCTCATATCATGAACTTTCTTCTGGTAAATCAATTCAAAACATAATTCCTCAACTTTTTTTTTTTTTTTTAATAGTAACTGGCCTTTCAGTGAGCATGGCTCTTGGGGTCCATTGCTAACCCCTCCCTAGCACCTGGTCCATGACCTGCAGCTTGGGCCTCACCTGGGGACTTGTTAGAGTTGAGACACTCAGGTCTGTTAAACCACCATCTGCTTTTTAACAAGATCCCCTGGTGATTCACGCACCCATTAGAATTTGAGAGGCCCTGTTTTAGTACATAGCTTTAAACATGTTCTCACACTTTGCTGGTAGGTCTTGCTACTGTAGTATTGGGCTATCTGATCTGACGTGCTAAATCTATTTTACTTAAGTTTAGGAGTAATGGCACTTAATTTGAGGATGCTTAACTTGGCCACTCATTAAAACAGAAAAGCAGTCTGAGGGTGTGTGCTTATATTTATAAGCACCACCTAGCAACAGCAATAGTTAATTCTTAGCAAACCAGATGAAACATTTCCCCTGAGATTTCTTACCTGTCCCTTGGAACTTGAAGAGTGCTCATAACAACCAAAAAAAACTTTTTAAAAGAATTCTTTAAGAGAAGTAGTAAGGAGGAGACTTGAGGGGGAGACCAGTGGTTACTGTGGTTGAAGCTTGTTTTTCAGTATGCTCAGCTGGACTTGGGAGGACAGGATGGGCTTTTGGCCAGTCACATTGTCCTATAAGCTGTGACTACATGGGGTTTACCACGTTTAGCTGATTTCAGAAGGAGATTACATTGCTGATGGGAAGTGACACTGAATGTCATTTCAGGAATAATACCCAGGCGATTCTCAAAATTTGGAAGTTTTTGTTGTGCCAAACTGGGGTGTCTCAGTCTTGTATCCATGGATATGGGGAGGGGACCTTTTTCTGCCTGGCCTCATCTGGCAAATGTGCTTTTTTTGCATTCACTGCATTGAGTTCATCATGCCTGTATCCCTGCCTTTCTCTGTGACCATCCTAGCTGGTTGTGCTTGGGGACATATGTGTTCTTACCCCACTTCTCCTCTTTTTTTTTTTAATGTGGGTACCGTGGGTCAAACTCAGGACCTTGCACTTGCCAGGCAGGCGCTTATGCTGCTGAGCCATCTCACTGGCCCCCCACCTCTCCTTTTTACTGTCCTTCTTGCTCTTTCTGGAGTTTTTATGCCGGCTTAGGCATCATCTAGGCTTTAAGTGACTAAGTGGAGTTTCGTTCCCACCAGCTCTGTGGGGCGTTTCAGGTTTTGCCGTCATCTCACTCTCCATGGGCCTGCAGGTGCCCAGTGCCCATCTGCATCTTCATTGCCTGTGAGTGGAACTGAGGTGTTTGGAAGTGAAACGAGTTGTCTGAGCCCAAAGCTGTGGAGCTGGGACCAGACTCCACAGGGTTCTGCTCTCTCGTTCTGTCTGGACCCCGTTCCTCTTGTAGTCAAGGTGGGCGCCTTCTAGTTCCTTTCTGATCAGCAAGTGTGGGAAGGGGCAACTTCAAGGAGCTTTTGTCTTTCCTGATCATTCCTTCAGGATCTATAGTCACAGGACATATTCCTTCTCTTATTTTTAGTATACATCTTCTGCAGGATCCTAGGTGTTTAGAACTTGATCTTTTAGCAATTGGGACATTGACCGTGAATTATTTATTGAAATTTCTTGATGTGTTTTGTGCTTTCAGAAGGCAGCTCAGTGATGGAATGAATCATTTCTCTTTTTGACTCTCTTAGTCCAATTTTTATTTTTTATTTTTAATGCAAATTCCTTGTCTCTTTGATGCAATTAGCATTTCTATTAGGCAGAATCTCTCTCACACACACACATGCATACATTTAACTTGTTTAAACAACCCTGGCAATTTTTATGGCCCCATTTCCTGCTTGCCTTTGATTCCTCCCAGCTTATTCATTCAGCTGCTTTGGGAGGGAAGATCAGGCACCTCTACTGAGTGGTACATAGGCTCTGGAAAAAAACAGAACTGGATTCAAATTCTGTGTCTCAGGGGTTTCAAAGGGGTTTGAAAGCTTGAGTAAATACCTTCTTCAAACTCATCTTTGCAGTTTTTTCCTCTGTAAAATGGGACTGATCGTGACCAACTCACGGGATTATAGTTAGAAATAGACCAGCTATTATAAGAGTTCAATGTATTATTGATTTACTCCTAACACCTGCAAGGGAACTGGTGGCATAATCACATTACTATTTTAAAAAATATTTAACACTCTTATGGCTGATTATCTGTTTTCACATGCCTAATAATAATTCCTGACAATTCCGCCCTGCTATTCTTGGTGAACAGAAGGTGAATTAAATTGGCTTCATCTTCTGTCTTCTCATGGTTCCATTGGGCAGTTCACTATCTTTCTTTTGAGGACCCTGTAGGTCCTAGAGGAAGATGGTGTCATGTAAAGGTTTAGCAGTAGCTCTTTTAGAAAGGGCTTAGCAGGAGCATTTACCTTGGTAACAAATCCTGCCCTGAAGTAAAAAGAGACTTTACCTTCATCTATTCAACAGGTGTAGCATCTCAGTATCTGCAAGCGTTGATTTCAGGACCCCTCTCAGATACCTCTCAGATGCTCTAGTTTCTTACATAAAATGGTGAGGTATTTGTGTATAACCGACACGCATCCTCTCGTAAACTTCAAATCATCCCTAGATTACTTATGCAATATGATGTAAGTGCTATATAAATAGCTGCTATACTGTATTGTTTAGGGGGCAATGGCAAGAGTAAAAAGTCTACACGTGTTCCGTACACACACTACTTTTTTTCTGAATATTTTTGATCTCTGGTCAGTTGAATCTGTTAATGGGAAAACTGGATGTGGGGGGCTGACTGGTTCTGGAGGACCTACTAAGTGCCAGATGTTCTAGGTGCAGGGATCCAGTAGTGGTCTGCAGGCAGCGATCTAGCTGGGTCCTTGCTTTAGTATAGTACGTATGTGTGGGGGGTAACAAATGGCAACAAGACAAGTGAACAAGAAAATATCTGTGACTGATGCATGTAAAGAAGAAAGTGAAGCAGAGATGTGCAGAGGTCAGAGGCTTCTTTGGATAGGGTGATAGGGAAGCCTTTCTGAGATAATGACATAAATGGTAGGAATGAACCGGCTATGGGAAAACCACAGGGGCCAGCATTGTAGGAGCGGGAATAGCTTGTGCAAAGGCCCTGTGGTATGATAGAGCTTGAAGGGTTTGAGAAAAGGAAGTGTGGAGTCATGTAGAGCAAGAATGGTAGGGTGGAGAAAGAGTGGGAGAGACAAAGCAGCCAGATCATGTAGGGTTTTGTGAGTCATGGTCATGCATTTGCAGTTTTTTTCTGATGGCAAGAAGAGAAAGGATGTTATCTGATCTGTGCTTTTGGAAGGTCACTCTGACTTCAGGGCTGGAATGTGTGGCGGTGTTCTGGAGATGATAGGGCCTTAGACTAAGGTGATGGTGGTTCCAGCCTCCGAAGCAAAGACCTAGGTACAGTTGGTTCATCCATAGCTTCAGCCCTCAGTGATTTAAAAATCATATTTGAGGGCCGGTGAGATGGCTCAGCGGCGTAAGCGCCTGCCTTGCAAGCGCAAGGGCCCGAGTTCGACTCCCGGATCCCACATACGAAAAAGGGGCCGGTGATATCGCTCAGTGGCACGGGTGCCTGTTGGCGCACGAGGTCCTGAGGTCGACCCCCCGGTACCCACAAAAAAAAATCATATTTGAAGCTGGGGTGCCTGTTCCTTTCTTTCCGACTAGGGTCAGGGGGTGCCCTCCCCTCCCCTCCTCCTGATTACCCCCTGGCCTTGTGTGATGGTTATTTAAAATAGAGAGCACACTGTCATTTTGCCTTCACATGCTTCGTTCACGTCATTGTTCTTTTCTGGCAGTTTTTGCTGGAGCTACAGTTTCTGAAGCTGCACATTCATCTATGAATAGGGTTTTTGTGAAAGTGGACTTAGCCTGGTTTGTTTTCTTTGACATCAAATGGGTAATTGAACAGTTTTTAACCTGGGACCAGAAGGGCACATGCAGTTGTGTTTATGAGGACAAAGCGGTTCTTTTGATTGCAGATCAGTAGGTGGTAAAATTAGGAAGCTTTATATCTGAAAACTTTTAAAATATTTGAGTAACTGGAACTGGCAGATCTGACTTAAAATATTTGGCTCCATGGATGGACTGTCCTAATTTTTACTTTAGAAAATATAGCCATTTTGGTGGAATAGATGATATTTTGGGAAATTCTCAGCAAGGAAGAGTTGGACACTTTTATTAATACTTAGTGTGTCACCTCTCGATAGAGAGGACCGAGTGGGAGAGGGAATTGAAGGTGGGTAGGCTTGTGGCAGAATTTTCTCCAAGCTTTTCCCACTGCTCACACCTGCTTCTAGGCCCCCTTTTGGGTGACTACGTGTCAGTCCCGTTGGAGGAAACCCCCTACATGTTAGCTATCAGAAAAGGCAGTGATTATCACAATCTGAGTCATGCTTTCCTGAGGAAAGCCTCTAAGTGAAAGGAAACATTCTATTTCCTATTTTCAGAGACCCGCAGAGGGGAAAACCTTTGGGTTTGGGAGTGAATGTGCATGTGTGTGCATGTGTCTGTGTGTGTTTCCAACTTTCCTTAAATATGCATTAATTGTCGTGCGTGTTCTCAGAGTGCTTTTAGAATCACAGTGTCTTCAAGAGAATAAAGTCGACATACCAGCTGGAATCTGATCTGTGAGTCAGGAAAGGCTAGCTCAGTGCGCGGGGTGGACCTGACTCCCCGCAGCACCTGTTGGAGCTGTCAGCACCATCTTAACACAGATTCCAACTGGAGTCTTGACGAACCGTGAACAGACGACAGGTCTGTGAGCAGCATTGCAAAATATGGCCCCGGGTACACTGTTGCTTAAAATTAATAATAAGTATTTAAAAAAACATACGAGCCAGGTGTGGTGGTGCATACCTGTAAGCCTGGCTATTTAGGAGGCTGAGACAGTAGAGATACAAGTTTGAGTCTATCCTGGACAACTTAATGATACCTTGTCTCAAAATAAAATACAATAGACTGGGGATGTAGGTCCATGGTAGAGCACTTGCTTAGCATGTGTGACAACCTGCATTCCATTCTGAGTACAGCAAAAAGGTAAACAGTAAACAGAAATGTTCTTTGCTAGTGAGATGTCCAGAGATGTAGGAGATGAAGTGATTTGGTTATAAACACCCCCAGGCCAACTTGAAGGACTTCAGATAGAATCAATCTATAAAGAAAGGCCTTTCTTGGAGATAGGGAAGG
Organism: Erethizon dorsatum; assembly: GCA_028451465.1. Classification (NCBI taxonomy): domain Eukaryota; kingdom Metazoa; phylum Chordata; class Mammalia; order Rodentia; family Erethizontidae; genus Erethizon; species Erethizon dorsatum. The sequence goes on along the minus strand of CM051823.1, from coordinate 134,690,865 downwards.
TCTTCATTCTTGATCGGCTCTGAATCTGCTGGACCCAAGGTATAGGGAAACTTGAGCACTTATCAATAGGGGACTGGAGCCCTGATGGTTTAGCCTGAACTTTGCAAGAAACCCTTTCCCAGCCACATGCAGGTGGTGCCTCCTGACAGATGTCTCCGCAGCCCTTGAGCTTCCTTTCCAGCATCGTATCACCTGGGAGCGTGGATGTGCAAATTCTTGGTCCCCAGCTCCAACACACAGCATCAGAAACTGGAGCTAGGACCCAGTTGGGAAGCTGTGTTTTAACATGATCCTCAGGTGATGCTGGTGCAGGCTGACACTGGAGGACCGAGGGGTCTGTACCACTCATGTGGAATATTCAGAAATTAATGACCGGAGTCAGACGGTCCCCCACAAATCTTGCCAACGGATGGTTTTTAGCGAATGCAAAATGACTAAATAGGAAAGAGAACTTTCCAATAGGGACAGTCATGACACATTTAAATGAAAAAGTTAATGTGGCTCGGTTCCTAAGTGCTCTTCCTGCAGAATAGGCAGGGAAGAGTTAAAGCTGTTCTCCCCGGGCTCCTGGCCAGCTGCTCAGTCCCGGGTCCAGGGCATCCTTTTATTTGGTCCCTCTGTGAGTGCTTGGCCTCAGGGAGAGGAGCTTGTTTCATGGATCTGAAGGGACCTGTTTGGGTTTTGTGTGGAATTTCCAGACCTTTTTGAAATGGAGGAGCAGAATGTAACACCTTTTCCCTCCATTTTGAGAAGAGAGTTGACAGTTGTTCTTTCTCACTTAGCTCTCAGGTTTTGGCTTTAAACAAAGTCGTATGGAGATGTAAAGAGAAATGAGGGGGGAAAAAACCAGAAAAGAAGAATACTTGGAGTGGCAAATATGTTGCGCTTCAAGGTGAAAAACTCTTTTTGTCTCAGTTCATGGATATTGAATCATTGCAGATAGAATGTGAGAACCCTACAGTTGACGAAAGGCAAGGGAATAAAAAGGACACTACAGAAGGGGACACAGAATGCCAGGATGGTGTTGTGACTTGGAGTAGGGATAGCAAACTTGGATGCCTAGAGGGGCCAGTCAGGCAATGTCAGAAATGGAAGTATGGGGGCAAGTGAGACAATAGAGTGTTGTTGAGATTGGCAAATACAAAGACACACATATTGTGGAACTAAAGTTTTCAGGTCTTTGAGTTTTGGTTGTTGTTTTCAAATGAAGCTGAGTATCTATGTGACATTTCCCAGTTTTTAGAAAAACTGTCTATAGCTTTTTTGACTTATATCAAATAAAACATACTATAGGCCAGTTAGCAATACCTCTATGAACAGCCAGTGATGGGTGTTAGCTATCCTAGTGACAAATGTACCTACAAGAGGTGAATAAAATTGGCTGCATGGTAAATCATCGACTATTTGGTAAATTGTTTATTAACTTGTAATCACATTTTCCACTTAACTAATTCCATTATTTCTAAAATTACAAAGTACAGTTCTGTTCAGGTATTGCTAAGCCACAAATGCTGATACCCTGAAGGACCTAGCAGACCACTAGGTTTTCTCCAGTATGAACACAATGATCTGGATTCTCTTGATCGAGTTTGCTTGTACAGTATTGGCTGTGGAGTATCAGCCTGTGGCAGGAGCTCCTTTTTATTTTTATTTTATTTTTTATTAGTACTTGTTTTTTTTTTTTTTTTCTTTGTATTCAGGTACCGGGAGTCGAACTCAGGACCTTGTGCTTGCCAGGCAGGCGCTTATGCCGCTGAGCTATTTCACCAGCCCTTATTAGTATCTGTTTGCAGCACATAATGTTGACATTCCTTGTGCAGAGTTGGTGCATATACGTCACACATCTTAATTTCTTTTTCATCCCCTTTCCCCCCTTCTTCCATATTTTGATCACCTTCCCCTTTGAGAAAGATGTCTCTCTCTCCTTACTTCCTGTGATCTTTTATTTTGCTCTTGATTTATATTTTGGGTTTCTCATGAGATGCCATGCAGTATTTAAGCTTGTGTGTCTGATTTATTTTGCTTATGCTCTCAAGGTGCATCCATTTTCCTACAAATGACTAGCTTATCTTTCTTTATTGTAGGAACTCTTTTTGAATATTCAGATTTCATGTGTGGCCAAAAATAGAGAATATGTTCAAATTTTGGTGCTGGGCTGTGGGGTCCTATTTGAATTTTTTTGTTGTTAGTTGATTCCAAGTTGTTTCTATCTTCATTGTGCTGTGAATTGGCAAACCAAACAAAACTAACAAGAAAAACAGTAGTAGCTCAAGTACTTAAAACTGGAGTAGCATTCACCCTAAAATACAATGTATAAAACTTTGCACCAAAACCAAGGTATTATTATAACCTTTCAGTTTGCTTTGTGAGTATATAGACTATGTCTATTACGTATACGTACATTGAGATTATACACACATCCATATCTTCACACACACGTGCATGTATGTTCACGATAAATGACATTAAATCTTCATTAGGTTTTTATTTCAATCTTAATGCCTTTTAAAAGCGTAAATTTTTTTTTTTTTTTTTTTTGTGGGTACCGGGGGGTCGACCTCAGGACCTTGCGCGCCAACAGGCACCCGTGCCGCTGAGCGATATCACCGGCCCCTTTTTCGTATGTGGGTTCCGGGAGTCGAACTCGGGCCCTCGCGCTTGCTGGGCAGGCGCTTAAGCCGCTGAGCCATCTCACCGGCCCCCAAAAGCGTAAAATTTTAAAAAAGTATAGATTTTCTTTTTCTTTTGTACCCGTTGCTCTGCTTCATGCTAGGGACAGGAAGGTGGGTTAGATTTAATTGGAGCCGGTCTCCAGGAAGCCTGCAGTTTCATGGAGAGACAAGCAGTTAGCAGCCAACAGTTACTCAGATTCTTTCTGGGTCCAGCCCTTGTGAAGGCTTTTCTGAATTCTCTTATTCGGTTCTCACAATGCGTATTTGACACTGGCACTTTTATCATCTTCTTTTTAGAGTTAAAGAAACCAATCTCTGATGTAGCTGAGGTTTCATAGGAAGAAAATGGGGATCAAATGAAGAAACATTTGATTCTAGAGCTCGACCCCTCTCTTCGCTGCTCTTTGGTAGGGACCATAAATCTGGCTTAGTACTAAGTTCCCAGAACAAGGGAAAAAGTTACATTATTAACAGTGTCATTTGAATTGATCCACTTAAATATAGCCTGTAATTTTACCAGTGAACAAAAACGTTCTAGAGACTATTATATCTGTTTCTTTTTTCTTTTTAAATATCTGATTAGACTATGGCAAATGGGAAAAGACAGACTTTTAAACATATTTAACAAAGATTATGGAACCTTCAGGAAGTCACTTAGTATTTTTAGGTTCTAGTTCTCTCATACAGTAAAATTCTGAAATTCTATGACTATAAATTTTAAAAAGACTAGAAGGAAATGCATCAGAATGCCCCACTGGTCCTCTAAAGGTAGCAGACTGGACAGTGGCTTTAGTCCCCTTATTTGTATGTATTAAGGCAGTCAAGTTGGTTTCTTCTCTACCCAGTGCTCTGGCTTCTGTCCACTTGGCCTCTTGTGTGGGAAGCCTGGGGATAAGGCTAGTCTTAAGGAAAACATGGGGCTTACCTTCACGTCTTCTATCCAGGATGTTGGCCCTCATGTGCTAGCTGCCATACCTGCTCTCTGTTCCCTCCAAACAGCTTGCCCATCTGGGTTGTTTCTTCGTCAGCTGTGTCTGGGTTGGTTTGACGCATGTTAATCCATTATAGCCAGATGTGTCAAGTTGTGTTGTTTGAATGCAAGATTTAAGGTGTTGGCACTCAGATTTTAGGGGGCATAATAGTTTCTGGTTAGGACTGGACATTCCCAGCCCTAATCCTTAGAGATTCTGGTGATGTCTTCGGCTGTGGTGGGGCTCAGAGGGCTGGGTGTTTAACAGGTGACCAGGTAAGTATTTGTAGGTGGGGTGTGAATCACTATTTGTGATCCACTGACTTTTAGGAAGTTTGTTCTTAATTTTGTGGGTAATTTAATGGGGAGATAATGCTGAGGTTGGAAAGGTGGTGTGTTGCTGACAGAACTGTGGATGAGGAGGACTTTGGAGAGGAGCATGAGTGGAGGGTGAGAGTCCAGCTGGGAGGCCTTCGGGAGGCCCCCTGTGAAGCCCTAAGCTGGCGCAGAGGCCTGTAGAAAGGTGGGGAAAGATACAGAGAGAGGGGCAAACCAGGAGCACTTTTGGAGCCTCAGCGGGGTCTGAATATGGGAACTTGGAGGTCCTGGTCTCATGACAGCATAGCCATATCATTAGAAATGTGTTAGGTTCTGGGGAGGATGTGCTTTGTGTTTTAAGAGCACCCTTTATGCTTTATTGATACTGACCTGAAAAGCTGTGTATCTGCCAAAATAAAACCCTTTAATCTACATAACCAGTAAAAAAAAAAAAGTGAAAAAATCATAAATGTTTGAGGACGTAGATGCTTAACCCGATTTAAACATTACACAATGTATATGTGTGTCAAAACATCACATGATGCCCCATTATGTATTAGTTTTTAAAATGTAACAAATAAAAAGGTTATCTTTTATCCTTTCTTCATATATTTTCAGTTTTATCCTATATTTTTAAAGCTCCTGTTAAAAATTAATTTTCATATTATGCCTCCCTATATTATTTTTATAATTTACATTGTAAAACTGCAATTAAAAGTCAGATTCTAATACTGTAAATGTTCATGTTTTAATTAAATGTATTTTCAAACAAACAAATGAGAAAAGCTGTTCTGGGGTGTAGCTGATATATCTTGCATAATGCTACCATCTTGCTTGATCCCAACATTTAAGAAAACAAAGTGCTCTCTCCTATTACAGCTCTCTGATTGTCTCATGTTTTAATGAGGTGCAAATATCATACATTTTGGCACATGCAATGTGCTAAAATAGGGTAGTGTTAGCTGAAATTCAGGTTCTCAAACTTGAGTGTGAAATGATGCAATATACATGAATGTGACACCTTGAATCATTCCTGTGCAGCACACCCTAAGTCATAGACTCACAAAATAAAATACAGAGGATTACAGTGCTATAGGGTGGTAAATGGAGATCTAAAAGCATGCTGGTCAATGTAAAATGTATCTTGGAGCAATCCCTAAACTCTTGTCCAGTGTGTAGTGAGCTAAGCAGTTGTGGCTGACATTGCTGGTTGTAGCAGCAGCATGGGTGGGTGACCACCTTCCTGACATTACTGCCTGCTTAGGGTTGCCAAAGTGAGTGGTGAGTAGAAGACCAGCCAAGGTGTGCAGGGCTCTGCAGAGCCTGGCACTAAAGGAAGGAAGTGGGAGATTCTTCTTGAACAGGCATGATGTAGCCTTTTTCTTATTCATCATTGGCCCAACTGAGCTTTAGAAGCAGATGAGATTTCTTCCATCATTTCTCGCATGTAAAGTTACCAAATTCTGTATTTAGTAGGATGAACTAAGAAATGATAAATTACTTTTCTCATGTGCTCTGTGTAGTTTGATATTGGCCCTTGCTAATTCCTCACCTCTGATTTTTAAATTAAAACTAACCCCATTTGCCTGAAAATGGAGCTTTTGAAGGGGCGCGATGTCACTGGAACACACTAGGAGCCATAGGACTCTAACTCTTGTCACTCCTTGTCTAACTTGAGTGCCCCATGGAGTGGCATTTCCACAAGTCTGGTGGGAGTTGATGTCCATTTTGCAGGTTTACTGAATACCTACTATGTGCCTGCCAGGTACAGTCCAAAGAGCTGAGAATACAGCAGTGTACAAAATAGACAATAACTTCAGTCTCCCTGGAGCTGAGGTTCTAGAGGGACCAGAGATGGGTGTGAGAAGGGGATGAAGAGGCAGCTTTAACTCGGGGGACCAGGGAAGGATTTCAGGGAGCACTGTGGCTGACAGATGGAAGAATGTTTTGGCAGAGAAAACAGCAAGAGCAAATGCCCTGAGACAGAGCATCTAACCTGTTGAAGAGGCAAGGAGGCACAGTGACTGTCACAGAGGGATTGAGGGAAGGGCAGCAGGAGCTGAGGTCCAGTGGGAAAGGGGAGGTCACATGGTATGAAGCCTCTGAGATCCTGTTAAATACTTTGGTTTCAGTACAGTGTTTTGGAGAGCCATTGGAGGGTTTTGAGCTAAGGGGTGACACCACATTTATAATTTAAGATTGTAATGGCGACTGTGCAAGGGTGAAATCAGATAACCAGTTCAAATGCTATGGCAATAATCACATGAAAGATAATGCTTGACCAGGTTGGGGCTTGACCATGAGAGGTGCTCATGCTTGGGGTGTTCTGAAAGGCCAGTAGGATTCACTGAGGGACTGGATGTTGGTAGGAGAAGATACCCCTAAAATGTTTGGTTTGAGGAATTGAAGGATAGAAGACGGAAGGATGTGGGAGAAGTGGGTTAAGGGAAACTCTGGGTTTGAAATCTGCAATAGCAATTAGCCCAGCAAGGATTAATGGAGGATGTTGATACTAGAGAGAGGGAGTTAGTGGCCATCAGAGTATAGATCGTCTTCAAGATTGTATAGTACCACCAAATAAAGGAGTGTAGGGAGAGAGGAGAAACGATGAGATCTGGGGCATTGCAGAGCTCCTTTAGAAATCTTGGAGATGAGCAACTAGCAAAGATTGCTGTGAAGTTGCTACCATAGGTAGGTGGAAAACGGGAGCTAGCAGTGTGCTGAAGGCAAGTGAACAAGGTGTTGTCAGAGGAGGGTGTTAGGTTAGAGGACAGCGGGGCAAATACTGCTGTCAGGTCAGTGAGAGGAGGGTGGAGATACACAGTAGTAGTTAGCCATGGGGAAGTCACTGATGAACTTGACAAGGTGGTGTTGATGGACTGGTAGGGGAACAAACCTGATTGAAGAGTGAATTTAAGAACAAAAGGGAGGAGGGGAATTGCTGTCCTGCAGAACTAACCGCTTGAAAAGCCCCTCCCTGAATGAACACAGTTATGTTGTATTCTCAGGATGATGTAACACTGAATGCATTTAATTTTAATTCTTTTAAAATCTGTAATCAACTTTTGTAATAGATAAGTGTTTGGTAACTAGATATTTGATAAATTGGGACATGCTACGCCCTCCCTGAACTGGGTAACAGGACACTGTAGATTATTCAATCTCTTACTTTAATGCTAACAAAGCCATTCATTTAGTGAATAGCTGTGTATTGGTGGCTTCTACAGAGAAGAGTTCTCTGTCCATTTCTTTCTCACATTGCTTTGGAAATGAGATTGAATAGCTCTCTATCTGGGTTCTGTATTATTCCATAGCTTACCTAGTTATGTAGAGATGATTTTTATGGACGGATCCAAAAACTTGGAGGAATTTCTCAGTGATGATGATTTACCACTGTATCTTGTTCATCTGAGGCATCTAGAATGCCATGGAATTGTGCATAAATAATGTCTGTTACAGCCCATGGGTGTAGGCCAATTGTTAGCAGGAAAATTGATGCAACTAGAGATAAACCAACCAACTTTAAATATCATTCATCAAATATTTATTGAGCACCTGTCATTGGTAATGTTTTCTCCTAGGTCCAGTGAGCCAGGCAAACTCCCTGTTTCTTTGATATCTCTGACCAAGTGGTGTGGAGTATGGACAGGTCAACAGGCATTTAAACCACAGGGCGTCGTAGAATCCCAGAGCAGGTACTGCAAGGGAAAGTACTGCAAGGGAAGGAAGTAAGGGACATCCAGATTGAGACCTGTGGGATGCACAAGAGGTAGCCAGGCCTACAAGCAGGTGAAAGAATGTTCTTGGCAGAAATCTGGGAGGCAAGAGACAGCATGACGTTTGCTGGCGAGTGAAAGAACTCAGTTACGCTGGGTCTCTTGTGAGGTGGAGAGATGCAGGGAGGAGGGTAGAAATCAACAGGGCCCTTTTAAAATGCCTCTAAGGAGCTGGAAACCGGTGAAGGCCTTTGTCTTCCAGTGACCTTCCTTTGTGGGTGAAGTGTGTGTGTGTGTGTGTATACAATCGTTCTTGCCATTTTCTGAAGCAGTTCTGGAGCCCTCTTTTGTGTTTTTTAGTTGAGCTGTCATTGCTGCTTTGATGTCCTGCACTGATTCAAAATGTTCCCCTTTCATGATCATTTGACTTTGGAGAAGAGCCAGAAGTCACACAGCACCAGATTCAGTGAATACAGTGGATGAGAACACACTATCATGTTTTTATTTGACAGAGGGTGCCATAAATATTTTGAATTGATTCAGGACATCGAGGCAGCCACAAAAAGACACTTAGGAAAGAGGATTTCCAGAACTGCTTCAGAAAGTGGCAAGAATCGTGGGTTAAGTGTTTGAAGTGAGGGGAAGTATTTTGGGGAGGGGAGGATTAATGGCAGTGTGTTTTTTACCATAATTTAAAGAATTTTTATTTAAACATTCACTATATGTTTTGATCACACCTTGTATGAGGATATATATGTGTGTATATACACACACATAATACATGTATATCATATACTTACATGCATATACATAAATATACGCATGTGTGTATTTATTTTAGGGCTCCTACCTGTTATTTGATTCAGAATTCTATTAGGCAAGCACTAGCCTCTGTTTTATGGAGCATGGCATGATACTGGGCTTTAGACCTGAGAGGACTGATCATCATCTTATGGGGGAGCCCCTGAATCTCAAGGGGAAAATGTCACTTAAGGGCTCTGTGAAGAAGGGACTTAGTGGGTATTTATTTCCTTTGGTTTGTGAAACAAACTGATCTGACTTTAAGCATAAGGAAACATAAAAAGATTTTGTTAAAAAGGAAGGATCTACTAAATGTTGATTTAACTTAAAAAGAAGAGATGAGTTTGGGCTGACGGGGGATGAGATGGAAAAGGGAAGCCAGGGAGAAGTGGAAGGGAGTGAAGGTGGGGGCTGGGGAGCGGCTCAAGGTCTGGGGCTGAGTCGGGTTGGAAGGGGTGTATCCCAGAGGTCACGCCCAGGTCTGTGGGTGTTTTGTGTGTTATCACCGGTGATGTGCTGCCCATTGCTGATTAATGATTCATAATGCTTTCTAGCTTGGTATATAATGTAGTCTTTGTGTGTGCAGAGACTTCACCCTAGCAGGGTCAGCCAAAGCAGCATAGCGCTTGTTGGAATCTCATCTCTGCAAGTGGCCAGAAGGGTCGAAGGGAGGAGGGGGAGTTGGAAAAAAATAATTAAGATATATTATGTAAGGATACACATTCCCTACGATGAAAGTAATCATTATGTATAGCAAATATGTACTAATAAAAAAAAGAAATATCATGGAAGCATTACAAAGAATTCCCACTTCCACCCCCAAGAAAGGAGTCCTCAGGTGTGTCAGATAAGTAATATAATCTAGTATTTCCAGCACTGCCTTCTCTCCCCGCCCTTTCTACTTGCTGCGTTTTGTACCTAATCTTTATGTCCATATAGCTACATACAGTAGAAGTGACTTTATACTGAAATCCTTGGTGGTGCATACCTATAATCCCAATACGTGGGAGGCTGAGGCAGGAGAATTATGAGTTTGAGTCCAGCCTGAACAATTAAGTAAATTAGTGAGACACTGTCTCAAAAGGGCTCAGGATGTAGTTCAGTGCAAAGGCCTTGAGTTCAATCCCAAATACCACCAAAAAAAAAAAAAAAAATTCATTTTTGAACATAGCTTTCGTGAGCCTTTCGAACTCAGGCTCTGATGAATCATACGCTTGCTATACCAGGTCCAGAGGCAGCCATGTGGGTATTCCTTTCTGAGTTCCTGAACTCTGAAAGAACACATAGTTTATACTTAAAACTAATGGGGCTTGATTATGGCAGGATGAAAAGAAAACACAAGAACCACCTCTAAAGGGTGTGGCTACCCTCTCTCTCTCTGGCTTTGCATTGTTTCCTAGATTGTTATGGTGGTTGACACTGTCACTTCTTTCCCAGAGTTAAACATATACTTGATTCTGGGAAAGCTTCCAGTTTCAGCAGGCCAATGTTATAATTCCATGGAATGTGGTTTTAAAGTAATTTAACACAGTAAATTTTTAGTTTGTATTATTACTGTTTAAAAAAATCAACCCTAATTTTTCTGCTCCAATCCCCATACACCCCCCATTGCCCCAAGATGATTTCTGAATATATGATCATTTGGAGGCATATATGTAATTTTAACTTTAAATTTAACATCTGTATCTGTAAATTTTAGCAATTTGAAATTTTGTCTTATGACTTCTTTTTGTGCCAGTAGGCTTATTTTCACATCCTGAGGCTGCTTTTGCTTCTTCTTCATCTTAATAAAAATCCCTACAATGGATGTTGCAAAAAAAAAAAAAAAATATGTATATCGGTACCTTTTTCATGTTTTCTTTTTCTTTCTTTTTTTTTTTTTTGTGGGTACTGGGGGTCGACCTCAGGACCTCGCACGCCAGCAGGCGCCTGTGCTGCTGAGCGATATCACAGGCCCCTTTTTCGTATGTGGATTCCGGGAGTCGAACTTGGGCCCTCATGCTTGCCAGGCAGGCGCGTACGCCGCTGAGCCATCTCACTGGCCTTTCATGTTTTCTAGTTTAAAATTTAACTTAAACTTGAGATACTAGGTAAAGTTCCAACCCTGCTCTAAGAAATTCCATCTCCTAAAATCATGGTTTCATGAATCAAGGAGAAAAGAAACATTTTCTAAGAATAATAACAAAGGAATAAAAAATATAAATTACCTATAAACAACCTTAGGAATTTAAGGAGAAATGTAAGAAAAAATTTCCTTATTAAGTGCAATTGTGGCAGACTTCCTGCCATAGTTATGTGAGGTGTAGTCAATCTTTCAAAATGATTTAATTGTCATCGAGAGATCTCAAAACAGTTTTGTGACTTAAGACAGATAATTATCCCTGGTGGTAACTATGTAACTGTAATGTTATATGTCAGGAATTGAGTTGTTTGGTTTATTTCTTGTTCTGTGAGTTAACGTTCTCTTTTCTCTTTGAACAATGATCATTTTCATCCAAAAGCCAAAATGATAGTATTAACATTTGTTCTTGAGATGGTCAAGGATGCTGTCTGTCAATCTACTCAAATTAAGACCTGGCAGTGAAGGTCTTTAATCAGCACTTGATAGGGAGGAAGATAAAATCTGAAAGTCTCTCCAGCAAAGCTAGAGTCAGCTTTTTAAAACTCCTGGCTCTCAGCAGAATATGTTTGGGGTAAAAGTGGGAGCACACACCTGTAGTAGTTGCCTACAATAGAGGAATAATTGTGTAACTCACAAAGACATTGCCTGGAGAGAAAAAGCATTCATGCATTCATTGTCTGTCTGTCAGTTGTGGCTGTACAACTTTGTGTATGGGCCATTCCTCCTTCTGAAACTTCTGTGGCTGATGCAGTATTGTCAGTGGTTAGGAGCAAGGACTGTGGAGTTTGGATCTGAAGTTTGGATCCTTTACTGTCACTTCTTGGATGTGTGATTTCCAATAGGCTGTATACATTGCTTAGAGTTAAAGGAGATTAAAGCAGAGGAAGCTTTTACCACAATGTCTGCCATATTGCGAGTACTTAAACGCGAGCTGCTGTTTTATTGTGTGTTCTACAGGTATATCCTGCCACATACACACAAAAAATTCACTTCTCTAACAGGATACTTTCTGCTTCACATTAAACAAAGATATTCCATCTTTTGCAAATAGACAATCACACATCAGTGAGGGGAATGATAAAGAGAAAACAGAACCTCATATCCTTTGCAGGGTATGTTGATATAAAATGACATTGGGCCGGTGCTATAGCTCAGCAGCATAAGCACCTGCCTGGCAAGCGCGAGGTCCTGAGTTCGTCTCCCGGTACCCGCATATAAAAAAAAAAAAAAGACATTGAGGAGAGAAGCCAACTCTTTATTTTAAGCATCACGATGTGGAAGGTTAATTGTAAATGATTTCTTAAATTTCTTTTCTTGGCTATTTCACTAATGTAGTGTTTGGGACTTGACAGCTGCTGCCAGTGATGTATAGAATGCAATTATTAAATGATGGAGGTAACCTTCAAGGTCCTGTGTCTCGTTAATGCCCAAGACTGCTTTACCATGGTTCTTGATAACTGGTGGGTGTGGCAGTGATACATGGGTGTGTTCATGGTGTAGTGTGCCCGCCACTGAGTAATCGTCCAGGCAAAAGAGTTCCTCATCGAAAGTGCTCTGTCTCGCCAAGCCCAGTGAAAGAAACCAGCCTGGTTTCTTCTCGAGAGCCAAGAAGTTGTTTTGTAAGATCTGCTCCTGAAAGCACTGTGGGAATCGCTGTCAGAATGGTGCTTACCGCTGCTCTTTAGTCACAGAGTCGCTTCCCTGAATTTCCAAACCACAGAAGCTTACACTTTGCAGAGGACTTTCAGGCTGCCTGTGCAAAGGGGAGAAAGAATGCTCCCATGGGGGCCCTGGGAAGGAGCCCGGGGTGAAGTGGAATTTGTCGGGCTAGTGTTGAGTGACCTGGGCTTTCATGAGCAAGAATAGGGCCTGATGTTTGTTTTAGGATGAATGGGGTGTTAAATAAAAAGCTTCAAAGTTGACCTGATTTCCTGCCTGTCTATAGATGAAGTAGACTTTTGTTAAGGGAAAAAATATTTTTATATATTAGTGTATGGCAGCTTCCAGAATAGAACTTCAGCAGAGACAAATGTAGAAAAGGTGTTTTCAAACTGGAAAAACTGGTATGAGCCCAAGAAAGTCCTTTCCAACCGTTGAGGAGCTGGCATATAATCTTTTCTAGATTTGTTTATAATTTAGTACATTTGTTTAATATTTTTGTGTTAAATAATGCTTTAAAAAGTACATTTATAAAATATCTGTACTGCACCCCCCCCCAACATTATGTTTAGTACTCTGGGTAATGAGATGTGAACCATAATTAATAGATTCATATGTAGCATATTTTAGAAGCTGACAATTTTCAAACCCATTATTATTTAAAAATTGAAAAAAATTCTGGCTGGGCATGGTGGCACATTCCCAGAATCCCAGTACTCTTGGAGGTTGAAGCAGGAGGATTGCAAGTATGACCTCAGCCTGAGCAATTTAGCAATTTAGCGAGACCTTGTTCTTAAAAAGAAAAAAAAAAGGCTGGGGATATAGCTCAGTGTGAAGGCCCTGGATTTAATCCCCAGTGCTACTGGGAAAAAAAAAAAAGGAAGAAAAAATTGAAAAAATTTGCACAAAAACATCCCATGGAGAGTTAAAATCCAAGCTAAGTGGTAGCCCTGGCTTCAGGAATTGACTGCCTTGCTCTCTGAGAAAGTGGGGGTGAGGAATCCAGCTGAAAACCCCTCTCCCAAGGCTCTAAACAACCAAGGCAAGGTCAGCCACCAGCTCGTGTGGCTGATTGTGTGATGTCTGTAGACCTAGCTGTCAGCATTGATGTGCAGGTTAAGTTTGAAAAAAGGCCATGCCATCAATAAATGGTGGCAATTGATTTTTATTTTCAAATGTTTATTTATTTGGGGTGCATATAGGAGAAAATCTTATTTAGGTTTGGGATGGGGGCAGAGTTGGCCCTATGGGGAAGAAATTTTAGGTATTAGGCAATGCTGAGATGTTAATCTTGTACAGAATAGCTTTGCGATCTGGAAAATAGCCCGTGTATTAGATATATTGGATTATTTTTGACTTTTCCTGGGAATAAGAGAGATGAAAAACATCCTGGGACTATGATTCCAATACTATGATTTTTATATTTTTTTCCACCATCACTGGCTATAATTTGAAAGATTGATGGGGACCTTAGATCATCCAGCCCAAATGCATGTTCTTTTGAGCGAATCAGTTATTCCGTTTTATACATCGTTGTTAAGGATCTGTGGCCCAGAAAGTTACATGGGTAATATGTAGTGGTGAAGCCTAGATTAGAACCATAATCCAGAGTCCCAGTTCAGAAGGTTCCTGATTATACTATTTTCTCAACCTTACCTTAATTGCACCCCACCTCCAAATCCCATAAAACTTATGATTTTGTAGGCCCCATCCAGCAGGTGGTATACCATAGCCCTTTTCCTGTTTTGTAATGCAGTTCTGATCAGTAACTTGTGATATACACGTCAGGTTTTGGTGGTCCAGTGCTGAGGATCGTTTTATCCAGGGGGGAAAAGATGCCAATACTACTGATTACACAGTGTGTTCTGATACATTCGGTAATGTTGACAGGGCTAGGAGCTGTTCAGAAGAGCACTGAGTATTGTGTGTATGTGTGTATTTTGTGTTTGTGTGGTTTAGGAGATAGCTATTTGAGGATGTTTTTAAAGGATGAGGGGACTTTGCCAGATGTGTGTTAGTCTGTGTCTAACACAGACTTAGAAGCCTGCAGAGTCAGCATTCTAGTAATGTTGGAGGGCGATGTGGGTAGCCCATGATGGGCACAATCAGAAGGTTGTACTCACATTTTCACCTCACTCAGCCTGTTTCAGAATGGAAAGAGGTGGCTGGCAGTTCATTGGCAAGCCTCTGTCTTCTACTGAGCTGAGGAACACTGAATCGTCTTTACGTGTGATGGCAGGTGTCACTGTGTAGAGGTCATTTGTGTTCATGGTAGGTGCCTTGAGGCCCAACAGTGTGGGTGTGATCAGGTAGGAAGGTTTGTCTTAGATTCAGACACGGAGTCCAGAGCCTTCCTGTCATTCGTCCAAGATGCCGTTGGGAGAAGGTGTGGATGCAGCTTTGCATGTTCAGCTTCTGGAACCAGACACCACTGCCTTTCAGTTTCCATGGCCTTGGAGGAAACAGAATGAATGATAGGAAACAGCTGTTGCCGGCATGGCGGACAGAACTGCAACTGCATGGAGCAGTTTAGTAATCTCCAGAGCAGTGGTGGAAAATCCTTTCCAATTCAGCGCTTGGGGGCTGTGGGTGGCGATTTGCTTTCATATAGTTACCCCTTCCCTGTTGTCTTTCCATTGCCTGCAGGTTCTAGTTTTACTTGTCAAATGACGCAGGAATAATTTCTTATAACATTTTTAAAAAACATAACTGCAAGAGAGATTGTAAGAGGCAGCCCACCTTCCTTTCTCAATTAAGTCCTTATTTTTCTCAGTTGGGTGTCAGCACCATCCCGGAACCCTTCCTAGACATTTGCATATATGTTTATACGTATTGCACACATATTTGTTTTCTTTTATGTTAATAGAGTCACACATAGTTTAAAGATCTAAAACTTTTCAGAAGTAATCTTTATATAATCAAACCTAGTTAATTCTTCTGTAATTTAGGAATGGCTGTGAGAAAGCCTGGCTCAGCCGCCTAGGAGTAGGAGAGTGCCATCGCCCACACATACTGGGCTGGATGGTGGATTCAGGGTGCTTTATAGCAGGCCAGCTGGCACCTGGAGAAAGATCTTGGGTTAGCCTGACAAGGAGAACTGATATCCTGCTCTGAGAGTTTATCACCGACACACCAGTTCTGTATAAAACAAACACTTAGTCATTTTTATGTCAGAATCATAAAATGAGAGGTAGCCTAGTATATACAACCTTTGGATTTTTGACAACATGGAGAAAGAATGTGGGTCTTGTCTCTTTCTTGAAAGCCTGCTTCATAATTTTTCAAGTCTTACTTAGTAGGAGAGGTTGATCAATTTTTCAGCCAAAGGGTAAGGTAGCGTCTTTGAGTTTTGGTGCTGTGTGTGGGACCTACAATTGATAAGGGAGACCTTTTGGAAAGGGAAACATAGTTCTATAGGTAATTGTTCTATAACATTCACTGGCTGGTGACATTGTGGGGAGCAGTCGATGACAAATTGCTAAAATTGTCTTGTACATTTGAGCTTGCCAAGCCCCAGCAGAACTGGACTTGACATTTTTGGCCACTCCCTGGAGGACAGTAGCAATTGTCCCAGGAGTGGCAATTGCAGTTGGAATGCTGTCATTATGACCTCATACATGTTGTTTAGACAAAGGGGGAAGATGCCTTCTTGCATTGACAATTTGTGAGCCACCTGCTGTCATTTTTTCTTCTTCTTGCTCTGGAGGTGACCAGGACCTAGTGGTTAGAGTGCCTTCAAAAATTAACAAAACACAGGGGCCGGTGAGATGGCTCAGAGGCATAAGTGCCTGCCTGGCAAGCACGAGGGCCCGAGTTCGACTCCCGGATCCCACATACGAAAAAAGGGCTGGTGATATCGCTCAGCGGCACGGGCACCTGCTGGCGCGCGAGGTCCTGAGGTCGACCCCTGGTACCCACAAAAAAAAAAAACAAAAAAAAAAACCAAAACACAGACGTGCATAAAACCATAGAGTGTAAAGGGGTGTTGTAGTTATGAAGGAGACTTGGCAATATGTGCCTAATTTCCTGGCTCTTGAAGTCACCAGTCTCTTACATTTCACATTGCCAGTTGCTAACACAAAGGGGGATATTCTTGAAGAGAGATAGACTTTCGTGATCACTTACATATTTAATTAGAACTATTGCTATCAAATAAATGCTGGAGGCACCTTCAACGTTCAAGATAAGGGGTCATTTTGTGGCTTTTAAAAGAAATCCTAATCACTAGACGTAGTAGCACATACACAGTTAACTATTTTAATCTGGCTTTCAAGGAAACCAGGGTTTGTGGAAAATGAGGTTGAGAACATGGTGTATCCTCTATTACATGTAAAACTGTTTACGGTTTAGCGGGGTTACTTCTTTGACAGCGAAAAATAAGGGACATGCTGACACAATCGTTAGGCTCAGCCACTAGATTTACATTTTGCATTCATACATTTAAGCATAGACGAATTTGATCACATGTAGAATCAGCCAGAAAGGCAGCTTTCAGCTTTGTGTCTCTGTATCCATCCTACTCTTGACACCCTGCCTCACTTAGATATGTTACTGACTAAGGGAAGTCACACTGCAGACAGGAGCCACTATCACGTGTGTGTTGGCCAGCTTTCCATCATGATAATACAATGTGCAAGATAATCAGCTTATGAAGAGAAAAGGTTTATTTTGGTTCAGAGCTTTGGACCCTGTTGCTTTTGGGCCTGTGGTGAGGGGCATGTGGGAGAGCAAAACTGTTTACCACATGGCCAGGAAGCAATAGAAAGGAGGGGGCTGGGGTTCCACAGGTCCCCTTAAGAGCATGCCCCCAGTGACCTAAAGGCCTCCCATGAGCCCCCTTAAAGGTTTCACTGCTTCCCAGATGCACCAATCTGGGACCAAGCCTTTAACACCTAAGTCTTCGGGGACCATTCAAGATCCATACTATAGCATCTATTACAGGGAGCCAGCGGACCCAGCCTGGGATAGAGTCAAAAACCCTGTACTCAATCCTCATTCCAGCACTCACTGGTTGTATGACCTTGAGCATTCAGCTCTGTAGAGCTCATGCCTGCAAAGAGGGGATAATAATACATCATGGGGTTGTTATGAGTACGTGTGACTCACCAGGAATCAGTACCAAGCTCATCTTATAGAATAAAGATAGTCTCAGTATCTAGTACTTGTAACTTAAAATTTTTTTCTTCAGTATTCCTTTGTCGTGAAATGGAATGGTCCCAGTACTGGACAGCTGAGGCTTGGTCCTCAGTATTATTCACCATGGATAATTTTCAGTTGCTGATAGCCAACAAAGAGAAAGTCTACTTTCCCTCAAATCACCCTTCTGGAATTGCAGCCGTTCTGTGATTTACTTCCCTCTATTCCTCCTCCATCGTGACCACTCTGGTACAATAAACCCAGAATCTGTTCAAGGGCAGAATTAATCTTTACCACAGTGCACAGGAGTCCACGGTGGGAGGAATCCAACAATATGCAGTCACAGTAAGTTGTAAGTATGGAATCTCAGATTACCTTGGCACAGGTTTCAAATTTTGAAGTCTCTTCCAGGTGCTTCCATGGGAACAAAAGAAATTTTAACTCCACATAAAAGTTTTTTTAAAGCCATTTTGAAATAGTTAAACACAAACATTTCCCAATTGGGACATCCATGGTGTGAGTTCTGTGTTGTACATGCTCATCATTAGTTTTAGCAAGGAGACTTGTTTCGTGTGGTAATCATTGTCAGCCCTTGGTTGACTCATGCATTCCTAACTGTCACAGTAAGATCTGTGTTTATGTGAAATATGGAAACGATTTCCCCTCCTCTTTCTTTTGTGCTTGAGTTAGGATGGAGCAGCTGAGCTCTCTTCTTTGTTATCTTTAAGGAGTCTCCAGTGTTGAGCTCTGGATGGAGCTTGAGGGGGGACAACTGGCATTGTGGCCCGGCAGGTCTCCCCAAGTCTGGCTACCAATTGTGTAGTTCTAACCTCCCAGGGAAATGAGTGCCTTTCTTTTCCGCCACTCTCATTGCCTAACATTGGAAAAAAAAATGGAAACTAGAGTAACGGTGGAATCTCCAGGGGGAAGATTTACTCTGACTTTGTCTCCTTTATTGGGAGCCACTGTCTTGTGTCCTGGTCACTGCTTTCTTTTCTTTCTCTTCAGCTGACCTTCTGCTTGGGAATCATAAAGGTGGGGAAGGTGTAGTTTGGATGTTAAAGGCCTGGAGTTTAGCTACAGAAAAAGGAATCTTCCCACATTTTAAACAGTTTATCCTCCTAAAAAAGGAAGTTTTAATCTGTAGGATTAAAGAGATGTTTGGGAAAATGATCACAGGCTGTAAAGGTGAGTGGGAGCTGCTTTTATGGCATCCAACATGTTGTTCTCATCTTGTCCTTAGCAATCCTTTCTGTGTTTTGGCAGATAGAGTTTCTTCCTTCACAGCATAATGTTTTCCAACTGTGGAGTTACAGCTGCTTCGTGTGCCATGATGTATGGCTGGCTGTCACGATCATTGTATAGGGGAAAGAACCCCAATGGACATTTAAAACATGCAACTTTCATGGGGGGAAATGTGAGTTATGTTTACAAAAGTAGTCTTAAATAGAAGGGCCATAATGGCTTTGTGCTTTTTTCCTGGGCAGACTTATTCATACATGGCATTGTAAAAGGGGACATGCATTCCATGCATTCACTAACCAAGTCCTCAAGGTGCAGCTGTCTTGAAGGCCTGGGTGCTGCGGACCCAGTGGTGAGTGTAATGGCTCCAGTTCTGAAACAGCTTCTCATTATGAGGGCAGCCAACCCAAGAATACATGAGGCCTGGGCCAGGGCAGGGAAGGGAGGAGGGGTGACCTTGCTGGGGGGCAGCTGGGATGGTGGTGGTGTCCAGAGAGGGCCTCATAAAGGAAAGGCAGATTCAGGGGAGAAGGATTTGGAGGAGTTTGCCGGGCCAGACAGGAGGATAGGCAGCATTGCAGACAGAGGAAGAGCAAATGCAAGTTCATGAAAGTGTAAAGTCCAAGATGTTCTAGGAGAAGGAATTGTAAATCAGTGAGGCTGGCATATAGAAGGCACGAGGAGGAGAGGCAGGAGGGGAGCTTGGCAGTGATGCTAGGGCCAGCTGTTGGAAGCCTCTGACCTGTTAGCAGTGTGTGTGTTTCCTGCCTTCTGTTGTCTGAACGGGAGCCCCAGGAGAGCGGGATGATGTTATGGTTCCACCAGTGTCTGGTGTTGAGTGGTGTTAGGGAGTTTGTACTCCATTCTCACAATGCCTGGGGAGCCATTGAAGGGTCCAGTTGCAGAGTCCTATGAGTGTGTTTGGGCATTAGGAGGAGCAGTGTGAATGCCAAGGAAAGGCAATGACAGGTCCTGGGGGAAGGTGCTCCTTGCTGCATATTGAAGGGAAGGGACAGTGTTATTCTTTGGACTGCTTTGGGTGGGCCCAGTCTTGCTGACTTGGTGAATTAATAGTATCCATATCATTCTATCAGAGATATTTGGAAACTGTACTGAAAATTACAGAGAACTGTAAGAAGTTTTTGGGCTTTTTTTTTTGTTGTTTTATTTTCACTCTCACAAGCCGATAGCCACCCAGGTATTCTAATAGAAATCATGATGTTACAATGCTATAGTCATTTTTGATAGTTTAGTGACTGAAAAATCTTAAGGAATTGTCTTTGTTTGAAATGCACTGAATGCATTGAGGTAGAGTGAATTCTTTTTTTTTTTTTTTTTTTTGTGGGTACCGGGGGTCGACCTCAGGACCTCGTGCGCCAACAGGCACCCGTGCCACTGAGCGATATCACCGGCCCCTTTTTCGTATGTGGGATCCGGGAGTCGAACTCGGGCCCTTGCGCTTGCAAGGCAGGCGCTTACGCCGCTGAGCCATCTCACCGGCCCTAGAGTGAATTCTTTATGCAAAAATAGGTTTTTATTAGGTTCTTAAATTGGCATCAAAACAGCTGATCTCATATCCAGGGAGTCTTGTGGTTGGATTGTTTGCAGAGTTAAAAAAGATAAAGCAGACATACTGTAATTCTTTGGAGGGACTTGGTATACTGTTTTATCCTGTCTACTGGGCTTAGTGAGGGAATGAACTGTTCTATTCATGTTTCATAGTCAGGAATTTTCCTGATCATTGGACCTTATCACATAAGTCCAGATATTTTTATTTTTTCCTCCAATTTTGGATGGAAATCTTCCTAAAACAATTTTTTTTTTACTTTATTGAGCTTGCAAAGTACAGAGTGCTAATGAGTTAATAATTTCTTCCTTCCTAGTTTATGAAACAATAAATTTTTCACAATCATTGAACTGTGTTATTATTGTAATGATGGGGCCTGTTGATACTTGTGTGACTATTTTGCTGAGTGACTTTAGAATGTCATGTTTCCAAGTAACTCTCCTTGTGTTTTAGGTAGCTGGTATTTCTAGTAGCATTACCATCCCTACTTCTCTTTCTCTTTTCTTTATTGGTGAACAATTTTATTTTTATTATAACATAAATAAGAGATTAAAGAGGACCCAAGTATAAGTGATAATTTTTTAAAGTCACATTTGCATCTGTCTATTTTTGGTTAAAAATACCTCTAATTTTAACATTTTGGAATGAGAGGCAAACCATATGCCAGCCCTTGTTGAATTGGATATAAAAGTAATCTGACCTCTGACCTCTAACCCCATCTTACTTAGTTTGTCACTCTTGAAAACTAGAAAGCAAAATAACTTACTTGCTTTCTAAAACAAGAGTAAGTAGGCTTTGGGTCTGAGAAGTCCTTGTGTTAAGGAAATGAATACTTTTATCGCATAGGTTTTATTGTATCTTGATACTTCAAAGGAGGAGGACTCATGTTTTTTCAGGTCTTTCTAACATTGAAATATCCATATTTGGAAAAAAAGATTGTAATAGTATTTCTTCTACTGGCAGTGCTGCAGGGTTTATAGAGAGAAAAAAATCACCAAGCTCTTAACACTGTGTGCCAAGAGGCCCCTTGGCTTACCTTCTCAGTGCTGGCCGTGGCTGAGGCAGTCTTCTGCTCTCTAGAGGGCTGGCATTTGACTTAGATGGCCTGAGAGAAGGCAGAGTCCCCAGAAAAGACTCCCTAGCAGGATCGGCCCTCTCTCTTTGTGGGCTGGGAGTTGTGGCCAGATTGCTGTTCCAGAGTTAAAGCTTGTCTGTGCACGCCAGGCGGGTGGGGTCAGCAGAGGCTGCGGGAGGTGGGGGAGGTGTGCAGCTCCACTTGGGGATGGGGGGCTTGAAAACTTGCTGGATAGAGGAGGACAAATGCTGTTGCTTTCTAATGAGGACAGTTTCTGAATGAGCGATGGTGAGGTGGGTGGCCCAGAGGAGGGCTGCAGAGGGGTGGCGGAAGGGCCAGGTATGTGTTACAACTCTGAGCAACTATGATGCAGAGAGTGTCAGTGTCATTCCCCTGGCTGCTGGGTCTGCGCCTCCCAGGGAAGACAGTTGCTCTGGGATTGGATGAATCTGGCTGAGTGAGACCTGTTCTGCCACTTTCTAGTTGTGTGACTTCAGCACTTTTCCTAGTCATTCTACATCAATCTCCTCATGAGTAAAAAGGAGACAGTAAGGCTGATCT
The DNA here is from genome assembly GCA_028451465.1 of Erethizon dorsatum. Lineage (NCBI taxonomy): Eukaryota > Metazoa > Chordata > Mammalia > Rodentia > Erethizontidae > Erethizon > Erethizon dorsatum. Next base: position 134,669,026 of record CM051823.1, on the reverse strand, counting down.
TGTGGCTGATCTCCTGAAGAACAGAGGAGACTTCTGCTTAGCCATGTCCTGTAGAAACATAGTACGTGTGCAGTCAGTGGTGACTTCCCTGGGCCAGCCCTTCCTTAGGGCACTGGTCCAGAGCCTCCTGAAGCCCACAGCCTCTGCCCACTCTCGACCTACTTACAGCCACTGTTAACTCAGCAGGTGCGGGAGGAAAGGCATTACCTCATCCTCTTCCTACACTCCTCCCTCTGTTCCATGTCACCATTGTCTGCCTAGTATAGAGTTTGAACTTGGTCCAAACCTTTGGCATCATCATCTTTGATCGATTTTTACATTTCATGTGATGGTCCTAGTCTGTCATTGGTTCCTTCTATTTCTTTATCTCACAGTGCCACTGTCCACATCTAAGATGGACTTATGTCCGTTCACATGGCGGGCTTAGCAGCTTTGCTGAGGATGTCTCTGACTTGGCTGGTCCCTGTTGTCTTGTATATTCTTTAGATACTACTAGACTCTGTCTTTCCACAGTCCTCTGGTTTGGCCATAATTTCCCACTGAACCTTTTTTTTTTCCTCCATTAATTCATAGCATAATGCTAATACTATTTGTGTTTATTGTATGCCAGGCATGTTCAAAGGAATTTATCTTAGCCCATTTTCCTTATAACAGATCCATGAGGTGTTGGTAGTATCATTGCCACCATTTTGTAGTGGAGGAAACGAAGGCACAGGGGAATTAGGTGATTGCCTAGGGTTGCACATCTAGTCAGTGCTTGGATCCAGGTGACCTGGCTCAATTCCCTGCACTCTTAAGACCTGCTGTGTCTTCACTCTCTTCTATCCTGTCACAGAAGCTCCTGGAGAGCAGTGGCTATGTCACTCATCTCTGTTCACTTTGCTCTGTGCCATCTGGACATACGGTAGACACTTACTAAATGCATAGAGCTTCCTCATTTCCTCCTCGGTGGCTTGTTCATGCCACTCTCTCCCAGCATGATGGCGAGAGGTAGAGGAATGTGAGCTCACGTGGCTTGGGGTTCAGATTTCTGGTACCTACCAGCTATTGATTACCTTGTCCCAGTGACTTCTCTTGAGTGACAGTTTTAGCCTATAAAATGATGGTAATAATAGTGCCCACACCATAAACTTTATATGAAGAGTAAATGAAATTGAGTCAACTGCTTTAGTCCTTTGCTTAGCACATGGAAAATGGTCTATAAACATTAGCTCCTCTAAAAAGTTTTATTATTATGCCTTTGCCAGCTCCTTAATCAGACTTGTTCATTCTTTCAGGGCAATTTCAGTTTGTATGTGCTCACTGGTATTTGTCTAACTTCTTCAGCTCACACATACAGAACTAGACATTTGTTCCTGTCTGACCACTTATTAGCGTTGTGACTTTGAGCAAGTTGCTGAATTTAATAAGTTTTAGTTGTATTGTGGCTGTGCTTGTTTCAGCAGCACATACACTAAAAAAATGGTATCATGGTGATAACACAGGGTTCTTTGTGGATTAAATGAGGAATATGTACACTATGATAAGCACTCAGTAGATTTTGATTTTCTTGCCTTCTTCCCTCCCTCCCTTATCACCAGCTTCTCATTTTCTGACCAGCAGCCCTTTCATATAGCTTATTGTTAGACTCAGCTACCTAAAGCAGTTGTTTGGAAGTTACATCAGAAGAAAGAGAGGCTTTTATTGTGTGAAATGGCCTGGATTTGCTGTCGTTTAGCAGGAACCTTTAAGAAGTTGTAGAGCCCTTATCTTGCATCCTTTTGCTTTTTTGAAACATACTCATTTTCATACCTCTAAATATAGACAAGCTTTATACTGGTGGTTTTAGCCTGTTTTCTATTACTGTAGCAGAATACTTCCTTATAAAGGAAGGAAGTTTATTTAGCTCATGGTTCTGGAGTCTGGAAATCCATGACTGTGCAGTTACATCTGTCAAGGTCCTCATGTTATACCATAAAATTGGTGGAAAACTGGAAGGGCAAGTAGTCATGTGTGGAAGAGACAAAGCATGAGAGGTGCCCTCACTTTCTAACAACCTGCTCTCTTGGTAACTAATCCAGTCCAATGAGAACTGCATTAATCCCTTTCAACAACCTAATCACCTCTTGGAGGCCCCACCTTGCACCACCACCATAGTGGCAGTCAGATTTCAGCAAGAGTTTGGGAGGAGACAAAGCATATTCAGATCTTAGTATTGGTCAAGCCTTATATAAAGCCTATGAAAGTTTTGACAGCCTTTGAACTCACTCAACAAACAATTCTTGAATACCTACTCTGTCCCTAGAACTGTCCAAGATGTTGGGGGGAACAATGGTGAACAGGAGCATCCTGATTCCTGTTTTCATGGAACTTGTTGTATTGGAGAGACATGTCCACACCAACCATACCAATATTAAATAGTAAGATGTGCTATGAAAGGAAAGTAAAGATGCCTGAGATAAATAGTAAGGGCAATTTAATGCTGAGGGCCAGGGAAATAGTCCCAGTAGAAGGGGTGGATTGAGCTGGGATCTGAGAGTTGAGTAGAAACACCCAGGTAAAGAGGCAGTGGAAAACCTTCAAATTTAATAATCATTCTTTTGCTTTTAATGTAATATGCTGTTTAGTATTTTATTAAGCTTAGATGATGACAGATGATAATTAGTTTTAAAATTTTTATGTACCCAAATATGCTGTCACTGGGTGTTTTTATCTAACATGTGTATAAATATGTGTTTGTTGGGTAGGGTGAGGGAGGCTGAATTGTATTTAAACACACCAGCACATTGTGTTTTTTCATTACACTTGGGACCAATTCTGTCAGTAAAGCCCATCCAGGTACTTTGTCACCTTACGGGTGGTGTTGTCTGGGCTTGCCTGCCCAGGGCAGGTGCTCTTTATTTTAATTTATATTACACGTATTTACTGTTAAAGTTGGTTTTGTTGAAACTTGAAAGGCCAGGCAGGTGCTTGCAGCTAGAGTATGGGCAGACGTATTGGAAATTTGCTGAACAAAGTTGGTAAACACGGCGAAGGGACACCTCTCAGCCAAGTGTAATGAGCTGCCAAAATAGGAGAGTGGTTTAGGAAACTGTCCATTAAAACCCTTGGTAGAGTTGTGGATGTGGAACTCATTTGCTGACCTTCTCTTTCAGGAGTGGTGTCTCCTAAAGTTTAAGGCAGGGTCTCCCAAAGTGAGGAGCCAGAGACAGCATGAAGGTCCAGGGATGGCAGCGAGTCCCTGCTGCACTCCATGTATTTCCATTGTCATGTATTTCCTTGTCAGTCTGACAAGGTCCAGGGAAGAGTGTGTCTGTAGATACCATTTCCTCAGTACCTGTCACCAGCAAATTTCCCTTTCAAAATAAAGAAGCTTGGGGCGGTGAGATGGCTTAGCAGGCATAAGCGCCTGCCTGGCAAGCGTGAGGTCCTGAGTTCGACTCCCAGAACCCACATACGAAAAAAGGGCCGATGATATTGCTCAGTGGGACGGGCGCCTGCTGGTGCACAAGGTCCTGAGTTCAACCCCCGGTACCCGCAAAAAAAAATAAAATAAATAAAATAAAGGTCTCTTTACATGTAGTGTATTCATATGGTTTTAACGTATGAGATATGATAGAAAAATATAGCGTGATTTAAATTATTAAAAATTTATTACAGTAAAGACACATTGCCATTAATCCCTCTCGGGTATGATTCCATTTATATGGAATGTTCATAATAGGCAAATCTGTTGCGATAGAAAGTAGATTAGTGATTGCAGGGGATGAAAGGAAGAGGGATTGAGAAGTGACTCTGAATGGAAGAGTGTTTCTTTCGGGGATGAGGGAAATGTTCTCAGTGGTGATGGTTGCATAACCTTGTGAATATAGTAAAAACCACTGAATTGTACACCTTAAAAGGGTGAATCTTATAGTGTGTCAACTATATCAGTAAGAAAGATCTGGTAGCATAAAAGCATGTGGCTGCTCATAGAAGGCTTTTTGTGCAGGTATTGTCTGTCATTGCCAATGAGGCAGGACTTATATCATTGTCCCTCTGTTATTAGGATGTTTTTCCCCCCCAGTGGTGCCCATGTGGCATTAGGAGTTAGAATCCTAACTCAGAGAGACGTGGGTGAGTTCTAATTTGCCACGGTATCCTCACTGTAGTACTCTGAGGTCTGTGGACTCATCATTCATACATTATTTGTATATAATGTGGAGGATGAGACTTAAAGAAGTTGAGTGGCAAAGTAGGGACTTGACCCAGGTCTTCGTATTGTGCCATTGTTTGCAGACACATTGTCACACACTTGGGGGTAGCTAGAGTTCTAAATGGGGCTGACAAAGAGAACATTCACTTGTCTATGAACTCACTTAAAGGTTTATTTTAATGAATCTTCACCGATACCATTATAAGTAGTAACTCAAAATGTGTTTAACAGCAACAGGAAAATCTAAGTTACAAGGCACTCTCAAGCTCATTACTTCATGGTTTCTTAGTTTAGAGTTGAGGTCACTGAGGTCCGGAGATTAACGATTCCGACATACATAGGAAATTAAGCACCCCCCCAAGTTGTCTGGCTCTGTGTTCACGGTGTTTTTATTTTTCTCTGATGCCTTCCTGTAGTTTTGGTACATGCAGATCCATTTAGTGTTATTTCTTTACTAGTCTCTTCTTGGGTGCCTCCTGTGAGCAGAAATGTGCTCCACCCGCTGGGATGCTGCAAGTAATAGGACAGATGAAATCTGTGCTCTATCTTGCTGATCCTGTGGGTTTATAGGGAGGACACAGACAGGAAGCCATTAGCCTCATGAGAAGAGTAATTTCAAATAGGGATGTCTTCAGAAGAAAAAAATTTAACAGGTGGTGTATCGAAGTGGCTGTGATATGTGGATGAACTTTTTTAGATTGGATGATCAGGGAGTACCTCTGCATGTATGTATATGTACTATTTTTTTTTTTTTTTAATGTGGGTACCGGGAGTTGAACTCAGGACCTCTTGCTTGCCAGCAGGCGCTTGTGCCACTGAGCAATGTCACCGACCCTTTTTTCCTTTATGTGGGTACCGGGAGTTGAAAACTCAGGACCTCGCGCTTGCCAGGCAGGCGCTTGTGCCGCTGAGCTATCTCACCAGCCCTGTATATGTACTATCATATATGTATATTTATAATAGATATAATAGATACATCGTAAAATAGATAATAGATGTATCATAAAATAAATTAGAAATTAAATACTTCTTTTTCAGTAGTAAATTCACATTCTAGATGTGTGATTTTCCTATCAAGGCCTATACTGCGTGCAAATTCACTTTGAGGGTTGACCTCTTAAGAATGTGACCTATGGTTTTTCCTGGGGTGACAGAACAGTTGTTACGCAGATTTTAGGAAGCCGGCATCCTTGTCTTCAGGGCCCCCTGTGGCTGTGTATTTATGAGAACCCTGTAAGTTGCTGGTAAGCCTACACAGGCCTGTGTCACAGATAATCTGATTGTAACATCTTTTCCGATGAAGTAAATGTATGTTGAATCGAGTATGGAATCAAGTCTTCATTTGCAGGAGAATGCCATTTTTCAGGACTCTCAAGTGTGGTAGTGCCGTGTCTGTCCAAAACAAGAAATAAGCAAGGGAAAGGGAGGATAAGGTGCTGTAACATGAGTTTCCGGGTGTTTACGGAGGAGGGGGCAGGAGATTCCTGAGAGAGTTTTCAGTAGCTGTTGTTTCAGAGCAAGGACTGGTCTTGGGAATGATTGTCAAGGTTATTTAAGTCTCTAAATGGAAATAGGGTTGCCATCTAATCTGTTATTTTCTCTTTCCCAAAGTTTCACCTCCCTCTTTGCAGCCTCCCTCGTTCCTATCCTGTTTGTCCTCTTTGTTTAGCTCTTTTTCATGGGAGAAGAGATAGATTTGTCTTCCTTCACTCTTCCTCCCTCTCCTCCCACTCACCATGTTTGCTTTCTGGATTGCCTGCTGTTCCTGAGGCCTCAGCCTGGTGCTAGGCAATGGTAGACTGTGCCCTCCACTTTTTCACAGTATGTCCAGATTTTGCCAGCACTGAAGCTCGTGCTCGTGCGTGTCTCTGTGGGGCAGGTGTTCTTTTTGTTTTTGTTTGTGTGCTGAGATACAAGTCACTACCTGAGCCCGTGAGCTGGGGTGTTCTGTACTTAGGAGCCACCACTGACAGGGACCTGGTTTCCGTAACCTTCAGGACGTACAGGAAGATGTTGATCTGTGCTAATAGCTGCTTGTCACTTCCGTGTTTTTTTTTTTTTGTAGTATTGTCATTTTCTGTCTTTGTGTTTACATAGGCTGCTAATGGCACATAGAAAATGTGATGTGCACAGCCTAAAATGGCATATTTTTTTATGGTCCCAAGATAACTTGTCTTTTTCTAAGGGAAAACATAAGTTTGGGAACTACCTGTAGAGAGTTGTGAGCTCCATGTATATTTCACCCTGGTAAGGTAGTTCATTTTGTCTGTCGCTCTCCACTTAAGTCTCCACTGGCTAATTGGTCAGTTTCTAGAGCCACCTTCAAAAGTGAAAGAGCTAGAGAAGAGTTTGATTCAGACTTCCTGGAGAAAATACATAAAGTCCGTAGCTCCTGCCTTTGAGAGTGTGATTAAGAAACTTGGGATATCCAACTCACTGCAGACTGGGTTTTGGTAATCTTTCAGTTCAGAGTATTTTCTTGTCTGACCTGTCTGAATGGGAAAAGCATTTCTTTATCCATGGCCATTAAAATTTCTAATGGAAGTCACAGACAGTAAACTAAGTCAGCTTAAATGATGTGTATAATTTCCTGTTCTGTAAAACTGTTTTCCTTAGATCAGCTATGGGGATGTCTGTACTGGAGGATGGAGGCAGTCCAGGTGGCTCTGTGTGACCTTGGGCGATCACCACCCACTGAGTGCCTCAGCTTTTCATCTCTGAAGAGGGGCAACTGTAGTACATAGTTGGCAGAGAGGAGGACGATGATGGGAGGATTAAGGAGTTTATTGATGTTAAGTCCTAGAAAAGCACCTACAGTATAGAAAGAGTCATTGAATTGTTTGCTGTCATCCTCTCTATAATTTTATTTATTTTTCCCAATTTTTCTACTTTATTCTTTTGAACTTCATATCAGGGAATTTTTCTTAACCACAGTATTTGGTAAGACAGATTAACTGAATTGTATTTCGTATGAAAGGCTTTAGGCCATCAGTTTTTTAGATCTCACGATGGAGCCTCGAGTGTCTATTTGCTGGACCCAGACCTTCCCCAAGTTTCTCACCTGTATGCACCCTGAGCTGTGCAGCTGCTCAGGACGGGGTGCCAGGGCCTGGGCTTTATATGCCTTTGGCTTCCTTTTGGGCACTCAAATCTGCCATATGTGCTGTACGTCAGTGTGAATGTGTCATGTGTGGAAAGGGTTTTTTTTTTTTTTTTTTTTTTTTTTTTTCCTCTCCTTTGGAGAAGCTCAGCTCCTTAAAGTTGGTCTCATCTGCTCTTTCACTTAGAGGGAGGGATGGGAGAGGGGTGTGATCACAAACTCACAATCTTAGGGACCCTGATAGCTGTGCATCCTGACAGCCCAGCTGAGCCAACACGAGTAAATCAAGTGCACTGTGCACGCAACCGTGAAGTACCATACACAACCCAGGAGTACAAAAATGCTTTAAAATTCCGCTCTAATTCTGAGCTTGTATGATCTTGCAATTTATTGAATTCAGAAGTACTACTTCTTCACATGTCAATTAACTATATGGAAATAGTGCCAATTATCTGCCATATTAATGTGAACTGTCTTTGAACTGACAGCACTTGACTCTTCTGTTCACAAGGGTTTGCGGGGAAGGCGATACCTTACTGACTTAAAGACAGAAGAAGGTAATTCCCTGAGAAGTACAGAAATGCAGGGTTGGGTGGGCTATGGGTCACCTCCCAGCTCCTGCATTTTGCAGATTGGTAAAGAGGCCAAGTGACCTGCTCCAGGTCCCTTACCTACAGTAGTTTATAGGCCTGGGCCCTCCTACCCTGCCAGTAAAATGGTGACAGGATAAGAGGAGAAGACCTTTGAGATTAGTATCATTCAAGTAGCATAGGACAAAGGGCATCTGTGTTGGTCATCAGAGTATAGTAAAAACTGGGTTTCCTGGTGTATGAGTGACCTTTCTACTATTTTTTTTTTTTTACTACTGGGACAAAATACACATACACAATTTAAAAAGAGAAGAGGTTTATTTGGTTCATGCTTTCAGAGTTTTCTCTCCGTGGTTAGCTGGCTCAAAGGCAGAAACAAAGCAGAAAGGCTTGGCAGAGGAAAGCTGCTTTGTTCATGGTGACTGGGAAGCAGAGAGAGGGGGAGGAGCCAGAGAGAACAGATACAATCCTCAAGGTTAAGCTGCATGACCCATCCAGACACACCTAGAAGTATGCTTTACTAATCTCCTAGGCCACCCTCAAGCCAGACAAGTTGACAGTCAAGATTAACCATACACTTGGAGAACAAGTGTGATGTCACCGAAGTCACATCAGTAACTAGTCACAGCCTGTATTGGGCAGCTTCCCTATGACTGGGACAAAGTACCTGCTACCTGCAATTTAGAGGAGGAGAGGTTTATTTGGCTTACTGTTTCAGAAGCTTCAGTCCGTAGTCAGCTGGCTCCAGGATAGGGACATCATGGCAGAAACATGTGGTGCCGCAAAGCTGCTCGCTTAATGGTGACAGGGAAGCAGAGCACAGGGAAGAGTGCCAGTGGAGATACACCCTCCGAAGGCAGACCTCCAGGGTCCACCTCTCGCAACTGGGCCCCACCTCCTAACACACTCAGCGGTGAATTTCAGTGGATGAGTACACTGATTATAGTGCCCTCAGGATCCAGTCACTTCTCCAGGAGCCTCTTACGCCAGTCAGGTTGACAGTCATGATGGAAGGTGACACATCCCCTCTGCAACAGTGATGGCAACCATGTGGGAATTTTGTGTTGAAGAACTGAAAACATTTTCCCCCCGTCACATTGTCAGCTAGCTACAAGAGCTGAGACTTTCTTCTTCTGATTTCTCATTTTATGTATCCACAGCCTGGTCCCAGGGGTTATGGGATACATACTTGGCCAGTAAGAATGAAAGAAAGGGAGAATGGAGAGAGTCAGACAAGGTCACCAAGAAGCATCCAGACAGGTGGGAGCTATGTAGTTTTATCAGTTTAGATTTCTTGAAACTGTAGACATTAGGATTTTCCTTCTTTTCTTTTTTGTCTTTCATTCAACCTGTATTTAAGTGCTTCCTTTGTGCCAGCAATACACAAGGCTAATGATGACTAGTGCAGGATGTGTGGTCCCAGGACAGAGGCAGATATGAGCTACTACTGAGCATGAATACTCATAACTGAGTTTCGAAAAGGAGACATCAAGACATACAGCGAATGACAGGGATTGTGATCAGCTGAGGTGTCCTTGTGGATGTGAGATTAGAGTTCAGGGTGAGGGATAAGGACGCAGGAATATTCCAGGTAGATGGAACACTATCTCTAGGATAGAGAGGAGCTGGTGGGGATTGGCCAGTGTCCTGCATAGTGGTCAGAGGTGAATGTGGCGCAAGATGACATGGAGAGGAGGCCATGGCCATGCAGTTCACTCTGGACTTTTTGGCCATGAGTTTCATCCCAAGGGCAGTTGGAAGCCAGTGGGAATTAAAGCAAGGGAGTGACATTTTAAGTTGTGTGTTAGGAAGGCTTTTAACCCACCTTGAGTGCATTATATGAAATGAAAGAAGGCCACATGTTATGTGATTTTACTTAGGTAAAATGTGCAGAACCCATTGTGTGCAATATCCAGACAAATCCACTGTAGCTTAGTGGTTGCCGAGGGTCGAGTTGGGAGAGACTGCTAAAGGATGCAGGGTTTTGGGAGGAGGGTGTAAGAAATGGTGTAAAACCAATGGTGGTTATGGTTGCATAACTCCGTGAGTATACTAAAGGCCCCTGAATTGTGTACTTTAAAAAGGTGAATTGGGTGGTGTATTATTAAAGAACTTTAGGAAGACATGGATGCTTTCTGACATGCCTATTGTCCCAGGCAGCTGCTGAATTTAGCACCTGTTTCGGCCTTTCTCCTCTCTTCTGTCTGAGACTCCTCATCTGCCTCCACCTACTGCTACTTCAAATAGTGCGAGGCAGCAGCTGCTGGGAATGTCAGGTTCTTGCTTTCAAACCTCCAGATCCCTCAGCCCACACCAGACTTGGCCTTTCAGTGGTTGCGTGACTTGAGGCTGGTTACTAAAATACTCCCAGAGAACCCCAGTTTCCTTTTTCTTTTCCAAAATTTTTAATTTTTATTCTGACGGACATTTAAATTAAGAACTTATGATGTACCTGATGCTGTATTTAAATGATTTTGAGAATACCAACTCACTTAGAAGTTTTAACACATTTAACTATTCAGTTAACCTCACGAGGTAGGTACTGTTACCCTCTCCATTTTGCAGCGAACGAGAAAGGGCATGGAGAGGTAACTTGCACAGGGTCGTGGAGCTAGGAAGTGGTAGCGCTGAATCCAGGCACACTGGCTCCAGAGGCTGAACTGCCTGTTCTGGCCAATAAAACAGGTTTAATAGCTCATCCTAGTTTTGTTGACAATTCTGTAATCCTCAGTTACTTGACAAATGACCTATATTCTAAACTATTTCCATAGTGCTCTGCATCATGCCTGAGACATAGGAAGTACTCAGTGTTAGAGTACTCAGTAATTAGAGTACTGTAAATTAGTGTACTTAGCCAAGGCTTTCCCTCTAGTTTCATTATTCATTGACCACCCCAGGCCCTGCAAGGATTTGGGTGCCTTGCTGAGGGTACAGGTTCTGTCTTCACTTTGCCTTTTAATTGGTACTCTGTGTTTTGGTTTCTCCATTGGTAAATTGATTTTTTTTTTTTTTTTTTTTTTTTGGTGGGTACCGGGGGGGTCGACCTCAGGACCTCGCGTGCCAGCAGGCGCCCGTGCCGCTGAGCGATATCACCGGCCCCTTTTTCGTATGTGGGTTCCGGGAGTCGAACTCAGGCCCTCGCACTTGCCGGGCAGGCGCTTAAGCCACTGAGCCATCTCACCGGCCCCTTGTTTTGTTTTTTGAGACAGTGTCTCACTCTGTAGTTCGGGTTGGCCTTGAACTCACTCTGTAGCTTAGGCTGGCCTTGAACTTGCAGCAGTCCTCCTAGCTCAGCCTCCCAAGTTCTGGGATTCCAGGTGTGCGCCACCATGCCCAACCCCATCAGTAAATTTGAGATGATAATAACCTGGCCAGCATTCTCCCCAGGGCCAGGGCAAGGACAATGAGGTACCATAAATTACAAGCCCCTTTTGATGTGGGAGTTTAATTTACTACGTACCTGGGCCGTTGGAATGTGCACTTACTTTGAAATGGTGTTGGCCATATTGGTAGAGGGCTGTCGAGCAGCGGTTTTTCCGTGGAAATCCTGATGGTTCCGGTGGAGTGGAGGTGGTGGGTGGTCATGTGTAGAACTTTCCACCGGGCAGTAAGGATGCCCACGTCAGTGATAGTGTGAAGCTGAGGCCCAGGTCCCATGCTTACTGCTGTGGCTGTGTGTGTGTGTGCGCGCGTGTGTGTGTGAGGGACTAGTTAATGCTTCCCTGGATTCGCCAGAAGCTTGCCAGTGACAATAGTTGTAGCCAATGTTTGTTTTTTAGACCCAATTAAATTCGTAGTTTTGGCAAAATAAGCTATGCTAGAAGGGCAAAAAGCACAAGTTATTGGGTAAAGTACATTCTTTTCTTTTGTTTCACATGTTGCTCTTCCTTCTTCCCTCCCTTCCCTCTCTTTTGTCTAAGTATTGCAAAACTGGATACAATGGTTTGGTTACTGAGTTGCAGCAAACAACCTTGGAAAGTACATATTTCTTTCACCAGAGTTTTGTGGTATGCTTTGTATTCATCTCAGCAATTCAGTTTTTCTTTTAGAATCTGAAGTTCATTTTGCCTTTTTTGGTTAGACATCTCTATGAGATATATGTATATGTAGGTATATGTGCACAGCATGTGCACACATCTACAAATGTAAGTCCATTTGTATTTTTTTTTGTGTCTTCAGTATTATCTTTCAAGTTCATTGTACATTTTGGAGGGCATCATACATTTGGGTGGAAAAACAAGAGGGCCCACCATTGAATACAGAAGACTCTTGTTATATTCCGGTTCTGACCATCTCTTTTGACCATTGACTATAACTTGCATGTCAGCTCCTTTTTAGTGATTTAGAGCAGCATAAATGTCTACCTCCAAAATGATTTCAGACAGTACCGGCTTTTTGCTCTTCCCACTGTCTCCATTCTGGGCATGTTTCCCTCTGTGAACAGGCTTTGATCATAGCCAAAGGTGCTGGGAGAGTGGAGGGTGGGTTCCAGGGTGAGTGCCTTTCACAATGGTTATAGGTTGGGCAGCGTATGTTGGGGATGGGGCAGGTCAGGCTTGGGAGGCCAGCAACTTTGAAGCCAGTGTTCCCTGATTAAAATTTTCAGTGAGCATGCATTACCTACCAATTCAGAAACTACCAAGGCCAATCTGTCTGACTATTGTGTTCTTGGATAGCTTGAATCCTTGAGCTCAGATTTTCCTTCCTTAAGTTATCTGGCGTGGGTGTCTGCTAGTTCCAAGTTTTGTTTGAGTGATACGTCTTCTTATGAAGCAGACCTGAAAGGATCATTGTTTCTTGGTTATAAGATCAGCCTTAAGGACACATCAGTTACTAGAAAGAAAGTGGAATTTGCAAGCATTAGCATTGACTGTCCTTCTACTCTGTCTGTTGTTGTTTCTTAGAAGAAATATAAACTTGCTACATATCTGATGGCTCCTTAGTGATGTGTAAGCTGGCTTCTCCCAAATGGTGAAGAGTCCAAAGTTTTGTTTTCAGCATTACTGTTTCTATAGCTTGGTACCCTAAGAAATGGCCAGTGGTATGTTCCTCCTCCTCCTCCAGATCAGCTGCGCCCATATCATAAACAAAGGGGAAGAACTTCGATAGCTCTTAGTTGTGCTTCTCAGGGTCTTTGTTGGCTGGATCTTTGTTACATGTTAGGTATTTATGCAGCCTCTGCTGTAAGGGGAGCAGTGACCTCGTTGGGTTTCATCAGCACACGGCTCTGGTCAGGCTAGAAATCCTGACTTAAATAGATTTGTATGTGGTTTTCCTCAGGACCAAGTTCATTCATTTGCTAGTTATTTTATTTTTTAAGTAATTAATTAATTAATTATTTTTTAGCTCTGAGGACTTCAGAATTTTAAATTTTTCGGCAGTTGCTTTCCTTTTCTGTTTTTCTAAGTAAAGGTAACGTAAGAAGTTCAGACGTCGTGCAGAGGTGTAGACTCAGACTTGCAAGAAAAGCGGGAGGTTTTTCAACCCAGCACTTAAACATTGTGTTTAGTCCTGCTTCTCTGTCTTCAAATTGCATTAACCAGAGCTTTGCAGGATGACTGATAAAATCCATGCTGTCCCCAGTAGAGTGTGGGGGTGACAGCTGCATGTGGGCCATGATTGCCCTGTCACCAGGTACTTCATGGAGTTCAGCAGGTTAAGAAGAAATTGAGTTTATTTCCACAGAAAGCAGGTAGGAGTAAACAGCAAGTGGGCACGAGGGAACTTTGAATTTAGAAATGCTTATATCATGACTGTATACATTGGTCAAAACTCATCAAATTATACACTGAAATTTGTTGGATTTTACTGTATATGAATTATACTTTGACAAAACTGACCAAAAGAATATAATAAAGTGGATGAAAAGATGTAAGGAACCTCCCAAAACACATTTAGATTGTTTATTGGGAAATGGGGAGATAATATTTTCTCTGCTTTTAAATTCAGTGTATAGATAGTTATGTGCAAGTATGTAGAAAGAAAAATAGGTTTATTTTATTTTAGATCAGACTGGTCTACTCTGTTTTACTGATTGGCAGATTTATCATAACTTTGTACTCATCCCTGCAACAAGCCATGCAAATGGTCTGTAAATCTTTTCTGTAAAGGGCCAGAGAGTATTTAGGCTTTGTGAGCCGTACATTCTCTGTTACAGTCACCTAGTGCTTCCATTATGGTACCAAAGTGGCCAGAGACAGTATGCAAATGGAAGAGTGGTGGCCGTGTTCCTGTAAGACTTTACTTACAGAAACAGGCACAGACTGCAGTTGTCCTGTGAGCTCTGTCTGAAACTCATCAAATTGGGCAGCTTCCCCAGTAGGATGAGAGTGCTAGGGAGGTGGGACTGTAGGGAAATTTGGAAGAGGGCAGGCCCTAAGGGGCTTGGAATACCACGCTAGGCTCATGGAATGGAATCTGGGGAGGATGGGGTGGGTTTATTGATATGGAATTAGAGGATCAGGTAAGAGGAAGAAGAGATTGGGCATGGCAGCCAATTTCTAGATTGCTATAGAAACCTGGGCAAGGGATGAGTTCAGCTGTGACAGTACAGGTGGAAAGGAGAGGAAAAGGTTGTGTTAGTTTTCCCTTACAACAATATACCTGAGAAAATTAACTTTAAAAGAGGAAAGGTGTATTTTAGCTCACAGTTTTAGTCCATGCCCAGTTGGCCCGTGATAAGGCATTAAATCACGGTGAAAGTAGGTGGTGGAGGAAGCTGCTTACCTCATGGCAGCTGGATGGAAAGAAAGAGAAAGCAGAGGGTCCAGGATCCCAGTATCCCCTTCAAGTGTGCACTCCCAATGAGCCAACTTCTTGCCACCATGCCCCAACTCCTAAAGGTTCCACCTCCTCCTACCAGTGCCACAGCTGGGGACTAAGCCTTTAACATTTTAAACCTGGGGAGCACTTGTCCAACCGCAGCAATAGAGAAGGATGCTCAGCAGGTACAATTGAAAGAATGTAAAGACTGGTTCTCCAGGATGAAGAATGTAGAAAGGACAAGATAATCCCAAATCTGTGCCTTAGGAAACTCCGTAAATCTTAGGATCACTAACAAAATCAAGGACAACAGGACAGAGGGAGGCTTGATGGGAAAGGGAGAGCTCAGGTTTGAGTTTTAGATTAGAGGGCAGTTGGCAGCTGTCATTGTACAGGTCTGCAGTCTACAGATTTGTGATCGTGTTTTCCCATTAGTAAATAATTTGTGTGTATCCAGCCATAATAAATAGACATTTGACTAAGTAATATACACATTCTACTATGTTACTGCGCATATTATTATTATTATTTTTTTGTGGGTACCGGGGGTCGACCTCAGGACCTCGCATGCCAGCAGGCGCCCGTGCCGCTGAGCGATATCACCAGCCCTTTTTTCGTATGTGGGTTCCGGGAGTCGAACTCGGGACCTCGCGCTTGCCAGGCAGGCGTGTACGCCGCTGAGCCATCTCACTGGCCCTGTGCATATGATTGAATGTAACTTAAGAATTGATATTTTTGAAAGATGAGATAAGGATTTAAAATATTTTTAAAATCACAAAATGTATAAAATGTATGATTGAAAAATGCAGTATGTTTAAATTAAAAAAATTATTACAGCAAAAGACATATTGCTATTAATACCTCTCAAAATACACCCTTCTGCTTCAATCACATTTATCCTATCATTCTTACCACTTTATGAAGCAGTTTTGGAAGTCCTCTTTGATGAGTATCTTTACATGAGCTGTTGTGGCTGCATCAGTATCCTGAATCAATTCAAAATATTTACATTTCATGATCATTTTGACTTGGGGAAAGAGCCAGAAGTCGCACAGTGCCAGATCCAGTGAATAAGAGGGTGAGGACATACTATACTATTTTTGTGGGTTTCTGTTGGTTGGCACTTGGCACTAGCATTAGATGTATTTTTGATCTTACCTCATAAAGACAGTCATGAAAGAAGACTTCCTGAACTGCTTCAGAAATGGCAAGAACAGTGGGATAACATATTCAAAGTGAAAGGGAGTATTTTGAGGGGGGTTGATGGCAGTGTGTCTTTTACTATAAAAATTTTTTAAGCTTAAACATTTATTGTATAGTTTGATCTTCCCTTCTGTACTCAAAGTGTGTTTCTTTATTAATATTAGGGATGTGGCACCATATTTTAAATAGTTCTTGATCAATCTGATCATCATTGATTAGAAATATCAATTCTGCTATTTTCAATAGCTCGCCCTTACATTATCTTCAAGATACAGGTCCAATTCAAGAATCTTTTTAGGACTTTGTCTGTGTTATGAGAACTAGCTGAGTTAAAAGTAGACAACAAACTGCATTACAGTACAATAAGCTGAAAGAGAGCCCTTTTGAGTTTTAGCCCCTCCCTTCCTCAGCACAGGAAGGCTCTTTAGGTCCCTGTAGTACACAGAAGATGGCTGGCCAACAGACTCAGTGAGTGAGCTGCAGGCTGAGGGTCTCTCTTACATTTTTAGGTAAAGTAATATAAATAATGGTCTTGTACTTTCTCCCTGTGCCTACTAGCAAACCTTGTCTTACTCCCTTGTAGGCACTGCTATAGAGCTTGTTTAGGTCCTGCTAGTTGAAAAGAATTTTTTTTTCAGAGAGGAGGACAGATGATCCAAGGGTTAAACTAGCTATTTCACAATTTAAGGGACGGTTGCAGGAAGGCTAGTCAGTGAGGGGCAGAGGAAAATTGTCACAGATCTGGTAAGAAAGCTGGGAGAGACCATATGGGGGTGATGAGAGGAGATTTTCTAGAATGAAGAAGTTGCAACAGGAGCAAAATGCTGGTAAGGACAGTAGGGACAAGGACTGCAAATTATCCATGGGATTCGACAATCACTGGGTCCTTGGAAACCAGTACAGAGAGGTTTCTGTGGAGTAGTAGGGGCAGGAGCTGGAATGCAGTGAGTTTTAGCCAACAGAAGGCTGCTGCTGGAGCCCAGATATTAGGTATTAATTACCCTTCAGAAGTCTAATAGTGAAGGGAGGATCCTTTTAATGCTTTTTAGTTTTTGTCTTTTTAAGAAGGGAGGTTGCGGAAACAGTTGAAGAGATGGAACATTGAAATGTAAGAATCAATGATAGTCGATTTAGGTCCAAAAGGAACGGGGAGCAAATGGGTTTGAAAATTTAAAGTGAAAGATTTGAAATGGGAGGAGAAAATGA
Source organism: Erethizon dorsatum (assembly GCA_028451465.1). Classification (NCBI taxonomy): domain Eukaryota; kingdom Metazoa; phylum Chordata; class Mammalia; order Rodentia; family Erethizontidae; genus Erethizon; species Erethizon dorsatum. Next base: position 134,651,991 of record CM051823.1, on the reverse strand, counting down.
TCTTAATTTGCCACTGAAGTATATAGAAGAGTTTTGTAGCAGGAAGAATTCTGATTGCTGGAAGTCTTGGGGTGGCTGTGTAGGTTGGTAGATAGGGCTTGAAGAAAGTAGTGAGGGTTGAACATGGTCATTTTATAGCACAGGAGGTGGCCGGGCAGCGCAGGCTCCATGCAGCACTCAGTGCCCAGCTGAGAGTGGACAGCATCTGTCCACCTGCCGGGCACTGGTGAAGTTACCTGTCTGGGGCTCTTCCATAGAGCATAAGAAGTGCTGCGAGCTGTGAGTCAGATGAAGGTCACATAGGTTTTATTTCTCCCCAAAGCAGTGACTGCTGACTCCATCTGTATAGGAAGAAAGAATGCAAAAGCTGAGATTTTCATGCTAAGTTATGTCCTCTTGAGATCTGTGAGTGGACTTGGATTTTGAGCCAAAGGAGAGATGGTGTGGCTGCTAAGAGCACATGCAGAATACTCTGATGGGGTGCAGAGGATGGGGCTGTTCCAGCAGTCTTCAGGCTTCTGAGGAAACTGAGTCCTTCCATGCCCAGAGAGAAGAACTGTATTTCCACCTGGCCTCAGCAGGTGCTCTTTTCTCTGAGGCTGTCCTGAGAGGTGGCCCTGGGCCTCCCCTACCTCCTTTGCTAGAGGCTCTGCTTTGAGTTTGGACTCCCTGGGCAGTCAATTCTGGGCAAAAGAATTCCTCAGGCCTTTAAAATCGTGTAGCTAAAAGTCAGTGCACTTCTACGTTTCAAACATGTTATTGTCTAAACTCAAATTGCTATATTTAAATCAGTATTCTAGGCTAGTTAAAATTAAGGCATACAGACACCCTCAAACCAAGAGTGATAAAAGAAAGTCATTTTAAAGTGATACAAATTGGAGTGAGAGGCCACTGGGAAGTCCTGCCCTTCTGAATTGCGTGCTCTGAAATCTGCTCTGTTCAATTAATGATCTTATACTTGCACAGCAGCCAAAACATATTGAGCTTCAGTTTGCAAAACTGATGCTTTTATTCTTAGCAAATGTCCTGTTATAACACACTAACTGGGGAGTCTGCAAGTTGGGAAGACAGAAGAGCTTTGATGGCAGGACTGTGAAGTACTTGTTCAGTGTTTTCAGGAGCATTGCAAATTCTGAGAATATTGTCGTCAGGCACAAATGTATCCGTTTAGCCTTGATTCCTTTCCTCTGGTTCAGATCAACCAGTTGGACTTCTCCTAAGCCTTGGTCTTCTTCATCGTGGAGGTCTGTCCTCATGCAGGTATGCATGGATTTCTTCAAATCCTATTGGAACACAGCTTTTGCATCATATGTCATCTGTAACCTTCAGCATTTGGGAGTTTCTCAACCTGTAGCAATGTTCTTTCTGAACACTTGGACCTATCTGCATAAATTACCTTTTTGGATTTAGCAAAATATATATTTACTATGTGCTCCATTGTGTTGTAAGTTCTCTATAATGTTCAATTTTCATTACAGTTCTATATGGTAGGTAATATTAATTTCCCTGGTTTACAAGTGAGGCATTGAATAACTCACCTCTAGTTATGAGGTCAGTAAGAAGGGGAACAGGGACTGGAACTACGGCTTTTAACTACCTGCCCATCACCTTCTAGATCAGAAGTGAGAGATGTGATTTTTCCTTCTTTTATTTGAGATTTGTTAGAAATTTTAGGATTATTTACAGATTTAGGGACAGTAGGAAGTCTGCCCATCTTGGACTGTGGCTCCCATTCTGTGGACGCACCTCCATTCCTTCACATTTTATTGTGTTTAATTTACATAAATGGAATGTGCTTCACTTAATTATATATTTTCTTAGTCCTGCTAGACTTTCTATAAATACCTTGAAGCAAGAAGCTGGCAAATAGGTATGCTTGATAAATAAATAAAAAAGAATGGCTTACTGCAGATTCTAAAATTGGTGGGTCAGTTTACACAAGGCTGGGGATTTTCCTCTCCATTCTGAGACTGCGTAATAGTTTAAATTAGCCTCTTATAAATGCCTAATTGTATTCTGAACAATAGGACCACTGAACAATAGGCCATAATAAAACTCTGGGGGCTGTACTATTTAAAACCTAGAATATTCAATATTTGTGTATCTCGAGGAGAAAGCATGTAAACCACAGTAAATTCTGCCTTCATGTAGATAGTAACATAATGTTTCTACTTGATAATTCTCCTACCTCATGGGAACTTTTGATTATTTGAAGTTACACTACTCTTCAAGGAGATTCTCATCTCTTTGCTACTCTTCAGTTCCCAATCTCTGATCATTTGCAATCAGTACTCTCTAGAAGCTTCACCATACACCCAACCTCCACTTTCCTTTCTGTGCCCCAAATATTTCCTAAGTGGTGCAGGGTCTTTCTGAAATCCAGGATCGTTAGTGTTTTTTGATTGAAGGAGAACTCTGGCTTCATCCTCATTTCTCTTTATCATTCAGGGGTGAAGTTTACTGAACAGCCACAGTACAGGCTTTCTTCACTGAAATTTTAATAGACTGACTTCGGCACATGAAGACTAATGTCCATCTCGTTTTCATGCTTGTACTTTGAGCAATGAGCTTACTTAGCATGGGAAACATTAAATTTTACCAGTGCCTGGGCCTTGTTTATTTTATCTGAGAAAGAGTTCACCACGTGTGGTTAAGTATGAGCTAAACTGTGAGTTGGTTTACTCACTTGCTAGGGCCTGCCGTAACAAAGTACCATAGACTTGGTGGCTGAAGCAACAAAAGTTTATCTTACTATAATTCTGGAGGCTGGAAGTCTGAGATCAAGGTGTTAGGAGTGTTGGGGCTTCTCCTTGGCTTATAGATGGCCATCTTCTTCCAGTGTCTTCACATGGTCCTCTCTGTCTGTGACTGTTTTAGTTGTGTTGACACAAGTCATATGGATGGAGAGCACTCTAATGATGTCGTTTTAACTTAATTACCCCTTTCAAGACTCTCTCTTCACGGGCTGGTGAGATAGCTCAGTGGCTTAAGCACCTGCCCAACAAGCATGAGGTCCTGAATTCGACTCCCAGAACCCACATAAAGGGAAAAAAGGGCCGGTGATATTGCTCAGTGGTACAAGTGCCTGCTGGCAAGCGCGAGGTCCTGAGGTCGACTCCCAGTACCCACATTAAAAAAAAAAAAAAAAAAAAAAAAAAAAAAAAAAAAAAGACTCTCTCTTCAAATATATTCTGAGGTGCTGAGGATTAGGACTAGAACATAAGAATTTTGGGAGGACACAATTTGGCTGTAACAGGGCTTACGTATGTAACGTAGCAGTCTTAAATTTTTATGACAAGTTAAATCAATCTTGCTTAGAGCTGGTTAAATGATTTAGGGTAAGTTTCAAACTAACTCATCTTTGGTCTGTACTTTTCTAATTTTTGGACTCAGTGACATTTGAAGTACCTTTTATTTATTTATTTATTTTTTTGTGGGTACTGGGGGTTGAACTCAGGACTTTGCGCTTGCAAGCAGGCACTTGTGCCGCTGAGCGATATCACTGGCCCTTTTTTCGTATTTGGGTACCGGGAGTCGAACTCAGGACCTCGCGCTTGCCAGGCAGACGCTTATGCTGTTGAGCTCTCTCACCGGCCCCGAAGTACCTTTTAAATAGCTCTAAGATTCTCAATTTTGTTTTAATAACTGTTTTTTAACTACACTTTACTGCTTATTTAGGAATAGTTCCTGGAGAGGAATTTTTATAAACTCATGCTAGAATCCGGTGTTCACCAGGTAGAACTCAAAAGAGCAGGGCTTGTGAGCAACAGACCTTGGTTTGAATTCAAGTCTTTTTCTTCTGTATCCAGTACAGAATTCTCCTTTTTTCTCTTGAAGAAAATGGCAGAACATCCTTCTCTTGGCATCTTGCCACTCTGCAGCTGAGTTGTACATCTTCTAGGATCTTTAGTTTCTTCATCTGTAAAACAGGGCAGAGTAGCTGGGCTCCACTTTGTCACTGCTGCCCGCTGCTGATAAACACTGCCCCACTGCAGATGACCGACTCTGGGTGGCTGGTGCTGTGATTGCGTCAGTCTCCACCTGCTGACTGTGCAGGCCTCATTGCCTGTCTGAGTCACATGCCACAGGGACCACTTAGGACATGAGACTGGTGGAGTGGACTGGGCTTATATCAGTGTCTTCAGCTTTGCTCGCCACGTGACAGAGCCCCTCTGCTAGATAAATTTCAGCTCAGGGAGGATGGGTGGGTTCCAAACTTTTACCATAGACCAATTTTTTTTTTTTTTTTTTATGTTTGATAGTTCCAAGTAGTTATCAGGAAATTCCTCCTTTTCCTATGTCTTATCAAATGGTGAAAGTTTGTGGGACAGAGGTGTAGTTTAGCCTCACACAGCAGATTTTAAGAGCCTTAGACTTTAGTATTGACACAAGTAAGTGCTGGACCTTGTATCTACTTTTTTCCCACCCGGAGAAATACCCACCCAGATGCCACCAAGTTTGACAGTGTTAAATGAAATAAATGTGTGAGAGGTGAGGGCAGTAGCATGGCTTCCACATGCTTTGTTTAGGTTAAATTGAATCTGCATCCTTCATGTTGGCATTGAATGTAAGTACATCTAGTCTTAAAACACTAAGGTGATTTTATTATTATTAGGTTTAATAGAGCAATTGCTTTAGGGTAAGATTTTATTCCATTAAAACCCTTATAAGAAGTTGGCTGGAGGGCCGGTGAGATGGCTCAGCGGCTTAAGCGCCTGCCCGGCAAGCGCAAGGGCCCGAGTTCGACTCCCGGAACCCACATACGAAAAAGGGGCCGGTGATATCGCTCAGCGGCACGGGCGCCTGCTGGCACGCGAGGTCCTGAGGTCGACCCCCCGGTACCCACAAAAAAAAAAAAAAAAAAGAAGTTGGCTGGAGAGTTCTCTGAACATGACTAAAGATTCCAAAGTTCTACTTGGTTTGCCCATTTTAGTCATTCTGTAAGGTCATAAAAGTACACCACCATTGGCAATAGAATTTGACCTGGACAAATTCTCATAAGCTCATCCATTTACAGCTGTTGGTACCTTCTTCTTTATGTTTATATTCATCAGAACTTTTTCAGCTGCAAGGGACAGACATGCAAACAAGTTTCAACTGGAAGGAGAACTTACTTTGACTTAAAGGGAAAATTCTAGGGGTAGAAGTATCTCTAAAAGGGTAGATCCAGGACAGTTACAGGATATTGTCAGAGATTTTCTCTCTCAAGTGGATTTATTCTCAGAAAACTGATCAGAAAAATGATTGCCAGAATTACTAAGGTTGTATCCTGTGACTTTCAGTTGGAAAAGAAAAGGAGACCTTCTGTGTTCTTGTATCCCCATATCAAATAGCAAGGAAGATTTTTATTGGTTCTAAGTCACATGGCTATCCCTGAAGCCATGACTGTTTGGTGTATGGAGTATTGTGGCCAGCTTGGCCATGTGCCAACCACAATGGCAAAGCATCTTCATTTGCAAGCCACTGGGAGAGGGACAGTGTCCCAAAGGAAGGGTTGCTTAGCAAACAAAGAACATGTGTCTGGTACTAGCATTTCAAATCAGCTGAAGGTTAGTGTTTATTCCTTTAGTTTACGGGGATTGGGAAGGTAGCTATCATTAAATAGTTCTGGTCCATTTAAGTACAGTATTTTGCACTGAACCTTTCAAATCTGAGATGAGACGATATGACACAAAATAGAATATACATTATAGAAATAATCAAATAGTAGTAGCAGATTTGATTGCTGAAATTGATTTAAGTGGGTAATTTGGGGGATGGCATAAAGGAACAGAATGACAGTAACGGATTTCTCTCTCTCTTTTTTTTTTTTTGGTAGGCTTAGATGACTGCCTGCAGCCATATGTCCACAAGTTTGAGCGGGAGAAGATAGATGGGGAGCAGCTGCTGCGGATTTCCCACCAGGATCTGGAGGAGCTGGGAGTCACACGAATCGGACACCAGGAGCTGGTGTTGGAGGCTGTTGACCTTCTCTGTGCACTGGTTAGTTTAGGAAAAGGTGATCTGTACTGCCATGACATTCTTTAGAACCACATTTTCCTAAATCCTCATTGTTTGTGATTTAGCATGTCATCATTTTCTTAATGACCCATTGAAGTGAATGTAGCATGTGTTGAAGATAATGTAAGAAGGGAAGAGAATAAATCATTTTCTATATTAGGGCTGGCAAACTAAGGCCTATGAGTTAAATCTGACCCACTGTCTATTTTTGTAAATAAAGTTTTATTGCAGCACGGCCATGCTCATTCAATGATATGTGGTCGGTGACTACTTTTGTGTTGCAGTGAGAGTTGAGTAATTGTAGCAGGGACCATATGGTCCTCGAAAGCCTGAAATATTCACAAAAAACTTGTCATTTACAGAAAATGGCTATAATTAGTCTTATTTTCTTATCTTTTATAAAGAGTGAAAGGATGGAGACAGTCCTGAATGCAAATGTCATGTCAACCTCTAAATTGAAATGAGAACTGTTCCAGTTTTCATGTCTGTTTCTTGTTACTATAAAAAGAATTTCGAGTTTCACAAATATTCATGCTGTTTAAATAACTGGTGTTTGTGCTTGAAATAATCAACGCAAGAAATGGCAGCTAGATGGGGAAAAATGTGACCTTTATTATATTTTGCAGATGCTTAGGCTTTGGCTTTAAGTGAGTGAGTTAAATCCTGCCTGGTTCTGGTGCTTCAATCACACCTGAAGCTGCCTAGGTAGTTTTTAGATGTGGACTAAAACGTCTGTAAGGACATTTTGTTTACAAATTGGTTGGCACAAGTGGGATTCATGTTTGCCCATCATGGTGCCATGCTAAGGATGCAGTTGACTGTCAGGATTTGGACACATTCGCCAGCATTCAAGTGGGGTTAGTAATGCTCTGAACTCGAGCCAGGGATATATACAATTACATCACCAAGAATGGTGGGAAAGGACGGGCTTGCAGTGATTTTGCCATTGCTGGTCTGCATTCCGTCCATTATATAACACTCGCCACATTGTGCGTATTCTTCTTCTTAAAATGGACAGAGCCTTGTCTTGTGTGCTGAGATGCACTGCTCTTGTTTAGGAAAGTAATGGGGAAATTATTTGTGGTTGATAAATGAGCTGCCACAAGGGAGACACTATGGCCAAGTGGTCTGAGTGTTGGCCTGGGAAGCAGGATTTTTACATTCAGATCCTGGCTCTGCTCCACACTGCTGCCTCTGTGACCTCCCAGGAAAGAGTGGTATCTGTTTTCCCCATCTGTACAGTAACACTCACCTTAGATGTGGCTGTGATCTCATGTGTAATTGTTTTGCACTGCTAATGAACCATCCTGTTTATTATTAAAACTCTTTTTTTTTTTATGGTCAAACATGTTTGTGTTTACTTTTATTATACTTTCTGGGAACATGGCTTTTCAGTCTTTTCTGTGAGGTGCTCTGTGCATTGGAATTGTCACTTTCACTTTGCAGCAATACTTTGAAGACAAGTAAATTACTTTGAAATCCATAGTCTGAGAGGTGAGGAGAAAGGGTGCACGGAGGCACATTGTATACATGGGGGGAACACAGCAGCTGCCTCTGGGCAACCTCTTTGCTCATTCCTCTTCCCTACCTCTTAAAATATTAGACTAAAATGAACAAAGCTGGACAAATGCCAGAACCTCAAGCTGTGTTTTATCTCCTACAATTTCCTTCTAATTTCCTCTGCAGACCAGGCTTTGACCTCAGGCTCATTCTGAACCTGCTCTGTACAGCAAAGGGGCCCAGGCCGCTTTGGACAGGAGGGTCCCTCAAGGGTTGCATGACACCATGGTGCCTCTTCTGGGCTGGGAGCGTTTTAATAGTTTTACTAAAATATATCTGGTCTTCATATAACCTTCTTTTCCAGTACTCTCATTGTAATCTACATGTTAATTACCTTATGTATTTAATCCAATTCCACATAGATCTTTGGATTTATAGATTCATGATAGCTTTTTGCTATGAATAGTTCATCCTCTGGGCTGTTAATGTGTAACTGTGGTTGGCCCTGGTGTTATAAAAGGGGTTCTATGTAAACTAAGTTTAGTGCATGTTGATTTTCTGGTGGACAGGAAATGAATAGAAGTAAGGAAGGAGGGTGGATAAAACAAAACCACTGGAAAGTTTTGGAGCAAAAAGGAGGGCAGATGGAATGGACAGGGACCTAAAATAAGGAATGGCTATTGATCAGTATTTTAAAACTGGTAAACAATGGCTCATAAACAGCTGGTCATGATGAGGCGGGGCGGAGAGAGACTGCCTTTTGTAAACATTGACCCTGCTGGCAGGAGTGACTTGGGAGAGTGATGTTCTTTGTGGCTGTTTAAATAAGAATTACTTAAAATGAAATAAAAGTGAGTTCCTCAGCTGCACCAGCTACATTGCCAGTGCTCGATAGTCACATGTGGCGAGCGGCCATTGCACTGGACCACAGATAAAGATCTTTTCCATCCCTGCAGAAAGCTGTATTGGACAGCACTGGCTGAGAGTGTGTGGTGGATAGCAACAAAGCATAATGGTGACCTGGGTACTTTGCTTAGTCAGTGTCTGGAAGACCAAGGCGGGGATAGCTGTGCTTTTAAAATTGAAGTAGGCTGAAAGTGAACAAAGTTGGAATCAGTATATGTGTTAAATGGATGCCACCTAATTTATGGTTAAATGAAGTACCTGTAATGAAGCTACCTGCATAACTGCTTATGCACACTGCCGTGCCCATGAATGACGCAGTTCATCCTTCACCCATGGCAAATCATGGAAGAGTTTTTTTCGTTCTCTCCCTTAATGGGGGTGGGGAGTATCCTGCAAAAGGGGAATCTTTGCCAAGAATTTGTATTTAATTTGATCTTGCTTGGGAGCTTATCATGTGCCTCTAGGAAGACTGAATTATATTTCTTAGGTTGTCACTTAATTGACCTAAGTCAATAAAATGACTTTGCTTGTGTGTCTATGACACCTCTTTATCGTGTATGTGAGATCATGAACAAAGCCAGAAGAACTGAATCTGGTCTCTCCTTTCCTCCTGGCAAGTGTGTTTCCCAGCCAGATTAGGCAGGGTTCACTTAATGAACTGTGATCGCAGTGGAACTGTTTTAATACTGCGCTTAGATTTTTTCAGAGACTTGTTTCCTTTATTACTTAGCTTGGTGGTGGTGTTGTTATTGTTGTTGTTGTTCTTCTTCTCATGCTTCTGCTTCCTGTACCTCCTCTTCCTCAGGGCCTTTTGCATGCTCCACCACTGAGCGACACCTGCAGCCTAGTCGGTATCTTCTTAATGGTTATATTCACTTAGTGTCAGGAGACAGGTTTTAGGGAGAAGATTCATGAAAATAATCAAATTTAGTCTGAGAAATTATCATTTTCTATCTTTTATTGTGGAGCACTGAAGTTGATAATCCTTTCCTGATTATATTTCTACAGCAGAGGTTCTTTTGAGCTAATATCATTAGTTTCTTATTCCCTATGCTGTGGAGTGGAGTCAAGGGGGAAGGAAATACCTTCCTTCCTTCCTTCCTTTTAAAAAAAATTATTCTCAGTTTTAGCTTCATCTTTTCAGTTCCATAATTTGTTTTGGAAAAAAAATAATCAGAGCAAATTGAGTGGAAAATGAAGAAAACCAGTTAAAGAAGCTACTCTTCCCCTTTACTTTAGTATTAAAAGTGATGGGTTTGTTGAAGATGGAGGTTTAAAATTTATTGCAGCAATACAACGTACTTAATCCTTTTTATGTTCAAAAAATAAATGTCATATATAGGATTAAAAGTTGGAAGTAATTTGTGGTGGCATTGGTTGTAGAAAGCCAACTTTCCTGCTTTTAGTGAACACCCTTGATATAAGTTGGCAGACTGAGTAATTGACTAAACGAGGGGACCTTTCCCTCTAATCACAGTCCTAAGTCCTTCAAAACAAGCTGTGTCTTGTGGGCTCTTTATCCATTCACTTGCGAGTCTTTGATTCTTTGAATTTAAGAAGCCATGATGAAAATCCATCTTTCTGGTGTATTCTCTATTGAAGCAACATATTATATTTTAGTCTGTAGAAAATAACAGTGAAGGAAAAAAATGAATACATGTAAGATTTAGATAGAACATTGCTGTTAATACAGAACACATTTATATTTTGAAATTTTACAGTTCCATTAAAGCTTGTGAAAGACTGTTTTCAGTTAAGTTTGTACTTAGGCCCTTTCAACATTTCTATCTGAACTTCTAAAACTATTTTTTTATTTTAGTAATAAGCAACATAAATTTGAACTTCAAATAAAATCTATTTAAAATTAAATTGTTCTTATTAATGCCAGAGCTTTTTTTGTTAACATTGTTCATCTTGTCAAAAAAAAAAAAAAAAAAGGTTCTTACAAACCTTTTAATATATTTATACTTTCTTGATTTTTAAACATGGTCCCTGTCTTAGTTACTCTTCTTGTTGCTGAGACAAAATACCCGACACCCGAAGTTAAAGGAGGAAAGGTTTATTTAGCTCATGGTTTGTAGAAGTTTCAGTCCATAATCGGCTGGCTCCAAGGCAGGGTGGCGTGTCAGACAGGCATTGCAGAGGAGAAACAGTTCATGGTGGGCAGAACTTAGCAAAGCAGGCAAGCAAGGGATGACCACAGCTCTTTCTATCCCTTTTATCTTATCCAGGCTACTTAGAGTGGGTAGCGCTCACTTCCTTAATCCTAGTGCCCTCAATCCTAGCATTGCACCATGAATCCATCCCAGCATCACACACTCTAGATCCAGCCACCTCTGAAAAACCCCACCTATGACTGCATCAGGCTTTGCGGGGAGTGTGCATTTAGACACAAGCCATAACAGTCCCTCTTTGGCCTAGATGGCTGGCTGGATAGAACTGGCTAAATGGGGCTCCTAATACTTTAGAAGGGTTAGAGCATGTCAGGATTTTGGGGAGTTACACGCATGTTAGTTGTGTCAGATCCGGGATCACTGGTGAGTTTCCCTTGTTTTTGTCTAATGTCTTTCCTTTTTCCAGTCCAGCCACTTGGCCCTTTCTTGGGCAAGGTGGAAGGAAAGGGGGCGTATATAACATATACTGTTGCTGGATGCAGATTGCCTTGAGTAGAATCTTTACCCTGCTACTGATTAGCTGTGTAACTTTGGGGAATTTATAGTTTCTTTACATGTGAGACAGAAATAAGGTTTAGCATCCCATCCTTAATCTGAAAATCATAAATCTAAAATGCTCCAAAGTCCAAAATATTTTGAAAGCCATCAAAATACTACAGGTGAAAAACTCCGTATCTGACTTTGTGTGATAGATCACAGTCAAAACACAGGCACACTAAGTGTATCGAGGAGATGCTAGATGTGGTGGCGGAAGCCTGTAATACCGGCACTCTGGGAGGCTGGGGAAAGAGGGACTGCAAGTTCAAGCCCAGCCTGTGTACCTTAATGAGCCCCTGTCTCAAAATAAAGGATTAAAAAAAGGTCTGGGGATGTAGCACCTCAGTGCAGAGGCCCTGGTTTCAACCTCCTGTATCACAAAAAACATAACATAACAAAATAAAACAGAACAAAACAAAGCACCTAAAAAACCCCATAAAATTACCTTCAGGCTATGTGTACATGAAACAAAAATGAATTTTGTGTTTACATTGGGTCTTATTGTGCAAATGTTTCAAAAGCTGAAATACTTCTGGTCACAAGCATTTTGCATAAGGGGCACTCCATCTGCAGTAACGTTTGTACCCGCAAGGGTGGTTTCCCTGAGATTAACATATGTTGAGTACTTAACTCAGTTCCTGACATTGAGTAAGTGTCCAATAACGTTAGCTATTATATTATTCCTAGTTTTAAAATGGTGCTAGGTTCTTACTTTGGGATACTAGTGAGACGGTGTATTATACCCCCAGAAATATCTTCCCTTTCTTTAAAAGATCAAACACCAATTTAGGACAAGTATATAACAAGTCAATACAGAAATTCATACCCTGCCTCAAATTTATGAGTTGTTTCTTGGGACTGATTCTTAATCTGAGAAAGAGTCTAGGGCAGTGATGCTGAGCCTTTAAGAACGTTCAGTGATAACAAACAGCCCACTGAGCACCATAGGTACACCACCACTGTCATAGGGCAATATTGTCTTGTGAAATTGATGTTTTTAAAGCACTCAAGTAAGTTGAACATTGTTAAAACAAAACAACAACAACAACAACAAACCAAAAATAGGTCGGAAGCTCCAGAGCGAGGAATTACATTTCAGGTGAATAGATGTTTAGCCATTATGGCTCTTTTCTGTGAGTGTAATCTAAGGGGACTTCATGTGTTTGCTGACTGTGGTACATCTTGCCTGCTGAGCTGGAAACATAGTGTTAGCAACACATAGAGCCCTGTTCCTGCAGACTTTGCATCTCACGGGAGAAGATAGTAGCAAACACTGTGATCCCAAGGTGGGCAGAAGTAGGTAGTGTGCTGGAGAGTGACTTGAGGGCATGATTCTACTCCCAGGGACATGTGGCAATGTCAGGAAACATTTTTGGTTGTCCCAGCTGGGGAGGGGATGCTGCTGACGTGGGTAGAACCAGAGGTGCCACTGAAGATCTTGGAATGCGTAGGAACCTCACCCCCAAAACAGAATTATCCCACCCACGTGTCAGTAAAGCCTAGGTTGAGAAAGCCTGCTATTGATTAAGTGGTCGCCAGTCCTCCCAGATAATGTGAGGAGACCTTTGGACCAGCAACTGAGTGGTAAGAATTGTTGTTGATGACAAGATCCACACAAAGAGGATTTTGGAAAGAGGAACCAGCAAGAACAAATTCCCTGAGAGTCAGAAACCAGCTGTGGAAAGAACAGAGAGAAAGCCAGGATGGTGGTGGTGGTGGGGATTGGGGGAGTGAGCCCCTGGGGGATCATGCAGGATTTTTTTGGTGGCTTGTAGAAGTTATTCCAGTTACCCAGTGGGCTCTTGAGTTATTAGGAGAGTTTGGACCTTGTTGATTGTTTCGAATTTTTCCCTTTCCTACAGAATTATGGCCTTGAAACTGATAATATGAAGAATTTGGTTTTGAAACTGCGGGCATCTTCCAACAATTTACAGAATCACATAAGCAGCAGGCGGAAAAGTCCAGCTTATGATGGGAACACATCCCACAAGCCGCCCAATGAGCTCCTAACTTCAGTGATGGAGCTCATAGGCGCTGCCAAGACTTTGCTGGCTTGGCTGGACCGGTGAGTAGCCCGCATGCCTTTTGCTGTGTTCTGAGAAGACGATCTGAGATGTACCAAGGCCAGTCTTGTGTCTTAGGAAAAGTTGTTCCTTTTGCCCCTTTTCTCTGGGACTCAGGAATCCTGGGTCACAAGTGGATCTTAGGGTTCCTGTGGACATTACTTAAAAGGTTAATAATGGGAAGAATTTAACTTCAGCTTAGAGAAGAGCGAAACTGTGCTAAAGGTTATGTGCTACTGAGATTAAACGTTAATGGTTGAGTACTGGTTGGTATGAAGGCTATTAGTTCACTTCTGAAGAGACATATTCATTCTTGGCTCATTTTTGGATGTGTTTTTTTTCTAGCATTTCTCTGTCCCTTTCCTATTCAGATTCCTATTTGATGTTTTACTTGAGACAAAATGGTAATATGAAAAATGATTTTAAACTAGCCTATTGTGTAGCTATGCCTGCCAACATACAGTGTTGGGTCCTGGTGGATTCCTGTCACTACCCCCTTCTTTAACAGAGAATTTTTTGTTACTTTCCAGGGCTCCATTTACAGGGATCACTGACTTCTCAGTAACGAAGAACAAAATCATTCAGCTTTGCTTAGACCTGACCACTGCAGTCCAGAAGGTCAGTAGTAAATCATTATGGGTTCCTAAAATTGTCGTTTCCCTGTTTTTCTTTTTCAAAGTGTTTCCATGCAGGTATGAAGTACCCCCACCCCAGTTTTTTCCCGTCAGATTTGGGGCGAGATGAAAGGCTTTAACTTAGATGCATTGTACAGATAATTTCTGTGAAAAATGACCCATGGCCTTCAAATCAGAGATTATTTTCTTTTGTTTTAAAATAGTTGAGCTGTCTTATACTTCCTCTCAGATGTTTGAGCTTAATTTAAATAGAAATGTTCACTATAATCTTTGTTCTCAGTACTTTATTAAATGTGTTGATTCTGACCTTGTATTCTGACCTCTGGTTGTTGGATTTACCAGTCAGGATGGGCTAAGTTATGAGGCAGTAACAACTTCCAAACCCCAGCAGTTTATCCCTCATTTATATCCTAATGGGCAGCTGGACAGTATGCTCTATTCTCCTCATTTCAGGGCATGGGCTGACAGAACAACGGGTATCTAATGTTGTTTGTCCTCATGATGGGGAGACAGAGAACTTTGGAGGTTCCCACACTGATGTGCCTTCTGGTCTGGAAGTGACACATGTCAGTTTTACTTGTAGCTCATTGTCCAGTTCTAGGTATCTTAGCAAGGGCCCAGGAAATTTTATATCTGTCTTTAACTTACCTTGCTTCTGTGATCTTAACAAAAAATTATTAGTCTTTGAGCACTGAAGACCACCTCCTGTCATATTACTTGGCGTATCAGACACATATTTTTGAATTGAATCAAAGTTGTAAAATATAAGGAAGAGCCTTTTTCCTTCATATCATACTTGATTCTAAAATTCTGTGATTCAAAGTTTGTTTCCACTGCTCATTTGGCAAAAAAATAAAGAACATCCTTCCCTCAATCCTGACCGTGGTGTCACAGAGATGCAATTGTGAAAAGCTATGTGGTCTCTGTAAGATGAAGAATTAAGCTTGGCTTTGCCCATGGCAAGTGTTTGGAGTTCCAGCTCTGAGCAGCCGTTGAACTTTAGGCAATGTACTTTTGAGACCACGATCTGAGAAAGGTGCCCAGAGCTATTAAATGGTTTGCTCCTTTTTATGATGCAGAAGGTGACTTTGACAGAGTCTTGACAGTAACCGTGACCATGAGTCATACAGTCTCAGCGGTCTGGCCTTGGTGGTAGAAGGCATTTCCCTGATACTTTCCTTGAGTGTTCTTTTTCTTCCTGCTTCCCTCTTCCCACAGTATTTTGCTTCTTATTTTGATGGGTAGCCAATTTTACATGCCATCAGCTAAATTAAAGTGTTAAAGCTAAACATAGTAATTAGCAAGTGGGTACATTTTCCCCATAGGTACACCCGTGCTTTCTTGTGAAGGGTCCTAGATCATGTGCCTGACTCAGGCTGTCTGTGCTGCCGGGTAAGCAGAGGCAGGAAGGTGGCAAAGCAGAGGGCAGAGTGGTTGTATTTGTCTTCACGGAGTGAATCTGCTTTGCCTAAGCAGGTTTCTTTTTTTTTTCGTTTTTCTTTTTTTGAGACAGGGTCTCACTGTGTAGTTCAGGCTGGCCTTGAACTTGCTTATGTAGCCCAGGCTGGCCTCGAACTTACAGCAATCCTCCTGCCTCTGCCTTCTGAGTGCTGGGATTAAAGGCATGTGCCGCCACACCCGCCCCTGCCTCTAAGCAGGTTGATGTTGGCTTTGCAAGTAGTTGGACAGTTCCTTCAATAAATATTTATTGATTCTTACTCTGTCTGCCACTGTTCTAGGCATTGGGGTACCAGAGTAAAGAAACAGATAAAAAGTCCCTGATTCATGGAGCCTACAGTCTCTGGGGAGATAAGAAAACTAAGAACTAAAATACAGAAAATTACACACACACACACACAAACATACACGCTTGCACTATGTATATACAGTTATATAACATTAGAGGAGCGCCAAGGAGGGGAGGGGCACTGGAAGGTTGAAGTGGAATGTAATTGTGATACTTGGTGACAGTTACCCTCATTGGAAAGGTGACAGTTGAGTACTCAGACCAGTAAAATTCTGTGCTCACTAGGATGGGTGAGCTTGTGCATCACTTTTAAGTGGTCCTTTCTCGCCGGTTATACAGTTTGTATCATTACGAACTGGTGATAGAAAAAGTCTTCCCGTGAGAGGTGCAGAGCCTGATCTCGTCACATTAGAAGGGTTCCTGCTGAGTACTCTCATCGGACCTGTCACTGCTTATTGGTGGCTCACGATACCTGGTAGATGGTTAACAATACTCATTTTATAATGTGCATTTCAAGGAATGAGTCAGTACTTCTGACAAGCTGATAAGAATTTATCTTTTATCAGGAGAAAGTGAACCCAAACTCTAGGGACACTGTAGGTATTTTTAGTGTGGGTGTTCATTTTGTAAATTTTTCCCTGTGTTGCTTATTGAGGGAGTTTAGTCTGTAGTAGGTAAGAGCATTTTCTTTTTAGAGAGGCAGTCATAGGTTTTAATCTCCCTCTACCAATATTTAGCCCTTGGATAATTTACTTAAAATTTATGAGTCTCCACTCTATTTTCTCATCTGTAAAATAGAAACAATAATATTTATCTTTCCAGATGAGTTGGTAGGATATCTACAAGTTATTGTTGAGTAAAGAAAAAGGGAAAATAGTGAGAAGTGAAGAGAAATGGTGACAAAAAATGTGTGTGTGTCTCTGTGTGTGTGTATTTGTAATATACATATACGTATATATCTACAATCCTATTTGTAAAGTTAGAAGTTATAGAATGGGTAATTCGGAAGAAGAATTGAATTTACTGTGGCAAGGGGAGAGGTAAAAGAGAAAGTAGGAGCCAAGCAAAAATAAAATAAAATTAAAATAAATAAAAACAACAAAAAAGAGACGAAACATTTTCATTTACAAAAGTCATATACATGACCACATTTATGCATTCATGGAAAATTAGGTATAGATAAATGATATCTGTTCATGTATGAACCTGGAGATTGAACCTAAGCCCTTGTAGGCAAGTGCTCACCACTGAGCTTCCCCTCCAGCCAAAATACAAGGTATTTAAAACAAAGAGTCTCTTTCACAATATTGTTTCAGAGAACACATGAGCTATACCATATTAAAACCCCAGTTACTACTTACAAAATTATATAAGGGGAAGTATAAAAGTTTTGCTTTGTATTGGTTTTCTGGAACCAAATTTGAAGAGAGGAATGAAACAAATGTGTTGTTCTTATTTTCTGATTTTTTAAAAAAATTTAAATTTGAAGAATTTTAAAGAATAAAGCCTGAAGATATGTAAATATATTCAGGGACACTCGTTTGTGAACTTAGACTCAGAAGGATGTTTAGCTCTTGGTCAGTGTTTGTTTTCTATAGTAAGGAAGAACGTGGGTTCTCAGCAGTTCGCCAAGGTAGGCTTTTTATCGTCCTATTTTATGCAGAAGGAAACAGAAGCGCAGAGGTACTAAACATATTGCCCAAGGTCTCAGTTCCTAAGAAGGTGCAATAAGGAGTGGAGGCTGGGGGCAGGAGAGACCAGCCAGGGCAGTGTTCCTAGCCACCCCCCCCGTTAGGCCGTGACTGCCAGTCCAGGTGACCCGGGACAGTAATGAAGTTCTACCTCACTGTCTGACTCATGAGGGGTGACTCGTTCCAGTACCTCTTTTTCCATTCTGTTGATTTCATGCCAAACACTGTGAAGTCACACCACAGCTGCTTCCTCTCAGTGGGGATGGGTGTGGGAACCCATGTTCGCCATGGTGGGAGGTAGAAAGACAACCCTTTCACACGCCAGTTGAATAGTTGGGAGGCGAACTTGTGCCTGTTGGCTCGGTTGCCACAACAGGGGGCCTATCATCTTGGTGGCTTCTTGGTTCTGTCAAAAAATCAAGTACTGGGAACCATGTAGTCACACATGACCCTGACCCTTGGGCCCTAGTGTATTGAGAGGCGTTCTCTGCCCCTGGGTGACAGTCTTCAAGGATGACAGGGCTGATACCATTTCGCGATTTGTAATGAAATATCACAGACATGAATTATGAGTTGTATTTCTATCATAAGACCATGTGAGTATACTGTTTTCTGGAGTTGATACTTACATGATAGCTGTCAATCAGTAATAATAGGGGATGAACTATTATAGTAGTTGATGACTTAGTTTCAGGCATAAGATAGGGTAGAAAGGCACATTTTTTACCTACAGTTATTTGTATTTTATATAAGTTGCTCCTGGAGTTTGGATTTGTATCAGATTCAAATATGTCAAAATTGCCAAAAGGAAATGTCTCAATTTCTTCTTCAATTTTTTTCTCCTTAGGCTACTCTTTTCTTAAGAGGCAGGTATCACTTTTGGGAGCAGTAGAGAAGTTGCTATTATTTTCTATGTTTTTATTTAGTAGAGATGATTAAAAAATTAAAACAGTGAAAGTCTGGTTAATTCTCCTAAGGTAGAAGAAATTCGTATCCACCCAATTCCCTCTGCCAATAATAGTTTATCTTTTCACTTCAACAGAGATAATACTTTTCGTGTACCTAAAATTATTATCATTATTATCCTTAAGATTGCCCCAGTTTGGATTGTACTTACTGATGCGGGATAAACTCTAAAGAGACTAGTCTGGCTCACTTTACTTCTGCAAACAGCCTGCAATGCGGGTTGAAATCCACTGCTGTGGATAGTTCTAGAAGGTTAACTGTGAATCTTTCACATTGGCAGTCTCACTTTGGTTCCTCTGGACAGGACAGTGGTGATTTCTGTGATCACCTAACTCTGTTGGTACTGTGTACTGTGTCTTGGGTCTTTTGTTCTTAAGCTGAGTAAATAATGCTTTGCATTCCAGCCCTTTATATCAATAGCATACCTCAAGACCACTTTTTTGGCAGACTCTTAATGAATGTTTTGTTAAACTTTTTTCATCTACCAAGGACTGAAACATCTGATTTAATCTCAGTGCTGCTTAAAATAAACTTTTGTGGCTGAGTTTACTCAAGCTCTTGTTGGAAAGCTCTTCTTATAAGGCAGGCCAGAGGTTAGGACTGCTGACTGGTTGGGCTGCTGCTAGCTTAGCTTGGGCCATTCTGGGAGCTATAGGCAGGTTTCTTGGACTTGGCTGTCTGACTTAGTACTGTATTCTCTGCACAGTCTAGAAAGTATGTGGATTTCTGTGCAGTGATTTTTGCAGGTTTTTAATTAAATAATTGGTTACATGGGTTGCTTGAATGATAAGCTCCTTAGGTCAGGGGAAAAACAGAGGACTTGAGGAAAAGATAGATGTCAGCTTCATTCCCTTTCTGTCCCTCTCTCCTCTCCAGACAGGAAGGATGCTCAAGCTACAGGGTGGGCAGGGTGTATGTCAGGGACTGCATGAGCTCCTGGAAAAATTTGCAAGGCTAAGCCAGTAGTTTTTAAGTTTTCTCTTTCTCAGTTTCCATTTTCTTTTTTTTCTTTAGGATTGCCTTGTAGCAGAAATGGAGGATAAAGTTTTATCTGTAGTAAGTATACTTTCTGAAAGTTACTATAAAATTCCTTTTCCAAAGGCAGTGGGAATCACATTAATTAAAATAAATGCACTATGGCTAATTACCTTGCACTATAATTTGAAATATTTGCTTTTAGGATGTGAGTCTATTAATTTAGGTAAAAGGGGAAGGATAAAATTATTTAACAAGACCAAGAATTATAAGAATTCCTGAGTTTAAATTAGCTACATTGGGATTTCTGGTTTTTTGTTTGTTTGCTTTGTTTCTCTTGTTTCTCTTTGTTTCTCTTCTGAACATAAGTTGCTAGCTTAGTGTGTTAATCAGGGTTAAACTGATTTGCAGAGTTAACTTTAGGACCATTTTGATAAAGAAAATTCTTGGCAAAATCTTTATGATGTGGGAGGAGGGGGTGTACTATGACTGTTTAAAGAGCATTTTGAAACTATTCATCAGCACTTCCTCCTTTTGACATAAGCCAGCCTGTGCTCTTTTGATAAGGTCTTCCTCCTACTGATGTTGAGGAATTTAGCAATGAAACTGCTATAAATATATTTTCCATAAATAGGGAGGCTAAACAACTTGGAGGAATATAAAAAAGTGTCATTTCTTGGAGTCTCCCCTTTAGAAGGAAAAAAAAATCACTCTTTGGAATTTCCGGATTTCATTGATTGTTTAATTTTGAAAGATTAGATGGATCTGATTGGGCCAAATATCACCGTGGCTTTTACACAGAGATCTCTTAATAGGTGCCCTATTTTGTATCCTAGTGTTTTATCTCGTTGGTGTTTGGCATTTAGAAAATATGAGCTATCGCTAAAATGATCATAGACCTAAATGCAAAATGAGAGCTTCACATCTTCTAGGAGATATCATAGGAAAAAATTTAGGCGGCCTTGGTAGTGAGTTTTTAGATAGAAAATCAAAAGCACAATTGATAAAAAAGTGGATACTGTAGAGGTATTTACAATGAAAAACTGCTCTGGGAAATGCAGTGTCAAGAGAATGAAATGACAAGCCATAGACTGAGAAAAAATATATTCAAAACACGTAAGACTTATATCGAAAATATACAAAGAACTCTTAAAAATAAGACAACATAATTAAGAAGTGGATAAAAGATCTGAACTGTCACTTTACCATAAGTGCGTGAAAAGTGGTCAACATCCTTTGTAATTAGGGAGTTGCAAATTGAAAGGATGAGACAGCATTTCATACCTTTGGAGGGGCTAAGATTCAAAACATGGACAACACGAGGTGCTGGTGAAGATACAGAGCAGCAGCCCCTCTCACTGCTGGGAATGCAAAATGGCCCAGACAGGTTAGAGGACAATTTGGCAACTTCTTGCAAAACTAAGTATATTCTGACCACACCATCCACTAGTTGCATAGCAAGGTATGTACCCAGAAAAGTTAAAAACTTATATCCACAAAAATTTGCACTGAATTGCACAGAACATTTATAGCAGCTTTATTCATAATTGCCAAAAATTGAAAGCAATCACAATATTGCTTTATAGGTGAATGGATAGAAAAATATGGTACATCCATAAAATGGAATATTATTCAGCAATAAAAAGAAATGGACTATCAAGTCATGAGAAAATATGGAGTAAGTTTAAATGCATATTATAGTTGAAATAGCTAATTGAAAAAGACTATACTCTATATAATCCCAACTATTTAAAATTCTAGTTCCCAGGGGTTCATGGCAAGGAAGTGGGAAACGGATAATTAGGCTAAGAAAAGGGGATATTTAGGGCAGTGAAAGTCTATGTGGTACTGTAATGATGGATACATAGCATTGAGCATTTGTCAAAACCCACAGAGTGTACATCACAAAGCGTGAACACCCATGTACATTACAGACTTTAGTTAACCCTTCAGAGGTCATGGCTGATGTGAGAGATCAGATTCTTCTTACATGTTGTTAAGGGGTAACATCCGATCTGTCACCTTTGTAGGGTTAATTAAAGTGTCATTATTGGTATTGGTTGTGACAAAGATGCTGTACTAGAGAAAGATGTTAAAAGTGGAGGAAGATGGGGTGGGAAGAGCGTGTATTTGGAAATACAATATACTTGTTCAATTTTTCTATAAACGTAAAACTATTTTAAAAAATAGTCTATGTAAAAAATATGTTTCAGGCCCCCAAAGTTTTTTTTTTTTTTTTTTTTTTTTTTTTACCTTGTTAATATTTGGTATTCAGGGAATGTAAGCTGTCATTAATAAGCCATTTGGATGTCTGGAAGTAGATGCTTTCCCCTTAAGAGCAGAAAGGATGTTTCTCCTGGCTTATGCTCTTCAGTGGTTGGAAAGGAGTTAATATAAAAGCCAGTTTTTAAACAAAGCTGAACTAGGGGCACCATTCCCAAGACTGCAAATAGGGAGGCCGGGTGCTTTGCATTCATTGAGCAGAATTATCAAAACGATTGCTGACCACAGCTAAAGATTATAAGTGAAGTGTCTTTCTTTAAAGCCCAGCTTGAGATAAACCTGATTAACAGTTGCATTCACCCGACTATTTGCCTCTCCAATTCTAGGTCAAAGTTTTAAATGGCATCTGTGACAAAACAATTCGATCTGCCACCGACCCTGTCATGAGCCAGTGCGCATGCCTGGAGGAGGTTCATTTACCCAACGTTAAACCTGGTGAAGGCTTGGTGAGAGTTCTAATACTTGTTTTACTTTTCAAATAATTATTTTTCAAATAATACATATCAGCATTTATGAAAATTTTCTTTAAATGTTTCTTACTGCTTTCACTGTAATTCTGAATAGTGGAATTAAATTAGATTACCATCTGTTATACAGTTAGGAATTAGCTATCTTAAACTCTGTTGATATCTTCATAGTATAAAAATAAATATAATTTAAAAGCTGTATACTCCTATCTTTTTTTTTTTTTTTTTGTGGGTACCGGGGGTCGACCTCAGGACCTCGCGCGCCAACAGGCACCTGTGCCGCTGAGCGATATCACCGGCCCCTTTTTCATATGTGGGATCTGGGAGTCGAACTCGGGCCCTCGCGCTTGCAAGGCAGGCGCTTACGCCGCTGAGCCATCTCACCGGCCCCTGTATACTCCTATCTTAATGGTTTTATTTTTAGGACTTAGCAATGCAAGGAAATATGAAACATTTACACAAAGAAGAGATGGTCTCTGGGTACAAAAACAACATCTGTTCTGAAAGTTGTCTATTAGCACTTATGATGAAAGCGAGAAGAGGCTGGGGAAGGAAATGATTCCCATCTAAAGTGTCTTATAAGTCATGTGTAAGATATGGCTCTGAGATGTGTGATTTCTCAGTTCGTAGTGTATATCCCATAGGATTAATCTGCTGGAATTTAAACAACAGTGGGGCCCACTGAATCAGCTTAGAGCCTTTGACTCAGAGCCCGCATGTCAGTTTCTTCCTAGGGCTGTTGAAAGGATTAAATTAGATGGTGAATGGCAAGTGCCCAATGCTGAAAGCATAGAGCGTGTTCATTAAGTAGTGGCTGTAGCTTGTGTTACTTATATTGATGGTGATTGTGAAGATGATGAAGAGGAGGAGGAGAAGAGGAGGGCAGAGGTGTCCTGTGTGTAGATAGCCATGGGGAACATCAATAAGTCTCTAAGTCTCTCTTCTTAGCTAAGAAAACAAAAGCTGGACGTGGTGGTGCAGACCTGTAATCCTAGCACTCCAGAAGACTGAGGCAGGAGGATTGCAAGTTCGAGCCCAGCCTCAAGAATTTAGCAAGACCTTATCTGGAAATTAAAAAAAAAAAAAAATTGAATGCCAATAAACTCAAATTCTTAGTGAGCAGAATTCTGTATACGATACTTGGCTTCAGTGTAAGTGATAGATTATAATGGAGTGAACGGGGAGGAATTCCTGGAAGTGAGCTTATAGTTAAGTATGGAAACAGATGGATGCCCCCATGCCTGTCACAATGAGTCTCCCTTTCCCATTGTACAAGCGTGACCTGGGAAGAGGCTGCTGTTGTGTGTGGGGAGTTCATAGTTCTGCAAATGAAGGTAACTGTTTGAGAGGAGTGGGGGAAACTTTGAGGGCCTTTGTGTCAGATGAGATTCTCTTTATAGAGTGGTCTAAGTTACTGAGCAGGGCAAGTTCAGGGTCAAAATGACTTTGACAGTATTATAATATAGATACTGGAATGAGCAACTCCTTTTTTTTGGTTCTTTCCCCATAGTATAGTAGCTTAATAAAAATACTTTACACATGAATTGTCCAACTGCAGGAATATTTCCCAGACGATACAGTATTCACCTCTGATTTAGCCCACAGGCCTTTTAGAAGAAACATATTTATCCTCCTCCTTCCCTAAAAATGGAGCAGCACCTGTTCTGATTTGCTACCTGTACTGTATTATGTAACAGTGTTCATTTGTACATCCCAGTCTGCATTACTGTTGGCTTAAATAAGTGGCCCTACAATTACTGCCGATACCAAATTTAACTGACTGAATTGTGCCCCTAGACAAAGAGATGGTCAGGAAAGAAGAGTCCTTGTTTGAAATGCCTCCTCACTTGTTGAGCAGGTCTGAGAAAATTCCTACATCCTAAAGAGTTGTGACAAATTTCTATGTGCCCTGTACACAAATTATAATATCAAAGAGATCGCAAGTCTGATTTCTTTCACTGGACTCTCCTTCACTGCCCCCTGGATCTTGTTTCATGGGTGTTTCAGGAGGCTTAAAAATGAGCATTGTTATGCAGGGACTGTACTTAATGTTTTATAAGTTCAAGTCTCACTTGTGGCTTCTCTCTCTACATGTTGGAGTAATGAGTTAATATATTTGTGGTTCATTCTAGGGCATGTACATCAAATCAACGTATGATGGGTTGCACGTGATTACGGGAACTACAGAAAATGTAAGTGTGTCCTTTAAATGTAAAAGCCATTGTGTATTTAAACAAATTTGACACAGAGCTTTGTTCTTTTCATTTAAATGTGTGCATGCTGTCATCTGTAGTGAGAGCTAGCGTGGGTGCCTGTTTTGTCTGTTGATAGACTACTGTCTCACTTATCACCAGCTGTTGTCAATTTATTATTTAAATTGTTTTTTATTGGTCTTGTTCACACACCATGCTGACTTTTTACCCTCACCCTTGTGTTCATTGTTGCTTTTGCACCACAGAAATGTTAAACCATAAATACACAAACAATAATCTCTCTGTTATTGTGAATTGCTCTTGTAAGAACAGGGATTGGTGGCCATATGTGTAAAATACATTTTTTTTAAAACAAATTTTGTCTCCAGAGTAGTCATTTTGAGATTTTTGCATGAGCCAAATTCTTTCTGTAGTTACATTTCATAATATTTGTCATAATTTTGAAATTTAGTCCCGCCTCCCTAGTCCTTTGAATAGAAAAAGCAGGTCTGTTTCTACTGTAAGAGACTTTTATATACTGTTTACTTCCTTCTGGAAATTTTGCTGTATGTGGGGTAGTTCTTATTGCCTCAAGTGTTTTGAATATGCAAATGAGAGCTAGTTGCATGTTCTTGCAACCTACAGCATGGCCAGCTGTTGAATGATTGAATGACATTGACCTGAAGCTAAGAATGTTGGAATAGCTTCCCTGGGTCTGTGTAAAAGAAGCATGTGTCTGACAGATTAATCTATTATTTAATCAATTAAGAGAAAGGGAAATAACTCCAAAATATTGGAGAAATTTTGGTAACTATTTTCTAGTCTGTTTGGTGAAAATGAATGTCTCATTTTAAGCTTTAGTTGCTAGGTCTTTTGATAAAAGAAAGTGGCATAATCTTTGATGAATGCTTGGGATAGGCATTTGATTTTTCCAGTAAGAAAATGACATTGCTTCAGGTAATCAATGGATTATAAATCAATTGCATGGTTCTTATAGACAGTTTATTGGAAGATGGTAATGTCTTTAAGCATTCTAGGTTGAGACTCAACACTTGAGAATCACTAGGAATTTTTGTACCACCTCACCTAACAGGTAGTAATAACACAGGAAGAGAGCTTTACAGTTTTAGGCTAGGGATGGTGCGAAAGAAAAAAAAGCACAGTGCTCTGCATAATTCATGCTGGAGACTCAGTAGGTCATGGCTCAGCCACGATGAGAGCTTGTTCATGTACCACTTAGCACATCGTTTTGGAGTTGGATGAATTCAGAAGGATAGAGAATGTTGTTTCAGTTTTTAAAGAGTTGAAGTTTTGCAGTCTTGCAATTTGGTGACTATGTTGTTTGACATAACCAGACCTGGTTTCAAACTCTACTCTTGAAGCGATTTCACTCCTGAATAAATGCATGAAACACTATAGCATTACCACCAGACAGCATAGGCTCTTTTCTTCTGCCCCGCCCCTTTTTGTTTAAAGATGAGAGTTGAATAAGAGCCTTAAACAAAATTGCCTTTTATTCAAATGCAATGTCAAATGTCATCGATGATATACATCCTCCCAAAGTCCTAAAAGAATCATAATACTAGGTGACAGATCCAGGGTTTCCCTAGATGTAGTCTATTCTGGTGTTCTCATGTATAACTGTATGGACCACAAAAAGAAGTGGTTAGCATGTTGCTACAGATCAAAAAAAGAAAACTTGTCCTCTGTTAATCCACTTAAAATGTCACTTATTGCTTCAGTCCACCAGTTGCATTTATTGAATGCCTGGCATGTTTTCGACACTGAGCTAAGTCTTGTAGCTGAGGGTAGGAAGTAGGGAAGGTTAAGCCCACTTTCCAAGGGCTTAATCTGGATATTTTACACTTACTGGTAGATATTTTATACTTATGATTTCAGAATGAGACTGTTTTAAAGGGTGAATGGCAGTGGGCAGAAATCTCCCATTGCTTTACCAACTGGATTGTCTCCATGTTCCTTCTCTTGGGCTCCAGATTGGGGCAATCGCAGCAGACCATTCTCAGAGCCCCAGTCCAGTTTTTTGGAGGTTACCTCAGAGGTCAGGGTTGTTCCACAGTGATCACTATCTGACTTCTCTTTTGATGTTATTCAGGGTCTGGAAGGGAGTTGTGGCACCACCCTATCCGTATTCCTGTCCTCCACTATGAGAGGAGGTGGAAAGTAGATTAGCTTCTGAAGTGAGGGCATTCTTCTTCAGGTCATCACCCTTCTACAGCAAACTGGAACAAGCATCATTTTTCAGTAGTTTGACTCGTGGTGAAGATAAGCAGGAGTTACTGCCCTAGGGAAAGTTTTGGTATCAAGCTCTCTCTTTACCAGTGTTCTGCCAACGCATGACCCCTGATCGCTTGGTGGAACATTTGAGAAATGAATGCATGGAGGTCCTTAGGAAGGGAAGTCAGTCGAGGACATGAGTGCTTGTGTTTTGTGATTGAATGTCTATAAACAGGGACTTCTTGGCCTTGGGGCCATGTTTAATAGAGTACTTACATTAAATGACTCTGCTCAGGAAGACGAAACACACTGTTCTCATCAGCAAACTGTGGGTTAAGTATCTGACACAGGTACAAAAAGGAGCAGAGATAAATTCATTGTTTTAAAAGAGTGACTCACAGGAAATAGATTCTAGATTCTCTGTGGTACCTGTGTTCGGAGTCTCAGGTGAGGCAGTGCTGGTTGTTATGGTGGGGGGCTGAATGTTCTCGAAAATAACCAGCATGGTTACCTGTGCCTTGTGTTGGTTGAGCCTGGATAAATCAAAGAGAGCCTGTCTACAGTTTAGTGCTGCTTGTTCATTTCTTGTGGAGCTTATCATAGCAGTGGAGTGACAAAATTCAGCAAATGTGTCTTGAGTTTTCTTGTTGCCCCCCTCCCCATGTTCAAAGGTGCTATTTTGTTTTAGGAGAGCTGTAAATTGTTTGATGATTCCAGCCAGTTATAAAAGTTACAAAATTGGGGCCTGCGAGATAGCTTTGCGGCACAAGTGCTTGCTGGCAAGTGTGAGGTCTTGAGGTCGACTCCCGGTACCCACATTAAAAAAAAAGGAAAAAAAAGGGGGCCGGTGAGATAGCTCAGTGGCATAAGCGCCTGCCTGGCAAGAGCGAGGTCCTGAGTTCAACTCCTGGTACCCACATACAAAAACAGGGCTGGTGATATCGCTCAGCGGCAGGGGCGCCTGCTGGCGCGCAAGGTCCTGAGTTTGACCCCGGTACCCACAAAAAAAAAAAAAAAAAAAAAAGTTACAAAATAAACTACTTTGACTTGTATAGTGTTTAATTAGAATCTTTGAAATCAAAGTTTTGTCCTCTCTCTTCTCTCTATTGTATGAAAGCTCTTAAACATGCAGAGAACTATGTTGCTTGTATCCGCAAGAATGCTCTGAGCAACATTGTTGGCAAATAGATTAGATCCCTTTGTATATATTTTTGTTGTTGCAAATTAATAGCAATTTATTGTTGAGAAACAAAGTTTGGACTTTGTCTTGATACTGAAGGCTCACTTTGAATTTAGCTGGAAATTAAAAAAATTCATTTTCTTCAAAGTTCTTTTCTTACTATCAACTTTCTATTTTAATAGCATTGTGATAATATGTAAAAGACTGGGAAGAGAACATTTAAGTTTAATAAGGAAAAGGGATGGCAGAGTTACAAAGATAATCCTTATATGTTAAACAGTATATGAGCTTTTACATGATTAATTCTGATAGAGATATTTGTGAGGTATTATTTAGATGATCCAATGGTTTTTAGCAACTGATCATTTCAGCAGGGTGTCCAGACTTTCCATAAGTTAAGTAAACCTGATTGTTCTAATGGACAGATTAGCTATTACAACAGACACCAATAAAATAGAGAACATAGCCTTTATATGCCAGCTTCCATGGATTACATAATCTCAGGAGACTAATACATATCTTCTTTTTCCTGAACAAATTTTTATTTAGTTGTCTACAGAAGAGAGAATAGAAGCATAGAAGCAGAAAGTAATAGAAGGTTTAAAAAACTAAGACAAGTCTCTTTATTTCTATGTAGTCTCCTGCAGACAGATCTCAGAAAATTCATGCTGGTGATGAAGTCATTCAAGTTAATCGGCAAACTGTGGTGAGTTTGTTTCTTGAGGCCTACTTTTACTCTTTTAACTAAATCTAAAATCCTTTGGTTTAAATTTTTAAAATGTGCAATTTCTGTCTGATTTTCTACTATCTTAAGAAGAGCTAAGACAAACTTGTACTACCTGTTTATTTGCTCACAACACTCATTTCCTTGAGGTGAATTCACGGACTTGATTTTTCTTTATTCATGAACAAGTCCTCCTAACTTGTTTTCTCCCTCTGAAGGTGGGATGGCAGCTAAAAAACCTGGTGAGGAAATTGAGAGAGAATCCCACTGGAGTTGTGCTGCTGCTTAAGAAGAGGCCTACGGGTTCATTCAACTTCACTCCTGCCCCTCTGAAGAACCTGCGGTGGAAGCCACCTCTCGTGCAGGTACCTGTCATTTTTGTAGGATTTGTCTAGTATCAGGGTGTAAACAGGATCAGGGTCTGGCTTGTCTCATAAAAAAAAACAAAAAACAAAAAATAAAAAACAAAACCTAGATTAAAATATGAAGGTGGTTGGTTTCAGGAGTTGGTTTGTATATGCTTATTCTCTAATCCTGCTTATATGAAAAGATAAATTCTAAATCTACACTGAACAATATGATAGCCACTAGCCATAGATGACTGTTTGAAGTAGTAAAATAATGCAGAGTTCAATTCCTCCATCTCCCTGGCCCCATTCAGGTGCTGAATAGTCACATGTCACTTGTGCTGCCATAGTGGACAGCACAGGTGGAGACATTTCCATTGTTGCACAACATTCACTCTGGGTTTCTTCTGCCATTTCAGACATGTGTAACTGTACACAATTTCAGCGCCAGCCCTATAGAGTCCGCATGGGGTTGAATTCTTAGCAGCACTTTATCAAGCCAGAGGCAAGGGTGGTGGATACAGCCCACCCAGTGCAGAGCCACATGGAGGCAGGAGATGGTATGGATGACATCCTGGCCTTAGGCTCACAACAGACAGGATGCCTTCTGGCTCTGCGAGACCACAAGAGCATCCTACTCTCGCCATATTTCCTTAACAACATGAGCCCGAGAAATATGCTCCTGCCCTTACCATACTTTCTTGACCTCTTGGCATGAGGCTGAGGATCAGGTGCACCAGTTGCTTCAGAGGGACTGAGGGTAACTCCATGGTCATTACAGTGTCATTACCACTACAGTTTTGACCCCATCCCCCAACACCATGGCCTTTGGCAGCCATGCTGGTTCAGTCCAGGCTCATGTGAAGTACCAGTAAAAATGCTCCCTCCTGATGTGAGGGTGGAGACTTTCAGTTAATTGGACAGAGTCCCCTTAGGTGCCACCCCAGACTCCAGGACCTCAAAAAGGCCCAGATAAATACTGTACCTCAAAACCTGGAGCAGATGGGGCTATGCATCACTCTTTTCTTATCTGCCTTATCCTGATCTGTGGAATGTACTTTCCTTTAATAAATCTCTGCCTTTCTTACTACTTCTGTATGTCCCTCTCAGTTCTTTGTTTGGGGTACAAAGAGCCTGGAAATCAGGTGAGACTGAGACCAGCTGTCTGGCAACAGTATCACACCATTGTTTAGGCATTATTCAGAATTGCCAGTTGG
The DNA here is from genome assembly GCA_028451465.1 of Erethizon dorsatum. Lineage (NCBI taxonomy): Eukaryota > Metazoa > Chordata > Mammalia > Rodentia > Erethizontidae > Erethizon > Erethizon dorsatum. Next base: position 134,622,152 of record CM051823.1, on the reverse strand, counting down.
TGGTGATAATAAAAGACAAACCATCTGTAAGTGACTTTTTATTATTTGCATTCTCTCCAAACATTACATGCCCTCCTCGTCTCCACGTGGCCTGTGGTGCTCACTGACCATCTCTCCTGTTATAACCATTGATCCTTAGTGTTGCTTCCTAAGCCAAGAGGGTGAAGCAATGACATTTTAAGGTCCTTTTATCAAAATGAGATTATAATTTATCTGTAGCTGCCTACATTTTTTTATTGTAGCTGCCTGATTTTTTTATTTATCTTCACCTGGAATTTGTGGTAGTTTCAGGCCATCAGTGTGGATACTTTGTGATGTAGAGTACTGTAAATATATCCAAAGTACAGCTCAGGAAGGGTGGAGGCTAAAATAAAGAGCACAAAGTAGAGGGCAGAACAAGAGGGGCACATAATTAAGGTCACTTTTCAAAGAATAAGTGAGCATACTTTAAATTTTCTAAAATTTATATATTATATATTTTATATTCATTTAACTTTCTAAAATATATATACTATATATTAATGGTTACAATACAATATTTTAAAATATGTGTACACTGTGGGTTGGCTAAATCAAGCTAAAATATGTCCTATTGACATACATTTATCTGTGGTGAGAATACGTAAAATCTACTTTCTCCACAATGTTCAAGCATCCAATACATTATTACTAAATCTAGGCTAAACAGTGTTCTAGTGTGCGTATATATTACATTTTCTTATTAACTTATCTGTTGGTGGACACATAGGTTGCCTCCATATTTTGGTGCTTGTGATTAATCCCGCCATGCATATGGGAGTGCAGAAATCTCTTTGACACGCTGATTTCATTGCCTTTGGATTTATGCCTAGTGGTGGGATTGCTGGATCATACAGTAATTCTATTTTTAATTTTTGAGGCCCCCTCAATACTGTTTTCTATAATGGAGATACTGATTCACATTCCTAGCAGCAGCATACCTGGGTTTCCTTTTCTCCATTCCTTACCAGCACTTGTTATTTCTCTTCTCTTTGGTAGTAGCCACTATAGCAGGTATGAGGTATTATCTCCTTGTAGATTTGATTTCCATTTTCCCGATGATCAGTAATGCTGAGCTTTTTTTCATACATCTTTTGGCCATTTTATATGTCTGATTTTCAGAAATGTCTATTCAGGTCCTTTGCCCATTTTTAAATCGATCTGTTTGTTTTCTCACTATTGAACAGAGTTCCTTCTATATTTTGGATGTTAAACCCTTATCAGATATATGGCTTGCAGTATTTTCTCCCGTTATATAGGTTGTCTTTTCACTCTACTCATAGTTTTGCTGTGTAGAAGCTTTTTTTTTTTTTTTTTTTTTTTTGTGGGTAGCAGGGGTCGACCTCAGGACCTTGTGCACCAGTAGGTGCCCGTGTCGCTGAGCAAGATCACCAGCCCTTTTTTCCTATGTGGGTTCTGGGAGTCGAACTCGGGCCCTCGCGCTTGCCAGGCAGGCGCTTATGCCGCTGAGCCATCTCACCGGCCCCCTGTGTAGGAGCTTTTTAGTTTGATGTAAGCTGTTTTCTGTTTTAGCTTTTGTTGCTTGTACTGTGGGGGTCATAGCCTGTAAGTCATTCCCTGCAACTCAGCATATTGAACACATCTCAGCTGCATTGTTTGCATTACTCAGATTAAAATTTTAGATACATTTAAATTTAAATGTTCTTGACTTCTCAAAACATGATAGCATCATAGAGATGCTTAATTCATTGTGGATCATTGATGGAGTGCCCACCACGTTAGCTCTGCCAGCTAATTGATGCACAGGAAATGTTGAGCTTTCGAGAAGAGGAGATAATATGAGCTGCGTAGGTGAGGGCATCTCTCCCCAGTGAGGTGGGGCACTTTATAGCTGGAAGGGTAGGTGGACTCCACATTGGCAATGAGCATTGGTACCACAAAGGAGAAGAATGCAGTTCTTTAAACACTCTCACCCCACACAGTGTGGGTGTGCTGCCTTGAGGGAAGGGCAGTGTCTTAGATGAGGTTTTCCTAGAAGCAGAGTTGAGATTCTTATAAGAGCAGTTTTTAAGGGCGTGTTTCAAGTAAATTTGTAAGAGAGAAAGATAGGCAGAATAAAGGATCTCAGGTCAAGTCTAGCCTTAGCCAGCTGTCCTGAGGGGGTCCTGATGTAGCCAGACAGCTGCTGGTCTTGGTAGCCCTGCTCAAGGGAGGCATATGTCAATGGAGGGCCACACTGTGGAGAAGAGGCAGCTCTGAGACTTCAGCAGCAACACCAAAGGCATTTACGGTGGTCATGGTGATACGGGGGCTCTGGGTAGGCTCCAAGCTCCTACTGCAAGGAATGAGCAGCTCAGACTCCCTGGAGCCAGAAATGGTAGATAAAGCGGCTGGTTAGCTGAGATGGTATAGTGACAGATACTGAGTGGCAGGCTAAGGGATGTGGACTTCATCCCACAGGTAGCATTTTGACTCCTGTTTTTACATTAGCATCTGTGTACTTTTCTAGGGTCACCATACCCAGGCATGGCGGTGCTCACCTATAATCCCAGTACTTGGGAGGCTGAGGCAGGAGGATAGCCACAAGTTTGAGACCAGCGTGGGCTACATAGTGAGTTCACGGCCAGCCTGAACTACATAGTGACACTCTGTCTCAAAAAGCCAAAAAGAAAAAGGAAAAAAAAAAAAAAAAAAAAAAAGAAAAACCAGCAAAAAAAAGTAAATATAAAGTCCAAAGTCAAGGAATTGGCAGGGCTGAGTCCTTGCTCCTTAGCTTCAGAATAGCTGCCTTTCTCCCCTCTCTTCTTCTGGTCTTCTCTTTGTGTCTGTGTCCTAACCTATTCTTCAGGGGACACGAATCATGCTGCAGAATGACCTTGTTTTAACCGCTTTAAAGACCTAATCTTGGAATAGTTACATTCAGAGGTACTCGGGTTAGGACTTCAACGTACAAATTTTAGGGGACACAGTTCAGCCTAAAACAATACTTGAGCACCAGGTGGGAAAGTGTGTAAGTTGGATGTGGGCCGTGTGGTTTTGGGCCAGGCTGGTGATAGGGAGAATCAGGTGAAAGACTAATAATGCAGGAGGCCACTGGGAAGAAGCCTCCCAGTGGCTCACACAACAGCCCAGCGTATGGTTATGAGAATGGCACAAAGCTGGGGCACTGGAGCACAGATCCCAGCTCTGCCACTTGCTGGCAGCAGGCCTCTGGCCAGGCGCTGAATTCCCTGAGCTTCACCGTCCTACTAGAGATGGCTTTGGGGGAAGCAGTAAGGAAGGCCAGCAAAGCAAGGGAGAAGAAGCAGGTGGTCAAATGTGATGGGGAACCTGGGTGGTGGTAGAAATTAGAAAGCCAGGAAGGAGCTGTTGGGAAGGCAGAGAGGGCATCTTCAGTCTGATCAAGTCAGAGGAAAGTCCACCTGGATGTGTTCAAAACATAAGGGAAAATTACATTTATGTACAGGGTGGTTTGTTCCTTGACAAAGGAAGCTCACTTTGGAAGGGATACTTTTCCATTTTGTCTGATTTTGCCTACCTTCCTGCCAAGTTTCACTAATTGCAGTTTGGGGAAGAGGACAGGGAGAGACAGGGATACCTCATTCTGAATCTGACCTAGGGAGATAACTACTACAGAGGTCATTGTAGAGCTCACAGTGAAATGCTGCGAAATGTTCTCACAACGCATACAGGATATTTTCTGAATATAAACACTGTTAGACAAAGACTGTAGACTTGTTCAGCCCCTGACTCTGGGTATTTCTCTGTCTGTCATTCTTCCATGTTCTTTATGCCCAGGTGTGTGCCATTCTTGGAACAGAGTTTTTTCATTCTTTTCAGTATCCTTAGTGTTGTCCTGTCACCGAAAGGACATTCAGTGCATTCTGTTTTTACACCACAGTCCTAGTAAATGAGAGCTACTGATGCAGAAGTCGTCATCAGTGTTGGAGTTTTTATCCCGTAGGAATGCTCCAGTTCACTTTTGCTTCCAGGGTCCTGAGGGTCTGGATCCTGGCTCTGTGTTTTTAGATAGGGTCCAAGATTGCTGTATGGAGAAGGTCATCGTTCCATCTGGAGTAGAACTGACAGATCATGCGCTAGTGGCCAAGAGCCAAGGTGTGGGGATTACGCTATAGGAGACTGAAGACTGAGCCCCATCTCTCTGTGCCTCAAGGAGTCTCATGAAAATAGCTGTCCTTCTGTGACTGTCATGGAGCTGCTTGTGTCTTTCTTGACACTGGCTCTACCTCCAGTCCTTGGAAGGCAGCTCACAGTCCCGCTCTGGTGGGGGCTTCTGTCACTGCCTGGGCGGACAGGCTCCAGGTCCAGCACAGTTCTCACTGGCCTTTGCCAAATGTTCGCGTGACTTCCGTGCTGGCCTTTCACCAGGCAGAAGAAGGGTTATCATCATTGCTGTTGCTCATCTGTAGAAGGGTAAGATTGAAGGTCTCGTGCGAGATTTTAAAAAACTGGTCGTTTGAGACCATTAAACTTAACCGTAATTAAGTTGTATGGATTTAAAATGTTTTAACTAGTAGTTTTGAGTATATATATAGTATGTGGTGCGCATGTGCATTCCTAGGTTAAATGTAGCACAAGGTCGTATACTCTTCTATGTGACAAGTAGTATCTTAGGCCCTTTTTGTGTATGGTCTCACTTATTTTTCAGTGCTACCCTCTTGAGTACTATTCTTATTTCTATCAGTTGCCTTTTTTTTTGGTGCCGGAAATTGAACTCAGGACCTTGCGCTTGCCAGCCAGGCACTTGTGCACTGACCTATATCCCTGGCCCCAGTTGCCTTTCAATAGAGGAGGCACAGGGGAGTTGAGTCACTGGCTCAGCGACACAGAACTAATCAGGAGGATAGCTAGGGTCACGCCAGACAGAGTGCCAAGCCCACCCTCCTTGTCAGTGGTAGCCCTGTTAGTAGTTTTCATAGACTAAGTCCATACTGCACCTATCTGCAAGTCATATTGTCAGTATCCCTGTGTTATAGAGGAGAAAAGGGAGGCCTGAATGTTGATATTCCCAAAGCTAGAATTGTAATCTTGGCACCTGACTCCTGAACACCCTCAGTTAACTCTTGAGTGTCTCCAAGGGGATTACAGGTTGCGTTCTTTCAGTAGCTGTGAGCAGATGGATGACTTCGGCCTCTGCTTTCGCATGGCGCTGGTCTTGGATCTGGGCTGGGGAAGGTATGCTCAGGGTAATCTGCGCTGACCTCCATGCTTGCTCTCTGTGTGGTCCTGTTGCAGACCTCACCCCCACCCATGACAGCCCAGTCCCCCGAAAGCACCATGGATGCCTCACTGAAGAAGGAGAAGCCGGCCATCCTGGATCTGTACATTCCTCCTCCTCCCACGGTTCCCTACTCTCCCCGGTACGTCACTCCCGTTTTGTGGTGCGTGTAAATTCTGAATGGTGGTGTGAAGACCCCCTGGATCTAAGGGAGGAGGTTGCTGGACTGCAGTGTGATGGGGCGCGTTTGGGGGTGAGATCAGTCCTGCTGCACAGGAAACGCAGGGGGAGGCCTATGTTACAAGTGGTTATGCAGTTTGCCGGAGAGGGACCTTTTCAGAAAAGAATACTGAAATATTTTACTTCTGAAAAATTTACAAAAGTATGTGTTCCTCCCGGGACCTTGGAAGGGGCTGTTTGGAGGTCTCTGCAGTTTAAGTTTTGTGAACTCCATCATAAATTCATCTGTGGAGAGTCATGAATGTTATAGCTTGATTTTGCTGAGAAAGGTATTCTTCATGGCACTTTTACAAAACTGTACGAGGGTAGTACGGTCTGTAAATATGCGTGTGTCTGTGTATGGGGGTAAAATACCTTAAAGATAGTTGCTTTCTTCATGGCCGCCTTAAATGCGATAAGGTATAATGAGGGTGGTCATACTGGGTGGAGTAGGGGAGATGGGTGATGACTTAGGTGCCCTCCAGGCCTATTTATGTCAACTCACATATTGAAATGTGCTGATTGGAGGATCTGGATCATTTCCTCAGCACACACTTATGGTTGAGGAGTCTGGGTGACCACGTCACAGAACAAACCTGAGCCCCAGAAACCTGCCAGTGTCTCATTCAGCTGTTTAAGAAGAAATTGAGAGATACGTAATTATGCTACATTTCATAAGACAAAATTCAGGCTGCATTTTTTGTAGTGGCATTTTTCTCCACATTGGAATTTTCCATTGATTTGTTTTTAATCAGCTGAACTATTTGCTTCTTTTGCGCTTCTTCCCTGGGGTCAGAGAAGATTCACGTGGTTTTATGTGGAACAGACAGCGTGTGGAGGATTTTCCCTAAGTGATCAGGAGCATTCTGGCTGTAGACAGCCCTCTGCCCTAGAGTCACAGGCCAGTCATGTGGTCACAGGATCTGAAGGGAGTTTAAGGCTGCAAGGTAGTCACTGGCTCCGCTCCGCACATAGCACAGTTTCACTGACAGCCAGGGTGTGGATTGTTTTATCAGAAACTGTAGGGGGCGCTGGGATGTGGCTCAGTGGGAGAGCACTTGCCCAGCACTTGGGAGACTGTGACCCTGAATATTTTTCTCTGGGCCTTCAGGTAGGTCACAGAAATAGTGCAGAAAAGGGACAAGGGGAGTGGGGCTTTTAATCTATCTGGGGGAATTGTGTACTTGTGTATCCACATACACTCACACTAATGAGGGATATTTTCTGACTAATAAAAAAGCAAATGGATTGGAGAGAAATGAGTCATGAAAGGTTTATGAGTGGGAAAGTTAGATGCCAGGTTAAAAAGTGGAGAAAAAGATAGATTCTTGGATGGGAGGGATAAGTAGGCAGCAGGCACACCTGGGATTGCCACGCACAGGCAAAGCTGATCAGGAGATCGCTTTGGAACTCACTTCATTCTGGGTTTTGTCCAGTAGTGTTTGTAGTGATTACCTATTGGAATTTGCTAAATATAAAAAAGAAATGATCAACACAAACATCTGGTAACTCGTATTCAACAAATACTAGGTTTTATTATAAACTGACATTTAGGTAGAATTAGGATGGAATCAGTGACCCAGCTTTTTCCAGTTTCTTTATTGAATTCAGCAATAGTCACTCTCCATTGGTTATTATAAAGGGCCCTTTGTATAGTTGGCATGATTTTCAAATCCAACAACTTCATTGTGCATCGAGTCTTCTTTACTGGATCTTGGCAAAGATACTACTTTTGGCTTGAGAAAAACATTTCAATAACTCACACCTTAATGTCTGATTCCTGTTGCAAATATGAGATTCAATTACAAGATTACACAAAGGAAAACTAGAGCCGTCTTTGCCAAGGCATATATTTACTATTGAGACATACGTGGAAAAAAACTGCATTTCCTGATTTAATAGAGTGATGGTGTTTGTTCTTTGTTAATATGCTCTGTGTATAATTTAGTGGTAACTAGAGTTGAATTAAAGTAGTTCTTTAATTGAATTAATTAATTAAAGTAGTTCTAAAGGTAGCATGGATCCTAGAATTCTTCAGTAGGAGAGAATGCTTATGAGCAATGTAATTATTACACATTGTCTTCCAGGGATGAGAACGGGAGTTTTGTTTATGGAGGATTCAGTAAGTGTAAACAACCACTGCCTAGGCCTAAAGGTTCAGAGTCCCCAAATTCCTTCTTGGATCAGGAGAGCCGAAGACGAAGATTCACCATTGCCGATTCTGATCAGTTGCCTGGTTATTCAGTGGAAACCAATGTTCTGCCCACAAAAATGAGAGAGAAAACACCATCTTATGGTAAATTCCCTAGTGTTTGTCTTGTTCTGCAGTTACCTTTTATTTCTCTTTCCCACCCCCTTCCTTACTTGGAACTGATGGATGAATTTGGCAGACATTAAGGGTAATCTGAGGAAAACATAAACCGCAATGAAATTCTAAGTATGAGACCTTTATTCATCTCTCTAAAGCAAAGCCTTGTTGAGTCATTACTCTGCCTGGCATCAAAGCCCAGCTGGGTGAGCTCACATTACAGTTTTAACTTTCAGTGCCTGGGTTTTAACTGTGGAGTTACAGACCAGAGGCTTATGTTTGGCACGCCTCTGTCCTAATTGCTTGCTATGGAAACAGGGTGCTTTAAAATACTTTCCTTATTTTAAAACTTGTTATTGCTTCTGCTTAAGTGGGTGTGTTAGTGTGGGATCTAGGTTATAAATAAAGGGAAAGATGGTGTAAAGTCTCCAAACTTGCTAACTTTGTCATCTTCCTTCTCATCCATCTGCAGGCAAGCCCCGACCTTTGTCCATGCCCGCGGACGGGAACTGGATGGGGATTGTGGACCCTTTTGCCAGACCTCGAGGTCATGGGAGGAAAGGTATATTTCATCTAAGCTGACCAAAAAAGCACCATACAAAGCCAAAAGACCCAGCTCCATACCTCCACTGTGCTCCTAAATGTGTTTACAATAAGTGGAGAGAGAACTTAGCTTTTCTGAGTACCATTTGTCATGTGTTAGATCAGGCCTGCTAAAGAACTCTAAGATCCTATTTAGTTCTAGAATGGCAAAATTACATAATCATAGTTAGTGCTTGTAAATCTCCTAATGAACATTGTGGAAAGGCTATTTAGAGAGGCTGTAGACATAAATGGCCCTATTTTTTTTTTTTTTTTTTTTTTTTGGGTACCGGGGGTCGACCTCAGGACCTCGCGCGCCAACAGGCACCCATGCCGCTGAGCGATATCACCGGCGCCTTTTTCGTATGTGGGTTCCGGGAGTCAAACTCGGGGCCTCGCGCTTGCCGGGCAGGCGCTTAAGCCACTGAGCCATCTCACCGGAATGGCCCTATTTTTAAACAAGCAGAAATAAATTATTCATTAAATAATCTCATTCTGAGTTTTATAACTGTTATTAATTAGAATCTGTTTGATTTCTGATGAACAAACATGAAGTTTTTCCTCCCCAGTCCTTCTTGGGTTAGAGAATAAATAGTATTTGAGTAATTACTATTTCAAAGAAATTTATGTTTCATTCACCCTGTAATCAAAGTTACTAATTACTCATCTAGCCTAGAAGGAAGTGCTTAAGAACACTTATTTTTTTGTCAGATTGCATTTGATTATCATGGCAAGACAGAACATTGCTTCTGCAAAGTTGAAGCAAAGAGCAGCTGAAAAGTTAAATAAAGTACAATAACTCTTAGGTAGTAAATGAAAGAAAAAAAAATTCTGGAGGTCTGACCTTCCAAAGTGATCAATCTTTGACATCTACTAGTGACGTGATAAAGTTTTTCACCCTAGTACCTGTATTACCTGGGTTATGCTAAAGTGACAGAGGGACAGGAAGCCAGTCTATAGCTCAGGATACCCTTAGTTTACACATGAAAATATGTGGAGCAGTCAGCAGGTGGCAGGGCTGTCCTTTGTTTAGATTTAGAGTTGGCAGCCTCTTTACTGCCATTCTTATGAGTATGGATTTCTTTCTTTTATATATTGAGGGATGGAGTATATTGGGCAGGGCAAATGTGGAAAATGGAAAAAATATTTGTCCCTCTATTCCTCCTCCTGCATTTCTTGCCTCAGAATTAAAGGTATTGTCTGCATATGGCCATGTTAAAAGAATAACAGTGTTTTGGGCATATAGCTCATGTAGCATAATGTTCATCTTTTAAAAAATACCACCTAGTGCTTTTTAGTATATGCAGAGCTATGCCTCAGTCACCACAATCTAATTCCAGAACATTTTTATCACCTCAAAACATTCTCATTATTCCCTGTACTGTTAGCAAGTCGCTCTGAAATCCAGCCTTCCCCAGCCCAATAGTCACTGATCTACTTTATGTCCATGGATGTACCTATTCTGGACATTTCATATAAATAGACTCATATAATATATAGCTTTTTGACAAGGGGCACTTTTGAAAAGTGACTTTACCCTTTTGATTACAAAAGCAAAACAGGAACATTAACGTCTAGAAGACATGAGGTCAGGCGTGGCGGCATGTGCCTGTGCTCTCAGCAGTCCGAGAGGCAGAGGTGGAAGGGTCACACATTCAAGCTCGGCCCAGTGACTTAGTGAGACAGTGTCTCCAAATTTAAAAGGGGGTGGCTGGGAATGTAGCTTAGTGTGAAGGCCTTGAATTCAGTTCACAGTAAGGCAAAAAAGGAAAGAAAGAAGACAAATCTTGACTGGAATTTGCTTCTAAATCCTAGGAACAATCACTGTGAATGTTTTGTGTTCCTATATTTACATATTACACACTGAAAAAAACATGGAAAGCGGAAGAAATAGATGTTCAGTACACCACGTAATGCGAATATTATTGAGAACATGTAATTTCTTTCTTTTTTTTTTTTGTGTGTGGGTACCGGGGGGTCGACCTCAGGACCTCGCGCGCCAGCAGGCGCCCGTGCCGCTGAGCGATATTACCGGCCCCTTTTTCGTATGTGGGTTCCGGGAGTCGAACTCGGGCCCTCACGCTTGCAAGGCAGGCGCTTACGCCACTGAGCCATCTCACCAGCCCTAGAACATGTAATTTCTTAATATAGCTGCATTAGTATTGCATGTCTTGGCTGGAGCACCTATTTATTCTGTTTGCTGTTGCCACTACGTTATTTCTGTGCTTTTTCCCCCTACTACGAATAACATTTCATTAAGCATCCTTGTAGATCTTTGCACATTTTAGGGAGTGGGATTTCTAAAGAAGGCTACATGTTACCAGTGTGTCCTGCATTTTACATTTATATTCAGTTTCTTAAATACCAATCCTTCCCCAGAAGGTCAGCTGCCATTTAAAGCAAGATCTTTTTTCTTTTCAGGAATGTCCCCATAGTGCAGGACATTAAAATCTTTGAATCTTTGCCTGACGGCCCAGGGCCCCCCGCCTTCCTAAGTGTTCCTTGATATACCATCCGTGACAAGAAACACTGCCCTGGGGGCAAAGGCTTCCTGCTACAGCACTGAGCAAGAACAGCTGGGGGAAGGAGTGATAGAATCATACCTCTTTCTGTCTCTCTTTGGGGTTTGCTTTTTCTTTTTTCCTCCAGTGAGGATTGAACTCGATGCTTTCGCACTGAGCTACATTCCCCAGCCCTCTTTTAAGTTTTTAAATTTGGAGACAGGTTTTTCCCTAAGTTGGTAAATTGATCAAATTGGGCTCATATTTGTGATCCTCCTGCCTCGGCCTCCCAGAGTGCTGAGATTATAGGCATGCACCATGCCACAGGACACTGTCTTTGGTTTTTTAAGTGAATTATGAAAATTCTTCCATTCATAAAGAAGTGTAGGTCCTCTGGGGTGTGAAAGAAGTCCGAATCATGTCGGACCTCTTTCTTCAGTCCAGGGGGCGAGCTGGGTGCCACGAGCATGCCTGTGTCCTTGGTGTCTGTTTTTTCCCCCATGATGACTTGCTGAGGATAGCTGTTTTAACGGACTGGTGGGCTTTGTCTGGACGCAGGGGAGGACGCCCTTTGCCGGTACTTCAGTAACGAGCGGATCCCACCGATCATCGAAGAGAGTGGCTCTGCCGGGTATAGGTTCTCCCGGCCCGGGGCAGAGCGGCAGCTGGTGCGCGGTGCAGACTACGTCCGTGGGAGTAGGTGCTACATCAATGCAGAGCTGCACAGCAGCGCCACCATCCCGTTCCCGGAGGAAGGGACCAAGAAGAAGGCCGCCTCCGCGGAGCCGTCCCTGCTGGTCAGCTGGCTCACGCGCCTGAAGCTGTTGACTCACTGAGGCTGCCCGCGCGCCCGCGGGGGCCAGCTCCTAAGTGCCTTGTCCCTGGGGACAGCGTCTCCCACTTCACCGCAGGCTTCCTGAGTGACCTTGCATCTTGCATCCTTTCCTTTGTATTTCCTAGAAAGTTGTATGCTGCCCTTCTTGGACCTTCATGAATGGGTGGCAGCAGACCCAGGGGATTTTAGAGGCCACTCATGGAGGCAGGAGGAGGACATGGTCCACTCCTTCCAGGATGGCACATGGAGGCGCATCTACACATCCGGTGTTGGCCAGACACGCGGTGGTCATTCTCGGAAGCTGGCAACATCTGCTGCTGTTGTTTTCTTGGGTGAGGGGACTCAGTTGGGTGGCTGTTGTCATATAGATGCGTGGCTTGTGATCCACCTTCTTTACCTGAAAAAGCCAGTTGGAGAAAAGATTTTTGTCTAGGTTTTTAAAGCTTATGTACCATTATTTGTGAGCACAGCGGCTTTGGCAGTGAAAGGACACGTGTGCTCTTCGAGCAGAGGTTTCGGTGTGGATCTGTGACGTGGTTAATCCCCTTGCTCATGAGCTCAGCCTACGTCTATTAATACAGAGGCACAGGAGCACATGTGGATAGGAAAGCAGCATAAGGTTATTCGTGAGAGGAACTGTCATAGTCGTTATATATTATTGTCTTTAAGGGAAAAGAAGCTGTAAGATTTGCTGAAAGCCAAAGTATCATTCAGAAAAGTTAAAACAACAGGATTTAGGTTTGTGAAAGACACATCGGTTTGCATTTTTGACCTGTTTGATTTCTGTCTTCTGGAAAGAACCACAGTTCTTCAAAATTAGACACATTTTGCTAACTAGAAATATCTCAGAAAGCCTTGTGGTCACTAACTTTCAACTAGCTTCAGGGTATTTAGAAAAAGTGCATCTGAATATTAACTCTTGTTTAAACTGAATGTATGATATTTTGTTAGAATGGAAAAGTACTATCTTGTTAATTTAAGTGTTTTAAATATAGTTGTATATTTTTCTTACTCTTAGTCACATGTAATTGAAATATTTTTGTTTTGCGTCATTTACGGAAGCTAATGAAACTGAATGTTGAAGGTGTTTTCAGATTTACAGGTGACCAGCCTGGTTGTTGCCAGTTTGGGCACTAATATTAAAAAACACAATAAAGCCTCCCAGGCATTTTGGGATTTTATGAACTAGTAGTGGAAGAGCTGAAGGAATATATATAATGTAAAATTATAATAGGGGAATTCTCCAAGGTATATTCCTAGGCATAGCTGGTGTCCCCTACCTCAAATACACTCTCTCACACTGTGGAATTGTTTGCTTTGCTGACTTGCCTGAAATTCAGCCCATAAGAAATTCACCCCAGTTAGTAAAACTCTTTCCTCTAAAATGCCTCTAGTGTAGGGAGGTTAAAGGAGTCAGCAGCCACTCACGTGAGTGTGACTGAAGTCACAGGGTCTATTTTCCTGTCAGCCTCAGAGGGAGCTTCGGGGAGATAGTGTACTGCATGGGGGACCCTCCTGTGCTATGCAGATTGGATAAGAAGATCTTGAAGGGAAGATTCATCGGGTGCCTCATATGTGACAGGGCAGAGTGTACTCACAGGACCCTGGTGGTGAGAAGGGAGCTATATAATAGGGGAGCCACCCTTGCCAGTTTTACCATTCACTGAGTTGGCTCTGTGCCCAAGAAGTGGAGTGGCCCTGCTTCCTTTTGCTCCCGGATTTAGGGGAGGGCTCTTGTGTTGCAGTTCCATTACTGAATTATTTAAAAAGCTTTGGAGGTCTTATCTGGCACGGTGGTCCCTTGTCTGTGTGGAAAGATACCACTTGGAAATTGAAGCTGAATTTTCAGAACTCACTCTTTTTTTTTTTTTTTTTTTGTGGTACCAGGGGTCGACCTCAGGACCTCGCGCACCAGCAGGCGCCCGTGCCGCTGAGCGATATCACCGGCCCCTTTTTCGTATGTGGGATCTGGGAGTCGAACTCGGGCCCTCGCGCTTGCCGGGCAGGCGCTTAAGCCGCTGAGCCATCTCACCGGTCCTCAGAACTCACTCTTAACTCTGTGCAGCATCAAACCATACTTCTCAGACATTCCGGGAAGCCCCACGGGAAGGCCAGAGAAGGTTCTGACTTCATCTACCTATTGTCAGTCTCCATAGTTTTTTTTTTGTTGTTTTTTCCTTCTTTATGTGGGTACCGGGAACCAAACTTATGCCACTGAGCTATATCACCGGCCCCATAGTTTTGTTTTTATTTGTACTTTTATCTGGGATTCTCTCCTGAGTTGTGTTTGAGAAATATATTGCTGCTAAAAAAAATTCTGTACAATTCTATTTTTGAAATACATAAATAATAATTAATATGAATTTCTTAGAGATGAATGGAAATTGCCTCAATATTAATCCAGGTTAATAGTGGACACATGTTAACATATGAAGATGCAGGAGTAAATAATAATTTAAAACAGAGGTCTTTTAGCCTCACCAGCCCTATTCAAGTCTCACTTTTTAAAATAATAAATATTTTATGACATCTCTTTATAATCAAAAGAAAATCAGATGGTAAGACATATTCACATATGAAAGCATCACACCTCTTACTGATCTGAAATGAAGTTAATAGGTCATATAACCTACTTCTAAGCAGGCACACCAATGTCATGTCCTAACTGAAATATAAACAAATATAAGAATTTTACAGTGACATTATTTTAATATGTTAATGTTCTGGCATGATTATATTACAAGTTATGAAATAATGAAACAAGTGTGTATATATGAGGTGTGATAAAAATACGGTGTTTTAATATGGTGTTTTTTTTTTTTTTTTTTTTTTTTTTTGTGGGTACCGGGGGGACGACCTCAGGACCTCACGCGCCAACAGGCACCCGTGCCGCTGAGCAATATCACCGGCCCCTTTTTCATATGTGGGTTCCGGGAGTCGAACTCGGGCCTTCGCGCTTGCAAGGCAGGCGCTTAAGCCGCTGAGCCGTCTCACCGGCCCTAATATGGTGTTTTTAAGTTAAAAAAATTACAGTGAAAGACATGTTGCCTTCTAAATACTCTCCCTTGCTTCGGACACACTTACCCCATTGTTCTTGCCACTTTCTAAAGCAGTTCTGGAAAATCTATTTTGTGTCTTTAGTTGTGCTGTCATGACTTCCTCTAGGTCCTGAATTACTTCAAAATGTTTACTGAACTTTCATGGTCATTTTGACGTTGGATGGGAAAGAGCCAGAAGTTGCACAGTGCCAGACCCAGTGAATAAGTTGGCTGAGGACACACCATAATGTTTTTACAAGCCTGTATTTCTGTTGGGTGGCACTTGGCAGCAGCATTCACTGTATTTTTGATCACACCTTATAAAGACACAAAAGACTTCCAGAACTGCTTCAGAAAAGAGGCAAGAATGATGGAATGTGTGTTCAAAGCAAGGGGGAGTATTTTGAGGGTGATTAATGGCCATGTGTCTTTTACCGTAATAAATTTTTAAAAATTTAAACACTTTTCGTGATTACCCCATGTAACTAAGTACTGTATATGTACATGTATGCATATGTATATACACATGTGTGCATTTCACATGTATATAGTAGCTGTAAATGCAGACCAGTACAGGCCTGCTTACACTGGCCATTCAATAATAGTACCCAGAGTGATGGTACTGGATACTAGTTACCCAGACGGATTTTCTAAAATGTGAATTCCTGATAAAGTTCAAGACAAAGCAGATGTCTGTGATAGCTTCACTTACAGTGTTTACTGTGTGCCTAGCAGTGTTTCAAACCCCATCTCCATGAGATGAGAACGGCTGTGATTCTCGTTTTATGTAGGAGGGAGTTGTCCCAAGCCGCTGGGCTAACACAGTAGTGGCAGAGCGGGGAGGGAGATCAAGGCAGTCTGCTGCTGGCTTCTGTGCTCATCGTCCGTGCTGCACAGGCTTCCTTCAACATACAGAGCATTCAGATTGCATTTCTGAAAAATCCAAAGCACTTTGAAACGGAATTAAAATTCTATTTGTATAAAAATGAAATTATATACAGTAGTTACATAATTTTAAACTAGATTTCCATCTTCATAAATATTTAGCCGTGGTGTGTGTGTGTGTGTGTGTGTGTGTGTGTATATTCCAGTCCTTTTATTTTGAAACAAGGACTCACTCAGTTTCCCAGGGTGGGCTTCATCTTGCAGATCCTCTGCCTCTGAATCCCAAAGTGCTGGGATTACAAGCATGTGTCACCATGCCTGGCTAATTGGGCTAATTTTTGTTGTGATGAGTCTAACCTGTAGGGCTTCTGCAGTACCCTTGAGCCCGCCTAATAAATGCAAGTAGAGGCCTCCCATTACCACTACCTCCAGTGTTCCTCTATTTCCAAAATTGCCTCTAGGGGGCGGTACCATCTATTTTAGAACAAAGGTTCTGAAAGAAATCCCGTATCACTATTTAGTAGTGTTTCAAATTATATATTTGTCCATTTCTTGTCGTTACTCTCTGCTTAGATTTTTTCACCCCACCAAACCTGAAATTTTAGAATCTGTTTCGGTGGGGTTTTGTTGTTTTAATTCCCCCACCCGCAGCCCCAGGCAAAAGCACTTGTTGCCTCCTCTGGCCTAAGGACCATCAGCAGCCCCAAGTTTCATTTCATTCGCTTCAAAAAATCCTAAGAGGGCCGGTGAGATGGCTCAGCGGCTTAAGCGCCTGCCTTGCAAGCGCGAGGGCCTGAGTTCGACTCCCGGATCCCACATACGGAAAAGGGGCCGGTGATATCGCTCAGCGGCACGGGCGCCTGCTGGCGCGCGAGGTCCTGAGGTTGACCCCCCGGTACCCACAAAAAAAAAAAAAAAAAAAAATCCTAAGAGGAAGTACCCTTTCATCTCGCAAGAGCTGAAATAAATCCTGTTTAACACTGAAATTTTACTAGCGAAGAAAAAGCTCGCGTTGCCTTTTTCACTGTGGGCATGAAAGGGGTGGAGATTTAGGCCTCACTTGGGTGTTCTTACTTCTCTAATGTGATTAGTTTTCACAGACCACTGGTTCACATTTTATTCCCATCCTTGTTAAGTGCATGATGTCATTTCCTTTGGGTTGAAACTACCACAAGCTACTTCCTTGAAGATTATGTGAAAGGTGAGCATCTTAAAAAAAGAATTAAACTGCTTTTATTATAATCACTCTGGTTTGGGCAGTGAAACTTGATTTTATTCATTTTTGGAGTTACTCTGTGGCTTAATCAGCTTGTGTTGCTATAACAAAATACAGTAGACTGCATCGCTTGAATGTTGAAAACATTTCTCACAGTTCTGAAGGCTGGGAAGTCCAGATTAAGGTGCTGGCTACACAGTTCCTAGGGAAGGTGTTATCTTTGCAGATAACCATCTTATTGTAAGAAGAGAGAGAGTAAAAAGAGTGCTAGAGAGCACTCTTTTTTTTTTTTTTGTGGGTACCGGGGGGTCGACCTCAGGACCTCATGCGCCAACAGGCACCCGTGCCGCTGAGCGATATCACCGGCCCCTTTTTCGTATGTGGGATCCGGGAGTCGAACTCGGGCCCTCACACTTGCAAGGCAGGCGCTTACGCCGCTGAGCTATCTCACCGGCCCTAAGAGAGCACTCTTTTCTTATAAGGGCACTAATCTCATCACGATGACCCACCCTTATGACCTAATTACTTCCCCAAAGCTCTACCTCCCAGTACCTCTTTACTGCAGCCTAGAACTTTGGAGGGACTCAAGCATTCAATCCATACCACTCTAATTGCGTATTTATTATTTCATGCTAATCAACTGGAAGACAAAGATTTTAAAGTCTTTTTTATGAAAACCTGGCCTAGAAAATACTCAAATGCTCACCTTTTTGGTATTTCTTCAAATATGTGGAAGGTCTTGCATGATGCATGAAGCGTAGTAGGACTGCAGTGACCTACAGGGGCTTATAAAATAAACTTTTGTAGGTTATGGAGTTACCAAGACCCTATCTAAAAAAATAAAAACCACACACACACACAAATAACAACAAAAGACAACCATATACATGAGTTTTGGCATGCCACTTTGAGACAGGGATGAAGGGTAAAAATGTCTGTCCACTGGGAGACGGGGAGCCATGTTCAGACTCCTTTGTGTTTCAGACTGAGAAGTGGTTGTTAGGCCGGGCCCTTTTGCCCCAAACTTGTAGGTTATGGACTTAGTACAAAATTCTTACTGTAAAATTTACCTTATAATTATTTGGCAAATTCTCACTTGCTATTTTGCCTTAGGGGTTCTCCTTACCTTGGGCCAGAGTTACTGCTTGAAGTGTGCTGATTTGACAAAAGGGACTCTCACTGTGAGTCTTAACGTAAGGAAAGGAAAATGCGTCGCATTCAGGCTTGCTGAAGAGCTTTGTTTTTCTCTGCGTTTAGGGAGCAGAGTCCCAAATTCTGTTCATGTCCTCACACACACAAGAAAATTTCCAGCGTGAAAGTCCTTCAGAGATACAGGTCTATGACTTACTGACTTGGAGAGAAGAGAGATTTTGTCCATAACTAAAGAAGTCAAATCTCATATGTGAGAGGCAGTTGTGCAGTCTTTCTGAACTTTTGGGCACACACTCCCTTTACAAAAAAATACACCTGGTGCAGTTACTAAGGACTAGATTCCAGTTGCATCCTGATTGTCCCTCAGCCCTTTCTAAAATCTGTGGCACCTTTTATGGAGCTCATCTTTTGAACCAATCACCTGTTGTTTTGCTCCTAACTGATAGCAGACCTCGGGATGCAAACACATTAGGCTTCATGTGGAGAAGGTGGGAACTAACCCTTCACTTCCTGCTGCTGGTCACCGGCCATCTTGGACTTGATACCCTTTGGAAGACAGCTCCCTGCTTGAGCTCTTGATCACACTTGCAGCCAGCTTCTTATGCAGTAGTCTCCACTACTGAGCTTTGTGTTTTTCTGAAAAGTTGTGAAACTGAAGTTGAAGAAAATTAAGAACTCAACCTAAGGCTATTAAAAAAGGATAATCGCTGCTTGCATCTAGGCGTAACAATATTCTTGTTATTTCTCTTCCTTTGGCCAGAGCATTGCAAACACTGAAATTTTTGTGAAGGGATGATGAAAAGGAGAGAAAATATTGAGAGAAAAATGATTAAAATGAAGGAAATTGTTCTTCTACTGACTAGACACATTAAAAGGGATTTATAATTCACTTTATTATCAGGGGAGGAAGGTGGGAATTTATTTTAAGATATCCTTCATTTTGACATATCTTGGTTGGAACATTTTGATTATTTTAAAGAATCATGAGAGAGCATTAAAAATGAAGTTTAATATAAAGTAATATTGTCTTTGAAGGAAGAGATTGTTCTTTTAATTTAGTGAACGTCGGGTTCTGTTTTCTTACTCATATCTACACTCTGTCATTCCAACTGAGACTGTGCCAGGATCAGAGAGGAGGGATTTGGGGAATTAGTACTGATTTAGAAGTCTTTGACTTGTAATTGGCATCATGTAGTTAGAAGCAGTTGGGACTGAGCTTTTGAAATCAGATAATCCTGCCCTCCTGCTTACCAGTTCTGTGATCTGAGGCAAGTTGCTTATGTCTTTACTCCTCAGTTACATATGAAATGGGGGTGAGAAATAGAGGCATGGTGATCAAACGGGAGAATGTAAGGCCCTTCCTCAGTGTAGCCTAACACACAGCACTTAATAGACCACTGACTCTTGTCATACAACAGTAGCAGTATTTTCTCCATCTTGACCGCTAGTAAATAAAGCATCCAGAGCTGGTCAACAGGAAATTGCACATTCTTTTGTCCATAACCAGCAAAATATGCCACTGTCAAAAGATTGCTGTGGAATCTGTGGCCTGCCAATATGGTTTTTTACTGCCATAAATTTCAGATACTCAGACGTTTTGGTGAGTCAGAACCCAAGAAATGATGGAAGTCTGTTTATGATTGGACATGCAGAATACTGGAGTTTTATTTCCACATTGGCTTGACTTATCATTAGTATATCTTCTCTCCTTACTGTTTCCACCTTCTTTCAACAAAATGAGGCATGAAAACAAAGGAGCCTGGACTTGGTTCCCCATTTCCTAGTGGACTGAAAGGTATTTTTACCTTTCAACCTTGTCTTAAACCTCATGTCTGTGGTTGGTTTTGTTGTTGTTGTTCTGTTGTATGTGTGTGTGTGTTTAGATAGGGTCTTGCTAAGTTTCCCAGGCTGGCCTCAAATTCATGATCTTCCTGCCTCAGCCTCCCAAGTGCTGGACAGGTATGTACCATGGAGGTGTTAATAAATGATGCAGTTCAACAAAGAAAAATAATTAAAAGAAAGAGATGTTAGATAATGAAGTAAAGAGACTCCTTTGTAAATAGCATTTAATGACGATGACTATTACTGGGGCTCCATATTGTTATTTTCCCCCAATTAATACTTTGGAGGAAATACACTCTTATCAAAAGTACTCCTTTAGAATTAACTGAAAATGTAACTCCTCACTCATTACATGGGAAATGAGATTGAATTCTATTCTTGGTAGTGGAAGATACTTGGTGCATGCAAATAAGTAGACTCTACTTTCATCTCTCTTTGCATGGGGAGCACTCGTCCTAAACCTCCCAGGAAGCATCATGCACCCTGTTCTGGGCGCCTTTATTCCACTTGCCCTTTTCTATCTATGCTTCCTGACTTTTGACCTTTTGCTCTGTTATTTAGCCTTTCTGTTTTCCTGATGCAGCTCAAAGCAGCCACTTCTATTTCTCTTTTTTGAAATTTTTAATTTTTATTAATATATGTTTGCAGTGCATAATGATTACATTCACAAGGGGCTTTGGTACATGTATATGACACATCTTAATTCTTTCTACTTTTTCTTCCTTTCCTCTCCCTACCCCCTCCCTCCATCCCTTGGTCCTCTTCCCATTTGCAAAAGATTTGCTCCCTGTGCGCAGAGCATCTCTCACTGTTACCTTTGACTCTCTAATGGGAAAAATTTTATTTGGCAACTGGAGGAATAAGAACAAAGAATCTAGGCATGGAGCTTTTCAGGTTTTTACTGTGTTCTTTTGAACAGCAGGGGGAGAGGAAAATATACTTGGCAGGAGGACTAAGAGTGACATTGGGCAGCTATCTGATGGTTTTCCCAAGGTTCAGGAAAGCACAGCTGTCCCTTTGTTGGAACTTTCTGTTGTTTGTTTTCTATTTCACTGATTTTGGTGCTTTACTTTCCCCTTTATCTATTTCCTTAAAAAAAAAAATTGTATATTTGGCTCATGCTATAACAAACAATCTCAAAATCTCAACGGCTTTGCACACTGAGAGTTCACAGTCTCCTCATGTCCACTTTGTATGTCCTGCGTCGGTAACACCCCTCCAGTTAGTGATCCAGGGACTTGGGTTGATCCTGTCCTATGATTTCTTTAGTTTGGGGCTTCAAGTTTACCCTGGCATTGTCCATATAGTCAACCGGATGGGAAAGTGAGAACTCAGCCAACCTGGCTTAGAAATGACAATCATGGCCTTACCTAACTGCAGAGAAGTTTAGAAAAGGGATATTGGTAGGGATTAATGGTCTCTGCCATGTTTCTTAAATTGGATAGTTAGTTCGTTAATGTACAGATTTGCTTTCCCAGTATTAATACCCAAGACTACAAATTTCCCTTGAAACATTACTTTTATCACATTTTACGTTTGGGGTATGTAATGTTTTCATTATCATTCCATTCTAATTTTAAATTTATATTATGATTTCTTTGATTCATGCATCATTTCAAAGTTTTTGTATTTTTATTATCTTGGGATAAGAAAGGATTTAGAAAAAATACAGGGCAATAAAAAAATACAGAGTTGAATATAACAGAAAAGACTGCTTAATATTTTCTTCAAAAGATAACCTTAAAGAAATTGAAAGTAAAGCTGCAATGGGGGGGATAAAAAACCCTAAAGATAAGTATTGAGAATATACTGTATAGATAATTCTTACAAATTATAAATAATTCTTACAAATAAGAGAAAGACAAATCAATACAAAAATGAGGCAAAAAGCAGCTGGGCACATGCTTGTAATCCTAGCTCTCTGGGAGGCTGAGGCAGGAAGACTGCAAGTTTGAGCCCAGCTTGGGCACCTTAATGACTTTGTGAGACCTTATTTCAAATAAGGGTTTGGAGTGGGATGTAGCTCAGTACGAAGACCCTGGGATCAATCCCCAGCACTGAAAACAAAAAGAAAAAAAGAGCCAAAAAAAATTTCACAAAAGGGGAATGGCCATACGTACCTAGATAGTTACTTACTTGTGATCAAGGAAATCTACATCAAAGCCATAGGGAGATACTGTTCTATGCCAAACTGACTGGCAAAAGTTAAATAATTTGAAAATGCTTTGAGGATGTACTAGGAGCCTCAGTGGAACTTGGCATGCAGGCATGAGGTTAAATTAGCATTGAATATCCATATACCCTATGGCCCAACAATTTTACTCCTAGGTATAGATATACTGCAAAATAAAGTGAGAGATAAATGCTGCAATTTAGAAGAATGATCTTTTACAAGCTGGTCTCCCAGAGAAGGAAGTGGGCTCCTGCAGAGCCCCTTGGAAACCAGCTGTGACTCATTACTTAGGACTATCAAATCTGATCCAATGCAAGGCTTACCAAAGTCAGACCCCATTTTGCTGCTGCTCTCAGGGGAATGAAGGGCTACTTTTTGCCCAACCATAGAGACTGATAAAGCAAATCCTTCTGCTAGTTGGCCATGTCACTCAGCCACAAACTCAACCGCAGATCATGCCAGAAGAAAGGCTGGTACTTCCTACATCCCACAGTTTTAAATCTCTACTAGGTTTAGGGACTTCCTGAATTCTGAAGTGGGCCCTGTTAGACCTCTGTGTAGCGTCCTAGATGAAGTTGACAACAGGGAAACTTCCCCGCATCTACTGCTTCTTTTTCTGAGACTGTTCCCAAGAAATGATAGCCAGGGGATCTGTCATGTGTGCTGCCTGGCCACCTGCCTTTGATTGCACAACACAGCCCAGTGTCCATCAACAAAAGAAGGTTTACATTGTGGTATCTTGTTACAGTGGACTATTCCACAGCAAGAGAAAATGAATGAATTATAGCTGTTTACATCAATGAATTGTATTACCATGGTGTTGAGTAGAAAGAGTAAGTGCCAGGAGATGGCATTTGGCTTTGCTGTATTCTTTTTAATCATTCAAAACTGAAAAAAATATATATATATAATTTAGATACAATATGTAAGAGAAAGAACGTATTCAGGATGTTGGTGCCCATCGTGAGACAGGAATGGCCAGAGAAAAGAAGGAACCCACCAACGTGTAAAGGGTAGTTTTATTAGTCCAAATGTCTAAAAACAGAGCTGGTGTTAGGATAAACCTATTGACACTTCACTTGGAAGATACAAACCCAGGACAACTAGGGCAAGAAAGAAAAGAAGTGAAATCAAAGAATAGGTGAAAAGTATTAAGGACTGAATTGTATGCTGAAGTCCTAAATCCAATAGCTGAAATGTAACCACATTTGGAGATTAAGTCTTTAAAGAGGTACGTAAGTTAAAATGAAATCATTAGGGGCCGGTGAGATGGCTCAGCGGCATAAGCGCCTGCCTGGCAAGTGCGAGGGCCCGAGTTCGACTCCTGGATCCCACATACGAGAAAAGGGCCGGTGATATCGCTCAGCAGCATGGGCGCCTGCTGTTGCACGAGGTCCTGAGTTCGACACCCAGTACCCACGAAAAAAAAAAAAAAAAAAAGAAATCATTAGTGTGGGCCCAACCTGGTATGATTATTTTCTTATAAGAAGAGGATACAGGTACAAATTCGTGCATGGGTATTTATTTGGAGACACATATGTGCACATTCAAATACCTGAAGAGAAAGGGAAGAAATGGCTAGCTACGGATTAAGGAGAGAGACTTCAGGAGAATTTAGCCCTGCTTACACCTTGATCTTGGACTTCTAGCCTCCAGAACAATGAGAAAATAAATTTATTTTGTTAAGCCACCCAATCTGTGGCACTTTGTCACGGTAGCTGTAGCAAACGAATACACAAAGTAGTGCACAGCCTTGTTGAGTATCGCTTCAGAATGAGGCATGTGGAGATACAGCAGGTCTCTAGGCAGTTGTGTTCTACCTAGTGGGACTTCTCTGGATGTCTACAAGGAGTGAGGGAGGAGGAAAAGGACTTGGCCTCCCATCTCCTATCTCACATTGGTGAGTTTGCTCTTGGAAAGTTAATGTCCCTGTATTTTCATGTCACCTTGCCTCTGTGGTGACTGCTCAGGTTGCCAGAGTCTGTTTCTCATATTGTGGCCCTTCACACAAGCCTATAAATGCCAGGTGTTAGAAATTCTAGATGTACAGGTGGCCAGCCTGTCTCCACAGTCAATAGTCAAGAGGATGGCGCACCTTAATCTGTCCTCAACAGAGGGCTGTGCTAGCCTCAGAGAGTTGCCAGGCCAGGACAGGGGCTGAGGCAGAGCAAATGACTGAGGGAACGGGAAGGAAGCATAAGAGATAGTGACTGACTAGTAATATCCTAGTTCACACTTATTTTTGTATGTTTATACAAAGGGTAGGGAGTATCGGGGGTGTTCATTTTACTATTTTCAAAATGAAACAAAGAAGTTAAAAGGACAAATGTAGATGGATGGATGAATGGATGATGCTGCATAAGACCTAATGAATCAAAGATTAAATTATTATTGACTCAATTCTTTATTCCTGAGCTTTTTTCTATTAAGAACAGTGTTAAACCTTCCACTCCATGTACATGAAATGTCTTTCTTTAATTTCTTTCATTAAAGTCTTGAACTTTTCAACACACAGTTCTTTTACTCCCTTGGCTAAATTTATTAAGTGTGTTATTCCTTTTAGCGCTATTACATACGAGATGGTTTTCTAGATTTCCTTTTAGATACTTCATTGTTAGTGTATAGAAACACACTTAGCTTTGTATGTTTATTTTGTATCCTGCAGTTTTACTGAATTCATTTATTAGTTTTAGCAGTTTTAAAAAATGGAATCTTATGGTGTTTTCTGTATAAGATCGTGTCATCTGCAAATAGTAATATAGCAATTCTGTGATTCATATGGAATCACAAGTTACCATGAATAACCATGTCTATATTAAGAAAAGCAAAGCTGGAGCCACCATAATTTCCTGATTTCAAAAGATATTACAAAGCTACAGAATCAAAACAGGGATATACTGGCATAAAGACAGACATACTGACTAAAGGAACAGAATAGAGAGCGCAGAAAAAATACATATATATGGTAAACTGATCTTCAATAGAGAGCCAGGAATACACAATGAGGAGGGGATAGTCTCCTCAACAAACACTGTGCAAAAGAATCAAACTGGACCCTTAGCTATAGCATACACAAAATCAACTCAAAATGGATTAACTACTCCAATGTAAGACCCGAAGCTGTGACACTTCTACAGGAAAACAGCAGAAAATTTTCCTGAAAGTGGTTTTGGCAATGATATTTATGGATACCACAACAAAGACACAAAAATAAATAAGCAGAATTACGTCAATCTAAAAAGCCTCTGTACAGCAAAGAAAGCAATAGGCAACCTATGGAACTGGAGAGAATATTTGCAAACCATATACCTGATAAGAGGCTGATATCTAAAATATATAAGAAATGCAGGCAATTCAATAGAAACAAAAATCTGGTTAATAAATGAGGCAAAGAAGAGCCTGAATAGACATTTTTCTAAAGAAGATATACAAATGGCCAATAGTTATGTACAAAGGTGCTCATTAGCGGGGCGTGGTGGCACAGGCCTGCAATCCCAGTATTTGGGAGGCTGAAACAGGAAGATCACCACGAGTTTGAGGCCAGCCTGAGCTACATAGTGAGATCCTGTCTCAAACAAAAAAGAACAAAACAAAACAAAACAAAAATAAAAAAAACCCAAAGGTGCTCATCATCACTATGATCAGGAAAGTGCGAATCAAAACCTCAGTGAGATATCAACTCACAACTATCAGGATGGCTCTTTTTTTCAAAGAAAACAGAAGACAAGAAATGACGAGGATGTGGACAAACTGGAACTCTTGCACACTGTTGGCAAGAATGCAAAATAGTACAGTCATTATGGAAAACAGTATGGAAGATCCTTGAAAATTTTTTTTTTTTTGTTTTGTTTTTTTTGTGGGTACCGGGGGGACGACCTCAGGACCTCGCGCGCCAACAGGCACCCGTGCCGCTGAGTGATATCACCGGCCCCTTTTTCGTATGTGGGATCCGGGAGTCGAACTCGGGCCTTCGCGCTTGCAAGGCAGGCGCTTACGCCGCTGAGCCATCTCACCGGCCCAAGATCCTTGAAAATTTAAGAGGACTGTCTTATAATCCAAAAATGCCATTTCTGGATATTTATCCAAAAGACTTAAAATCAGGATTCTAAAGTGATGTCACTCTCATGGCATTGCAGTACTATTCACAGTAGTAAATAGTGCTAGAATACCCAAGATGTAGCAAGAACATAAATTCATCAGCAGATGATTAGATAAAGACAATGCATATATACATATGGTATAATACTCTCAGCTTCAAAAAGGAAACTGCAATATACAAAAACGTGGATGAATCTTGAGGGCATTATGCTAAGTGGGGTAAACCAGTCATAGTCGCTGTGCGATTCTATTTAGATGAGATCCTTAAAACAGTCAAATTATTAGAATCATGGAGTGGAATGGTGGCTGCCAGAGGCTGAGAGGAGGCTGAAATGGGAAATGACATTTAAGTAAGGTAAGTTCTAAAAATCGCTGTACAATATTTTTTTTTTTATTTTAAAGAGAAGAAAAAACAAAACAAATCAAAAGAAGAACAAATTTTCAAACCAACATAATAGGAGGGTAACAATGGTTAATACATTACGTATTACTATCTTTAAGTTAGTTATTCAGGACACCAGACATTAGCATTCAATTGTCCAAACATTATTGGCACAAACCTTACTCTTCAATGAACTAAGTAAAAATGGTAGTGTATTTATCTTAACCATCTTATATATATATATATATATATATATATATATATATATATATATATACAATTTTTTTCCCTTTCCCTTCTTTCTTTTCCCTATTCCAGTCTCTCTTTCCTTTTGACCAGTTTCTTTTTGATTCACCATGTCTATTGTACATTTTGGATCTTATTTACTCTTTCAGTTTCTCATACTAGAGAGATAATACGATGCTTACACATGTGCTTCTGGTTTATTTCACTTATGAGTATTTTCTCGAGTTGCATCCATTTACCTATAAAAGTCTCCAGTTTATCCTTCTTTATGGCTGAATAGTACTCCATTGTATAAAAATACCACATCTTTCTTATCCATTCCTCAGTTGATGGGCATTTGGGTTGTTTCCAAGATCTGGCTATTACAAATTGTGCTGCTATAAACATGGGTGCACATATATCGCTGTGGTACGATGTTTTTAATTCTTCTGGGAAGATGCCCAGAAGGGGAATAGCTGCGTCAAATGGGACCTCCAACCCTAGTTTTCTGAGGAATCTCCACACTGACTTCCACAGTGGCTGTACCAGTCGACACTCCCACCAACAGTGAAGAAGGGTTCCTTTTTCCCCACAGCCCCTCCAGCATTTGTTATTAGTTGATTTCTTAATAGTAGCCATTCTTTCTGGGGTGAGATGGTATCTCAGTGTTGTTTTAATTTGCATCTCTCGAATGACTAGTGATGTTGCACATTTTTTTGTATATTTGTTTGCCATTAGTATTTCTTCATCTGAGAAATGTGTATTCATCTCAGATGCCCATTTTTGGAGTGGGTCTTTAAATTTGGGAGGTCTGATTTTTTTGAGTTCTTTATATGTTCTTGATAGTAATCCTTTGTCCGCTGTACAATATTGTACCTACAGTCAATAATATTGTGGTTTGAGACATTTGTTTTGAGAGCAGATCTCATGTTAAGTGTCCTTACCACAATAAAATAAAATCAACTGTGCTATGAGAGGAGAACAGTTGCTTTTCAATTCTGGGAGCCCCTTACCCTTTTTACATTCAGGAAATTAGCTAGTCATTTTGAAAAGCTAATTTAAAGCAACTTAAGAGCAAGTAAGAGTCAAAATATCCTGTAAAACTTCAACTATTAGGTATCTGACCATTTTTATTCATAAGCTGTTATTTCAGATATTAAAAAAATGCACACTTGACCATAGGAAACTTTTCTCCTTACGTGAGACATAATTAAAAACAAGCATTGAATATGCATGTGTCTAATTTCCAAAGCTTGTCAATTTCTTGTGTCACTAAAATAGAAGAATTGTTAAGTATGCATTTTTATTAGCAGTTGTGGATTATTCACCCAGCCAGAACACGAAGCACTCTGTGGTTAGTGTGGACCATGCACTTAAAAAACACTCTTGTTTTTCTTAACATTCCTTTCCTATTGCCTAAATAACATACACATTAAAACATCTTTCTTTAATTTTCGCTGCTCCACAATGCCTAAATTAGTTTATTAGTTATGTACAATCGTAAGCCTGTTAGCTTATTCTCCTGTAGTTGACGTTTCATTTAGGAAAAAAGTGAAATGCTGGCTGCATCGATGTAAAGGCTAAAAAAATATCAGTCACACACTGTACTGGCCACGGTTTCTACACGAAACAGATGGCACCTTAACAGGGGTCACCAGTGAGTCTCATGAACAGGTTATTTACTAAAGCGTAGGCAGATTCTGAGATCCCACAAGGGGTGGTGAAGCGTGTCAACCCCAGCAGGAAGGGCTGAGGAGGCTGGGGAGGGAGAGGGCCCCAGAGCCAGTGGAGGGGAGAGAGGGAGGGAGGGAAAGAGGAACACCTGTCCTGCTCTTTCTCTCCCCCTGCTAGTACCCCTCATCAACAGGACCCAACCAGCACCAGAGGGTAAGAGAGCCCTGATGGGCAGGTAGGGTAGAATATAAAGAATAAGGAGGAGCCCTCCTGGCAGAATCCCATCATCAGTGAATCTATGTTTCATCACAAGTCCATAGGGTAGGCAGGTAACAACCCACTGCTTGGCCTAAAGGGTTTTCTGCACTGAATAGAGATCTGCTACTCTTGAGGGCAGGGTTTTGGCTATCTTGTTAACTCCTGAAAGCCCGGGTAAAGGTCTGGCATACTCTGGGGGTGGATTCTTTCATAACTTTCCTTTGAACTTGATGATTCATGAGGAAGAGAGCACTTTAAAAACATCACTTGATGATACCAATGTACCCCGTGGAAAATGTTCTCACTCTTTAGGGGTTTGGTGACTAAACAAAGTTTTACATAAATATTTTAAAACCCCTACTTCGTTAAACTTTGCCAGGTTTCTGGCTTGTTAACATAGCAACGAAACTAATATTGTTTTATAATTAGACTTACATGGCTTTTACCTCCCAAGAACAGCATAAGGAAATTCCAGAAATTCTGTGGGTCTATCATTTCAGGCATTCCAGAAAGCAAAGCAAAACAAACAAAACAAAATGTAGGCTAGCATTATTCTATGATGATAGTTACTGTCAAAAGTAGAAGGGCAAGAGCATTTTTCATTGAATGGAGCTTATTATCCTGTGGAAAATACTAAATCAAATGACTCTCAAGAGGATACTTAGGAATATTTGAATATCAGTCTTCAGGAAGAACTCCCACTCTCCCCTCAGTTCTCATTACCTGGGTTCATTCTTTCTTGTGTTTTCTTCCCACACTGAATAGCGATGACCTGTGACACCTATGGGGTATTGTAAAAATGAAAGCGTGAGGCTTTTAAAGTGAGTTATAAAAGACACTAAGGTGTTCACCTTGCTCTCTCAGATCATTCGCTCTGGGGGAAGCCAGCTGCCATGTTATAAGGACACTCAGCAATCCTATAGAAGGCCCCATGCGCCAAGGAACCACAGTGGCCAGACTTGCCAACCACATGACTGTGCCAGCCTTTCCCCAGTGATGTGCTCAGAGGATGGCGGACCCAGTCAAACTCTTTACCTTGTATGAGATTCCTGGCTATGTGACTCAGCCATCCCAAATTTCTGACCAACAGAAACTGGGTGAGAAAATAAAAGTTTATCACTTTTTCAAAGGGTCAAATTTTAGGGCATTTTTTGCTCAGTAATAGATAACTAAGTAGGTGATGATTATTAACTAGCAATCAGAATTAGTCATTAAGAAAAATCATTCATGGTGGAAAGGGCCAGTGGGCCAGAGCACACATTCTTCAAGGGTCCTGAAAAATCATCTTAAATTCTCAGAGACCTTAAAATTTCAGGTGGGTACTACCAATTACTTGAAACTGTCACAGATCCTAAATTTCTTGAAGGACAGTATCATTTGAAATAGGATTATTGTAATTCTTCCTTAAAATATAGTATGGAGTGGGGATACAATCACAAGATCAGAGACAAGAATTACAAATCCACATGCTGCTTCTGACAGCTGAATGGGCTCCTGGGTACATGAAGATCCCCCTCCTACACTACAACCAATCTTGGGTTAATCATGGTGAAGATATTTTGTAAGGCATTGCTGGGTTTGTGGGGCTAACAGTGAGCTGAGGATGATGAGTTTTCACAGGACAGGAAAGCTTGTGTTCCTCAGGGTGCAGTCTTACATCAGTTGTGGGTCGTGGAGACCAAGGCTTGGTCGGAGAACACAGGCTCACACCTGATGACTCAGAGGAGGCAGAGGTGGCCCCAGTGGTCATCTAACTGTCAACAATGCAAAGACACTTCTTTGGAAGGGATGTAGGGGAGGAGAAAGGGATGGGATAAAGCAGGAATGCACAGGATACCATAATAGCTTAGTTTTTAAGTTGCAGGATGGATTGTGTTTGCATTTGCATCGTTACTTACATACATTTTGCATATATATAATTTTTATTTAAATCAAATGTAGATACGTAAATATAATATAATCTTCCTCCATTACTGATTTACTAGTATAAGAAAACCCAGAAAACAGATTTAAATGTTTGATCATGTGAGATCAAATGTAGAAGTCCATTTACCTGGTTCAAACTGCTGAGCTTTAAAATACTTTACTTATGATGACTACTTCCCTTTCAGGGAAAACTAGGACTCCTTAATTTTCCAGGGGAGAAGCAGGAAGGAGTAAGATAGGACTCCCTGAGGGCAAGGATTTTGAAAGCTTCTGGGGCAAAGTTTGTAGTTGTGAGATTTACTTCAATGGAAAAAATGGAGTTAGAAACAGAGGAAACTTGAATGAGTAATAATGGGTAACCTACTATTTATTTCCTTTCACTAGTCCTTGCTAGAGAGAGAAGCTTTCACTTCCTCACAGTTGTCAAAAGTTGGCTATTAATTTTGTTCTACTGTATGACAGACAAAAGTTAATGAGAAGACTTATTTATTTTTTACAACGAAGCCAACAATTCAAATAAAAGTTCTAATTTTATGATGCAGTCTCTATAGACTTGACTTCCTCAGTGCTTTATATTTTTAAATTGTGGTGCTTAAGCTTGATTGTGTCAACTTGATTGGCATGGGAGCTGTCTAGAGAATTGGTGGAGCATACTCCTCAGTGTGTCTGGGTGGGTCGTGGAGGCATGGCCTTGGAGTTTATGTCTGGTCCCTGGCTCCTTTCTCTCCAGCACTGTTTCCCTGCTTTGCTCTCCAGCCACCATGAACTAAGTAGGCCCACCCTTCTGCCATGATATTTCTGCCTTGGCGTCAGCCAACCTTGGGCTGAATTGTCTGAAACCATGAGCCAAATAAACATCTCCTTTAAATTGTAGGTGTCAGATATTTTGTCTCTGTGATGGGAAAACTAATTAGTACGCTCATGGATGCTGATAGAATACACTTCTGAAACAATTTCTACAGACCTTTTGTCTTTAATCCTTCTATAAATTGCCTTGAAGATTCAGACATTGCTAATGAGAATGCCAAAGGATAAAGTGCCTGTGGAGGAATATTTATTAGTATTTAGCATCATTATACCTGCATTTACCATTTAGCCCAGTAACTTCACTTCTAGGAATTTGTTCAAAAGTTAAAACTAGCAGAAATGTAAAAGGCCCATTGTTATTCACTGACAACATTGTTTATAATAGCATATAGTGGAACTAGAAATATTATTGGTGTCCACCAGTGGAGAACAGGTTGAAGAAATTATGATATATTCATTTTTTGAAGTGCTAGGAAGATTTAAGAAGTAGTGAAGACCTCTTTGTACTGCTGTGGCACCATCTCCCCACACATGAAGCACCTCAATATATGAAATATATTTTTAAAAGAAGCCTTGCTCTTTTCCACTTTACCTTTTGTGTGTGGGGGTGTAAGTTTTTAATCTTTTTTAGGCTTTACTCTAAGCAACGGCCTTCTCAGGGAAAAGTTTTCCTTTCCACTCATCCTCCAGCCAATGACTAGGGGCCCCTCCCCCTTGCAATCAAAACACATCATCCACTGCTGCATTCCTCTTTTGGTGCCACAATTATCTGTTTATGTATCTGGCCCATGCGGTATTTGGAGAATAGGTCCCTCCACTCATTCATAAAATGACAATTGATAAATCTACATCCAATGAAGGAATGAATAAACAAAGAATGTCAAATAAGAAGTGTGAACTTTATCTGGGGATTTGGGGACTCAAGAGATGACTGCCTTTTTTTTTTTTTTCAAAGGAAGACAATGATAATACTTGTTTGAAAGATGATAAGGTGTTGATTAAAACAAAGATACAGAGATACTGTAGAAGAAAATGCCCCACCCCACCCCACCCCAGCCGGTATACTTCAGTTTGTTAGTTGCCCAGGTAACAGTTCCGGTTACAGTTCCTGTTAGTTTTGTTTCTTAGAAACAGCTGGTCACTGTGATGCATAGCTGATCACTATGATGCATATTGTAAGAACCAATCAAAGACAGCCAAGTACTCTGCCTTTGTACTTCCCCTTGCAGATCCCATAAACACCTCCCTCCCTGAGCCTTTGGTGCCTGATATTTTGGGAATGATTCCGATCAGTACCTGTTGATGTAAAATAAATCTGCCTCCAAATCCTGGGTGTCATTTTGGTGTTTCTGCTTGCCGTAGCAATCAATACAAGCTTCAGAGAAGAGTGCCTGGTCCATTTGGTGGACTCAGGGAATATTTCTCTGTAGAGGTGTTGCTGCTGATGAGACTTGAGAATTCACTCATTTATTTATTCAAAAGAGAAAGTGCTGGGCAAATGTTATTTGATAGGCTCTGGGCCAAGGCCAAGGGTATAAAGATAAACATGAGAGGTAGGTCTTTGAGTTAGGCAGTCTGTAGTGGGAGCAGGGAAAGCAGTCCAAGAAGGGGAGATGACCAGGTACATCCACAGGGCTGGGAGAGAGCAGGGTGTTGAGTGTGCAGGGAGCTCTTCAGCTTAGAGGCATAACATGGCAAGGTGGAATATACAGCGCTGGGGAGGGGATGACACCTGCCTATGCCTTATTTTGAGGTTGAAAACTGGCACAAAAATGACAGCTATACTAAAGTTCTATTTAACTTGCTGTGTGGAAAGCTGCTTACTATGCAGAGCACCCAAATTTTAGGGTTGCAGATAATTATCACAAAGTAGTTACTGAGATAGTTATCTTTATGGGCAAAAATAATGGTGGCATCTCTGAAAAAGAGGCATTCACTTCCCGTTTAAAAGTTGGTATTTTCACCTGTGTGAAGTGGTGAAAATAGCAAGACAATTTATTTTTCTTTTGGGGAGACGCATGCAGTGGAAGGTAGACAGGAGGAAATGTTGCCTTAGGCTGTGGTTCGGATGTGGTTTGAGTGTGACCCCCAAAGGTTCATGTGTTGGAAGCATGGTCCTCTGTGGTGATGTTGGAGCTGGTGGGATGTTTAAGAGGTGGGACCTAGTGGGGGTGACAGGTCACTGGGGACATTGCCCTTGGAAGGGGTTATCGCTGGTCTCATCGAGTACATTAACTCCTAAGAAAACTGGTTGTTATAAAAGGGTAAACTTGATTCCTGAATTTCTCTGGCTTCTTGCCTCACCATGTGATTGTTTTCTTTAGCACTCCCACTATGATGCCATCTGTCACGCTGTCAGGAGGGCCTTTGTCAGGATGCTAGTGCCAAACTCCTGCACCTATAAAACTGTGAGTCAAGTAGATTTCTTTTTACAGATTACCCAGCATCAGGTATTTCATTGTAACAGCAGAATAATGGACTAATACACCCTAGGAATTTTGTTTAAGAGCATACACATCTATGCCTTGGGTAAAGAGGCTGTCTTATTTACTTTTCTCTCATTGCTGAGACAAAATACTTGATGCCCAAAATTAAGGAAGGAAAGGTTTATTTAGCTCACAGTTTGTGGTGGTTTCTTTCAGTCCATACTCAGCTGGCTCCAAGGTAGAGTGGCACATGGCAGAGGGCAACAGTTCATGGTGGCAGAAAACAGCAAAAGCAACAAGAGCAAAAAGGGAGAAGTGTGAGAAAAGACTCTTTCTGTCCCTTATATTGTATGCAGGCTATTGGCCCTAGGGTGGGTGTAGCACTCACACCCATAATCCCAGCATTGGACCACGAATCAATCACAAACTCTAGAAGCCTGTCGCCATGACTGCATGGATGTTTGGGGTGACATCCAGACACAAACCATAACAGAGGCCAAAACTCTGTGATTCGTGTTCCTATTAAAATACGGCACAGGCAGCCCTCCCTTTCCACAGTAGTGGAAAGTGGAAATGGATGAAAATGGATGTGCAAGCTAAAACCCTGCAAAATGCTCTTTTTTTTTTTTTGTGGGTACCAGGGGTTCAACCTCAGGACCTCGCTCACCAGCAGGCGCCCGTGCCACTGAGCGATATCACCGGCCCCTTTCTTCGTATGTGGGTTCTGGGAGTCGAACTCGGGCCCTCGCGCTTGCCAGGCAGGCGCTTACGCCACTGAGCCATCTCACCGGCCCTGCAAAATGCTCTTAATAATCAATGGGACACATCCAAATTGTTCTGTGACTTTTAAATATTTTCATCAAAATGCCAAAACTATCTTATTGTCAGTTACAAATATATAGGAAAATGAAAAATAGTAAAATTAGTATTCATTGGCACCGTATAACTGAAACTGTTGGAAGCATTGAAAATTACCATTTGTAAAGAAACACTATCAAGGATAGTTTGTACAGTTATTGTCTTCTTCTAGTCATACAATCTGTGGCACAGGACAGTATCTTTTCTATGTATTGAAGAATTGTCATACTGTTTTCTAAGATTAAATCAGCTTCCCAGATTTTATCCTTCATGCTTTAATGCAAAATATCTCCGAGAATTCCTTTAATGTAATTAAAATTTTTTGGTCTCTTCCTCCAGGACATCTTCATGTCTGTGTCACAATCATTTTCCTCACTTATGTATTCAAATTCACTTTCACCAAGTCCGTCTGTCTTTGGAACGACGGTGATGTCCACATACCCACTGTTAATTATTTCTTCTCTGACTCCATTTATGTTTGATTGGAGATTTACTTCCAGCTTTATTACTTTTTGTTTTTCTGATGCACTTTTGTTTTCACTAGTCATTCCCATCTTTAATTATCTATTTCTGTATATACACTTTGCCATCCATGTGTGACCTGAGTAACACATACAACATGACCAGTCAACGGTAGACTGGGGAAGAGGTGACATGATTGGTCACTGATCATGGTGGGCAACACTGGTCAGTGATTTAGGACTGAAGAGCTGGCACCAATGTTTGTACTTTATGCAATTGCTCCTGGTTAATGTACATTTATATTAAGTTGTCGGGGGACTGGTGTTATTTAACTAAAACATGATGATTGAAATTCATGTATATTCATGGGCTGCCCATAAGTAAGATTGCAATATCTGGATGGAATCTATTTATTAACTTTTCACAACTTGATCATTCAATAAAGTGACTTATATATTATCACACAAACACAAATTTTAAGTTTATTTGCAAAAGCTATCATTACTGACAAAGTTTTATTAGGTTAATATTTGCCAAAATTTCTCCCCAAATTATTTCTCTCCATCAAACATTATCCCAATAGCATTTTCCCTCTGTACTCTTAATTTTATTATTTTATTTTATTTTATTTATTTATTTTTTTGTGGGTACCAGGGGTTTACCTCAGCACCTCGCGCGCCAGTAGGTGCCCATGCCACTGAGCAATATCACCGGCCCTTTTTCGTATGTGGGATCCGCAAGTCGAACTCGGGCCCTCGCGCTTGCCAGGCAGGTGCTTACGCTGCTGAGCCATCTCACCGGCCCTATACTCTTAATTTTAAAATGCAGGTGAAATATAAGATGTGATCTTCAATTCTATATTCAATTTTTATGTTAATTTATCCCTAAATGCACTTTGATGCCAGTTGTGGCCTTCTAGTTATAATCTTATTTAGGGTTTAGCCTTTCACACAGCCTTTATTTCCATCTGCCGGTGATGTGGTCTCTTTGTAAACTCCTGTCAGGCTCAGGATGCTGTGTGGATTCCAGACTGAGATGCTTAGACTGCCATGCCCGAGGGCCACCTGCTGTTGGCTGCCCAGATCTGGTGAGCTCAGGCGCTCTTTGCTTGGCCTCTTTCTCCATGGTGATGCTTTGGATGTGTTTTGCAAGTTCAGCCATCTGCCTATTTCCTCCTCCACCTCTTTAGCTGTCTGGAGATGTCAGAGTGGAGAAGTTGCCAGGATGAAAGCCATGAACCTTCAGGAAGAGGCTGTTGTCATTTTTTCTCTTTGAAATGCAGACCCTAGAGTGACAGTAAATCTGTAGGAAAACAAGGTTAGGTTGTCCCTCAGTAGGGATATTGATATCAGGGAAAGAGAAAGTTTTCTAAGTGAAATTTTATTGTAGAAATTGCTAATCAAGTTGACAGGTGAATGACTTTAAGTCCTGAGTGTTTTTTGCCTGACTGTCCAGCCTTTCCAACCTCCTAAGCCCTTGGAAAATGGCCGTCGCCTGCTGCTGTGTTCTGTAGCTGATGGAGCATTGTCCTGACTGGTTTGGTTCTGATTCTCAATTCTTCTTTTAATTGAAAACGTAAAAATCTTCTCCTTTACTTGCAACTGAAAAAATTTAAAGCAGAAATTCATATAAAAATTTTCAGGTTCATTTTAACTACTCAATTTTTACCACTACCTGGAATTCCTGGTTTTAACCAACCTCTTTAGGACATATGTAAGGGAATAATAGCATACTTTTCGAAAGATCAATTTATATAATTACTGAGGGGCCAATCTATATATCCTGAAGAATGACAGTTCTTACCCTATCTTTAAATGTCAGAATCACTGTTTGATTATAAATTAGGAATTAAAGTATGAGAATTGTGGGGGTGTTGGCCAGAGGTATATATGAGATGGATATGCAGAGATTAGGGACTTTTGGAGACACACACCCAAAACCTCCTACAATGCCTGGTTAGAGATTAAAAGATAGCCCATAGGGCCACAAGTCCAAGTAGGATCAAAACACATTGCTTTAAGGAATGCATGTTCTGGCCCTCATCCTCCCCATAGTCTGATCTGTCACTTAGATTGGCCCTAAGGTCAGTCATGTAACAGACCATTCTGCCCTTCCCCTGTCCTTCCCCTGTCCCTTACATGAATTCCTGCACAGATGTCATCCTTCTTTTGTCCTTTATTCTGGCTTCCTGGTTCTACTAAAAAGCCACAGATGTTTCAGTTCAAGGCTGTGTTAATGAGACTCTCTCACACTGAGGGGTCTTGGCTAAGTGCAGTCCCTCTGGGCCTTCTTGGAGTTTGAACTGAACATTGACCTTGAGTAATCTTTCATCCTTTGCACCTTGGTCATGAACTGCAACAAGCAGTGCCCCATGTGAGGAATAACTTGGTGCAACTCAGCACAGAGGACTGACCTCCCAAAGCCTGGAAAAGGAACAAGAACTCGACTTACTCTTCATCCTGGTAAGAGGACAAAGGTGGCCATGGAATAGCCTGACACGTCTCAGCAAGGTCACAGGTTAGGGTGATCAGCCCAGAGGTCTTTTAATTGTCCAATTGCTAAGTGAGTGTGCACAGCAGTTCATTTGTTTTTCTCTTTGCTCTTTTATTTTCATTCATAATGGTATTGACATAGGAGATTAGGGCGTGGCAAAGCTGGCTGGGGAAGTAGGAGTACCTGTTAATTACAAGATCCTGGAACATATGCGCAGAACAGAAAGTAAAAATAGGAAAAAATAGGAAAAGAAGAAAACAAAAATAGGAAAAACATTGGAAAAAGGAAAGAAAATAAAAATAGGAAAAATAGAAACAAAAGGAAAATCAAAATAGAAAAAATAGGAAAAGAAAAAGAAACTAAAAATAGAAAAAAAATAGAAAAGGAAAATAAAAATAAAAAATAGGAAAAGAAAAGGAAAACAAAAATAAAAAAAATAGAGAAAAAGCTAAAGACAACAAAAGTCAAGCTGGTGAGTTATGCTGAACTGGGACAAATTTATCAGGAAAAAGGAACCCCCATCAGTACTTTTTACAAAGCCTCAAGCACACACATATATGAGCCCAAAACTATAAAGCTGAAAGGAGCATCTCCAATCTGTCCTAAAATTTTCTCTCTCTCTCTTGCTGTCTCTCAGAAAGTTAAAAAACAGTCATTCAGGTTCTTTGATTAGTGTTTTAATTGTCTCCTTGACAATGCAATTGAAATCAATCATAGCTTTTGTCTTTGGAGGCAAGTTTTACTGAGGACTAGAGATCCACCCTGGGAGAGTTTTGGTCTTGGTTGTCATTCTGCCCTTGAGATGGTTGGGATTTGGTTCTTGTGCTCCAGGGCGGTTCTCTTCTCCATGGCTGCTGCATTCTGGAACCGGGTTCTGGGGTGGCAGGTTTCCCCTTAACTGTGATCCTTTCAGAATGAAGCTGACCTTCACATATTCTTAAAAACTGGTCTGGATTTGACCCTTGGACTGTGGAAGAATAAATGTAAATGTTTTAGTCCAAATTTATCAGCCTTTCTACCCTTAGGCAGAACTGGAAATTAACTCCTTTCACTTCCCTCTCCCTTTCAGGAGTGCTGCTCCAGGAGGCAAACGGACTGGTTTTTACAGAACAGATAAGTTCATTGATAAAACAAAAAATATTCCTAGGGATCCTTATGAGTTTATTAACTGTTCTAAATGGAAACAGGACTTTTTCAATAAGGTAAACCATCAGTTTAAATGCCTTCTTTTTTTTTTTTTTTTTTTTTTTGTGGGTACCGGGGGGTCGACCTTAGGACCTCGCGCGCCAGCAGGCGCCCGTGCCGCTGAGCGATATCACCGGCCCCTTTTTCGTATGTGGGATCCGGGAGTCGAACTCGGGCCCTTGCGCTTGCCGGGCAGGCGCTTAAGCCACTGAGCCCTCTCACCAGCCCTAAATGCCTTCTTAATAACAGTCTTCGCTTTCTCACGTGTAAAAGGGTTTTTTCCCTCTAACTCTTATTACAAGAGATCTCTGCTAGTTGATGACCTATAGGAAAAGTTCTGACTAGTCTGCTTACAGTTACAAGCTTGAAAACTAAAAAGATTGTTGTAGTTCAAGTTGACCAATATATTTAAGAGTGCACTCTAGTTTAAAGGGAATTGTTTTGTGTTTTTATGTTTGTCTATCTGTCTGTTTAATATGTTAATAGCCAGTTAAAACACCTCTAGCTGACTTAAGAAACGTTTTTTGAGCTCAACAATTTATTTTTATTTTTTAGTTCTTTTTGAGATTTCCATGGAAAAGCCATTTGTATAGGTTTTCAGAGTAGCCAGACTTATTTAAAATATTACCAGATAAAGACTGATAGGCTTGAGGCTTACACAGGAATAAAAACCTTAAAGTTTGATAACATAAAGGTTACATATGATTTAGGTTAATATGTGTATATTTCTTTGTGTTAACTTTCATGTATATATTATATTATCCTCCAAAAGTTCTACTTTAGTTGGCTTATAGATAAATAAACACTGAAGATATTATCTCAAATGCTTGTTGTTCATATACCTCAACAGCAGGCTAATTTAAATCAGTTGGTCAGAGTAAAAATGTCTTTAAAATTGATAACACATTTCCATCCAGATTCTTAGGT
The DNA here is from genome assembly GCA_028451465.1 of Erethizon dorsatum. Taxonomy (NCBI): domain Eukaryota; kingdom Metazoa; phylum Chordata; class Mammalia; order Rodentia; family Erethizontidae; genus Erethizon; species Erethizon dorsatum. The sequence goes on along the minus strand of CM051823.1, from coordinate 134,582,462 downwards.
AACCAAGATAATATAAAAAATCAGTTTTATAAATGCAATGTCTATTATTGTCTGTGTACCATAATTTTAGAGTTTTTCTTGGTCAAAAATAATATATATAACTTTAATTTATTGTTACCTGTTATGATGGGTCATCTGAAGTAATTGTTTTTGGCTATAATTAAAAGGTTAAATTTTCTATGTCTAGAATAATATGGTTTTCCAAAAATATTGAGATGCTCTTGGTTAAACTTAGAAAACTAAATTTAAAAGGAAATGTTCTCAAAAAAAAAAAAAGCAAAGGTTTTATATTTTACTAAAATAAATTTTTTCTGTTCTCATCATTAGGCTTTTGGTTACTAAAAGTGAGCTTTAAGAGTCAAAGTATATTTGAATGTTAACCTATAAAATGTGTTCAATAATCAGTTCATAGTTAAATAAACAACTATTATCTTAGTTTATGACATAACATATATTTGGGGATATATGTATGTATACATCTAAAAGCCAGCTATGCTGTGAGCCTAAGCTTGAAATCTAATAGAGTTAAGCCTATGTAAGCTTAATACATACAAAGTAACTAATATGTGCTCTCTTTTATAAAATATATGTTTAGACTTTAAGCATGTAAAATGATCAAAATTTGACATCTTTTTAAATTTGGTGCTGACATTTAAATTTGGTCTACATCTGTTGGCTTTAACTAAACAAACATTTTATTATTATATAAATGAAATGCATTTGTATATTGATTAATAAGTCTTTGCAGCCATTAACACAGTTTCCCAAATTTATCAGAGCTGTAAAGGTTCTTGTCAATATAGTTACCTTATAAAAACTATTAAAGGAATCTAAAATTTATCTTAAGAGTAGAAACTAAATATATGAAAATATTTCTATATAGCTGGGATACCAATTATTGCTGATCTCATGGATATTAAGTTTTATATTTGTGCTTTCCAAGTGTGCAGGCTTTCAAAGATACAAAATTGAAAAAACTTCTTATCACACTGGTGACTTATGGAGATATATATTTTTAGGCTCAAGCATCCCTCATTTGTGTTTCAGCTGTTTGTGATGAAGTGTACATGTCAATCCAACGCGATATATCCAGCCAGATGATAGACATTTTCATGCTTATGTTTATGTGATTGTTATATAATTATGATAGTTAAAGATACCCAAACACTAGTCCAGGCAGTATCATTCTAGAAATTGAAAGATTAGAAGTTAATAACCTATAAACTACATCATTAGACAAGTAAGTGCATGCTTCATAAATGACATTCTATTAAAAGATAACAAATTTAGGTAAAAGTTTATGCCATTTAATATCTCATAATTAGATAAAGGTAACTGACTAAAAAGTTATTTTATACTAAAATGGGTATTTAACTATGTTTCAGGTATAATAATATCATCATAATTGTTATGCTAAAATGTTATGCTGCCCTTAACCTTAAGTTTTCTCTGTGAAACTTCGTAATTGTTATCTCTTAATATTCTGCAACCATGATAGATAAAATCTACTTCTCAGGCAGGAGTCAACCCTGTGTTTTAAAAGGCAATGAAATTTGGCAAGCGGACATGACTCACTATGAATCTTTTGGCAAATTTAAATGTATTCATTTCTCTGTAGATACCTACTATGCAGGACTTGGCAGCTCTAGATTTCCCACGCCAATGCAGATTCCCTTTAACCTGCGTCAGCCCAGAGTGTCAGAGGGCCACCACACAGCCGTCTGTTCTTCATCTGCCAGTCATCCTCTGCGGCAAAGATTTACTATTTAAAACTCAATTATTGGGCCGGTGAGATGGCTCAGCGGCGCAAGCGCCTGCCTGGCAAGCGGGAGGTCCTGAGTTTGACTCCCGGTACCCATATAAAAAACAAACAAAAACTAAATTATTAAAACAAAAAGGGGGGAATACAATAAGAGAGACTTTACCCACAGGAATAATTATATAAAGCCCTCTTTAAATTTTTAGAACTGCGCCTCAGATGGCTTCACAGCAGGGGGAAAACATTTTATTCCCAAAAAGGAAAGACCTTATCTGGCCCACAAGGGTTGGGCCCTATACAGTTGCTCACTTGGGGGAGGGGGTCACAAGCAATCCCATCCCCTAGCTGAAGGAGATGGTGCTTTCCCTCTAGGGATGGGCAACAAGAGGAGGAGGACAAATCCATTATCTTCTGCAACACAATCTTCAGGACATACCTGGGGAGAGATTAAACAGCTCACTGCTTAGGCTGAACAAATGCTACGAAAAAACCGGGATCCCTTGCACCCGCAAAAACCTTTTCCTGGCAATGGTAGCACAAGTAACCTATAATTCTAAGATGGCAAAGGTAAAAAGATTCCTTTTTAATTCTGCTTCTATTTAACTGTATACCAAAAGTAAGGGGCAAGATATATCGGGCACATATATTTACACCTCCAGTTTTTGATATAGTCACCTGGGGTGACCCTGGGCCTCCCCTCTCCTCCAACAATATCTCTTACACTGCCAGACTCCTAGGTTCTCTGTATCTGGCAGACACCTTCCCAAACCCAATATTCCTGTGTGCTCTCATCTGCACACAGGAGACGGCCCAGATTTGGGGTAGACTTCATTTTGGTCCACCAATCTCTCTGCTGTTCATCTTGCTCACAATCTAACCCTAAAAAATTGGGGACACCATAATCTGATGGGGTTACAGTCCAATTCAACCTGAAATTATAGTTTACCTTTTAATTATTGTAGCAGACCTCCATTATGTTATTCTGGGCTTGCCGGACCTTTATTACATCTTTCTTCTGGCACCTAGTTATATCCCCTTAAAAAAGCCATATGGCATTTAGCTATTCCTTTCTTTCCTTTCGTTGTCGGAATCGGCAGCTATGATCATATAGATAAGCTCACATGGATTGCTATGATACCTTTGATCATGTCATGAGCTGAACTTCCTGTTCATATATTTTGGTCCTCACCAAGGAGGAAACTACTTTCACTGTTTACATTTCATCCACTCCTCAGTGCCGACCTTGTAAGGCTCTCAATATTACCTTGCCTGCAAACTTCACACGGCTCATCCCATGTGTCAATAATTATAATAATACTATTTCTCAAATATTACTCATATTAGGGTTAGACTAAGGGCTAAAGCCTATCTCCCCAACAATCTTACACATGATTGGGTGGGGGATTCTGCTTTTGAACAAATTACCTCAGCACTGGAACGTCTCAGGTAAAAGCCGTTGTGGGGCATAATAGCAGCGACAGCACTGGCAGCTACTGCAGGCACAGCAGTCACACACCTAACTCACTCCATCCGAACTGCCCGAACTATGTATGGCTATTTCCAAAATGTTATTTCTGACCTCTTAACTCAAACCCTATATTGATAAGGAAACTCTAGAAATATTTGATGCCCCTGAGGCAGCTATTGGATGGCGCAGCAAACATCAACAAACTCTTTGCACACATAGGATCAGCTGTGATGCTGGTTACATTCCATGTGCATCACTCCTATTACATCTTTAATCATTCTGAATCCGGGGTGAAGTCCAGGAAATGTTCCATGGTGCTTTTCATATTTAACTCAATGGAGAGATTTCTACTCTCCAATGCTGACTACAGGTCCAGCTACATAAACTTCACCTGGAAACTCATATTACTTTAGATCATCTCAACAGTATTGGTTATTGGATGAATCCCAAAAGTTAGTTTTCTAGTCTCAACCTTCACATTTGGATTCTTATAGCTATTGGAATAATTTTCTTTTTGTTCTTTCTTGCAGTCCTAAGAGCCCTTTGTATACTATTTTAGCAGACGCTGTGTGCTGAAGCCATGATGACTTTTTTCCAACAAGCTCCTACCTTAAAGCCATCCCTCTTTCTCAAACTCATGTATAAAACAAAAAAGGGGGCAATATGTGGGTGTTGGCCAGAGGTATGTAGGAAAAGGATATGTAGGAAAAGGATATGTAGAGATCAGGGACTTTTGAAGACACACATCCAAAACCTCCTGCAATGCATGGTTAGAGATTAAAAGATAACCTACAGGGCCACAAATCCAGGTAGGATCAAAACACATTGCCTTAAGGAATGAATGTTCTGGCCCTCATCTTCCCCGTACTCTGATGCGTCACTTAGATTGGCCCTAAGGTCACTCATGTAACAGACCACTCCGACCTACCTCTCTCTTTCCCCTGTCCCTTACATGAATTCCTGTGCAGATGTCATCCTTCTTTTGTCCTTTATCCTGGCTTCCTGGTTCTACTAAAAAGCCACAGATGCTTCAGTTCAAGGCTGTGTTTATGAGACTTTCTCACACTGAGGGGTCTTGGCTAAGTGCAGTCCCTCTGGGTCTTCTTGGAGTTTGAACTGAACATTGACCTTGAGTAATCTTTCATCCTTTGTGCTGTGCCATGGTCATGAGCTGCAACAAGGAATCAGATTCACTTAGTCTTCCAAATCTTAAGAATTGGCCCATCAGTTTTATATATGGAAACATAAGAACAATTTGTTTATTCTTGGCATAATTAGAGATAATTTAGCTCTTAAGACTGCTATTTATATTTGATGCTAGTGGATATAACAACAAAACAAACAAATAAACAGCAAAACAAAACAAAACAAAACAAAAAAAAAACAGAAAAGAAATAGCCAGAAATCCACAGAGCAAATATAGTCTTTAGTTTTTAGATCCTCTTAATTAGTTACTGTCTTGTTAAATAATTATTGCAAATGTCAGGTCATATATTCAGAGCACAGGAATAGATTTTAGAAGACCTGGCTACTAGTTCTGGGGTTACCAATAACACTGTGAATTTAATCAAGTACTTAATCTTTGTTTGCATTTTCCTACCTTGTAATGATGTGCCATCTTTGTTAATTCTTCAGTTGTACTTGCTTTGTTTCATTAATCAGTAGGTGTTTACTGCATGGTGTAAACTATAAAACATTCTACCACTGCAGGAAGTTCTGTGCATAGTTCTGACCTAAAAGTAAACTTTCTGGGCATATAGCTGAATTCTGGATGTATAAAAAGGCCTCTGCGACTCTTCTTTCTACCTTGCAACTACTTTTTCTGTTGTGTTCTTTTCACTATTAGACCAGCAAGGTAGCTAGAGGTGCTCTAAGCTCTTCTCTTGTCCAGTTTGTTTAAATCTAATGTGAAAGAGATTTTCTTCCTATGCACTCCTGTACAAATGCTGGTATTCACATTGGTTGGACCAGCTCAGATCACAGGGAATTCACTATTTCAAGCTCAGTCACATGCTCTTGCCCAAGAACCAGGACCATCAGTGGAACACAAAAGAATGGAAAGTATAAGAATACAGAAGAGAAAATACAGAGGTTTTAATGAACACAAACAGATTAAATACAAAATCTATACTATAAGAAGAATACGTGAAACAAAATTAGAGATGTTAAAAAAAAAAAGATGGGCAATGATTAGTCATGCAAACAAAATTCCAAAAGGAAGTGATAATATTAATTTCAGGCAAAGTAAATTTCAAAACAAAAACTTTAGGACAGGGTGTCATTTTCGATTAAAGGTATAATCTACAATGGAGATGTAATACTAGTGCAAACCTTTATGAACATAAGCATATACATTTAAAATATGTAAAACAACTTCTAGTGGAACTATAAGGAAAAATTGACAACACCCAAATGTAGAATTTAACTTACCTCTCTCTGTGTTTAACAGATCAAATAGACAAGAGTTTAGTTAAGACAAATGACATAATTTGCAAGATGAACCTAATAGATATAAATTACTTACAACACAAATAATTCACATTTTTAAAAAATAGTGTTCACTGAACATTTAAAATAACTAATCAGATGCTTCAGCAATAAGAACATGTAGGACCGGTGAGATGGCTCAGCGGCTTAAGTGCCTGCCTGGCAAGTGCGAGGGCCTGAGTTCGACTCCTGGAACCCACATACGAAAAAGGGGCCGGTGATATTGCTCAGTGGCACGGGCGCCTCCTGGCGCGTGAGGTCCTGAGGTCGACCCCCTGGTACCCACAAACAAACAAACAAACAAAAAAAAACCCAAGAAAAACCATGTAAATCTATTTTGCAAGGCATAAATTACATGGGTTATATTGTATTACTACTTTGTACTAAAATTAGAAATGAATAGCAAAGATTTTAACAATAATAAACATCCTTATATGCTCCCAAATTAAAAACAAAAAATTAAAAAAAGTACGAAATCAAAACACCATCCTTGTCTCTTGTATTTATTAGCATTTTTATCTCATCCTGTGGTTTGTAAGGAACTGAGACCTATGTAAATTATCTCATAAAAAGCAGGAATGTCACTTAGCTACATGATTTGGAGCATCAACAGAAATGTCATCAGAATGAACAGAGAAACCTAGCTCTCCTCTCTCTGGGACATATATTTCCCCTCTCCTTTGCCCTGACCAGGTCCTTGATATAGGACAGAAAAGTTAGTCAGACTAATGGTGATACATGATGTATTTTATTTCTTATCTTGAATGAATACATTTGCTTTCTGGTTTTGTGCGTGACTTGGTTAGGATAAGACAGCACGCTGTGGCCAGGAAATGCCAAGGTGAGACAAGACTGGATTTCTGTGCTCACTAGGATGGGGTTGACCTCAGAATGTTAGAGAATTTACATGAGACACAGCATATGTCAGCCTTCTCAGCAGCTACTGACCTTCCCCAGTTGCACTGCACGAGGACTACACATCATCCTGTTCAAACTACTGTGACAGGGAGGCGCCTATATGTGCCCATTGTATACAGTTAAATTTTAAAAATAACTTTTAGTTTTTAAAGACGTAATTTCTTTTTTTTTTTTTTTTTTTTTTTTTGAGACAAGTTCTCTCTACGCAGTTCAAGCTGGACTTGAACTCACTTTGTAGCCCAGGTTGGCCTCAAACTCATGGTGATCTTCCTGCCTCAGCCTCCCAAGCGCTGGTATTACAGGCATGTGCCACCATGCCCAGCTTTAAAGACATAATCTCAAGTTACCTTGAAAATAACAGATTGTCATATTTCCCCTGATATCAAATAAAAGGGGTATTATCGGGTTTTGTTAAGTTGAAAAAGAAGTAGAAGGAGAAAATAACTAACTTTTATTTTTACTTTATTCTTGCTTTAATATAAAATTACTACTAATTACTGCTCTAAACCTTGGTTCCTTGCTGGGCCAATGCAGGCTTGGGATGTATTTCATAGCCTTCCTTATGCATTTGAGGCTGTGAATGAAAGAATGAAAGAATGAATGAAACAAACCACTGTGTCCCTAAACTTGCTCAATCCAATGTCAACATTTGCCACTTGGTGGCAGCAATTAGTTCAGTCAAATCACTCCTATGAGTTACCTTCTGAATTTCAGAAATCTATTATTATAAATATGGCTTATGTATATTATGCATGATTTAATCTGACAGACTAATAGACTTTGTTACAAAACAAGCATAGGTGGTAGAAACAGGTGAGATCCTATTTAAAAAATCCCTCACTAACAAGGACTGTTGTTCGAGGTCTCCTGGATAGGCTCTGTTTTGTCAACTCATTATCATCATCAATTCTGTTCAATAAATGTCTCAGCAAATGTTTCTCTGGGTTCTAATGTCCGCTCCTGGAGAGTAGTAGATTTGCATGTTAAAAAGATCACGTGAAGATAGGTGTGTGTGGTGGCACAGGCCTGTGATCCCAGCACTCTGGGAGGCTGAGACAAGAGGATCAGTACAGCCCAGCTGGGAAATTCAACAATTTACCAAGACCCTGTCTCAAAATAAAAACATAAAGCAGCTGGTTGTGGTGGTACACAGCTGTAATCTCAGCACTTGGGAGGCTGAGACAGGAGGATCCCCCAGAGTTTGAGGCCAGCTACATAGTGAGTTCAAGGCCAGCCTGAAATACACAGTGAGACTCTGACGCAATAAAATCAAAACCAAAACCAATCAACAAACAAACCCCCAAAAGACCCAAAATAAAAACATAAAAAAGGGCTGGGGATGTAGTTGAGTCTGAAGGCCCTGGGTTCACCCTAAACCCCAAACCCAAAAACCAAAAACCAAAACCAAGCCAAACAAACAAAAACTCAGCAAATCCCAGGGCCTAAGATATTTGCTTGGGGTGGGGGTAGGAAACTAGCTGCAACAGTTTTGCAATTCTGCCAAAAATGCAGCTCAAATGTGAGGTGGCAGGTGGAGAGGGGATTGAAAAACATTCCCAGTTTAAGATGTTGAAATTCGCTGATTTATTTGTGCAGTAACAAGGGATCTGGGAAAAAGCTGTGTCTCCTTTGCTTTGGCTCTGTTGGCATCATTCACTGAGTGATGGATTTAGAAGACGTTATCTTGCCTTACATTCTGGGGCTTGATGAATCCCTCTACTCACGGAACGCAGGTGCAGGTGTGTATTACAAACTATTAGAATTAGGTAAGGAGAAAAGTCTACCCCAGTGGATGATTGGCAGGCGGAAGAATGGACCTCCTGGCCCAACCCCCAGAAACTGTGACTAATGTATGTTATTTTATATGGTGACAGGGTCATTGTCAATGTGATTAAGTTAAGGATCTTCAGATGAGGAGGTTATCCTGAAATATCCCAGGGGGTTCAAAGTAATCATAAGGGTCTTTACAAGAAAAAGAGGCCAAAGCGATCTGGGGCAATGGGTCAAAAATGTGGCAGTGTCCAGACACTGGACCAAGCATGGATTCTCTGCCGCTTGGCTCTGCCAATCCACTGTGAACCCTGACTTCCAGCAATGTAAGATAATAAATCTGTGATGTTTTAAGCCACCAAGTTCGTGGTAATTTGTTATAAAAGCAATAGAAAACAACTACATACCTATTTAACAGTACTTATTTCTTTACTTCCAACTTGCCTTTGCTTTTGCAATAATATTTATGGAATGTCTATGTGCTAAGCACTGTGAGTTACTTCAGTGAACAAAATACTGACCTTGGCTTCTACCACTTTACAGTGCGAGAGGAATCATTATCGTAGAAGGGTTCTGTCTGTAATATAGTGAATTGCTAGACCAGGAGAAGTTGAAAGTGCTCTGAAAAACTCCTTACTTTAGTTGAATCCTTGGTGCACAATACTTCTGACTTCATGCTAACCTAACCCTACTTTTTAATAACAACTTGAAAATTCAACAAATAGCTTATACTGGAAATTTCATTACTGATATATGTTTTAAAAATATTTGCAGCACCTACCCATTACCCATACTCCCAATTCTAAGATCTCTTCTTACCTTGGCTCCACCACGATCTGTAACACATTCCCAATGTGTGTGCTTGTAGCACTCAACAGTCTAGAAGCTTCTGGGGAGCTGAGCCTCATTCTAGGCCAAGTCAGTGCTTAGATTTACTGGACAGCTGCCTGGGAAGCCAATCTTCAAGGGACACAGCCAACACTAGAATTGTAGCGGGTAGAGAGAAAGGTTTCAGCAGAACTTTACGTGTTTGGATGGGGCAGTTTAGGAGAAGCTGTCATGGGTGAGAGATAGGACTGCCTGCTTCGGTAACAAGCTACAGCCTGGCTGGAGGCTCAGATGCTTTGATTGGGTCCTATCCTCACCTGCAGAGTCTTGGGTCAGTCTTGTTCCCAAGACCAAGGGAGCTAAAAATGGCTCAGATGCTGCCTTCTGATGTGGGGTAGTTTTCACAACATTCCTGAGTACAGCTTGATACAGAGATGATGAAATAATGTTTTTAACAGCATTGCAAATTCCACGGGACATGTTAGCTAGAAGGTTGCTATTAAGAAACAACTTTGATTAAAATTGTCCCAATTATTGTTTCATTTACTAGAAGAGAAAATGGGTATTTTAAACTTTGAAAATCTTAGGAATAGAGGTATCTCAACCTGATAAAATAACTCAATAGGCGAGACTAATATGGAGAGGTTTGGTTAAGATGAAGACCCCAAAGGTATCAGAATGGAGCTGCTGGTTTCCCTAATTAAATGAGAGCCTGAGGGGCAGAACATAGAGGGACAGAAAGGAAGAAAAACTAAATTGTGAATTCCAGCTTTTAATTTTTGAAACTATACCTAATTCATTCAGCATTATGTGGTCACATGTGCCAAGCATATACCTGGATGTTTAGAGTTTAAATAAAAGTAAAGAAAAGAAAGAAAGAAAGCGCTTCCCACTGAGAATCTCACCTCTTTTGACAAGGTGACTTCTGCATTAAAAATGATAGAATATTGGCAAGCACATTACACTCAGAATACATTTTCTTCCAGGTAGCTGGGACCCTTCTGATCAACTCACTTCGGTACTTCTCGCTTCACAGCTGAGGTGCACCTTGGTCTAACTTCAGCTGTTCTTGCGTTTTACTTCTCATTACCGGCTCCTTCCCACTGCCTCCATTTTCAGCTATACCAAAGATTCATTCTCATTCTTACCAGACTCAGCGCTCACCCTTCTTTTTATAAAATACTTTTAGAATGTTCTCTTACTGTCTTGCAATGAGATTTAAAAAACAATACAACCTGTCTATATGCTAACTTAAAAATAGTAATAACAACAATGTAATGCATGATAGTGATCTGGCTGAGGATCTGAAGCCTGGAGCCAGCCTGGGTTTGAATCCAAGCTCTGCCGCGTCCTAGCCATGGGACCTTAGGCAAGTTACTTGGCATCCCGGCTTTATCTCTTCTTCGATGTATTTGGGGAGTAGGTGCTAGAACTTTACTGTGCCTCACTCACTTCATCTCTGATATTGGGGTAATAACACTACCAGCCCCAAGGAGTTATTGTGAAGATCAGGTAGCTCTATGCATGTCCCTTAAGATATGTCCGAATCGGGAGTCCTGGCACAGCCCTGTAACCCCAGCACTCTGGAAGTTCGAAAGTAAGTTCTAGCCCAGCCTGAGCAGCTTAGAAACTTGTCAAGACCCTATTTCAAAGTTAAAAATGAAAGAGGCTGGGAATGCAGTAATGGTAGCTCAGTGTGAAGGTCCTGGATTCGATCTTTAATATCACAAAATAAGAAAAGCATGGCACACAGTAAATACTCCGTTAGTTCTTAATTAACTAAGAAAAAAAAAGAAAAAGAAATGTATTTAATAATAGAGAATATGTGTTTTAATATATAAATGCTCAGGTATGGCCACATTAAAAAAACAAACAAAATAGTCATATTTCAATTCATAATAAGTTTTGATTTTAGCTAAGTAAGACAATATTCAATTAAATACTGTTGATTTTTCTAAAAAAATGTTTGAAGTAACACTTAACTAACCATATCAGACACGTGTCAAATTGCAGTGAATATGACAGCTCCCCATGTAGACAGATACATAAGCAAAGCTATGGTGCTGACTGATTTTCTTTTTCTCTCTCTTTCTCTCTCCCTCTTTTTTTTTTTTTTTTTTTTTTTTTTGAGACAGGGCCTTGCTATGCAGTTCAGGCTGGCCTTGAACTCACTGTGTAGCCCAAGCTGACCTCGAATTCGCAACGATCCTCCTGCCTCAGCCTTCTGAGTGCTGGGATTACAGGTGTGTGCCACCATGCTCGGCTCTGACTGAGTTTCTGAAATGGTGACCAAGTCTTTGTAAATTTCCAAACAAAGCAAATTGTTAGAAGACAATTTTTTCCTTTCTTACAGTACTGAGGATTGAACACGTCCTCACACCTACTAGGCTAGAACTCTACCATTGAGCTACCTCCCTAGTCCTTTTAATTTTTTTATTTTGTGACAGAGTCTCTAAGTTACTTAGGCTGGCCTCACACTTGGCATCCTTTGCCTCAGTCTCAGAATAGCTTTTAAAGTAATAATACATTGTCCTACTAAAACCATCAAATATTACTTTGTTTCTAGCCTCAGGTAGCAACACCTTGAATACTGTTAATGTTATTTAAGATGTCTATCTCTCTGTCTCTTTGTCTCTCATCTACCTGATGCCCCTTGAGAAGCTGTACCAGCCCAAGAGTGAGAACCGTGGAGCTGATCATCAACTCGTGGATTTCCTCAGCTTTCATTCACTTCAGGTCCTGTGATCCCCGCCTTATCCCCACCCATCAATATCTTATCTGTGCCATGTCTATCTACCATGGTGTTCATTCAGCCAGATTCTTGCCCTTTTATTCCGTCGCAGTCACATGGCCTTAGTCGCATGTCGCACCCCCTGTTCTCTCGGTACCCCCGTTCTGTCTAGCTGTGTAGCCCTCAGGTTCTAGCCCACACTCCACAAATACATCAAAGAGTAAATAAAGTAGGGAAAGGGTTTTATCTCTGATTATCAAAAAGCTGAAAGAAAGTTTCAGCCATAAATCAGAGATGGTGTTAGGTATGCTGGAGACAATGTGATTTTTTTTTCCAGAAAATTTGAGCATTGATTTATTTTCATGTATAATGCTAAAATTTTTACTTCATTGATTTGTAATGTTGAGGCTCAGAAAGCTACTGGAGTCATTCGTATGCATGTCTTACCAACATGCTGCCAAATCAGTGATACCCCTGTATATTGTACGTGCAAAGCGTGAATGTAAAATGATTTGCCTGCTTTTAGGATTAGAACCAAAGTGATCTGATTGTGTTTGGTAAAGTTCAATAGCAAAGCTGAAAGGCTGCCTCCCCCAGAGGGATTGGCAGTGCAAGAGAAGGAAATGCCTTAAAAAGGAAGAATTAAAACTGTAATTCTGGCATTTCTGGCACCAGATAGTCAGGGATGTTTTACAGATGGTGTTAGAGTGTCTCCAGGCAGCCTACACATCATAGCTTTTCTGAGAGCTGGATAATGTTCTAGGATCTGAAAGTATAAAATTGTAGCCCTCACAAGAAAAATATGCATAAATATCAGTTAATCCAACGGTCTTTACTGAGGACCCTAAACTCATTCGCAAGGACACAAATTTCGAAGAGGAGCCGGCCCTGCTCTCAAAGAGCTGACAGTCCAGTCAGGAAGGCAGACATAAACAGGACAGCTACATACTTCGCTGGGCCTAGTTCAAAATGAAAATATGAGGCCCTTGTTTATAAATGATGAAGAAATTTGAAAGGATAACAACCGAGCATTAAACCAAGCCTGGGTTCCTTCTGAGGACAGGGACATGGGGAATGCACATCACACGCTCTGCTTACACACAATTTTAATAACATACAACAGTGTTCAGTCACAGATGTGTACTGTGGGAAGAAAGCAGAGGGAATGGCCAAGGCTGAATGATGGGACTGAACTTTGAAGCATGGATGAACTTTTGGCACCCTGACGATTGGGGTCCAGGGGCACTCTAGGCTTGGGAAGGTAAGGGGATAGCAGCATTTTCGTCTTTAACCCTCTCCATTGAGCTTGATCACAGAAATCTTGTGATTTCTAAACGCTGTGCTCACACTCTTCTTTGTGTTGCAATTTATCAATTTCAGGCATTGTCTATTAGACAACAAGAGAGGAGGGTTTGCCTCACTTGAGAACTCTTTCATCTCCATTGTAATTAAATATCATTATAATGAACTGTTCATATCTAGTGTTTCTGTCAGTTACTGGGTAAGTTTTAAAACAATATGCTTACATTTTTGTTTCTTGCTTGTGCAGAATCTCCTGATTCCTCACATTGGAAGCTAACATCTCAAACATTTCTTGCCTTCTCCCCAAACCGCCAGTGCTCTCCAGTGGAACCTTCTGCATGAAAGAAAAGGGCTCATATCTGGGCCATCCGATATGGCAGCCACCAGACACAAGCAGCTGTTGAGTACTTGGAATGTGGCTGGTGTGAATGAGGGACTGAAATTTTTATTTCATTTCATTTTAACTAATTAAATGTAATTTTTGGTAGCTAGTGGCTACTATATTATATACTCAGGTGGTGGAAGGAGCAAGACAGTTGTCTAGGGAGCACTGATTCCTTACAAGTAGTCTCTGCCCTCACGATTTCATCACCTACCAAAGGGCCCACCTCCGAATACCTTCCCAGTGTGGATTAAGTTTCAACATATGGGTTCAGGGTGCGTAAACACTCATTCTGTAGCATTCTTTTGCTTAAATGAATACAAAGAAAATGAGAGCAGGTCTGAGACCAGAGACTGAAGTAGTCTTTCCAACTATTACCCACACTTCAAAGTTAATAGCTTTTTCCAAATGGTAACTGTGTTACAAATACTCTCTTTCTCTGTTACCCCAACAATATTATTTGTTTTTAGCACAGTTTTTATTGACATTTGTGTTGTGAAATGTGGGGGATATTGGGACATAGGCTATTTTAAATCTATTTCAAAATTTCTGAAAAAAGCAATGACATAAAATATACTGTACACAAAATTTCTATTTTACTTTTGAAAGTGTGGCCCTTGACCTTTGCAATCGAATGACAATAATTTTTGTACAGACGATCAGCTATTATAAACTCATCTTGAAATTAGGAATTCAGTCGACATTCAACTGAATTATTTACTTCTGTACCCAGAATGAACATTTTCTCTTTGACTCCATTGTCTCTAGACCAGAAAATAGACCTTTTATTTGTTCTGGTCTAAGCTTTGATGGTTACAAAGGAAGATGAAAGCGGTGATCTACTTTGTACCATGAGGGACAAGTAAGAGCTACAGGCTGTGGAACCCTTTCTGGCCATTTGTGGGAAGGAGTACATTTACTGAGTATTGAAAGAATGGAGGCCATGTGTTGGGGGAATTCTGGTCCTAATGAGATGAATGCTTAAAGTGACTATATAAACCTAAAGAGAAGCATTTAATGCGTTGAGGCCTTCATGTGTTTGTTATGATTAGGGGAGAGTTTTTTTTTTTTTTTTTTTAATTGAAATTACATCAGCCGCTTTCCAAACTCCAGGCTGTTTTACAGTTTCAGCTCTTGCTTGTATGCTAATTTGTTTCTTGGGGAATAGAATCATGAGAATCATTTGGTTTTCAGGGCTGTGATTTGGAAACCTAATTTTGTAGTGTAATCTTCATAATAACTAGGGTGGGCTATAATCTAATATAATCTTAGATGAAAAATCTCAGATTTTCTTTCAGTACTGTGAGTGTATTTATGATTTTACCTCTGGGTGGGCTTTCCCACTTGTTAAGCCTTCCCACCTTGCAGTTGCAATGTGAGTTTGGATAAAAGTTCTACTTCTCTGATGGGAGACTTCTAAGATTGAGCTCTTTGATCCCTCCCTTCTGGAATTTTCAGTTTCAAATTCCTTCCTCTTGAGTGTAGACTGGATGAAGCGACTCATTTCTAACAAAGAGAAAATAGCAAAAGTGTTGGAATATTAGGCTGTAACCGTGACTTTTGTTTTGCTCTCATTCTCTCTCACTCTCATTCTCCTTCACTGTTCTTCACTTCTTAACTCTGGTGAAGTCAGCTGCCATGTTGCAAACTGCTCTAAGGAAAAGTCTACATGATCAAGAACTGAGGATGGCTTCAGGGCACATGTGTCATTGGATTGAGGTCCTCAGCCCAATAGCTCTGGGGAAATGGAAAACTACTAACAACCACATGAGTGAGCATGGAGAAAATTTCTTCCCTTGTTGAGTTCTGAGATGCAGGTAGTTCCAACTGACACCTTGATCACAGCCTTGCTGAAGATCTTTAGTAGGAGAACCAATGCTACTGGGCCCAGATTCCTGAAACCCAAATCCACACAGACCATGAGCTAATAGATGACTGCTGGTTAAGGTGCTAAATTTTGGAGTGTTCTGTTAGGCAACGAAAGAGAAATGCTATGGTTGGGATATGCTTTGAGTGTGTTCCCCAAATGGTCATGTGCTGAAGGCTTGGTCCCTAGTGTTGAGAAGTGGTGGGTATTTAAGAGGTGGTGCCCCATGGAAGGAAATTAGATCATGAGGACATCACCTTTTTGAAGGGATGAATGTAGGTCTTGTGGGACCTAGGAGAATAAGTTGTTATAGACTTGTGTTCAACTATCTCAGCTTACTTTTGTGCTGCCTGTCTCACCAATACGATCTCTTCTACAGCCTTTCCTGCCATTGTGATGCCATCTGCCCTCGCCAGAGCCAAACAGATGGCACTTATTAGCTTCAGATTGTGAGCTAAATGAACATCTTGTCTTTTAGTTCCCAGCGTTAGGTATTTTGTTATAGTGCAGAAAATAGATTAAAATGGTAACTAATACACATGACATTATAGTTATCATATTTGGAAGATTACACTGAATAAGACTATTTCTAATGACTTACTTCCTTTACTTTGAAAGCAGAATATAAATATACTGAGAATGAATTCTTTTCCTAAGAATATATAGAGGAACAAGATTTTGCTGTTTCAAAGGAGAGATGGGAGGATTTGTTTGCGATAAGTTCAAATACATCTTTCAGTCAGTCATTTCCCTTTTTTGCTGTGTGAAAGAAGAGATTTAGCGTTAGAGACTCTGTTATGTATGCTGCCAAAGAATAGTGGGTTAAGACAATTTTATCCTAAATTGCTTTTCACAAGTTTATCTCTACTCTGTAGTACAGCATTATGAATAACAACGACAGGAAAAAAGAGGGAGATTTAAGAAAATATGGACTCTAATAAAGGTTGCTGATTAAAATGTGGCATCTGAACCCAATATGCTGAGAACATCTGCAAATTCTCTCACCCTCCATGCCTATAAATAAGCACCTTTGCCTTCCAAACCAGGAAATCAATGCCAAATATTTATACATTCATCTTGGAAATGAACAAACTAGGTAGTAGTTGGTAATAAATGAAGTCAGATAGATGGGGCATACCTGCTTTAATGTATTGTGTTTTGGATACTGGAATCAAATAGGGGTTCAAAAAGAATAAGAAGGAAGAAAACAGAATTGAGGAAGTAATGATGACACTTCCTCTTCTTTTGTAAGAACTTTATGTTCTGGTCAGCTTTTAATGATAGTTCTGTGTGGCTGCTCAGAGCAGAATCCTCGACCTTTACCTCAGAACACTATGAGTTTTCTGAATTCAGGGATAAAGAGACAGCTCTTGGATTTACTCTCTTTATGTTACATGTAAGTACAGTCACTCTTTGGCTGATACATGAGAAGTAATTTCTTGACATATGAAGATAGTACAAAAATTTATACCCTAGCATTCTCTTTAGAATAGTGAAGTCTGCAATGTGGCTCTTGGGATATGATATTTGCTCCACTCTTTATAAGCCTGATGTTGTGAAGTCCTGTGCTAAAGGCACTGTAATCCTGTTAGAGCTTTGGAGAAAGTTGTATAAGCTCTCTGCTTTTCTCTTTTTCTTAAGTGAATGTTGTTGAACTGATAGTTTGGACTGCTGACCACAGTTTGGTTTAGAAAAGCTCAATTCAGCATTTGTTTGGTCTCAGAGATTTCACTTGGGGGCAACACCTTGTGGCCACTCCTTTTTTTCTTTTTAGAGAAATTGTGTTCTGTGGGGATACTCCCCTTTTGCTTGCAGACAACTGATGGGGATTCTTCTCTCAGATAAAGGTCACAGGCTAGACAAAATATTTCTGGTATGAAAATGAGGGCTAGGTGTTGTTGGCACCTGAGGTTCTTGCCTTTCAGTATATATAGAAGAATTTAATCGTAAAAGTCAGAGTCAGCGTCAGAGTCAGGATTTCTGTGTATGTAGAAGAATTTAACTGTAAGAGTCAAAGCATCTTTGACTATACTAGCGGATTTTATTAGTCTTTAGGGACCTACAAGTTCCTAGTGCTCTCCTAGGCATTATATAGTTATATATACAGTCTGTTTTTTTTTAAACATGCGGGTACCGGGAGTCGAACTCAGGACCTCGTGCTTGCCAGGCAGGCTCTTATGCTGCTGAGCTATATCACTGGTCCTACAAACTTGTTTTTTTTTTTTTTTTTTTTCTGTGGGTACTGGGGATCGACCTCAGGACTTCGCATGCCAGCAGGTGCCCGTGCCACTGAGCGATATCACCGGCCCTTTTCTTGTATGTGGGATCCGGGAGTCGAACTCGGGCCCTCGTGCTTGCCAGGCAGGCGCTTATGCCGCTGAGCCATCTCACCGGCCCTATAAACTGGTTTTTATGCAATTATTTATTTTACGTGGAATATAGAAACAGAAATAACATAGGTTTATTTCTCGTCCTGTCACACAAGTGAGGAGGAAAAGGAGTTAAAGTCTGTAGTTTTGTTGATGTACTCATTCTTTTTACCTTTTAATTGCTTTCCTTTCTTTTCTTTATATATCCAGTGTCTGTTCTCCAGAAAGGTTGTGCATGAGCATTTCAGGCAAATCGCATCAGGCAAATGCACATCACCGGAGTATGGAAATAGGAAGTTCTTTCCTGCGGTAGTTTGCTGTGGCAATAAGAGATAAGAAATTACTTCATGACTGTTGCCTGAGACTTTCCCTTTGACTTGTGTGTCCTTCTTGAACAGCTCACTTCTGCTTTCCATCTGGCTCGGACACTAGGCAGTATGAACTGTTAACCAAAACACAGGTTAACAATTTGCAAGTAGGTTTAATGTGACAAATGTTTAATGTGTTTGTGAAGAAAAATCTAAAAAATAAGCTTTTTGGTGTTGAAGAAAATCCTGCAAATGGGGGAATTACTATACTTCAATGCTTGGAACAGTGCTTTTCACATTATATGCCTTCACTAACTAATTGTTGAGTGAATGAATGATTTGTATTGTTCATAAGATGAGTGTGGTATGGTAGCCATTGCATTATCTCCATCACCCAGGCACTTAAAGTAAATATTGGAGGAATTCGAAGTGAAGCAGGAGAGAATATGAAGGTATGGAGTGAAGAAAGGATATACAGGGCCAGTGAGATAGCTCAGCGGCATAAGCGCCTGCCTGGCAAGCGCGAGGTCCTGAGTTCGACTCCCGGTACCCACATACAAAGGAAAAAAAGGGCCGATGATATCACTCAGCGGCACGAGTGCCTGCTGGCATGCGAGGTCCTGAGTTTGACCCCAGGTACCCCCCCAAAAAAGAAAAGATATACAGAAAAGAGCTGATTAAAAGGCCTAGGTCAACAAAGTGAAAGGTGTGGCAGTATGATGTTTGAGGTAGAGATGGTGGAGGTGAAGCTGCAGATGGTGGAGGTGATAGTAGATATGGTAGGGGCAATAGAGGAAAAGGTAGTAGAGATGGTGACTGATAGAGTTGCTGATGTACAAGTGGTAATGGTGCAGATTCTGGAAGAGGTGTTGGAAGTGGTGGTGGTAGAGTTGATGATGGGGAGGGCACTGTAATATAGACACACACACACACACTCACACACACACACACACACACATGAGCACATACAAAGTTTTGGGCCAATACATCTGTTTAAAATCTGTATCTACCACTTAATAGTTCTATGACTCTTAAGCCTGTAAAGAAAGTGGAGAGTTTAATATATTGATTTTTCTGGGCTGTTGTGTTGGATAACACAACTCTAGTGATATGCATTCGCTTCAAGTGGCATCAAGAAGTGGGGCCTTGGGGCCGGTGAGATGGCTCAGCGGTGTAAGCGCCTGCCTTGCAAGCGCGAGGGCCCGAGTTCGACTCCCGGAACCCACATATGAAAAAGGGGCCGGTGATATCGCTCAGTGGCACAGGTGCCTGTTGGCGCGAGAGGTCCTGAGGTCGACCCCCCGGTACCCACAAAAAAACAAAAACAACAACAAAAAAAAAAGAAGTGGGGCCTTTGGATGAGATGAGGAATGGAAGGACCCCACCTTCATGAATGAGATTAGTGCCCCTATAAAAAGAGTGCTCTTTCCCATCAGCTGCAAACACAGAGAAGGTACCATGTATGAGGACCACATCCTCATCAGATACTAAATAATCTGGCACCTTGATCTTGAATTTCCAGCTGCTAGAACTGTGAGAAATAAACTTCTGTTGTTTATACACAACCCACTCTATGGTAATTTGTTATAGTAGCAGGAATGGACCAAGAAAAGCATTTATTAAAAATAAATGTTACAAGTTTAGTTACTAAATTGGTTGAGCACCTGGTGGTGTATCTATATATCGGAATACCTTCAATAAAATGATATTTAATGGAAATATTATCATGATGTAATACTGTCACAAAAGCAGGGACACAACTTTCCACTATGCAAAAATATCATAGAGAAACAAGATTGAGGTAAAATATGCTAAAATACATAGAGCAGGTTCATAGCTATGGTCATTTTTTTTTTCTTTTTTATATGCGGGTACTGGGAGTCGAACTCAGAACCCTGTGCTTGCCAGGCAAGCGCTTATGCCACTGAGCTATATCACCGGCCCTGGTCATTTTTATATTTGTACTTTTATATTAAAATTTTTTTATCAGTTGTACATACATGGCCCATCTTAATAATCTGAAAACAAAGTAAGCATTGAATGAAAATAAATGATCAAAAATATGTTTCTTTTAGTCCTTTACTACACATAAAACAAAAATAGTTTTTAGTGATACTGAGCTAAAGTTTGCAGTTCATCGCAATCTAAGAAATGACACTTATATCTTACAGTATTTAGTCTTTGTAGGGGGATCCCCTTTAAGATTAAGGCTGGCATAGAGTCTTGTCAGCTCTGAAATGAGAACAAACACAGAGGTTCCCATCTGGAGCCATCTGATCTGATTAATTTCTAGAATCAGATGAAAATGGGGTATTTTTCCTGAATAATTATACTGGATAACTTTCTAGCAAGTTTAATAGTCAATTCAACAGTTAATAGTTCTAAGTTAAATCTAGATCTCTCAGAATTTGTTTTCTGAGACAGGTTCTTGCTGCATAACCCAGGATGGCCTCACCATGATTCTCCTACCTTAATCTCCAACATGCTGTAATTGCGGGCACGTGCTAGTATGCCTGGGTCTGTGACTCATTTTTTAAGGAAGTGTTGATATATTGCTAACATTTTGATATAAATGGGGAGAAGTCATAAGCACTGTTTTGTAGAGTCAAGAAGTAATTTCTGTTGTTAAGATCTTGGCCTTGCCATCTCATACTGTCAGCATGTCACTATGGAGTCCCTTATCACAGACATAAGCAAAATAAAATATTTTGGCTTGTAGTATTGAAAGGAATTGCCTGCCTTTTTCTTAGAAATGATTGAGTGAGGGATATTTGACAGAGAAAGAGGTGAAAGAATGATCAAATTTTAGCGAAGACAAGCTTCCCAAATAGGCACAGGTAATAAAACAGAAGGAATTGAAAAGTAAAATGTTAACCAGTTAAACTCATCCCCAAATTGCTAGAACATTAATGAATCTCAGAAAAAAAGCTGAAAAAAATGACCATATCTTCAGTGAAAACTCGTTAAGTTTAGAAATGAATGACTTAATGAACTGAACATTAGTATAGCATGCAATATGAGTTGAAATAGAAATAGCAGCACAATAGAATTTGTAACTGATAGTTCATAGCATATTGTGAGTATTTCAGGTCTAGAGCACAAAATTAAAAAACCAATGATATCTTTGAATACTTGATATGTTCTAGCAAGAACATTTATATTCAGGTACATTTAAATTTACAATTTCAGCCACTTCTCAAAACAGTCCTGGGAAGTAGTGCTCTTGTCATTTCCATGAACCTGAATCTTAGAGAAGTGAAATACTCTGATTCGAAACAGCTCAGCAAGTGGGGGAAGATTACTAGTGTCTCTGACCCATTCTACATGATACTACATCATTTTTATTTATGCTAAAGATTTTATTACCTAAATATTTTTCAGCCAAGGGTTAGGATACAAAGGGTAAGAATGAGCAGACTCACTTTTTACTCTTGCCTCAGTTGAAATTCCTATTTCCTTAATGAGGAGTTGGTGGAAAGGAATTTTTCTTTTTCCAGGGAACTAACTACCCATGCCCTGATATAACTGCACATACGGGGTTGTCAATGTAGCTTCCATTTTGCTACCCAGTGGCATCCTGTGGACAGTGCTTCTCAGCCAGCAGGATAAAAGGACTCTCAAAACCTTCCCTGGGATGTCCACAACCAGTAAAGATTTGTAACAGTTCTATCACCCTGGGATCCTTCTTGCTGCCCATTTACGTAGCGCCCTGTCATATAAGTTGAAAACATCAATTTCTAATTTGAGTATCAGGGAACCCGTATTGATGGGGGTTTGTATGAAGCACTGGTTTCTCGTGTTTTTTTTTTTTTTTTTTTTTTTTTTTTTTTTTGTGGGAACAACATAGATTTAGTAGTTAGGAGAACTAAATGTTCTGGCTATGGTGTAATAGTCGTGTCCTACCACACAAGTCATTGAACTTCTCCACACATAAGTTCTTCCTTATCTATAAAAGCTGAGATTTGAAATACCTCACCAACATTTTTTTTTGTGCAGGCCAAATGAGACTGAAAATGCTTTGAAGAAAACAAAAAATATTGTAAACCAGTGGAGCCCTCTTTATTCATATTCTATTTTCCCCCATAGAGAGACTTAATTTGCATATGAGACCTCTACTGGTATAAAAGGATTAGATTAAAAGCAGTCTAGGGTGTTATGTGTTAAACTGTGAATTCCCTTCAAAAAATATTTTGAGTCAGGTATGGTGGCACATGTTTGTAATCTTAGCACTCTGAGATGCTGAGACAGGAGGATGGCAAGTTTGAGCCCAGCCTGGGAAACTTAGCAAGACCCTGTCTCAAAATTTGAAGAGAGAGAGAGAGAGAAAGAGAGAGAGAGAGGGAGAGACACAGAGAGAGACAGAGAAAGAGACAGAGAGAGAGAGACAGACAGACAGAGCTGGACATGTAGCTTAGTGTGAAAAGCCAGGTTCAATCTCCAGTAGTAAAATAAATATATACATACATATATACATACCTACATACATACAAATAAGTAAATATGAAGTCTTATCCTCCAGTACCTCAAAATGTGTTCTTATTTGGAAACAATCATAGTGGATGTAATTAATTAAATTAAGATGAAGTCATACTGCAGTGGAGTGAGCCCTAATGCAATATAACATGTCTTTATGTGAAGACAAAGATTTAAAGATGAAGACACATGGGATGAGTGCCATGTGATGATAAAGACAGATTAGAGCAATACAGCTGTAAGGCAAGGTCTGTCCTCAGAAGCTAGAAAGAGGCCAGAAAAGGACCCCTACTCACATCCCTGCCAGGATTCAGAGAAAGCATGGTCTTGTCAGTTCAGATTTCAGAACTGTGAAAGAATAAATTTCTCTTGCTTTTAGCCACTTAATTTGCAGTACTTTGTTATGACAGAGCTAGCAAACTAATTTGGGGGCTAAAGAATAAAAGTCATTTTAGCTAGTCATAAGCCCATCTACATTGCTGGCAAGCATGTCTAAGGACCAGTTCCAACATGACTCATTTCTCTGACTTTAACCTGTGGCATTGGGCCTCAAACAGTAGATTCAGTTTATCCTTGAATGGGAATGAATAAAGACACTAAACAATGAAGCACATTTACAAAATGTAAACCAGGCTACTGTGGCATCAGTAAAAGGGCATGTTTTCAGAAATGGAGTTGAGCTAAAATCCTGAATTATTATGCCAATGTGGTAATTTGCAAGCTATGGAACATCAGTTTCTATTATATATTGAAGAAAAGTTCACATATTCTGAGTTGGAATACAATGCAGTGTGTTGGCTCATTGACCTAAATATAAAATTTAATGCTCTGGTCTAAGCATATAACAAACAAGAACTTCTTCACTAATGAATACTGGAATTTTCAGTGGTTTAGTCTATAATTTTTTATCATTTCAATTCATAATCTTGATTTGGTACCTTCATAGGTGTTTTGGTGACAGCTTAAGTAGCCAGGATTTCAAACATATTCTTGGGTTTCTCTACAAAATAAAAACCTCTTAAATCTCCTATTCAGGAAAATTTAAATTACCTTAATACTATTACCACAATTATCCCTAGCAGAACAACATTCTTACAACCGGAAGACATCATCGCAGAAGTCTAGTTCATTTAATCTGTGCAAAACCAAAATTATGTTTTTGTTTTTCCTCTTAATTGATGCATGTTAAGTTTCTTTCTTTTTTTTTTTTTTTTTGTGGGTACCGGGGGGTCGACCTCAGGACCTCGCGCACCAACAGGCACCCGTGCCGCTGAGCGATATCACCGGCCCCTTTTCCATATGTGGGATCCGGGAGTCAAACTCGGGCCCTCGCGCTTGCAAGGCAGGCGCTTATGCCACTGAGCCATCTCACCGGCCCCATGTTAAGTTTCTTCAGACTTATTAATTTTATATAATTTTTTTCAAAATATTTAACAGAAATTTGTAACTACATAGATTCTTTCACATTTGAACGTTTTTTTTTTTTTTTTTCCTGTCATAAAGGATACTCCTTTTTAGGAGCTTTATGTATCACTCTCTAATGTCAGAGAGGAATAAAACATTGAACCACTTACATGCAAGTGTAAATATAGGTACTGAACCTAGGTGTCCCATAGGAAAAGACAGACCTCTCAGAAGGGATTCAACCCAGCACTATGCAGGAGTTCTCAACATTAGTCACTTCTATAGCATGTACTATAATTCTCTGTAAGATGGCATGGGTCACCTAAGGACACTTTCCTAAGGAGGAAACCTTGAATTTTTTGAAAAATTAAGCGAATGTCTATAAACCTGAAAGTCAAACATTGTAGGTTACTTGTTTATGATTATTTGGGCAGCTCAAGCTTCAGCACAATATTGGGGAAGTTTGCAATAGTTTTGTGGACTAATGAGAATATATGTAGTCTCATCAATTGCTGAAACGTTGGAAGATTCTGCTATACTAGTAAATTAATGGTTGCAAAGGGAACATTGTATTCATTAACTTAGAGTACAAGTTATTTATAACAGCTCTATTCTTTCCACTCATTAAAATCCTGAAGCTAGTTATATTAAGGGCCTGGTATGTTGTTAGGTCATAAATTCCAGCTTCTCTTTGCATATTGATAAAATAGGGTTGCTCTCATTAGTTAGTATTATTGTTAATCATAAAAGATGGTGAGGGCCCATTTATGAATATTTAAGTTATGAAATATTCATTGGGTACCTAGTATCTTCCAGGTAATGTAACAATGTATCAAGTATTTTATTATAACAGAATGGACAAGATCAGGTCTGAAATTTCCTGATAATCATGTGACTTACCATTGCTTTTTCCTGGTTAGATTCAATTACAATCATTCTGTCCAGAAGGATCTGAACTTGAACTCACCTAGTAAATATGGTCAAGATTTTCCAGCTAGAGCTGGATTTTGCTCTGAAACACAGCCACCAAGACTTTTTGCACCTTGATTTTCAACATGATTAATCAACCAGGGCAGTCTTTGCGTAGGTGATGGGAACTTAAAAGAGGGATTTTTCAGCAAGGTTTGAGCTAGCACTAGAGTACCATTTAGCTTTATTTTGTGAACACTCACAAACATTCCAAAGTTATGTACAAATCAGTTGTCGTGAGAGGAATGCCGGGCTTCTGAGCCATGCAGCCAGCACAGAGAGACACCAAGAAATCACCAAAGCAGAGTAAGTGAGCTGAGCAAGTGTGGCTCAGTGACTTCTGATTCCTTTCAACTGACTTTGCTTTCAAATTGGTGTTCCTGGTAGCAGCAGGGTCCTGGGCATGGGGTAGGTCATTTTCACTTTGTTTGACATCCTTCTGTGTGCTCTCTACTGGCAGCAAGTTAGTGGGAGATCTTCTTCTCAGGGTTGGTTTGACTTCAGGCATTGGGCAGCACCATCTGCTTCCTCAAGAGGCAGAGATTCTGACCACTGTGGAAGGGGGGCCTTCTGGCGTGCATGGATGTCCCTGGCCAGTGAGACATGCTAGGCAACTCCTGAGGATTCTGGGTAGTGAGAGCTACTGAGGTAAGCCCTAGAGCGATACAGAACAAGAAATAAAGTTCAAGCAAGCTCTTGTTTCTAAGTGTAGCCCTGCTAAAAGGCTGCATAAATTTCCATGTCCCCAGGGGCTGTGTGGCTGACACACTATGTTTATTACTAAGAGGTAACATATTCTGTGCACTTAACTTTCTCCAGGGAAGGGTTCAAGCCTTTATATTTAGCATCTAATTTCTTAGTCAAATAATGCTGGGAAGTGCTGTTATTAACTAGCTCCCTTTTGCTGATAAGGAAATAGGTACAGAGTCTGAGAACCTGGGCCAAGGTCACATAGAAATATATAGTGAGGATTCCAACCCCAATATTTTGGATCTGGAGTTACAATTTGAACTTATGCCTTTGACCTGAGAGTCCAGTAGTGTGTAGCAGCCTTAACAGTAATAATATAATGTAAAATAATATAATATAATAATATATAATATAATATAAATAATACAAAGATGCCAGGTGATTTCTTATATTTTAGATAAGTTTGCTTGATACCCATCTGTGTTTTCCCCATTCCTGGAGCTGAGAAGCCCAAGGTAGCTTGTTTGGGTGGATAATAATTTTAGAGTGCATGGCAAGATTTGCCTCAGCATTGTGGAAAATCTTGTTCCTAAAGACTTTTCCAGATCAAAGCTGAGGAGGTTTGAAACTGAGAGCTATGGGGCATTTGCTTTCAAGAATGCAGATTGAAAAGAAGAAAAAGGAGATTAAAAGATGGGAAGGCAGGGTTTTGAGAGGAGGTGCTTGAATAGTCTCCATTTATCCTTTCTGTTTATTACAAGACCAGGAAGAGGTCTTAAAAAAATAAAAAAGCCAAAATGATTACTATATTAAGTTAAATAAAGGGAGAGAAGAAAGAATCTTTTTAGCCAAGTACTTTGGAGTTGACCTCAGAGTAAATTTATGTTATTAACTCTCTTGCTATTTATAGCTTAAATTTTAAAAAGAATTATTCTTCTTTAATGCACACATAATGTGCTTTATTGCCAATGATGCAGATAAGTAAAGAGAAGATGAATATTTTGCATGATCTTACAACCTTGAAATAATCATAGTTAACATTTTGGCGTGAAATCTTCACTGCTTTTTCCTTTTAAAAATATTATGTGTTTGTGTACCAAAACTAAGATGAAAGTGTACTTTGATATAGTTAAAACCCTATTTGTGGCACATTATATACTTTAGGTATAAGAATCTACCATATAGGGGTGTAGAGGCAAAACATTTTGAATGGATAATAAATGGATTTGTGACACAACCTCTTTCTTCATGATAGTTGACCATAGGACAGTTCGGACATTCAAAAGTAGCAAATATTTCCAAGAATTGACAAGTTTGACAAGTTTTCAACCAAATAAGTGACAAACAGTTATGTAAGTCAAAAGAAAGCTGAAGTTAACGGAAGAAAAAAAATTTGCAGAGGGAAGGCCTCAGTGTGAATGTGAATAGGCAAGTTTGGGGCAGTCATAGCAGGTGGCAGCGACTATCTTTTGGAAAGAGGACCATCCTCAAGTGACTTGCATTTTTCTACAACTTTGTTTTGGTGGTTGGAGCCTGTAGAAACTAGCAAGTCCTGATCTTCACGTGTTTTTAAGCCTGCCAGCATCCTCAGTCGTAAGACCTTCTATGTTACCTAACTATAAACGGTACTAAAAGATAATATCTTAAATATAGAAATTCTCATGTCCCCTGAGAGATTCACCTCAATACAGCAAAATATTGTTGATAATTTCCCTGTATTAAGCATCAGAAGGAAAATAAGTTCAGTGCTCTCCCCCTGGGGCTTAAGTGAGTGGGCCTTGTGTTGCTGTTTACCAGACAGTCTTAAAATACCGGGGAGAATCCTAGATCACAACGCTGGAGATCCAGTTGCTGAACACATGAACCTGAGGTTGTCATTTCTTTGAGTTTTGGTTTCTCCACCTGTGATGTTGGTAGCGACATATCTTTTTTTTTTTTTAATGTGGGTACCGAGGGTTGAACTCAGGACCTTGCGCTTGCTAGCAGGAGCTTGTGCCGCTGAACGATATCACCGGCCCTTTTTTCCTTTGTATGTGGGTACTGGGAGTTGAACTCAGGACCTTGCGCTTGCCAGGCAGGCGCTTATGCTGCTGAGCCATCTCACTGGCTCGGTAGCGACATATCTTTACATGCCTCAAAGTGTCTTTAAGGTTTCCATGAAGTAATGTGTATGGACGTGCTTTGCAAACTACAAAATGGGATGACAATACTTGTTATGATGGTAATTTACTAGACACAGAGAGTAAGCTCCAATGCCTTCTATGCCAGTGTGAAGGATTTTAGAGATAGATGGGGGGGATAGCATGGAGAAGGAGGCTGGTGGATGGATGGAGGGCATTGATACTTCTCTTCTGATCAACATGGAGAAATGAAGGAAAGTGAGAAGACTTGGGGAGGAAATGTTTTCCAGGGGAAGTGAGCACTTTGGAGGAAATGTGATGGTAGGGGCAGGGTTTTGTACATTTGTATTTAGCCTGGTAAAATAACACTTCCTTGAATCTTATGGACAAAGCACCATGTTCAATCCTTTAACACAATCTTCCCACCAATTCAAGAGTAAAGGGAATCTCTCTTTCTTCTTATTTCACTTGTTTTCCTCTTGTATGGAAGCATATGATGTAAAACTCAGCCAAAAGTGAAGTATTTTTGTGAAAATATTGCCAGCCCAATCGGGTAGTAGCTAGAGTCGGAGCAGCAGTTGTTGGATTATACAGCACACATTTCTTTTTAGATCAAGGTATACAGATACCATACATGATTAAGGCTTTATGTAAATAACTCAGAATGAGTGATGATAGCAAAATTCAGATCAAGCAGGAATGAATAACACATTCATACCTATAAAGGAACATTTCAAATTTGGTGTTGGTATCATTCCAACACTGATCATTTAATAGATGTAACAGTTGGTTTTATTTTCCCTTATGCATCGAACCTTCTGGTGGACACAAAGAAAAAGTCCAAAGATATGTAGCAGACAGGGAAAGAAAATGGAGAAGGCTTGAGAATGCACTCCCTTAAAAGCTTCTGAGCAGACTTAGGCTGGCAAATGATTGCCTGTTGTTGTTGTTTTGTTATTTGTGGTTTTGAGTATTGAATTCAGGGCCTTCCACATGCTGCGCAAGTGCTCTACTACTGGGCAAGTGCTCTACTACATCCCCAGGACCCCCGATTCTAAAATTTTGAGACAAGTTCTCACTTAGTTGCCCAGGCTGGGCTTAAAGTTGCAATCCTCCTGCCTCAGCCTCCCAAGTGGCTGTGATCACAGACGTGTACTACCATGCCTAGCTCCTGCCTGTTTTTAATCTTTGCATCCTATTCAGACTGCTCTCAAAGGCTCCATTTTGGTCAAATCTAGGACCTTTCTCACTACTTCATCTCCTAGATTCAGCATGCATTTGAGTACTGATCATATTTTCCAACCCCATACTATCCTCTCTGTAGACTTCAAAACCCAGGGCTTTTTGCTGCTTCTGCCTTGCTCCATCTCTCTCAATCTTCCCCTTAAGCCATTGAGCTATGACATTGTAGATGATTGGTTGTTGGCTTCCTGTGCTGCTGGCCCTAGAGATGAAGTTCCCTATTCTCAATTATTGTCAGCTGTTATTCTACAGTATTATTTGAGCACCTCTCTTTTCAATGTTGATCTAACTCTTTATGCCCACTTGGTGTCCTTTTGCTGGTCAGTTTTTCTTCTCATAATCTTGACAGTATTGTAACTGAAAAGTGCTTGAAGGAGTCTCATTTAATATTCTCTGGCTGGTTGCCTGACAGTCTTTGGAGAATTCATGGAGGGTTGATCAAAGCAAAAGAGTTTGGTTAAAATTTAACTTTTAAAAAACAGCAGGCTTTCTTCCTCCCCTATTTAGGGGTTAAGATTGCTTCATGCAATAATATACTGATATCATATTGTCTTTGGGTCAAGGCAGCTTTGTTGCTTAATACTTCTCTTCCTAGCCAGCCTGGTCATTTTTGCCACCTTTTAACCCCAATCAGTGACCCCTGGGAAATCTTGGCTGTGGCCAAGTCTCCTCTTTGCCCCTATCCCCAGGGGGCTATACTACTGCTCTGTGATTACCCAGGCTTGTTTGACTAATCCTGCTGCAGAGTTGCTCCCCTTGCCTGCCCTCTCAACGTGCATCCTGTCTTCTGTATAAAGGAGAGTCTTAAGTTCTTTCTTACTCAAATGTCATTGTGTGGTCTGGGGTTTTGAGTCAGCATGACAAAGATCCATGCTTTTTAATCTTATTATTATGCATGGAAATGCTGTTCTATGGAAATGTGTGCTTCCTTTCTCTTGGAGAGGCTGGAGAAATTTCATATGTTCACATTCAGTGTCTATCTTAAGAATTGGCAAGTAAGAACTTGTTTTCCCAAAAGTCTTTTCCTAAACTTTTCATTTTTGTTTTTACTCTATTCTTGGAGAAGGAGACCTTCTAAATCCTAACTGCCTGTTCATATAGGACTTCTAAGCTCTGGTTGCATTACAGGCTGTTGAGTGTGTTTGTACTTCTTTTTCTACATTGATATATTGTACAGTCTATCGCAGAGCAGATAGTAATACACCCATGGAGGAAACTGACCTTCGGCAGGTTAAGTGGCCTGTCCAAGGTCACACTACTAGTGAATGGCCAAGTTGAGGCTTGAATTCTAGGTTATTGTTTCTTACAGGAGGTTTTCTCCCTCTGGACCATTCTATCGTCTGATCTTCATCAGTAAGTTATCTCTATGGATTTATCATCGAGGTAAAGTTTGAATTAAACTCTATCATTTGTTCCTTGGTGTTTCCCAACTTGGGTTATTCATGGTCATTCTTTAGCTTTACTAAAGGTTTGGGGAAACTTTAGGAGAGATCTTTGACTCTATTTACTTTGGCCCTGCCACTTTATGGGTAGGAAACCTGAAGTCTGAAGAGTATTTGTGATTTTCTAATTGCATCCAGCTTGTTAGTAGTAAGGCTAAATTCATAGCTTAGGCTTCCTACTCATAAACTCTTTCTGATGTCGTATCTGGGTTAAAATGAGCACGTGCTTAGAAGGGAAAGATCTTTGAGTTGTTAGTAGTTACTAACACCAGCGTGTGAATTAGCCAATTAGATCCTTCCAAGTGGGAGATTATTAGGATTGCTAGACCATCTGGCCTACCTGTCCCACAACTGGGGACCGATAACTGCCTCACCCAGACCATCAAATGTTAGCTGCCCATCAACAAAGACTGTTGGGCATTCAGCTTTTTCTCATTTAAATGTTTTTCTAGATAACGAAGTACCACCCTTTGTTCATGAAGATAGTAAATTTACTTTATTTCATGCTTTCTTTCTCCTAATATTCTTTTCTGGCAAGATCTTGCAAGTGCAAAATATTAGGGCTGAGGAAACTGTCTGTAACTGAGAAAAAATTTGAATGAATTGACTTGATTGAGCATCCAATTCACAACTTTGCCTTCTGTAACACTCTGAAGAGAATCAGGAAGTGACACTAATCTAGTTTTGTGGGCCTAGGCTCCTTGTACTTCTTAAGGCAGTAGTTAATTGGGGGTAACAAATGCTAGGTTGTCCGTCAGATCAAATATTTAAATTCTCTTTAACCTAGTACCCTCTGTGGTTCCCACCAGGACTGCTTCAAGGTCAAATGAACATCAAAATGTTGGAATGCATTTTCGGAACCTCTGGATCACATTTTTTTTTTTTCATGTACATAACACAATATTCCTTTTGGCATCCTCCTTCCCTTCATCTCTTGATCCCTTTCCCACTTGAGAAAGTCCTATCTCCCTACTTCCTATTGTCTATTTTTTATTTTACCCTTTATTTATAATTTGGGTTTCTCATATGTGAGAAATCACATGATATATAAGCTTGCATGTCTGATTTATTTCAATTAACATTATGGTCTCAAGGTGCATCCATTTTCCTGCAGTGCTGGCTGACCTTGTGGCGTGCCTATCTTACAGGAGAGGCCCTTTCCCAGGCTTCACTGCTCTCCTGAGCCCCTGTCACTAAGTGACAGCTTCTCTTGGGGTCAGAGCATGTTTGCACCAGCTTTCTGCCCTGTGGTCACTCTGGTGACTTAGAAATCTGCAGGAGCTGAGGGTAAGAGAGAGCACTTACTTAGCACTAAAGGTATGGGAATCCAAGCAGAACCTGTACAAAATGCTTGAGTCCCCAGTTTGATTTGCCAAGGAAGGGAATCTCTTCAGTGTTTTTCAAGATTAATCAAAAGTTTTTAAACACAGAGTCACATAAAGTGATTGCTTTAGCTGTTTTCTGTATTGTGCTTAGACAAGCAGGTATTTGTTATTTATAGGCTTTCAACAGAAGGCACATTTGTCTCTAAAAATTTATCAACAGTTTGGAGAGAAGTGTGGAAATGTCACAATTCCTGATATTTGGTTGCATTTTTCCTGGATTTGATATAATGAAAATTGAGGCCAAGTGTTCATGGTAGGAGTTGCAGCTTTTAAATATGGAAACAAAGGATTTCTTTGTTAAAGTTCCCTTTTAGTCAGGAGGCTGGAGAAACTGCTGTGTCAACCTTCAGGACTAAACAAGATTATTTTTTTTTTGTCTCTCGAAGATTTGGAAGTAAGGTGTGGAGAATCAGAATTTATGAAGGCCCTGTTCCGTGGCTGAACATACTTGAGCAGGGAATGTAAGAGAAAATTCTTGGGCTGGTGTTAAAGTTGCATGCAATATAAACTTCTTAGGCAAACTGCTTGTTGAAATGAACAGTGTCATTTTATAAGTCCTACTAGTATTTTGTTAAAAGAAAGGCTGTTTCCTACTGCATATTGGACACAGGGGAAATGGCTTGAATTGGATCTATTTTACCTTATTATTTTGCTTTTATTTTAATTGCCTTGTGCATTTGTTGTTGGTTATTGCTGTGCTCTATCTGAGAGGATTATCCTCACAAGGAAGAATCTGGTGCGAAGTATTGCATTTCAGTTGTTCTAAGTCCACACATATTTTTTTCACTTTCCTTCTTGCCCGGGTTCTGAGAGTGTGCTCTTTGGACAAAGGTAGGTTGTGCTATATATATATATTTTTTTTTTGTGGGTACCCGGGGGGGTCGACCTCAGGACCTCGTGCGCCAACAGGCACCCGTGCCGCTGAGCGATATCACCGGCCCCTTTTTCGTTTGTGGGATCCGGGAGTCGAACTCGGGCCCTCGCGCTTGCAAGGCAGGCGCTTACGCCACTGAGCCATCTCACCGGCCCTGTGCTATATTTTTTGTAGAGGGAAGCTTCAGGTTAGCTGTGAGCTGCTAGGAAGTTTTGATACCACAGAGTCCTGAGTTGGGCCTGGAAGAACTTCGGAGTTTGCCAAAAGAACACAGATTCAAATCTGAGACTGTGTGGATGAGAGCTCCGATCGTAATTTTCTCAGATCCATTCATCTCATCATTTGTTTCCTCATTCTTCGGAGACATTTGTCTTAACGCAAAGCTGATGTAGAAATGTTTGGCAGTCAATTGAGTGGGGAGTCCAGGAAAGATTAATCTATCTTTTTATTACATGACTGAGCTAGAAAATTGTGAGAAAGTTGTTTATGTGAATAGTTACCTTAAGATATTACTATTTTATTTTTAAAAGATTTTTTTTTCCTATTTCCCAGAAAAGTTAGCATTTGAGTTAACACCTTTTTGTGTAGTCTGGTGTCTAGAATTATTTTGTTCTGTCACCTTTCAGATTTATGCTTCGCTGTATTGAAAAGAAGTGATTTAAGTGTTAATTCTTGCTATTTATAATGCACCTGTCAGGGTTCTGAGTGTCACTCCACATCATATTAGTCAATCATAGAGCATACATTGAAGTTCAGTAATAGCTGGTGATTATTTATTTGGCTGTGTTTCAAAGCAATAATATTGAGTGCTTCAATTGCTTAATTTTTCTAAAATCATACTAAGAATATAGAGTGATAATGTAGAATGAGAACCACAAACATCATCTGGCCTCAAAGCTTACTTCTTAGAGGTGAGAATGAGAGGGCTGAAAAAGGTCTTAAGTCAAGCCACAGGACTGACTTGTGATAGAGAGAAAGAGAGATTCTTAGGGCTGCTAATGTTAACATGCATTGTAAACTTCGAAGGTGGGGAAATTTTTTAATTTTGGAGAAATTTAATAAGCTACTTTTCCCAATTGCTTCACCAAAAAGTTCCTTTTTGATGCAGCACTGGGAAAACAATAATGGCCATCAACAACACTTTAAAATGTTCTTAACTTGCCCATCCTTTAACCGTAATATGCATTTTTTAATGAATGAAATGATTTTAACAACTCGAGTGTCAGATTTGGTTGAGATAGGTGATTTGTATCTGGAGAACAAAGAGTAAAGATGCAAATGAGAACTTAGAAGACGAGTGGGAATTATGTGTGTTGGTTTCAGTAAAATGTTTGGGATTATTGTCCTGAATCTTCAGAATAAAACATAGATTCGAATCCTAAAAAAGACAATTATGTGGCATGGGAATGAGAGACTTCTTAACGTTTGATAGGTAAACTATAAATGAAGGCAGAGAAATTAGAAAGGTTTCGTTGTGAGAGTGAAAGCCTTCCATGATATGTATATATACATATGTAAGGCTGAACAATGGACCTCTTTTCACTGTGTCTCACTCAATAAGGCCTGCCCAAATTATAATTATTGTGTCAGTTCCAAAGAATGTGTTTTTAGAATTACCATTTTATGTAAAACTAAATTTATTCACTTATTAAAAAAAGATACATCCAAAGCAAACACTCGTTAAGTTTCAGTCCAAATTAACTCGGCCAAACAGAATTCATTAGACTCCTATTATTCTCCTCTCAGAAACATGCTAGAGCTCTGAGGATGGAGATTTACATTGGCCACTCCATCCTGTATTTTCAGCAGTTAAATTGTGATTAACACAAAGTAGATGCTCGATAAATCTTTATTGACTAAAGTAATTTAGTTTATTTTATCAACTAGTTATTTTTTTAATTGGATAGGTAATTCAGATGTGCATTTTAAACTTTAAATATTATGTAAGAATACATGATGAAAAGTTATCCATCTTAAGACTTCCAGGCTCCTCCACACAGTTCTGTACCGAAGCAACAATTGCACCCGTTTGTACAATAGCCTTCTAGAAGTCATATACATATTTGAGCATACACACATATGTATATACGTATAAATGCACATATATATAATACAGTTGGGCCTCCATATCTGCAGGTATTGCATCCAGTGTCAACCAATATTACACACGAAATATTTAAAAAAAAAACAAACCCATACTGAATATGTATAGACTTTTTTGTCATTATCCATTAAACGCTATAGTGTAACACATTATGTTAGGTATTATAAATAATCTACAGATGATTTAAAGTATATGAGAGGATGTCTATAGGTTCTATGCAAGTGCTACAGCATTTCATATAAGGGATTGAGCATCTGTGGATTTAGTAACTGAGCGAGTCCAAGAACCAAGTCCCCATGAATACCAAGAAATAGTTGTATATAGAAACGCATACATACTCATAGATAGTCTTTCTTTTTTACATGAGTAAAAGCTTACTATATTGACTGTTCTGCATTTTGTTCTTTTTTCACTTAACTATTTTATGAGCATATTTTGAGAATTGCCTTCTGATAAACAAAAATTAAATCTCACTGACATTTGACTTTTCATTTCTTCATGCTTGAGGTTGACCATCTTTTCATATGTTGATAAGCCATTTATGTTTCTTTTCTATGAACTGCCTCTTTAAATTCTTTGTCAATTTTTTCTATTGGTTTAATGGTCTTTTATAACTGATTTCTAAGAGGTCTTTATAAAATAAGGAAATGAGCTCATTGTCATATGTTTTGAAATATTTTTACCAGTTGATCATTTGTTTTTTGACTTTATATGGTATTATACTTTTCTGTGCAGAAAACAAAACAAAACAAAACTTTTTTATGTAGTCCACTGCACTAATCTTTTTGGAATTTGGGTCTTGTGTATTGTTTAGAGAAGTCTTCTTTCTTCCCCAAAGAAATAAATTCTCCTCCATTTTCTTTTAATAATGTCATGATTCTACTTTACATATTCAAATATTTGATTCACCTATAATTTATTTCAGTGAAAGTAGCTTTAATTGATGTTTTCCAGATGGCAATTCAGTTGAAAAAAGACTCATGATTTACTGATTTGAAATGCCATTATTTTATATTTTAAACTTTTATGAGTTTAAGTGCTCACTTAAAACATTAAATTTATTTTTATGGAAAATTACAAACTTATAAAAATAAGAAATTAAAATGAAATCCCAATGTTCCCATCATTTAGCTTCAGAACTTTTAACATAATCAATCTTGTCTTTTCTCTACATTAGTTTGAAAAAATCATAACTGTCATCATTTCAGAAGTTCTAGTATGTATCTGCTGTAGTTTGTGGTACCCTAGAGGTAAACTCTGAGATAAAGATTTTAATGAAAACCATTTATTTGGAAATACATGTCAGGAAGTGGGAAGATGAGGGAGGAAAAGGAAGGAAATCAATAAAAGGAACATCAAAAAACATGTTCCTACCAAATCTAGCTTAATCCTGCTGCAGAACTCTTGGAAGTAGCAGGGAACATGTGCTCTGGTGATGTATGTATGCTACCGAACTGGAACATATATTCACTAACCCTCAAACTGGTAGGTGAGTGCTGCTGGTTGGTGGGATTGGAGTGGGTATCTGTATGAATTCCTCAGCTCTTCAAGTCTACACCTGGGGCTTTGAGGGCCACAGAAAGACTCAAGCAAAGGGACACAGATGCTGAGAAGTGGAAATTGGGCAGGTATCCAAGGCAGTGGTAAGAACCAAGTGGACACAGAGATGAGAGTCTGCTACTATTTCCTTCTAAAAAGCAAAACTGTAGTACCATTATCGCATGTAAAAAAACCATATTTCCCAATAATATCAAATAGTGTTCAAATTTCCAAGATTGCTTGATATATTTATTTTGTTTTCACACAATTCATGTATTATAATTGTTAATATACTTTAAATTGCTTTTAATTTGTAGTTTCCCTATCTCTTTTTAAAGGTATTTTTAAGCACATATTTTTCTATGATAATAAGTTAATGGGAAAAATAAAGGACCCAAATAACAAGTCACAATTTTAGCTGTATAACTTGGAAATAGCAAGGATGTGGTTTAAAATTTTCCTGCTTACTTGCATCCCCAAAAATGAAAAATTAATCTCAATGAAGGAAAATGAAAAGGCTTCCATAATTTTGAAATACTAAAACTGGTATTACAGGGGGCAAAAAATTAAATAATATAATTTTGTTTCTATTCTTTATTTCTTTCTGTTATTCTGTGTTCTGTGATCCTGGGGATGACTATGAATATGTGGAAAAATCTGATTTACTAAAGAGCGATGTCAACCTAATTCATTTAATTAATTTCTAAGAACCGAAATGCATTTGTATATTTTCTTCAGCATAGTTATGAATAGAAATAATTGCCTAGATGACAATACACATTATTATACAGTAGTACATTTGTTCATGAATGCTTTTGTTTGCAAACAATTTGGTTCACAAACAGAAGCATTTGGCAAAATTTTGTTTTTGTTTGTGAACTCTGCATCAGGTGACTAACATAACCTTGGCCATCTTTCCCACATAAACATGAACATGGCCATCTTTTCCAGATTAAGTTCGTGAAACGAAGTACAACTGTATATAGGTTGTGTTTATAGTAATATTTTTTTTAAATTAGCGTACTGTATATATATAGCATTATGTAACTTTGGTGAATTGAAGATGTAGCAATGCTCAAAATCTACTGCATTGAAATATAATTGTTTTCAGAAAGTGTGACAACAATCCATAGAGTTGGAGAAAATATTTGTAAAAGACATATCTGATAAAGGACTGTAATTCAAAATATACAAGGGACTAAATTTTAACGTTGAGTAAATGAACAACTTCATTAATAATTGGGCAAAATATCTGAACAGATATCTTACAAAGGAGGTGTATGGAAGATATCAAGCATATGAAAGATATTCAGCATCATATAACTTAAGTGAAATGCTAATTAAAATAACAATGAGATACCCATACATACCTATTAGAATGGCCCAAATCCAAAACTCTGACAACACTAAACACTGAACAGGATGTGGGGCAAAAGGAACTCCCATTCTTTGCTGGTAGGAATGTAAATTAATACTACCAATTTGGAAGACAGTTTGGCAGTTTCTTAACAAAACTAAAAATACAGATAATTTGTGATCTAGCAGTTATACTCCTTGGTATTTATGGAAATGAGTTGAAAACTTATTTCCACACAAGAACCTGTATACAAATGTTTATAGCGACTTCATTCAAAATTGCCAAAACTTGAAAGCAATGAAAATGTCCTTTAGTAGATAAATGGAGAAACTGTGTTATATCGAGGCAATGGGATATTAGTCAGTGCTAGAAAGAAATGAGCTGAGCCAAGAACAGACATAGAGAAACCTTAAATGTATATCACTAGATAAAAGAACCCAATCAGAAAAGGCTACAAACTGTGAGATGTTCTAGAAAAGGCAAAAGTCTAGAGATATTAAAAAGACCAGGGGTGTCAGGGGCTACTGGGGAAGAGAGGTGTCGAGGAACAGCAGAGGATTTTTAGTGCAGTGAAACTATTCTATTATTATGATACTATGATGGTGACTACATGTCAGTCCATGTTTGTCAAAACTCAGAGAATATCCAGCATGGAAAGTGATCACTGATGTGAACTGTGGACTTTTGGTAATAAGGATAAAGGATTGTAACATATGTAGCCCCCTGAGGAGATATTAATAGTGGGTGAGACTGTGTTTATGTGTGGAGGGGGATCAAGGGATAGATCAAGGGAACTTTGTAGTTTCTGCTCAGTTTTCCTGGGAACCTAAAAATGCTCTCAAAACTAAATTCTGTTTAAAAATATAATCATTGAGATTTGCTTTAGTTTTAATACTGTGCTTACATAATGGGCACCATTATTTTTTAATGAAAAAAAATCAGGAAATTTGGTACCTGGCAGGCACATAAGAGGTATTTAATAAAAATTGGCTGCATAATACATTTCATAAGAGAATATGTCATCAATCCAATCTGTTCTTCACAAAATTCAGTGTGAAATTGGAGTATCTATTTTCTGAAATAAAGACCGTCAGAGATCCACATAAACTCAGATTAGTGAGCATAAGTAAAATAACTTGATATAGCCACCTGACCAGAAGTGGACCTGGCTGCTTTACCCTACTCAATGAGCTTTTTTTTTTTTTTTTTTTTTTTTGTGGGTACCGGGGGGACGACCTCAGGACCTCGCGCGCCAGCAGGCGCCCGTGCCACTGAGCGATATCACCGGCCCCTTTTTCGTATGTGGGTTCCGGGAGTCGAACTCGGGCCTTCGCGCTTGCAAGGCAGGCGCTTAAGCCGCTGAGCCGTCTCACCGGCCCTCAATGAGCTTTTAAGAGGAATAAGATCATGTTACCTACCTGTTTTTAATCCTCCATTTAAATACACGCTGAACACCTGAGTGGAGCCTGCAAAGATACACATGGTGGTGGGTCTCGGACTATTTCTCACTTCGTCTTTCACACTCTTCCCTTAACCCCTTTCTAGCCACACTAGCCTTTTTACTGTTTCTCAAATTTATGGAGGCTAATCTCTCACCAAGATGTTTAAAAAAACAAAACAGCTTCACTGAGATATAATCAATCTTTAATGAATGGCACATTTTAAAGGTTGCAATTTCACAAATTTTCATGTACAGTATGTGTACACCCATGAAACCATCAACACAATCCAGAAAATATAATTCCTCTCTTCAGCCTCCCCTGTTTTCTGCATCCTCTGGCAACCACTGATCTGCTTTCTATTACTGTGAGTGACTTTGCATTTTCGAGGATTTTATGTCTTCTTTTGTGTCTAACTTACATCAGGCATCATAGTGATTTTGGGATTCATCTATGTTGTTACATGTATCAATAATCCATTACTTTGTATATGCTTTATACAATGGAGCAGTCTTCTATGAGTATATGATAATTTGTCTATTTATTTAGCTGTGAATATATAACTTTAGTTTTCAGATTTTAGTTGTTAACAAATAAAGCTTTGTGCATTTGTGTACAAGTCCTTGAATATATATATGCTTTCACTCCTCTTGGGTAAATATCTGGGAGAATGGCTGGGTTGTAATAGACGTATGCTCAAGCTTTTTATTTTTTACTTTTTTATTTATTTTTATTTTTATTTTTTTTGTGTGGGTACCGGGGGTCGACCTCAGGACCTCGCGTGCCAGCAGGCGCCCATGCCGCTGAGCGATATCACTGGCCCTTTTTTCGTATGTGGGTTCCGGGAGTCGAACTCAGGCCCTCACGCTTGCCAGGCAGGCGCTTATGCTGCTGAGCCATTTCACCAGCCCTGCTCAAGCTTTTTAAAAAACCTGCCAAGCCATTTTCCAAAGTGATTAAAACATTTTATATTGTCACTAGTAGTGTATGAGAATTTCAGTTGCTTTGCATCTTTGTCAGTGCTTAGTATGATCAATCGTACTAATTTTAACCATTCTAATGGGTATATATCTATAATATCGTATTTTAAATTTTTATTCTTTAATAACTTAATGATATTGTGAATCATTTCATATACTCATTTGATAATTGTCTTGTTTGATGAAATGTGTATTTTTTGCCAATTTTTATTAGACTGTTTATTTATCATTGAATGCTAAAATTTTATATATTCTGGATAGTATACATTTATATATCCTAGATATCACACATTTGTGCGGTTTGCAAATATTTTCTTCTGCAGTGTAGTTTATCATTTCATTTTCTAAACAATGTCATTTAAGTTCTTAATTTTGATAAAATCTCCTATATTTTCTTTTAGATACTTTATACATTCAGACTTTATATTTGGGTCTGTTATCTATTTTGAGTTAGTTTTGTACATGTACAAGTATAGTGAAAAGTTCAAAAAATTTGGCATATACCTTCAACAGTTATGGCACTATTTGTTGAAAAGATTTTTCTTTCTCTACTGAGATGTAGTTGCATCTTTGTCAAAAATCAATTGACTGTATATATGAGTTTATTTCTCAACCCTGCTCAGTTGATCTCTTTGTCTAGCTTGATGTCAGAACATACACTGTCGTGATTACTCTAGTTCCATGATGAGGTTTGAATCATGGGTATCAATTTATTACGATCATTTTAGTTACTTTGTCTACTCTAGGACTTTTGTATCTCATAAAAATATTAGAATCAATCTGTCAATTTCTACAAAAAATACCCTACCAAAATTTTGATTGGGAGTGAATTAAACTGAGAGAGCAATAAATGACATCTGAACAATAAATGTCAATAAATGACATTGAGTTTACCAAGTCTTGGAAGAGGTATGAGGTATGATAAAAAATACAGTATGCATTTAAATTTAAAAAATTACAGTAAAAGACACATTGCCATTAATCCCCCTCAAAACATTCCATTCTCTTTGAACACACTTATTCCATTGTTCTTGCCACTTTCCACAGCTGGAAGTTTTGGAAAGTCCTTTTTTATGAGTATCTTTAGTCGTGCTCTTGTGGCTGCCTTGATGTCCTGAATTGATTTAAAACCTTTACCTTTCATGGTCATTTTGACCTTGGGGAAGAGTCAGAAGTTGCACAGTGCCAGATCCAGTGAATAAGGTGGATGAGGACACACCACAGTGTTTTTAAGAACATGCCTTTCCATTGGATGAAACTTGACAGCAGCATCTACCATATTTCTTATCTCACCTCATAAAGACACTCATAAAAGATGACTTTCAGAGCTGCTTCAAGAAGTGGCAAGGATGATGGAATAAGCATGTTAGAAGGGAAGGGGAATATTTTGAGGGGGATGAATAGCAATGTGTTTTTTCTGGTAATAATTAAAAAAAAATTCAAACATTCACTGTATTTTTTAATCTCCTCTTGTATATCTCTCCATTTACTGAAGTCTTTAATTCTCAGCAATGTTTTGTACTTTTTACATCTTTCACATATTTTATCAGATTTATCCCTATTTTACATTTTTTTTTTTTTTGTGGGTACCGGGGGTACGACCTCAGGACCTCACGCGCCAGCAGGCGCCCGTGCCGCTGAGCGATATCACCGGCCCCTTTTTCGTATGTGGGTTCCGGGAGTCGAACTCGGGCCTTCGCGCATGCAAGGCAGACGCTTAAGCCGCTGAGCCGTCTCACCGGCCCCCTATTTTACATTTTGATGCTGTTGTAAATAGTATTTTATAATTTTAATTCTAGTTGTGTGTTGTTAGAATACAGAAATAGAATTGATATTTAATAACTTTACTTTTATCAATTTTCAAGTATTTTTAATTTTTACAAGATTTTCTATTGAAATGATCATGTCATCTCTAAACACAGTTATTCCTCTTCTTTCCATTCTGCAAAACCTTTTTTTTTTTTTTTTTTTTTGTCTTTTTGAGACAAGGTTTCACTATGCAGTTCAGGCTGGCCTTGAACTCATTTTGTGGCCCAGGCTGGGCTCAAACTTGAAGTGACCCTCCTGTCTCAGCCTCGTGGGTGCTAGGATTATAGGTGTGTGCCACCATGCCTGGCTCCATTCTGTAGAACTTTTATTTCATTATCTTTTCTTGTCCTATTGTACTTTCTAGATCTTTGAGTAGTGTTGAATAGGAGTGATAAGAGTGGACACAGTTATCTTGTTCCTGATTTTAGAGGGAAATTATTTAATATTTCACTGTTAAGCATGACTTGAATCAGAGGTTTTTATCAATGGTCTTTTCAAGTTGAGAAGATTTTGTTATATGGTTGTTATGTTAATATGGTGATTGACTAATTGGTTCTAGCTATAAACCAACCCTGCATTTTGGGATAAAAACACATTTGGTTATAATTTAGTATCTCTCTTAAGTATTGTTGGATTCAACTTGTCAAAGTTTTGTTAATAATTTTTCCACCTGTGAGGTATATTAGTTTGTAGTTTTCTTCTTCTTTTCTTTTTTTTTTTTAATGACTTTATCTGCCTAATTTTGGTATCAGAGTAATACTGGTTTTATAGAACAAGTGAGAAATTTGTCCGTTCTCTTGAACTTTTTTTCATGTGTGTTATGGGGTACTGGGGATAGAACACATAGCCTTTGCTGTGAGTTACATCCCTAGACCTTTTTAATTTTTTAAATTTTTGAGACAGTGGCTCTCTAAGTTGTCCAGCCTGGGCTTGAATTTATGATCCTCTCTGCCTCAGCCTCCCACATGCTGGAATTACTAGAGTGTACCACCACCCCTGGCCCTACATACACTTTCAAAGAGTTTATATAGAATAATTATTTTTTTTCTTAAATGTCTAGAAAAACTCACCAGTGAAGATTTTAAACTAGAAATTCGATTTCTTTAACATACAAGGGTCTAGTTAGGTTATCTGTTTCTTTTTGAGTAGTTTTATTGGTTTAAGGAATTTCTCCATTTCATCTAGTTTGTCAACTATATTGGCATAAATCCTCCTTTACTATGCAACTGGTGTTAATTTATAACAATATCACTTCTCTTACTCCTTGAAGATAAGCTTTCATGTTCATTTTTATTCTATTGTTTTGTTTCCTTCTTTAGTCAGTTTTATTTAGTTTCTTTTGCCTAATTTTGGTTTTATTTTATTTTCTCTTTTTCAGTTTATTAATATGGAAGTAGAAGTAATTGATTCAGGATATTCTTGTTTTCAATATAAATATTTTAATGTTATAAAGTGTATGAAACAGTTTTTTGTTGCTGGGACAAAATGCC
The DNA here is from genome assembly GCA_028451465.1 of Erethizon dorsatum. Taxonomy (NCBI): domain Eukaryota; kingdom Metazoa; phylum Chordata; class Mammalia; order Rodentia; family Erethizontidae; genus Erethizon; species Erethizon dorsatum. The sequence goes on along the minus strand of CM051823.1, from coordinate 134,538,956 downwards.
TGACATGTGTAGTTTAAAGGAGAAAGGAGAGTTATTATGGCTCACAATTTCAGAGGTTCAGTCAGTGGATGGCTGCCTCCAAGGCAGAAACATCATTGTGGAAGGATATGCTGGAGAAAAGCTGCTTAATTCATGGTGGTTGGAAGTAGAGTTGGTTGGAAAGACCCTGTGAGAAAGGGCCCTGGGACCAGATAGAGTCTCCAAGGTTATATTCCCAGGACTCAGTTCCTCTTAACTATGCCCCACCCTCTAATAACCTATTCAGCTATGAACTCTCAATGAACTAGTCACTGATGTTAGTATTCTTACAATCTGATCACCTTTCTAGGAGTCTCTTAATCCAGTTGAATTGATAATCCCAAGAATTAGTACACATATAATTCAGAACTTTTCTGTAAGATGTATTTGTCTCTTCTTCCACATCTATTTATTATTCATTTTTTATTTCCATCAGCTTATGCTCAGGAATACTTATCTATCTTAGGTTATAATTTAATAGTGTGCTATTTATTTTGTTGCTCAAATTGTTCCAGTTTTGGCATTGGGTTCTTTCATGTTTGCTCCTGTGTCCCTTTGACATATTGCTTTTCTTTTGTTTCCTTAACACTTGTTAAGTATGCAGTTTTTAGTTTTTTTTTTTTTTAGCAGGCGCCCGTGCCACTGAGCGATATCACCAGCCCTTTTTTCGTATGTGGGTACTGGGAATCCAACTTAGGACCTCATTCTTGCCAGGCAGGTGCTTATGCTGCTGAGCTATCTCACCGGCCCCAGTTTTTAGTTTTTATGAATGTATGTACTTGTCTTAGTCTGTTTGGGCTGCAATAATGAGGATACCTTAGATTGGATGACTTAAACAACAGACATTTATTTCTCACAGTTCTGGAGTTTGGGGAATCCAAGGTTAAGGAACAGGAAGACTTAGTGTGTGGTGAGGGCCCACTTCTTAGTTTCTGGACTTCCTCTTCCTATTGTGTCTTCATATGGTGAGAGGAGCAAGGAAACTCTCCTAAATCTCTTTTGTAGGGGAATTAATCCCATTCTTAAGGGGTCTACCCTCATGACCTCCTCACCTACCAAAGGCCCATCTCCTGATTCCATCACCTTTGGGTTAGGATTTCAATGTAAGAATTTTGCATGGACACAGCATTTAGCCTATAGAAACATTCATGTAACCATCATTCTCTTCAGGAAGTAAAACTTTTCCATTACTCCACAAGACTTCTTAAAGTTCCTTCCTATAAAACTCCCCCTCCCTCTGATATATAACTATTGTTTTGATCTTTATCATCATAGATTAGATTTTCATTGATATTGAGCTTCATGTAGTAGTCACTCTTATGTGTTTCTGAGATCTTTTGTGTTGTATGAATTGACCAATTATTCTTTTTCATTGCCAAATAGCATTTCTTTGTTTGGGTATCAACTGTGTTCCTTCATTGTCCTTTATTTTAAAATTAATTTTATTGGTATACTTCTGATATACATAATGACTACATTTCTGATATACATAATGACAACATTTATCATAGGAAATTTGTACCTGTACATAATATCTTGATTCTTCTTTTTTCCCATTCATTGTCCTTTTGATGAGTGTTTGAAATTTTCTAAATTTTTCTACTATAATAAAGTTGTTTTAAACAGCTTTGAGGACATTTATTTTCTTCTCTTTTGAGTAAATACTTGAGATTGATAGAGTAAATTTATATCAAATATTACCCAAACTATTTGCCATATTTTAAACATCCTGCAACAATGCCTGAGAATTATAGGTGTTCTACATATTGTCTGATATTGTCTTTGGTCGTGATTTTAGGCATTCTGTTGAGTGCAAAGTTTACATTACCTAATCATTAAAGTTTTTGAACACATTTTCATGTGCTTATTTCCTAATTGTTTATCTTCTTTTGTGAAATGTTTGTCCAAGTTTATTTTCCATTTTTAATTGGATTGTTTAGAGACTTTTGTTGGTATTATTTATTTACAGGAGTTTTGATAAGTATTTTTGGTCAGCCCTATCTAGTGTAAATATTTTCTCCTGGACTACCAATTGCTTTTTTATCTTCAGATAGTTTTGATGAGCACATTTTTATCTTAGATTTCAATTAATTTATCAAACTGTTTTATGTTTTTATGTTTTTTTTTTTTTATGTGGGTACCAGGAGTTGACTTCAGGACCTCACGCTTGCCAGCAAACTCTTGTGCTGATATCACCAGCCCTTTTTTTCCTTTATGTGGGTTCCTGGAGTCGAACTCAGGACCTCACGCTTGCCAGGCAGGCTTTTATGCTGCTGAGCTATCTCACCAGCCCTATCAAACTGTTTTATGTTTTGTGCTCTTTTTATCTTTCATCCAGAAACTTCACAGACATAGCTGCTACATTAGATATGTAAGACACTTAAAATTAATTTTAGTTTATGGAGCAGACAGTGATTAATACTTATTTTTTCATATATATATATATATATATATATATATATATATATATATATATTTCCAGCTCTGCTTTATAAAATATTTTTTCCATAGAATTGCCATAGCTACTTTACTATGCATGAGTTTGTTTCTTTATTCTCTATTCCATAACATTGATTGACTTGTCTTTTGTACCTGAATTCTCTATCTTTATAGTAAATTTTGAAATTAGAAAGTCCTGTGAGCCGAGGATCAATGGAACAGATGAGAACATGTAAAACAAAACAAAACAAAACAAACAAAAGTACTGTGAGTCATCCATCTTTCTTTCTTTTTCAAGATAACTTTTACTACTGAGCGTCCTCTGAAATTTCGTCAATTTTAGGATCAACTTGTCAATTTCTACACAAAATACCTGCTAGGATTGTGATTAGGAGTAAATTAAGAATAGAGACCAATGTGGGGAGAATTCACAGGTGAGCAATAAGTATTTTGGTCCATGGACACAGTGCATCTCTTCATTTATTTAGGTCTTTAGATCTCACAGCAACATTTATTAGTTTTCAGTGTATAGGCCTGATCTGCTTCCTTAAGGTAGTCCCAAAATGTTGTTTGGTGGTTTTGTAAAAGGAATTATTTTTAAAATTTATTTTCCAATTAAGTTTTTGCTACTACATAGAAATGTAAATGAATTTTTAATATTGATCTTTTAAATTTTATGACTGCCAAATTCAATGATTACTTCTAACTTCTTAGAATTTGTGTAGATTTGTCAGAATTTTCTAAATAAGTCTTTTTTTTTTTTTTTTTTTTTTTTTTGAGACAGGGTCTCACCATGTAGTTCAGGCTGGTCCTGGAACTCATTATGTAGCCCAGGCTGGCCTCAAACTTGCTGTGATCCTCCTGCCTCAGCCTGGGATTATAGCCGTGTGCCACCATGCCTGGCTAAAATAAGTCTTTTTTAAAACAAAATACTTTTTTAAGAGGAGTAGGTTCACCTTTTCTTTTCCACGCCTTTGAATCTTTTTTTTTCTTATTTTATTACATTGGCAGGACAATAGTAATTGAAGTAATAAGACACTTTTTGCCTTGTTCTCAATCCTAAGTGTGTGTTTAATGTAACACCATGAATATGACATTAGCTCTAAGATTTTGTAGTCTTTTATAAGTTGAAGTTCACTTCTATTACTTGCATGCCTGGAGGCTTTGTTTGGTTTGTTTTTAATCATAAATATGTTGTGAATTTTGACAAATGTAGTCTGCATCTATTAAATTGAATATACTGTTTCTCCCTTTTGTTCTGTTACTATAGTGATTTATAGATTGACTTTCAAATGTTAAGCCTGAGATAAACATCACATAGTCATTGTTATAGTTTGTGTCTAGATGTCCCCCCAAAGCCTCATGCAGTCATGGGGCGGTGGGCTTTTTGGAGGTGGTTTAATCAAGAGTTTGTGATTGATTCATGGGCTAATGCTGGGATTAAAGGTGTGAGTGCTACACCTGTCCTAGGGTGGGTAGCATGCATACAATATAAGGGATGGAAAGAGGCTTGCTCTCCCCTCCTGTCTTGTTGCTTTTGGTATCTTCTGCTGCCGTGCACAGTGGCCCCTCTGGCATGTGCCACCCCGCTTTGGAGCCAGCTGATTGTGGACTGAAACCTCCACAAACTGAGCTAAATAAACCTTTTCCCTGTTAACTTTGGGTGTTGGGTATTTTGTCTCAGCAACAAAAGAAATGTAACTAAGACAGTCATGCTCTAATATCCTTTTTATGTGGTGGAAGATCAACTGGTTTATATTTTGCTGACAATTTTTGGATCTATGTTTATGAGAGATACTGGTCTATTATATTCTTATAATGCCTATGTGAAGTTATGGCATCAGGGTTCTATTATCCTTATAAAAAGAATCAAGATCTATTCCCTCCTGTTTTATTACTTTCTTTTGTTGCTGAAACAAAATACCCAACACCCAAAGTTAAAGGAGGAAAGGTTGATTTTGGCTCACAGTTTGTAGAGCTTTCAGTTCACAGTTGCCTGGCTCCAAGGGAGGGTGGCAAGGCAGAAGGGCATCACAGAGGAGAAACAGTTCATGGGGGGCAGAAGCAGCAAAATAGCAAAGAAGCAGCAAGCAGCAAGTGAAACAGCAGCCCTCTTTTTATCCCTTCTATTCTATTCAGGTCACACACCCTTAGGGCAGGTAGCACTCACACCCAGGTGGGGCCTTCCCATCCACACCCAGAATTATGCCAAACCAATCAGTGGACCAATTTACTAACCAATTTAGTAACCACACACCCAGTATCACATGCTTAATCCCAGAATCACATTTTCAAACCCATTGTCACACACTCTAGATCCAGCCACCTCTGAAAAGCCCCACCTATGATTACATGAGGCTTTGGGGGGACATTAAGATATAAAATATAATACCTCCTGTACCTTCTAAAAGATTTTATAAGAGTCATTAGGTCTTTTTGATGTTCATTTTACTTTTGCAAAGTTTGAGAAAGAAATTTAAATATACTTATTATCACCTTTTATCTCCCATGTAATAAAAATTCATGAATAAGAATGTTTTGCATCATCTGTAGGTTTTATTTTCCCACACATTGTAATTACTTATTTTCTCCTAAAGGTAACATAGATACTGGCGGCATCAGAACAGTAATATAAAGATAACACATTCATATGTGTATATCTGTATTTATATCTATAGAGATGTGTAGCATTCTAGGATGCACTTCTCTGAGCATATAGTGTGATTGAATGCTTTCCACATTATATCATACACGTGAAATATCTAAACATTTATTTTCATTCTTTTAATCAGTGTGAAAGGAATTAAGAACATTAAAAATTATTTAAATTGTCAGATTCACCAAAATCAATTGTATCAGAGCCAGTTTTCTAAGCTTCTTGAAAACAAAGCTTTTCTTCAGGGCCGTTGAGGCCAATTGCACTCAGTTGAGTCTCATCTCCTTTTATTTTATCCAATCACTTTCTCTCCAGAGTCTAATGAGCTGTGAAGTGGCTAAAAGATAAAGAGGGAAAAGAAAAGAAAACAGAAATTCTTCAATTAGACACAAATGGGAAAGAAGCTTGAAAAGTTGAAAACAATCATTCCTTTGATTTTCGCTTCTTTGATACATATGAATTATAGTTTGCTTCCAGGATTTCTAATTCACTCAGAGGTTTTTTTTTGTTTGTTTGTTTTCATTGTTTCTTACTTTGCTTTGTATTGCTTAATTACATATGAATAAACATGAGACAACAGATTAGTAGACTGAATCTCAAAACAAAAGAATCAAAGTCAGAGAAGATCAATTTATTCTAAATTAGTGTTCTGAAGGAATATTCTTATGATTTCATTATCTTTATATTTCTGGAAAAATGTTTGAGTCTAAAATAGTACTGGCCTCCTTTATTAGATGGGAGGATAATAGAATAGATGTTTATGTTGTGATTTGAGATTTCGGGAGCGTACGAATGTTTCTAGGACTTGTTAAAAGCCAACCATTTTCTCTCTTTTCTCTTTCTTTACATTGGAAAACCCATGCTTGAGCTGTGCATTAGGATCATGAAGCAGACTTCAAGTGTGTTGATACTAGTATTGCTCACCTTAAAGTGTCAGACCCAAAGCCAGTTGTTGCTTTGTGTGCTTTTTTTTTTACTTAAATAAGATATTTCCCCCTTCATTTCTCACTTGAATTTTGTGTTTCTCACACATTTGTAAAAATAAAACATGACGCATGCCGTGGTTAGGCATGGAAAGTAATGATTGCTAGCAAGGCAGAACCCCAAAGCCAGAGAAAAGGAATTGAGAGGGAAAGGTCTGGGAGGGAACATTTCTGTTTTCTTTACATAGAAAACATTTCAGAATAAGAGTGGAAACATGGAAATAATGTTTTAGACAAATAAATTTTAAAAATATTTAGTAGGCTTAATTTTCCAACATGTTATGATGAGAAACAGATGTAGGTGCTATTAAATCATGTCAAATATGAACTGCCTGTATAGCCAGTGTGTACGTGTAAGTATTTAACTAGAAAACCAGTCACATGAGAACTACTCTGGAGTAATCTTAGAAGCAGGAAGCCACAAATTGCAGGTCTGAAATTTACCATGCATGGCTTATGAGTTCAGATAAGTAGAACCAAATGAAAACACTGAAAGTTTTATAACTAGCTCATGTTTTTTGATAGGGGAGCGAAAGGAAAAGATTAGGGAGAATGTTAATATACTATGGGGGAGGATATAAGGTGAGAAATATCAACAATGGCCTTCTGCATCCCTCCAGGTTAGCAACTTAGCACTTCTGCTAGGGTGAGAAACACTGCCCACCCCCTGTAGATCTGTAGTTGCTACATCCAGAGGCAACACCTAGGCCAATGGTGTTGGGCAATAACTGAAACATGAGCATCTATGTCTAAAAGCCCTTTAAATGTTTTTCCTTCAATAATCAGTTCCATCCTGGGATGATCTTGTTTAATCTGTTGAACCCAATACATATCAGAGGACCCAAAACCCTTGGATCCCCTTTCCTTATTTATAGATTCTCCAATTTTTGTCAAAGGAAGAATGACCAATTGAGTGATATGAGGGTCTGGCATGATTTGTATAGTGTTTTGAATAGATTGAACCATAACCTTGATTTCCCCTGTATAGTCAGCATCCATGACACCAGGCAACACCTGGAGATCTTTTTATTTTTTTTTTATTATATTTATTTTAAAGAGAAGAAAAAAACAAATCAAAAAAAGAACAAAATTTCAAAACACCATAATATGAGGGTAACAATGGTTAATGCATTACGTATTATTATTTTTAAGTTAGTTATTCAGGATACCAGACATTAGCATTCAATTGTCCAAACATTATTGGCACAGACCTTACTCTTCAATGAACTAAGCAAAATTGGTAGTGTATCTATCTTAACCATCTTATATATATATATACAATTTTTTTCCCTCTCCCTTCTTTCTTTTCCCTATTCCAGTCTCTCTTTCCTTTTGACCAGTTTCTTTTTGATTCACCGTGTCTATTGTACATTTTGGATCTTATTTACTCTTTCAGTTTCTCATACTAGAGAGACAATACGATGCTTACACATGTGCGGCCGGTTTATTTCACTTATGAGTATTTTCTCGAGTTGCATCCATTTACCTATAAAAGTTTCCAGTTTATCCTTCTTTATGGCTGAATTGTACTCCATTGTATAAAAATACCACATCTTTCTTATCCATTCCTCAGTTGATGGGCATTTGGGTTGTTTCCAAGATCTGGCTATTACAAATTGTGCTGCTATAAACATGGGTGCACATATATCGCTGTGGTACGATGTTTTTAATTCTTCTGGGAAGATGCCCAGAAGGGGAATAGCTGGGTCAAATGGGACCTCCAACCCTAGTTTTTTGAGGAATCTCCACACTGACTTCCACAGTGGCTGTACCAGTCGACACTCCCACCAACAGTGAAGAAGGGTTCCTTTTTCCCCACAGCCCCTCCAGCATTTGTTATTAGTTGATTTCTTTATAGTAGCCATTCTTTCTGGGGTGAGATGGTATCTCAGTGTTGTTTTAATTTGCATCTCTCGAATGACTAGTGATGTTGCACATTTTTTTGTATATTTATTTGCCATTAGTATTTCTTCATCTGAGAAATGTGTATTCATCTCAGATGCCCATTTTTGGAGTGGGTCTTTAAATTTGGGAGGTCTGATTTTTTTGAGTTCTTTATATGTTCTCGATAGTAATCCTTTGTCTGAGGAACAGCTGGCAAACATTTTTTCCCACGTTGTGGGTTGTCTTTTCACTCTGTTGGTGGTTTCTCTTGCTGTGCAAAAGCTTTTTAATAAGATGAGATCCCAGTTATTGATTCTTTGGGATAGTTCCCGTGCGGTTGAGTTTTTATTCATAAAGTCTTTGCCTACACCAATGTCTTCAAGGGATTTACCTATCCTACCTTCCAGCAGATTTAATGTTTCTGTTTTAATATTTAGACCTCTGATCCATTTTGAATTTAGTTTAGTGCATGGTGAAAGATATGGGTCTAGTTTTAATCTTCGGCATGTGTAGAGCCAGTTTTTCCAGCACCATTTATTAAAGAGGCTATCTTTCTTCCAGTGAATGTGTTTGGCACCTTTGTCAAAGATAAGGTGGCTTAGTATGTCTGGGGTTGTTTCAGCATCTTCTAATCTGTTCCATTGATCTTCAGGTCTGTTTTTTTGCCAGTACCACACTGTTTTTATCACAGTAGCTTTATAGTATAATTTCAAGTCGGGGATTGTGATGCCCCCTGCCTTGCCTTTGTTGCCCAGAATTGCCTTTGCTATTCTAGGTCTCTTCTGATTCCAAATGAATTTTAGGATTGTTTTCTCTAATTCTGTGAGATATGCTGTTGGAATTTTGATTGGAATTGCATTAAATCTGTATAACAATTTTGGAAGTATGGCCATTTTCACTATATTGGTTCTTCCTATCCAGGAGCAAGGGATATCTTTCCATTTTCTGATATCCTCTTCAATCTCCTTTTTCAGAGTACTGTAGTTTTCAGTGTAGAGGTCTTTTACATCCTTTGTGAGGTTGAGTCCTAGGCATTTCATTTTTTTGGATGTTATTGTGAAAGGTATTGTTTCCCTAATTTCTCTTTCAGTAAGTTTGTTATTTGTGTACAGGAAGGCTATTGACTTTAGAGAATTGACTTTGTATCCAGCTACACTACTAAATTTGCTTATTAAATCTAGCAGTTTTTTAGTGGAGTTTTTGGGGTCTTCTGTGTAGAGTATCATGTCATCTACAAATAATGATAATTTAACTTCTTCCTTTCCAATCATTATTCCCTTTATTTCTTTCTCTTGTCTAATTGCTCTGGCTAAAGTTTCCAGGACTATGTTGAATAAGAGTGGGGACAGTGGACATCCTTGTCTTGTTCCTGATTTTAGAGGGAAGGCTTTCAGTTTTTGGCCATTTAGTATAATATTGGCTGTTGGTTTGTCATAGATAGCTTTTACCAGGTTGAGATAAAGACCCTCTATTCCAATTTTCTGTAGGGTTTTTATCATGAAAAGGTGCTGGACTTTGTCAAAAGCTTTTTCTGCATCTATTGAGATGATCATGTGATTTTTGTCTGTGGTTCTGTTAATATGGTGTATTACATTTATTGATTTACGTATGTTGAACCATCCCTGCATCCCAGGGATGAATCCAACTTGGTCATGATGTATAATCTTCTTGATGATTTGTTGGATTCTGTTTGCCAGTATCTTATTAAGGATTTTTGCATCTATGTTCATTAGGGATATTGGCCTATAGTTCTCTTTCTTAGTTGGGCCCTTCTCTGGTTTTGGTATCAGGGTAATGCTTGCTTCCAGGAATGAATTTGGGAGTATTGCTTCCCTTTCTATTTCATTAAAAAGTTTGAGAAGTAGTGGCATTAGGTCTTCTCTAAATTTCTTGTAGAATTCGGCAGTGAATCCATCAGGGCCTGGGCTTTTCTTTGTTGGGAGGTTTTTAATTACATCTTCAATTTCATTGGTTGATATTGGTTTATTTAGGATTTTTAAATCTTCTTGATTCAGCTTTGGTAATTCATATGAATCCAGGAATCTGTCCATTTCTTCTGCATTTTCCATCTTAGTAGAATATAGATTTTTAAAATAGGTATAGATGATACCTGGAGATCTTTTAAAGTGAGACTGCTGCAGCCTAGCAGAAGACCCACTGTTCTATGAGGCAAAGGTCCATAGACTCCAGTAGGAATAACTTGGGGTTCCATTTTAGGAGTTAGTATGAATCTGGAGGAGGGACTGAGGTCCAAGTCTCCGCTGTCTTTTATCACTCACCAGAGGTCAGAAACATGGCTGATGCTAGAGGGTCAGGCTGGGGAGGAATTAGGGAAAGTGCCCCCACTCTTTGGTGGGGCCAGAGTAGGCCCCACTGGAAATTTCCTGGAATAGATTGGCATATCAGTTTTGGATCTACACTTGTTTGCCCAGTGATACCCTCATCTACAGCTTGTACAGACAGCAGAAACTTTTATTAGAGGAACAGATAATGGCTGTGCTACGCTCACAGGTACAGCAGAGCAATTTTGGGCAAAATGTCCTTTGCCTCTACAGCTGAAACAACCCTGTTCCCTCCCCCTTCTTTAGGCTGTAGATGAACAACCCCAGTAATAGCTGCTGCCAAGGCAGCCCCCTGCACACATGAGGGGCCAATGTTTGCACATATTTGAATCATCTCAGCCAGTGTAGCCCATTTTTTGTGGGCTCTTAAAGCCTCTACACCATTTATTTGCATTTTCACCGTTGAACGACTAACTTGCTAGCCTCTGTGTCACTTATAATGCTCCCACTAGCCTGCAACAAACATGCTGCAAAATCCTGAAAAGGTTCATTAGGACCCTGACGAATGGAAGTCAAGGAATGTCTCACCCTTTGAAAGAAGCTCCCCAAAAGTCCTTGTGGCAGCTATTTTAATCTGTTCATATACTTGCAATTCAAAAGTAAGTTGATTATTCGTGGCACCAAAGGCACCCCCTCCAATTAACATATCTTTTGTAATGGCTATGTTGTGAGCTGCACTGCATGCAGCCTGATCCCTGTACAATTAAAAAAATTTTCTTTCCTCAATAAATAATCCCCCAGATTTAAACACGCTTTAGCTATTCCTTTCCAATCATTTGAGCTCTACTAAAGCTAGGGTAAAAGGGGCCATGGGATCATAAGTAGTGGCAGCTTGGTTTAATTCCTTTGGGGTCTTAAAGGGTTCAGCCTCATGAAGATGCACAACTTGTTCTGGGTTATTGGGGACTCGAAGTTCAATAACAGGGTAGACATGTTGAAAACTCTTCATTGGCTTCCTTTAATGCCAATTGCAAGGGAGAGAGAGAAAATGCTCCACTCCCTGAAAGGGAGCAAAGCTCCTCTGAGCTGAAAAGGCAGAAATCTCCTTTTGTGGCTCAGCTAAATTCATTGGGCATTGTAAAATAGAATGCACAAAAAACACTCCTCCAGTGACAGCCTTTTGCCCCCCCCACTCCTTCCCTATCTAATTGAACAAAGTCAGAGGCTTTAAGCTCTATTGGGGGGGCTACTGTTCTGCCATCTTTTTTCCACTTAGGACTTGGTTTAAAGTAGTGCTCTGAACCAAATCCTTTGTGGTCATCTCAACAGGCTTACGACCATTAAAACACTCCCTAATGCAAATCCACAAAAGGAAAGTAAATACAGGAATCTTGACTATAACAAACATTTCCATATATGTCTGTGGTTCTTGAGAATCTGTTTGCCCCATGTTTTACACCTGATGATATCAATACCAACACACCTCTGTGATCAATACTGATGCTATCAATGCACTTCTCCCCCTTTTGTGCGCACAATCAGAAGTGTTCCCTCACCTGCTATTTCTTCATACCCTGGTCCCTGTTTGGGCGCCAATATGCCACATCCAGTGCAGCTCTCAAAGTTCCCAGGGGGAAGGATGGTGAGAGAATGGAAAAATAAAGATAAGAGACAATATACAGAAAGCTGAGGTCAGATGGAGACCTCTCTCCAAATGGGAGGAAAGGAACTGCTCAACTGCCTCATTGCCTTCATTTATACATTTGTCATGTGACAGCCCTTTGCTTAACTAGCTCACCTCTTATGCCCTGTGTTCTCAGGGCTGGAACACCTGTTTGCCTGGGACACTCCGTGCCCTCAGGGCATTCCTTGGACACTTCGTGCTCTCAGCTCCACACGTGTGAATGATCACTAGCTCAGTTGCTCCCAACAATATACTTTAAACATAATCAGTACATTTAATTAAAACCAGAGTACTAAGAATAATGTTATAGGAATTTATGTATTTGAAGCTCAGGTGTATCAACTTATACAGGCAAAATTAATGTGGAATCATAATTTATCTTCAATTTCATTCTAAAGTCAGCATAATAAGGCAAAATGTGCAAGTACTCAGATTTACCCTGCAGGCTTTCCTGGGAAGGTCCTGTTTGAGACAGACACATTTATATCTGCTGACTTGCTGGTGCTGTCACAGAGCCCCAGACTTTCTGTAGGTTTCAGGTGATGATGTTGGCTTTTGTTTCTGGACCAAATGGAGGGGAAAGGCATGCTGTATGGAAAATATGTATCTTTAAAACTAGAAGTACAGGGGCTGGTGAGATGGCTCAGTGGCATACGTGCCTGCCTGGCAAGTGCAAGGGCCCGAGTTCGACTCTCGGAACCCACATACGAAAAAGGGGCCGGTGATATCGTTCAGCAGCACGGGCGCCTGCTGGCGCACGAGGTCCTGAGGTCGACCCCCGGTACCCGCAAACAAACAAACAAACAAACAAACTAGAAGTACACTGTGAACATAGGTGGAAATAAAAACAGATTTGTACCTTCCATATCACCCATAATCTGACATTTATTCCTCCTGGCTCAAACAGTAGAATGAATCTGTTATAGTTTATTTCTTTTTTTTTCAGATTAATTTTAATTTCATTGAGATAGCATTCTTTAATTAGCTTCTGCATTCTAAATTCTTTTGTTCAGGTAGGATCTTCATTTGTGGAATGCACAGGTAGTGAATACTGTGGTCTTACGAGTTTTGGCAAATGCACATTTATGGAAGCCACACTGTCACCAACATACAGGTTATTTCCCTGTGTTCTGATACAGTTGACTAATTGCACCACCATCTCTCCTCTCACCAGAGGTAACCATTGTTTTAATTTCTCCTCCACAGGTTAGTCTTGCGTGTTTCAGAACCTTATGTCAATGGCATCACAAGACATGTGATCATATGTATCTGGCTTCTTTTGTTTAACATAGCATGTGGGAGAATAACTTATATTTTTGTATAAATTACAATTTCTTTCTGTTCATTGCTGTTTGTTATATCATAAATATATTGCAATTTGTTTATCTCTTTCTGTTGATGAACATTTGGGTTGTTTCCAGTGCAAGGTGATTTCAAATAAAGTCATTAAGAATATTCATTTATACATATGTGTAGATATCTATTTTCCTTTCTCTCTCTCTCTTTTTTTTTTTTTTTTTGAGATAGGGTCTCACTACGTAGTTCAGGCTGGCCTGGACTCACTATGTAACCCAGGCTGGCCTAAAAACTTGCAGTGATCCTCCTGCCTCAGCCTCCTGAGTGCTGGGATTACACGTGTGCACCACCACCCCCAATTTGTTTTCCTTTCTCTTGAGGAAGAACAGAACTAAGGTCACAGTGTATGTTATGTTCAACTTTATGAAAACCGCCAAACATTAAAAAAATAATTATAGCTTTCTTACTCCCATCAGAAATGTATGAGAGTTCTGGTTGTTCTGTGTCTTACCAACATCTTTTAAATTCTTGCCTTTACCTTCGGTATAGAGTGATATCCCATGTGATTTTATTGAGGTTTTCTAATGAGCCACTGTGTTGAGTCCCCCTTTCATGTGTCTACTGCCCATTTGAAGAACTTTTGTTCAGATAATTTGCCCAGTTTCAGTTGATATATTTGTTATTTTATTATGGAGTTGGAGGCATTCTTAGTATGTTCTGAATACAGGTTCCCTGCCAGAATATGTGTTTGTACAAACAATTGTACAAAAAATTTTTATACTAGTACTGTGTATGTTTTCTCCCAGACTGTGACTTGCTTATTTTATTACTGTCATTTTTGATTAACAGATTTCCAGCAGTATTATTTAAAAAAAACCTTTTCTTTCTTCATTGATTTGCTCTGGTGCTTTTGACTAAAATCAATCAAACATGAAAGTGTATATCTATTTCTAAACTCTCTTCTGTTTCATTGGCAATGTGCATATGTTTATTCCAGTATTACATTATTTTGATTGCTTTAGCTTTACTATAGATCTATTAATTTTTCTGGATATGTTTTGAAGTTTTTAGGATAAGGATTTTAAATATCTTGCTGGAGCTTATCCATAAATATTTTATTCTTTTAGATGTCATCATAAAAGTTTATCTTTTTGAAATATCATTTCCATTTATGAAGTACATTGTAGATTTCTTTGTATTCTTTCTGTATCCATAACCTGTCTATGAATAAAGACAGTCTTGTTTTGGTTAATGTTGTTTCTTTCTTTCTTTGGTTTTGAGGATGAAACCCAGCACCTCAGGCCTGCGAGGTATGCACGCTGCCACTGAGCTACAGCCCCAGCCTTTTTTTTTTTTTTTTTTTTTGTGGGTACCAGGGGTCGAACTCAGGACCTCACGTGCACCAGGCAGGCACTTATGCCACTGAGCTATCTCACTGGCCCACCACAGCCTTTTTTCATTCCTCTTTACTATTAATGTTTTGTTTATTCTTCTTGCATTATTATTCTGAATAGAAATGGTAAGGGCAAATATCCTGACTTACTGGGTAAGAGCTCAGCCTTTTATCATTCAGTATGATGCTGATTGTAGCATTTAATATATGTCATTATTCAGACGAAAGGCATTTCTCTCATCCATAATTTGCTGAGTCCTTTTCAATTGTATCATGAGCGAGTGTTGGGTTTTATTAAATGCTTTTTTGATTCTGCTAAGGCAATCATATGGTTATTCTCTTCTATTTTGTCAATGTGCAGAATTATATTGATTTTTTTTTTATGTGGGTACTGGGAGTTGAACTCAGGACCTCGTGCTTGCCAGGCAGGCGCTTACGCTGCTGAGCTATCTCACCAGCCCTATTGATCTGTTTTAAAAGTTAATATAAACTTGCATTCTGGGGTAGATTACCTTTATAAAAATATTTTACTGGATTTCATGTGTTAATATTTAAGAGACTTTTGTGTCAGTGTATGTGAGGATTATTTACATATTATATTCTTTTCTCACAATTCCCTTCTCTGGTTTTGGTAATGAGGTTATGCTAGCCTCATAAAAATATTCTAGAAGTGTTTCTCCCACTCTTTTCCACTCTTGTCTATCTTACACCATTATTTTGAGAATCAATTAAATGAATGTATCTGAAACTCTTTTTAAAATATATAATATTCTATACACAGATATATAAATATTTAATAATTTTGTTACTATTATATTAGTGGGACACAGAAATATTCTATTAAATGAAGTTCTGTATTCTGAAATTTCTAAGCCATGGCAACGTTATCCTTTCATTTACTATTTGACGTACTTAGTTTGAAAACAGTATATTTGGTTCCATGATACTAAAACATTAATTAGACATGGTTTACTCTTCATAGAGCTTCTTCATAATTATAGGCATATTATAAAATCCAAAGTTTATTCTGAAATATCAACTCTATCTCCAAAATGGATTTCTATTAATATTTAAATATATTCTAATTCTTTAAAGTTGTGGTCCATGTATGAGGAAATTTATGAAAATTATCCACTAACACATTATAATGCCTAATATTTCTCCCTACTCTTGACTTTGGAAAGTTGAGTTTATGCTAATTTTGTAGATAGAATACATATATTTGATTTGACATGTCTTTCTGAAAATTCTGTAGGTTCAAACTCACTCTTTCTAAAAGATGATGCTTAAAACAGAATTATATTTGAAGGACAATATATGTATCAATTTTAATATGCTACTCTCACTTCAATAAAATAGAAACTGTTTTGTTAGAAATTGTAGAGAGTTTCATGCAGGGTGAAATAGTGGGATGGCTATGTTTATACCTAAGCATCTGAAATGAGAATGTATGTTTATTAATCTGAAGTTATTTCTCCATCTAACTTAACTTTGAATGCATTACCAATCTCTTTTCTCATTTGACTAAAGGCACGATTCTTGTCCAAGAGTGGAGGCAGCAGGGGGACAAGGAAAGGACCTTCCAGAGAGCTCAAGGTGCTTTCACTGGGTGCAGAAGAGGGCCAGTATTGGGGCGACTGACCCAGCATTTCACTGAGATCCACTGGAAGTAGAGGTTAAGAATTTGCACATTTTAATCCTAATTCTGTGTTTTGATTTTTATTAATTTCTCCATAAAATATTTATTTTAAGAACTTTAAATTTGAATTTATCTTCCTTATTTGAAGACAGACAAGTGTGTGAGATCAGTATTGTATGGCCAAATGCAGGGGAAGCAGTAAGCTTGGTACCGATCTATAAAACTAAGACAGATAAAGCAAACATTGGCCTGGAAGGATGGGATTATAACTCAGTGACTGAGCAGATGCCCAGCTTGTGGGAGGCCCTGGGGTCCAGATCCAGTACCACAAGAAACAAACAAAACTAAAACCAAAACAGGGGCTGGTGAGATAGCTCAGTGGCATAAGTGCCTGCCTGGCAAGCACAAGGTCCTGAGTTTGACTCCTGGAACCCACATAAAGAGAAAAATGGGGCTCGTGATATCACTCAGCGGCACAAGTGCTTGCTGGCAAGTGCAAGGTCCTGAGGTCGACTCCCGGTACCCACATTAAAAAACAAAACAAACAAACAAAAATAACCCAAAACATAGGACTGGGGATGCTGTCATCAATAGTGGGTACAGGCTCATTCCCATCTTTACTCTTCACCAAAAAGGAAATTGATTTAGAGCCTCTCTCTCTAGTTGGTTATTTTGGCTTATAACTCTATTCAAAATAATGACCTTATCACTGAACTCCATTCTGAGGGTCTGGGCTACTCAAAATTCAGCCTATTTATGTTAACAACATAGCAATTATTAGAGGGAACACTTAGCTTTACAATGTTTGGAAGATCTTCATATTTCTAAGGAGCCCATTCTAGAACTTTACTTCCATACTTTCATGCCACCTTTGTTTCCCTATAGGAACATCACAGTTACAGAAGTGCTTTGTCCCATGTTCCACAGAAAAGTCCTACAAGTATATGCTGAGCACCAAGTCACTTAAGTGCTTAGGGTGTGAGGGTGAAACATTCACTGGTCATGTTCCCCGAAGAGTTTTAGCCTTAGGACACAGAGTTAATGAAAGTCTAAGTACAAAGTAGATGGGACCCTGAAGGGAAAGGAGCTATGTCTATGAGAGCTTTTCTGTGAGGCTTCTAGGGATTAAAAAAGTACTCTTAAAATTTTGTTCTTATGTGCCTTTGATTTTACTTTGTCTTTTATGAAATGGAGTTTCTTAGTACTTTCCTGTTGGTGGGACAAAATATCTGACACCCACAAGTTAAAGGAGGAAAAGTTTATTTTAGTTCAGTTCATAGAGGTTTCAGTCTAGTCAGCTGGCTCCAAGGCAGGGTAGCATGGCAGAGGGGCATGAGAAAAGAGAAAGAGTTCATGGTGTGGCAGGCAAGAAGCAGCAGCCTTCCTTCTGCTTTGCCTTTCTGTTGCATCCAGGCTACAAGCCTATTGGTTGGTGCCACTCCCATCCAGGGTGGGTTCCATTTTCAGTAAATCCATTGTCAGATCCAGAAGTATGCTAAACCAATTAGTGGACTAACCCAGTATCACACAGCCATGATCCAGTTAGTCCCAAAAGCCCCATCTATAAGAGCATGAGGCTTTGTGGGGACATCTAGATGTAAACGATAACAATGAAAAAGATTTAGAATGTCATGTTTTTCATGTAAAGACTTGAGATCAAACTAGCGATCCGGTGTTATAATCACTCAATTAGAAAGAGTAATCAGCACATTTCTGAGCTTCCTTTCATGTTAGAAGAGGCAAGGGGAGTCTTAGGATATTAAGACTAGAGAAAGAAGCACAGGAGGAAGGAGAGGTTTAAAAAGAAGAAAACAGGGCCGGTGAGATGGCTCAGCGGCATAAGCGCTTGCCTGGCAAGCGCGAGGGCCCGAGTTTGACTCCCGAAAACCCACATACGAAAAAAGGGCCAGTGATATCGCTCAGCGGCACGGGCGACCCCCGGTACCCACAAAAAAAAAAAAAAAAAAAAAAAAGAAAAAACAGAAGAAGAAAACAGAAGAAAGGTTTTCCAGGTAGATATGTATCATCTCTGATTCCTTTGTTCTTAGTATCTTTGTTGATAATGCACACATATGTATATGTGCATATTCCTTTGTATTTCCATTGATTGGCTCAAACTTATATACGTGTGACTATATTATTAATCTTTCCCATATGTTTCACGCTTTTGGAAAAACAATGAGGCATGGGGTCATAGTTTACATTTGAATTTTCCATTGCCATTCGAGTTGGGCTTTTCCCAATTCCTCCTCCAGTTTTTGTAAAAAGTGAGCAGTGACTAAAGGAGCTTAAGTGGAAAGGATTTTATTAAAAGTGGGTGGGATTTAGGAAAGATTATGGATTGAAGGGGACATAGAATAGAGAGGGATTGTCTGAAGTTATAGGACATAATACAGACAATAACTGTGCCTTCTCCAAAGCACTAGGAGGGGAAGGATTGATCTTCGGTAGGAAGAGTGGTGTCTTGGTTACTTTTCTCTTGTTGCTGAGACAAAATACCTGACACCCACGATTAAGGAAGGAAAGGTTTACGTAGCTCATAGCTTGTGGAGGTTTCAGACCATACTCAGCGGGCTCCAAGGTAGAGTGGCACATGGCAGAGGGCAACAGTTCATGGCGGTGGAAGATAGCAAAAGCAGCAAGAGCAAAAAGGGAGGAGAGTGCGAGAGAGCAAGTCTCTTTCCCTCCCTTATATTGATTGCATGCAGGTACCCACCCCAGGGTGGGTGTAGCACTCATGCCCATAATCCCAGCACTAGACAACGAATGAATCACAAACTCTAGAAGCCTGCCCCCTTGATTGCATGAGGCTTTGGGGGGACATCTAGACACAAACCATAACAAGTGGCATGTATATATAAGGTTGAGTGAAAAATAGGAGGAAGAATCAATTGGATGTGAAGGTAGAAATAACTGTTGGGTTGAGTGTCATTGCATACTTGCCATGAGCTCTTGTTACATTTCAGGAACTGTGCTATGGATTAAATGGTAAACTTTGGCACTGCTGAGTGGGGAATTGAAAAGTAATCCCAATTATATAAATATATCCAAATTTATGACATTGATAAATATTGTGAGCAAGAGGATTTAAGAGTTATGAAGCCACATAAATGTGTCTGAGAGCTTAGGGGAAGTTATCTAAGACAGTTGGGGTGGTTCTAAATCTTAAATACATAGTAGTTAATAAATGTTGGTTTTTCTTCTTTTTTAGAAATCAGATTGTAGGGCCGGTGATATAGCTCAGCGGCATAAGCACCTGCCTGGCAAGCGCGAGGTCCTGAGTTTGACTCCCAGTACCAGCATGTATATATCTAAAAAAAAAATCAGATTGTATAGAAGAGACAACTTGTTGCAGAAAACATTGGCCTTCTTCCTCATATGTGCTTTTACAAAACTTTCCTCATGTAAGATGACTTAGCATGTTCGTAAGTTCCCTTTGTTTAAAAAAATAGATGTACACGTTTACTCTTTTAAAACGTGAGCCACAGAAGATGAGCCACAGTTCATTTTTAATGGACTGTCTGTGTGTTCCTGAGCTACAGATATCACATCTGATCACACTAAATTTAAACTAGAAGAATTCTCATCCTGTAAAACTGATGAGAAGTTAGGACACTTTAAAGTATTACCACCTTATGAATAACCTAGAAATTATAAATTAATATCACCTTTCCATTGCACTGTAGTAGGGGCTGGTGTATTTTTGATTCTTTTACAGTTCTTCAGAACAAATTGTTGATTTGTTTTATAGCCTCTTTCAGATGAAACTCACCTAGAAGCCTATGTTACTCAGTTTTTCATCACTGTGATAAAATACCTGAGGAAATAAATTTAAAGGAGGAATCTTTTCGGCTCACAGTTTCAGAGATTCCTACCCATGGTTCATTGGCTCTGGTGTTTCTGGGAAGAAACAACATGGTGTACAGCATGTGGTGCGGCAAATCTTCCTGGTGACCAGGAATACAAAAAGAGAGAGAGAAGGGACCAGGGTCCCAATATGCCTTTCACAGGCACGCCCCCAGTGACCTAGGCCACATCTCCTAACTTCGCTCCACATCCCAATAGCCCGTTAACCTATGAATCTATAAGTGGGTTGATTCATTGATGAAGTTGGGGCCCTCATGATCCAATCAAAAGCTCCACCTCCGAATATTGCTGCATTGGGGACTAAGCCTTCAATACAAAGCTTTTGGTGGACACATAAGATCCAAACCATAACAAAGCCACACGAAGCAACAGTTAGTCTTACTTGTCAATATGAATTTTCAGTTAAATTCCTTTAGCAAAACCTTTCAGCGAGAAAGGTTTTGCTAAAGGAATGTTGCCTTTTCTCAAGATGTTTGAAATTAACATGGAGTAGACTTTATTCTTTGTTCTACATAAAGTCTTTATTGCTTTGGGAAAGAGGGCTGGCTTCTAGATGAGCCTTTGCAAAAAGATGAATTAAGTGTTAAAAATTGGAACCTTTGTCCAAACAGTTCAAAAAAGATTTAAGCAAATTAGCCATATCCTTGACTTCTGTGTTCTAGTTTTTTTTCACCATTTACCCTTTCCTTACATTGCTGCTCCCTAAAAATTGCTGAGATTGCTGCGTAAGTTATATTATTAAATTGACAACTTTCTCCTTCCTTCCTCTTTTTTTTTTCTACTGAAGTTTGAACCCAGGGCCTTCATACTCATCTTCATATTCCTGGCCCTTTTTATTTTTAATTTTGAGACAGGGTTTTGTTAAGTTGCCCAGAAATGTAGATGAGGATTTGTGTTCCAAAACTGAAGATGCAGGTGGAAAATTTTGCAGATTGATGTTAGGATCTAAGTTCATGCAGTGACTGGAGGTCCTTGTAGAGCTGTCATTTCCTGTCTACGAATTTGGTCATCTTTGCCTCTTCTTTTCAGGATCTCTGGCTTTTGATCCAAATACTATTTCAGATTAAGAATTCTCTTTTAACAGCAAACCTTCAGTCAGGACATTTGAGTGGTGATTCTTTGTGTTACTCATTTATTAAATGTTTCCTACTTTCTCAGGTGGAGGGCTAAGTGTTGGGAGCACAAAGATGAAGGAGATGCCAGCTCTCCCCTTAATAAGTCATGTTAAGTTTACAAGTGTTATTAAATTATATCACATACAAATTTAGAAAGACTTATACCAGGAAAAATTCTCAACATGAGTAAAACCTGGAAAATCATATGAATATACTCCTTAAAGAGAATCACATTTTTGTTCTGTCAGGTGAAGCTGATTATTGATGTATTTATTCTAGGAGCACATTTAAGAGTAGAGAAATCTTTTAAAAGAAGAATGCATGAAAATCATCATCTCCTTGTTGTTTGTCCTTTTTAAAGCAAATGATAGGAAAGAATGACAGTAAACAAACCATTCTTGCTTCCCTTTCCCAGTGGTATCTCATTAAAATTGGAGAGGTTTGTCAGGAAAAAAAAGAGAGAGAGAGAAAATAGAAAGTTTTACCAGTAATCACATGACTATATGGCAGGTACTATCATAAGGTTGTGTTCAAATTCTGGTGAGGTCTTAGATTTGCTGAAGCTGGTGGGCTACAGATCAACAGTGTCTCCCTGAAGATGATAATTATTTACGTTGAATATGATCTAGGCATGTGATTGTTGGGAAGTAATAAACTGGAAAAGAAAGGAAGATGAGAAAGCGTAGGAAACAATTGTTAGGTATCTACTAAGTGATGTCAACTGGGGAAATTCACAGGAATTATGTCAAATAATCTTTACAAACACTTTGGAACTTGTTATATTTGCTTTGCCAATGAAAAAGCTGAGATTTGGAGAGAAACTTAGTTTCCCCAAAGCCCTCAGCTAGCTGGAGGCAGAAGCAAGATTTCAATATGTGTTCATAGACTTTCCACCGTATCGTGTGGTTACAACTAAATGAGACAAATAAATTGCAGGTGAAAGAGGAAGTAGGGAGATGTGGTTTTGCTGCCTCCTGGAAATGAGAGTGTGACTCAGAGATATCTGATGGCAGAATCTAGTGGCTGTGGAGTCAAGGCCAATAAAATTTCAGTTACTGGATTCAGGAGATTTTAATGCAATAACAGAAGCTTGCTCTCAGCTAAAAACTGGAATAAATATTTCTTTGAGTCAGTATCTGAGCTTAAGAGCAATGGGACCTTACTGGGTGATTTCCGTAGAAAACCAAGTATAGTAGAGTCTCATTTACTGGGAAGCTATCTATATTATAGACACACACACATCTAACACACAGGAAAGGATCAGGAACTCAGCAAAACTGTGTGAACACCCAAATGGATGTCACAACAACAAAAAATAAATCTCACACAGTACAATTTTTATTCCATTCAACATAATCTCAAGTTTCCACTTAGAATCTACCAATGTTTATCTAATTTACAAATCTCTAGGAGGGTAAAAGAAAGTCTTTTTAGGATTTCTGAGAACAGTGAAAAAGTGACATCTGACAGGAAAGGCTTAGGCAAAAAAATAGAAAAAGTAGTGTAGAAACTCAAAATCTCAGAATCATTTCAGATTTTGATCAGAGACCTTCAGGATTACCTTTGTAATATGCCCAAGCAATAAAGCAGACATTTTTGTAATCGAGCAAGAATGATCAGTAGAATATTAAACTAATTCCAGCTACTTTTCTAAGTAGGTAGGAGGTATATGGTACATGTATAGTACATTCAGTTATCCAAAATAGCTGACTTGAAAACTTATCATTGCTTAACAGTCTTAGTAACTCAACTATCTGGAAAACTTATTAGTTATGCAAAGTGATGTATATTCAGAGAATCTTAGATAATCTGGTACGTTATTATTTAACTACAATGTCCAGTTTCCAGCTACAACTTTCACTGCAGTCAGACAGGTGTCTCAGGTACAGAATTCTCCTATTGGTCTGAAAAAGAGAGACCGAAGAAATTCCACCATCCCAGGGATCAACCCTACCTCTTGCCTAGTGATAAGACTGTGGGGAAATTAGTTGCATTAGTCTCTTTTCCATCACTAGGACACCATACCTAATACCCACAACTTAAAGGAGGAGAAGTTTAATTCTCAGCTCACAGATTCTGGGGATTCAGTCCATGGTCAGCTGGGTCCAAGGTAGAAACATGGTGGAAGGCATAGTGTGGCAAAGCTGCTTAGTCAGTGGCATCCAGAAAGCAGAGGAGGAAAAAAAAGTCAAAGAGGAGTGGTCAAGGGACCAAACATAGACCACAAGGCCACAACTCTATGTTCTAACCATATACACCCAGAAGTGTGCTCTACAAATCCCTTGGGCAAATCCCAAAGCCAATCAAGTTGAAACTCCCACATTAGTATTTTTTTCTAAGCCTCAGCTATTTTTTAATCTGTAAAGTGAATATAATAAAATTTAAGGCCCAGGGTTTTTGTGAAGATTTTTTTGGTACGAGGAATCAAACTCAGGACCTCGCACTTGCCAGGCAGGTGCTGTGCTGCTGAGCTATATCACCGGCCCTTGTGAAGATTAAGTAAAATGATTTCTGTGAATTTATCCCTCTAGTATTCACATTTCCCACTTTTGTTGCAGTATGGGGTGGTAAAAGTGAGAGAACATCTCCCGGTCTGTTCTTCCTCCCTCTTCTGATCTCAGACCTGCTAATCTTGGAAAAGAGATGCCTTGCCAATGGCCTTCTTGGAGTAATCCAACAACCTGTACAGTGTTTCTTCAAGTGTACACCCTGACAAATCCCCAGTTTCTTCAAGTGTACACCCCAACAAATCCCCACGAGCACACACACTCTTTATCACAGGTCCCAGCTGAAGCTGTTATAACTGTAACTAAAAATACTGTGTAACTATGTGTTAAGTAACTGTGCTGACAGTCTTTTGTTTTACTTCCTTATTTTTGTCCTATTTCAATTGTGCTAAAAGTGTCAGAATGTCTGATAAAAATGCAAAAGAAGCCTGGGACACAAAGGAGAAAAAATAAAGAGAAGGGGCTGGGATAATTTGCAAAACAGAGAGAGAGAGAGAGAGAGAGAGAGAGAGAGAGAGAGAGAGAGAGAGAGAGAGTCTTAGAATGAGGGAGTCAAAGGTACTGTTTCATAATAGACATTTTAAATGTTAAGTTAATGCGTTCTTTTTCTCTTGGTAATAGAAATGTTGACCCAAGTTTAGCAAAGCTGTTAAAATGCCTTTTCAGAAGTTGAAAATGCAACTTTAAGAAAGAGAAGTTTTGTTGCTTGTGTGCTGGTGATGATCTTCTATTATCAAGGGAACTAGAAGATTTCCTGCATCTTCTATATTCCCTTTTATTTAAGAGGATCTCACCACTCTTTAAGTGCAAGAAACCACCATTCCCTGGTCACACTATATATGTCAATAAGATCTTGGCAGGTACTGTAAGGATGCTTACTTAAAAAGCATGTGTTTGTGTTTGCCAGAATTTTCACGTTTTTGTGCTCTTGGCAGTTTGAGGAAGCCTATGGAAGTCAGAGTGATAGTTTTCAATACATCAAGTAAAAAAAAAAAACGAGTATTATAAGAAAATTAAATGTCTAAAATAAAATTATCAAAATATAAAAGAATTTTTGATATAGCACTATATGTATTTCTTTATTAACATATCAAATAGCAGCATAGTCTGGCCGCAAGTCTAACAACATGTGAATAACAAAGATAAGTGTAAATTATATTTTGAGATAGTTGTAAACAACCACGGTGGAAGATGAAGATACCAGGGATTTCTATAGGAAACAAATATGCAGATATGGCTAATATGACTGTGGCTGTTGCCAATATTTATATTTGCAGGAAATGTTAAATTTCAATTAGAGATTAGTGAAAATGAAGATATATTTCCCCCATCCAAATGTATAGACTCTTGATCCTAAATTCTGTTCACAGGCACCATGGGTATATTCATGAACTCTAAATTAAGTATCCCTGGAATAGATTTACTTTCACAGGATTATGAGCATTGATGAGACAAATTTCTTTAAGTGCATATTTGTATACAATGTCGAAGATAGTTATCAATATTTGTTTAGTTCTCAAATGGGAATGTTATTCATTCATTTATATTCTTGCTTATAAACTGCCATGTGTATGAAAGGATTTGAAGCAACTTGCTAAAAGCATAGAGCAAAATATAATAAAATTATAAGGATGTGGATGACAAAAAAAAAAAAAGAAAAATTAATATAATAAGTAAGAGGTATCTTGGAGTGAAGTCAGTATGTGAAGAGTCATAGGAAGGTACTATGCTTTTACTAGGGTCTGATGACAAGCTTGAATCTAAATTTTATGACATCAATACAAAAAGTAAGAAATAATCAGTTAGAAACTCATGATTGCCCCTCCTGTAAAATAAAATAAGAGAATGCCCAACTCATTATTTACTGGTTCTCCCATAGACCTTCCTTCATAATGAGTGTCTCAGTCAGCATAGGCTGCTATCATAAAATATGCCTATTTCTTACAGTTTGTGAGGGAAGGGAGTCCAAGTAAGGGTGCAGGCATGGTTGTGTTCTGGTGAGGGCTCTGTTCTGAGCTTGTAGGTGGTCTTTGTCTTGCTGTGTTTTCACATGAGGGTGAGGGGGCAGAAAGAGGGGACACCTATCCCATCATGAGGGCTCCACCTTCATAACCTAATATTTCCTGTATTAGTTAGCTTTTCCCCTTGCTAGACACAATACCCAATACATACAACTTATGAGAGGAGAGATTTAATCTGGTGAATGTTTTAAGAGGATTTTAACTGTAATTTATATAACATTCTGGTGTATGTCCCAAGGCAATTGATTGAAAAATATATGCTTTAGTAGGTGGCTGAGTTAGCTTGTTTTATGAATTTGTTGGTTATAAGGCACTTAAATGTGGATCCAAGTCTAACAAAGATGACTACTTTGGGTTTAGGACAGTTTGTCTGTAGTTCCTTTTTTTCAGTGGTCAGGAGCCAAGGCTACTTCTCCATTAAAGCCACTCCTAGCTCACAACAATGAAAACTACTAGTTTCAAATGTAAGAATTCTTATTTTATTACTTATAAAAGAAGTGTGCCAATTTCATCCAAGAGGAGAGTAATTTGCTGAGGGATGTGAACTGTCTGCCTCACCAAAGCCATGGAAAGTTTGAGATTTATGTGTTTGACTTCACATTTTGGGGAGGTCTCATTTGCTTGTTTGTTAAAGAAAAAGCCCTCCCTCCATATATTTTTTCTGTTTTTCTTCGTGGTCCTGAGGACCAAACCCAGGACCTTGTATGCACTAGACAAGTACTCTACCACTTTCAAATAAGTTGAAAATAAATATTTTCATAGGCTCTTTTGAAGAATCTGAATAAATAAGAACACTCTATGTTTAACCTCAAATTTCTTATATTTTAGACATTACCTACAAAAAAACTAGACTTGTGTTTTATTTTTAAGGAATATGAAGAATATCTGTTCTTTCCTTCTAGGAGGGAATAGTGAAACATCGTCAATTGTCATGGGAGAAATGCCTTCCTCCACGACTGGGAGCTTAGAAAATGGGTGGCGTGGTGGTATTAAGTCTACAGTAGCTTTCGTTGTTTATAACAGTTGTAGAAATGGGTTTTTAAGTTTTAAGTAATAAGCCAACTAATGAATTTTATATATTGTTCAGGCACAAAATTTAAGTTTTGAAAAAGTTAATTAGAAGAGCAGAGCATCATTATCTTCAAAAGGAAAAACAACTGTTAAAGCCATAAAAACTTTTCCTTGAGTGCAAACATGCCCTGCAGTCCAAAGTGAAAGCGGCAAGTGTGGAAGTGCCTGTTTCCCCCAGGCTGTTGGCCGCCTATCCTGGTTTCATCTCCCACACTGCCTACTGATGGGTGTAGAGCAGGTGCCCAGCTCAATAAAGCACTCTTGGAGGGGTGATAAATAGAGATTTTAGAAGGCTAACAACTAGCAATAGCTTTTTAAGACATGAATGATTCACAATATTTCTGTGAAAGAAATAGCAGTATTGCCTGTGATCTCTCTGGGTTGATGCACTGGGATAAAGAGAAACATCTGCATCTTTACTTGCTTTGATGACCTGCTACATGCACATGGGTAATACTGATGTTATAACGGTAGGAATTACTCGTTCTCTTTTGAAAGAAGAGACCCTTAACTGTTTTTCCTTCTTTAAAGGAAGATTGCTCCCCACTGCTTTGCCTTCTTTGGGTTTGAGTCATTTTTTCAGTTGGATTAGCCAGGCACAGTGTTCCTTCTATGAAAGAATAAAAATGTCCTCTTGATTTGAGATTGTGTAATGGACCATAATAACTCGTGAAATGTTTGGAAAGGCAAAGTTAAGCTGCTGGCTTAATTTAGTTTAAATTATTAAGATGTTCTCTACCAATTAACTCTGAAAAGACATTTTGAGTACAATTAGGGAAATTGTTAAGTCAATGTGGTGTGTATATGAAAGCTCATTATAATATATTCTTCAAAATGTCTTCAAATTTTTTTTTTTAGAAAAAATTTTACAGTTCTATGAAATTGAGCTGGATGATCCTGAGTCCTACATTTTCCTACTAACAGTGAATTTTTAGTTCAAATAATCTTTGCACTCTGTGAAAAGGATGTAGAAATATTAAACAATGAATGACATATTTCAGATAGTCCCACTCACGGAGCCTCAAAAATGCTACTGGTTTTGTTCTCAAAAGCACTTCTGGTTTTATATTCTGGTTTTTGAGGCCTGAAAATCCATATGTGCACTTTCACATTATTTTGCACCCTGGGGCCTCTTGCTCAATAACAGATAAGGAAGGAATGCTCTTCGAGGCTTACTGCTCATTATGTCACTGCCCAAAGCCCCATGCATGCCTGATGAAGTTAGCAGAATGTCAGAGACTGCTGTGATGAAAGGATCTAAATGTGACTTGTCAAGCAGCTCAAATATTAGCTATAATCTTCATCCATGCAAAGCTCCGAGCTTAGTCCTTGCAGACATGAAACTGTGTGCTACACACAACACCTTTTGTTGTGTTACACATTTTCAAAACGAACAGAAGAAAATGAATGAGGGACTATACAGTGAGTTAACAGTGGGCACTTGTGGATGAGGGCTGATTTTTGTTTTATTCCTTTTTTTCTTTTGCATTTTAAAGTTTACAGCAATGCAAATATATATTTGTAAATGTCAACACAACTTAGTTTTCTCAAGTGGAATACATGCTGTAGTGATTGGCAGGGCCAATGTTAGAGTCAGGACATGGTATGCATAAGTGCTGAATGCATCTTGCTCGATGATGTGCACAAATTGTTAGGTGTGTGTATCAATTTTGGGTTTAAAATATGCTGGTGAGAGGAGTGGCAAGTCAAGCCTGTTCCATGCACAAAGGACCAAACAACTAGAAAGGCAATGACCTTGGACCAACAAGGAAGAGCAGGGAGCACCATCATGTATAACATGCATTTAGGATCTGCCTCCCATCTGTCCCTCCTCTCTACCATCTCTGAGGCCTTTTCAGCCTCTTTCACTTTATTGTTCTTTCACTTTTACCCTAAGCCTCTGATGCTGGCATTTGATATTTATTTGGACAGCATCTTACATGCTACACATATTTTGGTCAGGAAGCGGTATAGGGAAAGAGTTTTTTTAGGTGTCAAAAGTTGGCACAGAAGAATTTTTACCCCGGGAGATACTAGAATATGTGCTACAGCTTTAGGGTAAGCTAAGGAGTTTGTGAGATGTGAGGGAAAAGCAGAGAAAGAAACAGCAAAACTGAGAAGTGACTTCTTTTTTCAGCACTCTCTTGCTTTCTTTATGTCCTTGTCTTAAGGGAGCTTCCTTCACCTTCTTATAATCTGGTGCTCATTCTGCCCTCTGGCTGATCACAGTTTTGGAACTTGCTCACCCATTCTTTCCCTCTTAGTTCCTTTGTCTCTGTACTTTGTTTTATTCTCCTCCAATATATACATAGAGTTCACAGTAATCAAGACTCAGAATATTGCAAAATTTGAGAGTCATGAATTTTGACTCCTTCATATAGCTAATGATTTAGAACACACACACATTTTTTTTTTAATGTGGGTACTGGGAGTTGAACTCAGGACCTCGCACTTGCCAGCAGGCACTTGTGCCACTGAACGATATCACCGGCCCTTTTTTTCCTTTATGTGGGTACCAGGAGTCGAACTCAGGACTTCGCACTTGCCAGGCAGGCACTTATGCCGCTGAGCTATCTCACCGGCCCCTAGAACATATATTTTGAACAATGTCACGGAAGAGAGTTTGTAACACAACCTGCCAAGCTAGGCTGCGGCCAACCAACTGCCAACGTGTGTGTGTGTGCATGTCTGAGGAGTTGCCTTCTAGCTGGCAAAGAGCATTTGGTGAAATGCTGGACTATTTCAAAAAGTTCAGAGACTCAGAGGTGTGACCACGTGCACTACAAGCGGTCCAAGAGCCCTGGAGAAGAGGGACTAAACTCTTTGCAGTTGTGGTTTAGACATGTACAGGTGTGACTGACAGACTGAAGGCTGGGTGGGAGGGAGAGCCAAGGGGTCCCTGGCCGAAGTCAAGCTGAAATGAGCAAAGAAGCCCAAAACTGTAGGAGGAGGCAGGGGCTGCTGCTCACCAGCCCAGACTCTCCTCTGCTTTCTGTTCCCCAACCTATGCTCAAAGGAAAGTGTGTGTCATTGTGGAAAGTCCTTGCCCAGGTAATGATCAGCAAGAGTTGTAGGAGTGTGTGTGTGGGTGTGTCTCCAGGAAGAGGGGACAGGCCAGCCAGTACCCCTGAGCATTGGAGTGGCAGCTGAACATAGCGGACAATGTCAGCTGGATCCCAGGGAGCAGGACAGTAGTCTGCATCTGAAAGATGGGAGTAAAGTCAGCAACAATGTCATCAGGTTGCACTGAAAATGAAACGATCAATCATGTCCAGCCTTTAGTAAATGCTTGCACAAATAAATTGCAACCAGAGCAGCTATTCTTTCATCATTGCTGCTTTTGTGAGATTCCTTCTCGCTACTTTAGTTTTTATCTACTCTTATCTTCTACTTATTTTCAAGTGGTTATAATAACATGGATTGGGTCTTGTTTTTGTTTTTAAGAGATAAATTGTTTTTCAGGTTGTGTTTTAAAAGGGTTTCATTAAACCTGAAGTAGGTTGAACTTGAGCAAAGTTCTGAAAATAATTGTGTCTGAAAGTTGAATTTTTATTGCATGAAAAAATTGGCACTGATATCATTCTTTGCTTTAGGAAGATTGTGAGAGTAACTAATAACCCTTGGGGAGGTTAATGTATTATTGAAAGTAGTAATTTTAACAGTTTCGAACTCATATTCAAAGATATAATTGGAATAATTTTCAAGAGACATCAGTCTTTATTTCTTAGGAAATTACAGTGATTACATTAAGTGCCTCACTCTCTCTTATCATTATTGGAAGATAATAGGAGTCTGTTGAGGATTAGTGGGGAAAATGAATGATACGTGTTCTTTAAGGACTTCACAGTTGAAACATTTCTTGCCACCCTCTGTCTTACCACAATTTATATACTCAAGGCATAATCATCGATGCAGTGGCCTTTACTGCACTTGACCTAAAACTGAATTCAAATAAGGGATGGGAATGATGCTTTTGGAAAGATTAAAGCATAGAATTTTCTTTTTAAGGGGGTACATCATATGCTAGTTCAGAAGAGAATCATGTTGTACTCGAAAAGCTCTGTGAACACTGACAGGAGGGTTTAGTTCCCTCTTTAGGTGTTTTTCAGGATTCTGTCCCTGCTTCTCTGTGAAACTGAACACTGGAGAAGGCGGTGATATCACGCTCATTGCCTGGGTCTTTTAAAGTGGGCTTTCACTCAGACAGGAGCGATTGAAATCACTGAGTGTTAGGGAAATGGAGCATAGTTGAAAGAGTAAATGCATCTTGATCTGTTATCTCAGCTGAGGCTTTCTGGAAGTAGTAAAGTGGTTTTTATCAGTGGAAAATAGCACTCTATTTTCTTTAAGATCTTTCTCAACTCAAAATTATTCACATAGTATACCTGAGCCTATTCCCACCCAGATATGAACCTTTAGTCACCCTGTTCTGGACTTGCATGGTATTGCTTTTTAAATTTCAGTATTATTTTCTAATTTTTACTGCTTAAATGTCTTTGACCTATAGGGTGAGGAGACACGTTGGTGTTCTTTCTGGCTAGAATGTCTACTTACAGATTTGTGTTGGTTGTGACTCAAGTTGTATTGGTAGATTCCCCAACTTTTCTTGACTCAAATCTTAACAACACTGGGATTTCACAATCCAAAGGCAAAAATAAAATAAGAAAAATTACCTAATTTAATGTGCTACAAAGTAAATTACTGCCAGGGATGGTGGTGCACATCTCTATTTCCAGCTACTTGGGAGGCTGGGGCAAGAGGATCACAAGTTCAAGGCCAGCTTGGGCAACATAGTGAGACTTTGTCTCAAGATAAAATGATAAGGGTCATAGATGAAGTTCAGTAATAAGCACTTGCTTAGCGTGCATAAGGTCCTGGGTTCAATCCCCAGAATTACAAAGAAAAAAGAATGCTGATTACTATGTTATGAAATGCCGCTCTCACTGCTTAGGAAAGTTAAAGGATATGACATAAAATCTTGTTCAGAGAAAAGAAGAGCTGAAGTATTATTAGTTGCATCAAATGAAAAGGCAAAAGCATGAAGAAAAACAAGTACTTAACATTCGATATGGCTAACATTCTTTACTTTTATATTAACACTCCTTTACTTTTACATTCCTTCTTTTTTAACTACTATAATTTCAAATTACTATATTTTGAAAATGTTTAGATAAAGCATAACATCATATAACCTTATACGTAATTTAGCCTGACAAAATAAACAGTGTAAGGCACAAAGTTTGAATAATGAGGAAAGTTTGCATGAGAGAAAAAAATGAATATATTTTTCCTTCAGGTTGCATAAGAGAAAAAAAGAGCTAGATATATTTGATATTAAAATAGGTTTCATAATCCAGGGCAATATTTACAGTGTTACCCTTAAAGTTGGCTGCAGGCATGGTCTTCTGGTTCCATGAGTGTGGATAAATTTCTATTCAAAATAACACGAGGAGTGTGATCATTATGTATGGTGAACATAATAATAAAAAAATTGAAAAACTTAAAAATAAAAAAGGTTTGGGGATGTAGCTCAGTGCAAAGACCCTGAGTTCAATCCACAGTGTGCTAAAAAAGTGAAAATTAAAAAGATTAAAAAAAATATATATATATCATATACATATGATATCTATCTATGTATCTATCTATCTATCATCTATTTTATTTCTCTCTCAGATACCTACCTCATGGGAATGATAATGTAAATTAAATATATTCATCCCTGTCTAAAGCATTTTTTACATTGTAAACAGTGACACTAAATTTATTTTATAGGAGGCAATTATTAAATGTTATTAAGTGATAGAACTAAAATATTGATGCAATCTATTACATGCTTTTTTAATGTATAAAAAGGAAGCATTTCAACCTCTGAGCATCTCTGTCAAAAATGTTTAATCTAAGTCTAATTGTTAGGGAGCAATTAGAGAAATCCAAATTAAGGGATGTTATGCACAACAACTGGCCTGAATTCTACCAAAAAGCCAATTATCAAACACAAAAGGAAACTATAGACACATAGCATTAGAGTTGGCCCTTTGTATCCATAAGTTCCATTTCTGAGGATTCAACCAGCCTTGCCTCAAAAAATAGTAGAGGCAAGTTGTGTCTGTACTGGACATGTACAAACACTTTTTCCTTGTCATTTATTTCTTTCCTGAACAATATGGTATGATAACTATTTATGTAGCATTCACGTCGTATTAGATATAATACTTAGGATTTGAAGCATACTTAAGGATATTATATGGAAATATGGTACCATTTTATATAAGGGACTTGAGCATCTGTGGTTTCTGGAATTCTTGTGTTCCTAGAACTAATCCTGCATAGATGCCCTAGGTACTACATATAATATAGTGATCAGATCCTCCAGATCAGAAAAAACAGTTTTCCTGTGGGATAGAGCTTCCTATTTCATTCTCTGGGAGAGACCATGCTGATCAACTTACGTGTTGTTGCTTGTTTTGGGGCTGACACTGCAGGACTCTGATTTCCTCCTGAATAGTCCAGTCCAGGCAGAGATCTCACAACTCCCTTTGTTGTCTTTTTTTTGTATAGATCAGAGGCAACAGAACTGAACTAAGGACACTCCTATTCTTTGGTATGTATTTGAAAACTCCTTGAAACTAGTTCTTTCTCTTAGTGACATTTGTAACTTGAAAACTTTATTATTTTAATTTATAAACTAAATTAGCATAGGCTGTGTGTATCCCTAGGCTAGGATTTATGCAGAGGGAAGCTACTAGATTTAATAAATTGACAACTATATTTTGTCCTCTGGATTTCCCTTGAAAATGGATTCTTGCTGATGATTAGATTTCAGGAAGAGAATTGTTTAGTAAAGCAATTTTTAAATTTATGAATTAATTTTTTTCTGCTCCGTTTAGGGTAAGGAGCATACCATAACTATCAAAGTACCATAGATACACAATTATGTGAAGACCGTTTCAAAAGCAACTGTGTGTTTAGATGCCCAAATGTAAATCAATGCTTTAGCAGATGGGATATTTATCAATTTAAACTTATTAATAATTAAAATAAAATATTTAGATTTAATAATTATAATATAAAAGTTAAGATTAAAAGGAATATCTTAAGATATTCTTGTCTCAAAAATTTATCCCTAATGATCTAGGCAACACTAAGATTCTGCAAATACATCACTAATTCTCACTCTTTTTATTTTCTATTTACAAAATAAATTTAGAAGACTTCTGTTTTAGCTCACGTCTAGAGCATTCATCTTTTCTTTGATTTAATTCTTGTTTTTAATAGATGAAACAATTCTAAGTAAAGCTTGCTGGGGAATTCAAGGAAAACATTCTTCACTTGTTTGTTTTTTTGAGGAAGGGTCTGTCTATGTAGTTCAGGCTGGCCTTAAACTCTCCATGTAACCCAGGCTAGCCTGCAACTCATGGCAACCCCCCAACCTCAGCCTCCTGAGTGCTGGGTTTACAGCATGTGCCATCACACCCAACTAAGGAAAGCATTCTTTTCACAGATATCTATAAAGGGACATCCTTTTATGACTTTATGGAATAAAACCAAAACTCTGATAACTGTTCAGAAAATTAGTTTATAAATTTATATATAATTTATTTTCTATGAGCCAGATTATAATGACAGTTACAGTAATCACTGTACTCCTGTATTGGTTAGAATTCTCTACAGGAATAGACTCAATATGAAATATACATGGAAGAGGATTATGACACTATCAGAGGTGGTGTAGTCCACAACGGCCACTGGCTGAAGAGCCAGAGGGTCCTGTAGCTATTCAGTCCAAGAAGGTGGAAGCCTCAGAACAAGAGCAATCAAGATGCAGCACCAGTCCAAGACTAAAGGCCCAGCAGCTTCCTGGAGATTCATTAGTGTGAGTCTATGTTGAAGAATACATGGAAAGACTGAAGAAGCAGGGCTCTGAGGGCACTAGCTAAAGATGCACCCACTCAAGCCATATGGAAGTTTTCAAATGCAAACCAACTTCCTCCTTCTTCCCTTTTACATACCATCCCTGCTGCAAGTGGGCCTTTCCTCTCAGTTTGCTGGTCTTCATGCCAGTTATCTCTGGGAACACCCTCACAGACACATTCAGAAGTGTGTTTTACTAATCTGCTAGGTGTCACTTAATCCAGTCACATTAACAATCAAGATTAACTGTACCAGTACTTGCTTTCTCTCGCTTCCAATTATGTTGCTGCCATCTTTGGAACATTGTTAGTCATGATACATTAATTACCATCTTGTTTTTTGGTGACTATTGCCATTTTTCTTTTCCTTTTGCAGTTATTAAAACTCATTCATTGTCCTGGTTGTCCAACTCACTGACATGAAAATTAGTTTTGGTGCATACCTTTGTTCTCCAGATGTCTTCCAATGTACAAATTCTTATTGTTTCAACATGGGTACAAAAGTTACACATTTTTTTTGATGAGACAATCAATAAAATTTTCATTTTGCTTTTGTAGTGAATTTTTATACAGTATAAAATTTGATATTTTGTTTAATAATTTTAAGTGATGTTTTTTCATGATCATACTCTTGTTTACAAAACAGGTTTTGTATTGACATAAATGGTGACTTTACCATTTTTAAAAGTTGTCAGTTACATTTTAGAAAAATATTTCTAACTCAGATTCAGCGCCTTCCCATCATGAAGGCTATCTAGTAAGAGCTTGGCTTGTTATCAGAAAAAGATGTGTTATCGATGGAAATCTGCATGGGTTAGAAGTAATATAAAAGTATCTTGTAATATTAAACTTCACACTTATGTAAGATGATACCCGATTATGTTCCAATGACCAAATTGGATAATTTGATTTTGTTAATTATTGTAGAAATTTTTACTATGAAAGAAGCCAGAGACAGAGAATAGTGCTGAGGAGGGGAGGCTCTGAACCCAAATGGCTTGGGTTTTGAATCTTTGACACACTTTACTTGCTGTGTGACCTTGGGCACATTAGCTAGCCTTTGTGTGCCTGTTCTCTTTACTTGTTCAAAGCTGATAGTAACCTATCAGCTGGTGCAAGGATTTAGTGAGTTCATATGAATATGGCTCTTAGAATAATTTCTGGTACATAATTAGGTGCTCGGTAAATGGTAGTGGTGATGGTGGTGATGGTGGTTAATGTTACCATCATCAGCAAGTGCATTGGTTTCTCTTGGAGACTTTTATCCATTTGGCTCTAATCCTCCAAATTTCTGACCTCTAAAGAGTGGAGTGAACCTTGCAATGACTGCTGTTCATTTCCCACAACTTCTTTCTTCAAGGATATTTATGGGTTGTCTTGTTCCCCCAGAAGCCAATATGAAGTCAAAACTCAGACTATTCACTGCTTTCTACTGAAATCAGAACTGTGGGTCTCACTTCTACCGCTGTTTTCCTCATTTTATAATCTCCATCTCCCCTTGCCTTACCCAGGCCATTATGCCCACATTCAAACACCTCTGGATCTCAGATTTTAATATAAAAGCGATTGTTATGATTCTGTCTCTCTGTCTCTCTGTCTCTGTCTCTGTCTGTCTCTCTCTCTCCTGCCAAAGCCATCTGTTTACCTAAGAGAAAGTCTTGGGGCCAGTGAGATAACTCAGCGGCATAAGCGCCTGCCTGGCAAGCATGAGGTCCTGAGTTCGACTCCTGGAACCCACATACGAAAAAAGGGCCAGTGATATCGCTCAGTGGCACGGGTGCCTGCTGGTGTGTGAGGTCCTGAGTTCGACCCCTGGTACCCACAAAAAAAAAAAAAAAAAAAAAAAAAGAAAATCTTGAAGCAACTATCAGGATGATAAAATGTCTTCCAGCTTGCCGCAAAAACACATGAAGATTTTCGTCTTTACTAGGTCACTAAGCAATGTTGAAGGAATCTTGTTGATCTAATCACTCTGATATATTATTAACATAGTTTTTAGTCTAAGTATGCATATTGGGAACAAACAATTCATATTTCGTTCTCATTCAAATGTGCCTAAATTTATAGCCCCATGATTATTTTGAGTTCTTCACAGAATTCTTAAGTACAGAATGCTTGTCTAATTATTTTGACATCTTCCTGCTGGGCAGTGAATATTGTGAAGTTTTATATGAATGCATTTTGAGCACGAGGTTATAGTTTTCATATTTTGCTTTCTTGCTGTGTCTGTGAAAGGTATGTTCTAAGACTTACTTAATTTTGGTTTATGTTACTAAGTGATACAAGGTGTCAATGGACTTTTTCTAGAACAGAATGTGTGGGGCAGTCTCATTCCTGTAATACAAGAACTTGCTCCAAGGATCTCTTAACTTATTTAAAAACAAATAATCTATGTTAAAATCTTGTGTGCTGGCAGTGAAGGGATAGGTGATCACATATGTTTTCTTTTTGAAGGCAAGTAAATGTTTTTGCACAAAATATAACAATGTGAACAGGATTGGGGACAACTGGGTTACCAAGTGAGAATTGGCTACTTAAATTATAGAGATTATTCTCTGAAAACAGAATCTGCAAGCTTTTCAAATTATCTGTAAGGCAGGTTAGATTTTGAGCTACTATTTTTTTAATTAACAAAATTTGTGCTTTCTTATATTTTGGTTAAAAAATATGGATATAGCTTTCTAAAGAATGGAATCCAGTCCTAAAAATGATAAAGTGTTATTTGAAAATCTCAAAATCTTTTGAGGTTATTTCCACAAATGAACAGGACATTTTCCCAGAAAGTTTTCTGCATTTATTGTTTGTAGACAGTGAAGAAAAGGGGCAGAAAAGGGACAAGCTTCTCAGGGAGCAAAAGTTTTCTTCTGGCCAGACAGTTTCATTTTTTCCTTAGTTTATAACCCTCAGTAGTGACATCAATCCTTTTTAAATAAAATCACCTTTCAACTAAAGTGGTAAAAAGGGGACTAATTACCTTGGGTAGATGTCAGTTTGCAGATACGTGAACTTGAAGAAATCTAGTAAACACACATTCAGATTTATTTCCACTCGTACTTGGAAGGCCTTTCTCCAATTCCCTTCAACACCCTGTGTTGCACGTGGGAGCACCAAGGTCAGTTTGCTGCTTGTTTCCTTACAGATGGTACTTTTTAAACCCTGTAACCTTTCAGAATCCTTTGTATATCTTTGAAATTCTGAAATTTCACAGGACATATTCAAGTGTGTGTCTTTTAAAATATGTCTGGCTGAGCATTTTGTGCATAGGAAGGACCTCCCCCACGAACATTTTCCTTGTCTTTTTGGACTCTGCATTCCACTGTTTTGGTTTTGTCCTTTATCAGTTCTCTCTACCGGGTAACCAAGATGATCACTGCTAACTCCACGTTTGCATTGCATTCATGGCTAAAATCCCAGGAAAAAAAAGAACAAGTGTCTTTCTCCAAATTCAGGCAGAATTTCCTCATTACTTTGACTCCGTTCCTATCCTCTTTTCTGAATTGGTCACGATGACGAATTTCTTCGTTTGTATCTTTTCTCCTCTTCAGTCTCTTCTCAGTGGGGGAACCAGAGCTGCTAATGTGTTTGTCAGATCAGAACTGTGCACAGCTTGCCTTTTCGTTTCACTTTAAGAAAAGCCGACAGTCTTCAGTAGTCACTGAAAAGACCACCGGGGAGCCGTGAGCCTTGGAATCTGGCCTCCCATAAACCCGCAGCGTCCTCACATCCTTCACTCAGCCTCAGCCACACTGGCCACCTGCTGGGCTGCACACACGCCCCGCCGACCCCAGTCTGAATTTGGGGCCTTGCCCTTGTTTACTAGATCAGGAGGATCCACCATTGGACGTTCACAGGGTGCTTTCTCACCTCTCTGAAGGATTCACTACCATACCCTCTGTTCAGGGAGACCATTCCTGTTCTATTTAAAATGGCAACCTTCTGAAATACTCTTCATTACTTTATTTCTCTCCATTTCTCTCCATCTCAGACACCATTTATTTTACCTATCTTCTTCTTTTTTTTTTTTTTTTTGTGGGTACC
Source organism: Erethizon dorsatum (assembly GCA_028451465.1). Classification (NCBI taxonomy): domain Eukaryota; kingdom Metazoa; phylum Chordata; class Mammalia; order Rodentia; family Erethizontidae; genus Erethizon; species Erethizon dorsatum. Next base: position 134,500,153 of record CM051823.1, on the reverse strand, counting down.
GGGGGGTCGACCTCAGGACCTCGCGCGCCAGCAGGCACCCGTGCCACTGAGCGATATCACCGGCCCCTTTTTCGTATGTGGGTTCCGGGAGTTGAACTCGGGCCCTCGCGCTTGCCAGGCAGGCGCTTATGCTGCTGAGCCATCTCACCGGCCCCCATTTTACCTATCTTCTTAATTGTCTGTCCTTATGAGATTTAACCCCATGAGGGCTGGAGCTTCGATCAGTTGCGTTCGGTATTACTGTCAGGCCTGAAAACTCTGGCTGCCACACCATCACCTGTACTTATTTGATGAAGGAGTGAATGAATGACTGGCCACCCTAGGCCCTGTGCTTGTCTCTGGGCTGGGCAGGCAGGGTTGATGACAGGCAATTCCATAACCTGGAAGAGGCAGTTTTTGAAGTGAAAGGAGCCAGTTAGATAAAAATGAATAAATGTCCAAATAAAAAACCTTTCTGGTAACCATTGAGATATGGACATTTGGGTTTGAGAGGTAGGGGATTAATAGGTGAAAGAAAGTTGCAGGCTCAGAAACACAGCTAATTTACCTATTGCTTAATTTTGAATTTGACTGTGTGTAATTGTCGTTATGTAATATCTTTAACTTTTAGATAAATTATGCCTGGAAAAATCATATAGGATAAATAATTTTCTCTGATTGCTTGAATAATTTTTTAATAGTATCAACTAGAATTTTTACTTTCACTGACTAATACATGAAAACATAAGTTAGACCTAGACAAAGATTTTATCTTTTAGAAAGTAAGATTACAAAAATGAATTATCAGGCAATCTCTCTATATTATTTGACTTATTCTTAATTATTTACTTGCATCCAAATGAAACTTTTGAAGTTAACAATTATAGATTGAATAATTGAAAGACTAAGAGCTGTAATTTGAAAGATTTTGTGTCTAATTTTTTCTCAATCTTACTAAAGTTCTATTTAAATAAATTTATTATTAACATATTTTATTAAATCTATAGAACTTCAGCAAGACTGAGCAAAAGTTAGACACAAATAAAAACTTTCAAGTTATAGCTTTTAACCTTTTGATTTTATTAATCTTCTCCATAGATTTCATCACTGATTTCTGCCTTTACTTTTATTACATTTTCCTTGGGTTTGCTATTATGTTACTGTTCTAATTTTATGTGTTGAGGCCTTTGCTTATTTGTTTTTTCTTTATTATTTTGGATAACTGTATTTGAAATATACATTTTCCTCTAAATTTCTTTAGCTATGTCCTTAAAATTTTTGCATGTATTTACAATGATGATGAATTCTAAATACATTTTTAAAAAGTTTTATTGTTATTAGTACATGTTTGCAGTACATAACGATGACATTCATTGTGGGGAGTTGATACGTGAACATAACACATCTTAATTCTTTTTACATCCACTTCCTTTCCCCCTTCTCCCCTCCTTCCATCTCGTAGTCACCTTCCTATTTGCAAAAGATTTATCTTCTTGTTTTCTGTTATCTATTTTTTATTTTTATCTTCAATTTATTTATATTTTGGGTTTCTTATATAATAGAAACCTTATGATGTTTAAGCTTGTGTGTCTGATTTATTTCACTTAACATTATGGTCTCAAAGTGCATCCATTTTCCTACAAATGACTCAAGTTTATCCTTCTTCATAGCGAAGTACTACTCCATTGTGCTCCATATCTATATACCATTCTTTATCCATTCGTTTGTTGGTGGACACAGAGGCTGCTTCTAAGATTTAGCTATGATGAGTTTTGCTGCTGTAAATGTGAGTGTGCACATATCACTGTAATACAATGGCTTTAACTTTTTAGGGAAGATAACTAGATGGGGAATAGCTGGTTCAAATAGAATTTGAGGAATCTCCATACTGATTTCCAGAGTGGTTGTACTAGTTTACATTATACCAATTATGTAAAAGTGGTCCTTTGGTTCTTTTTCCCACAGTCTTGCCAGCATTTGTTATTGGTTGATTTCTTTATGATAGCCATTCTTTCTGGAGTAAGATGGAATCTCAGTGTTGTTTTAACTTGTATTTCAGTAATGGCTAGATGTTGAATATTTTTCATGCGTTTCTTGGCCCTTTGTACTTCTTCTGAGAAGTGTCCATTCTTTTTAATTGCCTATTTTTGATTGGTTCTTTTATTTTGGGGGTCTAATTTTATTGAGTTCTTTATAAATTCTAGATATTAGTCCTCTGAGGAGTAGCTGGCGAAATTTTTTTCACATTCTGCAGGTTGCCTTTTCCCTCTGTCGATTGTTCCTTTGCTGTGCAGAAATGTGTCCATTTCATTATCTATTTATCTATCATCTATCTATCTATAATCTATCTACCTATCTATCAGCATCATCTATCTAATGTATCTCTATGCTAGAGCTAAAACTCAGGGCTTCATCCGTACCAAGCAAGCACTCTCTGACCGACCTATATCTGTAGCCCTACGTTTACTTTTTAATTCAAATATTTTTTATAATGTAAGATTTTGTTTTCAGATATACAGACTTTTAAAAGCTAAAATCTCATTATTAATTTCTATAATTATTGCTTTATATCCAGAGAACATTATCTCTGTTAAATGAAGCATGAATTTATCAAAACTCCCTTTGTAATATAGTACTTCATCAATTTTTTATATTGTATCATGTTTCTGGAAATGAATGTGTTATTCTGGTTTTCAAGTGTGGAATTCTATGCAACAATAGTCTGAATTTACTAATTTGTGTCAGTTGGATCTTGCACATCTGTATTTTTTTTGCTTGCTTAAGCTATTGATTTCTGAGAGGTGTGCTATAATCGCTTAGTTTTTATAGCTCTCTCCAATGCTATGAGCCATTATCGCTTAATATATTTTAAGGCAACATAGTATATATCAATGAAAGCTGTATTTTCTGACTTTATTTTTTAAAACAACCTGAAACATCCTATCTCTCTCTCTCCTCCCCCATCTATTTCCATGGATTCAATATCTTCTATTTTCAGATATTAAAATTGTCACCCCAGCTTTCTTTTAGTGTATGTTTGCCTGGGTGTCTGTTTTCATCTTTTCCATTTAACCCTTCATATCTTTCAGTTTTCTGTGTTTCTTTTCGGTAATATTTTCACTTCTCCTTTAAAAAAAAAACTTATTGTGAAATACAACTTACATCAGGGCTCACAAAACAAATCTGAACAGCTTATGATTTATCACAAAGCATAAAATCTTGCTATTACTTCTTGTGTCAAGAAATAACGCCGCTGGTACATTACAGTGCCCTCTTGTGCCCCTTCCAGTAAATAATTGCTGACATCTCCCAAAGGTAACCATTTTCCTACCATTTGTGGCCATTACATCACCCTTGCATTCCTTTGTAATCTTGTGACCCAAGTACACTTCCTTAAATATTATGAACTAGTTTTGCCTATTTTATACAGATGAAATCATACAGTTTATATTCTTTTGAATCTGATGTCTTTCACGGTTTTGTCACTGTGGATACTAGTTTTTCATTTATTTTTCCTAAATAATCCATTGTATGACTCTGCCATGATTTATTTCTTCACTCTCCTATTCTTAGTATTGGGGTTGTTTTTAACATTTTGGCTATTGTTAATGAAGCTGCTGGTAATATTCTCATCCATGCTCTCAGTGTACATATGGATACATATCTGAGTGATGCATTTACACCTAATAGTAAGGCTTATGCATCATAGACTATGCAAGCGATCCACTTTAACAGACATTGACAGTCTGAAAAGGTTCCCCACCTGCAGTGTTTGAGAGTTTTCATTGGCTCTTCAGCCTTTCCCACACTTGTGTCTTTAAAATTTCACTGTTTTGATGTTTAATGGTTTTTCACTACAATTTGTCTTTCATTTATCTGCTTGTTAATAAAGTTAAGTGCTTTATCTTATGTATATTGACTAATTAATTATCTTCTTAGAGAAATGTTTATTAAGTCCCCTCCACCATTTTTTCTTCATTTTTCTACCTGTTTTTGGAGGAATGTTTATATATTCTGGAAGTATAGATTTGAGCAAGTTATGTGTATTGCATATATCTTCTCTCATCCATTTGCTTTCACAATCCCTACTGTTGTGTCTTGATGAGTGGAAATTCTTAATTTTTGTGTGTTCCAGTTTATCAAGCTTTTCCCCTATGGTGAGAGCCAGCAGAGAAATAGCAATATTTTAAGTAAGTGATACTGAGATGATTTGTTTTTAATTTAGAAAATGAAATGATACTTATTTGAAGCCATATATAAATTAGTTCCAAGTAGATTGCATATTTAATGTACAAAGAAAAACAAGGAAACTTCTGGAAGAAAAGGTAGTATTATGACCATTTTATTTTATGATAATATAATTAATTGCAAAGAAATATATCTTCATAACTTTTAAAGAACATTATGCTCCAGTTTATGAACATGATACATCCTTTCACTTAGTCAGACTTTTTGTTTCTTTCCATACTGTTTTATTTTTTATTTATTTACTTATTTTTTATGTGTGTTCCAGGAGTTGAACTCAGGACCTTGCGCTTGCCAGCAAGCACTTGTGCCACTGAGCAGTATCACCGGCCATTTTTTTTCCTTTATGTGGGTTCCAGGAGTTGAACTCAGAACCTCGTGCTTGCCAGGCAGGCGCTTATGCCACTGGACCATCTCACGAGCCCTCTATACTGTTTTATAGATTTCTTCATAAAAGTCTTACACATCTTTTTTTTTTGGACTCATTTCAATATATTTGAAATTTCATGATGTTAATATGTATACATTTTCTTAGAAATTTTATTCTCAAACTATTGCTTATATGAAGATATGAGATTGATTTTTAACATAATGGCCGTGTATATAACAACCTTCCTAGCTCCACACATTATTTTTAATAATTCATGTACAGATTCATGCTACGTGTAAAATAATACCATCTGAAAATACTGACAATCTTAATTTTTTCTCTTTTAATCATGGTAACTCTTACTTTTTTTTTTTACTTAATTTTTGGTAAATGTTTGGAATACATGAAATTTACATTTGTTTTGGAGACTTGGTATATATATATATATATATATATATATATCCTTAAGATTTAATATGTCTTAATCATTTTCAGTTAACTTTCCTTCCCTTTCTCTCCTTTTCTTTCTTCCCTTGGTCCCCTTATCCTATTCCAAAAAGTCTACCTTTGTTTTACTCTTTAATTTATGTATAACTGGGTTTCTCATATGACAAAAACATCCAATATTTAACTTTCTGTGTCTGAATTATTTCACTTAACATTATGGTCTCAATATACATCCATTTTCCTACAAATGACTTAAATTCATCCTTCTTTATGGCTGATTAAATACCACTGTGTATGTATACCACATTTTCTTTATCCATTTCCGCTTTGATTGGTATCTAAGTTCTTTCCAGAGCTTAGCTACTGTGAATTGTGCTGCTATAAAAATGGGTACGCATGCATCACTACAGTATGTATTTTTTTAACAGTACTTCTGATACAATGTTGCTTAGTGATAATGAACATCTTTGGCTTATTCCTGATATGGCAAGAAAAGGCTTTAATATTTGATCATACCATGTGAAGGAAGATGTAAGAACTTCCTTACTTACTGAAAATAGCAAGTAAGAACTTTGTTTTGTCCATGTCAGGCATTTACAAAGGGATTGAGAAGGGATTTGCAGTTCGTTCTTTGGTACATGTGGCATTAGTTGGGGTGGCTCTAGCCAGGAGGTTTACTTCCAAGATCAGTTTTTCACCCACACATCTGGAGCCTTGGCACCCCTAGGGTTTTTCCCCACACGCATTCCACCACCTGGGCCCGTCCCCAGGGCTTGGTTCTTCATAGCATGGCAGTGTCAGAGTATTCAAACTCTGCAGTGTCAGTCAGGCTTCTGCTGGTGTACCTGTTCCTCTTTCAGATCTCAAATCCTATGAGCTTGAGCCCATGAAGTCATGTAAATTACAATCGCACAAATTTCAATTAAATTATTTAATTGAAAAACAATTTATAAGCCACACTTTTAGCATAACCAGATTTTGACACAATGAGGTAGAGAAAAAATAGATGATTCCTTACATTTTGGGATGACAAACGTTTAGTTTTGAAGTTAGAGGGAGTTATCTAGGGCAGGGAGTGAGAGTGTGTGTGTAAGCTGGGGCAAGGACAACACAGTGTGTAGGTGAAGAGTGCGTGAGAAAGTGAGTGTGCCCTGAAGAGAGTGGGTGGACCACAGGAAGCTGAGCGGACTACAGGAAGCTGGATGGAAAAATGTCTTTGACTTTACCTAATTAAACAACTTATAGACAAATGGAAAATCTTGCACACAAATTCTATAGAGAAATGGAAACAAACAAACAAAAAAAGCACATACGTGTTCAGGGAAAGGTGAACTAAAGTGGTTGAACAATTCCAATCTGCTCTAATTTGTGCATCACTTCTTGGAACTTTATTCAGTGAGACAATTTAATTAAAAATAAAAGAGCAAGGCTTTCTTGAGAAAAAAAAAACACAAATTACTCTTCTGTAAAATTTAGATTTTCTAGGAGACATTGGTGGTTCAATGTAAAATTTAAATTTTCTAGGTTTATGACGCTATTAGCTTATAAATGCTCTATTGAAATAAAATAAATGTTAAATTACAGAAAATGATGCTTTAGTCTTTAGTTTCAAGCTAAATGTACTTACCTGGTTTTCCACTAGATGTCTCTTTGCATACATGATACAATTCCAGAGAAAACTAAGCTACTTGTGCAGGCGTTAGCTACACAGATCGTCTTAAAAAATATCTCCGCTTTGGAGGTAGTTAAGAATGCCTTTAACAGAACAGTTCCTCTTAAAGAATAAAATAGTTTGTCTTTGTTACTTCTCTCCCCTTTATTTTAGAAACTTAGGAGACACAATTGTCAGCAAGTGCAAACTTCAGATCTCTGTGCCTGTGTTGTTAGCAGGGTAATAGGATGGAAGCCATAGGTTCAACAATCTGCCGATTTAGGATTCCAACTAGCAAACCCACATTATTTATAAATGAAGCCTCAATAAGAATTTGCACATATTCCAAAATAAGCTGTGTTTTGCTGGCCAGTGCTTCTTTCTAGGAGCTGTATACCCTTCTGGTCAGACTTCATACCACCCAAGGGCAGCTGATCTGCGATTCCACATGTAACCCTTTGGGCAGCCACATTACAAATCTGAGTAACATTTGGCACTCTCTGAATTGTCCACATGTGTCAGATAGCCTACCAACTGTGACTGTCCTAAAGTTGAGACAAGGTCAGCCAGATATTTATTAAGTGCCTATTGTATATCTAGCCTGTGTTATGTATAAGAATTATTGGATTCAACACTGAGATACCATCTCACCCCAGAAAGAATGGCTACTATAAAGAAATCAACTAATAACAAATGCTGGAGGGGCTGTGGGGAAAAAGGAACCCTTCTTCACTGTTGGTGGGAGTGTCGACTGGTACAGCCACTGTGGAAGTCAGTGTGGAGATTCCTCAAAAAACTAGGGTTGGAGGTCCCATTTGACCCAGCTATTCCCCTTCTGGGCATCTTCCCAGAAGAATTAAAAACATCGTACCACAGCGATATATGTGCACCCATGTTTATAGCAGCACGATTCATAATAGCCAGATCTTGGAAACAACCCAAATGCCCATCAACTGAGGAATGGATAAGAAAGATGTGGTATTTTTATACAATGGAGTACTATTCAGCCACAAAGAAGGATAAACTGGAGACTTTTATAGGTAAATGGATGCAACTTGAGAAAATACTCATAAGTGAAATAAACCGGACGCACATGTGTAAGCATCGTATTGTCTCTCTAGTATGAGAAACTGAAAGAGTAAATAAGATCCAAAATGTACAATAGACACGGTGAATCAAAAAGAAACTGGTCAATAGGAAAGAGAGACTGGAATAGGGAAAAGAAAGAAGGGAGAGGGAAAAAAATTGTATATATATATATAAGATGGTTAAGATAGATACACTACCAATTTTACTTAGTTCATTGAAGAGTAAGGTTTGAGCCAATAATGTTTGGACAATTGAATGCTAATGTCTGGTATCCTGAATAACTAACTTAAAGATAATAATACGTAATGCACTGACCATTGTTACCCTCATATTATGTTGTTTTGAAAATTTGTTCTTTTTTTGATTTGTTTTGTTTTTTCTTCTCTTTAAAATAAAAAAAAAGAATTATTGGATTCATTCATTCTTTAAGGATGCAGCAGGATTTGCTGTTTGTAAAACAATCAAGCATGGTGCTAAGGAGAATTAGAAACAGCAAAGCTTATTCTAAGAGCATTGCTGATTACCTAAGCTTCCTGAAGTCTGAAGACCTGAATTCAAATTCTGGCTTTATAATTTGTTAGCTACATAAACTAGTCTACCTGTTCAGCATGGCAGTTTATCTGCAAAGGAAGATGTAATATAACTTCACAGAGTTGTTGTGAATACTGAAAACAGTTTGCAATAACCCTGCTCAATATCATTCTAAGAGCCTCCAAAAAGAGTCACTCTATTTTTGATAAGGGCAACATTTCCCATGATTATTATATAGCTGTGTGGTGGATTAATTAATAGTTAACTTGTAACACCCAGCTGAACTGAATCAGTGTGGTTCTGGGGTGGAAGGCCCACCTGAGGATTGCTGCCAACAGCATAAAAAGAGAGAACTGGAGGGAAATACGTGGTGCTTTGGATCCTCCTGGAGAAGCTTGTCACTCTAGTTTTCCTGATATGAACTCAGCTCTTCTCATCATCAGAGGAGCTCCAGTCCTCACTGTCGCTGAGGATGGCTGTGGTTCTTTCTAGGGGGAGCTCCGGTCCTTACCTTGAGCATCACTTCCTGGCTCCAGTGCAGATCCCTCAACCTGCTGTCTCAGATCCTTCATCCTGCAGAATTTCTAGCATCCACCACTGACCTCTGGGCCTTCCCAGTGCAGATCCTTGACACAGACTTGCATGAGACATTGTGGTGCGTTCTAGGCCTCCAGTTGAACTCATGGTGGACACTGCCATAGACTCTAGGTCTTCAGCTGGACTTGTGGAGGACACTGCCATGAGATCCAGGCCCTCAGCTGGATTCTTTGGGTTTTAGAGTGTGGACAGATCTCCTGCACTCTTTTGCATTTGACTTTTTGGGTGAATATTACTATAAAATAATCCTATAAATTACGTGTTCTGTATTAAATCTTTTCTTTCGTAAACCCTGACTACAACAAGCTGTTTAGCTGCTTATGGTCTCTAACTTTCTGTTTGACTAGGCTTTGGGCACTACCTTTGCAAAATGATAAAGCAAATTACAGTGATATTTTCTGATGAAAGAGCTAGCCAGACATAAGGCTCCAACTCCAAGCAATGTGTACAAACCGCTGGTAAACTGCTGTTATATTATTATAACAATAATATATATATTTGTTTTCCTTGTTTTGGTCTCCTTCCAGTCAGCAATGGTCCCACTGCATAGATCCCTGCTGCATGGGTTATCTATTCATTTTGGTGAAAACAATGTTGAGTCAAATTTTGGCAAGGCTGAATTACAGTGATTGGCTGCCTCAGAGCAGTGTACACACTGTCCAGATTTCACCAAGAAAAACATACTATTTTCCATGGAGAGAAAATATGATTATTATTCATTTGGAGAAACTGAGGGATGAAAGTTGCAGAAGGTAAAGGCCATCATTTGCCATGCTTCTCTGGCTCATCTTAGAATGCTGCATAGGGTCTTACCCTTACAGGCTTCATTGAAGTGTGCTTGGGAATCGGGTGTGGTTACTTCAGGGCTGTGTGGTGGAGACCTGGTGGAAACCATGGTGAGATCATGGGGCAGACCTTAGTAGGCTTAATAATTGATATCTTACATAAAGGTTACCAATGCCTCCTGTGCCTGGTGCCCCTTGCCTTACATGATGTAGTGCTTGGGGCCAGGCTAAACCTTTGAGGGCATTCCTTGGGTTTCCATCACAAATCTCTTATTATTGGATGTAATGATTAAACGGTTAGTTTGGATATTAAAATGTCTGGCTCCTAGATGTTCCTTGGATCTGGAGATAGTTTAAGAGGAGGCAGGTGTGACTACAAGTTTTATCTGCATTGATGGAGAAGGGCTACCACTAGGGTGTATTTGTGTGTGGGGTATACGTATTTGGAGGGAAATACAAATATGCTTATATAAATAATTTGAGTCAGTGAAAGTGAGCAGGCTAGTCCTGTTCTGCAGGACCAGCTGGAACTACTGCTTTTCAGGCTGGTGCAATGGAACTTTAGACAACCATGAGGTGGATAAACCCTGTGGAAATGAGGCCCAGTGCTACTTGGGGCATGTGACTGCTCCCAGGAGCTGGTGAAGCGAGCACACCTGCCCATGTCAGGTGCTTGGAGAAGCATCTGTTGCACTGCAGCTGGTGGCAGGTCACCACTTGTCCCAGCCTAAGGGAATGCTATGAGTGTTGACCATAATCTTAAAATGGTGGGTTCAGGAAGGCTGCAGAAGGGCAAAAGAACAGGGTAGCTGAGCAACTCGGGGGAGCTGCATTCTTCCCAGAGGGGCATGGCCAATAGCCATTTGTGTCTGGTAGGTTCTTCCAGAGGACAAGAGAGGCAGATTTTATGAGATTTCTTGCAGTTTGGAACCTGGCTGTTACTATGGTAAAATGGTCTGCTGGGAGCAAAGATTGACAGAGCCTCAAAAAAGGGTTTTTATCCCCTTTAGGGTTTGTGGATTTTGTTGTCTGAGCATTGATCGTCAGGACCGACAGCATCTGTGGGAATGCATGGAGGAGAAGGAAGGAAGGGGCCTGCCAATCTCCTTGGATGATGTTTTCCAGGATTTTAATGGTGTTGAAAATAAAGTAATTTAAAGCATCACAGTTTCTCTGATAAAAAAAAAAGCTGTGGTTCTTAAAGCCATCTGTCACTTCATCGGCAAAGTGGAGAGAACAGAAAAGAGGTACCACAAAATGTGGGGGAAAATAATAAAAAAGAGAAAGAATTTTCTAAAGCAAGTGGGAAAATGGATTGGGATCAGAATGATAGTTGAAGCTTATATTAAAAAAGAAAAAAACCGTGAAATAATCTGGATAAATCATTTTCCCCTCCACAAATTCTCTGGAGAAATTCACAACCTCTAAATTACCCCAGTCTGTACATCACTGTACACATGCTAATGTGGAGATCAGCTTGCATTTTGTTTCTTTCTCTTCTGTTCTGACAGGAGAAACCTCTTGCAAATTGGCAAGACTAATGGATTATTTCATTCCTTTGCCTTTGCACGTGAGCCATGATGCATTTTCTCCTCTGCTTTCCATGACCCTACTATGAGGTGTTATCATTTAGCAGCAAACACTTGCTTACAAACAGCTCTTCTTGACAGTTAAGGGCACTCTTGCTCCCAGATGTCTCATGCTTTTTTATGATTGAGACTTTTGCCTCAAGAATGACCAGTGTTTCCGCTAGCCTTGATTTATGGATTAACAATGTACAGTTTTTGGCCCACATTTATACACTTTCTATAAATTCTTTTGTTGCTCTGATGATGTTAAATGCTGGCATTATAATTTTAGGGGATAAGCAAGTTATGAATTAATCTGTGGCTTTTAAAAAATTTAGTTGAGAGTTGCATTGTTTTCACTTAAGGATCTGGGAAAAAAAGAGAATAAACCTAGCCCATGTTTTATTTCAAATGGGGAATCATTTCTAAATCATTTTAGTCATTTAATATCTTTGAAACATTAGGCATTGTGCATAGTGTATGGCATTATTCAAAGGTTAGGGAATTATTAGGGAATAACCAAGACAGTTGCTTTTAGGTCAACTGAACCTACGAATCCCTTTAATGAAATTTTTTAATTCTTAAAAATTACCAATTATACTACCTTTCTTTATATATAGAGCATTTGTTTCAAAGTTATAATATTGATTTACTTTCTGGGTTTAAAATGATGTAGGACAGTAGTCCTTATTTCTGACTTAAGTTACCAAACAACTTCTAAAATTACTAGAATACCCTTGGTTTCAGAAACACATAGTTTATGTCTAACCCAAAATAGAATGATGCTTCATTAGGTATTTCCTCTGTGAAATTAATTTTATTATTCATTTGATAAATTACGTTTTCTACTTTTTAGTTGCAGAGATTACCAGGAATGCATTATAATTCACTTCACAAAGTTAGTAAGTATGAATGACTTCACTGAGTTGAAAGATTGTTTCATGTTTTTGTGTCTTAAGGAATTATTCTTTAAAGAAGATAGCAGCCATAAATATGACTGAGAGAACTGTTCCCTTAAGCTCTGTAATAAGGCACCCAAAATATCTGTGGGAGAATCAGCTGGGGAGTTGAATCAACCTGGAAATATGAAAGCTATTTTATTTGATGAAACCTGTTATTGTACTTGCTCAAATCCTTAGCTATGTACTAATTCTATTAGGAAGAACAGTTTTGTATTACGAAGCTGTTTCCAGATAATCGCTCCCATTTTAGGCAATTGCTCCCACTTACTGTGCATAGACTGCTCTGAGCGTTTTCCATGATATTTCATTTTCATAAGGCTCTATAAGTTGGTTATTATTACAGTATTTCTGTGTAACATGAGACATCTGCTATTCAGAGAAATGAAGCAATTTTCATACGTTTTCACATTTAACAAGTGGCAAAATTGGGATTTAAATGTAAATCTGTTTCGAATCCACATGCTTTAGTGCAGCAGTTTTGAAACATTTTTTTTATCTTGGGCCCACAAAATAACCCAGAACTCCATATACCCCTTATACTTTTAATTGTCACCTAAGGGTTTCATCAAACATGTAGTTGACAAAGATGTGGTTGTAGTTTCTGGCATATTATAAATCTTGACCTTCACCTATGCAATACAAATACCACAGAGATTTTATAATTTCATCATTTTTAAAACAGTAATCTTTAGGATTTGTAAATTTTATATCATTCTCTTTTTTTTCCTGGAACTCAAAATTTTATTCAAATGTTCCTTGGATTTTTATTCTATTATGAAATATTTTCATGCTTTGAAATTCTATATTGATAATTTTACTGTATGTCTATGTGAAAAAGTATGTATTTATGTTGAAATTAATTTTTTACAATTATGTAAACAAAATGATTTCAGTTGAGGTGAGTTATAATTATTATTGGTATATAATTTGACAAAAACCATGAAGTTGTTACACATTTTGACCAATAATGTTAATTTAAGAGATAAAGAGATAAATAGATTAGAGATAGAGATAAATAAAGAGATAAGAGATTTAAGAGATAATTTAAGAGATAAATAATTTAAGAGATAAAAGAGATAAACAATGTACATTATTTACTGACATAAATGTCATTTTTCCCTAATTATAGATAATATCTATGAGTAAATATTATTTATTGCTAGAATGAATTCAAAACCAATTTTAATTCTACCATTGGTGTTTTGCATGCAGGGGCTTAGAAGTATTTTTCACATAAGAAAACACATTGGGATGGAGAATTTTTTGAACTCGTCCAAGTATATGTGAATTATCACATGGTGGTTTATCATAACTATTATTGTATTTTCAATGACCAACAGATGGTTCAAATAGATTTTGATGTAATTTTATTGAAAACAAAAATTAGAAATCTTTTGATTTACAGAAATGCTCTACCAGCTAAGTGTGGTGGCACACACCTCTAATTCCAGCACTTGGAGCCTGAAGCTGGAAGATGGTAAATTTGAGGCCAGCCTGGACTACACACCAAGTTCAAGGCCAGCCTGTATTACATAGAAAGACTGTCACAAATAAAAGCATTTTATTACACTGTCATTAGGTTCTTATTCATGTTTAATTTCTGGTAATACAAAAATTCTTTATCAAGATGTACCAAATAACCAGTAGTGCTTCTTTTAACTAGTAGGTCACCCAGAAAGGGAAAGGGATACCAAAAAATAACTACTTTCAAAACACTATTGCTAGCATCATTATTTTTTCATAAACCACTTTCATTGTGCACTTTGTGTATATTTTTGTCATTGCCTTGGAGTGACATTTTTAGCCCATCAGCAGGTGGTTACTAAGTGCCCTGTAACTAACTTAGCTGAGCCAGGTCTTGTTGTCTAAACAATGAGCAGTACTTACCTGAATTTTCATGACCACCATTTCACTCCCCAGTTCTTCCTGATTATGGCTATGTGCTTTGTATAGAAAAGGAAAAACAAGAACTGAGCTTAGATTATTTTTGTTCTTCTGTCCTAAATTATCTTTGAACCACTTTGGTGACATCTGAGATTTCATATGTGTCAACTACTTCAAGAAATAAAGTACTAAATCTCCAAAATCAATAACAAGGCACTCAGAGCCTCCACATAGGTGTATTCATTCTAGCTGCTCTCCCATACCAGCTCTCCCCTCGCCAGTGACTGCCTGTGATTTCCACCCTTTTATGCTTTGACTGACGGTAGTTTGGCACTGGCGTGGTTTAATTTCAATATCTTACAGATTTAGAAATAAATTTGTAATGGGATATTCATGATAGTAATGTTCCACAAAACAAAATTTGGAATTTATAGGTTTTCTTTATAGAAATTCATGGATAGTTTAGAGATTTTATTGTCTATTTCATTCATTTACTCAACAGCTCTGTATTGAGTCACCATATGTACAAAGACTGGAGATGTAGCAGTAAATATGTGAACAAGACAAGACACAGGTATGTTTTATTATGGTTAGGAATCAAATAGTAAAAGAAAATTGAAAGTTAATCATTCCCTAAAATGGTGAGAACATCTATGTATAAAAATAAGGTGCCATGAAAACATGTAAAAAAGCATTGATCTCTCACCAATATCGAGGAAGGTTTTATTGGCTACGTGACATTTGATCAGAGGGTTGAAAAATGAAGTGCTATAGCCATCTTGAGTAGGGACTTTTGAACAAAAGCATACACAAGGGTGCTGAGATTAAGAGAAATATTTTAAAGATTTTTTTTTAAGGGTCAGTGAGTCAGGGAGATGGAGAGACATACAGAAAGGATCCAAGAAAGGGCTGAAGAGGAGACACAAGCAGATGATTCCAAGCCTGTCTTGTAGATTTTCATGATTTTGGTT
Source organism: Erethizon dorsatum (assembly GCA_028451465.1). NCBI lineage: Eukaryota > Metazoa > Chordata > Mammalia > Rodentia > Erethizontidae > Erethizon > Erethizon dorsatum. Next base: position 134,485,074 of record CM051823.1, on the reverse strand, counting down.
TTTATCTCAAGATCAGTGACCATTGCAGGGATTCAGGGAAAGAAGTGCACAATCAGATGTTCATTGAAACAAACCTCACTCTGGGCCAGAGGGAAAATTGTAGCATGATCTAAATGCTCCTGCAGGGGTCCAGGAGAGCGAGAGTTAATGCCTTTGGGTGGGGTGATGGTTCAGGCAGGGCGGACACCTACAGAGATGGTTAGGTTGAAAGCAGGCATAGTGTGCACAGAATAAGGTCCCTTAGCATCCTAGGAAGCTTCATAGCAACGGCTACAGCAGTGTATTTTCAACAAGTGCCAATGCTAAGAGGATGAAGTAGAAGGGAACTTCTATTCTTGTCCTCCGTTCTTTCTGCCAATGCTGGGCACTTTTCTTTCTAGAAATATTACAGCATGATGGGATTCAGAATTCTACAGAAATAAAATCAACTGAAAGTGTGTCGTATTAGTTTAAAAGTCATTTAAACATTTCACCTACTCTATACACGTCACTGGGCTATGCAGTGGGGCTATGCAGGTTTTGGCCCCTGCATTTAGCATCTCACTGCCCAGCAGTGTCCACAGAATTGTGGTGCGATGCTGTTCCCACATGGTGTAGGGACCAGCAATGCTCTCCAGATCCTTATTGTTCCCTTCAAAGAACTGGACGGAACATCTGGTGAATGTGAAAGATTAATATTTATTTATGGCAAAAATAAGAATAAGAAAAGGAAAAGAAGCACAAGAACAGTGCTCAAAGAGAAAAGGGTGCTTGGAAGGAAAATGAAGATACGTCCTGAAACGGATGGATCACTGCAAGAACAAGAGGGCAGGGGCACAAAGTCAGTTGCTGCCATCTTCTTTCATAGATGACCCAGGTGGTCCCACTTGATCTCGTGCTAGCAGACTGGTGTCAGGTGCTGAGCTCAGCTTGTGCTCCTGTCAGAAGATCGATATCTGGTGCCAGGTGTGGCTGTGTTCTTGTGTCAGAAGGTCGGTACTGGCTGCAGGGTTGGGTTTGATCTCGTGTCAGGCTCAGGAGCTGCTGCTCTGCGCCCATGGTTAACAAGTCTCCTCACGTGGCAGGTTGTGCCCAATTGCTCCAGCCACGTTGCCATGCCCTAGTCTCTTGCCTCAATACTATGGTCATGGGGATTCGTTCATGAACAACACTGTGTAACAAACGTGGGAGAGCCGGGATAGCCCCTGTGGCGGTTCTGAGAGCAGGTTCTGAATTCTGGCTGGAATTCAGCACATCCATTTACTAACTTTCTCATCTAAATTGCTAGACTTTCCTCACATAAGACAAGGAGTTAATAATAGTACAGCACTTATAAGGAGCCTCTGACATTATGTGGCATGGTTCATAAAAATTATCAGGAGTTTTGGCACAGAGCAACTGCTTAATAAACCCAATAAAGCTAGCTATTTCTATTGTATTGTTACAGGGAAAAGGGCAAATAGCCATCTGGGTCAAGTGAGAGAAGTATTCACAGGATGCTCTATATATTAAAGATACATAGCCACCCTTCCCTAAACGCTAACTTAAAGAATTGACATGTTTTAGATTTTTGAGGATTTATTATGTGCTATGAGCATTGTAATGCTATTTCATTTAATCCCTATCCAACCCCCAAATGAAACACCATTATCCCAGTTTTAAAAATGGTTGTCGTAAGCCTCCAAAATATCGGTTCTTTGCCCAAGATTTCATACAATAGTGAGTTGCCAAACTGAAAATTTAAGTCTAACTTAATTCAGTACAGAGTGTTTAACATTAACTTTTACAATATATTTCCTTCTTTACCTAAAGGTGCTGCTGAATTTACCTTTTGGTTATAATGTATTCTCTCAATCAATGAATACTAAAAATACACTGCTATGGAGTCAATAAAATTTTTACAGCATTCTATCTGAACATTTTTATTTTATAAACAAAAGTTTATTGTAGAAAATAAAAACATAGGGGAATAAAAATCATGTACAGGTTATTCCAATTAACATAGATAATTATTATAGGCATTTTCTGGAAATATTTTGAGACCTTTTTCCCGGTGCATTGATGTATGGGTGTGGTGTGTGAAAAGCTATATTTTTATGGCAAGATAAATGGGCTCAGTCTGTAGCTATTTTTAATTAACAATATATTTCAAAACTCTTCATTTTCTATATGGTCATTCTTAGCACAGTTCATGGCATGTAGTAAAGGCTCATGAATTCTGGTTGCAATTAACATTGTCATTGTAACTGTAACAGCTTGCCTCCCCCTGAGCCTGTAATAATTTGATATCCCAATAATATGTAGGAATATTCTTTTCAATACACTTCTACCTCTTCCTTGGCCTCTGTCACTTAATTTTTTATTTTTTGCCAATTTTGAAGATTAAAAATGGAATTACATTGTTTTATTTGGCATTTATCTTACTATTAATGGTTAAGCATTGATCATGTATTTTTTTTTGTTTTTCAAATTTTTCATTTATTTGTTCTTCTTTTACTTTGCTATTCTTTTCTTATTGGTGTGTAAGAATTCTATGTCATGATTTTTATATGTTAAGTGCATATTACAGATACTTCACCAGCTTGTGACTTGATTTTTTAAGTTTATGTGTTAGGTATTAGGTTTTTTCTTTAAATAAGTAAGTTGAAAATTAAGTAATTAAATTTAACAATCTTTTTGTTTTATTCTTTTGTATTTTACAAATGTCTTATACCTACATGTGCAATATAATACATTTTTTTGTAGTGATGAAGATTGAACTCATGAATTTATGTTCATGCTAGGCAAGTGCTCTACTGCTGAACCACATCCTCACATAATATGGCATTTTTGACATCAAAATGTGGCACGTATTTTTTAAAAGCTAGGGCTACTGGGGTTACCTATTAAGTCAAATGGGACATGAATCTGTACTTGTGGTATCAATGGGAAGAAGTTAAAAGGTTCTCGGGCCGGTGAGATGGCTCAGCGGCGTAAGCACCTGCCTTGCAAGCGCGAGGGCCTGAGTTCGACTCCCGGATCCCACATACGGAAAAGGGGCGGGTGATATCGCTCAGCGGCACGGGTGCCTGTTGGCGCACGAGGTCCTGAGGTCGACCCCCCGGTACCCACAAAAAAAAAAAAAAAAAAAGGTTCTCTGCTTCTGGGAGAGTTTCAGTGGCTTGTGGATCTTTAGCAAGTTTCTTGTTTGTCAAAATTTGAAAATATGAGGGTTTTTTTTTTTCCTTTTGTTTTCTCAAAAGTGTAGTGTCCTGTTTTACAGGTAATCCACTACAAAGTGCAATACATCAAAAAACTCTCATCTTGGTAGTTCATTTAAGACTTCTGAGGCAGGGGATTAGTTATGGTTTTGAAATTGGATAATAGCAGTGACTACATACTTCCAAATCTTCCACAGTGTTTATTATGAAGAGGAAAATATTCTCACTTCTCAAAAAATCATGCATGGGATTAAGTGTATAAATCCCATGTGTGTCTTGTTTGTGGACTTGAAAGAATACTGACAAATGTTCAGATGAAATTCTGTGTTATTTTAGTAACTCAACTTTAAACAGGTGGCTTATTGAGTTCCACAATAAGAAGCCACTTAATGAATTACCTGTATTATAAAATTCATCAATTACAATAGAAGTACCCTCTTCCTCTACTTAAAGAGATGCATGAGTTCATGAACATTTTAAACCCACACTTACCTGAAAATATCTTTTTCTTTTCCAGCTTTTGTTTCTACTGGTCTAATATCATAAATGGCTACTGATGGCAATCCTCTTGTAAGTATCCTTTGGAACACCCTGGGCTTTAGATACAGTCAGATGGATGAATAAGTGAAATAGTAGACAAGTTGATTTTAAGTTTGGGTCTCTATTGTCCCCCATTTCATTAGCCACAATGGAATCAAATGACCCTACTTTTATGTTCCAAGGTCATATAATCACTAAGCATTTAAGAATTCTGATTATTTAAGATCAAGAAGTATAATCATGTACTGAACAAAAGTTATTGCTATGTTGTAAAGAAACGCCAGCTATGGTATTAGTACAGCTTCTCAGGCAACTACTATTGGAAAAATTGTGTTTAAATAATTATATTGAAATTGTGGTTTAAAAAAAATAATTTTATGGCCATAGGTTTGTCTAAGATAGGTATGTGAATTGAGCAAGTGTATTATCTGTATTAGATGAGAAAACTTATGCAAGGAAAATTTAACTAGTTTATTTATTACTTATTATTATTATTTGTACAATTTAGATATACATAACGATCACATTCATCACAGGGAATTTGTACCTATACATGATAGATCTTGGTTCCTCCTTTTTCCCATTCCCCTCCCCTCCCTTCGACCCCTCTTCTCCTCCTTATTTACAAAGCTTTGTTTCCATTTTATCCTTCTTTTTTCATTTTTTTCTTTTCCCTTCCTTCCTTTCCCCTTCCCCCCTCCCTACTTTGTTTTATTAACACGGAATTTCTAATAGAAAGGGATGTGGAGTGGTGTGGGATTGTGTAGTGTGCATCTTTTGGCACATCTAATGACTTCGTGATGGAGGCATAGGACAGTGTTTGGCAGCAAAGCTAAAAGCTCAAAGCAGAACCAGAAGTGATGCATCAGGAAAAGAGTACAGACTTCCTGCCAAATTGGGAATGTGGACAATGGTTTCCTGGTACAAATTAGACAATGCCTGTCACGGCAGGTTTCAGTAATAGTGATGGAGGAATGGAGTTAACTGGACAGCTCCTGGAAGGAACACTTTACTAAAAAGCAGGGCAGCTGATAAATTCCCTGCTTGGCTTCCTAACAATTTCTTATCCCAGAAATACAGAAGGCAATGAAAGCACTTTAAATCTGGTGATAATTTTGAATAAGGAAGAAAAGCTTGTTAGTGATGAAAAATATTGGAAATTTTGGGAGTCAAGAATGAAAAAATTAATAATGAAAACAAATTATAGTCAGTCATGTATTGTTAGAAATTTGTCATCTAAATTGTGGAGAAAAGGAAGTTGTGATCTTTTAAACATTAATGGTTAGGTATATTTTGATAATAGAATGTGAGTCATTACAGTGATGATGAATAAGAGGAAGAACTAGGAGAATAAATGAGGCTGAAGTAAGAGACTTGCTAGGAGTTTTTGTAAAAGCAAATTTGCAGGGTAATAAAAGAAGAGCTTATGGTCAGTGGTAGAGCAAATTCATATCACAGATCTGTAAAAATGGTCAGGAAGGCTGATGTTCAGAATGACTGAAGTTCATGAGAAAATTTTAAAAGAAAAATATATGTGCTTATAAGCATATGTATATATGTTGTATATGTATAGGACATAGAAATGAAAGAAAGCATTAGGATTGTCAGAACCTTGGGAAAAGTGGTGCAATGTTTATCACTTGCATTGCTTCACCTTTTCCACTGAAAGAATCTGGTCTTCTAATGGGAGGAAGTTCATCTTTTGTGTTTAAGAAGAAATGGAAATTAAGGCAATAAGAGAACATGTAAACACTTTAATGAATTCATTTATCCATTGAAATGCTCATTTAATTTCCAGCTAGATTCTATCCTGTATCAAGATAAGAAATGGAGACTTAATTGAATTTAGACAAGTTAAAATCTCCACATCTTAAAAAAGCTATAACCTAAGTTTTAGAATAAAGATCACAGACCATATCACCAAGGAACTAGCATGACCCATATCTTCCCCAATCTACAGCCATTACTGCTGCAACATATAATCTGCTTCCATTGGTCCTGGGCACAAATGAATTCTGTTTGTTAATGGAAACTGGCTATTTAGGCATCGTTCTCATTTCACGAGCCATCCACCCTCTAGACTCAATCAGCCCAACTCCCTTTGTGTGTTTGTTTACCTGTTATTTCTCTCTCACATCCATCAGCATCTGGGTGGGACTGCTTCATATCTCTCTTAAGCATTTCTTCAAGTTGCTTTTTAGCTACCCTGCTTTATCTTTCCATCCAGAAAATTAGTTCAATTTTCTGCTGTCATTTGTTCCCTTAATAACATGTGGCACAGGAGACCTGTTTTTGTACTAGGTAGTTTCAGTGTACTTGACACATGTGACCCCGTCACATCTCAAATGACAGTTTGTTTACACGGAACTGACACTTACTGAGCTATATGAGCTGAGCATTCTGCTTGGTGGTGGAGGTCAAAGTTAGCATTTTATCATATCACAACAATTTAAAGGCGCTTTTCATGCTCTTAGCCTGATAGTCACTGAGGTTGGTGTGATAAATGGTGCTCAGAATTTTAAACTAAATTCTAAGTACCAGAAATTTTATTATATGTAGTATTGGCCTTTTTTTGTTGTTGTTAAGATGAGTTCTTTGCTACCTGGTAGTATTCTTTTCTATCTTTTAAAGGAAACAGTAAAATTTTCAAAATTAAAGCTGAATATAGAGTCAAAAGTTCACCAAGTTCTGCCTCTATATCTTAAATATTTCTTCATCCTTACAGCCGTACTTCTCTCTTTCCTATTCTCATTGGACTTTTGCCTCTGCACTTGTTCCCCTCTAATCCACTCATCATGCAACTACAAGGGTGAATTTTCTTAAATGCAAGTCTGATTTACCTGCTTAGGTTGTCTCAATGGCTGCCCAGTGATCTTCATAGAAACTTCGTAGTTTAAAACATAACTTAAAGGCCGGTGAGATGGCTCAGCGGCATAAGTGCCTGCCTGGCAAGTGTGAGGTCCTGAGTTCAATCCCCGGTACCCACAAAAACAAACAAACAAACAAACAAACAAAAAAACCATAACTTAAAAGGCCCTATGTGCTTTGTCACTGGTATAGTGATTTTCCCCTCCACTCTATGGTTATGCATGCTGTATCAAATCTGTGTTGCTGTACCAGATCCTCTTATGTCTGGGTCTTTGCCTTTCAAGTCTTTGATATGATCGACTCATGGGCTGCCTGCTCCGACTCCTCACTTCTGGGTAATTTGGCTCTTTCATTTGTGCTTCCATTGTACCCCATTTTAACACTCATCTGCTGATCTCATTTTCCTTGTTTGTTTGTCTGTCTTCCATGTTTGATGGAAGCTGTGTAAGAGCTTGTTTGCCATTGAATTTCTGGTCCTTGGCATTGAGTAATTAAACAAGCAGTGATTGTTGAATAAACAAAAGCCATATTTTAGAGATTGTGGCCTGATGGAAAGAATTAAAGGAAATACCTTTAGGATCTGGATCATGGTTTCTTGGGAAATCTTCAACATAATTATTAGATTTGGTGCAAACCCTAAACATCTTTAGGAATCCACTTATGTAATCTTTAATATTAATAAGGCATTCATTTCGTGCATCATACAATATTGATAACAAATTATTATAACCTAAATCATTATTGCCTCATTTTCTTTAACAATTAGTTTCTCATTAAAATGAATGAATGAATCAATTAATTGATGTAGAATATTATGAGTCTTCAAGGGTGATCAGAAAGTACTCTAATCTTAGATTTTAGTAACAATGTTTTATTCAAGAAAACAGCCTCCTTTTAAAGATGACAAGAATCATAAGAAATGAGACAGATATTCTCTTTCATTATTATTCATAGTTCTTTTATCCAAAGCACCTAAAAGCTCTTTCTTTGTGAGATGGTTCTAGTATAGAAGAAATGTTAGAATCATCCCAGACCAAAGCTTTATGATGGTGTGTTTTTGAAGAAGTTTTTTAAAAAATAAAATTCCTTCATTACTTATAGCCAGAAGATAAAATGTCAAGTGAAAAAGTTGTTCCTGAAACCAAAGTCTATGCATATAATTCATGGTTGCTTTGCTCAGTTTTCATGCTGCTGAGGAAAAGTTCCATGAATGTTAATGAACATATATGTCTGACACTGTGGCTAGGTTAATTGGTGCCATATGGATTCTTCTGTAGGATGAGGGTGGTATTCGTCTCAGATGGCACTTCCTGTGTTGGCTTCACAAAAAAGGCCTACCTTTATTACTTCCAGGACACTTCTTCCTGGTATATATTTGATCAGCTCAGGCATCATTTCTGCTCCATGAAATCTGCCCTGCACAAGACTGAGGTGCGGGTTAGGCTCTGGAGATGGTTTAGCATCTCTACTTTCACAGGACTACATGTGGGAAGGCGTGAGACAGCTAGGGATGGGAGGAGCTCATTAATTGTCATTGGTTCCCATGCCATCCCTGCCTCAGCCATTCTCTAATTCTTGGGTTCCAGATTCTCAGTTTTGAGACATTTGAGAAAGCATGTTGGAGAAAGGTATTGTGCTTCCTAAGGAAATAATATTTTAGGTAGAACAAGAGATTTGTTCATCAAAAGTCATTTTATCTTCAAGGCAAATACCAAGAGCAAACTTTCCAAGTGGGTTCAAGTTTAATGTTGGTCAATTCCATGATTCTCCTCTATTTGGGGGAGAGAAATCTGCTAGAGTAAGTTTTACATTGCCTGACTTTGCTGACATCATTTGTTAGTGGAGGAAGTTTGTGGCTCTGGGTTATCAAGCTGTAGATGGCTTTCTAGATACTGTCAAATCCCCTCTGTGTGCCAGACATACAGGAAGGCATTTTACTTACTAAAGGCATCATAGGAAGTAAAAATTGATAGAAGACAGTCTTTTTATCTTCTTACGTGTGAGACATTGGGCTAGGTGCTAGATTTTGAGGGCATGATATACATGTTCAAGAACATTAATTCTATACTGAAGTCTTGCCCAGTGATTGGCTTACTTTAAGCAGGTTGTGGTGGTTCAGTGATATGTTGCGTGGATTGCTGCAGTTCTATCCTGTAGATGGGGAGACTGGGAATAAGATGCTCATTGGTTAGTAGAGAACTGATGAGGATCAGATTAGGGCAGCAGTTGTAGAAATGCAGAGAGGAGAGGGATTTGATAAACATTAGGAAGCACTCAGGACAGGGGTGGTGGCTGAAAAAATATGTGGTATTGGGAAAAGCCAACCTGCAATTGCACCCAGGTTCTGGGTTGGATCATTGGGGTGGATAAGAGTGTATCACTCAGATCAATAAACAGATAAATTGCAATACTCATTTCACATGCAACAGCAAAGACTGTGGGGACACAGAAGTCAGAAGAAACAGAGAAACATCTTGTTAAACAAAAGGCTTAGAATTTGACTGGCTTGGCTCCAAATCTTGGCTTTGCTACTAGTTATGTGTGATCTCTGGGTGAACTACACCAGGCCGAAGTTCCTCATCTATGAAAAGGGGGATAAAAGTAGTATCTACCGCAAAGAACTTTGGGAGACAGCAATCATTACGGTGTCTACAATAAATAACGTGGAGTGAATATAAGGCTATTGTAAGAGCTGTTTTCTAAAGTCAGAGGAGTCTTCATGGTGGCAGTGGTATTTGACATGGGTCTCAAATGATGAACCTTGACCAGGTTAAGGAGGAGGGCAAGAAATAAAGTAAGCAGTTGTTAAAATGCCTGATATTTCTGCAGAATACAGAAAAGTTTGAGGTGCCAAGAGAGGAAATAGATGCTTGTTGGTATATTAAGGCCATTATGGAGAGGGGCTGGCTTGTTATTTTGATTGTGATTGTAAGATGGATTATTATAAATGAAATGCTGACTCCTATTCAAGGATGTTCCAGAGAGTTCACACTTTGGTATTCCACTCTTCTTCAAACATATAGTAATGATAGACAAAGAGAAACAATACAAAAAATATACGGTTAGGCACAAAACCATGTTAACCTTCTCTTTACCATACATGAAAGGCAGTAAGCATGACTGAACCTTGTGTCTGAGGGGCACCTGATGTGAAGCAGAAGTAATTTTCCTGCTGTTGCAGGTTCAGAAGAGATAAAAAGTGCTCCACTAAATGTGGGGGAAACTAGATTCATGGTGAATAGGGGCTCCCATTTTCCCATATGAAAAAAGCTAAAGATTACACACTGAGGTTACACACTAAGGGAGGAAGGGGCTACAGACATCCCTCAAAAGCAGGAACTAAACTTAGTTGCCAGCTGGAATTTACAAGATTCTCTTTGATTGCCTCTAACTGATTGTAGAGCTACTTCTGCAGTAAGTATAGAAACCACTAAAGAGGGAGGGAGGGAAAGAGAAAGAGAGATTTTGCAAGCTTAAATTTTGTTTTACACTGAATGGTTGTGTCCTTCTCTGGCCAAATTCACACACTGAAGCTCTAATCTAATCCCCAGTGGAATGGTTTTAGGAGGTGGGGCCTTTGGTAAGTAATTAGTTCATGAGGGTGAGGCCCTAAAGAATGGATCTGTGCCCTTATATCTTAGTTACATTTTTGGTTGCTGAGATAAAATACCTGGCACCTGAAGTTGAAGGAGAAAAGGTTTATTTTGGCTCACAGTGTGTAGAGATTTCAGTCCATAATTGGTTGGCTCCAAGACAGGGTGTCATGGCAGAGGGACATGACAAGAAACAGTTCATGGCAGGCAGAAGGCAACAAGCAGCAAGCTACAAGTCACAAACCACAAGCAACTAGCCTCTTTCTGTCCCTTATATCTTATCCAGGCTACCTACCTTTAGGGCGGGTAGCACTTACATCCTTAATCCTAGCATTGGATCCTTGATCCCAGCGTCACACACCCTAGATCCAGCCACCTCCAAAAATCCCCACCTGTGACTGCATGAGGGTGTGGGGGGAAATCTAGATACAAGCCACAACACCTTAGAAGAGACAGCAGAGAGATATTTCCTTCTTCACCCTGTGAGGATATATAAGAACATGGCTGTTGCAAACCACAAAGTCGGCTTTTATCATACACCAGATCTGTAGGACTTTAACCTTGGACTTTCTGTCCTCCAAAACCTAGGGAAGTAAATTTTCATTATTGAAGCCACCTAGACTGTAGTTCTCTATTACAGCAGTGCCGACTAAGACAAATTAAAACAACATTTAAAAATAATGCTAAGAAAGGGAATATAGAAATAAAAAGTTAGAAAATAACTTCATTTTAAATTAAGGAAAATATTTAAAGCCTGATGAACAAATTAATGATGAAGTTGAAAGAATTATTTTTTGTTTTGTTTTTTGATTTTTTTTGGTGGGTACCAGGAATTGAACTCAGGATCTTGTGCTTGCTAGGCAGGCGCTGCACTGCTGAGCTATATCCCCGGCCTCTAAACAATCTTTTAATATTTTGGAAGCTTTCAAAAATTTTGATCTAATGAAAAAGTAGAAAAGTAGAAATGGGTTTTGAAAACCTTTAGAAATAATAGAAAAAATGTTCCTTAAAATACAAAGTTCAGTATATGATGTCAGCTCAACGTTGGACACTTTAAAAAAGAAATTAATAACATGAAAGTTTAAAAAAATGTATAAGATACAGATGATAGAGAGACGTAGATGATAGAGAGGTAGATTAAAAATTAAAAGGAGCAAGGGCATGGAAGAAGAATCAGTCACCTGTAATGTGTATATAATAGTAGGTCCAAGAGAAGAGAATGAGGAAAATGGAGGGAAAGTACTATTTGCAGATCACTGTTAATTTCATATGCTTGAAAAAAAGACACAAATTATCTGATCATAACTTCATTCTGAAGGTTGATCAGTAGAAATAAAAATAAATGCATAACTAGACACATTGTAGGAGAAGTACAGAATTAGGGATGGTGAGACTGTCTTAGAAGAGTGATAAAAAGAGAGCTCTCTTACAATGAGAGGATAGCAGATACTGCATCAATACAATGGATAATAGAAGGGAATCAAAATCTTCAAAGTGCCAGGTGAAAATAATTTTACACTCACCTCAACTATCATTCAGTTTTGAGGGCACATAAATGCATTACAATACACATAGGGACTAGGAGAATTTACTACTCTAAACCTTCATTAAAGGGACTATTAAAAGAAGTACTGTAGGACTAGAGGAGTAGCTTAGTGGAAATTCTAGTAAAAAAGTGAATCCAATGAGAAAATATGAGCTAAATGAAACAAAAACAACTCCAAAATTGATAAACTGTCATAAAATTTATGATTTATCATAGATAAAATAGCTCATTAGTTATTAATTTATTGTTCATCAATTATAACACTTTTATTGGAAAAATAAAAATTTAGGCTGTAATAACTAGAGAATAGTCATTCATGCAGGAGTTAAAATGTGCTGAGCTGTGTTATATTCATGTTAAATTTAAAAATATTAAATTAGAGAAATATCATTTAAGAAAAGGAAAACAAGGGATAAATAAAAATAAATGGGCATGAACTGAAGATACGAAATAAAAATTATGATAAATAAATGTATTATCATCTATAAAAAGGCACTGGTATGGCCGGTGAGATAGCTCAGTGGCATAAGCGCCTGCCTGGCAAGTGCGAGGTCCTGAGTTCGGCTCCCTGTACCCACATAAAAAAAAATGGCACTGATAGTTTTACTATATTTTCAAAACATCAAAATCTAGTTTTATTCTGCTTATAAAAGGAACATAGAAAATGAACAAATCACACAGAAAAATTGCAAATAAGAAGGTGGATACCAATAAAGCTGTAATTCCAGTAAACAAGTAAAAGGAGATATAAAAATTTGGGAAACAGAATTGAAGATTACATAAACCCTTCACACAATTTGCTATGTAGTAAGTCACAAATAAGTGCTAGTAAATTTTAAGAAATGATATCATAGAGATCTTCTTTTTTCTGAACAAAATGACAATCAATTTAGAAATAGGAGATTAGTAAAATGTAAAAACTTCTGAATGTGAAGAAATCTACAAATATACACATGAATAGTACAGGTAAAATAAGTTATTTAGAATGGAAAAACAGGGAGCTATAAGTAGAATTCAGAAGCAAATTTATAGCTCTAAATATACTATTAAAAGCATAGAAAAAAGCAAATATCTCAATAAATTAGTAAAAATGACAGTATAAAAACATAAACAGTATAAACATTTATAAAAGCATTTATAAACATTTATAAAATATTTATTAAAAAATTTATAAAAAACACTTATAAAAACATTTATAAAAAAATTTATAGGGCCGGTGAGATAGCTCAGCGGTGTAAGTGCCTGCCTGGCAAGCGTGAGGGCCCGAGTTCGACTCCTGGAACCCACATACGAGCAAAGGGTCGGTGATATCGCTCAGTGGCACGGGCGCCTGCTGGTGTGTGAGGTCCTGAGGTTGACCCCCGATACCAAAAAAAAAAAAAAAAAAATTATAAAACTGGTATAAATAAAAACATTTAAAGAAGTGAGGATAATAGGGTAAAAGCAGAAATTAACAAAAGAGAAAAAATTAACAGATAAATGGTGATGTAGGAAAAAATACCTGAAATTCTGAGATAGGAAACCAAAACACATTCCCAGTTTTACATAGCAAAAAAATTCATGTTCTAGGAGAGACTATACTTAGAAAGCTATTTGAGAATGCCTAAATAATTAAAGATTCAAGTATTCTATACTGTGTAATCCACTCCCAAATAAATACTTGGCTCAGAGAAACACGCATATAGGCACAATGTGAATTATACAGTGTTGTTAATTACACCATTTTAGTGATAGTGTGAACTGTAAAAAATTTACCCATCCATAGGTAAGTGGATAAATTGTGCCATTTTTATTCATTGCCACATTGAAAATGAGCTAGGGCTACATGAATTAACATGGAAAAAATGTCAAAAACACCATATTGAAAATTGATAGTCTATTTTAATGCTATTGCTTATATTATTATTAAAATATTGTTTAAAGATACTAAAAATATATGGAAATCATGAATAACACATTCAGGTTAATGTAATCTTGGGAGAATAAGAGAGAAATGGAAAATGAAAGAATACACAGACATAATAGTATTTATACTCTATTCCCATAAAAGAAATTTCAAAAATAAGAAAAAAGAGAAAGAAATAATATATTAAATATTTCAGAATATGAATGGAGTTGAAGGTTTTAATATTTCAGTGTTAATTGTGTTCTGTGCGTGTCCCTATCTTACTGCAATAATGATTTAAGCCTGGAATCTTGGTTTTGAAGGGAGTAAATGACATTCCCCATGCTTTGGCATTAAGCCCTCCTAATATGACCTATCATTTTGCCCCCTTTTTTTGCAGTAAAGATTTTGAAAGAGTAGTGATACTGTGTTTATTTCTCCAATTCCTAGTCATCCCCCAACCCACTGTAATTTGTAACCCTACATGACATTTAAACTTTTGTTGGCTTCCTAATGAACCTTTTTTTTTTCTTTATATTGGCAGAATTTGATAGTTTGGATCCACCTTTCTCCCGAATCTCTCCTACACCTCTACAACACTCACTGTCCTGATTTTGTCTTTGGCTGTTCCTGGTCAGTTTCCTTCACAGGCTCCTTTTCATTGCATCCCTGTTACATGTTGGTCTTCCTTCACATTTTGACTTTGTCTCTATCATTCTGTACATTCTCTAGGCAATTGTAGCCTAACTCTAGACTCCTATGATCAGTTTCTACTATTCGCTACTGGAGATTTTTGTTTTGTATTTATGTATTAAGAATTATTTAGAATGATTGATCTTCTGGAAAAATTAAGCAAAGTTTTAAATGTATTTTCACAGGTAAAATTTTACAAATCCAAAGCTTTATGATTCCCTTTAAAAAGGTGGATTTACTTTTCTAAGCAGGAAGATGTTTGTGGAGATATCAGGTGTTTGTGGAGAAATAGTCCTAAGAGCTAGAATTTTTTTTTGGTGGCTTGATTATTAAAGTATCAGTAGTTTAATTTGCCAATGATATAAGGAAATGCACAATAGAAATTTGGAAATATACCAATCCTGCAACTGAAGAGACCATTTAGCATCATATCATGGCATAATTTTTTCCTGAAAATAAAGATCACTATGAAGTTTGATGTGATGACAAACCAACAAATTCTCGCTCTAAATTTTAATATACCACAGGGTTAATAATGCCCGCAAGAATGAATGGCTAGTCTATGGATTACAAATCCATATACCATACTTGTAACTTGTTAACCCCACCATTCAATACCAAAGATTCTTTTGTATTTTCTGTTTTTGAGAGATTAGCTGCCAAATAAAGTTTTTTTTTTGTTTGTTTTGCTTTTTGTGGGTACCAGGGGTCGACCTCAGGACCTCGCATGCCAGCAGGCGCCTGTGCCGCTGAGCGATATCACCGGCCCTTTTTTTGTATGTGGGTTCCGGGAGTCGAACTTGGGCCCTCACACTTGCCAGGCAGGCGCTCACACCGCTGAGCCATCTCACCGGCCCCCAAATAAAGTTTTCGAACCATCTTTTTTTTTTTTTAATGTGGGTACCGGGGGTCAACCTCAGGACCTTGCACTTGCCAGCAGGTGCTTGTGCTGCTGAGCGATATCCCTGGCCCTTTTTTTCCTTTTTATGTGGGTTCCTGTAGTTGAACTCACGACCTCACGCTTGCCAGGCAGGCGCTTATGTCGCTGAGCTATCTCACCGGCCCTGAACTATCCTTTAAAGAGGTAAAAATACACTATTTAATAAAAAGGAAATATATATTTTCTATGAAAAATTTTGCCCAAGTTTTAGATCCAAGTTAGGGAAAAATTTAGAGTTTTTTTTTTTAAAAGAATAAATCTTCAGTTTTATCTACTACATTCAAAATGAGAGAAAATAGTATGGGAAAAGATCTTTTTATTGTAGGTCTGAATATTTGTGATGATAACATTATAACTCTTCTCTTGAAAAACTGTGATAAAATGTTCAATGGGTCGTTTACTTTTTCTCACCCACCTAGTGAAAAAAACCACATTAAACTCTTGAAACTGACTAGTTCATGAGTTCCACTTCCTGTTATGAGAAGGCAAATGTATCTTAGACTCAGTGAAGTTCTTGAAGATTGTTTTCATTCTCCCCTACAAACCAACATAGGTTTCAAACTCACATATATGAAGTGAAACTGAAACTCCCTGTAATTTGTTATTTCTATAACATGAAGTCTTTTGGGCAGGGGAAACAGTTTGAGCAGTTAATAATTTGCTTTAGAAGAAGTGTTATCAGAGCAGAGTTGCTTCACTGTCTAAGCTGTTCTCTCTCCTTTTGAAAGAAGTTGCATTAGGTGCTTACTTGAGGTCCTGCATTGCCCTGTTTTGGATTCCCACTTCTCATTCCAGCCCAGCTCTATGAATCTAGCCATAAACAAAAGGCTGGTCTTGAGTAAAATTGAGACAGAGCCCACACTTTGCATTGGGCCGTCTCCAGAAGTAGATCTAAGGTTTATTGTTGGAACTAGAGGCTCCCCCGTGTCACAGGGAGCCCACGAGAGACGGGTGAAGGAGACTTGCTGGTAGCTTCGGAGCCATGGAATCAATGTTGCCTCCTACCTCCCTTTGCAGATTCTGTAACTGTCCTATAGGGATTTTTCTCTCAGTTGCTCCATCTTTGTAAAGCTGCTCTTTCGCTTGAAATAATGTAATTTCACCTTGTTCATCTGGAGCCTGGGACTTCCCTTACTCCCTATTCTCCTGATTCTTAGTTGTTTTAATGGCTCCCTGGTGAATCTTGCCCACCATCCATCTTCACATGCTCTTTGCCTTGAATCCTGGCTCTCAGCTAAGTTTTAGCTTCAAATGACATACATATTTGGGAAAAATATTTTGTCAGTAGATCCTAATTGACTTTTAGTCATCTCAAATAATTGGCAAATCAAAAAAGATAACTGGATCAGGGAGGCTGAGGCAGGAGCATCCTAAGATTGAGCCCAGACTGGCAACTTAGTGATTTATTGAGACCCTGTCTCAAAATGAAAACAAACAAACCAACAAACAAAGGCTGGGAATATAGCTCAGTGCAAATGCCCTGGGCTCAATCCCCAAGAAAGAGGGGGGAAAAGATGCTTGGAAACTATAATGGGGAAAATTTTAGAACAAGAAGCAGGCAGTGTGGGAAATGTGCAGTGCAGGTGAAGAGCGGACATTTCCATGATAACACACTTAGATTTAAGTAGCATGCCATGGTTGACGTATATCTATTTTTGCATAAAATGTATCCCCTAAGAAACTAATCAATCATCCATATGAAAAAAAGGCTTTCATAAAATAAAGAGCCAGTGAAGGATTTTCTAAGCTATTTATCCCCCAGGAAATGTAATTTAATGGTCATTGCTAAAGAAAACACACATTATGCTTTTCCTAAAAATATATATATATTTTTGTTTAGTAGATATAAAACATTATATTACATATTATCATATTAACGTGTGTATTTTAGTGCCTTTTCACAAGTAAATCTTGTCAAATCTGTATGAGACCTATAGGATTGTGATTCTTGTATATATTTTGATTTTAAAACAATAAGTATGTTCAGAGTGACATTTCCCTGGGTAATACAGCTATACATTATGATAGCCATGAATTAATTCTAGGCTTCTGGATTTTAAAATCTTATTACATTTCTACCATATACCATATTCTCTCTTTAACATGCAGTAGAGCCATATATAAGAGCTATTAGATCAATAGTCAGATATGTAGAATACTAGCCAGATGCATCTAAAGTAGCATAAAATGCCATAATTAGTTATCTACCCAATTTTAGAACTACTTTTCAATTGAATGTTTTTTAATTTTTTAACTTCTGTACTTGTTAACATAAAGGCAGATTATTTAAACTTGTATAAATTCAGCTTAGATATTGTAGAATAAAAATGAAATTTCTTTAAGCTAAAATTTTCTCTACATGTGCACATATACATACATGGCCATTCGAAAGCATTTTTAGGGGGGGTTATATTTTTGCTGATTTTCTGATTTCATATGAATTGTTTATAATATGTTGTGAATAAAAATATATTTCAGATATGTTGTGTTGTGTCTGATTTGAAGATTTAAAGAACCAGTTCAGAATAGTAGTTGGTAACTAATTTATCTTCCTTAAAATATGCGAGAAATATTCAGAGATAAAGACAGACTAAGACATTTAAATTTGGCTGCAAATAAGAATTTTTTGACAAGGAAAGTTGGGAGTTATTGAGATCACAGCCAAGGAGATATGGAATTTATTTCCTTGGATATTTAATTCAATGCTTAAGTGTAACCTTATGTGGTAGCAGGACCATAAACTTAGTTCAACATAAACCTGTAATATTTTGTGATTGTGGTTGTTATCCTCCAAGTTTACTTAAATAGTCACCACTATTTAGCCATTATATGAAAACAGGTTATATTTTTTCCTTCTCACACAAAAAATGTAAACAGGGACATATTTTATAATTTTTTAAAAAACTTCAGTGAACACCGCTGTCAAAACTAAAGTAGTAGTGAGAGAGCTGCCTGTGGGTGGAAACAGGAAACATTAGTGATAAATGTTCTGTTGCTTTTTTTTTTTTTTTCAGGTTCAGCTCAATGTATATTGATTCTAATTAGCACATTTTGTGCCTCAGCTAGTAGCTATCCTTTAGCTCTGCTTGGAGAGTTTTTTTTAGAATCCACCCTGCTCATAAACACTGCCACCTCCTCCCTCCTTCTCTCTTTACAAATGTTACAACACAATCAGAAATTTCCTCTTTTCTTTCCTTCCTGCATTTGCAGCAGGTTCCCTTGCGTCAGAAGCCGAGGAAGAAAACTCAAGGTAATCAGATATCTTTTGTTTCTTTTTCCCCTTTGTGTGTGTGTGTGTGTGTGTGTGTGTGTGTATATTTTTCTTCCTGGATGCCTTCTTTGGGATCAGATTTTTGTCTGTCTGAATGTTAATATCAGGAGGTGGATGGCAGATTAATTTTTGGTTATTTTGGGGTTGATTTTAAGAAATGACAGCATGCTGTTCATTTGGATTAATCCCTCGTGGTATGTCAGTACCAACAGAGCTTAGAAAGACTGGCACTGGGTCCGGGAGTAGCTGTGTTTTAGGTGGATTTTAACCCTTCCATATCTATTGCATAACTAGCGCAATCATTACTGAAAGGAGATGAGTGACTGCAGGGATGTGCTTGTCAGCCTTGTGATTTTAATTTTTCAACTAATTCTTTGTTACTAACATCCTTAGATTGATACTTGCATATTAGGGCCACTGCTTCTTTGCCCATATCTTATACCTTGTAGACACAGAGTGAATGTTTAAAAAATAAAACAGGTATGTGAATTTTTTGGTTGCATTTTCTTTGGTGAAAAATCCAACTCCAGGGAGGTAAACAATTAAAGGTGCCTTTCACTTTGCCACATAAATCAAGGTAATACCTCTCTGTATAATTGTTGCAGGTCTTTTCAGGATGAGTCGGAGGAGGATATCATGTAAAGATCTAGGACATGCTGACTGTCAAGGGTGGCTGTATAAGAAAAAGGAAAAGGGAACTTTCCTAAGCAACAAATGGAAAAAGTTCTGGGTGGTGCTCAAAGGGTCGTCGCTGTACTGGTACAGCAATCAGATGGTGAGTCTGCCTTCCTGCTCCTGTCCCAGCCTCTCCACCAAGGGGTGGATGAAAGATCACATATCAGGTGACACTCATGCCAAAGTTAATTTTGATTTCTGGGACTTGGGGCACAGCAAACACAAAAGTTCTAGAAACCATTTCTGGTCCAGTGGAAATATAGGTTATTCTGTTGTATATTACAGAGGAGAAAGACTTCCTGCTTGACTACTCTTTGGTTGGGAGGAAGGAAGGGGGGGTTCCCCAAATTTATAGCCTTGCTAAAGGAGGCTTTCAGGTTCTATTAATGTTACTATTCCACAAGAGAGATTCTAGTAATTTCAAGATTTATATGGCGATCAATTAATATGGGAAATTTACATTGCTGAGGTCTCTACTAAAAAGATACTCAGCTTCTTCATCTATTAAGGGTATAAATTGATTAAGTCCTGAGAAGTTATTTTCATTTCTCCTTTGTTACCTTCATCCCCTTCCTTTCCTCTGGCCTTCTTTATTAGGTGGGCTGGTTTGGAATTGCTAATCTGTGTGCCAGCTTTGTGCTAGTATCTGGAGTTGCTTTTTCCATGATGGCATTAAACCACTGATGCAAGGACAACACTCTATAAGATAGTTGCCTAGTTTATCCTTTAATAGTAATATACTGTTGTGGTCTGCTTCACAGACTAGTTTTCCGTTGAAAAGAACTGGAAACAAAGTGATTGTTAGATGGTGTGTTGATCTTCCATGGCTGGAAACATTTTCAAATGATGCTGCTGTTGAATATTGAACCAGTAGTCTTTTCCACTGTTGATCTTGGGAGCGCTCAAGCCTCTTTGTGGAATAGAGAAGATCACTGATGAAGGTCCTTTAATAACTCAAGGGGAAAGTACTTAATAATTGCTCATAAACCAGAGCAACTCGACTTACATGACACTATTTTAAAATGACTTGTGTATGCTCATTACTCAAGACAGCGGTGTTATAGAACATGTGAATTTATAAATGTGAAATAAGAGCTTCATATTATATGTGGGTCAACTTTTTAGTTGATGAACTTGCTTTTAAAGGCCACTAGTCAAAATAATTTGCATTTCCAAAAAATAAGCAAAAACAAATAACTAAATAAAAAATTGTATTACCTGGATAGCCCAAGGCAATGTTAAAGATTTGCTTAAATTGGACTCAAATCCAGTTCCAGTTCCTTGGAATAAACACACTCCCCTGGAGCTCCTCTCTGCATCCTGTTCCTAAAGGTTTCAACCCATGCATAGCATGGCACAAAGCTCCTTCTAGGGTTCCACAATATATTTCTTGAAGGATTTTGTGAGTTTTAACAACTTTGTCAGAGATTTAGGGGTTCCATGGAAGGAGTCACCTTGCAGAATGTGCAGTTGTCCACTATCTTCTTTTTGTTCCTTCTATTCTTCCAGTCTTCTGGATATGTCTTCATGTTGTCTAGCACAAAAGTGTTTTGCCCTAATTAAAGCAACCTGAGACTATGATCTTGTGTTCTATTATAGGGTGGTTTAAAGTTAGTATAAGTTTTTCTTTCTTATTTGCTATTATTTTAGGTTCGTGCTTTTGGATAATTACGGCATGTGATTGTCATCTGCACCATGAGAGGACTTACTCTGGGGAATTTTTGGAGGCTGTTGGATAATTAGGTGTTGATGGAGCATGGTACATCTGTGGGAAGTAATAAAGCTTGGATTCACCAATAAATTAATCTTATCAATCAGATTATTCAGCACATATATTCTGGGTGCTGTCACTTTTAGAATTTAAAGGAAGCTGTTCTGAACTTACATGGTTACAAATGTGGCTCATTTGGTGCCATCAGCTTCTTTGGCTTCTGCTTCTCACAGAGTCACCTTCAGGCATGAAGGTCACCTTCACTATTTCAGGTGACAGGAATCTTCGTCTGCCACAGGGACCAGCAGCGTTGTGAGAGGTTAGAGAGAAGAAAAGGACAGAGCCTCCGACACAGGCAGGCTCCATCCTGACTTGTTTCATGCAAATGCAGAAAGCACTATTTAGATGCTTGAATGCAGTAAGATTAGCGACTTTGTTTTGATAATAAGTTTACTTTTTTGTGGTTAGGGAAGTCATGAATTATGGTGTACCACGGAGACTGTCTCTGTCTCTCTCTCTCTCTCACACACACACACCCTGACATCTTAATTATATATCTGTTGTGGGAAAAAAGGCCCCAATGGATGAGTACTTAATTAGTAGTCATATTCCTGCTATCTGTGTGAATATCAACTGTGAAATAAGAGCCAAGCACACACCCTCAAGCGAAAACAATTATTTACTTTATACCACGTAGAGAATTCAGATTTGACAAAGTTGCTCCTAAGGCACCCAAACCTAATGAGCAGATGTCTAATTCTGCCTTCCGTATTCCCTATTTTTTTGCGAGGGCAAGCCTTGTGGTTTATAACTTCTTATGTAGCTGGATGCTGAGAGGTTATGGCACTGTCAGAGAACATCTGCTATAGAGAAGGTCTACTATCCCTGCAAGAGATTTTCTGGGTGCCTTTCAGACATGCTCTTGCTGACTCCTCCGAATCACCCTCAGAGGCAGCAATAATCACATTTGGCAACTGGGAAGACTGAGACTCAGAGAGATTGTGTAAATTGTCCCAAGTCCTATGTATCGGGTAAATGTAAGAAAACAGAAGTGTAAGAAAGCTTCCCACTCAGGCCCCTTTGATTCCTAAATCCCTGGTGTTGACCCATGCCAACATGAGTTCATTTGGGGACCAGGATAAGTGACACTATTAAGCCCACTGTCTTCTGCTGGCAGTAGAGTTCTGAGGGAACAGCTCTAGAAATGAAACAATTCTGCTGTGAAATTATGAGCGATCCCACTAGGTTCCTTTGCCTGTCTTTATGGCTCCTGACACTGCCTGAGGAGGCCACATCATCCTCTCCTTTCTTCTGGGTCTTTTATTGTCACTGTTATTCAGTAATCAATGCACAATGCACATCACTTTCTTCTTTTCCCACACGTCTGGATTTCTAACTGCACTACCCAGACTTCCTTGAGAAAGGTCGTGTGCCATTTTTCACGTCACATTTCATATACTTAGAAAGTGACACAGCATACAAGATTTCACACCACATCTTTCAAAACCATGTTTAAATTTAATGGCTTTGCAAATCCCAGCTGGTTAAAATCTTGGGATTAAAACCCACATTCTTATTTTCCCTTGCCCCGAGGATGAAGTATAAGTTTACTTTCTGGCTCAGAGGAATCACTTTAACTGATACCTTTCCTCCTTCCCAACTCTCTCCACCTCAAACCCCATTATGAAACTTCTGGTTTCTGCTGTGGCATGTGCTGGCTCTCCCTAAGTCTTTGAACATACTGTTTCTCTGCTCGGAAACCTTTACCTCCATGCCCTGAAGTCTTTCTCTCACCCAATTCCCTCAAGTTTATTCCTCTTTGTAAGAAAAATTTTAGTTTAAATACCCTTCTTTGGTGTGGACTTAGCCATGGCCCTAAACTTGGTTACCTCTCTGTTCCCTGAGCATCTTATATCATCATCATCATCACCATCCTGTTTTTATATATATTTCAGATATGCTATTTTTCATAATTAATAGTAATCTCTGTAGGGTGAGACCATGGGTATATCTTTAGCGTCTTACTCAGTGACTGACATTTAATAGGCATTTGGTTAATATCTGTTGATTTCATTCATAAATGAGCATTAGGAATTTTGAGAAATGAGATTGTGAAACAGGACTGTTTTTGTGGGAAGTTAATTTCCAGGAATGGGATTTTCACTTCTATTTTTAAAAACAGGTACAGGAAAAGGTGCAAGTTGGGTTTGCCAGAAAGGCCCTGTGGTCTCATATAGGTCCCGCATAACTGTTCCAGTTTTGCTGACAATTTATTAGGAGTGTGAGGAGTAGAGCATAGGGGATGGGCATTCTAGTCTGGGGACTAACATGAACAAAGGGATAAAAATGTAAATGAGCTTTGCCAACACACTATGTTAGGCATTCTATTGAATTCTCGTAATAACTGAACAAGATAGATTTTATTGTTCTCCTTTTTCAAGTGGGTTTACTGAAGCTCAGGGAATTTAAAGAACTTGTTTAGTGCCTCATAAGAAGTAAATGTCAGAGCAGGGATTACAACTAATATCCTCCAACACAAAAGCTGGGCTCTTTTCTCTGAACTGCATGACTTCTCTTTTGAGAGGTGACCCAGGGTCAGTAAATGGGGACCCTGGACACAAAGTGCAGGGATGTGGATATGATCCAGCAAGCAGTAGGGAGCCACTGCATATTCTTGATCAGTTTTATGAGAATATTTATAGTAAGGATCTAATCAGTTTTTAGGTTAGGCAAAATTTACCATCATAGAAAAATATGACTTGAAAACCAGAATTTCTTTATTCATAAGATAGCTGTCTTGAAAGTTTCAGTAAATATGTAAACCTTTCTTTCAGTTTAAGAAAAATTAAGAATGGGCTAATTGTCCCTGGAGAGAGGGCATTAAGTCTCCTGTACCATTTATCAGTAATTATCTATTAGCATATATTTTCAAAAAATGCCTAAGTGAGGGGGCCGGTGATATAGCTTAGCGGCATAAGCACCTGCCTGGCAAGCACGAGGTCCTGAGTTCAACTCCCGGTACCCACATATTAAAAGAAAAAAAGTGCCTAAGTGAATTTACCATAGGTAGGAAAATCTTTTTTTAGTGACTACAGTGGTGCCTGAGAATGTATTCTGTACTTGTTTGATTTAAACTGTCTCTACACCCTAAAAAGAATAGGTATGGAGTAGACACTAAGATTTTTTGAGAGGATTACTTAATCATTATATTACTTATCAGTTATATAAATCATTTAATCAAAGCATTGTTGAATACCTCATGTATTCCCTGACAAGGGACTGTTCTAGTAAATTGAGAATTTGGGCCTTCTGATTTATTTGAATTACATATTCATTGTCTAAGACAACACGCCTATGAAGGTATCTCAAACAAAATTCAAATGTTTTAACATGTTTATTCCATGAAGAGAATTCAAACCAATTACATGAAACTGGTGAACTTTGTGCCAAACTAGAATTTAGGTTAGAAAGGAGAATGAGAAGGTAAATTGTTGGCAGTCCTGACAGAGTAAAATATGACATATCAGTAGCTACAAGTGACAAGTTGATCTCAAATGATGACTCAAGGATCATGACTTTATTTGTCAATCCACAGAATTTAAAACCAGAATGTCTTCTATTTGAAAATTCCTTAAAATATTTACAGGAGACAAAATGCACACACATACACACACTTATTAATTTAAATGTAAAGTGCTATACATTTAATTTACATTCATGTATGTATAAATACATGTATAAATGTTAGTATGTATTCATTAATATATACATGTATATAAATGTTAATATATACAAAGATATATTGACATACTGGTTTCTGATACAATTCTATATGCCTCCATTTTCTGAGTAAACTTTTAACTAAGAACACTATCTCTACATAAACCAAAGCTACTTTGAGAAAATCAAAAATAGACAAAAGCATGTAAAAATTAAAGGAACACATACAAAGAAAAGCAATTTTATGTGTGCTTTATTAGATATCTGTTTGCATGAGTACTGTGATTTTAGGAAGAGAAAAAATTGTGCTAGGGATGTTCAGATACAGCGATGGTTTCTTTTGGCAACTATGGGCTCTCCTGTGCTGGAGATTCTGAGAATACACACAGCAACCCTAAATAAAGGGTGATTTTAAGCCATAGGCAGGAGTGGGCTGGAAGGCACTAGCATCCTCCAGCATGGTGGTTCCGTCGGTGGAGGAAGAATTCATATTACTCAGGAGCTGCTGGTGAAGGTGTTTGCTTTTTTCTCAAGCAGGCTAGTGATATGTGCCCCAAGAGATGAACTGAACTTTTGGTTTGATTTGAGAATTTTTTTGAGAAGTCTTTATTTGAAGATTTATTGTTCCTTGGGAGCAGGCTTATCCAAGGGCCAGGGGCAGATGCTTGTATAAAGAAGTGAGTGGATAAACTCATCTGTCGTTGTGCTGCTGTGTTTAATTCCACAGTGTGTGTTTTAAGAACATTTGGAAAGAAAGCTATGCAATGGCAAGTTCTAAAAAATAATGAATTTTTAAAGGGTTAGGAGTACAAGGAAACAAGTTTGAAATGTCTTTAAAAAGACACAAGGAAACGCATGCTATGGTAGACGGTATCCCTGGACTCCAAATTAAAAAGAGAGGTCACACCCTGATGCGTGGCCACAGGACAGCTTAGGTCAACTGCGCTCCCTCCCCAGGGCCTTTAATTCTTACTTTGCTAAACAGAAACATGAAGAGATGGTTATCCCCTGGGGAAGAGACGGTACGCATTCACAGCACATTAGCCACTGATATTTTCCCACTTTGAATCTTATAAAATTTACCGTAGCAGATGAATTTTCATCTTTTACTGACAAAGATTTCAGAGTAGTAGGTAAACTTTTTAAATTTATTTTTTAAAAATTGCGATGAAATACCCATATCAGAAAGTTTACTATCATAACCATTTTAAAGGGCACCGTTGAGTGGCATCGAATCCATTCATATTCTTGTGCTGTTCCTCCCCTGTGCCACTCCAGAACCCTTTCCATCTTGAAAAACCAAAACTCTGTACTTAGTAGACAATAACCCTCCTTTCCTTCTCCTCCTAGTCTCTGGAAACCACCATTCTACTTTCTGACTCTATGAATTTGACTACGTTATGTCCTTCGTATAAGTACAATCATATATTATCTGTCCTTCTGTGACTGGCTTATTTCACCAGTATAAAGTCTTTAAGGTTTATCCATGTTGTAGCTGGTATTGTTGAATATTGAGTCAGTAGACTCTTTTCCAGTAGGACCTATCTCCATCAAGCCCAATGGAGTCCACAGCTGATCTCTTTTCACGTACTGGATTTGTGGGTTCCACACATGGACTGGACCAACCATGGATCAAAACTATTCAGAAAAATGTGCCTTTACTGAACATGTACACATATTTTTTCATGTGATTATCCCTTAAACTTTCTTGTCATTATCTCTTAAACAATACAGAATAACAATGATAATAATGATTTACAAAGCATTTACATTGTATTATATGAAGCCAGTGTCAAAATTGCTTTCCTTTTTAAGGCTGAGTAATATTCTATTATATCCACAGACCACATTTTGTTTATCCATTCATATCTGTTGATGGATGCATGTTGCTTTCACCTTTTGGCTAATGTGAATAATACTCTTGTATAAATACGAACATACAAAGTATCTCCTTGAGACCCTGCTTTCAGTTCTTTGGGTGCATACTGAGAAGTAAAATTGCAGGATCACATTGTAATTCTATTTTTAATTTTTGGAAGAACTTCCATACTGTGTTCTACAGTAGCTGCTTGGTTTTATATTCCTACCAAAAGTGCACAAGGATTCCAGTTCCTCTACATCTTCACCACAATGTATTTATTTGTTTGTTTATTTTTGATAATAGCCATTTTAATGGGTGTAAGGTGGTATTTTGTTATTGTTTTGGTTTACATTTCTCTAAAGACTAGTGACTTTGAACATCTTTACCATGGGCCATTTGTATATCTTTTTAGAGAAATATCTTTTCCCCATCTTTGATTCGGATTTGTTGTTCGTTGTTGAGAAGTATTTTGATATTTTAATAATATTCATGAAACTCAGGAAAAAAGCTCGAAGAGTTCTTAAAGTTCCTGAAGTACTTGAAAATTTAATATACATGTGTGAAGGCAAGGTTATGTGCTAAATTGACCAACTATCTTAGAAACATTTACCTTATTTTTTATTACTTCTAAATCTCTATTATGGAAAGGGAATGATTTTAAATTCTTAAGTGGTATTCTTTCCCCACTTTGACTTTTACCATGGATGGTAGATGAAATTGATTAGATACCAAGAGATATAATTGATTTTGTAACAGTGAGATTTAATCACATTTCTTTTAATTCACTTATAACCTTTTCCTTCTCTCCCTCCCCTTTTGCTCCCCCTCCCACCTCTCTCTCAGCTCCTCTCTTCCCTGTGCCCTTGAAGAGACCACCATAAGTAGGTGAAAGCAATGGTATCTCTGGGGTTACAGGAATCTAAAGAACCGGTGGGAGGTAACGCCAGGCAGGGGCAGCCTGTGAACAGAGTGTGTGCAAAGAATTTTATACCACAGGAAACAGTCACACGCAATGCTTTTAAACTGTGAGTTTTCCATCTTAATGTCAGTTTTTGAAATTGACATTTCTGAAAGTAATGACTATCTTTGTGTGTAATACTACATGAAAGAGTAAGATAATTTTACTTAAAATATGATTCTATAGGCAGAGAATGGAGAATCTAAGTAAGAATGATTAGCCAGGAGGGCTGGTGGGCACATTAGAGAGTAGGGTGCCAGCCACCTCTTGACCACCACTTAGCTAGGATCTAATGTAGTGGTGACGTTCTCACATCTGTGGGTGATTTTTAGAAGGGAATAATAAAGCAGGATTATACATCCTACGTGCCCATCAATGGATGAATGGATAAAGAAGATGTGGTATTTTTATATAATGGAGTACTATTCTGCTATAAAGAAGGATAAACTTGAGACATTTATAGGTAAATGGATGCACCTTGAGACCATCCTTGGACATACGTGTTTAAATATTGCATTGTTTTTCTGGTGTGAGAAAACAAAAGTGTGAATAAGGACCAAAATGTATAATAGAAAAAAAACAAAACAAAACCCAAAAGGTATAATAGATATTGGGAAATGGGGAGAAAATGTTCAAATGGGAAAGAGAATAAGAGGGGGAGGGGGAAAAGAAGGAAGGGAAAAAAGAAAAAGGTGGAAACAAAGCTTTCATAAATAAGGAGAGGAAGGAGGTTGAAGGGAGGGGAGGGAAATGGAAAAAAAAGAAGAATCAAGATATATTATGTACAGGTACAAATTTCCTATGATAAATGTTATCATTATGTATATCCAAAATGTA
The DNA here is from genome assembly GCA_028451465.1 of Erethizon dorsatum. NCBI lineage: Eukaryota > Metazoa > Chordata > Mammalia > Rodentia > Erethizontidae > Erethizon > Erethizon dorsatum. The sequence continues at coordinate 134,456,797 of CM051823.1, read as the reverse complement.
CTAATAAAATGAAGAAAAAAAACCCAAAGTAGGATTATGATTGGATTGTTGGTGGTGTCTATCCACAAGTGGGAACGTTTTCTGTGAAGGAACTGGCATCTTGATTTAGGTTTCCCAGAAGCAGATTCAGAGAAGGGGATTTGGGGGCAAGTAGTTTATTTGGGAAGAAATCCAGGAACTGCTGTATCCTGTGGTATATGCTGAGGACTGATTCCAGGATACCCATGTATACAAAAATCCTTGAAAACTCACCTTCTTTATATAAAATAGTGTAGTATTTGTATATAACTTACATGATCTTCTTGTATACTTTAAATTATCTCTACATTTTTAAAAATAATAATAGAACAATGTAATGATTGTTATTGTTATGCTGTAATTTTTAGGGAAAAAATGACAGGGCAAATCTTATACATGTTCAGTAAAGACACAATTTTCTGAATATTTTTGATCCATGGTTGGTTCAGTCTATATATGTGGAACCCACAAATCTAGAGGACTGACTGTACTTGGAAAGAGAATGGAGAAATGAGAGAGGGTGAAGTAAAGTTGGCAAGCCCTCTTTAGCATGCTGAGGAACTCTGAGAGCTGGTGAAAAACATACAACCCAGAGTTTTCCCACCAAGAGCAAGGGGACTGGGGTATTTATACATCAAGTCCCATTGGTTATTGGTGGAGAACCTGTCCTGGGGGCTTTGATGCCTGAGCACATGTGCACAGGTGAGGAATGGAATCGAGCAGCCAGATGAGTCTTCCCACAAAGAGCATAGCTTCTGGCAGTGAGAATTCTGACCAGGGTGCCTGGGTGGTAAGGACCTGGGATTTGGCTGGGTCACTGGCAGCGTCTGCTACAGTGATCTGCCTGCTTCAGAGCCCTTTTTCTCTCTCCCCTGTTGAAGCTTAAGTATCCTAGGGACCATCATGATTATCACCATCAGAGTGTTATTGTTTTTATAATTAATTCCAAGAATCTCTGAGTTCTGTAGGAAATTGGGTTTTTCTATTTATCAATCAAAAACCTTCATGAAAATTTTTTTATACAGAATATCTATTTCTAGGCATTTGTAAGAAGAAAGTCTCTGGTGATCAAAATCTATATTTATAGGGTAATGTTAGATAAATTCAAATGCAATAATATTTTCGTAAAAATATACCCCACATAATGTGGAAAGAATTTGGTAAGCTTGCATGCATTACTATTCTCCAAAGAATTTGAAACTATGTATCTGATAGAACGGTGACAAGGGAGAGCTGAGACACAGAAGGGACGCGGGACTCAGTGACAGTGGACTGAGTCAAAAGGCTTAACATTACCTTATTCCTTTCTAAGTCATTCCATCTATTTTGTTTTCTCTTCCCTCCTTTTTCTTATTTCCTAGAGACTAATGACAGTACACTCATACAATCTTTATGGATTTAACATTTTGATGGTATTATATGCATTCGTGTTGATTCTGTTTACCCTGAAGAAGCTGGCTGTATCTGCTTTTTCACTGTAAGGACACTGACTCAGAGAGGTTAAGGGCTCTACCTCAGATTACATGAGGAGGGACTTGCAGTGAGGGATTCTGATTCCAAATCCAGTGCTTTCTCCTGTGCCAGGCATTGACTTGGAGTCTCTTATTTTCCTTTTTTAGCTCTTGGTTAAAACTAAAGCTCTTCAGTCTCATGTCTAGATTACTTACCTAAGTGCTGCATCTTGGTCTAAATTCTGTCGTATTGGTACCACACAATTTCCTCCTCTTATAACTACATTAGTGTTATTGGTTTTAAATACCCACCAGTTTCACAAGTTCCAACACTCAGAATAGGGTTAATTTTCCTCTAAGTGCCGTGAATAGTATCTCACTGGCTTATGCTGAGTGCTTAATAAATGTTAGCTCTTATCTGATGTCACTCAAAATTTCTACACTTCTTAAAAGATTTTGAGCATTCTCATTTGCCAGCCCTGCTTTTGGTATTCAGAACAAAGAACTACCAAACCAAACCAAAAAATTACTTTTTCTTGCTTCCCGTGTGGTGCTTGTCACAGCCCTGTGGTATCAGTGCAGCTGGCTGCCTGCTGCAGCTCAGGGAATGTTTTCAGGGTAGAGATGACCTCGCTGTGCTGAGCTCTGTGTTTCCTTCTCTGAAAGGAAGAGGGAAAGGGGTTGCTTATTAGAACAAGCGGTGTGATGGGCTTTACTGTAAGGAGAGAAAGAGGGAAGCTTTAGATGCTGTGTAATTTGGGGGAAAAGTGGAGAAGAACTACCTGAACAATCTCAAAATGAGAACAACTGTGCCACAATTAGAGCTCTTAACTGTCTCCTACCAACTAGGAATAATCAGATTTTGTGCTCTGAGGTCTCGTGGAGCCATTGTGATATGTGGGGGCATGCCAGCATGTTTACATTCAGTTAGGTTCAGTTATTTTCATTTTGAGAAATTGCTTCTTTTTTCTCTTTTGGATTTTTTAAAAAAAGTCATTTACCCACTTCCAAAGTCAAAACTATGTAACAAGTTACAACTCAGTAAATCTTGCTCTCATGCCTGTTCCTTTCCCTTCTTTTCTCCCTCCTTTCCTATTTGTTTTGGATTTATTTTTTCCCTTATTTTTACAAACACAGGCAAGTGTGCATAGTGAATCACATCCCATTCTCCGGTTCTTAAAATTAGCCTACTTAAATATCATATTCCACTTTACATTTTCTCTTACAATGTCCTAGAAGTTGCTATCTCTATATATGTATGTATTTATGTCATTTTTCATAGTTTTTCTCTTCATGTAGTATCACAGTTTACTCAAGTGTCTTCTGAAAATTTGCATTGTTACAGTCTTTGGTGAGTACATATAATGCCACAATGCACACAGCACGACACATATTCTCAAACGTGTATTTAGAACAGATCTCAGAAGTGGGATTTCTGGGTGAAAGGGTGAATGCTCCTTACTGCCCAGTTTGCTCTCACTGGGTTTCATTTTGTGGTCCCCACTAGCACTGCATGAGAAGGACTGTCTCTCTGCAGTGGCCAAACTTCATTGATTTTACCTTCTCTGTTCTTCAATCTCAGTTTACTTGCATTTTATATTTTAAATAATGCAATTTGGGTTTCTGTAGAGGTCACAAATCAGTGTGTATTGTGAGAATTTAGTGACAACTGGTTCCAGCTGTCATGAGGATGGGCAGCTCTGCTCCAGGCTTAGACTTTATTTCCAATGTGCTGGGGATTTCAGGCGGGACTGAGAAAGCAATAGATTTATTTGGCAAAATGGAGTTTTACAGCTTCTCTTGATCCTGACAATCTCTGGGTAACCTTACTTAAATTCATTTAAAATGATTCCAAAAATTTTAAATCCATATTCCTCATAAACAAAAAGCATATTATAAAATACAATCACAAAATTAATTTACTTGAAACAATTTTCCTCAAATGTAAGATTTTTTTTTAACAATCAGTAATTTATTTTACAACAGATTTTTGGGGGAGACTTTGGAAGTGGGCAATGAAAATAGAGTCTAAAATGTGCCTTTTGATTTCAGAATTATTATTATTATTATTATTATTTTTTTTTGTGGGTACCGGGGGGTCGACCTCAGGACCTCACGCGCCAGCAGGTGCCTGTGCCTGAGCGATATCACCGGCCCCTTTTTTCGTATGTGGGTTCCGGGAGTCGAACTCGGGCCCTCGCGCTTGCAAGGCAGGCGCTTACGCCGCTGAGCCATCTCACCGGCCCCCAGAATTATTGAAGTATAAAAAATTTTGTTTTTTTGGAAGCAAGGTAATGTGGTTTCATTGAAAATAGAGAAATAACAATACTTTAAAATTTTAACCATGAAATACATAATAATGTCCTATATTATAGTTCATTTTTTCTGGCTTGGTTTTCTCTGGCTTATGTAACCTTTAGAATATACATCACACTTACTTCTATGGATCTGATCTCCTACCTTTCTGACATATGTATATGTTTAAGAAATAATTTTGTTTATTTTGTAAGGTACTCGTATGAAAAAGTCAGAAAGGCAATGGACACTAATATTTGCATTTAAATATAAAACCTGATGTCCTGTTTAGCTGATTTTTTACGCCTTTACTTTTCAGAACAGTTTTAGGTTCATAGGAAGTTTGAATGGAACATACAGAAATTCACCCTTTACCCCCACCCCCACACGTACAGTGGTCTCCCCATTACCAATATGGCCCCACAGTGACACATTTGTTACAATTAACAAACATCTTGACACATGAATTTATTACCCAGAGTTCACAGTTTACACTGGGGTTCAGTCTTGGTGTTGAATATCTGTGTGTTTGGACAAATGTGTAATGACATGTATTCACCTAATAAAAATGCAAAGTATTTTCAGTGCCCTAAAAAGTCCTTGTGCTCTGCCATTTAAATATTAAGATTCAATATCCTATTTTAGTTAATTTAAAAAATATCTGAACTATGGCAAATTTTGTATAAAATATTTATGTCTCAAATTTCTTTAGCCCAAACTTGAAACCGTAATTAAGCTCAAACCTTAGAATAGTAAGAACATTAACTCAATTTTGCGTGAACGTTTCAACAAGTCACTTTTAGTCTTAAGTGGGATCACTAAAGACTTCATATGTCATCCTTTTCCAAGTCTCACTGATAACCAAACAAGAGGCATTTTATTCACAGTTTTCTGTTCCCTAAGCTTTTCCTTCATGTCATGTTTTTAAAAATAGCTTCATTGTGGTACACTTTTATGTATCATAAAATCTATCCCATTCAACTGGTATTTTTTTGGCAAATTTACTAAGTGATTTAACTACTACAATAAGTCAGTTTTCAATAATTTGCATTGTAATAGTAAGATACTCATAGCCATCTGCAATTGATCTCAAACCCGGCACTGCGCAACCATTGCTCTAGTCTATAGGTTCCATACAGATAGAGTCATAGAGTAATATGTGTTGTCTTGTATCTTCACTTAACATAATGCTTTCAAGGTTCATCCATGCTTTAGCATTTGTTGGTCATTTGCTCCTTTTTATTATTAATTAATATTCTAGTGCCTGAACGTGTTTTTACACTGTGTATTTACCCGTTGATGGACATTTAGGTTGTTTCCAGCTTTGGGCTACTATGAATAATATTGCTATAAATATTTGCATGCAAATCTTTGTGTGGGCCTATACTTTCATTTCTCTTGAGTAGATACCTAGGAGTGGAATTGTTGAGTTGTATGGTAATTTATATGTTTATATATTTTTTGTAAAAACTGCTGAATTATTTTCCCAAGTAGCTTCTGCATCTTATTTTAATATTTTATTGTCAGAGGAAAATGACCTGACCTATTCCTTAGCCATTCATAAAACTTATTCCACATGTATTGAATACCTTCCTTATGTATAAATAATATACATAAATGACACAACTATTTTCTTCAAGATTGTTAGTCTGTTGGAGAAGCAGCAGATGACTAAGTTCAGTGAGAGAAGTACTGTAAGGAAAACCTATCCTTGCTGCTGGGGCAAGCAGGGGGCACCTGTGCCAGTATAGGGAGAGCAGGAGAAAGGTTCGGAGAAGGTTTCACCTACGTTGGGTCCTGGAAACTTACTTAAGGAGTTGAGGCCGGAGGGGGCAATTTGCCAGGCAGCAGCAGGTAACCTTCCCTGCTCACACTCTGAAATGCCATTACACTGATGGACATCACTTTTCCTGTGCAATTTATATGTTTCCATGTTGAGTGTATTATCTCTTTGTCTCTCGAGAGCAGAGATCTCTGTTTTGTTCACGGTTGTATTCCACATATTTGGCATAGTGCATGATGTGAAGAGGGTACTTTGTAAACATTTGTTGAACAAATGAATGCCTAGAGCCCTGAAGATGAATGAGAGCAAAGTGTTTCAGGGAAATATAAATACAGGTGACTCATGACATGAGAGATCAGCACCTTTACTTTTTAAAATTTCCCTCCAACATTTTAACACTACTGATTTTGGTAAAAATGAAAATTTAGTGCTTCCCAATGATAACAACTTCACATGTTGCTCCACCAAGGTGGAGAAAATCAGAGATGCCGGGGGAAATGTGGGGAAGAAGACTCTGAGAGCATCGTCTGATCATGGAACATCATATGGTGAAGTGAAAAGCAGAGTCGTTTCAGAATTTAAGATGAGGTTTGGTGAGACAGTTTTGTACAATGGTCAAAGGATAATGTGCTACTTCTGGCAAGAGAACAAGTCTTTTACTACATTGGGATTCAGAGAGAAGTTTGCAGGTACCAAAACACAACTTTCAAATAACGTTTTAGAAAGTTAGGGATCATTAAAGGGGAAAGATACTATTCAAGTCAGTTATTTTTGTTAAATGTAACAGGCAACAAGGAATCTGAAAGGGCTGGGGGAGGAGAAGGAGAAAGAGAAGAAAGCTGTCATTTCTTCAGGATTTTCCCACTGTAATTGTCATTTTGGAGTCATTTTTGCAAGTCAAATAAGCAAGGAGCATTTTGACACATTTGTCTGTGACTTTAAATACAGCTTGAATGTCTTCAGAATAATAAAAAACAGTCTCTGCTTCTGAAGAAAGATTTACTGAGGAAACACTGAGCTGGTTATGCTCAAATTTATTTGGGATCTTGTTTAAAGGAATCACAGTCGTTTCAGATATGAAGTGGAATCCACGCACATGAAGATTTACAATTTATCTTTTACACTGATTTAATTTTAAGTAAATAAAAATATGAGTACATGTGTGTTTCACTTTTTAAGTATTTTTGTATTGTCATTTGAGATGGACTTCCTGTGCTGAAAATAAATAGTGTAAAAACTAAAGATCCCACAAATTGGGTGTCAATTCTAACTGTGCTTTATGGAAGTATTGTGTTTTGTTTTAATTTTTCTGTTCATTTTTGGTGACTGGGGGGAAGGGGATTGGAGAAGATAAGATTGTGGTATTAATTAGGACTCGATCATAAAAGGCCTTCTGCTAAGGCATTCAGAATTTATTCAAGTGCAATGGGAACCATGCAGGGTTTTAATTAGAGAAGTGACATGAAGAATGCTCATGATGCCAAGATTTGCTGTGACTATGACTTTGACACTAAATTGGATGTAAAGAAAGAATTAGAAAGAAGGAATATAGTTTAGGAGACTTTTACAGTAATTCAAGAAAATGTTAATGGTGATCTGATGGAGGTAGAAGGAAATAGGTGGATTAATAATATGTGACAGATGAAGCAATGATACAACTTTGTATTCACTTGCATGAATTCCAATAAGCATATTGTCTTAGGTCATTTTCTACAGCAAAATACCAGATGCTGGGTGAATTAGAAAGAAAAGAGGTTTATTTAGCTGATAGTTCTGGAGGCCCAAGATCATGGTGCTAGTATCTGGTCAGCTTCTGGTGAGGACCATGTACTTCCCACTTCCTGGCAGACAAGTGGAAAGGGAAATGGTTGCATACAAAAGGTGCCAGACATATGGGTGCCTTCCCCTTTTAAGCACTTCAGTATATCCACAGTGTTGTACAACCATCTCGTTTCTCTAGTTCCAAAATGTTTTCATCACCCCAAAAGGTAACCCTAAGCAGTTGTTTCCCATCCATCACTACCCAGTGCCAAATTTTGTTCTGTCTTCATGGATTTTGTATGCTAGATACTTGAAAGAAATGGAATTATACAATATGTGACCTTTTGTGTCTGGTTTGTTTCATTTAACATAAGTTTTCAAGTTTCACTCTTGCAGAATGATCCAGACCTGAAAGAATGATAGCTCATGGGAAAAGAATTTCTCTTAGTGACTTAGTTACATTTAAAGGCCTCAATACTGTACTGTACTGTACTGTCACATGGGGGACCGAGCCTCAACATGAGTTTTGATGGAGACAGACGCTATTAAAACTATAGGTGGGCTGGGAGATTATCTCTCAGAATTTTTTCTTCGGCATCTAGACAGAAAGTGGAATTTTTCTTTGAAGCAGAGAATAGGAGAAAGAGGAGCAGGCAGCAGGCAGATGTGAAGGAGCAAAATGATAGATTTGGGTTTTTACTTGTCACTCTCGGGGAGCCTGTGGAATACTGTATGAACAGGTGCACTAGGCAGTGTAGATCTGGGCAGGAGCTCCAGGGCTGAATCGCAGTTTGAGGAATAGATTTTGGAAATGTGTATAAAATAATGCGTTAAGCTATGCAGTGTACATGATCACCATTGAGAGTACCTTGATGAGAAGAGCCCTAGGTCTGTGGGTAGAACTCTGGGGAACTCTGATCTAAGAAACATACAGGTAGAGAAGACCCCATGAAAGAGAAGGAGTCTTCAGAGGAAAATGGGAGCAGCAGCAATGTGCTGTCAGAAAAACCAAGATAAGAGGCTGTGTTAAGAGGGAGAAAGCAGCTATAGTATCAGCTACTAGAGTTCAGTCAAATGAGGACTAAAAAGAAAGAAAGGAGTTAGCAACGTGGAAGTCAATGGGGTTAATGGTATCTACAGTTTTCTGGAAGTAGAAATAAATGGTGAGTATAAATCATTTTTCTTTCTATATCAATTATGGGGATGTTATTTATTTATTTTTTTTCTTATGTGGGTACCGGGAACCGAACTCAGGACCTTGCGCTTGCCAGGCAGGCGCTTATGCTGCTGAGCTATATCACCCAATTATGGGGATTTTAATAAAAATACTTTACTATAAGTGATGATTATACTATAAGTGATTATATTAAGAAAAAAATGTATCATAAAATTAACTAATTTAAAGTGAGCAGCTCAGTGGCACTTTAGTATAGTCACAATGTTGTACAACCATCTCCTTTCTCTAGTTCCAGGATGTTTTCATCACACCAAAAGGCAACCCTAAGCAGTTGTTTCCCATCCATCAGTCCCCAGTGCCAAACTTTGTCCTGTCTCCACAGATTTTGCATGCTAGATACTTGAAAGAAATGGAATTATACAGTATATGACCTTTTGTGTCTGATTTGTTTCATTTAACATAATGTTTTTAAGTTTCATCTGTGTAGTATGTATTAATACTTCATTTCTTATATGCGTGAATAATCTTCCATTATATGGATATATGACAATTTGTTTATTCATCATCTATTGATGGGCTTTGGGTTTTTCAATCTTTTGGCTATTGTGAATAGTACTTCAGTGACCATATATGTACATATATTTATTTAATTACTGTATCCATTTTCAAATTCTCTGAGTATATCTCTAGAAATGGAATTGATGGTACCTAACAGTTTTTTAAAAATATACTTTTATATGACACTGAGAACTCACAGAAAGTACTGAGCATCATTAAAAAGTTGACTCATACATTTTATATGTTTGAATAGTCTGTATTCTCTTTTGAGGTATAATTGGTGAAAGCATCATGTGGTAAGCAGCCTATCAATAGACAAGTTTCACATATATATGAAATATATATGACTATATGTGAATATGTATATAGATTTGAACATACATATATATGTGAACCAGTGTGTATATTCACTCAGTGTTATATATATATATATATATATATTTTTTTTTTTTTTTTTTTTTTTTAAGAGAGAAATGTCCATCAGGATGAAATTTTGAATCTTATAAGAGGGAGGCAGTGGAGGTAAAGAAATGAATGACTTAAATCATGTAGGAGATGGGGGATGGAAACATGGTCGAATATCTCACAGTTTGATTCTTTCGAAGACAGTAATAAGTGCCTCTAGTTGGCAATAAGAAAAGGAGGCAGAATGATGAATTGAACCAAGAGCACCTATGGCACTATACATGGCTAGCTGACTTTAAAAGTTAAGATTGTATTTTCAAAAACAATTTTAACTCATCTCCCAAAAACTATTGACTCATCTGTGTTTGATCAGTGGAGTTACTTCTCCACTCATAGACACCAGTGTCAATGAAAGGCAATTTGGGTTCCACTTATAACAAACAATCCAGCTTCACTGTAGCTCAGTTAAACTTTATTCATAAAACATATCTTAACAAACTCATAGAGAGGTGGGACAATGGTTACATTTCCTGTGAAATTTTTGATGATTTAAAGCAACATTTCTGCTAAGGTCCTCATAGGTGTCATTTTCTCCTGAAGTCTTTGCTTTACAGGAATTGATTTTGGAGCTAAGATCCTTCTGTGGGACGCAGATCTATGGTTGAATTCCCCAGACACTGCCTGCAGACTTGGGAGAGGAAATAATGTTTATTGATTGTCTCTTATGTGTTTTATTTGTCTAGACTCCCATTTAAGTCATAACAATTAGCAAGAAGGAGGTCCATGGTAGGAATATAGATCTGCTAACTCCAGAGTTAGGGCTCTGTCCACCATATCAAGGTGCAAATGGGGTTTCATCTTATGTGTTTGTGGTAGTAGGACGAGAATGATGCAAGGATGGCTATGAGCTCAGCAGGAAGTAGGTCTCAGATGAGTTGGCTTTGTGGGTTCCTTCCAGACAGGAAGGGGTTGGGGCCCTGAGCCTGCTAAATGTTGACCATCCCTAAGCTATGTCACGCCTCTTCTCATGAAAAGATTCTGGGTAGCTTACCACGAGAATATTAATTTCTACCAAAAATTTTGTATCCGGAATAAGTCCATGGTTAGTGCCAATTCAAGGAGGTATCTATTAATTCTACCTCATTTTATTTACACCATCTCTATTACATTTACATAATTTCAATAATCCCTAGGATTTTTTTTTGTGGGTACTGGGGGTCAAACTCAGGACCTCGTGTGCCAGCAGGTGCCCATGCTGCTGAGCGATATCACCGGCCCTTTATTCGTATGTGGGTACCGGGAGACAAACTCAGGACCTCGTGCTTGCGGCAGGCGCTTATGCTGCTGAGCTATCTCACTGGCCCAATAATCCCTAGGATTGATGTATTTATTCCTATTTGTGCTATATGTTTGTTTCAGGCAGAGAAAGCAGATGGATTTATCAACCTTTCTGATTTCACTGTGGAAAGAGCATCAGAATGCAAGAAAAAGCAGTAAGTCATTTCTTAATATCCACAAAACTGAGCCAGGATAATGTCTCCCTTTTATAATCATCAAGTGATGTGGTGATGTAGAAGTCAGTGCCGGTCTCATCTTCTGGTATTTCATTTGATGGAGCAGATGGGATTAAAGCTTGCTTGAAGACTTGGCATGGGATGCTATTAATTGTGCCAGTGATGGAGTGAAAAACACATTCCTATCCAGGACTGGCAGGGTGGCCAGATAGATGGCAAGGTTTGGACCTTGTAAAGAGAACCAGTAGTTAAGTATGGCTCACCAGAGTTGTATACATAATAATGCAACTGGTTTCTCTTACATCATGGCATTGTCAGTAGCACCCTTGTGACGAATTCTCTGAGATGTTTTAAGCTTGGGATTGTACTTTGATATAATTTAAGCCCAAAAGATTTGCAAACTGACAGGAGCAAAGCACTCTCCAGCTCATGATCCTTGCTTTAGAGAGAAGGAAATACAATAGCCTGGAGAGTCTGTTGCCAGCCCAGAGCTCAGGGGAGTTCAGGTTCTCCAGACTCCCAGTCAGGGCCCTTCCCACCACAGCATCCTGCTGTTATTTTGCTTTTATATTGTCTTTGACCTTTAAAAAACTCTTCTACTTTTGATATCTTTTCCAGTCTTGTTGAAAAGAGGCATGTTTCTACTGACCTGTTTTTAGTTTCAGCAAATGATAGTTTTCTTGTAAGACAATTAATAGACTGTTGTTCGCTTTAGTTCTTTGCCACTCTGATATGGCAGCATGCATCCCATGTTACATGGGTTGTATTGATTCTTATGGTTTTTGATTGGATATTTAAAAATCTGTCCTGTCCTGTAGGACTTCCAATCTAAATGGTAAAGTGGAAGCATTTTATTATTTGTTATTGTCAAATTATTAAATATTTCCTTCAAACTAAAAGCCACCTTTTTTTTTTGCCTTTATTGACAAGGGGTGCCTTGCACAAAGTTTCTGATAGATTGTCACAGTCAGAAAATCCATGCTTAATTATTTTTATGAATAAAATTCTGGTGTACATTTGATTTAATTTGAATAAAGCTTTAATATGAATATTTTGAAGTGACATCTCTTTAACTGTCAAATTTAACTTATTATATCTTTAGAGTAAAGCAGTTAGCCAATGAAAAAAAATAGATATGCCCATATATTTTAAATGGAAACTATTGACTAGCTAAGCCTCAGTCTTAATATGATAAATTGACTTGCAGAATGTTATATGAAATAGGGACTAGAAAATATGTTTTATGCAACAATTTTTTTTATAAATTTACAAAGAAAATACTTTTATGGTGCTTACATTTGACTGATTTCTTTTCAGACCTCTGACTGTTTACAAAGACTAATTTTCATGTGCTTGTGTTTCTCACCCTCCAAGTGCATTTAAGATCAACCATCCACAGATCAAGACCTTTTATTTTGCAGCCGAGAATCTGCAGGAAATGAATGTGTAAGTAGAGGAAGTTGGTAAATACAAACCTTACAAGAGCACCTTACCTTGGTTGTGCACTGCAATTTTAAAGCTATGTTTATGTCAGTTATTGTTTTACTTATTTCTGTTACTTTGAGGATTAATTTATTTAGCAATTACAAAGCCTTCTTGTTTGTTCTCTAGTATTTGGAAGCATTTTGGAGAACTACTGATATCAAAATGGTTATTTAGGAAGAAGTCATGAGATTGTTCTGAGGGAACCACTAAGCCAAGAAAGGACTAGACAGAAATCAATATAAGAAAATGTTAAAACAGGTATTGGCATCGCAATGAAAAAAAACTTGGAAGTATTATGTAATTGATCTCACAGCTTTTCACATGCAAAATCTGTTTACAGCACTTATGTGTGATTATCATGTCGATCCATGGATTTATCATCTCTTTATGTGCCACTGACCATTTTGTAAAATGTCCTCTCTCAGAGCTAATTTAAAATTTTACATACTTAGCTTCATTTTCCTTTTGCTATCTTTAAATAAGTGTATTATTTACCCACTCATTCCCTACTGGTTTAGATGAAGGTATATACATTGGCTGCTGTTTGAATGAGGCTGGATTAGAGGTGCTGACTTGAGGCATCAGAGAGTATGTCATTTAATTTAAGTGCAATCTCAGAATTCTCCTTGTCTTTTATTACCTTCACATAATCAATTAAAATATGTTTATGGAATACCCACTGTGTGCCCCACTGTAACAGATGCTGAGTGATAGCAGTAAACGCAAACACAAACACACCTAGACACACACACACACACACACACACACACATGCACAGAGTCCTCCATTCATAGCGATTATGCTAAAAATCTATTTCACTTATTTGTAAATAATAATGCCCTTACTTATCTGCCCTGAATTTTCTCTGCCTTCTTGTTTTAGAAACTTAAAAAAAATAGAAGTTGTCTTTCATTACAGGCATACACAGACAGAGACAGAGACAGAGAGAGAGACAGAGAGACAGAGAGACAGACAGACAGACACACACACACACACAGACACACACACACACACACACACACACACACACATGCAGCCACCCATCTGACAGGTCAAAATCCCCTCAGGAGCAACACCCTCCCCTGCTAGGTAAACGCATTCTCACCTGTTCCCAACGCTCACCTCCTACAACCTCTCTTCCAAGGACGAGGTCAAAACTGCCCCCAGACAGCTGGGAAATCCTTGGGTAGACATATGGAGGCAGGAGAGGATTGGACAATTGAGTCTTCTAAACAAGTCTTTGATTCATTTAGACAAAGTATGGAAGAAGTTGTTTCTACACTTTTTCTGATTTTAGTTTTTTCCCCTTAGATATTTCAAGCACCTGAGAAAAAAACAAGAGCAGATACATAAAAGGAGAAAAATTTTAAAATGTCACAGTCAAAGTTCTGTGCTTCTCTTTCTATTCGCGTTGGGGACTAAACCCTTTTGGTTAGCCAACCCTTGCCCTGTAAGTGGGATGGGAGACTGTGGAGCGATGTCAGCCGGCAGCTGAGCCACCAGTGACATCCAAACAGCCCTTGTCGGTGTGTGTGGGCAGGGAGACAGGGCTGCCTGCTAGTGCCTCCCCAGCAGCCTCCTGCTGTCCCTGGCTTCTCTTCCCTAAGAGCACCTTGTTTCCGGCTTTTTCCCTGTCACCGTCATTCCCACCCACCTTGAACTACTTTCAAAGTACGACGTAGTTCTCTTCCCCCCAGCATGGAGTAAGACTGAGCTCCTCAGAGAAACAATTACATATAAGTGTTTTGTTACCTAGTGAATTTCTCCTCCTACACAGTAAAATACATTTTTCAAACAATAAAAGGTTTGACCCTTACATGGTTATTTGACTCCATTATATTTCAGGCCGATTTGCTTTCCAGATCACATTTGAGAGTTTTTTAGTTCCCTGCTTCATTGTCCTATCACCTCCCCAGTATCTCCCCAGAGATACTTACATCTCTGGTCTATTTATCTTCCATTTTTATGTTCTCTATTTGGCAAGTAGCGTTGCCTGAATATTAGCTTGTACTGTATATTGTTGGCTCTCAAATCAGAGCCTATCACAATTACTATCAGGATCAAGATCTTATTGGCCATCGATTCTGTGAAGTATTGTTAATTTTACTCGAAAGTCTGTTAGTGTTTCTCTTCCCAACTTATAAACAAGGTGTCAACTGAAATTTGAACTTAAGGTTTCTTGATCTGTTTTCTAATCTTTCCAGTAATGTTTATGCTTGAAAATTGTTTATCAGGCCACTTATGGGTACGTAACTCATTTTGTTTGTGTGTGAGTATATCACAATTGTATTTATAATACCATTACTGGATTTTATTATTCTGAAGATGATTTTTTCTAATAGCCAAAAAATGCAGAATCTGTGTCACCAAGTTAACATCTCCTTTGTCCAACAAGATTATGCACGTTATACTTAGAGATTTAGATTTCAGTAACACCTGAAAGTTCTTCCATCCTTCTTGATGCAGCCGGTGTAAGTCAGTAAATGCTATATCTCAGGATGGGTTAGTTGGCTGGACCGGAGGGAGGAGGAGTGGGTGGTGTTAGAGTGACGGGCTCTATTTTACACGTTCACCTCCATGGGTAACTGCATTTCTGGATGGAGACATTTTTCTCAGGGACGATGAAAGGAAAGTAATTAAGTTTAATAGAAACTTCGTATGTTCTGCAGCGAACCTCAATTTACCAGTGCAGGGTAAGTAATTAAGGGTAATGAAAGAGTTGGTTTCTAAACAAAGACTGTGGTTGCTGCCTTTCTCAGACAGTGTTTGTGTGAAGATGCTCTCATTTTTTATGTCTACAAAGTCAGTGAGTTCTAGAAAAAATATGGAATAGAATTTTTTTAAACAATTGCTGGTTTGTTACAGTAAATATAAGGTACAATAAAAAACTATGGTGAATACTTAAATTTTAAAAGTTTATTAAGGGGCACATTGCACCATTAATTCTCCTCAAAATGCTTTCCCTTGCTTTGAATGCCCATCCCATCATTCTTGCCACCTTTTTTTTCTTTTTTTTTTTGGTATGCCAGTACTGGGAGTCGAACTCAGGACCTCGTGGTTGCCAGGCAGGCACTTACACCGCTGAGCCATATCACTGGCCCATCTTGCCATCGTTTGAGGAAGTTCTCTTTCTGTCTTTACAAGGTGTAGTCAAAATACAGTAAGTGATGCTGCCAAGTGTATCCAGTTTTGGAAAGGCAGGCTTACAAAAGCATCACAGTGTCCTCATCCACCTTATTCACCTGATCTGGTGCCATGTGACTTCTGGTTCTTCTGCAAAGTAAAAATGACTATAAAAAGTAAATGCTTTGAATTGATTCAGGACATGGAGGCAGTTATGAGAGCAACTAAACAGTGCCGTAGCTAGAGTTTGTGCAGCTTGAGTGGTCCTTCAATTTGCTGCCCGCCAACATCTCTGAATGGAGTAAGTTGTTACAATATAATTTTCCTTTTGGTCAAATGGTGCCCTAAAAATGTGCCGCCCGGAGCTCCCCCTTCCCAACTGTGCTACTGCAACCAAAGACACTCATGAAATAGGACTTCTAGAAGTGCTTCAGAAAATGGCAGGAACAATGGGATGGATGTGTTCAAAGTGAGGGAGGGGGAATATTTTGAGAGGGATTAATGATACTGTGTCTTTTACTGTAATACATTTTTCAAAAATTTAAATATTCCATGAATGTTTTGATCACACCTTGTAAACTAATGGTGCCAAAAGAAAGGGCATGAGATTTAGGTAAGGGGCAAGAGGAGTCTTTTCTTTACTGTCAATACATTTTCACTTTGCTATATCTTCCTATTCTGGAAAGGGGCTTAGATATGTCTTTGGCTTCAGGCACCCTCAGTTCAAAAAAATTTTTTTTGCCTTTGTTTTTGTCTTCTAAATTTTGCCTACTTAGCTTTTAGAATCTTTTATATTTGGGGGGACAGCTTTTATAATTATTAAATCAAGTGAATCAACTAAAAGTTGTTATTATAGTATTTAATAAGTGAACCTTGAAATTTATTGTATTTTGCCTGATCAATTTTTAAAAAATGTACTTTTAAACATTTCTTTTAGTTAAGTGCTACAGTCCCCAGTCTATATACATATGCAGTATATATATATACATATGTGTGTGTATATATATATATATATTTTTTTTTTTTTTTTTTTAAATTTTGAAACAGAGTCTCACTAAGTTCCCAGGCTGGCCTTTACACTGTGATTCTCATCCCAGCATCCCAAGTAGCTGGAATGACAAACATGTGTCACTATACCCAATCTTTCTGCTGTTACAAGCACTGTCAGCACTTACCATTTTCCCCGTATTTGGGCAAATGAAGGTGTGTTTTTGTAGAGCAGACAGATAACTGTAGTCTGGCAAAGAGGATGGATGTTTAAATTTTGAGTAGAGTCAAATTGCCTGCTCAAAATTGGCTGCCTCAATTTTCATGTTTAACTCAATAATGGAAGAGAAAGTTCATTTACCATTTTACCCTCAGTACTAAATATCAACAATATTTTTCACTTTTGCCAATTCGGTGGTGAAAAATATTTTCCTGTGTCTAGATAGATACTTTTCCAAAATACTGAGGCTGAGAATTTTCCCATATGTGTATTAGCTATTGCATTTTTTCTGTGATTTCCTTTTTTTTTTTTTTTTTTTTACTTTACCTGTTATTCTCTTGAGACTTGATAAACATTTTTGAGCTCTTCTGGTATTGTCTGGGCCCTAGTAACTGCCTAGGCTTAAGTGGCCTTTAGAGAACTTGGACTTGTTGTGGTGCTGAAGGGGACTTCTCGTAGGAGGCTATGCCCATCTTCTTGCAGAAACTCTTATTTTGTTTACTTTAATAAATCAAATGTTTTATATTTTTTCCTATTAAATAATAATGAATACAACAAAATCATGGCTGGTTGAAGATTGGGTGAGGATTTGTAAAGAGTTGACAATTGTAGATTCGGGAATATGCAACATTTATGCTCTGGAGAAAAGTTCATGAGATGTTGCAGGACTAGAAGAAATGAAAAGTATAAGTGAATTGATAAATGCATAGCATTATTGTTGTTTTGTTCATATTGTTTGCTTTAGGACACTAGTGAATGCACTGTTTTCCAAAAAAAAAAAAAAAAAAAAAAAAGAAAAAAGATAAAAGAATACATAGTATAGAACATGGAATATTTTAAAAAATACCGAAAACTAGAAATAAGTGGAAAATAAAACACATAACATAGCCAGTCACTGCCGCAAAACATTATTCCTTTAAATATAAGATTATATGATTAGGAATATATGAGGTAGACATATTTTGTTTATCTTTTAAAAATTCGTGCTCTAAAATGTGTTTCCAACTAAAATCTTGGGAAAGAACTATAGTTGTCTGAAGTTGTAAACCATGTTTGAGCTCCTTAAAGTTTGTCTAGTTCTCTTTTTGTGATTAATATTTAATTGGAATTCATTATCCAATTAAAATAACGAATCGATAGAAGAATGAACATTATCAATTTTTCATAAAATATACACAAAAGTTCTCAAAGAATTATTTCCCCAGTTTAGGAATACCTGTCAGATTCTAGTCAGATATTATACTGGTTGACAAAAATATCTTTTGGTTTAAAAATGTACAACTTTATTTTTTTCTGAAATAAACTGACATTATTGAGAATGATAGAGACACAGCTTTAATGGTCAAATGAGTAAATTCAGTAATAAAATGGATATGATGTTAGCTAAAAAATTCCAAATGCATAAGTATAGAAGGATATATATTTGTTCATACCTTTCAATTATGCGATTTAGCTGCCCACCGTTACCAACTCACCTATTTTACAAAGCGTATCTTGAGTGAAGACAATATTGTAAAACCAGAGGCCTTAGATTTTGATGCCACAAGCTTATGCTGTTTCTGAAATGTTCAGACTAACAGCGACCTTAGGAATTAACTTCACCATAATGTCTGTCACAAGACTCTCCTTCAGAGTCCAGGGGAAGAAGGGTGAGTACACGTCAATTACTGTGGTCTGACATTTACTTTCTATTTGAATCTTAGGTGGTTAAATAAACTCGGATTAGCTGTAATCCGTCAGGAATCCACTACAAAG
The DNA here is from genome assembly GCA_028451465.1 of Erethizon dorsatum. NCBI lineage: Eukaryota > Metazoa > Chordata > Mammalia > Rodentia > Erethizontidae > Erethizon > Erethizon dorsatum. The sequence goes on along the minus strand of CM051823.1, from coordinate 134,438,265 downwards.
GATGAAGGTATATTCTATTTTAAATTTCTGAAAATTTAGCGAGAATATTAGAATAGAATGAGATAGGATGGGAAAAACAATGTCAAGTTCCATGTATAGTCTGGTCCTGATGAAAATAGTTTGGTATTCGAACTGATCTGAAATGTAGAGACAGACGTGTTCACGCGGACTTACCAACATTGAATAGAGCTTCCCATGCTGGCTGCGAATGATTTCACACTTCACCCACACTTCATTGGCTTGGCTTCACTGATATTTCAAACAATTGCCAATGCAAATGTTTTATTGCCCTACTTACTGAATTCTTACTCATAGACATGAATTTGTCGTGATCTAGCCAGATAACTTTCATCCCACTATTTCCTCTCTGATAGTTTAACATTTCCACCAAGTGTGTGCAGAGACTAATTATCCTGAGATTATACTAGCAGCCTGAAGGGCAGATGGGGATACAGGCCACATTTTTAGCTCAGTCTGTAGCTTTCAGGGTTCAAAAGCTGCAGGTGTCTAATTCTTCTTAATGTCGTACTTAATCCTTTGTGTGGAGAAGAGGGAGGCTTTGGGTTCCTGGGCCACCAATGTGCTACTATTTCTAAAACACTCAGCTTACAGAACACTCAAGAATTGGAAGTAGGGAGTTATGTTTTTTGATAACAAAATGATAAAAACTTAAATTTCAAAATGGAAAAGTGGCAATTTGATTTAAAAGAATAAAGGAGTCTAGTATAATACTGTGAAGGCAGGATCCTAATAGTCTTCTTGGTCCTCTTTTTTATACGATAAGTACTAATTGGATATAGACTGGGGAGGGAAGAACTATGCAAAAGAGCTTATTCTTGTATGGCATTCCTTGATATAGCCCCCACAACCTTTCAGCTTCGTTTTTGGCCATCTCCATTAGGGATCTCCTTATGTGTGACTCGGCTCAGTATGCCCTATTTGTGTACCACTGATGGTTTAGTTATCTGGCTGGTTTCAGCTTACTCAGCTCATTATGATTCTTATCATTAAATGTAATTACTACTGATTTTATGCTCTCTTAGTATGTGACTCACACCTCCTTTGAAGAATTCTTTTATTTTTCCTGAGCTATGGCTGGGATTGGTTTTCCTACTGCATAGCAGGTGCTCTTTGAAGACAAAAGACCAGAAGGGTCATTAGTTTTTCCCTCTTAAGCAACTCCTTTGCACCAGGAAGTTCACTCAATTCCTTCTTTCTGAATTGGATTGAAATTGTAATAGCCAGATTGGAGAAAAACCTCTACTCATACATTATGGAATAGGTAGGGATAATAATGTTCAAGCATTAAGCATTTTCATTTTTTGTTACAGAATGTTACAGTGAAAGTGAACAGGAAGATCCTGAAATAGCTGTGGAGGCACCAGCCCCTCCTTACTCTTCGGCGACTTCCTCTCCTGTGGTACGTACAGACATGAGTAGTTTGTTGGTCATTGATCACACCTATGGATATTATTCCTTCCAGTTAGGTAGAAACTTTTAGAACAGGCTAATTTAAGGTATAATTCTCAGCGAGTATAATTCTCAGGATGCTGATTTTGAACCTCTCCTTAGCAACCCACTGGTATGACAAACTGACATATATGTTCATGACCCACAGATATATTATAGTCAGGGATTTATGGAAATGGAAAGGGCCAGTGTTTGCAAGGCTTTTTTTTTTTAATTTTAAAGAGAAAAAAACAATAAAAACAATGATACAGAATTTCAAAACAAGATAATAGGAAATTAGAATGCTTAATTTATTGCATATTGTTATCTTCAAAGCAGTTGCTCAGATTACATGAAAAACCGATCAAACAATATAAGCACAAACTGTTCTTTTCAATGAACTAAAAGAAATTAGCAGTATAATTATCTTCATTATCTTGTGTATATATATATTTTTTTCTTTTTTCTTTTTACTTCCTTCTTTTCTTCTTTCCCCCATCCCAGTTATTCTTTCCTTTTGAGCAGTTTCTTTCCCTTTCACAATATCTATTGTACATTTTGGATCTTATTTACTTTTTCAGTTTCTTATACTAGGGAGACATTGCAATTTTTACACATGCGAGTCTGATTTATTTCACTTATGAGTATGGTCTCTAGTTGCATCCATTTATCTGTAAAAGCCTCGAGTTTATCCTTCTTTATAGCAGAGTAGTACTCCATTATATAAAAATACCACATCTTTTTTATCCATTCCTCGGTTGCTGGGCATTTGGGTTGTTTCCAAGATTTAGCTATTACAAATTGTGCTGCTGTAAACATGGGTGCACATATATCGCTGTGGTATGATGTTTTTAATTCTTCTGGGAAAATACCCAGAAGGGGAATAGCTGGGTCAAATGGGACCTCTAATCCTAGTTTTTCGAGGAATCGCCACACCGATTTCCACAGTGGTTGTACCCGTCTACACTCCCACCAACAGTGAAGAGTTCCTTTTTCCCCACAGCCCCACCAGCATTTGTTATTGGTTGATTTCTTGATAATAGCCATTCTTTCTGGGGTGAGATAGAATCTCAGTGTTATTTTAATTTGTATTTCTCGAATGACAAATGATGTTGAACATTTTTTCATACATTTATTTGCCATTTGTATTTCTTCATCTGAGAATTGTGTGTTCATCTCAGATGCCCATTTTTGGATTGGGTCTTGAATTTGGGGGGGCCTCATTTTTTCAATTCTTTATATGTTCTAGATGGAAGTCCTTTGTCTGAAGGAGAGTTAGCTAAAAATTTTTCCCACTCTGTGGGTTGTCTTTTCACTCTTTTGATGATTTCTTTTGATGTGCAAAAGCCTTTTAATAAGATGAGATCCCAGTTGTTGATTCTTTGGAGTATTTCCTGTGCAGTTTGAGTTTGGTTTATGAAGTCTCTGCCTACCCCTATGTCTTCAAGATTTCTACCTACTTTCTCTCCCAGTAGATTCAGTGTTTCTGTTTTAATATTTAGATCTTTAATCCATTTTGAGTTTAGTTTAGTGCATGATGATAGACATGGGTCTAGTTTTAGTCTTCGGCTTGCAGAAAGCCAATTTTTCCAGCACCATTTATTAAAGAGGCTATCTTTCTTCCAGTGAACATGTTTGGCCTCTTTGTCAAAATAAGGTGGCTGAGTGTGTTTGTAGTTGTGTCTACATCTTCTTATCTGTTCCACTGATCCTCAGGTATGTTTTTTTGCCAGTACCTTGCTGATTTTATCACAGTAGCTTTGTAGTATAATTTCAAGGCTTGATGTGCAAGACTTGTTTTGCAATGTTCATTTATACCCTGCTTATCCTCCAAAAGTGTCTTACCTAGGTGCCTGTAGTATAACAATGTAAAATGAACTTAAAAGGAATACAAAAATAGCATGAGAAGGAAACTGGAGTGAGAAAGATGGGAAGTCAGGAATAAAGGCGGTACATTAAAATTTCTTGTGGAACAGTTACTGTATGTGTATTCACTGCAGAGGAATACAAATTAGATTCTAAACCTTGGAAGCATCCAGTGTAAGTTCAAGTGATTAATGGACATTAAGACTTTGGAGAGCTTCTTTCTACTTGCATGGGTTGCCCCTAAAAAAAGTCAGACAAGAATCACTGGAGAAGCAGATTTATGGTATTCATTTTTTTACTTACAGTGGGGGAATTGAACCCAGAGCTTCATGTATGCTTAGTACATAGTCTACAACTGAGTTACTCTCTCAGCCAGATTTGTGGTTTTTATATCTGCTGTGTACCAGGGCTTATACAGGTGCTTTAATATATGATAATTTAATTTTCAAACAACCTTGAGAAGTAGCATCATTTAATTTGCATTTTACTGATTACTAATGAGCCCAAACATTTTTCATGTTTATCAGTTAAATTTTTTTTGAAGTGTTTGTTAAACTTTTGTACATTTTAGCTGTTGCCTTCTCCTCCTCTTCCTCTTCTTTTTTCTTTTCAATTTATAGAATTGTAAATATGTAAATATGACAAAATAGATATGTCAGTTAAAAGTAAACAAATCTCACTTTTTATTCTTTAAAACTTAGTTTCCCTTTAAAAAGAGATGTTCTTGATTTTAATGTGTCAGATTTATCTATCCTTTCCGTTGTGGTTAGTATTTTTTTTTTTTTTTTTTTTTGGTTTAAAGAATTGTTCCTCACCTCTGATCACGAGAAAGTAGATGTTACTATGATAGTCAAACACACGGTGGAAGTAGTGTCTGCTGTGGGAATTCCAGTCTGTCTGTTTTATGATATATGCTGTAGCCACAGTACCATGATCCTTGTCTATCCATAGGCCCAGAGCTCAGGGGATGCTTGTTTGAAAACAAAGGATGCTTATGACACCAGTAAGTTAGGTCACTAAATTTAAAAAATTCATCAGAATTTTCTGATTCATCAATTAAATGTTATTTCTTAAGCAGTTCTAAGTTGATCATTTTTGACAGGCCACTAAGACTAACATTTTCTAAAGAAATATATTGGAAAATAGTCAGATAAATGTTGAATAGTCACATTTTTTTCCCTTAGCAACAGAATATGTTCTTTTTGCTCACATGTTTTCCAGGCAGATTTTGTTTTTGTTTTCTCTTGTTTCTGAAAAATAGACATGCAAGGCACTTGGTTGAAATAACATTAGGCTTTTTATTTAAACAGATGAAAAAAAATTTAAAATCCTGGTAACCTTTATCCATTGTATATTGTTTGGCTTAGTATAATGTAGGATACGAATACATTAGATATACAAGCCTAAGGCAAAAAGTAATGTCTTTCTAATCTCTTGCTTAAAAATTTTGGCTAATGAACTTTAATTTGTGATGATGACTCAACATTATAAAATAATAATGCTGGAAAATTATCTAAAAATATTTTGTCTTGAAAAAATTAACTCATTGTCCATTCGTTCTAATTACTATGAAGGTGAACAGTGAAACTTGAGCACCACACCTGTTTGGACTTCTTTTATTTTTTTTTTGTGGGTACCGGGGGGTCGACCTCAGGACCTCGCGCGCCAGCAGGCGCCCGTGTCACTGAGCGATATCACCGGCCCTTTTCTCGTATGTGGGTTCTGGGAGTCGAACTCGGGCCCTCGCGCTTGCCGGGCAGGCGCTTAAGCCGCTGAGCCATCTCACCGGCCCCCTGTTTGGACTTCTGCTTCTAATGGGCTGAACCACATTCCACAAGGGAAGAAAACACTTTAGTGTCTTCCCTGAGTAAAGAAGAGGTTCTGTTTCATGTTCCTTCATCCTGAGAAAGCTTCACAGGCTTGATAGTGGAAAAGACATCCATTAATTCTTAAAGGAATCAGAAATGGGGAATTTTGAGAGACTTAATAAAACGACTCTGAATAGATGAGGGTCTGTAAGTTTCACTTTGGAAGATAATTTGTAGAAATTCAGGATTCCTTGAAATTCAGAAGAGACACACGTGCACACGCACACACACACACGAGCCAAGTACATTCACATTTCAAACCTGATAATTTTCTAATTTACAAAGTGATTTAGGAACTGTAAATGTCATCAAAAATCTCCTCTACATACTATTACTAAGTTTAATTTTTAAAAAAGTACTGTTTGATAACCCAATCCATGTTTATTTGGTTATTCATTAATTTAACAAGTATTGTGATATATTCTTCTCAATACTTGGGCCTCATCAGTAAATAAAGCAGAGAATGGTTCACATTCTGCATGGAGCAAACTTCTAGTTTGATGAGATAATGGGCAATCAATACAATCAGTAAGTCACCTGCTTATGGCAGTAGAAGTAGAGTTGGTTGAGTAAGGAGATTTGGAGTCCTAGGGGTGGAGATTGGTAGGGTCACCAGACTGTACCCTTTTGAGAGAGTAGATCTGAACAAAAATCTTGGAAGATACTGAAGCAGTCAATCAGGTGGCTGTTGGGGGAGTTTCTGAGCAAAGGTGACAAAGTCAAGGTCTCCTTGGTGTGAAGTGATGCACAGAGGCCTAAGTGTCAGGAGCAGGGGAAGCAGGAGGACAAAGGCAGGAGGAGAAGTCAAAAGGTGCTCATGGCCAGGCCATCTGGTGCCTGTGGCTGGTTAAGAACTTTGACGCTGTGTTCTAAGTTATTTGGGCAATCTCTGAAAGATATGAGCAAAGGACTGCTATAAGCAATTCCACTTTAATAGGACCACGCAGGTGTGTAGAAGAGACCCTGGGCCACAGAGAGTAAGCACAGAAGCAGAGAAGACTCGGTGGTGCTCAGTAATGTACTGGGAAAAGTGGTGGTGATGTCATCAAGAGACAGCGGTGGGGAAGTTGACAGATGGAATGGCTGGATTTTTTTTTTTTGTGGGTACCGGGGGGGTCGACCTCAGGACCTCGCGCGCCAGCAGGCGCCCGTGCCGCTGAGCGATATCACTGGCCTCTTTTTCGTATGTGGATTCCGGGAGTCGAACTCAGGCCCTCGCGCTTGCCGGGCAGGCGCTTAAGCCGCTGAGCCATCTCACCGGCCCTGGATTTTGAATATATTTGGAAGATAGAACCACAAAGGAGTGAATCAGATATGGGATAAATAGAGGAGATAAATACTACAATATCAGGTACAAAAAGCTGGTGTAGTTTATTTCAATATACTGCTCCTCACATTTTGATATATTTTCAGAAGTACGATTCATTTAGCATCCAAAAATGATGAAAAAAGTCAGCTAAACAATCCAAAGAAAAAATAAGTAAAAATGAACTCTGCAAACTGACTCATTGACCAGTGGCGGAAGATGGTTAAATATAGAAAGGGGTAAAATTAATTTTAGAAATTCAGATATAATTTTAACAGGATGGATGTCGAGTAGTTTTCTACTAAAGGTCACTTGATAGTCCAATATTTGTTCATACAAAACAACATAAATGCTTGCAAGTGGGTAATTATATGAAAAATCATAAGTGACCACACCTACACAAGGAAGAGAAAGGAAAATTCAGCCTTTCTCCTCTAGATACAAACAAAAACAAAAACAAAAAATCATCAGAAGCTCTATGGTTGAACATTGAAGTGATTTTAAGGCTTTTCTAAAATTTCTTGGTGTGTTTTTTCCTCTGCTTTAACAGCTCATCTTTGCAGGCTGCTCCTCTGTTGGATTTTATTGCAAGCCTTGGTGGCTGTCCCACTACCCCTTCATCCCGTCTGTCCATTCCTACTACCCTAGTCAAGTCCCTCATTCGCTCTTGACTACATTATTGAAATAGCAGGCTACTTTTCTTTCACTGCCTATCGTCTCTTTCTCCTCTTAAAAGCCACCTCTATATTGGCCTCCCTAAAATGCGGTTCTAATAATCTTGATTTATTGCACAGAATCTTTCTGCAAATTCTCATTGTTTATCAATTAATTCCCAACTCTTTGGCTTGGTATTTAAGGCCATTGGGATTTCTTCGAAGTGCCGTGACATCTTGTTGCTGTTGCCTCCTTTGCCATCAGTCCAAGGAACTGCTTGCTATTTCCCAAGAACTTCCCGTACTTGACTGTCTGCATCTGCAATGAAGAGAGTTCCTCTAGTTGCAACCTCTAAGCATCTTTCAAGTCTGTCTCAAGTGTGGCTTCCTTCATGTACACTTAACTGATGCTCTATGTAAGGATAATGCTGCCTTTGTCCAAAGTCTTTCTGTGTTTCTGTAGCACTTTGATTTGGATGTTTTTTCATGTTCTTACCATAACCTGTCTGGTATTTCAGGTTTTATGTATAGCGCCTATTTATTATTACATTCTTAAAATCAGAGACAGTATCCAAACTTATTTTTGTTTACCCACATTTATGACTCTACCGATCACATATATGAAACTAAATATTTAACAGATGCATAGATGGACAAGTGAGTAATTATTGTGATTTCATTTTCACCCTCTACAAATTTCTTGCTATGCAACTATTTCTTCATATGAATTAGAAAGATTCTACTTTATATTTGCCCAGTGCTTTTGCTTTGAGAAGGATGATTTCATTTAACTCTTAAAAAAATCCTGTATCAGTTTTACAAATGAGGAGGCCAAGTTCCAAAAAAAGTAAAAGTAACTGTCACAATATTTACAAGTTGTCTATATCTATTAAGAATGTTCTTTCATTCTTCTGCTTATATCATTTACTTCTTTTGATAAATCTGTCAGTCAGGTGACTAATAAATTATTTTGCCTGCCATGTGCCAGATGCTGTTGAGGGTAAGGGAACCCTGAATGACCCAGACGGTCTCCCCTCCCTTGAGCATTTTAAGTTCTAAGTTAAAGGACAATAAATTGGTAATTTAAAAAAATATTTCAAGTACCAATAAGTGCTATGAAAAATATAAAATCGAGCAATGTACTAGGGAGTGGCTAGGGCATAGGATGGAAAAGGTATTGCTTTGTTTATCTCCATTAGGGGAGACCCTGATGGAGAAGTGATATTTGAGTTGGGGTATAAATGATAAGAAGGATGAAGCCAAGTAAAAATCCACAGGTAAGGCCAGTAAGGCAGGAAAAAACTCACAGATGTCCTTAAAAGACAGAAAGAAGGTCAGTGTGGATGGAGAGGACAGATGAAAGGAGAGATGGAAGGAAATGCAGCTGGAATGGCAGTTAGGGGTCCAGTGGGCCTTATTGGTTCTAATGAAGATGTTCGACACTCTACTTGTGATAGTCAGTTATTGAAGGATTTCAGCAAAGGACTATTGTGGTCTGTTTTGTGCTCTGTGCTTTAGAAACAACTCTTGTTGTTAGGAGGCTGCCCAGGGAAAGGAGTGGGATAATGTTGGAGGCATGAAACTGGTAGAATAGGACTTGCAGGTAAAATTATTTTTTCAAGGTCACTTGGATACTAAAGATTAGAGGGATAAGTGGTTTTTCTTTCAGTACATGAATCAAGGTCACACAGAAGGCCTGTGACAGAGGAGGTAGTATACTATATGAGGGCTTCTGGTTTTCAGAGTAATGTGTCTTCAAGCATATAGAAATAATACAAACATGACGCCTCCTAGAGCTTAGAAACAGTTGACTGGTTAGCTTTTATTAATGGGATTAATAAAAGGAAATAAAACCTGTGTACCTTCCCCCCTTTTTTCTTATTTGGTTTTACTATGTTTAGTTTTAAATTATGCTTTTCTTTTCTTTTTTTTCATGTACTTTGACTAAAGTTGCTGATGATTTATGTGCTGAATCACTTCTTCCTAATTATGGGCTTTTGGAGGTTATTTTAAACATTTTTTCACCATGTCAAACTTGTGTTATGAAAACTATTCAAAGAGAAGAATTTTACAGCTAACTTTTGAATTAAGCTTCTTCAATAAATATATACAGAAAATGGGAAAAATTCATTTTTTACTTTAATCATATGCTTTTCTCTGTCTCTGTTTCTGTCTCTGTCTCTCTCTCTCATTTATTTTTTATTTTCAGACCAGTTCTTACTAAGCTGCCCAGGCTGGTCTTGAACTTGCAGTCCTCCTGCCTCAGCTTCCCTCCCCAGTAGTTGAGATTGCAGGCCTGCACCATTGTGCCCAGATCATAGTTTCCTAATTAAAACTAAGACCGTTAAGTTATCTGTAATATTCTCATTAAAAATGAAATATTTCAAACCCAAATATTCTTAAATTAATGAAACCACATACTATTATCATCCTCTAATTAAATAAAATAATTTTGTCTGGTATTATGGGAACATTTGTGAGACTATGTACATTATAATTGGTACGCTTTGATCCTGGAATTAAGATAAACCACCTTTAGCAATTTTACAGAGAATTTCAGGTTGTTCCTCAGTGTGCAACTGAACTACTCTGGGGAGTTTTCTTCACATACTCTCTAAACCATTTTTTTGCTGGCATTAATTTGTTACCAACTCTGTGTCAGGCACAGATGCAAAAAAATGGAGGTGCAAAAATGACTAAAAACAGCCTGTTCTCAAGAAGCTCACCACAAAAGATTAACACTCAATCACAATTACAATATAAGTTGGGAAATAAAATGATACTCCATTTAGTATAATAGAAGTAAGCCCAGGAGTACTGAGCCTGGTCCCAAAGCTATCCAAGAAGGCTTCTTGAAGGAGGTGGCTGGGAATTGCCTGTGAAGGGATAGGCTTCTATTAGTCAGGCCAAGGTGGGGTGGCAAGAAGTAGTTGTCTCCGCTTCCCACCTTTATTTCATTTGTGCTGAGGAGTGTTATGAGTGTATTGTGTGAGTGGTTCTCAGGAGGGACCGCTAAGAGTAGTGGGCTTTGTACTTGCCACAGGCAGCTACAGAATCTTATATATAATGAGCCACAGTTCAGTACTCAATGGTCCATAAAGAATGAGCCCATAGTGAATCCTCTGAAATGGAGCTCTAGCTTCATTTTGATTTGCATTTTGTCAATCTGTCTTCCAATGAAAGCTCCCTCTTAATGCACATAATCTTTTCTCCCCCTTCCAGTTTATTTCATTCCTTCTGTTTCTTTCTTCTTATTTTTTACTTACCCTTCTTTCCTCCTTTTATAATCAAATTTATAAACGGTGCTGCATAGAGAAAATGGATTGAGAGTATTTGCACTGTGCCTGAAAAACACCCAGCAGGAATATACTTCGAAGCCCTTTCCAATACTCATTTAGCATGTCTTTCCTTAGTCACTCAAGCAGAGTTTTGAGGTCTAGAAAACCTTGAGGAAAGTGCTGCAACAACCAAGTACACAGTCTGTTTCTCAATAGCCCTTTTTACTCTAATCCAATTAAAGCAGTATCAGCAGGAGCAACAGGAAAAGCTCATGGTTGATCTCCTTTCAAAAATGGAAGCTGATCACATGGAAGCTGAGTTTGACCAAAATAGTTCACAATAGGGGATCATGTCAGAACTGGGCCAGCATGAGTATTTTTGTTAATGTTTATTTTATAGCTCCTGCTAATGAGTAAACTATTCCTGGCATTTATTTGGACAGTTTAAGGCTTGTACAATCTCTCCTGTAGATAAATAAGTTTTTATTTAGTGCATTACAGATCTTTGATCTCCTAGTTGTTAAATGGTCAAGAGTGATTTAAAGTAGCCACTTCCCAAGCTACTGCATATTCCAGATGTTTTCATGTCTACGCAGTGTACTACTATTGAGATGTTTGTGTGTGTGTGTGTGTGTGCATGTGCACACTTGTATGTGCGATCAGTTTGCATAGTAAGTGGATATTTTAATGGCAAGCTACTTAAAAATAGATTTATTAACTATTTGACAACTCATACCTGCTATGGGACCAATTGGACACATATTGGGTAAATAAATACTGGCTTTTCCCATTAAAACTCAGTGTTTAGAACTGCAGATGTCATGAGGCCGTGCTGATTTGGAACAAAGTTTGGTGCAATGATTTTGAGACTTTTGGAGAAGATCCTAGTTTCCTCTCTTTAATAATGTCCTTCCTGCCATTTACCTAGAGTTTAGAATACTTGAAATTAAAAAGGAATATCTTACAGAAAGACATAAAGGATTATGTAATGATACTGAGCCACATGCCATTGGGGATAAAGAGTGATCTGGAGAACCCTAGAGTCAAGAGTTTTGGGTCCTGTTGACCAATAGTGCTAAAAAATGGAATATCAACAGACAGATTTGTTACATAGGTTATTTAAAAAAGAAAGCTCCAAAAGACAGATACATATGGATCCATTCATATATATTTATATATGAAAATACTTACTCATATATATAATTATCATTTTTCAAAAGAAAGCATAAACTTCATCATGGAAATGTAACAAGGATAAAATCTCAGAATGAGTGAAATCCTTCCTAACAAAGTGTGCTTATTGGTGACGCTGCATTGACGTTTCTCCTGGGGACTGGAGAAGAGGTTGCCAAGGACAGTCGTTCACCCTTGGAGTGTATGTTAGGATCTGCTGTCAGCAGTTCCACGTCATCAGCTCACTTCTCATCTTCAGTGGTGCAGATTTTGGTTTCTCCTTAATGAATAAAGAGAGTGCAAATGTACTCTTGTCTCTTTTCATGAAAATTTATTAAAGTTTTTAAGGGATTGAAGAGTGAATGAGTCGGGCTGGTGATATGGCTCAGCGGCATAAGCACCTACCTGGCAAGCGTGAGGTCCTGAGTTCGACTCCTGGAACCCACATAAAGGAAAAAAGGACCGGTGATATCGCTCAGCTGCACAAATGACCGCTGGCAAGCGCGAGGTCCTGAGTTCGACTCCCGGTACCTACATTAAAAAAAAAAAAAAGGAGTGAATGAGTTAACATTATTTCACCAAACCTGTCTAGGTACAGGCTGATACTGGTCATGTGCTGAGAAATATGTGAATGGTGTTCAGCGGTTTAAATATGTGTGCTTTCTTGCTCACCAGTCTCAGCTCCCTTATTAACAAGATTTTGCTTTCTCTCTCCCTCCTTTTTTGTGGTGCTGGGGGTTAAACCCAAGGCATTGAACATGTTAGGCAAGCTCTCTATCAATTGAAATATTCTCCCAGGTCCCTGCTTTTTTTTTTTTCTCACTCACCTTTCTCAAGGGGTTTTGCTCAACTAATGTGAATTTTATGATTAATTACAATTTTATTTTTTGTTCAAAGTGTACTTCAGTGTTCTAAAGAATTCCCACCTAAAACCTTTTAAGTTTCTTGAGAGCATTTAAGAATAGGATAAATCATGATATGGAGATTTTTCAGATCCTTGGATGGTGAATTTAAAGTTATACAAATAAGTTTTGGGAAGTGGAATGTTAATGGCTGTGATACAGGAAAAAAAAATCTATAAATAGACACTTATCCTTTGACTTTAATTCTTGTCACTTTTTGAAACAACTCTGGGGTGTTGTTATAAAAAGGAAAGGTAGAGAATGGTTTAATCATGGTTTCTTTTATTTTCTTTTGGTTTTATTTATGGAAAATAGGCTGCACAGCGGGCATCTTCATCCTCACCCAAATTGAGGGAAACATCATGTTCTTTTTCCTCGCTGGAAAGTACAGTGAAGACACCTGGCAGCTTTTCTTCCTCTGGATCTAAAGAAAGACAGTCCTGGCTCGACATAGTTAATAGTTCACCTGCTGTGAAAGATGTTGGACACTCCCTGACTTTTGCAGTGCAGGTTCATTTGCCTGCTCCCTCAGAGGCAAACAGTTGCAAGGCCCCAGAAAACAGCTTTGTCACAGTTGAAAGTGGGCTTTTGAACTCTTTATCTAGTGATGACACTTCTTCACTGAGTAGCAGTCAAGACCATCTGACTGTTCCAGACAAGCCTACTGGATCAAGGATGATGGATGGAGGTAAACTGAGAGTTTATTTATTTTTCCTTAGAGAATGGATATCTGTGTGTGTATGTAGAATGCTAATGTGAATTTGTGAGAAGAATATTTAAACTCACGAATGGTGATTCAGTAATTAGACAGTCAGTTGGGGCTGTCTTTGTAGAGTTTGCCTGTGACAACTGCGGTTGCCAGGCCACTAATTACCTGCTCTACGTGTCACTAACCAAATGCTTTAGAGCTTGAGATATGTGATTGTAAAGTAGTGATACCTTTCCACCAATTTATTTCCATGTCCCATGCTCTGGAGCTTGTGATGTTTAAATTGGGGTTTTTGTCATCTTGTGTTCATAATATCAATTTGATGTTTCCAAACAAGCTTAGAGCAGATGCCATCCTCGGCAGTGCCCACAGACCATGTCTAGTACCTAGCCAGCCAGCTCCTGAATGTGCCTGAGTGGTTAATAGAAAGAGGATTTGCATGCATGCTGGAGGGGAGCACCAGATCTTTAAATAAAAGGAGGACAAAGTTCATTCTTTTGAAAAATATTTTAAATCTTAATAAAAGAGTTAATGGGACATAGAAATCAATAACATGAGTCTTGTTAAATACTTTCTGATAATTAATTATCTTTTAGTCAGGACTAACGTTTTTACTACTACTGTTCAATCATGACATATCTTTCCTGAGTGTGCCTTCTTCATTCTGGTGCAAAACAAGGTTACCTGATATAAGATACAGAGCAGTGAGAGAATGATGGAGTTGGGTTGAATTTTTGAGGGGAAGATTGAGAGGAACTTTACTTGCTAAATTTCCGTAACAACTAGCCAACATTGACTAATGAGATAGATGACAACTCTGGTGTTTTCAAATTCTCAAATTTTCAAATGTACCTATTAGTTTAATTTTTGAGTAATTTAGACCAAGAGTAAAATAGAGTAATTTAGGCCAAGAATCACAACTGTAGACCAATTTGTGTGTGTGTAGTATTTTAAAATATAAATTTAAATACTCAGACTGGTAACTCATTCTCTCATTCACCCCAGTTATTCTGACTCTCTGAGTGCCTGCCTGAAGATGCCTTACCCATTTGAGTTACCTGCCTGGCCTATAATGGCATTTTTATTTGATACCCCTCAGTTTAGGCCAAAGATACATTTTACATTAGAAAAATTTCAATGAAGGAAGTCAGAGGCAAACTAATGTACTTCTAGAGAGCGTTGACTGGGATAGGGAGGAGCAAGGAACCAGAGCCACCGAGGAAGAATATTGGGAGGGGCAGAGTTTGGACTGCAAATAATGGAAAGAATACTAAGCTGTCCTCGGATTCATGAGTTGCTTTTGTGTGGACAAAATGTTAGGCTTAATTATATCTTCTTGAAAGTACAAAATCAAGGTCAGTGATACAATTTCCAAAGGGATGGATTTAGGTTTACCATAAAAAGCTTCTTTCTGATGTTGTGAATTGTTCCAAATAGAGTAAGCTCCTTGGAAGGTAATGCTTTCCTCATCGATGGGTGTGTTTACTCATTCTGAAACAAACATTTTTCATAGACCATTGATTGAATAGTGCATATTGATCACAATCTTTGTTTTTCTGAAGAAAAATGCAATGGAGAGAGAATCTAGGTATCTGGATCTAGATGACCTCTAATTTGATGCTTACATAATCATTTAAGATATAGGATTGGTGGAACTAAAGAAAATGCAGAAAGGTACTGCATCTATTATTTTCCTGTTAAAAACTCTTACTTTAATCATTAAACTATAAATAGAACCAAATAGTTTAATATACACACACACACACCACATGATCAGCAGAGCTTCAAGAGCATCATATATATTAAAATTCCATTCACATTCTTTCCCAAGAGGTAACTTTACAGGTAGAGAGTTTTCCTTCAGGGTCAATAAACTGAGAGGGATGGGAAGATGTGTACAGTTCTTGCCTGTGTCTAAATGTCATTCTGGGAATGCAAATGCTGAGAAGCCTAGCTGGGTACCAGTAACTCTGTTAGTCTAAGAATGAAAGAACCTGGTATTATTTAGTTTAGAATTACATGCAGAGTGACCAACACAATCTGGGTGTTTCTTCAAACAGCTTGATGTGAAGGTATTTCTCTCCGTAAAGGAAGAGAAAATGAAAGTATTTTTCCCTCACTGATTTGTTGGCAGTTGCCATATGTTACTGAATTTTTGCTGATGATTTTCTCCTGCTGCTGGGGATTTGGTTAAATTCCCAGAAGAGCTGAACTACATAAAGTTATCTCCATAGCAACAGCGGCCCAATCTTTGCTTGGGTTTGTGATGACTTGCTGTTGAGTAATCAAATTGCATATTGTTTATTTTTCCCCATGTGTGTTTGCGTGTTGGAGAAACAGGTAGCTTTTCATTGTTGTGACTTTTAAAAATTACTGCTTTTGAATTGACAGTTTTTAAAAAGCTCTGAAATTCTGTGTTTGAAATATTGGTAAGGATGTTTTTATGTCAGGGATTAAAGTTTTAACACAGACCAAGGCAGACGTTAAAATTTTAGAAGATGAAGTTCCCATCCAAGGATGTATTTGCTGGAGAAAGAAGGTTTTATTCCAGAAAAGATTCGTAAAGTTTAATAATGGAGTCCTGAAACAAGCAGACAGCATGTATTATAGCTTTTCTTTTATTTAGACAATGGAAGACATATTTTGCAGTCTGTGTGCAATTAAAATTGTGGTTGCTAGAATTTTATACTGAATTTAAATATCCTTTTAGACATTTCTCTCTGTAGTGTAAGCTATTTTTAAAAAAGGAAGGTGTTAATTGCATCCTATTGCCTTTTACACCATGAGTTTCAGACTTCCAGAGCTCTAGGATTCTTTAGGATTTTCACAAAGCATAGTGGGAAAAGAGATGATGAGATTATGGAATCTTCATCTCATTTGTTTTACTCTGTGCTCTTCCTTCCTCTTGTGAGTGATTTCTTTTGGCCATGGCTATGTGATAAGTCACATGGTGTATCTCTACATACATATGTATAACACATGCTACCTGCTGACAGTGTGGAGATAAGCGTCCCTCTACTTACTCAGGAAATGGAGTAACCATACTCCAGGTGCTGAAAAACTGCATGTTAACTAATAAGACTAATGCTCAATTTACGCAAATATGTTGTAAGTACAAGCACAACCAGAATCAATCTAGGAATCATGTAGATTACAAGCTGAATAAAAAGTACCATTAATGAAGAGACGAGCATTCTTGAGCATGAATGACATCTCAGGAAAGTGAAACAAATGAGTTAGATTTTAGGATTTAGCAGATTTAAGCAAAATTATACACAAATTGAGCATGAAGAGTGCAGATGTGACATTATTTTAGCTAGCTACTTTGAATGTTAACTGTAGGGATTATGTGGTATGCCTCTCCATGGGACAGGTAGAAAAAAAATAACTGAACTCAGCTCAATTTAGCATTATTATCATTTTGAATACCTAACTTGTACTCATGTACTTTTTGTTAAAGTGAATCCAAAGATGAGCAAGATACAATTTTTGTTTTAAAAAATCTTAACATCTAATGGAACAAGTAAGAGGAATAAAACACATCTAACAAAAGAAAGTGGATTAAATGGATGCCGCAAGGTAGATCGAAGCATAGTACCCCAGGGATTTAGAAGACCAAGAATGCAAGATAAAGATCGCATGTGCATGGGAAGATCAGCACATAGAGACTGGAGCCATGGAAAAAGGAAACAGAAAGGAAACTTGGGTGACGTTGAATACTCGATCAGATATTAGTTAATTTCAGTAGATAATGGATGGCCATTTCTAATTAAGGTAATCATATATTTGGAGATGATTTAGAAAAGTTATTTTATTTTTAGAATGTAGGGTAGAGCAGAATAAATGAAGCAGAAACTATGAAGTGTTAGAAAGCTTCTATAATAGTGAGATGGGGTTAGAAATGAGAAAAGAATAGAGGAGGGATTCTGACTTCAGTCAAGGGGAAGACTGATATTGGTCTGTGTATCCTTAGAAATTAGTTTAGTTCCTAGAGTATTTCCCAGTGATCCTATTTTTTGAAATATAATTTGAGAAGTGATCTTAATATGGGAATGAACATTTAATACTGTGAAAATCTTGTATGTTTAATTGATTGTTGGTCTCAGTGGCATTGGTCTTAGGCAAAAATGACTACCGAGTGCTTTCATTGGTTTCACGTCAAGTGAAGACCCCTATAAAATGTCATAAAATAAGAAGATTAGGTTACCTGAAAATTTGTGCAATATACTCAGACATTTACCTTATTTTTTGTCTTCTTACTATCTATAATTTTCCCTGAAAGCAGGAGTCAGGAGTGGGAGGTTGTGGGAATTCATTGGGTCAAAGCTTTGAAGCTGATGCTAATTGAAATCTGGACTTCAGAGGTTTGCAACCTTATGTGACCGTTTGGAAGAAAGGGGCTGGTTAAGAATCCAGAGATTGTAACTAAAAATGAAAGATACATAGATCCAGAAGACAGAATCTGAATAAGGTAAAAGAAGAGTCTTGTACAAGACTTAGGAACAAGTAACTTTAAAGTTGAAGATTTTAGAGTAAATGATTTTAACAACTGAGGAAGGGGCATTAAAAATGATCTGTTCTGGTTGTCAAATACACTAGATGCACCCCATGGTTTATGGCCACAGGACTTTCACCAAGAACACAAATTTATTCCAGATGGAAACTACATCTGTCATTATAAGATAAATCTTTGAAGCCCATTATTAGACCCATTTTAATGCTATGGTACTAGAATTATGTTTTATCAAGATTTTTGAGCAATTTTGTTTGCAAAGAGTATAAAAAAGAGAACTGGGAAAAATGGAATATTTTCATATTTAATGGTAGAATTATTTCTAAATCAATATATGTAAGTTTGAGCGAAAGTGATGTGTCATGGGCTTATGACCCATGTTGCATGAGCAACAACACAAAAGTTCCTATTATGCCTATTTTGCAGTCTAGTGGATATAGATGATTTTGAAAATTATCCGATTGGTCTTCAATCCTCCCTGTTCTTATAGGTTCTGGATTTCAATCCTCTTCTTATAACTTTTTGTTTTTGATTAAATTCTTGTTTATCTAGGTTTTTTTACATGGATCCAAATTTAAATACTTTAGCATGTCTTCTGTTTCATTTGGTATTATTTACTATAGTGAAAACTATCATATATATTGAAGAACATTTTACACACACACACACACACACACACACACACACACACACACACACAAAATCTATGTAGCCACCCTTCAGACTGAGAAACAGGAATTAGCAATCTTCTCTGTATTCCTGGATTTTATTCATTTTTATTGTTTTATAGTATTCTTTTGGTTTAATATATCATAACAAATAGATTTATTTTTGATGAACACTCTTTTTTTCCAGCTTTGGGCTCTTAGTTAAAATGTTGATGTGGACATTATTTCTTTTTTAATTAATAGACTTAACTTTTTAGAGCATTGTTAGATTTACAGGAAAATTGAGCCAAAATACAAAATATTTTTCTTATTAACATCTTACATTAGTGTGGCTCACTTATTATTGACAACTATTGACACTTTTTAAAAACTCAAATCCATTGTTTACATTTTACAGTCCTTTGCTTTTTGACAATGTAGCTACCATTACAAAAATATATAGAAAAGTGTTATTGCCCTTAAAACTCTGTCTATTGCTTTTCCCACTTTTCCTCAGAACCTGACAACCACTGTTCTTTTTACTTTCCCTTTGTTTTACCTTTTCCAGAATGTCAGTTACATGGTTAAGTCATAAGTTGGAAACCTTTCAGATATTTTTACTTAGGAATATGACTTTAAGTTTCCATGTCTTTTTCTGGCTTGATAAGTCATTTTTAAAAAAATCACTGAAAAACATTTCTTTGTATGGATATATCACACTTTGTTATAGTTGCTTCCAAGGTTTTGAAATTATGAATATAGCTGCAATAAACATCTGTGTCCTGTTTTTTTTTTTTTTTATGTGGGTACTGGGAGTCGACCTCAGGACCTTGTGCTCGCCAGCAAGTGCTTGTGCCGCTGAGCTATCTCACCGGCCCTGTGTCCATGTTTTACGTAGATTCAAGTTGTCAGCCTTTCGGGGGTAAATACCAAGGAGTATAATTACTGGATTGTATTGTAAGAGTATGTTTAACTTTTTAGGAAACGCCAATGTGTCTTCCAAACTGGTTGTGCCATGTTCATGTCCACTAGCAATGAATGAGTGTTGCCTTGGATCATGTCCTTACCAGCATTTGGTTTGTTGGTCCCTGTGGTTTAAATGAGTATCCTCCAAAAGCTCGTGTTTTAAAGGCTTGGTTCCTAGCTCATAGCTTTCTTGGGAGGGAGTGGAATCTTTAAGAGGCGGGCCTACTTGGAGGAAGTTGGGTCGCTGGGGGCCATGCCCTTGAAGGAAATATTGAGACCCTAGTTCTTTCCTCTGTCTCTTTCTTTATGGCTGCAAGGTGGCCACCACTCACTCACACCATATATGACTTCACCACAGGCTCCAAAACAACAGAGCCAATTGTCAATAGATTCAAACCGTCAAATGCATGAGCCAAAATAAACCTTTTCTTCTTTGTATTGATTATTGCTGGTACTTTGTTAAGGTATTGGAAAATTGACTAATACTCAGTGTTTTGGATTTTTGCCATAGAAGTAGGTGGATAGGAGCTTTTCATTGTTTTAATGTGGAGAATTCTGTAGCGACAGATGATATCGAGCATCTTTTCATATGCTTATTTGCTGTCTGTTTATCTTTGGTTAGAAATCTGTTAAGATCTTTTGTCCACTTTCTAGTTAAGGTTTTGTTTTCTAAATTTTGAATTCTTCATGTAGTCTGGATATAAATTCTTTATCAAGTCCTTTATGTAAATATATTTTGTATTATATCTGTAAATATGTTTTGTAAATATATTTTTTACCAGTGTGTTTCTTGTCTTTTACTTTCCTTAATGTAAATTCTTGTGCGTGTACCTTGGTCCACGTAAGCCTGAATTTCTCTAGGGGTATATATCTACGAGTGGAATGGTTGGTCATGATGAATGCCTATCTCCTACTTTGCTACATGATGAAAATGTTCTTTTTAAATTGATTCCAACAGAACTCATCTCTCCAGCATGAAAAGGAACTCTCAAAGTCCCACCTCCTCACCACTAATGCTGATTTTCTAATTTTTGCAAAACTGGCAGGTATTAATTTTGATAATCAATTAACACATTTTCATATGTTTATTTTTACTCTCTTACCCATACTTCTATTGGATTATTTTTAGTTTTCTAAAAATAATTTAGATTTGGATTAATTAATTTGGATTTGTAGGAATTTCTACAATTCAGATATCCTTTCATTGTCAATCATAAGTATTACAAATATATTCTCTACTTTTAAACTTCACTTTTATTCTTTCTTTCTTTTTTTTTTTTTTTTTTCAGATAGAGTCTCGCTATATAGTTCAGGCTGGTTTGAACTCACTGCATAGCCCAGGCTGGCCTCAAACTTGAGGCCTCCCGCCTCAGCCTCCCAAGTCTTGGGATTACAAGCATGCACCATCACACCTGGCCATTTTTATTCTTTTTAATAGTGCATTTTAATGATGAGAACCCAGTTTTAATCCAGTTAATTTTTTCAGGATTTTTTTTTTATGGTTAATGCTTTTTTTTGTCTCTTTAAGAAATTTCTCCCTACCCTAACAGTATGAAGAATTCTTCCATATTATATACACTTTAATCCACTTGAAATTACTTTTATGTGCACTGTGAACAGGGTACACTATTGGCTTATTACTTATGCATGTGTGCTTTTCTGAGAATCATTTATATAAACTCTGTCCCTCTCCCAGATGTCCACATATGTCCTCAACGCTAACTTGGTTATAAATATAGCCTGTTGCTTCTTAGACTTATATCTTTGCATTGGCCTATTTTTTCTCCCATTGCTTATATAATTTTTTTTTGTGTGTGTAGGTACCAGGAGTCGAACTCAGGACCTCACGCTTGCCAGCAAGTGCTTGTGCCACTGAGCTATCTCACCGGCCCTTTTTTTCCTTTATGTGGGTTCCCAGAGTCAAACTCAGGACCTTGCGCTTGCCAGGCAGGTGCTTATGCCGCTGAGCTATCTCACCGGGCCCTATTTTTTTTAAAAAGCCTTGTTTTCCATTTTTATTTTTTATTGGTACATGTTTGCAGTATACAATGTTCACGTTCCTCGAGTGGAGTTGGTGCATGTTCAAAACACATCCCAACTGTTTTTTAATCTCTTTTCTCTTCCCACCTTCTCTCCTCCCTCAATCTCTTGGTCTTTTTCTCATTTGCAAAAGATCTGTTTTCTTATTTACTATTACCTATCTTCTGTTTTGCTCTTTATTTATATTTTGGGTTTCACATATAACTGAAACGATGTGATAGTTAAGCTTGTGTGTCTGATTTATTTTACTTAACATTATGGTCTCAAGGTGCAACTATTTTTCTACAAATAACTCAAGTTTGTCCTCTATAGCACAGTGACACTCTACTGTATATAAATATCATGTTTTTAAAATCCATTCATCTGTTGGTGGACAAAGAAGTCACTTCCAAGACCTGAACTATTATGAGTTGTATTGCTATAAACATGGGGAATGCATGTATCACTGTAAATGATGTCTTTAACTGTTTTGGAAAGAAACCTAAAAGGGGAGTAGCTGGGTCAAATGGAATTTCTAGGTTTAGTTGTTTTGTTTTGCTTTGTTTTGAGGAACCTCCATATTGATTTCCATAGTGGTTGTACTAGTTTATATTCCCACAAACAATGTAGAAGGGTGCCTTTTATTCCTGCAGCTTTGCTAGCATTTGTTAGTATTTGATTTCTCGATAGTTATTCTTTCTGGAGTAAGATGGAATCTCAGTGTTGTTTTAGTTTGCATTTTTCTAATGGTCAGAGATGTTAAACGTTTTTTCATGTACTTCTTGGCCATTTGTACTTCTTCTTCTGAGAAATATCTGCTCATTTCAGTTGCCCATTTTTTGATTGGGTCTTTTTTTTGGGGGGAATGTAGTTTTTTTGGGTTCTTTATATATTCTAGATATCAGTTCTCTGTCAGAGGAATAGCTGGCAAAATTTTTTTTTCCTATTCTTTAGGTTGTCTTTTCATTTGATTGCTTTGCTGTACAGGGGCTTTTTAATTTGCTGTGATCCCATTTGTTGATTCTTGTTATTTCTTGTACAATTAGGGTTCTGTTCCCGAAGCCCTTGCCTACACCTATGTCTGCAAGAGTTTTCCCTATTTTATCTTTCAGTGGGTTAAGTGTTTCTGTTTTCACATTTAGCTCTGTGATCCATGTTGATTTTAGTTTAGTACATGGTGAGATATAGGGGTCTAGATTCAATATTCTGTATGTGGATATCCAGCTTTCCAAACAGAATTTATTTAAGAGGGTATCTTTCTTCCAGTGTATGTTTTGGCTCTTTTGTCAAAGTTCAGACCAGTTGAATGTACCTGGGGTTGTTTGTACATTTTTATTCTGTTTCATTGATCCACATGTATGTTTTTGTGCCAGTACCATACTGTGTTTTTTGTTTTGTTTTGTTTTGGTTTTTTACCACTGTAGATTTAAAAAAGGTTTGAATATCTAGGAAGACATATTTTCCTACATTGTTCTTTTTTTAAGGTTGTTTGGGCTATTTTGGGTCATTTTAACATCCATATAACTTTCAAACCACCTAATCAATCACACACACACACACACACACACACACACACACACACACACACACACAGAAATCTTGTGGGAATTTTGTATGGATTGCATTGCAGCCTTAGATTCAACCAAAGGGAACAAAATTGTTACATTTTAAAGTCTTCCAGTTCATAAAATTGTTCTTTTTACTTTTATCCATTTATTTGTCTTTGCTATATCTTGTAATAAATGTTTATAATTCATAATTTTCTCTATAGAAGTCTTGAACATATGTAATTAGGTTTATTCTACATACTTTACCTTTTAAAGTATTACTTTGAAATAGATTTTTCTCTTGATAAACTGTTTCTTACTGGTGTATATCACTATAGCTGATTTTTCATTAATGATTTATTTATGATATTGAGCATTAGTGTGCTAATCCTTGTGGGGCCTTGCGTGTACTACACCAATGATCTATCACAGAGCTACACATCCAGCCTGATTCTTAAGTACATATTTTATGTAACAAAATTGCTAAATTTTCATTTTAATTGTATTATTATTATTATTTTTTATGCGGGTACTGGGAGTCGAACTCAGGACCTTGCACTTGCCAGGCAGGCGCTTATGCCACTGAGCTATATCACCAGCCCTAAATTTTCATTTTAATCCTAATGTCTCCTCTTCTTTTTTTTCTTTTTTTTTTAATGTGGGTACTGGGAGTTGACCTCAGGATCTCGCACTTGCCAGCAAGTGCTTGTGCCGCTGAGCCGTCTCACCGGCCCCTAATGTATCATCCTTAAACTTCTTTCTTTTACGTATGTAATTAAAGCTCTGCAAATGATGATGGTTTTGCTTGTTTCATATCCAAACATTATATTCATATATATACATTTTGCTTTGGGTAGGCCTGACAGCACAATGCTGATACAAATGGTTGCTATGGGAAATTCTGTGGTAGGCTTGATCTCCAAGGGTAAACTTTCTCCACTACCACAAGCTTAGAAGTGGGTACTCTATTATTACCCCTATCTTGTGGGTGAAGAAACTCGGGGTTCAAAGTGGCTAAGCAAATTGCTTGCAATGATCATGCAACTAGTTAGTGATGAAATCTGCATCTGGAATGACAGTTCTGTTTGACTCTAGAGCCTCAGACTGTAGTTACCTGAGTATCTGAGAATAATTTCAAATCGTAAGCAAGACACAGGGTTCTTGACACAGCTAGGCATGTCAATCAGGACACATGAAACCACAATAATTTCTCTCCCGGGACAGTCATTCTATTACTATTACATTGTATTTTCAGTAACTACTGGTGAAGTAGTACAGGTCAACTAATGATAGCAACAGAAGTATCTAACTACTATTACGAAAACAAGTGTTGTGGAAACATTATTATTATTATTTATTCAATAATATTTGTCAAATGACTCTTAAAGATTAAGTACTGTGCCATGTGCTGAGAAAACAAGCAAACAAAAGGCAAAATAAAGATTCTCATAGAAACAACAATGGCACAGAAATACGTAATATAGTTAGTGGTTATTAGTGCCATGTTTTTTAACAACAGGAAGTGTAAGGAGTTTAGAAAGAGAAACTGATCTGACACCAACAACCACCCCCAAACTTTGAAAATTGGTTCAATTCTATCATGTGGTTTAAGGCCTTGCATGTGTGGCTGACATAACATCTCAATAAATATGGCCACAAAATTGCTATTGGTTGGTTTTTATGTTAATGCAAAATATGCCAAAAGCTTATTATAGACATATAGTGTCAGATGCTGTATTACGATCACCTCCACTCCTTAATTCTTAGTCATTATCGTACTTGGCTTTTAAAAATTGAATTAGAATTAAGCACAGTCAGAAATAAAACCTTGCAAGTTTGAACACCATGTGGTCATCCAGGTGGAGGGCCTGCAGCTGCCGCCTTGGGAGTGTAGAAGACCCTCTGCTTAGGAAGACATGCCGGCACAAGAGCTGCTTTCTTGGAGTGCCTTCAAACATGGCTGCCTGTGTCGTAATAAGAGGGTCAGAAGCCCCTGACATTTACTATTTCCCTCCATCACCTATGGGTACATTTTTTAACTGGAAGGACTAGCTAGTCGTGCTATGTAACAGCAGTGGAAATACCCAATATGTAGGGTATTTTGGGAGATTTCTTATTTTTTCGGAAAAAAAGGATATATGCAGATTGGCACTGGTAGTACTTTGCAATTTTTTTTTTTTAACCAAGAATTGTGTTTGTTTTCATTCTTGTGACACATTATAATATTTTCTGGTTCCCTTTAAAGAAGTAGACAGAGTCTGTTTTTATGTTTAAATTTTTTAAATTTTTAATTGCAAAATTAGTGTGATATTCTTGATAAAATCTCAATCTAGAAGATTGCTCCCCCAAAATGAAGATTTCCTTTAAAACTAATTTCTCAATCCTACCATCCATTTATCTCTGAAATTATTATTTATTCCTTTTAGAAACACTTACTGTACTTTTGTTATTTGGCAATCACTGTTCCAGGCATTGTGAATATAAATTTTGCCTTCTGGGGCTTACTGTCAATAGTTTAGACTATATTTTTTCTGTGAGCCAAAACAAATATATGCATATACACACATCATCAGTCTTTTTAAAAACATAAATAGAGTTATATTGTACCAGTAGCTTGCTTTTTTAATCCCCTCATAAATCTTTCTGGCTAGTAAATGCAGATGTATCTCATAATTTTTGATAATTGCTGTTTTATGATACAAATATAATAATACTATCAATACAATATTACCAATTATTTTTCAGCTAATGGAAATTTGGATGATTTCCAATTTGTTATTATCATAAAGAATACTCTAGGAAACATCTTTATGTATTAGTATATGTACTATTATTACTTTTGAGGTAACTATGAGAAATAGAACTGTTTAATCCAAAGGTAAGTATACTTAAAACATTAAGATACCCTGAAAATTTTCTCTTCACAATAAAGTTCCATATCATCTTTCAGTTACTGGTGAGTAAATTCAGGGGCTGTACTATGGAGTATGATGAAGATAGTTAACACTACTGTGCTGAATTGTATAATTGAAATTTGCTTAAGTTTTCTCATGACAAAACAAAATGAATTTTTTAAAAAGTTACCAGGTTTGGTGATAGATATGTTAATTAACTTGATTGAAGTAATCATTTCACAGACTGTATATCAGATCATTTTGTTGTACACTTAATATCATATAGTTTTGTCAATTATACTTCAGTAGAACTAGGAAAATAAGTAATTGTATCAATACCCTCTCATCCAATTTGCACACCAAGGCAAGCACTTAGATAGGTCAATCTTTGTGGCTTTTAACAACTCAACAAAACAAAAAATATAAAAAAACCAAAATATTCATCTGTACACATATGTATTTTGTGTATGTATACATGACACTCATGCAACATGGTATATCTGCCTATTCAGATTATGTTATGCAAGTAATTATGATTCGTGTTAGATTATGATCCTACATATAGGGTAAGAGTTCAGCATAGAAAGGTGAGGGCATTTATCTGCTGCAAGCCTTCATTTTCTGCTTGTAAAGTTGAGATACGATCATGTCTTCCTTCCTCTTGCTTTGCTGCCCTTGGCTTCAAGTGTTTTACACTTGTGTCCCTTTCCTCTTGAATCTTGCATCTCTGTGTACTGTGCTCAGCTTCTGCATCATGGATCCACATGCCTTGATGGAGCTGCCAGGTTATGGGGTCCCGGTTGATATATTTATCTACAGAGTATTGGATTTGTAACCCTCAGTTTGGGTGATATTTTCAGCTTTTTGTTCTATTTCTCCCCCATATAATCTCTACCTCCTAAATATATTAAAGAAACAAAACCCTGACCAAATGTCTTTTTAAACTGCATGCCAGTGTTTTCCTTTTCTTGACATGTGAGCAGATATAAAAAAAATTACATCTACTTTAAATATTTTACTTAATTGTGGGTCCTCATATATTTTGAAGAATACATTTTAAAAACAAATGTAACACTTGTTTTAAGAATATAAAGCTACTTCTTAGATAGTTGAGCAGTGGATTCAACCTAAGATTATCTCAGAAAACCACTCATGGAAGATATGATCATAACCAAACAGAAGAACAGCATTAAAGACCACCCGACAAGCTATGTTTGTTCTCATCAATAACAGCAGTGCCGTAGAAGAATATTGAGTTGCCTTAATTAATAGAAAGATCAAACACACAAGTGAAGAGAAGTGTATGGCTGGCAGGGATGGTAAAGCAAGTAGAGAAAAATGAAATAAATCAAAATGAAACTACTCTTCTTCAAAACTCATTAGAACACAAATAAAACATCAGTTTTATACTTGGGTGTTATCTCTGACTTTTGCATAATCTGTTTGCTTTCTGTTTTACAGGACTTTTTCACCTTCCATCTCCTTTAATCACTTCTTTCCCAACCAGTGTGCTTGCACCTTTGCATCTCATTTCCTAAGCACTCGGACCTTAGTTTTAGATGTGGCTGCTGTCATGTACACAAGTTGTACGTGTAACTCTCTGCTCCTGCTCTGCACTGGTGCACTATTCTAAACCGTGGAGTTCAAATCTGATGGCTTACGCTGTGTCCTAGAGTCCCGGCCAGCTCGTGAATTTCTTGTTCCAGGATCTAGTGCCCTGTGGTCTTATAGGGACATATTTAGGCACAAAACCTAGGCACCTCAGCAGCAGAAGCCCAGAGCTGATATTTATCCTTTAGAGGCAGAGTGGTACACACAGGGATCTGAGGTGTGACCTGTCCAGTCAGCCAGATACCAGCTCAGAGACTAGAAATTGCCTGATTTAAAATAGTCTTTATTGAGCTTTATATAAAAGAATCTGCAGCAAATATATTTATGAGATAACATAGTATTTAAGGAAACTAACTTTGAGATTATAACCTAGGTCTTTGTGACTTTGGTCAAAGTATTCAATCTTTCTGTGTTGATATCCTTCCTTTGATACCAAGCGTAATGATAGTTTCCTCAGATGGTTGTTGATAGACAGTGAGATAGCAGTGCTATAACTAATACCACAGTGCCTGTCACACAGTAAAACAAAACAAAACAAACAAACAAAACAAACCTGTGTATGACAGCTGTCACTACTCGCAGCAGCAGAATAAGATTTCTTGCTCAAAATTATGCTGTGTTGTTGGTCAGTAGTGTTCTTACAGTTAAAATGAGTTATGCAGATTTGTTCTTAAATCTGTTATTATAATTTTAAGCATGTCTAACATTATGATTTTAAATCTTGTTATGTTGTAGTTATCAAAATCACTAAATAGGGACAGCCTGTGAAATTCTTTTGCTCTCAGGTGCTATACTGAATAACATCTATAAGGCCTTAAAGGGCTTGCAGAATGTCCATATAAGTACACAGTCCTTTCCTGTGGGACAAGTGCCTTTCAAGATCTTTTTGCTCCCAGACACTTAAGACATTGCACCTAAAATGGGGAATAAATTTTTCTACCTAGAACTTTCCAAGTGTTTCACATTTGAGGGCTAAAATTATCTTCCTTGGGACATCATTTAGACTTCTCCAATCTCTAACAGGTTTCCTTTCCAATCCTGATATGAAACTTAGCATATAAATTGTTCTCCTGCCTTTTAAAGCCAGCTTTTATATTCTAAATAGAAAATAAACAGCCACATTCTAGAAAGCACAAGAAGGACCAAAAATAAGATAGTGGGGGAGGCAAAGTTGAAAAAACAACATTTCAGGAGATAATCTGCATACAGTGTTCCCGACAGCCAAATTCTGGGCCTACAAGAGAAGGCCTTGTCCTGTTAGAAGCAGACAATAGGCTGTGTATGTAGGAGGATGAGGAGGGAGATGCACCTTCATTTAGCATAATCTTGGAAAGGAGTGAACTTTGATTAGTAAAAAATGTTGTTTTGTCTTGTGTGCTAATGTCACTAAGAAGAATCTTGCTAACCGGGCCGGTGAGATGGCTCAGCGGCTTAAGCGCCTGCCCGGCAAGCGCGAGGGCCCGAGTTCGACTCCCGGATCCCACATACGAAAAAGGGGCCGGTGATATCGCTCAGCGGCACGGGCGCCTGTTGGCGCGCGAGGTCCTGAGGTCGACCCCCCGGTACCCACAAAAAAAAAAAAAAAAATCTTGCTAACCATATATTTGTATGCGTATCTACATTTATCTATCTCTATCTATCTATCTACCTATCATCTATCTATCCATTATCTATCTATCTGTCATCTACATGTATCTATCTCTCTATCATTTATCTATCATCTCTTTTCTGATTCTAACTAGTTAAATAACTGATCAAGTTTGGACATAATCTGAGGTAATTTAAGGTATAAAGGGTCACTAGCATTTCCCTCCAATTCTTACCCACCCAACATATGAAATACTGACGTTTTCAAGCAAGAATTCTGGACATACTCCTTTGAACAAAGCCAGGTTTTTCTCTTTCTTTTTTTAATGAGGACATGGCACAGAGTCAATAAATGCTGCTTCATGGACAAGTTCCAACTTGCTTGTTATAACTTCTGTCCCTTTCTCTTCCAATGAGTCATGGCTGGTGCTGCATGAAAAGTCGCTAACAGATGGTCTAGCCTTGCTACTCAAGTATGGTGTATGGACCAGCAGGTCCAGCATCAGCCAGGAGCTTGGTAAGCATTCAGAATCTCAGAGATGGTCTGAAACAGAATCTGTATTATTAATAAACTCCCTGGGAGACTGTTTTTCTGTTAAAGTTTGAGAAGACCCTTGTCTAGAAACACATGGGGCCTGTGTGGTGTGGAATTAAGCTTTCATTCTTAACTCCATTACTGATTTGCATTTTGGTAAAAAACACTCAATGTTTTTAGAGACTCTTCATTTTTATTATCCATAAAATAATAGTAGTTTTGTGTTCCTTAACCAAGCGCTTTTGAAGTGAGATGAGATAAATAATAAAGTACCTTACGGGGCAATGGAAATCAAAGACCTGCTATGTTATGTGGGGAGGGGAGACTAAAACAGGCATCTGAGAGGAAGGGTAAAAATTGCATTGGAAACACTTCACTCTCAGACAAAATTCATTTATTTTTGCTTCAGGAGATAAGGAAGGTGGAAATAATTAACTTGGCTTCCATTTCCAGTGGGAGAGAGACAAGTTGTCTTTTCTGCTAATCTTGTTTTTTTGCTCTTTAAAATCTGTTGATAAGAAAAAAAATCTAGTGCTTTCTAATATGCAATAATAGAAAAATATTTACATAAAAATGGAAGGGATGTTTTAAAACATAATATTTTGCTGACATGCTTCTTCCTGGTACAAGAGTGGAGGGAGAGGGTTAACCATCCAGTACTAGTCCTGGTTCAACAGCCAGGAAGGACTCTCACCCTGCTTTGACATCAGGTGCAGGCTGTGTTTTTGTGTATTTGTAGTTTTGGGTCCTATTTTTGTCCTATGATCCTATTTATCACCTGCTTCCATTATTATTGGATGTTCACGTGTTGGCCCCATAAAGAACTAAGTATCAGCCGTTAGCATCAGTAAAATCAATTTAAAGTCTCTGACTAGAGAGTGGACTGGGTTGGGTCATAAGTATGTCCCTGACTATTGCATAATATGTTTACATCGCTCAGCTTATGACACATACAAAAACCAATAAGGGTATTTTTTGACTCCTAACATCACCATTTGTTATTTTATTTTCCTTATGTTTCCTTATGTGATTACCAAATCAGGTTATCAGGGGTCAGACATAGTCTATCAGTTACAGGTTCCTCTGAGGAAGAAAAACCAAAGTAGTAATTTGCCTTTCAGTTTTCCTTTCATTTCCCTGACAGCTATAATCTTATCTGAACTATTGTCTTGTTTCTATTATCTTGTTTCTGGATGAATTAAAATAGAAAGTGAATTCTGTATTAATTCTCAGTAACTCAAATAAGTTCATTTTACCTGTGTGGATTTGACGGTTCAGTTGTTTCTTGGAGGGCCAGATTACACACACACACACACACACACACACACACACACACACACACAGACTCACTCGTGCTTCTCATGACTCCTGCTCCAAAGTTTATGTTGAGGAAAGGAATGGGAAGTGGGCAATAAATACAGCTTTGATATTTTTAGCATACAGATAATATGTTTTTGTGTAAGAACATTAAATAATAATAAAATTATCCAAAAAGAACCCTGCTTATCTTTTATTTAAGGAATACACTCTATGTCACATTATTCCAAGATTCTAAGTTTATCTTTATCTTTATTGATTTAATACCTACTGACTCAAATACATGATTATAACATAATAATTTTAATCTTGACATAAATACAAAGTAAATGTATTAATAAAAAATGATTTTGTTTTCTAGCACCATCTTGAGTACCATGGATGATCTGCTTAGCGAACACAGAGAAATTTAAAGAAGCCTATTCTATTTAACTTTGTCATATACTTGTTTGGTTTGCTTCTTAAAATTTAATACACACATATAAAATTTAATTTTAAAATGCTAGGTATTGAGAGCTTTGTATTTAAACTTGATTCAAAGTAGAGTTCTACTGGGATAAGGATTTTTTAAAAATGGCACATGAGATTACTGTGTCCTTTTATATCTGAAAATGGAGCTCCCAATCATATGTCATGCACAAGTAGGATATCTTTTCATTTAGTTTTCATAAGGCTTTCTAATGTCTCCAGGTTACTCCCAAGACTGTTGCCATGCTTAAAATTTCTGCTTTAACCATGCATCAACTATTATGA
The DNA here is from genome assembly GCA_028451465.1 of Erethizon dorsatum. NCBI lineage: Eukaryota > Metazoa > Chordata > Mammalia > Rodentia > Erethizontidae > Erethizon > Erethizon dorsatum. Next base: position 134,406,672 of record CM051823.1, on the reverse strand, counting down.
CAATATAAAGACCTACTATTTTTTTTGCAGCCGCACTGAGATATATTTCACATATCATAAAATTCCCATGTTAAAGTGCAGTGGTTTTTAGGATAGTCAGAGTTGTGCAATTATCACCACAGTTTAATTTGAGAACACTTTCAGCATCACACAAAGAAAGCCCTCCATGTGCTCCCTATCATTCCTAATCACTGCTTATCTCCTCCCCAGCCCCAGGCAACCTCATCCTACCTTCTGTCTCTGTGGATTGGTCTATGGTGGATATTTCATGTGTATGGAACCACGTAACTTACAGTCTTTTGTGACTGGCTTCTTTTTCTTAGCTCAGTGGTTTCAGATTTATCCATGTTGTACCACTGTAGATGATTTAAGTGCTTTATTTCTCTTAACTACTAAGTAATATTCCCTTGTCTGCATAGACAGCATTTTGTTTGTTCATTGACTTGTTCAGGGACATTTAGGCTCTTCCCGCCTTGTGTCTATTATGAATGATGCTGCTATGAAGATTCCTGTACAGTTGTGGTGTGAACATATGTTTTCACTTCTCTGTAGTATACATCCAGGAGTAGATTTGCAGGACCAACTCATAACTCTGCTTAATATTTTGAGGAACTGTCAAACTGTTCCACAGTGGTAACGGCATTTTACATTCCTACTACCAGTGTATGAAGGTTTCAGTGTCTGTACATCCTTTCTCTGCCTTTTTAATTTAGCCATCCTGCTGGATGTTAAGTGCTATCTTGGGGTTTTGATTTGCATTTACCTAGTGGCTGATGGAACATCTTTTCATGTACTTACTGATGAAAGTCTGCCTTTGATGTTTTCACTCAGCCCAAACCAAGAGCCTAATTGTCTTCAGATACAATTTTAAATCTTTTGTCCCTTTTTTGAAACTGTTTTGTTACAGAACAGAAAGGTTGTGCTGATTAATACTTGAAACCAGTTATAAAGTTAGTCCAACATATTTGCTCTTTATTTTATGAGTGTTGTGAACACTTATGATGACTTTTTTTTTGAGGGGGGATGAATTCTTGCTTAAGCATTTTTTATCTTAAACTAGCGAAGTAAATAAGGTTTGTTTGATTCTGGTTCTCCTGGAGTTCCATTGTATGCATTTCCTCCGTTTCGGAGAGCCTGTTATGTTCAGCTCTTCTTAAGGCTGCATTTTTTATGGGGACTCTCCAAAGTTTGTTCTCAGGACAGTAGGTGGAACATATAAACAGTAAGTAGTACATGGTAGAAAAAGAAATCTTGTTGTGTATCTTTCCCAAGGTTAGTTTCAGGAAATGAAGAAATAAAGGGCTGAATTTCTTTGCGAAAAATTAAAGCAACATAAAAAGGGGAAGATTTTCTTTCTTTTTTTTTTTGTGGGTTCTGGGAGTCGAACTCAGGCCCTCGCGCTTGCCAGGCAGGCGCTTACACCCCTGAGCCATCTCACTGGCCCCTGAAAGATTTTCTTTGAGTGACCTTGGTATCACTTGAGGTGCCCACAGTTGCCAGTGATCAGAAACCATACTCAGAATAGCTTAACAAAGGCAACACCTTGGTTTTCATAGGCTGCAAGGGCTTCAATAGTCTCAGAAAGATCCACATCCCAGAGTGGATTGGCTGCATTCCCATGATTCTTGGAATGACTTTTAGAAACGTTCACTGCCTGGGAGTACATTCGGACCCTCGCAGTCTATTCACATAACCTTTCCATGAGTATCATAATCCAGTCAATGTCACAATTAAGTTTAGACCTCACAAGTAAGGTGGCAGTGCTCACAGGTTCAAAGATGAAGAATTTTACACCAGGATGAATCCATTCCTGAGTCTCATAATACCTGACTTGGGTGATACTTGGTCTTAGAATTGAAATTCACAAAGACTTTAGGACATGTTGGAGTGAGGTGAAGATGATTTACACGTGAGAAGAAAGTGAGTCTTGAGGGGTCAGAGGGTGGGTTGTTCCGAGTTGAATTTCATCCCACCGAATTTCAAATGTTGAAGTCCTAACTTTTCTTTCAGCCTGTGTAAATCAGGATGTGATCTTACTGGGAAATGTTGCAAATATAATGAACTAAAATGAGGTCGTTCTGGTGGGCTCTTAATCCAATATGTACTTATACAGAGGGAAAGTTTGTACACAGATACATGCACCTGGTAAAACACCATGTGAAAATTGCAGTTATGCTGCCACAAATCAAGGAAATCCTGGGAGCCAGAGAGAAGCCTGAAACGGTTGCTCCCAGGTATGCTCAAAGGGAGCTTGGGCCCACAGTAACAATGTATCACCAACTGAGTGGTTAGACAACAAAACATTATTGTCTTAACAGTTCTGGAGGTAAGAAATCTGAGATCAATCTGTGGGCAGCACCACACTTTAAGTCTACAGTATCTAATGTTCTCTCAGTGGTTTTACTGGGTTTGTCACTACATTTTTTTTTTTTTAATAGAAGAAACAAAAGCAGCTGAAGATGAAATGGAGAAGCTTTACAAATCATTAGAGCAAGCTAGTCTGTCTCCTCTGGGGGACCGAAGACCTTCAACCAAAAAGGAGTTGAGAAAGTCCTTTGTTAAGAGGTGCAAGAATCCATCTATCAACGAGAAACTTCACAAAATCCGAACCTTGAATAGCACGTTAAAGGTAAGACAGTTTCAGACTGCATGAACTCTGTTGGTGTGAGGCAAAGAATGGCTGGTTCTGCAGAGAGATTCGTGCTAATCACAGTACGTTTGTAAGAGTGAAGGAAGGGCATGAAGCGTAAATATAATCTTTATAGGGCGAGATGATTCTGGACATTCTTAAAGCATTAGGACACTCATACTGTAGCACCCAAAGCAGTTTTTGACAAAAGACCTTGATTTTACATTTAGTCCAATATAAAAGTTTGAATTTTAAGCCCCTGGGTGGCAAGGAGCATATGTAATTTGTTTTTGTAACCCTATGCCTAGCACTATACCTGGCTCAATAAATGTTGATTAGAGAGAGCTCATCAGTTGGTGAGAATGAACAGTAATATGCTTCTGTACTGCATCCAGGAGAAAATTCTGGATTTTGGGTACAACAGAGCCTGTTAGCCATAGGCACTGCAGCCAAGGAACACTATGTGAGCCCCAGTGGGAGGTGTACACTTTGTGGTCACAGATCAGCAGATGTTTTCACAATGGGAGCAAGGTACAGTGTACAGGATGAACTCAAGCTATTTTCAGGGCCTCACGTAACTAAAATGATTCTTTATAACATAAGCATCCTGCTTTCACATTTAGATTATAACATGAGTAGGAGGAGGTTGGGATACTTTGTAAAATAGTCCTAAATTAAGGGAAGATTTATAGATTCTGAAAAGCCTTGATAAGTCATGCATTTTAATTCTCTTTTGTACACGTCCTTTTGCATTAAGAATGTGAGTCCTTTTCCAGGAAGAAAAGTCAGCAATCAAAAAGACAAGGCCACAAAGAGATGACTGAGTGGCTCTTGTTATTCAGATGTCCCAGTTAGTCATTAGAAGACCCAAAGCACCCTAAAAGGCAGTAAAAGTGAAGCTATAAAAGGAAAGGCAAAGAGTATTTTAATTATGCAAAGACAGTTCAAATGCAGAGACATTTCCTAATATTTCATGATGAGAAGACAATACCAGCAGTCATTCTGCATGGTGTACATGTGGGATCATTCCATGTCATGTGCCATAGTTTATAGGGATTTTACAGCTTTATTTGTCTGTGAGAGTTGATATGAGTGCATACATTTTTTTAGGGAACAGCTATTTCAGAATCTTACTGTTACAGACACTATTCTAGGTCACTGTGACTATTAAATGGAATAGCCTGGTCAGTGGATCAGAGAGGAAACAAATAGTTTAAATTAATGACCCTAGTTTAAATCTAGGGTCATTAGGGTCAGCATTGTGGAGGTGTCGACAACTGGTTAGTAAGAGATGAGGAATATCAGGAAGAGAAGGGAAAGGCCTTCAAGGACATGTAATGTCTACCAGAGGATGATATTCACAGCCCATGTTGGGAGAAATAGGAGTCCAAGGAAAGCATGAGAGGCTTGGGCCATTTGCAGAAGAAAGACTGTGGCCTCAGATTCTCCACAGACTAGCAGACTAAAGATTTTAGATCTTCATAGGGCCATACTCTGTCTTAAGAATCAAAGAATTTACAGTTGTCTTAGTCACTTTTCCATTATTGGCACACAATACCTGATGCTCACAATTTAAAGGAGGAGAGGTTTATTTAGATAATGGTTTCAGGGGATTCAGTCCATGTTTAGCTGACTTTAAGACAGAACATTATGGCAGAAGAGTATGGAGGAGCCAAAAAGATGCTTAGTTCATTGCTACTGGAAATCAGAGCAGGGGGATAGTGCTAGAGCGGAAGGGGCCAGAGGCAGAGACACTTTCATGACCCACCCAGACACATCCAGAAGGGTGCTTTATTAATCCCCATAGCTGCTCTCAAATCAATCAAGTTGACAAAATTAAACTTAACCACCACACCAGTCCACATGGTTCTCTGTGACCTTTTGCTTTCTATACATTGTGGACATGATGAATGGATAAATAGTAATGGATGAATTCAAGAACACTTTCTTTTCTCCCAGTAGGTAGCAAATTACTCCCAAATGTAGCAAATTCAAAGATGAAGCATTTATTATTTCAGGGTTTCTGTAGGTCCAGAATCTGTGTATGGCTTGCATAGCTTCTTCTTCTTCTAGGTCTTTGCTGAGGCTCTGACCACGGTGTCACTGGGCTGCATTCATTTCTCCACTGGGACACATCTGATTCTAAACTCTCACATTGGTTGTTGGCAGGATTTAGTTCCCTGCAAGTTGCTCTTGGGCTGTTGGTTGGAGGAAACGTGTGGGCCTCTTCACAGAGCAGCTCACAACCTGGAAGCTGGCTTCTCTCAGAGCTAGCAAGATAGGGAAAGTTAGTCAGCAAGATGAATTATAACCCGATTGTAGTAGTGACATCACAGGACTTCTGTATTATACTGTTTAGTAGAAGCGAGTCATTCAGTACTCAAGGCATAGACCACACAATGACATGAGTCCCAGGAAGCAGGGAACATGAGGGGCATCTCAGGGCTGCCTCCCAAAACTGGTTGAACTACTGTCCACATACTTGTGAGAAGTAGCCCTTTCCATAGGTCCCTGAGGCTTTCCAAAAGTGTAGTGGTGGGGCTGATGGAATGTGACCCATGTTATGTCGTTTCATTAACCTCAGGAGGACACAGTGATGTGGAAATTAGCCTTTTGGAAAAAAAAAAAAAAAAAAAAAAAAACCAAAGCATTAAATACAAAGCACATCAATTTAGTCAATGGAAAAAGATAGTTTGGTGCATATATATTTATTCATGTTGCAAAGCTATAATAATTTTTAAAGCTATTTTTAAAATTCAGGGCTATCAGGATGACTGCTGCCTTTGAGGAGAAAGGGAGAATTTGCTTGGTTGGGGGCACAAGTAGAGCTTCTAAGGTGCTTGGAAGTTAGTATTGCTTACAACCAAATGGATGTGTTCATTATCCAATAATTCACTAAGCACAAACATATTTGTGCACTTTTCTCTATGTATGTTACATTGCAATACAAACATTTATTTTAAAAAATACTTCAAAGCTGGAGCGTGGACAAGCAAAGGCAGTTTCATACAAAAATAAGGGAGCTGTTTGAAAAATAATATTTATATTAGTGATGGGCGCATCATAATGAAAGAAAAACCTTTGCACTGGAATTGTAGCAGAATGAATGCTCTTTTGGGAAATTCTTTTTGGAAACTGAGTAAACAATCATGCCATATACTAAATGTAGATCTCTTGGGATTTTTGGCAGCTCAAATTCACTGACTTTTGGCTAAGCTTGTCTTTATTTTTTATTTATTTATTTTTTTTTGTGGGTACCGGGGGGTCGACCTCAGGACCTCGCGCGCCAGCAGGCACCCGTGCCGCTGAGCGATATCACCGGCCCCTTTTTCGTATGTGGTTTCCGGGAGTTGAACTCAGGCCCTCGCGCTTGCAAGGCAGGCGCTTACGCCGCTGAGCCATCTCACCGGCCCTTGTCTTTATTTTTAAATGATTAATAGATTGATTAATGGGTCTGAATGAAACGCTCTCTGAGTTCCTCTATCTATATCGAAGAGGAATAAGCATTCTCTTCCCTGTAGCTGCTCTGGGGGAACACATTTCCTGTCCTTAGGTCTTGTGTTAAGCATGTACTGAATATTTGGAGTAAAAATGGAAAAGACAGTGCGCTCTCTTTAGCAGTATTTTTGGAGATCCTGAAAAACTTACTTGCCTCCAGAAAGCAAGGTGGGTTTTATCAAAGTAAGTTCAAAGCCCCAGACAGCGTCCCATGCCAGCCAGGAGCAGCAGGGCCTCTGTGATGCTCTAACCTCCAGGGTGCCTGGTCTAAGGAGAAGCTCAGTTTTGTTATCTCATTAATTTCCTTCCTCTGTATGCTTACATATAGCTTTTTCTTTTATCTACAAAGACCTAACAGATTGGACCCAAATAGTAAGGAAATTGAACTGTTCAGAGAAACAAACAAACAAACAAACAAACAAAAAACCCACCATGAGAAGGATTAGCCTCATTCCCCAAATTAAAGATACTTTCTTAAAAACTTTTATCAGATTTAAAAATCTTTCCTCCTCTTTTGGGTCCTGGATCCCCTGCTTGTCAGTCCTCTTTGCTTACCTTCCTGAATTGCTCTTGCTCCTTCCTAAAAAGCAGGCTTTCTGTCTCTCTTTGTCTGTCTGTCTGTGTGTGTCTGTCTGTCTCCCTATCATCTGCTATCATCTCTCTAATGAGAACAAGTTCATCAGCTGCAAGTGAGGCAAGGAAGGCTTGAGATGAGGAGAGAAGTTTTGAAGTAGTCATTTTGGAGACAGCGAGAGAAAAGGGATGTGAAAGTATGATTACTGGAGAGTAGTGGAAGTCCACTTCCAGGGAGTGGTCTTGAGTTTGAATGAGATCAGTGAGCGTGGTTGTGAAGTGTAGCTGTGCATACGCTGTCCTGAGGGCAGGCAGAGCCAGTGGTTCAGCAGGGAAAAGGCACTGAGTGTCCACAGGGCACTCGGCATTGTGTTAAATGCTGGGAATACAGAAATGAAGAAAGTGTTTCTTGCCACTTTTAAGCTTTAGAATAGGTGGCAAGGCAGATCCATAAGCATCTCAGTATCCCATTGTAAGTTTTAAGAGCACTTTAAGCACTTTTATGACATGTAAACATAAAAATTAAGACTACTCAATCCAGTTCGGATTGGGAAGGTTTTTCTGGGGAACATGATGCTTGAAGTGAGTATAGATTTATTAGTTATAGTAAAGTTGAGTAAAGAGAGATTGGAAAGTGTTCCATGTGAAAGCAACTCAGGAAATTAGAGTTCATCAGAGAGGGAGAAAGGGGGAAGGTTGTGTGTGGCATGACATTCTGGATGTGAACTAAACTTGTGTGGGTAAGAAAATGTGCAGTGTGGGCCGGTGATACAGCTCAGCAGCATAGGCCCCTGCCTGGCAAGCGCGAGGTCCTGAGTTTGACTCCCAGTACCTGCTTAAAAAAAAAAGGAAAATGTGCAGTGCACCTCAGTACCATTGCACTGGAATGAAAGATGGAGGAGGAGTACTGACGGATGGAGCCAAGGTTACTGAGTACCTTGGGCACCAAAGGAAATCACTAACGGGACTCAGCATGGAGACGAGGCCCCTGCATTGCCGTGAGGTTTGTGCCTCCAGGTAGAGCATGGAGACAAGGGCCTCACTTAGAAGGCAGTGGTGGCAGAGCAAATGTGATGTATTGCAAAAATGAGGGTAATGGTCAGAGGGATGGAGAAAACAATTTGAGATGAAACTATCAGGGTTAAGTGATTTCATTTTTAGTGTGAAGGATGATGCATGATATTTTTACTCCACTCCTTGACTACAGAAAACTCAAACTTAAGCCAGTTTCTTTAAAATTTCTAAATTTTTAAAAACATGTGAATCACTGGTTACTCAGGAGGTACCAATACCTAGTGAAACTTTTAACTGTATTAGCATTACTGGAATACACACAGTATAGATGGAAGGCTATGTGTGTCTTCTTTGACTAAAAAGATAATTTTTGTGTTTATTCTACATATGTTAATTAAATTTAATTTATTAATATAAATTAGGACAATTTAATAATTGTGTATTTTTTATATATGCATATACATAATATATGTGGTTACCTTATTATACTTTAGGGAAAATATTAAGTCCCAGTTTCACTTAGTAAAGTTTGGATGGTCAATGAAATGCTTCTACATAAAATTATAAGCTTCAAAATATGTATAGTAATGCTCACACCAAGACAATAATTTCTGTGGTGTGGAATAATAGATGGATTAGTTAAGTGCAACATAGAATATGACTTTGGCTCTATGTGTAATTCTCCACTAACTCTTGGTTATTTAACTTCAATGTAGTTAGCATATATAATGGGATAATGGGATGTCCTGCTAGATCTCGTAGGTTTGATGTAGGGATGAGAATATCAATGTGCAAAACACTTTGGTAAATTGATGATGAATGTATATTTGTAAAAGTGTTGATGAATATGTTTTATTAAAATTAAGATACTCACATTAGCCTCCCTCTCTTCTACTTGGACAGTGTAAAGAACATGATTTGGCCATGATTAACCAGTTGCTGGATGATCCGAAGCTGACAGCCAGGAAATACAGAGAATGGAAGGTCATGAATACCTTGCTCATCCAGGACATCTATCAGCAGCAGCATCCCCCACCTGCCCCTGAGGGCAGCCCCCAGGAACTCAAAAAAGACCCTTCTTCTGTCTGTGCTGACAGTTCTATTTGAGAAAGAGCCAGGACTCTCTCCTCTTACATTTTATTGCAAGGAACTCTACAGGACTATGCCAAGAGCTTACATTTTTCCTTAAAAGGAAAACTGAAGCTCTTCGAGCATCAGCTCCCCATCTAAAGATGTAGCTTGGGTGAAAACAGTAACCAGATGCAGCAGAACCCCTAGTTCTACCTGTACCACAGTCCTTAGGATGGGAAGGATTGAGTTCCTTTGAGGAGCCATGATTTCATGTTCCTCATGGGAGCTCTGAGCGAATCAAGGCTCCAGGTGGATATGAGAAATCTATCTTCTGCCCTTTGCTTTCAAGAGAATTAAAACATACCATGGACACAAGATCTGGTTTTACTAGGGATATAATTATTACATTATTTCACAGAAACATTCTGTTTTCCAGTAGAAGCACGAATATAGTCCACCTGTTGGGCTGCAGAGTTCTCCTGTGAGTGGAGGGAGCAGCAGCTGGAGCAGGTTACATGTTGATATGGTAGAACAAAAATTGTTTGCCTCTGGTGCAGAATGGCGAGTCTTATTCTCTTGTTGAGAAATACTTCATAGAGCGTGGTGTATGGAAGTGCCTGGGAAGGAGGTGAGCTCTGTATTCCACTCATGAAGAGAACAACTTGGTATCTTCACATTTTACCCTGGTCAGGTGATCTGACTAATGTTTCTTTATCTCACAACAACTAGGAAAAAACTAGCTCATTAAAGTCGGAGACCTCCTCTGCTCCCTCTTAGCGTTCCTGAACAAAGGCAAGAGACAGTAATAAGCCCAGCAAGGAAGGTTTTGTTGCTTTTGACCTTGGCTGTGGTGTCTGTACTCAGTATGAATTTATAGCCAATTTTTCTGGGAAGAATATGAATATTGAGCCTTCCATATTGCTTTAGTCTCATTATTTATGGGAGAAAAAACCCAAAGCAATCTAAACAACAACAAAAGAGTTAAATAAACATAATCATTTTATTTTTGTATGTCACTTTGCGTGCTATGTGAATAGCTATCTATGTTTCTTATTTAAATATATTTATAGAAGTTAAAATTACTAGTGTTTTGAAAGATGATATACTATTATATGTTTTGTTCTGTATATATATTCTAGAAGTATATACTTATTTTGCTTGAGAAAAAAATACTATTGATGTATTGGAGTTATGTTGCACTATAATGAATGAGGAATGCTCAGGAAATCTTGTGACAAAATAATGGGAGCATGTACTGGTAATTTTTTATTTTATGGGCACCTTTCTTTTCTCTGTCTCTCTCTTTCTTTCCCTGCTCCCTCCCTTTCTCCAGAGCTCTTAAATTCCTGCATCTGTTGTAAGTTATTCTCATAAGTTTCACCTTAGGTTTTCTCTTGTATTAGATAAACTTTAAGCTTTATGCCATTATGCTCATAAACTCTAGACCAAATGAAGCATAAGCAATGTAATATTTTGACTAAAGATTTAATAGAAATTTGGGGGTTATTGTTAAGAAGTGTCCATAGAGAAGCAACATGAAAGCCTTCCCTTGCTCATTAGAATGCAGATTTCTCACCATATGTCAAACCACAACCCCCAAGAACCTGTTTTGACCTTACCTTCTGCTAGCAAATTGTTGACATAAAATTTTATACCGCCAAAGTGTGGTTTGACATTCAAATGGAAATAACTGCTTGAATTACATCTGCAAACTAGACGGAAATAGTTGTTGACTATTTCCCCAAGCTTTACTAAGAAGTCATCATACTCTGTAAACAAACAAACGAACATCTTAATGTTGAGAAGGAAAGAAAGAAAAACCCAAAACAAAACATAGGGAGCAAGTTGTAATACTAGAAGCTTTGCTAAGTGACTATGTCAGTCAGTTTGGCCTAGCACACATTTAGACACTTCTGCACCAGGGGAAGCATAAAGAAAATGAGCCACTCGGATTAGATGACGCCCTGGTTTGAGAGATACTCTTTGCTGTAGAAATTATCATTGATACTTTCTGTGATTAACAGCTATTTGAATGTTGATGGTTTGGGATTCACAGTGTAGGTGGATTATAAAGGCAAGGAGAAATCAGGATGAAGGAAACCAAGCAATGACACGAAGTGTATTTCCACCTCTTTGATATGGTTTGCAGCACCAACCTATCGACCTCCAAACAGTTTTTCCTGAGTTAAGGAGCTCCACTTTTGAGTAGGGCTTGCAGATACCTTTAAATGTTTTACTTTGGCTTTTCACTAATACTGTTGAACTGAACTTTTAATGTAAACTCCTTCATTCAAATTGAAGGGCAAAATCAGCTATAAGATTACTTGAGTAGGCCTTAAAGTTACTTTTAAACTCACTGCAAAAAAGTTCACCTGAAAGTTTCTGCTTTGGTGAACATCTCCAAATGGAAGTTATGCTGAATTATATGATGCTGTGCCCTGGCCTTTTAGACCACGCTGCCCACTCATTAGTCTTCTTTTTGTAAATAATTGCTTGCACTTGGGGCTAGGTTGTTAGGAAGCAGGGGCGGCTACTGTGAGTTTCCAGCCTCAGCTATGGCCACTAAAAGGCACGTGTGGGGCACTTTCCATGACACTACCAAGTTCTGTCTTGCCCTCAAGTCACTTTTCTGGTCCAAATGATTTTGATAAAACTGGATTACTTCCAGTTTATTGCTGAGGAGTGGTCATCTCTGAGATGGATTTTGGGTAGTTCATGGGGTCTAATGGGAGACTCCTGTGCCCACTGCTGTAGCCACAGAATGTGTGGCTGTGCAGTAACCAGAACTGTGGCCACCCAGAAAGGGAATGGAAACCATTAACCTGTAGCCTCAGACTAGAGGCTGAGATGATACCCTCACTTGTTGGTAGATTGCAAATACAGACCGAATCCCATATCCATCTTGCATTTGAAGTGTACATGTTGCTTTTAAGAATTCCTACTTTTCCCACAATAAGCTCAAATCTCAGAATAGGATCAAAGTCCTAGAAAGTATGCTAAGCCGACAGTTACTATGACTGTAGGAGGCCTAAGAGATTGTGTTTGGAGTCAATGTGAACCCATGCCTTATATTTGCACAGCACTTTGCAGTTTGCAAACTGGTGTGGTCCTTTCTTTCCCTCCTCTCTCATCCCAACCCTACCCCTCCTATACCGCCCTGTGATCTAAGTAGGATGATTATGGATTATCGGTACAGTGAAGTGCCTGGCCCAGAGCCCCAAGTGGTGGAGCTGGAACTCGAGCTTCACCTCAGGACTCAGCCCCTCCCTGCCTAGCGTGTTCTTGCAAAATTGCTGTTGGAGCAGAGCCAGTTATGGAGCAAAAAGTATGATTTGGATCCTGCTGTCTATTGCACTGGGGCTTGGGACACATGAGCTGACCCCTGGTGGCTTTTTGCTAAACCAGGCATTTGCACCCTAAGGGGCTTCTCTGTCATGACCACTTTTCTGTCTGAAGTTCCAGCTATCACCTGCTGCTGGGCTGTCTGTGACCATCTCTTTCTGTAGGTTAGACTACTTGTTAGTGCTGTGGGGACGTCCGATGAAAGAGGGTATCTTTAATGGAATGGAGAGTGTTTATTTTGTTTTCTTTCCAAGGTGTATCATGTCAGATGTCAGAGACCCAATTTAGTGATTAGGGGTTATTCCTCTGACTTTTCTCTCTCAGTTTCTTCTCATGTAATCATGATTTCCTCAGGGAGACTTTAAATCCCAACGTCGAAGATATGAAACAGATTAAAAGAAAAATATTTATCAGTCTTTTGAGGAGAGGTGCTATACCAATTCAAGCCATATTGAAATTCATGGACACATACCTCTTTTTAAGAAAGAAAGACAATATTTTGATGCAGTCACACGTGATTTAGTAAGTGACCTAAGTACTACTCTCCAAATGTGACTTTATATTGAAAAGCTGCATATCCAAATGAAGTTTTAGGATGTGTCTCTTCTTCAGTCTAATGGAGGTTTTCCAAATTATTTCCCACCCAGTGTTGTATATTTTTCTCACAAGAGATATCTAAACTTAGCAAGAGGAGGTGACTGCCTGCCTATGGTTTTGTTATGAAATGTTACAAATAAAAGCCCCTTAATACAAATAAAAGGTAGATTTTTTACAACCCCCATGAAATGGGCTGCCTATCTTAGTGAATGAGATAATAGGCAGCTGTGAGCTGGAAGGAACAATTTCTTTGCCTCTTAGGAACATCTTTATTCTTTCCCATATGACCGCACTACTACATCAGTAATGTTAAAATGGATTTTTACATTTTAAAAAATATGTTTTTACATTTCTCTTCCTGTGAGGAAACTTAATCACTCTGTATCAATGATATTCCTTTACCTCTAGTCCACGGAGATGTTTAACACCCTATAAGAAAAAGCAGGGGTTTATATCACATGTTTTAATATCATTGCATGATGGGGATGTGATTTAATACTGCATGGTTTTTGGGGCAATGTGTTAATGTGGAAATGATGTCTTAAATTCCATTGTGCTTTTATTCTTTGTCATCTACCCTTTTACTATACTGAAAAAAGAGGCATGGCTCATTTCTCCTGCTTTGTGTTTTTGAGGTTGACTTGTAAGATAAAAATAAAAACAAAAGAAAATATATCTAGTAAAATGACATGGAAAAATGTGAAATATACTATTGGTGTTTATTTTCTGCTGTACAATGGTTGCTTCCTCAAAAACCAAAAACCCAAAACCTTTTCACAGTAGTGTTTAATGGCTGTGCATATGTCTTCTACAAAGGTTGTAGTGCCCTCTGGTGGCAGACACAAAATAATAGATTCCAGATGATTTTATTTTTATAAATGATCTGATTATATTGGGAATTCATTTCAACAATAACTGTTGTGGTCTTCACTAGGGGCTCTCAGTTTGAAGATTTATTGGTACTATGATATTTACAGTTTTCAAAAATTGCTATTGGTTTATAAAATTTGACTTGCCCATGATATTACCTCTTATCATTGCTAGGCATGCACATTTTGTTTAAAGAATTTTACAAATTTGCAGATTTTAAAAGTTACAACTGGTGGCACACAAGTACCATAAGTTACATAAGCTATTTATGTGGAAAGTTAATAAATAAAACATCAGAATAGCCAAACAAAGTGATTTTATTCTGGATCCACTGATCAGACAAACAGCCCACGTTCGGATTTAATTCACATCTACTTGCTTGCTATTTACACAAAGAGGTTTTGCTCTCCTTCTTTCCCAGTTCTCACCCTTGGTGGTGAACTCCACCCTCTTTATACTCCATCCTACCACCACCAAATATTTCTAGGCTCCCCTACGGAAACAACAAATTATTTTAAGGTAAATTATTTTAAGGTAAAATCAAATTATTTTAAGGTAAATTATTTTAAGGTAAAGGGATCAGCAGAAGGCCTAGGTACAGTGTGTTCCTTACTTTTACCGCACCCTTGTAATAGTCGCCTAGTCTTCCTGTAGAAGATTATCTTAAATCTAGCAGCTTAAACAGGTTTGTTATCTTACCATTCTGCAGGTCAAAAGTCTGACATAGGTTTCCCTAGGTTAAAATCAAGGTATTGTCAGGACTGCTGCAGAAAGAATTCATTTCTTTAGCTTCTGGATCTTCTAGAGGTCGCTCACATTACCTCTTGATCCCCTTCCTCCATCTGCAAAGTCAGCAGCATCCTGTCCTGCTGTGTCCTTTTTTCCATAGTCACATCTTCCCTGGACTGACTCTTCTAAGGCAGCTTGTAATCATAGTGGTCCCACCTAGAGAATCTAGGATAATCTCTTTATTATAAGGTCAATTGATCTGAACTGTAATTATCCCTTGTCCTTTATTCCTCTTTATAATATAGACACAGTTTCCAGTGATTAGAATGTGGACGTTATGCTGCTTACCGCAAATCTCCATTGCAAATATCTGGCATAGTCCCCATCAGCCACTAATATACCCTAGAAATACCAGGATTTCAAAGTTTTAACAACAAGCTTGAAAGTCCTTTGTCATACCATGTGACTTGAATTTGACTTCGTCGAGTTATGTTCACCACAGGAAAGACAATTCTACCTTTAAGAGGAGGAAAAGGAAGACATTTCTGGATTTTAAAATCACACGTACCCAGGTGCAACAGGGACAATAATTCAATGAACAGGTAAAGACAGCTGGTGCGATGTCTCCAGTGTGACAGAGGTGTGGAGGACAGCAGCAGCTGAGTGCCACTGATGCACAGAAGAGAGTAATAGGCCAGATCTATTCACAGCTTAAAGCAAAGGATGAGAGTGGGGCTCTTTTGCAGCATTTAAGTAAGCACTGGTTTTCTGTAGTCAGAGGGCAGAAAGTGTTGAAAACCAGATGAAGGTCGGATTTGGAAGGGTGGTAGAACTAGAGAGAAAATGAAAATCTCGAACTTGACAAAACTTCAAAGCAAAATGCAGGACCTGACAGGGAAGGAACAAGACCTGTAACTTGGGGTGGCGATGAACAGGTAAATATGCTTGGGAAACTTGAATCCCCAAGTTCATCTGAGACTTCTGGGTCTGAAAAGCTGCCCTCCCATTTGTTGCTGGACACAGGCCTACAAGCCCCCAAGCCTAAAGACTTTCCAGAGGCTTCACCTGAGACAGGTGCCTTATAAGACAATGCTTATCTTTCACAGGGTGCCTCCTCACCTTCCCGGCTGGCCACCAAAACTGTCAGTATAATGAAGTGGGGAGTAGTTGAGTCAGCTAAAGGTGGGAAGCATTTAGGAATCAGGGCACAAGGGTTGGGAGTAGATCTGGAAGGGATTGGACCAAATGGAATGAAGACAGAATGTCACACTAGTTAAGAGAGGGATTAATTTCTATAGGCTAAATATACCAAATGTCTTATATGCCACAGAAATTGATGGCTCAGCCAGAGTCCTGGAAGACAAGTCCAATATGCTGCCTAGATGGCTCCCCTTGGAAGAACAAAAGAAGTGGTACCCACATTCAGTGATACAGAAACGTCAGGACTGCCCTGGCGGACTATGGAGGAAGGGATCTACAGGGCTAAACAAGAAGGAAAAATGCTTAGCAAGGTGAATGATAAGACCAGGAATCCCTTCAGCTTATTATGCACCTTGGTGGACCCCCAAGAGGACACTATTTACCAAGACAATAAGGAATGAGCTGGTGAGAGGGCCACTAGCCTCACTGAAAAGCATGTGGGGCTGTCTTCTGGAGACTGGAACTGTCAGTAGGAGGTGCTCTAAAGGAAAAGAGCTATCTAAGAGTAAAGTGGATGAAGGAATTCTGGAATGGCAAAGGCAAGACAGCAGCGTTTAACAGTCATAAGCAAGGTAGTCAGAATTACTGTAATGGCAGCAAGGTTGAAATGGCAACCTGGGGCAAAGGTGTCTACCAATTGGATCTTGTGAGATTGTCAGTGTTATTCCTGGAGGTGAGATAAATATGAAGCCAATAAGAATATATATTATGCACATACATTCATTCACACACATACACTTGTGCACACACACACATATACATAAATTTTATATTAAAAAGGGATGAAAATGGATATGCAAAAGGCTGATGTCAGCTGTCTCAAAAGAAAGTCACAATCCCTTGTTGAGTTTTTAGATCTAAGTCTCAAGAAGAGACAATTTTCTGTGAGGAATATTTCAGCAATACCATGAGATTAGGTACAGGCAATTCCATCAGTCCTTCCTGAAGGAAGCTATAACTATTCACATGGGTAATCACAAAATAGGGATGTGGAAAGCACAAATCTTTTAAGGGAAATTAGATACAGGGTACAAATAATCCATGATTCCTGGGAACAGTTGAAAATATAATGGGCTCTGGGTTAGCATAGGAGAATATAGAGAGCAAGGGACCAATAGCCCATTTCCTCACTGGTTTCTAAATGTGTAATTGAAATGACCAGACCTAGCAGCTGAAAGAGCTCTTGCATTGGTTCTTTGACCAGTAACATCTATTGTAGTGAAAAAGACCAAATAAAACTCCCTGAAGCAGACTACTTCAGGAAAGATACTAAACGAAAATCAGTATTGCATGTAAGGGGTATGACAGTGATGAAAGTCTTTAAAAATACAAAAGTTATGATCCCCACTTCTACTCATTCAATTTACTAGCTTGGCTACCGAAAAACTAAGATGAATCACAAATTGCAGTAGATTCACGCAAACTCAACAAAGTTATAGCTTCAGTTGTAGCTGTTGTGGTGGACATGGTATTTTACTAGAGCAGAAAACAGCTTCAAGTACATAACCTTTGGCTAGGTGAGTGCATTTTTTTCAATATCCATCATGAAGCAGGATTGGGGATATTTCACATCATGTAGTATAGGTGACAATACACATTTCTGGTCTTGCCCTAGGGCAATATTAGTTTTCCTTCTATGTGTCACAATATTGTGAAAAGGTACCTAGATCATTTGGCCTTTGCAAAGAACATTACATTAGTCCACTCTATGGAAGATACCATGCAATAAACAATAAGAACTTGATGAACAAGAAGTGTCACATATTCTGGATGCTAGTTTTGATACATGAATTCCAGAGGGTGAGAGATAAATCCTACAAAGATTCAAGAGCCTACCAAACATGTCAAATATTTAGGGGTCCAGTGGAATGAGGCAAGTCAGGACCTCTCATCCAAAGTAAAGGACAAGTTGTTGCATCTTGCCCTTCTACCCGTAAGAAAGAAATACTGTGTTTGGTGGGGCCTGTTTACATTCTCAAAGTAACATATTCTATTTTGGGGAACATTGTTCTGATTTCATTCATTGAGTGACATGTAAAGCTTCTAGTTTTGAGTGGGACTCAGAACAAGAATGGGGTGTGCAGCAAGAATAAGAATATAACTTAGCAGAGTGCATGTAGGAGAGCTGCATACAGTACAGAAAGAGACAAGGTTAGGTCTATAGAGATCTCCGACTGGAGAGCCATAGGACGTATCCCTGGGTTCTGGAGCAAAGCCATGTCATCTTTCAGAAAGAAAGGGGTATCACTAAAAATAGCTCTTTACATGCTATTTGGCCCTAGAAGTCCATGGTAGAGCAGCTAACCAGAGGATCTCAACTAACTTTGTGGCCAGAACTAACTGTCAAGACCTGGATACTTTTAGACGTAAGTTTGGAGGGGCCCAAAAGAAATTCATTACAAAGTGAAAGTGTACATTCAAAATTTTCTCATGTCCTCTGCCTGGTATGAACAGGTGACCCTGAAACCTACGTAACTTATCACTCTCTATTGCACTGTCATCTTTAGAGTAGCTCACACATTTGACCTCATAAGGGGAGATTTTATTGTCAGAGGAAGAAAAGTGCCTGAATTTAATTCATTAATGAATTGGCTTGATTTGTGATTCCAAGCTCCAACTGGGCTACTTGTGCCTTATGACCTAACTTATGGGTACTCTAAATGAAAGGGGTGACTGAAAAACCTTCTGGGGGCACAGCTTCAAGTACTGCACTTTGTCATTTACTTTGTGTATATATAAAGAAGTGGCCCAAAGAATATGAAGGACAAGGAGGCCTGGGGGAGAATCGTGGATGCACCCATGAGAGGGTACAATATATGAGGGTTTGATTCTTGTTTTGGATGTTCTCATCCACCAGAGAGCATCCACTTCAGAAGAAACACAGAGTAATCAAATGGAGAGAATGAGTCAGTTATCTGATGTCCACCAGCCTCTATCAATGACAACTGATGGCTTGTGCAATGAGCTTATGAACAGAGAGACCACAGTGGCAAAGATGAAGGTTGACCATGGCCCCAAACCATGTAAGCAATCAAAAAGTTTGAAATCTACTGCTGCTGTTATTTATTTATTCATAATAAAAACCAATGTAGAAACTCAATAAGGTATCATGTTTGAGGGAGACCAACCTGCTACTTGTTGGCAAATTCATACAGTTCAACCCCTTCCATCCAGGAAAAGGCAATGTTTCACTCTGACTACAACTGATAAGTAGTCCAATATGGATTAGGCTTTCCTTTATACAGTGCTGACATCAACATTATTATTCATGGGCTCCCAGAATGTCAGGTCTTTGCGTGGAATCCCATATATCAACTTAGACAAGCAGCCCACTGTATGGCCAAGGAAGTTCAGCCGTGGGCATATGTCCATGGGATCCAGTGGTTCTTTCACATTCTGTACCATTCTGAAATCACTGGCCAGAAAGAGCCTGAGAAAGGTCTCTTGAAGTGCAGCTGGGTCACCTGCTAAGGAAAGATCTCTTGTGGGGGTGGAACACCATTCTTTGGAATGTAGTATACTTCCATTATATGGTATCCTGTTGCCCACAGGCTTAATTACATTGATCAGAGAACTCAGGGATAAAACTAGGACTGGCCCAGCTAACAATCACTCCAAGTGATCCATTCTAGGGATTTGTGTTTCCATCCCTACAACTTCAGGCTTTGTGAATTTAGGTGTGTTGCTTCTGCCAAAGGACCTAGACAGACTCTTAATAAACCTGAGATTATGGCCGCAACCTAGTTACCTCTGGTTTCTTCAAGTGAAGAAACCAGCAGGCACTGAAAGGATTTACTATTTTGGCAGGGATCAATGATCATAAGGAGGTTAGATTGGTATTACTTGATGGAAGAAGGAAGAATATGTTTGGTATGCAGACGATTCACTGGCACTCCCCTTGGTATTTCTAGACCTAGTTATAATTTGCCCAGTAAAAGGGAAAATATAGCAACCAGGTAACCAGGCTCACTGATAAGATCCTGAGACGTGAGATAACAGAACTTTGAGCTAAGGGTTATCAAGAATGGAACAGGAGGAAGACGATGTGTCCTTTAAGAATTTAGGATCGGGCCGGTGAGATGGCTCAGTGGCGTAAGCGCCTGCCCGGCAAGCGCAAGGGCCCGAGTTCGACTCCCGGAACCCACATACGAAAAAGGGGCTGGTGATATCGCTCAGCGGCACGGGTGCCTGCTGGCGCACGAGGTCCTGAGGTCGACCCCCCGGTACCCACAAAAAAAAAAAAAAAAGAATTTAGGATCAATTGTACAGCAAGGGCATAGAGTTCATCACCCTAACTTCCCTTTTGAAAGTTAACACAGAGATTGTGACTATGCCTATGTAGCAAACTTAATATAAAAAAGCAAGAGGATCTGAAGAGCACACAGGGTAACTCCATGGGATATTGATGGTATCCTGTTTAGATCCCTTTATCCAGGTAACTGGACAAAACCCCAGGGAATGGCGGCTGCTAACTGCCCCCTTGTCCAGAGCTTCGCTTGTGGCTGAATACTAGGAGCCTTCCTGGGAGGGTAACCAACCAGTAACTGATTTATATAGGGTGCAACTGTTATTTCACTTATTTTAAGATAGGACCTTGTTGGTGGTATGATGTGTACTCCAGGGTTGCCCTTGAGATTAAATTAAAACTAGCTTCTAGGCAGACCAGTGTGGCATTTAGTTTCTTCCCCTGCCTCATCCTGCTTCCCAACACCCCACTCTCCTCAGTGTATCCATAAAAATCCCCATAGATGGCTCTCTTTTGATGTAACCTGACCTAGGACAGTTATCCATCTCTCTGTATGGTTCTTTCACATAGAGAGCCCTTTCTTCTCCATATTGTATAAGGGTCCCCCAGGAAGCACAGCATATTGATGATAATATTATATTTCTCTTGTTCAACAGTTCATCAGTCCTGAGATGAAAATCAGAATGCAAATGCTCTTTTTTCCAAATTCATCATGTTAATGTATCATCTAATTTGAGTTAATATCAGAATCATTCATTAGCAATCACACAACACATCATAAATACTGTTTTTATGCATTATGCACAACATGCTTCATTATTACACATCTCAAAACCTTTGAAGTGTTTACTCACCATTGCAATTATTGATTGGAATAGACTGTATGAGATTTCATCTTATACTTAATTTCTTTCTTTACCTAGATATCCAAGTTAAGTAAATGTCTCTAAAAAGGCACTGCCTTGAAGGGATGCCTATCCTAATAGTTTTTATCAAGAAAAATGTGATACTTTTCGTATAAGATGTGATGTTTATAAATCTTATGACTCAAATTCTCCCCACCCGATTCTGGAAGTCCAAATACTCCAGCTCGATTTGTTGAAAATGCTGTCTTTCCTCCATTGAGTTTCAGTTGAGCTATTGTCAAAAATAAGTTTGGCATATATGTGTGGGTCTATTTCTGGGTTTTCTGAGAACAGAATACTGTTCATTTGATCTACAGATCTCTTCCTTTCTCAGTGCTACATAGTCTTTGATATAGCAGAAACTATATAAATAAGTATTGAAGTAGGGCAGATTGGTTCTTTCCTCTTTATTCTTCTTTATAAAAATATCTTTGCTATTTTAGTTCCATGCCTTTTTATATAAATTTTAGAAAATCTCATAATATCTACAAAAAACCCCTTGCTGGGATTTTGATAGGAATTGCAAAACAAAACAAACCAAACAAAACACCAAACACACACACACACACACACCCCAAACAAAAAACAAAAAACAAAAATTTGGGAACAATTGACATTTTTATTACATTGGGTCTTTTAGCCCATATTCAAGATATGTCTTTCCATTTATTTTGATGTCTTTGATTTCTGTCATCAGTGCTTTTTATTTTTTAGCATATGAATCCTGTACATTTTTGTTAGATTAACATCTAAGTATTTCATTTTTTTATGAAATCGTCAATGGTGTTACATTTTTAATTTTGGTGTCCTCATGACCATTGCAAGTATATAGAAATACAATTATCTTTTGCGTATGTTCATCTTGAATCTTGTGATTTTTCTGAACTTGCATTAACTCTAGATGGATTTCTAAAAAGAAAATTCTTAGACTTTTCTATACGATAATGTCGTCAGCAAATAAGTTTTATTTTTTTCCTCTCTGAACTAAATGGATTTTTATTTCCTTTTTTCCCTTCATATTGCACAGGCTAGAACCTCCAGTGTTATGTTAAGAGTGGTAAGAGTGAGCCACCTTGGCTTGTTCCTAATCTTAGAAAGCACTCAATCTTTCACCATCAAGTACAATGGGAATTGTAGTTTTTGGTAGTTATTTCTTATCAAATTGAAGAATTTCATTTTTCCTACTTATTTTTATTTTTGAATATTTTTTATCATAAATTAGTTTTGAATTCTGTCAAGTGATTTTCTGTATCAATTGATATAATTATGATTTTTCTTCTTTAGCTATTGACATGGTGGATTTCATGATTTACTTTTTTTTTTTTTTTTTGTGGGTACCAGGGGGTTGACCTCAGGACCTCGCACGCCAGCAGGCACCCGTGCCACTGAGCGATATCACTGGCCCCTTTTTCGTATGTGGGTTCCGGGAGTTGAACTCGGGCCCTCGCGCTTGCCAGGCAGGCGCTTAAGCTGCTGAGCCATCTCACCGGCCCTCATGATTTACTTTTAAATATCAAACCAGTCTTGCATTCCTGGAACAAACTCCACTTGGTCATGATGTATAATTCTTTTCATGTGTTACTGAACTTTATTTGTTAGTATTTTTAAAAAGAATTTTCACTTCTATATTTGTGTGGGATATTTGCCTATGGATTTTTTTTGGTACTATATTTGTGTGGCTTTTGGTGTCAGTGTAATAGACGCTTCATAAAGTAAATTAGAACATTCTCACCTCTTCTATTTCCTGGGAAAGATTGTGAAGAGTTGATGCTAATTCTTTTAATAGGTGGTAGGATTCTCCAGTAAGATTTTCTGGGCATGAAAATATTTTTTTTTGAGAATTTTTAAATAAAAATTTATTTCCCTAATAGGATATTTATCTGTGCTATTTTGTGGACATATGGTAGTTTGTGATTTTGAGGACTTGGCCATTTCACATAAGTTGTCAGATTTACTTTTGTTGAGTTGTCTATATTATTCCTTTATTATCTTTTTGACACCTGCAGGGTTTATACTGATAATCCCTGCTTTATCCCTGATATTGGTAATGTGTGTCTTCTTTTTTTTATCACTCTAGTTAGAGGATTGTCAATTTCTTTTCAGATCATTACCTTTTTTATTTTATTGATTTTCTTTATTGCTTTTCTGTTTTCCACTTTTAGTCATATTTTGTGGGAAAAATAGGGAAAATACTTCTACTCCAACTTCATGGAACTTTTGGAGACTATTTTAAATAACTCTATTCTGCATACTCCTACTGCTTTCAAGGAGCTTGGAATCAATGTGGGGCATACTAATTAGGAAGGGTAATTTTACCTTATCATGTTGATTGTCATGATGGGAGAAAGCGTGGGGTGCTTTAAAAATATTGAAGGGAAGCATAAAGCATGACACAATAACTTGAAATGTTTTCCAGAGGCTGTGATATCATATTTAAACAGAAAAACTCAATGGAAATTGCCTATTGAGCGACAGGGGAAGGGAGGGTGTCCCTGATGAAGTGAGTAGCACGTGGAAAGGCTTAGAAGGAGGAAGAACATGGCATACTAGAGGAATAATAAGTACTTTTGTTGCTGGAGTGGGTGCTTTGTGTTTGGATAGGATAATTAGGAATAAGGCTGTGGCATTAATCAGGGACTTGATTACGAGAATGGTAACAGATCATGTGAAAGAGTTTGGATTCATCCAGGGGTAACCAGCAAAAGGTTTGAAGTGAGAATTGGTATGATCAGAGTTAGAGGTTTAAAAGACTTGACTGCTGAATGAAACAAAACATTGGATTAGCACAAGTCTAGAAGCAGAGAGAGCTGAAAGCCCTTTGCAGTGGTCTAGGGAGAGACAGTGGCGACCTAACAGGTGGTAGAGGCAAAGGGGAGACAGAACAGGAGGCATTTAACAGGTTTCAAAGGCATGGAAGCCATAGGACTTAGGGACTGTTAAGTTATAGAGGAGGGAGGAGTCAAGATTACTGCCAGCATTCTGTCGTATGTAACAGGTTGAGTGGAACTGCCATTCTCTGAGACAATAAAAAGAGGAAAAAGGAAAAAAAATTACAGAAGAGTTTGGTTTAGGGAAATTTACTGTTCATGATAGAGTATGTGATTATTAAGATCACCATCAGTGGAGTGGGCCTGCTTACTATATACATGCAAGCACACACACGCAGAGAGAGAGAGAGAGAGAGAGAGAGAGAGAGAGAGAGAGAGAGAGAATAGTAAGTACTCAAAAAATTCAATAAATTTTTCTCACTCTGAGTATTTTTTTGAATGGCCCATGGGCTATCCAAGTGAGAATAAGACAGATATGGGATTAAATATTTGTTGTAAGAGTTGAAAGTCACTGTAAGATCTATTTAGTCTAACCTCTTTAGCTTATAGATAGCTATGGAAATGTTTCCTGAAAAGCTATACTGTGGCTTGATGTTTGTATCCCTGACTTTTACTTATCCCTGCATTACACTGTTCCTTATTTTTAACATGTATTCTGTGGACATGTGGAAAACTGAGTTATATGCCCAATTCTTTCCTCTCCTGTATTGTGATTGGTAAACTTAATTGTCAACTTGATTGGCTTGAAAGCATCCAGTGGATTAGTAGAGCACACTTCTGGGAGTGGTCATGGATGTGTGACAATAAGATCTATATCTGGTCCTTTGCCCTCTCTTCTCTGGTGTTTTCCTTCTGTGTTCTCCTTCCTGCCCACTCCTAAGTGAGCTACTTTGTTCTACCACGCCCTTCCACCATGATTCTCCTGCCTTGGAGCTAGCTAAACATAGACTGAAAATTCTGAAATTGTGAGCCAAATAGACCTCTCCTCTTTTAAGTTTTGGGTGTCATGTATTTGGTACCAACAATGGGATAGCTGATTGATACTTGCATCCATCTGGTTGCATAGCCCCACTGTATGTCACATGTAATTCTTAGCATCTTGACCTTGGGCTTGGCCATTTGACTTGTTTTGGCCTATTACAGCGATACCATGCTAGTTCAAGGTCTTGGTGTAATAGGTCTTACGCTCTTCCTTCCTGTTATTGGCCAGCCTGAAGCTCCAAGTGAAGATAAGACTAGGGAGCAGCACTGCTGCAGCTGCCCTGTGGACCTGCAGAAAGGAGAGAAGTCCAGAGAAACTAGATGGACAGAATCACTGTCTACCTGCAGACTTGTGAGTAAATGCTATTGTTGTAGGACACTGAGACTCTGTGTTGTTTGCTACGCAGCATGATTGTGGAAATAAGTAACTTGCATAAACATTTGATATGATGTGCTTATTCTTGTAGGAAAAGCTTAACTTTCCTAGACACCCAGAAAATGTTAATGCTCTGCTGCTCCTAGGAAAGGGCAACAGCTGACGGGAGTTTACTAGCGAGTCATTACACCCTCCAGACTCAACTACTGTTCATTTTTCTCTTTAAAAGAAATGTCTGTTTTCTTAGTTCATTTGTGCTACACTAACTGAATATCACAGACCTGATAATATATAATGGGCTAAAATTTGTTGTTTCATAGATCTGGAGCCTGGGAAGTCTAAGGTCAAGGTGCTGGCATTTGGTGAAGTCCTTCTTGCTGCTTTATCCTGTAGCAAAAAGAAGAAAGGCCAGGAGACAAAAGGGGACTGAACTCATCTTTTTCCAATGCATCAAAATCCCTCATGGTACAATCCCCTCTTTGAGGTATCATATTCCAACACTTACAATGGCAACTAAATTACCAGTTTCATGAGTTTTGGAAGGGAAAAATATTGAAACCATAGCAACCAACCATCTTCAAACTTCTCAGAGAAGGAAGTTTATGTTCTCATACTTCACTCTATGGTCTTATTAATCTTTACTTACTATATCTCCTATCCTGGAGAAGGATAAATTCATTGTCAAATTGCACCACTGACAATAAGTTTAATAAATGCAGATGAAGAAGAGAGGACTATTGGAGTGGTCAAGGAGGGATTCAGGGAGGAAGTGAGGTTTGAGTTAGATTTGGAGATATTGATACAGATGAAGCAAGATAAGAGAGGGATGCAACTTTGGGATATAATTGGTACAGAAGAGCAAGCTCAGAAAAATACATGGGGCTCAGCTCTCATTATTTCACTTAATAGTAATTAACTCCCAAATGTCTCACCTCCAAATATCATTAACATATGACTTTCGTAATTAATTTTCCAACACATGGATTTTTGCAGTACACATTCAAGCCATAGCAGGATAGACAAGTGAACTCAGAAAAATATAAGGTATGTAATAGAAACAAGCTCTTTGGCTTCCTGTAGAAAAACAATCAAAGTAATACTAACTACCTCTTATTGTACATGTAGTATACCTATACAACTATGTGAATATATGTATGCATTTAAGTGATCTTTCTCTCTCTCTCTTTCTATCTTTCTTTCATTCAGGTTTTTCATTACTAGGGATTGAACTCTGGGAGTGCTGAGCTACATCCCCAGCCCTTTTAATTTTTTTTACTGTGAGACAGGATCTCTCACTAAGTTGCCCAGGTTGGTCTTGAACTTGCAGTCCTCCTGCCTCTCCCTCTCAAGTAGGTGGAATTACAGGCATGTGTTACCGTACCTGGCAAGTGATCATGTTTTTGATAGAGAAGAGACCTTATTAGTTTGGGTGGGGGTCCTCTCCTCTGGGCAGACAATTTCAAGGAATCAAACTAATACTTGATTGGCATAGGGCCTAGAAGATTTGTGAGAAAGATGTAGTGTATGCTTGAAGTTGAGATAAGATTATAGCTGTTCAATGGAATTGTGAGAACCTTAAGTGAGGCTGGACTGGAGACTGTGGGGAGTAAGAGCATGGGGACTTTAGGCTGAAAATCTCTAGAGAGGAGGACCAAATATGGGAGAGGACAAATTACTGGACTAGAATGAGAGTTGGGGTATTTGCTTTTTTTTCTACTTTTCAAGTGCCTGAGCACCTAGCAAGTAGGAATCTATGGTGGTTCAGGTGCCACAGGTCTATATGAGATCCCCTTGTGTAAAACTCAGCTGTGAGAAGGATGAGGCAGAGCAACCACTGAAGCTCGTGGATGGGGAAAGTCATGTAGTGCTTCAGATGAACTGCAGACAACAGGGCTGCCTGGAATTCGACAATTCCCACATCATCAAGGCCTCCAGAAGACAATAATTCATGAAGGACTCAATAGGAAGAACTAGACTATCGGACACAAGCGGCCTGAGGCATATAGCACTTAGATTTAGGGGTAAGGCAATGATTAGCATATTTATACTTACATCTAGTGAAGATTAGGAGAAGCTGGTGACTCCCAACATTAGTACAAGTTGCTCATGGATTGTGTGCAACAGTGTGCTTTTTATACATATTCTCTGTTTTACATGAGGTCACCTTTATCCTTTAGATAAATGAGAAAACTAAACAAAGGCTCAGAGTAGTTTTTTGGTTGGCCCTTCAGGAGAGTTGGAGGTGGATTTGACTCCAATTTGAGATTGCTGAATCCTAAGCACTGGACTGCCAGATCATTTGTAGCTGCCTTACTCAGGCTCTGACCAAACTAAGTCTACTGTTGAAGAGCTGGGACCATGCATGGCTCATCTGTTCATTCTTGCTTCCAGAATTAAGTACGAGCAACTGGCTTAAAACTGGTACGTGACCAGTATTCATTCCATTGATTTGACATAGAAGGACAGCATCTGGGTAGTTAGGGTTAAGTTTGCAGGAAGGGTGCACACCCCTGGGAGGGAGTCAAAAGGGTGGTGACCCTGGCTGTGGAGCTCTCTGTGGACTAAACTTCTACATCAGTATCCTAGAGCTTCCTTCAGGTTCTCAGGGGCTGCAGAGATTTGCTTGGGTAACACATCTGCAAAGCAGCTCCTCAAATGCAAGTAGTTGAGCTTTATATTATTTTTAAGGTTGGTGATGAAATAAATCATAGGTTTGGGAAGAGTGTGTGTGAGCCTGAACTTTTAGGAGTTCTTCAAGTCTTACTTCCTCTGGGGAGGATAAAAGCTGTGGTTCTTTTGTGTGATAATGACAGACTGTCAATGTCTGTCTGTTTGCCTGACTCCCATTCACTGAATAAATGCTGGTAATTGCTAATTGCCTGGAGGAGAAAACTGACTCATAGCCTGAGAGTGACTTGCATATCAATGTTTCAGGCCTCTGAGCTGGTTTTATTTTGAGGGCAAGAAGTGTGTTATTTGAATGTGTACACTGGCTTCCTCAACTGCCTTTGGGTTAGACTCATTCAAGTGTGATTTTTGCCAAAAAAATAATAATAACATCAGTGGGAAATGTAAACTGTGGACAGTGGGATTAATGAGCTTTGTTTCTGGCCAATTAGTCTAAAGATCATATCTTCTATTTCATGTACAGTAGAACAGATGAAAAGCATTTGATCACATTTCTAGCAACCTAGATGCAGGCCAGAGGCTGATTTAAGTGGCCAACCACACTTGCCCAGGTCCTTAAGTGTTTTTCACTCTGATTGCTCCTCTGAAAATGCATTAACTGACTTCAGATTTGTGGCTGTGTTTGACCCAGCTGCAGCCACAGTGATGCCCTTTTCTTCTTTAATGACAATTGTAAACCATAAAGGGCACCCTACCACTCACATAGCAGGAGGCTTTTTCTGACATGCCAGTGACTTGGGTAAGGATTACAGCATGGTCATGGCACTAATCAAAGGGCCACTGCTTTTGATTGTTCTGTCTTTGTGACACTATTATCATTCAGTTCTGTGTGTTTTCTGTATTGTAATATGATCCAGATTGAAAGGAAAGTTTAAAGACAAGCGGTTATAAGGAAAGAACTCAGAGTTTGAGATCCACAAAGGGGAATCATTTTTAAATCCTCAAAATAAAAATACAACCCTGTCTTGACCACTCCAATTCTTGGTATACATCTGATTCTCTTTTCCTTTCTTCTGCTGGATTCTCATACCAGGTACAAGAGTCAGGACTCCTGAGTTCCAGAAGTTCCACCTTTCCTGTCTCACCCCCTATAAACACAAAGCTGAGCTGCTATTCCTTCCCTACACTCAAGCCAGAAAGCACGGATGTGGGAAAATTTTAAAAGGTTCTGATGACCAGCCTGTACCTCCATATGCTTGACTGATATAATTTAGTCATTGCTATTTTGTTTTGTTTTGTTTTGTTTTGTTTTGTTTTTCTTTAAAGCAATCAGGCATTCTTAAGGAATAGCTGGGATGAGAATCACTTCTATATGAAGGCATTCTAAAACAGTAGCATTATCAAAACTAGCTGTGGTTTTACTGGAAGCATTCTGCATATTGTCTAACGTAATCCACATGTCAATTATTAGTGATTTTGCAGTAGTATGAACAGGCTCAGAAAGTTAAGAAATATGTTAGTAAGTAGAAATTGTGAAGACTTACACTTGGTTAGGGTGACTTCTTATGCTCAGAGTTTTTTTTTTTTTTTTTTTTTCCTCAGAGTTTTGATTCCTGTTATTTTTTACTGGGGTCTGAGCTCCTTAAAGGAGAAGGGTATGTCTTTTTTCTCCTTGTGTCTAGTGCCCAGAATTACGTGCAATGCTAGCTGGAAACAAATGAGTACTGAATATTGTTCATGAATGTTCAGGTCGTTCAACAGAGAAAGATGGGGCTCAGCCTTGAGTTCTGTCTCTAGAGTTACTCTTGTCCCTGTGCCTCATTCATGCAGGTCCCTCTTCCTCTTATGTTCTTCATTATCCTTTCCACTGATCTCAACTTCTGCTTATGTCTTTTATCTTACTGTGAATTTTGCAGACTTTGACTGAAGTGGTTTTTCTTTCTCTGAATTTGATGGCGCATGAAACACACACGTTCACGTGTGTGTGTGTGTGTGTGGTAGTTGACTTGTGACTGAAGTCATGTCTGAGGACCATACACTTTCACTCTAGATGATAAGTGGAGTAAGACTCTGGAACTTCACCAGAATCTTTGAGTTTGAATTCTCAACATGCTCCCAGTATAAAGTAGTTGGTAATTAATTTCTACATAATTGATTTTGTCCAAATTACAAAAAATCTCTGATTTTGGAAATAAAATTATCAGCATAAAGGGTAGAACATACAAAATTTTATCTTTTTATTTCATGATAAAATATTTTAATTTTATTTATTTATTTTTATTTATTTATTTATTTATTTATTTATTTATTTATTTTTTTGTGGGTACTGAGGGTCGAACTCAGGGCCTCACACGCCAGCAGG
The DNA here is from genome assembly GCA_028451465.1 of Erethizon dorsatum. Classification (NCBI taxonomy): domain Eukaryota; kingdom Metazoa; phylum Chordata; class Mammalia; order Rodentia; family Erethizontidae; genus Erethizon; species Erethizon dorsatum. The sequence continues at coordinate 134,376,823 of CM051823.1, read as the reverse complement.
CACCCGTGCCACTGAGCGATATCACAGGCCCTTTTTTTTTTGTATGTGGGTACCGGCAGTCGAACTCAGGACCTTGCGCTTGCCAGGCAGGTGCTTATGCCACTGAGCTATCTCACTGGCCCTATTTTTATTTTAAAGGGAAAAAACAGAACAAAATTTCAAAACAAGTTAATAGGAGGATAACACTGGTTAATACATTGTGTATTGTTATCTTAAATTAGTTACTCAGAGTATAAGATATCAACATTCAATAGTCCAAACAATGTTAGCACAAATTTTCTTTTCAATGAACCAAGAGAAACTAGTAGTATATCTAGTTTAACATATATATATATGTTACTATGTATATAATATTTTATATACAATATTTTAATTTTAAAAACAAAGTATCTCTGTATTTTGTAATATTTCTCACTATTTGGGGATATTAGGGAGCATCTGGGAGTATCAATATTAGGGGATTCAATAGTTAAGCAATTATAACCACCCCTTACTTCTTTCCCTGAAGGCATCAGAAAGAAAAGCACCTTATCATTATAAAACAGTTAATCTATCACTAGGCATGCCACAGAGGGCTTGCTGTACTGGGGACTGAACCCAGGGCTTTCACATTAATCTACATTGCCAGTTCTTTCAATTTAATTTCTTTTAGACTGGTGCTCACTAATTTGCTAAGTTTCCCAGGATAGGTTGGAACTTGTAAACTCTTCCTCATTCCTCATGTTCCCAGAGTGTTGGGATTACAGGTGTGTGCCACCATGCCTGACTAACAGACACCTGACCTTTTAATACAGTAAAGATATGCCTACATTCCCCTCCCCTTTATCAGTGCAGATAACTTCAATAGTCTGTTTACCATAAGCTCATTTCTAGCTTTATTTTTCCATTTATAAACTTTTATTTATAGTTTAGTAGCATGTCACCTATATGCTTAGGGAATAGTTTTTGAATGTGGTGTAATGTGGATGTTGAGAGGATTGATATAATATAGTGTATTATCTAGGTTACTATGGATAATGTAACCATTCAGTCTTAATTTCCCTATATGTAAGATAGGATTCTAGTAGTACTGCATGACAAGGCTGCTATGAAATTTAATGAGAAAATAATTATAAAGAACTTAGTGGAATGACTGTAAATAGTTTGTACTTGATGAATATTCACAATGTCAGTATTAACATGTTTAAAAGATTATTAGTTGAGTTTGCTTCAAAGGTACTTTTTATTTCCAAATAATAGTAGGAACTTTTCTTTGATAAGTAGATGTGGGAAGCTACCTACTTCCCTTCTTGCCTCAGTCTCCTACTCTTCCCATTGCAAAAAAAATGTTGGACTCCCTTCAAAATCCAGATGTACCCCAAATAGGTAATGGACCAGGGAAAGCAGCTGCCAATCTCTATTCATAATGGTTCATTCTGATATGTCAACTTCATTGGATTCAGAAATGCCTAGCAGATTTGTAAAGCATGCTCTAGGGTCCTGGATGTGTTCAGTAGGTCATGCAGGAATGACCTTCAAAAATATATATTTTCTTCCCTCTTCCTCTCTGGCATTGTTCCCCTGCTCTTCTTCATAGTCGCTATGAACTAAGCAGCTCTGCTACATTCTTCCACCATGAGGCTTCTGCCTTGGAGCTAGCCAACATGGACTGAATCCTCTGCAACTGAGATAAATTGAACTTTTTGTTCTTTAAGTTGTGGGTGTCAGTTATTGTGTCCCAGTGATAAAAAAGCTGACTAAAACAGAGAATTGGTACTAAGAATGGGGCTACAGCTGTGACTGCACCTGACTGTATGGCTTATAAGCCTTTGGAACTGGTTTTCTGGAGGAGTTTGGAAAGCTTTGGAGATGTGGGCTAGAGAAATCTTAGAATGCAGTAAGCAGAGCTTGATGTGTGATTCTTGTTGGAGCTCAGAAGAACAGAATGCTAAAAGGAATGGAGACAATAAAAGTCAGGCTCAAGAGGTTTCAGTTGAGAACAAGGACTCAACTGGTATTTAGACTACAGGCCATGTATGTTACACTGTGGCAGATAATTTGTCTGCATTTTTCCCATGTTCTGAGACTTTTCAGGAGATTGAAATTAAGGGCAGTGGACTAATTAATCTAGTAGAGGAAATTTAAGATGGCCCAAAGTTCAGGCTATAGCTTTGTACTACACAATGCTTTTAGTCAGACTTACAATGAGAATTGGGGACAAAACATAAAGCAGAAAAATTTGTAAAACTTAAATTTTGGCCCAGCAGAAGGTATGTATTAAGTTGGGACCAAGGGATATGTGGTTGCTAAAGAGGTTAGCACCATAAAAAAGAAACCAAGTACTTTGTACAAGGACAAGAAGAAAAGATTCCTTGAGGGTACTTCAGGAATTAGCAAGACACCACCTATCACAGGCTCCAGAGTTCACAGGTATCAACCATTCATTTGAGAAGACAGTCCCTGGGCCCCCTGCTCGAGAAGGCTTTCTTGGGAAATTGGTTCCCCAGGATTCATTTCACCATGCTCAACCTTGCAGGCACTGAGAAGGTTGCTATAGCCATGGTCCAATGGGGTCTGGCTACTGCTTAAACTGGCAGAAGATCTTAGTGTTGTATATGCAATACTGGTTTCACTGGAATGTAGAGTGTAAGAGTTGTGGGTGAGGAAAGCTTCCACCTATATTCAAAGGAAGGCTTAGGCTTTGGAGGAGCCCCTAAGAGGGTAATGTGTAAAGCTATGGAAATGAAGCCAAAAGTGCAGTGGAGATGCAAGCAAGTCACTACCACCATGAACTAAACAACTTTTTTTCAGCCATGAGGTTTCTGCCTTGGAGCCAGGTGTTTATGGACTGAATTCTCTGAAACCAGAACTAAATTAAACCTTTCCTTTTGTTGTTGTTGTGGGTGTTGTTTTTGTATCTTGGTGTTGGAAAGCAGACTAATACCCAATTGCTTTCCCATGTGTTGGAATTTAAGGAGCCGTGCATGTTTTGCTGTGTCCAAATTTCTGAATGTATTTTCCATGGAGATTCTGGGACAGTGGGGGAAGAGGGCCCAGCAGTGCTGCTTAAGGGCTAAGGGATTACATGGGATGTGAGGGGCCCCTTGCCATTCTAGGGAAGGAACTGAGCATGAGAGACTTAGATGAAGTCAACCAGTAGAATCACTGCTATTTCTGCCACCTCTTTTAAAATTATTAGGTTGAAATTTGATCACAGTATTTTACTAGAAGAGTTAAGGGCAGCCTGTTTCATAAATTCCCACAAAGGTTTCTTTCTTTTTTTTTTTTTTCTCCTTATACCTTGGGTAGAAGATTCTTCATATTAAATATCTAGCTTTAGAATGGAACTAAATAGTGCAGTCAGGAGAGAAGTGGTAGCCTAGGAAAACAGCGCTTGTGACAGGTTGTGACAGGTAAAAATTTGCATGTGATCGCTTTGATATGACCTCTCATGTTTTTTATGACAGGCAGAACCCAACAAAGCCACTCAGCTTTTTCCATGGGACAAATTAGACTTCTTCCTCTGTGATATGGTGACTCGGGATTTGCAGAGGCACAGACAGAATCATTTATTATAGGTATCAAACATTCAAAAGATAATGGTTCCTCTGGCCCTGATATGTAAACAAAATAGTGAAAATACTTAACACTAAAAATGGGAAGCCATTCTTGAATTTTTGAATTTTCTCTCCTAGTCTTGAGAAAGGAGCAAAGTATACTTCCTTTGATTTTGTTTTCAGAAATCACACCTCTAATGTCAATGGGAAACTAGCAGCTTTAGCATTGCTACAAGTACCAGGCTGTGCTAGAAAAGGTTTGAACGGCACCAACAACTGCTGATTTCATTCCATGGGACTCTTTGAGTCTTCCTAGTAAGGCTGAAAGATAGATCTGTATGCCTGGATATAAGGCTCAGATATGTCAGAGAGGTTAGGCATTGTGGCTGGTTCAGGTGTTCTAGATGCTGGCTGTGATGGTCAATTGATTGTGTCAAGTTGAATAGGTAACACCCAACTAAATTAGCTCAGCATAGTTCTGGGTGTGCAAGACCCATCCTCTAGAGGTCTATTGCTAGAATGGTATAAAAAGGAAATGAAGAAGGAAAGATTGCTTCTGCTTCCTTCAGAGGAGCTCTGGTCTTCACTTTCACCTCGGACACTGTCTCCTGCCTTCCAGCACAGACCCTTCAGCCTCCTGATACCGACTCACAGGGGACACTACACTGAGCTCCAGGGTTTGACTGGATCTTTCCAATCTCCACTGTGCACACAGACCTTTTGCACTCTTCCACACCTGACTCTGTGGGCGGCCATCGTAAGGCAATCTTGTAAATTCTTATATATTTGGATATCTTGCATTAAATCTTTTTCTCTAGTAAGCACTGCCTGATACACTGACCTTAGAGTCTGTTACTAGGGAGCAAATGGAATTAACAAAGGGACTAAATTTGTTCCTGGATCTGGATGGAGATTAAGTGTTTCAGTGTTATTTAGAATAATCAGACAGTCTTAATAAGATATCTGTTGTCATATACATCTTCTTAATCTAACCTATTTTGTTTTTGCAAAAGATAGCTACAATTAATTCTATCTAGTGAAAACATGAGAAAAAAAAGCATGTCAGGATATGTATTATACATTTGACTAAATAAAAAGTCCAAGACCCTGTCATGGAAAGTCCCATAATCCCACAGGAGGTGGGTGGGAAATAAAGCAGAGCTCTCAGACCATCTCTTCCTACATTTGATTAGTAATTTCCTAATTTGATTAGTCAGTTCCTATCACCTATTGTTGATAACTGGGTTAACTACTATTCTCATATTCACTTCTCAAGTAGTGTTTCTCTTTCACTTTCATCCTAAAATGTGTATGAATTTTTGAACAAGCCGCTCAGGCAGCCAGTTCTAGAAGAGAACTATCTGTTCTTTTTCAGGATGGCCTGATTACTGCTGCTATTTGGGTCAGAAGTCTAAGGAGGATGAGTGTGAGTCATGGTTGAATGTCTTTGAACAAGTTGCTGTTTTGAATGTACTTTGTTGTACACTGTGTGACTTTTGGATGTATCACGCCTCCAGCACTGTCAGTGCGGAGTATGTTCCCTGACTCCACTTGGGGACATGATGGAGTGGAAGCAGCAGTGTGGGATGGGCACGGGTTATTCAGGTGCAGCTCCAAAATCAGAGCCGTTGTATCTATTGTTATCACCTTGCATGTCCAAAAGAATGATGTCTTCCCTGAAGATATGAACAAGTTCAGTGGGATTAGCACTCTATTGCCTCACAAACCGAGGCTTGGACTGAATACCGGCGTATCAAAAAGGAGCATCTTTTTGGTTGTGTTTATTGTATTATCTGGGGAAGTCTCTCCCCCAGTCCTAGGCATGAACCTTCTGGTTTTGGATTCCAGAAGGAATAACTCACTCCTAGCACCTGGGAATGAACATAATTCAATAGTTTTAGCAGAATTTTCTGAGAATTTAGGTGACTGGAGTTCAGCATAGAAACATCTATGCTTTTATCTACCTCCTAGAGATCTTTCAAAAGTGCAAATCCAATCATCTGACTTCCCTGATTAAAGGTTGCTAATAACTCCTAGGTGTCCACCAAGTAACGTATGGCATGCTAGGTTCTTTAAAATTTCGCTTTCATCTTCTATAACTTGTTCTCAAATCCTGTGCTCCAGTGAACTGAACTGCAGGCCGTTCTTAGCAGGCAACACTTTATTGTAAAACCTTTTGACCTTTTCTGTACACATTAACTAGCTAATTCAAGTGAAAATTTATATGGAAAAATAAAGGGCCAACAACAGCAATGTCACTTTTGAAAACAAAGATACCTTAAACAGGATATAAAACCCATTGTCATTGAAAATTGGACTATGTTAAGATCCAAACTCTCATTGATCCAAATATATCTTTAAAAGAGTAAAAAGTCAAACTATAGAATGGAAAAAGATACTTGCAAAATATACAACCAATAAAGGATTCGTATCCAGAAGATATAGAAAATACAACATACAACCCAATAAAGGGTAGATAAGTTATATTTTGGTACCTGTTATTAGAAAAACGCAAGTTAAACCCATAAGATATCACTACTTACCACCAAGATAGCTTAAAATTGTTCAAAACTGACTGTATCAAATGATGGTCAGGATAAGTAGCTCTGAGGCTCTCTTACACATTGCCAGGGGGTATAATGACATTGTGTATGATTACCTGACTGTGAACAGCCCAGAGGTCTGTCAGTAGTAAAATGGGTGGCTAATCTGCAGCAGATTCATACAAAGTATGAAGGCCCTTTGATGTTGTGGCAAGAAATTGGACTATAATTATTAGGTAGTGGAATACCATTCAAACATTTTGAGCAGCAGCATAATAGAAATGTGTGTTGGGAAGTTACATCTGGTAATGCTCTGCATAATTTTTCACATATAAAGACACTGGCTTTTCTTTTCAAAAGATCCATGTTAATAACACTTTTTAAAAGAAAATTTGGAGTTGTCCAATGTTATTTTAAAAGTTTTTTTCTTATCTTACAGTGTTTTCATGTTGTAACTATTTTCACATTCAAAAAAACATATTAACTATTTAAATTTATGCTTTAAATTTCACCTTTTGAACTCCTTTCTTGTAAAGAAGTTCATTGCATAACATATCAAAAGCACATTTATTTTTGAAAAATAAACTAGAAGTGAATTTAGCTACCTATATTTTCAACTGTTTAATTTATGGCAGAGGATTTTTTCTTTTCTTTGTAGGGTTTGTTTGGGAATTCTAGCTTTGGAGTAATTCATGAAGGCAAAAAACTTCTTTTACTTTGAAGTACTTATTCAATGTTTATCAGTTAGTATAATTCTTTGTCTTCATTGCAACATTTACCTGGAAAATATTCTCTTTATTAAATAGATGAATTTCATGTGAGAATAAGAAATATAAGAGAAATTGAGTTTGTATCACTATTGGGTTTTCTTTATTAGTAATATATATAATCATACATTACATGCAAGAAAATCACAATATAATCCAAAGTTTATGGATCATGGCACACCAAGAGTAACACATACAAAAGTTTATGTATTTCTTTACATACAACTTTCTTAGTCAAATATGAAGAATGTAAAAATTATTTAATGATGTGCTTACTATTTGATGTAGTGTTAACATTTAGATCTACATATGAGACCATTGTAATACACCAAGTAGTTCTTTTGAAAGTTACATCTGATCATCTTGTCCCACCTGGAAATGAGTATAATATATGACGTGATAGTTTAGTTTTTATGCAAGTGAAATATAATATTAAAAATATTATATTTTAATAACAAAAGATATTATGGCTAATAAAAAAAATTGTAATGAAAACAAAAACCCCTCAAATTATTGAAGAAAAAACTCCCAGACCAACACAAAAAGAATATTGTATGTTTTTAGATATTTCTTTTTATGCATTACCACAACAAGCAACATATGTATTTATCTCTACTTTCCTGGCAGGAGCATATAGGTGAAATACAGATTTCTAGAGAATTGTTTTTTTTTTTGTAGGTACTGGGGGTCGACCTCAGAATCTCGTGCTCCAGCAGGCACCCATGCTGCTGAGCGATATCACCGGCCCTTTTCTCGTATGTGGGTTCCGGGAGTCGAACTCAGGACCTCGCGCTTGCCAGGCAGGCGCTTACGCCGCTGAGCCATCTCACCGGCCCTAGAGAAATATTTTTGAAAGGCAGCTATGAAGAAACAATTTAAAAGCAAACACAGGAAACATGTGCTTATTGTTAAACCTGTGGATTTTGTGCTATGTTTTGAAAGACATGGCTACATTTTCATTTGCTCGGATATAAAATCTGTAAAATATGAACTATTTTAGACTTTTTAATGCTACCAGTTGGCATTTCCATGTGCTTTTTAGGTACTTAGATCACTATAAATTAGAATGCTGTCTGCCATAGAAGCTGAATCTGTATGCGGTGCAGAAAGAATCTCACTTTCATTTCACCTGGACTCTTTCAAGCAAAGGAATCAATTCTGCTGTTTCCTCAAAACCCAGAATGCAGGAAAGAGAAAAAAGGGGTAGAAAAATTTATCACTCATGATACATTTGACTCAAAGCTACAGAGTAAAGAAGGAGTCTAACCAAGTGGGTTCTTATCAGTATATATATATATATTTTTTGCTACTGAAACATTATGAATATTTTAAAAAACTAAAGTATTAGTTACTTAAAGTTAAAGTGTAATTAAAAAGTTGCAACTCATATTCTTTTTCCTATCATAAATTATCTTTGGATAACAAAAATGTATTACTAATGTTACAAAAATTAATGACAAGTGACACAGCACCCAATGTTCAGACTCACACTTTAAAAACCTTGTTAATTTGCTATATTTGGTAGATTTTAAAATTTCTTTTTATAAAGCTCATTTGCAAAAGTGCTTTCTTTTTCATATAACTACAAAATGAAAACAAGATCATTTGTTATTTTAAATTAGAATTTTTATTTAATTAGATGAGAAGTTCAGGAAATGTATTGCCAAAGGAAAGGGGTATTTCTTAGTTGAAACTGGCATTTCTTTTTTAATTCCCATTAAACCAATGGGAATTTATAGGCTAATTCCCATTTATATCAGTACATATATAGATAAATATAGATATATATTCCCTTTACATTTATATATATATTCCTATATAATGGCAAGTATAGTTCAATGAGTAGTATATATATATATCTGACATATATTTGATATATATATTTGATATATATATGTATCTGACATATAATAGGAATAGGAATATACACTAATATTTCTAACTTAATTCCTATTAATTTAATGAGATTTTATATTCCAACATTTATATGGTATGCTTAACACAAATTTTTATCATAGGAGTATTAAATTATAAATAGCATTGAATTTTATGACAATTCATATGTTCCAATGAAGTTGATCATTTGGGTTTAGATAATAGAATAATTTGAAGTTCAAATTCATATTTAAATAAAAACGGTACAGTCGAAAGTGTATTTTAATTTCATTTTATTTCCAGAGTACACATGTAAATAATAAGTTTGCAGTAATTTGTTGATTCTGCACTTTCATTTAAAGAGATAAGCCTTTGACAAATTTTATTGATTGTTTTTTATTTTATTTTATTTTATTTATTTATTTATTTTTTGTTTTGTTTTTTTGTGGGTACCGGGGGGTCGACCTCAGGACCTCGTGCGCCAACAGGCACCCGTGCCGCTGAGCGATATCACCGGCCCCTTTTTCATATGTGGGATCCGGGAGTCGAACTCGGGCCCTCGCGCTTGCAAGGCAGGCGCTTACGCCACTGAGCCATCTCACCGGCCCTGTTTTTTATTTTAATAACAACTACTATGTAATTCTCAAGGTTTCATGTCATGGTGTGTGTGTGTGCATGCTCACATGTGTGTTTGTTGGGGAGAGGTGGTGATTATTTTAAAATATGGTTAAAATGCAAAGCACCTGAATGATAACAGAAAATTCAACCAAACCAGCCATAAAGAGCATCACAGGGTCCTTGGATTCTTGAGGTGCTGCCAAGTTTTTTCCAGTGGTCTGGGAGGACATATGTTTATCAGGCTTGAACTAAATAAATGTTTGAAGAATATGTATAGAACTATTTTCCAAAGAGTGTAGATATTCTTTTACTAATAAAATTCACATCTAAAGGTATTGTGGACCTGTTAGTTTCCAATATGAATTTTCTGAAATTGTGGGCACCAAAATTCAAATTATCTCTGTATGTAAGAAGTCTCCAATATTATATGATATTGAAATGAGGTCCTTCTACTTCAAGATCTTACAAAAATACACAGATAGGTGAAAATTTCCATTCTCTTTAACATGATAGCATCAAATTGATTATGTATATAAATCAAATCTAACATTAATTTCATATTTTTTACAAAGGTATGTTGTACAATATGCAAAAACAGAACTAGAAGAAACACTTGGTTTTGAGTTTATGTCAGAAATACCAGTCATTACCTGGCAGTTACCATTTTCTGGATTTCCTTTTCCTCTCCCTCAGTTCATATTAAAGTACAGTACTATAAAAGGTAGGCTTTCTCCTCCTGGTGTCTTTAATTGATCAGATTCTAGCTGAGAAATTAGGCAGAGAATAGCCATCATGTTTCTTTAACTGTCTTCAGAATCAATAAGAAAAGAGTAACCAAAGTGTTGTTTCAATATTCTGCATGAAGCTTCAACCCTGTTATGAAAACAATGATGCCTTAGAACAGATTTCCATATTTTTATAAGTATTTCCATGCACAAGTGCCAGGGTATGTCCTGATACAAGTAACCTCAATGGACTGACCCGATTCTTAGATTTCTCTGGAATTTGTTATAGGTAACATTGTTTACAATGGATGGATCACCAGACACTATTAGGAACTGTAATATGTAATTTGGTTTATAGGTCTGGTTATGATAAGATTTGGTTAGAAGGAAAGAGTTCATTATAAAGTGAAAAAATTTTAATCAGGATTAATTCTACCCCTGTTTTGTTCTTCTAATAAATGAATGTAGTATATTAAGGAAAACAATAAAACAAAAATCAGTAGGTAGCTCTTCTGGTCAACCTAAATTTTTCTTATTGTTATATTGCCCAACCCATGAAAAAGTTATGCAATTCACTCGTAGATAGAAAAAGTCTTCTGAGAACACTTACTAGATTACTATGTGTAATACTGAGTCTATAAATCCCAAAAGTAACCTGTTATTTGAATCTAATTTATATAAATGTGATTGCTTACATGGAAAGTACCAGCTGGGTAGGAGGCCTGTTGGTTTTCTCCATTCCCTTGAGAAATAAGGGCCCTGTATTTCCATAAAGCAAATGAGTTTTGCGTTAATACAGCAGTGATCAGTAGCAGCTCCCCACGGAGTCAGAGCAGGGGTAAACCTGGGGGCAGATGGGAACAGACTGTATCACAGCCAAGCGGAGTAACAGGAAGACTGGTTATTTTTCTTTTCTCACAGTGGAGCCCTGCAGAGGCAGGAGCAGGGATTAGGAATCTGGTTTACCACCTGCAGAGATGCAGGAGAAGGAGAATCAGCTGATGAGTTTCCTGCGCTAGTAAGATATTAGGCATTGACTTCTGACTAATATACAGTTAAAATAACGGAGAGAAGGGACCCCTTATTAGAAGAAATGGGGACTAGGGGAGACCCACCGTGATGTCAGTTCATGAGCACAGGCATGTCTGTGTGCAGCACTGACCTACGCTGGTCACTACAAAAGGAAACTCATTCAGGGGACAAAACAGAGGAAGAGCTGGTAGGTCTTATTCTAAAGAGAATACATCTGTGTAAAGACACATTTCAGGGAGAAGTGAAAGTCTTGAAGAAAAGAACAAAGAAAGAAGTGACAATAACAACCACCCCCACCCAGTTCAAAAAACAAGCAAAACAAAACAAAATGAAACACAAAATCTCCCAAAAGCAGCCAAATAAAAATAGGCATTCAGAAACCATAACATAGGCATTTTTTTCCTGCAAATTTACTTTGTGAAGGGGACCTTCTCTCCTTTGGAAATTTCTGGTAGAATCCTTAAATGATGACATCCACTAATTTTAAAGTACGAAGTTTTGTTTTTGGCAAGAGAAAAGCCATATGTACCACTCTGGCAGGAACAAATAATTTTATTTTGCATCTCAAGGCCATACTGTAGAAATGTAACCATATAAATGGCATTTTCTTATTTGGGGAAACTAAGAACTCTAATATGTCCCTCAAAATCCAGCAGGATCCATGGGCTTACCTCTGCTTGGAATCTTTTGAGGGTTTACTGAAGACTGAACACCTATAACCTGGCGTTCCTTCCTAACACTGAGCTGGGAAAATCATTCAGCCAAACCTACCCAGGCACTTGAAGGTAAGGAAAGGCACCCACTGATTTCAAGGCATGTTTGTTTTGATGTTACAGGGCGTGGGATGGCAACATTGCTACCACAAGATACAGAATGAGCAAAGTAATTCAGCAAAGCAGAAGCCCAGGTCCTGAGGGAGCCAGGGCAAGGAGAAACTATGAGACTTGTGGATTCTGCAAATATCCTGCAGTGTTGGGGCACTTCTGCCCTTCCCAAAATGGAGTGAGATAATAGCTATTCTCCTTTCCTTAGAAGCTTCTACTTTGTCCTCTTGGACAGTGAAAGCACAACCACCAAGCCACATGAATGTAATCTTTTCTTTTCTTTTTCTAGTATTCATGAATTAAAGCACTTTTACTGTGTTTACATCAACAAAGCTCCTGCTGGTCAGTGTGAATGACCATGTTTAGTACTATCCGGTTCTTAGGAAGAGTCATCGCCTCTTACTTCTTGTTCTCCTCTCTTTCCACTGTGCTCTATTATTATCACTTTTCTCATTTCCATTTAGTATTTCATAACTCTGTGTGTCCATGCAAAATTTCCTAACATTGGTGAACAATGCCATTAAACAGACATATATTTCAAGCAAAAAAACCAGAAGTTTCTTTTAAGAGACTTGAAAATGAATGGAGTAATGTGCTTTTAAAATCTAGATCCTTTCAAAAATCAAACTGCAAGATAAGGAGGAAGTCGTAGGCAGTATTTAAAACAACTTCTTCCTGAAAGGATTTTGTTGCTCAACATTTCTATTACGGTGCACGTGACAATATTGAGGTAAATTTCCCTCCCTCCAAAGGGCGTCTGTGCTCCCTATCTGAAATCACAAAACAAATGTACATTTTTCCCCATAGGAAGTGCATATATTGCTAAGAATGTAACAGTATTAGTTGGAATTTAAGTAATTATTGTGTTTTTCAATTATACAGGCTGAGACTTCATGCACATGATTATGGGTCAAGAAACAAACTATTTAATTCATTAAATAGCTCTGAATAACTATGACTCACTGAGATATACAGATGTGGAGACCTCAGTTACCACAAAAATGAGGAGTATCTTCCATCATGAAATATAAATAATATTTCTATTCTTTCAAAACTGAAAAATGAAGACCTATTGCCTAAAAAATATAAATTATATCTGTGCTTATATTGAAACATATGCAACTATTCTGATTAATATCGAGCAAATACATAATAACAAAGGACTGGTGTAGTTTTTGTGGTGTCCCAGCAAAGACATACATTTTCCTGAAATCCTGGGCTGCAAAAATATCTCCTGTAGCTGTTTGTGCTAACTGTAGGCATGGGTATTTGTAGTCTGATAGATTCTATAGAATCTTTGCAGCTTCTAACAGATTGGTACCTACTTTATAAAACATCTGAGCACATTTACAGATAATTTCTTAGGATAAAGGGTAGTAATGCCAGCTACTTTCTCTGGTAGTAAGGTGTGATGCCGAGTAATTACAATGGTAGGTAGGATAGTGCAACCCAGTAAGCACTCACCTTCCTTTCTTTTCTTTTTTTTTTTTGTGGGTACTGGGGGTCGGCCTCAGGACCTCGTGCGCCAGCAGGCTCCCATGCCGCTGAGCGATATCACCGGCCCCTTTTTCATATGTGGGTTCCGGGAGTCGAACTCGGGCCCTCGCGCTTGCCAGGCAGGAGCTTATGCCGCTGAGCCATCTCACCGGCCCTCACCTTCCTTTCTTACCCTATACAGGTTCTACTTGATTCTTCACTCACATTTCCTAGATGAATAATTCTGCCTTGCCTCAGATCTGGTGGCACACTCTACTACTCGATCTTAACTATCCTAACGTGTTGCCACAGAATTGTATTTTATTTTCAGCTCAGAAGTTCTTTTGGATGTGAATGGATCACAGACATGCTAGATTTCTGGAGACTGAAAAAGAGGAGCTTGTACCTGCACCAAGGAGATTATGAGCCCCCTAGGCATAGAGTCTGGGATTTGCAGATGTTCAGTCTTGAGCTCTGAGCATCAGTGTCCAGGTGGTTTGGCTCTGAAATGCAAACCTGAAACCTCTCAAAGTGCAGAGGAAGCAGTAGCCCTCCCACATTTCCTCGTAACTTTGTAAAGCTTAAGTGCAATTCCAAATACAGATTTTAAGGAAGTTCTCACTACAAGCTTACAGGAAATTCAGTGAGTTGAAAAAGTGCATTATTAAATTTTATTAAACGTGTGATATGAAGAGCTCTGGGAAACTGTTCTTTGAGAATATGTGCCCAGGGTTTAGAAGTATCTTTTCATATATTTGAATTAAGAGGAACTGTCAAAGATTGATGTATTTAATTTTAATGCTTTCTGAGTGTTAAATTTCTTTGAAATGCAAGTGCAGCATTGATTCAATGTTATTCGAAGAACATTTTGTTACAGTAGACACCTTTGATCCACCTTTAACCCACTCTTCATAATCCTAAATTTCAATGTCAATGATCCTTATGTTTATAACACAAGTGCCCAAGACACAATAATATTGGTTGGATACAATTGACCTTGGCCATCTACCCAGTGCTTTAAGAAATGCCCTGGTATTTCACGACTAGAGCTTGATCGTTGCCACATACTGTAGCACACAAAGCTTTGGCATCTGAAGTTGCTTACTTCTTTTTTTTTTTTTTTTTTTTTTTTGTGGGTACCGGGGGTCGACCTCAGGACCTCGCGCGCCAACAGGCACCCGTGCCTCTGAGCGATATCACCGGCCCCTTTTTCGTACGTGGGTTCCGGGAGTCGAACTCGGGCCCTCGCGCTTGCAAGGCAGGCGCTTACGCCGCTGAGCCATCTCACCGGCCCCAGTTGCTTACTTCTTGAGGAGTTGGTAATGTACATAATCCCTTGCATTTTTAATGTTTGATGACAATAGATAACAATGACTGCTGTTGAAATGATTTCTTATTAAGTTCAATTGGCTCATGGATGCATGCCCAAAGTGGACTTTTTACTAGATTTTTGCTTTTGACATTAATGACGATGACTTTAAATCAATCTGCAAGCCCTGCTCTCTGACTGTGGATCCTGCACCATCTCAAACTGGGAGAAAAAGAGGTCCTACCCAGAGTTTTGTGCCGAAGGTGATCAGAGATGGCTCCCAGTGAGTTTCCCAAGTTTCCAGTCTTTTTGTTATGCTTTGTTGACATTGATCATTTTCATTACAATTTTCACTACAGATAAGAAGCACTTGGTGCCTAGTAGGCCAAACTTTTTATGTTCATTATTTCACTCTACCCTGACCACTGAACCAAAAAGGTCACATTATTGTGCACACTCTCAAGAGAAACTGGAAGCCAGGAGAGATTACATATGTTGTTAAAAACCACAAAGCTAAAAATTTTCACAGTATGTATTCAGACACAAATCTGTAAAACCTTAAAACCTAAGCTTTTAGTATCTTTGCTTCTTATTTGATGTCACCAAATTACTGTGGATCCAGAATATTACAGCAAAACATTTAAAACATAAATATGATTCAGTCCCTTCTCAATCCTCCTCTGCTCGTTCTCCCTGTGGGTCCTGGCAATCACTTTCCTCAGTGGGTCTCATCTTCCATCTTCTTTGCTTTCTCGTGGTTGGTAAGGGAAGGATGCAGGAACAAAATAGCAGTGAAGGGAGAGACTGACGGAGGAATGGTTATAACTACCATGGACAAATCATTAGCAAAGAATCAGACATAGCAGCAAAACTTCTCCTTCACTCCTATGGTCTGCATTCCTGGGAAATCAAACTAGGAAGAACTCCATACCTACAAGGAAGGTTGAAATCAGAAGGAAGAACAAAGCAGAAACTTACATTTTCTTTATCTTTAGATTTCATGAGAAACCTTAGCCTACCTGACTGAGCCAGTGTTATCTCTGTTTGCCATGGAATTGTAAGATAATTCTACCGATTTATAATAAAAATGGCTTTCCATGCAATAGGTTAACAACACAGTGTTTACTTTAGAATGTCTTAATTTGTAAATGAATCCCTTTATTGTGTTTTCTTTGTAGTCTAAAGGATGCTATGAAAGAGCCTTGTGCGCAAATATAATATTTTCAGAAAGAGATAGGTAGTCCTACATCAAGACCATGTTGCTTTCAACCACATGGTAGATAATTCATACTAAGAGAGGGTCATTAACAGCAACGATGATTGCTGAGAAACAGCTTTGTGAGTAGAAAGCAATATTATGTCATCTCTTGAGAGAACTCATGTTATCCTGACATATTAAAAGGAAGAATTTCCTCTCCAGTACTTATCTCCAAATATTTCATTTTCCCTTAATGTGTTATATTTGCATTAGCCATTTTAAAGTGCTAAATCTTTTTAAGGCTCTGTTTTTAATTACTTTGATCAGAAAATGTAAAAAAAAATTAAACACAATGAACATCTATCCTGGGACATAATATTTGAGAAATGGAGATTTTAGCAGCAAACATCAGGCATCATTGGAAGGAAACATTAAAATATTTATCTTGGCTTTTTTCCTCCTCTAATGGATACATGAGTTGGGTCCATATAATTACAACTGATTGGATCTGAGACAGTAAATTCAGTTATTGTTGTCCACAACAGCTGTCTCCCAGAAGTATGAATTTGGATGCCTGGTGCCTATTTGTGATCGTGAGATTGATGAAGGGATGCACAGGGATGCAACTTTGACAGTTCAATCAGCTGGCAGCTTGTAGACTCAGGAATACTCATAAGGCAAGCAGGGACTCTGTTTTATACTTCTACCTCCAAGAATGACTACAATGTAGTTGATTTATTTAATCAATGCTGACAGCAGTTCAGAGTGGAGAGCTTCTTGGTGCAGGCCATAATAACCTCACTGTCTACCCAGATCATATAAAAAAGAAGATTGCCAAATATCTACTGAATGTCATAATGAAGAAAACTAGTCAAAGAGAACTGTCTCAAAGAGACTACTTAGAAGATAGGCATTTTACATAGGAGAACTTGACATTTAGCAGAGCTCAAAAAGACCAAGATATTGGTAATGACATTATGTGACAGCAATCTTCAGGGAAATAGTTTTACGCCATTGTTAATACTTCGTGTCCAAGTAACTACACATGATTGAAAGTAGATCAAACCTTTTTCTATATGGTTGTT
This sequence comes from Erethizon dorsatum, assembly GCA_028451465.1. NCBI lineage: Eukaryota > Metazoa > Chordata > Mammalia > Rodentia > Erethizontidae > Erethizon > Erethizon dorsatum. The sequence goes on along the minus strand of CM051823.1, from coordinate 134,359,835 downwards.
TGAGTCTTTCTGTTTTGAGATTGAGTTTATTGGCTTTCCATTAAAAAAAAATTCAAACTGTTTTGGCATTCAGCAAACACAACTGTCGTTTGACCACACTGATTCAAAAAACATCAATATTCTGAGCTGAATTAAAAAAAGAAAAGCATTACATAAAGAGAGAATGCAATGTGAAGAAGCTACTGGGAAGTGAGGGGTGTGTTTTAATGCTTGACTTACTGTGTGGACACAGTGATGATGCTTGGGCCGACTGTCACCTTCTGGGAACACTTAGAGTTAGGTTTGGTTTACCTTCTGTGTACTGGAGCAAGGGAATGTCACAGGCTTTGGAGCAACCCTCCAAAGCCTGAGAATGGACAGTCCCCCACTGTGACCCCAGCAAGTACTTGTGGTAGAGGAAAATTAATCTTTTAGTAGCTGGTAGACTCAATACAGGGTTGCAGATTACCATTCATATTCATCGCTTTTACAATTTTGGAGCTATGTGAAGAGACGTTGTCCTTTTAAACTGTACAAAACCAAGAAGTGAGAGTACAACTGATGCCTTAACCAGATGAAAATTGAAAGTCAAACATTATAGGTTAAAAGGAGAGTACTGTATTCTTTTACAAAAGACTAGAGAGACTGGGACTTGCCACACAATATGCTCCGAGGTAGCATTTCCTTTACACATCACCTCAATGAATTTAACAATTAATTGTTTTTCTTTGATGAGGCCCTAAATATTTGCTAGAAAACAGCATATTACATACAGAAGGGTCACCTTCTGTGATGACCTCGACCATATACCATGGCATATTTGGTCCCATTGAGCATCCTTCTTATGCTTATGTACACAAACCAGATTCTAAGTGTGACACATTCTTTTTCTTCCAAGCACTTGATATGGTCTGAATGTCCCTCTAAGGTGTGTAGTGGAATAGCCAGAGAGCATACACTTTTGATGACTCAGAAGCAAGCACGTTTTTAGGAAACTACAGCCTCCTACACATTCTCCTGGCAACCTGCTTCCACATAGATGGTGCCTCCTAAGCTCAGTGAGGGTCTGAGTGGTACAAGGCTCTGTTAGGGCAACGGAGCTGTTTCTGCTTCCAGATTTTCCAGCTGAAAGGAGAAAGAGTGCAAAGACAGTGAGCATTTTAGATTTGGTGGTGGCACACATTAATTGAGCATCTTCTGAATGTAATAACTGCACTGAGGACCTTCATGTACACTTTAGTCTGCAACCCTCAGAGATTTCCCAAATGTCAAGACATTAATTAATCTTTGTAGTCATCATGAATATCTCCTGGGTCATTATGAATTTGCTTTTGCACTTGTATGCATTATTGAAGTCAAATCGTGTACTTGTCATCATAGAGATACTGATGGTTTCCTTGATAAAACACAGTTTGAGCCAAACTGTTTTTCTTTCTCCAACCTTTACTTTCTTCCTCCTCCTTCTCCTCAAATCATTTATGACTCCACCAAAATCTCAAAAGGAAAATCAATGCCTTTCTTTGTAATAATTTTATATTCTTTATAATACTTTTATATTCTTTATTTCTAGATGGAGAGATTTTTAATTATCCAATTCTCAAAATTAATGGATTTTTCCCCGACATAGCTGATTTGAAGTATATCCTCACCCTACCCCCACTGTAGAGATAAGTGCAAAGATAAGAACTGGACATTTGTTCAGACACATGAAACATGTCTTGCTATTTTCAAATAAGAGGGAGAGCACTTGAAATGGATTAACTCTTGTAATTAACAAGTAACTGTTGCTGTTGTAATTTTGGTAAAAAGAAAAGGAGGTGTTTGCATAGTAAGTGTAAAGGAATGCAAGGCTTATTTAAAACTTTATTTTGGTAAATTACAATATTCAAGAAGGTGCAGTGGTACAAAGAACACATTTATCTGCTGTCCAGATTGACTTAATTTTAGGTCATTCTTTACCATTTACTTCCTCTCTCTCTGTCTGTCTCTCTCTCTGTCTCTCTCTCTCTCACCTGCCTACACACACACACACACACACACACACACACACACACACACACACACACACATAAACACACAGTGTTTCTCATCCCTTGGATAGTAAATTAACTTTTTACCTCTAAATATGTCATTATTTCTTAAGGGTAAGGAGATAATGTCACTGCCAACATCAGAAGAGGCAGGTCACCATGGGCCTGGATTGTCCTGGCACACCTTTGTTGAGTGTGCCAGGAAGCATCTTTCTCCAACTTGAATCACCTCTTTAATCACATAGGCAATTCAGTCAGCCCAGAAGTCCAGAATTAAGGTGGTCCAGGCCAACACAGCACAGACCGCTGTGTGAGGGGTCACTCCTGCCAGGGGCTTGTTTATTGTTCCCCAAGTGCTGGTCTGGCTCTGGGTCTTTTGGCTGTTACAGAACCCATTGTGTGTGTAACTGCCATTTGGTCCCATTTCATTACCCCCTGGGATTTGAGGGCAGAGAAATGGCAACACTGCAAACATTTCTATCTGCTATGCAGTAATGACTGGAGTATGTCTTCTTGCCATAATCTTCAGTGTTGTGGCAAGGCAGCCTGCTTGCTTGCTTAATCATCTCCTCTGGAGTTTTGTTTCTTTTGACATCTTCTAAGAGGTTGAGAATCTTGCAAGATAAATTCTTGTAAATTTACAACAATGGCAAGATAGATGGGCACTTTGAACATAGAAATGACACAAGATCATGGGTTGGGTCTGGGGATCTTCGGAAACTCCCTGGGGTTGGTAGCAGATATTTTGCCCCAAGTGGTAGAAAAGTGGCAGTGAATGGTCCATCTCTGTCCCACCTGTTGAGGACCATTAGTTGGTTAGTGGACAGAGGCTGAAAGGTGACAGAATCTAATGAGATGCCATGGTTGGCATCTGCTCTCCTATGGGATCTGTGCGTAGGAGAATATGCTAAGCCCCATCAGGAAGAAAAGCACAATCACACAAGTTTTAAGTTGTAACTAGAAATATCTGGCTAGCAAAATGACCCCATAGAGAGTATCTACAGTGAGAGGGAAGGGATGCTTTGATCAGCAGACTGAGGAGATATTAGATGTTTGGCTGCTATTTCCATGTGCTGAAGTGGCTTTTAACAGGGTCACAGCCACTAGGAAGATTGTTTCATTGGGTCAGATTCATGCCCTGCAATGAAGTATGCTACTCTGGATTCTGTTTTACTGACTACATCATGGTCAGCCCAAGAAGACAACCTTGAGGTCAGTAAAATTGGATGCCATGGAGAAACCCATGCAAAGCCTGATGGATTATGCCACTGCCCAAAATTCAGTCTGTTGGGACAAAAAACTCCTCACCCAGAGCCTGACTGATGAGTTAATATTGTCCTCCTTCTTGCAAATGGGAAGATCACCCCCTTACTTTTCTGCTAGGAGACCCCAGCTGTACTGACTGAGCCATTTGATATCCAGGATAAAAACAGCCCTCCTTAAGCCAGGTGATATCTCTGCAATCCCCAGCAAAGCCCAGGCAGAGAGAAACCAAGCATCTCCAAAGGGAGCCAATCAAAAGGCAACGTGACTACGCCTATGAAGACAGGTTTGTAAAGGAAAGGCTGATGGGTTCATCACCAGAGAAACTCAGACCAAATTTCAGATTATGACAGGCCTTGAGAAGGCAGTTTATTCACACAAATGAAACTCTTCATGACTTTGTGGAACCAAATTCCTTCATGGAGATCGTTGTCCTCTCAATGAACAACTAAGGGATGTACTTGGATGCCACAGAGGGCATTGTTTCCTCAGAACCTCTATTGCTGGATCCTCTGGAGGGGATAGCAGGGACGGGAGAGAGGTAGGGGTGGGGTGAACCTAGCTTTGTGTGTGGATGTGTGTGTGTGCGTGCGTGCGTGTGTGTGTGTGTGTATGTGCATGAGTGGTATTGGGTAATGAGCCACTGAATTTCATCCTCAGCCTTTTTTATTTTATGTTTTAAAATTTTGAGACAAGCTGTTTGTAAATTGCCTGTGCTAAACTCCACCTTGGGATCTTCTTGCACAGCCTCCTCAGAGTGCCGTGATTACAGATGTGTGCTACCCTCCATGCCCAGTTCATAAGCTTTTACGTCTCTTTTTAATGTCCTTGATTAAATGACTAAATACTAGCTTCTCTTGAAGAGCAAAGACCACATATTTAATCAGCCAGATTTGAAACAGAATTAAGCAGTAACAAAGTAACTGTGACTACTGGGTGGGGCTGATCAGATCACTGTGCTGCTCCACTTTTGCTGCTCCAAAGGCTAACTGTATAATTGTTACTGATCATTTACTTGCTTATTCTGTGATACTCGTTATGTTCAGGGAAGATTTTTCCATTCTGAAAGAAAGGTGATGGTAGACACATGCACGGCAGATCACAACTCAACTTTCAGTTCTCTTCCATGTTTTGAAAAGAAACAATTTAGAATTCCAGGAAGAGAAGAAGGAAACCATAGCTTTGATTAAGAACCTAAATGCAACAGGACTAATGAGAAATGCAATGTCTCAATATATTAGTCCTATGTGGCCAATGAAAAGAGCTAATGGGATCTGGAGACTTGCTGTGGATGATTGCCAACTGAACGCAGTTGACTTTGCAGTACTGGCTGTGCTGGACCATACCCTGTAGTCCTGGGTATTCAGACATTATGACTGTAGATGAATCAATTGTCCACGATAGGACCTGCTTATACTTTGATCATGTTTTTCTCTTAATCCCCCTTCCACTCAAAGATGGAGATTTTTCTCCTGACAGAGCCTCTAAAACATGTTCTGTTCTGCTGAAGTATAACTTGAATTCTGTTATTTGCGACCAATGGTTGGGTCAGAGTATAGGTCAAGGTTTTCTCTTTTTCTGTGGGACAGCTGGTCCTACTACTATGTTGATAGGCTCTAATACATTTAGCAGATACTAAATCACATGAAGGCACGGGCAGTATCCTAAATTCTGATAAGACACAGAGATCAGCCATCCAAGTCAAAATCCTGCCGACACTGATATGAACCCAGAAATAGTTAAATAAACATTTTTTCCCTGTGGCTCCTCAACACCAGAAAGGAAGCCTGGCGCTAGATTTGTACTATTGAGGTATTAGGGACAATATGTACCCTACCTATGTGTTCATCTTGTTGAGTTGTATGTACAAGTTCATCAGAAAATTTGCCACATCTGACTGGGGACCTAAGCAGCCCTGGAGTCAGTGCAGCAGGCTGTCCCAGTGGGCCATCCATTGGGATTTTTGGATTACAGGTTTCTACAGGAAAGGGTGTCAGCCTCCCCTTGGAGTATCTCTGGGGGTTCTGGACTCACTGTTTTCCTTGTACCACTACCCACTTCATAGGAGAAAGGGACACCTTAGACGCTGGAGGTTCTAGGAAGGGGAGATAACTAGTAGTCTTTGCTTTCTTTGAATTCCAGTACTGCCATTTGGCAAAATAATCTCATGGTTCATCAGAGATAAGCAGCAGCTTTGCCTGCCACCTGGTCCTACTACTGGATTTATCCCCACCCATCTGGTGTGGGAGCAGAGAAACTCCTGTAGGTCCTGAATTAGTCTGCAGTGCCTGATGTTATCAAAAGAGCTCCTGAAGATGAGTTCCTCTTGTACATGTGCAAACACATACACTGATGGAGCCTTGTTTTAATGATGATCATACCAATTCATATGCTGCTTTTGCACCTGAATGACCTTGGGTTATGCCATGTATGGTTGTCTAGGTTACAACTACTTGGTGATTGTGACCACATAGCTTAACCAAATTGGTGTAACCGTAATCCATATCACATTTGTCAATGAATTCTAAACAATAGTAACCTATCCCTTTTAGTTATATGCTTCTATGTGGGAGAGGGGTAGACACAAGGTACCTCTGGGTATCTCTGGAAATCCATTTTGAGTTGCTGTTTCGCTCATCTTTGACTCCCTACAATTATTGGCAATGACAGTACTCTTTGGAGCCCAACTCCTTTACTGAGCTCCCAGGTAAGGAGGGCTGTTCTACTTGAGGGAGATGTGGTTTCCTGTTTCCACACAGAAGTGTGACCACTGTTTCCTGGCATCAGAATCCACATTCTATAGGCTTTAAACATAATTACAATAACTTGCGAGATAAGACCAACCACAGAAAATCAGCAGGTCAGCCTGAACTCCCTAGCATTGCTTGGACTTGGACTATATTCTGGCTGAACAGGAAGGGTTTGCATGGTTGTCAACTGCTTCTGTTGCTTCTGTTGTGTTTGCATTAATACTGACAGTATGGGAGAACAATCCATGTATACCATAAGTAAGGAAGCTAGACAATTATGTGAAATAAGACCTATTAGTCTTTTCTGGGATTTAGTTGACTCTGGAATCCTAGAGAGTATAGTTAAGTCTGATATTGAAGATGGATCATACCCTGTGGCTGGGGTACTACTGATAATAACCCCAATCAGTATTGATTGAAAAAATGGCACAGATTTGGTCCTAGTTCTTGTAAATGTGTCTAAACTAAATGGTTGGTAGGGTGGTATAATTATATAAAACTTTAATTTCAACTAATAAAATGCCTAACAGCTGAATTATTGAGAGATAATTCAATGAGCGTACCTACACATTCTAGTTGACTGAAGTGAACTGCAAGATCTAATTATCTTCTGATTCTGCATTGTCTAACCCCTCCTCCTCCCTCTCTCTCTCTCTCAGTCACTCTTCCCTTTTCCTTATTTCCCCCCCGGAACTAGACATCAAATGCAGGGGCACTCTACCACTGAGCTACATCCCCAGCCCTTTTTATTTTTGGGGGGGATAGGGTCTCACTAAATTACCCTGGCAAGACTTGAACTTGTGATCATCCTGCCTCAGCATCCAAAAGTGATGACACTTTGCCAACACACCTAGCCTGACCTATTTCTATAATTAGTCCCATAGTGAATTTAGAGACTTACTGCCCAACTTCATGAGGACTAACACACGAACACTGTTTGGTATCTCTCACTCTTGAGGGAGGAAGATTGGTTTGCTTACTGCTCACTACAAAAGATGCTGAACTCTTAACCCATTAGTAGTTGTACATTGCTGGGTGTATAGCAGTTATCTGTGTTCATTATGTTATGCCAAGAGACTTGGGGCAAGGAAACTGGCACTACTACCATGCTGGTTGTCCTGCTATTTGCTGTGCTGTAATACATTTTTTCTCTGTCCCACTGAGTCACATTGTCTAGTTTTGTCACCTATAGAGTTGTGACAAGCCAACCTGCTTGCTTGTTGAGATATTGCCTTTGGAGTCTTGGAACTCTCTGCCATTTTCTATGTTCAGGCTTCTTCCCTAACAATAATCACGGGATAGTTACACATTTCAACAGATTTGACATTTGACATTAGACACAATACTTAGATACATACATTTGAGATGTAGATATAATACAATCCTCTGCCATCAATATTCTATTCTTGTCAACAGTTTTTTAAACTAGTTTTTCCTGGAAGTCAACTAAAAAATCCCTCTTGTCTGTCTTTTAGCCTATTTAAAAAATAAAATGTTTGAAAAGCTTTTAAGCTTCCAACTGAAGCTTATTTAAGGCACTTTTAGTCTCTCTCCATTACAAAGATTGATGTGTATTTCCTGTAGTTTTAAAGCTGGAGAAAATTTAGAGATTCTGCTTTTCATCTTCATCAATCCATGGAAGGAAACAGAAACCTTGAGAGATGACTGACATGCCCAAGTGTACTGGATAAAAAAGCTTGCTTAACATATTTATTTTTAAGTTACTCTCTTCTACTTCTTTTTTTCTTCCTTATTTATGATCTCATCCCCAAATTTGCAATTGCAGCCAATAATAGACAGAATTGTATACTTTTGAAGATGATCAGAGATACAGTTAGTCATAGCCTTCAAAAATTCATTCTGGAAACCATAAGAACAGAGCTGAACAGAAATCCTTTGGAGTTGATGACTCATGGGCAAAGGTCCCCATGTACATAAGTAAGAGGGAACTCGTTCTTTCTAGCTCCGCTGCCTGGATCAGACATTTGGAGATCTCTGGTATAAGATCTCAGATTCATATAGGAGAACTCAAGGAGAGATTGAATAATCTATTTATTCAAAGAACCCAGATTTGACTATATATATGTTCTCTTGCTTTTTAATGTGGACTTATTTTGTTCAATATAGTAAATCTTGCCTTGAAAGAAAGAACTTTAGTGATCACTATTGGTGTCAAATAAGAGAAATTGGTACCCAGTTTCTAAGTAGAACAGTCAAACCCAGGCCGCAATTCTAATTCCTGGGCAGTCAAATGAAGCTGGGAAATTCCCAGTTGTGAAGAGATCCCTTAATCCACCATGGACATGGGATGCTAGACCGACACAGGCAGTCATCAGTAGGATTGCCATCAGAACCCAGGTTCCCTGGATTCCAAACTCATGTTCTTTCAAAAGAAAATATGATAATATTCAACCTTTGGCATACTTCTCAGAATTGAGTATAAATGCCTTTCAAAATAATTCTATTTTCTGCAAAGATATTTTATTCAAAACAAAAGAATATGCCTATTATAAAGCTACTCTTGGCAATGTGTAATTTAGTTCATAAAAATATATCCCAAAGCCACATACTTTTTCCTATAATTATAACCAGAAAGTGCCAAGCTTGAAAGCAAAGCAAAACAAAAAGTGAAAATCCAAATAAAACACAACCTGTTCTATTTCCAGAGAAATGAAATTTTAGCATTTTGTTTGTATTCTGAAGTGTTCAGACCACTTATTTTTAAATGAGTGGGAATAGGAGTTTAACAATTTTAGGATTCTGATTTATGCCTAGAATTTTGAAGCACTGCTATTTATTCCAGTGAAACATTGCACTCTGAATGGATTCATAGCCAACTGAACTGATGATCCACAGTGGGGTCTTCAAAACTGCTCATTCTGTGAAAAGTTATGAAAGTCTGGGCCTGAAACTCAGGTATGTTTGAGGACTTTGACGTAAAATATGAAATGTATGTGTATGAAGTACACACACACACACACACAAGCTTGTTAATGCCTTGAGAATACTAATCCACAGCATGAATCCCCATGACCAAAATCATGTGCAGTTATTGGAACTCCCTCCGCCATCTTGCTTGATCATCTCCGAACATAATCTGATTTGGTTATCTCACTCTTGAAGTCAGAGTGAGACTAAAACTAGGATTTTGTGGATGTGATCAGTAATTCCAACAGTTAAGATCACCTCTATCATATTGTTGGCCATGGAACAAAATCCCAGACTTTAAAAAAATAACTGATATCACTCATATTCTATGTTTCTGGAGTTGAATTTTTGGACTAAGATTTTACTCTAGTAACTACAATATTCTTAGCTTTTTGCTTGATTGAGGCTTAAGAGAGTCAGTTAAAAACTTTTAAATCTATCACATTGTACCATTATTTTCAGATCATAATTAAACACAGCGCAGTATTTTTATTAGTGTATTTTTATGATACACGATACTTACACTTGACTTTGGGAATCTTAAACATCTTTGATCCTTTTACTCCTCCTTTTCCTTCCCCCATTTTCTGCTCTCCTTTCCCATATCCAACAAGTCTTATTCACTCTTTTCTACCTATCTCCTTTCTTTTATTCTCTAATTTATTTATGTTTGGATTTCTCATATAAGAGAAACCATACAATTTTTAACTTTCTGTGTCTGGCTTATTTTGCTTAACATTATGGTCTCAATATTCATTCACACACATAGAATTACTGAAATTAATAAGAGCTGGTCAAATCTCTTGTTACAAATACTGATGTTGAGTTCACTTGGTTTTCCTATTTAGTAAATGTCTAAGAAAATAAAATTTGTTTTGCCTTAACTAAACTTATCTTGCCTTTTAGAGGTTAATTGCTTCCTTCCTACATGGTCCCAGGATAAAATCTGATCTAGGTTCTAAAATCAATCTGCACAAAGCCAGATACACACATACGCACATACACACGAGCTGTGGTTTTCAGTTTCTATAATGTTCCCATTAATATTGGGACTCTATTTTTTTATCCAAGTTTGCTAAGATTCCTCTCATTCTTCTTTGCTTTGGAAATTAGGATTTGTGTTTAATTAATTGTGTTTCATCCACGAGTTCCTTTAATATTTTAATATATCCAGGGGTCTGACCTCATTCAGAGCCTCCCAGCGTTCTCTGATAATATCTTCACCTTTTTTGGCCTTTAATTCTTTCTTAATAATGTTTCAAGCTGAAGATCATTTTCTCTGAAAAAGAAGCTTAAAGTAATATAGGGCTGAAAAATTGTGCCTTCCTCTCTTGTTCCACTAATTCTGACTCCTTTCTCCTGCAAAGCAGAAGATGCTTTTTTAAAAGAAATCAGTGTGATGTTTCAGAGGAGGGTTAGAATAATGTCAGAACCCTGGGGATCTAACTCCAACTCTCCCACATACTACTTTAAAGACAGCATGACTAATTTGGACTTGAAGCCTTTTCATCCATTAAACAGAGATGATCAGGTTTGATATGTGGCTCTCAACTCCTTCCCACCCCCTAGATATTTGACAATATCTGGAGACATTTTGGTTGTCACAAATGTGGGTGGGTGGGTGGATGCTACACACATTTAATGGGTAAAGCCCAGAGGCCTTGAGAGCTGGCCTTTTGACTTTTAAATAAATGAATATTATTTATGTTTGAAAAGTATTATGTAACTATATAACATTTGAAATTAACCCTGTTTCTGGCCTCTTCTACACACACACACACACACACACACACACACACACACACACACTATTTCCCAGCAAATAAAAGTCCCAGACTATATGGCTTTAATATTTCTTTTCATCATGCAAAATTTCTATTCACTTCGAGGCCATGAAATCTACTATAAATGAAGGAAATCTGTGATTGTGAAGGGCTGAAAAAAGCTGTGAGTCTGAAAAGGCAACTATCAGTAAGACATATTTTATTTTAGAAATTTTAATGCCTTCCCAAAATAAATTCTGTGAGTTTTATCAAACTGTAGTAATTTGCAAATAAATATTTATTTCATTCTACCGGAAAACACAGTGATCAGATCTTAAAGTTAAGAACTGGTTAATGCCATATCAGATCCCATCAAAATGCCATTTTGTTTAGTATGACAGAAAAATGCAAATGCTAAAAAAGTGCCAGGAGACTACACTTCAAATTCTTAGAGGTAGAAGTAAAACAAAATGTGTTGTAGAAAGTCAAAAGAAAAATATCTACCTTTCATATTAGCTCCTATAACTCTGTGAGGTAGAAAATAAAGGTTAACATTTTCAAAATACTGTCTCAATAAATAAGAATATTTTTATTATAGACAGCTGTAAAATAGCAGTTCCTAATTTAAATTTAGCCAAATAAGATGGCAGCTCATTTTAATTGTTTTTTTAAATTTTTTAAATTTTATTTTTTTCTGTGGGTACCGGGGGTCGACCTCAGGACCTTGTGTGCCAGCAAGCGCCTGTGCTGCTGAGCGATATCACCGGCCCTTTTTTCATATATGGGTTCCGGGAGTCAAACTCAGGCCCTCACGCTTGCCAGGCAGGTGCTTACGCCGCTGGACCATCTCACCGGCCCATTTTAATTGGTTTTTAAAAAAAAGTACATTGCTAATTTAATCACTTACATTAATTGGAACAGTAAACACAGGAAAATTTTTCACTAATTATGTAAATCCAGTCTTCAAAACTAAGCCTCTCTAAAAGATCAGAGGTCAAAAAGCACTCTGTAAAAAGGGTGAAACACTCTGGGGTTCAGCAGGGCACACTGATTAAAAGTCTGGGTTATAAAATCAAATTTAACTTTAGTTATTCTTCAACCACTACTTTTTAACTATGATCTTGGAGAAGTTACTTCTGTAAACATTACCTTCCTCAATTGTAGAGATTATAATACATACCTCATATGACTTACTAAGATGTACCTTCCCAGTTATAAGCTGATCAATATACTTATTAATAGTCTTAAAGCCAAATGTTTTCTGAGGATAAACATAATTTAATTAAACAATAGTTTACCCTTCTGTATTATAGCTAATTGACAGAAACAAACCAGGTTCTTCTGGTACTTATGACATACTCTTCATTTTAAGCTTACATATACTCTTATTCCAGCCAGACACAAAGTGGCACACCGATAACACACACACACACACACACACACACACACACACACACACACACACTCACACACAAAAGGAAATATTTTCCTCTTAAACCAAAGAATTGAAAGAATAGCCATTTTGATTTAATTCACAAAATATGCTCTAATGTGGTGCAGTCCTGTAATTTTGTGAACTATTCTCATTTGAAATTTCTGTCATAGCACTGAAATACTTTCCTTCTCAGATCAACTCTCTACAGATGTCTTGTAAACAGCCAAGATCCAGCTTTTTAGAGTGATGTTGATTTTTAAAAATCAAGCTTCTACTTTTAGTTTAGCTAGGCATAATATAGTTTTTTTTTTGTGGGTATCGGGGGGTTGACCTCAGGACCTCACACGCCAGCAGGCACCCGTGCCGCTGAGCGATATCACCGGCCCCTTTTTCGTATGTGGGTTCCGGGAGTCGAACTCGGGCCCTCGCGCTTGCCAGGCAGGCGCTTACGCCGCCGAGCCATCTCACTGGCCCAACATAGTTTTATTGTTAATTCAAATGCAAGCATCTCCTAATTTCTTGACCCGCTGCTTTGAAATGTCAAGAAAGTGCTTTAAAATTGCAACTTCAATGTTTTATTGAAAGGGCTTAGTGTATCAATGAAAAAGAATTAGCATAATGTTAGCATTATTGCTGTTAAATAACTTTGTCCTATGTATCAGAAAGTTGTATTAGAAGGTTAAGGTTTTTAAAAAGTATAGTTACATTATTTTGCAAAAATCATGGATCATTTGGTAAAAAATTCCTATAAATCAGCTTTCCTGAAAAGGTTACCCAGGTTAGACAACACATCAAATTGGTAGTGTTTGGAAATACAGTTTAAATCAGAATTTTTAGTTCAGTGATTTATTAAAAATGTACATTCTTGGACTCTCTTTTCACACATGAACACTAATTTTATAGAGGCATTCTTAAGAACTTACATATTTTGGAGCTAATAGTAAATAAAGTTTGAGAATCTCACAGAATGCTGAGCTCACATAATACTAATTGCCCGTGGCACAGCATGGAGAAGCAGAGAATATCTCTGGGTTGATTCTAGAAGCCCAGGGTGCGTGTCTGGATTCTGCCTCTTACTGCTTGTTTGACCCTGTATAATCGTTTAACCTCCAGGAACATTTATTTTCTCATGTTTACCTATCAGGGTTGTTTTAGGGAACAGGTGTTATGGTACATTTAAAAGCACTTTTTATTTGCATTCTGTCATCCCAAAGTAAGACAGAATTATGTTATGATTATAGATATACTGTTTAAACAATAATCCAAATAATCTAAGAGAGTTGTTTCTTTTCTTATGTTAAACATTTTCACAAATCACTTAGGTGACAAAACAAAAAAATGCATTATAGAAGATGATTGGGTAGAAAACAAGCAGGGAAGCCAGGTTAGCAGTAAATAGTATTTCAGGTCTGAGTTGGAGCAGAATTGAGCAGAGTACATGGAGGAAGCAAAGTGGAGTTCAATAAGTCAGCAGTAATATGGAATGTGGGTAGAGAAATTAAATTATACTGAGAGCAGATGCAAAATGGATGCCTATGCCAGAGTCTACCTAAAAAAGATCTAAAAAAAAAGCCATAAAGATAATAAATTGGACATAAATCAGGCATGGATGCTACCACTGGGGTAGTAAGTTGAGCCCTAGGAAGAACAAGGAATGGTAGAACACTGAATCTCAGTTCCAGCTTTCATCAAAACCACGTGCTAAAAATAAAATACATAGCCAAGTTTTTGATGTATCTATTTTGATCAGAATACTAAAGGCTAGGGAGAAGAAAACTAAAAGGGCCTCCTGTGAATACTTTGCTGCTACTGAAGAGTGAGCACAAAATCATGTCAGAGTGTGACACAGTCATTTAGGTTATTAATGGTTGCAAAAGATAGAGGTCACTTTCAAACCCTCTATGTCTGAAATATCTCGAGCCCTCTCATTATTCATTAATTTAACAGGTATTTTATTTTTCAGTGTGCCAGGCACCATACTGGGTAGATGCTGGAGGCACAAGAAGGACCAAGACACATGTGTTCCTGTCTCAGGGAGTTGTAACTTGTCTGTCCTCTAAGGCATGTGTCCTTTGTAGATTGTTAGCAAAAGTGGACAAATTACCCAACCCTCTCCAAATCCACACCCCTTTGCAATGTGACTGAAGCTCCCATTACCAGGAGGTGGAGTCTGTTTTCTTACTCCTTTGAATCTAAGTTGACATGGGGACTTGACCTAACTTATACAAAGCATGGCAGGCATTTTGCACCAGTTCTGATCCTAGACTTCCAGAAGATTTGTTCTCTTTTTTTCTGAGAATCTGTGGCTACCATGAGAACAGTCTGGGGTTAACATGTGGAGAATGAGAGTCCCTGTGGAGGCAGCCATTCTTGCTGAGGCCATCCCACATGGGCATGCTGACCGGCCTGCTGACAGCTGACTGCAGAATGAGCCCAGCTAAGACTGGCAGCACAGCCTAGGCAAGCCTGGCCCAAATTCCTCAGGTATACAGTTATAATCTAAGTAAATGTTTGTTTCAAGCCACTAAATTTTGGAATGGTTCATTATGCAGGAAAAGCCGATGGAGATGTTCCTAACTATGTAAGTATGACTCAAAGTTTATTTTGGCCACAGAATTTTTCATAAGGCTTATCAAATTACCTTGATAACTGCCACATCGTCACTTCACTTTGCGCTGCGTGGGCATGGCCTCAGTCTACAGTTGTCAGAATACAGACACCCTGGGAAGGTTTGATTTTGGATCTCTGATCTGCAGAATATGAAGTTGACTAATGTGCTTGTACCATGACACATATAGTATATTTCTTGGAGAAAATATAAAGACATAGACAAAGCATAAACATCTATAACGATCACAAACTTCTAAGAAGCAGTTGAAAAGTTAATGAAAATCCACTTAGCTTTGTTTTCTAACATGATGGCTCACAGTGTTAAACAAACAAACAAACAAGCCAGTAAACAAAATCCTACAACAATAAGCAAAAACCTGTTTATCAGATTCAGAATTTGTACAAATAATCAAATAAATCCTATAGACACATCCATGACCTCTGATTTTTCCTTCAAATCTAATGATATTGATGTGTCAATAAAAAGATCAACCCCAAGCTCACATATTCTTCCAGTTGTCTTTGTGTAACTGCCTTAATTGTAATGATGCCATATCAGTAGAGACTAATGAAAGGGATCTTTGATTTATCTTGATTTTCAAATATGTCAGGGTATCTTTTTCTCTTTTCCTGGCAGGCTCTCCTGTCCAGCTCTGCCAGCTGAGCATTTGGGAAGTGGCCAATTCCAGGGCTAATGTCTTTCTGCTGTTATCTGACACTGGTGCTTCATAGACATAGCAATGAAGATAAGCCCTAATTGGATGTATTTTTTAAGTGAACCTTTTAGTTACTTAGAACAGAATTTCTCCAATTAGCTTTCTTTCAGTTCTATCTGGCTGTACAGGAGCCACATAAATGTGAAGATGCTGGGTTTGGAAGGAAGTCAAAGACAGTGTGGGAACAACTGAAGGAAAACCATGCTTAACTCAGGAGAAGTGATCTACCAGACAGTCCGGGAGCTGTGTTTCTTTGAGAATGAGGTCAGTGAGGATGACTGAGAGAGTGAGATGTGACAAGAGGCCCCAAGGGTGGCCAAGGTACACCATCAAGCAGCCACACCTAAAGAGCCTGGAAAAGAGAAAAGGTGTAGGTGGGCATGGAGGAAGAAAGAGCCAATACTTTTTAATGGCCACTATTTCTATTCAATAGAAATATCTTACACCAATGTGAATATTTTCAACCCTAGTTAGGAGTGAGAGTGTTAAACTGCATTCTTTAATATGCTATCCTCAGGTTGGAAAAAATTTATTTAAATTCTTACTCTTTTAAAATAAATCACCGGAGTTTGTTAGCCACTAAAAGGGAGAGCTGCTTAATGAAAGGAGTAGGTTTAGTGGTCTTGATGTGGAAAAAAATTAGAGAAAAGAAGCAGCATAGAAAACCATTTCTGTCTGGCTTTTATTTCTGAGGTGGAAGCAGAAGTGAGACATAATAAGTGCATAATTTCCTTTTGGCTGAAAGTGGATCTGCCATCATGACGGCATGCTCCCTTGGGATGCCTGTTCCCGTGCTCCTTTTGGCATCATTTCATAAGAGGAATGAGGATTAATGTCCCTTAAGGGAGATCCATCGGGACCCTATTACATAAATCCTGTAGTCACTTAGAAAGGGTGAGCCTGGGTTAGCTTGGGTAGCAATAGTGGGGTAGGAGAGGATAATAAAAGATGGGGCATCATGAAGAGACACCAAGAGTGAGCAGCTGCACCCCATAATACCCAAGGACTCTCTGGGGCCCCTCCTCCACCTGGCTTCTTTTTCATTTGGAGCCTATCCATACAGCCTTGCCCCTTGAGTCTAGGAACTTCATCTAAAGTTCTGATTCAAGCATTTATTTCTTAAGAAGTTTGAATTTGAGTTCTTTTCTAGTTTAGTCATAACTCTTTATTTCTTTCTTATTAGGATATATTTGTTGTAAAATTATACATCCTATGATTTCTAAATGCTATGATTTCTAAACTATTATTTGAAAATTTACTTATTTAAATTAATATGAATAATTAAGTCATATGTTTGATTGACTTTATAGGTTAGATGTCAGATTTTGCAAAGGAGTAATTTAAGGCAATATTAACTTCCGGGAAAATTTATTCTCTTTCCTCCTTGTTTATTTCTTGTGTGATCACAATATTGTGTATAAATACTGAATTTTCTATGAGGCCCCCATCTTGCACTCTTCTGAGCATAGGAATAAAAGTCCAAAAGTGCAGTCATTCTTCATGATATCATTCCCACTGATATAATGATTGTTATAAAATAAATTCAATTCTAATAATTAGGTAACACATTTGATATTTTCTCTAGAGTTCAGCTATCAACATTTAAGAAGCAGTGGTTTAGTAAGCATAAGAGATGGTGTTCTTTTTCTCTTTTCTTCTTTGCTGTGACACTGACGTTCTGGAATACTTTGTACCTGTGGCCACAGTGAACAAGGCTCTTTAACCATAGAACCAGAACAAGACCAGCTTTTGCAGAGTGACAGGGAGATTGGAGTGATACCTTTGAAACATAGACTATTTCTGGGGAGAATGAGGATTCTAAATTAGGATCACTTACAAAACATGCTAACTTCATTGATTTTTTTTTTTTTTTTGTGGCTACCAGGGGTCGACCTCAGGACCTCGCGTGCCAGCAGGCGCCTGTGCTGCTGAGCGATATCACCGGTCCCTTTTTCGTATGTGGGTTCTGGGAGTCAAACTTGGGCCCTCGTGCTTGCCAGGCAGGCGCTTATGCCGCTGAGCCATCTCACCGGCCCACCTCATTGATTTTTGCATGGAAGAAAAGACCATGATGATAGTGATTTTTAGCAACAGGATTTCTAGTTGACATATCCTTATACCTAAGTGAACATATACACATATATTGAGCACATTTAAGAAATAAAACTCCCGTCTGATCCTGAGGTCATAATTTGCTACCTTCTCCCTCCATTTGAAGGCAGAACCTCAATCCCCTAGTTGTTACTGCTCTCCTTCTGAGGGATTGAAATCTTGGACTGGTACCAACTGCTATGACTTTCATATCACCTCCAGTAGGTACATCTAGAAACTGCGTACCTGGTGGTTTGTTCTGTCTACTGTGTTGGCCGTGGAGGGGTGGTCTCTAGTGTTCTGGCGAATTCGAGTAGAGTTTTGTTGCTCGATGGTCGAGGAGGTTGGGATACAGAATTCTCTGAAGCATCGTTTGAAGTTTTCATCCAGAAAAGCGTACAGGACTGGGTTCAGGCAGCTGTTTGTGTAACCTAGAGCAATGCAGAAGTGCCATGAAACTGTCTGGAAAGTAGTTTCTGGGATTGTGATCAAGGCTTTAATAATGACGTAAATGTGAATAGGAGTCCAGCAGACAATGAACACAGCCACAACCACCAGCACCATCCTGGTGATCCTCCGCAGGTTCCTATCTTTTTCTTTGGAGCCTGAGAGCATGCGGACACTCTTGAGGCGTAGGATCATCAGTCCGTAACACACTGTGATTATGAGGACCGGCATGATGAAGGCGAAGATGAAGACACAAATCTTTAGTAGGTTCTCCCAGTACCATGTTGGGTGAGAGAATGTTAGGGTACAATCTATGGAACCTAGAAGAAAAGAATTTAAAAATAAAATTAGCAACAATATTTTATTATGTTAAGTATTAATGCTGCCATTTCGTTACTAATTTATAGCCTTGATCAAGTTTAAGTTAAAGTTATTACCACTTAAACCAGTAGAGAAAAATTTATTTGAAATTATGGAAGAAACTCAACTCTATTGATTTTCAGAGCAATTTGCTTTTTAAATTTTTTCCCCTAAATGTTTTCATTTTGCTGTTTACTTTGACCACATCAAGCCCTTTTCAGTGAACATTATGGATTTCCCACTAGTTTATCTAGACACTCTGTGGAATTTGTATTGATGTAAAAAATATAACCATTGTCCAAAAATCTCTAGGAGTTTCCAGCTAGTGCATGTCTTTACTCTTGAATGGGTAGTTCATTATTCTGCTACTAGGTCTAAGAGGATAAATTTGTCATGTAGTATCCACTTGACATTATTTTTTTTTTTAAAGCCTAACTTTAATATTCTTTGGTATACTTGCTGCTGAGGCAAGCACAATATAATATTCTTTAGGTTTAATCTCCATCATTTTTAAGATAGTTATGTTTATATTTAATGATCATTTTGACCAAGTACATAAAGAAAAATCAGGAAAATATGCATTATATTCCCTTTAAAATGTTTAGTAGACTTCAACTTATAGGAAAACTTCCTGTTTCAATATCTCCAAAGGCATATTTTGGAAAGACTAATTAATCTGTTGAAGATAATGGACTACTCTATAAATTCCACTTGGCTCATGACATCAGCCATGTATCAGGTTCTAAAGTGTCCATCTCTCAAGCCTGCACCATCACTTACCATGCCTGTATTTTGTTGTTGCCATGAACATCACAGGCAGACCAATGGCAGAAGACAGGATCCAGTTGCAGACATTGACAATTTTGGCATTTCGAGGAGTACGGAAATCCAGGGCCTTGACGGGGTGGCAGACCGCAATGTAACGATCCACACTCATGGTACAGAGGGTAAATATGCTGGTGAACATGTTGTAGTAATCTATGGAAATCACAATCTTGCAAAGGATGGTTCCAAATGGCCATGTTCCCATTAGGTAATTTACACTCTGAAAGGGCAGAGTACTGGTAGCTAAGGCGTCTGCCAGAGCAAGATTGAAAATGTAGATATTTGTGGCAGTCTTCATTTTGGTGTATCTGTGGGTAGAGGGAGAGCAGTGACAGAGTCAGTAAAGGCACTGACCCGAAATAAAAGCAAGCTTTCAATAAGAAAATTCTGGGAATTAATGAGAAAAAATTGAGATTAGATATATAATTCTTTTTTTTTTTTTTTGTGGGTACTGGGGGGTCAACCTCAGGACCTCGTGCGCCAGCAGGCGCCCGTGCCGCTGAGCGATATCACCGGCCCCTTTTTCGTATGTGGGTTCCGGGAGTCAAACTCAGGCCCTCGCGCTTGCCGGGCAGGCGCTTAAGCCGCTGAGCCATCTCACCAGCCCTATAATTCTTTTAAAGTACTAGCTTGGCTATTTATAACAATGCGCCTATTGGTTAAATATATAATATCTCTATTTATCAGTTTTCTTACATGTAAAATCCTGATTTACTGAGGATTTTCTTTCTGTTTTATGTGTGCCATGTAACAAGTGTAATTAACACCAAGTGCTTCCCATCAAGTGGTAGAGCAAGAGAAGGGGTAATAATTCTAAATATGTAAGAGAACATTTTAAGCACTATAATAATTCTAAAGATATGAGAAGATTTTAGGGACTTCATGTAGGTATAGTCATAATTATCGAACACTATAATAATGCAAGATTATATATATATATATATATATATATATATATATATATATATATATATATATGTGTATGTGCATATATATACACACAAACACATACAAATGCACAAGCCATGGTGGGGGCCTAGATGATGCATGTAACAGAGCACAGGAAAAAGGAATAGGATGAATGGGATTGAAGATATCTTAGAAGTGCACATGCCAAAGTTTAAACTTAAAGGGTAAATAAGAATATCAGATGGACAGTTGATAGGAAGAGTAAGTCATTCCAGGCAGAGAGAGAATAATGAGAACCCCAACAAAGGGACAAAGTCGAATGGGATGCTGTGTGGGTTTGGCACTGCTGAGGGGTAAAATTCTACTAGAATGGCAGTAGGTCTGAAATGGTAAGAATATAGAGACCAGACCATGGAGAGATGTGTATGCCAGGGTAAGAAGATTAGACTTCATCTAGTAGATGAAGGAAAAACTAAGTTTGTTTGTTTTGTTCTCATTTTTAATAGGTTTATGAGATGTAGTTGACATACGATAAGTGAGATACAAAAAGTATACAATTGGATCAGTTTTGACATATGTGTACACCTGTGAAACCACCATAATCAAGATCGGAGATTGGCGGCTATGGTCTGTACACTCACTTGGGCTACTGCACCTTTTTGTATGTTGCTTATTGGAACACAACCATACTTACATACTATTAGAAGTTTTTGTTGTGGTGGTGGTGATGGTTGTCTTTTTCTTTTCTTTCCTTTTTTTTTTTTTTTCAGTGCTGGGGATTGACCGCAGGGCCTCACACATCCTAGATAAGCAAACACTTTACCATGGAGCTGTAACCCCATCTTGCATCATTTTACCTATAGCTATTTTGATGCTACAGTGGCAGGTTTGAGTTGTTGCAAGGGCAATCATATAGCCTAAAAAGTATATATTTACTGTCTTGTCCTTTGCTGAAAAACAAATGTTCACCCCATCAAATTAATTAAGGTATCAATCACCTGGAAAACTATCGTCATGAGCTGTTCAATCTTTTCCTCTTGCCCCTCCCCCACTCAGCCCTCATTTCACTGTTTCCTAGCCAATCACCGATCTTGGTGTGCTTTCTGTAATTGTAGATTAGTTTGCATTTTCTAGAATTTTATGCAAAAAATAAATCATTTCATATGTGCTATTTTTTTGTCTAGCTTTTTTCACTTAGAGAATTATTTTGAAGTTCGTACATGCTGTCATATAATCAAAAATTCATTCCTCTGATTTCTGAGAAGTACTCCATTGCGTGGTTACACCAGAACTTCTTTCTCCATTCATCTATTAAGGCAACTGAGCTGCATACAGTTTTGGCTATCACACATTAACTATTATGAAATCTTTATATAGACGTATGCTTTTGCTCCTCCTAAGTAAGTGTCTAGGAGTGCTGTCTTCAAAGCCTGCAGAAAGTAGAACTACCAAGTGAAAAAAATAAGCAGCTATATTTATAATAAGAAATTCTATCTGATGGTGGAATATGTCTTGAAAATATTGAACATCTCTCCCTTTTTTTTTACATTTAGCATCTATTTACCTTAATTTTTCAGTCTAGTACTTTGCAAAGGGCTCTATTATAGGTTCAGGCTATGAAGCTGTTCAGTGCTTGAGGCCAGAGGAAATGATAAGGATAATCTTATTTTATTTTATTTTCTTATGCGGGTACCAGGAGTCAAACTCAAGACCTCATGCTTGCCAGGCAGGCGCTTATGCCACTGTGCTATATCACTGGCCTAGGATAATCTTACCTTTTCACTGAGCATGAGAGGCATTCTTGAGAGAAGGGTGACTGAACCCTGCCTGGTGTCTCTTACCTTTCTCCGGTCATGTGATATTTCCCTCTTGCATGCACTCCATCATAATGCCATTTTCATAATGTGATGCAGTGAGAGGCTCCCACCAGAGCAGGTACCTCTGTTTAGAATTTAAGTCTCCAACATTAAGGGCTAAGTAAACTTCTTTTTATACATTACCCAGCCTCAGTTATTTTGTAATAGTAATGGAAAGCAAATAACACAAAAGTCAGTGAAATTTTTTTAAGAGGGTGATATCTGGAGAAATCAGTTTCCCCTTGAGCCCAAAACTTGAGAGGATGTGTTATGTGTAGTTGCTGAAAAAGCCTCTATGAAAATAGACCCAATCCAGAGGACAAGGATTTGAAAGAGCAAGAGAAATATCATACTTGAAACCAAGTCTGCCCTGGACTTCTTATTTACATGGTACAATAAGATCATTTTAAACTTTAGCTTCTGTCTAGTATATTTCAGTCATACAAGGTTAAGCATCCAACTCATTCAATCAAGATGGTTGGAAGAAATAGTATTATAGACCCATTCATTTAAGACCTTAATTTGGTGGTCCAGGAAAGTGTTTTTCTTTCCATACAAATTCAAGAAACTGAAATCATAATAGAAGGATTTCACAAAACTCCTTAGGGCAAAAAGTTTTGAAAATTTTCTTGAACTCTAAACTTCTCATATGTAATTTAGCCTGTAATAGTTACAGAAGTTGTGCTGCTGTCAGAAAGTCACCCCACTTTTAGATGTGGGACTTTTTAAGGACTTGCTTTAGAGGTTTGACTTCCTTAGAGGATTTTAATGGGAAAAAGAGAAAGCCATTTAACTTGAGGAGATGAGTCAATGTAATTTCAATTTTAGGATATGTGCTGCTGAAGCAAGTACATAATTTCAATAAGGACTATAAACATGGAGAATCTAAAAAGAAAGATCCTCTAAAGTACAGAAACAAAAAAAATTGAAAGTGTGATTTTAAAATTTTAATATACACGATCCTGATGTTCAAGAAGTCTAAATATTCTCGATGCTTTTTAAATGTGGAAACTTCTTCCTCAAAGCAGAAAAATAACTTTGGGTGATATGCCACTGACCTGTGGGGTCTAAAGCCACGCTTGAATGCATTAGTCACATCCTATCTGGAAGACATTACATTTCGCACCTTATTTTTAATAGAGTGCTTTATGTTAAATACTCAGGTTCTTTGAGGTCAGTTTTCTGACTCACCATACTTCCAACCTTTACTTCAGGCTTATCTAAGCTCTAAATATTTACAATGAAGGCTTATTTCAATTTTTAAAAAGTCATTTCCTCTCTGGGAATGAGGTGTCTGTAAAACAAAATTAGGTTGTGGTCCATCATAAAAGGAAAAATGAGGCAAGGCTTAATTTAGCCATTTCACAAAACAAGTGTACTTCAAATTATTACATTGTATTTGATTTATATAATTTTATTTATCAATTTAAAATAAACTAATAAAATGTGAATTTCTATAAGATCTATTTCCGTGAGCATTTCATAGAAACAATGCTGGTTAGTTTTTTTGCAAATTATCCACAAAGCCTTTCTCTAAAGATAGCTGGCATTCTGAACCCAAATACTCATGCTTTGAATCACAGCAACATATAAGAGGTTTCAGCAATTTTCTAAATGCATGAAAGAGAATTTTACAAGAATCAAGGGGTGGGAATTCCGATTGCTTTCAACATACATGCAAAGGCTTTAATCTGAAGAGATGGTCTGGTCAGAAAAGGGGTAATGTTATTCTGCAGATGCATGATTTCTATTCTGTGGTGGTATGATTGCCACCCCAGGAAAGCTGAATGAATGATCAGACACTCTACAAGCCACACATGGGAATATATGAACCAGAGATAGCAAGTGAGCCAAACAGGTGAGCTGAAGGAAGAGTCATCTTTGCTCTTTAGTTTTCTTGAGTGGATTTGAGTAGAACTTCTGAATATTAAAACACAATTCCTTTCCATCTTTGACCCTATTGCATGGTACTGTGCCATGATTGTCTTTACGGCTAAGTAGGTAAAATGAATTGGCTGGGGTATGTGTCCTGTCTTCAGAGAATCTCATCTAGACTTTCAGGGCCTTCTTGGTATTAGCTGTACCTAATGTACCCCCTGAACTGGGTCTTCTCTTCTAAGCAGTGGCCTCAGCTTAGTTTTCGTTCTATTTATCTCATTGGAATTTTCACAATTGATGTTTCTTTAAATTTGTTCTAGATGATTGAATAGCTTTATTGTTCTATGGAACCAAAAGAATTACTATGCTGTTCTTCGAAAAGTTGTGCTCTTCTTAGGATCTTCAATATTCGACTGATTAGAATGGTTTCGTGGGGATTCAAGGTACTGTGTTGGGCAAGAGGCAACTTGAAAGCTATTTTGTTGGTAGCTCACCATTTCCTATGTTGTAGGTATACCTTTTGCTTGTAAATGTTCATTTTTGTTGCTATAAAGTAATACTCCTATCTATCTTCAGACCTATTCTTCAGGCCATTTCCCCAACCATTGCTTCTTTCCAAAGTTTGTTGGTTTTGAGAAACTTGTGCTAAATGAAGCCACACTGAGTAATGTACATGAGTAGGCCCAGTGGGCTCTGTGCACATGCTGTTTTACTTCTGAGCTGATCCTTTGAATTGTGATGACCTGTCTCAGTTCAGAAACGAAACTGACCAAAGGAGTGTAAAAAAAGGAAGAACATATTTTAGAATCCAGTTTGTTGGTTTTGTACCATGTCATGCCCTTTGTTACTCAACTTACTTTTATTAAGAGTTTATAATAGAGACAGTGGGAGTATTCAGAGGATTGTGTCTTCTTGGGCTTGTTGTGTCATTTCACATTTTTACGAAATTGAGTGAAGAAGGAAGATGTATATCTAATTCAGTAAGGATTCAGTAAGCCTCTTGTGCATTTCAGCACTGTAGTTGGAAAGGTATATTTACATTCACCATGACTTTTATGTCCACTTGCCCTCACACAGAAATTCATATTTCTAATAGAGAAAAACTCCTTAGACTCTCATCTTTTAATTTTCACTATTAATTGGGTAAATAAATGAAAGAAAGGTGATTGTCCCATATTTCAGATTATTATTAGGTGAAAACAAGTATTCAAATGGGCATCTGCTTCGATTCCTCCATTATTTCGTGCTGGCATCATAGGGGTGGAGAGAGAGAGAAAAGAGAGAAGGGGCAGAAAGTTTTCAAAGATAACAAAAACTAAAAGGAAATTAATAATTACTCTCATTTTCTATTAACTTAGAAAGAGACCATATATTAGTTTGTTACTTTCTGTTATGCTTTTCACTAGCTTAGTGAAGGAGGGAGAAGGGAATCTCTTACTTTGCTGTAAAATGTTCTAAAACATTTAATTTCAGCGATATTTGTATCAAAGTGATGCCACGTGGTCACTGACAACATTTCCAAGGAGCTAATGTTAGTAAAAAGTGAGAGTGGTGAACTCAGACACTTGAGCCCTGCAGAAAGAAAGTGGTGACTGTTTGTTAGATTGCTTCAAAAGAAAAGATAGAAGCTTCCAAAACCTTGAGAGGTGTTGCCTTCCAGAGGTTAACTCTCTATTCTCTGTGTGTTGCCAGAGTAGGATGAACACCAGAGTCTTTCTGGCTGAGCATTATTCTCTCTTTATCCACATCCTCTTCACCTTTTTATCTCTCTTTATGTTCTCTAGTTTCTTTGTCCTTGTGTCCTATACAATTAATGTGAAAAGTACTTTTTAGGCAGAGCAAGGGAAAGTTTTGCTTTCTCAGAGCAATGATGAGCTTTATGCATAGAATGTGTTAAAATACTATTTTTATTTTTGCGTTTGATGCTAGGAACAATCAAAATTAAAGTTTATCCTCTGAATAGTTGTGTAGAATCTGATGACTTACATTTTTGTTGTATTAACTCTCCTGCTAATGTCATCATTTTATTCTTTTTTGTTCTTATTGCCTGTTTTCTTCATTCCTTTTATTCCATTGTGCACTTCTGTAGGGCTCTTCAAATCCTCTTTCTGGAACTGGAAACTGAGAGCAGGATAAGGAGAGTACATGAGGACACGTCTCCCCTTATGTAGGAAAGGAAGTGAGAGGAGACTCTTCATTATACCCAAAAGACCTTGCTTGAATGTTTTTGGATTATATTTTTTTGGAAGTGCTTCTTTCCTGCTTTATTTAATTTCTGAAAATTTTATATCAGGACATAAAAAGCATTTGCCTCATCAGAAGTTTATATGAAAAAGCATATCTCACATCTTTAATTTCTATATTCTGTGATAAAATTTATGTATGCAAAAAGTTACTATGCTATTTCTCTGATGTATGTAAGCAGTTATAATCAGATGAAACGTTCTTACTTGTCACTTCAGTTTTTTGCTTTAAGTATATGATATTTATTCTTTTTTAAAAATTAAATTTATTGGTACAATTTAGATATACATAAATATCATATTCATCATAGGGAATTTGTACCTGTATATGATATATTTTGATTCCTCTTTTTTTCCCAATCCCCTCCTCTCCCTTCAAGCCCCCTTCCCCAAAGATATTTATTTGTTTGAACCAAATAACTTTAAAAACATCAGAGCATCCATCTCAGGAGCTAGCAATTTTGGTTTCATAGAAAACAATGTTTTGTCTCTCTTCTAAACACCTGTCTTTTTTTAGAAATAGCTCTCAAATTTAGGACTTATAAGAGAACAGGAAGTATCTTACATTTTAGGATTTGAAAGTGTTATACATAAAAAATAACCAAGTATGCATTACCAGTAACTTCAAATAAGATACACCCTTAGATATTTCTTTAATATTGAGGAAGCAATATAGAATTTTGAAATATGATTAAACAATGCCACCAGTGTTAATATCCTTTTGGAAAAATATCAAGATCAGTATTAGAAAATTTTCTGTGGAAGTTTTTAAAGCTCAAATATATACTCTAGACTGTAAATTTTGGACAGTGTAGACTGTGGGTAAAATTATTTTCTTTTGAATTTAATAATACAAATAACGGGTTTCCTATACACAATTGGTGGTGGCTGGACCAATGTCACTTTCAGTAATGAACATTTTTTGCTCAGTCAATGTAAGTAAGATATGAATAGTAACATAAATGGAAAGTTAAAAGAAATAAAAATAGAGGGAAATTATTTATTCAGCTCAAAATCCAGAGAAAGATCGGCACCAGAAAATACTTGTTGACTGAAATTTAATAAAAAATAAAGGTTTAGGTTACTTTATTTTGTTGTAAAATAAAAAAAATTGCTTAGGGAGTCAGTATCTTTTAGAAATAAAAGTGAAGAGGGAATAGTCCCTTTTGCCTTATCATATTGTCAAATTTTAAAACCAGCAGCAGCAGCAGCAGCAGCAGCAGCAGCAGCAGCAACTACCACCACCAACTTTGGCCACAGGAAATCATGGAATGAGAAAAAGTAATATCCAAAAGAGACATTCAAGACCATATTTTCTAATCACTTTGCCTTATGGTGAATAACTGAAGGCACAAAGAGCTGCACATATTTGTGAATTTTTTTTCCCTTTCCCTTCCTTTCTCTTGTGCCATCTGAAACTGAAACAAGCCTTTTACACTGTGAATCATGTATATTTTTGGGAGTGCTTTCTGATAACTTAAAGCAGTTTGTCTCAGCACAACTGGGCCCACTGTATAGTTAAATCAAGGTAAATGTGCAGTGTTTTTACCTTCTTTACAAAGATGGCTATGCTGAAAGTATCCTGGAAGTTTTTTTTTTTTTTTTTTTTTTTTGTGGGTACCGGGGAGTCGACCTCCGGACCTCGCGCGCCAACAGGCGCCCGTGCCGCTGAGCGATATCACCGGCCCCTTTTCCGTATGTGGGATCTGGGAGTCGAACTCGGGCCCTTGCGCTTGCAAGGCAGGCGCTTATGCCACTGAGCCATCTCACCGGCCCGTATCCTGGAAGTTTTGAGACAATTTCTCTTTTTAAAGCATGAAATAATGGAAGAACAGTGAAGGAAAAACTATGTATGGGAAAGAGAAAGTATAGTGGCCAAATCTGCTAATTATCGCAGAGATTGAGTAACACAAGTACAGAGCTATGTCTATGGACTTTAGCAGAATAGAAATCACTGGTGTCTTTAACAAGTTCCTTGGAATGGTAGAGCTGGGCGATAAATAGTAGGTAAAAATTAAATGAGAACTGAAGACCTGGAGGCAGAGGCTATGGAAACTCTTGAGGTATTTTGGCATGAAGAGAGACAGAGAAGAATATGATTTCAAGAAAGTTTTTTCTAAAGCATGATTTGATATACAAGAGAATGTTTTATGCTATTGAATAATGTTGTGATAATAGAAACCTGAAGCAGGGATAATTGAGGATAGACCCGAATGAGTGTTTGTCCTTGAGAAAATGAAGAGATAGGATTCAAAATACATGTGGTGCAACTGGTTGGTCATTGCTGATTGTCATTGGTACCAAGGCTAAAAATATGAGTAAAAATACAGAAAAGGTTTGTAGATTTCTTGAACACTTTTTTACCAGCTTGTATTTTTTCATTGAATGCCTTCTCTTGACCTCATTTTATACTTTGTGATCTCCATTGCTTTTTCTTTCTTTCATTTTTTTTTTCCCTAGGAAAGCTTTTAGGAAAAAATCCATACTCACTGTCTTGCATTCTACTGGGGAGGCACATAGTAAATATTAATCAAATGAATAAATGAAGTGAAACTTTTTAGAATCAACAAAAAGAGGAGGTAGATAAAGGAGTATGGGAATTCTAGAAGAGAGAAGAACAAAAAAAATTCAAGCAAAGAAATATTTGCTTGGCAGCATTATGGGCTAATTTGAGATTCATAGTTTATAAAACTAGTGTTTATGAAGATGCATTGCAGAGTTCAGGTCTGAGGCGGTATCAGATAAGGGTCTGGAAGGGAAATTTGGTCATCTGAAGGGGGTAATTCTCAAAGATCAGATTTTTGAGTTCCTGTTGGTGATTAGCTCTAGGATGTGAGTATAGAAGCTTGGTCCAAAATTAAGGTAGAATAACATATCACTCCTGAACCCAGTTTGATAATATATTTATTTTTTCTCCAAATACACACACAGACACATACACATGCACACTTAAATGAGTTTAGTTGGTTACTACCTTTACAATTTTTATAAGCATATTATATATATATATATATATATATATATATATATATATATATTTAGAAATATGCAATGCTACATGGATTATTTTCTTAACTCAAGTAGTACCATACTTTATATGTAATTTTTAGTTTCTTTAATGCTTTAGTCAGCAATATAATTTTGTAGGCTTCCCATTTTAATACCAGTAGATCTAGTTCATTCTTTTACATAAAGGTATAGTAAAATTCTACCTGACTATGCTTCAATTTATATGTTTGGTTTTGCTGATTGGTATTTATGTTGTTCATTTTTCATTGCTACTAACAGAGCTGAAATGATGCTGCCGTATCTGGGTGGTACATGCAAGGCAGTGTTTGGGTTGGCCGTAATAGACCACAGGGAGTGCATAGTTTCTATTTAGAGAGTGTCTCCCAAATTTCCCAGCGAAGTCTTTATGCTCCCACTTGTAGCACATGATCATTTCTGGTTCTTACATCCTCCCAATATTTGATGAAAAAAATTCTGATTTTATTCCATTATAAATTATCACTTTTTTTTTTTTTGTGGGTACCGGGGGGTTGACCTCAGGACCTCGCGCGCCAGCAGGCGCCCGTGCCGCTGAGCGATATCACCAGCCCCTTTTTCGTATGTGGGTTCCGGGAGTCGAACTCGGGCCCTCGCGCTTGCCGGGCAGGCGCTTAAGCCGCTGAGCCATCTCACCGGCCCTAAATTATCACTTTTCCCTCTTGTAGTATTTTCAGTCTTCTAACACTTATATTCTTTTTTTTTTTGTGGGTACCGGGGGTCGACCTCAGGACCTCGCGTGCCAGCAGGCGCCCATGCTGCTGAGCGATATCACCGGCCCTTTTTTTGTATGTGGGTTCCGGGAGTCGAACTCAGGACCTCGCTCTTGCCGGGCAGGCGCTTACCCTTACGCCGCTGAGCCAACTCACCGGCCCAACACTTATATTCTTAAACTTCAATAAAGTATGGTAATTTTTAAAAAAGAGCTTTATTATGCTCAGCATTCAGAGGCACCTCCATTTCAAAATCATCATTTTCCTTAGTGATGGGATATTAGGACTATTATTTCTTCAAATATTGCCTCTGTTTCCTTTCCTTTTTTCTCTGTATAATTAATAGACAAGAGCAAGCTTTTGGTGTTGATCCTTCTGGTATATTACATGTTTCTTCCTATACTCCATTCATATGCCTTTTACTGCAGTTTTCCAGCTCATTAATATGTTGTTTGCTTTTCCTCATTATGTTTTCCAACTCACCCACAGAATTTTGAAGAATAGAGAGTGAGACGGACTTGAGGAATACATAGTATGCTGATGGCTTGTAATCAGATTTTGGCTACTTTCTGATCCTCCAGAGACTTTTTGGTTTTCCAGAAACAACTAGGATCTCCGCCGCAAGCATTGCCCCAGTTTTATAATAGATGCACTTGCTTCTGCACTTGCAGACTGGACAGTGCGTGAGAGTGAACCACAGTTTGCTCCTTCTACAGAAATCCATCTCACAGTCTTATAACACTGAGGTTGCCTGAGAGTTACATTGCTGTTCTCCGTCATAGGAAGTCTTTCAGGGTTTTTAGTTTATCCAGTGTATTATCAGCTTTCTGTTGCTGGGGCAAAATGTCTGAAATATACAACTTAAAGGAAAAACGTTGATTTTGGCTCACAGTTGTAGATGTTTCAGTCCATTACTGGCTAACTGTAATGTAGAAACATCATGAGAGAAGGGCATAGAAGAGGAAAGCTACTATACTTATGGCATCCGTGAAACCGAGAGTAGGGGCAGAGCTAGAGAGGAAAGGACCAGTGACCAGAAATAGTTTTTAAGTTCACACCTTCATGACCCATGCAGTCACATCCAGAAGTGTGTTTTACTGATTTCCTAGGTATCTCTCAAGCCATTCAAGTTGACAATCAAGATTGAGTGGGAGGTCTTCCTTTCTGCTGACTTCATATTTTATGAGTAAGAGCAACCTCTAACCTCCTTAATCACTCTCGGATCCATTATTCACTCCTTTCCAAAGAAGGAGAAATGACTTGCCTAGTTGACATGTTCAGCATCCCGTGACTCTATTTTGTAAATTTTCAAGGGATTGATCTTCATGTTGGGAGGTCACTAAGGGGCCAGTTTTGTGACAATCTGTGTTATTGTGCTTCATTCTGAGATTAGAATTAGGAAACAATTGTCAGTGAAAAATTAAGTTGTATGCACCAGAAAAATATTTACCACCAAGAAGGTTAATATTTCTTGTCCATCTGCTAATTTATTTTCTCATCCCTTATTTGGCTCAATCACTGGTAGGGAAAATAGGAATAACCATTAACAGAGCTCTTTACACCTCCACATTGTCACCCCCAATATCTCTATCATTTTTATAAATTTATACATTTATAAAATGGATATCCATTGATTTGTTGATTTAATTTATGTTCTTTCAAAAATAAATTCTAGGATATTGTGGGTTTTAGGGGCTAAAAGTGGCTAGTTGGGCTTTTTCTTAGTGAATCATCTTGAAAATGAAAGATTGTATTCACTTTAAGCAAGTGTTTAATGTCAGTAATGGATAAAGGCAAATATTGTGCTGTTAATGAACTTAAGAGTAAATTTCAACATTTTGTATGCTTGTACATGAAATTTTAATGTTATGTAACAGATATAATGATTACAGTAGTGTTATATGTTTTGTCTACTAGTCTGGAAGCTTCAGTTATATTCATTCCAGAGCTACCTTCAGTCTACACACTACTGCCTGCGTTGCTACCTGAGCAGTATGATGAATTTTCCTGACCCTGATGCTCAGTTTCTCTCTCTTCTCGCTCTGTCTCCCTGTCTGTCTGTCTGTCTCTCTCTGACATTCTTTCTTGATGATTGCATATTCTTAAAATATTTTTTTCTAACAGGAATAAAACATTCCTTTCCATCCCATATTGTCTTGCTACTCCTACATTCATCCTCTTTTTTTCTCTTATAGCTAGAGGAGAAGAAGGGATGAAATATAATAGTAGAAATGTTGAGTAATGGTGAAAAGGAAAAAGCCCCTGACAGCTTTCAGGGAGCTAACTTAATTGCTAACAGGCTGTGGTATTCCCTTGTGGAACAAAATGCCAGAGGATATGCACAACAGATGAGGATTCTCCATGACAATGACACAACAAGACAAAAACAGGTTTGATTTATATAATGTCTATAACAAGATAAAACAAAAATCTCCAGCAACCATAACAACACCAAACATCTCCCTCTCTTGATTAATGTCATGTGACTGCTTCTTCTTAGTCAGTGACGACTCCAGTCCTGCCCACTTTAGTATGCCTCCTAAATAAAAAAGTTATCGATTCATCAAGTTACCCTTGTTTTGGATAGCAACGTTACAGATACTTCTTTGCTTCCTTGAATTGTCTTCCAAATCACCAAATATAACCTAAAATCCCTGTGATACTCACTTTACTTTGCCACAACAAGGTCAGTAAACCAGCTTTAAAAAAATTGACAATAGGTAATAGGCTTTGTATGGTTAACACCAGTGGTAAGGTGTACTTGACAACAGTGAAGAGGAGGTTATATGAGGTAATACATGCTCACCAGGCCTGCACAATTAGCAATTAGAGGGAAGTGTTAGGAATTTCCAGTATGTTCACAGATGGCTACAGGCCACATAGAGGGCATGGTAGCTGTAGCAGCTGCCCACTGTCACTTTGGGATGAATTCTTTCCTTGTGTTTACACAAAGCATGAAAACCCTTTCCAAGTGGGCCTGGGGGATTATGGAACCTAATATCACGTACCATCTCATTCTTTTTTCAGAGCTGCTCCCCTTTTTCAGAGCCTATGACTATGTAGTGTGCCTTCTGCTAGATCCTCATCATACTCTGAGTTAACTCTTGCCCTACAATGCACTCCACACTTCAAGTACGAATTGAACAAGCTTTAGTTCTAGAAGACATGAAAGTGAAGACCAGTTTGCTCAATTATAATTGACTAGTTTATTTGTATTGTTGTGGTTTGATGAAGAATGACTCCCACACTCTCATCTCTCATGCACTCAGAGGTGGAACTTTTCAATGGTGAATAGATGATGGGGGGCTAGAGCTGATGTGCTGTTAGGAGGTAGGGCCTAGTTAGTGGCAGGGAGGGCTTATCTCTCTTCACAGCTCCTCCCTTCTTTCTCTGCTTCCTGGATCCCAAGATGTGAGCAACTTTCCTCCGCCCAGACTATTCCACCAGTTTCTTTCTGCGTTGAACCCACTTGACCATGGACTAAACCTTCTGAAACTGTGAGCCAAAATAAACTTCTTCTTTAAGCTGTGGGTGTTGGATATTGTGTATTAGTGACAAAAAAGTCACTAGTGACAAAAAATGTGTATCATGGGAACTTCTTCTAAGGATACTTTATATTTTACAATCACTATCCAATGTTCCCTTAATTAAAATAATAAGTGTTAAGAGGTTTAAGAACAAATAATTACCTTTAATGGTAAAAATTTTCATAGAGATTCCTGGTTCATAGCAAATGTATACTTTATTTTATTTTATTTATTAATTTTTTTTGTGGGTACCGGGGGTCGACCTCAGGACCTTGCAAGCCAGCAGGCACCCATGCCGCTGAGCAATATCACAGGCCCTTTTTTCATATGTGGATTCCGGGAGTCTAACTTGGGCTCTCGTGCTTGCCAGGCAGGTGCGTACACCACTGAGCCATCTCACTGGCCCATATACTCTATTTTAAGAATAAGTTCAACTCTATTCAAGTGTTGTGAACGCACAGACCCGTGAGTAACAAAACTACCCTGACTTTGTCAATTACTTCTAGTTTGGCTTATTAATGAAGTCATAAATGAAACACTCCACCATAGTCTAGCGGGAAGAACACTGAGTTTGAAATTAGAATACACGGGTCTGTGTCTGTGACTTTAACAAAATCCCAGAGCCTTAATTTCCAGAATGGGAAAGAGGTGATTATGTTGCCACTAAAAATTACCACTAAAACAAATTAAGTAATAATGGAGATAGATTCTAATTTTGAGATTTTAATCATAGCTAGCATTTATTAACTGCTTATATTTTACTAGGCATTGCTCTAAGGAGCTTACTTGGATAATATAACTTCATTTTCATAGCAAACTTAGTATAAAGCTTGCAGTAATACTAATGGTAAGGAATCTAAGCAGATGGCAGAGTAGGAGGCACCAAAAATCTGTCTCCTCCACCTACATAGCAATTGCACCATAAATATTTTACAATTTTGGGGTATATTGAAGGTATAAAACCTCTAGAAGGTTTGAACAGTTAACTGCAGTTAATTCTGGTCAATTTCAACTCCTAGCTAGCAGCTTCCTAACTTCCACCCCTAGCCTGGTGGCAGGCAACGCATGAGCTGCAGGAGCAGCTTGAACATAGCTTGTGAGAGCAGGGTAGCTCTTACCTGCTTTCCAAATGTCATGATGCTTGTTCTCATTACTGAGTTCTGCTTCTGTTTCAGAGGTGCAGACAAAGATGCAAGCATCAGTATTGCCCTCCAGGATTGCAAATTCCTTCCACAAGTGAAGCAACTTTCAGGCATTCTAAGACCAGAGTCTCTCTCTGAACTTTACTCATTTTAATTTTTTACTTCCCTTTTGAGAGACTAGGAGACTCAAAAGTGATTGCATATACGAAGAAAATAAGACAATCACTACACACACCCAGGGAAAGGTATAAACTCAGAAAACCTGAAAAGAGCTTAAGTTCAAAGTTATGGGTGATCCTTGGCACAGAGACAACCATTAAAACAAAAGCCAAACAAAATAAAACAAAATGAAACAAAACATAACCAAACCAACCTCAAAGAAAGGGAAGAATCCAATTTCCAGAGTTACCATATTATTGCATTCAAGCCAGATATATTTTAAACAAAATGATCATGAGACATGCAAAAGAACAGGAAGGTATGTCTTAAAGAAAAACAACCCAATGGAAACTGTTACTCAAAGAGACCAGATGACAGAACTACTAGAAAAAAAAGGAAAGTATTGCCTTAAAGTTGTTCAAAGAACTAAAGGAACATGCTGAGAAATTCATGAAAACCATGTATGAACAAATTGGGAATATCAATATAGAAATAGAATATCTAAGCTATGGCACTAATACATCAAAATTGTATTAATACAAAAGTTAGTATTATTGAAGCTTTGTTTTGCAACTCCACATTTTGTTTTCTATATAATTTAAGAGAATTATGTGTTAGAGAAACTTATTATCACAAATAAATAGAAATTCTTGAGTAGATCTACAAATGAGAAATTAAATCTGTAAGAAAATTTTTTCAATGAAGAAAAAGCCTGAAAGTGATAGATTCACTGGCAAATTGCACCATCTAAAGAAGACTTAATACCCATACTTTACAAAGTTTTCTAAGACGTTGAAGAAGAAAGACTCATTCTGTGATGTCCTAACACCAAAGCCAGGCAAGGATATTGCAAGAAAACTGTAACTAATATTCTTTATGAAAATTGATAAAAAGTCCTCAATAATATTTGGTCAAACTGATTTCTCTAGCGTGTTATTAATATTATGCGTCATGATCAAGTGGGATTTATTTATGGAATTCAAGGGTGGTTCAATATATGAAAATTGATCATCATAATGCACCACTTTAACAGAATGAAAGGAAAATATTAATAATCTCATTTAGTGCAGAAAATACACTTGACAAAATTCAACATATTTTCATTATAAAAACACTTAGTACAGTAAGAATAGAAGGAAACCACTTCAAAATATAAAAAGCTCCGTATGAAAACCCACAGTAAACATCACATTCGATGCTGAAGTGGTGAAAACTTTTCTCCTAAAATCAGGAATAAAACAAGGATATCTGCTTTTCCTATTTCTATTCAATATCATATGGAAAGTACTAGCCAGAGGAAATAGGTAGAATAAAGAAATTAAATGTATCTAATTGGAAATAAAGAAATAAAATGATTTTGCTTGCAGATGACATGATGTCATATGTAGAAAATGCTTAAAATTCCACAAAACCTGTTGGAACTAATAAAACAATTCAGGAAATTAGCAGGTTACAAAATCAGCACACAAAAATTAGCTAATTTACTTAAACAATGCACAATCTGAAAAGGAAAGTAGGAAATCAATTTCATTTAAAATAGCGTTAAAAAGGATAAAATTTAGGAATTAAGAATGTGCAAGGCATGTACAATTAAAAGCTTAAAACATTGCTGAAGGAAATTAAAGAAGGCATACATAAATGGAGAGACAACTTATGTTCATGGATAGGAGATGTAATATTGTCAAGTTGTCAGTACTACCCAGTCATCTAACGATTCAGTGCAATCTTTATCCAAAACTCAATAACGTTTTTACAGAAATGGATGCGTTAAAATTTATATGGAATCTTGATGTTCTCAGGATAGTTTAAAGAATCTTGAGAAAGAAGAACAAAGCTGAAGGACTCATACTTCCTGGTTTAAAACTTATTTCAAAGTGATAATAATCAAAACAGAGGGTAGTGGTATGAAGATAGGCATACAGACTAATGGAATAGAACAGAGATAACAACAATAAACTTTTGATATCTGGCCAAATGATTTTCAACAACAGTGCCAAAACCATTCAATGAGGAAAGAACAATATTTTTAAACAAGTAGTACTAGGAAAACTGGATATTTATATGTGAAAAATAGTTATCCCTTTACTTAATGTGAAATACAAAAATTAACTCCAAATGTACTGAAGACCTAACTATAAGAGCTAAAACTAAAAAACTCATAGAATAATACATACGGAAAAATTTCACAACATTGGGTTTGGCAGATATTTCTTGGGTATAATACCAAAGGAAATGACAGTAAAGCAGAAATAGAGAAAAATTGGACTTCATAAAAATCAAAGGGCATTATCAAAGTAGTATAAACACAACTTACAGAATGGAAGAAAATATTTACAAATGATATATTTGATAATGGATTAATATCCAGAGCAGGCAGAGAATACCAAAACTCAGTAACACAAAATGAACAAACTTTTAAAAATAGAAGTTTTAGGGGCCGGTGAGATGGCTTAGCAGTGTACGCGCCTGCCTGGCAAGCGCGAGGGCCTGAGTTCAACTCCTGGAACCCACATACGGAAAAAGGGCCAGTGATATCGCTTAGCGGCCCGGGCGCCTACTGGCGTGCGAGGTCCTGAGGTCGACCCCTGGTACCCACACACATACACACACACACACCAAAAAAAAAAAAAAAAAAAAGTTTTAAATAGACTTTCTCCAAAGAAGAAATATGAATACCCAGTAAGCACATGGAAAAATGCTCAACATCACTAGTAATTATCACTAGTCATTAGTGAAATGCAACTCAAAACTACAATGAAATAGCACCTCATGATCATTAAATGGAAAATAGCAAGTATTGATGAGAACGTGTAGGAAATAGAACACTTTGTCCTTGGTAATTATGTAAAACAGAACTTTAGTAAGTTCCTCAAAAAAAAAAAAAAAAAAAAAAAGAATTACCATATGACCCAGAAGCATCATTTCTTGTTACACACCCAAAGAAATTGAAAATGAGGTCTTGAGGAAATATGTGAATATCCATGTTTAAAACAGTACAATTCATAACTTGTAAGCCATGAACATTACCAGAGTCCCATGGTGGATAAATGGATAGGCAAAATGTGGTACAGATATACAATGGAATATTATATAATCTTTCAAAATAAAGAAATTCTGACATATGCTACATCACTGATGTACCTTGAGGACATTATCCAAGAGAAGTAAACCAGCTACTAAACAGTTAATACTGTGTGATTTCACTTATATGAGGTACCTAGATTAGTCAAAATCATAGTTATAGGTGATTGCCACGGTTAGTGTGGGGGAAAAATGGGGAATTATAATTTGATAGATATAGAGTTTCATTTTGGGAATAAGAAATGAGTTCTTGAAATGATTACACAATATTAATATAGTAAAGACCACCAAGTTGTACACTTACATTACAGTGATATATTTATACCCATGTTTATAGCAGCATAGCAGTTGATTGGCCTATATGCCCATCAAAAGATGAAAAGATGAATTGATAAAGAGTATATATATACATATACATATATATGCAATAGAGTCCTACTTAGCCATAAAGAAGGATAAGTTTGAGACATTTGTAGGAAAATGGATGTACCTTGATACCATAATGCTAAGGAAAATAAACCAGGCACAGAAGGTTAAATATCACATAGATTCTCTAATATGAGAAACATGAAATAAAGATAATTTAAAGAGGAAAATAGAAAAGATACGATAGGAAACAGGGAGGTAGACTTGTGGAGATGAGAAGTGGATCTGTGGATGGGGGAGACTGGAGATGGGAAAGGGGATCTGGGAATAGGGGAGACAGGAATGAGGGAGGGGAAGGGGAGATAAAAAGGATTTGGGTGGGATATGTATATGTATATGCATATGTATATGTATATGTATATGTACCAATTTCCCACAATGAATGTATTACTTTTGTATCACAAACATCTACTAGTAAAAGTGGTTAAAAGGGTAATTTTTATGTTGTGTATTGTTTATTCCAATAAAAATGAATCAGACTGAAAAATAACAATAGTAGAGGTAGAATTTAAATTCATAAATATTTGTTATAATGTTTGTGCCCTTTATTGCTACATTGCTCTGTTGCAATACATGAACCATGAAACTTAGATCATTTATATGATAATTGTTTTTATGAAGTATATTAAAGTGAGCAAATGCTTTTACATTTGTGTAGATTGATATTCACAAAAATCCTAGTAGTAGCTAAGACAACTATGAATACTCTCCCTATTGAAAAGAGAACTAAGGTTTAGAATAATTATCAAAGACAAAAACTGTTTAACATTATACATTTGAAATACCTGGCTATGTTTTGCTATGCAGGCAAAATATATAGATCATTAAGATTTATTTTATTTGTGGTTTTCTTTTTATGTGTGCCTCTGTAAGCATGCAAGCTCTGGTGTTAAAACCATGTGCAGGGTTTAATAATAGCAAAACATGGTACAAAGAATTATGTATTGCATATCAGAATGTGCAATCAAAGGAGTTGAAATTGAAATAAAAATGTTATAATTGCTGCTAAGTTTTGTAAAGAGAGATTTAATTAAGAGTCATAAAGACTTAACTTAAAATTCCATTTGCCAAAACTGTCGAGAATTGCCTGCTAATCCCTTCTAGTATACCATAGTACCTGCTGATTCAAATATTTTGGCATTTGATTAATGCCTGCAACAGCAGCTTTCCAAAAATCTTTGAGAACCTATTGAAAGGAAAGTAAAGGTAACACAATTAGATCCCACAGATCTTGATTTATATAAAATTATGCATCTATAATGACTGTTTTCCATCCAAAACTTATGCAGTTATTTATGACTTAACTATCATGCTGACCTGAGATTTTTTTTAGGAAACAGAAAGCAGCTTATTGTGATTTTCTTCTAAGTATTTTCAGGCACAGAGATTTTTTTTTAGGAGGTATTTTCCATCCCCTGTGGAGAATTGAATAGCATTTGTTAGGAGAAAATATGATTCATGAATAAAATAGTAATTTGAAAAAGCAAATCTCATTAGAATTTAAAGGCAGAAATTTTAGTCTTATAGTGCAATAAGTGTTATTAAATCAATACAGAGCGCTCTTCCAACTTACAATGGACTCATCTGGCACTAACAATGCTTTTAGTCACAAATAAAAGTAGGTAACCATATTTTAAATAGGAAAAGGACAAATATGACTGTGATTTATATCTTACTGAAAAAGTCTCAAATGTAATGTTTTATTATCTTTTAGTATCATCTATTTTTGAAATCCCTCTTTTATTTACTTTCATAATATTAATTATGTTTTTTCTTCATCACACTGTTGTACATTCATTTTGAAAATCTCAAAGATACTGAACTATATAAAAACTAAAATATAAATCACTATTACCATGTACAGAAAACCTCTGAGAGCAGTTTGTTATATTTTATATACACATGATTAGTTATATATATCACAATTTCTCCTAGCTAACAATAAAAACTTTCATTGGACTTTGTGTATAAAATAAAGCACCTTAAGAATTGTAGGCATGTTTTTAATTTTCATAAAATGTATATTTTCATAATTACTCTTGTTCACCATGAAATCTTCTTAGCATCAACACTGAGTCAGCTAACATTTGTGTAACACCTTTTTCAATTTTATTTTGGGTAGGCACTATTTCTTTCTTTCTTTCTTTTTTTTTTTTTTGTGGGTACCGGGGCTCGAACTCAGGACCTCGTGCGCCAACAGGTGCCATGCCGCTGAATGATATCACCGGCCCTTTTTTCATATGTGGGTTCCGGGAGTCGAACTCAGGACCTCGCGCTTGCCAGGCAGGCGCTTATGCCACTGAGCCATCTCACCGGCCCAAGGTAGGCACTATTTCTCAAGTGAGGCACATCTCTCCTGCCTTAGAGGAACTTTCCGTCTATTGAGCAACTAGAACAAAGTTATTTGAGGATGGCATGTACAATATTGTAGCACAGTTGAAGGAGGTATATGAATGTTGAAAAAAGTATAGAAACTACACTTCTGCAGCAGCAATTTTGTCCTTATTAAAAATTTGTTTTATTGGATGGGAAATGGCTATGAAAATATTGAATTTTCTTTTCAGGGTCATCTGCTTGGCCCATTCTGCCAAGCATAAGTTTAGGGTTAACGACAAATAAGCCTATTTATTGACATTTTCCAGAAACAGATGTAAATCTATTTTTTTCCAATTAGTCTGTCACTATCTGTTTTCCAGGAAAAAACACCAACCTCTGTTAAATGTATTTAAATTCACAAATTTTTTCTACCCATTTTACAAATAATGAGATTCTAGTAAATTTTACACTAGTGTATTTTCTACTCTGTGAAGTAGAACTTCATTTTCTTGTCCTAAACTTTGTACATCGAGATGCTTATGAAGTGGGATGGGGCGTAGTGGAGGCTAGAAATTTCTTTAGTCACCTAGTGTAATCTCTTGTGTGATCCATCTCTTAGATGAACCTGGACTCCTTAGGCACATGTTATCATGTGATTTCATTCTCTAGGGGCAAAATCCCACTCTATTCTCCGTAAGGCCACTATTTTTACAGAGTGTAAAATCCTAAGTCAGGACTCTTCCCTCAATGTATGTCAGTTCTCAGTCTATCGTGTTGATGCAATAAAGCTGAATTCCATTTACTGAGGGTCTTTTCGGGTACCACATTATCTCCAATCTGCTTCTGAAGCATAGACTGTGGAATTAGTTGGAATGGTCAGTGGGAACTATTGGCCTGGCAGTTGAAGAGGCTGTGTTACCATACTCTGTACAAGTGACCATTTCAGGAGAAAAGAAGTGTTATGGGTAAGAATCACCAGCAAGGAGGGAGGATTTGCTTACTTTATTTAGGCTCTCTGGAGTAACAGTGCCATGCCTGGTTACTTCCACTTGGCAGTAATTCCACCTAACTTGCACTCAGCCTGTCCA
Source organism: Erethizon dorsatum (assembly GCA_028451465.1). Classification (NCBI taxonomy): domain Eukaryota; kingdom Metazoa; phylum Chordata; class Mammalia; order Rodentia; family Erethizontidae; genus Erethizon; species Erethizon dorsatum. The sequence goes on along the minus strand of CM051823.1, from coordinate 134,318,255 downwards.
TTTGGTGTTTTGCTCAGTGGAGGAGGAAAGGAAATGCAAAAGAATGTCTTTCTTTCAATTTTATTTTATTTTATTTTTATTTTTTTTTTTGTGGGTACCGGGGGGTCGACCTCAGGACCTCGCGCGCCAACAGGCACCCGTGCCGCTGAGCGATATCACCGGCCCCTTTTTCGTATGTGGGATCCGGGAGTCGAACTCGGGCCCTCGCGCTTGCAAGGCAGGCGCTTATGCCACTGAGCCATCTCACCAGCCCTCTTTCAATTTTATTAAGTGAATGCTCTCTGGGAATCCTGGAGCAAAGTTATTCCTCTCCTTCCAGACTGATTCTTCTTAGATTTTTGGAGATTTAATTTTCTTTCACATTCACTTCTTATTAATCACTATCCTTTTTTATAGCCCCTCTTTCATTGGGATTCTGCAGGACAATGAAATGGGAGAAGGAAAATTCAGAGAGTTCACAGGCTGAGATTCTCCCTTCAAACTGAATATGAAAAATAACCGTGAAGGTATCTTTTCTCCCCTATTAAGCAATAGCAATCTGTCATATATAAATTTTACTGTTGAGAATTCCAGGTTTATTTCAGCCATTATCTCAAGAGGAGCAGTGAGCTAAGCATTATTATCTTCACAAGCCAGAAATATGTGACTTCCACAGCTACTTAACTACAAAAGGCTGAAATAAATGTAACATTCATGCAACATTATAAACAATACATTGTACTGAAATAATTCAACTGCTGTAGGTGGCATGACCATTTGTTAGTCTGTTGGGTTCCAGATACAAGCGTGAAAAGAAAAAAAAAGACAGTCTTTGTTCTTAAGGAGCTTATATTCTTCAAATTGGAAATTTCCTATTTCCAAAAATATACAAGGAGATCATTGATATAAATGGAAATATAAGATTTTCAGGGTGCTTGGCTGAATAATAGATCCAGAAATGCTAACCAGAGCTATAGCTCTCAGCATTGATCTTGGCACAGGGGCTGTCTCCTGATCACTTTATTACCATAGATTATTGGCACCCACTGGTCACAGAAAACGAAACAGGGTTGGTGAGGTTAGAGTATGAGAGCACGTTTGGATCACAAGTGAACTTTTAGAATCCGAATACAAATAATGGATTATGTCTATCTCGGCAAAAAGGCAGGCTCTAATTGAGGCCTAGATCTAGTTAAACAACCAAGACAAAAGGTCAGTTTAAAATGTCATAGCCTAACATGAAGAAAAAACTCCAGATTGAGACTTTAATGGAGACTGATTCTCATTTCTATGAAGCAGAGTCTATCAGTAAAGGAAAAGTCATGAATGGGTTGTTCTTTAAGGAACACTCTGGAAAATAAGATACGGACGATAAGGAATAGAAGATATAGAAGATATCCACTTAAGATTTAGAAGCAGCCATCCAGATGAGCCCTCTATAGTTGCTTTGAAAATACCTCCTTGATGCCACTGAATATAGCAGGTTTCAGTATCATGTATATCTTTGATTAAAATATTAGTTCTGTCACTTACTAGCTAGACAGATTTGGGATTGTTTCTTAAATTTTCTTAATCCCATTTTAGCCATCTACATTTACTGGAAAATATTAGTACTTTCCTTAAATTGTTGGTGTAGGGAAGAAAAATTTTAAAACAGTAGTTTTATGAGCATTGTTAGTAGAGTGTGACATATAGCTTTCAATAAATGTTAACAATGATGATGTTAATTGTGATGCAAATAATGGGTTTTAAATTTAATAAGACAGACAGTAATTCCTCAAGACAAATTGCTAGGAAACTATTTGCTCTGTTTTGTTTATGCCTGTGTTTAGAATATGGGCCCAGATTACCAGTTTATATTTACAAAAGCATTACTTCTGTTTCGATTGCACATTGTTACAAGATGTTGTCATATGTATTAAAGATAATTGATGCATCCTAACCTCTGATTGTTCTGAAAACACAACTATTTTCAAAAGACTTCTTTGACTCATTATCTTTGCAAAAATATTTTGAATTTTTGAAATCTATGACTTCTTTTATTTCAGTTGGAATGTTAATAAACATTTTGCTTTGTGTATCAAATTTACTTCAAAGGACTGTGTGAACAAAACATGGCAGCTACACCAAAGCATGCTTTTTCAAATCATTGTACTACAGTTATAATTTTTTTTGATGAAGTAGAAGACATGTATCTTTATATCAAATATATTTTAAAGGTACTTAAAAGCACAGGTGTGTAAAAAGAGGGCATGTTAATTCATTCAAATGCTATTTGGGGTTTCTTGTTGATAAAATAATAATCTTATGGAAATAACCATTGGTCTATTTTATGTGCTTCGAGTATCCTTCGTAACACTGACTTATGTGCAATGCTTTGTTGAAATGTGGTATATTTAGTTACATACAGGACATTCCTCCTTTGTTAAGAACACTAATATTTTTTAGAAAGATGCTATCAATTTCTCCCTTAACACTTATCAGCTTTTAAAAAAATTCTATAAAACTGATAAAAAGCAGGAATTTCACATCTGACTTCCAGCTTGATCTTTCTTCTGCCATGATCATGTGACAAGTTATTTATAAGTAGGCTGGTCACTTTTTCAACAGGCTGACATATTAACGAGTGTATAGGAATGATTCTTGAGTTTGTTTCTAATGAATACCATGTATTCAGGACTCTATTATTTTATTGAAATTTACAATTTAATATGTTTTTAATAGCTACTTTGAGAAAAATACACATCCTGGTTGACCGTATTCTCTTTCATTCTTTTTTTTTTTTTTTTTTTTTTGTGGGTACCGGGGGGTCGACCTCAGGACCTCGCGCGCCAGCAGGCGCCCGTGCCGCTGAGCGATATCACCGGCCCCTTTTTCGTATGTGGGTTCCGGGAGTCGAACTCGGGCCCTCGCGCTTGCAAGGCAGGCGCTTACGCCGCTGAGCCATCTCACCGGCCCTCATTCTTTTATAAAAACAAACAAAGTCCTTTTCTACTTATTTTTCTCTATTTTGTCTCAAACACAGAAGTAATATCTTTAACAAAATTTGGGAAGTATAACAGAGGCTTAAGCCAAGAGTTATCCTATTGATGGGTTTGGTTATACAGGAAGATGAAGTGTGGTAATTGATTATAATAAAAACTGAGACCAGGGCTTTCCTGATAGTGTTGTTGAAAGAAAACAAGGCTCATTAGAATCCTATTTTTGGCATCTGTTAACTGATGAAATAGTTTAACTGTCTTCACTAAGCTGAAATCTTTGGTAAGCACTGTAGCTGTTCTGCCTTTTGCTGTGTCTGGGGCTCGTAAGAGAATGGTCCATATACAGTTAGTGCTTAATGAATGTAGTAAATATGTTTGATCTTCTTTAACATTAGTCTGGTTAAAATTTTCTTCCCTGGTTATAGTCACAAAAATTTTTATGAGAATCAAATTTTTCAACATAATCAAAAATTTAAAGGCCTATAAAATTTGAAGGCAGTATCTTCAGTCCCTAGATATATGCTTTGTTATTTTGCAAAGAAATTAATTAAGGTTCCTTAATCAGAAAGAAAGGCTCTTTTGAAGGATGTCAATTAGTGTTGCCTGCTTTTAATAAGATCACTTATTTTAGTGGTCTTTAATCACCATCATCATTAAACTTGTGTTTAATATCATTCAAGCCATCTGATTTTCTTTCCCTGAAAGGGGCTGAGTAAGTATGAAACTATAATGTTGGTAATAATTTTCCTTGTCTTCTTGGCAAGCACATTCAGGTTCTGATGTTCAGGTTGTACTGTGGCAACATTTTTCAACTAATGTTTCTTCTTCCCCACAAAATGCTCAGCCTCTCACTGTCTGTGAACTCCGTGTTTCATTGGAAAATGTTCGAAGACAAAGAAGGCCCTCTCTTCCATTGATCTTTTGCTCCCCACAGCTTCTGCACTTGGAAGAGTGTTAGTTCTCAGAGGGCACTGTAAACCTCCGGGGTATTATTTTCTGCTGCACCCTATGTGTGCTTTATTTGTAGAGTTCATTGCCCTGATTTTGGAAGTTGATAGACATGGCTTTGTAAATTCGGGAAAATTCCATTATGAAGGTGTTAGAGATGGATAGACACACAGACTTACGGAGTCACCCTTAATGAATCCTTCATGAAGAACTCCATCTTTCGACCAATTTTATTTTCATTAGAGAATCAGACATAACAAGGGTCCGAATAAGTCTTCACTGCCACACATTTTAAATTTCCAAATCTAAAGTTCAGAGGATGGCATTTTTTTTTTCTGCCTCGAATAAAACTACTGGTGAATAGGAGTTTCATCTCATGCTGTCAGCTCTTAGATTTAGATTCTGCTTTAGACTCTTCAACTACTATACCAATTTAAAAGTGTAATTTTTTTAGTCCCTGGCAACTTAGTGATTTAGTAAGACCCTATCTCAAAATACAAAGTGAAAAAGGACTAGGGATGCAGCTTAGTGTGAGGGCCCTGGAGTCAATCCCCAGTACCACGCGTGTGTGCACGTGCGCGCGCACACACACACACACACAATGAAACAGTTAAGTTAAAAAAATAGATATTTTGTCCAAAAAATAGTTGGTTTACATTTTTCCTTCCTGGATTATCCAACAATATAAAAAAATCAATAAGGAATCAAATAAATTATAGTTGTTCATTCTTAGAATTTCTTCATTTCATCATGTTCACCAATACGGTAAATTTGAAATGATCCAGTGCATTAGGAGAAGAGTTGGCAGGAAAGAGGAGAAAAATGACAAAAACCAGTGCTTTGTCTTTGTAGAAATTGTGACCCTAAAAAGATAATACTATTATAATAGATGACAATCCTGACCTAGAGGAGGCAATGATCCTTGGTGAATGTTAACATGCTGATAGCGATGATGTGAATCCAGCTGGATGGAAGACAATTTGGAAGCAAATAGCAAAATTCTTTCCTTTTATGCAACATTTCAAACTGCTATAAATTTTTGAACATTTTATGTACTTTGGATCCAAGAGACTCATGTGAGATCAAATGAAGTTATTACTCCTTTATTAAGGTTTAACTAATGAGATTCACATAGCTTCAGTGACTAGTATAATTAACTAGTCATGGGCAGAAATTCAAACATGTCTCTTCATATTAAGTTTACTACTTTTTTCCACTCTATACTATCTATTATGAGAAAGTTGATGGGTCACATTCGGGGAAATTTTAGAAACATTTCGAGTTTTAGCTTTTGTGGAAGGTAATTAAACTTACTGTGTTCTCTAAACATCTTCCTAAAGTTCAGAAAAGTAAAACATACTGTCAGATCTTTTAAACTTCCTTGACAAGCAGGACTCAGTTTTCTCATCCATAAAATGGATATAGGTAGACCAGACCTATGTTTCAAGATCCTGGTGGCATGTTAGAATCAGCAGCTAGCTCTTGTACCTGCCTATATTCAGGAGCTGTTCCCAGAGCGACTGATCTAATATGCTGAGGTGGGCTTCCTTTTTATAAAAGCTTCCAAGATGGTGTTAATATACATCCAGGAGAATCACCATTATGGAAGATCTGGAGGGTCTGTCCTTTGGTCTGAAGCATGTCACAGGATTTATGCAATAGCTCTAATGTTCCATGAATTCATTGGAAGGAAAGGCAACCCTAATGGGTTCCTTGCTAGAATTTAGATTCAATTATTCTTAAGAGATTTTGGGGAAAAACAGAATTTTTCAGTGGATACCCAATTAAATCTCTCCTTCAACTTGGCCTTTCTTGAAAACTTCTGCCTCATGGCCATCTGTCTAATCTAAAGAATTCTTGTACATGCTGGAAGGTTTTCCCTGAACACTACCAGTCACAGGAGCAGTAATTTGGACATGCGTGGATGGTGACTGAATGAGGATAAGGAGCCAGGTAGGAAGGAGGTTTAGTGAGTCTTCCCGGAGCTGCTGAACACAACCGTAGATGAAAGCTGTGGACTCACACATTCTGAGAACACCATGTCCTACCCTAGTGCTCCTTTTTCTCTCCCCCTGGACAGTCAGAGAGCTACAAGACAGGAACAACATTTTTCAAAGCAAACTTTAAGGACTACAGGAGAAATATGTTTAAAATCTGAGCAAGTTATGTAAGTCAGAAAGGAAAGAAAATAAAACCTCCTGAGCAGTGAACTTTTGGGTTTGAAATGGCATTTAAAAAAAGAAAGAAAGATTAAGCAAAATGAGGCTGCCACTCACTATTCACCATCTAGGTACATGTGATGGGAGCAGCATGACCGGTATGTGGACGTAGGTGGCTTTGAGGACATCTCATATTTGCTGAAAAGTTAATATGAATCTAACACGACAGTTCATTTTTTTTTCTAAAAGCGTCCAAATGGTTGAAGATGAAAATACTGTGAGAAACCTTAGAAAATTACACTGAATGGAGATAACCACAAAGCATATTGAAAGAGAGAAATTCTTCATAAATGCTCTTTTAAAAGTATTTTCTAAGAGTGGTAATGAACATTGCTGGTAAATAAAGAGTTTGGATTTATAGATGGGGGCCTGGAGACATACAGAGAAAATCCTATGTGATTGCTGTTAGAACCATAGTTCAGTATCAGTTCCAGAAAAGTGATAACCTTCATCAGTCTGTGGCAACTGTGCTGGTTTTTTTGCTTTTCTTTTGCTTTTTTTTTTTTTTGTTGTTGTTGTTCATTTGTTTTTTTTTTTTGGTACAGGGAATTGAACTTGCCAGGCAGGTGCTGTGCTGCTGAGCTATATCCCTGGCCCATGTGCTGCTTTCTATTAACATATTTATGGTTATTTTCTGAGGCCGAAAAATACTGCAAGTTGTTACATGATTGTTTTAGCAAAATTTTTTGACTCTATCCATTAAACTTGCAATTGAAATCAAAGAAGGCAGTATGTTCTTATTTCATGACTGGTGCAAGATTTAAAATTTTATTTAGTATCCTTTGTACCAGCATTTGACAAATGAGTTTGTGGGCCAAATCTAGCTCATCATTTCTTCCTGTAGCTTGCCAGCTAAGAATGCTTTTACATCCTTATGGGGTTAAAAAGAGAATACAAAGAAAATATTTTGAGACATGAAAGTTATGTGGAAATTCAAATTTCTAGGTCCATAAAGTTTAACTGGAATACAGTTGTGCCCACTTACTTACATACTAACCATGGCTACCTCTGAGCTAACATGCCAAAGTTGAGTTGTTTTGAAAGAGATCATCTGGTTTCTACCTAAAATATTTACTTTCTAGCCTTTTGTAGGAAAGATGGAGAAAACTGACCACTCTTTACCTAATGGGAATGAGGCACATGTACACGAAAGGTAGTAAAATGAGGCAAGAATCTTGGAAAATTTTAAATAGAAACTTTACTTAAACTAATAAAAGTATTTTTGGTATAAAATAGGTTTTAATATTCCAGATTGACTTGGGCCATTAGTTGTAGGTAGAACCTTTTTTAGTATATTACTAAAAACCAGAATAAAGATTTTGTTGCTTAAAAATTATTTCAAAATTCTCTAAATGTAAGCTTCAAGTGATTGTTATTATGTAGCTATAGTAAAGCTATTAGTTATTAGGCAAAATTTTACTTTGTATATTTTAGAACTTTACTGAAAATAAGAGAATAAGACTTAACACGACTGAACTGAATTTGAAATTGTAAGTACAGTATAATCCAGATATTCACATACTAACATTATACAATCACAATTTTATTTAAACTTCTATCTTTAGAAATATAAGGAAAACAACTCATTTTGAGAATTTGACTTCAATATGTAAAATAAAATGTCTTCTATGTTTTTTAAATTTGTGTGGTATGCTTAGGTATGTTGGTGATAAACTGATGAGTGAATTATATGGGAATTCATTTTGTTTTCAAACTATTTCATCTAATTATAATAAATGACAAGAAAAAAGTAAGCCTTATCTTCATATATGAACTATGGCTATATTTAATATGAAACATTGTTTCTTGATTTTCTTTAGTCATGTCTTTAAAATAAAACCAGACCTCTATATCCAAGGGTTCCACATCTGTGGATCAAACTGTGGACCAAAACTGTTTGGAACAAAATTATATCTGTACATTTTACTGTGGTATTATGTTTTTAATTCTTTCAGGAAGATACCAAGAAGGGGAATAGCTGCGTCAAATGGAACCTCTCTAGTTTTAGTTTTTTGAGGAATCTCCACCCTGCTTTCCACAGTGGTTGCACCAGTCTACACTCCCACCAACAGTGGAGAAGGTTCCTTTTTCCCCACAGCCCCATCAGCATTTGTTATTTGTTGACTTGATAATAGCCATTCTTTCTGGAGCGAGATGGAATCTTAGCATTATTTTAATTTGCATCTCTCAAATGACCAGTGATGTTGAACATTTTTTCATACCTTTATTTGCCATTTCTACTTCTTCATCTGAGAAATGTCTATTCATTTCAGATGCCCATTTTTAGACTGGGTCTTTAAATTTAGGGGATATGATTTTTTTTTTTTTTGAGTTCTTTATATATTCTAGATATTAGTCCTTTGCCTGAGGAACAACTGGAAAAGATTTTTTCCCATTTTGTGGGTTGCCTCTTCACTCTGTTGATGATTTCTTTGCTGTGCAAAAATGTTTTAGTAAGATGAGATCCCCATTGTTGATTCTTCCTTGTGCAGTTGGGGTTTTCTTCACAAAGTCTTTGCCTACACCTATGTTTTCAAGAGTTCTACCTATTTTCTCTTTCAGTAGACTGAGTGTTTCTGTTTTAATATTTAGATGTTTGATCCATTTTGATTTTAGTTCAGTGCATGGTGAGAGATATGGGTCTAATTTTAGTCTCCAGCATGTGGAAAGTCAGTTTTTCCAGCACCATTTATTAAAGAGACTATCTTTCTTCCAGTGAACATGTTTGGCTCCTTTGTCAAAGACAAGGTGGTTTAGTGTGTTTGTAGTTGTGTCTGCATCTTCTATTCTGTTCCACTGATCCTCAGGTTTTTTTTTTTGCCAGTACCATACTGTTTTTATTATAGTAGCTTTGTGGTATAATTTAAAGTCAGGGATTGTGATGCCTCCTGCCTTGCCTTTATTGCCCAGAATTGTTTTTGCTATTCTAGGTCTCTTCTGGTTCCAAATAAATTTTAGGATTGTTTTTTCTAATGCTGTGTAGCAGCTATTGGTATTTTGATCAGGTTTGCAGTGATATATGCATACCCATGTTTATAGCAGCACGGTTTGCAATAGGTAAATATTAGAAACAGTCCAAATGCCCATCAACCAATGAATGGATAAAAAATGTGTTTTTTTTAATATTATTCAGAGAAGGATAAATTGAGACATTTCTAGCTAAATGGATGCACCTCGAGACAATATTCTTAAGTGAAATAAATCGAACACACATGTGTAAATATCACATTGTTTCTGTGGTGTGAGAAATTCAAAGTATAAATAAGGACCAAAATGTATGCTAGATATTATGAAGTAGGAAGAAGATGCTCAAATGGGAAGAGGATGTAGGGAGGGATGGTAGGAAAAGGAAGGAAGGGAAAAGAAAAAAAAAACAAAATCAGGAAATAATGGAAACAAAACTTTTGTAAATAGGGAGGAGAAGAAGGGTTGAAGGGAGGTAGGGGAATTAAGATATATCATTTACAGGTACAAATTCCCTATGATGAGTGTGAAATTATGTACACCTAAAATGTACTAATAAATTAGAGACTTTCAAAAAATCAATTAAATATTTGTGTACTAGCAATTGACAAATTAAAAATAAACTTATAAAACAATAATTAAAAATTATATCCATACAGAAGATATACAGACTTTTTCTTGCTATTATTCCCTAAATAATGCAGCATAACCGATACATGACATTTATATTATATTGAGTATATAATAAGTAATCTAGAGATGATTTAATATATACAGGAGGATATATGTAAGTTATATGCAAATTCAATACCATTTCATGTAAAGAACTTGAACATTTGAGAATTTTGGTATCCACAGGGGTTTTGGGACCACTCCTCCATGGATACAGAGATACGAATCTATTTCCTTGTTTATTATTGTCTGTACATTCAATCCTCTTTATAATGAGGATTCTGAATTTGATGCTTGACTAAAATTATTTGTAACTTCAAACTAATACTTAAGGATTTTTGCATTCATTCAAAGGCTTTGAATGAGAGCCCTAAAATTTTTGAATTGCTCTCTGTGAATGCTCCCAGGTGAAGCCAAACCAGGTGAAGCTCTGTCTTTGCTTCCACCTCACACTGTGAACGAGCCTCCTTCTGCAGTCTCTTTTTTGTCATCCTTTTAATTTCCAATTTTTTCACTGTGATTTCACTCTTTCATACGCATTCTTTCTACTTTTGCATAATGTTAAAATGCTGTTTAGTGTCCCTAAGCACAAGAAAGCTGTGGTGTGTGTGTGTAGAAAACACGTGTGTTAAATAAGCTTTGTTCAAGCATGAATTCAGGCATGGACTATTGAATGTGAGTTCAGTTTTACTGAATCAACTATATATTAAATAAGGTATCATTAAACAGAAATGCACATAAAACATGTGTATGTATTAATTAGTTGATACGAAGGTTGCAACTTTTACTTTTTCAAGTAACAATAACATTCTATTACCTATTCAAATTTTATGGAGTTATATATGTACACACACACAGATACATATGTGTGTATTTAAATGAATAATTTGCTGATATCACTCTATGATGTCTATTGTTTTCCATGACAAGTGAAAAAGCTAAATATCCATGAATAAAGGAGTTAATTGAAAGAAAAAAACACTTTGAATTACACTGTATTTTAAAGATGTATAATTCTGTTGGTCAACTTTACTGAATTTCTTAGACAAAATGAGATAGATGTAGTTCAAGTCTTGGAACACTATAAGTAACATTTTACAGATAAATTTTTTCATAGTTGTTGTATATATTTTGGGTTGTACTGTAGGAAAGTGGTTGTAGGAGTACTTTGGGGAAGCTGCATGAGGAATGGGGTTACACTGGGACTTGGCAAATAAGAATTTTGATGGAAAAAGAAGTAAAGAGATTATAGGGTTAACAGAGAGAGAAGAAATCTGTAGAAAAGATACACATGAAATTTATTGGAATGAATCTTATTGGTTTAATTTATTCAAACATTAAACTATACCAGTATTTCTTAGTATATATGAAAGGCTACTATTGTAATCACTTTAGGACAATGGATACTCTGGACAGAATATGTCCCTCCAAAATACAAATGCTAAAACTAAATCCCCAAGTAATTGTATTTGAAAGTAGTTGCTTCGGGAGGTAATAAGGCTGTGAGAGTAGAGCTCCCATGCTTAGAAATAGTACTTTAAGAAAAGAGGCCCTGGAAGCTCTTTTACCACTTTTGCCCTATGAAGTCACACTGAGAAGACAGCTATCTGTGACCCAGGATGCAGGCCCTCACCATGTACGAAAAATCTGCCAGCAAAATCTGTGCCAGCCAGTTATGGCATTCTGTTATCCCTGCACACACACACTAGACACTGATTTTTACCAAGCAAACACATGACTGAATTAAAAAGAGAACCAAATCTACACAGTTCACAAAACTTAACCAAATGAACCTTTGTAAACCATTTTATTCTTAGTCAGATCAGTTAAGGGTCCTGAGGAAAGAGTAACCAGAATGTTTGCTCATTCGTTTGTCTTTATGTTTGTTTTGTTTGACATCCAGTTTCTATCACTGCCCTGATGGAGCTGGAACAATTTGAGGTAAATAGTGGTTATGTTTATTAACTTTAATGTATACTATGATAGTAATTATAAGAAGTTATAAGAACATGGAAAATGACATTTTGTTTGTGAAAATGCACATATATAGTAAAAATATGTTTATAAATAATCACCACCAAACTCATGATAGTGGTACTGTCAAAGGAGGGAGGGCAATGGGAACAGAGAAGAGATTTCTACTGTTTCAGATATATTCGTGTGTGTACAACATATATATATAAGAAAATATAAATATTAACTATATGCATAATTTATTAAAATTATATGTAATTTTTGGGGCCAGTGATTTAACGTAGGCCTTTGTGCATTTACCACTGAGCTAGATCCTCAGCTCCAAAAATACATAATTTTTAATAGTGGAAAATTATTATATAATTAGACTTTCATTTATTTGGAAACATTTCATAAAATATGAGATAGACCCTTTTTTCAAGGAAGAAAAGGGAGAACAGTGTTTAGAAAACTCAGTAATAATTCCATGCAGGTGACAGTCACAGCTTCCAGCCCAGAAAAGTAAAAGCCGTTCAGTGTTTTCAGGAGATACATAAAAAGACGTGTTCCCTACAGCACTAGCATCTTCTTGGGAAATAACAAAGTTTAAAGTGTAATAGATACCAGAAGTTGTCCATTGCTAAATAAAATACGTGGAATTAAGTTGGTATATTTTGATGTGAACCAATATGTTAAGGACAAAATATTATCTAGGAGTTTTTTCCCTTTAAAACCCGTCCTCTAAGTAGGATTTTTTGGCCTTAAAACATGAAAGTGAACCTCTTTCACATAACTTCTATAAATATATTATCTTTTATTTTACTATTATCTTTTTATTTTATTAACATTACTATTGGCCATATTCAGCAACATATCTATTTTTTTTTTTTGTGGGTACCGGGGGGTCGACCTCAGGACCTCGCGCGCCAGGAGGCACCCGTGCCGCTGAGCGATATCACCGGCCCCTTTTTCGTATGTGGGTTCATGGGAGTCGAACTTGGGCCCTCGCGCTTGCCGGGCAGGCGCTTAAGCCACTGAGCCATCTCACTGGCCCAACATGTCTATATTTTTAAATGAACTCAAATATACATTTATCTGTAAACATGCATAGACACACATTTATGTATCCATCCATCCATATATATATATTTTTTTTTGGATTAGGGAAAACATAATTCCTGTGTTCTCATCTGTGTAAATCTTAAGTAAGTCTAAACCTTATATTTCTATCCTAGTCTGCATAACTGATCACTTTATAATTTAAACCTGAGAAAAATATTTATAATATGGAGCAAATATAAACTTAAAAATTTGCTAAAATCAGAAATATGTTTTAAGGAAGAAAAATAGCAACAACATCATGCATATCCCTAATATTCTTTTCTGGTATTGAGTGACATTGAGAATTAAATCAGATTGAAGATAATCTTAGAAATGAAGACACATCATTTGGCAGTCTTTTCTTCCAAACCCAGGCCCTCACAAAGGCTACACCAGTGCTCTTCCTTGGAGCCACACCCAGGCCTCCTATGGCTTTCTTGACTGGAGCTTTGCTAGAACAGTGGTTTACACAGCCCACAGGAATCTAAGTTTGGAGCCCTCCACTTTTCAACCTTGTCTGCACATAAAATATTATTAGCAATGTAAACAAATTTTGGGGGACAAAAGAAATCTCATAAGCCAAACACATTTTGTATTCTATTAGTTCTTACAGTTATGATTCATTCTACATGTTGGTCAAATATTTTCAGTTAGTGAGACATCAAAGCTTTGTGTATTATTTTGGGTTTTATTCTTTAAGATTCTAGACAACAATTTGTTGTCATCCCATTTTAAATAATCGCTGCCTTTTGCAATATGTTTACAGTTATATTTTCCAGAACCTTTGTGGTGATTTTTATAATATTATTATGCTGAAAACCTTTTTCCCTTTATAACCAAAAATATTTTCTGGAGATGGATGCTTATAACATTTCCATTGTTCATTATTTGGATTTTAAGTCTTTACATCACAATGGCAGTATCTCTTTTCCTCCCTTGTATTTCTTAGAAGGGAACTGTGTAAGAATCTCAATTAGGCTGTTTTATTTAACAGTGTTGATGAAGGTATGATGATGGTGTTAGGAGGCAAACAGCAGAGAAGCATTGAAAATGGCATCTGTGGTACCAGTTAATTTTGTTGTTGCCATAGTCATCTGAGCTTCACTATTCCCTCAGTGTACTAAGACATTCTAATAAATACTACCTTCATCTGGCCAGAAAACTGTAGTTGCTTGGCCATTCAATGTACCTGTTGAGTTTTAAATAGTACCAAGAAGTAAGAATCACCCTTCAATCATTTAATAGACACAGCCTTATGCCATCTCTTTAGCAGGGCAATAATATTCTTGAGCTGATTATTTTGTAGGTAAATCACTCCAGCTTGGCGACAGCCAGTTACATATCCCCAGCTAAACAGGCATAGTTTCTGCAGTCCTCAGGTGCTTCCCCCATCACTTCATCTGTCACTGAGCTTTCTATTTTTCTTTTTCACAGTCACCTTCCTAGAGGGTTCTCCAACCTTGGAATTAAACAGCTGACCTGAACAGGTGGATGTTTGGGTCGACCTTTCAAATAATACTGCACATTGTCAGAACTTTCAGTACAGACAATAAAGCATAATATCATGTTCTCAGTGAGATGTAATGTCACCATGCTTCTTCAAGTGAACAGTGGGTGGGAGGCCTTTAAGACAAACTTATCCAATGAATAGCCTCTTAACCACTGGGACAGGACCAGGCTGCTATTTCTTTGCTGGTTGCTGCTGTATTGACTCTCTCTTTACAGAGAAATATAAACAGAATGGGAGAGAAATGAGGAAGGAAAATGTTAAAGAGAAGTAATAAAAGGAATAAAAAATAGTTTTGGAAAGCAGGATTTCTAGAGGTTTTGGATTTTTCTATGACACACTTTTAAAATCCTGGATACCATGTATAAATTTTAGGGGAACTTTTTATTCCCACATTATTACTGCAAATTAAACCCACTTTGTCAGTCTTGTAGTTGAATTAACTCATTCATAATTTACCACTTTAGTAAACAAAAAATAAGAGAAATCATTCACATTGAACTAATGGACTATCTGTTCTTAGACAAATAATTTGTGTTTTCTGTGCTTCCTCTCACTCATCCAATATAGATAATGTCTAGTCTCTTGTAGTTCTATCAGTTTGTGATTCTCTAATTTTTTTTTTTCGGGAAAGATGAGACACATATTTTTCCTTTACAAGGCAGGCCTCTTAATTACGCTTTCTATTGTCATAGCTGCAGAATGAGATTTGTTTTTTATCTGTGAAATGAATCTTTGTATTGAATTACAGAAAGTGAATGTTCCCAATATAAATTCTTCCATTGATTTCCTTCCTGTAGTTTTCTTTCTGTTGTTAGCCTTCCTCACAATAGATGGTGCTCTTTTCTCATAGACACTACTAATCTTAGTCGTCATGAAAAGATCAGAGAAATCAACTTTACTCTTTAACAATCATTAATTAAAGAAACCAGACATAAAAGTAGTAAGAATTGATCATGGGCAATTTGCAGCACCTTGCTAATAAAAGCATAACAGGGAGAATGATTGTTAAATTATTCAGAAGCTCTATCAAAAACTATAATATTTGTTGAATAGATGAAGCAAATATTGTAACTAAATATGAAAATGCCATGTTCACAATGTAAATATATCCTTATTGAGAAGAAAAACTCAAATTAGGAGCCATTTTAAAAGACTAAAATATTTACCTACTTTAATACACATTAATATATAGCACTACACATTCACATATAGTATTTGAATATACCCATCAATGTCACACAATTAATTTCAATTGCAAAATTGAAAGCTTGCACACTCTTAGCCAAATACCTCTGGGACATCTGGGTAAACAGAAAGTGGACCAAACACTCTGAAGCAATTTTCATAGATAAAGTCTCTCTCTCTCTGTTTTTCTCTCTCTCTGTCTTTGTCTCTCCTTGTCTCTCTGTCTCTCTCTCTCTATCCCCTCCTCCCACAGCATGTTACAACTTTCTATATAATAGCTTCTAATACAGAATTATGCTACTTTTATATACTCCTAGTTGATTCCAACTTTTGAAGGCATTACAACACAGTTGTGTCCTGTAGATACCCTGAAACGCTGTATTTTTTCCAGATGCAGTATGTTACCCCCCAAATCTGCAGCTACCAATGGCAAACAGCTCTGGGAGACAAAGTGAACATATTTGCTACAAGAAAGTAACACTGCCAGGGAAGATGCCAGGAAAACTGTCTTTGGTTACTGTGGCCTCGGGATGGAAGGAGCAGAGTAGAGGGTGCTATGTGACGGGAAGAGAAGGGGTGGGGCTGTGGTCCAGCAAGTGGAAGAAAGTTACATGGCTCATCTCCTCAGAGAGAAGACTTGGACCCTCAATTAGGGAAAAATAGCTACCCCCCATCCACATCTTACTGCTTCCATAGCTCGTGCAGACACAAAGTGTAGGACACTGTAGCAGGATGCCAAGAGATTTCCTGACTCAGTATAAGAGACAGCTCTAAGATACAACTCCCCTCCCTTCCAGACCTTTATGGCTTTTACCAAAGAAACTTCTCTGTCTTTGGAATTTTGGATTCTTTATCAAAGGAGGAGAAAACGGAAAAATAATTTTTCAAACACAGACAATCATCTATCCACTATCACCCCGTCTCCCTCGTTTATCTCCCTCTCGCCCTCCTTCCTCCCACTTTTTGGCATGGTGTCCCTTTGTCACCCTGTTTAGCCGCTGAACTCTGGCGCTGTCTGTCCTTACCTGACGATCACATACATGACCAGGAAGTTTCCAAAGAGCCCCACCACGCACACGATGGAGTAGAGAGCCATGATGGTGATAGCCGTGATCATGGAGGGGCTGCCGGTCGGAGGGCACAGGCTGTCGCTCCCGCCAAGCTCGGTGCGGTTCGGACCGCATGGGTCGGACAGATTGCCATCTAAGTGGGATAAGTTGGTCCAGGAACCGGGGCTAGGTGCTGGGGAGCAACTGGATTGCGCAAAGGGATCAGTGCAATTGCTGGCGCTCCCCGCCACGGTACCGCTGTCCATGGTGCTGACGGCCTGCTGGGCACCACGATGTGCGGTAACTAACTGAGAGGATCGGGACTTTTCGGGTTCCAAGCGCCTCAGCCGCTTCCGCTCGCCACAGCCACACCTCCAGCTGTTTCTTACAGAGATCAACCCTGGCGGAACCAGAGAGGAGAGTCCGGCAGAAGGGGGAGCTGCGCATCTGACATTATCCTCGGCTTGTAGCCCCCTCCCACCCCGGTAGTTCAGAGAGGCACATTTCCAACCCCACGCTGCTGGGAGGGGAGGAGACAGGGCTGTGCGGGGACCGAGAGGCTGGAGAGGAGGGAGGAGAAAGAAAGGGTGGATTTTGCGCAAAGCAATTCAAGGAGTCCATCTCCTCACTGACACTCTTCTGGGCAACACATCTGTCGGCTGGGGGGGGGCGGTTGAGTGAGAACCGAACGGGGAAGGGAGTTGGGAAGACGGGGTGGGGAAAAACACAGCAGAGTTAGTTTCTTGGGAATCAGTAAAGTATTATAAAGGGGGCTGACATCACCTCATTTTTCCAGCATCGTTTTCTTTGTAATCTGTCAGAAAAGACATTGTCCTGATGCAACCCTAACAATCCTTAAACCTCAAATGTTCTTCCATTTCAATTGCCAACTGCAATTACTTGGAGGTATGGGGCCCTTCTTTTCCCCTCAATTCTCCACATCAAAGAGAGAGACTGGGAGAGAGAGATTGAGGTGAGGGGTAGTGTTTTTCAAATTCTCTACCCTACAATTTGTCTGAAAGAAGAGTAATCCTTTTTCTGGAAAAAAAAAAAAAAAAAGGAAAGAAAAAGAAACAAACTTTGTGAAGGAAACTGTTCCCTTTATTCCTTTCCCCACTTTTAAAGTAAAAGGCCTATTTCCATCTGATCTTATCTTAGGAAGAGTACAGAACTGGTGGCAGAAATTAGGAGATTTGACATCCAGTAAAACCAACTAAAGATAACATTGACCCTCCATATCTTAAATCTCATAGACCTGGCTGGAATTATTTATCCTTTTCATCTTCAGACTTCCTAGATAGATACATGCTTCTGAGAAGAAGGCTGCTAAAAGTCAAACAAAATTTGCATAATTTTAGTTTATTTTTAATGCAGAAATTCCAAAAGGAACTACATATACAGACTCCACCAATGTTGTATACACAATTCAGGAAAAGAAAAACTTGTGTAAATATTTTAATGCTAAATTTATTGAGACATCATGAGGTTAATACAAGTTACCTTTGGCCTCTACAATTACAAGAGGTGTTCAAAGTGGTGGGCATTAACTTCCAAACATTTATTAGCATGGTGAACTGCTGAAGAGTGTATAGAATTCTTGGTGGAGTCTATCTGGAGTTGAAGTGGTCCTTGCAGAGCACTGCTACATTTAAAAACTTTATGTCTAATTTCTAAGTTTACAAATTCTTCTGTTTTAGAAACAAATTGTAAATAGAACATGCTTTTATATTGTTAATATTAATTCTGAAGTAATTCTCATTCCTTTACATGTATATTTTTGTGAATATCTTTATTTTTTAACCTTAAATATTTAAAATATATATTGCCAATTTGACATGGAAAGTCTACTGTACTTGTGGGGAACAAGGAAAGGGAAGCTTAGAAGGAACACTCAATTTGACTATTATCTTTAGAAATTTGTCTTGAAAACAGATAACTCATAGGTAAACTGTATTAATCATAGGTTATTTTGCCAATGTTCGGTATTATTTTTATCCTTTTTACATTTAAGGGTGTAATTTCAGCAAAAATGTTTCAGACATTTCCTAGGGACTAATAAAAGCATCTTTAAATATAGCCTCCTGTGAACTAATGTATCTATTCTCTTGCATTGAGCTGAAATTTTTTTGCCATTCACTTAGTCCCTTTAAGACATGCAGAGCAGATCTGCACTTAGGGTGTGTTAAAGACAAATAGGCACACGTAGAAAGTCCTGTCACTGGAGCCAAGTCATTTTGTGATATAGATTTGTAATTTCTTAGCTGTATGAAACAAGTAGTATGAATATATTACTTTATCTCACTGAATGATAGTTCTCTTACCAGGAACTTGAACCTTATGTTTCAACCATATATTCTCAGCTGAGAATAATATTTTCCTTTTATTCCTCTTTCTCACATTTTACTGAGGATAATTATTATCCCTATATTTTGAATGTAAAATTTTCTGGACATTACTGCATGTCAGCCCTTAAATTGTATTAATGTATCTATCTTGGTATTGGTATCTCCCATCCACTCAATATGCCACTTGAGAAAAATGCGGAACAAATGTAATTTCTCTTTCAAATCTGTGAAATAAGATAGCCTTGAGAAATTCAGAAAAGAGCTATATAGAAATAATAAAGGGATGCCATTCAATATGTATATAAAAGGACCTCAAATTCTAGCTTCTGTTATTTCTTAGTTTTCTCCATAATTGCATATTTCCTACAAGAGTGGTCTAACACCTACTGTGAAAGCTCAAATCTCCCATTAAAAACAGGTGGACTATAAATGAGTCATTTTATTACCATTCTAAGGTTTTTTTTTTTTTTTTGACACAACCTGGATTTTAACCATGTAAACTTTAACTTCCTTGAGTCTAGGTGTGTTATCTGTATAATAGGAATATTTGCCCTTTTATTGATGTTTTGTGCTTAGACCAATTTTTCTATTTGTAGCAAGAATAATTTATTATCTGTCAGTCTAGATTTAACATTGGCATCAAATCTGTATTATACAACGTTTTTCATAAAAATATTTCAAAGTGATGCACTTAGTCGTTACATAGATGGATCTCAAGAAGGTGCTAAAAGTCACTTCACATCCATGAATTTCAAAGTATATTGGCTTTACTTATTCATATAATTTCCATTCTCCTACACTTATTTTACTAGCTTGGTCCTGAGAGTTTTGAGAGTGGCTGTTAATGGAACACATGATAAACAGCTATTAATGAGGAATAGAGACATAAATACTAAGCATGATACAGAGTTGCTTGAAGCTCATTAAGAAGAAGCATCCAAAATTCCACTGAAAGAACTTATTAATATTCATTTATAGCGTTTTAGTATTGGCAATAAATACTTTCAATTTTCTTTAAGGTAACACACTCATTTTCTAGAAATATGTGTTAAGTATCCACTTCTGACAAATATAGTAGTTCACCTTTGAGTAAGTGTTTTATCAGTGCATGTCTACAATACACAATATTTATGTTCCTTTGGGCAAGGTGGTAAATGTAAATAATATATCTGGATCATTTTCAATCCCTTTACCTAGAAAGTCCTTTTATCTTTCCCCATCTTTAAAAAGTCTGCTTCTTTCATACCATCTTTTCCTAATTTTCAATATTTATTTATATTTTTGATTTCTCAGATAAGAAAAACCATGCACTATTTCACTTTCTGTGTCTGACTTATTTTACTTAACATTATAGTCTCAAGTTCCATACATTTTCTAGCAATTGACATGATTTCATTATTCTTTATGGCTGAATAATATTCCATCATGTATATAGTCATTCTTCAAATAAAAATAGTGTTCCAAGGAAAAAGTGATTGGTTCAGTTTACAACTCAAACAGTCACATATGTACTTTTCCTTGGGGCAAGTATCCTACTTTGGAAGGGCCAGGAGTGCTGTATGAATATTTCCCATTTTCTCACGCAGAGCATTAAAATGACTTGTACTTGAGGGTCATGATTTCATGAGATTAATGGTTTTTACTGATTAATTATTTTAATGATTAATGATTTGAATGATTCTGATGACACATTTCACCTGAAACTTCTGGGTTGTTTGTTTGTTTGTTTTTTCTATCTGTGATTGTGAGTCTATGAAAGAACGCAGTGACTTCAGTGCCCTCGGTACTCGCACTTTAGTTTCTGCCAAGACCATCATTTTCATACCATCTCAAACTTCACTTTTGTGAGAAAGTCATGAAACTCTATAGAACTATTAGTGTTATAGTTTGATCTTGTTTGTCCCTTGATAGAGTCTTAGAGATGCCCCGGCGATCCACAGATTGCACCGTCAGAACTACTGATTTAGGGCATTGTAAAAATGTCCTAGCTTTCCTGCGTTTGTTTCCTACCAGTCCACCATGTGAATGTCCAACTCGCTCTCTGAAAAACCAGTGCTTTGCACCATAGCCTTCAGTGGCTCACCAGGAAAAACACTCTTATTTACCTGAATTCTTGACTTGATATTATTCTGTTACTCAGTGCTCCCCGTCCTTTGACCCTCCTCATTTCTTCTTTTCCTGAACTTCCATGCTTCATGGATTATGGTGGGAGGCACTTTCATAGCATTTTACCTCCCTTTCTTTTCTTTTCTTCCTTCCTTCCTTCTTCCCCCCCTCCTCCATTGCTCCCTCCCTCCCTTCCATCCTTTCTTCTTTCTTCCCTTTCTTTGTCCCTTTCTTTCTTCCTTTTTAAAGTGCTGGACTAGAAATTGAATTTAGAGCCTTTGCATGTTCACATTGAGCTGTATTCTCAGTGTTTTGCATTTTAAATTTTGAGTCAGAATCTCACTAAATTGTTACATTGCTT
Organism: Erethizon dorsatum; assembly: GCA_028451465.1. Taxonomy (NCBI): domain Eukaryota; kingdom Metazoa; phylum Chordata; class Mammalia; order Rodentia; family Erethizontidae; genus Erethizon; species Erethizon dorsatum. Next base: position 134,296,882 of record CM051823.1, on the reverse strand, counting down.
AGGCTGGTTTTGAACTTGTGATCCTCCTGCCTCAGGTTCTCCGAGTGCTGGAACTAAAGGTACACACCACTGTGCCTGGTTTTACCTCTGCTTTCAAGCCATTATACATGTGCCTGTGTATAAAACACCCTCCTATGACATTGATACCACTGGACTATTCCATTTTTCTTAAAATATGGTACTTCATATATATTTTAATCTGTAACCCAAGCCCTGCTTTCAATCTTTACTCTGTATTCTCATGGTCTCACTTATTCCTTACCATTTTAAAATTTGCCCGTTTTTCCCAAGGATATTATGGACTTTTGCAATGCTAAGCCTATTAGCATTTTAATCTTTATTTATAGTATTTTTTTTACAGTTTTTACTATTTCTCTTCATAACTTTATTTTTCATTATTCTATCACTCTGCCAATTCTTTTTATTTATTGTGACTTTTTCTTCCTTAGCTTGCTTCTGAGATGTAGAATTCTAGCACTCACTGCCCACTGTTTCCACAAGTCTTCCAAAGCAGCCTCAAATTGTTTTTATCTGGATTTTAACCAAATACGATGGATGTTGATGGATCCAATCTACATTTCTTCTTCTTCCTTTTGAGATTGCTGAGTACTTTCTATTTATCAAAGATCTTTTATTTTTTAATTTTATTAGTACATGTTTGCAGTTCATGCAGTTAACAATCATCTTGGGGAGTGGTTACATGTACATACCACTGCTTGCTTGCTTGCTTGCTTTTTTCTCTTTCTTTCTTTCTTTCTTTCTTTCTTTCTTTCTTTCTTTCTTTCTTTCTTTCTTTCTTTCTTTCCTTCCTTCCTTCCTTCCTTCCTTCCTTCCTTCCTTCCTTGTTTCTATCTCCTTCCCCTTTCCTCCCTGCTCCCCCCTCCAATCTAGATTTCTAACTCTGACTTTTATCTAAAGTATCAGATTCTGACATACATGAGTTTGGTACATGTTTTCACTGGAAATGCAACATACTTTAACTATTCTTACTTTCCTATCCAAACTTTTCTTAGCATCATCACCATCCCTTGAGTTTCCCAAGCCAGAATCCAGCAGCCATCTTTGGCCCTTGCGGGTAGGCATCATCTGCAACAGCCTTCACTCTGGCCTGCATTTCTTGGGAAAATCCTTTTAAAGTATGGACAAGTGGTAAGACGATGTACAGCCTACTTAGCTTGCTGGTGGCCTGGGTTTTCATCTATAAAATGCAATTTCTGGTAGTCCCTACTCCTTAAGGCTTTCATGTAGATATTAAATGAGTTTTTTTTTTTTTTTGTTAAAAAAGCATTCACAAAGGTCTTTGGCATATGTAAGCATTGGATAAATATTTGTTGAATAAAGTCACAGACTGCTCTCACATCCTTTTCCATCCCAGCATTCCATCACCATGATTGCTGGCTCTGCCTTTTAAATTTCCTGTCATTCTTGGTAACACTTTTCTAGTTCAGCTTTTTATTGCTCATACTGAATTACGAAGTAAGCTTTTAACTGATTTATCTTCCTTGCCACACATTCACCTTATACACTGTTTCTAAAATGAGATTTAAAAAAATGGAAATTGGACTATGCTATTACTGATCATGCTTGTTGGTTCTCCATAATTTGCAGGATAAAGTTGCCTCTCCTGGTACCTAAGGTCCTTTGGGACTGACACTTCCAGCTCCATCTTCGAATTCTCATTGTTTGCACTTTGATCCCTTGAATACTGAACACCTAATGGCTTATTTCCCATGAATACTGAGCATCTAATAAAGATCTTGCCCTGGTTTCTCTTGTCTCTGCATTTTTGTTCATTTTCTTCACTAGCACATAGTAGATATAAGAAATATTTGTCATCTGATAGTAAGGCACTGTTCTGCTGACAGTGTAGACTAGCAGTGATAGAATATAGCAGATCATCAATCATTTCTGTAGATATTAATTAGCAGGAAAGTGATGCAGACCCAATGGTTAGATATATTCTAGGTACATAAGAAAGAGTGTCTTAGACCTTAATGCGTTTGTGCCAAACTATTAATTCATCATTTTTCCTTTAGGCATCCCTAGTAAAATAATAATTTAAAATAGTCTAAATACAAATATTTTTATATTAGGACTAAGTTCATGCATTTTAAAAATAATATTTAAAGAAATGTAAATGCCCACACACATATTTTGATGGGATTGAGTTACCATAGAACTTTTAATTCTTTTTACTTATTGTTTTACTGTAAATGTAAAACAAAATCCTACAAAACTCTAGCATTAGTTTACATTCTGTGGCTGGAATTTCTGCCCATTATTTTGGATTATATATTCTAGCTTTCATCTTCAGCCATTTTCTGGCATAGGGAGCTGTACTAGTGTTATGGTTTCTGTCTGAATGTCCCCCCAAACCTTCGTGTACTTTTAGATGGGGCTTTTTTTGAGGCAGCTGAATCTAGAGTTTGTGATGGATTTGTAGTGCAATGCTGGGATTAAGGGTACTGGGATTAAGGGTGAGTGATTCCTGGACCAGTCCACTGATGGGATTGACACCGCCCTAATCACAGCAGTCTGGATAACATAAAAGGGATAGAAAGAGACTCGCCCCCTGCCTTTTTTTTTTTTTGTTTGTTTGTACTCTTGTTACTTTTGCTGTCTTCTGCAGCCATAAACTGTTGCCCCTCTGCCATGAGCCACCCATCCTTAGAGCCAGCTGACACAGAATAAAACCTCTACAAACAGTGAGCCAAATAAACCTTTCCTCTAACTTTGGGTGTTGTGTATTTTGTCCCAACAACAGCAACAACAAAAATAAAACAACTAGTAAAAGTTTGCCTTTTTCTCTAGCCTTTGACCCTTTTCATATAGGAACACTGGAAGCAGTAAATGTATTTTAATATTTTTCACTATGGATGCTTCTTGTCTTCACAGAACGTTTCCTCTTTTCATTGAAGATATTACAAAAACTTTATGTAGGAAAAGTTATTTCACACAATTTTTTCTCAGTCTATGAATTTTACAAATCTTGTGGGAAAAATATCCAAGAATTTTTTTTTAATAAAAATGAATTTACCAGTGGGAAAACTGAGTGCATATTTTCCTTTTCGTAGGCTTATAATTATACTCTTCCTGTCCCAATTTCTATTGCCAGAGTCCAGGCAAACATTAGACTTTGGATAGAAGAAAGCTGACCTCTAAGTTAATCTAAATAATATTCTACTACTAAAAATTTATATTCTTAAAAGGACATATTATATATAATATTTTCTTTTTTTGACACTGGGAATCGAACTCATTACCTTGTGCTTGAGGGACAGATATATTTTAAAAATTTCTTGGCATTAAAAAAGTTCTAACATCTTAATGTCTCCACAATTTTTTTCTTTCTATTTCCTTAGTGAAGATAGGAATTTCAAAATAAAACCCAGTATTTATACTTCATTATAAATATGTCAAAATGTCTAAATGTCTTCTTCTAAAATGTAAACTTACCCAAAGAGGAAATTCTCAGAAGGGTGCAATACATTGAATAGTAACCCATCTTTAGCACAGATGAATGTAATATACTTGGGTGTATGCACTCTTCAAATATTTCCTATAAAAATCTACAGATCTGTGAGATCGTAGTATTTCTGAAAGAATCTCATGTAAAGGTGTTTATCCATAAGTCATCTTGACATATCCATTGATTTAGCTATAAGTGGTGTTTAAGACTTCATCCTTGAGGGTAGAATTGATTTTCTGAAATATAATCATTCAAGCCAAGTTTATGTACTGTGTTCATATGATTTTATTTTGAGTTTGAAAAAGATATTCAACCTTTGAGTATGGAAATTAATATTTTTAACAAGTTTGCTTAGAAATTTTTAAGGCAATTTCAATGTTTGTTCTTGAAGCAGCAAGTATTTCTATAAATATATAATCTTACATAATTATTAATTTGAAAGACTACTCCACTTATATATTCATGTTCTAGAGTGTCTGCTTTTTTTAAAGGAAAATTTTATTTACTGTTGTATTGCACATATGCTATCCTAGAATATGTCAGTCTTATGTATATTCAAATATTGTTAGGGCAAATCAAAGTTATGGGAGGATTTCTCAGCTCAGCAAAACTCCATGGAGTATATATACACATCTGTCCAAGAGAAGGGGAATCTACAATCTGGACAAAAGAAGATGATGATACTGTTAAGAAAAGTAGTTGTAATATAGGGAAGAAGAAATTGTGAGGGGTGAAATGGTGTGTTCGAAAGAGAAGAAAAGACTATTAATAGGGATAGAGTTGGGATGCTGGGAGAACAACCTAACAATGGAAGTAAGGAAGATTGTCCTTGCACAAAACAGAAAATGCTCTGTAACATACCCTGTGACTTTATTCAATTCCCTTATTATTTATGATAATTTTTTATTTTGGAGAATTTCAATTTCATTTTGCATGGGGTTACTCACCTTAAATTATAACAATGGGGAAAGGAAACTACTTCACTCTAAAATTCAAAATCTCATAAATCTCCTTAGAAATGCATCTACTTCATAAATGAAAGGACATCTGTGTTCACTGAACCTAGGAGTAGCACATTCAAGGCCACTGAAGACTGCTTTAACGAGCTCTTTTCTAAATCCAGCATAAGCAAATTGTAAACCACCTTGTCTGGAAAAGTCTATAGATTTTCTTTAGGGCACTGTATATGCTGTTTTGTAGATATAATCCTGCATGTAGAATTCATCAGTTCTTTTCATTGTCTCCATGTATTTCTTTATGGCTTGCAGTCTTTGTTTTCTATGGCAACCACTAACCTGCCTAGCATTTTATCCATGGTGGAAAACCTCTTGGATATCATTATGTTTCTCCTTGTCACAATATTTAAATATCTTCTCATCTTAAAGTAAAATATTAATTATTTGAATGATTTATAAAGTCCTACAGGATCTGTGCCCCAGTTTATTCTCACTATTACCTTTGTGACCACATTTTGTACCACTTTCTCCTCATTTCATCTATATTGCCTTATGGTCTTTACACTTAAAATATTTCTCTCATATACTTCTGTAGTTTACTCCTTTACTTCTGTAAGATGTATTGTCGATTAGATCAAGTAAGTCAATAACCTCTTTCCTCACCACTCTTTTAAAGTAGCATCCACACCGTGGAAGATGCATCAGGTACCCATGCCTTACCTAACCCTGTGTCTGCAACCTTTCCTATATGCGTCTCCAGTTATCTCTCCCAGTGGGTGGTGTGATCGGCTTTGCTCATTGATTCTAGTTCAGTACATGACTTTCTTTGGCCATGTACTCATATGAGTTGGAAATGACAGTGTGCCAGGTGCAATCCTAGATTTAGAGAAATCTTGGCTGTTTTCATTTTACTGCCACACCTTTCCCAGGCTCTGAGGGGCTGCTCAGACTAGCTTGCTGGAGGCTGAGAAACATGTGAGTCACAGCAGAGTTGCCCCTATCACCTTAGCTGACGTCATCTTCGCTCCGCCTATAGTCAGACAACTGCAGTCAAGATCAGCATATTGACCAATCTCAAATACATATACAAAAAACACCTCGTGAATGCAGCAGCAATTTTGTGGTAATAGTAAGTGAATAGACTCACCATTAACAACTTATTTAACTAAGTTTTGTATAACAATTTTCACTAACCAACCTATTCAACATTACTTGTGTGTTCGTTATTTTCTACATTTTAGTGTTCACTCCATGAAAGCAGGGTATTTTTGTCTAGTATAAAATTGGTTCTCGATAAATATTTATGGAGTGAATAAATTCACAAATATTTTCTGTAAGTTCTGCCAACATGTGTTCATTATTCTGGATCCTTGAATGGCATTGCTGATAGAATTTATAAGACTACATACTCTTTCTCCCACACATGCCAACACATAAATTATTTAATTATCCTTGGAATTTTTTATATTACCTTTCGGAAGTTCCTTGGCTAACATTTGTTGGTACTTTATGCATCGCTTCCTTCATTGTTATAGCTCTCTCTTGATTATTGGCTGAGTTAAAGAAGTTGGAATGGAAATGTTTGGGGCTTAGGGTAATGCCCATTTGAAAATTTTTCTCCTCTCTTTTTCAGGCTTAAATTATCAAAGGTATTGAACAATAATTATTAAACAAATTCACTCATGTGTGACGGACTGAATATTATTCCACATTCATATGCTGAAGTTCTTTTCTACCATGTGATGATGTTAGGAGATGTGGCCTTTGGGAGGTTATTAGTTCATGAGAGTTGAATCCTCATGACGGGATTAGTGTCCTAAAAAGAGACAAGAGAGGACTTTCTTCCTCTCTCCCATACCTCTGCCATGTCAAGACACAGGAGGAAGAAGGCCATTTGAGTGTCAGCGAGAGGGCCTGCACCAGAACTCGAATGCTTCTGGCACCCCGACTCCAGCTGGGTGCTCATGGGTGCTGGAGTGGGGTGCTGTTTGCCACTTAAACCCTTCAGAAAGGTGATAACTAACATGTAATTATAAAGGCTAAAAGTAGAAACTGAAAATTTGTATTTCAGTTGTAACTATGCCCAATACTCTTAGGGTAAGGAGTATTTGCTCTTGAACAAATGTTGATAATCCATCTACTAGTCCTTTTCGAGAAGTAATAATTCTTGGTATTTTATAGGTTATAGAAAATTTCTATCATGACAACAATTAAAACAAAAATGTTTGGGCTGGTGACATAGCTCAGCGGCACAAGCGCCTGCCTGGCAAGCACGAGGTCCTGAGTTCAGTTCCTGGTACCCACATAAAAAAACAAAACAAAACAAAACATAAATGTTTATTTCTTCTGAGTTTTGCTTTTCGAGATCATTTCAGAAATTGACCAACTATTCAAACCCACTTATTAAAACTCCTTACTTGTTACACTTCTGTTATTTAGCCCATAGTAAGCATTTTGTTGAAGAAAGGATTGTAAATACTCAATTCCATTGATATTATTGAATTGGTCTGATCCCATAAATACGAAAAAATGCAATTAATTCTCTTCATTTGTGTTTCTGAGATTCTGTGGCATATAGGATATAACTGAAGGAGGCATTTAAATTTTACATTTGGAAATAGAAGTTCAATAAAATATTATTTTTTGATAATTGAGGTATTTGAATTATTTGGAAGGCTGACTCAACTATCATAGATGACTCCTTTTATTTCTGAATGAACATTTTTTCATATTTAAATTTAAATTCAATTTCACTTCAAGCATTTGTGCAGCATAATTTTAATAGTACCATCTGTATTAATATCCATCTGTGAAATAAATAAACAAATGGGCCTGTTTGTTCCCTATTCCCTTGGCTGCCAAGATGATTTTTTGAATAGAAAAAATGTTCTAAAAGAGTCTATATGAGTGAAATGGAAAATTTTATGACTGTTTTAAAAGACACTTCTGTCACAATATGCGGGAGACTGGGCTGTACAGGGTTAAGTTGCTAAACACAGGGACCTCTGGCTGTGTTGGCAAAGAACCTATGCATGGTGTTCTAAAGTCAAGATAACCACAGCTAGCTGAGGGTATCTGGCTCCAACCCCAAACAACTAAATAGAGACTGTAGCTGTGGCGGGCATCTCACTCCTGCAGTAAATGTCAACCCGGAGATAAGATAGTTCTCCCAAATTAACATAATTTACTACTTGAGGAAGTCTTTGAACTATTCCCAAAGTTCCTGCTCAGGTTCCCCCACTTTCCTCAGTATCCCCTCCCTTTGTAAACCAAATAAATACAGGCTGCCCAGAGAAGTTCTGTGTCCCTAGAGAATCTTGAATTCTGTTAGAGGGTTTTGATCCTCCTGGAGCCCTAAAATCATACCATTTGTCTCATTTATTTAAGCCTTTGCCATACACTCATTTAGGAGATTGGAGCTAGGCCAAGACCCAGGTAACAAAATATTGTAACTTTTCTTATAACATTTACATAAATGAGACATATGCATTATTTCAGTAGAAACTTCTTGGACTTAAATTCTTTGTGCATGTGGCCATATGTGAAAGCACAGATATGTATATACATGTACACAAGTAAGCTGTAGTCATAAGATAGTTTATATTTATATTGAAAAACAAAGCTTGTGAAACTTATATTGAACATTTTTTTTTCTTCTTTCTTTGTTTCTTTGTTTCTTTCTTTTCTGTTTCTTCTAACTATTTAATTTCCATATCTGGGGGTTGCAGATTACATTTTCAAAGCTTTCAAAGTATATGATTGAGAAGTAACCATTGGCACTATGGAATGATTTCTATAAAACGATAACTTGGCATGAATATCATTTATTCCACAGCCACCCTGAGAAAACCCAGACATGTACATGGCTCATCATTAACTCTCCATTTTGTTAATTACTATTTTCCTGCTTACTGTTCATCATTTGCCTGCTCATCAAGAATGAATGTATAACATTCTAGAGATGGGTGTCGAGTACCCCTTTCCGCAAATTCTGTGGAAAAACTCTACAACCAAAGAAATTGGTCCTATCCCCTCTTGTTCATCCCATTCCAGTCATATGCCTTGCGTGGCTGTTTCTGCTGTTAGAGTTCTATGCTCCAAGTTCCCAGGAAAGATTTTGAAGGGATGAAAAATTGGTCCTTCTCACACAATAACATTTAATCGCATGTAACAACCACAAGAACAAGGGGCTGCAATTACATAAAAAGCAGGAGACCTTTTTGATCATTGTAGCAACCCAGTTCTGCCACATTCACTGGACTGAATTTTCTTGTTAGTAGGAGAAAGAGGCAATTAGTTCAGGAAGAGTCATCGCCACACACTGAACAGAAGCCAGCCTGACCCAGCTGCTCTTCTGGGTTTGCTTCCCCTCTTCCCAGTGAGTGTTTAGAATGCAGACTTAGTGCAAGCTTACAATATCGTGACAGATCCCACTGCCTCTGAGCTCGGTGCAGTGTGCTTCTCCAAATGAACCTGGAGGGATTCCCAGCTTTGGTGCCGATGGATTTAGTTCCCGACATTCTCTTTACAAGAAGACAAACAAAGAGTTGTTGGTTGGGAGGAAAGCTTGAACAACAAGCAAACACATATGTAATGGTGGGCCACGGGAAATATTGCCAGGATTGTGAAATTAAAATTCTAGTTGTCTGTGTTTGTATATCAGATCAAAAGTGTTTTGGGGAGATTTGACTGTCAAGCATCTCTGCCTACAAAAGTTACTTGGAACACTCTACCAAAGGGGGTGATCTTCCAGAGCAGAGAAGAACTATTCATCTTAACAGAAGATAATGTATAAATCGTCCTCACCTACTGAAGTCTAAGGCCCCAATACTGTTTAAATTTATGTAATCCTTTTACAATGCTATGAGGTAATCGTTACCCTTAATCCCCATATTATAGATGGGAATACTAAAATAGAAGACAACTTGTTCAAGTTTGTAACATGATATGGAACTGGGTGTTACCTGGACAGTTTTGTTCCTGTCATACATTCTATTTTTTTTTTTTTCTTTTTTTTGTCTTTTTGAGACAGAGTTTCACTACGCAGTTCAGGTTGACCTTGAACTCATGTAGCCCAGGCTGGCCTTAAACTCACAGTGATCCTCCTGCCTCAGCCTCCCAAGTGCTAGGTTTACATGCATGTGCCATCATACATGGCCTCTGGCATACATTCTTTTTTTTTTTTTTTTTGTGGGTACCGGGGGTCGACCTCAGGACCTCGCGCACCAGCAGGTGCCCGTGCCGCTGAGCGATATCACCGGCCCTTTTTTTCGTATGTGGGATCCGGGAGTCGAACTCGGGCCCTCGCGCTTGCCAGGCAGGCGCGTACACCGCTGAGCCATCTCACTGGCCCTGGCATACATTCTTAATCAGTAGTTTCTTGTATCGCTGCTCAGTATAATATATCTTGGGCAGCACTGGCACTGGAGTTGATTAAGCTGGGGCTAGACCCCAGATGGGACATTTCTCACTTATGCACAAGGTATGATAGAAATACATGATGAATGTTTAAATTTTTAAAAATTTATTGCACTAAAGATGAATTACAAGTAATCTCCCTCAAAATACTCCCAATCACTTTGAATGCACTTTCCTTATTGTTTTTGCCATTTTCTGAAGGAGTTCTAGAAGTCCTTTTTTTTTATTTTAAAGAGAAAAAAGATAAAAATAACAATGAAACAGAGTTTCAAAACAGGTTAGTAAGACAGTTACAATAATTAATACATTGAATATTGATGTCTTCATAGTAGTTATTCAGAGTACAAGATATAGGCATGATACTTTGTCTGAACGATATTAGAACAAACCTTTCTTTTCAATGAACTAAGAGAAACTAGCTGTATAACTATCTTAACTATCTTGTGTATACATATACTTTTTTCTTTTTCCCTTTCTTTCTTTCCTCTTTCCCCCATCACAGTTCATCTTTTCTTTTAAACAGTTTCTTCCCAATTCACAATATGTACTGTACATATTGGATCTTATTTACTTGTTAAGTTTCTCACACTAGTGAGACAATATGTTTACACATATGGGTCTGATTTATTTCACTTATGAGTATGGTCATGAGTTGCATCCATTTACCAATAAAAGCCTCCAGCTTATCCTTCTTTATGGCTGAGTAGTACTCCATTATATAAAAAACCACATCATTTTTATCTATTCCTCGGTTGATGGGCATTTGGGTTGTTTCCAAGACTTAGCTATTACAAATTGTGGAGCTAAAAACATAGGTGCACATATATTGCTGTACTATGATGTTTTCAGTTCTTCTGGGAAGATACCAAGGAGGAGAATAGCTGGGTTGAATGGGGCCTCTAATCCTAGTATTTTAAGGAATCTCCACACTGATTGCACCACTCTAAACTCCCACCAACAGTGAAGAAGGGTTCCTTTTTCCCCACAGCCCCTCCAGCACTTCTTATCCGATGATTTTTTGATGGTAGCCATTCTTTCTGGGGTGAGAGGGAATCTCAGTGTTGTTTTAATTTGCATCTTTTGAATGACCAATGATGTTGAACATTTTTTCATGAATTTATTTGCCCTTTATATTTCTCCATCTGAGAAGTGTGTATTCATCTCAGATGCCCATTTTTGGATTGGGTCTCTGAATTTGAGGGGGTCTGATTTTTTCAATTCCTTATATGTTTTAGATATAAGTCCTTTGTCTGTGGGACAACTGGCTATAATTTTTTCCCACTCTGTGGATTGTCTTTTCACTCTGCTGGTAATTTCTTTTGTTGTGCAAAAGCTTTTTAATAAGGTGAGATCTCATTTGTTGATTCTTTGTAGTATTTCCCTTGCAGTCTGGGTTTTGTTCATGAAGTCTTTGCCTACACCTACATCTTTGAGATGTCTACCTATTTTCTCTTTCAGTAAATTTAGTGTTTCTATTTTAATATTTAGATCTTTGATCCATTTTGATGTTAGCTTAGTGCATGCTGATAGACATGGGTTTAATTTTAGTCTTTGGCATGCAGAAAGCCAGTTTTTCCAGCACCATTTATTAAAGAGGCGACTTTTCTTCTGGTGAACATGTTTGTCTCCTTTGTCAAAGATAAAGTGGCTGAGTGTGTTTGGGGTTGCCTCTGCATCTTCTACTCTGTTCCACTGATCCTCAGGTCTGTTTTTTATTTGCCTATACCATGCTGATTTTATCACAGTAGCTTTGTAGTATAATTTCAGGTCTGGGATTGTGATGCCCCCTGACTTGCCTTTGTTACCCAGATTGCTTTTGCTATTCTGGGTCTTTTCTGGTTCCAAATGAATTTTAGGAATGTTTTCTCTGGATCTGTGAGGTATACTAATGGTATTTTGTTTGGGATTGAATTAAATCTGTATAGCAGTTTTGGGAGTATGGCCATTGTCATTATGTTGGTTCTTCCTATCTAAGAGCAAGGGATATCTTTCCATTTTCTGATATCATTTTCGATCTCCTTTTTTAGGTTACTGTAATTTTCACTGTACAGATCTTTTACATCCTTTGTTAGATTGATTCTTAAATATTTCATTTTTTTAGATGCTATTGTGAAAGGTGTGCTTTCCCTAATTTCTCTTTCTGTGAGTTTGTTGCTTGTGTACAGGATTGCTACTGATTTTTGAGTGTTGATTTTGTAACCCGCTACATTACTGAATTTGGATATCAAATCTACAAGTTTTTTTTTTTGGTGGAGTTTTTGGGGTCTTCTATGTAAAGTATCATGTCATCTGCAAATAATGATAATTTAACTTCTTTTCCTATCTTTATTCCTTTTATTTTTTTCTCTTGTCTAATTGCTCTGGCTAATGTTTCCAGAATTATATTGAATAGGAGTGGTGATACTGGACATCCTTGTCTTGTTCCTGATTTTAGAGTGAAAGCTTTCAGTTTCTGACCATTTAATATGATGTTGGCTGTTGGTTTGTCATAGATGGCTTTCATAAGATTGAGGTAAAGACCATCTATTCCAATTTTCTGTAGGGTTTTTATCATTAATTGGTGTTGGACTTTGTCAAATGCTTTTTCTGCATCTATGAGATGATCATGTGATTTTTGTCTTTGGTTCTGTTAATATGGCATATTACATTTATTGATTTGTGTATGTTGAACCATCCCTGCATCCCTGGGATGAATCCTACTTGGTCATAATGCATAATCTTCTTGATGATTTGCTGCATTCTGCTTGCCAGTATTTTATTAAGGATTTTTACATCTATGTTCAATAGGGAGATTGGCCTGTAGTTTTCTTTTCAGTTGGATTCTTGTCTAGTTTTGGAATCAGGGTAATACTTGCTTCCAGGAATGATTTTGGAAGTACTGATTCCCTTTCAATTTCTTTAGAGTTTCAACATTAGTGGCATTAGTTCTCTAAATTTCTTGTAGAATTCAACAGTGAATCTATCAGGGCTTGGGCTTTTCTTTGTTGGTAAATTTTTAATTACATTTTCAATTTCATTGGCTGATATCAGGTTATTTAGAATTTTTATATCTTCTTGATTTAGTTTTGGCAATTCGATTGTGTCTAGGAAACTGTCCATTTTTTTTCTGTGTTTTCCATCTTATTAGAATATAGTTTCCCATAGTAGGTATTAACGATCTCCTGGATTTCTGTGGGATCCATTGTGATTTCCCCTTTTCTTTTCTAATTGCTTGAATTTATGCTTTTTCTTTCTTCTTTTTGATGAGTTGGCTATTGGTTTATCAATTTTATTTATTCTTTCAAAGAACCAACTTCTCGATTTATTGATTCTTTGTATTGTTTTCTTTGTCTCTATTGCATAAATTTCTGCTCTTATCTTTATAATTTCCTCCTCATATGAGTTTTGTATTTGCTTTGTTCTTCTTTTTCTAGAAGTTTGAGGTTCAACATTAGGTTGTTTATTTGAGTTCTTTCTGTTTTCCTGATGTATGAGTTCATGGTTATAAATTTCCCTCATACGACTGCTTTCATTGCATCCCATAAGTTTTGGTATATTGTATCAGCATTGTCATTTAATTGTATATACTGTTTAATTTTGTCTTTAATTTTCTCTGTGACCCATTGGTCAAGAAGAGTGTTGTTTAATTTCCATGTGTTAGTGTAGTTTTTGTGATTTCCTTTGTCTTTGGTTTCCAGTTTCATTGTGCTATGGTCAGATAGTATGTATGGGATGATTTCAATTCCTCTACATTTACTTAAACTTGTTTTGTCAGCTAATATATTGTGTACTTTGGAGAACGTCCCATGTGCAGCTGAGAAGAATGTGTATTCTGATGTTTTGGAGTGGAACACTGTAGACATCTACCAAGTTCATTTGTTCACAGGCTTGGTTTAATTTTAATATTTCCTTGTTGATTTTTGTCTAGTTGATCTATTTGTGGGACTAGGGTATTAAGGTCCCACACTACAATTTTGTTAGTGTTTATTTGGTTTTTCATGTCTGTTAATATTTGTTTTATGTTGTTGGGTGAACCTGTGTTTGGTGCATAAATATTTATGATTGTTATCTCTTCTTCTTGGAATACTTAACTAGTATGTAGTGACCTTCTTTGTCTCTTTTGATCAGTTTTGGCTTAAAGTTTGCATTGTCTGCAAATAGAATAGTTACCCCTGCTTTTTTCTGGTTTCCTGTGGCATGGAGAACTGTTTTCCATCCTCTGACTTTGAGTCTATGAATTTCTTTTTGGGTTAAATGTGTTTCTTGAATGCAGCATATTGTTGAATCTTGCTTCTTGATCCATTCTGCTGTCTGCTTTTTTTTTTTAATTGGTGAGTCGAGAGCATTTATATTGATGGTTATAACTGATACGTATTGGCTTTTCTTTTCCATGTTGTTTTCCTGTTGTTTGTTCACTGCCATTTTCCTCTGTTTAATTGCTTGCCCTGCCTGGTACTTTCTTTGTATTGGTGTTCATGTGTTTCTGGTTTTCATTATCTCTTTCTAATATGTTCTTCAGAGCTTCTGTAGGGCTGGTTTGGTGGTCATAAATTTCTTCAGTTGTTCTTTGTCATGGAACTGTCTTATTTCCCCATCAATTTTGAAAGATAGTTTTGAGGGGTGCATCAATCTTTGTTGAAGATTGTTTTCCTTTAGGGCTTGCAATACCTCACTCCCAGCTCTTCTTGATTTGAGGGTTAGTGTTGAGAAGTCTGCTGCGATTCTGATGGGCTTTCCTTTATAGGTGACATGTTTCTTTTCTCTAGCTGCTTTTAATATTTTGTTCTTGTGCTGAATTTCTGGAATCTTGATTATTATATTCCTTGGTGTAGATTTATCTTGGTCACAGCTATTTGGAATTCTATATGTTTCATTTCTTTGTATGTCAAATTCTTTATCCATGTTTGGGAAGTTTTCTCCCATTATTTCGGTGAAGAAGTTTTTAATGGTGTTTGTGCTGTCTCCAGCTTTCTCACTGATTCCAGTCAATCTTATGTTGTTCTTCTTTGCTTCATCCTGCAGCTGTTGGATTGATGTTTTGTGGTCTCTTGCAATTTTTTAGATATCTTTCTTTTCCTGGATGCTAGCTGTGTTCCTATCTTCCAGATCTGATATTCTATCTCCACCTTCATTCAATCTGCTGCATACACTTTCAATGGAGTTTCTAATCTCCTGTGTTTCTGTTTGGGTCTGTTTTATTGATTCCATTACTTGTCTATGTTTGGCATTCATAATTTTCATCGTTTTCCTGAGCTCCTCTATTTGTTTAT